>JAJQQW010000001.1:73805420-76291670 GCA_025583905.1 Ia io
AAAGCTATTGATTGTTATCCAAACCTGCCTGTTACAACCTGAGCAGGAAGATCCCAGAGGCTAATGCTACCAGTACCTGCTCTCAGCTTGCTGAGCTGTTCTTCATTCCGCTTCATCCTCATTTGTTTGTCCATGTGCTAATCAATCTTTTATCAGAAAAGATGCCCTGACCCCTATACAAGGGAGTAGGAGGCAGGACTCTCCCTGCAGCCCTACCCCTGGAGCTCCTTTTGCCTGCTGTGCCCACTCCCTCTCCCCTTACCCCCCTTCTCCTCCAGTTGCTTTACCAACTTACTCAAGTCACTTCATCGAAGAAGCCCTCTCTAACGCTCCCATTTTGACCTAGAAACCTTTCTGCATGCTTTCATACCTCCATCCTAGCACATTTTACCATGTAATGAGTTTATCTTCATATCGTCCATGATCAACACTATAATTAGCCAATTCTGGGTCAAGCACCGTGCTAATCACAAAGGAAATATAGGAATGACTTAATAAATTAATAAAACAGTGAATGAATTACATGATCAAAGATGAAAAAATCAAAATGTTGGCCTCCAGAGCTCACATTCTTGTGGGAAAGGCCGTCAAAGGAACAAATACTGATAATGACATATGCTACATATATACAAAGAGCTTGTGAGCATGGAGGAGAGAGGCATTTATTCTTCTGGATTTAAGGAAGGCTTTATTTTTTTTATGTTTTTTATTTCTTTATTGATTAAGGTGTTACATATGTGTCCTTATCCCCTCATTAGCCCCCATCCCCCCCGCTCATGCCCTCATCCCCCTGGTGTCTGTGTCCATTGGTTAGGCCTATATACATGCATACAGGTCTTTTGGTTGATCTCTCCGCCTTCCCTCCCCCCCCCCCGTACCTTCCCTGAAGACTTAACAAAGATAATATTATTATTTAAAATCAGTATCCTAAATATGTAGATATGTTTTTCTCTCTGTGAACCAAATTTCAAAGTCATAGAATACAGTCTCTTAAATGTGTGTTTTTTCCTTAGATCTGAAAGATGTTCTAATCCTGATGAAACAGTCCTTATTTTTCCTTATATCTGTTTTGATTTTCTTTTTTTTAACTCTTTAATTGAATTTATTGGGGTTGCATTGGTTAATAAAATAGGTTTCAGGTGCACAATTCTATAATATATCATTTGTATATTGTATTGTGTTTGCACTACCCCAAGGTGATTGCATTACCTGCAAGTGTTTAGTCTCACAATAATTAGAATTTCCTGATATTCTTGATGGGGTTTGTGGGCAAATCAGAGATTGCACAGTATTCCTGAAAAGCCAGGAAATAGAACGTACATCCATTCAAATGTTGGCATTTTGAAATGGAAAATGTTCGAAGCTCATTATTCTTCAAGATCTTATAAATTCTGTGTTCAAATTAATAGATTACTCAATATGATGGTTTACTTGAAATTATTTTTTAATTTTATTAATAGTGCACAAAAGAACAAAACTTTTATATACTGGACATGGAATAATTTGAAGTAGCGTATAATTTGGTTTTGCTCAATTGTCTTTAGTCTATGAGTTAAAAACACCTAAAGTTTCACATACATTAGAGACATAAACGCAACAGTGATTAGGAAGAGCAAGACAGATGATTAACTGAAATGTGGATAGAACCGTGGTCAGCAACTGTGGCTCGTGAGCCACATGTGGCTCTTTGGCCCCTTGAGTGTGGCTCTTCCACAAAATACCACGGCCTGGGCAAGTCTATTTTGAAGAAGTGGCGTTAGAAGTTTAAGTTTAAAAACTTTGGCTCTCAAAAGAAATTTCAATCGTTGTACTGTTGATATTTGGCTCTGTTGACTAATGAGTTTGCCGACCACTGGGATAGAATAATAGATATAACTGTAGGGACTAATAAAATCTGTAGATGGGAGATAAAGGTTGATGTCACCAATCAATTGGAAACTTTATTTTGAAGGTTATTTTTAGTGTTAGAAGGCATCCTTCTTCATCAGATGGCATCTACCAGGAACTACTTGGCCATGTATGTGCACCTTAGTTTAAAATACAAGATTTGGCCTGAGCCAGTTTGGCTCAGTGGCTAGAGTGTTGGCCTACAGACCAAAGGGTCCTGGGTTTGATTCGGGCCAAGGGCACATACCTTGGTTGCAGGCTCCTCCCTGGCCCAGGCCCTGGTCAGGGCTCATGCAGGAGGCAACCAATCAATGTGTTTCTCTCACATGGATGTTTCTCTCTGTTTTTCCCTCTCTCTTCTACTCTCCCTAAAAATCAATGAAAAAATATCCTTGGGTGAGGATTAACAACAACAAAACAAGATTTATAAATAAAAAATCATTTTAAGATTGTCTCTTTAATATATCATAATCACGTGGTTGTTCACTCATACTACATTACAAGTCTAAAGCATATAATACTTTCATAGAAATATACTTCTTTTTATATTTGAGAATCATTTAGCAATATATATATTTTAGGTAACCCTTTAGGTAGCAGATTTTAATATATAGACCAAATTAACTTATATCTGTTACTACAGCTGTTTGTGTCTGTAGATATCGTTGTTCAAATATTTTTATGAGCACCTGCAAATAATTGCTTTAACTTTTCTTTTAAGTGGACTAGCATGTTTTGGCATGTGCTCTTTCTCATAGTCTATCAGGATGCTTTTGGCTTTCAAGTCAGAAAGTATAACCAAAATTAGCTTGAGAATATGGTTTTATTCTCACGCATCGCAAGAAGTAAGGCAGTAACAAAATTGGTTAATTCAGTAGCTTAGTATGTTGGCATGTTGTGTCATGGTTGTGAAATGATTGCAATTGTTCCAGGCATCACATGCAAATATAATGATATCTAACTAACAAAAGCTTTTTTTTATCAAGCCGAAAAATGTTTCTAGAAGCTCCTGGGCAGATATTTCCTTCAAATTCTGTTGTCCAGATTAGATCACATTCCAGTCTCAAAACTATCACAATCAAGGATAATCTTAGACCAATCATAATTCACCTCTGGGGCTGGGGCTGGGGCTGGGGCTGGGCCCCTTCCCTGCGCACATGGCTGTGCAGAGTGAGCAGCCAACCAGTCTAGGGCTCTGCCAGCAATTGATGTGGGATGGATTAAGGCAGGCAACTAACAGTTTCTGTAAAATAGACAGCACAAAAGTACATCTCTGCTTGGCATTGTTTGAATTGTCAAAAGTTCCAAATTGACAAAATACAAATGAATAAGATGTATTTGTGAAATGTACTGGTATTCATTTAAATAGTTTTAAAAAAATATTGGGGAATAGGAGTATAAATAAAAAGCATTATTTGTTTATTTTCAAGTTATCCTTTCCTGTTTGTTTTCTGTCTTTAGCTGGAATGTACTTATCTGGGAAAACTCTGCTTTTCTAGTTTGCTTGCCTGCTTCTTCTCATTAATTTATTCCACAAATATTTATTGAGTGCCCACTAAATTAGACCCTGTTCTAACCACTGGGACTGTTTAGTTTACTAAAATTTCTGCCCTCATGGAGCTTAATTTGTGATAGGGAAAGTGAAATAATAAACTGTAAACATAATTAGGAAAATTATATGTTAAAAATGTGCCAAGTAGAATGAATGACCATATGACAATGTCTGAAAGGTTTAACTATTAATTATAAAGTTCCTTGTACAATCAATATTTTAAGTTAAGGTTTAGATTTTGGCATTATAGCTTTTTCCTTAAATACATGAACCACTGAGTTTTCCTCTTTAGAAGATATCACTAATTACAATGAGATGATCTGCATACAAACTGTAACTATTTCATAAGTTGTGTACCCTTATGTAGTGGAGAAGTAAAAATGAACTCTGTCCCACTTGAGAGAGTCTTGCCAAGGGCTTTATCATTTCAGTGGAATCACTGTAATATTATCCTCTGGCGTAAGGAGGGTATACAGATATCTATACCTAGAACCATGGCACATTGACTACTTTTAGACACAGGTCAAATTCAAAAACTAAAAGAGGAAGTTCATGAGAAAATGGCTATCCTTTTCCCAGTATTATTTCTAAAGCCATGGCTCTTGTCCTTATTAATTAACACTGGTCCCTTTTCAAGAGAAAACAAACAAGAGCAAAACAGTACTTCAGACAAATACTAATTCAACCTCAGTGCCTGCTTCTTCCCCAAGGATAACTCAGATGCCTTAATTTGGAAGATAGACATCAATATTCCAAAATGAGTTTCTAGACAGGAAGAGCTGATAAAAGATGGCATATATAACAAAGCATGTAGAGGAGTAAAAGCATATTTTTAGTGCCAAATATATGAAAAATTATAAGGAATTTACAAAGATAGTTCATCTTGGATACCATTTACCCTGGTCCTTGTTCTCTGCTAGCTGTCATCTAGTTGATCTGATAAACTAATCAGTACTCGTGTGTCACTCACTCTTTGCTACATACATGCCCTGTAAATTCAGGATAACACCTTCTAGCAGAGCAATTCTACTGACAAGAACTTCTTGCAGTATGGCTAGCTGCTCGAGGAGATATTTGGGGGAAATGCAGCCTTTCTTGTACCTCTGGAAGAGCATCATGTGCTTGGTTGCCTAGTCTTCCTGGGTCTAGGATATCTTTTTCCCATCAAGAACATTCCACAACTTAACCTGTCTGTTGTGATCTCATAATCCAGCTTTATGATGTTGGCTTTTCGGATGGGCATCCTGTGGTAATGGCCTCCCCCATGATAAAGGTCACAGACCAGCCATCCTGTGACCCAGGGCCCAAATCCAGCCTGCCCTCTGCCTTAGTAAATAAGTTGCATTGGTACACAGCCATGCTCATCTACTTATGCCTTATCTGTGGCTGCTTTCACTCTAAAATAGCAGTGCTGAGTAGTTGAGATGGAGTCCATCTGACTCATAAGCCTAAAAATACTCACTGTCTGACCCTTTACAAAAAGAACTTGCGGACTTTTACCATAGAGCATGCAAACAAGGTGGCGAGGAGAGATTCTGACTGGGAAGTCATAGAAATCATATAGTCTCTTGCTTTTTAACTTTCTAATGCAGTCTTTTCTTAAGAGGGTATAGCTTTGGAGAACATGTAGTATCATCTTGGCTATTGATTTCCTCTTTCCTTTCCAGGTGACAGTCATTTCTCTATATATTATCCCTGAGGCAGAAATATTGCACTCCTCTGGCATGTTACACAAGATGCCTGCAGGAGCTGAACCCAGGCTTAGTGCGTGAAACCCAACTCATGCTTAGCCAGTAGTCTTGACCTCACTTATACATCCCTGGAGACAAAAAGACATGTAATGCCTATACTAGTATTATGTTAGTAACACAGTGTACGCTTTATATTCCACATTTTGCGCCCCCCCCCCCCACCCACTCTACCTTATAGTATGAGACACACATAGCCTCATCAGGGAACAATCCTTTGTCATAATGAGGCCAAGATTTCTTGGTTTTGATTTTCTATAAAAATCTCTCTTCAGTCTATTTCTTTGGATCCCCAACCTTCCATCTTAAATGTGAGCATTACGAAGGGTCTAGCCTTGGCCCTACAAAATTCTTGCTGTGCAATTTATATCTATTCTCATGGTTTTTACTCTTTTGTGAGTTGTGAGTTTATACTTCAGTTCTAGACTTCAGTTTATTGTTTGTTGGTTGCCTTTAACTAGATTTCCCACAACTGTGTCAAGCTCAGACATATTAAAAATGGAACCCATTACATCTTTTCCCAGTTTCCTCCCATATTCTCTGCATTGGTTAATGGCACAACTTGATATCTTCTTCTTCCTCACCATTCACATATGTTCAATCTCAAGTTCATGTTGATTCTGCCTGAAACAGCCTCACTTTGTCTGTCCGAGTTGGGGTATTTGCTGTCCCCCTGGACTTCTGCAATAATCTGTTCAGTCATCTGATTTCAGGCTTAGCATCCTCTCAGATGTCTTGCCACCACCGCCAGATATTTCTTTCCAAATCACAGATCTCATTTGGGAAACCTATATTCCCTGAGACCTTTTATGGCCTCCCATGAGTGACAATAAAGTCTAAAGTAGTGTTTGGAAACCATTGCCACTCTTAATTACCCCCAACTACTTTCTTTTTTCTCTACTTGATATGCAATCATCCTCACAATCTTCCTTTTACTGGCGATATAATTTTCATCCTTTAAGACTACATTCAGTGGCTACTTTCTGCATTGTGACTTTCCTAATACCTCCTCCCCCAACTCCAGGGAGAATTAATTGCTCCCTATTCTGTATGCTCATATCATACTTTATAAACGTGGTGCTGTAACACCCACTCATTACAATTAGGGATGTGCAGACCTACTGTCTTGTTTAAGCGGTGCATTCCTATAGAGTATATGTATTTCACTTGTCTTTGAGTTTTTATCACACAGCAGAGTATGTGGCACATAGAAGTAGCCAGCAAATAATTATTGATCAGTCACCATATTTGTAACTAGTAATCATGCTCCTCCTGTGCAGGAAATCTAATAATAAATGGCCTTGTATTAAATGTTTCAAAGCTCTCTGGCTGCTGTCTCTCCTCCTTCCCTACTCTCTCTGCCAGTTTTTCAAAAACCTTTCATTATTTTAATGACTCCTTTGACTTTTCATCAACATTGATTCAGCAAATATTTGACTAAAGTACTTAAACTTGTCTACATTCACCATATCACTCTAAGTTGTGAAATCACGAAATGAACTCTCTTTTCCATGTGTAACTCTTAGGTAGTGCTTTCAGTGGTACAGGAAGTCCCTGTGGTGTGCATTCCAGTACACAGCCTGCCATTTGTCAGCATCACTTTGTGATATACTATTCCCTTGTGACTGACTATGACCCCTTAGATCTTCATTATTTATTCCCCTGCTTATGTCTCTAGGATTTTTTTTCTCTTTATGATAAAAATCTTTAGAGAAGGACTCTTCTTCAAACATATACCTGATCTTTCCACCTTCTCTAAGTCTTGCCATCTTCAAAGACTCTTTGAAGAGAGGAAAAAGTTTCAATTTCTCTCTAGGGGAACTGCTGGAATTTATTTATTTATTTATTAATCCTCACCTGAGGATATTTTTTCCATTGATTTTTAGAGAGAGTAGAAGAGAGGGAAAGGGAGAAATAAAGAGAGAGACACATTGATTGGTTGTCTCCTGGACATAGCCTGACTGGAGCCACAGAGTGAACCTGCAACAGAAGTATGTGCCCTTGACCAGGACTCGAACCCGTGACTCTTCAGTGCGTGGGCCAACACTCTAACCATCGAGCAACACTGGTCAGGGTGAGCTGCTGCACTTTAAAAGATGAGAAATACTCATACATGGTGTAAAATCTAGTCACATTAAATTTGTTAAGTATATTATCGCATCATCACTTGCCTTTGTAAGTACTTAAGTATACTAGTAAACACTTCAATATCCAGAAAATAACATTGCATTGTACTTGAGAACCTATAAGTCAAAGAGGCATTCTACAGAAGTTCACATTGAAAAAAGTCAAATCTAAAACATGGCGTTTATTATTGCAAAGTTTTGTACAGGAAATAAAATCTGGTGTGTCCATAAACTCCCCAAATCCCTTAGTAAGCTATTTGTCCAACATGTCAAGCCTAATGGTAAAATCCCTCTATACCAATAAATAAGGCAACTTAAGCGGAAGATTCATGATGAAGCCAGAAAACCCCTCTATAAATAATGACACAGTACCCAGGGAGGAAGGAGGTAAAGGAGAGGGCAGTAGATCATTAGCATAGTAAGAAAAGGATATTCCCATCAGCAAGTAAGCAATGATATTGGACCAAATCTAGGTCATGATCAAGGATATAATCACAAGTGAGATAGGTTTTACATTGCGGAATGTAGCCGCAGTGCTGACATACAGATGGAATGGCTTGCTTCCCAGAATGCAATTACTACTATATAACAACGTCCTTATTTTTTCTAGTTTTGAAAAGGAGATCTTAAAGCAGAATATCTCCAGTTCCAACCTCTATCCCATCCAAACCCAATTTTGCAGTGATCCACATTATAATATGGTATTCAGGTATTTTCACAGATGAACTCTTTCTGGCTATAGCAACCCAGATTTGTGGTATTAAGAGAGACATGAAATTGTGTATTCGTTTTATTTATCCTGTTTTATAAATGAATGACTCAAATACATACACCTATACAGACAAAATATCCCAGAATAGAAACTGAGGGTTGGATTTCTTGCACAGTTCAGGTTCCTGGCATGTTTTCTCAACCTGTTAGCAGCTAACTAGCAAATCTTTCAACACATTTCTAGAGAAAGCACTTTCATAATTTCACTTGGTTCCCCACTTTGCCATTCTTTCTATAAAGTTATTTTTAATTCTCAGACTTTCTTTTCTTAGATTTCAGATTCAGGCACTATTATTTTGCTTTCTGGAACTATGGAACATACCTGATAAGCTTTATTCTTTAAATAACCATCCAGTTCATGTCCATGGATATAGTTATATCCCTTAGCCCCATGTTCCCTCGGGTTATTTATTCATATTTTGTTCATAGTTTGGCATTTCCCAAACTTTTAGCACTTCTCTTATTCTTATCAGACTTCTTTTTCAGGTTTTTATAAATCCCTTCAACAGAGGAAGGTTCAGATTTGTGAGGCCTGCAATTATACATTTTGGGTGGAACCATTTTTTTTAAAAAGAATATAAAAATATCTTTCTACTAGAGGCCCAGTGCATGAAATTTGTGCACTGGTAGGATCCCTAGGCCTGGCCAGCTATCAGGGCCGATCAGATTCCCCACCTCCTCTCCTCCTTCCCTCGCCACCCGCCTGCATGCTGCCACTGTGTGGTTCCCCCTGCCTCCCTGCCTCCTCCTTCCCTAGCTCCTTCAGTGCACCTCCGCCACCACTGGTTGCCCACCATGTTCCACGCTGTCCCCTGGTGGTCAGTGCATGTCATAGCAAGCGATCGCACTGGTCGAACTCCCAAGGGGACACTTTGCATATTAGCCTTTTATATATATAGATTGCAAAATTTATAAAGACGTATGGCCCGGTGAGCACCGTGCCAGTGCCCCTCCCATGCAAGTGAGAGGTCCTGATGCTTTGCTTTGTTAGCTTCATGGCAAATCTGTCTCTGCCACTAGAGTTGTTCTGCCCATAAATTAAACATAGCTCTTTTTAAAAAAAGGCCAACCTGAACACACACTTCTCCAAAGTGAACATACAGATGGCCAATAGATATATGAATAAATGCTCTAGGTCACTAATCATCTGAGAGATGCAAACTAAAACCACAATGAAGTGTCACCTCACACCTACCAGAAGGGCTATCATCAATAAATCAACAAACAACAAGTGCTGATGAGGATGTGGAGAAAAGAATATCCTCATGCACTGGTGGGAATGCAGACTGGTGCAGCCACTGTGGGAAACAGTATGGAATTTCCTCAAAAAATTAAAAATGGAACTCCCATTTGACCCAGTGATTCCAATTCTGAAAATATATTCTAAGAAACCTGAAGCACTAATTCGAAAGAATATATGCACCCCTATGTACATAGCAGCACAATTTACAATACCTAAAATCTGGAAACAGCCCAAGTGCCCATCAGTAAATGATTGGATAAAAATGCTGTGGCACATTTACACAATGGAATACTATGCTGCTGTAAAAAAAGAAGGAAATCTTTCCTTTTGTGACAGCATGGATGGACCTGGAGAGTATTTTGCCAAGTGAAATAAGCTAGTCAGAGAAAGATAAATACCATATGATCTCACTTATATGTGGAATCTAATGAACCAAATAAACTAACAGCGTAGAAACCGAGGTATGGATACATGGAACAGACTGACAGCTGTCAGAGAGGAGAGGGTGGGGGGACTGGATGAAAGAAGGTGAAAGGGTTGGCCAAAAAATATATATGCATAACCCATAGAGGCAACAGTGTGGTGAGGGACAGAGGGAAGGGGGGAGCTGGTTGGAGATGGGCACAGGGGGAGAAAATGGGGATACTGTAATAGTGTCAACAATAAAAATTAAGTTAAAAAATAATAAAATTTAAAAAGTCCAACTGTCAAAAAGGATAAATGTTATCATACTAGGGGTCTGGTGCATGAAATTCGTGCACTGGGGAGGGGTCCCTCAGCCCAGCCTGCCCCCTCTCACATACTGGGAGCCCTCAGGGGATGTCCTATGGATGGCTTAAGCCCACTCCCCATTGGGAGCGGACCTAAGCCTCAGTCTGGCCTCCCTTTGCTTGAGGCAACTGGGCTGCAGCCACTGCCAGTCACCACAGCCGCCAAGGTATTTTCATCAACACGGATTCCAGTCCCTTCACCATGAAAAAATGACAACTTTCTTTAAGCATTTTCAAGATATGCCTTTCATAGGATATGACATTTCTTTATTTTTCTTTTTATCCTCACCTAAGGATATGTTTCCATTGATATTTTCCCCTTCCCTCCGATCCCAAGCTCAGCCCCTTCCCAAGCCTAAAGCCTCTGTCCCAGGTTTAGGCTTGGGAAGGGGTCCCCCCACCTCCAATCATAGGCCCGGCCCCTTCCCAAGCCTAAAGCCTCCGCCCCAGGCTTTAGGCTTGGGAAGGGGTTCCCCCCAGCACTTCCCCAAGCCTAAAGCCTCCGCCCCAGGCTTTAGGCTTGGGAAGGGGTTCCACCCCCCCCCCCGGCACCTCTGATCGTAGGCTTCGCCGTTTCCCACACCTAAAGCCTAAAGCACCAGGCCAAAACAACACCCAGCTCCCTGCGATTGATTGCAGGGGGTCTGCTCCAACACCAGGCTGAAAGCCTCCGGCAGAGGCTTTCAGCTTGGTGCCGGAGCGGACCCCAGTGTTCTGTCGCAGGGGGTCCGCTCAGGGCGCCTATGTATGCAAATTAACCGCCATCTTGGTTGGGTTAATTTGCATACTCACCCTGATTGGCTGTTGGGCGTGGCTTGGGAGGAGCAAAGGCACAGTCAATTTGCATATTACTCTTTTATTAGGTAGGATGTGCAAAGCTAGTATTTACACTAAATTAATATTCACTGCCTTCAATAATTAAGAAATAGTTATTGCATGTCTCCTTTGTATAGGTGCTATATCCGGTTTATACTTAAGATCCCTTATCTGAATATAATACACTTACACACACACACACACACACGCAGCAGACTAAACCAACACAGCACCTACCCTTTCAGAGGCTGTTTTACTTAGCCAAGACTGAAGCAAAAATACATAAAGGAAATATATGGATGTCTGAATGCATGTTAAATGTTTAACAGACATATAGAAAACATGAGTGCATCTTGCAGTGATGGTTAGTAAAGCAGTCCTTAGGGTCTCCAATTTAATCTCATGGAGGAGAGCTGTAAGTTGTGCTCTCTTCTAACTAATGAAACTGACATTTCCCTTACCAACAACACAGCATGGACCACTGTACCTATAGGGGCCGTGTTGCCAATTTTTTCCCATGCATCATCAGTGCTTCCTTTTTTATTTGTATTGTTTGTCTTTTTTTTTTTTAATTGAGGTATTATATGTGTACATATCTTACCATTGCCCCCCCCACCCCACACCCATACATGCCCTCACCCCCCAGAGTTTTTTGTCCATTGGTTATGCTTATATGCATGTATACAAGTCCTTCGTTTGATTTCTTATCTCCCCCACCTATCCCTAAACTTCCCCCTGTAATTTTACAGTCTGCTTGATGCTTTACTGTCTCTGTATCTTTTTGTTCGTCAGTTTATAATGTTCTTTATTACCCATAAATGAGTGAGATCATGTGGTATTTTTCTTTCATTGACTGGCTTATTTCACTTAGCATAATGTTCTCCAATTCCATCCAGGTTGCTACAAATGATGAGAATTCCTTCTTTTTTATGGCTGCATAGTATTTCATTGTGTAGATGTACCACAGTTTTCTGATCCAGTCATCTGCTGATGGGCACCTAGGCTGTTTCCAAATCTTAGCTATTGTAAATTGTGCTGCTATGAACATAGGGGTGCATATATCCTTTCTGATTGATGTTTCTAGTTTCTTTGGATATATTCCCAGGAGCGGGATTACTGGGTCAAATGGGAGTTCCATTTTCAGTTTTTTGAGGAAACTCCATACTGTTCTCCACAGTGGCTGCACCAGTCTGCATTCCCACCAGCAGTGCACGAGGGTTCCTTTTTCTCCGCATCCTCGCCAACACTTGTCTTTTGTTGATTTGTTGATGATAGCCATTCTGACAGGTGTGAGATGGTACCGCATTGTTGTTTTGATTTGCATCTCTCGGATAATAAGTGACTTTGAGCATGTTTTCATGTGTCTCTTGGCCTTCCTTCTGTCTTCTTTTGAAAATATTCTGTTTAGGTCCGTTGCCCATTTTTTGATTGGATTGTTTATCTTCCTTTTATTAAGTTGCATAAGCTGCCTGTAGATGTTGGAGATTAAACCTTTATCAGTGATAGCATTTGCAAATATGTTCTCCCATAGAGTGGGCTTTCTTGTTGTTTTGTTGATGGTTTCTTTTGCTGTAAAAAAGCTTTTTATTTTGATGTAGTCCCATTTGTTAATTTTCTCTTTAGCTTCCATTGCCCTAGGGGCAGTGTCAGTGAAGAAGTTCTTTTGGCATATGTCTGAGATTTTGTTGCCTGTGGATTCCTCTAGTATTTTTATGGTTTCCTGTCTTATGTTTAAGTCCTGTATACATTTTGAGTTTATTTTTGTGTATGGTGTAAGTTGGTGATTTAGTTTCATTTTTTTGCATGTGTCTGTCCAATTTTCCCAACACCATTTATTGAAGAGACTGTCTTGACTCCATTGTATGTTCATGCCTCCTTTGTCAAATATTAATTGAGCATAGTGGTTTGGGTCGATATCTGGATTCTCTATTCTGTTCCATTGATCTACATGTCTGTTCTTGTGCCAGTACCAGGCTGTTTTGAAAACAGCGGCTTTGTAATACAGCTTGAGGTCTGGTATTGAGATCCCTCCTACTTTATTCTTCTTTCTCAGGATTGCTGTGGCTATTCGGGGTCTTTTTTTTATTCCAGATGAAATTTTGGAGAGTTCTTTCTAGGTCTGTGAAATATGCTGTTGGTATTTTGATGGGGAGTGCATTGAATCTGTAGATTGCTTTGGGTAGTATGGACATTTTAATGATGTTGATTCTACCAATCCATGAACATGGTATGTTCTTCCATCTGTTTACGTCTTCCTCTATCTCTTTTTTCAGTGTCCTGTAGTTTTCCACGTATAGGTCTTTTACCTCCTTAGTTAAGTTTATTCCTAGGGATCTTAATTTTTTTGGTGTGATGGTAAATGGGATTGCTTTTTTAGTCTCTCTTTCTGTAAGTTCACTATTGATGTATAGAAATGCCATAGATTTCTTGGCATTAATTTTGTATCCTGCTACATTGCCGAATTTATTTATTAAGTCTATGAGTTTTTTGATGGAGTCTTTCGGGTTTTTTATGTACAATATCATGTCACCTGCAAATAAGGACAGCTTCACTTCTTCTTTTCCACTTTGGATGTCTCTTATTTCTTCTTCTTGTCTAATTGCAATAGCTAATACTTCCAGTACTATGTCAAACAGGAGTGGTGAGAGTGGACATCCCTGTCTTGTTCCTGTTCTTAGGGGAAATGGTTTTAGTTTTTGCCCATTGAGTATGATGTTTGCTGTGGGTTTATCATATATAGCTTTTATTATGTTGAGGTATGAGCCTTCTATTCCCACCTTGTTGAGAGTTTTTATCAAGAAAGTGTGGTGGATTTTGTCAAATGCTTTTTCTGCATCAATTGATATGACTATGTGATTTGTATCTTTCAATTTGTTTATGTGATGTATCACGTTTATTGATTTGCAGATATTGTACCATCCTTGCATTCCTGGGATAAATCCTACTTGGTCATGGTGTATGATCTTTCTGATGTACTGCTGGATCCGATTTGTTAGAATTTTGTTGAGGATTTTGGCATCTATGTTCATGAGGGATATTGGTCTGTAATTCTCTTTAATTGTGTTGTATTTATCTGGTTTTGGTATTAGGGTGATGCTGGCTTCATAGAAGGAGCCTGGAAGTGTACCTTCCTCTTGAATTTTTTGTAATAGTCTGAGGAGGATAGGTTTTAGTTCTTCCTTGAATGTTTGGTAAAACTCTCCTGTGAAGCCGTCTGGCTCCGGGCTTTTGTTTGCTGGAAGCTTTTTGATGGCTGCTTCAATTTCTTCCATAGTTACTGGCCTGTTGAGTTGTTTAGATTCTTCCTGATTGAGTTTTGGAAGGTTGTATTTTTCTAGGAATATGTCCATTTCCTCCAGGTTGTCCAGTTTGTTGGAATAGAGTTGTTCGTAGTATTTTGTAACAATCCTTTGTATTTCGGTGGGGTCTGTTGTTATTTCGCCTCTTTCATTTCTGATTTTGTTTATTTGGGTCCTCTCTCTTTGCTTCTTGGTGAGCCTGGATAGAAGTTCATCAATCCTGTTTATCATTTCAAAGAACCAGCTCTTGGTTTTGTAGATCTTTTGTATTCTTTCTTTGGTCTCTATGTCGTTTATCTCCTCTCTGATCTTTATTATTTCTTTCCTTCTGCTTACACTGGGCTTTTCTTGTTGCTCTCTCTCTAACTCTTTGAGTTATTGGATTAGGTAATTTATTACCATTGTTTCTTGTTTTTTGCAGTAGGCTTGTAGAGCTATGAACTTCCCTCTCAGGGCTGTTTTTGCTGTGTCCCATAGATTTTGGATTGTTGTGTTTTCATTGTCATTTGTTGCCATGATGTTTTTTATTTCTTCCTTGATGTCTTTGGTAACCCAGTCATTGTTTAATAGCATGCTGTTTAGTCTCTATGTGTTTGATTTCTTTGGGTTGTTTTTATTGTAGTTGATTTCCAGTTTTATGCCATTGTGATCTGAGAAGATACTTGATATGATTTCTATCTTCTTGAATTTGGAGAGACTTTGCCTATGTCCTAATATATGGTCTATCTTTGAAAATGACCCATGTGCACTTGAGAAGAATGTATATTCTGTGGCTTTGAGGTGAAATGTTCTGAAGATGTTGATTAATTCCATCTGGTCTAGTGAGTCATTTAGGATTGATGTTTCTTTGCTGATTTTTTGTTTAAAGGATTAACCAATGGTGATAGTGGGGTATTGAAGTCTCCTACTATGATTGTATTGCTGTCAATCTCTCCTTTGATATCTTCCAGGAGTTTTTTTATGTATTTTGGTGCTCCTGTATTGGGTGCATATATGTTTACCAGAGTTATTTCTTCTTGTTGGATTGCTCCCTTTAATATTATGAAGTGGCCTTCATTATCTCTTGTTATGTCCTTCACTTTGAGATCTAATTTGTCAGATATAAGTATTGCTACCCCAGCTTTTTTTTCATTTCCATTCGCCTGGAAAACCTTTTTCCATTCCTTTACTCTCAGTCTGTATGCGTCCTTTTTTCTGAGGTGAGTTTCCTGTAGACAGCAGATATATGGGTTTTGTTTTCTTATCCAATCTGTTACCCTGTGTCTTTTGATTCGGGCATTCAATCCATTTACATTTAAGGTTATTATTGATAGGTGCTTATTTGTCGCCATTTTTATTCTATACCCCTGTGTTCCTTCTTTGCTTCCTATTTCTTTTTTTTTTTTTTTTTTTTTTTTTTTTTTTTTACAGCAGATCCTTTAGCATTTCTTGCATTGCTGGTTTGGTGGTGATAAACTCCCTTAGTCCTTTTTTGTCTGTGAAGCTCCTGATTTCACCTTCAATTTTGATTGATAGCCTTGCTGGGTACAGTATTCTTGGATTGGGACCCTTCCTTTGCATGACTTTGTATATTTCATTCCATTCCCTTCTGGCCTGATGAGTTTCTGTTGAGAAATCAGTTGCTAGTCTGATGGGGGTTCCTTTGTATGTAACTGTCTGTCTCTCTCTGGCCGCTTTTAAGATTCTTACTTTGTCGTTGGTGTTTGCCAACTTAATTATAATGTGCCTTGGCGTCGGTCTTTTGGGGTTCATTTTGCTTGGAACTCTGTGAGCTTCTTGGATTTGTGTGGGTTTTTTCTTCCCTATATCAGGGAAGTTTTCTGTTATTATTTCTTCAAACAAGTTTTCTATTCCTTGTTCAGTTTCCTTTCCTTCTGGTACCCCTATTATCCTGATGTTGTTTTGTTTCGTGTTGTCCCGAAGTTCCCTTAGGCTCTCCTCATGCTTTTTAATTTTTGTTTCTAGAAGCTGTTGTACTTGGGTATTTTTTTTCCATCTTGTTTTCTAGCTCACTTATGCAGTCCTCTGCTTCTTCTAGTCTACTCTTGATGCTTTCTATTGAGTTCTTTACAGCAGCGATGTCATTTTTCATTTCTTCTTGGTTCTTCTTCATTTCCTCTTGGTTCTTACTCATATTGTCGAATTTGTCTTCCATTCTTTTCAGCCACCTTATGACCATTTCTCTGAATTCTTTCTCTGATAGGTTGTTTGCCTCTAATTCATTTACTTCCTTTTCTGGTGATGCCTGCTTTTCTTTCCTATGGGGGCTATTTCTTTGTCCCCCATGGTTTCTCTTCTCTGGATGTCTGGTTATGTAGTTCTCTCTCTCCGGCATTGATTTAAAGGTACAAAATACAACACAACCAAGCACAACACACAAGGCACTGATCAGAATTGTATTCACGATATTAATAACCTCCAATAACGGTGACCACCAGAGAAAGACAAATTAGGGAATAGGAGAGGAAGAGGAAGAGTAAAAAGAAAGAACAACAACAAAAAAAAGAGTGTGAATATGAACTTGGGAAAAGAGAAGAAAAAAAAGTAAGAGAGAGAAGAACGATACTAAGAGAGAATAGGGGAACAAACTATATATATGGGGAGTAAACTCCAATAGAACAACCACTAATCCCAGCAAATTCCAGCAACACGAGCCTGGAGATTAATACAAACTGCAACACCTACTAATATCAAGTGAGGCAAGGGAAAACAAAAGTAAAAAACAAACAAAAACAAAGCAAACAAAAGAACCAAACAAACAAACAAAAAGAACAATCAAAACAATCTCATAAAAAAGCATAAAAATTCAATCTAATCAACATTCAAGCAAACAACAACAAAAGGCCAGAGAGAAAAACAATTTATTTATTTATTTTTTTTAGTTAAGGTAGCGTAGAGAGAGGTGTGTATGGACTTGGAGCAAGGGGTTGGGAATTAGATATATAAGTAGGGTGAAATTTTAGCAGAGGGTAAACTGAAAGAGTAGGGAAAATCTAAAGCCAGAAAGGGTTAAGATAAATAGGAGACCAAAAGGGGAAAGGTTAGGAGGAGAGTGATGGCATAAAGTTAGCGTTGAGATAGGGTAAAACGATTGTAAGGGAAAGATGCAAATAGAATGCAGGACACTAATCCCAAAATAAAATAAAGAGAAAATCAAATGACATTTAAAAAAAAAAAAAAAAGTAAAATAATAGTAATAATAATGCTGTTTGAAAATAAAAATGTAATAATTAAAAAGGTGAAAATCGAGTGAGGAAAAAGAAAAAAAATTAGTTTCTTAAGTAAAATATGCAAAAATGAAAATAAAAAATTAGAAGAAAAAATTAAATAAAAAATTAAAAAAAGAATTTAAAATAAAAAATAGGAAGAATAAAATGTGCAGTAGCGGCTGTCATTCACTTCCTCTATTATTCTGTTTGGTATGCCTGTTTCCCAGTCTGGGCTGTATTTCAGTTCCCTTCGTTCCACTGCTTCTCAGTGTTGTAAGCCAGTCCTGACTTTTAAGCCAGCCATGTCTTAATTTCTCGTATTTATTTTTGATTACACCAGAGACAATTAGTGTTTCGGCCCCTGGGTGGCAGTGTTTGTGAATTGACTTCTGGGCCTCTCTAGCTTTTTTTTTTTTTTTTTTCCCCTCTATGGCACTCACTACTGGTTTGTGGAGGTGTGCGCCTCAGAGCTGCCTCTCTGATGGTCACACCCAGCTCTGCTCCCCAGGTTCCAGAAAAACAACTTCCCCCTGCAGTCTTTCAGGGTATTCCCCAACTGGGTTTTCCTATGTATTGGGCTTAGTAATCAGAGTCGGAAAGAGCCCAAGTGTGCTGACAGTGGGTTTGCGCGCAAGACTAAGGAGCCTGCACTCCTTTGAAAAATTCTTAGTCTGACCCTCCTCGTCAGATTAAAATGAGTTGCTTTTAAGAGATCACTTCTGTTAGCAGCTCAGAGGACCCCCTTCCACATTCACGGGTCACGGCAGCTCCAACTGCCACAGATTTTTCTAGGCACAGACCTCCCGGGTCCTGCCGGTCCTGCGGCTCGTGCGCTTCCCTCTTTCTCCACGGGGATGAGAAACCACACCTTGTCCCAGGCGAAATCTGACCTTTCAGTGGTGGAGTGAAGAGTTCCTTTGAATCCGCGTGTTTGCGCCGGTAGGGGACCGGTGTTCTGGTGCTCACAGCTGTTCAGTGTTTGCAGTTGTCGCGGAAAGTCAGTTTTCCAATAAAATCCTCCTTCCCTTGCAATATGGCGAGGCCTTCCCCAGTAAGCCTGCAGCTCCTGGAGGGGACCCAGCCCCTGTGGGTGCTGCACGGTCAGGGGAACCCTGCCCAGCACTCCCCCGCCATCTCCTGGAGTTTAGCTGTCCCTTAGCTTGCCAACATACACTCCCTCTGCGAACCTCAGCCGCTCCTACTCTCCGCCCCAGGACCAGACTCCAAACAGGACTCTATTCAGCCACCATTTTCCTCCTCTCCCTGTTTGTCTTCTACTAGTTGTTTAGTGTTATATGTATTTTTCTACATATGAGAATTACTCTGATAGTTCACACAAGCTCAATAAAGGGAAAGGTGCTATCCCGTAATTACTGGAAAGACATCTTGCTGTCAATATCCTGGCAGGTAGGCTAACAACTCATCAAATAATCACTTTCTACTTAGAAGAGTGCAGAGTTCTGGCTGACAATCAAGGTGGCTTTGTGAAAAGCAAATTGAGCAAAACCATTTTACCTTACTTCTGTGAAAGGATTGGTGTCATCTAGTCTAAAATAAAGAAATCTCTCTTTGTTTGCTATGATTTTTATTCCCTCCCATGTGACATTCATTCTTTTTTTAATTTTTTTTTCTTTATTGATTAAGGTATTACATATGTATCCTTATCCCCCCGTTACCCCCCCCCCCACTCATGTCCTCATCCCCCTGTTGTCTGTGTCCATTGGTTAGGCCTATATGTATGCATACATGTCCTTTGGTTGATCTCTCCGCTTTACCCCCGCCCTCCCCTACCTTCCCTCTGAGGTTTGATGGTCTGATCGATGCTTCTCTGTCTCTGGATCTGTCCCTGTTCATCAGTTTATGTTGTTCATTATATTCCACAAATGAGTGAGATCATGTGATATTTATCTTTCTTTGACTGGCTTATTTCATTTAGCATAATGCTCTCCAATTCCCTCCATGCTGTTGCAAATGGTAAGAATTCCTTCTTTTTTACCACAGCTTAGTATTCCATTGTGTAGATGTACCACAGTTTTTTAATCCACTCATCTGCTGATGGGCACTTAGGCTGTTTCCAGATCTTAGCTATGGTAAATTATGCCGCTATAAATATAGGGGTGCATATATCCTTTCTAATTGGTGTTTCTAGTTTCTTGGGATATATTCTTAGAAGTGGGATCACTGGGTCAAATGGGAGTTCCATTTTTAGTTTTTTGAGGAAACTCCATACTGTTCTCCACAGTGGCTGCACCAGTCTGCATTCCCACCACTAGTGCACAAGGGTTCATTTTTCTCTCCGCATCCTCACCAGCACTTGTCGTTTGTTGATTTGTTGATGATAGCCATTCTGACGGGTATGAGATGGTACCGCATTGTCATTTTGATTTGCATCTGTGGGATGATTAGTGACTTTGAGCACGTTTTCATATGTTTCTTGGTCTTCCTTCTGTCTTCTTTTGAAAAGTATCTATTTAGGTCCGTTGCCCATTTTTTGATTGGATTGTTTATCTTCCTTTTGTTAAGTTGTATGAGTTCCCTGGAAATGTTGGAGATCAAACCCTTATCAGTGATAACATTGGCAAATATGTTCTTCGATGCAGTGGGCTTTCTTGTTGTTTTGTTGATGGTTTCTTTTGCTGTAAAAAAGCTTTTTATTTTGATGTACTAGTAGTCCCATTTGTTTATTTTCTCTTTAGTTTCCATTGCCCTAGCAGCAGTATTGGTGAAGAAATTGCATCGGCATATGTCTGAGATTTTGCTGCCTGTGGATTCCTCTAGTATTTTTATGGTTTCCCATCTTATGTTTAAGTCTTTTATCCATTTTGAGTTTATTTTTGTGTATGGTGTAAGTTGGTGGTCTAGTTTCATTTTTTTGCTTGTATCTGACCAAATTTCCCAGCACCATTTATTAAAGAGGCTGTTTTGACTCCATTGTATGTTCTTGCCTCCTTTGTCAAATATTAATTGAGCATAGTGGTTTGGGTCAATTTCTGGATTCTCTATTCTATTCCATTGGTCTATATGTCTGTTCTTGTGCCAGTACCAGGCTGTTTTGAGAACAGTGGCTTTGTAATACAGCTTGATATCTTGTATTGAGATCCCTCCTACTTTGTTCTTTCTCGGGATTGCTGCAGCTATTCAGGGTCTTTTTTTATTCCAGATGAATTTTTTGGAGAGTTCGTTCTAGATCTGTGAAATATGCCATTGGTATTTTAATGGGAAGTGCATTGAAACTATAGATTGCTTTGGGTAGTATGGACATTTTAATGATGTTGATTCTACCAATCCATGAACATGGTATGTTCTTCCATCTGTTTATGTCTTCCTCTATCTCTTTTTTCAGTGTCCTGTAGTTTTCCGAGTACAGTTCTTTTACCTCCTTAGTTAAGTTTATTCCTAGGTATCTTAATTTTTTGGGTGCAATGTAAATGGGATTGTTTTTTAGTCTCTCTTTCTGTAAGTTCACTATTGGTGTATAGAAATGCCATTGATTTCTTGGCATTAATTTTGTATCCTGCTGTATTGCCGAATTCATTTATTAAGTGTAATAATTTTTTGATGGAGTCTTTATGGTTTTCTATATACAGTATCATGTCATCTGCGAATAATGACAGTTTTATGTCTTCTTTTCCAATTTGGATACCTCTTATTTCTTCTTCTTGTCTAATTGCTATGGCTAGCACTTCAAGAACTATGTTGAACAGGAGTGTTGAAAGTGGGCATCCCTGTCTCTTTCCTATTCTTAGGTGAAATGGTTTTAGTTTTTGCCCATTGAGTATGATGTTGGCTGTAGGTTTGTCATATAAGGCTTTTATTATGTTGAGGTATGGTCCCTCTATTCCTGAGGGTTTTTATCAAGAAAGAGTGTTGGATTTTGTCAAATGCTTTTTCTGCGTCAATTGATATGACTATGTAATTTTTATCTCTCAATTTGTTTATGTGATGTATCAAGTTTATTGATTTGCGGATATTATACCATCCTTGCATCCGTGCGATAAATCTTACTTGGTCATGGTGTATGATCTTTCTGATGTAATGCTGGATCTAATTTGCTAGAATTTGTTGAGTATTTTGACATCTATGTTCATGAGGGATATTGGCCTGTAATCCTCTTTCTTTGTGTTGTCTTTATCTGGTTTTGGAATTATGGTAATGCTGGCTTCCTTCATAGAATGAGCTTGGAAGTTTTCCTTCCTCTTGAATTTTTTGGAATAGTCTGAGGAGGTTAGGTTTTAGTTCTTCCTTGAATATTTGGTAAAACTCCCCTGTAAAGCTGTCTGGCCCTGGGCTTTTGTTTGCTGGAAGCTTTTTGATGACTGCTTCAATTTCTTCCATAGTTATTGGCCTATTGAGATGTTTAGATTCTTCCTGATTGAGTTTCGGAAGGTTGTGCTTTTCTAGGAATATGTCCATTTCTTCCAGGTGTGACATTCATTCTTAATGATGATTTGTAAAAAACAGGATCTAGATTGTAGACTAGAATATTATCTCAACTGACAATAAGACAGTGCTCCAGGTGAGTGAGCGGGAAATTGACTAAAAGAGGACAAACACTCTAGTGCTTCTTTGGATGATTCCTAAATGCCAGGAATGCAAAAGCCATGTCTGTAATGCTCATTGGTGATCTTCCAGGAACTAGAACATTATGTGACAATATATGGTAGACACTCAATGAATGAATGAATGTTTCCCGGTTCTCAATGATGGTATAAATCACTGGATACGAATAAGGCTACATTTATCTTAGCTTTTCTGCTTCCTTGGCCTCTTCCTCCTTTCCCTGTCTCTCCCATCACCTAGAGCAGGGGTGGGGAACCTTTTTTCTGCCAAGGGCCATTTGGATATTTATAACATAATTTGCAGGCCATACAAAATTATCAACTTGAAAATTAGCCTGCTATATTTGGTTAAACATTTAATTAACTTACCCTAATGCCATGGCAGGGCCAGACCATGTGATTTCGAGGGCCTTATACAGCCTGTGGGCCCAATGTTCCCCACCCCTGACTTAGAGGAAGGAAAAAGTATCAATGGCAGTGTGTCCAGAAGGATGTATAACACTTCATTAAGAAATATTTCTTTTGGGTATTCCCTCAGAAATAAGATAAAGTTCAGTTAGGAATTAGATCTTTTCTGGGGTACTAAATCTTTGCAATTTGAGAGTAGATTTTATTTTTGAAAACAGCTAAAAGTGATATTGAGTCAAGATTTATTAATAAGATGTACAACCAAACTGGATAACAAAATCTCTTGTCAAAAATATTGTGAATTTGGGCCCTAGCCAGGTAGCTCCGTTGGTTAGAGCTGTGTCCTGATGTGCCAATGAATCAACCAATGAATGGATAATAAGTGGAACCACAAATTGATGTCTCTCTCTCTCTCTCTCTCTCTCTCTCTCTCTCTCTATCCAATAAATAAATTTTAAAAATATTGTGAATCTAAAGTGAGACTGATTTTATTTTATTTAGATTTTAATTCTGAAAGAGCAGGTTCAATCACAGAGAAAGGCCCTCATCAAAATAACCTTATGGCTTCCCAAAGTGGTTATCTGAAGAACAGGATTCATGATTTCAACAAATATCTTGGAACCAATCTGAAAAGTTAATCATTGCTCCTTAAAATGTTACAAAACAAATGCTATGATATGTTAGGAGAATTAGAGCCTGGAATACTGGAAATATCCTTACATGGGATATTTGTTAGCCCATCTCTTAGGTTATTCTTTCCAGTTTTGTACAGTTATTGTTTTGGGGGGAGGCATATGAGGATAAAGAAGCCAGTCATCCTACCTAATAATAGACAAATATGCAAATTGACCGTACCTTCGCTATGCCCGTGATTGGCCAGGGGGGATGGGGGGGCGGGACTCGGGGTGGCCGGGGTGGCAGATTGGGCCGGTGGGATGCTGAGCTCGCGTCGCCAGCGGCTGCACGAGCTCAGCATCTGCGCCATGGCTGTGCTGCGGCACAGAAGGGGCCTCTGGGGCAGCGAGCTCACGTCCCACCGCGGACCATCAAAAGCGGGGGAGCTGGGTGCCTGTCTGCTCAGGCACCAGGCCTTTCAGAAGCCTCCGCCGTGCTGGAGGCTTCTGAAAGGCCTGGTGCACCAGCTCCCCCGTGATCGAAAGCGAAAGCGTGTAGGGGACCCTACACGTGCATGATTCAATCATGCACTGGGCCTCTAGTTTAAAAAATAATGTCCAACAAGTAGAGATAAGAGCCAGAGGAAAACCTTAACATTATTAAACGTTTAGAAGAAACTATGAGAGAGTTGTTCTAGGAAATGGTATTGAATGCCTTAATTAATGGGGTCCAACAGATTATCCTAAGGGCCTGTCTGGCTGCCCCGCCCCCGACACACACACACACATATACAACCTTTACCCTACAAACAAAGAAACTTACCTGCATTACATTTGAGGATTAGCTTCACTTTTGTGGAACTCAGGTAACACTTGTCCTTGTGACAACTTACACCTGTGTGAAAAAATATTAAGGAAGAAACTGACCAGATTTTTATTTCACTACAACCAATAGTCACAATACGGGCTTAAGGAACCGACAGCTTTTAGTTCGATATGAGAAAGTATTTTCTTGTAGAAGTCATTAACTATCAGCACAGGTTCCTGCGGGAGGTCAAGGAACCCTGTTCTCAGTCAGAAGACTATAGAGCCAGCATTTCTTGAGGGCCCTTCCTGTCTGATTCCGTATTTCTATTTGTCAAGGTAATTTGAAAGTCTTTTCCAAGTCTCTGGGTGCTTTTCAACCCACCCCAATTGGCCTCATCAGAAACCTTATTGATTGTGCTGCCTCTTCCATCTTGTAGGGTGGTGACAGTAGTTCGGCAGTAAACCCAGCTCTCAGGCCTGTAAGATACCATTGTTTTGTCCTTTCCCCCACCTGTATCTCTCCAAGACATTTTTCCATTAAAATATTGTATCAGTCACTTTAGAGTCTCATTTTGTTCCTTTGAATCAATATAAAATTAAGTTATAGGTTGACTTTCTATAGGCGCTCAAAGCACTTCGTAGACTTGAACCAAGTAGAGGTTCATAAAGGCATGTGGATCTCAATTGTTTTTCTTTCCCAGGTACCTGCTAAGAAAAAATGTGTCTGCAGGAACGTGCAGCATTTGAAACCTCCATGCTACAGATTGTAGATTAATTTCTAGCTAAACAGAGTTCAGCATTCTGATAGTCTGTGACTGGAGAGGCAGTTTTTCCTCCAACTTCAGATCACATGTTTTTGCACTTGGAAGGCAAATTTTAAAAGAAGGCCTTGGGGATCACAGCTAGCCTGCATTACCTGTGCTCGACTCCTTTGTAACCAACTGGATTTAATATCCAAGAAGATTTGCACATAGTCCTTTTTTTTCTTCTCACTTTTCATAATTTACCTTTGTGATTCTCTTCACAACCATGCTGGCGTGCAAAGATCTATTTGTCTGTCAAAACTCAGGATACATACAGTATGTGAAAGACACATTATTATTTTTTATTTGTTTCCTACGGAGGCTGAACAGTCAGCACAAGAGTAGGTTGTGCTGAATTCAAGAGGGCTGCTTCTATGAACATGTGCTGGAATTTACTTAACTGGCTCCTTCACCTCTAGCCCATCAGTTTCTTCTATGAGTCTCCCCTCTGCCAGAGAGAGTCATTTATACAAATACACTCAAGGAACTTTTCATATACTAGTAAACCTTCCCCCTGAACTTGAGACAGTTTTGTCTTAAAGGAAAAGATCGCAGGGAAAGCTGTGTATTACTGATGTCTGTGGATCCTAAAAATATCTCATTCAAATCAAAGACTCATTTTCAAAATTGGGACACATCTTTCCTTTTCACCTTGGAGGTTCTTTGTAAGCACTAATCTCTGCGTAAGTGAATTTTCACTGCAGTGTTGAGCTCTGTCAGGGTGGCAAATGGCATAGATATCAGGCCTCAGAAACGCCAAGCATTGGCATTTTTAAGAAAATATCTAATTATCAGTGAACCGTAGCCTATGAATGATTAGGAAGAAACCACCATTCATAGGTGGGTAATACTTATTTCAAGGCCACTAATGTTTTTCACAATAAAGGAATAGGTGTGCAGGGAACTATGTGTACTATGTGCAGAGATGTTGGTAATTTAATGTTTTGAGAATTCCCAGGCTGAAAAACGTTGTTACATAAGTAGACTAGCCCTGGCTGCTAATTCTTAGAAAATGTGAAGAGTTTCTAAAATGTCACTAGGTTTTGACCTTTTCTGGTATGAAGACCACCGTAGGGAGTTAAGGAGTTTATTTGGGGGTTATTTTATGGAAGGTGGTCAGGGAATGCCTCACTATTAAGGTGGCATTTAAGCAGAGACTTGATGGAGCTGGGAGCAAAGGGAACACCAATGTAAAGGCGCGGAGGGAAGGAGACCAGTGGGCTGAGACAGAATGATGAAGAAGATGGAGTCAGAGAAGCAGTGGGCCAGATCAAGTAAGGCCTTGAGGGAAGTGTAGTCTAGAAAGGAGATGGAGAGCAAGCAATCTGGTCTATAGGAAGTAAAGGACACAGTGTCTCAACAATCTAAGACAGCAGAACATGTTCTTTTGTTTGATTTGGTTTATCACATTACCTATGGTCCATCATACTTCTATGATTTGCATATGATAATAAGCACAACTTTAATCCCCATCTAACTGCAGTATCAACACATGTGTTCAATGTCTATTACTTGAGCGAGTACTTGAGCAAGCTAATCAAGGTTTCAGTGACCCCAGTGAGAAAGTTCTAATCATAGTTGATTGGTGAAATATTCATGAGATCTTGCATAAGAGGAACCTTGTAGGTCACTGGTACCATAAGAAATAGAAATCTCTTGGAAATAAAAGTTTAGCAGTATTAAAGTGCTGATGATTCTTCAGATGTACTGATTCTCCGTGTAGTTGCTGCAGCTGCAAAGGCTTTGCCCTGAGCATTTGTCATGTCTCCTTCAATCCAATATGCCCTTTAAACACAGTGAACAACTATAGAAAAGGAATAGCCAATGTTGTTTGATGTTAATTAAAGTGGAGGATTCTTTCCTTTCTTTAATGGAAAGCCTTAATTTGTCCCAACTTGCAATTGAAAAATCTAATGACTTATTGCCACCATCTTATGTAGGTTTTTCCTCTAATCATCTGGTTGTTCAATGCTGTGTTCAAATGCTGAAAAACTCATCTTGGCTCACATCTTCCCATTTGGAACCTGACATGATCATTCTGAAATGGGAGTGAGAGAGATCAGGAAGAGTATTTGAGTCCTAATTTATCTTTGGCATTCTTTAGGATTTCCATCCACTTATACTGACAAATAGGGGACTCGGCCCATGTTACACTTCAGTTAGTGTAACATACATCGGGAGCTGTGTGTCCCAACAACTCTTATCCTTGGTTGCAGGCACATGCAGCAAATTGCCAAAATGACACTAGCTGTCAAAACAATTCAAGCAAAGAATGTGTTAGGTATCTATCTATATGAAGCACAGTAGAAGAGGAGGGAGAATTCTGTTAAAGAAATTTTGTTTTGGTAAAATGATGAAAAGGTGTCATATGTAGAATTGCCTTTTCTGTTCATGGTCATGCTCAGGACATCTCTGGGACAGGGAAAGGACAGGGTCTGGACAGATTTTCCATCTCTATCTATTTTGCCTCCTGTTGTACCTGGGATTAAATGAGAACCCCAACAACAAACAAAAAGGTTTTACCATTCAGCTTATCTTGTATTTGAAATCCTTCAGTACGAGGTTTTCCAGCAAGACTAGCAGCCTCCTAAGGGTAAAGGTGGCAAAAGTGTATGAGAAAGTTCAGCCAGGCCTCAGGTAGAGGACGGTGTGTAGGCTCATTCTCCCAACTCCCCCAGAAACCTTTAGGCAGAACAAGTGAATACTGCATTCGGAGATAAATACTCACAAAAGAAATAAAAGTAAACTTCTAATTTCCAAATCAAATGGCTTTTTTTTTTTTTTAGA
This sequence comes from Ia io, assembly GCA_025583905.1. Lineage (NCBI taxonomy): Eukaryota > Metazoa > Chordata > Mammalia > Chiroptera > Vespertilionidae > Ia > Ia io. The sequence goes on from JAJQQW010000001.1 coordinate 73,832,820, forward strand.
GTTTGTGCTTCATTTTCTTAGGGAGATGAGAGACCTAACTCCAGATGTTTAAAAACAAACAACGCAAAAACAGAACACAGCCTTCTTCCAGGAAACGTTATCCCCCCAGTTTATGTGAATAGTCCCCTAAGGTGTGTTGAACCTTAAGTAAGATGATGTGTGAATTTCATTATTGCTCCACAGAACAAGATATTCAGTGATGTTTTTGCATCTTAGATGTGTCCAATATGGTATATTTAAAAAAAGAATATTCCCCACAAACTTCTGTTGTTCTTTCTCTCTGTGTCTTCGTTCTCGTGGCTTCAGGAAGGCAAGTCCTATTGTTTGTTCAAAGTTTGTAGATATAAGAGAGAATGTGTGTGGTTTGTTCATATTTTTACCTGATTCTGCAAAATAGCCATAGCACGAAGGATTCTTCCTTCTCCCCAGTAAGTATGTCTATACTGGGTTGAGGGAAATGGAATCCAGACCCTGAATTGCATGGGGCATTGGTATTGCCCAACTGTGGAATAATATGATAATGATAACCCACCACCATTCATTGAATATAGTACCAGGCACTGTGCTTAATGGCTTTATGTGCAACTTCTCATTAAATTGCAAAACAACACTTTGAAGTCCAGGTATTTCATAGATCAGGAAAGGAGGCTTGGCTCAGTTAAGTAAATTGCCCAAGGGGATAAAGTATGATTGTCACTAGACAGCCAGGATTTAAATGGTATCTCTCAGCCCCTAAAGGCCAGCCTGTGTTCACAAGGGTGTGCTGTTCTACTTAGAAGGTTAGGATTATGGGCCCTGACTTAGAGGAACAAAATAAATAGGCCTCTTTCTCATCATTGTTTTTATTCTGAGCATAAAAGTGTAGGTCAGGAATTTTTAAATGTCTTCTCAATAGGATGCGTAAAAAATGCAGCTATAGAATCATCATACTTATCTAGGAAAGATAGAGACTTACCGTAGCCAGGTCAGAAGTTCTTTCAGTTAAATTTGGTGTTCTATGTTATTTTCAAAAGAAGTGATTAAAAGAAACATTTTAGAATTCTGAAGTGGTTAGCATAAAACAAAAGAGGTAAAAAAAAAAAACACAAAAAAACTCTAAAAGCCCAGTTTGATTAAAGCTAAAAGAAAGTCGGATGCTAGGACAGTTCAAGATAAAAGATGTGGAGAGAATTACACCTGTTTTATTGAGCTTTCATGAAAAATAATATCTCAATGACACATGTTTAGTGTATAAAAAGATTTTCAATGTAATATATACCAGGTTTCTTTATATTGTTGCCAAATGATTTGACTCAATATCATTTGCAAATCCTTCTAACATCCCTGATGGATGAAGGAACGCTCAGCAGTGCTCTCCCTGTGCCTCTGGCACCGGAGTTATCAATTTGTTCCCAGGACATTTCCAATTTACATTCTTTTAAGGTTATGTGATCTACTCTCATACAGCTTCCGATACTGCAATGAATCGCAAGTCTTTCCAAGTATATTCACACAGGTTCCCAGGATGATCCAAAACTCCAAAGAAAAGAAAATACATTTTTAGTCTCTTATGAGGGTAGACTGTGTCAAGATGCTACATTTCTAGTCATAGATCACATCCTCCGGATTTCCAAACAAGAGGGAGGGGCTTGTGCAGAGTAAACCATTGAAAACATGCGGTCATTTGTGTTTAATGACCAAATTCTTGCTGTTCAAACTTTCAGATGTTTCTCCTACACATGATAATCAGCGCCACTGTGTAGTGGGCATTTCTTCTGTACCAGGCATTGTCTTCAGTGTTTTACATAAACACAGTTTCCCTTAATCTATTTAGCAGCCAAGTGATTTGAGTATCTCCACTCTGCACATGTGGAAGCCAAAGCTCAAAGTGATAAAGTAACTAGCTTGTTCAAGGTCACACAGCTTTCTGGATAAATGAGAGGAGCTTGGATTTGAAACCAGGTTTACTTGGGTCCAAGATCCAGTTTCCTTACTCATTTCTCCATTTCTCCATGCCTCAAAAGTGCCTTTGGCTTTCAGTGAGATCACAGTGCTTGCCACGTGCTTCTGTAGTCAGCACTGGATAGTAAGCCACTGGATAGTAAGCCATTGGAGATGATGGAAGGAAGGAATGGTTTCGATGGTGGTGGTTTTGTTTTCATATATCTTGTGAAGATTGGAAGATGTTTCCTTCATGTAGACCTGCCGTGAATGAGGCTGGCGTCTGAGCCCCTTGGAATTTTCTGAAACGGTTCCATCCATTTCTTAAAGCTTAATTTTAATAAATGAGAGGTCCTAGAATTTACATAGGTGCTTTTTTTTTTTTTTTTTTTTGCATATGGCATTTTTAGTCCATAGGTCTTATTTGTTAATTTTGCACAGCAGGGGAAATAAGATTTTAATTTATTCATATTTTTAGTGAGGCAAAAGCGACTTCAGTGAGAGATATAAAATTATATATTTCACAATAAATCCTAGAGACACATGTTATATTTTGCTCCTTTTGTACTTCTTACTGGCTCTTGAAAAATAGATATGCCAGTAAAACTGAGGCTTTTTCCTGTGAATATTTCTTATCTTATTTGAGGTTACTACCAAAAAACTTTCTCAATTAGCATCCTTTTAACAGAACACAGTCCTATACATTGACAGAATGTATGTAATCAGTTGGCATTCCCAGCCCTAAGAAATAATGATTAATGCTTACTTGAAGATGATAGTACTCATAAGTTAGTGTTTCAAAATGTTTATGAGCATCCTAGCTGGTTTGGCTCAGTGGATAGAGCGTGGGCCTGTGGACTGAAGGGTCCCAGGTAGGGTCAAGGGCACATGCCCGGATTGCGGGCTCGATCCCCAGTTGGGGGCTTGCAGGAGGCAGGCAATCTCTCTCATCATTGATGTTTATATCTCTCTCTCTCCCTTTCCTTTCCTCTCTGAAATTGAAAATAAATAAATAAATAAATGTATGTTTAGTGAGGCTCAGCAAATATAAAGTGTTGTTAAATCACAGCCAATTATTTAAGGTGTTGTGTTGTGTGTTTTTTTTTAACCAGGGCTTAAGTTTGCTCCTATTGCTTTTATTCTTTTAATTATTTGGGTTCTGTTAATAGGAATGAGGATGAAAAGAAAATATCTCATCCCTCAAGGGAGTTCTCTCCCCACCAGATTTCACGTTTTTTTAAATGTTAAACCAAGGTTTGAAATGTGTTATCTTTCACTCTAGTTAATTCAAGATTGATGATATGGAACCATAGTTAAGATTTGCCTTTCTCTTTTAATATTTTTTCTTAAAGAGAGAAAATTAAACATGCCTGTGTTTCCCACCCCTAAGTTTTTAAAGTCAGAGCTTAAGTGTAAAAACATCAAGAGGAATAGGGTCTTCTTTTCAGCATGAGGCCGCTTCATGAAGACAGAACTGGTGACATCAGGACCAGAATTACACTTCACAGTCTGTGTGGCTTGAAAAAATATATGTCTTTGTAGATGCTTTCATTCCTTTTCATTACTGCCAAACCACAGAAATTATTTTCCTCTGCTGTTTTGGTCTCTTTAAGATCACGCAGGCCATTTTAAAGCATGTGCTTGTTTTATAGTTCAATCTATTTCTGAAACATTTAAGATGTAAACTAAAGGACCTATTACTTGGTCTGTTTCATCGTTGACTATATCTATATTTATGTTGTTTTCATAGTGCCAGTTGCAAGCCTCCATTTTATATAGAAATTTAATCTATTCACATCTGCCAGATTTCTTCATTAGTGAGTCTTTTGATGTTGACTTATTTCCTTCTACCCCAATTGTATCAATTTAGATATAAACAATTTTTTAGTTTTACTCTATTTTCAAGAAATAAAAAGGAGAGGAGTATATGGAGAATGCTACAGAAATAGCATGATGCAAGTCCATGAACCTTGGAATGCCTATTAGTAATCTACATCAGTACTTCTGTTCTCAAAATATGGCTTAGATTTGGGCTTTTGTATTTTTGTAATGATTCTACTGTTTTCATTAGAGGATCTTAGTCTGTGAAAGGATACCTATAAAAAAAATCAACAGAGTCTTGGGAATAGAATTGCCAGAGTTATCAAATAAAAATAGATGCCCATTTAAATTTGAATTTCAGATAAACCATGAATATTTTCAGTACCAAGGTGTCCCAAATATTACATGATTGTTTTAGTGTAAGTATATCCCAAATAGTATATGCATAATGAATAATTTTCCTACCAATGAGTCCCAAATATTATATGAATTTTGTAAGTATAGCTTAAGTATAGTATGGGATATACTTAGACTAAAAAGATAATTCATAGTTTACCTGGAAGTAAAATTTAACTGAGTGTCCTGTATTTTGTTTGGCAACTCTGCTTGGAAGGCATCATGGTAGTGTAGGTGAATACATGTGGTTCTGGTACTTAACTAACTGGGTAGCCTTGGGCATCTCACTTAACCTACCTGAACCTAAGTTTCATCATCTGTAAAATGAGAGCCAATAATAGATATTTGCAGATTTTCTATAAAGACTAGAAAATATTTATTTAAAACACCTGGAACCATAATAGAGTGCCATGAAAAAGTAGCTGTTATTATTAGAACAAGGAAGGAATACAAATGGAAGTTACCAGGTTTTTTTTTTTTTAGCTTCATAATAAATAACAGCACTCAGCAGTTAAACAGCTCATTCAATTAATAATAGAAGAGTCCACCTAGATGTTGGTGACTATATACCAGATCAGAGATTTGACCAATAATAAAATATACACAAGCATTAACCTTCCTCCGCTCCTCTATTACTTGCCAGTTATGTTACTTACCAAAGGTCGCATAACTTACTAGGATCAGCCTGAATATACATTGCCTTTTCACATTGTCTTTTTTTTTTTTACTAATTCACATTTTTATTTCAATCCTATCTTTATCAAATATCAATTTTGTAAAATTTTATTGAGATCTAATTTACATATAAAATGCACCATTTTGAAGTATATAATTCAGCAGTTTTTATTATATTCACAAGGTTTGCAACCAACACCACTGTCTAGTTCCAGAACATTTTCATTAGCCCAAAATAACCCATACTCAGTAGTAGTTACTCCACATTTCCCCCTCTCCCAGCCCCTGGCAACCACTAATCTAATTTCTGTTTTTATGGGTTTAACTGTTCTGAATAGTACTTATAAATAGAATCATGCCACATGTGGCCTTTTGCGTCTGACTTCTTTCACTTAGCATAATATTTTAAGGTTCATCAATGTTGCAGCATGTGTCAACACTTCATTCTTTTTATGATCGAACTAGAGGCCCGGTGCACAAAATACATGCACAGGTAGGGTCCCTAGGCCTGGCCTACAGTCAGGGCCATTTGGGGCCATCAGGGCCAATCAGGGCCTTCCTTCCCTGGCTGCTGGCTGCCAGCAGGGGCCTTTCTTCGTTCTGTGCCGCCCCCTGGTTGTCAGTGCATGTCATAGAGAGCAATTGAACTCCTGTTCTCCCAGTCAAACTCCTGAGCGACAATTTGCATATTAGCCTTTTATGTATATAGATAATATTTCATTGTATGGCTATTTGACACATCTTCTTTATCCATTTATCAGTTGATGGACCCTTGGGTTGTTTCCACTTATTGGTTATTAGAAATAATGCTGCCATGAACATTCTTGTACAAGTTTTGGTATGATTATGTGTTTTGGTTTTGTTTTTTCCCCTTAAGTCTATATCTAGGAGTGAAATTGCTGGGATAGATTATAACTGTTTTTTTAACATTTTAAGCAACTGTTTTCCAAAATGACTCGCTATTTTACATTTACACATTTCTCCACATCCTCACTTGCTATTGTATTATTATTTCAGCTGTCCTAGTGGGTGTGAAGTAGTACCTCATTGTGATTTTGATTTGCCATTTCCTAGTGATTACCTCAAACACCTTTTCATGTACTTGTTGGCTATATGTATATTTTCTTTCAGAAAGATCTATTCAAATCCTTTGCCCATTTTTAATTGGGTTATTTGTCTTCTTGTTGTTGAGTTGTAAGAATTTTTATATATTCTCATCAGAAAAATGATTTGCAGATATTTTCTCCCATTCCATGTGGTTTATCTCTTCACTTTCTTGACAGTGTCCTTTGATGGATGAAAATATACATATAGTTTTTAGTTTTGATGAAGTCTTATCTATGTTTTCCTTTGTTTGCTTGTACTTTCGGTATCATATCACATTATCTTTTCTTCCTCAAAGAATAAAACACACACTAAACTAGGAATAAAGAGACATGAGCTCTATTCTCACCTCTGCAATTACAGAAATGTGTGAGCTTAGGCAAGTACTGAAACTCATTGGGAACTCAGTTCCATATCTGTGAGAAGAAGCTGGGTTCAGCAGAGCAGGCACTTTGTAACTTTTTGTGGATATGTTATCTCTATGAAACCCCCTAGGTTAGTAATTCTCAACCTGGGTTACATGTGGCAGTCTCTGTAGACATTTTTGGTTGTCACAACTGGGGATGGTTGCTACTGGCATCTCTTGAGTAGAGGTCAGGGGTGCCGTAAACATGTTACAATGCACAGGATGGCTCTTCCAACAAAGAATCAGCCAGACCAAAATGACAGTAGTGCTGAGGTTGAGAAGCCCTGCTCTAAAATTATATTTCTGTTATTCCAGCTTCTTTTCAGTGGGGGTCTTTGAGCCTGTCTGCAGGAACCAGAGCATTTTGTGCTCTTAACCTAATGCTAGAGGTCCCAGCCTGATGGGGGCAGTGGAAGGGAGAGGGACCAATAATTCTTGCAAGTCAGGAGATCTTTTTGAAAGTGTTTTGTTTCAGGGCTTTTAAAAACTATTGTGCCTTCTAATATGAAGAGAAATATTTCGATACAGACACCTCCAGGCAAAGTCTTGTAGATGTGTTCTTGTTATTGAGTCCTTTTCTTTAGGGTTTCTGGAACAAATAGTTTTTTTGAAATAGTTGGTACATACTATGAAGTATATTTAATCAGTCATAATGGGGAAAAAGAAACAGAACAGCTTGATGGGAGAAATGTGCAGTTCATATGTCTCTGCATTAGTGAATTCTCCGACCTCAAAGGAAGTTAATATTATTATTCCAGCTGATCAGTTCACTTCAACTTTATCCCATACTATCTACTGGAATGTCCTGATTCACCTGAGTTCCATAAATAATCTATCTAAAATAAAATAAACAATAGCTTGAAATATGTTGCAGCATTTATAAAGATGTTGGCATGTAAAAAGCTATTAAACTTGCAGGTATTTCTTTCCTGTGATAATATGGCTGATTATTTCATGCTTTGCACCATTAGATATAATTGTTACCACCACAACCACCACAACCGTCATCATCATAGACTAAGTGTTCTAAGCACTTTTTAAGTGTATCTCATTTTTTGTCACAAAAAATCTTATGAGGTAGTTTTTTTTTAATCCCCACTTTGCAGATAAGAGCATAAGGTATAATAATGTTGTAAAATACTTGCTAAACCATATTTCCATATTAAACCTTTTCTTGTATATCAAAACTGTTTTATATTTCAACAACAGAGAAAGTATGTTTATTATTAAATCTGTAAACATTCATGTCCTGAATTTTCTGGCACCCTAGGTAATGTTAATTAAAGCCTGAGTTATTTCTAATTTATTCAATGTCTTACAGTTATTGGTTCTTGTAGCTTATATACATATGTAGCTTGAAGCTACTGTAATACTTTTCCATCTCTGGACACCCATGTGCATGTGTGAATATGTAATTTTAAAATTGTACAACTTTTCCAATATATATAAGTAATGAAAGGATTTTAACTTTTTTTAAATGTACAGGAAGCAGTAAAAGAAAACAACAAGAGAAAGGAAATGGAAGAGAAGACTAGGAGGGCAAAGCTTGCAAAAGAGAAAGCCGAACAAGAAAAGCTGGAACGCCAGAAGAAGAAGAAACAGCTCATTGATATAAACAAAGGTATGAAGTACATCCATGTTTTAAATGATCTATAAAGTGCAAAACAATAGCACTTAATTAATTTTGGATTATAAAGTGAATTGTGTTCTTGGTAGAAAATTTCACAATATTATTAGTTACTTGTGTTAAATTCTCTCATGAAATTATCTTCATTTCTTGTCACCCTGCACTGAGCACTCAGGATTTTTGGCAACCAATTCAAGGTAATATGTTGTTGAAACAGTCTTTTTCTCTTCATTATTTTCTTTTTTTTGCCAAATTATGTTCTGGATGAGGCAGTGGTGAGGGAAGAAGAGGGCAAGATGAAGAGTTTACTGGTGTGGGGAGGTGAGCCTTATAGCTCCAATTTTCATTTTGTTGACACAGAGCAGCAATAATTAACACTTTTCCTAGGGGGCTCGAACATTTCAAGTCATAATGGATACTGACAGCACTATTATAAACAGAAAAAACTAGGGGGCAGCATCCTGCTCAGCTGTGAGCCTAGGAACAAAATGCTGGTATATCCACGTAGTATAAAGTAGTTGTTTTGTTAGTTAGCAAGAATGACCATAGATTAAAGGTAGTTTTGTTTTGTTTTGTTTTGTTTTGTTTTGTTTTTTGTTTTGTTTTCTTTCTACAGAAGAGAAGGTAAATAAAGTGATTGGCACCAGATAGCTTCCCCCTGAAAATACAAGAATGAAAAAGCATAGTCTTTGCCACTGAGGGTTAGAGAATTTAAAAACAAAGTAAAATCAGAGCAAGATATAAAACAATATGATCGATATGGACCCCCTATTTCTAAATACAGTGATAATCAAAATCGTAAGCACTGTATAATGTTGAGCATGTGCCATGTGCTATTCTAAGACTTTCACATGTTTGAAGTAAATTAATCCTCATAACATCTCTATGAGGTAGGTATTATTATCTCACTTTTCAGATGAGGAAACTGAGGCTCATAGAAATTAAGGAACTTGCCCAAGGTCACACAAACAGAAATTATTAGCATCAAGATTAGAATCCAAGCAGTCTGGCTAGGGAATCTTTGCTCTTGTAAATGCATTGTCAAATAATAATAATAACCACAAACAAACAAAAAAACATGGAGTGCTTGCTATGTACCAGGAACTTTGCTGGGAGATTTACATATGTGAACATATTTAAGCCTCATAAAATCCTGTTAGGAAAGTGCTACTATCTCATTTTAAGATGAGAAAACTAGGCACAGAGAAGTTAAGTCGCTTGCTCAAGTTCACAAAGGTAGTAAGAGATAGAACCAAAATCTGGACCTAGGCAGTCAATGGCCCAAGTTCATTAGTAATTATTATGATATATTTTATTATAATTATTAATCAGTATCAATTATTCTGTGGTAATACCTCTAAATGGCTAATCTGAAATGATATCTATACCCATTAAGCTTATCCTTCACAACGTTAGAATATACAAAAATTTTCAGGAATTGACTATAGTTTATGTTTTCTAACCATGAAATAAATATAACATAATTTAAAAAGAACTAAAAAAGTAGACAGCTGAGGTAAAATATAGTATCAACATCATTTAGCAATCTTCATAGAATATAGTCTTGTTCCCACACCACACCACTGCCCCCTCCCCAAGTATTTATCAACTTTCCACTATTTTCCTAAAAACATATCTATAAAGAAAAAAAGAAATAAAGGACCTATACTGATTGTGCCTATAATATATATTCTTATTCACCAAGATTTTCTTAATTACCTCTTCAAGTAAAATTGAAGACATAGGATAAAGATCCAAATAACTTTTTAAGCACAGGCTTAGCTGAGTGATCTGAACATGAAAGACACACTTTAAAATAAGATTTATCTTTGTGTGTTGTTACTTTATCTCTATTTACAGATCAATCAAATAGCAAACTTCACCATGAAGTTCTTGATTTGTGGCCCATGTGTTGCAAATACCTACTATTTTTATTTATTGTAGTATTATTTTACACCGAGTATGTGTGTTAGTCCTTATAAATGTTTCAACAAGAAAATCTTTCATTGGAAGTGTATAGTCTTTTTTTATTGTAAATATTTCAATTTATTGTTTACATATCAATCACAGTTGAAAAAGGAATTATAATCCCACACTCTAGAACATGAGAAGACAATGGAAGGTACTGTTATACAAATGGAATATATGAATGCAAATGGTATATGTTATTTTCAGCCACATTCATATTACACAGTTTTAAAATGATCTAATCTTTTACAATGACCAAGTACTTATTTGAAAACATAGAGTTGATAGAGGATATATGCCACCTAAGTATCAGTTCAAAGACATAAACAATTTTATTGGTGGTACTCATGTGTGAAGAAAAGAACTGTTTACAATATGTAACTATCATGTTTCAGGGGTCATGATTTAACAGTTAAGTTTTTATATTACAAAGCAAGTTTAAGTATTAATTATTTTAGAAATAAACCACCAAAACTGGAATGACATTTAACTATATTCAAGGAAAATGGTAAATTAGTTGACAAAATTTACCTACCTACTAGAGAAAATCTTAATCTGTTGAGATAGACAATGTAGATAAGATTTAGCTTTTTGACACACAGAAGGCAACACCTGCTATTATGTGAACATTAGTTTAAAAAAATAGAAAAGCTTACTGCCATGAATACTTAGGTACTTGGCCAACTTCTGACCTAAGAGACATATGAAGCCACAACAAACAAACAAAACATCCCAGGAATAATAAAAACCTTCTTTCTTATTATAGCTTTATTTCTCTTCTTTTGTTTCAGTCTCCAAATACATCTGGCACAGCGCTGCATTAGGGCTGTATATAAAGGTATCAGTCTCATCTCCCAACTCTTGTTAACTGTTCCAGTAAACACACACAAGGATAATGGTCTTTTAACATATCTGGCAATTTAGAAGTCTTGTCTTGAAGACATTGAAAATGTCTAACTGATGTTAGAAACTGTAGTAGCTCTTTAAATGTAGAATTTGTTTCGTCCAACTGCATTTTCTTTTTTACATTTTGCAAGTATGGTGTAATAGACACATTCTATTTAATTAAGCAACTCTCCCTAGTTTCTGCATTGGGGTTTTAACATCATTGGTTATCTTGCTCTTTTTCGCAATCTTGAAATACCACATTTCTATGATGTTTATTTTCCATTTCAGGTTTTCCTGACTCTAGACTTGTTCTTCGGTTGAACAAGTCTCCTCAAAATTTTCTCCAAATTTAACCCTTTCTTGACTCTTCATTGTTAGAATATCTGCAGTTGAATGTTGCATTTCTTCAGTAGGCTGAGCTCTTGCCAGAATGGCCTTCTCATAGATTGAGATAATATTTCCAATAGAACTTGTAAGTGCTTCAACACTCGCATACCCAATATTTAGCAAGTCTTTTGGGCATCTGAAATATTTTTAATCAGTTCATTCAGTGTGTCCAATATTTCTTCTTTGGGGCATCGCTCATTAACCAGCTTTAGGCCTTCACAAAATGTCTTGTTTTCTTTTCCAGGAAGTAGTCTGTCTTCATCTTCTGACGTGGTAGTCCAAAGGACCCAACGGGGTTTTCATTTCCGATTCAGGCTGGGGAACTACTGAGTTAGGAGGATTTTTAGCATTCTTCCTTTGCTAGCTCTCCACTCACTCAGATGAGCTTTTCTTTCTTTGCAGTTTCTTTGGGATGAGCCCATCTACTATCGATACTTGCTTTTGCTATAGTATGTCCGCACTGGTCTTGGGATTTTGACTTTTCTATCAGTTTGGTGTTAGAAAATGAAGCAGGCCTGGCTGTGATTTCAGATGTGACACTTCTTGATATTGTCTTATTTCTTTTTACTTCCTGAGAAGAGCTGGTTTTGACGCTAGAAAAAACTATTCAATTGTAGTAATTCTTTCTCATGAGATCCTTTCGGAATTGTAACATTGGCAGAGGTTCCTCTGATGCCTTTTTCAGGGAGTCGAGGGTACTATGGGTATTATTGTGGTTTTCTAAACAAATTAAACTCACATTGAACAATTTGGCCATAAGCGCAGGTTTCCTGAGCCTGTTGGCACCTTGCTTTAGTTTCCCGTGGTTACTTGTTTCTTTTTATTATTGTTTTAAAGTGAAACGCTTGGCTTAGTGTCATACATTGACCTCGGGGCTCATCTTTAATTGGTAACAACTGCAGATTTTTATTATTATTGTCCAGATTATGCGTGTCAGATGCTATGGTCGAATTAGTTAATTCATTAGAAGGTTTTAAAGGAATATGTATTCTTCCTGTTGTAATATTATTTTTGTGCCTTGTAGTCCTAAGGACATTTTCTTTATGAGACTTGTTTGTCTTAGGTTTCTCCTTGGACATGACCCTCATATGTGTCATCACTCTGTAGTTGCTACTGGATAATATCTGCTTTTCCTGTTTATATGCACACAAAAAAAGTTTTGCTTTTGGACGTAATGTTTCTTAAGTTTTTGTTTTCTTTTCTCTCTAAACACGAACTGGGCTCTCTGACTCAGAGGAAGCTGCAGGTCATATGGCACCGCTGGGGCGCTCATCGCAGTGCGAGGTCACATGTAGTCTTAATTAAAGTGAAAAGATCCTGAAAAGAAATAATAATTAGAACAGCGTTGCATGTCAAGATGGAACTCAGTGTCAGTGAGCTTCTCAGACAGTGTCTCATAAATGTTGTTGTTAACTAGGTGTAAGTCAATTACAGACATTCTGAGAACCTGGGAGGAAGCATGGTAGAGCTACACAAAATGTGAATCCATGGGAGATGTGAGAATGAGGTGCAATCAGAAAGTGATTTAGAGAACTTTAAATGTGTCCAATTAGAACAGTGTATTCCGCTTTCCATTGAAGGAACATTGTAATCTTCCTTTCCACTGAACGAGAGATGACATAGAATATTTGACTGCCATTGTGAGACCTATTATGTAGAGCAGAGATTTTCAATCTTTTTCATCTCATGGCACACCAAGTAATTACTAAAATCCTGTGGCACACCAAAAATATATATATTTTTCTGATCTGACAAAAAATAGGTATAATTTTGATTCATTCACACTGGACAGCTATTGTTATGTTCACTGTTGTCATTTTCCTATTTGACAGTCTAAGGGAAAGGGGGTCAAATAATCACATGCCCCTGAGTAAATGGTCAATTGTTGCATGTTTTAAAAATTCTTGTGGCACACTGGTTGAAAATCACTGATGTAGAGTGTAGACATATTCCAGAACATGTGACTAGAGATGCACATCATTGGAACCAAGGATCTTAACTAAAGTGAAGAGTCCCTTGGGTAAAGAAAATCACTTGAAAATTACAAACAATGTACTCTTTCTGTAAATTTCAATTTCAGATTAACATAGCACATTGCAAACCGCTGTCTTTTAAAAAAATATCCTGTGACCCCCATATAGCTAATAAGTAACAACAATAAGAAATATTTACCTGGCATGCAAAATTATGTACATCATCAAGAAAAAATATTTTAGAATTTAATTATTCAGAAGAATAACAGAATAATGCAAACACAAAAAGGTATTTCTATAATCTAGATGTGATCATAATTAAGTAAAAGTATCATGAAAACCACACAGCCAGAGAATTATATCTTTTAGGTTAAATCTGTAAAAAAAAAAAAAAAATACCATGTTTAAGGCTCCATTTTGAGAGCTTGGGGATCAGGAGGCAGAGGCCAGGATAAGAAATAGTATATTTTAATCGTGAAGGAAATAAAAGGCATGATTATATGTTAAATAGATAGTCATTTTGTAAACATTAAGTGGTATGACTGAAAAGGTATTAAAGCCTGCATGTCTAAAAGTGGAGATCAGCCCTAGCTCTGCCACTTACTAGCTTTATGCTTGTTCTAGTCCTTCATCTCTTCATGCCTCAGTTCCTCATCTGTAATGTAGGATAATGACATTTACCTCCTATAACAGTTTTAGTGAAGAGTAAATGAGATATTTAAGTACAGTATATAACATGGGGCCCAGAGTATACTAGTAAGTTCAAGTCCCACATCCACAAATGACTAGCCATATAATCTCAATTTACTCATCTATAAAATGGAATAATAGTGCCTTCCTTGTTATTGTGATGGCTAAATGAGGTAACTCACAGAGACTAGTGTTATTTATACTATAGTCTGTCAATTATATGTTGATGTCTTTAGTTTCTGATAAATAGTTTAATGTTCGGTAAATATTTTCTGATATTGTAATTGCAGGGAAGTGTTTGAATTGGAAAGATAGGAAGACTGATGGAAAGATTGTGAATAGCCTTCCAAGTCACATGGGAGTTGTGTTGTGATGAGGTTGGAGAGCCAAGGGGATTGTAGGAATTTGTTCAGAGATTCCCAGGGTAGTGAACCAGAAGCACAAGAAAGGAGAGGTGAATACAACGTAGATGTAGTTGGAAAAGGACAGTGAAAGGTGAGAAGAAAAAAAAAGAATTAGCTTATATCTTATTCTGTCTTCAAAGAAGGAGTTTAAACCTGAGGCAGTTTAGGAAGGTAGTAATAGGAAGGAAATTTTCTTATAACAGGAGTTGCTAGCAACAGATTCACTAACAGCCAAGACTTTTTTTTTCTTTTAAAGAACAGCTTATTTTACCAATATATATAATTATGCATTGATATTTTTTACATATTAGGTTATTTCATTCGTTCAAACAACATTTATTGCACCATTTCCCAAATAATTATAATTAGAACATGCACAGTAATACACTATTTATTTAAATGTAAAATTGAGAAAGCTAATTTAATTGCAGCAAGAAATATGCTAAATCAATAAATGTACTCTAAAATGTGTAGTAGTATATAAACTATGCAAAGTACTTGGTATAATTTATGTTCTCCAACCTTTGATTATATTAGTATAGATTATAATTAACTTAGGGACCACTAAAAATAAATTAATTAATTCTGTAGGTAGAGTAAGGAGGCTTACCAAATATTTGTAATACTTGTGAGTAAATCTCTTTTCATGTTTATGGAAGTCAGCAAATTAATTGCAAAAACTGAGAAAAAGCAATAAAAAGGAATGCATTTTTTTAAAAAGGTTGTTTTGAGATTGGAAACTCCAGTGTGTATTTTATGCAAATATTATTTAATCAATAGCAGTGTTGTTCCTCCTTATATAAGATTATATGGAAATTAGAATTGCCTATTTACTTTTAGGATGATAATAAAGAATGAGCTACTTTAGTGAGATCTGATGATAAATCAGTCTTGAGAGTGAATTAGCAAATTTTAAACAATAAACCTAAATATTTAAACTCCATGATTAGTGGTGGATAGAAATTTTTTCTCTGTTTTCTAAGTTTTAAAATAATTACATCTTGTAAGTAAATGAGTTCATTTTACATTACATTATTTTAAGCTGCATAGGTCAAAACTGTGTTTCCTAATGTCATACCCTCGACATTAAATTACAGTAACCAAAATTATATATTAGAATACCCATAATTAATGGAATTGATCCTGGTAGTATTAAAGCTCTCCCGAGAGTATAAATTACTGAGACAATATAGGTACCATCAATCTGGCATATTTCACAAATGCTTATGAATGGCTCATAGATGCAACTGCAAAAGCTAAACAAAGCTTGTAGACTTTGTGGGTCTAGAAAAAAAACCATTGACCTAATAAGCCTTATCTATGAAGGAAAAATAATATCTGGCTGATATTTCACTTATTTAAATTGCCTTGCTCCCTACATTAGCAAACATTTCAAGAAATCTATGTTTATTCACTGTCAGAAATTTTCTTTGTTCTGTAGGTTTGTTTTTTCAGTGGAGATTTATGGGGCTTATTCCCCCAAAACAATTATTCAGCACAGTAAAAATTTGCACAGGTCTTTACAGGTTTTAGCAAACTAAAGTATTTAGTATTAATGTGGGGCTTTGTTATTTTAATGAAACATCCTTAGCCCTTTTTAGGCAACATCATGCCACACTACTGCAATTTATTCGATAAACACTCCTTGAATTTCTGAGTTCAAGTACTGGGTTAAGGCACTGAGGTATAAGAGGAGCTCCCACAGTAGCAACCATCCAATAATAAAGCACACCCTGTTGGGTGATTCTGATGACCCCTGCGACATGTCATCTCCAACAGATCTTTCATTGGGTTAGCCTTCAGGTGAGATGAGTTCAACCTTTTTCCCCTTGGAGCCAAACAAACCTGAGTTCAAATTCTGACTCTGCACCCTAAACAATGTAACTTGGGGCAATTCACCTCTGTGATCCTCAGCTTCCTTGCCTATAAAAACGGGAAAGAATGGCACCGGCCTCCTAGGATCTTCACAAGAATTAAATGGGAGAATACAAATCTCTTAGCACTTGCCTTGCATATGGTTAGCCCTTAAATGTTAAATGTTGTTAGCCCATCTTACCTAATAATAGACAAATATGTAAATTGACCGTACCTTCGCTGTGCCCACAGCCAATCAGAGTGAATGAGTATGCAAATTAACCCACCAAAGATGGCGGTTAATTCGCATACGAAGGCAGGCGAGCAGCACCATGGCCTGCTTCCGGGAGTACGGGTCCATCAGAAGCGGAGTAGGCCCTGGCGCTGCCCACCCCATGGCTGGGGAGGCGGTGGGGTGGGCAGCGCCAGACTGCACAGGAAGGGTCCGGGTTCATCGCCGCCCCGGGGAGGCGAGGACGGACCACCTAGCCGCTCCCAGGGGTCCCTGGGAGCATCGCCGCCCCGGGGAGGCGGGGCCGGACCCGCCTAGCTGCTCCGGGGGGGTCCCTGGGAGCATCGCGGCCCCGGGGAGGTGAGGCTGGACCTGCCTAGCCGCTCCCAGGGTTCCCTGGGATCATTGCCGCCCGGGCCGGACCACCTAGCCGCTCCCAGGGTTCCCTGGGAGCATCGCCGCCCCGGGGAGGCGGGGCCGGACCTCGTAGCCACTCCCGGGGGTCCCTGGGAGCATCGCCACCCGCTGCTCCCAGGGATACCTGGGATCATCGCTGCCCACCACTCCCGGGGTTCCCTGGGAGCATCGCCGCCCCGGGCCGGACCACCTAGCTGCTCCGCTGCCCCAGGGAGGCAAGGCCGGACCCGCTTAGCCGCTCCCGGGGGTCCCTGGGAGCATCGCCCGCCCCGGGGAGGCAACGCCGGACCTGCCTAGCCGCTCCTGGGGGTCCCTGGGAGCATCGCTGCCCGCCACTCTGGGGGGTCCCTGGGTACATCGCTGCCCTGGGGAGGTGAGGCTGGACTGCCTAGCCGCTCCTGGGGGTCCCTGGGAACATTGCAGGCAGGGGGTTGCTGAGACCCAGACCTGGCCTCTGGCCACAGATTCATAGCTTCACGAGACCAAGGGAATCTGCCTCATCTGCAGAAAGACAGAGGTTCTACAGTGGCCCCAAGACACCAGTGAATGGTGAATATAGTTAATAGTGTTGTAATGATGGTATGATGCCAGGTGGGTACTAGAGCCCTGCCAGGGATCAAGGGGCATGGAAGGACTCCGGGCAGAGGGGCAAGGACCCTCACCCCTGAGACGGGGGTTGAGGGGCGGTGCCACCTCAGTGGAGGGGTGCTGCACTGCAGGGTACTGGACTGACTGATGTGATTCAGAGAAGCTCCCAGTGCTAACCGGCCTTTCTCAGGCAGCCTTCACACTTCAGAGGCAGTGACTCCTGCTCCTGCCTTGACCCAAAAGCAAGCCCGCGGTGCCCTGCCCCATGGCAGAGCATGCCTAGGCAGTGAGTGCGAAGCCTTCCACCTGCTCCGGAGAAGCAGGGGCAGTAAAGCATGGGGGGCGGGGGACGGGGAGAGGAAAGAATGTGGAGCATCCGCAATGAAGAGGTGCTTGAGAAAGAGGCTTGGAAGCCTGACTGGAAGGTTTGTTCTGTTTGCTGGGCGGCTGCCCCTTAGGAAGCGCAAAGAGCATGGCTCTGAGGGCTTCCTGTGTGCTGAGTCAAGTTCCACAGCCAACTGGAATTGGCCTCAGTTTCCTGGTCTGTAAAATGGATGAAGGGTGTCCCAGTGCCTTCACTGAGCTTTGATGGCCAATTGAGATACTATATAAAGAAAATGAGGGAAGAATTGAGAAAGGAAAGGAAGGACGAGCAACACAAAAGAAAGACTGAAAGGAACCTGTAAACCCATTGTCACTTAAATAGGGAATATAGTCAATAGTGTTATAATGATGGTATGATGCCAGGTGGGTACTAGAAATATCAGGGAACACTTTGTAAAGTATATGATTTTCTAACCACTATTCTGTAACTAATATAAAACCTGAAACCAATACAAAATAATATTGAATGTAAAGAAATGAAAATTGGAGTGAAATTTTTATAAATTTCAAAGTTTAAATAAAAGCTGTAAAGGAAGGGAGGGGAGAATAAAAACTTTTTCATTTTAAAGAGTTGTCTTTATATGGTGCTTTTATACTTTTCTAAGTCATTATCTCATTTTAATTTCAGGGCAACTTAAAGACAAGATAATTATTCCCTCCACTATTCAAAGAAAGGAAATCTTGGTGTCTGGTCCTAATGATTCAATTGTCAAGCCCTTATTGTAAAGCAGGGTTATTAAAATTTTCTGTGCAGGGTCATATCTATACTAATAAAAGCCTTGGGGGTGGTCAGGCCAGCAGGGGAGGGTATTTGGGGGCAATTAGGCCTGCAGAGGAGCAGTTAGGTGTCAATCAGGCCAGCAAGGGAGCAGTTAGGGGGCAATCAGGCAGGCAGGTGAGCAGTTAGGAGTCAGCGATCCCGGATTGTGAGAGGGATGTCCAACTGCAGGTTTAGGCCCGATCCCTGTGGAATCGGGCCTAAACCTGCAGTTGGACATCCCTGAGGGGTCCCATACTGGAGAGGGTGCAGGCTGGGCTGAGGGACACCCTCCCCAGTGCACAAATTTCGTGCACCGGGCCTCTAGTTAATAATAATAGCTATTTCAGTGAACATATCCAGGAAATCTATTAATGGCAGTAATCACTACAATAAAATCTTGGTGACTAGAATGCCTGGGAAAGAGATGTTTTGATTAATTGGATTTTATAATTACATAGAAAGCCATGTGTATATCTGTCTTTATTATTCATAATCTTTCTGAACTCTATTAGTCTACAACCCTCCTCCCACCCTCCCAACCACCTCCCCACTCCTTCCCAGTATTTTTGGCTTTACATTTTATACAGATGAAATGTGCAGCATATAGTGCTTAAATATAATTTTGTACAGATAGGCAGCACACAGGGTATAGATCACTGGTTGATCATTAAGACTTTGTTATTGTCTCTGGACCATTATCAGAGCATCAGGAATGGTTGCATACAGGCATCAGAGACTTGGCTTCCTCTGTCCTATTCCAGAATACCCCCTAGGTTAACTGAAGGTGCTAGTTATTTTTTCCTGTAGCCTATTTGAGCCACTTATCACCAGTAATCTTTTTCTGACCTCATACTAAAATAATTAAATTTCTGGCACCAGCTCACTGGAAGTAACTGCTAATCTCTCATGTTATCTGCGTTAGCAGGAAAACATTTTTCTACATCTACTAAAAATATTCTTTTAAATAGGAGACAAAAATAAATATGTGAAACGAGATAGGTAATATACTTTAGATCTCATTAAGAGTTCTTACATTCTAAATTCAGAAGCTCAAGATTTGCAAAAACTATCAGACCTGTCTTCAGTGTTGAGCATTTAACAATATTTCATCGGTTCTCATGTGGAAGATGAGTAGTGCTGGCAGTTACAGACCAGCTTTCCTCTGCAGTGTGCGCTCTTTGCCATGCACGCCTTATGTAACTCTGCTCGGCAGAAACCCATGAAAATACTGGAGTGGGTGGATGAAAACAATCAAATTGGCTGCATAAGAAATGACCAAAACACATTGTAGGTGGCCTAATCATTTCTTAGAAACATGTTTTGGTTCCATATTTTAATATTCTTATTAGAGAAAAGTATCAAATGAGTAACAGCTGTTATATACCTACATCGCAATTAATTTGGCTCTGTTCTCAGTCAAATGCATTTAGATTCATGTTGGTAATTACACCTAACAGACTCATAGAACCAACAAACTGCACTGAACCCAACTGAGTCTCTAATGACTTTTTTTTTTTTTAAATTATATTTGTTCCACCCACATTGAATCCCTGAGCCCCTGGGCTGCTTCAGAATCAGGGTAAAATCTATTGTTACACTAAATATGCAAAAGGATTATTATGGATGAAAACCTTTCAGTGATGTTTAATTTAATTCTACAAGTATTTATTGAGTGCCTACAGCGTGCTGAGCAGCGGTGACACACTCTAATCACACTATTGTTGTCTGACAACTCAGCACTATTAACCTACTTAAAGGGTTACTGTCAGCCTTTCTCCCTCTCTGTGTCTCTCTTCTGTGAGAAGTAATGGCTCTTGCTGTATATGTATGCATGCGTGTATGTGTCCACTCACAGAGGGCAATGGGTACCATATAACATCTGTCCTTCATTTTTTCCCATATGGTTTACATATGGAAACTTCTGTTTTTATGTCTAGTCGATCCTCAATTGTTCCTTTCACACATGAACGATCTATAACAGACTATCTTCACTATTCAGTGGGAAAAAAATGGGGGGAAAAACCCATATCTTAGTTTAAGAAAGCAGTTATGCCTTTGTTATAATGCTATTAGAAAAACATTATAACCTAATCCTGGAATACTGATTGTCATCTAAATGAACAATGGGTTTCATATGCTCTTTCCTAATAGCTCAGAAAATGATGGTATGATTCATTTGGGAAGCAAAAAATAATAATCCTTTTAAATGTGCAATTAACTATGCATGACATAATACTTTTATTTGTTTGAACCAGTGTTGGAATCTGCTTTAAGTGCACATTGTGTAAAAAAAAAAAAAAAATCTTTTTATCAGAGGAGATATGTCAGAGCTCCTGAATTTGATTTAGCCTTTTCTATTTGCCAAGCCCTGGACAGGGCTGCCTAGGAATTACTTGGAGCATCACTAAGCAGGATGGAGGTGTGTGGGTCCAGGGGCCAAGGTCCTAGGGCATTCTTTTCAGATCTATATGACTCAGTGTTAGAAGAACCACATTCTCACAGTATGGTGTGTTAGACTGTGTTGTAATCTAAGAGTCAAAATGCATTGTTTTGTTTGGGTGTTTAGTCTCTCATTTTTATATCATAACCCCCATCTCAATTTTTAAGCTACTAATTTTATGTAGTTGAGTGTCTGAGGTTGAGGAAGTTTTCAAAATTCTCACCAGTATCTGTGCATTCCTGGTTTGAGTTGCTACCTCCTTTGATTTTCTCAAAAAGTATTCCTGCAAAAGGAAAATGTGTTCCCTCTAGTCCTCTTTTGTCAAAAACCCTTTGCACTTGCTTTCTTTTGCCAATTGAACCTTTTTTGAAATGCATCAGTAGGGAGAGCTTGCCTAGTGTTTGCTAGACAGGAGTAGCTGTAGGTGCATTTAAACAATCCAACTGGAAAAGGGGATTTTTCTCTTTTTATTTGAAAACAATTGAAAATGAAAGGTGTGTGTCCCAGGACAGAGTGTTTAACCAACCTAGTTCTACTGAAATTCAGTATGGTATATGAAACTGCCTCCCCTGTGTCTTCCCCCATGTTTAAAAAGAAACTTTCCTTGTTTGAGGTAACGGGTTCTGAGTCAGAGCGCTATCTGACATAACCGGCATCCATTATGTTGTTAGGCCTTGTTGTATTTTTCTTTGCATCTCTTTTTCTTCACTCAAAGAGTCAGTGCAGCTTTGTTCTAAGGGCTATCTGATGATGTTTTCTTTAAAATATGTGGGTTTTTTTTATTATATATTTGAGAGAGAGAGGAAGGGAAAGGGAGAGAGAGAACATCAATAGGCTGCCTCCTGCACTCCTCCTACTGAGGATCAAGCCCACAACCTGGGCATGTGCCCTGACAGGGAATTAAACCAGGGATCTCCTGGTGCACAGGATGACACCCAGCCCACTGTGCCACACTGACCCGGGAAATATCTGATCATATTTTGAGGAGAAATGGAGATCGTACTATATAAATGGACTATGACTACATTAGGCTTTAAGTGAAATCACAATCAATCCCCCACAGTATATACAGCCTGTAATTTTAAGTAATCTAGTGTAAACTGTTGTGGCTCAAGCTTGTTGAAAAAGACTCATTTTCACTTGAGTCACCATGACAGTTGAAACGAAACCCACAAAAGTTACCTCTCTCCCCGCTGATGGACAAGAGGGTGGTGGTGAGGGTTGCAGTGTGGTTCTCAGCCTATTTTCCCTGACCCCTGTCTCATTTTAAAACCCCTGAGGAACAAAGTAAACATCTTTATAAGGAGACGTATGGGTTCTCTCTTTAAAAATCATAGATAATTATAACCTTAGGAGAAGATATCATGTGCCCTGGACTTCAGTAGTTAACATTTCTAAAAGATGTGGCTCTTAAGGACGAAGCAACTAAGAACTGATTGTACTTCTGTACCAAATGAAAACCACAAGTGTGTGTTCTTTAAAAAAAAAAAATATATATATATATATATATATATATATATATATATCCTATCTAATAATAGACAAATATGCAAATTGACCATACCTCTGACATGCCCACAAGTCACGCCCACCATCCAATCAGAGCGAGTATGCAAATTAACCCAAACCAAGATGGCTACAACCACAGAGAGTAAGGTTTCCTAGGTAACAGAGGAAGCCAAGCTTTCCACCTGCCCTGGCCAGGCCTAAGCCTCCACTCAAGCTACAAAGTTTCAATTATAGAAGGTAAACAAATTCAAACAAATGGCGGCAGAATGGAGCTTCAGAGAGCAGGCCAGGGTTGCTGCCAGCAACAGGGGAAGCAAAGCTTTCCGCACACCTAGCCGGGCCCACCCGCTTAAGGCAACAAAATTTCAATTATAACCCCAACAGAAATGGCTGCCGGCCTCGGAGGGAGCCCCAGGCTTGGCTCCGCTCCAGGCTACAAAGTTTCAATTATAGAAGGAAAATAAATTCCAGATACCAGGGCCTCTGCTTGGGTTGCCAGGGGGCGTGGCCGGCCTGCAAACCACCACAGGCCCCTCGCTCAGGCCACCCCACACCCCAAAGGAACCCCCACCTGATCCAGGATGCCCTTCAGGGCAAACCAGCTGGCCGCCACCCCTGTACCAGGCCTCTATCCTATCTAATAAAAGAGTAATATGCACATTGATCATCACTGCAACACACAATATAGCTGCCCCCATGTGGTCAAAGATCCTGCCCCCATGTGGACACAAGATGTCCACCACAAGATGGCCAGCAGGAGAGGGCAGTTGGGAGGCACCCGGCCTGCAAGGGAGGGCAGTTGAGAGGGACCAGGCCTGCAAGGGAGGGCAGTTGGAGGTGATCAACCCTGCAGGAGAGGGCAGTTAGCGGTGACCAGGCCAGCAGAGTAGGGAAGTTGGGGGAAAACAGGCTGGCAGCAGAGTGGTTAGGGGTGATCAGGCTGGCAGGCAGAAGCGGTTAGGGGCAATCAGGAAGGCAGGCAGGCAAGCAGTTGGGAACCAGCAGTCCTGGATTGTGAGAGGGATCCCAGATTGGAGAGGGTCCAGGCTGGGCTGAGGGACAACCCCCCTCTGTGCACCGGGCCTCTATTATATATATATATATATATATAAATATATATATATATGTATATGTATATATATATATATATATATATATATATATATATATATATATATATATATATATCTTATTGGTTTCAGAGAAGAAGGGAGAGGGAGAGAGAGATAGAAACATCAATGATGAGAAAGAATCATTGATCAGCTGCCTCCGGCATGTCCCCCACTGGGGATTGAGCCCACAACCTGGGCATGTGCCCTGATCAGGAATCAAACCAGTGAACTCTTGTTTCATAGGTCAGTGCTCATCCACTGAACCACACTGGCCGGGCCACAGGTCTGTATTCTTGAGGCGCCATTGCAAACATTTACACAGACAGTAATATGTCTTAAAGAACAAATGTATTATTTAAACAGAAATGAGGCCATATGCCAGGGTTTTGTTTTGCTTTGTTTTGAGGGGGGAATATCCAGAAGCTACTGTAGTCGCTTGTCTCACAACCATGGCAGGGAAAGGCCTTTCTGGGGAAGCTGGCTATCTCAAAATCTCTGATTCAAGAAATACCAAGTTCCAGTGCACAAAGTGTAAGTCCTTTGTTATAAGCGTTTCCCCCTGGCCTGTGGGCAGTTTCAGAAACTCGTTTCTGATTGCCATGTAATGCTTCTCTGCGATTTTATCCATAAAACTGTTTGGATGTTTTGAGTTGATGATGCCTTTTCATCATTCTCCTGTACCTCCTTCCCTTCTTCAGGATTATCGTGCTATCACACTCTTCCTGATGCATTGCTTCCTGGTGGGTGACATCATGGTTTGTGAGCGGTCTGATATATAAATAAGGTGGTGAGAACTGCCTCAGCAATTCAGTTTCTATTTGAAAGGAATTAACCCTTTGCACTCGCTTGCTTTTTTCTCGATTCCTTTATTCTAATGCTAACCGTGTTGAGTCACACTAGACATCCGAGTGCAAAAGGTTAAGCAGCCTCTCTCTCTGTTCTCTTACATTTTCCTCTACTTTGTGTTTTCACAACTCTATTAGGCACTATAGGAGGGCCCCTTTTAGCTTTCTCTTCATTTCTAAAAACACATTTAGTTGATTCAAAAATCTACTTGGAACTGCAATGCACCATGCGTTATAATAGACTCTCCTACCAATATGTTTTTGTCACGCCAGAATGTGTTGCTGTTCGGAAATCGTTAATAACTACTAATTTTCTAGGAGCAGTCCAGGAATGCTTCAATCAGATGTCTTTATTTTCACTGAGAGTAAAGGAATGTTTATCTAGGAAGAGTAATAGGAAAGAATGTATCAAACTTTGACCTTAATTCTTGACTATGTTGACATTATGTATTCATAGGTGGGCTTTGGTAGGTATGGAAATATGTGTGAGATCAATAAAACTTCAATATGTTCAAAAGTGAATATGGATATGATTTTACTAGATGAACTCACTAACAAAGATGCCTTTTAAGGTGACAGTATACACACACACACAAATATATATATATATATATATATATATACACACTAGAGGCCCAGTGCACGAAATTCCTGCATGGGTAGGGTCCCTAGGCCTGGTAGGCAATCAGGGCTGATCAGGGCCTTCCAGGTGCCTGCCAGGGCCTTCCTTCATTCCACACCGCGCCCTGGTGGTCAGCGCACATTATAGCAAGCGGTCAAACTCCTGGTGGGTCAAACTCCTGAGGGGACAATTTGCATATTAGCCTTTTATTATATAGGATGCTGTGTGTACATGTGTGTATATGTATGTGTGTGTATATTATTACATAGCCCACAAGTAAATGACTATTTATGTCTGTGTAGTAATATAATTGGTCATGATAACTCATTTTTTAACTTTTTTTTCTTTTTTAACTTTTATTGAAGTGTTTAACTGTGGTACATTTACACCATGGAATACTATGCAACAGTAAAAAAGAAGGATCTCTTACCCTTTGAGACAGCATGGAGGGACCTGGAAAGTATTATGCTAAGTGAAATAACTCAGTCAGGGAAAGACAGATATCACATGATCTCACTTATATACAGAATCTAACAAACAAAATAAACTGATGAATAGAATAGATCCAGAGACATAGAAGCATGGAACAGACTGATGAATCTCAGAGGGAAGGCAGGGGAGGGTGGGTAGGTGGGAAGACATCAACCAAAGAACTTGTATGCATATATGCATAACCCATGGACACAGATAGTAGTTTGGTAAAGGCCTGGAGTGGGCTAGAAGGAGTCAATGGGGAAAAAAGGAGACATATGTAATACTTTCAACCATAAAGATGTTTTTAAAAAACTAGTTAGAAAGTCATACAGTATTGATGTCAGGGTCTTGCATGATCCACCTTAGAACAAGACAGTCTGATAATTATTTTCAGTGTTCATTTACACGTACTCAGGTATTACATCTCAGACCATCCATCTGAATTACTTTCTGCCAGAAATACAGCATTTAGAATTCCCAGTGGATGAAGGTAACAAGCTATTTGGGAACTCTTTATGAACTTTCTTGACCAAGAGAGAACCAAGCCTTGTCCCACCACGATCCCCAAGGTGTGGGATCTTTGGGCTTCATATTACCCTCACAGCAATTTCCATTCCTGGAGTTCCATTTCGTTTCACCTGTGGCCTCATGCATTGTTCTAAGTCAGGGATGGGGAACATCTCGCCTGCAGGCCGTATAAGGCTAGTAAAATCATTTGGTCTGGCCCTGCCAAGACATTAGGGGTGAATTTAATTAAATGTTTGACCAAATATAGCAGACTAATGCTTACGTTGACAAGTTTGGCCCAAAAATGATGTTATAAGTATCCAAATGGCCCTTGGCAGAAAAAAGCTTCCCCATCCCGATCTAGGTGATTCCCATCCCTTACTTTATGGCCAGCCAAAATGTTTCATTAGAACTTGGTGTTCTACCTGGTTTTATTTTCTGATGTAAGGCTTTTTATTGTTGACTAAAGGCCCAGTGCACGAAATTCGTGCAAGAGTAGGCCTTCCTTCCCCTGCTGCCAGCACCGGCTTCCCTCTGGCAACTGGACCCTGGCTTCCCTCACAGCCCCGGCTTTGTCCGGAAGGACATCTGGTCTAATTAGCATATTACGCTTTTATTACCATAGATAGTATTACAGATGTCTCCCATCCCTCCCCCTTTACCCACTTCCCCCCAGCCCCAGCTAACCCTCCTAGGTCTTCACTACCCTATTGCCTGTATCCATATGCTATGAATATAAGTATATAAGTTTTTTTGGTTTATCTCTTCTCATTGCCCCAACCCCACGTCAAGATATGTCAGTCTATTCCATGCCTCCATGCTTTGGGTCTTATTTTATTGGTCAATTCATTTTGTTTGTTCAATTCCACAAATAATTGAGATCATGTGATATTCGTCTTTCTCAGATTGGCTTATTTCACTTAGCATAACATTTTTTAGGTATATAGTCTTATTAGTCTCAGTTTTGGTAACAACTTTCTGATTTCCTCCTAGATCACCCACCCCTCTTTGCCCCCCACCCTGTTCATATTGCTATTTGCCAGGCTAATGCACAGCCATCATTCAGCTTGACTTTCTTCATTTGAAAGAGCACTGCTGTTTTCTGTTGCTATCTTGTGACACTTTGGCAGGTGCCTCAGAAACCCTACCACAATGGCTGGGTTCCTGCACTTCAGATTCTTGGTGTCCTCCTAGGGCAGTGGTTCTCAAAGTGTGGTCCCTGGACCAGCAACTTCAGTATAGCCTGGGATTTGTTAGGAATGCAAATTTTTCTGGCCTTGGCCCAGAACTACTGAATAAGAAAATGGGTGGGAATAAGGGGGAGAGCAATCCATTTTTTTTTAACAAGCTCTCTGAGTGATTCTAAATGCACACCAAAGGTTAAGAACCCTAGAGTCCAATGACTAGATTCATCTTTTACAACTGAGACACTAATAGCATTTGCTCAAGGGCATCAAGTTAAATTTAGTGCTAAATAGTAGATCCAGAGCAGAGCCTATCTCCGCCCACTGCTCTTTCTACTATACTACCACACATTGCTAGTGTTTTAAACTTGTTTTTAGTCATTTATATTTGGTCATGACAAATTATTGTGCATATGAAAATGAGTGGCTTATCCTCCAAGGTTTGCATTCCTATAATTTTTGAACTTACTACCAGTGACAAGATCAGTCAGAATCAAGTTGTTTTCAGTGATAAGGTGGGAGAGTGTCCTTGGCGTTGGAACTTTACAGGGAACTCAGCAGTATCTTTGTGTTGTCCAGCATGGCTTTGATGGTGGACATTGCCTTGTTTTTGAAACTACCACATACCAAAGTGAACTCAAGAAACTGGTACTGAACTGAAATACGTAAAAGCTTCCTGATTAATCAACAGAAAACTCACAGGAGAGAACCCTGATACCCAAGGACAGAAGGTGGAGACCACAAAGAGAATGATATCTGCTTTGCCAGGGGGGAAGACAGACGACACACCCTATTAGAAAACACCTTTCCCTGTGGCCACTTAAGATATTAAAAGTAACGGTTACCCTCCAGGCAGAAGCAACTGCCTCACCCTGTTGAAAAAACTCTTGCCACACCTGAGGATGATTGCCTGGGGGCAATTCATGTCAGAATCCTATTAGTCTGTAGACAGAGGCGGTCTCTGGAGGCTTTGAGTATTTGCCTGATCCAGTTAGTCAGAAACAGCCTTTAATACTGTCCTGCAGTAGAGATTGAGAGGTGTAGAGGATCTACCTAATACATAGTCACCGAAACAGACAACCAAAATGAGGAAACAAAGAAACAACACCCAAATGAAAGAACTAGAGAATTCTCCAGAAGAAGAGATAAATGAAGCAGAGATAAGAAATTTATCTGAAACAGAGTTCAGAGTAAAGATGTTAAAAATGCTCAACCGTATGAAAAAATATATAGTAACTATAAAATAAGAACTGTCTGAGATAAACAATGATATAACACAAATGAAGAACACATTGGAATGAATACACAGCAGATTAGGGGAAGTTGAGGATTGAATCAGTGAATTAGAAGACAGAGTTGAAAATATCACTCAATTAGAGAACCAAAAAGAAAAAAAGAAAACAATTAAAAAAACAGGAGGACAGCTTAAGGGAACTGTGGGACAATGTGAAACGTAACAATCCAGCCCTAACTTGTTTTGCTCAGTGGTTAGAGCGTCGGCCTGCGGACTCAAGGGTCCCAGGTTCGATTCCAGTCAAGGGCATGTACCTTGGTTGCGGGCACATCCCCAGTGAGGAGTGTGCAGGATGCAGCTGATCGATGTTTCTCTCTCATCTATGTTTCTAACTCTCTATCCCTCTCCCTTCCTCTCTGTAAAAAAAAAATCAATAAAAAAAAACAACAATCCAATATAATAAAAGCCTCACGACCAAATGGTAGAACACCAGAATGACCGATCAACCAGTCGCTATGACACGCACTGATCACCAGGGGGCAGACGCTCAATGCAGGAGCTGCCCCCTGGTGGTAAGTGCACTCCCACAGTGGGACCGCTGTTCAGCTGAGTGGGATGAGTGGCGCTCCCACAGCAGTAGCAGCTGCTCAGAGGACGGGTCTACAGCCGCTCAGCTGACCGGGATGAGCAGCGCTCACACAGCAGGCCAATCCCCACAGGCCACGCCCCCACCAGTGCACAAATCCTGTGCACTGGGCCTCTAGTATTAGAATAGTAGGTGTGCCAGATGAGGCAGAAATGGAGAAAGGAATAGGGAAGGTGTTTGAAGAAATAATGTTAGAAAACTTCCCTAACCTGGTAAAGGAAAAAGTCACACAAGTGCAGAAGGCACAGGGAACCCCAAACAAGAAGAACCCAAACAGACCCACACCCAGACACATCATAATTAAAATGCCAAAAATTAACGACAAAGAGAGAATCTTAAAGGCAGCAAGAGAAAAGAAAACTGTTACCTATAAAGGAGTTTCCATAAGACTGACACCTGATTTCTCATCAGAAACTCTACAGGCCAGAAGGGAATGGCATGAAGTACTTAAGGTAATGGAAAGCAAGGATCTGAGACCAAGATTACTATATCCAGCAAGGCTATCATTCAAAATAGACGGTCAAGTAAAGAGCTTCCCAAACAAAAAAGGCTAAAGGCGTTCATCACCACCAAGCCAGCATTACAAGGAATGCTAAAGGGATTGCTGTAAGGGATTGATGAGAAGAAGAAACAGAGAAAGAAACCTAGCCATACAGAATTAAAATGGCTATATATAAGTACCTCTCAACAATAACCCTAAATGTAAATGGATTAAATGCTCCAATCAAAAGGTGTAGGGTAGCTGAATAGATACAAAAACATGACCCAACTATATGCTGTCTACAAGAGACCCACCTCAAAACAAAAGACACACACAGAATGAAAGTGAGGGGATGGAAAAAAAATTTTCCATGCAAATGGAAAAGAAAAAGCTGGAGTAGCAATACTCATATCCAACAAAGTAGACTCTAAAAGCATCATGCTAAGCGAAATAAGCCAGTCAGAGAAAGATAAATATCATATGATCTCACTCATTTGTAGAATAAAATGAACAACATAAACTGATGAACCAAAATAGACCCAGAGGGGGAAAAATATCCTAGAATATAATAGAAATAATCCTGTTATTTGCAGATTTTTAATATTTCCTACAACTTTTGTGATATCATACTATGTTAGTACAGTTTTAGTAATATTGTTATATTTAAAATCCTTTTATTCTTGAAATATTTTTTGCATGTAATATTATATGTAAGATCATTTTTCTTGAATAATTGGTATTTATTGCATGTAACATTATCATATTAAAAAAAAATAAAGAAACTGGTAGTAAGGAATGATCATTTGCATTCTGTGTGTATGTGAGTGTTTAGTTGGGAAAATGAATTACCAAAGAATTTCTTAAGTAGCAATGCCCCTGGTATGTTAAAATAGAATTACTTGTGGGGAGGAGGTAGATAATGAATTATATGACTGTTTAGGAACACATCTATTGAAGAGCAAGTTTACCTTGTATTAGTTATTAATTATTAGTAGGATACTTGTTCTATAATTATCCTTATTTGAACATACTTTAAGGCCTTCTGTTTCCTCTGGAAGGATGTTCTCGTATATTCTCCAGATAGTAAATAAACATGTCTGAGTTTTCATTTGTCTCAGTTTGACATCTTTGCCCCACATACCCTCATAGACCTGAACCTAGAGGAAAGGCCATCCAAAGCTACTATTTCAATTTTTTTCCGCTTTCACTTTTATTTTCCACAGCCAAACATTTCTTCCCGATGATAATTGGATCACTGAGATAATTATCTTACTAAATCATGCTTGAGTGGATTGAAAAAGTTAGTTTAGCCTCTAAAGGAAGTGACTTAACCACTGGGAAATTCTTCTTTGAGATGATTTTATGAATGTTAAAATAAAATAACATTAAGAAATTATAAGGAATAGTAACTACTACATCATTTTGAAGACCTTGTAATCTTTTTCAAATGTTAATAAGAAACTTGTGAGAAATGGGCAATCAAGACAGTTTATTATGTTGCAGATGGGTTTTATTTTTACCAACATTGGCTATGTAGTTTGCAGGGCTCACTGAAAAATGAAAATATGAGCCTTTTGTTCAAAGATTGCTAATTTCAAGATGGCAGTAGCAGAGCATTAAACCAACTATGGGGCCCTATGTGATTGCATGGGTCACAAGCCCAGGGAGCCCCTGGTTTTGCTTAAGTGATACAGTTAATGAAAGAAGCAAAATCTGCACCCCTTTATTCCTGGAACAAAAGGAACATTTTAACTTGAATAAAAGTGAGAATCTTTTAACAAATATCCACTTCTAAAAAAAATCTCTTCCTGCCAGTGACCTCTTTTATTTATTTCAAAATGTCTATCTTTCCCCATCAATTCCAGCATGATCTCTGTAGCAAATAAAAAGGGGAGCTTTTCCCTTGAGAACTTCTGTCAAGAAACTATCTTATTCAGCCCTCTTCTGATATATTAAGAAATAGTTCTCATCTCTCTTAAAGTAGGTTTGGACATTTCTCTCTGATGAATACTTTACATACTCTGAGCAAACAGCTTCAAATGTCTCACATATTTTGTTGAAGAGATTCCTATTTTTCTTTTTTAATCCCCAGTGGCTTAAGGTATCATATCTACAGATAGTTTACATCACATTCTCTGTAAGTAATATAATAGGGCTTATAGTATTTCATTCTGCAGCATTATCTTTGGGTCTGTTTGCAATTGATGCTGGGTTTGCTTAGGGTTATAGCAATCCTTTGAAATTTGTTTTGTGTGATTTGGTTTTCATAAAACATCAGGATGCTCTGTAGATTATCCAGGCCAGTTCCCTGCCTCAAGGTATGCTCACATGTAACTGTAAGACAAATGGTTAGACAGCATGTTTTTAAATATCCCAGGAGAAGGAACGTGTGATAGCACCAATAACCCTTATACAGGGAGGGATGTTCAGGGTACCACGAACTGCACTTGTATCCCTCACAAGTCCCATTGTTCTTGCAATCATTATTCTTTTTTTATTTGAAATTGTTTGATGTACCTTATTTTTTTTAACTCTGGTCAGAGTGTTTTATTTCTAAACCTAGCTTTAATTACATTCTTGTCGAGAAAATACACAGCAGAAATATACTTTTCTAACCAGTATATTCCACATGTAAAACTCTAGAAAACTGTCACCATGTTTTGTTCATTTGTCAGTCCTTTTTGATACGTAGACATATCTTGGTTAATCATTATGACTGCATATGTTTCTCTTTGTTAATGAAAAACTGTGGAATTATTCAGTTTTTCTTAAAAGTTCACTCATTTTTATATTTCAGATGCTCTTTGGTGTTCAGTACATTCACAGCGTGCTCAGAGTTTCCCTCACTGGCCCAATGGCTCTAAAATTTATTAGAATAATTTCCTTTACTATGTGTTTATGTCATATTGGAACTGTTAGGAGAAAAATTGAATTTTGAATGTGAAAGGTTCTTTCTTCTTTTATCAAAAGGAAA
Source organism: Ia io (assembly GCA_025583905.1). Classification (NCBI taxonomy): domain Eukaryota; kingdom Metazoa; phylum Chordata; class Mammalia; order Chiroptera; family Vespertilionidae; genus Ia; species Ia io. Next base: position 73,865,342 of record JAJQQW010000001.1, read on the forward strand.
AATGCATTCTCTGACATTAATAAAAGTCATGCTGGCATTCTCTTTCAAGAAACTCACTAAAATGACAAAGAGCACAAAAAAACACAATTAGATATTTGGTTGAAAGAAGTTGGTTTTCTTATCTGATAAATTCTAATACACGAAAATAAAATAACCATTAATAAGAAGTGCAAACCTGGCAGATATATTGATATTTGGAGCACCTGTCATTATTTCATGCGTTAAATAAATTTGACTCTTTTGCAAATATTGCTGCATTTTTTGCTGAAAAATACTATGATGAGTGTATGTGTTTATTCAGTTCTCAGTGAGGTACTGGCTGTATCAAGGTTTTGGAAAAACAAACATGTATTCTTTATCTCTAAGTACATTAACTAATCTATAAAGGCTTGACATTCATTAATGCTTAGCGAGGGAAAAAATGAGTTCTAGAGATTGCATTTTGCTCAGTACTGCATAACTTACTTTCACAAGTCCTACTGAAGCTTTGATTTCTAAATCTCTCCCCAGTGAAATCATACCTCAAAGATGTTTCATTAAAATGACAAGATAAGCTGTCTTCTGTTCCTATGCTGGAGTAGGGGCAAGGGACAGAGTTCTGGGAGATCTTGCAATACCATTCCTGAGCTTTAGGGGAAACAAGCACAAATTATTGACCTCAGTGAAAAATTGGCAGCATCTCCATCTTGAAGATAATAGGTGAGAGGAAGTACCAACTATGTGCCGAGCACTGGCTTGTTGGCATCTTGTGTTGACTCATACAGAGAACATGGAGGTGGGACCTGTGCACTGTAGGGACTGGGAGAACGACTGTGTCTTTTGTTATGCATGTTAGAAAATATTTTAAGTGCATATTTTCAGTGTCATAGCTTTCTGCATTGTGCAGTCCTCCACTCCTGTCTACCCCTCTCCTACTTGTTTAATTTAGGTAACACTGGTTTATAACGTTACTTAAAGTTTCAGGTGTGCTACATTATAATGCAATTTTGGTATGTATGAAGAACCCCTCTTACCTTTTGAAATATTTTCTCAGAGAGTTGGTAATAGTTCACATGCCTTCATTATATTAGTTTGAACCAGGTGAAATTGTTGCTCATTGGCCATTTTTTGGCCTATAAAAATGGTAACTTCACAAGGTTCAATATAATAAAAAATATACAATTCCCCAAACAGAAAGGTAATACCCTTAACCATTTTTTGTTGGCTATGAAACTCAAACTCGGCCTTAGTTGATCATTTACTGACTAAGTCTGACATTTAAGAGAATTTTCTAGCAGATTATTTGGCGTTAAAAGAGATTTCAAATAGGAAACCTTGTCCCGGTTCATGCAGAGCTGCCCTGGGAAACAGGCCTTAATGAAGTCACCTAATCAGTAGCCTGGTTCCCTGTGGACACAGTTTTATTGGCAAGTATTTCTTCAGAGAAAGTGCAGTGTGGCTGTTTAATGTATCATTTTCTTTATTTTTGTTCTAAATGAATATGCCCTGGTCATTCTAATGAGATTTAAAGACACTGCTTCATATCTTGGATAGAGCTGCATGTTGACAAATTTTCCAGAGCCATTGGTTTCCAAATCACCTCTTAAATGAAGATGATTAATCCATCCAGCATGTGTTGACCTCTTCAGATTTGGCCCTGAGGTGGAAGTGACTTCTTCCTCCGTTTACTCCCCATTTCAAGGTGCATTAAATAGCTTCTTCCAGACAGGCTACAAAGAAGATTGCAGCAATGAATATATTCTCTCAATATACTTTTCCTTTTTTATTAAAGACAGTGCTAATGTGAGTGATTGGTTACCAAAACAAATATAATTATACTAGAGGCCCGGTGCACGAAATTCGTGCATGGGGGGGGGGCGGGGTCCCTCAGCCCAGCCTGCACCCTCTCCAATCTGGGACCCCTCAGACTGATGGGCAGTGGGACATCCCTCTCACAATCCAGGACTGCTGGCTCCCAACTGCTCACCTGCCTGCCTTCCTGATTGCCCCTAACCACTTTTGCCTGCCAGCCTGATCACCTCCTAACCACTGCCCTGCCAGCCTGATTGATGCCTAACTGCTCCCCTGCCAGCCTGTTTGCCCCCAACTTCCCTCCTCTGCCGGCCTGGTCACCCCTAACTGCCCTCCCCTGCTGGCCATCTTGTGGTGACCATCTTGTGTCCACATGGGGGCAGGATCTTTGACCACATGGGGGCAGCTATCTTGATCTTATGTGTTGGAGTGATGGTCAATCTGCATATTACTCTTTTATTAGGTAGGATAGAGGCCTGGTGCATGGGTGGGGGCCAGCTTGTTTGTCCTGAAGGGTCCCGGATCAGGGTGAGGGTTCCCTTGGGGCGTGGGGCAGCCTGGGCGAGGGGCCTGTGGTGGTTTGCAGGCCAGCCATGCCCCCCGGCGACCCAAGTGGAGGCCCTTGTATCTAGGATATATTTATCTTCTACAATTGAAACTTTGTAGCCTAGAGCAAAGCCAAGCCTTCTGCTCGTTCCATGGCTGCTGCCATTTCTTTTTGGATTTGTTTACCTTCTATAATTGAAACGTTGTAGCCTTAAGCAGAGGCCTGGGCCAGCCAAGGCAGGTTGAAAGTTTGGCTTCCTCGGTCGCCGGAGGCAACCCTAGCCTGCTCTCTCCAGCTCCGTGACTGCTGCCATTTTTCTTGGGATTTATATTCTATAATTGAAACTTTGTATTCTTGAGTGGAGGCCTGGGCCCACCAGGGTGTGTGGAAAGCTTGGCTTCCTCTATTGCTGGGGAAACCCAAGCCTCCCTCCTGCTCTCTGTGGTGGCAGCCATCTTGGTTGGGATTAATTTGCATACTTGCACTGATTGGCTGGTGGGTGTGGCTGGTGGGTGTGGCTGGGGGTGTAGCGGAGTGATGGTTAACTTGCATATTACTCTTTTATTAGGTAGGATTTTTAACACCTCCCAAGATAGGAAATTGCTTTAAGAAATCATGATGCATTCTTTTCTCGAAATAGAAAATCCTAGTCCTATTGAACACCCGGATTCCCTATATACTAAGAGCTTAGGTACTGTGTTCCTTCTAAAGCAGGGGTAGGGAACCTTTTTTCTGCCAAGGGCCAGTTGGATATTTACAAAATCATTCATGGGCCATACAAAATTACCAACTTAAAAATTATTCTGCTATATTTGGTCAAATATTTAATTAACTCACCCCTAATGCCTTGGCAGGGCCAGACCAAATGATTTCGCTGGCCAGATGTTCCCCACCCCTGGTCTAAAGGATAAGAATAAATTTCCCTTATACTGAAAATCACCAGCTGCTACAGAAATGGAGTGAAAAATTGTCCTTACAGATTCTTTGTGGACTGCATTTTCCCCCTGTGGATGTGCAGGCTATGAATAGGAAATAAACAGTCGAATGAAATCAGGTAGTATGCAAAGATTTCACTGGGACCTTGGTGAACAAATCGTAAAAAGAACAAAATATCACCGAGTCCTAAATCTTTGCCAAGAACCATTTAGTAACCTCCTTACTCTCCACCCTTTTGGCAGGTACCACTTTTTAACCCCATTTTTGAAGAGTAACAGGTATTTGATTTTGAATATTTTTTTTACTAATCTTAAAGAGGAAAAATAAGAATATTAAAAAATATTACTGTTCAGTGGACAAGCAAAATAACCACAGTCTTCAATATCCTTTATTTTATAAAAACCAGCAATTTCTTTTTTTATAACATATTTATCTGAGGTAATTTATCAGTATAAAGACTACAAAAATAATTTGTTTCTCTAAATGGAAGATTTTTGGCTTCAGCAAATACTTGAGCCATGCCCAAAGTATAACATAAAAATTAGGATGTTCTATTAAATTAGTGTTCTAGGGGCCAAAAATTTGTAGTATTTTTCTCTCTGCTGTACAGATATATTACCTATCAAACAAGTAGAGATTTTTAGAGAGTATTTCATTTTTACTTGGATTGACCAGCAAGGCTCTTTATTAGCCAAAACTTCTCTTAATTTTCAAATTGGACCACATAGAGAAAGAAATACAAAATTTACTTATTTGCAGCAATGTAACCTTAAGAGGATGCGTTGCCATTCTCGGTTTTGCACACAGCTATCCACCAAGTAATCGTCCAGTGGTTGTGTATGAAAGCTTGAAGGAGTAAATTAAAAACTAAATAAGCAATGTGCTGAGGGAATGATTGAAGCAGTACTGATTAACTGTGTCTAGTCCTCCCTGCTTTTCCTCTCTGGAGCCTACTATCCCAACAAGAGACGTGGTTGAACAAATTTGAAATTGTAAGTCTTTTCTCCTCAAACCTAAGTGAGAAATTAGGTGCCTATTTACAAGTCTCTCTGACCACAGTTCTGTCCATTTCAATAAAAACATAACAATATTTACAAACAGTAGTTACACAATAGTAGCTAGAAAGCAACTTAGTTACTTCATAAAACAATCCTATATAATAATATGCAAATAGACTGAAAGGCAGAACAACAGAACAACCAGTCGCTATAAAGTGCGTTGACCACCAGGGAGTGTGCATGGAACATGGCGGGTGTCAGCCGGGGCGGGATGGTGGAGCAGGTGAGCGTGGGCGCCAGACCAAGGCAGGGTGCCGGTCACTGTCATTGGGGTGAGCCTCTGGTGGTTACTGAAAATTCTTTGCTACCACACACTGCAGTCACACACATGCTGCCAGTGCCAACCCCACTTGCATCCGCTGCCGGCACCAGAGCTGCCACTTGCACCCACTGCCAGTGCCCAGCGCCAGCCCCAATCTTCGGTGCCGTTAACAGGTGCAAGCAGTGGCTGCCAGCCCCGATCGCCCCTCCGGGCTTCTCCACCTCTCCCTGTTCCTGAGGGGTGATCAAGGCTGACAGCCGCCTCTCGCACCCGCTGCCAGAGAAGGCCCTGCTCGCACCCACTGCCAGAGCCGCCGCTCGTACCAGCTGGCGGCACCAGCCCTGTTCACACCCACAGCCGGCGCCGGAGCCGTTGCTTGCACCTGCTGCCAGCACCCGGCGCCAGTCCCAATCACTCAGGTCAGTCAGCAGGTGCAAGCGGTGGCTGTTGGCCCTGATTGCCCCTGAGAGCTTCTCCACCTCCCCCTGCTCCTGAGGGGCAATCGGGGCAGCAGTCGCTGCTTGCACCCGCTGCTGGCACTGGCCCCAATGGCTTCGTGCCATCAGTGGGTACATGGGGCCAGCGCCATCAGTGTGTGAGAGTGGCGGCAGCAGGAGCGGGGCCGCTGGAAGACACAGGACCAGGGGCCACAGCAGGAGGGGCCAGGCGGGGGCTCAGAGGATGGGCTGAGACCTGCCCCTGTGCCCACTGCAGCCTTGAGGCCCACAGTTCCTTTCAAGGTGCACGGATTTGTGTACTGGGTCCCTAGTCTATATATATAAAAGCCTAAGCGACCATCCAACCATTCAACTGTTAGCTATGACATGCAATGACCACCAGGGGGCAGATGCTCAACACACAGGCATGGAAACATGGAACAGACTGATGAATCTCAGAGGAAAGGGGGGATGGGGAAGGGTGGGAAGAGATTAACCAAAGATCTTATATGCATGTTAGAGGCCCCGTGCACTGCTGGGGTCCTTTGGCCTAGCCTGCGGGGATCAGGCCAAAACTGGCCTGGATTCATGAACTGGTGGGGTCCCTCGGCCTGGCCTGTAGAGATCGGGCTAAATCCATGCACTGGACCTCCGAAATCTCCTGAGGGGTCCCAGATTGTGAGAGGGCACAGGCCAGGCCGAGGGACCCCAACAGTACACGAATCTGTGCACCGGTCCTCTAGTATATGATATAAACAATAGAAGTTTATTTTAATTAATTATTTATTTTATTTTTTCCCATCATCATTAATCCCTCTATGCCCTCTTCTACCACCACCCCGCAATCACCACACTATTGTCCATCTTTGTGGGTTCTCTTTCTCTCCCTCTTTTTTTCCTTTTTGTTCAGTCCCTCTTTAAAAATAAAAATTGAAGAAATACAAAAGTCAAGTAGAAACATCAACTTGAAATAATGCACTTATGAAGTTAAACTTCTAAGAATGACAATCTTTAAATGCCAGTATTTTCTCTGGTTTTACCAGTGTTTAGCAGGTTATTTAAGCATAATTTTCATTCATCACTTTATATTAAAAGAACCGTATAACGTTCACAAATTGACATAATTATATCTCTGAGGTACTAGTGCCTAATTTTGCAATTCTATAACATTTTCTACCAACTGGTCAACTTCCTTGTAATTCAATGGAATCCATATTATTTATTCAATAATCTGTAATTAGAGACTTCCTCTAATGAAGCATCCTATGCTTTATTGCCCTGTGTTCTTGGGAGCTTTGTGGGTTTCAATTTTAGAAAATTTGAACTTGGAAGAGCTATTTTTTTCCCCCTGATGCATATTATAAAGTAATGAAGAGGTTAATCACTATTGCCTTGTTTGTTTGAAACACCAAAAGGTAATACCACCTAATATACAATTACCATATTACTTTTAATATGTCTTCTATTTTAATTTAAAGGTTGGATTCAATTAAATGGTAGTAGCAATCGGTTAAATTTAGTATGAGTATCTGCCTTAGGGAGTTATTTATTTATTTATTTTGAATTAAATTTTTCTATTGGAGACCAACTTCCTTTTATTTAATAAAACAGATAATTAAGGTCTATCTAAATTTTAATTATTTAATAGAGCAGAATATTGTTAATATGTATTTATATAAATTGTCTAAATTACTAGAATTTAGGTCATTTATATTTCTGAAGTACTTACTCTAGAAATTTGACCTCTTGAATATATCTGGTGAGCTAAAGTATATTTATATAATAATCTTTCCAAAGGCTATATCCATTTAAACTTGGATGTATATAGTATTTGACTTTTTTGGTTAGTTTTTTATTTTAGAGTTTACATTAATCTTTTATTTATTAACTAGTGACCCATCACACGAAATCACGCAAGACCCGGGACCCGCCCTCCCCCCCACCCCCCTGCACCATGGGACCTTACCCAAATGCTCTGAGCACAAACCCCTGCACTTGCCACTGGGATAAGGTTCGTGTGGGCAGCCATATTGGCTATGCCACGGTGACGAAGCAAGCTTTCTGCCAGGCCGCTCATGCTGGCCACTCTCAGCAGCCACCCCGCACCCCGAGACTGGGGGACTCCGGCAGGGCTGAGAGGACTGGGCACCGCCATCTTCTGGCTATGGGCACCACCATCTTTGTGATGGAGTGACAGTTAATTTGCATATTATCCTTTTATTAGATAGGATTAGGCACATGAGGGAAGATATATAGGTGTGAGCACTCAGGAAATATACAAAATGATAAAGAGAAGTAGCCTGGCTGGTGTGGCTGGAGGAGCCAAAGAAAAATCTAAAAATAATTAATGATGCCTTTGGCATTTGGATTGGATCTGATGAGCAATGAATCGTGGGGAAGGGGGTGATGTGGTTAAAGTTACAGTTTAGTAATGTAGGAGACTAGAATCAGAGAATTCAACAATTGAGTCATGTAATGGCAATGTAGGTTAAGGGCTGAGTGATAGCCCTGGGGAGGAAACTCTGGTTCTGTGACAGATTGCCTGGGAAGAAGTGGTATAGCTTAGTCACTTTTTGAATTTGGAGACAAAGAAAACATATCAGAGACCATTCAAAGGTTCCAAGCCAGGGGGTATAATCAGACATGGGAAAATTGTGATGAGAAGTCATTAGGGGTGTGGTTGGGTTGGGAAATCTGTGAATGAGTAAATTAGTCTTAGATACATTGAGTCTGAGATTATGTGAAATTTTATAAATAATATTATTCAGGGATAGCTGATGATTTTGGGCCTGAAATGCGAATGGGAGTTAATAGCAGGGATGCAAATGAAGGCATCTCCATCTTAGAAGGGAACTAGAAACCTTGAAAGTGAGATCACTTTCCAGAGTCTAAGAAAGAAAGGCCACAGAATGTCCAGTGACACTTTGGTCTGCTTTCTAAATAATCTTTCAGCAACTTGGTTCAATTCCATCAGGAGACAGCAGTGAGATTGCTAGGACAAATCCATTCTAGTTGATGGAGAAAGAATCCAGGTATGTTCAGAGTCATACTGGCTCTCTCCTGGAGCAGAGTATTGAACTCCTCTGAAGGAATTATTGAGGAATTTAGATCAAGGCTTACAGGTAAATCCTTCCCTCTCCCATTTTGAAACATCAATGTAAATTACACTATTGAGTTATGATAATGCTTATCAGAAGTACATGCCTTCAGCTCCTTACCTGAGGCAAGTGGCAATAGACAGCCTCTTAAGCATTGCTGACCATGCTTTGTGCCATGCTGTCCTTCCCTCCTTTCTAATTGGGCCAGAAATTGATTCTGTGGAGACAGCCATCTGTAGGCTGGTGTATTTTGTTAGAAATAGCCTGTCATAAACACACCTCCCAAAAGGCTGCCCTATACTTGTTGAATCAGTTTGATTCTTTCTTTTGGGGAGTTTGGGCTGAAAGACACAAAGAGGGATAATTAGTTTGCAAATGGCAGAAGGGAAAATAAAAACAGATGCTAAGAGTAGGTGCACTTGGGTAGAGTGCATAGGTAGGTGAGAATGGCTATCAAAGTACAAAAGTAATAACATCCATGGATAACTAGGGATGTTGTTGTGGCTGGAGGGTAAGAGTCATGATTGTATCTTGAATGGTGTTTCAGTTTTTCATGAGGCTGCCCACACAACTGCTAAGACCTGGTTCCTATTCCTCCTTATGTCTGCGTGCATCCTTCCATTCAACCCTCACCTTTGTTTCTTGCAAATCATGTAACATGTTTATCAAGAGGGTTATAACCGTAACCAGTTAACAGACATTCCCTCTTTTCCTTTTCCTTCCTCAATACCCCAACCCACTGGAGTATCTAATAGCTCCATGAGAGGGGAGAGGGAGTGAGTGAGGGGTCAGATTATGCCACTCATTCTGTTCTTCTGAGACTAACCAGCAAGGGGGGAAGGAAACCCTTTGCAAGCAAAAATAAAGTTAATATGAAAACTACAACCAGAAAATTATGGAATCTTCCCAAGATGTCAGTGAGGGACATGAAAGGGGGATTTGACATTGCATGTCTGAAAGCAGTGATGAAGAAAATAAAAAAAAATTGATGTTTTTATCTTTACTGAGTTGAGACTTCTCAGTAAACCAGTTATACATGCCTGTTTTCGAACTTCTTTGCTTTTTAAAAAAGTGTATAATATCATCATGTTTAAAAAGGGATATACTCGGGAATGTGAAAGGGATAGCTGTACTAAGAACACATAAGTTTGCAGCAGTGTGTCATCCCTGGCTGGTTTGGCTCAGTTAGTTGGGTGTCATCCCATGCATAGAAAGGTCACCAGTTCAAATCCTGGTCAGGGCACATGTCTGGGTTTCGGGCTCCTTCCCCGGTCATGGTGCATATGGGAGGCAATCAATTGATGTCTCTCTCTCTCTCTCTCTCTCTCTCAAATCAATAAAAACATATCCTCCAGTGAGGAATAAAAGATTAAGTAAATAAGGTGGTCGGTCACACGCATACATGCATGCATACACACACCAAGACATTTTGCCTTTAAAAAGTAAATTAAAGCAGTTAAGTTCCTGTGCAAAAAGTGGAGTTACATTATTAGGGCCTGTCTGTAATTGTACAGGAACCTGGCTGGAGAGCTGGCCCACTGTAGAATCTGGTGAACGAAGGAAGAACACTGATTGGTTGCCAAGCTGGGCTGACAACTGATGAATCATCCACTTGTTTCTTATACTCCAAGCATCAGCCAATTGAGAGTATCAGTGTTATGATTTACAACACTTTTATACTTGGTGGTGGGCTGCCATTTTTTCTGTGATGTGTGACATTTGTTAAAACTGCCTGACTTCACTCTCATTTGGGCTTTCTTTTTGTTGTTGTTGTTCGTGTTCTTGTTTTTTTAATTATTATTATTGTTTAAAGTATTACAGATAGGAGTACATATGCCTTCTTTTTACCCCCATTGACCTCCCTGGGCCTCCCCCACCCCCTGGCACATGCCCTCACCCCCCTAGTATCTGTGTCCATTGGTTATGCTTATGTGCATGCATACAAGATCTTTGGTTGATCTCTTACCCACCCTTCCCCCACCCCTCCCCTGCCTTCCCACTGAAGTTTGACAGTCTGAAAAGCCACTTCTATTCCCACACTTGCCTCAGGCCTTTGCTGGGCACTGAGAAAGATATAAGGACACATTTGACCTCATGGTGGTGCTGCAGAAGCTGAAACTGTCCCTTTCTCTCTCCTCTCCTCCACTAGGCTGTGTTTGTATTTCTTATGAAGATGGTAGGGTATGACTCACGGTATTATATTCTAATATGGCAGTCCAGTTCAAGTTCATAGGGAAAGAGCTAGGTCTGTAAAGCTGCTGAATTTACTCCAAGGCAGTCAGAGACTGCTTCTCAGACAGGAAATCAAAACTTGCAAAATAGGTCTCCCACTGGCCTTTGAAAAATCTTTTTTTCTTTTTTTAAAAAATTTAAATGTTTTTTAAATTGATTTCAGAAAGAAGAATGGAGATGGAGAGATAGAAACATAAATGACGAGAGAGAATCATTGATCGGCTGTTTCCTGTACACCCCATACTGGGGATCGAGCCCACAACCCAGGCATGTGTTCTTACCGGGAATCGAACTGTGACCTCCTGGTTCATGGGTCGATGTTCAACCACTGCAGCCGGGCTCATTTTAGTCTTTTTGTAACTGTTCTTTAGGAACGAACTTCAAGGACTCCTAAATGCAAATCCAGATAGAAGTGTGTATACAACCATTGCTTCCTTATTCTGGCTCATTCTTGGCTTTTCCCCTCTAAATGGAAGCATCTCAATTTTAAGTCAGCTTACTCTGACTGCTCACATCCTTTCCTACCTTCCACTTGGCGAGCCCTTGTTTGTCTGATACGGAGGTTGCCAGATCCTTCAGCACCTCAGAAGCAGATTGTGAGCTCACGTGGGTCTATACCTATGTGACGTTGATGTTGACAGTGTGTACTCTATCTAGATCAGGGGTCAGCAAAGTTTTCCTTTAAAGGGTCAGATAGTAAGTTCTTAGTCCTCACAGGCCAAAAGGTCTCTGTCACAGCTCCTCAGGTCTGCTGTGGTAGTATGAAAGCAGCATAGACAGGACATAATGAATTGCATATGGCTCTGTTCCAATCAAGCTAGGTCTTCTGTGAACGAGCCGAATTTATTCCATGGACTGAAATTTGAATTTTGTGAAATTTTTATGTAGCACAAAATATTCTTTTGATCTTTTAGAAACCGTTGGAAATATGAAAAGCATTCTTAGCATGTAGGCTATACAAAAGCGGGTGATAATCTGAATGTGACTGCTAGGACTCCACTTTGCCAATCCCTGCTCTACAGATATGCCTCTTAGGTTCCAATGCTGGTCTTTCACTTTGCAGCTACAACTTTGAGTGAGTTACTTCACCTAAATATGCCTCAGTTTCTGTACCTGGAAAATAGGTCCATGTGAGGACTCTCTTAGGGCAGGGCCTGATATACATAGTATGCTCTCAATAAATGGTAGATATCATTAATATTCTTACTTGCAAGACATCTTTGTTTTGTTTTTCAGACAATAACTTAGATTTACTTTGGTGGATGGTTTTGAATTAAGTTTATTCTTTTTCCAAGTTTGTTTTTACTCAGTTTTCCCTTCATAAGTGTTCCATGCCCTTAGTAAATGATTGATTCTGATAAGACACAGAGTATTTCAAAGGTCTCTTTGAAATATTAATTACTTAAAATATTGAATGTGAGATATTTTACCAGAGGCATCAACAGCAGTTTTCTGGTAAGCGTTAACATTCAGCTTTATTGGGTGTTTTCTTATTTATAGAATGTGTGATTTTCTTTTCCCAATCTTGTAGCATATAGGTAAACTGGGGAAAAATGAATGCGCATAAACATTATTTTTTAACTACCATTTACTATCAAGCTGTCTTACCATTGGCAAACTGCCAAAAAGGTGCCTCTGGCCCAAAAGTTTCTTCACTGAAACTCTACCTTTTAGAAATCCATTCATTTGTGTTAACAAGCTCCTCTTTAAAGTGCAGATACATCCGGGAAAGTTAACTCACCAATTCAGTTCCCCTAACAAACATTTATTATGTAGTACCTATCATGGAGATATTTGGGGAGATATCACCCCATCCTTCACCATTCATCACTTTGGAGTGGAATATCCATTTATCTTATGACTCTAATATGGTACCTTTTCCATGACAAAATGTACCTAAAACATTAACCTTAAATTAAAATTATTAAGGAAGAATACTTAAAGTTTATCAGGGATCTGATGATTTACCTTACTGTAGGAAACTGTTAATTACCTGTTCTGGCAAGGAGATAACAGAATGAATGAACTATCTAACCAACATTTCCCTCTAGAGTTTTAACTTTAATTGCTCTGAGATTAATTTTGCTTTTTGGTGTGCACCACTGTGCAAGGCCTCAACCTGGGAGTATAATGTTTTTCTGTTTTGTTTTACAAATTTTCAACTACTGCATAAATGTAATTGCTACACTGCCCCTTAGCTCATCCTGTGGTTTCTGGTAATTTCTTCTAAGTTCCTGTGTCCTCTTTTCCCTCTTGGAAGTTTTCCTCTTTTGATCAGAAGCATCTGCCTTCATTATTTCCCTTACAACTTTATACATTCTACTTATGCCCTCTTATCTCTTTGGAATAATATCTTGATTTTCTTAAACACTTTTCATGGCCGTAAATAACTTCACAAACTATTATCCTGTTACCATCTGTTGATTTACCAAGTCAATCTCCATTCTTCACTCATTTCTAATTAAACTGCAAACTAACAGAAACCTCCCATCAGGTAGAGGCTTTCTAGATACTTATGGACTGCAGTACAAGTCGCTCAAGTTTTTGTCATGTCTGTTGATACCATGCTTTACCAACTGGTTTGACTTTGTTTATTTCTGGCTCACTTATTATTGATTATTACCCTTAGGTATTAAGGTCCTGAAGCACACTATGTTATCTTCATCATATTGTGATTGCCTTTGCTTAGTCTATTACCATTTATTGTTTCATGTTGAATTATAAGAGCTATTTTCAGCTCCGTGCCTTTATTTTTATTAGATTCCTAGAGAAGGGATTTTGATTCCCTCTTCTTTGATAACTGAGCAGTCTTCTAGTTTTGTGTCATCTACAAATCCATACATCTTGCAACATGGTCTTAATCTGGACCATAATAGATAGTGTAAAATGATTGAATCTAACCTTGATTTTTCTTGCACTCCACTTATCACTGCCTCCCTATGCTGTCAGCTCCCATTTACTGCTGCTCATGACCTTGCTCACAAAACCAATTTTACTTTTCTATTTCTTCTTCCACCGTTAATGCCAAAATTAACCATTCTACTTTGCTCAGGGTTAGGCAGAATAATATTTGTCACTGCAAATTAAATTATGTCCTATGTATAATTCATTTTTCTCACACTCTGGTCCATTTTGCATACTACTGTGATGCTGATCTTAAATGTCACCTTTATCACATCACTATCTTGCTGAAGATCTACCAATGACTTTTCAGAGTCACTTGAAGCATGTTCAAACTTCTTTCTTTGATACCCAAGTCCCTTTAGGACTTTGCTCTGACCTTACCTGTCCAACTATAACTCCTGTTCCTTTCAATTCAGTTGCTGTCCTCATGGTTTATCAAGTACACTACACATATTTAATTTCAGGTAGCTACACTGATTTAAAATGATCTCAACACATTTTACTCTCTTAAAATTATATGATATGAACAGGCAAAACTAATATATGATGGTAGAAATCAGAGCAGAGATTGCCTCTGAACAGTGGGGACAAGAGGGAACTAATTGGGGGTGATGGAAATGTTCAATATCTTGATTACGGTGGTGATTATATGAGTGAAGCTACTTGTCAAAACTCACCAAACTGAACACTTAACTGTGCATTACAATATTTGTAAATTTATACACATACACACAACACACAGCAAGTGAGTGAATACTTGCCCGTGTGCTAGGAGTTAATAAGTCTAGATTTTACTGTCCTGAAACCAGTCATTACCCAGACTTTTTAATGTATTGTTTTCAGATGCTTACATCCCAATTCTTCCATGAGTCTTTCCCACAGAGAGCACAGATTTAATTTTAAAAATTACTTAATCTACATAAGTATTATCTTACTTAGGGTCCATCAGCAAAACGCCTTTGGCTTCTTTTGGGTCCCTTTACATTGATTGGCTGATGGCAACTTCTTCAACTTTGAGCAGCTCAACTTTTCCAGAAAGCCTTAATTAAACAATAGAGATTTCAAGGAGGCTGTGTAATAGTGAATTACAGCCATTATGCCCAGGTTGTTAGAATCTTATGAAATGATTTTTATAGTATTGTCTTTAGTTTTGTCATTTTTGAGGAGTAATGAAGTGGAGTGTTGTCTTAGTTAATGAGAAAGTCCAAGCACCATGTGTTTAGGTTCCTAGAATAATAAGGGGTGTTCTAATTAATAATGCTTAAAAAGGAGGGATGGCTCAGAGTATTTTCAAAGACTGTGTAGGGTCAGAAATTTTACCCTACTGACATGTTAAAAAGTCAGTCTACCACAGTTTCAGGTATGTTGGCAGAAGACATGAGATCCAGGGTCAGAGACAAAGAACTCATGGTACAGCAAGCAGTGTGAGCTTCATGTTCACATTGCTTTCCCTTGCCTTCCAGCTCCCAAGGGGAGACGCCAAAGTGGGCCCAGGTGGACGCTATGCACACAGTTGTTTTGTGTCACAGCTGAGGAACCCAGGCTTAGGGAACCCAGTCTTTTATAATGGACTAAAAGAAAACCTGCCTGACATCTGCCCTACAGGGAAATACAATGTTTTGAAATCCAACAAACCTGCCCTCTGCTCTGGAGGGAGACATTATGTCTTTCAAGGCTGTTCCCTATAAAAAACATCCTTAAAAATATAGTTTAAAATGAAGGCCATCAACTCCTGTACTCACAAAATATGCAGAAATTGAGAAACCCATAGAGAATGGCCACTAAATAAGTTTGTGTTAGCCATCGGGGAATAGCCTTACACAGAGGTGTAACAGAGATCATTAATTCACCTTGTGCTAATTTTAATCAGTAGCATCTCCAAACTCTTCTGAGGAAATTAAGTCAATACAATAGAGGTAAATGTTGATGCTGAAAATTGAGATCAGCAAGCATTCAGCACCCACTGAATGACCAACATTGTTGGAAACATGAAATACAAGGTACAACCCATACTTTTCATTTTATCCAAAGATACGTAGCTCACATAGAGTCCACAGGACTGCATACAACCCACTCAGCTCCTTAATACTGTCTGTGATCTTGTTCCATGAGGAAAGATTAGAAAGTTGTCTCTGAATTGCTACTTCTCAGACATGCCTATATATTACCATTCTAGTGGCTAAAAAGCATTAACAATTTTCTCTCTGATAATTCTTTTGCTCAGTAAAATAGGTATTGTAAATTGTAAGAAAGCACATTTTTCTATGTAACTCAAAAAGTAAAAGCTATTTTCCCTTTCAAAAAAAACACACTTAAAAGATATTTTTCCTCAGTTTGATCACATAGACCAAAAAATTAAAAACAAACAAAAATCCCAGCTACTTACTGCTAATCACATGTAAGTAGAATGAATGATTCTATGAACTTGGAAATTCTAAGTGAACTGCCAACCTTACACAATTCAATGACATACCAAATTTCCTTGAAATTTATTTAAAATGAAGGATAACGTCTTTCAAATGATCATGTTGGCTTCCATTTTGTTTTAGGAAGACTAACTGAAATATAAATCAATTCTATGATATATTCATATAACCTTCATTCTTAGTGTCAGACATTTCATAAAAATCTCTCAGCTCCTTTGAAAGTTATCATGAAGCAAATGAAAAAGTAATGGTGGACTGGAACCTACATTTCTTTCTTTTAATACATCAGCGATGTTCACAAAGACCTGCCCTTTAAAAAAAAAAAGAACCATTTAGCAAATGCCTTCTCAGCAGGGACAATAACACCCCTAAGGGGATGAATATTTTTTCTTGGGGAGTTGGGCAGAGAAAAATATTAGATATTACAAGGTTTGTAGTCCTCTAAAGAGCCACAATACATAAACAGATATGTAGTATATCTGTGGTATATTCAATTTTAATGATGGGAGATTAGGAAAAAGATGTCTAAAATAGTTTCATGGGGAGCGGGGGATGATAATGGAAAAAAAAGTTCAGAAACAATGGTCTAACATTATATTTTGATCAGTGTTGTCAGATGGCAACCACTAAATTAAGCAAGAGGATTTATTTTTTTAATTTCTCTCTATGTCATGCTTGTTTTCCATATTTTTTATCTGTATACTAGAGGCCCGGTGCACGAAATTCGTGCATGGAGGGGGAGTATCACTCAGCCCAGCCTGTACCCTCTCCAATCTGGGACCCCTCAAGGGATGTCGGACATCCCTCTCACAATCCAGGACTGCTGGCTCCCAACTGCTCGCCTGCCTGATTGCCCCTAACCGCTTCTGCCTGCCAGCCTGATCATCCCCTCACCACTCCCCTGCCAGCCTGATTGATGCCTAACTGCTCCCCTGCCAGCCTGTTTGCCCCCAACTTCCCTCCTCTGCTGGCCTGGTCACCCCTAACTGCCCTCCCCTGCAGGGTTGATCACCTCCAACTGCCCTCCCTTGCAGGCCTGGTCCCTCTCAACTGCCCTCCCTTGCAGGCCTGGTGCCTCCCAACTGCCCTCCCCTGCTGGCCATCTTGTGGTGGCCATCTTGTGTCCACATGGGGGCAGGATCTTTGACCACATGGGGGCAGCCATATTGTGTGTTGGAGTGATGGTCAATCTGCATATTAGTCTTTTATTAGATAAGATAGAGGCCTGGTGCACGGGTGGGGGCCAGCTGGTTTGCCCTGAAGGGTGTCCCAGATCAGGATGGGGGTTCCCTTGGGGTGTGGGGCGGCCTGAGCAAGGGGCCTGTGGTGGTTTCCAGGCCAGCCACGCCCCCTGGCAACCCAAGCAGAGGCCCTGGTATCTGGAATTTATTTACCTTCTACAATTGAAACTTTGTAGCCTGAGGCGGAGCCAAGCCTCCTGCTCGCTCTGTGGCCGGCAGCCATTTCTGTTGGGGTTAATTCACCTTCTATAATTGAAACTTTGTAGCCTGAAGTGGAGGCCTAGGCCAGCCAGGGCAGGTGGAAAGCTTGGCTTCCTCCGTTGCCTGGGAAACCTTGCTCTCTGTGGCTGTAGCCATCTTGGTTGTGTTTGTTTGCATATCTGCTCCTGATTGGCTGGTGGGTGTGGCTAGTGGGTGTGGCTTGTGGGTGTAGCAGATTTAGGGTTAATTTGCATATTACTCTTTTATTAAGTAGGACAATATGATAGCATTAAAGAATTTTATTGAAATGGTATCCATGATGTCATTATGTTATAATTTTTTTCAGTTTTGCGTATTATTTATGTAAAATCATAAATGCATACTGTTTTGTATTCTGTTGTTTTCACTTGTATACATATATTCATTTTCTACATGATCTTTATAATGACTATTTTTATAAGGACACTTCAATTCAGTTGTACTGTGGCTCTCTTTTGGTTGTGCTTCTATAACTCTAAAAATTCCTTCCATGTCTTCTTTGCAGTTCTGTTTCTTCTGACTTCTTATTAAAAACTAGAGGCCCTGCATGCATAATCACGCGAGATCCCAGACCCGCCGTGCAGTGAGACCCATCAGTGAACCTCCTGGTGACCGGTCATTATGGCATTACGGCCACAGGCCTTTTATAATATAGATTGGGGTCCTCAGGAATTGTATGCTATGCCCCCTCCTCATCTCATACACTGTCTCAGAGTAATCTCATCCATCTCCCACCAGCACTCAGATCTTTCAGTTCCAGCTCAGTCTTTACTCCTGGGTTCCAGGCTTATATTTCTAACTTTTTACTGAATATCTCTACTTAGCTATTCCTTAAAAAATAATCTCAAAAAAATCATCACATTTTCTCAACCTGTTTATCCCTGGTCATCTAGCTTCCTTCCCTTCCTTCCCCTTGACCTCAGTAGCCCAGCTAGATCCTATTGTCAGTGTTAATACCTTCACAATATCCACTCTCTCCATTCACTCTGCTGACCCCTTCGTTTAGTCCTTTCTCTCCTAATGAGACAATTAGCCTATACTCCTAAACATCTTCCTGCCTCCTGTCGTGCCATCTTGTCTTCCACCACAGTGCTGTTTGACAAGTCTTTCTAAAGCATATATCTGATCCAAGTCACCTCCAATCACTTATGGCTATACTGCCTAATACAGTAGCCAGGAGCCACATATAGCTATTGAGCACTTGAAGTGTAGCTAATCTGGAGTAAAATGTGCTGAAATAAACACATTAGATTTTCAATACTTAGTCTGAGAAAATAGATGTAAAATATGTAATTATTGTATAGATTGAGTTAAATATTTACATAATATATTCAAATTAATTTCACCTGCTTTTTTTGCTTTTTTTAATATGGCTACCAGAAAAATTAAAACTATCTACATGGCTCACATTTGTGGCATGCATTATATAACTATTGCACAGTGCTGGTTTATAGGATAATGCCCAAACTAGATCATAAGATTATAATGTTTCATCATCTGACCACCATAGGCCTAGTCCCGTGGTCGGCAAACTGCGGCTCTCGAGCCACATGCGGCTCTTTGGGCCCTTGAGTGTGGCTCTTCCACAAAATACCACAGCCTGGGTGAGTCCATTTTGAAGAAGTGGCGTTAGAAGAAGTTTAAGTTTAAAAAATTTGGCTCTCAAAAGAAATTTCAATCGTTGTACTGTTGATATTTGGTTCTGTTGACTAATGAGTTTGTCAACCACTGGCCTAGTCCATTCATCTCCTGCTGGCTGTCATGCAAAGAGGGCTGGTCTTGGTGGCAGATTGATCTGGATTCATTCCTAGACCCTTCCACATGCCTGCAGTGTGATCTGAAACAAGAAACTTAAACTCTCTAAGTTTTAGTATCCCCAGCTGAAAAACAGAGAGAATACCTATTTCACAGTGTTGTTGGGCAGGTTAAAAGATACAACAAAGGTCAAGTGCCTCCTGCATAAAATTTAATTTTCCTAGATGCATTCTAGTCACACCCAACTACTTTCAGTTCCTCTTTTTTTTTTCTATTGTAAAGAGCAAGGGTTTGTTCAAATATCTGCAGCCTTCCTAAAAGTGCGCAATCCCTTTTCCCTCTTTGGTCACTAGGGTTCTACTTTCCTTTTATTTTTCCTGTTTTCACCATATATTAGACCAGAAGACCTCTGTTTCCCTTTTTGTTTCCCATTCAATATCCTGTATTAGAGAATTCATTTTAGAATCAGTAATCATAACATTAAAGACATCTCAAGTTAGAGGAACAGCATACTCATAAATATTTTAGCTTGTTCTTGTCCCATAAGAGAATATTTTCTTTCTGTCACCTGATACCCCATAGTCAATTCTTTAAACAAGTTGGACTTAAATTTAACTTGGGAATAGCATTAGAAACAATTTCTTTTTCCTCATTCCTCACTTTTGCTTCTCTTAACCCTCCTACCAGTGCCCTCTACCCCAAACCCACACATTTAGCTGCCACGTACATTAACTATCTTGTTAGGGTCCTTTTCATTGCCTGTGCATTAGCCACAGTGCAGTAGAGAGTTTCTGGCAATTGACACCTTGAGACAAATGCTCTAACAAATCTTAAAGTGCTTTTGATGGCCAGAGTTGTCAAAGGTGGAATGTTCTTCATACATTGCCATTAGGAATTTCCAGAAACATTTTTTGAGTACTCGCCCGTGGATTCTTAACAGTTCTTTCTCTTAGGAAAAGCTTAGAAACACAGCAGCATTCTAAAAGGGATGAGGAGAGTCTGGCTAATGTTTCTCAAATGTAAAATGTGGCCTTTCAGATGATGTGGTCACCTTTTTTTTTTTTTTCTTCTTTAACAATGTCAGCATTTTGAAATGGGAAAAGGATATGGATTATGTAGGAATTGAATGCAAATGTGTTTTGCAAATAGTGTCTTTTGAGATAATCGCAGATGATGGTTGAATGCTGAAGGTATTAATACAATCAGTATTTAACCTTGTGTAACTCTGCTTCATCAAATCACACCCTGTGCATTGATTGCATTAAGCCGGGTCAGTGGTTTCTTGCTTAGGAATATCTTATAAGAATCTTAACAGGAAGGCAGCAGTAGCTGATCAGCTACTGTTTATTTGCATACTGAGCGTGTCATCAATAATACAAAAGACAAGGTCTTTAAGTTGAAAGAATAGTGGAATTGGCATGAATTTTGCTTAATGGTGCGTAATAAGCAAAGTAGTCAGTGGTGCCAGAAACTGACAGGATCCATTATGTTAAAACAGATATATGTCTTTAATTTAGGGGTATTATGTAAATCTGACAGGAGTTTTTTTCCTTTATTTTCCTGTAGTTTAACTTTAATTGCTCCAAGATTAATTCTGATTTCTCCTTCCCTCCAGAGGGTGATGAGACTGGTGTGATGGATAATCTTCTAGAAGCCCTACAATCAGGTGCAGCATTCCGAGACCGCAGGAAGCGGATTCCCAGGAATCCAGGTAAGACCCCTTTGAACTCACTGGGATTGTCAAATGTGAATGTTCAGAGCCAAGGACACACATACACAAAACAAACAAACAAAAAAACAAAACACACACACACACAACAAACAGAAAAACTTGGCCCTGGAAGATGTTTTTTAACACTTGATCTCAGTTCATGTGTGAAGTCTCAGCAGGCTTCTCTATCTCCATGATTGCAAGTTTCAACCTGGTAAAAGTATCGTCAAATAACTATAGACTTTGCAAAAAACATTCTGAAACAAGAACTCCCACTGTGTTTAATATTAAATATTTTAATTGTTATTTCCTGAGTGCGTGGTTTGGGTGGAAGGTGTGCTTTAAAACCATAAATGTAATTAAATCATTAAAAGTAATTGGCCCTGAGGATAGCACATTAGCTATTTACAGGTAAGGAAACAGAGATAATGTTTCTTTCTAGAGGCTGCTGTGGCTTTGCAGTATAATCCATTCTCCATGTTAACAAAGAGAGGAGAGACACAGATGATCTAAGATCCCTGAAAGTCCCAAGCATTGAAACCCATGTTTGTGTGTTTTAATAACAAAGCCACACAATGAAAGTTGATCTCAGGAGAATTAGAAACATGAAAACAACCTCCCTCACTCAAGTGTAACTAGAGAGTTGTCCACCTTCTCTGTTTATACCCTATGGCGGAGGTAAATAGGAGTTCTACTCAGAATAACCCAAATAGGCTGAGCTGGCCATCTCTTCTAAGTAAGTTCTTATATTTTTTTAGTTCATATCTTTCTTAAAGTAGAGGAAGAAATTAGGCATGCTAATTTGAAATGTCCTCTTCATGGACTGTAAAAGCTATATAGAGAAGTAAATAAAAAAGGAAAATTAATAGTAAATATGTAAACTCTACTTCATTTAGAGTTATAAGATTTGCCTTGAATAACCTGCAATTCAAAAAATATTCTGAATCTGGACTGGAAACTATCATATATCATTAGAATGCAAATTGGTGCCTCTCAAAACCATTGTACTCCAACAAACCAGTGAAAGAAATGGAGCCCAGTGCAGAGATATTCCGGTAGCTTTTGGCAATGGCAGAAGACAGTATAAGTTATATTCATCTTCTTAAAGGTAAGATATGGTTGAGAGGAGAGAAGTGTTTTGGTTGGATTATAAGACTGCTTTGTGTGTCTGAAGACATTGAAGATGGGCTACTAAAAGAGGGGAAGCCTGGGGGAAAGAAAATTAAAACCCTTATTTATATGCTCATATTAACTTCTTAAGGTAATGCTCCTTGGCAGAATGTTAGGAGCACTACTGCTCTGTAATTATGAAGTGGCCATTCCATTTGCCTCAGTCTTTGTCTGTGAAATGAGAATGTTCTAGAATGCTATTGGGCCCCTTTCATCTCTTAAGGAAAACAGAAACCTTCACTGCTTTTTCTTGAATTATCAGAACATTAATAGTCAGTGGAAAGCAAACTGAAATAATTTGTACATCAATTCAGTTCTCTGTTAAGCAGCTGATAAGTAAAAGTTATTCTGTGTCTTAAAAGAACTGCCATCATCTCTCCAGTCTGTTTATTTTAAAAATACATTTTCTGAGCCCCCTGTCTGATTAGTCTCACACCTCAGACTGACTCTAGAAAGACTACTGGTAGAGAGCGATCATTCTATGGGGTTTCTGTGAGTTTGGCACTCAAGGGAACATAGTGTTGTCAACTGTGAAACACCAAGAATATATTCAGAAATGGCATAAATTTACAGTACTGTTTCCAAGTAATCTAAATTGGGCTCTCTTTTGGTTTGTAACTGGAGTGCCTCCAGGAGCACAGAGGGTCAAAAATATCAGCCTATTTAGCCCTGGCAGTCATTCCAAGTGGCGGCAGCCAATGCAAATGTCCAGTGGTAAAAAGAAACCAGAAGGCAGGGAGCGGCAATGATTGATGAAGCATCTTGGAGAAAGAGAGAGGGAAAGGCAGGCACAGAGTAGACAAGTCTGCCCAAAACTCTCCCATCTGCGTGCCCCTTTCTATAAGCAACAGAACCAGGAACTTTTCCAGATTTCCTCCTTCTTCCTGCCTTTCCTAACTATACCATCTTTTCCTGCAGGCCCCCTTTTGTGTTGACTTTCTTAGGCACCTTATTTGGCTCCTTTCCAAGATCTCATTGATTTTGTATTGTTACAATTTCCTTATTCAACACTGGCATCCTTGTTGCTTTCTAATGACCTCCACTTCAACATGGTGAGATACAAACAGTAAAACCAAATTATAAAAAATGGCTGTTTCCTCCAAGTAAAGTAAAATAAGAGGAAATAGGTAAAAATCTGAAATCAGAGTCCACCACAAATAGCAAAGATGTTCTGCTCTGCTTTCCATCTTGTTAACATCACTTACAGATGCAAATGACGGTATGTAAAATATAGAGCTCTACAATTCTGCGTCTAATTGCAGTGTTTTCAATGCCCTGTTTAAACAAAATGAGGTGAGAGTCTGTATTCTCCATTAGAAAGTTAAAATGTTAATAAATGGTATAATTAGTTACCTAAATTAGAGATCTCCCACACTGAGCCTATGTCCCCTCCCCAAGAGTAACCCACATTAGGTAACTCAGAAGGAGCTCCCAGGTATTGCCGCCAGCCATTTCAGCTGAGTGCACTGTTTCTATTAAGGGCACCAAAAGACATTTTAAGGGAGACTATCATATCAGGAGTGATATTTAAAATATTAATAACTGATGTCGCACAGGCCCCAACCTGTCAGAATATACACAGGCAGTAAGTGGCCACTATGGTTGTATTAATTCATACTGGCTGAATATCAACCCAGATTACAGCTTTGCTGATGTCAAACTCTGAGATTAGGAAATGAGCCCCTAAACATTCATTAATTTATCGTACATATGTTCTGTGAAAGGTGCTATATTACAAATGATGGAAGATGCAGAAATAAGATAGCCTTAGTTATAAGACCCTTGTGTCTTGTAGGAAAGATAAAAAAGTATAGAAATACTGCAGAGTGAGGCAGATGATAATAGGTACTATACAAAAGGTGTCAATAGCATATTATGTGAGTTCAGAGAAGGGAAATATCATGACTTAATGGATATGTCAGAAAAAAAAAAAAAAAAAAACACGGAGAAAAAGGCCTGGAAGGATGAGAATGGAAATCAGCAGTAGGAGTTGGAGGTGGGGATAGTAAGCATTTCAGTGGAATGAAATGTCCTTAAGAAAAATAGAGGTAAGAAAATACAAGTATTTTTGGAGAATAGCAAATAGTACAGCTAGTAGTTCTATAAAGTATAAAAGTTTGGAGATAATTCTGGAAAAGTAGATTGGTGCCACATCCTAGAGTGCTGGAATAAGATGCTAAGGTGTCAGCATATTAATCTGTAGGCAATGGCGATATACTGAAAGCTTTTAAGTAGTGGAGGAGCATGATCAAAGCTATATATTAAGATATTTCATCTATAGGCGTGCGAGCAATGAATGGGGATAATACTGTCATAGTCTTAGTCAAAGGAAATAATGTAGAGGAAGAGGAGTAACCACGAGTCCAGGATGAGACTCGGCTTTTGAGTGTGATTAGTTGGGAGGACAGGTGGGTTACAGGAGAAAACTGCTAGGATCAGGAAGATGAGTGCTGATGGAAGATGAATTCCTATTGGGGTAAGTGAAGCTATAGGAATAGATAGCATTCATTCAACAATTGTGCAATTCGGGTGACTGCCTCCTGGGTGTCATATACTGGGTTAGGTACTGAAGATGCAACACCAAATAGGCCACTTGCCTCAAGAAGTTTGGATACTGCTTGGAAAAACATGAATGTAAGGTATGTGATCAATTGCGACACAATCTAATTGCAACACAATCTTATATATGCGTAATGAGATAGAAATTGTATGCTTGGGCAGGAGTTAGAGTACCTTCCTCATCCCCTCACCTCTCAAGAGCATTTGCATCCCTAGAATGTGGACTTGCTTGCTAGAAACTTAGTGGGTTAAAAGACCATCTCAGTTTTCCTTAATAACCTACTGTGGATCTATCATCTATGAATTTGCCAAATCTTTCTGTACCTTCTTTGTTACAGCCTTTGTTAGCACTTAAGGTACTAAATTCCATGTGTTTACAATCGACTTTGTAAAGAACTTCCCATCAGCATTTCTGACTTGGTCTTTATAAGATCAAAGGTAAGCTTTGGAGGGTAAACACACACACACACACACACACACACACACACCTTGCAGAAGTGAAAAGCATACTTAAATATCAATACACAATGCCGCCTCTGTTATATTACTGAATAGCTATCAGTGCTTAGCACTTGCTTCCCCTGCTTTAACCAACTTGAATTCTTCATTCTTTACCCACTATAAGTATACATAAACAGGCTTCTCAGCAATAGGTAGATATCTAACTTAGCTATTCTAGCTGTGACTAGATTTTGATATATAGTTCTAGACATTAAAAAAGCACACAAGAGAAGCATTAGAAAGAAATGAAACCAGGAGACAGAATAAATGTAATTTGGTTTTAGAACCACACAGGGGCAACCAAGAAAACGAAATTTGAAAAACCAGAAGAAACTCAGGAGACACATGATCCTAGTTTTATGGATCAACAAGATAACAGTATAAATGAGAAGGTGTAATTTACCATTTGAGAACAGATAGGGGACAAGAAACAATGGTATTCAACAAAGAACAAAAACAAACTAAATATTAGGGAAAATATCTTTACAGCAAAACAAAGCATACATTTCCCTAGGCCTCTCTATTTCACATCAATAATAAGACGCAAATTTTCCTGGGTCTTGTCTCCACAGATAGGTTCAGGGCCTCAGCTGCCTATAGGGGGCCTCAGAAGCATTTCTAGGAGTTCTCAGGGGGCATTTCACAAACACAGTCACCCACCCTGTTCCTCTACCTTCGCCTATAATACCAGGCATTTCTGCACCTGCTGTTGCCTAGCGCTGGCACTGTCATGCCTTCACAGTGCCAGAGCTTGACAGTGGTCAGTGGCAGAGTGGGGGGAAATGCCGCTCTCTTCCTTCAGTGTCTTTCCACTAGTGTACCGAGCAGTATTAAGTCTCAGAGTCTTACAGACATCGTTAGAGAAACAGCCTTCAGGGTATTTTTGTTTGTTTGTTTGCTTTTTTTCTTTTAAATATATTTTTATTGATTTCAGAGAGGAAGGAACAGAGAGAGAGAATCATTGATCGGCTGCCTCCTGCATGCCCCACACTGGGGATCAAGCCCACAACCCAGGCATGTGTCCTAACCCGGAATCGCACCACAGCCTCCTGGTTCATAGGTCAGTGCTCAACCACTGAGCCACATTGACTGGGCCAGCCTTCAGTCTTGATGTCCATAATATTTGACTTCATACAGCAAGGCCCAAAGACAAGCCCATGACAGATTGCACAAAATACTAAGTATTATCCTCCTATTTCCATGACCAAAGTCTGTTGGGGTCTTATGTTTATTTTTGTTTTATTATTGGTAGGTCAAGCTGATCATTCATTCCAAGCTTTTCACTTCTTTCTCCCTTAGGATGGGTTCTTTCCCAAGAGGTTCCTCAGTTTCTATTTTGTAAATGTTAGGATCTTAGGTTGGCCAACTAAATTCCATTTTGTCTATAGTGCAGTTACTATGTTTTTATGTGTAATTCAAATCTAGGAAAAAATGATGTAATGTAAGCAAATAAAGAAAAACATGGAATTCATCCAAATAATATTTCTTGATCAAATAGCAGGGTCTAGGCAACAGTGCTGGGGCCCTGGAGTGCAAGGAACTCAGGTCTCATAGGGAAGAGAGGTATATATGCATTAGAATGATATACGTGTGCACAGAGTGCTAAAGAGCAACTAACTGCCTAGACAATTCAAGAAAGATTTCATGATGAAAATGGCATTTGAGCTGTGTTTGTTTGTTTTTTGTGTGTGTTTGTTTGTTTTGTTTTTTGTTTGTTTTGTTTTGTTTTGTTTTGAGCTGTGTTTGAAGGATGAATAGTAGTTTTGTCTGGAGAAGAACATGATGAATGGGCATTTCAGATAAAGGAAATGGCAGATACATGCAGTGGGGATATGGAAGGGTGCAGTGGCAATGCAGACAAATTTGTTGCAACAGCGAAGAGACAGCAGAGGTTTTTAAGAAGAGGGTTACATAATTATACACACACAAGCAAGAGAGGTTGAGGCTGAAGATAAGAGATTTGGGGGACATCTGCATATATATGATTATAGAAACCTTGTGATCACCCAGGAAGAGTATGTCCAGTGAGAGGTGAAGAAGGCCAAGATTAGTGAGTTTGGGGATTATAATGTTTAAGAGGCAAAGGCAGGAATCAACCAAAGACCCAGGGGGAAAAATGGTCAGAAAGGGAGAAGGAGAAGTAGCCAAAGGGATACCCAGAAGACTGAGGATGGAGAAAATTTCAGAATGGAGCAAGTCAGCAGACTCACATTCTGCAGAAAGATAAGTAGAATACCAATGGAAAGTAGACAAATGGGTTTGTCAACTAGCAGGTAACAGTTGACCTTTCCCTGAGCAGTGTTAGTAGAATAGTGAGGGCCAAGAGCCAGGCTCTAATGCAGTGGTTCTCAACCTTCCTAATGCCGCGACCCTTTAATACAGTTCCTCATGTTGTGGTGACCCCCAACCATAAAATTATGTTTGTTGCTACTTCATAACTGTAATTTTGCTACTGTTATGAATCATAATGTAAATATCTGTGTTTTCCGATGATCTTAGGCTCTACAGCAGCGGTTCTCAACCTGTGGGTCGCGACAGGTTGAGAACCGCTAGCAGGGTCGCCTAAGGAAAGAAAGGTAGTTAGAGAATAAAAGATAAATTTGTCTCTTCCAGAGATTCTGACAGGAAACTCGAGACACTTTTAAGCATCTTGAATGGAGTTGCCAATCACGTATTATTATGCCTGGTTTTACTTACAAATGTGTGGCTTTTTTCCCCCTCTTAATTCAATTGTGTTTATTAAGCATATACTGTGTGATAGTTAAAATACTTTAGCATGCCTGGTGCTTTACAGTTAACAAAGCACTTTATCATCTATTGTATGATATGTGATTCATAGCCATCTAATGCTGAGTTCTATTCTCATAAGTTAAAATGAAGGACATTTGTGGCTCATACAAAGAAAGAATGGACTGGGGGTGGAGGAAAGATATTCTTGAGTTAACTGGGGAGAAGCGGGGGGAGAATTGGGAAAGGAGACAAAAAGAATGGAACTATTTACAGAAAATCTTTGTCAACTTTTGAATTAACTGGTTTGCAAGTGCTGAAAGTCAGGGGGAGATGGGTCAGAGTATATGTGTGATTCCTTTGAGAGGCAGGAAGGAGGTGATTAGGAAGAAGCAAATCTGCTATTCCTTAGGTCTCCACTGTGCTCAGTTAGCTTTGTTACCTCTGGGCAATAATTAGAGGAGGGTGAATGCCAGGAATCTTGGAGAATTGATCATCATTCAGGTGACAATTAAAAATATAAGAGTGGGTAAAATAATCTGGGGAAAATGAGTAGAGCACTGGGCAAAGGAGAAAACGGACACTGGTGGTTCTCTCAGCCCTAGCTACACATTGGTATCACTTTGAGGTACTGCTATGAAATACCTACATCTGGTTCCTCTCTGAACCAACTGAATCCAAATCTGTGGAGTCAGAGTCTGGGCAATCATATATTTAAAAATTAATTGAACCAGGCACTTCAATTTAGTGTCTGTAAATGATGCCAAATTCAAACAAAGTTAAATTTTTTTAAAAGTGATTTAGGTGATTTTAATGTGCCATAAAAAACTGAGAACCATCAGTTTATGGGGCTAGTTTGGGAGGCGGAGCACATGAACAGAAGAATGAAAGGCTTGGTTATGGAGGGGCAGGGGGAGAAAAGCTAGTGTGGTATCACAGAGGCCAAAGGAATAGAGCTTTTCAAAGAGAAAGTGCTGAATAGCATTAGATGTAGCTGAGAGGACCAATAAAATCAGGATTGGAAAGAAGTCATTGGATTTAACTATTAACCCTTTGCACTCGCTTGCTTTTTTTCTCGATTCCTTTATTCTACTCGGGATTTAATTTTTTAAATACCCCAGATTTTACAAAGCGTGGCAGTAGAATAAAAACTGGAGTTTCTTTTCATACAAACTTATTTATTTGGATTTTTTTATATTTCAAATTATTGATACATTCACTACAATTCGACATACGAGCTGCTACCGATGCTAACCGTGTCGAGTCACACTCGACATCCGAGTGCAAAAGGTTAAGAACTCACTGGTGACTTTAGCAAAGAAAAGTTTTAGGAGAGTGTTAGGAGGAGGGTAGAAGTCAGATTGCCCTGAGTTCTCAAATGTGATGCATTTTTAAGACTGCTTAA
The DNA here is from genome assembly GCA_025583905.1 of Ia io. NCBI lineage: Eukaryota > Metazoa > Chordata > Mammalia > Chiroptera > Vespertilionidae > Ia > Ia io. The sequence continues at coordinate 73,894,342 of JAJQQW010000001.1, forward strand.
TTTAGTGTCTCTTTGTTTTTCATCGCTTCATGTGAATCTTATGATGAAGTGTGTGCCTATATTAGTTACATAATTTTTGTTTCATTTTTGTCTTCTTTTTATTTATGGAAATTAAATTTTACTTTTGGGACAGACACATACATATATTTTTTAATAAGATGTAGGTTGGCATTAGGAAAGCTAAGAACAGAAGATTGCTATGTAGTCTGTCCTTGATTATTTTTTGACAACTAGAGAACAAATTGCACACAGACCATTTATGCCCTATTTATATGTAAAATTGTTCTAAGCAAGCACTGATGATGTGCTCTATAGAAATTTCAATCACTTTGGCTTGTCTGTTCTCCTACACAATATAATCAGCTCTGCTGCACATTTCTTCATTGGTGATCGCTGCAGGCCAGTAGGAGATAAGGTCAATTTCAGTTGATTTGTATAAGAATATGAATTGAGCAGGCTTCCTTCAGATATTGGAATATGGGAGAAGTTGGGACAAGCAATTATTACGCAGCAATAAATTCCTCTTGGTAGCTTTAATTCCATGTCAAACATTCACAGACATGCTAATGTTGGTAGTAAGCTCACAACCACCTGCTTATTTACAAACCTTCAATTCAGGAATTAATGGCTGGGACCCTGTATGTCAGGTGCATGATACCACTCTAATATGAGCAGACACTCTATGCATTTATAACTACATTAACTGACAAGGCATTTATCAGATTGTCATAAGTACCTTAAATTTCCTGGAGAACTTAATTACTTTTAAAACGAAAGAGAAATAATTGTTTGTGCTAATTGGTGGTTGTGATGGTAGGCTTATATTTTTCTTGAATGGACTCAGTAGTATATTATTATTTCAGGGATAAGAAAGTATAAACTGCTTCCTCTTCAGCCAAATTTCATCTCCTTCCCCAGTGGCTGAAAACAGCTAGATTCACCTGGACATGAGTGTACTGCTTCCCTATCTCCCAATTTTTGTGAAATCTTTGGACACACCTGTGTATTACAATTTGAACCTTGCTCCTGGTAGTTCCTTTCCTTGTGCCAATTAAATTGAGAGGAGTGGAAGGTGATGGAAAAAAGGACAAGGGAAGTGGGCATGTTCAGCTCCACAGTACCCTTTGGAAATTCCATTTCTTGTCTTATTCATTGGTATTTTTTGCTTTTGCAAAAACATGAGCCCAGATACCTTGCACCTAATACAGTGCTTCACCTAACTCAGGAAGCCTTTTAAGGTTATGCTCAGTGAAAACTCTTCTAAACACAAAGATAATACAAACTGTTAAAATACTACAAGGCTCATAACTGCATTTCACTGTTAAATGTTGTGATTTCTATTTAGCACCTAGGACATAACTCAGTATAATATAATATATGCTCTTGATAGCTGCTTGTTGGATAATTCCCAATTATCAAAAAAATTGAACCTACATAAAAGCCTTTTCAATATATTGTACCTACAGCTGTCTCTCACGTTTGAAATTTGGGGGATCATTCTACATCACTGCAAATGGAATTCCATGAAAGCTGAGTTTTTTCTATGGGCAAACTTGAATGTCCTATGTATGTTACCTTCACATGACTTTTCTACACAGTAATACTTAGGCTTGACAGGTACAGAAAAATGCTGAATTTATATAAAAAACAAAATATAACTATATGCTATTACTCTTACTCATATGTCTATTGTGCTTGTATTTGACTGCTACCTCTTTGTCATTCTCAGCTCAAATTGCAATTTCTTTTACTCCTACCACTTAAAGGGGAAAAATTCCTAAATACTGCTGCAGAAAATACTGGAAAAAGAGAGTGGCAATAACAGCCTTTTGTTGAAGTTTTGCATATCTTCTCATCAGTCTTTGCAAATATATTCTGTAATACAAGGGAAGTAGATAGGAGTTAGTGAATCTCTTTAGAATAACATTAAGTAATTAATTGCTTTGCCAGCTTTCTCACAGATTTACTCAGGAGAACAGATCTTTCTGAAGTTTAAGGGCTTTTATCTTGTACAGAGGAGTATTCTGAGGATTTGAACTGTTTGGTTGAGGGACTTCCAGAATCCAGGATGATATTTTCCCTTTCCACTTGGGAAGGTTTTAGCTTGAGATTTCTGGGTTTACTGGTCTGTTCTATTGTTTGTCTTGCATAGATGTACTGTACAGCAAGCAATACAGTTCTCCCTGGGCAATGAACAGATTTTTTTTTATTGCATTCATTATTCACAACTCTGCAGTGGTTTCAGAAAGTCAATGTTTATCCTGGACACAAATAAATGAAAAAAAAAAAAAAAACACCAAAACAGGGATATGATTTTCATATTGTTGTTTGGAAATTTAATATTATTGTACATGGATTCATCTTTAGTGCCCAGTTATAATACCTGTTAGATTTCTAGCAGCCTTAGAGCAATTAATCCAAAATGTGTGTTTCTCGTATTTCACAGTAAACTGATAAATTATCTTCAAATATTTGGAGCTAACCTATGAGGGGAAGTTTATTTCAGGGGGAATATGCAGTATGACTTTATATGAATATTCTGGTGTTCATTTTAGTTATGTTTGTGACATTATCTCAGGTGTTTATGTTAATACTACTTTAAGTGACAGAGTTAATAAAAGGTGACTGTGCTTTGTACATATTTGTGGATTTCATTTTGTCATATCAACAGATAATTGGAATCAAACATTCTTAAACTGAAAAGAAAAAAGACTTTAAAAAAAACTTTTCTAGTATGTGGTTTTTATTTTATGGTTCAAATTTAAATGAACTCCCGCGTATCTATAGAGAACATTCAAACAACTTCAGTTAATAGCCCTAAAAAGCCCACAATCTGAAGCACCCAAAGGATGACCATTGTTAGTGACTTGGGTAATAGTCAGGGTAGAAGTAAATATAGAAATGAAGTTCCAACATAATGAGTTTCTAGGAAATTATTAGAGGTTGTTTTAAATGTTGAATTCAGGTGGGATCAGATTGGGAAAGACAAATGGGAAGAAAAATATGACATCTAGTAATTAAAATACTTTTCAGTTGCCAAAAATAGAATCGATCAGTTTGTATGGCTTATTTAGAACTGAAACTTCCTAGCAAAGGAAGATGCAAAGCACTGAGAAAGGATTATGGTCGAGTTGAATGCTATGCACACAGATTCTGTGCATTATAGATATCCTATGCTTCCAATCTCTTCACTTTTTCCTACTTACCATGCTCTGTGGCCTGGGGCCCTTTGTGCACCACTTGCCTCTATTCCATTCTGCTTGTTCAGAAGAGCCCTCTTTTATCTGTTTACCTCGCTCACAACAGTTTCCCACCTCCACCGTCCCAATCTGATATTCCTCACATTAACCGTGGGAAAGAAAATAATGGGAAAATATAATTGTGTGAGCATTGCTTAAAGTCTATTTTACTTCTCTTAAGTCTCAGCATTCTCTTTTAGGAAAACAAAACAAAACAAACAAAAAAAAAGACTGACACTACTTACTGCTCCCAACAAAGCCTCTCTTACTTTAGGCAGAATTATTCTGGTCTTGATGGTAGGGAGGGGGGCAATTAAAGACATTTCAAAGGGACGGAGAAAAATTCCTGAATAGATCCTTGGCTCCCAGCCTTTTTGGAATTATGATGTTATCATCAGTGCTGGAATTTCTAAGTGCTCCTAATATTGAGTGAAGCAGCAAGTAGACGATTAACCTCTTATATAGCTACATAAATTATTTCATCAATTAGTAAAGACAGTTGTGAATAGTTTTGCTCTCAAAAAGTATACACTCTAAAAAAGCACCTTAAAGGGGGAAATACCTTTTCATAAAAGTTCCCCAAACCATAACAAACAGTTATTTACAGCTTGACAGGCGAGAACATGTTCAATGGAAAGGAGAATGTTTGAGACTCAATAGATAGAGTAGTTTGGCAGGTTTAGCATTTTAAAATTTTTGTCTTTCTAAATGCATTCAAATAAAATATTAGGTCTTACTGAAATAGGTCATAATTAGGAGAGCTCTTTATTACTAAGGCATGTAAGACAATTTTTAAAATCACCTTTTTATAATCTAACTACAGGCCCAGTACACGAATTCGTGCACTTGTGGGGGGTCCCCTCAGCCTGGCCTGTGCCCTCTCGCAGTCCGGGAGCCCTGGGGGGATGTCCGACTAACGGCTTAGTGGGCCTAAGCCGTCAGTCAGACATCCTTAGCATTGCCATGGAAGCAGGAGAGGCTCCCACCACTGCTGCTGTGCTCGCCAGCCTTGAGCCCGGCTTCTGGCTGAGAGGCACTCCCCCTGTGGGAGCACATTGACCACCAGGGGGCAGCTCCTGTGTTGAGTGTCTGCCCCCTGGTGGTCAGCGTGCATCATAGTGACCAGTCATTCTACCATTCGGTCATTTGCATATTAGCCTTTTATTATGTAGGATACGCTTATGATAAGGCCCCCTAGAACCATAAGAAATGCAAAAAATTCACTGTTAAGTCATTCTCAAATTGCCCCCACTTAAAATCAAATTGCTCCCCCTCCGGTGGGGTGTGTGCTGCACCTTGGGAACCGGTGGGCTTGACACTTTTCCTCTCTGAGCTTCATTTCTGAATACATACGCATATACCATGGGAATTGTGATCTCTTCTCCGCCTACCTCACTGGGTTGTCATGAGGAGGTTCTGAGCTAATAAACCTAGAAATGTTTCATCAAGTAAGTGATGTCTAATGGGAAGGGATTGTTATTTTTAAGCCCACGGGTACCCTCGCAGGTAGCAGGTGCTGATTAGGGGAGGAGGGCATGATTGTTTCCTGGGACTGTAGCTATGGAAGCTTTGCAGAGGGTTCCGCAGGCCTCGGAGGGGTGGGCTCTGGCCAGCAGCCCTGTAGCGTTGGTTGTCCCTGGAGGTGCTGGTGGGGGGGCAGGGAGTTAGGGAGGGCGCTAGGGGGGCGGCGACGCCGAAGGGGGAGTAACTGTCAAACATTCCCACTTGGCGCCATTCTTTAAATTGTATGTGGCTGTTTTGCAGCTGTACCTGCTCAGGGCGGGGCTCCAATCTCCTGGAGCGGGGTGGGGGCCGGGCCAGGGCGGAGCCAGGCGGGATAGGAGGGCGGGCTTAGCCACGCCCCCAGAGAGGTTCAGTGTGCTTCCTCTGTGGAGACAGGGCTGTTGGGGGGGGGGGGGGTGAGGAAGGGTCTGACCCTGGGGGCTGCTCAGGCCTGCCTCCACCTGGGTATGGAGTTGTAAGAAGGAGAGGCGTGCCCGGCCCCAGTGGAGGGGGCCAGGCAACGGTGGGCCGCGGGCCCCGGGTCCCTTGGGGACGCTGACGGGTGGTCCCCGGCATGCTATTGTTGTGGGCGCCCCTGGTAGGAGTGGTGGGGGAAGAGATCAGGAGTCGGAGGTGCGGGCTGCAGCTACCCCTGAGGCTGCGTCTTCTCCCCGTCTGGTCAGCCTCCCCGTCCCCCTGGGGGTGCGGGGGCTGGGGTAGGGTGCCTGTGCAGTGGGATTGGAAGAGCTCCCCGTAGCCATCTTCCTTCTTTGCAGTCCGGGCTCCTGTCAGGCAGTCTCCTCAGACCCCAGGGAACTTGGCTCCGGCCTCCCACCCCCTGCTGCACGTGCATCAATATGCAAATTGGTCATCATGGACAAATTAGTATATTACCTCTTTATATGTATAGATGGATGTTAATTTTTCTTTAATATTTTGAAAACATATACCTCTGTTCATTTCACCATTTTTTAATTTTATTTATTTTAAAAACTGCTTTTATTTTTTATTTATTTTTGTTTTTTTGTTAATTATTTTTTCTCCTGAAATACTTTTTTATTTATTGGTTTCAGGTGTACAGCTTTGTGGTTAGACAATCGTATAATTTGCATAGTGCTCCCCTCGATATTTCCAGTACCCCAACTTGCAGGCTAACTCGAGTAAGTGAGACTGCAGTGTGTGAGCCTATCTGTTTACTTAAACTGAAATGTGGCCCTTGGAAAGTAGCATATTTCATCGATAGTGATTTTTTAAAAATATTTTTACTGATTTCAGAGAGGAAAGGAAAAGGAGAGAGAGAAGCATCAATGGTTAGAGAGAATCGCTGATCGGCTGCCTCCTGCATACCCACACTGGGATGGAGCCTGCAACCTGGGCATGTGCCCTGACCAGGAATCAAACCGTGACCTCCTGGTTCATAAGTCAATGCTCAACCACTGAGCCACACCATGCAAAAACATTTTTATTATGCATCACTTTTTAAACTACTATTTAACTTCCATTTTGACCATCAAATAGGTTTTGTTCTCCTAGTTGATTTGGCTATAAAAGTTAAATGTGGCATTTTTGTAAATGGAAAAGAAGTTTAATTTTGAATGATGGCTTCCGTTGGCTTCTTCTCTGGGCTCTATAACATGTGGTATGTGTCCTGGCATAATTGAAGCTAAAAAGTGTAGTGGTTGGGTTGAATTCATCACAGAATTTCACTTCCTTAATTGCATGTCCAAAGCTGCTTTTGTACCAATTAGCAATGACCTTTTATTCTAGCCTTAGGGTATGAGATTATTAGAGGCAACTGTTTCTGAAATCTTTTCTTTCTAATATTAGTTTAAGCAAATCTTGCAGTGCTGATTCTTCTTTCATGGTTGGGTTTTTGTTTTGTTTTGTTTTGTTTTGTTTTTCCGTGCTGCTTCTTTCCACTAAGCTGCTAAATTTCTGGCAGAGGAATTAAATGTAATGTTTCTAGAAACATGAATAGCTTGTGCCCTTTTCTGCGTGTCCTACTTCAGAAATATCGCAGCTGCAGTGGTATTACACGCTCTTGTTTCTTCCTGCTTCTGCAGGGAAGTTCCTGCTCTAAGATACACCCAAGCTGTTTTATTCCTGGCCTTTTCCTCTTTTAAATGATGTGAATGCTTCCAGTCGTGTTTTTAAAGCACATTGTTTCTTTGTCAGCTTATTTCACATTGGTTGACTATGCAGCTTGTAAGAATAACGGGGACTGGGTAAGAGAGTATAAATGAACATTTACAAATCAATCTTTCCCATTAGAAAAACAACCCAGAGCAAGGAAAGCAAGGACTCTATGAGTACTCACGTGCGATGATCTTTAGAAATCCGTACCTGTGTGTGTGATACAGGCAGGGAATATCTCCACAGGTCATAAAACGTCAAAAAATGCAGCTAAAATGCAAACAAGCCACCAGTACATTTATTATGGTGCTTTGGTCATCAGAATACATTGTTGCCAAATGAAAAGGTCTTATTTGACTTGCATTTGGGGCAGAGAAGGAAAGGATTTTGCTGAGGTTTGCCTTGGTAAGCCCCTCCCTCCGAAGCATTTAATTTATGTGATTCTTTAATTTTCCTTCCCCATCCACTTGTCTTTTGATTTGTTTCAACTTGAGTATCACACTGTTTATGGAATGGCCACTGCTTTTGAAATTCATTTTGTAGCGCCCTAAGTTTTATTGAGAAAAAAGCTAATTTTCTAAAAAAAACAAAAAAAAGGGGTTATCAAACAAATTAGTTAAATCCCATAATCCCATTCAAATAATAGAAGGCAAACTCGACTTATTCAACTTTGACATCTAATTTGAATCTTTTGCACATGCTATCTAAAAGCTGCTACCACTTGTTATAGTTGAATAGGAGAGAACAAAACAGAGATAGAATATTACTTCTTTTTCACTAGCTTTAAATTAATTTTAGATTACACAGAACCACATCTTCATTATTAAAGTGAGAAATTCAATATGTGCTCCAAAGTTTTCTCTTCTTCTAACGTTTTAATACTGTCAAAATCCTGCATCAGAAGAGCAGGGAGATTTATATTTTGTTATGGTATAAATGTTCTCCTTTCTGAACTAAGCAAGTTAAAAATTTTCTTCTTCTTACATTTATGATTTTTCTTAAGCTAATTACAACAGAATCCACATAAGCAGTTTATATTCCTGACTACCTGCCACTTACACTGCAAGGAAAAATACATTTTTAAGACAAAAAGAAATAAGCCTGCTTTGAAAAGACTATATATCATTAGCTATCATTTTGGTAGTTTATATTTTCCTAAATAAGCTCATTTCAAAACATATAAATACATTAAGTTGGAAATGAATCTCACTTGTATGGTAGCAATGGTTATGATTCATGGTTAGCACTGGTGCAAGCTGGTAATTTAAACACCTCGTAGATTTTTTTACTGCTTTTTGTACCCATTGGTGTCAACTGTACAAATGATAAAATAATAATCTGAGGACTAATGGCTTAATATAATGGCTATTGTATTCTAAATATCTTTTATGCTTTGACATTAAATGTCTCTGTTGCAAAACTCCACTACCCATTCCTGATATTCTTTTACTGTGATTATTAGTCCTTTGACAGTACTGCGTGCTATTGACAGTATCTTTTAATTTGCTTAATTTCCTGACATTTTCTATGTTAATTTTTTACTTTGGGATTTTTAAATGCCAGATTTGTGCTTAAAATAGAAGAACCCTCCACTAAGATTTAGTCATATCACCTAAGTACTACAGAGTTGTCCCAGATGTAATAGGGAGAGATAAAGAAGGGATCACAGATAATAAATTTGCCCTGCTTTCTCCACAAAGTTATTACTGCAGGCTTTAAGTCTCAGCTTTTATTGATAAATATAAATATGGGTTATGTAAGGAAAGCCTGTGCCTATTTATAATAGCATTCAAATCTAGTTTTAGTAATTGCTTTAGGCCATACTGCTCCATAAACAGTCCCAAGGCAATTTGGAAACAGGTATTTGTTTCATAATCTGTTTTTATTGCAAATGCATTTTATGTTATGATTTTTGTAATTAATGTAATAAAACTAAATGATATTTCCTGGCTAACTAGCGAGTAAACAACTTTACAGAATATAAATGTATTTTATCTTGTGAAACAACTGCTGGTCATTCAAAAGGAAGATGGTTAAGGAGGGGTGGGAGAAGGTAGTATTTTCATTTGGTTGCCAGGCTTTTAACAAAACAATTCCTGTTCTAATCCTAGAGAATTTCATCTGACTAAATCCCCACTGCAATGACAAGCAAGGAGTGAGAGCTATAGTCAAAGGAACTAAGGATGGGTGGATCAGTAACCCCATGGTGCCCTTTAGATGGATCCATTAAGCCATGGGGTTAGCTCCTCTCACCACTGCTTGTGAAAATGTTCCGCATTGTATGGAGCTGTAAGGCTTACATTCTACTTACTGAAATTACTTATACCATTTCAATTGGTGATGGTATTTCTCATGTTCTATCTTAAGCATTATGTTAGCATGGTTAAGTCTCAGAGCAGCTGCCTTTTTTTTTTAATGAATCAAGTGATTATTATGTATTATGTGAATATCAGTTCAAGTTTCTTGAGTACTGTGGCATCTAGATGAACGGTAATAAATATATATTAGGCTTTAAAAATACTTTTTATTTATTTTTATTTTATTTATTTTAATTTTTTCTTTGTTCTCATTTTTTTCCCATCACCACTTATCCCCTCTACGCCCTCTTCCACCTCTACCCACCTCCCTCTCCCTACAATCAGTTACCACACTGTTATCCATGAATTCTCTTTTTTTTCATTTTTGCCCAATCGCCCCCCCACCACCTCCCCAACATCCCCCACCCACCCACCCTGGAACTGTTTCCCTGCTCTCTATCTATGAGTCTATCACTATTTTGCTTGGTGGTTCAGTTTGTTCATTAAATTCCACATATGGTACCTGTCTTTTCTGACTGTTTTATTTCACTGAGCATAATGTTCTCCAAGTCCATCCATGCTGACGCAAAGGGTAAAATTTTCTTCTTTTTTACAGCAAAGTAATATTCCATTGTACAAATGTACCACAGCTTTTTCATCCACTCATCTAGTGATGAACACTTGGGCTGCTTCCAAATCTTGGCTATTGTAAATAATGCTGCAATGAACACCTGGATGCATATATACTTTCGAAGTAGTGTTTTGGGTTTCTCGGGATAAATTCCCTGAAGTGGAAAAAAAATAAACAATAAAAAAATAAATTTTAAAGAAGACTTTTATGCTATTCTTCAAATTATACATTGCCTGGAAATAAATAGCGGCTATAGGACCCTTTTATTTCAATAAAATTTAGATATATACTTCCATTGGTGAGCACCCATAAATCTGTGATTTAATGTTAATGAAAGTTGCACATGGGTATCAAGAGATAAAAGTCCTCAAAGATATTATACAATCATGTGATATTGCTCAGTTTTTACAATGGTTCTAACCAAAGGGGCATCCACATGTATCTTGAATGTATACAGTTTTTAACCAACAACATCCTTGAACTAGCTTGGTTAGTTTCTTTTAAAGTATGTGGGGTGGGAGATGGTTAATTTTAAAATTATAAAAGCTTCTTTGAAAATCTGACTTGGTAAAATGAGCTATGTTGTGTGTATGCCTATATAATATATGTAGCTCCTTTGGTGTCTGATGAGAACTAAGTGCTATTCTAGCATTTTTGTCCACTCTCATCTTGGGCTGTTGTTTTAGGTCTGAGACTTTCTCATTCTATGGCCCTCACCTCCCCACAACTTTTCCCCTGATCCCTTCAACTGCATTGTCTCTTTTCTTCTCTTTTCATCTGGGAGCTCTCCCATAATTTACTGAAGTGCTGTAATTACGGTCTGTATCTTTTTTTAGCATATCTCCATGCTGTGCTTTTCTGTGGTAGTACAGAATATTAATGCGATTAGCTCTATACATTATGATGTACTGCCCATTTTGAGTGGCAACCTTAAATCACAGGATAAGCTTCCTACACAATGGTTTATCTTTTTTTTTTTTTCCTTTGAAGGAAGAAGGGGATTTTCGTAGTTTTTTTAAAAAAGTGAAAACCTCTCAGAAAAATCTACCATTGCTAATCCACTCCCCACCCCCTCACCTCCCCCGCCCCCGGCCAAAAAAAAAAGAGAAAGTTTTGACACTGAAACTTAGGGAATCTTTCCGATAGCACATTTTCCACATTTTAGTTAGTTAATCCAAATGTTAATCACAAATGAAGATAACTTGTTTATTTCCTACAATGGTTATAAAGACTAAACGGGATATTTGATGTGAAAATTTGATGGAATTTTTTTTAAAAATTATCTTTATTGTTGAAATTATTATAGATGTTCCCTTTCTTCTCCCATTAACCCACTCCACCCCACTCCCACCTCCTCCCTAGACCTTCACTGCATTATTGTCCATGTCCATGGGTTATGCATATATGCATACAAGTTCATTAGTTAATCTCTTCCCCCTGAAATATGTCATTTTGTTGCATGCTTCAATGTCTCTGGTTCTACTTTATTTGTAAGTTTATTTTGTTCGTTAGATTCCACATATGAGTGAGATCATGTGATACTTGTCTTTCTCTTACTGACTTACTTCACTTAGCATAAGGTCCCTCCATGCTGTCTCAAAGGGGAAGAGATTCTTCTTTTTACTGCTGCATAATATCCCATGGTATAAATGTAGCACAGCTTTTTGATCCACTCATCTACTGATGGCACTTGGGCTGTTTCCATATCTTAACTATTGTAAATTGCGCTGCTATGAACATAGGGGGGCATACATTCTTTCTTATTGGTGTTTTGGGTTTCTTAGGCTATATTCCTAGAAGTGGGATCACTGGGTCAAATGGCAATTCCATATTAATTTTTTGAAAGTTGAACAAACCTTTAAAGTGTTTAAATATTATTATCATTCTTAAACATATGAAGCCAGTGCCATTTATTTCAGTGGCTTCCCATTACTTCTAGGGAAATCCAAAATTTTTACAGTAGCTGAAAAGGCTCTGTGTGATCCAACTTGTACCTATATTACCTGCCTCATCTTGAATAGTTCAAGGCAATGAGGAAATGTGGCTCTCAGCTACAGAGCTGTTACTATATTAAAAAGAGAAGCATTGCCCTAACCGGTTTGGCTCAGTGGATAGAGCATCGGCCTGCGGACTGAAAGGTCCCAGGTTCGATTCCAGTCAAGGGCATGTACCTTGGTTGTGGACACATCCCCAGTAGGAGGTGTGCAGGAGACAGCTGGTCAATGTTTCTCTCTCATCGATATTTCTAACTTTCTATCCCTCTCCCTTCCTCTCTGTAAAAAATCAGTAAAATGTATTTAAAAAAAATAAAAAGAGAAGCATTGTTTTGGGTGCAGAAATATTCCAGTATGCATTCCAGAAACTGGGGTTTTTTAGTAAAATTAGATGGTTCAGAAGATGTCATGAAAGATATGTTTTATTGTGGTTGTTTGGTCATTACTAGAAAAATAAGTAAAATGTTATTGGTTTCATGTATAATTGATTGAGGTAATAAAAAATTAAAATGTAAGCCATAATTTATGAGATATTTAAGTAATACCAATAATATATTTTATTGAATTTTCAGTTGCATTGTCTCTTGGACTCTTTCAATATAGAGTAAGTCATATTTTTCAAATGGAACAATTAGAATAAATCTTATTTTATAGTATCCATTTCCCCATACTCCAGGTTCTAAATAATTATAATAAAACCCAATGCTTCTATTACAAGTTTACAAAGCAATTAAAATATTGCCTGTACCCTGGGCTTCATAATTCAAACTTAGGCTTACTTTTTTGTGGTTACATCTATACTATTGAAAATTGTGCTTTTTTTCCTTAGCAAAGCTATTCTAGTGCAGTAAAATTTTGGAAAGAAATATTATTTTGGATCAAGGACAAGCAACTCCAGGGGTTAAAATAGTAATTTTTAAAATTATTTTTTAATGTAGGAAAAAATTTAGATATATGGCACCAATATTTTGCTCTGGTAGATTGAAGATTTAAACATAGTAGTTATAAGTGAACTGCAAAAGTAATAGCTCTTTCTTAAGAAACCAATATAGTTGAATATGCACCTAAGAAATACAACTTGTTCATACTTGTAATAGTGTCTCCATAAAGATTTTTATATTGTTATTCTGATTTGTGTCCATTACTGGAGACAAATGTATACTTAAGCCTCATGATAAAAGGGGCCATAGCCATCATAGCTCTCTCAGAAGCAGAAACATATTATTCATATTTTAGCTTTCCACTTGCTTTCCTGAAACTTATGGACAGAAGTTATCAGTATCTAGGGGTTGTCTTCAAGTTAAAAATTCAGGAAACCCTGCTGAGGTCATCCATTATTTGGCCATCCCGAGAAATGGTTGAGGGTGGATTCATATTCTCAAATGCTATAGGTTCTTGTTCTCTTATTATATTTTATTGTTATGGTAAAGAATAGGACTGTGAACAGGAACAATGCCACATGAAGAGAAACACCAGTTATAGAATTACAAATCGGTCAGTGTCCCCTTGCCAGTATTTCAGAATCATCTGACTAAAATGATATGGTTTGGTTCCATTTTCTAAAAGACAAAACACAATGGAAATGGACTTCTGCAGTATTCTGAGTCATTCATATGAAAAGTAATGGCTAAGATTGTTTATGTTCCTGGCACATAATATGTTCTTAACAAAGCTTTATTGAATGAATGAATAAATTTTCTATTTAATTTATTATATTTCCCTTTTGCCTTTCCTCTTTCCAAGCTTGACCAAATAATATAAAAAATGGTATAATCATATATTTTCTCTATTAAAATGTTTTACAGTATAAAAGATAATATATAAAGATAAAGAAAAATGTCATCTACAGTCTCAATATCCAGAAGGAATCACGATTGACATTTTGGTATATTTCCTTCTATCTTGTATTTCTATGTATATTTATATTATTCATATTACACATTATACAGAGTTGTATCTCTTACTTTTTCACTTAGCTTTGTAAAAATTTTCATATATTAACAAATCTCAATAATTCACCTTTTTAAAAATATATATTGTTGTGATTTTTAGAGAGAGGGAGAGGGGGGAGAGAGAGAAACATGAATCAACTTCCTCCTGTACACCCCTACCTGTAATCAAGCCTGCAACCTAGGCATGTGCCCTGACTGGGAATTAAACTAGCAACCCTTCAGTGCACGGGATGATGCCCAACCAACTGAGCCATAGCAGCCAGGGCAATAATTTACCTTTGTAATGGTTGCATATTAAAGTATCTGGGTATATGATTATTCATTTCATCAATCCTTTAAATTGGACACTGAACTTGTTTCTATTTTTTTGCTGCTATAAATATTGTTGTAGTAAACATTTTTCTACATATAGTGCATATACTTATAAATCATCACAATTTTATCCTTTAAGGGATTCAGAAAGTAAATGTAGAGGAGTGACGTCAGCAATGTTGTGGAATAGGGGGTCATCTGCTTGTCTTTCCCCCTCAGTAACAATAGTTTGGCGTCTATCTACAGGAAAAATGCCCTTGTGGGAGCTTTGGATTCATATAGAAGATTGTGAAACCCTGGTCCAGTCTAAGATCAAGGAAATCTGTTTTGAGAAGGCAGGCTTGCACCTAGGTGGCTGACTCAAGGACTGTGGTCTAGCTACAGACCCAGAAATAGCTCTGTAACCCAGAGGATCCAGCTACAGCCCCACAATGGCCTGGGTCTGTACCAGCACTATGTGCCAAGGGATCTGGGTGGGTCACACTCATCCATACTTCAGGTAATAGGCCCACAGAGCTCGGTCCTGGCTATGGACCCTGAAATAGCCCATGAACTGGCTCTAGTCCCTTTTAGCTATGGTTCTGTAGCCTCTGGAGGTAAGGCTGACAAACTCAATTTGACAGCAGATTATGAAATGGCCCTGTAACTGGGCTCCAGCCCCTCCTAGCAGCAGTTCATGAGCAATCCTCCCAGTCCAGGTATCCAGTCACAAGCACTCCCATCAGCACCTTTAGAGGTCTTAAATCGCCCTGTACTCGGCACCAGTCCCTCCCAACTGGGGTCAGGGAGCAGTCCAGCCTACCCAGGGACCTAGTGGGAAATATGCTCATCCATGACTCCAGAGTCAGTTCTGCAGATTTCAATCCTGACAGTGGAACTTGAAGTAATCCTGGGACTCAGTTCTACCCCCTCTTGGCCATGGAACAGTGCCAGTCTGGCCAACCTAGACACCCACCCTGTGACCTAGCAGAAACCTTCTCAGGGATCTAGTGGGAGCGACACTCACCCATACACCTGATAACACACCTGATGTCTGAAGACCCAACTGTGAACCCTGAAGCAAACCCTTATCCTAGCACTACCCTACTGAACAAGGTACTGTAGACTATCCCATATATTCAGGGGCCATACATGATCTGCACCTGCCATGACACTAGTAACAAGCATACCAACTGCAGACCTAGCGTCAGCCTTGTGACCCAGCTCCAAAATAGCATGACTGTTAACCCATGAGCCTGGGGAACTGAAAGGAGAAAGTATTTACCTACTGAAATCAGTCTGTAGAAACTGGAAAAGGTGTTTTTCCCTTTAAATGCACAGACACCAATGCAAAGCTACATGGATCATGAAGAATCAGGCAAATATGACACTACCAAAGGAAACTAATTAAAGCTCCAGTAACTGACTTCAAAGAAATGAAGATCTATGAATTGCCTGACAAGAATTCAAAATAATAATTTTTTAACATTTATTGATATTAGAGAGAGAAAAACAGTGATTTTTTTTGTTCCACTTATTTATGCATTCATTGGTTATTTCTTATATGTGCCCTAACCAAGGATTAAACCCACAATTTTGGCATATTGGGATGATACTCTAACCAATTGAGCTACCTGGCCAGGGCCCAAAATAATCATTTTAAAGGCATATAATGAAATACAAGAGAACACAGATAAATAAATGAACAAATCAGTAAACCAATGCATGAACAAAATGAGAAAGTTTAATAAAGAAATAGAAAACATGAAAAAACAAACAGAAATATTGGAGCTGAAGAATACAATGACAAAAGTGAAAATCTAAACTAATAAAAGGGTAATATGCTAATTAGACTGGACATCTTCCAGACATCCTTCTGGACAAAGCCACAGTGGTAGGGGCTGAGGCAGAGGTGGTTAGGGGCAATCAGGCTGGTAGAGGAGAACAATTGGGGGCAATCAGGCCAGCAGGGGAGGGCAGTTGGGGGCGATCAGGCCGGCAGGGGAGGGCAGTTGGGGGTGATCAGGCTGGCAGGAGAGGGCAGTGAGGGGGGCAATCAGCACAGCAGGGGAGCAGTTAGGGGCATCAGGCCAGCAGGCAGAGGTGGTTAGGGGTGATCAGGCAGGCAGACAGGTGAGCAGTTAGAAGCCAGCGATCCCAGATTGCGAGAGGGATGTCTGACTGCCAGTTTAAACCAGCAGTTGGACATCCCTCTAGGGGTTCCAGATTGGAAAGGGTGCAGGCTGGGCTGAGGGACACTGCCCTCCTGTGCATGAATTTCATGCACCAGGCCTCTAGTATCAATAGAAAGTTTCAATAGCAGACTTAATCAGAATAAAGAACCAGCAAATTTGAAGACAGATCACTTGAAATTAGCCAGAGGAACACAAAGAAAACAACAACAAAAAAAAAAGGAATGAAAAATACTGAAGAAAGGCTACATGATTTATGGAATACTATCAAGTGAATGAACATTTGCATCATGGGAGTCACAGAAGGAGGAGAAAGAGGCAGAGAGTTTATTTAAAGAAAGTAAATCTGAAAATTGCCCAAATTTGGTGGAGAGATGTCGATATCCAGGTACATTAAGTTCAAAGAACCACAAATAAGATTATCCCAAAAAAAGATTACCCTGAGACATAGTATAATCAAAATGTTAAAAGTCAAAGACAGCGTGGCCGGCATGGCTCAGTGGTTGAGTGTTAACCCATGAACCAAGAGGTCACGGATAGATTCCCAGTCAGGGCACATGCCCAGGTTGCAGGCTTGGTCCCTGGTAGGGGGCATGCAGGAGATAGCCGATCAATGATTCTCTCTCATTATTGATGTTTCTATCGATCTCTTCCTCTCCATTCCTCTCTCTGAAATCAATTAAAAATATTTAAAAATACTTTAAAAGTCAAAGACAGAGAGAACTTTGAATGCAGCAAGGAAAAAATGGCTCATCACATATAAGGAAACCCCAATAAGGTTACCAGTGGATTTCTCAGCAGAAACTTTGCAGACCAGAAAGGAATGGGATGGTATATTCAAAGTGGTGAAAGAAAAACTGCCAACCAAGAATACCACACTTTGCAAAACTGTCCTTCAGAAATGAAGGAGAGATAAAAGATATTCCCAGAAAAACAAAAGCTAAAGGAGTTTATCACCACTAGACCTGCCTTATAAGAAATGCTAAAGGGTGTTTTTCAAGTTTAAATGAAAGGACACAGGATAACAATGGAAAATATATAGAAGTATAAAACTCATTGGTAAAGGTAAATGCATTGTCAAATTCAGAATACCCTAATATTGTCATGGTAGTACATAAATCACTTTTATCTCCAGTATAAAATTAAAAGACAGTGGTATTAAGAATTACTGTAGCTACAACAATTTGTTAATGAATGCACAATATAAAAGATGTAAAGTATGAAATAAATAGCATACAATGTATGTGGGGGGAGTAGAAGTGAAAGTGTAGAGGTTTTGTATGTATCTAAAGATAAATTATCACTTTAAAATAGACTGTTATATTGGTAAGATGTTTTGTGTAAGCCTCATGGCAACCACAGAGAAGAAACCTATAATCGGTACACAAAGATAAAGAGAAAGGCATTAAAGCATACTTACTACAAAAAATAAATTTAAAAGACAGCAAGATAGGAAGAAAGGAATTAAAAAGCACTCAGAAAGCAACAAAATGGTGGTAGTAAGGTCATACCTATCAATAATTACTTTAAATATAAGTGGATTAAATTCTCCAGTTAAAAGATACAGAATGAGACTCACTTTAGCTTTAAGGACACACATAGGCTAAAAGTGAAGGGATAGAAGAGGTATTCCATGCAAAGGAACTAAAAAAGAGCAGGAGTAACTATATTTATATCAGATAAAACAGACTTTTGATCAAATTAGTCACAAGAGGCAAAAAGGCTATAGTGATAAAGGGGTCATTTTATCAAGAGGATATAATGAAAACCTGCTCAAAGTTACTAATCATCAGAGAGATGCAAATCAAAACAACAATGTGGTACCATCTCACACCTGTCAGAATGGCTATTATCAACAAGTCAACGAATGACAAGTGCTGGTGAGGATGCGGAGAAAAAGGAACCCTCATGCACTGCTGGTGGGAATGCAAACTAGTGCAGCCACTGTGGAGAACAGTATGGAGTTTCCTCAAAAAACTAAAAATGGAACTCCCATTTGACCCAGTGATCCCACTTCTAGGAATATATCCCAAGAAACTAGAATCATGAATCAGAAAGGATATATGCACCCCTATGTTCATAGCAGCACGATTCACCATAGCTAAGATTTGGAAACAGCCTAAGTGCCCATCAGCAGATGAGTGGATTAAAAAACTCTGGTACATCTACACAATGGAATACTACGCTGCGGTAAAAAAGAAGGAGTTCTTTACATTTGCAACAACATGGATGGAGATGGAGAGCATTATGCTAAGTGAAATAAGCCAGGCAGAGAAAGATAAATATCACATGATCTCACTCATTTGTGGAATATAATGAACAACATAAACTGATGAACAAAAATAGATCCAGAGACAGAGAAACATCAATCAGAACGTCAAACCTCAGGGAAGATAGGGGACAGTGAGGGTAAGGGGGAGAGATCAACCAAAGGACTTATATGCATGCATATAAGCCTAATCAATGGACACAGACAACAGGGGGGTGGGGGCATGAATGGGAGGTAGGGGGTAATGGGGGAATAAGGACACATATGTAATACCTTAATCAATAAAGAAATTAAAAAAAACTTGTTCCATCATGTCTTCTCATAAAAAAAAAAAAGAGGATATAACAATTATAAATATAGTATATGCATACAACATTGATCACCTAAATATTTAAGAAAAATATTAACATAACTGAGGGGAGATTTAGGCAGCAATATAATAATAGTAGGGGCCTACAATACCCCACTTTCAACATTGACTAGATTATCCAGATAGAAAATCAATAAGGAAATAGTGGACTTGAATAACACTATAGAGCAAATAGAGGACATTATGCTAAGTGAAATAAGTCAGAGAAAGACAAATACTGTATGATCTCACTTATATGAGGAATATTAAAAAGCTGAACTCATATAAACAAAGAGTAGATTGTTGTTTGCCAGGATTGAGGGGTGGGGGTGCAGAAGTGAGGAGATATTGCTCAATGAGTAAAACCTTTCAGTTAAAAGATGAATAACTTCTGGGGATCTAATGTACACATATTGATCGTATAACAATACTCAATTGTATACTTGAAAGTTGTTGTTAAAAGACTGAATCTTAAATATTGTCACAAAAAATGTAACTATATTAAGTTGATGGATCATTTCACAATATATACATATATCAAATCATCATGTACTCCTTAAACTTACACCATATATAAGTCAATTGTATATATAATATAATCCTATCTAATAAAAGACAAATATGCAAATTGACCATACCTCTGACACGCCCAGAAGTCACACCCACCATCCAATTAGAGCGAGTATGCAAATTAACCCAAACCAAGATGGCTACAGCCACAGAGAGTAAGGTTTCCTAGGTAACAGAGGAAGCCAAGCTTTCCGCCTGCCCTGGCCAGGCCTAAGCCTCCACTCAAGCTACAAAGTTTCAATTATAGAAGGTAAACAAATTCAAACAAATGGCGGCAGAGTGGAGCTTGAGAGAGCAGGCCAGGGTTGCCGCTGGCAACAGGGGAAGCAAAGCTTTCCACACACCCTGGCCGGGCCCACCCGCTTAAGGCAACAAAGTTTCAATTATAACCCCAACACAAATGGCTGCCTGCGGAGAGAGCCCCAGGCTTGGCTCCACTCCAGGCTACAAAGTTTCAATTGTAGAAGGAAAATAAATTCCAGATACCAGGGCTTCTGCTTGGGTTACCAGGGGGCGTGGCCGGCCTGCAAACCACTACAGGCCCCTCGCTCAGGCCACCCCACACCCCAAAGAAACCCCCACCTGATCCAGGACGCCCTTCAGGGCAAACCAGCTGGACCCCACTCCTGTACCAGGCCTCTATCCTATCTAATAAAAGAGTAATATGCAGATTGATCATCACTGCAACACACAATATAGCTGCCCCTATGTGGTCAAAGATCCTGCCCCCATGTGGACACAAGATGGCCACCACAAGATGGCCAGCAGGAGAGGGCAGTTGGGAGGCACCTGGCCTGCAAGGGAGGGCAGTTGAGAGGGACCAAGCCTGCAAGGGAGGGCAGTTGGAGGTGATCAACCCTGCAGGAGAGGGCAGTTAGCGGTGACCAGGCCGGCAGAGGAGGGAAGTTGGGGGTAAACAGGCTGGCAGCGGAGTGGTTAGGGGGTGATCAGGCTGGCAGGCAGAAGTGGTTAGGGGCAATCAGGAAGGCAGGCAGGCAAGCAGTTGGGAGCCAGCAGTCCTGGATTGTGAGAGGGATGTCCCTCGAGGGGTCCCAGATTGGAGAGGGTACAGGCTGGGCTGAGGGACAACCCCCCTCCGTGCACGAATTTCGTGCACCAGGCCTCTAGTTATATATAAAAGCCTAAGCGACCGTCTGACCTGTAGCTATGGCCTGCAATGACCACCAGGGGGAAGATGCTCCAACTGGTAGCTATGATGTGCACTCACCACCAGGGGGCAGATGCTTAACGCAGGAGCTGCCAAACTGCGGTGACTTGGCAGCTGTGGTTCTTGGGTGATGCACCCGGAACCAGAGAGGAGGGAGCCCGATTCTGGGGTGCATCACCAGAGAACTGCTCTCTAGCAATCCAGGACCCCTCAGAGGATGTTGGAGAGACAGTTTTGGCCCGATCTCCACAGGCCAGGCCGAGGGACCCCACCCGTACACAATGCACCAGGCCTCTGATATCTCAATAAAGCTGAAAAATAGTTTATGAGAAGAACAGCTCCAGGCAATGGACATGAAAACAATTAGAAGGAAAAGTAAAGTTGAGCCACCACATTGTCTGAAAAAGTTAGTGAAGTGAAAAATCTTTATTACTTACCAAATCCAAAGCATTGTTTACCTGGGTCAAATCAAATCTATAATTGCTGATTTTGGATAGATAGATAGATAGATAGATAGATAGATAGATAGATAGATCTACCTGTGTAAATCTAAATCTACATATTGTTCACATTTTTAAACAAATATTTTCAATATTTATTGTAGCCAAACCCTGAGGGCACAAAGATGGACCTTCCCCCAAAGGTATTTACTATCTACCATGGAAAAGAGAGACATATGAAATTAACTATTATGTTGAGCCATGTGAAATTTTCAATTTTTGACCTACAAAAATGTCAATTTCATATGCTCCCACCTAGTGTAATACAATATATTAAGGGTTAATATGGTAGCAAGTACATGATGGCTTGGGGACACAGATTTGTAAGCTATTCATTCTTCTGACAAGTGACAATGCATATCGTTGCTACTTATTCAGCAAGAATGAATTTAAGAGGGTGTCTTTCTTGTCTGTGTAGGTGTGTACTGGAAAGGTACTAGGCCAGACCTATGCATCCGATTTATGGAATTTGGTAACATTGTACAAGTAACACTTCACTTCTCTGAAAGTCAGCTATTCCAACAATCGCATCTACCTGGAAATGCCATCTACCTCCTTGAAATATGGCCATAAATCTGTTAAGTATGCAAAACCCAAAAGATCTCTGAATACGCAAAAGGAATGTGAAAGTCTCTAAACAACAGCTCATGGAATTCATCTGAAGAGAGCCAGTCTCTCACTCAAATCTGTTTACTCTTCTATTAGACACAGTTCTATCACATTAAGTTTTCTGTCCCCCTAACCCCACCCCAGCAAATGGGAAGCAATGTATTGGTGTTGATAGGGGTGGATATGTTAAGACCCACTGGCAGCAATAAGAAGTGATATAGCTAATATTATGCACCAAGGTGGAGATGAACTAATTCTCAAAGCAGGTAACATCTTATAGAGCAAAAGCACAAGATACAAAACTGGTTATAACTGATGTCAGCTATGTAAAATTATATGTATACTAGAGTCCTGGTGCATGAAAATTCGTGCACTGGGAGGGGGGTCCCTCAGCCCAGCCTGACCTCTCTCACAGTCCGGGACACCTCAGGGGACGTCCTACTGATGGCTTAGGCCCACTTGGGAGCAGGCCTAAGCCGCAGTCTGACCTCCTTCTGCTGGAGGCAACCGGGCTGATCAGGGGAAGGCACCGCCCCCATCACCCCGTCACTGCTGCTGCCTCTATCCTCCCTCTGCAGGAGGTGACCAGGCTGATCAGGGGTAGGCGCCGCCCCCATCACCCCACTGCTGTGGCCACTGCCGGCTGCAGAGGCTGCAAGGCCTGAGCCCCAGACCTCGCAGCCGCCGGGGCTCATGGCTGCCTAAGCCCCGGGCCTTGCAGCCGCTGTGGCTTTGTCCAGATGGATGTCTGGAAGACATCTGCTCTAATTAGCATATTACCCTTTTGTTAGTGTAGATAGTTGCTAAAAAATAAGAATGAGATGTTTCAAAATATTGACAGTCTCAGCGGCTATATACATGGTACTATGGACAGTTTTTATTTCCTACTTTTCCTAATATTTTTTGTGACCACATGCTGATTATATATCAATAGAATAAATAGAATGCTCATTTAAACATAATTTATAATGTGGAAAAGAACTTTAAACACAGAGTAGAAACAGATAGACCCACCTCAAATATGCCCTGAAGACCTTGTTGGATTTAAAGCACAGCACAGTATTTGATGGGCATTATAATTATGTGAATCAGCAAAGATGTATTTTCAGTAGATTCTCTTTGCGAAGACAGCAAAGTGATTAATACATCTTTGAAACATCCCTATATAAAGTGACTAAGATAAAAAATGTTGCTGTTTATTTGAGCCCTGGCCAAATGGCTCATTTGGTTGGAGTGTTTTCCTGTATACCAAAAGATTGCGAGTTGAATTCCCAGTCAGGGCACATTCCTAGGTTGCAGGGTTGATCCCCAGTTGGATGTTTCCCTCATTTTTTTCTCTCCCTTTCTCTCTCTCTAAAATCAATAAAAACGTATCCTCAGGTGAGAATTAAAAATAATTATATATATATATATATATATATATATATATATATATATATATATATATATTCCCTCACCTATCCAGATCAACTCATTTTCTGAGGTTTCTGGATAGCTAAGATCTCATTTTAGGTTTTTCTATTTTAAAATGAAATTGTTCTACAGTTATTTGTCCCATGAAATAATGCAATCTATATATATATATATATATATATATATATATAAAGAGCCAGGGTCTGTAACATCCAAAACGACTGAAGGCTCGACCGAACACTGGAAGACAGTCATGCAGTCAAGGGGGCTGTAATCAGGCCCAGACAGAGGCCAGGAGAGAAAATCAGGGTCTGATCACAGCCCCCGTGGCAGTCAGTGCTGGGTCGGCATGGCAGAAGTCAGTCCTGGCAACCCAGCACTGACTGCCGAGGGGGCTGCAATCAGGCCTGGACAGAGGCCAGGAGAGAAAAACAGGGTCTGATCACAGCCCCTGTGGCAGTCAGTGCTGGGTCAGCATGGCGGAAGTTAGTCCTGCAGTCAGTGAACATAGGGTCAATTACTATCTCTTTGAGAGGAGTTAAGAATATAAAGTACAGTGTAGAGCAATTACTTATATTATTTCACATAAAACTCTTTTCAACTAAGATATTTCCCTTTATTTAAAATGTATCTTTATTGTTGAAAGTATTACAGATGTCCCTTTGTTTTAGTTTTTTTCCCCCATTGATCTCCTCCACTCCGCACCTGCCCCTTCCAGGCCTTTGCCAGACTATTGTCTGTGTCCATGGGCTATTCCTATCGAATACATAAACATCTAGAAAGATTTAGAGAAAAGAAAAGATATGCTAGGTAAATATTGAACAGAAGAGCTGAAATTGTTGCATGAATACTGGATACAGGCTTAACCCTTTGCACTCACTTGCTTTTTTCTCAATTCCTTTATTCTAATGCTAACCGTGTCGAGTCACATTCGACATCCGAGTGCAAAAGGTTAAAGCCAAAACACAACTCATGAGATAAAGCTAGTCATTGTAACATAACAAAAGGTTCCTTTCACTGAAGAGATAAGATGGTTCCCAATACTTATACACATAATAGAACAGTGTGGGGGTTCAGAATGAGCCTCACCAAGATGTGTCTCAGTGGTATGCAGATTTTTGAGCTAAGGGCAATTTTAGCTTCAGGCTCAAGTGAAAATTCTGCCCTTCCCTTTAACTACCTAAAAAAAATTGAATTAGAGGCCTTGCCCATAATAAGACATTATCCTATATAACAAAAGGCTAATATGCAAATCAACCAAACAGCAAAACCAACAGTTGCTATGACACTCACTGACCACCAGGGGCCAGATGCTCAATGCAGGAGCACCGAGCAGCGACAGCAGCAGGCGCTGCGGGATGAATGGGAGTAGTGCTCTACTACATCCCTCAGGAGATGTCGGACTGCCGGTTTTGGCCCGACATCCCCCGAGAGGTCCCAGATTGCAACAGGGCACAGGTCAGACTGAGGGACCCACCAGTGCACAATTCTGTGCACCGGGCCTCTAGTACCAGGCCTCTAGTATTATTATATTTAAGCTCCCTCTCCTACATGTCCATAGCTATGTACTGAGGCATTATTTTCAGATGGCCATGGAAACAATTGTTTAAGTGATTGTCTTTATTCTTCTGTTAATGGCTCAATTAGATGTTAAAATATATCTTCTTCCTCCAATGTGAGGTTTTTACTGTTCGATGTTGCCTTTGTTGGTTGACCCTTGCTTTTGCAGACTTTCACAAAGTAAGAGAAGATATATTTACATATTTCCAAACTATTGCAAAGTATTAAAATCAAATCATAAATTATTCAAGCTATTTGGAAAGTTTCCTGAGAAAAAATATGCAACATAAAGAATATAGTATTTAGAATCATATCTCCCTGTTAGTTGTGGTACAGTTGCTATTCAATCCTCTCCTCTTAAAAAAATAAAAATCAAACAATAACAACAAAACAAAATAAATACTAAAAATGAATTCATTGCCCTTGTGGAAGAATCTCAAATATTACCTTCATCTTTTATGTATGAAATTCACTTGTAGCATTAGCTGAGTCTTCATTACTGCTTAGCAATATTCTTACTTGTTCACTGAATTGCATACCTTGGTGTTCATTCCAGATTTGCTCTTCTGACCTCAGTCCCTCAAACTGAAACTTACCCCCATCAATCTCAGTAGATGTCCCTATTTTCCAAGTTCCCTCAGTACCCTTTGCTGAGGCCCACATTGTGCTCCTCATCGCACTCTTTTTACCCCCTTCAGAATCATGCTTCTTCATCAGTGATCCCCTGCTTCTTTTCTTCTTAATGTCTTGCTTTAAATTTATGTCTTTTTCCTACAGAAATACCTAGGTCCTCCTTATACTTTAAAAGCAAACCTCAATGATAAATACCAAACAGTAAATGAATAAAAAATATCCCCAAGCTACTCTCCTATGTCTTCCTGGGGAGAAACAACATGGTCACACTAAAGAGGTAAGATATGTATAGATCTATATGTATGTACAATGTAAAGTTTGTACAATATGTACAATTTGAATGCACTACCACCCACAGATGAACCTGTATGGCTATTGGAAACTCACCTCTCCTAATTGGGTGGTTTAGCTGGAATTATTTCAGCTGATGTGCCTTGATGGTCAATCAGTTCTCTCTTTTTTTTTTCCCCTTATTCTTTATTTTTAACCCTTTGCACTCACTTGCTTTTTTCTTGATTCCTTTATTTTAATGCTAACCGTGTCGAGTCACACTCGACATCCGAGTGCAAAAGGTTAAATGTTCAAGTATATACAAAATGGGATCTCTATATATAAAAGCCTAATATGCATATATAAAAGCCTAATATGCAAATTTTCCCCTCATGAGTTTGACTGGGAGACTGGGAGTTCAATTGCTCACTATGATGTGCACTGACCACCAGGGGGCGGCACAGAATGAAGGAAGGCCCTGGCCAGCAGCCAGCAGCTGGGGAAGGGAGGCCCTGGTCGGCAGCTGGAAGGCCCCAATCGGCCCTGATTGCCGGCCAGGCCTAGTGACCCTACTCGTGCATGAATTTTGTGCACCTGACCTCTAGTAGTAGAATAATGAACCCAACCTAGCTTCAACAATGATTAATTCCTGGTCAGTCTTGTTCCATCTATACATCCATCCTTGGATATTTCCAAGCAAATTTTAAACATTGCATTTTTAATCTGTAAATATTTCTATATGTATCCACAAAATATAAGGATTATTTCTAACAAAGTATATTATTATACTTTATTTTTTTAAAAAAAACTTCTTAACAAATATTCAGCATTCACATTTTCTTGATTATCTACTACTTGCCCTCCCACCCCCCAGTTTGAATCAGGAGCTAAATAATTTATTGTTTTTGTCCTCTTAAGTCCCTTTTAAATTAGATGATACCTTTTGTATTAGTTATCAATTGCAATATAACAAATTACCCTCAAAGTTTAGTGGCCTAAAATTACAAGTGTTTATTATCTTGAAGTTTCTGTGTGTCAGGGATTTAGCTGAGGGATTCTGTCTCATGTCTCATGAAATGGCACTCAGCATGTCGGCCAGGCTGCAGTCGTCTGTGGGCTTGACTGAGGCTGGAGAATCTGTTTCCTAGCTCACTTCACCTTGTGGGCCTCTCTGTAGGGTTTCTTGAGTCTCTTCACAACATGGCAGCTGGCTTCCCCAAGACTGAGTAATTTAAGAGGGAGCACAAAGAGGACTTGTCCTAGCCTTGGAAATGACAAAGCAACACGCAAAATTTCTGGCATATTCTATTGGTCACACAGACCAACCCAGAAACAACGTGAAAGAGAACTACACCAGAGTGGGAATAACAAGGGGTGGGGATAATTTGGGGGGTCATCTTGGAGGCATTGTGGATGCAACCAGGTCATTTGTTGACAGTTTGTATTTTGCTTATTGCACCTCACTAGTATCATTGACATATATCTTTCCCTGTCTCCCCACCCCAGATATATGTGTGTCATTTTATAATAGAACACATAGTGACTGGTTGACTCATATAATATTAGCAGCCACTGACTATCATTGCCTAGATCCCTTAATTCAAAAAAGTGAAATGATTTCCTCTTGTTTATTATTTAGAATACTTCTATAAAGAGAACTGTCCCCTAAACAGCTTTTTTGTTACATTGAGGTATATTTCATAAACAGAAGGCTAGATGAATGCTTGATTCTTTTTCTTTATTTACCAGTTTTCAAATTTATGTGTTGGCTCCCTAGCATCCCCCAAATATAAGTGAGGTCTGAGAACCACCATGGATATGCTAAAGCAGAATCTCTAGGCATGGGAATTTTAAAAAGCTACCTAAGTGATTCTGATTTGTTCCGCTATTAACTTCTATTGATTTCCATTCCCAGTAGTTTTGGGATGGGGCCCGGGATTCTGATTTTGTTTTTCTATATTTTTTTAATCACCAGATAATTTTCTTGAGTTTACAAGTTTGGGAAACACTACAGCAGACTATGTCTTTTCCTACTTACTGATATGCATCTATTCTGTTTTCCTGTGACATGGATATCTCAAGTTTTTCCTCCTATAAAAAACTATTACACTGAGAGTCTACCTAACAGACTCTATAATTAGACTGCTTGGGTACAATTTTTGCTTCTGATACTTCATGACTTTGGGGAAGTTCATTATCTTTCTGTCTCTGTTTTCTCATATATAAAATGGAATGATAGGATTCCCCTCATGGTTGTTTTGGGGACTAAATGAGTTAACATTGGTGAAGTGCTAAGAACAGTCCTTGGTAAGGATTTCTTATACATATTATAAAGCGTATCATCATTATATTAACTGTCATTATACCAATTGTCATTTATTGATTGCTTCATATATGACAGGCATAGTGGATTACATATATTCTCTAGTTCACTTAATTCTCATATCAATCCTACAAGATTAGCAATATTATTCTCATCTATAGCATAAAAGGGTAATATGATAATTAGACCAGACATCTTCTGGACATCCTTCTGGATAAAGCCACAGTGGCAGGGGCCAAGGCAGAGGCAATTAGGGGCAACCAGGCCAGCAGGGAAGGGCAGTTAGTGGTGACCAGGTTGGCAGGCAGAGAGGTTAGGGGCAATCAGGCAGGCAGGCAGGTGAGCGGTTAGGAGCCAGTAGTCCTGGATTGTGAGAGGGATGTCCGACTCCTGGTTTAGGCCCGATCCTGCAGTCGGACATCCCCCAAGGGGTCCCGGAATAGAGAGGGTGCAGGCCTGGCTGAGGGACCCCCCCCTCCCATGCACAAATTTTGTGCACCAGGTCTCTAGTTTTATGTATAAGAAACTGAGTCTCCAAGAAGCTCAGTAAACTGCCCAAAGTAATTGAGGTAATAAGTAATGATATAGGCATGACATATATTAAGGAGGCAGTGTGATTATTAGGAGTACAGAATTTGAAGCTAAGCTTTCTGTGTTTAAATCCTGGCAGTGCTACTTAACCTCTCTGTATTTTCAGTTTCATCCTATATAATAAAGAGGTAATATGCAAATTGACCATCACTCCAACACACAAGATGGCCACCCTCATGTGGTCAAAGATGGCTGCCCCCATGTGAACACAAGATGGCCACCACAAAATGGCCGGCAGGGGAGAGCAGTTAGGGGTGACCGGGCCGGCAGAAGAGGGCAGTTGGGGGCAACCAGGCCTGAAGGGGAGGACAGTTGGGGGGACCCAGGCCTGCAGGGGAGGGCAGTTGGGGGGGACCAGGCCTGCAGGCGAGGGCAGTTGGAGGCAACCAGGCCTACAGGGGAGGGCAGTTAGGGGTGACCAGGCCTGCAGGGGAGGGCAGTTGGGGGCAACCAGGCTGGTAAGAAAGGGCAGTTAGCGGTGACCAGGCCAGCAGGGGAGGGCAGTTAGTGGTGACCAGGCCAGCAGGGGAAGGCAGTTAGGGGCGACCAGGCCTGCAGGGGAGGACAGTTAGGCACAATTGAGCTGGCAG
This sequence comes from Ia io, assembly GCA_025583905.1. NCBI lineage: Eukaryota > Metazoa > Chordata > Mammalia > Chiroptera > Vespertilionidae > Ia > Ia io. Next base: position 73,923,419 of record JAJQQW010000001.1, read on the forward strand.
GGGAGTGGTTAGGGGGTTATCAGGCTGGCACTCAGAAGCAGTTAGGGGTAATCAGGCAGGCAGGCAGGCAGGCGAGTGGTTGGGAGCCAGCAGTCCTGGATTGTGAGAAGGACTCGAGGGGTCCCAGATTAGAGAGGGTGCAGGCTAGGCTGAGGGACACACAACCCCCATGCACAAATTTTGTGCACCGGGCCTCTAGTTATCTATAAAAAATAGCATGACTGTAATAATACCTACCTCATATATTACTGTGATGATTAAATGAATTAATACTTGCCAAGTCCCTAAAATGGTACCTGGTACCTGATAAGCATTTTATATGTACTAGCTAATTGTTGTTACTGTTATTATTAATAATTATCAATTAATTTTAATAGCTTGGATTTCAAGAAAATGCAGCCATTAAGAGGGAGTTATTGAAGGTGCTGGTGAGGAAGGGAGTAAAATAAAAGCTTTGGCCTTCAGGAGAGGAGGAAAGGAAAGCTGTTTCTGACACAGAGATGGACAGGATAGAAGGTAATAGATGTCTAGGCAAAAACAGATGGCAAAACTCGTGGGAGACACTCATTTCTACAACAAAGTAGAAAGCAAGATCATTCTTTAGGAATGCGGAGAGGAAGATAGAATTGGAAGCCTGTGGAGGTAAGGGGAATTTGTACACACCCAGGGAGTATGCATGGAACACACAAGACAGAACCAAGTTGAGTTTTGTCAGTACTCAATCAGAGCTCGATTCTTTGAGGCTAAGAGAATTAATGTCTGGGAAGGGTGAGCCTAGGTATTGGAGGGGTAGCTCCACAGCCAAGTGAGGCCAGCGATTTCAGGCATGGCTGGATGGGATGGTTATGAGGTGAAGGAACAACAGGGATCAGGAGGCTGGACTTCATTTTTCAACTCCGCTATCACCAAGCTTGTATGACCCTCGAATAGGTCACTTGACCTTTGTATCTCAATTAATTCCTTGTGAAATGAGAGAACTACACCAGTTTATCTCTAACTTCCCTTCTAACTCCAGAATTTATGACCCTAAGGGGCTGATTCTAGAGTCTAGCTGCAGAAAAAAAGGAATTGATTAAAATGCCAAAAGTAGGAAAGTGATGGGAAGGCTCAGGGAGGTTGGGATGCAGGTTCAATACAAGTGGAGGTAGATAAGCGAACTCATGCTAGTCAGGCTCAATCTTTTCTGCCTTTAAAATTTGTTTCTGTGTTTAAAAAATGTTTCAGATTAAGCTGTCATTTTATATAGCAGATATTGTGGATATTGTGAATGTCAGAGGCTATGTGTGATGCACATGAAAGAAAATTTTACTTAGGCTGTGTATCTAAAATGTTCATTAACACATCAAAAATAAATCATTTTTACTGTTAAGGAGTTATTTTTCTGATTTTAAGCAGAAGATAATAAAAAATATTTTCTGTGCCTGTAATAACATTACACTTTGGAGTAGCTAACTAGGTTGCTTGAACACGCTGTTACAGAACTGGTTAATCCATAATTCAGCAGGTTCTTGGCCTCCAAGTTGCCGTATTGACAAGCCTGAAGAAAGTGGATGGAACTAATTAGCACTCAGCATTATAAAATGGGAAGAATTAAATAAAGCAGCTTCAATATTAAACTCAGACCCCTATGAAGATATTCCCTTTAGTTATGGGGATTTTGAAATGATGGACAGGCTAAACCAAAACTCATAATCCTATTACAGTCTCCTACATGCGCCTAATAAGCTTCAAGAGCTGTTTCCTTAGAGTCGGGGATATTGCCATCTTCCTCTAGGCTTTTCTGTATATAGCTTATAAATTCTTTACTGTTCCCACTAAATACTCTGTTATTTAAAATAGCGTAAAAGAGAGTATATAAGTATATATCCATATTGATGCATTTTGACTGTAATAATAACCTTGGCCTGTAGGGAACTTCAAATTATTAATAATTTCAGAAGAAAGCTTTTTAAGAAAAAAGCTGCAGGCTTAGCTGTAATGCGGCATTTGAAAAGGAAGAGGGGGTATGTTTGTATGCATGATGAAAATATTGAACCTTTTGGGATGTTATGAACCATGGTGTACTAATAAATGATCTTTCCAACTCAGTGTTCCCGCAGACATCTTTGTACCCCCTGATGTACCCTGGCAAAATGCCTTTAGCTCACATTTTCTTTTAAACATTTCTTTCTCCTGACATTTGCTACTGGGGGTGGGGATGCAACAGGGTGAATCTGATGGAGAAAGGAGGACAGTACTGAGACACAGAGTTGGTGGCTGAGAATAATGAGCCCATTTTCAGCTGAGCTGTGAGGTTCAGATGAATTAATTAACCCCTTACAAGCATTTGTCTGACAATCCTAATTCTCATTCAGTTCAATGAGTTTTATAATTATCATTTAACTAAATAGCACTAAAAACTGTTTATACCCTGACATTAAGGAAGCTTTGTAGAGTTCTCTTCCTATAAATCATCAGAAGTTGTTTACAATTTGCAGCACTCTTGTTTTTCTTCTGGTTTGTGCTCAGGTTGCTGTTTTAAAAAATATTTTCAGGGTGCTAATTATAGAACATGCTCTCAGGTTTTGGTTAGCCGTGTAAGGGTAAAGGACCTCAGTAAAGAACATTTTCACATTTTAATTGGAAGAATGTAGGCTTCAACTATTATCTGTCATGTTAAACAAAATGAATCCAGTGATGCTAAATGGATATAGAATGATTAATTACTCATTCTTAAAACTTGTGCCATTTAGTTCCTGGTGATAAGATGGTGATAGAGCACTTCTACCCGGAAAGAGAGATGAGAGCATCAGGCTGACGGTGCTGGAAACAGTGTGAGAGCGCCAGGAAGATACATTTGAGATGGGAAGCTTATGGGCCGTTCCCTACCACCTAAGCCCCGTATCTGTAATGACTGTTCATTTTCATACTAAAAGTTAAGGTAATATTAATAAACACTTTATTTAATTGCATCTCTTTGGATTTCAAGGAACAAAAAGCTACTTAAACTGAGTGTTTGTTAGAGAGATACAGAGAGGCTTATGGGAATTCAGGGCAGGAAATGTATAGGCCTAGATCCCTGAAAACTGGGTCTTTGCACTACTTTCAAGGCGGCTCTGGGGTCCTCCATAGCACAAGTTCATGGGCCTTTTTGGAGGGGTTGCCCTGATCTAACTGCCCCTTCTACCTCTTCTACCTCCTGACAAATGTGGGTCCCAATCCACATTCCTGTTAGAGGAATACTATTTAGTACCCTCCCCCCGCCTCCCTGCCTTCTCACCAGGCCCAGGTACATCAGAGCTTAGGGTGGCTGCCGTTTTGGTCAAGTTCCTACCCAGCTTCAATCAGCTATTACTATTTGCATCATAGGGTGACTAATTTAATTCTCACAACAACCCTTTAGTTAGATTAAGCACTATTATCATACCTCATTTTCTAGAGAGGAGAACTGAGGTAAGGAGGGTCTGTGCTCTGAACCAGCAAACTCTACTGATAGATGCTATGTGCCGAGTGAGGAGATCTGGTTTCTAGTCTCTGACCTGCCACTATGTGAATGACTTGACGGGAATCATTTAATCTCTCTGGGCATTCAGCTAGTCCATGAACAGTTTAAAACTTATATTTTTAATTTATTTATTAAAAAGTTAAAAGGTGGCCGAAACCGGTTTGGCTCAGTGGATAGAGCATTGGCCTGCGGACTCAAGGGTCCCGGGTTCGATTCCGGTCAAGGGCATGTACCGTGGTTGCGGGCACATCCCCAGTGGGGAGTGTGCAGGAGGCAGCTGATCGATGTTTCTCTCTCATCGATGTTTCTGACTCTCTATCCCTCTCTCTTCCTCTCTGTAAAAAATCAATAAAATATATTTAAAAAAAAAAAAAAGTTAAAAGGTGGAGTAGAAACCCAATAACACATTGTCTTTGGGTTTGCTCCTTTACAAGAAATAGAAATTTACTCTAGCTGGCTTGAATGGAGGGGTATTTGCTCAAGGATATGATAGTGACCTTTTGGATATCCACGGACAGGGAAAAAACCATAGAGTGCCTTGAACTGGAACCAAAACTGAGAAGTTAGAAATATTAGTTGCTTTCTCTGTCCTTGAAAGGTCTCACTCATGTCTGTCCCCTTTTTCTCCATTGCTTTTCTTTGTTTGAACATGACGGACATAGCTGTGAGACATTATGGCCCTTACTTCAAGTGCCTGTCTTTATGTGACACCAGTTTCTTTGGGTTTAGGTTCTTGTGACAGAATCTAACTGGCCAAGCCTAGCCTATGGGTCTGGTGTCCAGTCTGTGTCCAGTCAGCCAGGGCAGGGAGAAGATCCACATGGTGATAGGGTTGCTGCCTCTTCCAGGGACTTACAGAAGAGCAGGTTCTCTGAGAAAGAAGTATGGGTAGGCAGGCAAGTGGACTGATGTTTGCTACACTTATAAACCTAGCACTATAACAGTGTTTTAAAATATATGTAATATTTCTCCATAGACCATTGTTTTGGCTACATAGAAAATATTTTACCACCTAATAAGCACTCTACTATATACTTCACTAGGAGGTGCTGGGCTTCCTTTTATTTATCTGTAAAATTAATTGTCTTATCCCGCTATAGAATTCTGCCACACACACAGAGTACACACATTTATGCATTTACTTATCTTTAAAGACTATATTGCCTTTATTACCAAACCAACAAGAATTTATTTCTACCAATAAATGTTCTTCAGAGTCCTACAATTTGAGCTAAAGAAGAAATTTAGTATTATTTCTATATAGTTGAACCTAGTTTATAACCAAACATTAGTATTACACACTTTAATTGCCAAGCTTATTTATTCTATTTGACTCTGTAATACTTGTCTGCTTTCCAAAACTCAAATCTACTATAAAACATCAAAGATTTGCTGTCATTTGAGACTACTCAAAAGAATGTGAAGCTGACTCTAAAGATATACCAAAGAGGCATGTCCCAAATGTTTCACACAATGATGGAACCACTGCTTAATTCTGTAACTCCCAAAGCGACTATATTGATGGGGATAGATCTCATTTACCAACACATGCAGGTTATTTTACAAATCACATTACTTATAGTATCAAAATTATAAGAAAGTTTACCAATTACAAATGACCAGTTAAATCTATAATTAGTCAGTTATGAGACTTAAAAATAATTTGTTTGGACTCTTTACTGAAGAAAGGAAAAAGAGTTATCTCTCATTTACTTCAACTACTCTGACCCATGATCAGTTTATTTTTCTTATCCCCTCATATTAAAAAAATATAGATTGAAGTCCTTTAGACACATTGAAAACTAAGCAGATGATGAATTGAGTGCTTTTAGGAGAATGAGAAGAACACTTTGCCGCAGACCTCCAGAAACAGCCATTTTAATTAATCCTTTGTTTGTTTGTTGTTTTACCATAGTTATGCAAAATCAGTGCTACAAGTACAGGCAAAAGCCCCAGAGGAGCAAAATAGATTTACCAAATCTGTTGGTACTTGGCTGATTTCACGTTGGTGGTTAGACACTATCTTTTTGTGTTAGCTGTGGACTTTGAGTGTGTGTGTGTGTGTAGCTATGTTTGTATTTCTGCTGCTAAGTTCAATATGGGTTGAATATGTTTTATTTATAAAATGTTTTGAGAAAAGTATATAGTTTTATTTTTTTCTGTGGATAAAGTATCTTAATTTCTCTATCTAGATTAGTCATTCTAACTTCTAAGAGGAGTAGAAGACAATTTTAAAGCTAAAATTAAAATTCTGTCTAAGCAGTATGATCTCATGAACACACCCTTTATCTAAGATTTAGAACAATAAATATTTTACCTAATTTAAGAATAACTGATAGAAAAGTCCATCATACATGTGGTTTCAGAAATGTGGCATGTTAATAACAGCTTCCATACTCTAAAGCCCCATGATCCTCACTTGATTCCAAAGTAAAACACTGTTATTTCTAGAAAACTACTAATAGCTAGACTAACTCCTTTTTGTTGTTGTTACACAAAGATTTGAAACCAATGCACTGCCTTCCTTCTAACAGACTAGTGTACTGGTGGCCACGCTTCTTCTGTGGAGTTGTTCTTTAAGACCTAAGATGTACAGTGTAGAAGATTCCTTCTAAATGTGACTCAGAGACTCCCTTTGTGAAGGACAAAAATTTTGTGTTAATTGCAGTCCTGACTCATTCCTGTCCTACCTTATATCTCATCTTCCCTGTTGTACATGTAAGCTGACTCTAATGGCTAATGAAAAAACAGAAAAATAACTATAAGATGAATGGGAGATTTTTTAAACTTTAAAATATAGTTCACAGTGCACAGGGGAATAAGCAAATAATTTGCTTATGTACTGGTGTCTGCCTGGTGTTTTCATGTACCTAATTTACCCCTTTGGAAAGTCCTAGCAGAGACCCTGTATTTTCTATGGGAAAACACAATTAAATGCTTCATCTGAACCTGGAACAGTGTAACTTGAGCTGATTTGCAGAGGGACCATAAAAGCTGAAAAATCAGTTTGACAACATTCCTGCCAGGATTGGTGTTCAGTATATGTTTGCCGTGGTATTTGGAGGCCATGCCTCCTTAGTCAGATCACTGGGGCTTAGGAGATGATGCCTGCAGTAAAACTCCAGTTCCCTGCTTATCAGGGAATGTGTGAAGGCTCCCAGGCTGAAGGTTCATTAGGTCAGTCTGTAAGAGCTGTCAATCAGACCAAGCTGGCAGGGCGATACTTTAAAAAAAAAATAGATGGAAGCAAAATTTTCCCACTTAGGATTTTTCCACATTGTGTCCCTACTACCATCACATCATCCACACCAGGAAGTAGAATACTAGGCCATTTTAATGTTCAAATGTCAGCCTCTGGCCGCTATCACTTATGAGATGGCTTCTGTTATCCTCTTTACAATCATTGTCACCTCTGGTGAATAGGCTAGAATGGTTCTCGAAATACACAAGACTGTAGGGAGGTAGGGACTTGTATCATGTTCATTAGCCCCAGTATCTTACCACAATATAATGTGGATATGTAATAAAATGTAAATTCCATCATTTTCATTTAACTCTTGTTTTAATCAGCATCAAATTAAGCTAGAGTTGTATTTGTGAATCCATGTTCATTTCTAATATGCAAAATCAATTACTTCTTCATGAAACAATGCCCTTCTCAGAATGGAGATTTCAAAAATCTATTCCATTAAACATAAGTTGATTTTATTTGCAGGTGGCATCCATTAGGACAAACATCATGAAAAGGCCACTGACCAAAATGTTGATTCCCTGGCTGACACCTGGAAGAAAAATAAACTTATGTTTAATGGAGTAGACTGTCTAAATCCCTGTTTTGAGAAGAGTGCACATTCATGAATATGTATTCAGTGCTGCATTCAATAGATTCTAATAGTGAAGGACATCCATATCATAGAAAGTAGCATCTATTCATTAGCTCACTACTTTCCAAAGAAAGAAGCAAGAATGCAGCTTGGGATGGAATGCTAGCAATAACCAGTCCATTCCTTTATTGTGTGACACAAAATTCATCATGACCTGCATGATAACCAGTGAAATACAAATGTGATTTGTGTGCAAGCTATAGTCTAATTTTTATCCTGAGCCAATATTATAAATGTACTATTACTGATTTTGTTTTATTCAGTGTTCTGGGTGCAGTGTAATGCCTATTTATTTATTTGCACATTTCAATAGAATTTTTCTGTTTATTTCTTCTCTTCTGCAATAGTAGGTCATCCTTACACAACATGGGCTAATCCAAGTTCAGCTACATAACTGGTCTGAGTGCTGTATTAAACCAGATTGGGTGGTTGTATAACATGACTTTTTTAGATAATCTAATGGTGAAAGTTTTCAGTACAAATAAGATATCCATTTTAGCCCACCCCCTTTTCTCTATGCTGAGGCACTGCCTAGGTCCCATATGTAACTATCTCACTACATTTTCACAAAATTCTTGAACATTAACTTTTATTTTCCCAAGACTACAGGAGAAGGAATGGAGGATTAGAGAAGTGAAGTAGCTTGGCCAATGTCACAGCTAGTGAGCAGTTGAATCAGAATCCGAACATGAATTTGTCTAATTCCAAACCACATGCTCTGCTATTTCCTCACAATGTTGCCTTTCACTTGGGGGCTCATGCAAGGGATTTATGGGATCTCTCAGATTTTCTTTGGTCATACTCCTAGGAACACTTGTAGCTGGATTTTTAGTTCTTGCCTCAAAGAAGTCTAGTAACGCCACTACATTTTAAAAGAATGAGTGATTAATTTGTGGAATATTCTTTGGAATACTTTTAAGAGTTTTCAAATCATAGAGTTGAAAACTCATGCTGTGCTCCAGGCATTATTGATCCTGAGCCATCTCATGCATGTAAGATATAGATCCTTTTCTTAAAGATCTCAGGATTTTCTTGAACACTACAGGATTTTCCACAGTAATTTACCTCACTACTGAGGCTTACACATAGGTATATGCCCATGGTTAGGGCCGATGACATAATGCCCAGTTTGTGAATCAAGCCAATAAAATAATAATCCTTTTTTAAAATTATGATCTTCAAAGAGTCACTGGAAATTACTGATAGGAAGTTTATGTGATTTTGCCATTTCTCTAGGAGAGACAGTGAAGTCTGAACATTTAAATGATCGGCCTTGGGTGAGCCACAGAGAGATTTCTATTTTGCATTTGCATTCCCTTTATGGTCTAAAGCACAGATTTCTACCTTAAATGGAAATGAATGGAATGTTCAGAACTGACATAATTTTTAAAATTTTCAGTTGTTTTCAGATAACTTTACTCTTTAGTTTTAGTGTACTATCCCATATTCTCTCCTGAATAACTGTTTGCCTATTTGACCTTGTAACAAGACTGTGAGCAATTGGAGGGCAGGAATTGTGTCTTATTCATCACACTATCTCTAGTATTTAGCCGAATGCTTGACACAGAGGGATCAGTAATTATCTATTCAATAAATGAATTAATTTATCTAATTGATACTGCTTAGGCCTTTCTCCTACTTCCCCAAAATGTATCCTGCTAATTCATGTTTCTCTGTCTTGGTTCAGATTATTTCTCTCACCTGGAGTTATCTTTCCTTCTCTTCTCCATCCAGATAAATCCAAGTACTTCTTCCTGGTACAGTTAGTCAATACATGAATCTTGTTCTGATTATTCTAACTACCACAAAGTCATGTCCTCCATACCCTCACTCATTTAGCCCCCATGAGCTGTCCCACACATTTTAGTCCTTTATTATATTACTAGAGACCTGGTGCATGAAATTTGTGCACAGGGGGGGGGTGTCCCTCAGCCCAGCCTGCACCCTCTCCAATCTGGGACTCCTTGAGGGATCTCCTACTGCCTGTTTAAGCCCGATCCCAGTGGGATCGAGCCTAAATGGGCAGTTGGACATCCCCCTCACAATCCAGGACTGCTGGCTCCTAACCGCTCGCCTGCCTGCCTGCCAGCCTGATTGCGCCTAACCGCTTCTGCCTGCCAGCCTGATCACCCCCTAACCACTCCCCTGCCAGACTGATCGACGCCTAACTGCTCCCCTGCTGGCCCAGTTGCTCCTAACTCCCCTCCCCTGCTGGCCTGGTCACCCCTAACTGCCCTCCCCTGCTGGCCTGGTCACCCCCAACTGCCCTCCCCTGCTGGCCCAGTCACCCCTAACTTCCCTTCCTTGCCAGCCTGGTTGCCCCCAACTGCCCTCCCCTGCAGGCCTGGTTCCCCCCAACTGCCCTCCCCTGCAGGCCTGGTCCCCCTGCAACTGCCCTCCCCTGCAAGCCTGGTCCCCCCCAACTGCCCTCCTCTGCTGGCCTGATCGCCCACAACTGCCCTCCCCTACTGGCCATCTTGTGGCAGCCATCTTGTGCCCACATGGGGGCAGCCATGTTTGACCACATGGGGCGGCCATCTTGTGTGTTGGAGTGACAGTCAATTTGCATATTACCTCTTTATTATATAGGATTTATTAATGTTTTCATGTTTTTGTCCTTGTTTCTCTAACCATTATGAAAAGTGGCCATGTTTTACATTGTTTTCTCTTCCCTTGATAATGACTTACATATAGAGTAGAACAGCAGATGACAAACTGAGGCTGTGGCCTACAGGCCGAATCCGGCCCAAAGTCTAAGAATGATGTTTACATTTTTAAATGATTTCAAACAATCACAAGAAGAAGAATATTTTGTGACATGAAAAGTATATGATCCCTGGCTGGATAGCTCAGTTGGTTAAAGTGCCATTCATATTCAGCAAGGTTGTTGGTTTGATCCCCAATCAGGTCACATATAAGAATCAACCAATAAATGCATAAATGAGTGGAACAACAAATCGATATTTCTTCCCCCCCTTTCCTCTCTCTCTAAAATCAATAAATAAAACAAATTTTAAAAAAAGAAAGTTATATGAAATTCACTTTTCATAAATAAAGGTCTCTGGAGGAATACATTCATTCATTTATGTATTGTCTATGGCTGCTTTGGGGCTATAACAGCAGAGCTGGGCAGTTGTGACAAAGCCCCTATGCCCTACGAAGCCTAAACTAGTTACTGCCTGGCCCTTTACAGAGGAGGTTTGACAACTGCTAAACCTTCCATGAGAGAGTGCTTATCTATAATAATAAGAGCGTAAAATGCTAATTAGACAGGACAGCCGAATGACCTTCCAGACATCATTCCAGATGTCCTTCTGAATGAAGCTGCGGTGTCAGGGGCCAAGGCAGAGGAGGTTAGGGGTGATCAGGTAGGCAGTCAAGCAGTTAGGGGCGATCAGGCAAGGCAGACTGGTTAGGGGCGATTAGGCAGGCAGACAGTGGTTAGGGGCGATCAGGCAAGCAAGCGAGCAGTTAGGGGTGATCAGGCAGGCAGGCATAGGTGGTTAGGGGCAATCAGGCAGGCAGACAAGCAGTTAGGGGTGATCATGCAGGCAGGCAGAGGGGTTAGGGGGTGATCAGGCAGGCAGGCAGAGTGGTTAGGGGTGATCAAGCAGGCAGGCCAGCGGTAAGGAGCCAGTGATTGTGGATTGCAAAAGGGATGTCCGACTGCCGTAATCAGGCTTAAACCGGCAGTCAGACATCCCCTGAGGGGTCCCGGATTGCAAGAGGGTGCAGGCTGGGCCGAGAGACCCCCACCCCCCATGCACGAATTTCATGCACCGGGCCTCTAGTGGTTAAATAATTCAGTATCTCATGACTATTCCATTATGAAATAAGACACTCTGAAAGGACTGGTAATTATGTTATCTTACCTTAAATAAAGAAAAATAATAATAAAAACAGCCCTTGGAGCACAGATCATTCTTGTCTTTTAGTGAGGAAGTACAGAAATTTTCATTATTTCATCTCTGGTAATAGTGCCCTTTTCAACATGTGCAGAACCTCTTCTTGTGTGGATTCTTCAGAACGGGAGGATGACTGTCATTCTGGGGTGGATTAGAGAACCTCTAGAACCATGCAGCCACTGACTCCTGGAGTCTCCTCTGTATGTAATGGGCTTTATTAGAAAGGACAGATTTGATTTGTGAAAAGGAAGTCTCCTCATCCCTGACAACTTCCCGAGTCTCCTCCGCCAGAGCCCCCACCCTCCACTTTTGGTTTAATCTAGTTCTTTTAATTAAATCTGAGATAATTAAAGTATACTGAGTTTAAACCCAGCAGGTTTGATTTAGTGATAAAAATCTGTGGTTTGTCAGCTTTTCAAGGCATAATCCAGGCTTCACCCTTATCTGACAGGTAGTCAGCCTAGCAGGTTCGAGGATGAAAACCAGAGCATCTCATCTTTTCTGGCCTGACTTGCTATTTATCTTCTGAGGCATAATTTACAATTGCCCTATAGAAAATAGGTAGGGTTAAATAAGTAGAAAAGGCCCCTTTTTGTGTCAGTGCGATCAAATCATTTAGTATGCAGTTGTCAGTGACTAGGCCTACAGTGTGCATAGGTATATTTCAAATGAGGGAGGGGTGAAATCCCCCAAACATAGCTTATTTGATTAATGTAAATTATTCCTTTACTCACTGAATATGTAAAGTATGTAAATGTAGTCCTGCTGTCAAAAGGTAGCTGTGTGCCATTAGTTTCCGCAGCAGACAAGGCCTACTGCATCCTGCACTGCGTTTTCAGAGAGGTAATGCTAATGACAGCTTGAGCAATTGCCTTAATGAGCCAGAAAGGTGTTCTTTTTTATTCATGTTTAGCTACTTAGAGTCATCTGAAATAGAGATCATCTGTAGATGTTATAGAGTAAAAAAAGGCATGGGTTATCTTATTAATGTGTTTCTCCAAGCATGTTAAGAATGAGCCATCAATCAGTTCTTTGCCAAGAAAATGGTTTGTTGTCAGTGCTGAATAGGTGATATGCAGTCTTGAAATGCAAGTTTTAGATTCTAATTGTCGTGCTAGCTAAGTAAACACAGTTGTCAAGCTGTATCTCTTAGACATTTCGGTAAAGGTTGTAGGACTTCCAAAATTGATCATAAAATAGCATTAGTATTGTAAACCTGAAGTGCACAGCATGACCCATTTTTCAAAAAATAAAGCACTGTACATGAGTCATTGGAAAGAGGTTAGAAATCCACCTATGTGTGCCCTATTATATTTAAAATACAGCTCGGTTGTAGCTTCACTTTGTGTTGTTAAAATCCAACACATGAATATTTAAGACAAATTCCTTGTCATCTAAGTTTCATTCCAAGTTAAATGTCCATATTTTCTCATTAATTTCAGTCTGTTTAGAGATGTCACATCACATTAATAGGAAGACTGAGAAACTCATGTTCAAATTTTAGTTTAAGTCATGATGTATATTCAGTACCTATAATTTACTATGGTATTTTGATTTGGTTGTAAAAGTAACTGTATTTTTCACATGGAGTCGAGTGTAGCTGTTTAATACATTAGAATTGTGAAAGTATAAGTTTACTCTTAAATTACATCCCTTAGCCAATGATTTGCATAATCTGTCAAAGTTTAGCTTGGGCTTGTGATAGAAGTGAAAGATAGAAACACTCTAAGCTCAAGTCCCTTTTTGTCACCATCGTGTACAGTCCATGTCTTCATCTGGCTTGATCTTTTTTTTTATTGTTTAAAGTATTACATATATTAGTACATATATCTCCTTTTTTTCCCCCCCATTGATCTTCTCCCAGTCATCTGGCTTTATCTTAATTAAATTGTCTTCTGGGTCTGAGAACTGAAATTCTGAAATTCAACCAATATTTAAGAGCTTAAAAAGAACTTGTGTACAGAAACTATGAAATACAACTGTAAAAAATCATACAACAAAACAAAACTGTGCTGTAGAAATATTTTTTCACTTGAATGAGTAATACTGTCTTAAAAACATATATCCTTTTCAGATTAAATATTCTATTGTGTTAGAAAAAGTTATGCAAGTAACTCATCTGTATAGTTTTCAGAAGGTGAATCAAATAATTACTAAATTGAAGTACTTTCAGACTTCAACTATCATGTGAAATTTTATTTCCCTATAAGTGTCTAATTGAAATCTCGCATTGATTTGTGTGTATATTTGACCACTGAAGTAAAGTGTGGGGACTATTATAGAATTTAGACGTAATGCCTAGGTAATGGGTACTTTTCCAATTACAAATCTTCATGAAGTTTCTAATGAAAAAGCACTAAAAATCTCCTCATCTCAGCTACATCATAAATGACAAAAACTCAGTTCTCTAGGCATAAGTCAGTGATATGTGGAAGCGTGACTCTTCTAGTTACTTACTCATTTGTGCAGTTTTCCAAAGTTAGCTTGCATCTTTACTCTCTTATAAGGAGAAATATTTCATGAGAGTTCACCTATTGTATTGTCGCAATTGTGTCATGATCCCCAAAGAAGTGTGATGTGCATGGACTTACTGGAAGCATTCAATTCATATACCTTTTCCTAGTGGAACCAAAAGTTCTATTCCATAGTTCTACCCCGTGGAGATGGTAATTATAATGCATTGCTTGTCAAATTGTACTCTTTCTTCAACAGCCCAAAGAAAATATAATATTCTATGGCTTTGAATTTCCTTGTAAATTTGTTTCTGTTAATCTGTAAGATGTTCCTTGTTTTCTTTGCAGTTGTGTCATTTGTGTTAATTCACATGTAGGCATATAGGTGTACTTGAAATCACCTAATTGGAAATAGCAGTTCTTAGACTTAGCTCTACTAGTAGGAAATGCAATTATGTAAAAAAATATTTTGAGTGAAATATTGAATGAATCAGTAAAAACATGGTTAATTTTTCCATGCATCCCCAAATACTAGGCTTGGAAAGTGGTGCTTCTCTACTTTAATTGAAGATCTTGTACATTTTATGGGTAAGAGACAAGCTTATCCATATATTAGGCAAGTCAGATTAAATGCTAGTGCCATTAATTCAGAGAAACTAGGCTCAATTTATGATGATTTAATGCTGGTTAAAAATAACAAGATAAGCAAATTCTTGGTTCATTCCCATGATTTCCTATCATTTTTTTTCTTCATATTTTTCTTTTTATGATAGAATGTTATGAGACCTCCTTATTCTTTAATGTTAGTGAGTGCTGATTTTAAATTTCATTCCCAGTAGTCTTTAAAAATATTTTTTAATTTACATTTTAGAGAGAGGGGGGCGGGGGAGAGAGAAACATCAAATGTGAGAGCAGAACATCAATCAGCTGCCTCCTGCACACCCTGTACCTGGGATCAAGCCCGAAACTGTGGCATGTGCCCTGACCAGGAATCGAACCAGCAAACTTTCAGTGTACAAGATGATGCCCGACCAACTGAACCACACTGGCCAGGGCTGCAGTAGTCATTTTTTAAATATCGAACTTTTTCTGGAAAAGGAGAAAAGAAAGAAGATCTTAGACTTACAAAGTGACTTGCAAGCTATTCCAACCATTGGTTGCATCTAAAGTAGACAAGATAGCCTTTGTTTTCCTTCTTCTGAAATCAGTAATATTGCAAATATTTTTGAAACAGGAAAGAATGAAATGTGTATTAAAGTTCTCTCATATATGGCAAATCTGTAATTCCTGAGTCCTTCTTCCTGTCTCTACCCTTCTTAGAAACTACTTCTCCCTGATTAGGTCATGATCAAAGAATTACAACAGGCAGAACAGCACAGCTATGATAGTATGTCTGTCTTACCTTTCTCTGGAAAGATGTTTCTTTGCACACAACTGGAACTTGAGCTAAACTTAGGCCTCAGGAAAAGAAAGGTCAGGGCATGGTTTTGCTTTCTGGGAGGCTTCAGAGATTAGGACAAAGTAAAGAAGGGAGCATTTGGGCACCTACTCCAGAATTGCGCTTGACTACCAAACTTCTATCTATTCTCTCTATGGCACATCATCAGCATGCAGGGTATGCCTTGCACATGAAAGCAAAATACTAGCCATTGCAGGGTTTCTTTAAAATTGTGCCCTTCATTTGTTTCCTTTACATGTTCTATTTCCCCAATTAATTTTGGGAGCCCTGGGCAAGTTAGTTAACGTCTCTGGGCCTCAAAGGCCTCATCTATAAAACTAGTGGTTTAGAATAAATGATCTTTATGATCCCTTCCATTGCGAACATTCTGTGCTGTGAAACCTCAAGGCTGTAAACTACATGAGAGTAGGAGCCATTTTTTTTTTTTTTATCATTTTTTATCTCCCCACAGGGCCTAATGTAACTTTGAGTTCACTACCTTGCTCCTGTTATGTGAAGTAGAGAAGAGATTTTGAAGACAGCTCTAATATGTACTGAACTAGGTTAGAAATTAGACATAACTTTTTTAAATGAAAGTCTGGTTATTTATTAGGTGTAGGTATCATATGAACTTGCATGTTTGAAAAGAAGGAAGTGTAGGAAATGAATTATTGGGATGGGATTATGTAATCCCACTCAAAGGACTAATCTTACATAATAAAAGGGTAATATGCAAATTAACCATCACTCCGCTATGCCCACGATTGGGCCAGCAGAAGGCGTGGGGGCGGGACTCGGGGTGGCCAATCGCGCTGGCCAGAGGAGCTGGGAGCGGGGACTCGCGAGTGATCCCTGGCAAGCTGTGCCTGCTTGGGCTGGGGGTTTCTCAGGCCGCCGGGGCCTCGCCCCCAAGCCGCGCGATGGCTCGCAAGCCGCGCTGGTTTGGGCTGGAGTCTCAGGCCACCACAACCTCGCCCCCAAGCCAAGCTGCTTGGGCTGGGGTCTCAGACTGCCAGGGCCCTGTACCCAAGCCGCAGGATCCCCTGGCCATGAGGACAGCTTGGGCTGGGGTCTCAGACCAGCAGGGCCTGGCACCCAAGCCACATGATCCCCTGGCCGAGGCAGCTGCCTGGGCTGGGGTCTCATTCCTGCAGGGCCGGGCACCCAACTGCATGATCACCCAGCCAGCAGCAGCGGCAGGGTGGTGCACCCCCACCAAGCTATCTTCAGGCCAGTGAAGGCAGCCTGGGCTGGAGACGCACACCCCTACCGGGCTATCCACAGCCAGGCTGAGATGGCAGCCTGGGCAGGGGTCTCAGCTTGGCTGGGCTGAGGCAGCAGCCTGGGCTGGGGTCTCAGCCTGGCTAGGGCCCCATCCCCTGCCAACGGTGGCAGCCTGGGGTCTCAACCATTGAGTCACACCAGCCAGGCAGATATGGAGGAATCTTAAATGTTTCTTTTTTTATAATATATATTTTATTGATTTTTTACAGAGAGGAAGGGGAAGGGATAGAGAGCTAGAAACATCTATGAGAGAGAAACATTGATCAGCTGCCTCCTGCACACACCCCACTGGGTATGTGCCCCCAACCAAGGTACATGCCCTTGACCAGAATCGAACCTGGGACCCTTGATTCTGCAGGCCAATGCTCCATCCATCCGCTGAGCCAAAACAGTTAGGACTGTCCAATATGCTAAAGAAAAAACCCTATCTAATAAAGAGGGAATATGCAAGGGAGGGCATTTGGGGGTAACCGGGGTATCAGGGGCTGGCAGGGAAGTGGTTAGGGGGTGATCAGGCTGGCAGGCAGAGCGGTTAGGGGCAATCAGGAAGGCAGGCAGGCGAGTAGTTGGGAGCCAGCAGTCCTAGATTGTGAAAGGGATGTCCGACTGCCTGTTTAGGCCCTATCCTATAGATCGGGCCTAAACAGGCAGTCAGACATCCCCCAAGGGGTCCCAGATTGGAGAGGGTGCAGGTTGGGCTGAGACACACACACACACACACACACACACACACACACACACACACACACACCCGTGCACGAGTTTCGTGCACCGGGCCTCTAGTACTTTAATAATTGGCTATAAGCCCTGGCAGGTGTGGTTCATTTGGTTGGAGTGTTGTTACGTGCACCAAAGGTTGGGGTTTTAATTCCCAGTCAGGACACATACACAGTGTTGCGGGTTTGATCCCCGGTCAGGGCCTGTATGGGAGGTATTTCTCTCTCACATCAATCTTTCTTACCTCTCTCTCTCTCTCTCTCTCTCTCTCTCTCTCTCTCTCTCTCTCTCTCCCCCTCCCTCTCTTCCCCCTCCCCCTCCCTCTCTCCCTCTCCTTCTCCCTCTCCCTCTCTCTCTCCCTTCCTCTCAATTATCTATACTAATAAAAGGGTAATATGCTAATTAGAGACCTTTTGGGAGACCTTCCGATGTCCTTCCAGACAAAACCATGGTGGTGGGGCCAAGGCAGAGGCAGTTAGGGGCAATCAGGCCAAGAGGGGAAGGCAGTTGGGGGCGAGCAGACTGACAGGGTGGGGGCAGTTGGGGGCAAGCAGGCCAGCGGGGGGGCAGGGGGGCAGTTGGGAGTGAGCAGGCTGGCGGGAGGGCAGTTGGGGGTGAACAGGCCGGCAGGGGGGTAGTTGGGGGCAAGCAGGCCAGTGGGTAGGGGGCAGTTGGGGGCGATCAGGCTGGCAGGGGGGGCAGTGGAGGCAAGCAAGCTGGCAGGGGGCAGTTGGGGGTGAGCAGGGGGGCAGGGGGGCAGGTGGGGGTGAGCAGGCCAGCAGGGTGGGGGCAGTTGGGGGCAATCAGGCCAGTGTGGGGGCAGTTAGGGGTGAGCAGGCTGGTGCGGGGGGGGGGAATTGGGGGCAAGCCAATCAGTGGGGGGCAGTTGGGGGTGATCAGGCTGGAGGGAGGGGCAGTTGGGGGTGAGGAGGCCGGTGGGGGGGGCTGTTGGGGGCAAGCAGGCTGTCAGGCAGAGTGGTTAGGGGCAATCAGGCAGGCAGGCAGGTGAGTGGTTAGAAGCCAGCAGTCCTGGATTGTGAGAGGATATCCCAGATTGGAGAGGGTGCAGGCCAGGCTCAGGGACACCCCCCCTGTACACGAATTTTGTGCACCAGGCCACTAGTTGAATAATAATTGGCTGTGAAAAGGTTGTCCCCCCAAAAAGATACCTTAATGTCCTAGCCCCCATCCCCCCCTGCAACCTTATTGGAAAATAGAGTCTTTATAGATGTAATGAAGTTAAGATGAGATCAGACTAAATTAAGGTGAGCCCTAAATCCAATGACTAGTGTCCTTATAAGAAGGCCATGTAGAGACCCATGGACACAGAGACTCCCATGGATAAGGCCATGTGATGACAGCAGAGATTGGAGTGACATGGCTACCAGCCAAGGGATGCCTGTGATTGATGGCATCCAGGAGAAGCTATCAGAGAGGGATGGAACAGACTCTCGCTCAGAACCTCCATAAAGAAACAAACGTGCCAGCACCTTATTTCATTTCTCCAGCCTCCAGAACTGTGAGGAAATACATTTCTGTTGTTTTAAGCCACCCAATTTGTGGTAATTCATTATGACAGCCCTAGGAAACTCATACAAAAGGTTTAGGACCAGTCTAGGAAGAGTCTCCAAGGTATACAGCTCTTATCTTGACCAGTCATAGATTTCAATCACTATAGGACACCCAACCTCAGCCTGGACAGCCTTCAAAATCTGAATGGAAATTGACCATTATTATCTTTTTTTGGAGCACCCCAGCATTCCTTAAGAGGTCAGGAACTATCTTATAAAGACTCTAATCAGCCTGAACTAGAATCTTATTTGTTATGGGTACTACTGGTCCCTTAAAAGCCACATTTGATCCAGCATTTCATATCCTCAAGCCTAAGGATAATCTGCAGGAAGACTGTTCCTTAGAGGTAGCATCCATTTACTCAAGATCTTTGAGCTCAAACATAATTTTTTAAAGAATGAAAAATGAATATATCAATTTAACCTGTTAACTTGCCCACTGGCAATAACATCTGTCCTACTCTCTACCTATGAAAACCTCATCCATGTTTCCACCATGCATAGCTCAGCTGTCATATACCTCTTGAAGGTATCATCGATCACCCTATTTTGAAGTAATCTGCTTCCCACAATTACATCATTTTTGCCTTCTATGTAATTTCTTTGATGTTTGACAAATAGTATCCTTTATTATAGTTTTGCTTTTATATGGGTGTGACTTATCTGGTCAGTGAGGTTGTTCCCAGAGGATAGGGATTATAATTTGTATTCTTTTGTATCCCTGCTCCACACCTGCAATACACGAAGAGTGGTGTATACATGTCATAAAGTAAATTGTGATGAGTATTTTTTAATTATGGTGGACTAATTATGACAGAATCAGCATTTTAATTCAATAATTAACCAGTTCTAGGCATAGCCTTACACAACTCATCATTATATAGCTAAATCAAGACAATCTATATTCTAAGAGTCTGGCACATAATTTCTGCTTAACAGTGGTTGGCATAATTTATTCTCTTGCCTGTTATTTTAAAGTTACGTTATTGCTTTGAACTCATTTTTAAAAGCGGCATTTATAAATATCATTGATAAAAGTATGGCATCGTTGGCCAATGAAAAGAATTGCTGCCAATTTCAGAAAAGAAACCAAAGCACTCTAGTATTCTAGAAATTGCCGACCTCCTCACAAAAGTGATGGATTAATGACCACATACAGCATTATGAAAGCTAGTTATAGTTTGCTTAAACCAGTCTCTCTCTTTATGGCATTCTCAATCTTTTTAAACAGCTAGGATATAATAACATTTTAAAAATTAAAATATTTCACATAACCAAGAACTTGATATGAAATGAGCAACATTAAGCACAAAACAATTGAAGCTTCACTGGAGCAGGCAAGAATTTTAAACAGTCCAAATGAATAAGAATGCAACACTGTTGTGCTTCCTCAGATACACTAATAATCAGGCTCAGAGGTTAGCTGGGAGAGATTTGATAGCAATAATGGCTCCCAGTACCATTTTTCTCTTGTGACTTTGACTCACAAAGGTGAAGCTGTTATTTGAAGGTTTGGTACCATGCAGCTGCAAACAGCAGTGGGGAGGCAAGGGGTGATTTGGCCAACCAGTGGACCCTCTCAAACATCTGAGAGAGCGGGCAAGATTGAGAGGGAGAGATTGGGAAAAAATGAGAGAGATAGAAAAAGACGATGGGAGGGGTCTACAAAAAAAATTTACATTACCAATGACAAATCAAAGCTGAAAGTTCGCCATGCCTGTTGTCATTCATTGCCATTCATATTTAGAAAGCAGACTGCTGTGATCATTGATTTGATGGTCCAGCTTGAGTGGAAGCACTTCTGGGCATAGCAGGCCTCAGAGATGCCAAAAAAGAAGAAAAGGTGGGAATGAAATAATGCACTACTTTCCCCCACAGAGGCATGTGGCCCAGTTTTTAGAACAGAACAACACGCTCTGGACTGGGGAGAGGAGAATGGGGAGGAAACCTAAAGAACTTAGTAATAAATACAAAAATGACCATATAGCTCTAGTCAGATAAAAATAGGCATTCAAGCCAAGACAATGAGAGGACATATTTTACTGACAGGTGAATAATAGGGGAATGTGGTGGAAATAATCTGATTTTTAACGGGCTCTGTCCTTGGGAATACCTTTTTTTGCTGTTCTTTTGTAAAGGGACAAAAGTGATTCCTTTTCTAAAAATCCTTTTAATTTTTTTTAAGCTTTTTCATACTAGATTAATAGTTCAGAAAGAGAAAAAGAAAACAATAATTGAGACTGAAAAGCTATATATGTGTCTGGATTATCTCAACTTCATTGAAGCGAAAGGTAACGAAGCTTGTCCTTAGACTTGTGAGTGGAGGGTTGTGTTCAGCCATTGATTCCTGCTGGTGTGAATGAGTTAGGAGACTCAAGTGCAGGTTGAAGAGGGTGGGAAAAAAGAGATTTTTGAAAGTACTGAATTCATCGCCTGACCTCTTAATCACAATTGCCAATTGGATTGTGTGCCCTGTCATCAATTTGAGGACCTAAACAAAACTAAATAAAAAGACATGTCTGTCAAAAAACAAATTTAAATCAGAAACTGTCTTTTGAAAGAAATGTGATTATTTATGTTCAAAAGTAGCTCAATTCTTTACTGCTCCCCTTCTCTCCTTCCCTGTCTCCCTTCCTTTCTCTCTTCTTCTCCTACTTACCTAGCTATTTGCTTTTACTTAAACCTACAGTGAAAACCTATTGTCTGGCCTCATTGAATCAGATCAAATCTATTTCATACATATGTAGCCATTATGCAAATATCAATACCATCACATCAAAATCTCTGTTCTCCTGGTAAGTTTCTCATTTACAGAGACAGTAAGCATTATGAGCTTAAAAAGTAAAAACCTCAAATATCTGACTTGTTTTTTTAAAAAAAACACACCTGGAAATTAACCTTTTGCACTCGGATGTCGAGTGTGACTCGACATGGTTAGCATTAGAATAAAGGAATCGAGAAAAAAGCAAGCGAGTGCAAAGGGTTTTTATACAGAGAAAGCAATGTTAGCTCTGTCAATATATGTCAGTATTTCTCAAAGTCTGTAAAAACCATCAGCATGAGAATTTACCTGGGGAGCTTATTAAAATTTAGATTCTCCGATCCCACCCCAGGTCTACTGAATCACAGTGTATGGAGCCCAGGAATCTATATTTTAACAAGTGCCGCAAATCATTCTTTTGCATACTACTAAAATTTGAACAACAGAGATATAATGGTTAAAAAGAGCAGTGTTTAACCAGATAAAACTGGATTCTGATCCATTACCCACCCTTACTGGTTGTGTGAACTTAAGCAAATTGCCTAGATAAAAATTTATCTAAAATTCAGTTTTCTCCCCCATCATATGTGCATAATAATAGGGTTGTCCTAAGGATTCAATGCACTAATTAATATAAAACACAGCACAGTAGCTAGTGATTATATCAAAATAGATTATTTTCTATGGGTTATTCATATTGCCTCCACTTAAAGTAAATATTAGAGTCTACATCAATATTATGTTTACCTGTACAGTTCTTTTTCATGCCTTGGAGAGTTTATAAGATTAATCATACCCATCACTTCTTCTTACCCAATGGGGATACAGAACTATCATAGACTAAAATAATGGCACACATGCCATTCTCAAGAGTAGAATATCCTTACTAATATTAACTGTATGTAGGCAGTTAGATATGCACATTATTCATATGTCAATTTGTAATTAAAGAGCATTAAGGTACTGAACTTATTGAGTGTGTGTGTGTGGGCGGGGGGGGGGGGGGGGAGGTTGCTGCCCATGGTATCAGAGTGATCCTGTAAATACCAGAAGCAATTCACAGCCTGACTAGCACATTACCTGGCACACACCCAAAGATAATCAAATATTATCATGTCTAAACAGGGACAGTCTTTGTCCTCATAGCCTGGAATAGAGAAAAGATTGCGATACTTCTTAACTCCGTACTTTTGTCAGTTCGGGCTGCTCTAACAAAAATACCATAGAGTGGGTGGCTTAAACAACAAACATTTATTTACTCATTCATTCATTCCTATTTTTAAAATATATTTTTATTGACTTCAGAAAGGAAGGGAGAGGGAGAGAGAGAGAGAAATATCAATGATGAGAGAGAATCATTGATCGGCTGCCTCCTGTATGCCCCCTACTGGGGATCGAGCCTGCAACCCAGGCATGTGCCCTTGACTGGAATCAAACCCAGGATCCTTCAGCCCCCAGGCCAATACTCTATCCACTGAGCCAAACTGGCTAGGGCCATTCATTTATTTATCACATTTCTGGAGGCTGAGAAGTCCAAGATCAAGGTGCCAGTATATCCCTGTCTGGTGAGGGCCCACTTCCTGGCTTGTTGTCAGCCAGCTTCCTGGCTATCTTTACATAACTAAGAGAGAGCTCATCTCTCTCATGTATCTTCATATGTGGACACTAATTCCATTTGTGAGGGCTCCACTCTTAGGACCTAATCACTGTGCAAAGGCCTCACCTCCAAATATCACACATTGGGGACTTGACTGCAACATATGAATTTGCAGGGGAGGTACACAAACATGCAGTCCATAATACTCTGTTACCTCAGATAAATCTCTTACCCTCAGCGCTTCCATGTATAAAATGAGGATGAATCATATTTGCTTTGTCGAAGAGCCTCGAAGTGAGAAGGAAATGTGATAATGAATGTAGGAACCATTTATAAACTAAGTTCTATATAAATTTATGGCATTATTTTACACCTTTTCAAATGGACTGAAAGTCCATTTTGAAAATGCAGTTATCAACATTTGACAGTGATTGCATTCTCATTTTCCAGGGAAGTGCAAAGAATAGAAGAAATTAGAATTCTTCATTCATCAAACCCTTGTTGTGCCTTGATGATTTTTGCTGGAGGTGACTAGATTTCATTGATGAGTGTTTACAGAGCTTTGGTTGACTATTCCTTGGCCCAAATGCTTTCAGCTCCATAGCTTTGACGCTCCAATTCCCTGATCAATGTCTGAACTCGTGAAGCTTGAAATTTGCCATTTGGCATTGACTTATGTGTAAATTTGAGTCAAAACTCAGTGTCCTTTAAACATCTCAGGGCAGATTTTCAGCATGGCCTCATTTTTACTGATGCGGTTATGTATTTGTAAGTACAAATTGCCACTTTTGTTCTCAGGAGAGCAAAAAGTGGTCATTGCACCTGCCATGAGGTAATTGAAGGTGCAAGAAAACACTTCTACAAAAAGGTCTTTATTATAACACTCTGTTCCTCCAATGCCCCTCCCCTCCCTTCCTCTGTGTAGAGAAAGAGAAGAAGAAATAATGCTATTAGCAAGCTCTGAATAGAGGTCAGCATTTCCTTTCAAGAAAAATAAATTGCACCTAATTTGTGCTTCTTTTCTAAAAAAAGGATATACCCAAGATACTCTGAGGACTTGAAAACAAAAAATTGATGGAAATGGCAATGTCTTTTACAATTCTCATTTTGCTGCAACATTATATATGCTTTAACTTAAGCAGATGAGTGGTTTTAACTATTGAAAATAGCTATTCAGAGCCAATTATGGAACTTGCAGTACAGCTATACTTTTAGTTGCCTAAAACTGTCTCCTCTGAGATCACTCTTGACCAAGAGAATAATGTTTGGTTTGGCTGTGTCCTTCATTGCACCCGTCTTCTCTGGTCCTTTTTGGACTCGAGCTAGAACAAAATGAGAGAGTCATAAGAAATGAAGCTCAGCCCACCATAGAGCTTATCTGTTACCTGAACAGTATATATGCTGCAACCGGCTTATGAAATCATTGAAGTCAGCGATTTTCAACTGGTGGGCCGCAAGAATTTTTAGAACATTCGATGCCTAACTGTTTAGTCAGGGGCCCTGACCTCTTTTCCCTTAAATTGTCACAGAAAAAAAAATGACAATAGCCAACACAATAGCCATCTGGTGTGCATAAATCAAAATTATACCTATTTTTTTGTCAGACCGACAAAAAATATATTCTTTGGTTTTGGTAATTAGTTTATGCGTGCCATGAGATGAAAAAGGTTGAAAATTGCTAACCTGGGCTGTGGGAAAACTTCTAGCCATTTCCTGGTGCATTGCTTGTGGCTGTTGTAAGCATTGCCTGGAGATTATTTGGAGAGCTTGATTTTACACATATTGTAGCCTGGCCTACTCACGTACCACATACGTGCCTAGCCCAGTACCAGTAGGGAATTACTTTTTCCCCTCAGAAAAGCAGACTGTTATTTAACAGGGCAGTTTCCTTTACTTAGGTGAGCAACACAATTTAATGCAGGTTGGTGCATGCATTTTCCCTTGAATGACTACATTGCAAAGGCCATCTGGAATCCCCCCCCACCACTCTGGCACTGTTAAAACAAAAAAGGATTACATGATACCTACGTAACTGACTGGATCCTTGCAGGCAGCTTGAGACCTAATATAAAAGCCACATACTCCTAGGCCACCAGTCTAAAGGATAAGAGTCAGGAATTCCCACAATTACATTTTATTAATAAATTTGAAGGAAAATAAGATCTTAGAAAGTGACTAAAAATGTATTTAAGGTGATGAGAAGGTAAGATAGAGGTGGTAAATTCTTTGTAAGCATGTTTTCAAAGGAATGCTGTCACATATGAAATGCACAGTTTGAACTCTTTAGTGTCCTGCTGACAAATGCATGTCGAGCTAAGATGACTGTTTTGTTTCATTTTATCCTTCTCTTACACAGTCCTATCCACAGTGATGACCAGTCCTGGAGACTGTCAGTCCGTTATGTTAGGAAACATTTGCCTATTAGGTAGCCAAAACGTAAGAGAATTACAGCCCACTCCATATTGTCAAACCACAGAATGGCAACAAAGACATCCAAATGAAGCAAGCTCTGGTCTTTTCAAAACCAGAATGTAAGAAAACCATTGAATTTAAGGGGCAGAAACTAACCCAGAAGGTTATTGCTAGAATTCTGATGCTGGAGATGGTAATAGAATTACACCTTAAGAAGATTAAGAGTATCGAATTGGGTTTGAATTACTATCCTTTCAAGTCTTAAATTCATTCAAATGTTAAAAAGAAAAGAAAGCATAATCATGTTTTAGTTTGTAACTTTCACAGGTGGTAAGACAATGAATGAAAATAGCTGTCTAAAACCCTCATACAAATTGGTACATTCCATGGGTAAGTAGTTCCTCATGACCCTGAGTTAGAAGCTTTCAATTGATAGTTTTCTCCAGAAAGGGAGAAAATAATTCTCATAATTTGAATTCCATAAGTGAAATTTTAAAACTGATACTTTTTCATATTTAAAAACTCCAAAATAGAGATAAAAGTACCATGTTGAATTGTCTTTTCTTTCAGTCCTCAATCTGAAGTGCTTGCACCCATTTAAGGTATGTTGGACAGGAAGGTAGTACCCTGAATCAGTGTTTGTTTAACTGGATTCATTCAAATAATCGTGGGAATATTGTTAGATCTGTTGGCCGGAAAGAAGTCTGAGTTTGATTAGTCCAAGGTGATTTGAGGAAGGGAGGCAAGCTGAGGAGGAAAATGAGAACCAAATTTGAGAATTTGGCCAGGGCCCAATAAGATACTATCACTGAAATGAAACTGTGATGTATGGTGATGCTCCTTCAGAGAGTAGAAACAGAATAGAGTTGGTTCTCCACCTCTGGCCTGCCCCCACTCCTCAAGTTTTTGAGTTCATCTAGGCCAACCTCTACCTTCTTCCTCTGGCTCAGCCACTTTGTAACTCTTACCACATTCCTTCCTACATTCTCTTTGTACTTTTTCTTTTGCTTTATGGCAATTATTTATTATTGGGATAAATAGAGGCATTCCAAAGTTTTCTTAGGTGGTATAATGTAAAGGAAACATGGGCAAGGCAAGAAATAATGCCATAGTTGCCCAGCCATGCTTCATCAAAAATGGAATGTCCCAATTCCAGCAGTGGCTATGACAGTCTGAAGGCAGCTCTGGTGACACAGTGACCAGAGTAGTCTTTCTTCAACAGTGGGGGTCTGTTGTGCTGAACCCCACTTGTGTCTTACTAATCTGTCTACTCTCATGCTTTGCCCTTATGTTGACTCAGCGACTCCATTTCTGTTTTCCTGTCTAATTCTTCTTTGTGCTCCCTAACAATGAATGCACACTCTGTTCTCCTTTCTACATCAAGGTGTCTGCTTAGTCATGGCTTCTACTGCCATGTCACATTTGCTTAACACCCTCTCTCCTTTAGCTTCTACTGCTGCCTACCATTTATATTTCTTTCTGCATATGTCTCATTAAATTTCCCCAAGAAGGATTTGGTTGGTTTGGTTCACAACAGAGGGTTCCTGCTAGAAAGAGCTCTCCTGGTAGTCTATAGATATTTTCCTTTGGCACTTAGCCATTATGTAACCTACTGTGATTAGAGTCATATGATATGAAGCATTGTGGCCTGAATGTAAGGTACCACTTTAGAAGGAGCCTCTAAGTTATATCTGAAAAAGACAGTGTAACCTACAGGCATCATGCACAGAATATTCTCTACTGAGCCATCCTATCAGGGGACTTGGGGGACTAGATTTTTATTGTTGTACCATAGGTCACTGAATCTAAGATTATATCAATTGTAAGGTATATATTAATTTATGTACCATTAAGAAAGAAAGAAATGCTGCTAATTAAACCGTAACACACCACTGTTACATGCATCCCGGTCTTAGAGCTGTAAAGCGAAAAAGTGTACATTTTACAACAGGGAAAACATGGTGTCTGCGTATATCTGAGGTTGTCATAGGGTGAAAGTGGGTTAAGTGAGCCCCAAGAGTAGGTCCTAAGGATTGATCCATAGAATGGGGTAAATGCTAAAGGCTAGGAGTCAGGTCACAAATCTGGGAGGCCAGAAGGTCATGTCTAGAGAAGAGACAGCCATATATCTGTCTGCAAGTGAAGAGGAGGCCGGTCACTGATCCCAAGTGTGCTTTGGGCCAGGATGTGACAAATATCAGAAGGTGGATCCAAGGGGAGAAAGGAGTATGTTGCCATATTGGGTAAATGACATGGATGGATCAGGGAGGTCTATTTCTCTTAAATTCCCACTTATACTCTGGGATCAATTCAGCTGTTTCTTTTGTCTTTTAAAACACCTTTGTTTATTACTTGTTCATTAACTAGACCTCTGGAAGTAGGGTCATTTAGTAAAACAAATGCTGATTTTGTCTGTGAGGTGCCTAAAATAGCATGACCAGGGAGAGTTAAGCACACAGTTATCATACATTAATGAATAATCTCTAATTGTTGATTCCTTTTTTGTTATTGGGAGGATAATATAACTAGGATCATAATTATGAATCAACGTGGCTCTCTTTTAGTCTCTACTGTGTTAATAGAGCAGAGTCTTATATTAATGTGATTAGCATGGAAGAGAGTTCTTACCCAAGTCCCCTTGCTCCCCTGCCAACTGGGTGGGTTATCTAAGGAGAGTGTTTCCTGGAAGCCTGCACAGCATTCAGAGAGCCGTTTACTCTGGGTCTGTAGAGATGAGATGAGAGACAGCAGTTTGTTAGGAATACATTGCCCACTGTGTGTCCACTGAACACTTGTTTTTATCCAATGTTGCTACATGTCTTGTGTAAAAAACATTGGATAAAAACACTGGATGAAATGAAGCTGGTTAAATTATGATTTGTTAACTGTCTTGCTGAATCTCTAGGTACCACTCATTGTTTCCACAGCTGTTATAGCCCAACACAGTTACAGTGATTTTCAGGTTGGACTCTTGGGGCCCTTTCACCTTCTGAGACCCTGATGCCTAAGATAAACTAATCTTTCCTATATGCTTCAGGACTACTGTGGTCCCAGCTCAGCCCCCAACAGGACTCATTTGTAACTATGAACAGCCCTAGCCAGTTTTCTCAGTGGATAGAGCGTTGGCCTGCGGACTAAAGGATCCCGGGTTTGATTCTGATCAAGGGCACATGCCCAGGTTGCAGGCTCCATCCCCAGTAGGGGGTGTGCAGGAGGCAGCCAATCAGTGATTCTCTCTCATCATGGATGTTTCTATCTTTCTCTCCCTCTCCCTTCCTCTCTTAAATCAATAAAAATATTTTTTAAAGGGAGAAAAAAAGAAACTTTGAACAAGAGTAAGCCTGGCTCAAGAAGATAGCAAAGTGCCCAGTTATGTGTGTCACTGCCCTCAGTACTTCATAAGAAGAATTTCAAAAGGAGCCAGTTTGGTTTCTGAGACCAAACTAGATGCTCAGCTATGCTCTCAGGGAAGGCATCCAAGTCTCCAATATTGTCCTTACCACATAGCTGAAGGGCCAGACTGATTATCCAGGACTTTACATATCTGAACAATGAGCTTAGCTTAATAAAAAAGCTCTCTCCTCTTTTACATAGTACCTTTCTACTCATTATTTCAGTACCCCTTGTTATACATACTCTAGACTAGGGTAACAGTGTCTGTGAGTACACTGGGACTCCACTGTGGCCACTCAATGATTTTTTTTTTTTTTGACAGAATAGGATGAAGTCCTATTAAACAGTTTGCAAGTGAGTGCAATGGCCTGCATCGGTCCTTTGGTGGTGTCTATAAGTCTTAGTCCTTGCAGATGCCTTCTAGGGATGGATCCCAAGACACGTGTTCCTAAATGCCCTCCTTCCACTTCCCATGTGCCCAGTCTTCTTGAACCCACTCTTCTATTTCTTTCTTTCCTTTCCTTTTTACTCTAACCTTCTATTTTCTGCATCAATAAAGAAAATGGCTAAAGCACAGGAAATGCTACAGGCTGCTATTGTCTGAAACTAATTTAGCAGATACTCCCCCACTGTGCCCCCTCCCCAAATCCAGCATCAGAAATAAAAGCCTCAGGGATCCTTTTGGCAGCACGTAAGCGACTGCTCCCCTGTGGCTTTGTGCTGGGTGATTTGGGTTCGCCTTCTGTAGAGCAAGGCCCATTGACAGGCCACTGTACAAAGACAGATACTAGTCTTCAGAGCTGTGGGCTTTCTAAATAAACTGAGCGCATCGGCTAAAAATCTGGTTACCTGGAAGCCTAGAATGACGAGGCATTGAATGACTTAATTCCGCCTCTTTTCAAAAGCACTGTGTAGTTTTCAAGTTTCAGAGTTTGTAGAGACAATTAGCAGACAGTAGTTGCAAGAAAAAGCAGAACTTGCATGAGATGTAGAAGCTGTGTGGCTTGTGTTCGCTCATACCTAAAAGGTTAGACAACATATACTGACACTGTTTTTAAAAGATAAATATGTGTTAAGGAGTTAGTCTTGTACATAGGGGCACATATCAAAATGAAGTATATGGCCTTCTGGGGTTTTTTCTTAGTATATACAAAAAATGTTGTTATATATTGGAAGATGGTAATTATTTCCATGAGTATATTAATGAGAGAAACACTCAAACCTGTAGAGAATTTTTGTGAGTTTATTTGAGTCAAACTGTCAACAATTGCCAGGAAGCAGAATCTCAAAGAATTAAGACAATACTCTGGAGAATGGCAGTTTTTCACCTAGTTTTATACATTACAACCAAAGGAGGAGACTTAAGTGGGTTACATGAAATCCATTGGTGATATTTTAGGGGGGCGGGAGAAAGCAAAGTGGGAAAACCTCTGGGATTGGATAAAAAGTGAAATGATAGACACATGTTTCTTTTACAGAGGTGGGTACAGGATAGTTAACAGTCAACAATTAACATGATAACAATAAAAATGAGGGAATTTGTGGTCTCCTCCCTGGCGTCCTGGCACATTGATTGTGCCCTGAGGGGTCCGGAAAAAGGGAAGTTACAAGTTACCCTGACATTCCAAAGGTGTGTTATCATAGGTACAAAAAGACAATAGGCTCAGTTAAGATCAGAGTTGATCTTGGTCAGGGAATATATAGTCCTAGGATATAACAACCCACCATAGATTCCTCTTTAATTAAAAAGTTTAATTTCAGACCATCCTTTGTGGCTACTTTAAGTCTCTGAGTTTGCAAGGCTGCCATGCAGGCCTTCCCTGAGTTAGTCAGGTTACCATGTGGCCCTTTTCATCCACAAATCAAATTCTGCATGTAAAGCTGACGTCTATCCTATATAATAAAAGCCTAATATGCTAAGTGTCCCGTTGTCCAGTGTCTGGTCGACTGTTCAACCAATCAAAGTGTAATATGCTAATGATATGCTAAAGCCACTCATCTGCTCACTATGATTTGTACTGACCACCAGGGAGCACATAGTCAACTGGTTGACCAGTCACTATGACATGCACTGACCACTAGGGGACAGACACTCTGACAAGTAAGTTAGCTTCCTTCTGGGGTCGGGCCGATTGGGACTGAGCCAGATAGGCCAGACACGCCCTGGAGCCGTGCCTCGTCCCTTCCCGGCCCTGATCATGCACCGGTGGGGTCCCTCAGCCTGGCCTGCGTCCTCTCGCAATCCGGGACCCCTCGGGGGATGTTGGAGAGCCAGTTTCGGCCCGAACCCACAGGCCACTCCCCTTGAGAGGGCTCCAGACACAGGGATCATGGCTGGCAAGTGCTGCTGCGGTGGAGCGAGCCTCTCCTGATCAGGACTGATTGGGCTACAGCCCGTGGCAGGCACAATGGGGCCAGGATGAGCAGGAGGCAGGAGTGGCAGGTAGGAGCTGCAGGTAACATTGGATTGCAGATTTCAGCCTGATCCCAGCAGGCCACCCCGAGGGACCCCACCCATGCATGAATTCATGCACAAGGCCTCTAGTATATTTATCTTGTAATGTGTGATAGAGGCTCTTCTTGGGGGTAAGGGGACAATAGAAATATTTTCTGACTTTTAATAAATGTGGGTTTTAAAAATAATTATTTTAGTTCAACTGTTCATCTCATATAACATAAAATTTTTGAGCTTAGATCTTTTCTTATTATTATTTTAAAGCTCCCCAAATCTGTCAGTTTTGTATTGAAATAAATGAATTCATGAAGTTGCTTTCTTTGCAGCATGAGGGGCTAACAGCTAGAATAAAAACAATCAACCTAATATTTCTTGTTGCTGAAAAATAATTATGAGAATATTACACAGAGGAAACCATGCTTAAAATAAAGGCTTCATATTGCATTTAAAACTCAAGTGGGACTTTCAAATATTCTGTTTAGTGGAATAATATATTGATGAACCCTTGGAGAACTAATTACGTTGTTTCACATGAATTACAAATGCATCATTTAGCTACATTATAGTCTTACATGTGTCCTTTACAATTAATCATCGTTAAATGTTAGAACTGTAAAATTTAAGATGCAAAAAAAGCATACTTTTTAAACAAAGTGGCCCAAACAAATACTAGTATTTTCATTTGACATCTATAACCAGTCTACAGATTTTTGTTTCCTCTTTTTGCAAGACGAATGAATGACTCTGAGAAATTCTTTCAATAGAGTTTCCTCACTAAAATTCTATTATTGATGTTAAATACACTGAGTGGCCAGATTACTATGATCTCTGAACACATAATAATCTGGCCACTCAGTATATATATTAGAGGCCCGGTGCATGAATTCGTGCATGGGTGGGGTCCGGCCAGCCTGGCCAGGGGGAGGGGACATGGGTGGTTGGCCAGCCTGCCTGCTGGTCGAACTCCTGGTCGAGGGGAAAATTTGCATACTAGCCTTTTATTATATAGGATATACACTGAGTGGCCAGATTATTGTGTGTTCAGAGATCATAATAATCTGGCCACTCAGTGTATAAGTTATGACGGTAATTTTTATCATACTACTTTAGGCTTACTTCTAGAATTTGATCAGCAGAAACATGTTATTTAAACTTTTTATTATTTCTGGAGCTGCCTTTTCAAATGTTTTCCAAAAGTCACAGCTTTTATAAGCTTTTTATTCTGAAAATCACAATTTCAAGTATGAACTGAAATTCTAGTAGCACAAGTAATATCCCAGTGCGGAGTCCTAGCGGTAAGTTTTAGTGAATTATTTAGGAGGCGAACATTGATTCCCTTATGAGTCAGTCCAGTCTCTTTCTGAAAATAGTGTTATTCCCATTAGTCCTGCCATTTTACAGGAAAATGTTATATTCCAAAGAATTGGATATTGGTAACTAAGTAGACACAAAACATAGACACTGAATAGTTTAAGTTAAATGCGATAAACTTCTATAATACAATCATTTATGGACTGAAATGCTGTGAGATGAGGAAATACCAAGTAGAAGGAATATTTTTTTTCCTTTTTATTGAATTTATTGGCATGACACTGTTACAAAAATTACACAGGTTTCAGGTGCACAATTCCAATGTTAAAAAATTATACAGGTTTTAGATGCACAATTCCACAACACATCATCTGTACGCTGTACTGTGTTCACCACCCCAAGTCAAGTCTCCATCCATCACCATTTATTTCTCATATACCCTCCTCTACCGCCCCCTACCCCACCTCTCCCAGCAATCACCACACTTTTGTCCATGCCATGAGTTTTTTCTCTTTTATTCTTTTTTGCTCAATCCCTCCCCTCTTCCCCCACAGCTGTCAACCTGCTCTCTATCTATGTCTGTCTCTATTTTGCTTGTTAATTCATTTTATTTGGAGCAGAAGGAATATTTATTAACTGTTAATTACTGAGGACCTGGCACTGTACTAAGTGCTGGGGATACTGCTAGAAGTAAGAAATGTTCCCATTCCTCAAGCAATTATACATTGAGTAGAAACACGCCAAAGGGCCAACAGTGAAGGAATTGACAATGAGTTGACATATTGTGGTCGAAACAGATCTACTTCAGGTCTATAGGCAAAGTTTACGTGTATTTGAACTGCCCCTGAATAACTGTTATCCTCTGTAATTGCTGACAAAATCAGATGGGATATGGTAGAGCCGGAAGGGCTCTTAGAGATCAGCTAGTCCAAATCTCATTTTCCAGAGGAAGCAAACTAAGCCCCAGAGCAGGTGAAGTGATTTGTTCCAGGTCACACAGCAAATGAATGACAGTGGCAACTAGAACGCAGGTCCCTTGGTTCTCAGTCCAGTCTTTCAAGATGGCACAAACACACTATTTCTTTTCACTCCCCCCACTCTACCATTTACCTTCATGGTAAAAGCAATGGCATAGGCAGTCTATGGAGAAGTGAATTCCCTGAATAAGGAAAGAAGCTTTTGGTAGAATGCTCATAAGGTCTGTTAAGAAATTGGGAGACAGCATGAAAAATTGGTTAAAAGGGGGTAGGGAACAAATACAGAACAGAAAGAAAATTAAGAGGAACCCAGCAGCTAGAACATGAAAATCACAAAGAAAGGAGGACTGAAATAATTTTCTATTAGCAATTATTTTTCTGGAAAAACAGGCTTAAATGCCATAGGTCTAATTTTATGCATTCAGTTTGCTTCTAATTTTTTTTTTCCAAGTAAATAGAGTCAGCTAAGTTTGGTAGCCTCTTATTAAACCAAAGAACTCTCTTTACCCAGCACATTTGTACAGCTGCAGAATAGTGATGACGGATGTGCATAATGATGACCCTGAGGCAGTGGATTGCCCCAAAGTGCCTTTTGAACCATCCAAAAAATATTTCCGTTATGTTCAGCCTACTTTCATTGTTAACTACACCTTACATTTAAATTCTTGGAAAATGGGGAATATGTTTATGATAATATCTCTGGTAATTATCTATGAAATCATTTTAAGTTCATTACAGCACTTCATATCTTAGCTAAGCCACATAGTAGAGATTTTACTGGAATGAGAAAGAACCTGTGTTGTCTGACTTGTCTTTCCAGATGTTTTTTGCTTAGTCTTTTTGGACTCTTTCTTTCCTTGCTCCTTTTCTGAAGAAGTGTGGAATGTAGGCTGCCCTGGCCCATTGTTGACCAGCTGGATCCTATGATGCTTTTGAAAGAAGATATTGTGCAAATATATTATTTTACTTTTAAATATATAATATACTTTTAAAATATATTATTTTACTTGTCTTACAAGTCTTTTTGTATAGTAGTAAAGGAAAACTATAATGTTTTCATTGGGTCTGAAATGTTCTTTGCATGTAAGTCAGCTTCCAGGCAAGCAACCTGAATCTCTTTTCTAGCTTCCATGTGAACTTCTATACTAAATAAGTAATTGCTCACAGGAGCTGCCTTTGTGGAGCAGATCCTGCATGTACTGTTTCTTTCACGTACACAATGACAGCAGTCAACCTCATTGACTATTACTTGGTCAATTTCTGTCTTGGGACTGATGCCAGGTAAAATAGATAAGAGAAAACCAAATTCAAAGCATTTCTGATAGATTTAGTAACAGAAAAACTACACTGATTTGAAGTTTTGTGGGGATTAGTATTGCCCCCAAAATGACCTTGAGATCCACTGCATTCTCTATCACAACCTAAAGTGAATTATGTGTGTCTCTAAGAGTGAATCACTAATAGGTACATTGACATAGTATAAAATGTAACACATGGCTGTTTTAAACATAGGTCAGGCTGGGCCAGGGTGACTCAGTTGGTTGAGCATCATGCTGTGCACTGCACGGTTGCCCATTTCAATTCCCAGTCAGGGCACGTGCCTGGGTTGAGGGTTTGATCCCCGGTCATGGCACAAATGGAAGGCAACCCATCAATGTTTCTTCCTTCTCCCTCACATCGATCTCTCTCTCCCTCCCTCTCTCTCTCTCTCTCTCTCTCTCTCTCTCTCTCTCTCTCTCTCTCTCTCTCTCTTTCCCCTCCCCCATGTCCTTGGATGAGAATTTTAAAAAATAATTAGAAATGAACATAGGTCAGAATTTCAGTTCAATTAGTAAAATGCCAGGGAACTCTTTTCATATATTGTCTTTCCTAATTGGAAATATAAAGGATCGGGTATGAAATGGTCATCCTTATCACTTCAAACATCAGAGAACAATTTTGTCTTTACAAGGCCTAGTTATATTTTGCAATTAAGCAGCTTGCGATGCCTACATTGCAGAACAGGCCTCCTGTTCTGTGGCTGCTGCTGCTCTTTCTTTTCTGTTTCATGTCTGCTTTAGAATCATCGTCATTATGCAGTATGACACTAGTCATGTTAGGCCACGTGGCTAACAATGGTGACTTTCAACAGGGAGAAGTAATCAGGGAAAAGACATCCATCATCATGCAGCATAGGGTGAAAACCCAAGACTCAGAAGCAGGGTTAGCAAAGACAACCGGATGCAAGGGAGCACCTGAGGAAGACTAAACATCCTGAGTTGTGCAGATTAGCCCTGGATTGAGGGAAAACAAGAATTGAGTGACCTCCTTTGTGTAAATGAACATCCTCGAGTTGGCAGTAATCGTGCCAATAGCCTCACTGCATTTTGAATCCATTTGGATGTCATGTAAAGAATGAACATATGCAGTACTTAATAAAGAAAGGTCAATTCTGCCATAGTGCTCACCGAAGCATAATGCAGCAAATGAGGTACGGCTTTTTTTCTTTTTTAACTCATCAATCCTAGAGCATTCAAACTTACCTTTGTAGGAAGTTGCAGCTTTTTAAAAAATCTCCTGCATCTGTCATAACCTAAATGAACAGCAGTTTTAAGCCAACTCCACACCGGTGCTAATATATTAAAAATGTCAAATAATTTGTGTATAAATACTGATGTGCAGTTTCACTAATAGGGTCTCTGATTTGCCACTGTCTTTCCTATGTATTAGACTCTCAATGGATTGTTACATTGGTGTGGCTCTGTATATGTGCTGGTTGTCTCTTATTTATGGAATGTACTGCTTGGATTCTAGTTAACAAGCAGCTGGGCAAGGTTTATTGTGGTTACAATGCTTGGTTCACCTCAGAGCATTAACAGTGGCATTTGCCACTATTGCCAAAAGTACAGCATTGAATTAATCATCCTCATCCAAAGAAAAATAGCTTCCTTAATTTTCAGCATAATGTTTCTGGGTATTCAATGGCATTTTTTACAAGTGGTGAACTAGAAAAAAAATGAAATTATAACCCCAGCATAGGACATAACTCTTGGTTTATACTTTCTGAGAAGTGCAGAAATGACTACATATGTTCATCCATGAGTTCCAAAATCATCAGAACTGATTTCCACATACAACATATTTGAATTCTTTTTCATTAAAAGTCCTATCCAAGAGCCAGCTCAAATGTCACATTCTTTGATCATTCCAACTCTCCTCTCTCAGGCTTCTAACCCTGACTATTATTAGCTCTGTATAGATTTCTATCCAGTAGTCCCTTTTCCTTAACCATTAGCTCTTGAAGGGCATCAATCACACTATCTTTGTTATTTTTTCATTGCTTATAAGGCGTTGATTGAAAACACTGAGTGGCCAGATTATTATGATTTCTGAACGCATAATAATCTGGCTACTCAGTGTATATCCTATATAATAAAAGGCTAATATTGCAAATTGTCCCCTCGACCAGGAGTTCGACCAGCAGGCAGGCCGGCCAACCGCCCGTGTCCCCTCCCCCTGGCCAGGCTGGCCAGACCCCACCCATGCATGAATTCATATATATATATATATATATATATATATATATATATATATATACACACATACACACTGAGTGGCCAGATTATTATGCGTTCAGAGATCATAATAATCTGGCCACTCAGTGTATATTCATTCATTTTTTAACAGATACTCCATGTGCTCTTCCTAGGCTAGGCAATGATCTACAACAGAGGTTGTCAAACTATAGTAAGTGGGCCAAATCCAACCTGTGGGACAAGAGTTAAGAATGATTTTTATACTTTTACATTTTATGATCCATTTTCAAAGGGTCATAAAAACAAAGAGACCAAATGTGGCTAGCAAAGCCTAGTATATTTACTATCTAGCCATTTAGAAGGAAAAAGTTGCTGGCTCTTGTTCTTGGTGCTGGGGATACAATAATGAAAAAAAATCAGACAGAAAACTCCTACTTGCAGGGAGCCTAAATTCTACTTATGCATCTAAAGGGTGTCCCAAAAAATGTATACACACTTCAGCAGCTGGATAACTCAATTTTAAAAATGAAACATATTTTAATAAACACTACCTTTAAAATTACTCAAAGTTTATGTATGCATTTTAGGGGGACACCTATATTTTATATAAAATAGGATTCTATCTTTGTTATCTCCGTAGTACTTACATATACAGTTGATCCTTAAACAACACAACTTTAAACTATGCGGGTCAACTTATATGTGGATTCTTTTTTAAAAAATAAATACCTGTACTGTTTTCAGTCTGCTGTTGGATATCCATGTGGATACTGAGGGCTGACTGTATGCCTTGTTCTACACCATTTTATATAAGGGACTTGAGCATCTTTGGATTTTGGTATCTGCAGGGGCTCCTGGCGCCAATCCCCAGTGGATACTGAGGGAGGACAAGTTTTAGGAAAGTCAAAAGCTTCATGCAGATTTTCAACCACGTGGGGGCATTCAGTGCCCCTAACCCCCACATTGTTCAAAGGTCAATGGTAATATATAATGAATATTTATGAAATAAATGAAGGAGGCATACATGGAATCTATCCTCCAATATAGGCAAATATAGACAAACATTTCTACATAATGTATGTAAATGTTGTATTTTTTATAATCCTTATATTAAGAGTCTTTTTCTAGATAGTTTTTACAGAAAAAAACTGAAACATTACTTAGATATCAAAGACATTTTATTCTGGTACTTAATAAAATGGTCTCCCATCTTAATGTAACTTTTATTCCTGATGAGGTCTTGATTATCTAGCCTCCTTATGGAGGGTAATCATAATTATATTTGATTCTGAAAGCTCTCTGAAATAGTGGATGTTTCATAAGAGATCATTTTGTGTACGTGACAGTTAAAACAATGAGTTTGTCTTCCAGGGATGCTCTATCCTTCAGATCTCAATGTTTGTGGTGTTGGAGAGCTGGAATTCAGATGAAACCATTTTTCTTAGCATTAGAAAAGAACTTATATGCATAATCCATGGACACAGACAATAGTGCAGTAGGACTTAGGGGTAGGGGTGCTGGGGAGGGGGAGATGGGTGCAGGGTTGAAGGGGGTAACTGCAGCCCTTAGAAACTGACAGCTGGATACTGGGGATGAGCTGAGTGCTGAGAGGTGAGTGGAAGGGAAAACAGGGCCAGTGAAAGGAAGCCAAACGTGAAAAGGGTGGGATTTGTGGAGACAGCAGATAATGGGATGGCTAAGAGGGTTATGTAATTGCCTTTTCCTGCCCTTGATAGCAAAGCTTTCCACTCAACACCATTTCTCCATCCCAGTGCCGCCGCATAATCAGTTCTCTGTTGTAACACCCACCTATCCCTACCCCAAACCATCACTACCACAAGTAATTTTCTATAATCTCCTCTGTCTTTTAAACATTTCAAATGAGAAGTAGACAAGATACCAGATCTAAAAAAAAAAAAAGAAAAAGAAATCTCATGACCTTTTATGTAAATATTTATTGCCATTGGCCCTTTAATGTGAACTACCCTTACTCCTAGTATCCTGCACACTTCCTCTTAGAGCCACACAACTATTAATCTAAATACTTTGCTTTATTAAGAAATTATTCATTCCTTGCATAGATTTAGAGTTGACAAAATGAGACTTTAAAGTGCTGTAATAGAGAGTCTTAATTATACATGAAATTGAAGCATACTGTATGTACTGATTTACTTTCAGTTTCTTGACCTTTGTCATGACTAATGAGATTACATATCTAGTATAGAGAATGGATAAAAATTTTAATAGACTTGCCTAATTTGCATTGTTAGGAATTCTGTGAAACGGAGAGTTATACCAGCAACCCTGCATGTGCTGTCGCTTTAATTGCACCTACTGCTCCTCACCACTAGCCCATCCCGTCCTCTCATATATATGGTTGACATATATGAAGTCATTACATTGTGAAGTAACAAAATAAAAAAACCTATGGATTTGTTATCTAAATGCAGATAGCTCATCCCCAGTATTGTTTATAACTAACAGAGCTTAAACTTCCTTTGGAGGGGGCTAGACTGCTGGATAATGACAAGAAAGCGACATATGTTAAATCCAGTTTTAGCACAGAACTTGTGTCTGTGCAAAGCATTCTTTCATTATACCAGTTTGAATCTGTTTCCCTCATGTAGCAAAACGAAGAAGGGGCCTTTCTGTAAAGGTTCTAAGTCGTTGAATTCTACTTCTGAAGGATCATACTCATGCATACAAAATAACCCATCGGGCCATGAATGTATTCAATCAATAGTATTTATTGAGGAACTATTTGGACTTTAGTATTGTGGGAAGTATAAAAGTAGAAAGCATGTTTCCTTTCCTGTGGAATAGAGACTCACAAAAAGAAGACAACTGTACACAACAGTAAACGTGTACTGAGGTGTTTTGTATAGGTTCTGGTATAGCCTAGATTTTCCAAAATCATCTCAATTCATTTTCACATCATACGTTTACATACTTTTTCAGCAAGCGCGTGCGCACACACACACACACACACACACACACACACACACGTATACACACACACATACACGCAGATAGCCACTGTAGCAACAGGACCTCAGGGAAGGATGAGATCACTGCAGTTTGAAATATCCCAAGAAGGCTTCCCGGAGGAGGCAGGGCAGCTTACCTAACAAAGACTCCATCATTTCTTTTCAGATCATTTTCTAATTAAACATTTTGCTGTTTTCCCCTTGAATTTCTTACTACTTGATTTTTTTCTTTTGTCTTCCTTTCACTAGTTCATAGTAACCCTAAATTAGAAGCAGTTCCACATCTTTTGGATTAATTTTTGTTGTTTCATCACTGGTTTGCCCAGAGTCCCCATTCAAACACATTTCACTATGCTATTCACAGTAACATGGAATTAATTCTTTCAGAGCATTTGAAGTCAGTAAACGCAGCATTTGAACCCATTCATTGTGGTCAGGCAGCAAGTCTAATTGTATTGTCATTTTAAAATGTTTGTTCCATGGATTGAAGAAGAAAATTACTTAAAAGACCTTGACAGTCTATCATGATTTGGTGTTTTTTTTTCCTTTCCAATGAAATAATAAAAACGAGCAATTCAAACCATCTCCCTCACAACTTTCAGAAAGCACAGCAATGATGTATAATTTATGTATCTCTCATCTGTAAGGCTGAGAAGCACTGACAGGACCACACGGAAGGGGAAAAAGAATATGTTTCTGGATGAAATTATGCTAGTTTTTCCCAACTTTTTAAATAAAATGTATATGCAAGAAATTTTTTTTGGGGGGAACAGTATTTTTATAAATTGTTATTAAAATGTATTGCTGCTAATAATTGAGCAGCTAAGACTGTAGTTAAACATATTCTTAGTTTCTCACAAACCATTATCCTGTATAATTCTGTATAATGAAGAAGTAATATGCAAATTGACTGTCACTCCAACACACAAGATGGCTGCCTCCATGTGGTCAAAGATGGCCACCCCCATGTTGACACAAGATGGCCACCAAAAGATGGCCAGCAGGGGAGGGCAGTTGGGGGTGACCGTGCTGGCAGAGGAGGGCAGTTGTTGGCAACCAGGCCTGCAGAGGAGGACAGTTGGGGGGACCCAGGCCTGCAGGGGAGGGCAGCTGGGGGGGGACCAGGCCTGTAGGGGAGGACAGTTGGGGAGAACCAGACCTGAAAGGGAGGGCAGTTGGGGGTGATCAAGCCTGCAGGGGGGGACAGTTAGGGGTGACCAGGCTGGCAGAGGAGGGCAGTTGGGGGCGACCAGGCCTGCAGGGGGGGACAGTTGGGGGGGACCTAGGCATGCAGGGGAGGGCAGCTGGGGGGGACCAGGCCTGCAGGGGAAAGCAGTGGGGAGGGACCAGTCCTGCAGGAGAGGGCAGTTGGGAGGGAAGAAGCCTGTAGGGGAGGGCAGTTGGGGGCAACCAGGCCTTCAGGGGAGAGCAGTTGGAGGGGGGGGACCAGGCCTGCAGGAGAGGCCAGTTGAGGGGCACCAGACCTGCAGGGGAGGGCAGTTAGGGGTGACCAGGCCAGCAGGAGAGAGCAGTTAGGGGCAACCAGGCCCGCAGGGAAGGGCAGTTGGGGGTGACCAGGCCAGCAGGGGATGGCAGTTAGCAGTGACCAGGCTGGCAGGGGAGGGAAGTTAGGGACAATTGGGCCAGCAGGGGAGCAGTTAGGTGTCAATCAGTCTGGCAGGGGTGTGGTTAGGGGGTGATCAAGCTGGCAGGCAGAAATGGTTAGGGGCAATCAGGCAGGCAGGCAGGTGGGCCATTGGGAGCCAGCAGTGCTGGATTGTGAGAGGGATTTCCAACTGCCCATTTAGGCCCGATCCCAGATTGGAGAGGGTGCAGGCTGGGCTGAGAAACACACACACCACCACC
The DNA here is from genome assembly GCA_025583905.1 of Ia io. Classification (NCBI taxonomy): domain Eukaryota; kingdom Metazoa; phylum Chordata; class Mammalia; order Chiroptera; family Vespertilionidae; genus Ia; species Ia io. Next base: position 73,965,429 of record JAJQQW010000001.1, read on the forward strand.
ACCCCATGCACAAATTTAATGTACCGGGCCTCTAGTCTTTTATGATTTTTTTAAAGTCTGTTTACAAATATCTTCACATTTTCCTAGCTTGGTTTTTATTAAAGGAAACCCCACAGGCAAAAATGTAATTTTTCTAAGGTTGGACATATGGCCAATGTCAGAACTGGCAAAATACTGTTATATAGAGCCAAATGCTGAACTAAGAATCCCAGTGCTGATGCTCATCAGACCCCTAGATAGCTGTGTGTTACAAGGTAAGCAAATGTTAGCCACAGAAGTGGAACTCAGTGGAAACAGAACTGCTCACCTGCAAAATCAGGTAGCTCTCAAAATGCATGGCCCTTTAGTGTTGGGCCAATTCCTGCTGACCCTGGCACTGGGAGTGTAGTCTTGTATGGCAAATCTAATGAGTAGAAGTCTTGGGGCCAGAATGCTATCAGGCTCTTCCTAAACTTTAAATGGATGCAAAGACCTGTTCATTGCCATGGAAACAGGCATAAGTCTAAGGGCCCGGTAGGCAATTTTATTTTGTTTTATTCTATTCTGCCTTATTTTGGGTAAGCAGAACTGGCAGTAAGAGATTAACCTACATACACAGTGAGTTCTTGGTGATCATACTTTTTTTCCATGTAGATCTAAAGCCAGTAGCTTATTTACATGTAGCTCTTAAACTGGAGGAGATAAAGGAACAGCATAGGGCTATATTGAAAAATCAAGATGGGGAAGAATCCCCAGAACAGCTTGATATTTTACTAATCCCTGCTGGAAAACAGCTGCAAAATTTAATGAAAAGTCATTCTAATTGTTTTGAAGTCATGTGTGTGTGTGTGTGTGTGTGTGTGTGTGTGTGTGTGTGTGTGTGTGTGTGTGTGTGTTTCCCATCTCCTTTCTCAGTAGTGTCCATTTAATCAGGCTTGTTACCCAAGTCAGGATGTCAGCATGTAATAGATGCTGTGTATTAGAGTACCAGTGAATCTAGCTTCAGTCCTCCGTTGAGCTAGGGAACTCCCAAATGAGAAAATACGTGATTTTCCAAGAAACTTATTTTGCTATCCTCCTCCAGGACCTTCCTGCCCTTCCTATTCTTAAGCTTTTCTCTGTAGCTGCAGATAATAGCTGTAGGTAATAGCTGCGTACCTTCTAGCTCCTCTACTTCTAGAAGCAGCAGTAAGACAGACTGAGGAGCCACAGAGAAAGTTTGCTCAGCCCTCAGGATTCCTGATGCCAGCCTAGTTTCTAATCTTTCTGAATGGTGACACATACCTCAAAGTTAATTTTGGGTGTAAAGCGGCTTTTTAAATCTACATAAATAATTTATAGATTATTTGCTATTTTAAATTAGCCATGCCTCTGTTCCCCTCCATTAGCCTAGATCAGGCGTCCTCAAACTATGGCCCGCGGGCCATATGCGGGTGTTTTTGCTGTTTTGTTTTTTTACTTCAAAATAAGATATGTGCAGTGTGCATAGAAATTTGTTCATAGTTTTTTTTTAAACTATAGTCCGGCCCTCCAACGGTCTGAGGGACAGTGAACTGGCCCCCTGTTTAAAAAGTTTGAGGACCCCTGGCCTAGATAATTGAGAGTTGGCTATATATTACCTGATACCTATAACAAGAATTGAGCATTCTGAACAGTACATTTGAATAGCTACTTCATTTTTGTTCACAGTAGTGTACAGATGTGTCCCTGTTTAAGCAAACTCAATAAATGAAAATATTTCACAACATTGATAAGCTATGGTGATTCCCCCTCCCCCGCCCCCTTTCAGGGATTTCTTACTTTAAAAAGATATTCACTCTAGGGTTACTTCAGTTATTTTCTTGATTGCATTTAAAACAGCTGTATAAAGAAAAAAATCAAATTGATGGATAACTTTCCTGAAACAAATATATTGTAAGTCACCTGGATGTGCAAGAACTGGTGAGAAGATAGTCACTGCCACATACTGCTCACAGCTAAATGTCCTGTGTTTGCCTTAAAAATGCTTAGGTGCCTTTGAAATGGTTTTTAAATGTTTAAGGGAACAGTAGTCCGTGCATAGCCCTCTGTGAACCTAAGAAGATGAAGTATACTTGTGACTGTGACTGATAAGGCTGCCAATTTTCAACAGAGGTTACTGTTTAAATGGTGGCCCAGATATCCATCTGTCAGTCTTTATCAGATAGCTTACTTGTTATTCATTTTTCTACAGCCCTTTAGGCTGTTTTTCTTCTTTCCACACATCCATCCTTCCCCCTTGCCCCCATGTTCCATTCTAAAAGCAAATCAGGAAATTCACTTACCCAATATGGATAATAACAATGTTACTTAGTTTTAATCTGAGCTATCCTTAGACCTCCAATTGCAATAAAAGGGATTTTTGTTGTATGTAGGGACTATGTTTTTTTGTTTGTTTGTTTGTTTTGTTTTTAGGGAAACTGTTAAAATTGTACAACTTCAAAGAGTTCCCACATGTTGCATTTTCAAAAGTGTTTTATCTTGTCTTCCTTTAAACTTCCTGTTGCTCTGTGTGGTCCCAGAGATGGCTGAAGGCACTGAATTTTACATTCTGTATCAGTCTCTGTGTTCCACATCCAGCTACCAGTTATAACAGTGCTTTTATGGAATTAATTACTCATAGCTGATTTATTTCTAATGATTTTTTTTCAGACCATGATTTTAAAGTATACTTGAATTTCCACATATATAAATGTTTGCCCCCTCGGGATAAAACATAGATGCATGTTGATTTCATCCTAAGCAGGTAGCTTCCTTTGGTCCATTTTGCCAAGTTATTATCTTCGATTTAAATTCTAGAAGGACTAGTTACTCAACCTTCCTCCTTCCATCCAAATTGAACTTTTCCCTTCCTCTCTCCCTTCTTCCCTCCCTCCCTCCCTCCCTCCCTCCCTCCCTCTCCCCTTCCTACCTTCTTTCCTTCTTTTTCTGTATGCATTAATAAGGGATAATTTATTATCCCTCATCTACTTCCTGGAAAGATTTCAGGTAGTTTATAACAAAAGGCAATTAAAATAACATTAAGCCCTGGCCGGTCTGGCTCAGTGGATAGAGTGTCGGCCTGCCAACTGAAAGGTGCCGGGTCCCGGGTCAAGGGCACATGCCCAGGTTTAGTGTTTGATTGATGTTTCTATCTCTCTCTCTCTCTCCCTTCCTCTCTGAAATCAATAAAAATATATTTTTGAAAAAAAATAATAAAAATTAACATTAAAAGTTAGAAGGAGCTGAACAGGTGTGGCTCAGTGGTTGAGCGTCAACCTATGAACCAGGAGGTCAGGGTTCCATTCCAGGCAGGGCACATGCCCGGGTTTCAGGCTCGATCCCCAATGGGGGTTGTACAGGAGGCATCTGATCAGTGATTCTCTCTCATCGTTGATGTTTCTGTCTCTCCTTTCCTCTGTGAAATCAATAAAAACATATTAAAAAAATAAAGTTAGAAGGAAACTTTTAGACAATTACTCCAGATGCCTAAATTAAGGCTGGTTACTATTACTGAGCATTAAAGTTATCTGTGAGTTTCCTAGAAGCCAAGACAGAAAGAAAAACAGAAATGATATATCTTATAGATCACATTATGACAAAATGAAGAAGTTTAAAATGGAAAACAAAGAACAACATTGTCTTCACCAGCAGTTAGAGATACAAACTAGAGAGGAAACAAAATCGTCTCTAAGATAGAGATGGTACAAAAAATGTTCTTCATGGTCATTTGCTTCATCAGCAACCACTTTCACATTACCTTTGACTGTTCACTTATAAAGCACAATTAAATGCCATTGCATTTTTGGAATATATTTGAAAGATGTTGTAGAAAGTACTTATTCTGTATTAAGTCCTCCCCATTCCTCACTCCTCTTTCCCCATATACACATTCCTTACCTTTCCTCACCCCCAAGGTGGTGACTGTTGATAGTTCTGGGACAGGAAAAATTTTATTTACTTTTAAGAAGTTTTAAAATCTTAATTCCACTTTCAAGCATTTAGTGAGCACCAACTTTGTGCATCTCTCTATCTTTTTTCAGGTTGCAAACAATTTCAAGTGTACAAGAAATATTGATGGTAGAACTATTGAGCCAAACAGCATTTATGGAAGAAGTTTGTGATTAGTAACCATTCGCATATCTGTCAATAGAAGTTGTTTGCTTATAGGTCCTAGAATCATGAAAATTTAAAGGTGGAAATGATCTTCAAGTACATTTACCAACTCCTTCCTTTCACATAAAGGAAAAGACTTGTCCAGCTTCACATACCTCAGTAGTAGAAAAGTTGATCCTAGAACTCACATCCTTGGGTAACTATTCCGGCACTTTTTCTACTATAGCATGGCAGCATTACGGGATTAGATACACATCCAAATTGCTGTCGCATTCCCTCATGTGACAAACCTCAGCCTCATATCATCTTTTCCCTCTCTGCACGGTACTTATAACCCTGATTAGTACGTAGACTTTCAGTTTCTAAGTTTCATAATGAAACTGTTTATATAGCAGATTAATTAATCTTTGATCCATTCAGTCAACAAATACTTCTGAACTATGTAGTTTGTAATTTGAGGTCCATTTGGTTAAAAAATCATGACTGCTTTCATTAGCACTTTAATTAGCCTAATTTTGTATTTCAGAGAAGCAAAGCCAGGAACTGGGTTTTACTGAGGATTGATCTACAATATGCCTTTTAGGCAAATGGAATCCTGACTTTTTGTACTTACATTCAGTGTTAATACCCTGCGTGCTCTTGTTTTTACCAGGAGAAGGAGCACCATCACCTCATCCCACAAAAAATAAATACATTTCCCCCCTCCCATGACCCATCCATTCCCTTTTTGGGGGAATAGATGAAGATTTTCATTGTACCTACTTAAAGGCCTCCCTGGGGGCCTGTGTGTGCACCAGCAGCAGTGCTGAACTGAAGGCAGGGAAGTGGCACTGGTTACCACAGCACTGGATGGAAGGCTTTTTAACCCTTTGCACAATAGGTTGAGGTAGGGCTTGCCTGCTTTATTGTCTCAGGCGGTGCTATTCCCTTTCATGCCTTTGGAGAGCCCTGAAAAGGGGCCAGGAGTTGAGGAAAGCCTTTCTGGTCTCCCAGGGCTTTCACAAACAATGGCAATTCATTTCAGCCCAGAGGTGAAGAGGATGTCTATTCTTATAAGACTTTTGTCCTTATTGCCTATACACTTTGAAATCAAATTAGTGGAAAATTGGAATATCCTTTCTCTGTCCCAATATACCTCCATACAACACCTCCCGCCTCCGAATTTTTGAGACCACATAAAAGCAAATAGATTTATGAGGGATTCCTTTGTCCCTTCTTACTCCTCTCTAGAACACTCTCCCTTCTTTTTTTTTCTTCTTTTTTTTATGTATTTCTGCAATGGAATACTACGAGGCAACAAAAGGGAATGAACAAACTATTGTTATGTGCAATGAGATGAATGAATCTCAAAATAATGATGCCAAAGTAAAAAAAAAAAAAAAAAAGCCAGACCAAAAAAGGTATAACCTATAAAATTCCATTTATATGAAACTCTAGAAAATGCAAACTAATCTGTAGTGATAAAAAGCAGACCAGTGGTTGCCTGGGATGAGAGTGTCTGGCTTATTTCACTTAGCATAGTGTCTTCAAGGTTCATCCATGGTGTAGCATGTGTCAGAATTTCACTCCCTTTTAAGATGGAAGAATATTCCATTGTATGGATATACTACAATTTTATCCATTCATCCATCCATGGACATTTGAGTTGTTTCCTTCTACCTTTTGGTTATTGCGAATAATGCTGCTATGAACATGAGTGTCCAAATATCTCTCCAAAACCTTCCTTTCAATTCCCCAGAAGTGAAATTGCCGGATCATGTGGTAATCCATGTTTAACTTTTGAGGCCTGCCATACTGTTTCCCACAGCTGCAAACAGGTGGCTGCAACATTTTACACCCCTACAGCAGTGCACAAGGATGCCAATTTCCCTACTTCCTCACCAACACATACTATTTTCTGTTTTTTGTTTGTTTGTTTTTTTAATTTCATTTTATTGTTTAAAGTATTACACATAATAGTACATATATCTCCTTTATTTTTTCCCCATTGACCTTCCCCCGGCCTCCTCTACCCCCCAGCACATGCCCTCACCCTCCCCCACCCCCCACTGTCTTGTGTCCATTGGTTATGCTTATATGCATGCATACAAGTCCTTCGGTTGATCTCTTACCTTCCCCCCTCCCCCACCCCAGCCTTCCCGCAGTAATTTGACAGTGTGTTCGATGCTTCTCTGCCTCTGTATCTATCTTTTTGTTCATCAGGTTATAATGTTCTTTATTTTCCATAAATGAGTGAGATGTGGTATTTTTCTTTCACTGCCTGGCTTACTACACTTAGCATAATGCTTTCCAGTTCCATCCATGCTGCTGCAAATGGTAAGAATTCCTTCTTTTTTATAGCAGCTTAGTATTCCATTGTGTAGATGTACCATAGTTTCCTAATCCACTCATCTGCCGATGGGCAGTTAGTATGTTTCCATATCTTAGCTATTGTAAATTGTGCTGCTATGAACATAGGGGTGCATATGTCCTTTCTGATTGGTGTTTCTGGTTTCTTAGGATATAGTCCTAGAAGTGGTATTACTGAGTCAAATGGCAGTTCCATTTTTAAATTTTTGAGGAAACTCCATACTGTTCTCCACAGTGGCTGCACCAGTCTGCATTCCCACCAGCAGTGCAGGAGGGTTCCTTTTTCTCTGCATCCTCTCCAGCACTTGTTGATTTGATGATAGACATTCTGACAGGTGTGAAGTGGTACCTCATTACTGTTTTGATTTGCATCTCTCGGATAATTAGTGACTTTGAGCATGTTTTCATGTGTCTCTTGGCTTTCTGAATGTCCTCTTTCAAAAAGTGTGTATTTAGGTCCTTTGCCCATTTTTTGATTGGATTGTTTATCTTCCTTTTGTTAAGTTGTATGAGTTACCTGTAAATGTTGCAGATTGAACCCTTATCGGAGATAACATTGGCAAACATGTTCTCCCATGAAGTGGGCTTTCTTCTTATTTTGTTGATGGCTTCTTTTGCTGTGCAGAAGCTTTTTGTTTTGATGTAGTCCCATTTGTTTATTTTATCCTTAGTCTCTCTTGCCCTAGGATCTGTGTCTGTAAAGATATTGCTACGACGTAAGTATGTCTGCAATTTTGCTGCCTATGGAGTCTTGTAGGATTTTTATGGTTTCCCATTTTACATTCAAGTTCTTTAGCCATTTTGAGTTTGTTTTTGTGTATGGTGTAAGTTGGTGATCTAGTTTCATTTTTTTGCATGTATCTGACCAAATTTCCCAGCACCATTTATTAAAGAGGCTGTTTTGACTCCATTATATGCTCTTGCCTCCTTTGTCAAATATTAATTGAGTATAATGGCTTGGGTCAATTTCTGGGTCCTCTATTCTGTTCCATTGGTCTATATCAGTGGTTGGCAAACTGCGGCTCGCGAGCCACTTGCGGCTCTTTGGCCCCTTGAGTGTGGCTCTTCCACAAAATACCACGGCCTGGGCGAGTCTATTTTGAAGAAGTGGCATTAGAAGAAGTTTAAGTTTAAAAAATGTGGCTCTCAAAAGAAATTTCAATCATTGTACTGTTGATATTTGGCTCTGTTGACTAATGAGTTTGCCGACCACTGGTCTATATGTCTGTTCTTGTGCCAGTACCAGGCAGTTTTGAGAACCGTGGCTTGGTAATATAGTTTGATGTCTGGTATTGTGATCCCTCCAACTTTGTTCTTCTTTCTCAGGACAGCAGTGGCTATTCGGGGTCTTTTTTTATTCCAGGTGAATTTTTGGAGAGCTTGTTTTACATCTTTGAAATATGCCATTGGTATTTTAATAGGTATTGCATTGAATCTATAGATTGCTTTAGGTAGTATGGAGATTAAATGATGTTGATTCTACAAGTCCATGAACATGATATGTTCTTCCATTTGTTTATGTCTTCCTCTATCTCTTTTTTCAATGTCCTGTAGTTTTCTGAGTAGAGGTCTTTTACATCGTTGGTTAAGTTTATTCCTAGGTATCTTAATTTTTTTGGTGCAATGGTAAATGGGATTGTTTTTTTTTTCATTTCTCTTTCTGTGAGTTCATTATTGGTGTATAAAAAGGCCATAGATTTCTGGGTGTTAATTTTGTATCCTGCTACATTGCCAAATTCATTTATTAGGTCTAGTAGTTTTTTGATGGAGTCTTTGGGGTTTTCTATGTATAATATCATGTCATCTTCGAATAAGGACAGTTTTACTTCTTCTTTTCCAATTTGGATGCCTTTTATTTCTTCTTCTTGTCTGATCGCTATGGCTAGTACTTCTAGTATTATGTCAAACAGGAGTGGTGAAAGTGAGCATCCTTGTCTTGTTCCTGTTATTAGGGGAAATGGTTTAGTTTTCGTCCATTGAGTATGATGTTGGCTGTAGGTTTGTTGTATAGGGCTTTTATTATGTTGAGGTATGACCCTTCTATTCCCACCTTGCTGAGAGTTTTTAACAAGAAAGGGTATTGGATTTTGTCAAATGCTTTCTCTGCATCAATTGATATGATTATGTGATTTTTGTCTCTCAATTTATTTATGTGATGTATCACATTTATTGATTTGCGGATATTGTACCATCCTTGCATCCCTGGAATAAATCCCACATGGTCATGGTGTATGATCTTTCTAATGTATTGCTGAATCTGATTTGCTAGAATTTTGTTGAGGACTTTAGCATCTATGTTCATCAAGGATATTGGCCTGAGGTTCTCTTATTTTGTGGTATCTTTATCTGGTTTTGGGATTAGGATAATGCTGGCTTCATAGAAAGAGCTTGGAAGTGTGCATTCCTCTTGAATTTTTTAGAATAGTCTGAGGAGGATAGGTTTTAGTTCTTCTTTGAATGCTTGGTAGAACTCCCCTGTAAAGCTGTCCGGACGAGGGCTTTTGTTTCTGGAAGATTTTTGATCGCTGTTTCAATTTCTTCAGTAGTTATCGGCCTATTCAGGTTTTTACATTCTTCTTGGTTGAGTTTTGGGAACTTGTATTTTTCTAAGAATGTGTCCATTTCGTCTAAGTTGTCCTTTTTGTTGGAATAGAGTTGTTCATAGTATTTTTTCATAATCGTTTGTATTTCTGTGGGATCGGTTGTTATTTCACCTCTTTCATTTCTGATTTTCTTTATTTGGGTCCTCTCTCTTTGCTTCTTGGTGAGCCTGGCTAGAGGTTCATCAATCTTGTTTATCCTTTCAAAGAACCAGCTCTTGGTTTTGTTGATCTTTTGTATTTTCTTGGGGGCGGATCTCTATGTCATTTGTCTCCGCTCTGATCTTTATTATTTCTTTCCTTCTGCTTACACTGGGCTTCTCTTGTTGCTCTCTTTCTCACTCTTTGAGTTGTAGAGTTAGGTAATTTATTACGATTGTTTCTTGTTTTTATGCAGTAGGCATGTAGAGCTATGAACTTCCCTCTGAATACTGCTTTCATTGTGTCCCATAGATTTTGGATTGTTGTGTTTTCATTGTCATTTGTTGCCATGATGCTTTTTATTTCTTCTTTGATCTCTCTGGTAACCCAGTTGTTTAATAGCATGCTATTCAGTCTCCAGGTGTTTGATTTTTTTATTGTAGTTGATTTCTAGTTTTATACCATTGTGATCTGAGAAGATGCTTAATATGACTTATTTGTCAGATCTAATTTGTCAGATCTAATTATTGCTATCCCAGCTTTTTTTAACATTTCCATTAGCCTCAAAAAACTTTTTCCATCCCTTCACCATCAGTCTATGTGAGTCCTTTTTTCTGAGGTGGATTTCCTGTAGACAGCAGATATATGGATCATGTTTTCTTATCCAATCAGCTACCCTATGAATTTTGATTGGGGAATATAATCCATTTACATTTAAAGTTGTTATTGATAGGTACTTGTTTGTTGCCAGTTTTATTCTTTATGCCTATGTTCCTTCTTCCTTCCTAATTCTTCCTTTTACAGCAGACCCTTTAGCATTTTTTGCATTCCTGGCTTGGTGGTAATAAACTCCCTTAGTCCTTTTTTGTCTGTGAAGCTCCTGATTTCACCCTTAATTTTGATTGATAGGATTGCTGGGTACAGTATTCTTGGATTTAGACCCTTCCTTTGCATGACTTTGTATATTTCATTCCATTCCCTTCTGGCCTGATGTGTTTCTGTTGAGAAATCAGTCTCTAGTCTGATGGGGGATCCTTTGTAGGTAACTGTCTGTCTCTCTCTGGCTGCTTTTAAGATTCTTACTTGGTTGTTGGTGTTTGCCAGTTTAATTATATTGTGCCTTGGCGTCAGTCCTTTGGGGTTCATTTTGTTTGGGACTCTGTGAGCTTCTTGGATTTGTGTGAGTTTTTTCTTCCTTACATCAGGGAAGTTTTCTGTCATTATTTCTTCAAACAGGTTTTCTATTCCTTGCTCAGTTTTCTCTCCTTCTGGCACCCCTATTATGCGGATGTTGTTTCGTTTAATGTTGTCCCAAAGTTCCCTTAGGCTCTCCTCCTTTTTTTTAAGTTTTTTTTCTAGATGCTACTCTGCTTGGGTATTTTTTCCTACCTTGTCTTCTAGCTTACTGATGCAGGCTTCTGCTTCTTCTAGTCTACTGTTGATGATTTCTATTGAGTTCTTTATAGCAGCGATGTCATTTTTCATTTCTTCTTGGTTCTTCATTTCCTCTTGGTTCTTACACATATTGTTCAATTTGTCTTCCATTCTTTTCAGTGACCTTATGACCATTTCTCTGAATTCTTTCTCTGACATATTGCTTTCCTCCATTTCGTTTACTTCCTTTTCTGGTGATGCCTCCTTTTCTTTCATATGTGGACTATTTCTTTGTCTCCCCATGATCTCTCTTCTCCAGGTATCTGGTTATATAGCTCTCTCTCTCTCCTGCATTGGTTTAAAGGCACAAAATACGACACAACAAGGCACAATGCACAAGGCACTGAACACAAATGTATTCACGATACTAATAACCACAAATAAAGGTGATCACCAGAGAAAAGAGAATTAGGGGATAAAAAAAGGTGCAAAAATGATATTGAGAAAAGGCAAAAAAAGAGAAGAAAGAATAAAAAAGAAGGGGGAAACTATATGGGGAGAAAACTCCAATAGACCAACCACTTATCCCAAAAAATGCAAACAACAAAAATCCAGAGATGAATGCAAACTACAAACAAGTAATAACAAGCAAGGAGAGGAAAAACAGAAGCAAAAAACAAACAAACAAACAAAAAAGAGAAACAGTCTCACAAATAAGCACAAAGAAACCCCTAATCTAATCAATAATCAAGCAAACAACAATAGGGACAGGAAGAAAGCAAGGCAAAACAAAAAAACTAGAACAAAACAAAACAAAAAACAATAACAACAAAAACAAACAAACAAAAGGGCAGAGAGAGAAAAAAAATTTGGATAGTGAAGAAAGAGATGAGAGATGTGTATGTACTTAGAGCAGGGGATTGGAAATTAGATATATAAGTAGGGTGAATTTATAACGGGGTAAAAAGAATGAATAGGGAAAATCTAAAGCAGGAATAGGGTAAGAGAAACAGGACAACAAAAGGAGAAAAGTGAGGAAGAGAGTGTTGGCATAAAGGTAAATTTGAGATAGAGTATAATGATGCTAAAGGAAAAATGAAAATAGAATGTAGAACACTAATCCCAAAATAAAATAAAATAAAGAGAAAATAAAATGACACTTTTTTAAAAAAAAAAAGGTAAAATTGTAGTAGTAATAATACTGATTTAAAATAAAAATATAATAATTAAAATGGTAAAAGCAAGTGAGGAAAAAAGAAAAAAAATTAGTTTCTTAATTAAAAGATGAAAAAATAAAAATGTGCGGTAGTGAAGGTCATTCACTTCCTCTACAGTTCTGTTTGGCACGCCTGTTTCCTGTCTGGTAGTCAGGACAGTATTGAAGTTCTCTGTATTCCACTGCTCCTCTGTGTTGTAAGCCACAGTCCTGATTTTTAAGCAGGCAGTATTTCTTTGTTTCCTAGACTCCTTTATTTGTGTTTATACAAGAGTCAATTTGTGATTCAACCCCTGGGCGGTAGTGTTTCTGGATTGACCTCTGGGGCTATAAGTCCTTTCTATCCAGTATTTACATTTTGTTTTCCCTGTTGCACTTAATACTGGTTTGGGAGAATGGACTTCCCCAGAGCTGTTTTCTCTGATCGTTACTCCCCGCTCTGATCCCCAGGTTCCACAAAAACAACTTTCCCCTGCAGTCTCTTAGAGTGTCCCCAATTGGGTGATCCTATGTACTGGGTTTAGTAATCAAAAGCAAGGATTTAAAGAGAAAAAAAGAGCCAGAATAAGTGCACGAACTCAATACTTTTACCCTCTGGCACTGCACGCAACTCTGTGAACGTCTCTGTGTATGTCTGGCACTAAGCAACTGGCACACTGTTAAAATTTCAGGCTGCCTCTTTGCTCCCTGTCCAGCTATGGGTTGATTTTGTAGAGTTCCCTACTGCTAGCAGCCCTGCGGATCCCCTTCCACATTCGCAGATCACGCTAGCACCAATGGCCGCAGATTTTGTGGGGTGCAGACTTCCCCCAAACCTCTACATCCCGTTGTGCGCATTCCTGTCTCCAGCCTGGATCTCAGACCTCACCTTTTCCTAGTTGAAATCTGACCTTTCCATGAGAAGGTGCAGAGCTCCTCCGAGTCCGCGTATTCACGCTGCTTGAGATCCGGTGTTCCTGGGTTTGCAGCTGGTCCCTGGGTTGTGTTGTTGTAGATTCCTGGGATGTATAGGTTTCCAATAACAGCCCCTCTCCCCTTCAAGATGGCATGGTCTCCGTGGCAGAGCCAGTTGCTCTGAGAGAGATTTCAGTAGCAGTGGAGGCAGGTCAGGGGAGCCCGGTCCAGCAGTCCCCAACAGTCCCTTGGAGTATAGCTGTCCCTCACTCACAAATATACACTCCCTGTACATTCACACACACTCCTTTCATTCTCTCACACACTATCTTGCAGTCTGCCTTCCTGTCAACAGCCATCTTTAATCCCCTTCTCTTCTTAATACGCATAGAAATGCATCTGAAAGATTCCAACTAACCTCAGAAACAAGCCTGAGATAATGACCAAGATTAAATGGCCTGAACATCTCATTCATATCAATATCAATTCATAATCCTGTTTTATTTAAGTGGTTATCTTTGTCCTCTGGAATTTCAATTAGCCACAGGATGCCAGTGCTGATAATGACACAGCCTGCCAAGGGAAGTTATTTCCTCTGCTTCCACAACTCCCAGGTTCACTCTGTAGAAGCTGTGTCCTGACATAATATCTCTCACTCCCCTCATTCCCCCCTCCCCGCAACACACACACAATATTTAGAAAAAAAGAAAAGAAAAAGATCTGGGGAAAGGGAGAACTCATTCAAGTAAATCCAGAGCAATTTATTTGCTCATTAAAAATTTTACTAGAGCCCTGGCCAGTGTGGCTCAGTTGGTTGGAGTGTGTCCTGCACAATGAAGTGTTGAGGGTTTAATTCCTGGTCAGGACACATACCCAGGTTGCAGGTTCGATTATCAGTTGCGGCACATGTGGGAGGCAACCGATTGATGTTTTTCTCTCTTTCTCTCTTTCTCTCACTTCCTCTCTCCCTAAAATCAATAAAAGCATGTCCTCAGGTGAGGATAAAAAAATATATCTATACTAGAGGCCTGGTGCATGAAATTTGTGCATGGGGGTGTCCCCTCAGCCCAGCCTGCACCCTCCTCCCCTCGGGGATCGGGCCTAAACTGGCAGTCGGACATCCCTCTCACAATCCAAGACTGCTGGCTCCTAACTGCTCACCTGCCTGCCTTCCTGATCGCCCCTAACTGCCCCCCTGCCAGCATGGTTGCCCCCAACTGCCCCCCCCACTAGCCTGGTCACCCCCAACTGCCCCTCTGCTGGCTTGGTTGCCCCTTATTGCCCCCCTGCCAGCCTGGTCACCCCCAACTGCCTGCCCTGCCGGTCTGGTTGCCCTTTACTGCACCCCCTGCTAGCCTGGTTGCCCCATGCAGCCTGCCATTCAGTTGTTTTGTCATCCCTCGCTAACCCCCCTGCCAGCCTTGTCACCCCATGCAGCCTGCTGTTTGGTCCTTACTGTTACTGTGACGGTGACCCAGACAATTTGCATATTCCTCTATTATTAGTATAGAGATAAATAGATAGATAGATAGATAGATAGATAGATAGATAGATAGATATACTAAAAGTGTAACATGCTAATTAGACCAGAGAGCTGAACGACCTTCTGGACGTCCTTCCAGATGACCTTCTGGATGAAGCCGGGGCTGCGAGGGCCAAGGCAGCTGCTGCGGCTGCGAGGGCCAAGACCCTTGCAAAAATTTTGTGCATCGGGCCTCTAGTATATATATAAAAGCCTAAGTGACCAGAAGAGTCGACTGGTCGCTATGATGCATACTGACCACCAGGGGACAGACACTCAACACATAGGATCAGGCTCTCTCCTGTCTGGATCAGGCTCCCTCCTATCTAGATCAGGCCTGCAGGGAATGGGCCGAAACTGGCTAACTGACATCCCCGGAAGGGTTCTGGATTGCAAGAGGGTGCAGGCCAGGCCGAGGGACCCCACCGATGCATGAATCCGTGCACCGGGCCTCTAGTGTGTGTGTGTGTGTATGTATGTGTATATATGTGTGTGTATATATATATATATATATGTATATATATATATATATACATACACACACATATATATACATACATATATATATATATATATATATATATATATATATATATATACACATATATATGTATATATGGCAGGTGTTGTTACCTTTTGCAATTTTTATGACCCATCTCATTTCTGTTTTCTAAGTCACAAACATTTTAAACTATTACTGATATTACAATTTCCCAGACATTATTTGATTCTTAAATTCATTTTCCATAGTTTTTCATACAATTTCTGGTCATATTTATGTTAGATATAAGCAACAACTAGATTTTAGTGTAAACAGTAAACTACTAGCTCCACTCTTTGCCCCCTTACCCTGCTCATTTTCCTTCTTAGTGTTTCTCACCACCTGTCATCTAGTTATTTGTTCATTGTCTCTTCCTCCCCACTGAAATGTGACTTGCACAAGACAAAAAGTTTTGACTCTTCTAGTTATCCAAAGACTCCCCAGTGCCTAGAACAGTGTTTGGCAAATATTTATGGTAGTTTTGTGTGTGTTTTTAATTTCTTGAATTAGTGAGTAGGATGTCTGAGCTGTACAGCTTGTTCATTTCAAGTTCTGTGGTGAATATTCTCTTACACCTGAGGAATCTCCCCCAGACCAGATTGTTACCATTATCTTCATTTGCCACTTCATGACCAACAAGATAGTACCCCAGGTGCCATAAAAATGGCTGAAATGCTTTCCTTGTGCATGTGCCTTTATATTTCCCTTGACAATATATGGTCTTCACATTAACTGACATTCCTTCATTCATTCAATAAATATTCACTGAGAAATTACAATGAGCCAGACACTAGCCCAGAAAGAGACATACACAAATAAATAATATATTGCACCCTTGCTGTAACTCCTTTAGAGCACAGCCCCAGAAAAAAAATATCAGAATTTCTGCCATCTCCACAGTTGTTTGTGGATTTCTCCACAAAACTGTATGAGAGCCTTGTTATTGGGATATCACTCTTTTTCTGATTTTTCTGATACCTTTCTGTATCTCCTCCGTCACTGGTGTTTCCTTTGCTCCCTGCACGTTAAATGCCCTTGTTGACAAGTTTCTCCCCTCAATCCTTGCTCTTCTTGCTCTCTATGTGACCTTACCTGCTCTCATGTTTTTATTGATCATGCATATCATTCCCAACTCTGTAGCTCACAGTTCTCCCTGCAATTTCAGACTTGCATAGCCAAACATCTGTTGGGCATTTCTGCCTGTGTGTCTCAACATGTCAAAATATTTTTTCCCTACATGTAGTTTATTTTATTTTAGGGTATTTTTTAATATTTTATTTTTTTCAATTACAGTTCACATTCAGTGTTATTTTATGTTAGTTTCAGGTATGTAGCAAAGTGATTTATATAATTTAATAATTTATATAATTTAAGAAGTGATCACCTGATAAATCTAATACCTACCTGGCACCATACATAGTAATTACAATATTATTGACTATATTTCCTAGGCTGTACTTTACATCCTTGTGACTATTTTGTGACTAGCAATTGTACTTCTTAATCCCTTCACCTGTTTCATGCAGTCCCCTAACCCCTCACCTCTGCAACCATCAGTTTGTTCTGTATATGTATGAGTCTGTTTCAATTTTGTTTGTTTATTTTGTTATTTGGATTCCACATCTAAGTGAAATAATGTGGTTATTTGGCTTTTTATGCCTGATTTATTTCACTTAGCACAATAGCCTCTAGGTCCATGCACGCTGTCCCAGATGGTAAGGTTTCATTCGTTTTTATGGCTGAGTAATATTCTACTTCAACATGTCAAAATATTAATTCTGCTTTTTCCTTTAAAATCTCTTTTCATTCTTTGTTGACGGCAGCACCATCTAGCCTGTCACTCTGGCTCGGAACTGGACATGAACCTTGACTCTTCCTTTTCTATAAGCCTCCACCTCTCCATCCCTGCCTATTTTTCTCCTAAATATTTCTTAAATGTGTCGCTCCTGTGCCATCCTAACTGCCATTGCCCTGTTTCCATCTCTCACCACCTTTTCCCGAGGCTACTGCAGCAATCTTCTAAATGATATTTCATTTCTGTCTTGTCCACTGTCTCACCCACCCTGCCTTTCATAACTTTGCTCACTCTGTCCCTCTGTCTAGACTCCCCTCCCTTATTCTTTTCACCTGATTTTCTCCTGCTCATCCTTCAAAACTCAGCTTGGCCCTGCCACCAGGAGGGCTGACTCTACCTCCTCAGCCCTTTCCTGATACTTTCATCATGCTACCCTCAGCGAACTCCCACCCTACTTTCTTTTGGTTCCTACCTGCCTGTCTCTCTTATTAGAGTGTCAGCTCTTTGGGGGCACAGTGTCTTACTTACTTTCCTAGATCCAGAGGTAAACATGTCAATTAGAACTTAATAGTCCCTTCAGAAATGTTTGAATAAGTGAAAGATGAATAAACAAAAGAACAAACAGGCAAACAAAGGGTGACTTTGAGGTACAATATTAGGATATCAAAAAATGTAAGATTATATTCTTTCTATTTTAGATAACAATCTTCTAAATTGATTAGGAAAAAAGAAAACATGAAAGGGCTATAATCTACCAGAATTTAGGACATACTTAAATACCCTACTGTTTTGATCTGATTTGGCCTTTTTGAGTCTGATGTTGCAGAGAGTATCTGGGCCTACATAAACTGCTAGTGCTCTGAAATATATGTTGAATATTTTGATATAAACTTTTTTGCCTATGGCTTGGTTTCCTGTAAGCACCTTGACTCTAGACCAATTTGCATGTCTGCTATAAATGAAAAATGTTTCATAGTTCCTACTTCTAACGCATAAATCTAACCTTGATCAATGTCAGCAAACCAGGCCTCTGGCAATCACTTCACAATTTTGACTGTCTGGAGAAGTTCATTGTCGTCTTTGGATAACTATACCCTGACATGGCAGGTTGAGTTAGTATCAGTGGAGCCTTGTCAAACCTGTTTCTTAACAAAAATGACCTCAAGCGGGAGTGTGTAGTTTTTTCTGAGAAAGCTTTTCTTCCCCTGAGTAGAGCACAGCCTCCACAAATGTCTTTGAAGCTTTTATACAGATGATTGTGACACTGAACATGAGGGATTTGGATGGCCATCCTAAAGTGACCCATCACACAGAAGGGTAAAACGCCACTGCTCTTGAGGTCTTAAAATATAATCTTTTTCTCTTGAATTCATGGGAATGGGAAGTTTTGTGATCAGGCCACTTGAGAAGAAAGAATGCAAAATAGGAATTAGTGTTATAGCCATTTGTCACTCATTAAAAAAATGCTCAGAATAGGCTTTTGATATTATAGCATTTTTAGTATTCATCTCAGCACAGTGCTGAGTGTGTCTTCCCTCCAAAGCACGTGACTCCTCTACCTTCTCCATCTCTAATTGATGCACCCAGTCACCTAGGTTCAAACCCTTGGCGTCAACTTTGACTCAAGCCTTTTTTATACTGATCCCCTAGATTTAGTGATCACCGATTAGATTTTTTTTTTTTTCTCTTGAAAACTGTTGTACCTCTAGGTACTCTAAAATGCTCTTATTTGAACACAGCCACTTTTTCCATCTTTCTTGGTCCATCAAACCCACGGTACTTGTGCTTCTCCATGGAGTTTTCTACAAGCCTTCATCCCATTTCAGTTTCCCCTCATTTCGGCATCTACCCAACTATAACCCTTTTGTCAGCCATTTCAGCACTCTATTCAAGAGCCCTCCTCATTCACTCGGTACCCGATTCTTCAGTTGCTACTGGCTTTACCATCCCCGGCCTGGAAATATCCCTTGACCATTTCCTCCTGAATTGCCCCCAGATGAATTTATGCTGTAGGCAATAACACTTAATGGTAGTATGTTGATCAGGTCCATTGCTAGTGAAAGGAAAATTGTAAATCCATTAGATAGAATTTTGAAAACAAAACATCTGTCACAGTACATCTGCTGGGTTCTGCAAAACTGTGATTTCTGTAATTATTGAGAGGTTTCTGTAACCTGCATGCCTAACTAGTATTTTACATGTTGAAAATTATTCTAAAAAGATGAAAAACAGAACACCAGTTATACTGAAAGAATTTTCTTTAGAATTTACATGAATCTAATCTGATAGAATGGAGGAATATAATTGAAAACTATGAAGAAAAATCCAGGTATAGAATCTCACCATCCTAATATTTCCCCCCTGATTAAAAGCAACATACCAGCATGTGTTTTTCAAATACAGGCAGTCGCAATCTTACAAATGGCTTGTAGACAGATGTAGGACATATTATTGTTTGAATCCTGATTACTCAAGTGGGAAAGCTTTGTTTAGATGTCAGTTGTTTGGAATCCAGAAAGCATTTTCCCACAGAAGCAATGTTATAAATGATGCTTGGGCTCCCCCAGGATAGCCAATAATGTCACTGAAATCCTATACATTTGCAGTGGAACAGTAGCAAACACATTTGTGATACTAATAATTAAACCAAAGGAATAGCATTGAATGAGATAATTTTATACTTCTGATGGTACTTGAGGAAGAATGGGTTTCATTATAAGCTGATGAAGACATAGATGGAGACGGTGTGAAGTCTCAGAAGAGGCCTCAGGAGCATTTTTGAAGACTTTCAATGGCACATGTTCTTTAGGAGGCCTAATCGAATTTAAAACTTGTGAACTTTCACTTTCCCCCTTTTTTTCAGTACAGGGGTTTTGTGCTGAGATTACTACACTGTGATTGAGGGCAGTGATTTACTAGAGATCACAACAAAGGGGGATAATGGAGTTATAGTGCCAGAAGAAATTTTTGAAAAAGACATACAAATACATAAGATAAAAAGAAAACTATATACTTTAGCAATCCACAAGCACCACCTTCCAAAGGAAAAGGAGTTCAGAAAAGTTGAAATAATATTAGAGAGGCTAAGTTGAACCACACAATGAAGAGATGATACAGGGAGAGAAGAGTCAACTACAGGGCTTGCTGGGGTAGGGAGAGAGGTATTTATGTGCCTCTCCCGCCCCCCCCCCCCCCCCCCCCCCCCCCCCCCCCCCCCCCCCCCCCCCCCCCCCCCCCAGTTTTATAGGATAGATGTTGGAATGGGGAAAGAAACTTTGGGAATGTGCTGCCTTGGGTGTCAAAGGTTAAGCCGAGAGAGAGAGAGAGAGAGAGAGAGAGAGAGAGAGAGAGAGAGAGAAGAAGAAGAAGAAGAAGAAGAAGAAGAAGAAGAAGAAGAAGAAGAAGAAAAGAGAATTATTTTCTTAGTTTTGTTGCACATTATAAATTGAATCCTCCTCTGGTGTCCTTGGAGAAAATTCAGTAACTATTTACATTGTTTTCTAATCATGTTTTATTCTGATTGATTTATACTTGCATGCAGCTCCATGCCAGTAGGGAACTGGGGGGTAGCTTGGCATTATTTAAATTATACAATTGTGATAGATTTCCCGAAATCACATTAATTGAGCTGTCAGTGAGGAAAGGGAGATGAGGAACTCCTCATAGCATGATTTCTCTGAAGACAGAGAAGAAAGGTGATAGAGGAGGGACATTGAGCCACATAGTTCTCTGTTCTGCTCATCAGCTGATTGCCAGGTATTTCATTCAACAAATATTAATTGTGCTATGTGCTAGGCACTGGGCTAAGTGTTTGGAGATACATTGTAAAAAGTACTTGGAATACAGTGGTAAACATGACATTGTCTCTGCCCTCACATGGGAGGCAGGTACAGATAACTAAATAGGAAATTATAATGAATTGTGTTAAGTGCTGATGTGGAAATACTATTTAATATTAATATAGAAATATTATCTAACTCAGACTTTGACAATTAGGAAACACTTCCTAGAGCATTCTAAGATGATATCTAAAAGTTGAATAGAGGTGAAATAGGAAACGAGGAGATGAGAGGCAAATGTTCCTAGCAAAAGAAATAATATTTAAGACTCCATCATATGGCAAGGAGTCTGGAGAGGGGACTAAAAACAATAGCCAAAGAAATATTTCCTCTCTGGCAATGATGTTACAACTTGAGCCTGAACAATGTTCTACTAAGAGCACTTAAGCCCGATAAAAGACAAACATTTTATTTGAAACCATGGGAAAGCTGCCAAGGCAGCCAGGGCTTAAGTTAAAATCTTGAGTAAGGAAAACTAGAGAGAAGTTAGCCATATTTCCCTTTTAGGCATTTGTCAGTTTGAGATGTGTGATACAAAGTAGTCATCAGAGGTCTCAGCTATCTAATAGGGCTGGAGAGAGAGAAAAAAAAAAAATGGGTGCTGTCCATGCAGTTAGCACGAGAGGGGCCAAATCTTGAAGAGAAGGGATGAATAAAGAAATGAACCTGGAAATCAGTAGATTTTTCCTCTAATCACTTGACAATTTCTTAAGCTGTTTATGTCCTGAGAAAGCCTGATTGAGCAGAAAGTAGCTGAAAAGCAAAGTGGAGTTTCCCCCAGTTTCATTGTTACTAAAGAAATAACAATTAATGTTCACAACCTTCCATAGAGAAGAGACACCAGGAAACACCTCAGGATCTCTTGAGACCCCTGCAGAATCTACTCTATGAACTGGGGGTAAGTTAGAGATAGACTGTACCTTTAAAAGACTGCAACTCAACTTCTAGTCATTCTACTACTTGATTAGAATAAGCTGATTTGCCTTTACTCTAACTGCCTACAAAGGAAAGGCTGAATCCTCTCTGAAGGAAAATACCATGTATAGCTCCTACAGTTTTATCCATACAAAATTTCTGTAGCCAATAAAAAATTAATAGGCATATGAAGAAATTGGACTATGGGAAAAATCAGACAATATAAATAGACCTACAAATGATGTGGGTATTGGCATTCTCATAGATTTTAAAATTATTATGAATTTTAAAAGTTACTGTGATTAATATGTTAAAGAAAATAGATGATCATATAGAGAATTTCACCAGGGAACTGGAATCCACTTAAAATAAGAAGAGGATAGTCAGAGAGGTGGGAGGAAAGTGTCATAAAATTAGTGAAGACTATTTCAATAAGGAGAGAGTAGTTGACACTGATTGATGGCTGCAGAGAGATTCTTTGGATATAGTAAAAATCAGAGTGAGTTTTGAGAAGACCTTTGGATTTTATAAATAGGTTGCTGGTGACTTTGCATGTAAACAGTTTCAGTGGAGTGGTGGGTATAGAAGCCATGACGGTCATGAGTAGGTGAGTAGGGAAGATGACTGTGCAAACATAGAAGGTATCATGGCCTTAGTTAAAGTTGGGGTTCATGAATTTATAGTGATAGCAATCTATATGGTTCTATAATTTTCTCTAGTAGCAGTAATCAAATTGGCTAGAAATATAGAGATTGGTTGGACTATTGTGTTGATTCAGAGTTGGAATTTTGTCAGCAATGTTTGAGAGAAGTGCAGTGGGTGGGGAAAGGGAATTGAGGAATTAGTGAGAGAGGAGATAAAGATGTTGTTTTTTTTTGGTTGGAAGTAACAGCTAACCCAACTTAGAGTGGCTTTAAAAAGTAAGCAGTTATTATTATCATATCACAAATGTGGAAGTAGGTGGCTCCTCCCCTTGGTTCAGTGGCTTAAGTGTGTTAGGGCTAGAATTTCATTCTTTTCACCTTTCATTCATGGTCATAAGATAGCTCTGGCTCCAGATATCTATACTAATAAAAGGGTAATATGCTAATTAGACCGGGAGACCTTCTGGACGACCTTCAGGACCTTCCGGACAAAGCCACAGTGACTGCCTGAAGCTCAGGGAAGCTGGGGATGGCAGCTGTGAGCTCAGGCAAACTGGGGATGGCGGCTGCCCTCAGTTAGGGGGCAATCAGGCTGGCAGGGGAGCAGTTAGGGGGTGATCAGGCCAGCAGGGGAGCTGTTAGGGGCATCAGGCTGGCAGGCAGAGGCGGTTAGGGGCGATCAGGGAGGTAGGTAGGCAAGTGGTTAGGAGCCAGCAGTCCCAGATTTCGAGAGGGATGTCCGACTGCCAGTTTAGGCCCAAGGGGTCCCAGGTTGGAGAGGGTGCAGGCCAGACTGAGGGACACCCCTCTGTGCACGAATTTCATGCACCGGGCCCCTCATCTTATATATATTCAAAAAAAGAATGGGGAAAAGAAAATGCCAGCTCTATCTGTTGCTTTTATCAGGAAAACTTTTACCAGCATCTCACTGCCAAGAACTGTACTACATGTCTTGCTACACAAAATGTTGATAAAGTATTTCATTTACTCGCATCTAAAGGTGAGGGAGAACGTAATTGGCAATTGTTGTTGGATTAGCCAACTACTAGTATCTGCAACAAAATAGCAGATACATTATGGAGTCTAGGCTAAAGTGGGAAAGACGTTAGGACAGGAATGGACTAATAGCTAAAAACAGAGTAGAGGGGTCCAGAAATAAATACCTTTTAAAATGAAGAACAGATATACTGGGAGTTATTACGTGATAGAACTGGAAGCATAGGAGGCTGTGATCAGAGAAAAGTATGGAATGGACTAATAGCTAAAAACAGAGTAGAGGGGTCCAGAAATAAATACAAAAGTTACAAAAATGTTTTCTAGTAACTTCATTTAAGTACTGTATGCCAACACAGTACTTAAATGAAGTAAATTTCCAGGTTTGGAAAAAATAGACTTCTCTGGTGATATAGACTGCTTATTAAAACATTGCAATCCAGTTTTTAGGGTGGTGATTATTATAATTTATTAGTTCATCACCATTTGGAACAATAGCTGTTCTAATGTAATTAACCATTGAAAGAAATACATTTTAAGTGTCCTAAATTACATTTCTAATTGCTTGTAAGGAAAACCCTCTAGAATTTTAAAATCCACTTTATCTTATGAAAAGCTTCAGTGCCTATCCCTATTGTTGCACTATTACTTTAGATTAGAGTAACTTCATTTTAAAATTACATGTCAGATATAATTTGCTAGTAAAAATGTGAAATGTATGGCCTCACTCTGAAGGAAAAAGCCTATTCAGCATTTTTAAATATCATATACCTAAACAGAACTTCCAGAATGATTAGATCACATCTGGCCCAATGCAGATCTATTTGTACTTGCATAATGCATGTACACGTGCACACTGTTATGTTTTATTACTATTTGGGTGCATTGATTTTTCTATAAAGAGAACTATCATCCACGTCTTTTTGCACAGAAGTACACTTAAACATTGGCATAGGTAAACAACTTGCTAAAATATAACCCATGTTTGGCACAACTATTACTGGTGTCACAGATTTTACATCTGTAATATTTCTGAAAATCTAGCTTGAACACTTTGGAACATTTTTTCTGGGTGAATGCAGAGGCAGTTTGATGAGTTGTAAAACTTCTACAATTCATTTTGCATTCTACTCTAGGCCAAATCTTAAGTGTCACTAAATCTGATTCCATCTTGAATGATGGCCCAGTTTCATCTCCAGAAAGAGGTTTTCCTCTCTCACGCTGGGCAAGTGGGCAATTTGAAACAAAGGCAGTGGCTTTGCCAGAAGGCAAATATTAAGAATGAGAAAGAGTTAGAAATAGGTAAGCAAAATCCAAAAAGTATATCTGAAATCCGAAGGTACAGGCAGCTTTAACTCTGCTCTATTTTTTCTCTTGTGATCCTGTTTGAAGAAATGTGTCAAATTATTATAAGTAAAGTAAAACTCACTAGCATACTGTACAAACAATCTTGAAGGGGTATACATTCCTTGCCCTTGCTTAGCATAAAGTAAAATCCATCCTAAGACATTACTTCCTCCTCATCAGGAGGGAGAGCCTCTTCGGAGGCTGTGTGGACTGTGTTGAGGACATGGCAGTTGACAACAGAGTGAGCGAGCCCAGTGACATGGCAAAGGCTGCTTTTGCCTCCTATATTTAATATGGAGAGCAATTGGTCCATTTCTGCCTCAGTGCACAAGCTCTCTGGATTGGGTTCCCGATATTCATGTTGTGTTTTTCTAATTTCTTATTTTGCAATGATTTCAAATTCACAGAAAAATTACAACAATAACACTGAAAATTCCTGTGTACCCTTTACTCAGATTCACCATTTTAAATATTTTAAACATATGTTTCGTTATGCCCCTTTACTCTTTAATATGTCAGTGACTATTTTCTAAAAATAAGATTATTCTCTTAGGTAACCACAGTAAAATTATCAAAGTCAGAAAAATTATCATTAATATAATACTTTTATCTGACTAATAGCCCACAGTCCATATTCCAGTTGTCTCAATCGTCTCAATGGTATTTTTTTCTATCATTACCCCTCTAGTCCAGGATCATATATTGCATTTAGTTGTCTTACCTTTTCAGTTTCCTTTGCTGTGGAACAGTTCCTCATGACATTGCATCACCTTGTTGAATATGAAGAATACTGGTCAGTTGTTGTATATAATGTTCCTCATTTGGGGTTTCTCTCATGATTAGATTCAGGTTATGCAGTCCCATGCAAAATATGTCCTTCCGATTTCACATCTGGAGGCTCACAGCGCCCCTCTGTTCCTCATTGGTAATGTTCATTTTGATCGCTCATCAGTGTGTTGCCTGGTGTCTCTACTTAATAGGTACTCTTTTTACCATTTTAACTAATAAGCAATTAGTGGGGAGACAATTTAAGACTACTAGGTGTAATAACGATTGATGATTCTAGCCTGAACAGAGCTTTACAACAATGGTTATAAGTCATCTTGTGTGAATTTCCTCTGAAACAGGAAGAAAAAAATGTTTTCTAGTAATGTTCAGACGAATCCAATTGATTTTCTTTGTGAATGTTCTAATATAGGCTGTTGTTCTCTGTGGAATCACAGAGTAGTGTATTCATTCTAACTCAGTGAAAATGAGCAGAAATTAAAATCAAATGAGTTGTGTTCTAGAATTAATATAAATGTATATATGCTTACCAACAAGTTATAGAATAAACTCTCCTAAAACTGTACTCCAGGTAAATATAAACACAATGTTATTGCTTCTTGAAATAAAGAATGTTTTTAATTGACTTATTGGCAGAATTCTATAATTTCCAACAACCTTAGTTTTTCTAGAATTTGTTTTATGTGCTTTTCAAATTTTCAGCCTTTGCTTTTCCAGAATTATCACTTCATCCATTTAGTCATGCTCCATCTAATTAATGTATTTCTATTCTTCCTTCCTTCTGCCCTAAATCCTTTGTGGATGCGAGTATTTAAATTTTCAACCTGGTTTTAATTCATACTCTTCTTATAAGTTATGCATGTAATTTATTTAATAAATATCTTGGCCATGTTCTACAATTGGACATGAAACCTTTCAGGCATCACAATGAAAGAGAGTAAAGTCATATTATGTCAATGTTATATTACAAAATGGTTGTATAATAGTTGTTAATTGCTGATTTGTATATTTAGAAAACTGTTCAAAAGACAAATTATATTCAGTGTATCAACTCTAATTTTAATCTTTTCATTTAAAATTTTAATCTTTTTTATTTAGCATTCCCCATAAATAGGCAACAGTTTTAATGTTTCAGTGAAAAGAAAATTTCAACATTCCCATGAACCCTGACTACTTTGTATATACATATGTAAATGAAATAGGTAAAGTAAGTTATTTACCTGACAACTTTCTAGCTACTTTCTTAAGTGTCTGATACCTTTTGGATAAGTAAATTGATAAACATTAGGTTCATTGGATCCCTCAGCCAGATGATCAAAGCCAACATCATTAGTGATAAGACATGTAGATAATATGTTCCCCAAGACAAATGATCCCAGTCTAATCATGAGGAAAATACCAGATACCCAAATTGAAGGAAATTCTACTTGACCATTACTCCTGATACTGTCAAGGTCAACCAGAACAAGGAAAGTCTAAGAACTGTCGCAGTCTAGAGTTGCTTAAAGAGATATGAGGACTAAATATGATGTGCTATCCTGAATGAGATTCTGAGACAGAAGGACATTAAGTTACAAGTGAGGCAATCCAAACTAAGTATGAATTTTACCTAATGATAAAGTATCAGTGTTGGTTCATTAGTTATGACAAACATACCACACTAGTTGAGATAGTAACTATAGGGCAAAGTGAGCACAGGGTTTATGGAAACTGTACTATCTTTGCAATTTTTCTGAAAAGCTAAAGTTATTCTAAACATTTTATGTAAGAAAATGGCTCATTTGGAATAATATATTTGATGTGAGATGTGAAGTTAGAAATTCTAAAATCAGCAGAAAGTTCCTAATATGTAAAATGCTATAAACATATTGTTTTTATTTTTGTACTAGAGGCCTGGTGCACGAAATTCATGCAACGGGGGGGGGGGGGTGTCCCTCAGCCCAGCCTGCACCCTCTCCAATCTGGGACATCCCTCTCACAATCCAGGACTGCTGCTTCCCAACTGCTCGCCTGCCTGCCTTCCTGATTGCCCCGAACCGCTTCTGCCTGCCAGCCTGATCACCCCCTAACCACTCCCCTGACAGCCTGATTGATGCCTAACTGCTCCCCTGCCAGCCTGATTGCCCCTAAGTGCCCTCCCCTGCATGCCTGGTCATGCCTAACTGCCCTCCTCTGCAGGCCTGGGTCCCCCCCCAAATGCCCTTCCCTGCAGGCCAGGTCACCCCCAACTTCCCTCCAATGCCAGCCTGGTCACCCCTAACTGCCCTCCCCTGCTGGCCTGATAGCCCATAACTGCCCTCCCTTGCAGACCTGGTCCCTCCCAACAGCCCTCCCCTGCTGGCCATCTTGTGGTGGCCATCTTGTGTCCACATGGGGGCAGCCACCTTTGACCACATAGGGGCAGCCATCTTGTGTGTTGGAGTGATGGTTAATTTGCATATTACTCTTTTATTAGATAGTATAGAGGCCTGGTGCATGGGTGGGGGCCGGCTGGTTTGCCCTGAAGAGTATCCCGGATCAGGATGGGGGTTCCCTTGGGGCATGGAGTGGCCTGGGTGAGGGGCCTGTGGTGGTTTGCAGGCCGGCCACGCCCCCCAGCGACCCAAGCGGAGGCCCTGGTATCTGGGATTTATTTATCTTCTATAATTGAAACTTTGTAGCCTTGAGTGGAGGCCAGGGCCAGCCAGGGTGTGCGGGAAGCTTGGCTTCCTCCATTGCCAGGGAAACACAAGCCTCCTGCTCGCTCCATGGCCACAGCCATCTTGGTTGGGTTAATTTGCATACTCGCTCCTGATTGGCTGGTGGACATGGCTTGTGGCTGTGGCGGAGGTATGGTCAATTTGCATATTACTCTTTTATTAGATAGGATATATTTTTTCTTTTTTTAATCTTTATTGTTGAAACTATCACATAGGTCCTCCTATCCCGCAATAAACCTCTTCCAGCCTGCTCACATCCTCTCCCCACCCCCCAAGTCCTCACCACCACATTGTCTGTGTCCATGGGTTACTCATATATACATACAAGTTCATTGGTTGATCTCTTCCCACCCACCCTCCCCTCCCTTCCCTCTGAGGCTCAATAGTCTGTTCATGCTTCCATGACTCAAAAATAGGCCAAGAGGCATAAACATATTTTTATACTTGATAAAGAATAGATATTATCCAAGATCACTACCATCTCGCTTTATGTTTTTAAAATAACATGTGCAAATATAATATGATATATACTGATAAAGCAATTATTGTTAATCAGAATTTCAAGTATTATGTGTTCCTGAAAATAGTACAAAATGATGAGGAGACGATGGTCCCTGTGCATAATAATGTAGGTGAACATAATTTATACACACACAGAGAATGGAGTGTTCATTCCAATCTCTGATGCATCCTAGGGAAAGCACTATCTAACTTAGATCATTGCTTCACACTTCCTGGAGACGCCATACAAATAAAACACTTGAAGTACCAGAGAAATCTGAGAATTTCAAGGAGTTTCCAAACTGAGAGGAAAATGCAGTTAAGTTTTCACATACTCATAAAGAGTCTGTTTTAGAATGCACCAATGGAAGCTCAGGCGCAGCTATTACAATATGTGGCATTTTATGGACAAAGACAAAATTACATTTCTTTGAAAACTTAATACCATTTTCTACCTTGAATACTCAAAATAAAATTTTCTATGAATAATTACTCAGATGTAATATTGACCATATGAAGCCACATTAGCACTTCTGGCTCTTTAGAATGAAAATATTTTATGAGTCAGCTTTTAATTAAAGAAAAACATACTGTTGGTCTGAGGTTATCCTATCTAATAAAAGAGTAATATGCAAATTAACCATCACTCTGCTACACCCACAAGCCACGCCCACCAGCCAATCAGGAGCCAGTATGCAAATTAACCCAACCAAGATGGCTGCAGCCATGGAGCAAGCAGGAGGCTTGGGTTTCCCCGGCAATGGAGGAAGCCAAGCTTCCCACACACCCTGGCCAGCCTAGGCCTCCACTCAAGGCTACAAAGTTCAATTATAGAAGATAAATAAATCCCAGATACCAGGGCCTCCGCTTGGGTCGCTGGGGGGTGTGGCCAGCCTACAAACCACCACAGGCCCCTTGCCCAGGCCGCCCCATACCCCAAGGGAACCCCCACCCTGACCCAGGACACTCTTCAGGGCAAACCAGCCGGCCCACCCATGCACCAGGCCTCTATACTATCTAATAAAAGAGTAATATGCAAATTGACCATCACTCCAACACACAAGATGGCTGCCCCTATGTGGTCAAAGATCCTTCCCCCATGTGGACACAAGATGGCTGCCACAAGATGGCCAGCAGGGGAGGGCAGTTGGGAGGGACCAGGCCTGCAAGGGAGGGCAGTTGTGGGCAATCAGGCCAGCAGGGGAGGGCAGTTGGGAGGGACCAAGCCTGCAAGGGAGGGCAGTTGGGGGCGACCAAGCCTGCAGGAGAGGGTAATTAGGGGTGACCAGGCCGGCAGAGGAGGGAAGTTGGGGGCGACCGGGCCTTCAGGGAAGGGCAGTTGTGGGGGACCCAGGCCTGCAGGGGAGGGCAGTTAGGTGTGACCAGGCCTGCAGGGGAGGGAAGTTAGGGGCAAACAGGCTTGCAGGGGAGCAATTAGGCATCAATCAGGCTGTCAGGGGAGTGGTTAGGGGGTGATCAGGCTGGCAGGCATAAGCAGTTAGGGGCAATCAGGAAGGCAGGCAGGTGAGCAGTTGGGAGCCAGCAGTCCTGGATTGTGAGAGGGATGTCCGACTGTCCATTTAGGCCCGATCCTGGGATCAGGCCTAAACAGGCATTTGGCAATCCCTCGAGGGGTCCCAGATTGGAGAGGGTGCAGACTGGGCTGAGGGATACCCCCCCCACCCCCGTGCACGAATTTCGTGCACTGTGCCTCTAGTCACATTATAACTCCATGAAAATTATCTTCAACATTTTGACAAGCTATGTTTTACATAAAATATTATGGAGGGATGGCAAATATCCTGTAAAACAAATAAATAGCCATTTAATATTTGTACACCAGAGTATATTAAATTACGAAGACCTTCAAATATTTCACACTAATACCTATTTGTATAATTTCTCCACTGGATTATTTATGTCATCTTTCAATGGCATTTTGGCTCCACAGCCTCTCCCCCATCAATCCAGTAGCCTAGCTGCTCTCTTTTCAGGTATGTTTCAATATTGGATGGAGAGTCATGTGTCCTGTAACCGCATAAAACACTGTTGCCAAAGAATATGTCATCAGATTGAGTGGGATCCAATAGAGGCCTGCATTACATAAAAGTTATACAGAATTATCCACAAGTGATTAAAGTCTAAAATACTTTTATTGCCCTGGCTGGTTTGGCTCAGTGGATAGAGCCTCAGCCTGCAAACTGAAGAGTCCCGGGTTTGATTCCGGTCAAGGGCACATGCCTGGGTTGCAGGCTCGATCCCCATTAGGTGGCGTATAGGAGGCAGCCAATCAATGATTCTCTCTCATCATTGATGTTTCTATCTCTCTCTCCTTCTCCCTTCTTCTCTGAAATCAATAAAAATATATTAAATAAAAATAAAATGCTTTTATTTACTGTCAAGGCACTGTGTGAGATGCTGTAAAGGTTGACAAATAAAGCCATGATCCTTGTTTTCAAGGGACATTCAGTTTATTGGAGGAGACAAATATTTATGCACATAATTTTAATATGGTACTTATTCATAATTCTATAACTCATAATTCATAATTCAGAGGTAAAATCTAAATTATATGGAAATATGGGAGAAGGAAGGATTGAATTTTACTAAGAAAAATTTATGGCAGAAAGAAAGTATTTGGAATGGGTCCTGAGTGAATGGGTTAAACTTTGACAGGTAAAAATAGAATAGGAGAGAGAAGTACTAGTAAGTGCAGGGTGGGAGGTATTTCAGAGGGAGCATGAAAGGGAAAAAGTGCCCAGTGTTTATAGTGAGACTAGAGCCGTGGTCAGCAAACTGCGGCTCGCGAGCCACATGCTGCTCTTTGGCCCCTTGAGTGTGGCTCTTCCACAAAATAGCACGGCCTGGGTGAGTCTATTTTGAAGAAGTGGCGTTAGAAGAAGTTTAAGTTTAAAAAATTTGGCTCTCAAAAGAAATTTCAATCATTATACTGTTGATATTTGGCTCTGTTGACTAATGAGTTTGCCGACCACTGGACTAGAGTAACATGTTAGTCAGATCATGGAAGACCAAATAGATGACTGGGTAGTTTGGACAATATTCTGTATGCAGTGGGGAGCCATTAAAGGTTTCTGAGCAGTAGAATTTCAAAATCACACCTGATATTGGAATGATCTATCAGGCTGAAGGAGATTGGAAGGGACAGAGACCACTTAGGTGATGCAATAATAAGGCTCAAGTTTATTTAAGTAGAATTCTTAACTTAATTTTAACAGGTTAGTATGTGTGATAAGTAAACTCTGAGGTGGTCCCTCATGATCCCACCTGCTGGTGTTCATGCCCATTGAATGTGGGCTGGGCCTCTGGTCTTTCTTCTGATGGGATGTCACTTCTGAGATGAGGTTACAAAAAGATCTGGCCTATCTTGTTTGAGGCTAAATTATCAAATATTTCATTTCAATAATTTGTGTATGTAGAATAGTTTCAAGGTTACTGGATTATTAACATCCAGAATATTCTCCATATTCCTTTGTATAATCTTAACTATTGAAAAAGTTTGCTCCCCCTTAACATTTACAACTTTTAGAGAAATGAAAGCTACAGGATTTATATGTAAGAGGGGCCTTGGGAACCTATTTTGAAATTTCTCATATTTTTGTTCATCCTTTTTAGGGAGACAAATTTGTTTTTAAAGTTTTTAGAGTACCATAGTTAGAGGACAGTAACTTTTTTTCACTGCAGCTTTGATAATGGGGGAAAAAACTGCTGGAAAATAATTAAAGAAGTTGCTAATCAGTTCATTAATCAAGTGTATCTGCTGCACATTATACTGAAACAAATTGAAAAGGATGCTGTGCTAGCCAGAAACTCCTATTCAAATAAAGTCAAAAGTGAAGATAAACTAAATTGCCTTTTCCTTTGTGGTTGATTTCTATCTAAGTAGATCTGTCTCTAAAACATAGTAAAGGAAGTTGCACCACTACATAGATTCAAGCCTCCACTAAGATTCCACACTTACAGCGCCTTGGTCCTCCACGATTAATTTGAACTGTATTTAATCAGTCCGTCTTTAATTTTTGTTTTTTTTATTTTATTTGCATTTATAACCCACTGACCATTTTCATTTTCTGAATGCTGATTATACCTAGAAAAAAAGAGAGAGAAAAACAAATAATACCTTGCTCATTGCATTAAGACAACTGGTTTTGTAACCCAATTAAAAGAGTTAAATGCTTTATATATGTTACCCCCCAAAAAATCTAACACTGGACAAAAATATTTGTCAGCAATCAGAATGATTCCAGTCCTTCCACTCTCTATGGCGCCTTAGCTGTAACCATGGCAGTGAGGCACTGTAGCCTGAAAAAAATGCCAACAGATTTTCAATTATGATTACAGTAGATCTTCCAGAGAGGTGTCTGCAAAAGCCCAAGGTTATCTAGAGGGTAAAAAGAGTGCCTAAGTTGTGCCTTAAAACAATATAGTCCTTCCCCTCTTTTCTTGATACTGACCTTCAAATGTATTGGGGTTTCTAAAAGCCAAATCCTTGAAGAATTTGCAGGTTCAAAATTGGAATTCACTTGAGTTTCATCAAGTTTGAGCCACACACCAGTCTGTGTCTTTTTCTGAAAACGAAATAATTTAGATTTAAACAATAGCCTCAGAAGAAGAAACAGGTGACCTGACAATCACATTAAGACTCCTTTGGTATGGACAGATATATGTCATAACCTAGTAGCTTGTTTTATTTATTTATTCCTTTAATTTTGGCACCCAATTTCAAAAGAGCCCAGAAACCTTATGTATATATGTATTTTTATATTTGTAGACATGAATCTGAAATTCACAAACTCAGGTACATAAGAAATGTAATTTTCTTTATTTTTGCAACTGAATTTAATTTTATTTTGACACCCTATTCTGGGTAGTATTATGGAAGATGAGAAAACAAAATAGAAGAAAATATACACAAATTTATACTTCATACTATCCCCGCAATATTATAAGGATACAATATCCATTCATTGAGAAGTGAACTACATGGTTATTATAGATTATTTAGGATTATGCGGAATTTACAGATAAAAAAAATGAGCAAAGAAATGCCACTGGATACAAAGTATTTTGCTTTCCAAAAGCATTAATTTAAGCAATTGGCCCATGATTATCCATCTGCTCTAGCAGTGAAAGATCCCTAAAGACAATGCTTGTCTTCTATCCTTGTCATATTCAGTATACTGTTGACATTAACAAATATTTGCCCCAAATGGTTTAACTCAGGATCCAGAAGAGAGAAATATATGAACTTCAATGCGTCACTGATAGGATCTGAGTGAAAAATCTTTACATTTCTTTAAGGCTTAGATGAATGGACACAATTCCCTATGGTTTTGTTTATCTTTGTCCTGTTTCGTACTCTCAGAGAGAGAGGGAGGGAGAGGGCGAGGGAGAGGGAGAGGGGGAGAGAGAGAGAGAGAGAGAGAGAAAAATTAAAGAGTTCTAGAAGTTGGAAATGTCACCTGGAAATGGACAAATGGACACCTTTTCAGGAGTTGAGATAAAATATATCCTTTACCATTCTGCAAAAATGTAAACCAGATTCAAACAGTTTTTAATTGATTCACAAAAATCTGCAGTAGAATTTACTAGTAATTAGCACCTTACTGAAACAATAGTCAACTTCAGAATGGTGTAATGGAACATATTTGATTCTTTTGGATGTTTTTAAAAATAAGGTGTTAAAGATACAAAGAAAAATTTAAATAACAATATCACCAAGTTATTAATAGGGAATTGATCATCATTATGCAACTGATTAGAAGGTATAAATATTTAAACCCATCATGTATAAAATGATAGGCACTACAGAATATTAAAGCTGTGAAGGCAAGTGCTTGACAAATTCTAATTAGCTGTAAAGATAATCTAGAAGCAGCCTTGTTGTTGCAAACTTTAAGAAGCAAAGATGCATGACCTTCAGAGCCTTTGCTAACCATCAGTCACAGACTTAAAGTTTATTTATAATAATTTTGTACTTTGTAATTGTTCATACAACTGCAATGAACTTCTAGAGGAGATATATACATATGTTCATGTATCACTCTTGAGCTCTTTCTAGAGAAAAAAAAAAAAGCAAGGCAGTGAGAGAGAGAGAGCATGAGCATGGTGGTAAGAAAAATAAACCACCTTGTACTTATAGGCATAGTAAAATTGCACATTCCTCACGGGTCACCTAACTCCCCAATTAACCATGACATTTCCTCCCAAATATTAAATGCCAAACGAGAACTCTCTTTCTGAAGCACAGGAAATTAAAGAAAAATTGAGTCAAGAAGGTAAAGACAGTTAATTACACTTAGCAAGGGTCTCAATCCACTTAGATACTTAGCAGGGTCCTCAGCACTTTTCACTGTGGCATTTGCATTGAGCACTTTGAAAATCAGGATAAAGTGGGTTGTATAGATACTAGCGGAATCATTATGAGGCCACAAAGAAATACTGGAATATCGCAACTGAAGCTGAGGGAAGGGAAGGCAAATCTGGAACACAGAGGAAAGCCCACTTTTAGTCTCTCAAGTCATCTTTCCACTGACCAATGCCTGCATATGACACACAGTGTGAAAAGGGCAGATCACTGGAGTACTCAACAGGAAGATACAATGATCTAAAATAATTTTTGCAACTCTATCCTTTTCTTCCATATCCCAAGGGAATGCAAATATGCCATCATGCACTTGAGCTGGGCAGGGGGGGACAGACCCAGGTGATGGTTCGCGTTTCCAGTGTTCATACGTGTTGTGTGTTTGTGTGCATTTGTGCACACGTCAAGACGATCTGACTTCACCGACAGCTTTGTAGAATTTTCTGTCCATTATATGCCCCAGACTAGAAGGCAGACAAGGAACATAATCACATAAACAAATTCTAAAGAAGAGGTGTTTTCCTGTTTCCTCTTAGGAGAAATAAAATGCATCACGTTTAAATTACCAATTAGGATCACATTGGACTTTAAACATTGTTTTACTCTATAAGGATTGTGAAAGAGTGTTGCAAAGGGAGATCATGAAATCTCCTAGTACGTGTTGAGAAAATAGTCGATGATGGGTTTTTCTGGTAGTTTTGGCACATAAGCCTCCTTGGAAGCGTAATACAGGCCTGAAAGACTTCAACTGAATCAGCAGAGAGCTGATTAGAAATGTGTTCTTTTATCTGATTAACATGAGATTAAGCAGATTGCTAGGCATCTTGGATCTGCTGCCACAGCCTTATTAATTATTAACACAGTCATATGGTAACCAGTTATGCCAACCTCCCAGTCAGAAGGCCCTCAGCCAGTTTTTCAGGCTCCAAGTAGAGAACTGGGTAAGGGTAGGACTAGGCCTTGGCTGAGGTTTATATGATAATTGAACTAGTCACGGGTGCCGGAGGGAGGCCCACAATATCAGTCTAAGGTGTGTGTGTAGAGAACTCCAATGTATAAACTCCAATGGATATGTTACTTCTGTTATACGTCAGTAAATATAAACATGGGTTTGGTAACTTAATCCCATGTTCTGATTTGGTTCTAAGCAAAGGCAATTCTGGGTATCAGCTCAGAAAAGGGTGAGTCACTATTACCTGGTGAGTGTGAAGAAACAGGCCTTCTCAGCGGGTCTTCACTGATGGTACTGCGTTTTACAATCAAAGCTGACAGCTCCGCCCATTGCCCTTTCACACAGCCTTGCCTATCTGTGACAGCATGGCCAGAGGAGACATCATCTCTTTGCCTGCGGAGCTGTGGGAGATGGTTGTATCACTCTGTATCCTGGAATGCAAGGCTCTGCTTATCAGTTTTAAACATATATAGTCAACTCAGTAGTAATATATAAACAAATAAATAAACCAATATGTGGTGTGGAAAAGGACAAGAAAGGGGACATTTTTTAAAAATATTTTTTATTGATTTCAGAGAGGAAGGGAGAGGGAGAGAGAGATAGAAACATCAATGATGAGAGAGAATCATTGGTTGGCTGCCTCCTGCACACCCCTACTGGGGATCGAGCCCGCAACCCGGGCATGTGCCCTTGACCAGAATTGAACCCTTCAGTCCATAGGCCGACGCTCTATCCACTGAGCCAAACCAGGTAGGGCAAGGGGACATTTTTTAAAGTCAAGATATACTGAACCAATAGGCTGAGATCAAGATACAAAATGAAAAGAGCAAGCAAGGTAGAGTAGAAAGAAAAAGTGGTTCAAGAAATAAGTATTAATTTTAGAAGGTATACCCATTATCAATTGCTGTATAACAAACCCCAAATTTAATGGCTTAAAACAATTACTCATGATTCTGCATTCTGGGCTGGCCTCAGCTGGGCAGTTCTGCTGTGAGTCTCACCTAAGGTCACTCATGCTGCTGCAAGGCTTGGCTGGGGCTGAATGGTCCAGGGTGGACTCACATGCCTGGTGATTAGTTGAGGCTGTCAGCCCAGCACTTCTAATTTCATGGGCTCTCCACAAGGAAGGCTTCTTATGTGGCCATTGCAGTGTTCCAAGAGGTCGAAGATGTAAACTACACAGTCTCATGAGGCCTGGGTCAGAAGTCCCACAGTACCGCTCGTACTGCATTCTGATGGTCAAAGCAAGTCCCAGAGCCGCTGAGATCAAAGGGGTGGGGAAAGAGATTCCTTGTCTAGTTGGAAGAAGCTGCACATAATATGTGTTCACATTTAAGCTACCACAGAATTTAAATGACTATGAAAATAAACATCATGGCAGGTGTAGTGTATTCCTAAGTGGAATCATTTTTAACGTCCACCATTTTACAGTACTTCTTGTGGAGCCTCTGTTTAACATGTTTTAAATGTCTCTACATATTTTATTCTTGAATCTCTTGAAAGCTAATAGTCCTGAGAAATATTTTTATTTTATTCATTCAATAAACATTGAGTACCTGTTGGTGGCTGGCACTGTGATTTATCTGTCACTCTCAGATTTCTCAGCAGCCTTAGGTGCAAATTGATTCTTTGCTGCTTTATCATAATTGTTGAACTTTCTTTGTCAGTCCTTTACTGACCTTTGATAGAAAAAAATTTAATTCATATTATAATTATTCATCAGGAGCATAAATATCCTTCCCTATTGAACTCATTCAATTTTTACCCCACTACTGTCCCAGAGATTCAAATAGTACCACATGAAATTATAGCTGGAAGGGAAGGGGAGAAATCTAGTAAGGCTTATTCAGATTGCATTCTAAGTACATAAAGCATAACCTCTTCCCAAGAAATGAAAGCTAGTAGAATATTAAATCCATAATATACACACTTAAATGAATATTATTTTATGTGGTAGTTAATGATTATGTAGTGTTTAAAACCAAAGTGATTCCATGTCATTACAGTCAGCAAAATGAAATTTACAAGTGGGTTGTTACTAGCTTCTTTTTAGTTTGCTGTGGAGTGTTCCTCTGAGGAGAGAGGAGACCCGAAATAAAATCAGTGTACAAAACGCAGGGTTTCTGCATCTCCATTTTCCACGCCAATTTTAGTGTTGATGTTATTTCCCTATGGAGGCTATCTGAAAGCTAAAATCTTAAGTAAAAATCACTTAGGCCGTGTCATTTTTACTGACTAGAAGTCAGTTTTCCTATAAAATGTACCACAAGTTATTACTTTAATGGTTCTGGTTCAAGGGGCACCAGGCTGTGCAGATGCCCTGAGCTTCGGCAGCAGCATTCTCTTAGGTGGGACTCTAATAGTTGTGTGAATCACTGGCCTAACATTTCTATTCCTGTTTTCATTGTGGGAAAGCAGCTTAAAGTCTATTTTTTAAAAGGAGGTTTCAAAAGAAGGCTTCAGAAACAGTAAAATTTGAAAATCCATTGAATACTGATTTTACAACCCATTCAATTCCCTGAACAGTCGATGCAGACCTACTGTGTACCTGGCTGCGATGGGTAGAGCAGACATACTGGAATAGTTTCTGCACCGGCGGTGTTTAGCATCTACCTGTAAGACAAGCATGGGCAATGAATTACAGACTCAACTTGGTATTCGAGGCCTTCCATGGGAAAGCCTTCAATGGACCTTTTCTGTCTATTTGCCACTACTTCCCTCATCTACCCTGTATACTCCAGCCCACCCGAATGATTCCTTTCTCTCTGATTATAGCTTTCCCACCTGTGTAGCTTTCCCCATCATTTCCACCCCACCCACTCACTCTTTAAGGCTCCTTTCAAATACAAAGTCCTTCATGAAGACTTTCTTTCTGAACACACACACACCACTACCCCCAAACCCAATGTTCTTCTGCTTTCATCTCCTGGTCCCTCTGTCATTGCACTCTATTCTTCTTTGTGTAACGGTTGTCTCTGTATCCTATCTCCATCACCCACCGGATTTGAAATCCTGAAAGTAAGAACACTGTTTGGTTCTCTATCACTTCCAGTACCTAGCACTTAGTATAAGGTAAAATAGCTGTGCAGTTGAATTAAAAATGAATGCAAGAAAATATTGTGGCCATCTGACAAAAAATATAACAATGTTGAAGTGGAGGTAGCTTTTTATTTTGGAAGTTTTATTCCCATAAAATTAATCACTTGTCCAAAATTTAACAGCTAAACTAACATTTACTGTATGTTCATTACTCTGCATAATGTGTTTCTCATGTATGTAAAAGCACATTATTTAGTCAACACTATTGTATTAAATTTTCCCAGTAAGTCCTAAGGGCTGTCAGCTACTCATTAAATCTTGATTTTCTGTCAGGAGGAATTAATAATCTTGCCTTTGAATGAATTTAGAAGCAATGAGGGATTGAGCAGAAATATTTGACTACCCTCTCAGTGGTAAATTGGATATCCAATTTTCAACTTAGTCTTAATAGGGAAAAAAGAATAAATTGAATTCAGAAGCTGTCTTTTTTTTCTTTTTAATATTTTCTCTCCTTTTTAGCTGAGTTGAAATGAAAAGGTGTAGTTTTTTCTCAGTGGTTGGGGAAATCTATTTCCATTCATTTTAGAAAGGTTTCTCAAATTTGAATGAGACTTAATGCATGGACAATCCATATAGCTAAGTCTATAAGGTGATCTTCTGAAAATCAAAGGAAAATTCAGTACAATAACAGAAATTGAGTTGCATGAGATTGAAGTAGTGTTTTTTCTAAAAGCAAAGCATCCCTCTCCTCCCCTCAAATGAATTTTATTGTCAAAGATTGGAACTAATAATTAGTGAAATCACAGTTCAGTCTCCAAAAGCAAACTACCCTATTACTGCCATATGGATGTTAATGTACATCACACTAATAAAATACAGCTCTTAATTTTTTGTTTTGGCTACACATGTCTATACCTGACCTTAGCCTGAAAGTTCATTAAAGTTACAAAAGGTTGAGAGACATTTATAAATAGGCTTTAAAACCTTGTGGATTTTTTTATTTTATTTTTTTACCTCCAATCACTTTTTTTCTAACCCAAGTTGCATCATGTACCATCCAGTGGTACATTTAGCTGTCATATGGCTGCTGACAGATGTCCATCCACCAGGCAGTACAGCATTATAGACACATTCTCAGGGAGGCAATAAGGTAAATGTGTTTCCATCTGTAGTATGACTGTATGACCTCATGTGTGTCACTCACTTCCACTTTTTTTCAAATACCAGGTAGCAGTTTGCTTGAAGTTAACTGTCTGTTTCTCCATGCTACTTAAGGGGAAAGAGT
Source organism: Ia io (assembly GCA_025583905.1). Taxonomy (NCBI): domain Eukaryota; kingdom Metazoa; phylum Chordata; class Mammalia; order Chiroptera; family Vespertilionidae; genus Ia; species Ia io. Next base: position 74,005,335 of record JAJQQW010000001.1, read on the forward strand.
AACATACACAACTCCAAATTATTTCTTTATAGCTCCGTTCCATACTAAGCATTGGAATATAGATATGGCTCATGTTCATAACAATCATTCTACTTCATGTGAAAGAATGATGAGGTCAAATGGTGAGGACCCAAATCAGAAAGAGCCAAATGCCCATGAATGCCTCATTCTTTCTCCTGGCTCCCCCTCCTCTTGCTAGGGATCAGTGGTATCACCTCTGAAACCTATGATAAAACTTTACAAGAAATTGTCTTCTTTCTAGCTAAGATAATTACTTTTCTAGCTCACACTCCACTCAGGGTATGGAAGTTTTTTCTCTGGTTAAGTTGAATAGACTTACTTTTCTAGATTTTGCTGTCCAAGAGCAAGACAATATAAATGTCAACAAGCAGAAAGAGGTTAACATAAAGAAATAGAAAGAAGCCATGGAATAAAGGCTAAGATCTAGATAATCACCTATGGATAATTGAGAGCTATCAGCAAATTTCTAAGCTTTTACTTCAAAAGATGTTAAGCATGACCAGCAACTCTTACTTTTCATAGGTGCTGTTGATTGAATTCTTCCCAAGCCTGTGCTTAAAAACCAGCTTCAGATTGGAGGCTGATCACCCTTGCTTCCTGGAAGCAACACTAGCTCCAACTGTACCTTTGAGGGGGCTTTGGTTTTACAGGCCTCGCATCAGTTTACAGCATTCCAACCTTTGCCCCCACACAACTAACATGTTTATACTATTGTGGGGCAAGAACTAGCTCTCAAAGAATCTTTTCAGGATAGAGATCATTATCCCCATTTTACAGATGAAGCAATATAGAGGCCTAAGGTCATACAGCTGCTAAATGATAGGAATTGATCCCAGATCTGCCTAATTCTGAATCCTTTTGTCTTTGTGAGCTCCATGTTGTCTCCCTGTTTAAGAATCTTATTTATATAATTACCCTTCACAAATATTTATCCTATTTGAACTAAGTTGCAGTAAGTTTAGCGTCAATTCTTGTAACCTGGTCTCAGCTAAACTGTGCTGTTGGAAACGATCCAGTGGCCACTGCAATAGTTCTAAATTAAACCCAGGCTCTAACACCTGACAGCATAAACCACTCTCTTCCAGGAAAAACAACCAACCTGAGGATGCCAGAGTGCTTTGTGCAATCCAAAACCGATCTCCCTACTCATTCATTTATTCCTAGCCCTCTTTTTCTCTCCCTCTTCCCCCCACACAATTGTTTATGGACACACATTTTTAAGGTCATTTTTAAATCTGGAGAGTTTGTTTCTCTCTTCTTTCCTGATTACATGGTGATACAGCCTGCCCACAATGCTGAGTCACTCTGGGTGACTCTCCTTGAGGCCCTTTGTTGTGAATTCTCATTTTGTGCCTTTTTGAATATGCTCTAAAGAGCAGGAATGGCCTGTGGCTAGAAAGCATGGCAACCCTGCCCGACTAGTGTGGCTCAATTCATGAACCAAGAGGTCGTTGGTTTGATTCCCAGTCAGGGCACATACCCAGGTTGCAGTCTCAATCCCGAGTTTTTTGTTTGTTTTGCGGGGGTGATTAGGAGGCAACTGATGGATGTCCTGCTCTCACATCACATGGATGTTTCTATCTCTCTCTTCCTTCTTCCTCTCTCTTCCTCTCTCTCTCAAAATCAATAAAAACATATTTAAAAAAGAAGAAGAAGAAGAAGAAGAAGAAGAAAGCATGGCAAGTCTGGAGGGCTCTGTGAGCCATGTTGCTTTTCTTAATCATGAAAAGGCATCACTACTTAGTAGCATGGCCCAGTTTTCTTTTGCGTGTGTTTTTAAGAATTTTATTTATTTATTTATTTATTTTTAAATATATTTTTATTGATTTCAGAGAGGAAGGGAGAGGGAGAAAGAGATAGAAACATCAATAATGAGAATCATTGATCGGCTGCCTCCTGCACACCCCCTACTGGGGATTGAGCCCACAACCCCGGGCATGTATCCTTGACTGGAATCAAACCCGGGAACCTTCAATCCACAGGCCGACGCTCTATCCACTGAGCAAAACTGGCTAGGGCTGGCCCAGTTTTCTAAGCGATTTGATTGACTGTACAGTGGTATGGGCATTGGGGATTAAATACAAGGCCACTTCTGTCCTAAGTTCACATGCCTTTAAAGTAAGGTGACCAGATTTTAACATTGGTAAAGCGGGACACCATTGACTGGGGGGGGGGGGGGGGGGGGGGGGGGGGGGTGGGGGGGGGTTCTTGATTAAAAATTTGGTCTATATGGAGCAACAAAAATTTTCATAGAATGCAAAAATAGTATTGTAATATATTTTTTTAAATTTCAACGTAAGTACAGTTTACAAACATAATAAATAAAAATTATGTATAGTATTATTTTATTCTTTGGCATATTTCTCATTTGAGTGAATTTTTTTTAGTAGATTGCTGTCGTTTAAAAGGTCATGAATTTGCCATAATGTAAGTCGTAAGTGTCACTTTCAAGGCCTGCGCTAGACTTTTTGCCGCCACTATAAAATATAAATAATATGAATACTGTCTGCTAAATTCAAGAAAATTTATGTATTTATGAAATAAATAAATAAATTACTTACCTAAATTATCTGAATAGCTGATTTGTAATGACATCACTTGTTTCACTAGCTTACTAGCACGAAGTACGATGTGTATCATCTGAGAGACAGTTACAAAATGTTTTCGTCATTGCCAATCCCAAAAAATGCCATTGTTCATTAAGTCCAAACAATGGTGGTCGAATTCTAACAACTGATCAACAATGCGAACTTTGATAAGCAGTTCTCGATAATCAGTTCTCAACAATTATTTGTTATTATTAAAGTTTAACATTATAAAATTAAAAAAAATAATATAAAACTCATATCTTGGCTAAATAGCCACATGGCCGCCGAAAACCGTATATTCCCTTCCCGTTCTCCTGCCGTTCCCTAGCTTGTCATGCATTCTTTCCAAAAATTGGGACTTTTTAAAACGCCGCGGGACGCGGGACAAATTGTTAAAAATCGGGACTGTCCCGCCAAAAGCGGGACGTCTGGTCACCTTACTTTAAAGCAAAGTGATAGTATTTTGCTCATTTCTTGCAGATGTTTTTTTCTGTGTGCCATATAGAATTTGGCATGTAGTCTCTGTGCAAGATGATCCCTTAAAAAGAAAAAAAAATATCTGTGAAAAAGACTACTATAACTTGGCCTTCTGGAATATGGTCTGATTCAATTAATTGACCAAAATGACTCTAAATGTTTGTTGCTTTGAAAGTTGTTTCTTGTCACAATAAGAACTTAAAACACATCCAAACAATGTACTAACTTACCTGCAACTGAAATAAAGTAAATTCATATGTTTGTTGTTGTTGTTTTTTTCTTTAAATATATTTAGTTGATTTCAGAGACGGGGGGCAGAGGGAGAAGAGATAGAAACATCAGTGATGAGAGAGAATCATTGATCGGCTGCCTTCTGTACACCCCCTACTGGGGATCGAGCCCCAACCTGGGCATGTGCCCTTAGACTGGAAATGAACCCGGGACCCGTCAGTCCACAGGCCGACACTCTATCCACTGAGCCAAACCAGCCAGGGCATGTTTGTTATTTTTTAAGAGAATCTATTTTGGAAAGTTGCCGAGTTATTTATACATTCAAACCCATATCAAAAAACCTGCCCACTTACAAAATGATATGTAGAGATTTCCCTAAGTGCTGAGAAACTATTTTATCTACTTTTTAAAGAAAAAACACTCGTTGAAAAACACTTCTAACACATATTTTGTTATTTTAACTTGTGTGTTTTTTCTATTTGTTTGCTTTTATTCACCTTACTATGATCCAATTTGTTGATAGGCTGGTTTGCTAAATGGCTTCAGTATTTGAGTTTAATTTGCTATAAAGAAGATCTTAGAAATTAGAGTTTCAGGTTAAAACTTGCCTTTCATATCTTCTTGCCTAACAATATGTGTAAATGAGAAAATAATCTAACATATGCATAAGCACATTCAAAATATTCTATAGCTTTTTTTAAATTTTGAATAATTTTAGACTTACAAAAAGTTACAAAAATAGTCCAAAGATTTCTATATACCCTTTACCCAGATTCCCCAAAATTAATATTTGATCACATTTGCTCTACCATTCTTTCTCTTTCTGTATGCACACATGCATTCTTTTTTCTGAATGTTTGAAAGTAAGTTGCAACATGATGCCACTTTATAAATTTATTAACATTGGTAAGTTAACATGGATAAAATCTTATCTAATTCATGGACTTTATTCCAATTTCATCAATTCTTCACTAATATCCTTTATAACAAAAGAAAACATCTAAGAGCACACGTTGCATTTTGTTATAATGTCTTTTTAACCTCCTTTGATGTAGAACAGTTCCCTAAGCCCAAAATGCATAAACTAAATCTAATCATGAGGAAACAGCAAACAAACCCACATTCTATAAAATAATTTACCTGTACTCTTCAAACATCACAATTTTTTAAGCTAGGGTACATCTCCAAGGAAGTACATATTCATATTTTCTTTTAATTTTCTTAAGAAATAAGAAAAACTCAAAGTAATGCTTAAGCATGTTTATAAAGTTTGGTACTATCCATGGTTTCAGGCATCCTCTGAGGATCTTGAAATGTATCCTCCATAGATAAAAGGGGACTACTGTATAGGAATTTACAAAGCCACCGAAGGGAAAAAATTCCATTCATGTATTGATGAGATATTTATTGAGTTCCTACTATATACTTTATTTGATAGAAATGAAAAAGTTAGATACCTTAACCCTACTAAGTTTTTGGTTTTTTTTTACTTATCTAGAGAAAACAAAGTGAAAAGTTTACATGTAAAATCAAGAAGTCAATATTGGAAATAGACCATAAATTGAATCTGTAATTAATAGAGCCTCAAATAAACAGTGGACTTCCAAATGGATGAAATCCTAACATTCAAGCTAAATTATATCTGAGAATACTTACTCTTAGTTCCAGAGCATAAAAACCTATTATCACCTCAAAATAAAGCAGCTAATCCATTTCACTCTTCACTCATTATCATTATCTTTTTGCAAATATAAACTTCTTTCCTATAATATAAAGTAAAAAGAAAATCTCAAGATGTCCAGAGGTTGTTTGTTTAATGGTAATGCAATTCCATCTAGAAAAGCAGTGTGTATGTTCCTATCTGAACAACCCAAAGAAAAAGAGCTTCTAAGTCACAGAATTCTGAAAGGGTGGAAATAGTTGTTGATGTCATAATCATGATTATGTAAAGTATCTGCTGCTTTGTACTTGGTTGCTAGGGTTGCCATAACAAAGACCACAGACTGGGTAGTGTAAACAACAAAAATGTACTTCCTCAAAATTCTGGAGGTTTAGAGGTCCAAGATCAAGGTGTTGGCAGGTTTGGTTTCTTCTGTTGACTCTCTCCTTGGCTTTCAGGTGGTTGCTATCTCGCTGTGTCCTCAGGTGATCATTGCTTTGCCTGTGTTGCCTGTGTCCTAATTTCTTCTTATAAGGATACCAGTCAAATTGGTTTAAGGCCCACCCTAATAACCCCACTTTAGTTTAATTACTTCTTAGAAGGCCCTGTCTCCAAATACAGCCTCATTCTGGAGTACTGGGGGTTAGGGCTTTAACATAGGAATTTGAAGGAACACAGTTCAGCTCATAGCGTTATGTTTATTTTTGTAATAATTAACATAGATTTATGTTATTCTGACTACTCTTTTGTGCACTGAATATAATTTGATCTGTATTGCACAGTTGCCTGTCACATGTATCAGCTTATCACAGTGTGCCAAGAATGTGAAAATGATTGCCTCAAAATATAGCCTAATTAAGATAATTAAATATTCACAACATTTTCATAGCATTTGATTTTTTTTCCTTGTTAAACATAACAGAGAACTGGATGTTGTTCACATATTACAGATCAGCCAATAAACCAGACATTTTTATCATACTCTGTGTTGATAAGGATTTAGGGGTGGGGCATGGCAGTGATAAATTTTATTGCCTTCAATTCAAAGACTCTATTAAATACAGACACAATGGCCTTTTTTACTAGTGATATTATATATGCAGCAGTGTTTAAAGCTAGAAGAAAAATCCTAAAAGGGGAAGGATTCGAGTCTACTGTAGCCCAGTGATGAAACACAAAATTGCAACTTTTGACATTGGACCAAATCCTTGATTCTACTTTCTGGATGACTTTAAAATACTTTACATAATGAGTAGGTTGGGTTTTTTTTTTAAAGGGTTGGGAAAATGTAAAGGCAAAATAGTTTTAAGAAAGTAAGAGAAAGCATAAAGCCTAACTCTAATTATATAAGACTAGAGGCCTGGTACATGAAAATTCATGCACTGGAGGGGGGGGTGTCCCTCAGCCCGGCTGTCCCCTCTGCCCAGCCTGCCCCCTCTCACAGTCCAGGAGCCCTCAGGGGCAGGAGGCAACCCGGTGATCAGGGGAAGGTGACACCCCCATAATACCTCTGCTGCTGCTACTGCCAGCAGCGCAAGCCTTGGCTGGCCCTGATTACCTGAGCCTCGAGCAGCCCTGGGTGGCTGGGCAGCTGACATCCGAGGCTTTCCTGCATCTCGGGCTGGCCCTGGGTGGCTGGGGGGCTGAGGGGACTGGGGGACTCCGGAGGCAGGCGCATGGAGCGGCCTGGCCCGCCTGGGGTGAGCCCGGCCATGCTGTGCGCCTGCCACCCCAGCGGGGCTGAGGGGACTGGGCACCACCATCTTGTGGCTGTGGGCACTGCCATCTTTGAGGGTGTGGCAGCCAATTAGCATATTCCCTCCTTATTGGCTATGGGCACCACCATCTTTGTGAGGGTGTGACGGTCAATTAGCGTATTACCTCTTTATTAGATAGGATACATTATATGACTATGGTACCAGACAGCCTGAATTTGTCTTTTAACAATTCCCACTACTAACTGTGCTGCTTTGTACCTCAGTTTTCTCATTTGAAAAAGGGTAAATAATGATACCTTTATTATATGCTTGATGTGATTAATAAAATAATTTACATAAGTCATTTAACATAGAACCTACATATAGTAAATTCTCAACAATTTATAGTTATATATTAGCATACACACACATATATATATGTATATGTATATGTGTATATATATATGTATATGTATATATATGTGTGTGTGTGTGTATATATATATATATATATATATATACATATATATATATATATATCCTGGTATATATTATATATTCACATGCATAATATGTGTACATATTAAAACTCATTTGTATATTCTTCAGCCTCCCTTTTGTATACTACTAGGTTGTATTTAATCCAACTAATGGCTAGTTCTCCTTTTATAGTGGATAAACTAGCAGAGACATAGGCAACTGGTAAAATCAATTTCAAATGAAATATCTTTCTGTAATTAGACATACAGGATCCATAGCAGCATGTCTAGTGATTAATTGCCTCACAGATACTACTTCTAACCCATAGGGGAATTGTTGCACAGAATTCATATCCCTTTCTTCCACTCCTCTCAGTACTTGAGCAATCTCTTGATACATATAAAGTTATGTAAACGTCCCTAAGTTTTTCTTTGGCCTACATATAGCTCTTACGTTTATCTCATTTTTAAGCTCTCAGAAGGCAAAGACTACATACCTTCCTCATACAACGTCAATATTACCTGCTATGAGCTTTTTCACACCTTAGACACTGGAGAAATTATGAAATCTGAGGGGAACCTGAAACCAACCCATAAATCAAGAAACAGAGAAAGGCTAAGATATTCCTTATTCTGGGCTCACATTAGTCTAAAAGGTTTAAGAAATCACTGAAAGTCAGGATAGAATAGTGATTTCTACATGGACTACAGAGAATACTCCCCCTGGATTTGAATCTTAGCTCTGCAACTTAATATTTATGTGATTTGGGCAAATTGTTTGACCTCTGTTTGCCACATTTTCCTTATTTATAAAATGAAGATAATCAGATCATCTACTTCATCAAGTAATAATAGCACTTACTTTAAGTGTATGTGACATAAATAAAATAAAATGTTTGGCATCTCCTAGCTACTTAAAACAGTGGTCCAAAAGCTAGTCTACTCCACACTGGTCTTCCAGATTAAGAGCCACTATACACCTAGTTGAGATCTCCAAAAAGCCACCTGTAGATAATTCAGAATTTTTGTTGGGGTTCGTGAGCGGACAGAATATTATAATTTGGTTTCATCCAAAATTTTCCTGAAGAGGTTTATAAAACAGACTGGTGGGACATTTGGTATGTGTTTCTTTGATACTTTACAATCTGTGTTTCTAGTGTCTGCATCATTAATATGTCTCTTTCTGGGCTTATGCTCTGTCATTATTCATCTCTGTCTGTTATGAGTTAAACTTGTCAATGGAAGAAGAGGAAGAATATGGGTCTCCTTGAGTTCTAGTGCTTCTTTATGGTCATAGCTTTATGGTCATTTCTTAACCAACAAAGAAATAGTTGCATGCCCATTGGATCGGAATTCTTCAGAAAAGATATTTTCTATCCTTTTTTTAGTCTCTATGTAATTTATTTTCACTCTGATTTTTATTATTTCCACCTTTCTACTAATTTGGGGCTTTGTTTGTTCTTCTTTTTCTAGTTCCTTTAAATGTAAGATTAGATGATTTGAGATTTTTCTTCTTTCTGGAGGCAGGCCTGTATCACTATAACCTTCCCTCTTATAAATGCTTTTGATGCATCCAATAGATTTTGGAATGTTGCATTTCCATTTCTATTGTCAGAAAGTATTTTTTATTTCCTCTTTGATTTCTTTGTTGACCTCTTAGTTGCTTAGTAGCATGTTGTTTAGCCTTTACATATATGTGTTTTCTCCAGTTTTATTTTTGTAATTAATATATAGTTTCATACCATTGTGGTCTTAAAAGATGCCTGATATGATTTCAGTCTTCTTATATTTATTGAGACTTGTTTTGTGGTCTAACATATGATCTATACTGAGTGGCCAGATTATTATAATCTCTGAACACATAATAATCTGGCCACTCAGTGTATTCTGGAGAACCGTTCATGTGCACTTGAAAACAATGTGTATTCTGCTGGTTTTGGATAGAATGTTCTGTATATATCTATTAAGTATATACAATGGAATAATTCTAAGCCATGATAAAGAATTAAATCTTGCCATTTGTGACAACCTAGATGGACCTAAAGCAGTGGTTCTCAACCTTTCTAATGCCACGACCCTTTAATACAGTTCCTCATGTTGTGGTGACCCCCAACCATAAAATTATTTTCATTGCTACTTCATAACTGTAATTTTGCTACTGTTAATGAATCGTACTGTAAATATCTGTGTTTTCCGATGGTCTTAGGCTCTACAGCAGTGGTTCTCAACCTGTGGGTCGCGACCCACAGGTTGAGAACTGCTAGCAGGGTCACCTAAGACCATCGGAAAACACAGATATTTACATTATGATTCATTAACAGTAGCAAAATTACAGTTATGAAGTAGCAATGAAAATAATTTTATGGTTGGGGGTCACCACAACACGAGGAACTGTATTAAAGGGTCGCGGCATTAGAAAGTTTGAGAACTATTGGCCTAAAGGGTGTTATGCTGAGTGAAATAAGTCAGACAGAGTGGGTGAAGGGTGAAATAAGTGAATGGGATTAAGAGTTACAAACTACCAATTATAAAATAAGTAAGTCATGGGGATGTAATATACAGTATAAGGACTATAGGCAATAATCCTATATAATAAAAGGCTAATATGCAAATCGACTGAACAGTGGAACGACCAGTCACTTTGATGTGCACTGACCAGCAGGGGGCAGATGCTCAATTCAGGAACTTCCCCCTGGTGGTCAGTGTGCTCCCACAGGGGAGTACCACTCAGCCAGAAGCCAGGCTCATGGCTGGTGAGTACAGTGGTGGTGGTAGGAGCTTCTCCTGTCTCTGCTGCAGGCAGGCAATAAGGAGTGAGGGGTCCCGGACTGCAAGAGCCCCAGACTGTAAGAGGGCACAGGCCGGGCTGAGGGACCCCTCACCCCCAGAGCACGAATTTCATGCACTGGGCCTCTATCCTATATAATAAAAGGGTAATATGCAAATTGACCAAACAGTGGAACGACTGGTTGCTATGACATGCAGTGACCACCAGGAGGCAGACGCTCAATGCAGGAGCTGCCCCCTGGTGGTCAGTGTCTCCCACAGAGGGAGCACTGCCCAGCCAGAAGCCCAGAAGCCAGGCTCACAGCTGGTGAGCGCAGCACTAAGAATGTCTGACAGGGAGCAAGCCTAAGCTGTCAGTCGGACATCCCTCGAGGGCTCCTGGACTGCGAGAGGGCACAGGCCAGGCTGAGGGACCCTCCGCCCGAGTGTATGAATCTCATGCACTGGGCCTCTAGTATATATATAAAAGTCTAATATGCAAAGTGTCCCCTCAGGAGTTTGACCCACCAGGAGTTCGATCGCTCGCTATGATGTGTTCTGACCATCAGGGGGCAGCATGGAACAAAGGAAGGCCCAGCCAGCAGCCGGCAGCCAAGGAAGGGTGGCCCCGGCTGGCAGCCGCTAGGGACCCTACCTGTGCATGAATTTCGTGCACTGGGCCTCTAGTATTATAATAACTTTGTATGGTGACAGATAATTACTAGACTTATCATGATGATTATTTTGTAAGGTATATAAATATTGAAATACTGTGTTGTACACCTAAAACTAATATAATATTGTGAAGTATACTTCAATAAATAGAAAAAGGAAAGCAAATGCAATCTTCCTTTACCTTATATTTTGTTTTATTTTACTCTACAATTCTTAACTGATGAAGATAAGAAAAGAAAGCTAGCTAAAACATGAGAGTTAAAATATATATTTTAGGAAAAGTCATTATAATGAAAGTGATAGACATATTTTAAATAAGATGAGTGGGAGAAAGCCTTATTAAGAAAATTAGAAACAGAGATGAAGAAAATGACTTCAGGTAAAAAACTAGCAAATCAATGTCAGTGTAGGAACAAGAAAATAATAAGGGAGAAACATGAATAAAAGGTAATTTTATTTTTATTTCAAATAAGACCACATGCCAAAGTGTATCATAAACAATAAAGTTTAATATGATTGTAGGCAATGATTATGTTTGTATAGCAAAGGCCTGTTAATGAAATAGCTAGATAAGTAATACCTTACCTGGTTTTATATACAGATCCACTGTGTGCATTACTGTAATTTTTGTTGGAAACTTACCCTAAAAAATAGGTTTTTTAAACAACAGAAGTAATAACAACAATCCCCATTACTCTACCATTCTGCCAATAGACTCAGAAACATTTATGTGTGGGTTCTAGCATTATAGTGCACATTTTAGAGCACAAAACACCAGCCAGAACTTCAAAGGCAATTTCTCACCATAGAAAAACAATTTCATTGGTTCATTCATGATTCAACTATGACTTTGAGATCTCCGTTCTATTCCCAGTGGGAATGAAGCTTTATTATTTAACTATCTTTGAGGCATGGGATAAAAGATATTGGAGTTCTTAGGTGAATTCATGGTTGTGAGTGTGCGAAGGACATTCAAGAGAAAAGCAATAATATGTATAAAAATACAATGTCATGAAAATACTTAGCATCCTTTAAGAAAAGTAAGGAGTTGGTGTAATGGGACTATAGGTTTAGTCACAGGGAATGGTAGAATACACAGGTGGAATACACGGGAAAAAATGAACATGGTGGTATTTGTTTCATGCCCCAAAATTTGAACTTTATAATAGTGTATACAAATATAAAGCCTCTACCAATACCCTTGTGGATATTTTTTAATCATTAAAGTAAGAAAGAATGGATTTAAGTAGTCTCATAAAGTGAAATTAAACAGTAGTTAATAGAGCATCTTGCAAAATTGGAAAGGCCATTCTGACTCAGAGAAAATCATTTGAATTACAGAATAATGTTATGGAAATGCATTTTTATTTATCTCTAAGTGTGTTCAGGAACTCCAACTAAGTTAACAAGATTCAGTCATTCAAACCATTGCCTCTTAGAGGTCCTTAAGGACCCAGTTTTAATGAACTAATATGGCTGAAATATAATTAGCATATCAATTGCTTGTATGTAAATTGATGCTTATAAAGTACTTAAGGGAATTTAAAAAGTTTGTTCTCTTAAGCATTTTAAATATTCTTCTTATAATTTTATTTATACTATTAATTTTAGATTATCTGTGGGAAAGGAGTTTGCTAAACAAAGATAAACACCAACCCTAGTTCCTGGGCAGCTGATGAATTCTGAGTTAGTCACTTTTTATTTATTCAACAAGTATGTATTAACATCTGTGACAAGATCTGTCCTAAGTAGCATAGTAGCATAGCAGGGATTCAAAGACATGACAGGACACATCACTACCCTTGTCCAACTGACTCTCTAGTTGGGGAGACCAAGGTGGAAACAAATAATCACATTAAAAGTTGCTGAGTTGGATAATGGTGGTTTATATGGGTTGCTGGGTGAATACAGTAGGAGAAAGATCCAGTTATTTGAGAGAAGGGAAGCAGGCTATCAGAGAAGGCTTATAGTTAGGTTGAACTTTGAAGGATGAAACGTGCTTTTCCAAGTAGACAAGGACGCCAAACTGTGTAGTCAGTATCCTCGGTATTGGGTACAGCTCTTTAACAAGCTGGGAGAAAGGAAGGCTCTGCCATAGTCCTGGAACTACAAGACATTAAAAGTAGATGGCTTGGCATGCAGGTGTGAATGGGCAAGGTGAGTGAGAGGTGAGGGGAGGGAGTTGAACAGCAGCCAAGAAGGGTTCTGATACAAAGGCATTTGAACTTTTATATATTCTAGGATCCACTTTTTCATGTTACAGGTTTTAAACAGAAGAGGGCCATGATCAAATTTGGGTTTTAGAACAAGACCTCTGGGAGCAGTTTGGGAGAAGAGATGAGAACAATAGTTTTCAAACACTCTTGCTTTTATGCAGAAAAAAACCTTTCCAAATAAAATCTTACATCTCTAACCAAGATAGATAAAAGATAAGTGTGGGATTTTATTAGAATAAATGTATATGTTCAAATGTAGAACATCTGTTTACTATGCAGTCAATGAATATAGGCTGTTTTAAACTAAAAAGTGTGAAATTGGGGCTTATAGATTATAGCTCCTATGTTACATCAAAATTACATTTGAATTATTAGTTTACCATATAGAAGCAATGCTGATTTGGCCAAAACCGGTTTGGCTCAGTGGATAGAGCATCGGCCTGCGGACTCAAAGGTCCCAGGTTCGATTCCGGTCAAGGGCATGTACCTTGGTTGCGGTCACATCCCCAGTAGGGGGTGTGCAAGAGGCAGCTGATCGATGTTTCTCTCTCATCGATGTTTCTAACTCTCTATCCCTCTCTCTTCCTCTCTGTAAAAAATCAATAAAATATATTTTAAAAAAAAAAGAAGCAATGCTGATTTGTATTGATAAGCTGTTGTAAATAATAAGTTTTAAACAAGTCTCCCCATGAAGTAAGGGTATCTTCAGTTGAACTGATCTAGAAATATTTTTTTAAAAGATTGATAATGGGGGAAATCCCTAACAACAGTCAGAACAGCCCACATCCCGTACCATCAATATAGGCATTCAAACTATATCTCTATTTTATGTACTCACTTTTTTGTTTCCATGTGCATGGTAGACACGGTAAATTTAAAACAAAGTAAAAATTTAACCAACAAAATAAATCAATAGAATGAAACCACAGGGATATAAAATCCAAAGGAGCTCTATCCTACAGCAAGACAGATATTCCCTGGCATTCGTCCTCTGGTCCAACTTCTAACTCTCATTTATACAATACTGACCTACCAGAAAATTGGGGTAGGTTTCACTTCATGGAGAGGAGGTCATGCTTTAAGAAAGAAGAGACTCAGCCCTGACCGGTTTGGCTCAGTGGATAGAGCACCGGCCTACAGACTGAAGGGTCCCAGGTTTGATTCCAGTCAAGGGCATGTACCTTGGTTGCGGGCACATCCCCAGTGGGGGGTGTGCAGGAGGCAGCTGATTGATGTTTCTCTCTCATCGATATTTCTTAATTCTCTATCCCTCTCTCTTCCTCTCCGCAAAAAAATCAATAAAATATATTTTTTTAAAAAGAAAGAAGAGACTCATATAAATTTGTATGGGGTTAGAGGAGGGACATTGCTCTCTAGATTCACTAGAAACTGCTGCTAAGAAGGGTTGGGAACAAACCTTTTCAAATCCTACCCACCTTGAGAACAACCAAGATGGCGGCATAGGTAAACACCTGTACTTGCTGCCTCTCACAACCACATCAAAACTACAACTAAGAGACAAAACAAATATCATCCAGAACCACAGGAAATCTGGCTGAGTGGAAGTTCTACAACTAGAAGGAAAGAAAAAAGTGTATTGAGACTGGTAGGAGGTGCAGAGGTGCAGAGGCGCACGCGAAACGGGCTGGCAACTGGGTGCACTGTTGTTTTTTTCTATTGGGAAGGAGATACAAGCTCCTGGTTGCTCTGAACTCCAGTTCCGGGTGAGACTCTGGGGACCCAGACAGTTACAGGGAGAAACAGGACTGTCTGGCATTGGGCCAGAACATGAGGGTGGCTTTTTCTCAGAGGTGCTAGCAACAATCATTGTTCCTGCACAGGGCCAAGGGACACAGAGACCCGGGGACCTCTCGGGGGCAGGGCTGACTGGCAGCCATTGCTGTTTGGTCCACCCTGGTGATTCCCTGAGACGCCACCCCACCCAATTTACAACCCCACCCAAGCTGTACACAGTGGCTTTTGCATATGAATGGCCTGTCCTTTTGCAACCTAAAACCTAACAAACTGCAGCTGGGTCAGAGAGCTCCAAAGCTTCCAAAAGAAGGCCTAAGGCCCAGCAGCAGCAGCCCACGTTGCTTCACAGCTGGGCCTCATCTGGGCACTTCCAAACCCCAAACAAAGAGAAGGAATCTGCAGATCTCTTTGTAGCTCCTGCTGGGCGGCCTCAGGCAGTGGCTGACTTTGCACCTCCTTGGAGATCCAAGAGCCAGTGTACCCAGTGGTCAGTGTGAGACTATACCAGATTACAACTCTTCACATCCATAAGCGACACACTCAAGGGGCAGACTCAGTGAGCACCAAAGCCCCACTGAAGCAAGTCCTGCCCCATAAGGGCGTCTCCAGCACAGAAGTTCTCCCATTGTAGACACAGCTGGTCCTCACTGCCAGTTGGCCTGGAGGTCAATTCTTCCCAGTGATACCAACAGCAATCAAGGGTTAACTACAATAAGACTGTGCATACAGCCCACAAAGGGGTGCACCAAGAGTGTCCACCTCAGGTAATTAGGGAGGCTGAGCCACTAGGCCCTATAGGACACCTAGCACACAAGGCCACTCTGTTAACACAGGGAAGCAGCCAAAATGTGGAGACAAAGAAACATTTCACAAATGAAAGAAATGGAGGAAAGCAAACTACTGGATATAGAGTTCAAAACCATGGCTATAAGGTTACTCAAGAATCTTCTATAAACCTCTGAGAAATTTAGTGAGACCCTCAAGGATATGTAAAAGGACCAATCAGAAGTTAAGCATACACTGACTGAAATAAAGAATAATATACAGAGATCCAACAGCAGACTAGAGGATCCCAAGAATCAAGTCAAAGATTTGAAATACAAAGAAACAAAAAACACCCAACCATAAAAGCAAAAAGAAAAACGAGTCCAAAAATATGAAGATAGTGTAAGGAGACTTTGGGACAATTTCAAGCGTACCAACATCTGAATTATAGGGGCGCCAGAAGAAGAGAGAAAGCAAGACATTGAAAACCTATTTGCAGAAATAATGACAGAAAACTTCCTCTACCTGGTGAAAGAAATAGACTTACAAGTCCAGGAAGCGCAGAGTACCCCAAACAAAAGGAATCCAAAGAGGACCACACCAAGACACATCATAATTAAAATGCCAAGGGCAAAAGACAAAGAGAGAATCTTAAAAGCAGCAAGAGAAAAACAGTTACCTACAAGGGAGTACCCATATGACTGTCAGCTGATTTCTCAACAGAAACTATGCAGGCCAGAAGGGAGTGGCAAGAAATATTCAAAGTGATGAACAGCAAGAACCTACAACCAAGATTACTCTACCCAGCAAAGCTATCATTCAGAATTGAAGGGCAGATAAAGAGCTTCACAGATAAGAAAAAGCTAAAGGAGTTCATCACCACCAAACCAGTATTATATGAAATGCTGAAAGGTATTCTTTAAGAAGAGGAAGAAGAAGAAAAAGGTAAAGATAAAAATTATGAACAACAAAGTGACAACAAAGACATATCTATCAACAAGTGAATCTAAAAATCAAGTGAATAAAAAATCTGATGAACAGAATAAACTGGTGAATATAATAGAATTAGGGGCATAGAAAGGGAGTGGACTGACAATTCTCGGGGGGAAGGGGGTGTGGGGGTGCAGGAAGAGATTGGACAAAAATCTTACACCTATGGACAAGGACAGTGGGGGGGGTAAGGGCATGGGGTAGGGTGGGAACCGGGTGGAGGGGAGCTATGGGGGGGAAAAAGAGGAACAACTGTAATAATCTGAACAATAAAGATTTATTTTAAAACAAATCCTACCCACCTCTCAAGAACTACATCAAATTTCACCTGGATGAGACACTGATACCTCAGCGTTTGCTCAGGCCAGGCATGCCAGGAACAGTAGCAGGTGCCACAGATGCAAACATGAAAAAGAGAGGCTCTTATATAAATTCTAGCATCTATTTTCTCTCACTTGATTCTTTTTTCTACATGAGAGACTCTAAGGCCCAAGAGAGCAAAGTTTCTGTAGGTAAAATTCAACATATTTTTGTTGGCCACAGACTTTGTGGCAGGCCCCATGTTAGGCGTTAGAGATACAAAGATGTAGACAAGTCCTCAGTCTAACCTGTATAAAGCCCAGAGGGCTACTATAGGAAGGGCATGAATATCCAGGTAGCTGGGAGGGTAAATCTTTAAATCTTAAAATGTCACATTTGAAAAAGAGAATATAAATTTTAATTATACTCATACAGAAAATATGATAGAACATATAGAAATGAGTGATATCATCTATCAAATGAAGGGTTAGACTTCACTTAATAATCTACAATTGAGTTAAAATTTATATTCTCTTTTTCAAATGTGTCATTTTCTATTTCACTTTCACCTTGAGACCCTGATGATCCCTTACGATAAACCCTTAGGTCCAACTCAAGTTACACTTTATATCCTAGAATGGACCATTGCACTAACAAAGATTTCATTATGCCATCCATTGCAACCAATGCTTTTTAATATGAAAGTGTAGGCCTAACTTCACACACTATCATATATCTCAGCATTCTTTATAGATATTTGAAGCAAATAAGGGTGAGAAAACCTTTCATTTTTCATTTTTGGGAATATTTTGGTGGTGGTGGTGGTGGTGGTATTGGGATATTATAGGAGATTTTTTGCTACCCTCTTTTAGTGCTTATTACTATGCAACTACCATATTTAATGATGTGTATCATTTGATTTAGTATCACTGAATTGGATCAATTCCTCTTCTAGTTTTCTCCATTGTCATCATGCATGTATTTGTTTTGCTTTAAAAGAAATCAACAATTGAATTGTCAGTGATAGACACATCAGTGGAACCATTCTTAACGAATGTGTATAGATAATTTATCTTCCCATAAAGTCTGTAAGTTATTCTGTACTATAATGCCTTTTAAATGCAACTCCGTAACAGTAGACTACTGACTACTGAACAGTTGACTGCTGCCTAGGAAGTGTTTTCATTTGTTGGCTTTTCTAAGTAATTACTTGTCAGAAAGGCAGGGGAATGGATGAAAATATCTGTTCTGACATCTTCTGAAATGGAAGCGTTAGTTGACTCTATCTGTTACATCACTCTGTGCCCATTCAGCATCACTAATCACAATGTTAAGTGACCTTTTACTTTACTTGGCATTAAACTTGTGCTGCTTGACCTTTGAGCCTCAAGCAGGCCTTTCCAAGCACCCTGCTGTATCTTTAGTACAGTACTAAACTCTTGAATCATTATCCATCCTGAGGATCTGCCTTGCCTTAGAGGGACTCTGACATTTGCTAAGACTTCCAGTGGACTTTGCAGACATTTCCAGATCATGACAGTGTCATTTGATATCTTGATTTTAAACATCATCAGAGTGGCTCATGCTGAAGAACCTGAACTAAAAAGAAAGTGGTAAAATAAAAACAAGGCTGTTTCTTCTGTGCTTATTAGGATGGCATAGGAAATACTTAGATTTTTAATATATGAATACATTCATAAAATCATGCATATTTTCAAGGATCATAATATGTAAGAGAGAGCCAGCAGTAAAAAAGATACAAAGTGAGCCATTTGAAAGAGTATCTATCTTTAAAGAAGCCTTGCAGTTAATAAAGCCAAGTATAGTAAAACTTTATGATTGCCTGGTAAGCTCTTGTTTACTAACTACTTTGATTTCACAGTATCTTGTTTGATCATCACAAGAAGTGGACATAGTAAGATAGGGTTACTTTCCTTACTTTGCAGGTGAGGAAACTGGGCATTAGAAAAGTTAAGTGACTCATTCCTCGTTTCTTAGTTTGGACTAGGCTGAGCAAAATTTGAGCCTACAGTCCTGGCTGGGGAGCTCAGTTGGTTGGAGTGTTCTCCCATACACCAAAGTTGCAGGTTTGATTCCTGATCAGGGTACATACCTAGGTTGCGGGTTGGATTCCCAGCCAGGACGTGTATGGGAGGCAACCTATTGATGTTTCTCTCTCACATCGATGTTTTTCCCCCTCTCTCTCCATTCCTCTCTCACTGAAAAATCAATTTGAAAAAATATCCTCAGGTTAGAATTTTTTTAAAATTGAGCCTAGGAACTCTCAGTCTAAATTCTGCCTTTTCCTGCTATATCATGCTGTATATAGCACTAGAGGCCTGGTGCATGAATTCATGCACAGGTGGGGTCCCTCGGCCTGGCTGGTGATCGGGGCCAATCGGGGCTGATCGGGGCCAGCTGGCCGGGAGGAGGGACCGCAGGAGGTTGGCTGTGGGAGCGCACTGACCATGAGGGGGCAGCTCTGGCAATGAGTGTCTGCCCGCTGGTGGTCAGTGGATGGCCATGGTGACCAGTTGACTGGTCGTTTGGTCAACTGGTTGTAAAGGTCACTTAGGCTTTTATACATATATATATATATATATATATATATATATATATAGATGGGATTTGTGCCAATCATTCAGAAACTTTAATACAAAGCAACCTGTGTTCAAAACAAAACATAAACTAAGGTAGATAGTAAGACATTCTTTTCTGTTGAAATGTCTATGGGAAAATTAGAATTCTGCTAATTGATTTTTTAAATTCCTAATAAGCCCTCCTCCAATTGAGGCATATCTGAGACTAGAAATCTATTTTGTTTATCTTACAATCTGAAAAGGGAGTATTATAAAAATTAATAAGGCTTCCCAGAGTAGGAAATAAAAGTTCTTAAAATGAAGTAATGATAAACATTAAGCTGTTTAAATATGTAAGAGGCATATAGAATTACAAAGCAACCTAGGGGAGGCCAATTGGAAGGATTTATGACAATGAAAGCAGATGCATTTTAGGATATTTGGCATATTAATCCTTTGGTTTTATGCCTTCAGAAACATGAGGCCAGTAGTGTGTCTAAATCTAGGCTTTTATTACAATCTACTTTTCATCGTCAATGTGAAGAAAGGTGAAAATTTTTTAGAAGAGACAACTATCACTGTGTAGGGCAATATTTTAAATTGGGGGATAATTTTACACTTAATATTTGTCCTTCAGTTTCAAACATTATCACTTTCCTTTAAGAGAGCCATTTATTTTATGAAAAAATTAAGGAGCCTGAGTAGAAGGGTTGCAGTTGTTCTGAGTTCACTGAAAGTGAAATGCCAAGCTGCCAGGGATATACTGCAGGGCGCTCTCTTGAGGCTCATGAGTGGGCAGAGAAGTGGCAGATGAGCTTCCGTGTGGGTAAGGTAATGCATTTAGGGGGGAAATGAAGGTAAAATAAGCCAGGCTGCATTCACCGGCTGCCAGGCTCTGACTTCTCAGTTTCAATGTTGAAAAGGGACCTAGGGATCCCTTTTCAAGGTAACTGTCCCCTGAAAAATGTAGCTCAGGAAGGTGCTGTTCCTACAAAGGTTAACATTCTGCTGGTAAACCTCCAAAGAAAGAGACATACATTGGTATCCAAACAGAAAATGTTTGACTTCCTTAGTACTAAGTCATGGATTGATTCCCGGTCAGGGCACATGCCGGGTTGCAGGCTCGATCCCCGGTGTGGGGTATGCAGGAGGTGGCCGATCATTGATTCTCTCTCATCATTGATGTTTCTATCTCTCTCTCCTACTGCCTTCTTCTCTAAAATCAATAAAAATATATTTTTGAAAATAAAATAAAAAGCTGCTGCTGCTGCATCCGACCAGAGAAGGCATTTATAATGAACCAGCTAATGGTAAAGATTCCCGGTTATGAAAGGCTAAATCAGTTAGGGCTTTTCTGTTGGAAAATAAAATGGTTGAGTGAGGCTATGTTCAGAGCCCATCAAATCAGGAAACCATAAAAGGTTCGGATAGGATATATGCAAAACTGTTTACCAAACCCAAGAATATTGGAAATAAGGCGTATCAGAAGTGTACGATGGGGACCTACTATACATACCTTATGGAGTAAGTTACCCCAGAAGTTGTAAAGAACTAGCAGATTTTATAAAGTAAAGTGTTCCAGGCCAGTTAATCACTGTAGATGCATGGTGAGCAAAGAGAAGGTTAGAGAAGCAAAGGAGGACAAACCATGACTTTCTGTAGGGCATCCCTTGGTGCCTCTCGCCAGAAATAGAATCATGAGGCTAAATAGATCATGAGTGTGGTGTTCTTTGGGCTTTTAGTTTAAAAATGTATTAAAAATAAAAAATGTATTAAAAGGGTTACTATTGAAGATGGCAATGCATTTATAGATTATAAAGCTTCTTGTTCTTGTCCTACTTTTGACTTCCCCTTTGTTTACATAAAGCATCATCCTGTCAAAGTCATGGTCCTGGGAATCCAGGCGCGGTGCTTGTGGAGCCATGCAGGGTGGTAGTTCAGGTTATGGACTTGAAAACTTCGCAGATGTCCACCATTTACGAACCGCATGATCGTGAGCAAGCTTTTTAAATTCTTGGAGGCACACTGTCCTCTTTTGAAAAATGGCTTCATAATACCTAATCCTATAGGATCCTTTCAAGAATTATTAACATATAATATATGCAAGTCATGTACATGGCACCCAGCAAGTGCTAAAGACGTAAATGGCAGCTCTTACTATTGTGGGCCAGATGAGCCATGTGTACCACCCTGGATTCAAAAGCTTGTAACATATATGATAGGTAACATGTGCCCCGATTTTCCTAATAAGATTTTTTTTTCTTACCATTTTGGATACAGATATTCTTTTAGAAATGTAGGTGGAAGAGTAAAACGTCTAATTATGATATCAAATATATTATGATCTTACAGGTGTATTCAAGTTACATATAGTATAAAATATTATCTTTCTGTAGAAATATTCCTTTCCCCACACTATCTCATTTTGTAAAACAATTTTGTTCAACTTCTTCACATATACCTCTGACATCAGTGTTTCTATAAGCATGAGAGCCAGTTTTTGTGTTCCCTCACAGATTTCTGGAACACATTGCATTCATATCCATCTCAGTTGTTAGATAGAGATATAGCACATTAATTGGTCTATGATAGCATGACTGTCATTTTTATCCCAAGCCACAAATATCCATCTGCATAACAACACTAGGTCAGTTGATTATTATATTCATGCTAAATGTGTATATTTTGTATTATTATTTTAAAAATTTAATGTTGACACTATTGCAGATGTCCTCCATCTCCCCACCCCCTGCTTTGCTAAATGTAGATATTTATCGTCTGTAGGTGTTTACTGCATTGCAACTTTAAGTGATCTTTCAAAGGCTTTTTTATACTTGATACTGTTAGGCCATATCCTATAAATAATTCTTAGATCTGTGTTACATTTCTTTGTCTCCACCCCCCCAATTCTGTAAATTTACCTCCATAAATACATAAAACTCATATTAATTGAAGTTGTCCAAGACTAACATGTGTTCTCCAAAGAGTGTGTTAAAAGCAATATTTTTAAAAAAATGTAGCAAAGGCCCTTTAAATTAAATAATTTGTAAAGACTTGAACATTAGATTGTTTCTTTTTTCTGAGACATAATTGGGAGTAGGGAGGCATGCATTATATTTAGGAAGGTAGGAATAAATTTTTTTAAATATTTACCCAATTACATGACTTTAAAAGCATTCAAGTTTCTTATTTTTATTCATTCCTCATATGTGTTAAGTGCTGGGATGATCCAAACATGCAGAAGACAAAGTTATTGCCATTATAGAAATTTTCAGACCTTGGAGAATATTCAATTCACGAAAAAATGTATTAAACACCTACTATGTGCAAAGCATTTGTAGAGAGAAAGATGTGAGTTGCAGCCCCTGTCCTCAATAGCTTATAAACTATTCCAGGGATTTCAAACAAATATACAAATAATTCTTGCACCTAAGGAAACTTAAGAACACTATAAATTGTTCTGGGTGTTCAGAGGCAGGAGTAGCCATGTGCAGTTGAGAAATATCCGAAAAGGCTTCAGGGGGTAAATGACATTTGAGATGAAACCTAAAGGACCTGTAACATGTTCCTAGGCATGTGCAGTAGTAAGAAAGGGAACCAGAGCTTACTGGGAGAGTGATCACATGAGCAAAGGCATGAAGAAGAAAAGCAAGAAGGGTATTCAGGAACAATGAGTAGTCCATTTAGATGGAACATAGAATTTATGGGAACAATGGGAAAATGAGGCTGGGCTGTGAGATTAGACTAGATTGTAAAGAACTTCTAGGCTATGTTCAAAAAATTTATTTTTATCCTGTGACCATACAGATTTATTAACTGGAGATGGAGGTATACGATCGGGTTTACATTTTTGTTATCTTTGAGTTGATTTATAAAAATAACTGTGAAGAAACAGAAGTGGCATGGGAGAGAGAAGAATAGATTGAGATAAATTCTAGAGATTTATCAGAGGAATTGGAGGCCATTAGGATATTGGGTTTCAAAGCATAGGAGGATTGATGATGATGATTAGATATATGCCATACCATTTAGTTGGACAGGTTTGGAGGAGTAGTCAACAAATTTGGTTATGTTGATATTGGACATATGTGAGGGGCCTGCAGACATGGATGGCTCACAAGGCAGTTCACATAGGAAGAAAACAGTAAATCACATGGAAACATATGCCTTTCATCAGCAAGTAAACAAATTAAAATGAAAAGAACAGTAGGTAGCAACATATATCTACTAGAATGTCCAAGCACAAAGTAAGGTGCTGAAGGAGGTGTAGGGAAACAGGTACAGTTTGATGGTGGTGCCGTTGCATGACAACTCATGGAAATATATACACAAAACAATGTTAAGTGAAAGAATTAGATAGCAAGAGAGTATATAAATACTGATATCTATAATAATGTGTGTACGTTGACACATATTAGAAGAGAATTTGAAGGAATGTAAGTCGTTTAATGTTCATTTGCATTTTCTTCCTAGTACAGTTATTTAAGTGCATTCTAATTGGAAAAGAATGGGATGAAAAATGATTCCCCATCATACCCCTAAAACACGTGCACATACACACATCTTTGCAAATAGATTGTGGTAGAATATGATGTTCATTGTTTGTGATGTTGCAGCATTATCTATAAATCAGGGATGTAATTGAAGCTATAGTTCCTTCATTATCTACCATAAGTCTGATGAGGCATTTTTTTTTATCACTGTTTATTATAGTAACGAGAAAAAAGGAAATCTTTTTCTCATAAATCCTGACAATCTGCATTTTAAATCCTTTCACAATATGAATATTTTGCCACCACTAAGTAAATACAGAAAGTATTGCTTATTCTACCTTCCTCTCAGTACTCAGTAGCTCATTCTTGACCTTTACCTGTCAGTTGATACTTGTTTTTTTTTCCTCTTCAAGGTTGATACATTGAGATGTGTTTATTAAGCGCACACAGCCAAAGATCAGATTTATATTCAGCTAAGAAACTGAACAGATTTAATGCCTACCATGTGCCACCCATTGTTGCCTGGCACTTTATAGAGAAGACTTTACTTAATCTTGACAGGAAGCATCTGAGATCTGAAATATTTCTATTTGTCATCAGTTCAGTCAGCGGCTCTCTTTTCTGCCATTGTGCCTTTTAAGTGGCTACTTCCCAACAAAAAGAAGACACAGTGTGTGGTATGGCTCATGGTATAGTCTTAAACATGTGCAATAACATTGTAGACAGCAGCATTTTTTGTTGTTAATCTTCACCCGAAGATATTTTTCCATTGATATTTAGAAAGAGTGAAAGGGATAGAGGGAGGGAGGAAGGGAGGAAGGGAGGGAAGGGGAAAGAGAGAGAGAGAAAGTGAGAGGGAGAGATGTAGAGAGACACATCAATTGGTTGCCTCCTGACCAGGGCCAGCAATCGAACCTGCAACCCAAGTACATGCCCTTGACCGGAATCGAACCCGAGACCCTGCAGTGCTCAGGCCAATGCTCTAACCAGTGAGAAACACCAGCCAGGGCAGAGAGCAGCATATTTTAAAAGAAGATCTATTTTTTTAAAAGAAGTGTGCTGCTTTTCCTCATTTAAGAAAATATATACTTTTGCTATAAAATTCCTTTATAAGGGCATTTGGAAAATTTAATACAAAGCAATTCAAAATGATACCAGCATTTTAAGTGGAATCCAAATATGAAGTAATATTCTCTATTACTTTAATTATTTCAATTAAATGAAATGTATGAGCTGATAAAATTGTTGAAGTTTTATTTAAAGAAGTGCATGAGGTTGGCATGCTGACCAATAACAACAGGAAATTAACATAGCATTACATAATGTAATAAATAATGCAAACAAGGAAAATGTTGAAGGAAGGTGAGGAAAATCATAAATAAACTAGGACCAAATGGAAGCACCAAGTGGTCATTGGTACAATGAAGTATATTAACTATGAGAATGTTTTCTGACTCATCATATAACATTATTAAGATTGCATTGGAATGACTGAGATGCTAGCTTCTATGTGATAGCTGAAATACTATTGAGATTGGAAACGTGCACCAGATGTTAACCAACATATTAAGATGGGGGCTAGAGGGGATGCTGGTATGAATCATGTAAAAAGATGAATTGGAAAACTCCTGTTTAGCAGAAGAAATGACCAGAGAGGGCAGTGCAGTGACTTTTCTAACTTGCATTCACAACTAGAAGAGCTTTTAAATTTTCAGTCTTAACTATGCATAAGCCTAGTGCCTTTTAATAAAGACCTGGTGCCAAACATCAAATATATACATATACAGTATAGCTACGTGTGTGTGTGTGTGTGTGTGTGTGTGTGTGTGTGTGTGTGTGTGTGTGTGTCCCCGTGTCCATAGCCGTCTATCCATCCCAGAGTGCATCTCACCAAGGCACTAGCCCAGACGACTGTGTTCTTTACTTTTCAGGTCTTTGTATAAACATGTACTTTAAGGATTTTGTGGACAGTGCATGATGTAAATATGTTTTAGGCCCATCAAAATGTAGATTATAGGCCTGGCTGGTGTGCCTCAGTGGTTGAGAGTTGACCCATGAACCAGAAATTCCAGTCAGGGCACATGCCAGGTTGTAGGCTCGATCCCCAGTGGGGGTTGTGCAGGAGACAGCCAATCAATGATTCTCTCTCATGATTTTTGTTTTTATCTCTCCTTCCCTCTCTTTGAAATCAGTAAAAACATTTTTAATGTAGATTTTAGGAGAGATATATTTTTTCCAGAGAGCTTTCCCTTACCAAATAACTAAATTACTGAATGTTGTACTGTAGGATGATAGGATTTTTAAGCATATTGTTATTCTCTAATTACTTCTTTTGATTAGTTATACAGGATCATCAGAAGACCATTCTGTCATGTTATTGCTATCTTTCATTATGAATATATATTTTATAAAAGTTTAATCATATATTATCCGATAAATGAATGATAGAACAATTACGGTTATATGGTTTATTATCTTACATCCCATTCCCTGCTTTAAGCCTCTCAATTTTATATCTTTATTGTATAAGGTATTTATGACAAATCAATTCTCCTCTCTGGAAGTCAGCATCATCATCTATAAAATGAAGAGTTAGATTTCAATTAAATAATCCATAAATTCTCTTCCAGCTCTAAAATTCTGTGTTCCATTGACTATGCCCAAACTGCTATACAAGTTCATAGGTCTCTTTTTAAAAATAGATATATTTTATAAAACACTTTATTGACCTGTACAAATTGAGACGTGATGTGGTATCAAAAGTCCTTTCTGCTTAAAACAAATACTATATGATATCAACTATTTGTGGAATCTAAAGTAAACTGAACTCATAAAGACAAAAAGTAAAATGGTGGTTACCAGGGGCTACGGTGGGGGTGGAGGGGATAGGGGAGATGTTGTTAAGGGTACAAACTTACAACTAGTGGATAAGTCCTGGAGATCTAATGCATAGCATAGTGCTTAGTCAACAGTACTATATTATAAACTTCAAACTTGCTAAAAGACTAGATTCTAATTATTCTCACCACACAATAAAGAAATGATACTTTTGTGATGTGGTAGAGATGCTAGCCAATGGTATAATGGCAATCATATAACAATATATAAAGGTATCAAATCAACATGATGTATACTTTAACCTTACATGATGTTATATATAAATATATTTCTATTTTTAAAAAAAGCCTTTTGCACTTGACTCTATGATGAAAGATAGATGTACTTTGAAATGTTTAGCCCCAAACAGAGAAGATATGGGGATAATCAGTCTTCAGGTTTATGATGAAACTGTATCAAATGCCAGAGTGGCTAGTGTAATGGTGCATCAAAAAATGCTGGAGAAGCTGGAGATGCTTAGAGAAAGTAACCATTTGATGCAAAACATCAGCTAACTTCCCCTCTAGTGTGATTTAAATCCAGGGAGTCTCAACATGAGGGGGTATGAAGCAGGATTGGAGCTGTGTTTCACAATTCAATAGGAAGGCACTTATATATTTATTATTTTTTAATTACTTATTTTTCTGAGCTGTTTTTCCTTAGAGGAAACTCTCAGACTCAAGCTACAGAAAATTAGCATTTAAAGATACAGACATCATCATTGCTCCCAAAGTCAGTTAATATGCACAAATTTATATGTAGCTGGTTTATATGTGTCCAGATGTAATGACAGAACCCCAATCCCACCCTTTCCTCCACAGAAATAAATTTACAGTTTGAATGTAAAAGGAGTCAAGGGGCAAAGGGACTATTTTGAAGTCACTTTCATTCTTTTTAAGGACAGATTCATTCACTGATGAGAAATAAACCTGCATCTGTAAAATATTAGAGACCAATAATACTTTTATGTCTTCTTTTCCTGTGGGTAAACATACAAGTTTGTAATAGTCATTACTATAAATGGGAAGAATGGGTGATGTCAGAGTTGCTGTTAAGGGTGCCAATTATGAAGCAACTGTGACAATTAGAATCAGTATATTCACAGTCAGAAGCTTGTGAATTATGTTGTATCTACTAATCTCTGTAATTGCAGCACATTGGATAAAAATAGCCATCCTTTCTTTCTAAATAATCATTAAGTATAAGTTCAAAATTGAGTAAGTCACAGTTGGTGGGCACAGAGACTCAGCTAACAGGTAATAATGGCTTATCCAGCTAATATCAAATCTGATATTTTCTTTACTGCTATATGATGAAGGTCATGGGTGAGCAGTAAGGATGACAACCCGCTCAGGAAAGAACCAGTCTTAAAGTTTGCTTTTTTATTTTAAGTTTTCCCATAACATACTAATTCCACTTAAATATTGCAAAAAGCTGAATTGCAAATGTTAACCTAAACATGAATTAAAAATGTTGATATTTTATTTAACCTAAAAATAGTAATTATGGATAGGCTCCTTTTACGATTATCATATTTAAAATATATCATTTTACATTGGGAATACAGGGGACATTGTCACTGTGCTGGTATACGTAATAAGAAATTTTGTGTGGAGTGCATTAAAAATACAGCAGATGATTATTACAATATAAGGGGGAAAGTTGTTTGCTTTTGACAGTCTGTCAGGAGATGTAGCCTAGGAAGAAAAGTATAGTAGCTGCTTTATATAAAACAGTAGGAGAAGGACACAAACGCAGAGAGAATTTTCCCAGCTGCTGTTATTAAAGAAATTCTTTTATAGAAGAGAGGCTGTTTTATTTTGCTTTCCGTTTTTGCTTCCATCTCTGAATCCTTGCTTTCATGTGGCATGTGAAGCGCCTGTGCATGGCAGCCTGTGAGTCCTGTTATTTAATCTGCCAACTGTTCCAATGGATTGAGTTGAACCAGAGGAGGAGACTAGCCCCACTGAGACAAATGCATTTTTATACCCCCTCTTTAATAAAGTATTGTAAGGAATAGCTAGAAAGTTTCTCCTCAGACTTTCATCCAAAATTGTTAAGATTGTAGCTGTGTGAAAGAATCATTATTGACGCCTGTCAGACAGTTTTCGCAAGGAGATGAAGAGACTTGTCTCCCGACTGTCTGTGTGCTTTGTCAAATCAGGCTCTGGGAGCAGGAGTATGAAGTGAAGGCTGATGCCAGGGAATGCCTAGAAGCAGGAACTTGCGCCTGTCTCCTGTGACTTCCTTTTTCTTTTCTTTTTTTTTTTTATTAAAGGAACCAGATTGCATTGTAAAATGATGGGAATATGACTAGACACAAACATGTTTACTGCGGGCTTAGCAGCCTTTATGTATCATGAGTGAAAGGAGGCAGGGGGCCAAGGGGACCATTTTGATGTCACTTTCATTCTTTTTAAGGACAGATTCATTCACTGATGATAAATAAGCTGGCATCTGTAAAATTCTGGAGACCAGTAATACTTTTATGCCTTCTTTTCCAGTAGATAAACATATAACTTTTTAATAGTTGTTAATATAAAAGGAGAGAAGGTGATGTTGGAATTGCTGTTAAGGATGCTAATTGTAAAGCACCTGTGACATCAGAATCAATATAGTTCCATATCAAAACAGTGTATCTTTTTCTTAGCTAAGTATATACTATTGCTAATGTAACACTTTGCCTAAAGTTGATGTCAAAATTCAATATTTCAAAGGTGATAACACTTTTTATTAAGAGATATAGTTTGACCTTAACTTTCAACCTATAAAAGGCCATATTCCTTACACATCAACTCTAAAGTTAGTCCCATTTTCTGACTGTTCTTGTTCTTTATTCACCTTGCCAAAGAATCTCTATAATTGGCTTGCTCTGCAAAATGTTTTATTTGCCCTTCTGAATATTATCTGTTTTAAGAATCTGAATGTATCATACCAGGGAGCACAAAGTTTAACTTCAACTACCCCCATGCCCCCACCCCCACTGCCAAATTAATGCTTCTGTTTTGAGTGTTCCAGGGAAGAGTGAAATTGCTAGGATGTAACTGGTCCCAAGGAGTAATCTAAATAAAGGAGTCATTCCAGGGAAGTCAGTAGGCTGTGTGCCCAGCATGGATCTTGGCCCTGCCCTACTTCTAAGCATCTAACATATCCTCATAGTCATTTCTTCTGTATTGTGATTTTTTTTAAGTGAAGCACTTTTAGATGTCCCATATGGCTTAAAACAAATCAGAAATTCATGTCCTAAATGTTTCGTTAGTCAGAATAATTAAGTTGATCAGTCCTGGGAGCAGTGGAAGCAAAATAATGGGGTCATTGAAGCAGTCAGGCTCTAATGGGAACCTGAGCTCATTCAGATATCAAATCTAATAATTGTTCTACACCTGTATGCACAGTCCCATTGAGCAAATTCACATTAAAGGTTCGGTGGAACACTTTCAACACTGTGCTCCAAAGGGACTTGCTACTGTTTTCACAAGAAAGCACTGAATATTTTTTGGAAATGTTTCTGTGTGATGTGTTAACTAAGCTGTGTGTGTTTATGTTGGTGCCCTGTCCCTATCTAGGGAGGAAGAAAAGGGAGATGTGTATAACTAGAAATTGTTTTCTTACCATTTCAAGATAATAAAAGTGCACTCACGCGTTTGCCACCTGGAGGCAATAATATGAGATGACTGAACGCACTGGATTGTGGGGAGTGGGCGTGGAAGGTTGTTAAGCAACCTGTGCAACCTACTAGAAATGATCACTTAACCCTTCATAATCTTTGGTATAAAGCATGATTTTGGTTATTGAACTATAAAGTAGCCATTAGGCATTCTGTAGAAATACAGTGTCACTATATAACTGTAGCAGCAAATTGACTGCTTTTGATTCTCCTGTAAGTTATCTAAGGGGAGTTGACAGATCTAGTTTTTTTTAAGGATCTGAGGCGTGAAAAGATTAATTAAATTCTGCCCTATAATGACTGCTAAACTAACACATTTTCAACAGAACTCTCTTATTCAAAGCTTCAAAGCACACAGGAAAATTAAAAGATTGGCAATATATCCTGAACAACTATGAAGGACACATCTGGCCAGCCCTCTACCGAAATAGGCTATCATAGATGAATTAGTTTACCTAAAGAACAGTTTCAATACAGGCACACAAACTTTTTCGTGAATATTGTACCCTCATGTTTTTGCTTTCTCTATGGATAAACAAAAGAACATGTTCATTTGTGTATTCATTCAAAAGCCATTTATTGAGTGCCTGTTATATTCCAGGCACCAAGGAAATAGGTGCAAATGGAAGCTTTTGCCTTTCCACAGCTTAGAGTAAAATGGGGGAGACAGATGGCACTGGGACAGCCACAATGTACAGCTCAAGATGAATCTTAACAGATGAGTAGGAGTTTCTTCAGCAGGAAAAGAAAAAGGAAGAGAAGCATGTTTTAGGAAAGTGAACAGTGTTTATGGAGGCAATAGGAGAGCGTGATATATTCAAGGGAGAGAAAGGTGTTCAATGTTGCTGAAGTATAGGTGGGAGAACTGGTAAAATTATGTCATGAGAAGCCTTGGATAATAAGAAGTTTGACTTTTTCATTGCATGGGTGATGAGGAGTTATTTCCAGCTTCTTCTAGCATCACGGATAGTCGCCTGGGTGGGGGTGAGGCTAGAAGCAGGAGAGATTCGATAGGGCTCTATTATAAGAGCCTAGGGTCCTAGGCAATGGAAGAAGACCCTACACTTGAGCAGTGGCAGTGGAGATAATGAAGAAGAAGAAATAGATCCAAAAGTGATTCAGGAGTAAGAATTGACTGAACTTGTTGAGCAATTGGATATGAGGGTAAAAAAAGGGAAGGAGTCTAGGGTAATGGTTTGTTTTTTGTCTTTTGTTTTTATGACTTGGGGTATGAGGGCTGTGTTCATTTGATAGGCCTGCTATAACAAAGTACCACACTGAGTGGCTTAAGCGATGGAAATTTATTGTCTTACTAGAGGCCCAATGCATGAAATTCATGCAAGGGGCTCAGCACTCGCAGCCCCAGCTTCGTCCGGATGGTCATCTGGAAGGACATCCAGAAGGACGTCCGAAAGGTCATTTGGCTGTCCAGTCTAATTATCATATTACGCCTTTATTATTATAGATGGTTCTGGAGAATAGAGGTCCAAGATCAAGGTGTCAGCAGGGCTGTGCTCCCTGTGAAAGTGCTAGGAAATGGTCTGCCCCAAGCCACTCTAAGCTCTGGGTGGTTTGCTGGTAATATTTGGCATGCTTTGGCTTGTAGAATCCGCACCCTGATCTCCACCTTCTCTTTCATGTGTCGGTCTTCGTTTGTGACTCTGTCTCCAAATTTCTCTTTTTTATGACACCAGTCATATCAGATTAGAACCCATCCTAATATCTTCCTTTTAACTTGATTCCTCTGTAAAGACCCTATTCCAAATAAGGCCACATTCAGAGGTAATAGGGGGTTAGGGCTTTAAAATAAGAATTTGGGGTGGGGACCAATTCAAGCCATATCATTCATCAAAATAAGGAAACATGAAAAGGAGTGAATAGAAGCAAAGGAAAGGATCTTGAGTGTGAGGTAGCTTTGGAATAATCAGAAGAAATGTTTAAAAGGTGATTGAAGTTATACCTGGAGCCTAGGAAGTGCAAAAATGGGATTCATTAGCATAAAGGAAGTAGAGTAGTTGAAGTTTCACACCCGAATGAATATACCCATGGAGAGTACTTTAAGGAACATATAGAGAAATATGAGAAAGAGCAAAAATTAAAACCATGAAGATTACTAACATAAGGGACAAGGAAAAGAATGGTGGTTTATAAAAGAAACAGAGAAGAATCATACAAAGAGGTGATTTAAAAATTAAGAAATAGTGATAATATATACAAGCCAAAAGAGGAGAGAGTTACATGGAAAGAATAATTGTCAACAACATCATATGCTACAGAAAGGTCAAGGAAAATAAAAACTGAAAGAAAAATTCTAATTCTTAAGGCAGGAATGTGATAATGATTCAGAATAGGCAGATTCATAATATGCTCAATGTGGTACATAGCCTGTATTTTCAATAGAATTTCACTCTATTACTAGAGAAGAGAATGTATTTATACAGTATAACATTTTATATGTATAGAAACTGTGTTTTTTTACATGATCTAGTTTTTCTATTCTATAAGAAAGCATTCACTATTGGAGTGAATCCTTTTTTAACTACCAAAACATAGTTAAATAAAGCTGACAGAGACTCTTTTCAAAGCAATGCATACAAAATCCTGCCTTGGTCTTGAAATTCTGAGATTTATGGTTATTGTGCTTTGTGACCAGTGCTCAGCACAGGATAAAATTGAGCCTCTCATAATGAGACTGTATTGTGGTTGGTCAGAACAGTCTTCTAAGGAAGTATCTTTCCCTTCAAGTCATTGTCTGTTTTTATGTGGTCAACATTGGTGCTCTCAGGGCTGCAAAACATCATTTTATTTACTTCACAATCTAACCATACATATTTCCCTTTTCCCTCCGTTCCCCTAAAAACACAAAGCTATCTCCAGAACCAATTTCAAAGATTCACAATTTAGACTCATAGTAAAAGGAAGTATTGAAAAGATAGGGTAGAGTTTTTAAACTACTGTCCCATATCAATATGTATATATGGGAACAAATGACATATTTATGTCTGTAAATCCTCAGAAAAGTTTGTTCATTGAAAGAGAACCAATAGATATATATTAAATGGCTAGTTTGTAGTGAGAAAGCTAATAAAGAAGTAGAAGAGATGTATTCTCTCATCTCTTAGAAAGGCAATACATAAAATGACAATGAAACTGGCTAAAATTAAAAGCTGAGTTGTGTGATGCAAGCTAAGTTTGTGCTGTTGGAGTCCAGAGGAGGGAAAGATCAATGAAAGCTAGAGAGGGCAGGGAACAGGATTTGAATTGGGCTTTGAAGAATGAGTAGACTTTAATAGAGGGGAGGGAGAGCAGAAGTGGGCAAACAAGCAAAAATCTGGAATATGCATAGGTGTGTTCATGGAACAGTTATAAAATTCGTGCATGGGTGGAGTCCCTAGGCCTGGCCGGAGATCAGGGCCAATCAGGCTCCCCACCTCACCCCCTTCTCCTTCCTGTGTCACCTGCACGGCACCACATCCCAGTTCCCTGCCTCCCCGCCTCCCGCTTCCCTCGCTGCCCACACTCTGCCCCTGCACTGTTCCCTGCCTCCATGATTCCCCACCTTCCCGCCTCCTCTCCTCCCCCTTTCTTCCTTTCCTCTCCAATGGCATCCGGCATCCTCTGCCACCCACCCCTGGCTCCCTGTCCCAGCCTGGGGCTGGCCCTGATCGGGCAATTGGGACCTGCTGGCTCGGGGGAGGGACCAGGAGGTTGGCCGGCAGGCCCCATCAGTGATCAGGGCCTGTGGGCTGGGAGCAGCTCCTGCATTGATCATCTGCCCCCTGGTGGTCAGTGCACATCATAACAACCAGTCATTCTGGTCATTCTGTTGTAAAGGTCACTTAGGTTTTTATATATATAGATTCTTTACCTTGCAGTGAATTTTAATCTATATGCCCTCCAAAGTTATTTTGGAAGTTAACATATTACAATTTTTATTGTTTTCTTTTTTTCACCACTTCAAATTATAGTTGAGCCAAGTTAGTCTCATTTTTTTAAGTATAGTTGATACACAATATTATATTAGTTTCAGGTGTCTAACATAATGATTCGACATTTATATACCTTATGATGTGATTACTGTAAGCCTAGTAACCATTTGTTACAATGCAAAGTTATCATGGTATTATTGACTATATTCCCTGTGTTGTACATTATACCCCCATGAGGTGTTTGTACCGCTTATCCCCCTTCACCTTTTTCAACCATCCTCCCACCCCTCCCCTCTAGCAAACATCAGTTTGTTCTCTGTGTCTATGAGTCTGTTTGTGTTTTGTTCACTTGTTTGTTTCTTTTAAGTTCCACATATAAGTGAAATCATACAGTATTTGTTTTTCTGTCTGACTTATTTCATTTAGCATAATACATTCCAGGTCCATTTATGTTGTCACAAATGGCAAGATTTCATTCTTTTTATGGCTGAGTAATATTCCATTGTGTGTGTGTGTCGGGGGCAGGGGGTGATTCACATCATCTTTATTCATTCATCTGTTGATGAACACCTACATTGCTTCCATATCTTGCTATCTACCTAATAAAAGAGTAACATGCTAATTGACCATACCTTTGTGACGCCCACCAGCCAATCAGGAGTGAGTATTCAAATCAAGCCAACAAATATGGTGGGTTAATTTGCATACGCAGGCACCGAGCAGCCGGGGGCAGGGCAGGACACAGGCGTTCCGCACCACCCCAGCCACTCCGGGCCTCTGGGCAGCATGGCAAGGCGGAAAGGCAGCTCTGGGCCGGAGCAGAAAGGCGACTCTGGCCAGAGCGAAGGCAGTGCTGGAAGCCAGGGGAAGGAAGGCCCATTCTTACACGAATCTTCGTGCATTAGGCCTCTAGTTGTAAATAATGCTGTAATGAACATAGGGGTGCATATATCTTTTTGAATTAGTGTTTTTGTTTTCTTGAGATAAATACCCATAAATGCAATTGCTTGATCATATGGTATTTCTATTTTTTATTTTTTGAGGAAGCAGGAACCCTCATGCACTGTTGGGATTGCAAATTGGTGCAACCACTATGGAAGTTAGTCTTGTTTTAAATCCATTGCAGCCTTTTGAGCTGGGGAGTAAGGTTTCCTTGGGAAGACTGCTCAGAAGGCAAGTTGGAGGATGCCTTGAATAGAGGAAACTCTAGGTACAGTGGTTAGTCTAGCCAATGCCTTGTTTCTCAAAGGTTAGTAGTAGTAAAGGGATCTATAGATTCATTTTAATAGGAATCTCATTCCTTGGGGTTTCTGGTAATTGATTTAAACTATTATTGATATACTGTTACTTAATTATTAAAAAATATAAAAATAGGCATAAACTCCTTATGCTTTAACAATTTTGTAAAACAATAAAACAGATAAATATCATTAACGTGTCTACCGATACTAGATTTAATAGTAGGAAGATTTAGCTTTGGGTCCAGTTACATATTTTGACCTTACTGACACAATACAGATAATCTCTGTTGTGTAAGTAAATTGGACAAAATGGTATTAATAACTTCAGGGCTTTGCCATCTAACTCAGTATCATCCGACTCCACATTGAGCAATGCTCACATTTCAGTTTTAATAGGGTATTTCCTTGATAATTTTGTACAGTTGTTTTGTTTACATAAAGATAAGGGTAGGATTGAAATCTTCATAATATATATATCTAATGTATTTATTGCTGGAATCAGGGACAGAAAAAAATCATTCAGTACATATTTATTCTCCTATTTATAGCAAGTTGGTCCATAAAGACTCTATTCTCATTGTACTTCTGCTCATACTGTGAAGATGGTACTGACTTCTTTGTCCCAGGTTCTTATATGTCCAGCCTACCCGTGCTATGGTGTGAAATAGTATCACACTCTGGAGTGACTCAACGCTCTGAAAAATGTCTTTATTTATATTATTGTGAAACTTTATAATATAAATGCTACCCTCATTTAAGTGAGAATCTTGATGTTGCTTGGCTTTTTCTGTTTTGAAAAATTGAGTTTATTGGGGTGACATTGGTTAATAACATTATATGAGTTTCAAGTGTACAATTCTATATTGCATAATCTGTATATTTCATTGTGTGTCCACCACCCAAAGTCAAGTCTCCTCTATCACCATATATTTTACTTGACTGCTTGGCTCTCATATAATAGTATATATGAGCAATACACTAGTTACTTTTACTTATAAAGTGACGATTATGCTCATGTCAACATTTTTTATATAAAAATTGAAACACAAAACTTGAAGTATACCCCATTTTAAGAAATAATGGCCTAATGAGGTTCATTGACTTTTTTTTTTTTTTTTAATGCAGCTGTACCCAACATTAGGAATTTAATCATGCAATTCATGTATTTGTTATCTTGGGCTCTTTTAGGACAGAAACTTACTCAGGACACCTTAAGAAACAAAATGGGTTTCACTTCCTTCTATGTATCTGTTTGTTCTTTTTTATTTTTCTTTCAGCTGGTTTATTACCCTATGAATAGCACCTTTCATCACAAGGCATGCCATGTGTTACTAACCAGCCTATGAATTGGCTGCCCTTGAGGGGGACAGATGACTTTGGTAGTCCATTCAGTGGACTCTGTTGGTAAGAGGGGGTGCTTTCAGTGCTGGTTCCCTAAGTAAAAAACTGCGAGCAGGACAGTTTCAGCTAGAAGTGGTGTGTTGGGCATGTCAGGCACAAGGACCTGAGATAACTGTTTTTGTTCTATGAAAATATCACCTCTTTTCGGGTCATGGGAAATGCAAGTATAAGTTAGATTCATTGCCTCCACTTACTCCTCAACCTTCGGCAATATGGCTTCTGCTCCTCTTATTTTACTGAAATTGTTCTCATTAAGGTCTCTGATGACCTTCATATTTCTAAAGCTGATAGTTTTCTGTCTTTATTTTACTGCATCTTTCTACAGAATGTGATATTATGGCTTATTCCATTTTTCAAAATATTTACTCCTCCAATTCTGTAGTGTGTGCTCTAATATTTCATTCTGTGCCTCTTAATGTTTGCTGTCTGGCTCCTTCATGGACTCCTCTTCCTGTCCTCATCTACTGAATGTCAGTGTTTCCCAGGATTGATCAGCAGACTTTGGAGACTTACCGTCTAGTCCGTAAGTGAAGCCACAATGCAGGGAAGTATGTAGAGTGAGAAGTATGTAGAGTGATTCTTAAAGGATGTGGATGAATTAGCCCGGAGGAAAGTATATGCCAGGTAAAGGAGACACATTTCATTTAAAGCCTGAGAGCTTGAAAATGAAACTATCCATGATCTGAGCCCACGGTCCCCTGCTTTTAAACAACACTGTTTTGCTTGTAGCCACACACACAGTTTTTTCTCATCTCTTTGTCTCCCTATCCTCACGGTGTCTCCTTTACCTGGCATATACTTTCCTCCGGGCTAATTCAATCCACATCCTTTAAGAATCACTCTACATACTTCTCACTCTACATACTTCCCTGCATTGTGGCTTCACTTACGGACTAGACGGTAAGTCTCCAAAGTCTCTCAGATTCTTTCCAGACCTCTTCCTTGAACTTCAGTCTTGTAATATTTCATTGCCTACTGTATAGCTTCACCTGCATATCTTAGAGGTATCTCCAACTTGAAAAATCCCAAACTGAACTCATCTTCTCCATGAATGCAACTCCTCCTCCTCCTCTTAAATCCTCTATCGATGATGGAACCTCCATTCTCCCAAATGTATAAGCTAGAAATTTTCAGAGTTATCTTTAACTTTTTCTCTATCCCCCATGCCCAGTTATCTTGTCCCCTTTAAGCCCCTCCACTCCATGATCACCAAATAGAACTATCTTAACAATTTCACTCCCTATTGAACATCTAAAGCCTGAGAGCTTGAAAATGAAACTATCCATGATCTGAGCCCACGGTCCCCTGCTGCTTTTAAACAACACTGTTTTGCTTGTAGCCACACACACATTTTTTTCTCATCTCTTTGTCTCCCTATCCTCACGGTGTCTCCTTTACCTGGCATATACTTTCCTCCGGGCTAATTCAATCCACATCCTTTAAGACTCTACATACTTCCCTGCATTGTGGCTTCACTTACGGACTAGACGGTAAGTCTCCAAAGTCTCTCAGATTCTTTCCAGACCTCTTCCTTGAACTTCAGTCTTGTAATATTTCATTGCCTACTGTATAGCTTCACCTGCATATCTTAGAGGTATCTCCAACTTGAAAAATCCCAAACTGAACTCATCTTCTCCATGAATGCAACTCCTCCTCCTCCTCTTAAATCCTCTATCGATGATGGAACCTCCATTCTCCCAAATGTATAAGCTAGAAATTTTCAGAGTTATCTTTAACTTTTTCTCTATCCCCCATGCCCAGTTATCTTGTCCCCTTTAAGCCCCTCCACTCCATGATCACCAAATAGAACTATCTTAACAATTTCACTCCCTATTGAACATCTAAAGCCTGAGAGCTTGAAAATGAAACTATCCATGATCTGAGCCCACGGTCCCCTGCTTTTAAACAACACTGTTTTGCTTGTAGCCACACACACATTTTTTTCTCATCTCTTTGTCTCCCTATCCTCACGGTGTCTCCTTTACCTGGCATATACTTTCCTCCGGGCTAATTCATCCACATCCTTTAAGAATCAACCAGAGATGCTTCCCCTAAGGCTCGGCTAAGTGTTCCTTTTCTGCGCTCCTGAAAAGTATACTTTTAATCATATCACTCACTGTAACTATATGCTAATTCTCTTTCCATGCTGCCCTCATTGAAGTGAGACTCTTGAGAAGTGGGACTCACTGAGAACTGTGTAGCAAACTACAGAAGAAGCGTTAACACATCTGATCAGACTACCTTTTTAACCAAAATCCCACAATCACTATATAGTAGCTGCCTAGAAAGAAGAGGCTGGCTCATTTGTCTCTAAAACCGTGTGAGGTACATGTCGGCATTCATGAAAGGATTGTTGAAATAAATCGCAGGCCAGATTTTAGACAGAGGGAACTATACCTGACACAGGAACAGACCCCGCATGTGACTGCAAGAAAGGCTCCCTCGTTCCAGTGAATAGGTCTGCTAAGGAAACCCAACTCAAGGTCAGCGGGATGCCTGGTAAATCTGCTGTCCTATGGAAAAAAAGAAGTGGCCAGTTTTACCAGATGCATCATTCAAGCCAGGCTAGAATCTCTAGAAATATCTCTTCCTACACTAAGGAACAACTCTGTCCAGACAGCTGGAATCCTAACGCAAAGAAGTAATAGCTGCCTAGCAACATTTCTCTGCCCACTGGATGACAATGAGAAAAATAAATTTCTCTAAAAGATATTCATTGCTTGCCAAGGGCATAAAAACGCCCCAGCCCATGATGACTTGTGAAATAAATCAAAAGCCAAAACCTGATAAATTCTGATTTCCTAACTGTATTTACTAAGTCTTTGTTTTTATAGGCTAATCAGAAAAAGACTTCTATAAACATCTGTTTGCATCTTATCCCATTGTTCCCAAACTGGCTAAAACATGCAGTGTTGCACCTGTGCAAATGGTGGTAAGAACAAGTATAATGCTTCATGCCAAGACTCCCTCTCCAGCCCTAACCGGTTTGGCTCAATGGATAGAGTGTCGGTCTGTGGACTGAAGGGTCCCAGGTTCGATTCCGGTCAAGGGCATGTATCTTGGTTGCAGGCACATCCCCAATAGGAGGTGTGCAGGAGGCAGCTGATTGATGTTTCTCTCTCATTAATGTTTCTAACTCTCTATCCCTCTCCCATCCTCTCTGTAAAAAATCAATAAAATATACTTTAAAAAGAAAGACTCCCTCTCCATGGCCACACGACCTGCGTTAACCAGGAACAACACCCCATATGCATGTCTTTTGAAAATGGGTCAATATTATTTACCATCAAAGGACATACTTTCATTTGTTGGTAACGTGTTACTACAAAGCAATTTTTCTGTTTCATTAGATTTTACCATTGAAGTAAAGCTCTCTAGATGATGTCATGACACATACCTCCTTATCTTTATGAATTTTTACCTATCTTTTTGGAGAGAGACAATATCTAGGTTCACTTCCTAAGACCAGAACTGTTATGACTTTGTTTCAGTTTCGTTTGTTGATTTTGTTTTCTAGATTCCACATATAAGTGAAATCATGTGGTATTTGTCTTTCTCTGTCTGACTTATTTCACTTAGCATAATACCCTCTAGGTTCATTCATCCATGCTGTCACAATTGGCAAGATTTCATTCTTTTTTATAGCTGAATAATGTTCCATTGTATATATGTACCACTTCTTCTTTATCCATTCATCTATCATTGGACACTTAGGTTGCCTTCATATCTTGGCTATTGCAAATAAGGCTGCAATGGACATAGGGGTGTATATGTTTTCAAGTTAGTGTTTTTGGATTTCTATGGATATATACCTAGAAGTGGGATTGCTGGATCATAGAGTAGTTTTATTTTTGATATTTTGAGGAACTACCATACTATTTTCTATAGTGGCACCAACAGTGCACTAGGAATCCCTCCCTTTCCTCCACAAACTCATAACACTTATTGTTTGTTGATTTATTGATGATAACCATTCTGACAGGTATGAGATGATATCTCACTGTGGTTTTAGTGACATTGATCATCTTTTCATGTCTATTGGCCATCTGTATATTCTCTTTGGATAAAAGTCTTTCAGGCCATCTGCCCATTTTTTTAATCAGATTTTTTATACATTATATGATTCCTTATATATTTTGGATATTAACCCCTTATTGAATATATCATTGTTGAATATATTCTATCATCCTATAGGTTTCTTTTTGTTTTGTTGATGGTTTCCTTTGCTGTGCAAATCCTTTTTTGTTTGATGTAGTCTCATTTATTTTTCTTGTTTCCCTTGCCTGAGATATGGCAGAAAAAATGTTGCTAAGAGAAATGTCAGAAATTTTACTGCTTATATTTTCTTCTAGGAGTTTTATGTTTTCGAGTTTTATATTTAAGTCTTTAATCCATTATATGTTTATTCCTGTATATGGTGTAAGAGGGTGATCCAGTTTCATTTTTTTGAATGTGTCTCTCCAATTTTCCCAACACCATTTATTGAATAGACTGTCTTTACCAAGTATATATTTTTACCTCGTTTGTCAAATATTAATTGACTGTAAAGGTGTGGGTTTATTTCTGGGCTCTCTACTATTTTCCATTGATCCATGTGTCTGGGTTTATGCTACTACCACGCTGTATTGATTACTATAGCCTTCTAGTATAGTTTGATTCCAAGTAGCATGATACCTCCAACTGTTCTTTCTCAAGATTGCTTTGCCTATTTGGGGTATTTTAGGATTATTTGTTGTAGTTCTGGAAAAAGTGCCATTGATGTTTTACTAAAGCAATCTGTACATTGCTTTGTGTAGTATAGACATTTTAATTATGTTAGTTCTTCATATCCATGAGCATGATATATCCTTCCATTTATTTATGTCTTCTTCAGTTTCTTCAATGTCTTATAGTTTTTTGAGTACAAGTCTTTTACCTCCTTGGTTAAATTAATTCCTAGGTATGTTATTCCTTTTGATGCCATTATAAACGGGATTTTTTTCTTAATTTCTCTTTCTGATAGTTCGTTATTGCTATATAAAAGTACAACTGATTTCTGAATATTAATTTTGTATCCTGCTACTTTGTTGAATGTATTTATTTGTTCTAACATTATTGTTGGAATATTTAGAGTTCTATCTAGATTGTATCATTTAATCTACAAATAACGACAGTTTTACTTATTTCTTTCTAATTCAGATGCCTTTTATTTATTTTTGCTTGTCTCACTGCTATGGCTAGGACTTCCACTACTATGCTGAATAAAAGTTGTGAAAGTGGACATCTTTGTCTTGTTCCTGAGTTTGGGAGCTTTCCCTCCTCTTCAGATTTTTTGAATAGTTTGAGAAGTGTAGGTATTAATTATTCTCTGAATGTTTAGTAAAATTCACCTGTGAAGCCATCTGGTCCAGGACTGTTGTTTGTTGGGTGTTTTTTTTGATTACTGATTCAATTTCATTAGTAGTTATCAGTCTGTTCAGATTTTTTTTTCTTCCTGAGTCAGTCTTGGAAAGTTGTATGTTTGTAGTAATTTATCCATTTCTTTCAGGATGTCCAATTTGTTGTCATATAATTGTTCTTTGTATTTTCTTATAATCTTTTGAATTTCTGTGTTGGTGGGTTGTCACTTTTGCACTTTAATTTCTGATTTTATTTATTTTGGCTCTCTTTTGTGCTTGATTAGTCTGGCTAAAGTTTTATCAAATTTATTTATCTTTTCAAAGAACAAGCTCTTAGTTTCATTGATCTTTTCTATCATTTTTGTTTGTTTTTACTTTATTTCATTTCGTTTCACTATCATCTGCAGCATCTTGCAAGGGCTCCAGTGCAAGGCAAGGTCAGCCACCACTTGTGCCAGACTTAGGGCTGCCGGGTAGGAGTTACAAAGGGATCCGTGGTTGGTTGCCGCTTGTGCTGGACTTATGACCCTACCATTCAGAGATAACCACTATTTTTATGGGTATATATCCTTCCAAGCTTCTAAAAATTGTATTTAAAAAATAATATGATGTACTCTTTTATAACTTGCCTTTTTCACTTTATAATGTGGACCTCTTTCTGGCAAGCACATGTAGATCTATATAATAATTCAGAATGGCTGCAATGAATCCTAGTGCATGTGGATCCCAACTTTTACTAATATAATTCCATGATAGACATATAGGCTATTTACAGTTTTCACTAGTATAAACAATGCTGCAAAAACATCAATGTATAGCCATCCTTATTGATACATTTGTCTAATAATGTGAGGATTGACTTTGTTCCAGTAGACTTAAAAACCAGGAAAGGTTTTTTGAGACACATGATAGGTAAGTTGCTAGTTAGCAGCCATTATTTTTACTCATGTATAGGCTTGGCCTGCACTAAGGTTGTGCATAGATTGCCTTAGAAACTAAAATTACAAGGGAGCTTCTGTCGGTTATGACCATGACATTGAGAAGCCATGTTTTAACTCTGTCCTAATTACTCATATTTAAAACAACTGCCGACTGGCTTCTACCTTAAGGGACAGTTTATAGTTTAAAACAATGGCACTGGCAGCTGCTAAACTATCTGTGATATTAACCATACAGGCTGCCTTTGTCCATGCAACTGGTTAAGTAATTAAATACAGGGTAGCATGGGGAACACTACTAATGGGAAGCACCTGTTTATAGGCTCACACATTGTAACTTGTAGATTAATATCTTCTCTCCTCAAATCACAGCCAGCAGTACATTTCTGTGACCTGGTCCTTTGGGG
Source organism: Ia io (assembly GCA_025583905.1). Classification (NCBI taxonomy): domain Eukaryota; kingdom Metazoa; phylum Chordata; class Mammalia; order Chiroptera; family Vespertilionidae; genus Ia; species Ia io. The sequence continues at coordinate 74,048,865 of JAJQQW010000001.1, forward strand.
AATAGAGGCATCATGCAGGGGAAAGCCTGCCATTTCTGCATTACTACAGAACAGTGAGCTTATATAAGCCAGAGTACCTGGGGGTACTGAAGCTGTAGAATTGGGCTGACGACTCTAAAACTTCCATGATCAGTGAGAACTAGGTAGCCGAGACCCAAGAGAGTGGTTGCACATGCTAAAAACAAAAGGAGGAGATCAGTAGTCTTAGAGTGATTCAGAAACAAAAGCAGATGGCAGGTGAGTATATTTTAGGTCAGCATATCAGCAACAAAGCTCAAGCAGATCACAAACAGCTGCCACAAAAAATGACAGAGGATTGTTCATCATATGATCAAAGTTAGAGAAATGGCCGATGCCTAATATTCTTAGTCATAGGGATCTATGTCACTTATAGAGTAGAAAGGCAGAGAGATGACAGGTGGTAGAAATGAATTGACCCTGTATCCACATTGTCATTTAACAGCTGGTTTATCTGCACCAACCCAAATGGTTACTCAAGCTCTCATCTTGCCAAGTACTCTTGGCACAGGTCACTGCAATCTCTGTGTGCCTTGATCAGCTCTTCTCCTGCCACTCTTGATAGTGCTGTCCAAGCTTCAAGGACAGAACCTAACCAGGTGATTCCAGAGGCCCCATTTCTGCTAGGTGGTTTTATTTGTTTTGTTTTCTTTTTTTTAACTCACTGCTGTCTTCTCTGTAAATCCAGACTTTAAAAAAAAATGTCATTAAAATTAAAATCACATGTTTATGGAAATAACTATCACTATGAATCTGGCCAATCCAGTGCATTTCCTTTCATTATTTTCTCCTTTTCCTAGGGGCAAAAAAGAAAGGTTAAATATGTATAGACTAGGGGCCTAGTGCGGAAATTTGTGCACCTTAAAAGGAACTGTGGGCCACGAGGCTGCAGTAGTCACAGGGGCAGGTCTCAGCCCATCCTCCACGCCCCTGCCCGGCCCCTCCCACCACAGACCCTGGACCCCTGTCTGCTGGCAGCCCTGCTCCCGCAGCTGCTGCTCCCACACACCCACCAGTGCCAACAGTGGGTGCGAGCGGCAGCTGCTGTCCTGATCACCCCTCAGGAGCAGGGGAAAGTAGAGAAGCCCTCAGGGGCGATCAGGGCTGGCAGCCACCACTCGCACCTGCTGATGGCGCCGAGGGATCAGGACCGGCGCCGGGCACCAGCAGTGGGTACGAGCAGTGGCTCTGGTACCGGCTGTGGGTGCGAGCAGGGCCGGCGCCGGCAGCAGATGCAAGCGCCATGTGGGACCTCAGCGTGCAGGAGCAAAGAATTTTCAGTAACCACCAGAGGCTTGCCCCGATGACAGCAACCGACAGCAACCCCACCTTGGTCTGGCACCCCCACTCACCTGCTCCACCATCCCACCACGGCCAACGCCCGCCATGTTCTGCTCACACCCCCTGGTGGTCAGCGCACGTCATAGCGACCGGTTGTTCAGTTGTTCTGCTGTTCAGTCTATTTGCATATTAGCCTTTTATTATATAGGATATTCTGATTCTCCCTTTATACATCCATTGCTTTTCATGCCCCAAAATAGGAAAAATTTTGGAATTAAATAGTCAGCAACATGAGGAACTTACTTTTTGGACCAAAAATTAACAGCTATATTCCTGTCTTTTCTTGTTGAAATTCCACCTATTTTTAAGGCCTAACTGGGATTATATTATTCCCCCAATTCTTGCACTCAAAGGGTATGATTTTCCTCTACTCTGAACCTCCATCATACTGAGACTGTAATAGATGCTATGAGATACAGAGTGTCTGTTATAGTTATATGTAAATTTATCCTGTCCTCCCTAACGACTTATGAGGGTGCCTGCTATGGGACTCTGCAGATACTGGATGTAGTAAAACATGAGTGTGGCTGAAAGGGTGGAGGGAAGGAGGGAGAAAGGAAAGGAGTGTGAGTTTCCTTTCCTTAAAATAATGGCAGATTATATTCCCTGTGTAAGCAGTATAGCAGAAGGTAAATTGAAGGATCAGTTCCTGATTCATTGCTAATGATTGGATGATGAATTCATAGACAGTTTTTGAGAAACTGCTGCATGTAATCCACTGTGATAGACATCTGAGTGGCTCTGTTCTAGTTTGTATGGTTCTCTATTGGAATAGAAGTTCTACATATATAATTTCCTTGGGAGCCTTTCCAACTATTTTCTAACATTACTCATCCTTTTATTTGTTGCCTTTTCCATATTTTCCAGATGTGCAGGCATTGTCATCAGACGTTCAACCTCATAGAGAGAAAATTTGTCTTAGGGTTGAATTGAATTTTCTAGTATAGAAGCAAACATAATGCATGGCTAAGATACAAAACCAAGGACATTTTAAAAAAAAATCTATTCACTAGCTTTGACATTGTGTCCAAAGATAATCAATAGCAAGGTCTGTGGCAGTTGAAATACTGAACAATATACTGATTTTAGTTTTTTCTGAGCCATGCTTTTCTAAAATCCTTTGAAATACTCAAGTTACCAACTATCTAAATGTTAGTCATTTAAAACCCCAAGAGATTGGTTGTACATGTTATGAAAATATCATGTTTATGATAGATAAAAGTAAGTATTGCATATTTTCTACATTTGTAGCTTAATATGGATTAAGTTTTTAGTGCCTTGAAGTAATATTATTATTGTACTATGTGGTTGTACTTTTATCATGTATTTCAATCTTCCTAAAGTTGCTGTAATTGAGTTTGTTTGATAATATACCCTTATATTACTACAAGACTTAGTAGTTTGCAAAATATGAGGATCATAATAGAGATAGAGAGTAGAGTTACTACCTGGCAAGGAGGATAAGAAGGAAGTGAAATATAGAAAAGTGATTCCATCTCACTACTGCAGTTTTGTAAAATATAATTTGTTTTCCCCTAGCACAGCAGAGTTTCATGCTGATAACAAGCTACTGAATTAATAAATCCATCACAACTATTGAGACTTTTCCTTTAATAACATAATGAATGCTGAACATTAAGAAGTGAAAAGGAAAGGCATTCTTTGTACAGACATTATCTCTAGCAGATCTACATCCCTAAGCATAGGGAAAATACCAACATCAGACCCTGAGCAATATCAATGTGAAACTAATTCGTGCATCTCAATTAGAATATTGTATTTTCTACACAAAAGCACACCGTTTTCTGGAACATATCTGCTTATTTTCCAATTGGAAAGACATTTAGGGGTCTATTTTGTTATCATTACATGTGCTTAACTCCAATTACAGTTAATGGGAGTTGTGTGTCTATAGTCACAGTAGCCTCTGAACTACTTTAACATTATTGCTTTCCATTACCATCCTCTTAAAATACTTTCATCTCTTCTGCCAACCTGAACTACCATGGTAATCTTGGTTTCTATTTTCTTTGCATGGATTTATTTGCATATAATGAAGGATATAGATTACACAACATGGCCTATTTCTATTATGTCACTGAGATTAGAAAAGGGCTAGAACTATTTGTTAGGTGAAGGCAATAGACTGGCTTCTAGACATGCATTTTTGCACAGCACCCTTGTATGCAATTCTGTTTGAATCAAATAATGTTTGATATAGTTTAATACTCATGGTTTCTAGTGAAAGCCAATTTTGTAAAACATATGAGAAAATTAGATTTACAAACTAGAAACACTAGACTTTATCAACAGCCAACAAAACTATACATTTCATTCCAATTACTCATATTTTTGACAAGGCACAAATAATGAGAATAAGAGTATTATAAAACCTGTAGGTAGAATCACTGATGCTCTTTTTCTTAGTTCTGGCCTGTGCTGTATTTCCAGAAGAAAAAGTGGTCAGCTGGTATTTTTTAAAAAAGTGATCAGAAGACAGGGAAAGGGGCTTTTTTAAATCTTTAAGAAAATGAGGAGTCCGAGGAGAACTCTTAAAAACATCATTAGGGACATTAGAGTCACTTAACTCACTGACACTCAACAAATTGACATCTGCCTAGCCTTACTAGGATAGCCTAGTTAGCAGGGTTTGTTTTTCAGGCTGTGTGGGGGTTTTTTCAAGATGTTTTGTGATGATAGTGTGATGTCAACATCCAAAATGTGCCCTAAAATACGTTTGAAATGAAATTATAAATTATGGAGGATTATTTTCTCCAGATATTAAAACCTATTATGAGATTGAAATAACACAGTCAGAAGGTAGTGGCACCAAAATAGTAGTCAGAAAACGACTTAGGTCAATGGAACAGAAATGTGCCCTACTATAGATTACTTCTGATAAAAGAGGTATCATGAATCTGGTAGAGATTCATGATTATTCAACAAATAGTGCTGGGACAACCCATTTCTTCTTTGCAAGCAAGCAAGCAATGTGGAAACTTATCAAAATAAATTCTAAATCACTTAAATAATTAAATGTTAAAAAAAAAAGCTTAAAGAAGAAGAGATATAGTTGAATGTGTATCAAATGTCTCTGGCTAGACACTTATTTGTATACTTAACAATGCCACTTCCACACATGGTATATATAAAGATATGACTCTAAGGATGTACATTGTGAGGATTTTTGTAATAGAAAAAATTTGGAGCAACTGAAATGTCCAGCAGAAGAAAGATGATTAACCAAATTGTGGTATATTTATATCATACTAGAGGCCCAGTGCACGAAATTCGTGCATGGGTAGGGTCCCTAGCGGCTGCCAGCTGCCAGCCGGGGCCTCTCTTCCCCAGCTGCCACCTGCTGGCTGGGCCTGCCTTCATTCCACACCGCCCCCTGGTGGTCAGCGCATGTCATAGTGAGCAATCGAACTCCCAGTCGGTCGAACTCCCAAGGGGACACTTTGCATATTAGGCTTTTATATAGAGAGAGATAAAATAAAGTGGCCATTAAAAATCATGTTTTCAGTATCATGTTTCAGAAGTTTAATGGCATGGAAAATTTCTACAATAAAATGTTAAATAAAAAATTAGGACACCAAATTGTTTATGAAGTTTGAGCTCAACATATTTTTTTCTTTTAAAGGTCACTATACTGGTAAGAGTGAAGAGAATGAGCCTGGTCAACTAATAGAGCAATTGGCTGTCCTCCACCAAGAGATTAGGCCTAAACCTAATTCAGCTGCCACCTTCTAGTCATTTCTAGTGAGTGAGATACTTTATCAATTCAGGATCCCAAAAATCACAGAAAACACACACACATACACACACACACCAATATAAATCAGTTTTGGAATCATGGGACACAAAGGAAAAAACATAAGTTCATATGAGAATATTTCAGTATAACAAGTCTAAAATTATTTTTCTTTATCAGTGTTTGGAATGCAAACAGCTACTCATTAGACATTTCCTGAAGCAACCTAAATGTTCTTGGTTTTCCTAACCTAAACTCCATAAACCCCATCCTCTGTTTGCTTAGTTTGCTGGAAACAGTTCCTACCCACTGATGGTCAATGGGCCACACCTTCACTTTTGAAGAGCTTTGGAGAAAACAAAGCCCACAGTACATTATGGAGGGTATCTTTTACTTTGTTTTCTATCCAACTAATTTGCATTCACGTGGGATATTTTGTAATACACTGTGCAGTATATACCAGGCACACTTGTTTTATGTTACCCGGCTGGGAGTGTATAGTGCAGTATGTTAGGTGTGCATTGATATACGTCTACATGTCTACAAAGCACCAGGGAAACAATTCTTCCATAGACAACAGATGGGCACCTAACCTGGGGGGAAATGAATAATGGACATGGCCTTTTTCATCACAGTTTTTCAGTTTCAACCTGACTTATTCATGCAATATACAAGATGCAGCCTTGTATCTCTGGCATCACTTTGTTAGAGGATTAATTGCCCATTCCCAGTTTATATAGCACTGGCTTGAGTCCTTTGATCTCTCTCACACCACATTTCGTTTCAGCCTTATCTGTGACATGCTTATTTCTTAGTTATGGCACTTAACAAAGTTTCCAGTAAGAAGGAAATTAGTGGCGTAGATTTAGCTATGGATCTGAAACATGGTGACATTCAGGTATTTCATGAATAATGTGCTTTGTATATAGTTGCTGAATAAATGATTGAGTGGATGAATTTTAGAGCAATACAATAATGGGTTTAATTCATTCACTGCAGGACTAAGTTGGGGAAATTTGGAGATGGATGCCAAATCAATTTATGCTCAGAAAAAGCCTAAAGCTTCTTGTTCTTAATATAGTGGGGAAAGCCTTGACATTGGTTTGAGCTGGTTAACCTGATATTCAGAATATGCAGAAGCATGTTAAAGCTGGGCCATGTATTTATAGTCTCTTTTGGTGACCAATTGGAATATTGTTTTTATTTTAGCCACCTTTCCTCTATAGAATGCACATTTTCATATAACTACATTCCTCTCTTCAACGTCATGCTATGACCAGGTCACCCTCTGTAACAGCAGAATCCTTCCACCTTCACCTGGGGCATATTTTATAAAGACAAGCCTTTGATGGCCAAAGAAAACCTGCCAGAGTACGCATACCTAACTGTGGTGGATTTGGAAGGTAAATCTTGGGACTAACGTCTCAGGCTTTACTGCTGCATTAATCCTCGTGTTTACAAACAATAGAATGCCTTAATGAATTCCTAGACCCTGAGGATATCCTAGAATCTCCAGGCTCTGTTATTCACTGTAATATGTTACTTATGTATTAATAAAATGGAAGCAGAGGGAGATTATGACAAATCATGTTCCCCCATCCTCTAATGAAATGTTTTTGCCTATATCGCACTGCACACTATCCCCAACAAGTATACAAACACAGACAGATGCTTCCCCCCTATCTTCCTCTCCTTGTTTTCCAAAAAGACAGGCAAATTGGAAAGGAAAGCTACTAACAAAGCCCTCCACATCATCTCAGGTAAATACATATGTTTAAACTATTGACTTATTGGAGGAGAGGCTCTGTTTTCACCATGTAAACCACTCTAGTATCAGTAGTTCTGGGAGAATAAGATCGGTTAGGTAAGTGAATTTGGTTCCGTCTAGGTCTCCTGGAGCTTTCCAATCATATCACATGCGCACCTGCTGCTTCCATCTATGTTTCCAAAAGGGAAATGCAACAATATCAAACATTTGCTCCTTTCTCATAAATCTCATGCCAAAGATGTGCCCTGACCTTATGAGGCTCAGGCCACTGATTTTTACTCATTAGTATTTAATACTATAAATATAGATGTTTGCCTTTCAAAAAATGTAGTAATTCACAATCTCTGCTTTAAAGAAGGCATGAATCCACGTATGAAATATTGTCATCATTAGATTGCAAGCTATTAAAACGTGAAGAGAGATGAATATATATCCATGTTATATATACATATAGCACATTATCCCTTAAATTATACTGTGGCCTGATCCATACAACTCTAGAGTATAAATATATATTTTGTACCTAAATAGTTTTAACATAAATACAGAGGATTGTAAATAAATCACAAAATCCAGATCAGTCATTGCTGTCATTGTTTCTAATGACATTTTTTCATAAAAAAGGTTGTAGGTTGATATTTTAAAAACATAAGTGGTGACCTTTACACAACTGCTTCTTCTTTATAATTATCTCATGAACATAGATGACTAATTAGGTACCAAAAAAAATTGAAAAAGATAAAGAGAGAAGGAGGAAGAAAAGGAGGGAGGAAAGGAGGAAATGTAGAATACTTCTCTTGTGCATGCCAAGAGCTAGATTTGGACCATGGACCAGTGTTTATCTTGCCTTCCTAAAGCTTCAATGTCCTTTTCTCCATTCATTTTGACCTGAAAGTTTATTTTCTCACACCAAATGCTACCAATATGTTGCAGGTTGACATGAATCCTCACATCATTTAATGCCGTGAGGCTGGGTTTTTACATGTGGTACTTCTCTTGAATCCAGTGGGCAGTGAGTGATGTTATGGGGTGCCAGTGGCATTCCTAGAGTGAATGCCAATTTGGCTTTAGTATGTAAGATTGCCAAGGAGCAAGCCGCTTTTTGAGCTGGGACAGTCCTCTGTGATTGGTACCATCATTCTCATATCTGATGGCATTAAATGATTAGCAATGGAATGGTAACTGTTATATTATAATCTCACTTTCAAATGTTTTCTAAGAAGTCTCAAACCAATCTGTATGCAAAGCAGTGACATCTCAGTAATAAGCTCTTTATCTAGGAATGTTATCTTCACATTTTTAGCTGAATTGTGATCCATATCACAAACTACATATTGGATTTTTTAAATAGTATCTTTAAAAGGATGCCCAAATAATCCATCACTCAGATATATCTCTGAAAAGAGAAAATGCCCCTTTCTTTCTCACCTCTCAGTGATATTATTGCATATAAGGCACTTTAAGCTTATAGCTGTTTGGTTCGATGCACTCATACCAGGGTGTTAATGAGGCCAAGGTCATGGAGGCCAGTTAGCTTTCTTTGCTCTGTACTGACCACAGACTACTGGGAGTCAGTCAAGAGACACTGGCACAGATGAAACTGATACCATAGCAACATTTCAGCACTTCTCACAGTCCATCCTTCTCCTGGGACAGACAGGATGTCTTTCTTTCATATCATCTTGGGGCGGGAGTGGGCGGGGGGGGGGGGGGGAAGTAGCTTGGGAGGCCCCAACATTTACTTCTGAACAAAGCAGGCCTGACATTTAGGCATTAACTTTGCATTATGATCCCCCATCATACCATTGATTTGCTGTGTAACCTTCATCAGTAAAGCAGAGATAATAGGATAAAATGAAATGGGCTTACCTCCCGGGGATGTTGTATGCATTAGCAAATTAACGAGTGTAAAGTGTTAGCGTTTATGTAAGTGCTGGTGGTTGTCATTATTTGTAGGGACCTAGTCTCATTCTAAAGAGAGAATTTAAGTATATTATGCCTGTGTCAGAAGGATTTGCACCCACATCAATTGCATTTAAGCCAAGCATAAAACAGAGGTGATAATAACATAGTACTGATCATCTCAGTGCAGAGCTGTAAACCTTTTTCCTATTAAAGCAAAAACTATTTTCAGCAACTTTCAATACTTGAAAACTTTGCTGTTCAAGTTTTGTGCCAACAGTTATCTCGACAGTGATTATTTTTCCTGTAACGGTTGAGGGAAATGGGACCTATTCATTATTCATTCTCACTATGACTATATAATGTATTGAATTTGTTTACATCATACAATCAGGCAAATATTCAGTAGCTGCAATCATTGTAAAAAATCAAAACTCTTTCCTCCTCTGCCCATGCTGCTGTCCTGTAGCGGTGGCCAGTACACAGAGTGAAAACGCGCGGGGAATTGAAGTGCTTTCCAACAAAAGGCCCTGTGCATAGAGCCTTTCAAGTTAATGTGTTGACCAAGAAATTCTGTTGTCACCAGCCACTTCCAAGGGGATTGTGCTTGAGAAAATTCTTCCATTTCTTGTATCACTCTGACTTCACTTAACCAAGAAAAGTCACTTAGTGCTGATTGCAGAACTCTTCAACTCAGCTCTGCAGCTGCTGCGTGAACTCCTCAGATCTGGGCTCCATGTTACTTATTTAAATATTCATTTGAAGTGATTTTTCAGGACTATTTGAAACCCTCTCTCAACCTGACATCCTGTAACAGCTGAGATCTGAAGCTCACCATGTTTTTGGTTCTTTTGCTCTTTGTCTTACAGATAACCGACGGGTACCTTTGGAAAGGTCACGCTCTCGCCACACTGGAGGTATCTCTGCTAAGTGAGTCCTGATGCCAAAGAATAGAAAAATATTTCAGTAAATAAAATCATTCATTTTGAGAAGAACAAAACATGCACTCAAGGGATGGAGAGGAATCAGTGCACTTCTGCAAAGATCAAGCCAAGCCGGATGAAACAGCCTGCATTTGTACAGCTAATGCAAGACTCCTCCCACAATTATACTAACATGAACACAATTATTGGGATTCTAAAATGTGTGTTCCATTTTAGTGTAAAGATGTGTTGTTTGTTATGGTGTGTGACCTGACAGTGATGGTGAAAAGGGTAAGAAGCTGAAGAGCTCTAAAGCTTTCAAATCATTCAATCTGTCAAAATGTACAGTGTTACTCAAACTTGCAGCCCCCCCCCCCCCGAAAGGAAGGACGGAAGAGAGAAAAAAGGGGTAGAAAGAAAGAATGACTCCGTATCTGCTTCTGATTCTTGTTACATAGAAAAGGAAAAGGCCAATGAAAAAGTACGTGTTAGTAATGTGGAGAGGCAGTAAGAGATACCATTTTGGAATCTCAGAAAAAATACTGCTTCACCCCCGTCTAATTAGTCAGAATCTTATCTCAAGTGAAAGCTGATGGATTCGTCTGCTTTGGCTGAAATTAAACTGCTCATTAACCTGAAGTTTCAGCATGATAGTGCGGGCACTTTTCATTGCTAAAAATAAACCAAAGTTCAACAGAAGCAAAGCGATTTAAATTTTATTTAAAGAAGTGTTTTCTAATTATGCACATATATCTACTTTATACAAATACTTTATATGGCTATTTTTGAGAAAAACTTCACATTTTAATGTTTATGTGAGGGAGGAACGCCAAAATTCTATTACCTTTATTTAGATTTTTAAAGGTAAATATTGATTCCTAATCTCTGTGGTTTATTTCTTCTCTCTACTCTTCTTTCTCCCATGACCCCCTTGAAAGCAGGGAATAGAATTCTCAGAGACCTGAGAGGAAAAAGATTTCTCTCTGCAAGAGGCAGCAGAAAACTGAAAGGTCAATTGTTTTATCTGCCTTTCTACTCCCCTTTCCAATTCTGCCTCGGTGGTCTGAGGAAACCAATTATATGTATGTATGTGTATATATGTGGATATATTTATATCTCCTGCTACAATAATTCCACATCCCAGTGACTAAGTGAACTTCTCAGTCATCATACTTACTTACCTATATTAACAAATTTAAATGCTGCCATCATAAACAGCTCTAGGAGGAAAATAGGCTGTATGTTTTTCTTAAATCAATGAGAGAGTAACGATTATACTTAAATTGTCTATTATTTTAAAGTATGCATTGAAGTAATGTAGTATAACTTCTCTGGAGTGCAATTTTAAGACAAATCCATGCAGATGATTATTGTAAAAGATTTCTTATGTGTATATATCTTACATAGAGAATCCTACTTCTCCTCCACAGCACACTGTAGACATTCAAGAAAGAACAAAGGACTGACTTGGCAAGTCACCACATGGATAAAGAAAACTAGAGACCAGTTTCCTCTCTATAGATGTGTGATGACTCAAAGCGCTGCCCTTCCCTCCAGTGCATTCTTACTTGGGTGTTAGACTTTAAAAAGCTCTGAAGCTGCTACAATAGAAAAATCAACAAGCATTACAGTATCTGAGATGTTACAGTTTTATCTCATCTTAAGACACTCACATAGGCACACACAAATTTAAAGAATATACTAATTTCACATAATTTTTTAAACAGCAACAAAGATATCGGTTCTACTAATTTATGTAAATACTTAACGTGTATTTTTTACTTCAACAAGTCATTTCTGAAATCTTCATGGTATGGCTTCTTTGAATCCTTTTTGAATAGCTTTTTAGGCCTAGGGAAATGATATTTTGAAAAATTAACCCTGACTAAAATGTAGGGGCATTTGCCATGCCATATTACCAAGCTGGTCGAGGTAGAAATACTGATGTATATCACCTTTTCCAGATGTGAACTTGCCTTATTTTATAGTTTGTGAAAAAAAAAATGAAGAACTATTATTGATAAAGTATATATTTGTATTTAGAGTAATCCCACATGCTTTTCACAAATATTATGAAGCCTTTTCAGGGTCTTTCATGAAGTTCCAAAAATTGAGTTCAGGGAATTGCTTCCCAGATTTATAATGATCCTGCTCTAGCTATTTGCAGTCTGGGGTTAGATAGAAATGTATCACCAAAAAAATACTTCATGACATTTTTAGTATGGAATCAGATTATACTGGAGCCTTTTGTTGGGTTTATTACTACCACATGAGAGAAGCACCAGTTTATGAAGATTTTCTTCAGAATGTTTTTAAAAATTACAAAGCCCTTAAAATGTTTACTAGTTGTATTAGTCTCTTTTGGCTGCTATAACACATTATCACAAACTCAGTTGCTTATTAATCTATCAGAAATTTATTCTCTCAAGATTCTGCTGACCATATGTCTAAAACCAAGGGCCATGCTGCCTCCAGAGACTCTAAAGGAAACTCTTTCCTTGCCTCGCCCTGCTTCTGGTGGCTGTTGGCATTCCTTGGGTTACGGCCACATCTCTGCTCCATTTTCCCATCACCTTCTCCTCTGTGTACCTAATCTCCCTCTGCCTCTCTTAAGGATACATTTAGGTTGGCATTTAGGACCCACTCGGATAATCCAGGATAATTTCATCTGAAGACCCTGAACTTAATTACACTTGTAGGACCTTTTTTCCAAATAAGGTAGCTAATTCACAGATTCTGGGGATTAGGTAATGAATATATCATTTTTGGAGGTAACCCTTAGCCCACGATAGTCTGCCCTCTGCCCCCTCCCCAAATTTAGGTCTGTCCCATGTGCATGAAATCTTCACTCCATCTCAACCTTTTCAACACAATACAGCATCAAGTCTAAGTCTAAAATTTCATTCAAACATCATCAGTTCAAGAGTCCTAAATCTCATCATTTAGATTATCTAAATTAGGAATAGGCAAAATTCCTCTCCATCTATGGATCAATACAATAAGAAAACAAATTATCTGCTTCCAAAATACAATGGTGGATCAGGCATCTGATAATAGTTATGGGCATTCCTATTCCAAAAGAGAGAAAATGGAAAGTAGGAAGGAGTCATCTGTCCCAATGATTTTCAAACTTTAGCCAGCAAAATCCCCTTAGGTTTCAAGGCCTGACAATAATCCTCCTTGTCTCAGGGCTCTGCCTGTTAGGCCTGCATCTCTGCCCTCTCTGCCCTCTCTGCCCATGGCTTTCACTTCTGCTTCTGCTCCCATATTTGGGCCCCTGTACCTGCAGTCCTAATGGGTGATCCTTTACATTGAAGGATAGCACATGTTTGTAGTTTTATCAGCCTGTTTATTGCCTGTAAATTTTTAGTAGTCTGAAAACCTTCTCTCATCTTGTCCCATCTCTGTCCCTTTAAGGCCAACCTAGAAGTATTTCTGCTGGTATAACATTCTCAAAAACTTGGTGGGCCTCTCATGTATATCACATTGATTCAATACTGAGATAAGAGAGTCCTCAGAGATCTTTGCCAGATAACCCCATCTCCATTCCTGGCTTCAGTTGAGATGGTTGAGTGGATCCATGAGTCAATACCTAATCTTTCCAGCACTAGCCAAAGGTTGTTCAGCCACACCCTTAGCTTTATCTCCAGAGCACATCTAAAAGTGAGTCTCCTAATTTTAGCATATTTTACAAACTGAATAGGCTCAAAATGTTCTAAATCATCAAGTGCTGGTTCCTTTCTGTTTAATAGATCTTTCCTCAATTTCTCTCTTTCCTCTTATATTTTAATATAAGCTTAAGAAGAAACTAGGCCATACCTCCAATGCTTTGCTTGAAAATTTCAGTTATATATCCCAGTTTGTCACTTACAAATTCTGCTTTCCATGCAACTGTTGGAGACAATTCAGATAAGACTTATGCTGCTATATAACAGGGATCACATTTCTTCTAGTTTCTAATAAAATGTTCCTCAGTTCCTTACTGGAAACACCTTTAATTTATATTTTTACCAATAGTCTAAGTCAATCTATGCTTTTTCTATCAGATGCATCAAATTTTTTTCCAGCTTCTGCCCATTATACAATTCCAAAGCCACTTCCACATTTTCAGTTATTTGATATATAGCAGAACCTTACTTCCTGGTACCAAAATATGTATTAAGTTCCTGTGGCTGCTGTAACAGATTACTGCAAATGTGACAGCTTAAATCAACAGCTATTTATTTATTATCTTACTGTTTTGGAGGCCAAAAGTCCTAAATTGAGGTGTCAGCAGGGCTGTACTCCCTCCGAAAGCTCTAGGGCAGTAGTAGGCAAACTGCGGCTCGCGAGCCACATGCGACTCTTTGGCCCCTTGAGTGTGGCTCTTCCACAAAATACCACGTGCGGACACGCACATACAGTGTGATTGGAACTTCATGGCCCATGCACAGAAGTCGGTTTTCGGCTCTCAAAAGAAATTTCAGTCGTTGTACTGTTGATATTTGGCTCTGTTGACTAATGAGTTTGCCGACCACTGCTCTAGGGAAAAATCTCTTCTTTGCCTCTTCCAGTTTCTTTTGACTCATCATTCCCTGGCTTGTGACCAAATCACTCTCAGCTCTTTCTTCACATCACCTTTCCCTGTGTATCGAATCTACTTCTGCCTCTCTTATAAGGACACTTGTATTGGCATTTAGGGCCCACCTGGTTTATCCATGATAACCTCATCTCAAGATCCTTAACTTCATTACATTTGTGAAGACCCTTTTCCTAAATCAGGTAACATCACTGGTTCTGGGAATTAGGACATGGACATACCTTTGGGGAGTCACCATTCAGCTCACTACACTAGTCATTGCACAGAAAAGTACTTTTCACTTTTTTAAAATGCGTCCGTGGTGCTCAAGCCAAATTCACAGTTGTCTCTAAAAGATGTTGTCTGCACAGGCTACTGCATGCTTTGATGTTAAGTGGCTGAATGAGCTATTCTAAAATTTGGTTGATACTTTTGCTACTATGGTCGATTTGCTTAAAAAATAATTGGTTCCAACTCTGAGCTCTAGTGTATCTCTTCTACCCCCTTTATGGAGTCTTTGACCAAATGTCTTCTATGACTCATAATGCAGGCATAAAACTACCTCTGATACAGAAGGGTTCTTTACAAATTTGTTTTAGATACCCCTCAGCTGAAGGGAGAGGTGATAGCCTGCTTTGAATGGTATTGAGGGAGACTATGCCGATACCAAGATGCCCAAAAGTGTTTCAGTAGCAGCAGAACTGTGGATTCGTGCTCTCATTTTGCCTTGGAATAAACACCTGTCTCTTCGCAGGACCAAGAATGATTTGCAATCTATATGTATGCATACCTGCTTATTCAATAAAGTTAAGATACACATTAAATGTGTTGCCTATGATCTTTGATATTCAGGATGAGTGTAAAGGCGTAAACTGAAGTATCAAGACAGGATGTAAGAACATTCTAGAAAGAAGCTCCAACTGAACAGAAATACAAGTGAGAAGGGTGATTTACACCCTCCAGAGAAACTGTTTCTACAGAAAAGGGTGTTTGGGGTTTTTGTCTTGATTATGGAATGAAAGGAAATGGGCTTCAAATACTCAGAGGAGTATGGAATAAGTAATAGATGATTACAGATAATTATACTCTGAAGGGCTTTCAAAAGAATCTCTCATCATAGGTATAATTGAAGCTAAGGTACCTGGCAAGACCACTGTTTCCCTTGGAATGGTTTTCTCCAGGAATCAAATACATTGGCTTTCCCTCCTAGACACCCAAATAGGCAAATTCCTTACTAGGGAGTCTGATAAACTAGTATCCACAACTAGGGGGATTTGAGCTTAATGCCAAGAGCTCGAAGGAAAGTGGCAGTCTGAAAATTGATATATATGCAATGCATGTAACATGCTGTACAGTTTTAATTTATAATACAAAGAAAGCTATAGCCAAAGATCCCATTTACAGACTGAATTTATTTAGATGTCTATAGTCCCAATAACCACAAATAAAATATTATTACAGTTAGCATCCATTGCAGGGAAAAACAATTTGCAATTTCATGAATTATGCAAATTATGACTTTGTTCCTGGTTCTTGGAGATTGGCCAGAATTCAATTTTTAGCCATGATGGCCTTATATCTTGGCTAATACAGGCTCAGCCAATATTTCCACCTATATTTTGGCTAATTGAGATCAGACAACATTTTCACCATTTGATGTTTATAAACAAAGCACAAGAGCTATTATCATATGATCAGAAACAGTAATAAACCTCAACTTTCTCTCCTTTGCTACAGCCTGCAGTGTGGCTATTCTAATCGAGTGTCCATTCAGGGGAAGTTGTTTCTCAGGACACGGTTATGAATTAAACATAGCTGATGCCTTCAGGGATTTCACAGTCTAGTGGGAGATGGTACAGGTACAAAAACAATTATAATTCGAAGTGCAAAGAAAGAGTATATCGATAAGGCCTATGAGAGTTCAGACAAAAAACAAATCAGATTTAGAGAGGTGAGGTAGGTATTAAAATGGGAAGCAGGTATCAGTATAGATTTTTTGATGGGTGGCATTTGAACTGAATTTTAAAGGGTAAGTTGATTTGGAAATTGGAGCTTTTATTCATTCAGTCGATATTTAATGAGCACCTCCTGTATGCCAACCACAACACTAAGCTCTGAGAACATAACAGTGAGCCAGATAGATGCGGTCCCCATTCTCATGGAGCTTCCATCTCTTAGAGGAGGGAGAGAAGGCAGGAGCAGAAGTACAAACTTGGATACACATATGCAAGGAATATTGAACAATTCCGTTTAACTGGAGTGTTAGGCCCACAAAAGGCAGCAATGGCCATGTGGTTTGGGCTTGATTTTATAAATAGTAGGGGAATACTGGGGGATTTTGAGGGAAAACATGACATGGAGCACTTAAGAAAGATGAAACTGGAAGCTCTGTGTAGGACACAGGGGAGATGTCACAAAAGGCCAACTTTGTTGGGGCCTATTGCAAAAATACAATAAATAATGAGAGGTTAAACAAGGGTAACGTTAGTCGGACAGATACAAATGGCATGTAAAAAACTGGCAATCGCCCTGGCTGGTGTGGCTCAGTTGGTTGGGCATTGTCCTGTGCACCCAAAGGTTGCAGAATCGATTTCCGGTCAGGGCATATACCCAGGCTGCAGGTTCGATCCCTGGTCAGGGCACTTGCAGGAGGCAACCAATCAATATTTCTGTCTCACATTGATTTTTTTTTCTCTCCCTCTACCTTCCTCTCTCTAAAATCAATAAAAACGTATTAAAAATAAAATAAAATAAAGAACTGGCTATCAATTAGATGTTGAGGGTATGAAGAGAGGTAGGATTCAAATCTGACACCAAGGTTTAAGACCTGAGTGACTGATAGGCTACTTTTAACAGAAAAATTGAACACAAGAAGAAGAGCTCATCTTTGCAATAGTGATACCATGGATATGCACAGCTGCAGCTCTGACACTTGGTATGACCTATTATCTGTACTGCTGAATGGCTCAGACAAGTTTTATATACAAGGAACATCAAGTCATAAAGACAGAGCAGACAGGAGAACATGATTCTGCACAAGAATTTCCTCAGTGATATTACAGTGATTATGGTAATAAGGGCCAGGGGAATTGCTCTAGGTTGCATATTTTTCCCTTTTCTTCTTATTCCCTTTTCCTCTCCCTTTCCCATTCCCTTTTCTTGTTAATAATGCTGAAAGGCAAAGCATTGATTGGCTGTTCAAAGAAATAAAAACTGACAAAGATTGAGTGGACATTAAAAGGTACTGATTCAGTGTTGGCCTCAGAGTGACAGGAAAGGTATTTAGATGAAGTGTAATTTATGGAAAAAGCTCTAATTAGTTCATAGCTAGGACTTCTTAAGTGACTGGTGAATATTTTAAGCCATACATTTTACAGGTTCTTGAACAATTATTACTCTCTAGAAGAACAGCAAATTCTCCTGTTTTATTATTTTCCCAAGAATCCCCCAGATTTCTAAACTGTGCCCAAGTCTATTTTCTTTAGAATAAATACCTTTTTATTCAAAGGACCATAAGGTTTCCCTTCTCCATAAATTCAACTGCTGGGTACTGAATGGCTTTTTTTAGCTAATATTTTGTTTTGGAAGAGGAACTGGCTTATGAATCTGCTCCATCTCCCCCCCTCATTCCCTACAAATATCTTTTGTTAATGCCTCACCGTTTTCCTACAAACAACTGAATGTTACAATGGGAATTAAGTTGAAAATACTCAAATACTATGAATTTTCTCCTGTAACAGTTTTTTGAAACCTATCACATATAACAGTAGTGGCCTACACTTGCTGACAAAAAGCATGTAAGGAAGTGTACCTGATTGAACTGGTAGCATTTATGCTGGTGCTTGGGGGATGGAGGAAAGAGCAATGCAAGGGGTCATGGATAAGGCTCCATCACAGAATTCAGTATAATGATAAAGATGAAAGTACCTTTTAGATGCCAAAGACCTTTTGACTCCAGAGCATCTGGGATAAAAAGCTGACTTGCTGTGACCTTATATTGTGTGGTGCTTTGTACTTTTGAAAGAACTTTCACTTTTCATATCCATTCTTCCATCATCTCATTTCCTCTCAGTCTACAAGCATCCCTCAAGTCTCCTCCATCCCATTAAACAACAGTAACCTTCTTGTGCCTCTCTTTCAAGGCAACCATTGACCACCTAAGTACCCAATGCTATCAATTCCTCTTAATTTTCATCCTGCTTACTTTCTCCCACTCTTTCACAGAGTACACCTATCCCTGTCTACTCCTACCACTCAGCAGATGCCTCAGTCCCCTTTATTACAGGTTGTCTTCACAGGACCCCTAAATATAGGTGGTATCTCCTGTGTTCATTTGTATTCTTCCTGCCACCAAGGTCATCTTAGACATTTCCAAAGCTTTGACAATTTCCTACCAGCAGATGACTCTGAGATCTCTCCTGAACCCCAGGACCACCAAACTCAGTATATTTCCAACCAAATATGTTCTCCAGCAAATTGATCCTTTTATCCAGGTTGTCCGTCTCAGTATGGGCACTACACTTTTCCCAGTCTTTAAGGCTAGAAATGACAGAAGCATCTTGCATTATTCCCTCTCTCCTAATATCCAGCGAGGCCCAGAAACTGGTCTCCCTGTTTCAGTCCCCTACCTCTTCAACCCATCCTTCACACTGCTAGAGATTGCTTCCTAAAATGCTTTTCTTAGCCTCCTTCAAAAGTTTTTATTACTTTCCTTGATTAACAAAACTAGTATGGGCTTCAAAGGTCCCAAGAACAGACTCAACCATAACTTTCAAGCCTCTTCACCATCCCTTCAGCCATGCGGGCCTGCATTTATCACTGGAACTTGCCAATGATAAACAAACAAATATATGATTAGATCCCCAATATGTATATAGCTTTCACGCTACTTTATGTACATACAATTTAGTCTGGTATGACCTCACCACCCAACTTCACTCCTTTTCTCCTGTTAATCCTTCAAGGCACAATGCCACCTTTCTGAAGCCTTTCTTAATTCTCTTCCCTCATTAAAATAAATTTTGTTATCTCTGTTCCCACAGCAATTTTTTCATATTCCCTTATTTCATTCTGCCTTCTACTAGAGTTAGTTGTCTGTGTCCTTGACTAAAGTGTAAGTTTCTTGATGGCCATGACTGTCTCATTCATCTCTGGGCCTTTACACAAAGCAATTGCTCAATGAATTAATGTGTAGTGTCAACTCTAGGTGAATTAAACAAATGAAAAGGAATGTTTGGTACAGGTAATGGAAAATCATAGCTAATTTCCTCATCCAGGTGAGAACATAGCTTTCATCATTGTCCTGGGAGCTGAGAGCCTGCCTAAGGTCAGTGTTGAGGACAAGCCCCCCCAGCTGTGGATGACTGGAAGTTGATTTCAGAGGAGTGCTTTCAGGAGCTGATGACTGATTGAAGACAAGGAGGAAGGTTTTTCCTCCAAGGTCAAGCCTTTAACAAGTATCTGCAATGTACACCGAGGGATTTGGCTGTACTCCAATTATGCTAATATGTTTTATATATGGGCCTCCAGCATCCAGGAAACACCTCCCTAAACAATTTAATAAGTGTAAATATCAAGGCAGAGTTGTAAATGTGGAACTTATTTGTACTGTACCAACCTTGTTATTATCAAATGTCATGGGGTATAACTCATGGCAATTATGCTGCCCGCTTTTTACTACATTTCATTTACTTTTTAAAAGTGCAGTATATTCCTATAAGCTTCTAGCCTGGCTGTGTGTTCTGGAGTCACAGAAGACAGGAACTTTAGGGTCACAGCATTAACAGGCCTCCCTAATAGAAAAGGGACCTCATGGATCATTGACTTCACCCTCTGACACACTATACTCAACATTAGGCTTCACTGTGTGTTGCAACAATTCAAGCTGTGGGACCTCGTGGGTTTCTCCATACAAGACATTTCATGATCTAGAAAACAGATTTGCTTACTCCCCACTCCCATCACCTGTGCATGTGATGTATGTATGTCCCTGCCATAAAGAAGCTGACAATTTTGCATGAAGCCTTCAAACTCTTGATTGCTAGCTTGGTGGGAAGCAGTTCCAGAGCCACCTCTTAGTGGTTTCTTGGCATGTGAAGGTGAGGCAACTAGGACTGATTTTTCTGGTTTGGGCCGGAAAGGCATCCACTACACCCAGCCCATTTTTCCCTTTCCCTAGTCATCTCTTTCTCCTCCCCCTTTCCCATCGTGCATCAACCACTCGGTAGAGAAAGGCCAGGTGTCTCTCTTATTCCATACTAGTTACCCAGTGCACAAAATTCATGCACATTAAAAGGGAATTAATTATAGGAAATATTTTAATATTGCTATTTCCCTTTTTTCTATAATAGAAGTGTCAGAGATGAAAGAAAATTAGTAAAATGTATGTGAAAATCTTCCTCCTGTCAGAGTCTGGGGCGCTCCACAGGAACCAGAGTCAAGTCCCTGCCCACCCTCGTGCACCTCGAAATCGTGCGAGACCCAGACCCAGCCGGCCCCACCCCCATCAAACCCTGCCGGGTAGGGAGGCATAGCCTGAGGTCACCTGGTCCAGCGCCAGGGCAGGGGGAGCAGCCTCAGGTCCCCCAGCCCAGGCCAGGGGGCGTGCCTTATGTCAACTGGCCCAGGCCAGGGGGCACTGCCTGAGGTCCCCTGTCAAGCCCTGCCAGACGGGGGACGCAGCCTCAGGTCCCCTGGCCCAGGCCGGAGAAGGGGGCACACCTTGAGGTCCCCCAGCCTGGCGCCAGGGCATGGGATGCAGCCTCAGGTCCCCTGGCCTGGGCCGGGGCAGGGGGCATGGCCTGAGGTCCCATGTCAAGCCCTGCCAGGTTGGGGGTACAGCCTTGGGTCCCCCAGCCTGGTGCCAGGGTGGGGGGCACAGCCTGAAGTCCCCTGTCAAACCCCACCAGGCGGAGGGGCATAGCCTCAGGTCCCCTGCCCCTGACCAGCGCCACACAGCCTCAGGTCCCTGCTGATTGCTCGTTAAGGCTCATTACAGGAACTCGGCCTTCACTGTGGGCACAGCCATCTTGTGTTACAGAATCCCTGCCTCAGCTGTGGGTGTAGCCATCTTGTTATGGTGTGACAGTCAATTTGCATATTCCCTCTTTATTAGATAGGATAACTAAGCATTCAATGGCAACAGTTCTCCTTTCTTTTAAATGAGTCCTTCTAGTCTATGTGCAGGCTCCCCTGGTATTAGACAGGAAACCTGTCAGGCTGCAGATGTCTGTTGGCCAGTGAATGTGTTAAGGGTTTTGAAAAGTACCACTACTGCCAAAGTTTCCTTGAAATATAAGGAATAAAATGAATAAAATAGCATTTAACCCTTGCACCCAGGAGGTTCTTCAGGAGCATTACTTCTTTAATGGCAGTATCCCCCTACCTTTATTGTTTTAACCAGGTTAACAATAAGCTATTCATTTGTTCATCACTCATTCCACAAATAACCACTGAGCAATAACTATGTTACAGGCACCATTTAATTTGAGTTTAAATAGATGTGATCCAGCTCTACATGAGCAAGTGGAGCATGTCAATGATAAAAAAAAAAAAAATCTATATATGATTACAATTGCGTTAAGTGCCTAAGAAGGAAAGGATATAAATAGTACAGGAGAAAATAAGTGTGTGTGTGTGTGTGTGTGTGTGTGTGTGTGTGTGTGTGTGTGTGTGTGGTGGGGAGGGGGGCCTAAATTAGACCAGGTGATCAAGAAAGTCCTCTCTGAAAAAGTGATATATAATTAGAAACCTAAAGGATGAGTAGAAGTTAACCAGGTGAAAAATGAGCATTTGTGTAGAGTCAAGGTAATACAATTAAGCCCATATAATGGGGCAATGTAATAGCTTTGACTAGGTTGTACTATGGTTACAAACAATCCCCAAACCTCAATTACCATAGTAAAGGTTCATGTGGCAGCTATAGGTCATCTGCGACTGTGCCTCATATACCTTCTTCATTCCAGGACCCTGGCTGAAGGAGTCCTTACTTATGACAGAGGGAAAACAACAAAAAAGGCTGCCCCATGCCGTTGCTCTTAACTGCTCCTGATCCTATGTGGTGGAGGTCATATTGGCTCACATGATCCTGAAAGTCCTGTGGGAAGACGCGGCGAAGGAGAATCAAACCCATGCACCTTGATGGCGGAGAAAAAGTTTCTGGATATCTTTGATATCTACATCTCCACTCAGTTCTATCAATTCTCCCTTCATAGTATAGCTTACATAGATCTTTTTCTGATTTCAAAGCCACCACACAACCCCAGAAGAAAGTGGGGGTTAGGGGGCACTGACCCCCCACCATGCACAGTCAAAAATTCAAGTATAATTTTTTTAATATATTTTATTGATTTTTTTACAGAGAGGAAGGGAGAGTTAGAAACATCAATGAGAGAGAAACATCAATCAGCTGCCTCCTGCACACTCCCTACTGGTTATGTGCCCGCAACCAAGGTACATGCCCTTGACCAGAATCGAACCTGGGACCCTTGAGTCCGAAGGCCAATGCTCTATCCACTGAGCCAAACCAGTTAGGGCCAAGTATAATTTTTGACCTCCCCAAAAACTTATGTGTCCTCAATATCCATGGGGGGATTGGTTCAAGGACCATCTGGGGATACCATAATCCATGGATGCTCAAGTACCCTATATAAAACTAGAGGCCCAGTGCACGAATTCGTGCACCAGTGGGGTCTCTTGGCCTGGCCTGTGAGATTAGGCCAAAACCAGCTCTCCTACATCCCCTGAGGGGTTCCGGATTGTGAGAGGGAGCAGACCAGGCCAAGGGACCCTACTGGTGCACGATTGGGCTGGGGAGGGATGCAGGAGGTTGGCCAGCTGGGGAGGGACCACAGGAGTGCTCCAGGCCATGTCTGGCCTGTCTCGCTCAGTCCCGATCCACTGGACCCCAGCAGCAAGCTAACCCAGCGGTTGGAGCATCTGCCCCCTGGTGGTCAGTGCACATCATAGCGAGTGGTTGGGTGGCCTTAGCATATCATTAGCATATTATGCTTTGATTGGTTGAACGGCCGACTGGTTGACCGGACACTTAGCATATTAAGCTTTTATTATATAGGATGGCATAGCTCAATGCACATAGTCGGCCTTGCACATCCATGGATTCCCAAGAGTATAGGTATTTATTCAATAAAATCTGCATATTGCTCAGCCCAGTCCAAAGCAGCCTCTTATTATCTGATCCCCACTCTCAAAGTTAAAGTCCAAACTCTTCAGCTAAGTAGCCAACACTGTCCACAATTTGGCCTGACCCCCTTTTTCCAACCTTCATTTACACCTTTACCCAAACTACCTCCGCTGCAGCGATCCCAACTTAACTGGCCCTTCTCTGAAAGTATTATGTAGATCAGCAGTGACCAACAGAAATCTAATGCAAGCCACAGACATAATTTTAAATTATCTAGCAGCTATATTTGAAAAAGTAAATACAAACAAGTGACATGAATTTTAACACAGCAAGTCCTCACTTACCATCATCAGGTTTTTTGGAAACTGTGACTTTAAGCAAAAGGATGTTTAAGAAAACCAAGTTGACCAGAGGCTAATTGACATAAACAAAAGTTCCTATTTCTGGTCACAAAAACTTATAAAGACCCAAAATGCTATAATATTAAATGCTGAAATAAATGTGAGCTATACATACAGTACATTTAAGGAAGATGAATAAAAACAAGGTAATTCTTTTTCAACCTGCTTATTCCAGTTCAGGGTGGCCAGAAGCTCTTTCAGCAGCTCAGGGCACAAGGCGGGACCCACCTTGAACAAGATGCCCTTCCATCACAAGGCCATTCACACACACCCTCACTCACTCAGACCCGGACCATACAGACACTCCAATTAACCTAATGTGCACATCTCTGGGATGTGGGAGGAAATAGAAGTCCCTGGAGAAAACCCACGCAGACATGGAGAGAATGTGCAGATTCCACACAAAAAGTGGCCCCAGCAAGGCATTGATTTTTTTTTCTCATCAATGTTATAACGAAATGACTTTGAACAAAACAATGTTATTCAAGGACCTGCTGTATATTTAATTTAACCCAAGGTATCCAAAGTACTACCCTTTCAACATGTAATCAATACAAAATTATTAGTGAAGAACTCTCCATTCTTTTTCATGTCGTGTCTCCAAAAACCCATGAGTATTTTACAATTACAGCATGTCTCAATTCACACGCACCAGCCACATTTCCAGGGCTCAATAGCCCATGTAGCTGGTGGCTACCATACTGGATGGCCCAGGTCTAGCCCTCCCCTGGTGGCTCAAGGCAAGCTCTGTCCTCTGCCTAAAACACCTTCCACTCAAACCATCACCTGTGAAAATGCTACCTTCCAAGGACCCAGCTGCATAGCCCACATGCTCTAGGAAGTCTTCCCAGAGTCCCTCAGCCAAAATTCATCTTTCCCCTCTTCCACGCTATCCTACACATCATTTTAGTTTCTATCTTTAAGACTTGTGAGTAAATAATACAATCATTTGTTTCAAAACTCAGAGTACCAAAGGGTATGCATACAATGATACCTTCTCCCACCAGCCACTGTGATTCCTTCCCTGGAGGTAACCAATGTTATTAGACTTTTGTATATCCTCACACGTACATCTTTTACATATACACATACATACACTGAGTGGCCATATTATTATGATCTCTGAACGTATAATAATCTGGCCACTCAGTGTGTATATATATATATATATATATATATATATATATATATATATATATATATATATTTAGAGGCCTGGTGCATGAATTCATGCATGGGTGGGGTCCAGCCAGCCTGGCCAGGGGGAGGTTGGCCAGCCTGCCTGCTGGTCGAACTCCTGGTCAAGAGGACAATTTGTATATTAGCCTTTTATTATATAGGATATACACCGAGTGTCCAGATTATTATGCGTTCAGAGATTATAATAATCTGGCCACTCAGTGTATGTAGCATCCATTTCTTTACCCTTTTTTAAATAAATGGAAGCATACTAAACGTACTCTCATGCCTTACATTTTTATACTCGATAGTCTATATTGGAGATCATTCTGTATTAGTCCATAACATGCACCTGTCGCCCCAACAAGGCTTTTAGTTCTTGGAGTATATAAATGTTGTCCTTTTTCTTCTGTATACTTGAATAGCCCTGCACCTTGGTCTGTGCTGCTATACATGTTACTCAGTAAGTGTTTATTAAATGGAATTTCTTAAACTATTACCACATAAATCTTCCTAAAATGCTCTTTTGCATATGGTATCCACCACCCCCATTGCAACCTCATTAACTTCAAGGACCTTCACAGTCTGACCCATCATTCCCTTCCAGACTAATCTTCACTCCACAGAGACACACCCTTTGCTTTAACCAACAGGTGTCCTCTCTGGAGCTTTGCCACAGGTGAATATGTATGCATGTGTGTGTGTGTGTGTGTGTGTGTGTGTGCGCGCGCAAGTGCACACACATGAACATGTATTTTACTCCAATATCTTCCCAACTAGACTATAAACCCCTGAAGCAGGGCTTATGTCTAATCTCACTTGTCCTGGGGCAGCACCTGTAACTCTGTGCCTGGCCGTGTGGATGTGATGGACTCTCTCCAGGCCGTCTTCTCTCCCGGACCCTCCCTGGCACCTGGACTGCCTCGGGCTGGGGGATAATTGCCCAGATTCCACATTGCCTTTTACCAGAGACAGAAGACAGCTTGCTTCACCAATCCATTTTTCTTTTTCTTTCATCATTCAAGTGATTCTCAAGCCTGAGAAGTAGGCAGAAGCAGAGACAAGGGTCCAAGCACAAAAGAAGCATAGTTCATGCCAGGGAGTTTTTCTTCCCACTTTCACACTTTTGTCCAGAAGTCCATCTATTGAAATCTGAAATCACCAACTTACCTTAAGTCTCAAACCACTAAACCTGCTTTGAGAGCTACATCAAAAGCACATCTAACACTACCATGGCTGGCTCACATTTGAATGAAACCCGGTAGTACTCACCTGCGATCAGCTCCGAGGTGGTAAGTTATAGCGCTCTGTGGCGGGTGTGATTCTCAGTCTTTATGCTCTTTACTTCACTGCATCCTCACAACTATCCTGAAACAGGTTCTGTTATTCTGGTATGCAGAGGAGCAAGCAGAGGCGCAGGGAAGTAAGGTGGCATGATCAAGATCTTTACTAGGAAGCGATACAGACGGATCTCGAACCTAGGGACTAGGACTCCAGAACACATGCCCTTGACCACTAGGCACGTGCTCTCCCTGGGCTTGAGAAAGCAGCTGCCTTTCTGGTGTGTGTTGCTGGAAACCCAGTTGAACCTCGGAGGAGCATGAGTGCAATCAGCCTCTTATCTGCTTCCCTTTTGTTTTCTTTGCCCTTCACTTGGACCAGATAGAACCGCGCTACTTTCCCACTGCGCTTCCTCATGCTTCCACTGCTTGCCGGACAGAGGGCTCAGTATCTAGACTGTTCCTTGTGACTCAATATATGCTCCATGGGCAAGTAGCACCAGCATCCCCAAAGAACTTGTTAGAAATAAAACATCTTGGACATCACTCTGGCCTACTGCATCTGAATCTGCATTTTGATTGATTCTCATGAAAGGTTGAGAAGCACTGCCCTCCATCTTTGGGAGTACTCCTTTAGTGACTCTTTGCTGGAATGCTCCAGAAACAGAAGTCTAAAATCTATGGCTTGAAAGGGAGGGAATTATTTGAATCAGAGGCTATGCTAAGTGGACATTTTGCTGTCTTTTTTAAAAATACATTTTTATTGATTTCAGAGAGAGGAAGGGAGAGGGATAGAAACATCAATGATGAGAATCATTGATTGACTGCCTCCTGCATGTCCCCCACTGGGGATGGAGTCCGCAACCGGGGCATGTTCCCTGACTGGGAATCGAACTCTGACCTCCTGGTTCATGGGTCAATGCTCAACCACTGAGCCATGCCAGCTGGGTGAGATTTTTGTCTTTAGAATAAAACATATGTGTGTAAAATGAAAAAACAGCTACACATTAGCCATCATTTCCTTCCCATATTTCATTCCAGCTCTCCAGGTGTCTTACACTGCCACAACAGAGGTACTTTCCTTTATATAATGAGGAAATTTTTAATTAAAAGCATCAGAATCTTAGAGGATAGGTAATCCTTTAAAAATTAAGTTAATCTCTATTTACAAGCTCCCATTTATTTGGCGACAAAAGAAGGGGGGAAAAACCTGCCTCTGAAGACATAGAGAGGAATGATTAAGCTAATTTACAATAATTGCTTTAATCTTGGTATATTGAATTGTAGCGTCTAACTCTTTCAGTTCTCCTGGTCTAAGGCAGTGGTCGGCAAACTCATTAGTCAACAGAGCCAAATATCAACAGTACAACGATTGAAATTTCTTTTTGAGAGCCAAATTTTTTAAACTTAAACTATATAGGTAGGTACATTGTTATTAACTTAATTAGGGCACTCCTAATTTTGTGGAAGAGCCACACTCAAGGGGCCAAAGAGCCGCATGTGGCTCGCGAGCCACAGTTTGCCGACCAGGGGTCTAAAGTAAAGGAGAAATATATTGCCATGCTCTCTATGGCACCTCTGAATGACTGGAAATGCTGCCATATAGCGCAAGCCTGTCCTCCAGGTTATCCATGCCATCGCAGCTCCTCACTCCACCCTCAACACCTAACTGCTGCTCTACTCACTCCTTCAATTTAAAATAGAAACTCTATGTTCAGAAGCAGAGTCGTTAGCAGCTATTAATTTCTTAGATCTAAAAAATTGACCAGGCCAAACTGAATTAGGGAAGGCACTCGGGAACAGAAGACAGGACAAGGGCATGCGAAGGAGAAGAGGGAATGGGTTGAAACCTGGGCAGCCAGTAAGGCCAGGAGAGAGTCCAGGATGGGGCGAGGGTAGCTGAGACGCAGTCAACGTTGCTTACTTCCTCGTTATGGCTCAGGACAGTCCTGCTGGCTTCCATCTCTAACATGTGCTATGGATTCATCACTGCATATCTCTAGGAAGCATCTGGAGTAGGAAGAGCAGTACTACTTCCGGTGTTGTGAAATACTTCCGGTTGGCCCTGGCACTCTTTGCCCACCCTTGCCTGCCTTGAGGTTGCCCACCTCACTCTCTGAAGGGACCAGCTGGGTCAGGCCTGCTTTGCTTTTTGAATGACTCAGGTCTGAGCCATTCATCAAGCTGAGTGGGCCCCAGTGACAGGAACAGCCCTTTCAAGTCAGAAGAGTGCAATTGCATTGTAAGGGGCCATGAGCATTCCAAGACATCAGGCTGAGAGTTATCCCATTGTTTTACTTTTAGAAAAACGACACTCTTCATTTTTGCTCTCAGTGAGCTCTGCTCCACCACTGATTTCAATCTCAAAGTTTCCTGAAGGGTTCTGCCAGATGTGACCAATAGCTCATCATCATCTGATAGCTGCTACACGGCCTCAACAGGGAGATGGCGATCATTGCATGCGCACCATATTTATAGAAGTATCCGTCTCCAGATTGTGGCAGGAAGCATTGAGGCTAACAGAACACATTTCTTTTGAGTTGGAAACCGAGTACTTGGCAGCTAACAACAGGGGGATGCAGCTCACTTTCAAGAGCAGAGGACAGATTATGTGGGTTCTCTTGGTTGTTAAGCCTCTATATAAAGGAATTGTCGCCGAGAAGCAGATGTGGGTCATCATGAATAACATTTTCATACACTAACTTCCTTCTGAGGGGCTTGGTGCATTCTACATCCAGGATCTCACTTAACCATGAGGCGTGATTCACGGGGCGTGAACACACAGCACATCACACCCGAAGAGTTGCTTTTACATCCAGCATCGTGTTTGGGGCTCACAACAGGTCTGTGAGGTCCATGGAGGTTAGCAAACCCTGTTTGTGAAAAAGCAGCATCTGAAAGCCAGAGCTTCCAGCTCCGATGGTGCTGCACCCCAGGCGCCTCATGGGCAGCAGCTGTCAGCACCGCTGTCGCTGCAGGTCGCAGGCACTATCCCTGCACCGCCTGGGACACAGCAGCCGTGTGCTTCGGAAGGCGGGCACCAGGGGCTGCTGCTTTCTCTGCCTTGTGCACTCCTATTTCTTCACTCTGACTCCTTATTGAACGACTGTGATCTAAAATGCTTTTACACCTGTCTTCTTCCCACCAACCCAGGTAACATTTTAGCCTCCAGAGTTCCCATGAGTCTTTCTTTACACCCACATTCAAAAGTGCTTCTGGACTTTTTAACCCTTTTCCCCTTTGGGATAAACATCTTGCATGTCCTGCCATTCATGTCCTCTCCCCTGCTCTTTGCAGACACAGGTGTGCCCGTTAATGCTCAACTGAGAATTCGGACTCCTGGTTTGGATAATCCTCATCTTATCTCTACCAGCAGCCAAATTGTTACTGATATTTATTTTCTGTCTCAAGAGACCAATATGCTTTTTTTTGCTCTTCTACTTACAAGGTGATAGAATATCGATATGATCTTTCAAATTATTTCTCTCCCACCCCGATTCTGAAACATAGAGCCCCTTGATGATAACTGCTCTATTGTTACTTATCAACTTTTGTTATTTTTAACAGTTTCCACGTCTGTCCCACTAGACTGTGACCTCCTTGAGGACAGGGATGTAATCCAGTTGTTCCTTGTAGCCACAAATGCCAAGCAGAGAGATGCACATTAAGTAATAGACACACATTAAATATTTGTTGAATGACTGAATGAAGAAGCAGTGCCAGAAGAAGGCTTCTTCAGTGCTGCTGCATCATTTTCCTGGTGCCTTGTTCTGTTTTTAGCACAAGTACAAATTGGAAGTGTTTCAGATTCTTTAGCATCCAACTCTGGGAAGAGTGTCAATGAAAACGACCTGGCTTCCCTTTTTCGTTCCCCCCATCCTGTCTATTAGCTCATCGAAGCTTTACTGCTCAGGTGCTAGATGCCTCTCTTGATTAATTATATACTTCCTTCTCTCACCTTGCATGTTTTCCACTGACAGTAATTGCCCAGAATTGAATGCATGACCTCTAAAAATCCAACTCTACTAAAAAAGGGCTGGTTTCTCACTGTAATCTGTCATAATAATCCTCAAGAGGGTTGATTTTATAAGTTAAAAGAGGCTGCTGTGTCAAAATAATGGTTCAGATCAGCTCCACTGGTCAGCCTACCACCCACATCTGAACGTGAAAATGCCTGTGTCCTGTTAGTGTTTACATTTCTCTCATACCCACCAGACCTCGGCACCGCAAACCATTTGGAGTGAAGAACCATGGTTTTTGTTTTGATTTATTTTTCATTCTTAATTTACATACACTTTTATAAAATAGAAAAAAATAAATTACTAGAATATAATAAAAAGGTATGCAAAACAAAAGCCCTTATATATTTTATTTATTTATTTATTTTTTTAGCATCAACCGACATAAAAGTACTCTGACAAACTGATGTAAGGTTCTCAAGTGCTCACTCTCAACAGCTATACTTACTAGGTGTACCGGTTAATAATGCGGATTTTTTTCACTAGATGGAGTTACACATATGTTGACATACATGCGATTTGATATGTATGCTATTTTGTTGTATTGACAACAAGCTTCAAAACTTCATATGTCAAATTTGCTGAAGGTGTTAACATCATAGATATTTTTATGCTTAAAAATGTCAAATTTTATGCCAAAAAAAAAGAGCATTTGTGGGAAGTTTTAATTCATTACTTTATTTTGAAGAAACATGCTGCTGAAAGTTATCGTATACTTCAGGAAGCTTATGGTAAACATGCTTCATCTCAAGATACTTGTGAACGCTGGTTTAAACACTTTACAAGTGATGATATCGATGTGAAAGACAAAGAACGTCCAGGTCAATTTGAACCACACTTTGATCGTAAAATGACCAGAATGTGCCAGAAGACACAGGAAAGTAATTTTGCTTCATGATGACGCACCATCACACACTTCAAAACCAATTAAAGACACATTAAAAGATCTTGCCTGGGAATTACTAACCCAACCACTGTATTCACCAGACCTTTCTCCTTCAGATTACCACTTGTTCCGATCAATGGCACACACACTTTCTGAGCAGCACTTCAAAACATATGAAGAAGTGGAAAATTGGGTCTCTGAATGGTTTGCCTCAAAACAAGACAAGTTCTATTGGGATGGTATCCACAAATTACCTGAAAGATGGGGGAAATGTGTAGCTAGCAATGGACATTACTTTGAATAAAGCACTTTTGATGTTTCTCTTGAAATTATCATGTTTTCTTTGATTACAAAATCCGCATTATTAACTGGTACACCTGGTAACTCATGGTGGACCACCCATCGATCTACAAAGCAAGATATGCGGAGCTCCACATGAGATTGTGTACTTATCCAGGCCGTGGCCAAGCCTTATTATGGCCTGAATTGCCTTTGGACCCCCAGGGGCAATTCATCATCCATAATGATTTAGATGATTTTCCAAAAGAACGAATATGCCCTTATATAGTGGACTAGCAACCCTTGTAAGCATAAATTAGAATTGATGTGAGTTACCCGGCACTATAACTAAAAGTATAATCTTGAGAGATAGACTTGGGTTAGAATCCTGGGTTAGCCACTTACCAGCGATGTGTCTGTAAGCAAGTTATTTTACCTCTCTGTTCTTTAGTTTCTTCATCTATGAAATGGAAGTAATTATAGTCTCCATCTCACAAGGATACTGCGAGGATTAAAAGATGTGATGCATTTAAAATACTTGGTGAGATGCCTGGCAAATAGTACAAACTCAGCAAGGTTGGCTATCATTGCCATGTGCCCAATAAATAGTATTAATGTTCCCTTCACTTCATGGGAGAGGAAAATTCCAAATTTGCAGTCCTATAGACCCCTCATCTAGTGACTCTGGGATTATAGAAACTGTTTCATCCAGTGTACCTCAGGCTTGGCAGGACTGTTCTCAGAGGCATGCTGTCCCTTCTTCTTCTCAAGGTAATTCTCAGTGCTCCTGAGAAGGCTTCAGTACCCTAACAAAGTCAATTTACTTCTCTTGCACTCAACTGGCTGGTTCTCA
Organism: Ia io; assembly: GCA_025583905.1. Classification (NCBI taxonomy): domain Eukaryota; kingdom Metazoa; phylum Chordata; class Mammalia; order Chiroptera; family Vespertilionidae; genus Ia; species Ia io. The sequence continues at coordinate 74,081,168 of JAJQQW010000001.1, forward strand.
CTTCTTGACATTTCCTCAGGACAATCCTTAACCTGTAGTACCTGCTCCTTTCTTTCTTCGGTGTCCCAGGTATTCGCCTTTATCAAAGCCAATCTCCACGTTAGCCTCCAAAAGCAGCTCTCAAACTTTAATGTTCATCGGAAGCACCCAGGGAGCCTGTTAAGCATGCCCATTCCTGAACTTCACTCCCAAATTCTGGGATAGAGCCCAGGAACTTGACTTGTTAAGTGGACTCCCCCTCCCCACTTTTCCAACCCCCAGAAGACTCGGAGACATTAACTTTTTGGGCCACAGATTGAGAAACAGTGCTCTATATAAGAACACTAGTTAACAGCACTTGAATCAATTCTCCAGATTTTCTTAAATGCTAATACTTTTATAAAGTAACACCTTATTAACTCAGCTTCATGAAATTGGAATTCTTGATAATTGGACAGAAGCGTGGCTGCCAAAAAGAGAGGTGGAAGGCTGAAGATGAATCTCCCTTCAAGATGATGAGTAGAGCTAGCCATGCATATTTAGATAGGTGCCTAGTGATTCCTTGCTGATTTATTCATTGACTGACAGTTCCTTGATTAGTTCATTCAGGACCTCATCTACCATTTTCTCTTATTTGGATTATGCCCTAGACTCTTATCTGGTTTTTCCACTTCTACTCTTGCTATCCAATAGTCCATTCTCCACGTATATGCCCTGTGTGAATTTAAAACTAAAATTGTGGTTGTATCACCTGCCTAAGTAAACCCTTTAAATGGTTTCTGGTTGATATTAAGACAGAGACCAAACTCTTTAGCAGGGTCTACAAGGCTCTGCACTGTCTGGCCCTGCTTACCTCTCCAGCATCATCTGTATCACTTTCGCCCTGGCTGTCTGTGCTAGCTTTCTTTCAGTTCAGTGACCAGCCCCCACTTCCTTCTGCTACCGAGTCTATGCATATACTTTTCCATGGATTTAGAATGTTCTTCCCAGCATCCATCCCCTTCCCATCCCACACAGCCGTACAAATACACACTTAGTTAACCCCTACTCATCATGGGATCTTGGCTCAAACGTCTTGACCATAGAAAAACTTCCTGAGCTTCCCACTCTAGGTCTGTTTCCTTTTCTAGATGCTTTCAGAGAATCATTTTCTTTTCCTCAAAATATTTGTCTCAGTTTGTGATGATACAATCACTACTATTGGTATAATTATTTGATTAAAACCCATCTCATCTTCTGGACTGTAAGCTCCCTGGGGGGCCAAAGCATATCACCATATCTCAGCATCTAGCATAGTTACTAGCGTATATAGTAAGCACTTAATATTTAAGTCAATGGGGAGGATGAATCCCTTCTGTACCTTCCCAGAGCAGACTACAACCATCCAAACTTCTCTACTTTCCTCCAAAAACAACACTATTCTAACTCTGTGTCTAAGAATATGTGAGTGACATAAGTTCAAACTCTTTTAGAGGGAAGACCCTAATCAAGGTAATAGGATTCAAAACCTACCCACTTAATCCTTAAGCTTCAGGTTAGCCCCCTCAGTCAGGGTACCAGATGAGCCTGATACTGAATATCCCTGCCTACACTAAATAGTAGTTCCCTCTGCATTAAATACTTCCCTTGATAGAAGGGAGCTAGGCATCAGATGGTAATGAGGGGATTCCTGTTCAAGTCATTAAGTTGCAGGGTCAAATCTTGTTAGCTATCACCTTAACCAGCAAATGCCCTCTACACTGAAAAATTGTATTTCAATTAAGTTATCCATCCCATTCTCTCTGTATGTAATTACAGTTCTTAAAAGTAACATTAAGAAGTGGTAACAAGAATTTGCTGGTGATGGTGATGGAGAATGCATGGCTAGTGTAGTGTGTTTTGCATCATTTCTTAGCACCAGATACCGTTCAGATTTTCGCATGAGTGGAGCCAGCATTGGACAGAAGAGCCACTTTAACAACCTGGAAGGCTTCAGCTCAAATCACATCTAGATCCAAGAGTTGAAAATGATTAACTCCTCAGCTCTTGGCTTCTGAATCAACCATAAAAATCATAGACACACACAAAAAAATTCAGGACATTTGAGCTAGGGGATCATAGAAGACCTAGATTTTTGAAAACTCAGATTGAGTCTGTGGGTTGCCTTAGGAATCTCAGTAGAGGTAAAATCCATATAGAATCCTGACACTGAACGGAGGCACACATGCTAATGCTTCTGTCAGTGAAAACCTTAACTACAGAGCAACTAGACAATTCAAACGATTTTGTAATTGGCCATAATTCTCTAGACATTCTAATATCACAAGCTGTCCCTGTAGTCCTTCCAAGAAGAAGCACACAACAGGGAGAGCTTAAAAGTGATTGGCCTCACAATTATTCTATCTGCTCAACTATTCTACCATTTGGATATCTTTTTTTGCAATTGTGGCCATTTTAACTGTCCTTTTAACTGATGCTAGAAGGGATATTCTTCAATATCTGAGATGCTGTTGGCAGGACCTGTAATCCCGAGTAATTGGGGTAGTTTTCAGTAGGGTTTGCAAAGCCATTTTAATATCATGATTTTTCAAGTGAGTGTGTTTTGTGTGTGTTAGTTCCAACTGGAAAATGGGATAAAAGTCAAATAACAATAGGATTAATATGAAAATGTAAAAAGAAAATACTCTGTAAAAGTGCTATACTTTTCACATAATCATAACCCATCCTCTGTACATATTGCCATTCATTTCTATGATTAGAAAGCCTATTGGAAAAATTCCTTCTTTGGTGATGCTCAAAGTTTTTGTTCAATATGTAATTTTAAGTTTTTCAATAAAACCATCTGTTGTACAAAGTAATCTCCCTGCTTGCTAAAAATTCATTTGGGAAATGTTTGGAAAGTGTCCACTAGATATAATTATTCCTTGCCGGCTCTTTTTCCCCAATTTCCATCGAAAGCAATGTATGAAGATTTTCAAAAGATATGGTAATAAGTGAGATCAGATAATGAGTTACAATATGATCTATCTGCTTTGCTATATTGATCACTGTACTGTGGACCAACACTGGACCCAAAGGCAGTGTTTATGGGCTGACCAGTGGCCTATGAGGTGAACTGGTGTAAGGATTGTGACCAGATGCTTACTCATGGGAAGTCTGAATTTAAGACTCAAAAAGAGTCAGTCCAGCCCTGGCAAGTGGCTCAGTTGGTTGGAATGTCCCTTATACCAAAAAAGTTGCAGGTTTGATACCAGTTATAGCACATACCTAGCTTATGGGATCGATCCCTGGTCAGGGTATGTATGGGAGGCAACATCAACAGATCGATGGATGTTTTTCTCACATCAATGTTTCTCTCTCCTCTTCCTCCTCTTCCTCCTCCTCCTCCTCCTCCCTCCATCCCTCCCTCAAGTCAATAAAAATATAACCTCAGGTGAGAATTTTTTTTTTTTTAACAAAAGAGTCAGTCCATTCATTGGTCATTAGTCAGGGAAGTCGAAGCAGAGACAATAGCTGCACTAACCTCATAACAGAACAGTAGAAGATGGAATAATAGAACAGTCCTTGTGAAAGGAGAGCTTACTGTTGTATGATGAATGATGGTCAAGTTCCTTGGAAGGTGTGTGAGGCTTGTTTATTTACAATAAACTTTCCTTCACTGAGGTATGCTGAGTATGTTACTGTTCTTTGTAATCTAACTGTGTCTAACACACGGATCAACTTTTAAAATTTTCTGCAGTTGTTAATATAGATCAAATAGAGGCTGATCTAAGTTAAGAATTCAGGTTTCCTCATTCCATGTCAAATAATATCTGCAAGATCAACTTTACTTCTTATCCGAAAAGTTTTAGCCACCAATTAATCGAAAGGTTAATTCAGAGTTGAGATACTGTCCTTCTTCAGACCTGCGGCTATCAACTATCAACACTATGATGCTGTCTTATGTATAGGAATGGCTGGTAACATTTCTGCAATATGACAGGTAAATTTCCAGGTTGTTATGTACAAAATGCCTGATTGTCAAATGGCACTCCTAGGAATTAGTTGAAGAAGAGTACCATGTGGTCATTCAAAGCCCTGGTGAGGAAAACCCACACTCAAGACCACACTTCACTCTTAACCTGCAAATGGGAAACACTTTTTCTGAAATGTTTCAAAAGAAGTCTTTAAATATGCTTTGTATGTTCGGACCTTATTAGATGTACCTCTCCTGGGAGAATCTGCCTCTCCCCTAGGTCTGTCCTAAGTTCTGGAATGGTGCCAACGATTTCCCTCACTTCTTGGGGTAGTATCCAACACTCAACATTCTAGCAGTTATTATTCCAGGACACAGAGCTTTAGCTATATTAACCAAAGAAATCTAATCTCCGAGGCTAACTTTTCAAACTCTACACCCTCCAAGACAGCAAAATTTTTGTAAACTACTAAGAGTCTAGACCAGTGGTTGGCAAACCGCGGCTCGCGAGCCACATGTGGCTCTTTGGCCCCTTGAGTGTGGCTCTTCCACAAAATACCATGTGCGGGCGTGCACGTACAGTGCGACTGAAACTTCGTGGCCCATGAGCAGAAGTCAGTTTTCAGCTCTCAAAAGAAATTTCAATCGTAGTACTGTTGATATTTGGCTCTGTTGACCAATGAGTTTGCCGACCACTGGTCTAGACTGATGAAACCACCTATTCTAAGATTTTGCAAATACTGATAGGTTCAGCTAATCTAAAGAATCAAAGCAGTTTAAAAGAAACTTGGACTCAACTTCTCTGAACCTCCATGGCCACACTCGTAAAATGAGAATGATAAAACCTGCCACACCAATACAACCCCCTGGAATACTAGAATATTAAACTTGGAAATGTCTCACCCAAATTATCCCATTCAGCCTCCTCCTTTACCTCATCAGTGAGGTATGAGCTCCAAATGGACAATGTAGATGCTACAAGGTACTAACATCATTACTCTTTGTTTTGATTTGAATGGTGCTATTCTGTTTCAAATAAGCCTTTTGGCTGTTTACTTACTGATTACCTTGATTGGAAAGAGTTCTATTTTTCAAACCCGCTCCTGAAAAGAAATCATTATCTGAATTAGGCTTTAGCTCTATGAAGAATATTAGCCAGTATGCAATTCTTTTTTCATGTGTGATTTTCTGTATTTGATGGTTATATCTAAATGTATCTCCAGAAAAACTAATATATATCTCTAACCAAGAAGGCACTTCCTGATCTGTCCTGTTTCAGGTATCATTCTCCTTGTACAAAACCAGTATGCCTTAGCTGAAAAGCTTTGAGAGAGAATCTTGCCTAAATATCAGTTGTCAAAATGAACTACATCTGAATAACCTAGGAGGCCTTTTGTTTTAATTTTATTAAACTTTTAATTAGGAAAACTCAAACATATAAAAAGTGAGAGATTATAAAAAAAACAACTCCCAAATAATCATCACCAGGATTCCACAATTAACCACCCATTGTTAATCTTGCTTTGCTTATATCTCATTTAACCACCCTCTGGGTTATTTTAAAGAATATTTCACCCATAGACATTTCAAAATGGAAATATATATATATATATATATATATATATATATATATATATATATATATACATACATACACACATACCGTATTTTCTGGCGTATAAGACGACTGGGCATATAAGATTTTCCTGGGTTAAAAAGTCGTCTTATATGCCGGAAAATACTGTAGTCCAATATATCTAATCCATTATATCTAATCCCATCAATATAGTCCAATATACTGTATTTTCCAGCGTATAAAATGACTTTTTAACCCAGGAAAATCTTATATGCCCAGTCGTCTTATACGCCAGAAAGTACGGTATTCAAATACAAATTCCTGAGATTCTAGTTCATTTGGGTTTGGAACTGGGCCCATGAATCTGTATTTGTAATAGCTGACCCTGATACACAAATTTGGCAACAGCTGCATTTGATTCTCCTTGTAATATAGAGAAAAACAGAATGTAGACAGGAGAAGTCACTAGTTGAAGGCTACTCCATTGCTCTGTCACAGAGACAGGCTACTGTTTTTAATAAAGAAAGGTTCTGAAGCCCATCTGAAAAAGATACTATTTGAGTAGTAAGTGCTTTGAAAGTAATGGGCCAGATACCAGGAGACAAGGAAGCAACTTTCTGAGATGTCAACTAAGCAATGAAGCCTTCCCAGTCCACACCGAAGTCTCATGCCTTTGAGCTCAGCCTTCATTGACTGAACTACTCATTTGGAAGTTAATCACAGACAGCCTTGTGACAGACAGCTCATGTATTATGGAATTGATTTCGCTCTTAAATTGCCTTAACTCTTCAACTACATTATAAGTTTATGAAGGGTAAGGACCTTACCTGATCCGGCTTTGTACCACTATCCTCCCCACCCCCTGACATAACCCTGCATGGTGTCCTGTCACGTGTGATCATTTATTACTCACACTACTAAGGAATTCATTCACCACATCTCTATTCTAATGTGCTAAATGTAGTGAAAACGTGATTGTGCCTTACAGCATCCCTAAATACAAGGACACCCATGTGTTGTGATTCCAAAGGTCCTGTTAAAATATCCTGGATCAAAAATATTTCTTTGGTGCCCTGTCATATTGCCTGGAATTGTCACTCCTATTTACTTAAGTGGCTGGATTGAAACCCTAAGGGTCAAACAGGAATGCTAATCTAGGAACTCCTTAACATAAGTGAGCTGACAGGGATGATGGCACTTGTGATGCAGATCTTTTTGATGTCATAAAGGGAACATGGGAATTGCTTCAGTTGGTTCTCTAGTGGAGCTCATGAGGCTGTTGAGTACCCAATGGGTGGGAATGGGTTTACTTAAAAGGAGCCAAGAATGCAAGATTTGAAGTGAGATGGATCTACCGTTTTCTAGTGTGGCACTGGGATAGTCATTTAACTTCCCTGAGCCATACTTCCTTTATTTGTAAATCAGGGAGTTAATAATAGAAACCACTTCATTTATTCAGTCAACAAATTTGACGGCCTCCTGTGTGTTAGGCTCTGTGCTGGCACTTGGGATCCCACAGAAAACAAACCAGATGGGGGTCTCTGTACCCTTGAACTTAAATCCTACCTGTTAGGATTGTGCTGAGGTTTCAAATGAGATAGTGCCTGTGAAAATCTTAGCATGGTGGCTGGATCTGGGAAACAATGCAGACTTAGTTATCTTTGTGTCTATTATTATCCAGGAAGGAGAATGGATGGCACCACAGAAAGATATTTCATAATTTGCCCAAGACTCATGCTGTATTATATATTGGTAAAGAAAAATGATGGCCCAGCCGGTGTGGCTCAGCAGTTGAGCATTGACTCATGAACCAAGGAGTCACTGGTTCAATTCCCAGTCAGGGCACATGCTTGGGTTGCAGGCTAAATCCCCCATAGGGGCCTTCAGGAGGTAGCCGATTGATATTTCTCTCTCATTGATGTGTCTTTATCCCTCTCCCTTCTTCTCTCTCTAAATCAATAAAAACATATTTTAAAAAATAAACAAACAAAAAAACTAGCCTATGGGAAGTCTAGAAGCAACCACAAAAGGACATTTGAGGAATGAATAAAATCTTCCCTAGCCAAAAAGTTTTCCCTAGCCAAGAAGATATTCTTTTAAAAAAAAATATATATATATATATATATGTATATATACATATATATATATATATATATATATATATATATATATATATATATATATATTGTTGAAAGTATTACATATGCCCCCCCCCTGACTCCTTCTAGCCCACTCCTGCCCCCTGCCCCAGGCCTTCACCACCCTATTGTCTGTATCCATGGTTTATGCATATATGCATACAAGTTCTTTGGATGATCTCTTCCCACCCACCGACCCACAAGAAGATATTCTTATTTGTGCTTAAAACCAGTTGACCAAAGAAGCCCTCTTACTACTGCAGCAAATGCTATGTCAGGGTCTACACAAGCCAGAATGTTTACATCACATGGATTCGTACAATAACTAGAGCAACAGAGGTATGGTGAGTGAGATGTCTATAGTTGAGGCAACAAGCCCATGTCTTTTAAGGACTAACATTTGCACAATTGTGGAGAGAGAGGGTGAGAACTATCTGCAATGAGCATCAACAGGCCTGGGATTGGCCAATGATTATCTGGTAAGAACTAGAAAAGAATTCAATACACGGAAAGTGAAGACCAGCTACAAAATGATAAAGAAATACATGATAATGGAAGAGGAGGGTACAGGGCAATAATTGAGAATACAGTGTAAAATATCCAGGGAGGAAAGGTGACCTCGGGCGTGGTGCAACAGGAATTGATAGTGAACAGGCCCAGTCTGAAAAGTGAGGCTAGGGAAGTGGCACCCAAATGCCCAATGGTCATGCTTGGCTTAAAAGATAATGGGTCTAGGGCAACAGCACTAAATTTAGCTCTCACTGGCTAATAGGGGCTGAAACTTTCTATTTCTTTTCTGATGTTCTCTATTTTCTGCCCTGGTAGTCAGTGCTAGCTTAATAATTTGACTGGGCTGAGCCTGAAGAAAACTTGTATTAGTGACTCAAGCTGAGCAGGCCTGACACCAGGTGTCTTTGTTTTATTTGTACTGTAATAGATGAAGAGAGAGAGAGAGAGAGAGAGAGAGAGAAAGAGAGCGCTCATAAGCTACAGGGCCCAGCATAGCAGGCAGGTATAGAAACATCTGAACACACACACAAACAGCATTGTCATTCAAAGATCCAGATATATATGGATAGAGACTAGCAGACAAGAGACTAATATAGCCAGAGACTAATATATATATTCAGACTCATATTCATATCCACATTCAAGAGTCAATGTGCAATCATTTTTCAAGTGACTGCTTATTCTTACCTTCCCTTGGCTTACTTAGAAAGCTAATACTTAAGCATAGTCTATATTTGTGGCTTAAAATAAAGGGCCATTGAATAAATCCAAAGATGACTTTTAAACAGGTCTTTTGCCTGTGGTCTCTTTCTCTTCCCGAAACTGACTAATGCTAGATTCCAAAGGTCACTTGTCTTTAGCAATTACTCTGCAGCACTAGATTCTACCTGCAGCCTTTTAAGCATTCTAGCCTAAAGAGAATTCATTCTCTTTTCTTGGAAATAAATGTGACCTGTCAATCAAATACCACTAATAAATGTTTCTAATTGATGTTTGAGGTGAGGGAAATTTTTTTCCCTTAAGCATCCTGCCTTTTATCTTGGTCAGTGGCCATGTTGTTTGTAAAAAATTTACTTGTGCATTCATGACGCATAGGAGGAGGGTTAAAGGATAATGCTTCACCTTTCCTTTTGTCAAACTGGATGAAGGCACCATTAGTGCTGAAGGGTTTTTCTTTTACTCGTGATTTAAGACTAGTGTATTATAAATTTAGCCAAATCAGATGCAGATTCAGATGTCAGGTTCACTATAATGGGATGAAAATCAAATGCTGAGGCCAGATCATGTGCTGGGGAGTCTGAATTTTGTTCCTCCCATTTCCTACTTCAGTGCCCCATCACTTTTTAAACTGTAAAATGGGATTGTAGCACCTACCTTACAGAGATACTGTTAAGATTAAAGTAAATAAAATAACCTTTGTGGTGGTCAGGGAGGAAATAATATCTGATTGCAAAGCCAGCAGAGAAATACGACACAGGCTTAAGGCATATGAAGATAAAAATACCATCTTTATTACTGATAATGCTGAACTCAAGGATATAACTTTGATATGCAGCCAAATGGTCTTAACAGTTCTCTGCCCGCTTCCTCCAGGCATTGAGCTGGCTTACTTGAAGGCGTGTTTGGGTCTGCAGAGCAGACAGACATACTCAGAACATCCTCTTAGTTCTACAGAATTGAAAAACATGGACCAATGTTTCTATTCAGATCATTCACTCCTCCTCCCATTGGTAGGATTATCAAATGAAAATACAGAATAGTTAAATTTGAATTTCAGATAAACAATAACTTTTAATATAAGTATGTCCCATTCAGTGTTTAGGGAAAACTTATACTACCAACATTATCCACTATTTATCCGAAATTCAAATTGAAGGGGGCATCCTATATTTTACCTGGCAACCCTACCAATGGGATGAAAGTGAATAAGGGTGGGAAGAGAATTCAGGAGTGTTGCTCTAGTAAGGAGGAGCATTACCCAAAAGGTCATGGGAATGGAAGGTTCTCCTAACAGCCATGCAGTGCAGAGCACACACAGTATGCTAAACACATCATTACTTCATGCCTGTAAGACCCTCATGGTAAACTCATTTATTCCAAGGCATTTGTTTCTTACTGCGTTGCTCTCCTAGAATTTATTTTTACTTTAAATGAGGTCCAGGAGGAGATCAATGCTTAACCTACAGAAATTCTTCTCTAATGATTGATTTTCAACTTTGACTGAGCATCAGAATGCCCTGGGGAGCTTATTATAAATACAAATACCCAGCATCTCCCTCCTCAACTTTGATTCTGGGGTAGGATCTAGGCATTTGTATTTTTAACAAGCCTCCCCAGGGAATGCTGACACAGCAAAGTTTAAGGCACATCATTCTAACATATAACTGCAGTGTCAGGGAGTCAGGTGTACTCAGGGCAAGGTACATTCTCCCACCCAACAAGTTACCAGAGAAACTATTACGCCATCACATGGACTACTGGGTTAAAGCCATTACTCAAGACCATGAACAGAAAGAAATACACCTTCCTTCTCATTTTAGTAGCAATAGGCTTAGGCTGCAATAATAAAATTATGAGTATTGAAGTACTGGAGTAGAGGTTACTTTAATCAGGGCTTCCTTGCAGTACTCATCAACCACAGAAACATTATATGTGACTGCCTCTGAGAGCAGACCTGCTCAACTACATTGTCCTTCTCAGTGCAGACTACAGTCCAGTGTGAAAGGGCTATAAGAGAGGCAAGTAAAGGGAGTACAGGTTTAGGAAAGAGTAGGGAGGAAAGGCCATGGAAAGCTTTAGAAAGAAGGTGAGTGATCCTTCAGTCCTCGAAGGGTGAGTAGAAATTTACCAAGAAGAGAGAGAGAAAAAAAGATGAATGCACAGAGACTAGCAGACGAGAGACTAATAGAGCCAGAGAAAGGTGTAGACAGTTATATACTCTAAGAGAAAGTTTCAGAATAAGACAGAAATAGACAGCTATAAGGAGGAGATAGAAAAAAAGACACACACATACACAATTACATTAACAAAGGGAGATTATGAGAAGATGGAGAAAGCAAAAAAGACACAGAGAGGGACATGCAAATCTACATTATAGAAATAGTTACAATCACCCATACTGTCAAATTTTTGATGCTGATTTAACATGGATGGCATCATGGTGAAACAGAACACCCAGTATACATATCCTTTCTCAGAAGAGTAGCTCAATGGCTGTGGGGAAGCTGAATGTGTAGGAAATGAACACCACATTTGCTCATTCTTGATGACATTTGCTACTTAACAATGGCTGTTTTTCAGGGGAAATATTGATTACAATTCTAAAAGTAGACAGATACATCATTAATATATTTAATAATTAAGGGTAGAATCATAATACAGTATTGAGAAGCAAGACAGCCTTTCTTCCTGAACTGGATCTAAAAGTAGAATCTCAAATGGCTGCCACTGCAATTCTCCAGAACTGCAAGGCGTCTCTCTCCTCTTCACTTTTCGTTATTATTTGAATTCTTCTTTTTTATGAAACTTTTGGAAAGCCCTTTGCAGCTGATGAGCCCAACTGCTAAGTGTAGATGATTTGGCTTCTGCTCTGGGCGATGTGGAGCACACCAGTTTCCTGGGAGACAGGGCAGAGGAAGATCGATTTTGCTTCATGGTGCTTAATATCACTTCCAGGTCTTTTCCCTTCTGTTTCTTTTCCTCTTCCTTTTGAATCATACATTCAAATAGCCACATGTGTGAACATTCAAAGGAACACATCTCAGCATGTCTTTGTGAAGGTACAGAAGACAATATGGCATTACACATGCTCAAAATGCTATTTTGAATTCTCTAGAACTTTGTTGCTCCAAAATCAAATATCTTCGGATAAAGGAAAAGTATGTTGCTCAGTCAGAAACGTGTAGGTGCCAAGTTTGATTTCTCTTCTGCATCTTTACCATTTTCAGCATCTATTTTGCAACCTCAAGGGTTTTTTTGTTTTGTTTTGTTTCCTTTTCCATTTGCAGTTTACAAAGTAAGCAGCAGGTGAGGAATTACTGTATCTGGAAAAAGGGAGGGGATGAGTTCTCTCTGAAAAGCTTGTATTAGCTCTAGACATAGACTTAGGATGGGAAGGGAGTGGGTGGTGGCTAGCATATACATGACAGCTCAATGGAAGAAAGAGAATAGGCAAGCAAGGAGTGCTTGCCCATCTTCCTCCCTCTCTTGACTCAGTCATTCAGGTTTATAGTTCTCTGAGTATAAGAGCATTTCCCCTAGAAAGGACCATGAAGTATTGGAGTAACTCCTGTCATTTCCCATTAACTATTAACCATTCTTCCAAGATAACAAATATATAAGTAGTTCTCTCCTACTTCCTTTCCTGTAATTCCTGCACACAATAAATCAATCACTCACCAAATGTTTGTTGAGCACTTGTGCTTGGTACTGAGAATAAAGCGATGAATAAGACACGTAAGATTACTACCCTCACAGAGGTTACAGTTTAGCAGAAAAACAAGCAAGTAATTATATAGAAGTGTAATAAGCGTTATGTAGGGGAAAGCAGATTTTGCAGTAGAACCTAACAGCCCCTCTGAGTAAATGGCACTTCGATGAACCATGAAGGCATTTGCTAGGAGGAAAGGAGGTGGGGTAGAGGTAGAAATTGTTCCCAGATGGCACATATGACAGTCCAGGAGAAAGAGAGAACTTGGCAATTTTAAAAAACTAAAAGAACAAAAAACAAACAAGCAAAACCCTTAAGCATAGCTGGAATATACAGCGAAAAGGATAGTGGGGTAAGAGATCAGACTGGGTAGATAAGAAAAGTCTAGATCAGTGATGGGCAACCTTTTGAGCTTGATGTGTCAAACTTCGCCAAAAAACTGAGCATAACTCGGGTAGTGTGTCACTTTGAGGAAAAAACATTATTTCGCAAATGTTTCATCCTCAGGAGCAGCAAATGTTTCATCCTCGGCATGCGGCCGCCTCAGTGGCCGCGTGTCATCAGAAATGGCTACGTGTGTCATAGGTTTGCCATCACTGGTCTAGATGATGGCAAACCTTGTAATGCATTCTAAAAACTTGAGGCTTTTTCGTGCAGTCACAGGAAGCTGCGTATGGGATATAAACAAGGGAGCGCTATGATTAGGGTTATAATTGGGAAGGATTGCTCTTACTGTAGTGTGGCAGAACCAGTTGGAAAAGAACAAGGTGGGTGAAGGGAAATGAGTGAAGGGTCTGCTGTAGGAGGCAGGCTACAGGTGTTGGTGACCTGAGCTATGGCAGTAGCATGGGGATAGATAAGACTGAACAGATTTGATAGGTAGACTATGTTCATCTAAGATATGGAAAAAACATGAAATAGAAGGACTCAAGGATGGCATCTGGGTTCTGGTTTAAGTAACTTACTGGGGGGACAGTGGTGATATAAGTTATTGGGGTAAGAGATACAAAATAAGTGGCTGCTTTGGGAGAACGATGATTTTAATGTTAGAGATGCCAATCAGACAGTCAGATAAAGGGAACTGAAGCACAAAAGAGAGGCCAGGCATGAAGCTATGTTTGTGAGGCATGTGCGTATCCAAGCTAGCCCATGAGTAAAAAAGCCTATGGCCGACAAGAGAGCTTTTAGGGATGCCTGCCTTTAAAGACTGGGCAGAGGAAGAGGAGCTTGCAAAAAGTCTGTGGAGGAGTAGAAATGAAATGAGTAGAGAGCAGTTTGACATTAACCAACAGAGAACTTGACAGAGGAAGGTCAAATGTCAAATGCTGATGCTACATCAAACCAGACAGAACAAGACTAAAAAGAGTGCTTGGATTTCCTGACACAGGCCACGGGCTAACATGCTTAGAACATCCCCAATGGAGTCATGATCGTGGATGGGTGTTGGGGTTGGTTCTAAGTCATGGGTGGGGATCATCTGGCCCATGGGCCATATGAGGCCCACAAAATCATTTGGTCTGGCCCTGCCAAGGCATTAGGGGTGAGCTAATTAAATGTTTGACCAAATATAGCAGGCTAATTTTTAAGTTGATAATTTTGTATGGCCCTCGAATGATGTTATAAATATCCAAATGGCCCTTGGCAGACAAAAGGTTCCCCACCCCTGGTCTAGGGGTTGGAAGGAAAACAATGCAGTGGGTTGAGAAGTGACTGATAGGCAGACAAATAGAGACAGTGACTCTAGACTAGACCGCTCTTCTGAGGAATTTGGCTGAGAATGGAGGAGAAAAGTAAAATGGTATCAAGAGAGGTAAACAGATTCCAGAGAAAAATTTTGTTGTTGTTCCTGCTGAGAGTCTGTCTAGTCAGCGTGATATTCTGATCTCTCCTCACTAACTGAGGCATGGGACTGATACTGTTTGCGAATTACTTCTCTTGGGACAACACAGGAAGAAGAGACTTTGGCACGTTTTAAAATAGAAGAGTCTTTGTCCCTAATTTCCCAGAAGCCACTCAGTCTTAAAACGCCTTTCATCTCTCCCATGGGACCAAGAAACCTGGCTGCCAACAGCAATTTTGGCGATATTCCTTGCCTTCTCAGAGTTCCTGTGGTGAGTAAATGGATGAGACCCCACCAGGACTCTTGCCGCACTATTCTTTTAGAGATATTCCTAGCAATCTCATTTCTCCTACTGGGAGGAGAAACCATTCAAAAGCATTGCTCCTGTTGCTAGTAGTCACATTTTCCAGGAACTAAAAACACATGTTGCTTTTAATCCTGTATTACCTTAGGTTTTACTTTTCCAAGCAGGAATTCACAGTCGACATGCATTCCAGGTCACAGTCGATGATTAGAAATCAAAGTGTCTTCCATTCCAGAGCCCTGCAGAGGTTAACTTTCCCTGTCAAAACCCTAATTAGAAAACTATTTTTGAGTTAAGAAAATGCAAACATGTTTCTCATCAGCATATTATCTCTCCTCTGATCTCTTTGTCAATTTCAAGATTAAAAACTTCATCTATCTCCTAACTAGGCATAGCAATTAGCCCTCAATAAAGATTTGAAATGTGCCAAATTTTAGGCTTTCAGGGGTTTAGAGTTTCATTATGATAATCAATTGGGGAAAAAATCTTCTTGCTTAGTGCTAACCTTTTCTGCAGATTCAAACTGCTGACCAACTTTGCCTTAGGAACTTTAATATTAAAAAATAAACAAAAATGATCTCCCACTTCACTCCAAGCATGGAGAGTTTATCCCCTAAAGAATTCCTCATTTGGCCTCATTTGTTAGGAAGGGGGATACTATGCTTCTTCTCTGGCTTTTTCACACACTAAAGCCCCTCTACGTACAGAGGAGGGGAGGAGAGGGGGGCAGAGATTGATGGCACTCAAAGACAGCAACAGCTTTGTTTGGGGGTCTCAACATGAATTCTTCCAAGTACTTCCTACCCACCAAATTGACCACGCATGCTTCAACTCCATTCTCCACAAACTCCCAGGCCTGGACTGGAGCATGGGACAGAGGTTAGCAGCAGCTACCCAGGCCCCTGAATAGGCAGGCTATTCAACAGAGTTGGGATAAGCTGGGAAGGCCTCCTGCCTGCCTCCCTTTCAGACCTGGACATGGCATCACTGTGCTCCACACAGTTGACAGGCCTGCAGGCTTGTGCCTGGGCACCGGCTCTCTTCCTTGGAATAGCCTTGCCTCGCAAATATGCCCATTTGAACCACCTTTCCCTTCGTATGATCAACATGACACCCACGTACAATCCATCACCTATGCTGACCCCCTTGTGTCTAAGTAGGAACTGGGTGGGCGTCATGCAGTTCAGAATGGGGAACTATGGTGAAGAGACCCTACCTGCAGCTCACAAGGCTGGGTGGATGTTGGCTGTGGTAGCAAAACCCACACTTCTGGATAGATAGGAAATTGCCACCACAGGAGATGATCCTTTTTGTGATCCTTACTAACAAATACTGAATTCTAATGCAAGGCAGTTCATTGTTATGCTGCAGAATGTGAAATCATAATGCTCTCGCTATTCAAACTCATCTTATTTCACAACATGATTTACTGCAGCTCTAAAGAGCCAACAGAGGGGGAGAAAATGGGAGGTGGGAGGGAAAAGATAGTTGAGATGGAAACACTGATGAGCCCAGCTTTGTGAGCAAATTTCATAGCCACTGATAATGTAATATTTGGCTTTGATTAAAGCTCTATCTTGTTGAATGCGTACAGTGTTCTAAATGCTGCTTCTTCAGCTCAGTCGCTGATATTTGTGTGGATGCCACTTTCAATCCCAGCATTGTGCTGTGTGCCCACCTGGGGAGAAAGGAAGGAGGGGACCACCACACAAGAGGTATGCTTTTGTCAAAAGACAGGCTGAAAATGTTTGCTTTGCTAGGTTCATTTTCTCGTGTCAGAAATTTCAAACAGATGGCGGAGAAATTGATGTTTGACCAGACAGTTGGGCAATCAACAATAGAAACTAATTGTCATAGAATTCTGCTGATGGGACCTATGGTGATACTGGACACAACAGAAGTTTTGGGAGCTTAGGATCCAATATTCTCTTCAGTAAGAATAAGTTAAAAGAGCTAATTAGGCAAATGCGTCTAGGAAACAGACTTAACTTCAGGAAAATCTAGTCCCGAGTGTCTGTAGACAGTCCACTCTGCACCAGAAGGCTGGCATGCCTGTTGATAGCATCTACTTAGAATAAAATGTGGCCCAGCCTGTGTGTCTCAGTGATTGCGAGTCGACCCATGAACCAGGAGATCACAGTTTGGAGTCCAGGTCAGGGCACATGCCCAGGTTGTGGGCTGGATCTCCAGTAGGGGGCTTGCAGGAGGCAGCTGATCAATGATTCTCATCATTGATGTTTCTATCGCTCCCTTCCTCTCTCAAATCAATAAAAATATATTTTAAAAAACAATAAAATGTGGCATTGAAAAGTTATTCTGTGATCATTACACTGAGGTCATCTCTACACTGGGTTATTGGGATGATGTTGAATGAAAAAACAACTACAACAACAAACCCCAAGGAGTCAAATACACATGTTCTAAGTTGCATAATGCACTATGAACACATGTCCTTCTTTCCAGAGGCTGTCAGCATTTTGGATTTAGCCTGCAGTCAAATTTAGTCGGTTGGACCCTCCACCTAAATCCCAGGTGCCTATTTGCTTGTGGCTGTCGAATTGCGTTCAGGGAAGAAACTGCTGGCAGGTGGTTAGGTAGCATTTCCAGAAGCTTTCCTAATATGGCCGTGAGAGGAAATGTGGTTAACTCTGAAGACAAAAAGAAAAACTTTGAGACAATTGTTTTTCAGATTTGGGACAAAATAAAAGGCAAGGTTTCTTTTGGGGTGGTGCCCTTATAAAACTTCTTTTTATAAAAGCCTGACTTGGTTTGTAAAGTAATGTCCATCCATACACTTAGATGGCAGGAAGAGGGCAATCAGACAGAGACCTGTGTTTCTTGAGAGGGGCACCTACATATAAAATCACATCTTTCCCAGCCGCTGCACTCTGAACAGAAGCAGCCTCTGTATCTGGACTCTCCTGAAAGATTAACCAGAGATTGTCCTTCCCACTTTTGTGTCTCTAGATGTGACAAAGAAAACCTACTATGCCCCGTTTATCACTTCAGACAGCTGGCAGACACTTTGCCCTTGTCAAATTATCTCTCTCTCTCTCTCTCTCTCTCTCCTTGTGCAAGCTGGATCAAGGAGGCATTTCAGAAGGTGGCAAATGAGATGCCTCTAATCTTTGCGTGGGACCATTGTATGTATGAATGGTTCATCTGGCTGAACAGTCTCCATTGTCTGTATGTGTTATCGCTTTACCCCTTACATTAGGATGTGATTGTTCAGGAAGCACTGTGGGATAATTTGATTTACATATATAATCAGAAATGGTTAAATCCTTTCTATTGACTGGTAAGTGTTCATTATGTGCTTTATCAGGGTTATAATACTGTGGAACACAATTGAAAATAAAATGTAGTATATTGGACAATGAGGAAGGAAATGCCCAAAACAAATTTTACTATAAGTATTTGGTGCAAGCATTACATTGGGTTATATTAAAAACACAGTTTCACATTTAAAAATAGGAACATTAGCAACTATTTCATTTTAATTATGAGGAATCTTGGAACAATTAATAGTGTACCGCATTCCAACAGGATTTCTGTAATGGTCAGCCTTTGTATTAGTCACCTTACAGCTTCCTTTTGAAAAGCAAGATCAAAACTAATGTGTTATTTGTCCCTGGTGAATGTAGCAGAAATAGAACCTGTGATACAAATGTTAATAACTCAACAGGAATCCCATGTTACAAAATCCTTTTGTTTCTTGTCTACTTAGAACTCTGCCACAGATCCATCAACTTCTTGCCACTAGCAGAACACTTTGGCTTGATTACAGTGGTTTACAGCCATGAAGGAGAGGGTACCTTTTTGTGTTTATTCCACTCCTCCTGAGCTTGAACAAAAGCAACTGGTTGTGCTAGTGAACACAGACTGATGCTTACCAAGGGGGCGGAGACCGTGGGAGTTGCCGTGGTCAGGAAGACAATGGCATCAAGGGATGCCTGCTGCTGCCAGCAGACTCACCCGCAGTACTGGCAATCTCAGGTCAACTGTGGTTTCACAGCGAGTAACGGCATCACAGAGAAATAGGGGAAGTAGCTGAGACTTCAACTGGAATGATACAGATGAAATAACCTAAAAATAGCCAGGACATACAAAACATGATTTTGCTTCAGGTTTATTATCACAACCATTTTCATGAGACTCACCAGTGAAATCAAATTCTTTATGGGCAGCTGGTAGGTCTTATCTGCCCCAACTGCCCCGGTAAGCACAGGCAGGTGTTGGGGGGGGTGGGTGGGTGGGGAGGGGGGGTTGGTAGGGGGGGGAAAGGGGCCCACACTGCGGAGCACTTTGTAATAAGTGTGGAGAACCCAGAAGGAGAGAGGCCTTCTTCTGGTTCTCAGGTCTGCCACCTGTTTATTAGGCAATGAAGGCCAAGCGGCTAAGAGTATGAATGTTGCCATCAGATAGCCCTGGGTTCAAACCGTAACTTGCTCACTTCCTCTTGGGCAAGTTGTTTAACTCCTCTGAGTGTCTTTTTTCTCATCTAAATAATGTTAAAAATCCTTATGGGATTTTTAAAATGATTAAATTTTAAAACGATGAAAATACTGAGCATGCTGACTACCACATACTAGGCACTCAGTAAATGGTAGTTGTTACTGTGAATGGACACAGATGTCTCTTCTGTATCAACTAAGGTTAGTACTATTATTCTAATTCAATAGAATGCTTGAGGGAATAGTAAATTCTTTCTTGAGAGGAACTTAAGGGCCAACATGCTGACCCATGTTTCCTTCTCTGGAAATCTGAAACCTTTGCCCTTAGAGTTTGCAGGGATGCCAAAACATAGGTCCACTGCTTCCAAAACATCTGGGAAGCTTTCCAAACAGGCATGTTCCTGGGACTCACCCTCTAGAGAATCCAACACACAAGCAGACCAAGGAATCTCCATTTGTAAGAAGTTCTACTTAGTGATTCTGACACCAGCCAGGATGGGGAACCACAGTCAGTGGTGGGCAAGAGTGGTGGTGGTGGTAGATAGTGATGTCTCGAGGGTTTCCAATGATGCCACATGAAAGACAATAGGCCGTGTTAAGAAACGTGATGTAAACCCAGAAATGGGCAGCAGTAAAGATGGCAGACAGTGAATGGGAGACTGGCAAGATTCAGGAAAGGATGGAGATGGAAGACAGGGAGCTGGGCGGTGATCTGAGAGGTAAGCAAGAAGGTTGCCAGCTAGCTCATTCCCGATCCCAGTGATTCTGGAGAGTGGGCAGAGCAGGATCAGCCAGACCAATCAGAAAGTTACTGTAAACTGAGGCTCATGAGATAAATTGTGCACATACCTCCTCTAGAAACTAAAGGCCTTCAGAGGACCGCATTTTGGATTTTCTTATTTAGCTAGCCTAGACTTAAAGGGCTATTACCCCTTTCTTAATGGCAATCTGATATAGGTCCTAAAAGAGAGGGGAAAAACCACCATTGCTGAAGAGGAATCACAAGAGAAATCAACAGACTTGCTACTTTTTTGTTTAGGAGAAAAAAATCATTAAGTTTCCTTTACTTACACCTAAGATAATTGACTTTCTGCATAGTCCCATCCCAATAGTTAGAAATTTGCCTATCAAACAGACTCCTGGGCATATCCACCCTGTGAATTGCCCTTGGCAATTTTGCAGAGCTGAGTGCTAGGTTCAATAGTATCTATTCAATATTTAGAATTTACTCATTGAGTGTATTGTACGTATTGAGGTGGTGCTTATTTCTTTGTACACTAGAGGCTATTTTAGTGGATACTTCAGTTTTCTGCACACTGCACAGTCAATATCTTATGTTGGTTGACTGAGGCTAAGATGACATGATCAACTCTTTTTACAGAACTAATCAGTAGTTTTTATCCTGTATACACAACCTGAATATGTGTCTGTGCTTGAGGCCTGGCTTGTCTACTTACTATGTGGCTTTTGGAATGTCCTGGGACTTTAACCCTAGCTAAACAGCTGAACTATCAGGAAGCTCTATTTTATGTAACAAATACATGTAGTGAGGCCCAAACTTTCCATTGCAATGGGATATGTCAAAATAGTTTAGTGGAATGAGGTACTCCACTCCAGCGTCCAATTTGATTCATCTTCATCACCACTCCCCTAACATCAGCCATCATCTTTCACCTGAACTTCTACAATAGCTACTGAATTGGTTACTCACCATGCGCTTGAGCTCTGTCCCAAATTCTGATATTCACATCCCAGAAAGTTATCTTTTCTAAATGCAGATCTGGTCATCTCAACTTAATTCCCCCCTTCCAGTACCTGTGCTAAAAACTAAAAGCGTCCCACAGTTTTCAAAAATAAAACTCCTCACTATGGTTTGCAATGCCCCACAGGGTCTGTCCTCTGACTCCCTGTCCCTCCAATTTCCTCATGCATTCTGATTTTCCTCATGAACTCAGCATCAGCTGCACTTAAGATTTGAGCTCCTGATCACTGTAGCTGTGATTTAGGGTGCAGATACAGTTCATGCTCATTGCCAATGCTGGGCATTTGCATATGCTATTCCTTGCCTTTCATTTTTAGCAGTTACCATATTTTATGGATATATGCTTATTAAATAACTAGAGGCCCAATGCACAAAATTCGTGCATGGGGGTGGGGAGTCCCTCAGCCTGGTCTGAGCCCTCTCACAATCTGGGACCCCTCGGAGGATGTCTGACATGAGGATGCCAGTCAGACATCCCTCGCAATCTGAGACCCCTCACTCCTAGCTGCCTGCCTGCTCACTCCTAACCACCTGCCTGTTTGCTCCTTACCGCCACTGCCGCTGCTCTCACCAGCCGCAAACACAGCTTCTGGCTGAGCAGTGCTTCCACTGTGGGAGTGCACTGACCACCCAGGGGCAGTTCCTGCATTGAGTGTCTTCCCCATGGTGGTCAGTGTGCATCATATCGACCGGTCGTTCTGGTCGTTCCAGTGGTTCCACCGTAATGGTCGCTGGGCTTTTATATATATAGATTGGGATGACATCTGTTTTCCAAATGAGAATATAAGTTCACAAAAGTAGAGATTGTTTCTGTAGCTCTGGGGCCTAACACAGTGCCTGGTGCTATTAAATAGTCCATAAACACTTGCTAAATGAATAAATGAAGACTGTATATAATCAACAACCATTTACTTGTCAAACCTTCTCATCTAATTTAAACACATACCTAAGCAACCAGTGCTCACAGGTAGAACTATAGACCACACCTATCTAGACATATTCTCTGTGGGCACACAATTCCATGTTATAGACCTCCCTGACGCCAATACTTATTTACTGTCCTATTGCCTTAATATTCTAGTTTTGAAGAATCAGAATAAGTCATCAAGGATAATGTTTAACTTGTATCCAAACTTCTAGAGATCATGTCTTAATAAATACATTTTCCTTTTATGGGAACAAGGCTTTCTTTAGGATGGGATTTCTGGGAGAGTCAGGGGATTGGGCCATGTTATAGAACCTAACAGAAGTTATAGATCCTTTCTTTGTGTGTATTTCCAAATGTACAGACACACACAATTTTATATACACTTTAGTGGGATCATAAAAGAAGCCCTTTCCATGGAGAATTGGACTATTGGAGAATTTAATTTTAGGCTCTGCTGTTGCTAAACCAGACAAGTGGCTTTTGATGTTGATAATTGTTGAAGCTGGGTGATGGTTACAAGGGAGTTCAATATATAATTGTCTCTACTTTTATATCTGTTTGAAATTTTCATTATAAAGAGTTAAAAAGCTAAAGTGTCAATCCAGTGTTTTTAAAAAGGAGAAGAAAACACAGACATGTTTTATGAAGAAATATTTAACACCTTAATATTTCTTTAAGTGGGAAATTGATCTTTATTCACCCAGACTTAAAAGTTTAACATCAACTTCAAATCTTCCATCTCTCTTGGCCATTTAGTTAATCAGTTGCCAAATCTTGCCCATTATATTATCTCTACAGCTCTTGCACCACCTCTCAGCTCTTGCACCACCTCTCAGCTCTCCATACCCCCCACCACCACCCTGACACTGCCATGGTTCTAGAATTCATTACTGCTCACCAAATCCATCGTAGAAAATCTCCTAACCTTGGATGCCAAACTTCCCTCCCAAAACTTTCACTGATCCCTCCCACTGAAAATGAACTTTTTCCTCCTCTGGGCATCAAGACTTTGATCACAGATTCCCTCCAAGTATAGTTACTCACGTCCAACTTCTGTGTGCACATACCTTTATGGTAATTAACCTACTGTGAGTTACAGATCTTTTAAGAATCTGATAAGCGTTATTTTTTTTTCATGTCCCCCAGAAAAATGCATGCATCATCCTCATCCAAAAACTCAAATACTTTTGTTTACAATTTTAAAGGCTTTGTGCATCCCCCAAAGATGTCCCCTTTATATATCCCCCGCCCCCCTTGAGGCACAAAGGAAGTATTTATCTAATCTGAATTGGCAGGCAATGAATTTTCGTGATGACTATAAAGGGAACAAACAAAGGAGTCACAAAAAGGCAGAAGCTTCCCTCTGTTTACCTCTTCCCTACTCCCTTATGATCCCATCTGAAAGGAATCTCTCTTTCTTCTGGACTGCATTGGACTGAACACTTTCTCCTTCACATTCCATTAGGTTGTTCCATATGAAATTGCCATTGCTCTATTATTTTTGACCAACAATAATGGTGATGTTATATGGTACAACCTAATATTCATGAATAAACAAATCTCATTACTGGAGTATGAGTTTTTTGAGGACAGGCATGGCCGTCCTACTCCCCACCTCAGTCCTTGCATATTGTTGGTGCCCAGTGAATATTTATGAAATGAATGATATCTACTTATTGAAATGTTGCCAATTAAAATAAGACCTTTCATTTAAAGGGATATTGGCGAATGAGATTTAAGGAAAGAGTGTTTGACAATACTTTACACTTTTGGGAGCCCCTTTATTGAAAAGGCATTCTTTTTAAAAAAAAGAATTTCTGGAAAGCATTGGTAAAATATGCACCTACCACTTTTAGGTAATACAAGGAAGACCCCCTCCCCTCACCCCCAAGAAAAAGCAAAGTGACGTTGTCTGCTGAGCAAAGTACACATTTTACCACACAAATAACCCAACTATGTATAAACTAGAGACAAGGAAGCACATGTTCCAATACTCTTCTCTGATCCCTTGGATAGGATTTCACACTGCAACAGGCGTCTAAAATGAACTCTAAACAGCTACTGACGCAAGGGTATCCTGACTGGTATTTCTACCTTAAAAGAAACTGTCTGTTAACTAGCAGTACTTCTGTGAAGAACATGAACCCTCTCTAATCTTAGCAGAGTCCTGATTGAACATGCCCACATAAGTATTACCTAAACATTTTACGAAGCACAAAATATGTTTGTTTGTTTGTTTGTTTTTCAGGAGGGGTGATGTGATAGTGGACTCTGCAAGGAGACTACATATCTTTGCAAAGACATTTATATGCAGAGCAAATTGTGCTTTTTAGCACACTGGGGCAGTGGTCTTTGCAAGGAGAGACAGTATTTGTTTCTAGAATATATGAACTACCACAATTGAGATTGTTTATTTTTCTTATATCAGTTTTGGTAAGCTGTGTTTTTCAATAATTTTACCCATTGTATCAAAGTAATTGATAATATGTTTTATTATCCGTTTAATGCCAGTGGGATCTGTAGTGATATCCCCTCTTATATTCTTGATTTTGGAAATTTGTGCTTTATTTATGTTCATCAATATTGATAGGGCTTTATCATATTAATCTGTTCAAATAACCAAAATGTGCATTATTTTCTAATCTGCTGATTTCCTCTTAGTTTTATTATTTTCTTCTATTTATTTTGGATTCATTTACCCCTCCTTTTTCTAGCTTAAGGTGGAAGCTTAGATTATTGATTTTAATCTTCCTTTTTAATATAAGCCTCTAAGGCTATAAAGTTTCCTCTAAGCACTGCTTTAGCTTCATCCCATAAATGTTTACTGCTTTAGCTTCATCCCATAAATGTTTAAATGTTTCTTCATTGTAACTCAGTTTGGAATATTTTCTAACTTTTCTTGTGGTTTCTTCTTTGAAACACGGGTAAATGCTGTAAATTCAAGTATGTATTCAAATTTTTAAATATTTGGGCATTTTTCTACGTATCTTATTGTTATTGATTTCTAATTTAATTTCATTATGGTTAAATGATATATTATGTAAGGTTTGAATTTTTGAAATTTCTTGATTTACTAGAGGCCTGGTGCATGAAAATTCATACACTGGAGGGGGGGGTTCCTCAGCCTGGCTTGCCCCCTCTCACAGTCCAGGAGCCCTCAGGGGTGGGAGGCGACCCAGCGATCAGGGGAAGGCGATGCCCCATCACACCTCTGCTGCCACCACTGCCGACAGCGCAAACCTCGGCCAGCCCTGGTTACCTGAGCCTCGGGCGGCCCTGGGTGGCTGGGCAGCTGCCATCCGAGGCTTGCCTGCACCTCGGGTCAGCCCTGGGCAGCTGGGGGGCTGAGGGGACTGGGGACTCCGGAGGCAGGCGCACGGGGCAGGCCCAGCCTTGCCACATACCTGCCGCCCCAGCGGGGCTGAGGGGACTGGGCGCCACTATCTTGTGGCTGTGGACACCACCATCTTTGAGGGATGGCAGTCAATTAGCATATTCCCTCCTTATTGGCTGTGGGCACCGCCATCTTTGTGATGGTGTGAGGGTCAATTAGCATATTCCCTCTTTATTAGATAGGATTTTATGACCCAACTAGAAGCCCGGTGGACGAAATTCGTGCACGGAGGGGGGTTGTCCCTCAGCCCAGCCTGTACCCTCTCAAATCTGGGACTCCTAAACGGGCAGTCGGACATCCCTCTCACAATCCAGGACTGCTGGCTCCCAACTGCTTGCCTGCCTGCCTTCCTGATTGCCCCTAACCGCTTCTGCCTACCAGCCTGATCACCCCCTAACCACTCTGCTGCCAGCCTGGTTGATGCTTAACTGCTCCCCTGACAGCCTGTTTGCCCCCAACTTCCCTCCTCTGCCAGCCTGGTCACCCCTAACTGCCCTCTCCTGCAGGGTTGATCACCTCCAACTGCCCTCCCTTGCAAGCCTGGTCCCTCTCAACTGCCCTCCCTTGCAGGCCGGGTGCCTCCCAACTGCCCTCTCCTGCTGGCCATCTTGTGGTGGCCATCTTGTGTCCACATGGGGGCAGGAACTTTGACCACATGGGGGCAGACATATTGTGTGTTGGAGTGATGATCAATCTGCATATTACTCTTTTATTAGATAGGATAGAGGCCTGGTGCATGGGTGAGGGCCAGCTGGTTTGCCCTGAAGGGTGTCCCGGATCAGGGTGGGGTTCCCTTGGGATGTGGGGTGGCCTGAGCGAGGGGCCTGTGGTGGTTTTCAGGCCGGCCACACCCCCTGGCAACCCAAGCGGAGGCCCTGGTATCTGGAATTTATTTTCCTTCTACAATTGAAACTTTGTAGCTTGGAGCAGAGCTACGCCTGCTGCTCCCTCCGGGGCGGCAGCCATTTCTGTGGCAGTTAATTCACCTTCTACAATTGAAACTTTGTAGCCTTAAGTGGGTGAGCCCCGCCAGGGTGTGCGGAAAGCTTCCCCTGTTGCCACCGGCAACCCTGGCCTGCTCTCTCAAGCTCCATTCTGCCGCCATTTGTTTGATTTTGTTTACCTTCTATAATTGAAACTTTGTAGCTTGAGTGGAGGCTTAGGCCTGGCAAGGGCAGGTGGAAAGCTTGGCTTCCTCTGTTACCTGGGAAACCTTGCTCTCTGTGGCTGTAGCCATCTTGGTTTGGGTTAATTTGCATACTCGCTCCGATTGGCTGGTGGGCATGGCTTATGTAGCAGAGTGATGGTTAATTTGCATATTACCATTTTATTAGAGAGGATATACAGTCTATCTTGGTGTACATATTATACAGACACTTGAACATGAGTATTATTTATGTGTTGTTCTAAAATATCAATTAAGTAAAATTGGTTGATAAAGTTTAGAGCTTCTATAGCCTCAATTGTTTTCTCCAGTGTTTCTATCAGTTACTCAGAAGAGGTATTAAAATATCCAATATGGCCGAAACTGGTTTGGCTCAGTGGATAGAGCATCGGTCTGCGGACTGGAAGGTCCCAGGTTCGATTTCGGTCAAGGGTATATACATTGGTTGCGGGCACATCCCCAGTAGGGGGTGTTCAGGAGGCAGCTGGTCGATGTCTCTCTCTCATCGATGTTTCTAGCTCTCTATCCCTCTCCCTTCCTCTCTGTGAAAAATCAATAAAATATATTTTTAAAAAATAAAAATAAAATAAAATATCCAATATGGCTGTTAATTTGTCTCTTTCTTTAGTTTTACCAGCTTTGGCTGAAGCAATATTATTAACTACACAAGTAGATTTGATTGCAAGTCTTTCTCATGTAATAACCCTTTTATAATATAAACTTTTCCTTTTTATCTCAGGTAATACTCCCTGTCTTGAAGTCTCCTTAGTCTAATAATAACATAAGCTTTCTTGAGTTTATTGTTTGTACAACTTTTTAATTTTATTTTCAACCTATCTGTGTCATTACATCAAAATGCAATGTCTGCTACAGCACAGAGTAAGGTCGCATTAAAAAACAAAAACAAAAAACAGTATAAAAAACTGCTGTTTGCCAGAGGGGATGGGGATTAGGAGGCTGGGTGAAAAAGGTGAAGGGATTAAGAAGAACAAATGGGCAGTTACAGAATATTCATGGTGATGTAAAATAAATAATAGGGAATATAGTCAATAATATTATAATAACCATGTATGGTGTGTGTGTGGGGTGGTGGTACTAGACTTATCAGGGAGATCACTAAGTAAGTTATATAAATGTCTAACCACTATGCTGTACACTTGAAACTAATGTAATATTGAATACCAACTGTAATTAAAAAGTAAATTTAAAAGGAGAATAAATCTGTGCCTTTTAGTTGGAGAGATTAGTTTATTTACATGTAATTTACTGATATGGTTGGTTTGATGTCTGCTAATATGCTTTTCAATTTGATTTCTTTTGGTCACATTTGATTTTTATTTATCTGTTTCTCCATTTCTGAATTCTTTTGGGTTTATATATTTTTTCCATTTAAATTCCTCTTATAGCTTTTTAATGTTGCCTTTTGTATTAATTTTTAGTGTTTTCTCTAGGTATTATGATATGCATCCTTAACATTTTACAGTATTTAGAATTAATTTTGTAAAAAGGGTTGCTTTCAAGATGTTTTGTGTTTCTTTGTTTTGGGGTCATTTAAGTATGAGATACCTTGGTGTTTTTTTGTTTTGTTTTAAGTATTTCTACTTGAGGTTCACTGAGCTTCTTAAATCTGTATATTGATGCTTTTCAACAAATTTGGAAATTTTTCAGTATTCTATCTTCATATGCTCTTTGGCTCCATTATCTTCCTCTTCTCCTTCTGGGACTCTAAATGCTACTAAGTTAGATATTGCAGTCTTATTTGCTTGAGGTGTTAGATGACGGATAGGAAAACTACTGCCTCCTGACCAATTCTGGCTTATATTTTTAGGACCCTCAAACTAAAAGAAATAGGAATTAAGATTAATTTTTACATTTGTAAAAGCTTGTAGAAAACAAACAAAGAAGAATATGCAACAGGATTCTATGTGGCCTATGAAGTCTTAAGTATATATTAATGCCCTTTACATAAAAACTTTGCTGTCTCCTGTATTAGAGGATAGAGTCTGGCTACTATAGGGATTGGATTTTAAGGAGGAAATCCTGGAAAGGAGGAAACCATACGTGGGGGGAGCCTGCAGATCTCCCTTTTGTCCCATGATGCTCAGGCTAGGAGTTGTTCTCTGGGGGAAAGATATATAAAGGTGATCCCCAAACAGTATGACTTCCTTTTGTCAAGAGTCAAAGAACCCTATAATTTCTGAAAGCTATGCTTTCTCCCAAGTTCCTTCAAATAGCAGTTATTTCTATATTTTTTCAGAGTTTATAATTGTTATCTGTAGAAGTTTTAGGTGATATAGGCCACTTTTTCATCACCAGAACTCACTAGACTCATTTTTAATTAAATAGAATATGAATTATAATAAAGCAGATGATAAAACAGGCAAATTAATGGACATTTACACTCAGTTGTTCACTCAGGTGTTTCGTTACAGAGCTCTGGCTACACCTTGTCACCTTACCTAAGGGAGCATCTTCTAATTCACACAAGCATCTATGTGAGAAAACTATTAAAATCATCAGGATAATACTATGCTCCAAATATTCATATTTAATAATTCTACCTGCAAATCATAGGCTCAGACTGTTGGAATGGACCTCAGAGGACACCCAATGCAGAAATCTCCCTCCCAGCATTCCAGATGGGTGGGCATTCAGACTCTGATTAAATTTCCAAAAATTAAAAGCTCTGCACTTTTTGTATTTTCTATAATATATCAATGCCTTTTGACTCCAAATACCTCTTCCACATCATGAATTAGCTGATAAAATTCGAGTCAAGATTTAACAATTGCTGAGCTGTGGATCAAAGCCAGTCTTTTCCCATCTCTTCTGGAATTGGGTGAGTTCTAGCCCTTGGACTATGGAGGCAGCTTTTTTTTTTCTTATGCGAATGGTACACAGGAATTCATGGACGTGATTTGAGGACTAGTCTATGTTCTTAAATTCCTTTGAGTAATTTTTACACTGAGGAATCAGCTCACACTGGATGCCCAGGGGAGGCAATAGAAGCGATACTTACTGATGTACCTAACAGTCGGCACTTGTGACATATGGAAACCCAAAGATACCCACTTATAAAAAACATTCTACAGTAAACATACCAACTTAGTGTGGCAAATGCACTCCTGTGAAGATGTTGATACCAAATTTTTGGATTTGGACTGGAACCCGGATTCTTTGTTCACTGGAATCGAAGAATGAATCCACGGACACAAAGTGGTATAGCAAAGGTGGAGATTTATTGAAGAACAAGTACAGACTCCCAAGTGGGGAGAGGGAAGAGTCCCACAGAATGGATTCCTATGTAGGGAAGGGGAAAAGGGTCCCACTGAGTTCCCCTTCCCTATTGCTTACAAAGGCTGCAGATCCTGGTGTCTTGATATCCCCTCTGATTGGTCATTATTCCCTTAGACTGGTTACTATAGTAACTTCTGGGCTCACAGGTCGAACCTCACATGGGACTTGTGGAGTTCTCCCCCCCTCCTTCCTTATTTTCTATTCCCTTTGGGCTTTCTTCTTCTCCTTCTGAATGAAGGGCTTCCTTCTCTTTATTTTGTAAATATAGACCTTGCTTGGCTACTTCCAGTTCCCTTGTGTTATGGAAATGTAACTGCACCTGGCTTGCTTGTGTTATGGAAATGTACCCTCTCCCGGTCTGTAGCCCTGTGTTTTTCCATGGACCCCAATTCTAAAAAATCCCTAAGCCTGCCTATATTCCCCTAAAATTCCTGTTTCAATGTTTACAAGAAGGCTTTGATCTTCTTTTTCAGTCAACTACATGAAGAGATTCAAATTAAAAATTTCCAGCATCAACTGGTCCCTTCAATGGAAATCTCTTAACCACTTGACAAGATGCAGGCTGTGAACTTTAGTTATCCTACATTTCTGTCTACCTACTGCTACCCATATAATTTAACAGGGGAAATAGATATCAAGTAATAACTTGTGGCCATAATTTCATGTACAGTTTCATGCTGTTGCTCTGGTATAATTTTATAGATAAATAAAAACTACATCTTAATATTTGTTCTCTAATTTCATTGCAAGGCACAGAAAAGTCATTAGTCATATGAAGATTTACAACTTGAGAAAATACAGTTTCCAGCTAAGGCAATTTATCACGCACAAAAAATTCTAGGGAAGAACATGAACTATTTTCATCTGTGTTAATTACTGTGCTATCTTACTTTTATTTTCTATTTATGTCCTTGAAATATTTGCTTGCCCACAACATCACTCCATTTTCTGTATCTACAAATAAGATATCTCAGGGATATCCAGGCCCTATGTTCCTCAAGTGAACAATTTAAAGATAAAAGAGTCTTTGGTTCAAAAGAAGATGCCTCACCCGGCCAGTGTGGCTCAGGGGTTGAGTGTAGACCTATGAACCAGGAGGTCATGGTTCAATTCCTTGTCAGGGCACATGCCCAGATTTCGAACTTGATCCCCAAAGTGGGGTGTGCAGGAGGGAGCTGATCAATGATTCTCTCTCATCATTGATGTTTCTATCTCTCTATCTCCTCCCTTTCTCTCTCTAAAATCAATAAAATAAAATAAAATAAAAAGAAGACACCTAACCCATATTTTTGGGGTGAGGAAGATAGAATTCAATCACAGATTTTAGATTTATAATAACCTAAATCTATCATTTTTAGGTTATATACCAGAGAAACTTGTATACTTTTTAAGTTTGTCTTCTTACCATAAGGTTCTTGGGTGTGTATGTATGTGTGTGTGTGTGTGTTAGAGAGGGCTAGCAAAAAAGATTTTTGTGTCTTGCTAAATGCCATATTTAAAGTATAAATACTAAAACCACAGACAATATTTTAAAATTATTTTTCTAAAGTAGGAGGAAATGTTTAATTGAACCTATTGCTAGGAACAGAAGAGAAAAAAAATAAATGCTCCTTCTCTTCTCAGAGTCAAAGCATTCCTCATAGTCAACAAGCCTTTGTTTGCATTTCAAGATGGGCAGGGGGGAGAGGAGCAGGTTCAAGATCCCAGTGGCGACTACCAAAAAAATTATTTTAACAATTACCAAAACACAATCACAGCATCTTTTAAAATTTGTCCTCAATGCTCAATTTCACACTGACTTGGCTCCACTTTTAGAACTTCTTAAGATGCATTTGCTTTGTACATGAAGTTCAGGGAGCAGCAGTAGAGTTTTTCTTGGAGACTGTTATAATATTGGAAATTCTGTCCTAGTCGCACACACTGACCCTCCTCCAACATTCACACACACTCCAGGAATTGGAAAGGGAAGCTTTGTGTGTGAGGAAGGTGTCATTCACTGACAACCTTCTCTAACTTCATAGAAATAGCCATTCCTAAGCAGCCCCTTGTAAGATCTGAGTGACCTGGAGGGCTGGTTATTGGTTGCCTACATAATGATTCAAAGTTCTGCTAATTCTCAAAAGAATATGTGCAGAGAATTGCCAAAAGCTGTCAAAACTCCACTAAATACATTATTGATGGCAACTAAACATCATGCTTATAGGAATGCCCCCCAAATATCAGTCACCTAGAAAGTCACCCATGATTGAACCTTATCCAAATGTCCTAGCCTATACGCGTCATGCTGGGCATAAGCTAAGCATTCTAGTCTGCCTGAGGAAATATTCTTTTTTTCCCCATGCACAGGCATATGTAAGAACGAGGTTATACTTCCATTGCAGGGGGTAAGAGGGACTAGACATCTATTTACTCCTTAGTTGAAAAGGACAAGGAATTGTGTTGGTTCTTTTTAGTTCCAAAATATTTAGCTGGATGACACCTTACTTAATAACATGAATGTTGATTCATGCCATTTTAATAAGAGTCTTAAGTTGAATGGCCTTCTGATATGAACTATTCACAGGTTGGCTGGCATTTAAAATAGATGAAGATGGGTAATAAATCGACCTTAATATTATTTCTTCAAAAGCGTGGATAAAACTAAATGTTTGGGGGGCATTTTTTACAAGCAGTTTAGTGGATCTCATAGCATTATCACTATAGAAAGCTCTTCGTGTCTACTTTCTCAATCAAATGTGTGCTGCTCTCCACCACAGGCACTGAAAAATCGGCTCCATTTTATGGAACAGGCAAATATTGAAACAGTAGCAATAAATTCTTTTTCTATTTGAGTTGCATTTCTGTGTCTCTCATCTGTAATAAGGATTTACCCACTAATATCTATTTTCATTGCCTATAGATTACTTTCTTGAGCTACTCACCCACAGTAGTCAATCAAATGACATTTACAGTTCAACAATGCTAGAGTTCAAAAAAAGTATTGTAATTTAGTGACCGGATGTGAAAAGAAAATCCACCTACCAATTTTAAAAAGGTTTCAGTTAATGCTTTTAAGACACCTGAGTAATTTAATTTATATAGCTCTCACCCAGGTACTCAATGTCTAATCATCCTAAGAAAATAATCATGATTGTATACAAAATATATCCAAAAAGTGCTCATCTCAGTGCTATTTCTAATTTCATAATACTAAAAACAAGCTAAATGCCTCACAACAAGGCATCAGTCACCTAGAAAGTCATCCATGATTGAACCTTATCCAAATGTCTTATACGCGTCATGCTGGGCATAAGCTAAGCACTCTAGTCTGCCTGAGGAAATATTCTTTTTTTCCCCATGCACAGGGAATGTATGGGGTTAAAGAAATAAATGTGCAAAGCCATGATAGAATACTATTATGTGCATAAACACAAACACACAACTTATATAAATTCACGAATTGGGTCCCTCTGCATGCAAGAATTTTGAATGACTTCTGTTTTGCTTTATATTTCCCCCCAAGCAACAGCCATTTATTTAGCTCAAAAATATGCAGGCCAACAATTTGGGCTGTTTTCAGAGGAGTGTTTCTTCAGATCTGGGTCAGGCTCAACTAACTGATCTTTGCTGTGGCGCATGCGTGTTTCTGTGAATGGGTGCTGGGTTGGCTGGTGACTGGTTAGTTGTCTGCTGGCTGGATGACTGCTGAGATGTAGTCTTGTATCTTCCAGTAGACTAGCCCAGACTCATTCACATATTGGTAATGTTCCAGGCTCAGCCAAGTATGTAAGCACCAACACACAAGTGTGTTTCAAGCATTATTTTTCTTCCTCCTCCTTTCTTTTAAAAACATTTTTAATTGTGGTTAAAAAACATGTAACATTTACCATTTTAACCATTTTTAAGTGTACAGTTCAGTAGCATCAACTGTATTTACATGGTTGTGCATAGATCTCTAGAACATTTTCATCTTGCAAAATAAACCTCCATACTCATTGAACAACTCCCCCTCTCCCCACCTCCCAGCTCCTGGTAACCACAATTTTATTTTCTGTTTCTATGAATTTGACTACTTTAAATGTTTTGTGTAAGTGAAATCATACAATAGTTGTCTTTTTGTTACTGGATTATTTCACTTAAAATAACACCCTCAAGCTTCATCCATGTTGCAGCACGTAGCATTCGAATCATATTCCATTGTATGTATATACCACATTTTCTTTATTCATTCATACACTGATAAATATGTGGGTTGCTCCCACCTCTTGGGTATTATGAATAAAGGTACAATCAACATGGGTGTGCAAATATCTCTTTGAGATCCTGCTTTCAATTCTTTTGCATATATACCCAGAAATGGGATTGCTGGATCGTATGGTAATTCCATTTTTAATTTTTTGAGAAACTTTCATAATATTTTCCACAGCACTGCACCATTTTACATTCCTACTAACAGTGCACAAGGGTTCCAATTTCTCCACATTCTCACCACCATTTATTTCCTTCTTAAAAATAGTGGCCATTCTAATGGGCATGAAGGGATATCTCACTATAGTTTTTATCATATTTCCCTGATGATCGGTGATATTGCGCATCTTTTCACATGCTTTTTGGCCATTTGTATATCTTCTATGGAGAAATGTCTATTCAGGTCCTTGCCTCTGCTTTTCTTTTTGTGGTTTTCCGTGTGTTTAATTTTCTGCAGTGAGTATTTGTTAACTTTGATATTGAAGAAGTTATTGAGAATAGTAATAAACAACATATCAAGCAAGTTGTTGCAATAAACAGATGGGTCAATGTTGAGTGCCTAGTTGGGGTAATTATGGGTAGGGTCAGAATTAAACACTTAAAGAAGCAACTTTATTCCAAACTAAGGTCCCTCCATATTTTGTGAATCAAGTAGCTCGGGTAACATAAAGCAGGGCAGGCAAAGGATTAAATCAGTGAAGCTGAGCTGGCAATGCGGCCATGAAGCTGTCAGTAACAGCCTGTGCCCCAAACCCATGAGGGTACTTGGCGATCTTGCACACAAAATCTTGGTCTGGATACTGCAAATGATTGTTCTCGTAGGGATTTTGATATTTAGAAGGAAACTTTATTATGTAATTAAGGTTTATGGCTTTTATCTAACCAATTCAGAAGTAGTTACTAGATAAATCATCAATAATTTTGTAATCTGGATTTAAGGAATGCTTGTTAAGCATTTTCAGGTCCAACTTGGTATAAAATAAAGATAAAGAAAAGCTTATAACAAGGTTTTAAATTTGAAATTCTAGTCAAAAATTTAAAGCTTGAGTTAAATGATTGATGGCAATGAAGTGGATTTCCCAAAGGTCTGACTGGTGACAGTACTAGCAAACTTGCTAGATGGAATTACTGCCCTGGAAGGAAATAATGGCCAATGATGGCATTTGAACATCTTAATTAGGTATGCGAGCTGTGATGGTTATTTTCTTAGAGGACAGGCTAATATGAGAGCAGAGTGTTCTGAGCAGGTGTACACATTCATTTTTCAGAAGCAAATGCAAACTGGACATCCAAGGCAATTATGGGAAAGAGATACTGGGGTTCAATGAGCCAACCATACATCTGAATAGTTGTATTCCTGCTTCTGAACTTTTTCTTTACTGAAATCCTAAATAGCATGCATTTCTAAGACCCATACTCAGTCTTATTATACTATAAATCTCTTTCCGTAATATCCCAACCCCTCACCCTCAGTCAGTCCCATCTAAATTTCATGTTATTGTACCATTTCTATTTTCTTTCATATTCTAATACCTGACTGAAACCGCATTTTGGACCACATTATGTCATCTCACCCACCTCCTCAGCATTTCACTGTGTTCTTTCTTTTCAACCTTATAAGCAGTTTATGACTAGTTTATTATCTTCCATCTGTAAAATTTCTATCTCATTTTTAATCATTCCCTGCTATTTTGACTACATCATGTTTGCTCCTATGTTTTGGATCAGCAACTTCGGTTTGGCATTATACTGTCCATCTGCCCACAACATTAATATTACCTGCCTCGTCCTCCTCCTGACTTATTTCCTCTGGGACAAGTCCATCTAATTATCCAGTCTTGTCTTTTGCTTTCTGTTCCACAATGCTCTTCTGCCTCCTAAGATCAGTGTACTATTTTCTTTCTTGAAAGATTAGGTTGTGTGTTTTTTTCTAGCCACATAGCCTAGCTCTCCATTATTATGTGGTTCACCCTCGTCCTCACTCAGCCTCCCACCTCTAGTCACTGGTTATGGATCATAGTATTCTATTAGCTTCTGATGATTTTTTAATCTTATTCTCTGCTTCCTTCAGCTTATGTAAGGCAATATACACCTTAAGGATATTTTCTTTTTCAATAATCTATTTCTATAACTGTTCCTCACCCCGCCCCCACCCCCATTCAGGTCTCTCTTCTCTGATGAGTTCAATCTGCCATATGTTTATTTAGCACATTTTGACATTCAAAGCATTTAAGAAGCTAATTAATTCTTGGAGTACTCTTCTGAGACAAGCACCCAGACTACAGAGGTAGTTGACATTAAGGCTGGGAGCAAAGCCCAATAATTTCTGTTTTCCAAATCACTGTTCAGACTGTTTTCTTTCACTTTGTCTCTCCACAATTGAAATAGATACCATCAGGAATAAATTACTTGGATTTCACTTACAAGAAAGCTGCCAGAAATTGTGTGACCTTCCCAACACCCCTGATTTCTCTAATCAAACCCATGTTAGTTCTCTGTGAGCTGCTCAGGAGCAGCTGGGAGTCAAACCACAGAATGAGACTAAAGCCTGCTGTCTGTTTTCCTTTCTGTTTCATCCAGAAAGACAGAATTATTCGCCCAAATTTGTCATTACAACAAGTCACTTTCAAGAATACAGTGAGGAGATCAAGTATGGGGGTAGATGTAGTTTGGAAAGATGGAGGAAGACAAGAGGAAGAGGACCAAATCACCTCATAGATTTGTGTTGCTGAGATTGACCAGGTTATTAGAAAGACACAGTAAGAGAGGAGAAAGAGCTCCCTTATCTCAACTCTTGCCAAAATCCCTTTCTTTGTTCTTAAAAAAAATGTTGAAAATATAGTCCTTTCAACCCTATGCTCATAAGCAATATGAGGCCATTTGGGATTTACAGTTTGGCTTTTAAGAAGCAAAAGGAGTTATTGTGTGCCAAATCTGAGTTTTGTCTGGCTGTTATTATTATGTCACCAAGAAATAAGGAAGGGCTTTTGTAAAATGAGAAAAAATTACAGCAATTAAATGACTTTCTTCTTTTTTCAGTTCAAATGCAAAAGGTAATTGTCTGATCATTACATCTAAATTGTGGAGGCCATTGATGATCATCTATAATAACAAAAGCGTAATATGCTAATTAGACCAGAACTCCTTCCGTCCTTCTGGACGAAGCCAGGGCTGCGAGGGAAGCCTGGGTCCCCAGTGCCTGCAGGCAGCCAGAGGGAAGCCTGGATCCCAGGTGTCAGAGGGAAGCCAGTGCTGGCAGCCAGGGGGAAGGAAGGCCTACTCTTGCACGAATTTTGTGCATCAGGCCTCTAGTTAATAAATAAAACTGGAAGTGTAACTGCACATTAAAGAAGCTAGCTCAGTCAACACTTTCTTAATCAAGAAAAAATACATCAAACAATCTTAAATGTATTGGACTCTTCTTAATTCCTATTGCTTTGTATGTGAGGGACATTGCTGTTCAATCTTAGCTGAAATAGAGTAATGGTTGAAAGAAAAGCTAGGCTAATTGAAACTTTTCCTGTGCACAAATACCATTCATAGATGATTAGACTATTTCCCTTTGTGAGGTGAAGGACATACTGTGGTCTTTATTGAAAGATGCAGGGCCTGGCCGGTATGGCTCAGTGGTTGAGTGTTGACCCATGAACCAGGGGGTCACTGGTTTGATTCCCAGTCAGGGCACATGCCCGGGTTGCAGGCTTGATCCCCAGTGGGGGTGTGTGCAGGAGGCAGCTGATTAGTGATGTTTCTCTCTCATTGATGTTTCCACCTCTCAATCACTCTCCCTTCTCTCTCTAAAAACTCAATAATTTATATGTATCCTACATAATAAAAGCCTAATATGCAAATTGTTCCCTTGACCGGGAGTTTGACCTGGAGTTTGACTGGGAGTTCGACCTGGGGCGGGACTGGTGGTGGCAGGCAGCTGGGGGAAGGGAGGTGCTCTGGCCGGCTGCCGCTAGGGACCCTACCTATGCACAAATTTTGTGCACTGGGCCTCTAGTATATATATATATATATATACACACACACACACACACACACACACACAGAAAATGCAAATGAAAATTATTTTAAAAAAAGAAAGATGCAGGGATTAAGTGACTTGACAAAAATTACCTAGAAAAAGGTGGAGCTGGAAAGTAACATCGGAGAGCTTGTTCCTGACTACTTTCTTAGTTGGTTCAGACTTCTCCAACAAAATATTACAGACTCAAGTGGCTTATAAACATCAGAAATTTATTTCTCACAGTTTTAGAAGCTGGGAAGTCCAAGATCAAGCTGCTGACAGATTTGGTGCCTGGTGAGGGCACACTCTCTGGTTCACAGATGGCACTTTCTCTCCGTGTTCTCACATGGTGGAAGGGGCAAAGGAGTTCCCTCAGGTCTCTTTTATAAGGACACTAACCACCTCTTAAAGGCCCTACTTCTTAATATAATCAGCTTGGGGGTCAGGATTTTAACCTATGAATTTTGAGACACAGACATTCAGACCATAGCAAATACTATATTATATCATCTCATTCTAGGTTCAGGCATGTGACAAGCCCCAGAGTTTTGTTTTAAAATTTTACTTCCTAATAAAACTTCCTTTGAAGCATACAATTTAATGGTTTTCTTTCTAGGACACATAAAAATGTTCCTAAGTAAAACAAACACACAGAACAACAACAACAACAAAATACAATATCATTTCAAATTTCCACGAATCCTTATGTATTCATCTCTTTCTCAAGGTTTAGATCTTCACATCTACTTGGTAATGATTATTGGAAAACAAGTGCAGTTTAAGAAATGCTACTCAATGTCCCTGGCTGGTTTTTCCCAGTGGATAGAGCGTCAGCTGCAGACTGAAGAGTCCCAGGTTCGATTCCAGTCAAGGGCACGTACCTTGGTTGCAGGCTCCTCCCCAGGGCTCGTGCAGGAAGCAACCAAGTTTTCTCATATCAATGTTTCTCTCTGTCTTTCCCTTTTTCTTCCACTCTCTCTAAAAATCAATGGAAAAATATCCTCCGGTGAGGATTAACAATAACAACAAAATGCTACTCAATGAAAGTATTACCTTGTTAGAAGAATGCTATTTGCAAATTCAGTAAGATAGTAATGATTCATTTATGGTTCACTATCTACCTAGATCGAATGAGTGTGTTCTATTTCCTATCCCCCTGGGGTGAGCTATAGAAGTCTCACTTTCTCCAACAATAACAATGCAAAAACAAAACAAAACAAAACAGCTTATTACAGTGATTAAGAAAGTAATGGCAGCTTCCACTGAATTCTGCATTTCTGGAGCACAGCTTCCAAGGTGATGCTCTCAGCTACTCAGCCCTTTGCATTTCCATAACACTAGCATTCACTCATTTGGTCAACAATGCCATTTGTGTGTGTGTGTGTGTGTTTAATCACAAGTGAATTGTCATGGAAGTAAGAAATATACAGAAAAGATAAAACAAAACCAAACAAACAAAAAACAGGAACCCAGAGATGTAAGCTTGCTTTTGTTTGGAGGATATTAACAAAACTGAATTTGAGCTTTCAGTTTTTTATGACCTTGTAGGGTGTGTGTGCGGGGTGAGGGGGAAGGGAGGGAGATAAAAACCAGAGCTGATGAGGTAGGAAATCTATAATATCCCTATTCTCATATAAAACTAGGATTCCGAACAGCTATGTCCTCAGTACAAAGGTGAACTGGAAATAAAGATACTCCTGCTCATCCACTAACGGAGTCTAAAGACTGCCTAGCTCAAAACTTGGTGTTGACTGGTGGGGCAAAGATCTCCTCTGAAAATTAAGTTTAAACTGGTCTTTTGTTGTTAGTGACTCCATGCAGGTTTTAGTGAGTCAGCTGCTTATCTGTATGGGAAAAGTACATTTTAATCCAATGGTCAATTGAAAATGGTCTCAAATTCTTTGAAATTCGTCATTCAGAGGTGGATCTATTTCTCCCTCTATTGAAATTGGGTGGGCTGTGTGGCTTTTCTGAACAATAGAATATGGTTGAACAATAGCATATTTGCCAGTTTCTGGGCTTGGAACTTAAAAAACTGGCAGTCTCCACTTCCTGTTTGGTGGAACATTTGCCCTGGAAGAAGCTAGATGACATGTAAGAAGTTTTGCTTCCCTGAGACTGTCTTTCTATGAAGAAGCCAAGCCAGCCACCTGGAGAGACCATGTGAAGAGAGGATGGGAGACCCGCTCAGGCATCAGATGCATGAACAAGGAAGCCTTGGTTTACTCTAGAATAACTTCCATCTGACAGTAATTGTAAGAGGAACCCCAAGTGAGAACAACCCAAATGAACCTCAATCCCCAGAACCATGGGAGATAACAAGTTATTGTTTTATATTGTTTTAATCCCTTAAGTTTTGGGGTGATTTGTTATATAGCAATAGATAAAAACAGATACATATGTTATACCATATACACAAAATCCTTTTCAGGTAGACTAAAGACTTAAATGTAAAAGATTAAAAAAAACTATTTTCAAAGGCACTTTTAGGAGAATATTTTTATTCCTGCAGGGTAGGAAAGGAATGCTTAAAAAATACATGGAGCCTGGCTGGCATGACTCAGTGGTTGCGTGTCGACCTATGAACCAGGAGGTCAAGTTTCATTTCCTGGTCAGGGCACATGCCAGGGTTGTGGCTTGATCTCCAATGTGGGGCATGCAGAAGGCAGCTGATCAATGATTCTCTCTCATAATTGATGTTTCTATCTCCCTCTCCCTCTCCCTTCCTCTCTGAAATCAATAAAAATATAAGTAGTATCTTATATTTCAATATTAAATGTATATATATTTTAAAGACGTGGGAATAACATTATTAATATGGGCAAATCCAACCCAAAATGTGTTGGCCAAAATGTTTTGAAATGGAATTTATAATGCTGATCTATTCCTTCATTTAAGAGTGCCTTCTTATCCTGCAACACAACCATCCAGTCATAATATTCAAGCATGAGGAACACAGCATCCCTGTTGATTGGATGCTCTACCCATTAGAAACAGTAGAAAGCTGAGTTTGTGATTACTGCAAAGGTACCAGAGGCTTAGGCATGTATAGAGGGAACACTATGTGGATATTCTCAAAAGTAGAACAAATATTAAATTGGGGCTTATTTAGGCCTAGACGTTTCCATTATAGGCTTACTAATTGCATTTCCACACTGAACTCAGTGTCCATTCTTTCACCTCTTGCACTCTAACCTCCAGCTCAACCTCAAGCACACATTTCATCAGAGTACCCTTTGATTTACCATTTCCAACAGATTTCTGAGAAGCAAATACAAAACCAAGTAGGCACCAATCTCAACAGTCAATGATAGATTGAGCAGAAAGACATAGAGAACCCGAAGAACTATTTCTGAATTGCACATTTGTCATGAGAGCTGGAAAAAAAAATGACTGGCTTCCTCTGATATATTTGTGTTGCCGGTAATGATAAATGAAGCATAGCTTCCATTATTCATTGTTTTAAGTGAAATTTGTTTATTACTACTTGACACTTATTTAACCCCTTTAAAAAGTGCTAATTTAATAGCCCTCAGAACCCATCAATAAAAACAAATGTCAATATTATTGAACCCATCTCATAAGTGGAGAAACTTAGACTCCTACAGGCAGGCATTATTATATGGTGATAATATGATGGGGGGGTAGGTGGAGATGTCACTCTAAATTTCTGTGTTTCAGCTGCACCATTTACCTAAAATGACATTTATAATTTTTGTCCAAAACTTTCCTTACCTCAACATGATGTAAGTTGTCAGGCAAATGTGAATTCAACACCACATCTCGTTGTGGGTCCATAAACATTCCAAAAACACATAGCTCTACACAGAAAAAAGGCATAAAAATGAATGGAATTTGGAATTTTTATATTCTGATTAATAATAAACAAACCCTAAGAATAAAGTTCAGTATTGGGTTTCTAGACCTGAGGGGTTTGGGGGTGACTAAGAGAGGGAGGGTGAGAAAACCTAATGAAATGAAGAACAATAGGTAAAAAATGAAAATATAAGTAGCAAGACAAAGCCTAGTGGCAGCAGGTGCCTTAGAGTGCACACCAAGCAAGGGTTAGCCATCTTTCTTTCCCTATTGCAACATACAAGATAGAGGATGCTGATGTCTAGTTACCTACTTTTGAATATGTCCAGAGTGGCATTTTCTGGGTGTGACCCTGCCCCTTTAACTACTACTTAAGAAAGCATTAATGGAATGTAAGTACTAAATGAAAATGATGTGATTAGAAAGATCACTTTGATTTCACTCTCTTTAACATAAAGGAAATCATACCCAACTGTCAGGACGTTATCATTTTCATCAAATCACTTGGAACTTGCTTAACTCCTCATAGGATCCACACCAGTTCCACTCTTTCCCATCTGACAAATTCAACCACTTAATTTGTATGGCAGAAGTTTGAGGAAGGACTGGTCTCATTCTTTCAATCCCTCACATGCACCTGGGTCTGGTCCTGAAGGCAATGTAATGATAAGTACTTCTGAAGGCACAGAGATGGGCGACCAGTTTATACAGGGTTGTTAGATTAAGATGCTGAAGAGGAATAAACACTGCTTTTTGACAGGTTCGCCATTCAGTAAAAGACCACAAAGAATGTGCTTTAATGACTGACTCTAGACAGACTTTCACTCATTGAGCTGTTTTGTTCTATTCAGCTGATGCTATGCATAGCTTTTCTGTTGGGCAACCGTGATCTATGAGTATGTCATCAAAATCATTGAAATGCAGTGAGCCTGGGAATTTCTTACATGTATACAATATGTCGTGGCATATGGAGAGTCTAGGTGGCCAGCAATTTGGATAGTGGCCACACTCACTAATCAGAGGATAGACTTCACATGTGCTTAGTTTGGAAGGTACTATTGATCCCGAAGTGACTTTTTCAATTAAACTCACATACACTTCATAATGGGTTTTCAAGTACTGTCAATGCATAAAAAGGTTAACTGAGGCTTAAACACTGTGCAATGGCTGAAAGCCAATGACTGAAACCTCATTGGCCAAGCCTGTTGCAACTAACAACCAATGGAACCATCTGTCCCCTTTAAAGTTGTTCAGTTCTGTAATGTTACCACATAAATTCAGCAAATATTATCACTTATATTAATAACAGCTATAATAATGATATTTCCCAGGCACTGTGCTAAGCCCTGAGGTAGGGCTATATTCCCTGTTTTACAAGTGAGGAGACTGACTAACAAGGATTAAAGTAAAGGCAGAAAAACCAGGGGCTGAACTATGTTGTCTTATGCTCTTAACTAAAATGAAATACTGCTTCCCCAGTGAACCTATTTGCTAAGCCAAGGGACTAAAAGTCTTGAGATTTTAATAATAAATCAAATATTATTGTTGGATAATATTAGCTGGATAACATGATCTGCTTTACCAAAAAGCCTCTGGTATATTATAAAGTATTATAAATGATAGTTTGTTATTTCTAGTTGTTTCAAACGTCCTAGTTATGTGATTTGTGACTGGGCTGATCAGATTGAATAAAATGAAAAAAACAACAACAAACTTTTCAGTGCCGTACTAATACTTTCAAGATCACTGGCTGTGAGCTGCTGTAATTGGACTAGAATCAAAGCCTAAACGTTTGACCAGTGCCTTCACTGAGCTTGTTCAGAGTTGGTAAATATTTCACGTAGTTGTAAATGATCCTGAATGGTTTTTCTCATGTGGGCAGGACTCCTTGGTCCATTTGCAGAAATAGTCACTAATTTATAAATGGGTTAGTTTCAGCCTATGGCTAGCTAACTCATCTCCATACATATAGGGAAACCTCTGATACTGGCCAAACACAGGGAAGGTGCAATCCCAATTTATGAAGGGTCTAAGTTATATATTTCTAAAAAGTTAGATGTTTTTTTACTATTTGCCATAATATTAGTAACAAACGGGTAATAAAATGTTTCCAAATGAATTCCTGAGTTTTGATGGCTATGTAGGGCTTATTTGTAATGAGCAGCAGTCATTTGCATGCAAATAATGTGTCAAAGCCCTTAAAACCAGATCGATCCCTCCTAGGTGTAACATGCCCCTTCGAAATCTTGTTTACAGTATTATTTTGCTTAGCTAACCATTCATTCAGAGATAGTGCAATGGTAATTTGAACAGAAACTGGGCAGAAATTTAATCACAAATTCTGAATTACTGGGGCCCAAAATAATGAGGCCTTACTGTATAGTCATTTCTTGATTATCCACATCAATGAATGAGACACTGATAATTTTTAAATCATTTCTATTTTACCTCGTATATTATTTGGGGGAAAGTTACCTTCTCAATTAGATTTTGCTCAGGCTCCTGTTAAACTTAAATTTGCATTCCCTCAGCACACATAAATGGGCAAAGAGAGAGTCAAGAAGCATATAATAGAGAGTTGTGAGGGATGAATTACTGAGCATGGCTAATCCACAGGTTGAGAATCAGCCTTATTAGAGATTTCTTCATTTCGGAAGATGTGTTCAGTAAACCTTCCCAAACAAATAGGAAATCTCAGTTCCTAATAATGAATTCTTAAGGAGAGGACTATATGGAGAGTCGGGAGTCAATCCCAGGGGAACCCAGTGAACCTGAACTGGGTCTGGAACCCAAGGTACGCCTTGAGGCTTCAAGTTTCCATGAGATATTTCAATGACAACTGAAACATCTGGAATGGTAGCTACAATAGGCAGATGGTAGAAAGGTGCCTTCTGGCATATCCCAAATTATAGGTAAGTTATTTTTATTTAAAAACACTCACAGTTTAACTGGTGTACTTTAATGAGAGTTGGAATTGCACTGTAAAAGTATGATATTCTTCCCTTACTGGAGTAAAAATGAGATAGCCGATGGCCAGACTATGGCATATAAAGTGAGCAAGTGAAAGGAAATGCTTTGAAATCATTTGAGGGAGAAATGTTGATGTTACATACACCCTTTCCCCTTGTCTTGGATCTTTCTGGATGCTTTTCCATTTTGTTTAGGTTGCTATAAACTTTTAAAATTGGTTGAGATAGGGAGAAACCAAGATGGCAGCATAGGTAAACACCTAA
This sequence comes from Ia io, assembly GCA_025583905.1. Classification (NCBI taxonomy): domain Eukaryota; kingdom Metazoa; phylum Chordata; class Mammalia; order Chiroptera; family Vespertilionidae; genus Ia; species Ia io. Next base: position 74,126,166 of record JAJQQW010000001.1, read on the forward strand.
ACTGCTGCCTCACATAACAATTTCAAAACTACAACTGATAGACAAAACAGACATCATCCAGAACCACAGAAAGGCTGGCTGAGTGGAAATTCTACAACTAGAAGGAAAGAGAAAAGCACACTGAGACTCAGAGGAGGTGCAGGAAGCAGAGGTACTGAGACGCGCGTGCGGAGAGGACTGGCAACTGAGTGCGCTGCTGGCTTTCTCAAGTGGGAGGGAGACAAAAGCTCCCAACTGCGCTGAACTCCAGTTCCGGGCGAGACTCTAGGGACCCAGAATCATTCGGGGAGAAACTGGACTGTCTGGCAGCGGGCGAAACTCAAGGGTGGCTTTCTCTCAGAGGTGCTTGCAGCAATTACCAAGGGACACTGAGACACAGGGGCCTATTAGCGCAGGGCTGATGGGAAACCAATGCTGTCTGCTCTGCCCTGAGACTCCGCCCCATCCAAGCTGAGCACAGAGGCTTTTGCAAGTCTCCTCCCATAAGGATGTCTCCAGCACAGAAGTTCTCCCAGCGTAGACACATCTGATCCTCACAGCCAATTGGCCTGGAGGTCAATTCCTCCCAGTGATACCAACAACAATCAAGGCTTAACTACAACAAGACTGTGCACACAGCCCACAAAGGGTGCACCAAGAGTGTTCACCTCAGGTAACTGGAGAGGCTCAGCCACTGGGCCCTATAGGACACCTAGCACACAAAGCCACTCTATCAACTCAGGGAAGCAGCCAAAATGCAAAGACAAAGAAACAGATCACAAATGAAAGAAATGGAGGAAAGCAAATGACTGTATATATAGTTCAAAACCACGGTTATAAGGTTTTTCAAGAATTTTCTAGAAAAGGCCAATAAATTTAGCGAGACCCTCGAGGATATGAAAAAGGACCAACTAGAAATTAAGCATACACTGACTGAAATAAAAAATATTATACAGAGATCTAAGAGCAGACTAGAGGATCACAAGCATCAAGTCAAAGATTTGAAATACAAAGAAGCAAAAAACACTCAACTGGAAAAGCAAAAAGAAAAAAGAATCGAAAAATATGAAGATAGTGTAAGGAGACTCTGGGACAACTTCAAGCATACCAACATCAGAATTATTGGGGTGCTAGAAGAAGAGAGAGAGCAAGATACTGAAAACCTATTTGAAGAAATAATGACAGAAAACTTCCCCCACCTGGTGAAAGAAGTAGACTTACAAGTCCAGGAAGCACAGAGAACCCCAAACAAAAGGAATCCAAAGAGGACCACACCAAGACACATCATAATTAAAATGCCAAGAGCAAAAGACAAAGAGAGAATATTAAAAGCAGCAAGAGAAAAACAGTTAATTACCTACAAGGGAGCACCCATACGACTGTCAGCGGATTTCTCAACAGAAACTATGCAGGCCAGACAGGAGTGGCAAGAAATATTCAAAGTGATGAATAGCAAGAACTTACAACCAAGATTACTCTACCCAGCACAGCTATCATTCAGAATTAAAGGGCCACTAATGAGCTTCACAGATAAGAAAAAGCTAAAGGATTTCATCACCACCAGACCAGTATTATATAAAATGCTGAAAGGTATTCTTTAAGAAGAGGAAGAAGAAGAAAAAGGTAAAGATAAAAATTATGAACAACAAATACATATCTATCAACAAATGAATCTAAAAATCAAGTGAATAAAAAAATCTGATGAACAGAATAAACTGGTGAATATAATAGAATCAGGGGCATAGAAAGGGAGTGGACTGACAATTCTCGGGGGGAAAGGAGTGTGGGGGGTGCGGGAAGAGACTGGACAAAAATCGTACACCTATGGGTGAGGACACTGGGGTGGGGGGGTAAGGGCAGAGGGTGGGGTGGGAACCGGGTGGAGGGGCGCTATGGGGGGAAAAAGAGGAACAATTGTAATAATCTGAACAATAAAGATTTATTAAATTAAAAAAAATAAAATTGGTTGAGATAAGGGGAAATGGAGAGTTGTTGATACATGATGGCAGGAGAAAAAGAAAAAAGCTTGATTCATGTGGGAAGCCGCCTATTGTCTTCACTAGCAGAGAGATGTGGACAAGGAGCCGGGAATGCTGGTGACCCTTGAGCCCTGGCAAAGGTCAGAGCTATGCACCGGCTGTTTATTGGAGACAATGGTAGCTGAAGCAACTTCCCCCCAGACAGTCATGTAAATCCTTACTGATAAGATAGTCTGTCTGTTACTGGAATTGCCTGCCTAAGGGCTATAGGTGTATCCCAAACTGAATAAAAGGATGGCAAGGCCTGAGCACAAGCAAAGTCCTTTTTTTTGCATTGGGCTCCCTCCTGGTCCCCCAATTTCTAAATTATTATTTCTTGTCTTATCTCTTTCATTTGTGCACGGCCCTTCTCCAGAGCCTGAACCCTGAACCATGTGGGACATGGGTCATCACAGACTCAGTTATTCTCTCTGTACCTCCAACACACATAGCACCGGGGACAGAAATAGTTAGTTGACCTCCAATATCTTTTCTCTCCATTTGTAAGAGAATTTTGAGTTTTAGCAGAACACATGCTTAATACTATATTTCCCAACTTCCCTTGTGCCTCAGTATGCCCATTAAGTTCTGGCCATCCTCTCTAATAAAGAAGTAATATGCAAATTGACCATAACTCCACTACATAAGCCACACCCACCAGCCAAGCCACGCCCGCCAGCCAATCAGGGTGAGTATGCAAATTAACCTCAACCAAGATGGCTACCTGAAGGGAGGCTTGGGTTTCCCTGGTAACAGAGGAAGCCAAGCTTTCCACACACTCTGGTGGGCCCAGGCCTCCACTCAAGGATACAAAGTTTCAATTATAGAAGATACATCAATCCCAAGAGAAATGGCTGCCGCCCATGGGAGCGAGCAGGAGGCTTGGCTCTGTTCCAGGCTACAAAGTTTCAATTGTAGAAGGTAAAAAAATTTCAGATACCAAGGCCTCTGCTTGGGTTGTCAAGGGCGTGGCTGGCCTGCAAACCACCACAGGCCCCTCGCCCAGGCCTCTCCACACCCCAAGGGAACCCCACCCTGATCCAGGAAACCCTTCAGGGCAAACCTGCTGGTCCCCACCCATGCACCAGGCCTCTATCCTATCTAATAAAAGAGTAATATGCAGACTGACCATCACTCCAACACACAAGGTCAAGATAGCTGCCCCTATGTGGTCAAAGATCCTGCCCCCATGTGGACACAAGATGGCCACCACAAGATGGCCAGCAGGGGAGGGCAGTTGGGAGGCACCAGGCCTGCAAGGGAAGGAAGTTGAGAGGGACCAGGCCTGCAAGGGAGGGCAGTTGGAGGCGATCAACCCTGCAGGGGAGGGCAGTTAGGGGTGACCAGGCCAGCAGAGGAGGGAAGTTGGGGGCAAACAGGCTGGCAGGGGAGCAGTTAGACATCAATCAGGCTGGCAGGGGAGTGGTGAGGGAGTGATCAGGCTGGCAGGCAGAAGCGGTTAGGGGAAATCAGGAAGGCAGGCAGGTGAGCAGTTGGGAGCCAGCAGTCCTAGATTGTGAGAGGGATGTCCGACTGCCAGTGGGATCGGGCCTAAACGGGCATTCGGACATCCCTCGAGGGGTCCCAGATTGGAGAAGGTGCAAGCTGGGCTGAGGGACACCGCCCCGCCCCCATGCACGAATTTTGTGCACCAGGCCTCTAGTTGGTGTATAAGTGGAAGTGTCCAATGTGACTTCTAAAAAGTGTCCTTATGGGAAAATGGTGCACTGTCCTTTGCCCTATTTTTTCTTTCTACTGTCTGGAAAGGTGACATGATAGCCAGAGTTTAAGCAATCACCTTTGGTCATAAGTGTGAGAGAAGCACCCTAGAGATAGATGATGGATCTAAAAGCTGGAAGGAGCCTATGTCCTGGTAAATTCACAGGACTGCCAACCCTGACCTGGATTGTCAAGCCCTAGATTGCTCACATGAGAGGATTAAATCTTGTGTGTTTAAGTCACTGTTAATTTGGATTTCCTGTCACTCACAGCTGTTCCTAATCCTAACTGATACAGCATTTAATCAAGTTCTTTCCTTATACAGGGAATCTATTGCATGGGCAAAGGGCAGAGAAAGCCCTTAGGGAGGAATTATTTGTTGGTGATTTAGTCGCCACCATGTCAAAGCAGCCCTATGCCCATGAACCAGCTCCTCGGCTGTGGAAATCACTGTGCCCTTAGCCTTGGTGTGACAGTAGCTTCATGCTGGCAACATTTTGCCTTTGTGTTTATCTTTTGTTGGTTTGCAACAACAGATGCCACTATTAATTCTCCCCACCTGTATACTAACTGCCTGAATGGTAGCTTAATATAAATTTGTTCATTCTCTCATGATTGCGGTCAAGATGCGATGGAAGGAAGGAGGAGTAAATTCTCAGCAAGGCGATCTATGACTATGCCAGTGAGCCCAGGATGGCTCATTTCAGTAGCGCACGCAGGAAATAGCTTGTAATGGACATAGTTAAACTCCCCTCCTAACATCACCATTCTGGAAACGTTGAATTCTAAATTCAGGCTGAACACTATGGGTTAAAGGGGTTGACAATTGACTGTGCTTAATGGTATTAAGGTAATGCATTTAAACATCAAAAGTTTACAACCCAAAATTGATCATCTTGGCCAATTTACACAAGAAGGATCAATATAATCAGCTCCCCTTCTTTAAATGTTAACAAATGCTTTAACACAACATGCCTGACCATGGGATGCAGATTAAAATTAGATACAGAATTAAGCTCCTTCCACACAGTAGAAGAGTCAATTTGAAAATCCTGATAATCAGCCAGAGCTGCCCACAAGGCTCGGCTTTACAGCATTTAAGAAGAAAGGAAGCTCGCTCCGACAACCCTAATGATTTTTTAAAAAGTCAACAGTAGGAAACACAGGGGCAATAATAGGGTTTGGGATTTTTTAATAATGGTTGCCATTTAGTCCAGAGAAGGAAGAGCTTTGAGCTGTGCATGGTGGATCCTTGTGTCCACCCACAGGGAAATGCCTATAAAAGGAGAAGAGAAAGGTTTTCAATGCCCCTCCCAGCTCACATAACCAAGAGCAAGCTTGACCGCCCCTACCAAGAAAGCCCCCCTTTGACACACACACAGAGCAAGTCACAACCATCCTCAGTACCACACCTGCCTGTCAGATAGGCATAACCCAAACTCAAGTGCAACTTCTGATGGAACGACACTGCCTACGCAAGAACTTTAACACAGGCCTGTCCATTCCAGTTGGCCCTCTGTATCTGCAGGTTCTGCATCTGCAGACTTAATCAACCTTGGATCAAAAATATTAAGAAAAATTATTTCATTGATAATATGTACTATGTAGCTAGGCCTACGATGGTTGCATATGTACAGAACATGTACACCCTTTTTTCTTGTCATTATTCCCAAAACAATATAGTATAAGCTATTTACATAGCATCTACATTGTATAGTCATACGTTGCATTTCAGTCAATGAGGGACCACATATATGACAGTGGTCCCATAAGATTATAATGGAGCTGAAAAATTCCTATTTCCCACTGAGGTCATAGCCATTATAACATTGTAGCACAATGTATTACTCATATGTTTGTGGTGATGCTGGTGTAAACAAACCTGCTGCGCTGCCAGTCGGATAGAAGTGCAGCACACACAATTACAGTCGGAGGTCACACCATGTAGGTTTGTGTAAGAACACTCCATGTTAGCACCATGACAAAATTGCCTAATGGTGCATTTCTCAGAACATATCTTCACTGTTAAATATGCATGATGATATTAGGTATTATAAGTAGTCTAGAGATGATTTAACTAACATATATGGGAGGATAAGCATTGGTCATATGCAAATATTACACCAATTTATATTAAGGGACTTGATTTTGCTATCCGATGGGGTTTTCTGGAGTCACGGATAAGGAAACATGACTATATTTCAAGGCAGAAGAGACTTGTGGGCAAATTGCACAGTAGTACCCTCTTCCCCTTCTTATGCCTCTACCAGGAGCCAGTGCCTTACTGATCCTTCCTTCTCTCCTCATCCCACTCATGCTTTCTGTGGGTTGTGATGTTGTATACTGCATACAAATTAACTTACCCTCATTATATTCACATCTGAATATAGTACATTTTCTAGAAGCATTTACATTTTAAAGAGGGCCAAAGGCTAAAACCAAAGAATCTTTAATGGTGGCATTTCAAGTCACTGATTCTCAAGCTTAGCCAGTTTAACAATCGCCAGGGAGGTTTGCTCTAATTGCAGATTCCTGGGCCTCATCAACAGAGAATCTGACTCAATGGATCTGGGTTGGGGGGAACCCAGAAATCTACTCCCCCCCCACACACACACACACAGAAGAACATCAACGTTTAATACCTGCGCATGGGGAATTCACATAGGCATGAAAACTCCCTCCAAATAGGCACCATTCGTTGTGTATGTCGGACATTTGGACAAAGAAGAATGGGGCATTAGATTTCAGAAGAGAGGATGGGGGGTTTCCACAAGTTGAGGAAGAGCTGCACACATGTGGCAAGAAAATCCCCGCTAGGCCACTCAGAAACAGTGGAACCTGGGGTATCTGGCTAACAGGCACCCGCCTAAAGCCCTGTTCTACTTCCACACTTAATTCAGATTAGGCGAAGGTGACATCCTCAGATCTCCCTGAAGCAGGTCTTTCTGAATCTCTTGGGCAGGAAAGGGGGGAAGAGTCAAAAGTTCTGAGTCTTTTGTTTCTTAATAAGCAGCTTAAAATCAATATCCCAAAAGCAGCTTCACGGTGGCAAAACTTTGGTTCCCGTCAGTTGCATTCCAGTGTTAGAACTTATCACGTGAGAATGAAACAGTCCCAATTCTTGCTTCATCAGGGTCCCCCAATGTCAATTTAATAAATCCCTGTAGGGAGCCCAAACCGCCACCAGTTGTCTCCTGCAGGACTGTCCAAAGGTCCCGTGGTCCATGTTGACCCCAAGGCAGAAGCACCCCACTTCTCTTAAAATCCATTTTCCTCTCTCTGGGTAGCTTCTCTCTTCCCAGCATCTGGTCACTGATCCCTATGGCTGCGGGATTGTAGGAAAATCCTTCTTAGGTACGAATAGTACATTTCTGAATTGTTTCACACGAGGCTGACATTTTCCTCCTCCTCATTTCTGTTGAAGAGCTGCACAAAATGAAAGGTTTTATAGACAGAAGGGGTGAGAAAGGAAGCTTACAGTGGAGAGTTAGGGGAGCAGGGGTCTCTAGGATGGACCTCCCCTTGTGCTAACGAGGAGATTCCAGGCTGACTGGCTACCTTTGCATTTCAGGGAGGGGCCGAAACTGCAGTTAGTTTAGGTCTTAGGTATTAGGTCTTGGTTTGGTGACATGGGCTTAGCACAGGTGACTCCATTGTGGGCCTGCTTTCTCTTTTTTCACACTGCCCATAGGTGCAGTTCTGTTCTTTGGAACCATTAAGTCCTTAAATGAGTGATTTTGTTTTTCTGGAATAAGTTTTGTTCCATCCTACCAATTTAATATACTTCTCTGACTCCAGGAGTAAAGTGGGAGGGCCTGTTGTCGCAATACAGGACAAAGACACGTCCCTGCCAAGTTCACAACCATATCAGTGAGAGCCTTACATTTTAAAGAGAAATTACACATCAGTCCTCATCACTAAACCCTGTAAAAGGTAAGGAGTTAACTCCTTTGGAACAGTATACATAATAAAGAACACCAAATCTGTAAAATTCATATATAAATTCCCAATAAAACACATCCTTTCCTTTTCTTTTTACACAACTCCCTTCCTCCAGTTTTAAATACCATCTCTTTTGCTCAAAAAATGGCAAGCAGGAAGATGAGATTTCCACAGCAATTTATTGTTCATTATTTTAACAACGTTTTCATGAAGACTGTTCACATATTGAGACATCCTCAAACACTGTCACCAAAATGCGTTTTTGTTTTTTTTTTAATAACACTGATGGTCCAGTGGAAACTATTTCCATTCTTGGTGAAGCCTGTGGGTGTCAGTGGCACCTCCAATAAAAGTCCCATTGACAAATATTCTTGGCACAGTTCTCTTGCCAGTCATCTTGTAAAGTGCGTCCTGAAACTGGCTTCCATATCCAAGCATGTCCAGTTCCACCGCTTTGTAGTTCACGTTCATGTCGTGAAAAAGCTTCTTTGCCATGTTACAGTAGGAACAAGATGTCTTTGAGTAAATCACCACACAGTTATCAGAAACTAGTGGCCCTGCACACAAATCTATGCGCGAGTAGCTCGCTGCCACTTGCCTCAGCTGGCTGCCCTGCCCACTGCTGCTCATAGCTCTCCACCACACCTAGCTTGCTGCCCCGCCCTCCTGTAGCTTTCCGCCGCTTGTAGCTCACTGTCCCCACCTCCTGATCGTCGTTACATGACGGCATCCCGACCAATTTGCATATTACCCTATTATAAGTAAAGATGGTTTCATGGATCTGATTCATGGGAGCAGCTGCTGGCTTCCCCAAAGTTGACGACGTGCTGTTCCCCATCCTTGAGGCCGCCCCACTGAGCAGGCCCACTGAACCGCTCCCATTTCGGGCAAGCCGCATCCCCCGCAAAGATTGAATGGCGCCAGATCATGGTCTGAGAGCAGGGCTGCAGCAAATGGAGGGGCCACAGGAAAATGCGACCCCCAGAAATCTACTTTCTAAATGCACCCTTCCTTCAGGGGATTCCAAACAGCTGGCCCACAGACCATGCTGTTCTAGATGGTTGCCCATGCCTTTGGGCCATTCTGCAAAATACTAATACTTTAAAGAAAATTCTTAACATGAATACTGTTTTTAGGTTTTGTCAAAATGAGTTTTCTTAATTTAGAACCAGGCCTAGTCCATCTGTTTAGCATTTGTTTCTGGATATAGTGACGAGGTTGGCTATCATCACCAGGCTTGTTCTGTTGAGCAGGTAGAAATCATCATGGAGATATTTGGAGCTCTCAACATAACTATCACCCATGGTCACAGTCAGAGAGAGTCACTGAGTGGGGTTACTGAACCAGCTTCCTCTCCATCTCCCTGCGCCTTCCTGCTGGGGTGGGTGAGAAAGAGCAAAACCTTCTAAATGAGTCACTAAGGTGGAAGGCAGATGGTTGCTGGGGACACTGGTAGTAATGAATGACAATTACCTTCTGGGTTACAAAAGGCAAGGATACAAGGAATTCTAGACTACTGCAGTCCTTGCACCAATACCTGCATATATTTGCTCTCCTTCACAAGCCTTCTTCTGGCTATAGCCTATATTTCCTTTCAGTTTCTCTTTTCAACAAACCACCACCACTTATTGCACATAAACATCAGGCCAGGAACTCTAATGTGCTTTACATATATATGTACATATGTACATATTCCATTTCATCATCCCATGAACCTTGATAAAGTTAATTTGCATATCAGGACCCACAAATGGAGGCCACCTCAGTGGCCTGGTCCATGTCACAAATCTAAACCTAAGGCAGCCAGCACTTAGAGCAAACCCTTCACTGTCAAGGAAACCATCACCAACCATAATCCCCCAACTCAGCTTTAGAGGGCTTAGTTTACCGGAGGAAATAGGACCTGCTGGCCAAGCCTCCCCCATTTTTGTGCTGCCTCTTCTGACGCTCTATAATACTCGCTCTTATTCTCCCCATCAATGGGTTGCTTTCCCTCAAAAAAAGGACATCAAACTCATCACAAAATTGTTTTCATTTTGTCACTTGACAACTCAAATGAGATGGGTACTATTTCATCTCCTTTGATGAGAAAAGAAAGGCAAGACAAGTTAGCCAAATACACACCACGCTAAAATAGGAACTCTACGAGGGCAGGGGTTTTTGTTTTTTGTTTTTTTCCACAACTGTTACTAAGTAGTTTGAGCATCCAGAGCAACATTTGCAATGTAATAATCAGCCAGTAAATGTTATATATACCAATGAGAAGTACCTATCTGTACTTTTGTCTGGGGTCAACTATTTACAGAAAACATAAATCCACTCAGGCTAGGTTAGGCAAACGGGATTTGGGTTAAGAAATAGAGAAAAATCTCCCAGGCCCCTTATGACAGGAAATACAGGCAGACCACGTGGGCACTAAAAAAAGTAGAGAAAGAGCGTCTGTTTCGGTTTCTTTGGGGCCTTGAGGTTTTTCAAATGAGCTACGTGTCTGCTCTCAGTTTCCTTTCTGCAGATAGAAGCTTCACCGCAAATTTTACAGCTCCTCTTCCCTTGTCACATGAGTTTGCACATTAATTCGGTTTGCCATAATAGTAGCTCGGACTTCAACTTTACAGATGCCAGGTAAAACAGTTTCTCTTGCCAATTTTCATGGGCAATTGGACCAGGTTTCCATCTGGGGTCTTATTAGCTGTAATCAGAAGGTGGAGTCACGTGAACTACCCCTTCCATCTAGTGGCTAGATTTCCTAAAGAAGTAACGCAGGCAAGGAGGGTCTGACTGACATCTCTAGGCTAGGCAGGGAGCCAGAGACCCCGAGCGGCACTGGAAGAGCTCTGCTCTGTGCCAGGGGCAGCCAGGACAGAGGTCAGTGCGCTGTTTCTGTTAGGGCCAGATGGTAAATATTTTAGTCTTTGAGGGCCAGACCATCTGTATGGGCAGCTACTTAACTCTGTGATTGTAGGAAAAAAGCAGCCCTAGACAGTAAATAAAAGAACGAGAGTGGCAATGTTACAATACAATATAAAATACAAAAGGCAGCAGGCTGCCTTTGATCTGAATGGTGTAGTTTGAAGACCCCTCTCCTAGGACAAAGGCCCCACCAGGAAATATGACACTTGTCCGTATTCCCATCAAGCCAGCTTCTGGGTTGCTGGACTAATGCTATCTTGTTTTAGCTGATTTCTTTTCTTTTTTAGTGATGTGCCTACTTATTAAGACGCAGAACATCATGTTTAACGGGGGATGCAAGTGCTTTGCTCAGCTACCTTAAGGACCAAGTCATACTTGTCCGAAGAGCTAAGTGGGAGGGAGTGATGGTGCCAGGGTGGTGCAATTAGCGAAGCTCAAAGGGCCATTTTCATAGGAACCATTTGTGTGCTCCTCCTCCGCCCCCTTCCCCAACCCAGACCAGCGTCTTAACGGGGAAAGATTCCCGTGGGTGCTGTGTTCTCTCCCTCTACACAAGGTACCTTTTCCAAAGCCTCTTAATACAGCATGAAAAATAAAATAAGGGTCCAAAACAGGATGGGAATTGGAACCAATGTGTGTCATCATCAACTGCATGGATTATTTGTCAAGTTAGAAAGGCAGAGAGTTTTAAACGTAGTTTTATTTTAAAGAGTCCGTGTTTGTCAATGCAGCCCATGTGGCCAGGGCTAAGCTTGTAATAGCTTCGCAAGCTCTGTGAAGAAGCCCCAATTTCTCTCTGAAAGTGGTTTTGTCATACTGTAATATAAAAGGATAAGGGAGTAATCTGCCCGTGTGTGGCTGGGTGGATGCTGTTGCCTGCAGTTTATTATATTTAGGTAATGCTTAACTGCACACTTGATAGACATTACTTTTATGTTGTGGCTCCTGGACTGTTTTATGCTCCTTGGTCATTATGCTAAGAAATGAGACTCTCTTACCTTTCAGAGTTAGAGTCCCCTGCTCTTAGCCCACGTCCTAATAAAAGATTCTGACACTGTAACTATAAAGCTAAGCTCCCTCTTTCTCAGCTAAAAAGAGGATGCGTCTACTCTGAACAGGCTTGGGGGCCTGAAAATGCATGGATTTGCCAGTAAGATAGCAAGGTACCCGCTGAGCCAACACATTAATTAAGTGCTGTTAAACAGAGTTGTCCTCCAAGCCTGTGGCAATTGTGCAGCTGGGGGGAAGGCAGGGAGGAGGAGGCGGATTCCGACAGCTGTGGTAAGCACTAGCTCCTACTCATCTCTTCAAAGCCAAGGTTGGAGGGCTGTGCCACCCTCCTGCACCCAGCTCCTTCCTTAGGCAGGGAAAGTCTTGATTGCTGGACTTCTCCCATCACCCCCACTCCCTTGACAATGAGCTGTGCTGTGGGTAACTTAGCCCAAGAAAAGAAAAATTAGGGTAAGTGATAAAACCGGTCTTTCCATGTCACAGCCAAAGCAATCACTGCAATCTGATTCTCACAAGTTATACGGGGCAGAATGACATTTTACGCACTTGAAGAACAGCTCCCTTAGTAAATTGACTTAAGGTTGCTTGCTCTTTGTTTGTTTGTTTTTAATATATTTTATTGATTTTTTACAGAGAAGAAAGGAGAGGGAGAGAGAGTTAGAAACATTGATGAGAGAGAAACATCAATCAGCTGCCTCCCGCACACTCCCTACTGGGGACGCAATTGAGTGGCATTTGTACATTCACAATGTTGTGCAACCACCACCTCTCTCTAGTTCCAAAACATGTCCATGATCTCCAGTAGGGGGTGTGCCCACAACCAAGGTACATGCCCTTGACCGGAATCAAACCTAGGACCCTTGAGTCCGCAGGCCAAGGCTCTACCCACTGAGCCAAACCGGTTAGGGCTGCTCTTTGTTTTTAATAACCTCAAACTTACAGAAAAGCTGTGCTTACATTACAAATAACATTTTTTGCACTGAACCATTTAAGAGTAAATTGATGCTCCACACACCCCATAATACTAGTGCAGTGCCTATTTCCTATAAACAAGGACATTCTTCTACATAACCACAATATTACCACCCACCCAAATCAAGACATTCATTACTACCATCACTTCCTAATAATCCATTCAGGTGTTGCCAGTTGATCCAATAATGTCTCCTAGAGCAAGAGGATCCAGTTCAACATATAGTGTTTCATTTGCTTGTCATGACTCTTAACCCTTTTGAGTCTGGGCCAGTTCCTTAGTTTAACTTTGACTATCTTGACCTTGCCACTTTCCTAGATTACAGGTCAGTTATTTTGTAGTCTCTCCCTCAATTTGGGTTGCTGATGTTTTGTCCTAATGCAGATTGGGTTTGAACCTTTGGCAGAAACATCACAAAAGTGATGTTGCATTCCTCCCATGTATCCTATCATGTGCCACATGATTTCTATTTGTTCCATTATTGGTGTTGTTCATTTTGAGCATTTGATTAAATTAATGTCTTCCAGGTATTTCTGTTGTAAATTTAATCTTTCTCCCCTTAGCACATTGTGAAATTTAAAAAAAAAAAATAATTTTAGCCCTAGCTGGTTTGGCTCAGTGGATAGAGCATCAATTGTGGACCAAAGGGTCCCAGGTTTGATTCCCGTCAAGGGGATGTACCTTGATTGCAGGCACCTCCCCAGCCCAGACCTTGGTTGGGGTTCGTGCAGGAGGCAACCAATCGATGTGTTTGTTTCTCTCTGTCTTTTCCTCTCTATCTTCCACTCTCCCTAAAAAATCAATGGAAAAATATCCTCAGGTGAGGATAAAAATAAAATAATTTTAGATTTACAGCAAATATATAGTATTGCAAGTCTCAGGTATTCACCATCGACTTTCCCCTAATGTAAGCATCTTCGATGACCATATTAATATTTATGAGAAGGCACACTGAAGCCATGTAGAAATCCATTCCTCATCAAACTTTCAATGTATTCATTTTTAAAAATTATATCACAAGGGGCTCAGGACTTCCTTTTTTATTCAATGGATAATAATCCATTACTATTGCCCTGGCTGGTTTGGCTCAGTGTATAGAGCGTCGGCCTGCAGACTGAAGGATTCCAGGTTCGATTCTGGTCCGGAGCACATGCCCGGGTTGTAGGCTCAATCCCCAGTAGGGGGTGTGCAGGAGGCAGCCAATCAATGACTCTCTGTCATCATTGATGTTTCTATTTCTCTCTCCCTCTCCCTTCCTTTCTGAAATCAATAAAAATATATTTTAAAAAATAATAATCCATTACTATTAATAACTACTTCTTTGCTGACTTTTATTGAGGTGAAATTCACATAACATAAATTTGACTATTTCAAAGTGAGCAATTCAGTGGCATTTGTACATTCACAATGTTGTGCAACCACCACCTCTCCCTAGTTCCAAAACATGTCCATGATCCCCAAATAAAGTCCTGAGTTATTTTTCATAGTGGCTGAACCATTTTACACTGTCAGCAGTAATATATGTGGGTTTTAATTTATCCGCATCCTCACCAACACTGGTTATTTTCTGTTGTTTTGATTCTAGCCCTCCTAGTGGGTGGAAAGTGATATCTCATTAAGGTTTTCATTTGAATTTCCCTAATGAGTGATAATATTGAGCACCTTCATGAGCCTGTTGACTATTTGAATATCTTCTATACAGAAATGTCTGTTAAAGACCTTTGCCCATTTTTACATCAAATTGCTTGTCTTTTTGGAGGTTGAGTTAGTTCTTTATGTATTCTGTAAGAGAACTCTATGGGAGTTCTTTATATATTCTAGATAATAAACCCTTAGCAGAGATATGATTTGTAAACATTTTCACCCTTTCTGTAGGTTGTCTTTTGACTTTTTTGATAATGTTCTTTGATGCAAAAATATTTTAATTTTGATGTATTCCAACTTATCTGTTTTTTTTTCATGCTTTTGATTTTATATTTAAGAATCCATTATAAAAAACAAAGTCATGAAGACCTTTGTGTTTATTTCTATGAGTTTTACATATTTAGTTCTTTATTTAGGTTGTTGATCCATTTGGGGTTCATTTTTTTATGTGTAGGTAGGGGTCCAACTTCATTCTTTTGCACATGGATATCCAATTGTCCCAGAATCATTTACTAAAAAGACTATCCCTTTCCCCCATCAAATGGTCTTGGCACCTTTGTTGAAAATTAATAGGCCATAAAGGTATGGTTTTACTGCTGGACTTCCAATTCTATTCAGTTGGTCTATATACCTATTGTAATGCCAGCACCACAGTATTTTGGTTACTGTACATTTGTAAATAAGTTTTGAAATTGGGAAGTGTGAGTGCTACCACTTTGTGATCCTTTGGGGACTTGATAGGAAACATTCACTCTATAGATTACTTTGAGGAGTATAACCATCTTAATAATATTAAGTTTTCAAGTTCATGGACACGAGATGTATTTCCATTTATTTATGTCCTCTTTATTATCTTTCAACAATATTGTATTATTTTTAGTGTACAAGTCTTGCTTCCTATTGGTTAAATTTACTTATAGGTAGTTTATTATTTTGGATATTATTGTAAATGTAAATGTTTTTATTAAATTCCTTTGGATTATTTATTACTCTTTTATTTTTAAAAACTTTTTAGTGAGTTGATCTGGTATACTGTGACACTGTTCAATTCTTTTATTAGCCCTAGTTTGTTTATGGGTTCATTGGTATTATGTACATAAAGGTTCATGTCATCTATAAATTCAATATTTATTTTTATGTTTAAATTGTCCCAGATTTGCCCTGTGGGAGACTCATTCAAACAGTAGATTCCTCTATCCTTTAGACACATCCTCATCATTCTTTGAACACCTCCTTACTTCCAGCTCACTTTGTATTTTCCCTACCTTACCACCCAAATCAGCTATTGCTCACAAGAGTCATTGTTCCTTTTAGTGTAGAAGGGTATTGATGAATCAAGATCTGAATGGTAGATGTGGTCATTGTCACTGTTCCCAGGCCCTCTCCATAAATAGAACTAGGGAACAGAAATATACTATATATATATACACATACACACAGATGAACGTTTGTATTTCATTTTACTTATGTATATTGATAGTCATGACTTCACACCAAAACTAATTGCAATTCATCACCACAGGTTTCATTCTAGTTTTTTCCTTTTCCATATCTTAACTTTTCTCAGACAGTGAAAAACCTTGCTCCCATTATTCTTAACATATTTACTTATTTGATAAATCCTTCAGCATGTACTAATTTCCCATTGTTGGTGTTCCGTCCTCCTCTGAGCCAATATTCTTAGCCCACTTGGGCTCTGAACTCCATGTTACACTGCTGTCATTGTCCCCAATGTGGATCCCGTCTACTTCTGCTTATGCTCTGGCAGAACTTACTAGACTGTCTCCCATGCAGTCTCAGGTTCTGACACTCCTCTCCAAGCCACTTCTTACTAAGCTGTCCCTCCACAGGGCAACCTCTCCACTCTGTTTTGCTCTGGTACTCTTTATTTGGTCACCCATATATGTGGATGCTCCCCTCATCTTGCTTTGCCTCCAACACCCTTCTCTAGACCCATCCCTCACCGTATGGATGCCTACCTTGCTTGAACTCTTCTAATGAATTCAGGACCAAATAGTTCAGGAAGGAAAGGGAAAAGAAGTGGAAGAGGAAGTTTGTTTGTTTTACTGAGGTAAACAAGACTATCAGTTTAGATGCTCTTGTTTCTAAATCTTTCTTTTATTGGCACAACCTAAGTTGGAAGTAGGGATGGGGCTATTTAGTCCCATTTACTACCCAATATTGCATTCCTTAGCAACTCTGACAAGAAGTTATCTACCTACTGCTTGAAAACCTCATATCTATCATAATAGAAAAGAGTTACACTATATGAATATTTAACACAGGCATATTTAACTATAAGCACTCAGATCAGAAAGAAGAAACAAAGGGGTTGCGGAGGAAGAAGAAGGAGGGAAAGGAAGAGAGAAAGAAAAAGAGAGAGAAAACACCATGAAAACAGTGCTGTTGATTTTATTCTCCTTTGTACTCAATGGGTGCTTGCCCTGGACTGAACATTCAGTCACCATAGCATTCCTATAAGGCAGCCACTATAAACCCAATTTTATATATGAGAAAACTGAGGCTTGAAGAGATCAGGTCATGCCCAAGTCATACAGCTAATATGTATGGCAGGGCTGGAATTCTAACTTGTCTGAATCAAAAGTTATGCATTCCTGCATCCAACTTTGGATTGCCCTGACAATTAGAATGTTTTATCTGTTTATAGAATTGAAAATCTGTCTGCATAACGTTTTTCAACCCATTGGTCTTGGTTTCACCCCTCGGGGATGTAAGAAACAATTCTAATTGCTCTTCCACATGACAGCCCTTAAAATATTTGTAGACAGCTATCATATCCCCTGAGTTTTCTGCTCTCTAGGCTAGACATTTCTAGTTCCTTCAACCATTTCTCTTATGAGTGAGAAAATGCCTTTCCCATTGCTTGTTGCACTGCACTAATCTAAAGTAAGAAGGAGTCAATTCTTGCCCCAAACATATTCTACTGTATCCAGGGCAGAAGGAAAATTAGACATTTGTTTTTGAACTGAAATAGCAAACATGGAATTCAGTCTGCCTTCCACTGCAGATGCTTATAGATTCTGAGACATAAGTGCTACATTCTCTTTTTCACTTAGGTCTTTTTATATATAAGGCCAAGCCATTGGTCCAGACCCCATTCTCCTTTATTTTTTAAAGTATGTTTTTATTGATTTCTTAGGGAGAGAGGGAGCGTGAGAGTGAGAGGGGAGAGAGGGAGGGAGGGATGGAGGGGGAGAGAGAGAGAAAGAGAGAGAAACATCGATGTTAGATGTTTCCTGTACACACCCTGACCTGGGACTGAGCCTGCAACCTAGGTATGTGCCCTGACCAGGAATTAAACCTGAGACCTTTCAGTGCACGGGACAACACTCAACCAACTGAGCCACATTGGCCAGAGTTAGACCCCTTTCTTCTTTTGAGGAAGGTTCAGGAATTTCCATGATAGATTACCACCAACTATCTGTTGCTGAGAATGTGTACTATTATGACTAGCTCAATACATTTCAAAATACCTGGGGTTCATATATCTGATAAAGGTCTAGTAGCCAGGTATATAAAGAACCCTTACGACTCAACAACAAAGAGTCAAACAACTCATTGAAAACATGGACAAAGAACTTGAGTAGAACAGACATTTCTCCAAAGAAGATACACAAGTGGCCAATAAGCACATGAAAAGATACTCAACATCATTAGCCATTAGGGAAATGCAAACCAAAACCACTATGCAATACCACTTCACACTCACTAGGATGGATAAAATAAAAAAGTGTTGGTGAGGATGTGGAAAAATTAGTACTATTTCTTTTCAGCTTCAGCTTCATTTATTTCTTTCGAACATCTTTTGAAACAAATAACAGCCTTAAATGACAGAAATGGGGAAAAACAGTGTTTGCCAGGTAATTGCGTTTAGTGAGGTGAAATTCACATAACAAAAATTGAGCTTTTTAAAGTGTAAAATTAAGTTGCATTTTGTACATTCACAATGTTATACAACTATCACTTCCACTTAGTTCCAAAATATTTCCACATTGCTGGTAGAAATGTAAAATACTCCAGCCATTATGGAAAACAGTTTGGCAGTTGCTCAAACATTAAACATGAAAATACCATGTGACCCAGAAATTCTACTCCTAGGTATATACCCAAAGGAATTAAAAACAGGTATTCAAAGACTTGCACACAAATGTTCATAGCATCACTGTTGTCAATAGTCAAAAGGTAGAAACAACCCAAATATCCATCAACAAATGAGTGCATAAACAGATACACCGTGCAATGGAGTATTGTGCAGACCTAAAATGTAATGAAATGCTGACACATGCTACCATGTGGATAATCCTTGAAAACATTATACTAAGTGAAAGAAGCCAGACACAATAGACGACATGTTGCATGACTACATTTATATAAAACTAGAGGCCCGATGCATGAAATTCGTGCAAGAGTAGGCCTTCCTTCCCCCAGCCCCCGGCACCGGCTTCCCTCTAGCATCCAGGACTCAGGTTTCCCTTACAGCCCCAGCTTCGTCTAGAAGGTTGTCCGGAAGGACGTCCAGTCTAATTAGCATATTACGCTTTTATTATTATAGATATCCAGAATAGGTAAGTCCACAGTCAGAAAGCAGATTAGTGGTTGCTATGGGCTGGAGGGAGGAGTAATGGGGAATTACAGTTTAAAGGATAGAGAGTCTCCTTTTAGAGCAATGAAAATATTTTGGAACTAAGTGGAAGTGATAGTTGTATAACATTGTGAATGTACAAAATGCAACTTAATTTTACACGTTAAAATGCTCAATTTTTGTTATGTGAATTTCACCTCATTAAATGCAATTACCTGGCAAACAGTGTTTTTCCCCATTTCTGTCATTTAAGGCTGTTATTTGTTTCAAAAGATGTTCGAAAGAAATAAATGAAGGTGAAGCTGAAAAGAAATTGTGCTAGCTTAGGAATATGGTAACTGTATATTATCTGAGCCAGGGCATGTATTTCCTAGCCAGATGGTTCTGAAAATTATGCTCCTTAAGTAAAATGATGACAATTAGAATGAAATGGCCACAAACATCAGGCTTCGTGGAGGAGAATATTTATCCCTTAAATATTTTGTTAAGTCAGAGCATTTCTCCATTACGTACTATTCTGGACGGAACCAATCCTTATTTTCTGGAAGAAATCAATTTTAACTAGAACTACTGCATTTCAAATTTCCATGCAGTGCAAGACTAACTTAGTATTCATCAATATTTTCCATACATACTTTCACTCGCAAGGTGTTTTCTTCCTGGATTCAGTGGTCTATCGGAGAGTTGTGAAAAGGGAAAAATTTCAAGGTCCCTCCAAAAGAGCCAGATTTTACTTCTGCTCCACATTCATTAAGTGAACATCACATACCTTTTATTGTTAATGAGCCAAATTCTCCAAGGGCTCCCACTCCTCCCTGAGAGAAACAGCATCCACTTACTGCAAGTGTGCCAGTTGGAAAATTACAGCTCCCCTGTTCTGGGACCCTAGAGAAAATTAAAACACTTTCCTGGATCATCAAAGTTTTTCTCACATGTAGTTAGAAAAAACAATGAAAATATTTAGTAAAACTTACATGTACTATGTATATATGCTGAGTTGAACAGCTAAAGCTAGATTGCTGTCTGGGGAGTTAGTGGAAAAGATAACTTTCTCGGAATGCTAAGGTTAGGGTAGGTAACTGCAAGTTCCTTTCTAAAGTATCAAAAAGAGCTCGACCGGCGTAGCTCAGTGGTTGAGCATCAACCTATGAACCAGGAGGTCATGGTTTGATTCCTGGTCAGTACACATGCCCTGGTTGGGGGCTCAATCCCCAGTGTGAGGGTGCAGGAGGCAACAGATCGGTGATTCTCTCATCATTGATGTTTCTATCTATCTATCTATCTATCTATCTATCTATCTATCTATCTATCTATCTATCTCTTTTCCTCTCTGAAATCAATAAAAACATAAAGTATCAGGAAGAAACTTTTTTTTTTCTTCCTAAAGTTGGAAGGTTGCATGGGTATTATTTTAATTATTGCTCAGTATTACCTATAGCAAAGCCACCATTTCATGCACCATGTATGTTTCTGTAGACCTTCACATTCCTCTGGTTATATAGGGCACATGCCATGGTTCCCGACAAAGAGGGATGCCAATGAACTCCATGGGCAATCTGCTATCTGAATCAATCAGTTTGTAAGGGGCATATGAGTATCAGAAGAACTTACAGTAACTGTTAAGTCAGTAAATTAGCAGGATAAGCCATTGTATTTAAATTGATTTTTCTCTTCTTCCTTTTCCTTCCCTTCAGTTGTCTATAAGCATATTTTTGTGATTATACATCACTACAGACTGACAATCATTGAGTAACAAAAAGAATTTTACCACTGAATCTATCATCTGGCTCATTACTACCACATTACACATATGGGAGAAATGCATACAGAATGCACGAAGTAAAATGGTGTTGCTCAAAAAAAAAAAAAAAAAAAAGGCCAGATTATTTTTAAGAAAGGGAAAAAATACAGCTAAGAATAATGCATGTTCTCATCTCCTTTGCTTCAAGGTTTTACCCTCAAATGTTTTTGTTTGCTTCCTTGTTTGTCAATGACCCTTAAGTGACTGTAGAATGGCACTAATATTGTTAGGATGGAGTTGCTACTGTGCTTCCCATCTATTATCTATTCATCATGCTTTCCCATCCTGCTATCTTGATGGAGAGATGGATAAACAGAATTCCACTAGAGGTCTGATATTCTTCAAGATTACTGGTGCATTTCATATTCAAACTCCCCTACTGTAGATTTTGAGGTTATGCTTCCTGTTCTAGTTACTATTGCTACAAATCATTTCAAACTGTAGAGGCTGGAAACACTGACAATCATGTCATCTGAGAGTCAGAGAGGGTTCATCTGGGAGACTCTGGCTTGGAGGTTCTCATGCAATTGCAATCAGGCAGTGGCTGGAGCCGGACAGTGGTGGGCTGAAGCAGAGCGGGCTGGCCAGGCCTCACTCTCTCTTCCTGCAATTTCAATGCTTCTCCGAATGGTAAGAGTTCTAGCAACAGGGGAAAGGGGGACATATGTAACGCTTTCAATAATAAAGAATTCTAGCATAGGATAGTTTGGGCTTCCTCAGAGTGTGGCAGCCTTGAGGCTGCTGGACTGCTTATTGGGTATCTGAAAGCTTTAAGAGTGATTATTACAGTGTGAACCGGGAGGTCATGGCTTGATTCCTAGTCAGGGCACATGCCCAGGTTGCAGGCTCAGTCTCCAGTGGGGGGTGTGCAGGAGGCAGCCGATCAATGATTCTCTCTCATCATTGATGTTTCTATCTCCCTCTCCCTTCCTCTCTGAAATCAATAAAAATATACATTTTTTAAAAAGTGATTATTCCAGCAAGCAAGGCAGAAGCTACATCACCTTTTAAGACCTACCCTCATAAATCCTGCTTCATTATTTCTATTTCATTACTGATTGCAAGCATGTCACAAAACCAGCCCGCTATAAGGAGGGAGGAATAGACTGTGCATCTTGAAGGAGGAGTTGAGACTTTCCAGAGAGCATGTGGGATGGGAACTATCACCGTAGCCATCTTTGGAAAATACAATCTATCAAACTTCCTTTGATCACAGGTTTTCCTCCATTTTGTTCTCCTCTAAGTCTACAGTCAATTGAAATGTTTCCCTTTTGTAATCCAAGGCAACATCACGATGAAGTATTTACCAGGGTCTGTCATGTATATGGTGCTATGCCAGACGCTTTCTGCTTGACACAAAAAATATCGTGTTTTTTCCCCTCTAACAGATTATCTCTAAATGTAATGGAAACAGATAATAAACATCTTATTTGCCTTTTGGTCAAGTAAAAGAAAATGGGAAAGAGCAATAAAATAAACTGACATTCTTTTTTATTTTTTATCTGCTTTTATTTTATTTTTTAAATAATTTTTACCACATTCTTAAAATCACACCCTAAGAGACCCTTCTCTTTAAGAAAGGGAATATAAATGCATTTAATGAAATATTATGTTACTAGATTTTTCACTTAGGAATTAGGGAATACCATCAATAACATTGTCATAAGTATGTATGGTGTCAGGTGGGTACTAGACTTATCAGGGTGATCACGTCGTAAGTTATATAAATGTCTAATCACTACATTGTACACCTGAAGCTAATATATCATATGCCAACTGTAATTGAAAAATAAAATCTATATTTTAAAAAATCAATAAAAAAGTAATGGGATACTAACTCAATGTAGCTTAAGAAAAACAAAGAGGGGGAAAAGGGAGACATATGTAATACTTTAAACAATAAAAAAAAAACACAGAGAGGAGGGTTATAACAAGTTTAAAGGAGTGTCTCAGAGAACTCATGAAAAGAAATGTAGCTGGACTTCCAGAAGAAACTGAGAACTCAGATATCATCTGAGATGTCTTTATTTTCCTCTGCAGTCCAGGTTTTGCTGCTGCTGCTTTTATCCGCACCATGCTTAGGATTCCACATTCTTGTCTAGCCACCCAGAAAGAAACCAGTTTCCTTGTCATCTCTATGTCCAAACTGGTTCAGCTCACTCTTGGTTCAATGATAAGCCTGACTAGGGGCAGCAGTTACAATATCTAATTCTGACAGCTTCAGCTACAATCTTATAGATCTAATGGACCAACCCTTGTAAAGGCATGCTGGGTACTCAATGCAACAGATGTTAACTACACCAAGACTGAGGGAGAGTACAAAGCACTGATGCTGTGCATTGGCAGAGCAAGATACTGACAACCTAATCCTATCTAACAAAAGAGTAATATGCAAATTAACCATCACTGCAACAAAATGGTGGCACCCATAGACACAAGATGGCAGCGCCCAGTCCTCTCAGGCCCGCCGGAGACCCCCAGTCCCAGGGAGGGCTGCCGATGAGAGCCGGCAGCATACGGCCCGGGCCGTAGGCCTGGGAGGTGGCTGCGCCCCCCAGCGCAATCCGCTACTAGCCCCAGCCCGGGCTGTGGGCCTGGGAGGCAGCCAGCCCCCACTCCATCCGATCTGCTTCCAGCCCTGGCCCCGGGCCATAGGCCTGGGAGGCGCCCACACCCCCCCCAACCCCCCGCGCGGTCCACTACCAGCCGTGGCCCGGGCCATCGGCCTGTTGGCTGGGAGGTGCCTGCGCCCCTCTCAGCACATTCTGCTTTCAGCCGAGGCCAGGGCTGTAAACCTGGGAGGTGTCTGCACCACGCCGCGCCCCGCCCAGCGATCAGCTCCCAGTTGCAGCTGGGGGGTGTAGGCCTGGGAGGCAGCCGCACCCCCCAGAGCAATCCCCTCCCAGCAGCAGCCTGGGGTGTCAGCCTCCAAAGGGCCTGCACCCCCATGGAGTGATCCCTTCTAAACACACCTATAGCCTCAGAACTTCCCTTGCCCCCAGCCAAGTGATTGGAGATGGGGGACGGTATCTGGGCGATGATGCCCAGCAAACGTCTCCCATTGGGTAGAAACTTTTGACCAGGTTAGGGAGGTAAATGGGTTTTGTTTAAAATCTTTAGAAACCGCAAAGGAAATGTCTGAGGTAGGGTTTCACATCGGAAGTAACTTACAACTAATTTCTGAAGACAAACGGGGACATTGCAGTTACATTACTGGAGAGTACCCCGAGGTCCGGAGGTTGGCTCTGCAAGGGCAGTGGCGGGTGCTCCGCACCTTGGGCAAGGCTTGAGCCCACCCAGGAAGGCCTTTTCCCCTACAGTTTTCACCAAGGCAGGGAGGTTTTGTAGACATGAATAAGAAGTGCCCATTCACAAGTCCTGGAGATGCTGGGGCCGGCAGAAATGACAAATAAACCGGGAAAAGAGCAAAACCAGAAACACCACCGATCCCAACATAGATCATTTTTTCTTCAGATGATGGTGTGTTTCCCTCTTCTTTGTCTTCTGAAAGCAAGACAGATTCAAGTACTGAGGATTCTACCAACGGAAAAGTTACGAGAAAGAGAGGACAGAAAGGAATAAAAGGAGAAAAGAAAGAAAGGACAAAAGATGAAACACCAAAAAAAAGAAAGAGAAGGAAGAAAGGAAGAAACAACCACATGATATCACCTTTCCAAGGTCTCATGAAATTCCTGTTTAAGGAGTTTATTTTATGACACTTTTAGTTTGGGTTTACATTTTTACTGGTTTGTCAAGACCATGGCAGGTACACTGTCCAATATGTTAAAGAAAAAAACCCTATCTAATAAAGAGGGAATATGCAGGGGAGGGCATTTGGGGGTGGCCAGGCTGTCAGGAGAGGGCAGTTGGGGACAATTGGGCCGGCAGGGGAACAGTTAGGCGTCGATCAGGCTGGCAGGGGAGTGGTTAGGGGGTGATCAGGCTGGCAGGCAGAAGCGGTTAGGGGCAATCAGGCAGGCAGGCAGGCAGGCAGGCAGGCAGGCAGGCAAGCAGTTGGGAGCCAGCAGTCCCGGATTGTGAAAGGGATGTCCGACTGCCTGTTTAGGCCCGATCCCAATATCTCTGAAATCAATAAAATATATTTTAAAAAAGAAAGAACTCTTACCATTTGTAACAGCATGGATGGACCTGGAGATCATTACGCTAAGCAAAATAAGCCAGTCAGAGAAGGATCAGTATCACATGATCTCACTCATTTGTGGAATATAATGAACAACATAAACTGATGAACAAAAACAGATCCAGAGACATAGAAGCATCGAACAGACCCTGAAACCTCATCGGGAAGTCAGGGGAGGAGGAGCAGCGGGGGGCGGGGGGGTAGGGGGGGTGAGCGCAGGGGGAGACTTGGGGGGAAGAGATCAAAGAACTTGTATGCATGTAGGCATAACCAATGGACACAGACAATGAGGTGGGGGTGAAGGCCTGGGCTGGGGGGCAGGAGCAGGCTGGGAGAGGACAACAGGGGAAAGGGGGACCTATGTAATGCTTTCAATAATAAAGAATTAAAAAAAAAAAAAAAAGATTAGCGCCCTAGCTGGTTTGGCTCAGTGGATAGAGCATCGGACTGCAGACTGAAGGGTCCCTGGTCCAATTCTGGTCAAGGGCACATACCTCGATTGCAGGCTCCTCCCAGGCTCTGGCCCTGGTCAGGGCACATGCAGGAGGCAACCACTCGATGTGTTTCTCTCACATCGCTATTTCTCTTTGTCTTTCCCTCACTCTTCCACTCTCTCTAAAAATGAATGGAAAAATATCCTCAGGTGAAGATTTAAAAAAATAAAAAAGGGAAAAAGATTAGCATACTACTCACATCCTCTATTTAAAAACAAAAGCGAAAAGAAAAATAAATACAAAACCCAAAAAAACATACTTGTGACCAAAAAACTATGCTTAAGCCTCTACAGAGGTAATTTACTTACAGCTTTTAAGATTTTCTTTTGTTTCAGTTTTGTCTTTTTAAAATATGTATGCCTCTGTACAATTTGGTATCAGTTTTACTAATCTTTAATTTTATGATATTATACTCAATTATAGCTTATAGTAAAAAAGCCAACCTACAAGTTCAGCCTTAACTGCCAGGTATTTATACTGGTCAAATGACTAGGCACTTCTCTCTCAGTGAAGACCTACTCTGTGTCTTTTTGTAGGCAGCCAATTCCCCTTGCCTGCCTGGTCTGAAATAAGCTTCCCCTGACTCTCCAGCTTATAAAAGCTCTACTTTTCTTCTCTAAATCTACCCAAAGAATAAGGAGAGAAATGCACCTTGCTATCTGAAGCAACAGCTTGTCTTCTCCACAGTGTTATTTGCCTTAGTCCTCAATAACATTTAATAACACTTTCTCTCCCTCAACCTCTTTTAGTGGGAAAAGAAGGTAGAATGTACCCATGTATTATATGCTACACCCCAATTGGAGATAGCTTAAAAAGGTTATATATATATTGAATAAAGAGGGAATATGCTAATTGACCCTCACACTGTTGCAAAGATGGTGGCGCCCACAGCCAATAAGGAGGGAACATGATAATTGACTGCCCCGCCCTCAAAGATGGCAGCGCTGTCTTCTTTTTTTATAAAAGAATTCAGCCAAAGATATTCTGTCTGTTACTCATGATGCCTCTCGGGCACAGCCTTCTTCATGCTGCACAGCCCAGACAGTGTACTTTCACTACAGCTTTCCATGACAGACAGCAGATGGTATAAAGGTTCCCCAGAAGTGAATCAGGAGAATCAGAGTCTTACTGTAATATACAGGGTGGGGCAAAAGTAGGTTTACAGTTGTGACTATGCGAAACACAGAGTTTATTCTTGTATTATTATTTCTTAATTATTGTAGTATTTTCCATAGGAATCACTGTAAACCTACTTTTGCCATAGTCTGTATAGTAGCCCATTCAGGACTCTGGATTTGCTCCAAATGGGAAATTCCATTTGGGATGAATCAAATGTTTCTGGATCGTTGGCTTACCTGTATTCTTTCTTCTTCTTCTTTTTTTTTTTTTTTTTTTTTTGGGGGGGGTGCATTTTTTGTGTATCTTGTACAAACAACTTAAGCAAAATGAACCTCTTTCCTGACCAGTTCTCACTGTGTCATACAGCATGATAGTGAGATGTACAACAGTTTTGATCTGAATACTGTGGACCATTCACAGAGTTTATCCCAAAGCAATGGCTTTTGCCACCTAAATACTTACGTGTTCTTCGGGGGTAGTCTTTGAAGAAATGATACTGCAGCAAAAAGAGAAAGTGTATCCATGACTTTCAGAGTGAGTCATTTAGCAGGTGAACGGGTATTACCTGGGCCTTACTATTGGAATTCTCTGTCTTCTGCATTCTGACAACCAGACAAAAGCAAATTGAACCTTGAGAAAACCAACTGAGCAATTGCTGTGGAACTTCCTGCTTGAACTACAATTTTTTAGTCATCAACCTTTAGAAATCTTAGTTCTATGTTTTTGCTATCAAAAAATATTTGAGTGTGGTATGTTATATCCAATTTGAAAGTATTTTTAATGTATCACAGAGAGAACATATGCCTATCTGTTCCATTCTCATGAACTGCAATCTTTGAAGGCAACTTCAGGTATTTCTGAAAAGAAGATAAGCAATAGAATTCAAGAAACTAGTCTGCATTTATTCCAAAAAATGTACCCCTCACCATCCTCTACTACTACAGACCTCCAATATCCAAGTCTTGCTATGACTACCCAGAGGTGAGAATAAAATTGGATATATGCTTAAACTTTTGAAAGGCTTCCTACATATCAGCTCACTTATGGGAACTACCATCTTCAGTAGGTCCATGAATATAACTCTCAAGTCACACCTGTTGTTGACTCTGACATAGCTAAATAGAAGAGCCAATGCATGCCAAGTACACAAGGACTTGTGTTGGAAATGTTACTGTTTTTGTGAATTCTTCGAGTCTGATATGAACTAATAATTCTTTTGAAGCCGGTATAGTAAATTACCCCTAGAGTTAGGAGAGCATTCATGATTGCTTTCCAAATAGTCCACTATTACTACAGATGTTCTTTAGACATTCCATGAAAAATAATTTACTTCGACTTGGGGACAAAGCTTTACCTACTTGTTGTAAGACACGTTGGACAACATATGGTTGATTTCTGGAGCTCTTGATAAATATCAGACTCTCTCTTAGAAAATATTTGACAACTCAAATACTAGGTGTACCGGTTAATATGCGGATTTTATAATCAAAGAAAACACGATAATTTCAAGAGAAACATCAAAAATGCTTTATTCAAAGTAATGTCCATCCCTAGCTACACATTTCCCCATCCTTCAGGTAATTTGTGGATACCGTCCTAATAGAGCTTTTCTTGTTTTGAGGCAAACCATTCAGAGACCCAATTTTCCACTTCTTTATATGTTTTGAAGTGCTTCTTAGAAAGTGTGGGTGCCATCAATCAGAACAAGTGGTAAGCTGAAGGAGCAAGGTCTGGTGAATACGGTGGGTAGGTTAATACTTCCCAGGCAAGATCTTTTAACGTGTCTTCAACTGGTTTTGAAGTGTGTGATGGTGCGTTATCATAAAGCAAAATTACTTTGCCATGTCTTCTGGCCCATTCTGGTCACTTTATGATCAAAGTGTGGTTCAAATTGATCTGGACGTTCTTTGTCTTTCACATTGAAATCATCACTTTTAAAGTGTTAAAACAGTGTTCACAAGTATCTTGAGATGGAGCATGTTCACCATAAGCTTCCCGACATATACAATAACTTTCAGCAGCACTTTTCTTCAAAATAATGAATTAAAACTTCCTGCAAATGCTCTTTATTTGGCATGAAATTCGACATTTTTAAGCGTAAAAATATCTATAAAGTTAAAACCTTCAGAAAATTTGACATATGAAGTTTTGAAGCTTGTTGTCAATACAACAAAATAACATACATATCAAGTCACATATATATCAACACATGTGTAACTCCATCTATTGAAAAAAAATCCGCATTATTAACCGGTACAGTAGTTCATCTTTTTCACCTTGAATTATAGGTTGGTATGTAAGAAGATGGGGCTCAGCTTGGAGGTTAATTATACCCTTTACTGGAGCAATGAGCTAATATCCACAGAATCAAGGTATAGTGTCAAATGATACTAGACTCATTTGAATGTGTTATAATCTACCTTAAAGATCTAGCAAGTGCAGTTTATGAGAAAGGCATCAAACAGACCACTGTAGAATAAGAAAAACATTCCATAGCCTTAGGAACAAAAAGATTTGGAATTATAGAAGAGAAATAAGGGAAGATGCAAAGACATATTGGGCTCTTAACTGATTTATTCTTTCCACAGTCTGAAGAAGGCAAGAAAAATGATATTATCCACCATCATCATACCTAAGTGCTGGTGCAGTTCTTGAGAATTACCAAGTAGAGCTTGTTGGTGACATTTTAAAAATTATCTCAGATAAATTAAAAGTGCTTACTTCAGAACAATGCAATTGGAGCAACTCTAGCATCTGTCATTGTTTTTCCCCTCCCAACCTAAGTTTTAATATATAAAGAGAAAAGCTCAGTGCAATATGAGAATCATTTAATTCTGTCTTAATTCTGTCTAGTATCATTTATGTACACAGAGGTTTGGGCCATTTTTTCTTACCCAAGAATTATTGCCTCACTGTGCACCATCACTATAAGGATGGGATGGTAGAGTTACCAAGGCAGCGTGGGATTTGCAGAAAACTTTCACACACACACACACACACACACACACACAATGGCTTAGGGATTCAGGGAAGGAAGTGTTCCATACACTATTTGTACCAGAAAAATCAATGATGTTTCCAAAAAACACAAAAGAATGGCAAGTGGCATTTCAAATTAAAGATGGCAGATTTTTTTTACTAGACTTTGATTTCTTATACAAATTAAAGGGATATTTTAAAAAGCACAAGTCTATAATAAAAAGTAAACATGAAAGGTGATCAGAACAGTAAAATTTGGAAGCTGGAAAGCTTATGGATAAGTAATTCTACTTAAATCCCCCAAAAGCCTAATCCTAAACTGACAAGGGGGAAAGAGAAACACTCTATTTACATTGTCAAATTTGCATTAAGAAACAATTAGATCTGCCAAATCCCCCTTTCCTCTCAATGCACTGAAGATCCAGCCTTCCCATACCTTGACAGAAGATTGGGAATTTATTCTCTGAGGAGGGTAAACAGGGGCTCTAGGCAGGGGTGACCAGTCATAATGGAGGAAAACAAGAGTATTCGTTAAATATTGAGATTCCCAGTGCTCTCTCCCCATTCATCTTTCATAACATCATTATCTAGGCAGCAAATCTGAAGCATTTTCTTTGGTGAATATAACCAAGATAAAAGAAGACCTAAAAATACTGAAATCAGGGGTTCCCCCAAAGAAATGACTCAGCAAGGATACCCTATAATGAAACATTCAGGCTCAGAACTTATAAATTGGCTTTTCAGTTTCTCATTCTTCAATATAAATAGATAACCAAGGGTGAGACCAAACGCTTGAGGAAAGTCTTTAATAGGAATGAGAGAGATCAAAATAATAAACAAACATATATATACATACACATAGAAATTAAACAAAAGGAACTGGGGAGAAAGACTATGCAATGAGATATGCAGCATAAAAAAATCCATGAAACAAAAACAAGTTTTACACTTACACACACACGCATACATCATTCAGAAAATAAGAAAAGTATCTCAGAAATTGCAAAATATAGCAGAAATAAAAACCCTCAAAAGAATAGAATGCTTTAAAGACAAAGTCATTGGAAATCTTTCAGAATGTGGAGTAAAAAGACAAAGTGAGAGAAAAGGGGAGAAAAGAGTAATGAAATTACAGAATCAGTATAGGAAGTCCAACATTAGATTACTAAGGAGTTTCAGAGAAAATGTGAAGAAAGTCAAAGAAATAATTTTTTTAAATTCCTACCTCTAAAAGACAACAATATTTGGATTGAAAGGCCCCATTGCCAAAGCATATCACTACAAAATTTCAGGCTACCTGGGACAAAGAGAATATCCTACAAGCTTTCAGAGAGAATGAACTGAACTAAGAATAGCAAAAAATTTCTCAGTTGCGATATTGGAAGCTAGAAGGCAATGGAACAAACCTTCAAAATGTTAAGAGAAAATTATTTTCAACCTAAAATACTACATCCAACCAAACCATTAATCAAATATAAGGTATTTGATTAACAAACATATTTTCAAACTTGAAAATTAAAAAAAAAAAAAAAAATTTCTCTTCACCCATGTGTACTTTTCCAGAAAAAAGTAGGGCATATCTTTCACCAAAATGGAGGAGAAATCCAAGAAGGGGAAGGCTGGTTATAAAAGTCACATGGGCTCCAACTAACAAGAGGCAAAGGGAATTCCCCGAATGGTGGTGACAGGCAGTCTGGGCACACTTCACTCTGGAGATTATAGGAGATGTTGTTGCCAAGAAGATGAAATTGATAGAATATTTTATATGTCTGAATGTATTAAAAGAGATTTTTACATGACAAAGAATGTATACATAGAAAGCTAAGGGGGAAAAAGACAACAATTAACTAAATGTTGATTTAATCAAATTTTGTAATTATTAGAGAAGGATGGAAAGATAGGAAAAGAGTATGCTTGTATGTTTGCATGAGATTGGGAATGATAGTTGGGAATGTTGCATCTTATTTTCAGCAGTGAGATGTTAGTAGATTATGTAAAAGACTAAACAAAGGAACAATGTAATCATATTATTTAGACCTGCATTGTTCAATGCAACAAGCACTATCCACATGTAGGTATGGAGCTAGTTCAATTGAGGAACTGAATTTTTAAATTGATTTTATTTTAACTAATTAAAATGTAAAAATCTTATACTCAATTCAGTTGTTGGAAAGCTTTTAAGTGCCTCTAGAACAACTTGGGTGTGTGAATTTCCTTTATCAAACTATAGGGAATCTAAACACAGATCAAACATTTCCGATGAAAATTTAATTTCCAAATTGAGATGTGCTGTGAATGTTAACTACAGTCTAGATTTCAAAAGCTTTGTATATAAAAAAGTAAATAACTTATTATCTTTTTAATATTGAGTATATTTTGAAATGATTATCTTGGATGTATTGGGGTAAATGTAATGTTTTTACCATTATTTTACATTTTAAATGTTGCTAATAGAACATTTACAATTCATATATGTGGTTCTCATTATATTTCTACTGGTCAACGCTAATTTAGACTAATGTCATTAAATATCAAAAGAATCACTAAAAATAGATGAGAGTTATTTCCAGTGAGCAAGATATAGGATATGGAGAAGATAAAGAAATAACTGCTTTTCATGTTATTATAGAATCATATTAAGTAACTATTATTTTAATATAATAGAATTACATTGTATTATTTGACTTTTAATCTTTGTGCATGTATAACCATGAATAAGAAATAAAAGAGTGGAAAACCAATGTTTTAGTATTTTCACAGCTTCACAGGATTATACTTATTTTTCTTTTCACTTTGTTATTCTTTGGAGATAGGGAACCATCAGAAATAATGTTTTCAAAAGAACCAAGATGCCAAGAAACTACCCAGTATTGACAGACCATGTGTCCACTCTGCCATCTCAGCGTGTGCATTTGCTAGCAAGCTGTGCTTTATGCAAGATTTTTTCCCCCCATAGGAATGGGTTGAGGCATAGAAACTAAAGCTACAAAAAAAACCCCAACATAATAAAAATTCAATTTTCTGAAGCATTCAAGCTGTATAAATAAACAAAACCCCATGACAGTATATTATTGAGGTATGAAACTTCCTTAATCATCTCTTCCAATTTACCCACAATCTACAATCCTGCTCCGGAAACTATAACATTGTCTTAAAAATCAGCTATTGCTACTAATCAAGAAAGCAGCCAGCAACTTTGAGGCTCTGCCACTCCAGTGAAAAATAAGTTTGGATTTGTGATGTTTCTGGTCAGCTTCAGTAGTGCAGTAATTAGAAATGATTTTCTTGATTTTTCTTCAGTCTTACTAGGCAGTAGTACTCCCAAGAGAGAGAGGTTACAATTTGCAGTTCAGCTAACAGGCACAACAACGCATTTGAAATAGCAGTCTCCTAGAGAATGTCAAGCATAGCCTGTAAAGGGGACTGAAAACAATTCATGTGGGGAATGGAGGAAAACATAAGAAAAAAAATCTCTCCTCTTTACTCTCCCCTACTTACCAAACTCAGCTTGCCATTCAACAGTACTGTCATAATAAAAAGACTTATCCTTAGCACTTATGTGTATATTTGCATTTGAAATAGATTTATCTAAAAGCCATTTACATTTTTGTCATTATTTTAATATTTGACTTCTGTACATTCAAAGTGATTTTAGTACTTAAGGGGGACAAGAAAAATGTCGAGGTCCTAAAGGAGAGAAACAAGGAGATGGATGACTAAAAAGTCAGAATGGTGAAGATTATTCAAGCTGGAGAAAGAGATGACAGAGGGGCAACTGAACATCGGCCTTCAGAGAAGCAGTCAACTTGGGAACAGAGAACCTATTGAAGATTTCTGATCAGTGAAGATGACTAGCGTTTGGAATACTTTAATACAGCGGTTGTGAAATTTCCTTCTTTGACCCTCTTCAGCAACAGGATAAATATGTATTTTGTAGAGGATTTAATATGGCTTTTAAGAAGCTAGAGAAATTAATCATAGGGCCTTTCTTAAGGTATTTTCAGCCATCAGAGTCCCTAACCATTTCCCCATTTAAAACTACTTGTTGAATACCTATCATAGGCCAAACATTGTGCCAGGTGCTAGAGAGACTGCAGTGAACATGAAAAACCATCCCCATGCCTCTGGAGCTTATTACATGGTCCCTCGATGTCTTATGAAGGAGTTAGGTGAGTAATCTCTAATATTCTTTCAGCTTTAAAATTCAAAAATAGATTGGCAAGGTCATTTCTCGCCAATGGCAGAGGGAGAAGCACAACCTGGAAAAAGCCAGTTCTGAGGCTAACCAATAGGTAGATTTTATTCACTGTAATTTCTTAATTTCTTGACTTTTTCGTCCCCAAAAGTCAATTTTTAGGAACTTGGCCATTTAAATTTTTTTCATGTGTAACACTTAGAAATCTAAAATAACTAACATTTCGAAGCACTTAATGATCATGGCTTTATCTCACAAACCTGGAAGTATGTGGCCCTTGGAAGTCACTGACAAATATTTCTCAAAACTACCTCATCAGTACTGGAATACCTGCATAAAGCAGGATTCTTACAGTTATGACAGATGCAAATTTCATCCTGGGAACCATATTCTCTTCAACCCCCTGCTTCTATTTTGAAAAAGAAAAGATTATGTTTAAAGCAATTATTCAGAGACTGCACCCCTATGTCCATTGCAGCATTACTTACAATAGCCAAGACTTGGAGGCAACTTAAGTTTCCATTGATGGATGAATAGATAATGAAAATGTTTACCCCCCCCCCCACCCAACACACACACACACACACACACACACACACACACACACACAAATATTACCCTATATAATAAAAGGCTAATATGTAAATTGCCCCTACGGGTGGGAGTTTGACCGACCCGGAAGTTAGACATAATATTACATGTCAGTTAGATCTCAATTTAAAACACACACAGCAGCAGCAGCAGCAGTTCTTCAAAAGAATGAAGGCAGCAAACTTTTAACAATCAGTTTAAGTCACTCAGAACAAGCAGATGGGATGTGACCTGCTCAGAAGTGGGACAGGTCTCCATGACGTCATCTCTAAAGCAGTTTTCAGGGGGTTCAGGCCACTTTGACTGTCTGCTCTGATAAAGCTTGTTGTCACCTTTTCCTTCTTTCTCACTGAGAACAAAAAGTGAGAGCAACGCAGAACATATCCAGCCACTGAGAGGTTTTTACGAGACCTGAGAGAGAAGCCAAGATTCGCTGGTTCTATTTTGCACAGAATTCGTTGCATTCCAGATGGAGGCATTATAATGTAAGAAAGATGGGGTTGTCCCTCTGAGATATCTGCTTGCAGGAAATGTTCACTCAGTACAAACTGTTCTTTGGGTAAACAAATGCTATCCTGTCCTCCCCATCTCCCAAATTCCAAATGATCATAAAATTCAGTTAGTAACACTCACAAGTTTGCCTCCATCCTACACAGCATGAGAAACTGTGCGGAGAAACCAGTGTCCTAAGAGGTAGTCAAGGAGGGGGACAGGGAACCCCATCTTCCTGGCACACAAGGTGCTCTAGGGCAGTGAGTGAAAATGTGGTAGTTCAGGAGCCAAATTGCTTGGGTTCAATTCTCAGCTCTGCCACTTATTAGTGTGCAGTCTGATGTGATGAGATACTTTAAAGAGGTGATTAAGATAAAATACCTAATCCCCTGGTGTCTCGGTGTCCTCATCTTCATTTTATTTTTTAATTTTTTAAAAAAATCCTCACCTGAGGATATGTTTTCATTGATTTGAGAGAGAGAGAAAGAGAAAGAGAAAGAGAGAGAGAGAGAGAGAGAGAGAGAAACATTAATGTAAGAAACATCAATCAGCTGCCTCCTATATATGCCCCTCCTCCCACCTGGGATCAAACCCATAGCCTAGTTATGTGTTCTGTCCAGGAATTGAACCCACAACCTTTTGGTGTACAGGATGATGCTCTGACCAACTGAGCCACCCAGCCAGGGCTCAGTGTACCCATTTTGAAAACAAAAATAATAACAGAAGGTGTTGGGCTGAATTGTGCACCCCCTACAAATTCATATGTGAAATCTCACCCCCAGTACCTCAGAATGTGACCTTTTTCAGAGATGAGATCTTTAAAGAGGTGATTAGGTTAAAATGAAGTCATCAGGGTGGGGCCCTAATTCAATATGGCTGAGGTTCTTACAAGAAGAGGAAGAAATGCTGGTGCACACGCAGAGGAGGGGCCCTGGGAAGAGGGCCTCTGCAAGCCTGGGAAGAGGGCCTCTGCAAGCCTAGGAAGAAGGCCTCAGAGAAAACCTTGAACTTGGACTTTCAGTCTCCAGAACTTCTAGAGAATTAATTTCTGTTGTTTAAGCTACCTACCCTGTGGTATTTTATTATGGCAGCCCTAACAAACTAATACATAGTGCTTATCTTTGTAAGAGTGCTGTGATCATTAAATTTGTTAATTCATACAAAATGCCCCAAATGAAGGCTGGCACATGGTTGACACTGTATGTTAGCTATTAAGTGGAACAACAAAAGGGATGATCTTTGCCCGGTTGGCGTAGCTCAGTGGTTGAGCGTCGACCTATGAACCAGGGGGTCATGGTTCAATTCCCGGTCAGGACACATGCCTGGGTTGTAGGCTCGATCCCCAGTGTGGGGTGTGCAGGAGGCAGCCAATAAATGATTCTCTCTCATCATTGATGTTTCTCTCTCCCTCTCCCTTCCCCTCTGAAATCAATAAAAATATATACTTAAAAAGAAAAAAGGGACGATCTTTGCTGTGCATAGTAAAGTTTAAAGCCATCAGCCCACTAGGACTGGAGTCAGCCTACTTGGGACAAGGAGTCAGGACTCTTCCTGTTCATTTTGCTGAAGACCTGGATGAAAGCAGACCTCAGATTCTGCCCTGAAGGGGATTCCAGATTCTGGGGGTCCTGAGAGGAATATTGCGACTGGCTCTCTGGTGCTCACAGATATTTGCACTAAGAAGTTTGCTTCTTTTGTCCCAGGGTTGTGAATCGTTCCTGTGAACACTGGTTTAACTTTATTATGCACCATCACAACCTATCAGTTTGTAATAACACAAGTTTTATAGATTCTATATATCAGACACCGTTGAATATAAAAACGTAATGATTTGAGCACATGTGAATTAATTTTTTCTATTAGATTAAAAATGCACTGGGCTAAGCAAAAAATAGGCCAGATTTTTACAGGAGAGTATGCATTTTAATGAACTAGCACTGCTTATTATTCAGGAGCAAGTGATAGTGCACACTTTCAACTAACCTAATGAAGTTGCTTATACCAGTGGTCGGCCAACTAATTAGTCAACAGAGCCAAATATCAACAGTACAACGATTAAAATTTCTTTTGAGAGCCAAATTTTTAAAACTTAAACTTCTTCTAATGCCACTTCTTCAAAATAGACTCGCCCAGGACGTGGTATTTTGTGGAAGAGCCACACTCAAGGGGCCAAAGAGCCGCATGTGGTTCGAGAGCCGCAGTTTGCCGACCACGGGCTTATACCTACTGCATTTAGTATTACTGATCCACTATAATGACACTTTCTTTGTAGCGACCATTAAAATAATTGCTTCATACCCCTCTAGAAATCTGGGAATGGATAGCAAGCCCAATTCTGATTTGAACAGCATAATATGGTTGCCCGCCTCCAAATCTGCCCGGCCTTCAGCCTGCCGAACTACCTCAACTCTAACTGCAAACAGATAAACTGGGCAAGTTGTTGACACATTGAGTGACCCCATAGGATTCCACCTCTAAATCTCAGTTACCT
The DNA here is from genome assembly GCA_025583905.1 of Ia io. Taxonomy (NCBI): domain Eukaryota; kingdom Metazoa; phylum Chordata; class Mammalia; order Chiroptera; family Vespertilionidae; genus Ia; species Ia io. The sequence goes on from JAJQQW010000001.1 coordinate 74,163,268, forward strand.
TAACTAAAAAATAGACATGATAATCCCCACCCTGTACAATTTAAGGGGTTGTTAATAAGGAGAAAGTGAAATTGATGGGGAAAATAAGACATTTTTGGGGGGCTAGCAATCTGAATCTGTCCCAGTAACCTAATGTACATTCTTGATAGCCTATACTTAAGTCACTGCCCCTTTCTCCACAATCTGGTCTGGCGGACCTGTTTTCCTGATTGCCCCGGTTTTGCAAGGGGGCCATAAACAAAGCATGTAACAGCTTAGCTAGAGGGGAAGTCACTGACACCACCCAGACCAGGCATTTAGATGCAATCTAACTTCCCCATTATAACTGACTCAGGAGGGGCTGCGGAAGCCCACCACACAAGCCTGGTAGTTAGGAAACAGATCGAAAACAAAGGAACTGAAGGGTATAAAGAGAAAGCTTTCTCCATATTGGCTTCCTCAGGATTTGGAGAACTGACCCCCTGAGTCACTGTACTAGTACATGTGAAACATCTGAAAATAAATGGGTTTATCCTGGACTTCCAAGTAGTACGTCTGTGTATTTTTTGGTCGCCTGATAAATTCTGTAACAAAATCATGGGTAACCACACAGGAATCTTTGTTGGGCACTTGCTTACGTATTAAATTTTGTAATTCTCTGTCTACATCATCTCATTTCCATCCTCAAAATGACCATGGGGTAAATAGCATTATTAGACTATTGTATATGAGCCATGTTTTACAGAGGAATAAATTAATCCTTAAAGTAGTACACTACCTTGCCTGAGGTTCACACAGCAAGCCAACAGTGCAGCTCCAGAACCAGAATTCAATTCTCAGCTCAAAGGTCACCTTCTCAGAGAGCCTTCCTGACTCCTCTAATCTCGGGTAGTTAGCACCCTGCACAAGTCATTCTCTGTCATATCACCCATCATTCCATTTTATTTTCTTCATAGCACTCATCATCATCTAAAACTCATGCATGTATGCATAGCCCATGGACACAGACAATAGAGTGGTGAAGGCCTGGGAGGGGCAGGTGAGGGGTGGAGGGCGTCAATGGGAAAAACAAACAAACACAAACAAATAAATGGGACATCTGTAATATTTCAACAATAAAGATAAATTTTAAAAAATGAAACTCATATTCATTTGTTTTCTTCTTTGTCTCTCTTCCCCCAATGGAATGTAAGCTCAATGAAGGAGGGTCCTTGCCTGTCTTGTGTGCCAATGTGAACAGTGCCTGGCCCAAACAGGATGAAATATTTGTTCAATGAATTGATACTTGCCTGGACATGAAGCTGCATGGTAGCCTGGAAAATTCTAGTTAACTGCAAAGTATTGCCATCATTACCTGAGCCTGGTTTCTTAATTACAGTAGCTGGGCCTTGGAAAACCCAGAGAATGTTTTAATTACTGAAAAGGGGTTGAATATCCTATTTCAGTAGAATTTTTCAGTCAAGGGCAAGAGGGCTCCGAAGAGAAGTGGTGAAAATAAATATTTGACTATAATTCAATTTTACCTCAGAAGGCCCTCTATTTTGTGAGAAACATGATTATGGGACAAATCATAACCTCTCTGAACCTCAGAAATTGCTTAATTAGGAGAAAAATACCTGCCCTGCCGAAGTTCACAGAATCAATGGGAAGATCAAATGAGATAATGCATACGAAAGTGCTTTGTAAAATTGTAAGTCCTGTGATACAAGGGTAAAGTGGTATTATGAAGTTAATTTGATCTACTTACATTTCCATTTCAAATGGCTAACATACAATTTATTTCCTGGAAAGTTTTTCCATAATAATGTAATTATGGAAACTTTCCAAATGGCATTGGCTTGTTACATCAAACTTGAAACTTCAGTCTTTGCAAAAAGTTACTTAACTGCGGTGGTTTTTGTGTAGGGGACCTGAAAAGACTGAGGGGTGGATAATCTAGGTAGAAGGCAGACTTTTCATTGTACACTGTTTTGTACAGACTTTTGTGTTTTTTATTAGCCATTTAGAAAATATCTTAAAGGAAACAAATGAAACAAAGAAGGAATGCAATTACATATGAGTGTGATCATAGTTATCTAAGCCAAGATGCTCTCGACAAGGGAGGTACCAATTCCTACTCTGTGTTCTTGTCTGATTGCATGTTCATACTCATTGTTGCCCTGGTGGTTATAGCAGACATTTTGTACAGCAGCTGCTTAGCTCAGAACTTTCCCTTCTCTGAAAAGGACCTTGGATATAAAGTAGAAATTCCTATCTCCTTCTTTCCAAAGTTGGATGTTTTAAGAATAAATGTTAAAATTGGCCTGGCCAGTGTGACTCGGTGCTTTAATGTCAACCTATGAACTAGGAGTTCACAGTTCCATTCTCAGTCAGAACACATGCCCTGGTTATGGGCTCCATCCCCAGTGTGGGGTGTGCAGAAGGCAGCCAATCGATGATTCTCTCTCATCACTGATGTTCCTCTCTCTCCCTTCCTCTCTGAAATCAATGAAAAAATATATATTTTTTTAATGTGCAAATTAAGGACTGTCCTAGAAGTAAGATTTATGAAATGTACCTGACATTTCTCTCTAGCTACCTTGGTTCCTGGCTTCCTTGAGCTGGTTTTTCAATAATTTCAAGAAACATTCTAGTGACATTTCCATAAACATACCACTTCACTGCCCACTATGTAAGGTAGCTCCAGGTAAATGGGAGTGAGAACTGGTATATTTTTTTAAATTTCCCAGGCGATCCCAATGTTAAAATTAAATACAAAATGAAGACCAGACATGAGAATTCCCTGAGCATTCAAAACCATCTAAGTCACAAAAGCAAAACTAAACCTATCTTATTTCATAAACATAAGCGAAACTTCACTTAGGTTATTTCTTATAGTGCCTCTGACAATCACTAAAGAAATGTAAGTCATCTTCCTATAAATGGTATGAGATAATCACTTTTAACCAATCCCCTGCTGCCTGGAAACCTCCACTGTAATATCCAATCATTGTAAAGAATAAATAGCTTCCTTCCTCATTTTCACTTTATAAGCCATCTTATAATTTCATGCCCCCGAGCTACAGATCATTGTGAATTTGAAAGCTCCCAATTCACGAACTGTTCTGCTATGCACAATAAACTCTTATTAAACACTAGAGGCCCGGTGCACGAAATTCATGCATGGGGGTGGGGGATGTGTGTCCCTCAGCCCAGCCTGCACCCTCTCCACTCTGGGACCCCCCGAGGGATGTCCGACTGCCCATTTAGGCCCGATCCCACCTCAAGGGATGTCTGACTGCCCGTTTAAGCCCGATCCTGCCGGGATCAGGCTTAAACGGGCAGTCGGACATCCCTCTCACAATCCAGGACTGCTGGCTCCCAACTGCTTGCCTGCCTGCCTTCCTGATTGCCCCTAACCACTTCTGCCTGCTAGCCTGATCACCCCCTAACCACTCCCCTGATAGCCTGATTGATGCCTAACTGCTCCCCTGCCAACCTGTTTGCCCCTAACTGCCCTCCCCTGAAGGCCTGGTCACCCCTAACTGCTCTCCCCTGCAGGCCTGGGTCCCCCCCAACTTCCCTTCCCTGCAGGCCCGGTCGCCCCCAACTTCCCTCCTCTGCCGGCCTGGTCCCTCCCAACTGCCCTCCCCTGCTGGCCTGATCACCCACAACTGCCTTCCCTTGCAGGCCTGGTCCCTCCCAACTTCCCTCCCCTGCTGGCCATCTTGTGGTGGCCATCTTGTGTCCACATGGGGGCAGTCATCTTTGGCCACATTGGGGCAGCCATCTTGTGTGTTGGCGTGATGGTCAATTTGCATATTACTCTTTTATTAGATAGGATTATTTATTGATCTGGTGGTTTTAATTTAGCTATTTCTGTATGTTTTTAAAAAATTAATGGTTGTATTTTGTAAAATATATTTTTATTGATTTCAGAGAGGAAGGGAAAGGGGATGGAGCCCGCAACCCAGGCATGTGCCCTGACCAGAAATCAAATGGTGATCTCATGGTTCATAGGTCGACACTCAACCACTGAGCCACGCCAGCTGGGCTATTTCTGGATTTTTGATACCAATATCACCCAAGGCTGTGAGCAGCTACCCTACTCCAATGCTAGGCAAACTTTAATGTGCAGATGACTCACCTGAAGATCTTGTTAAACTGTACATTCTGATTCAGGGTTCAGTGGTAGGGCCCAAGATGCTTCATTTCCAATAATTTTCCAGAATATGTCAATGTCACTGGTCTAGGGGTAACATTTGAGTAGCAAAGCTGTGTGTGGCTTCTGTTGCCTGAAACCAAAAGAACCTTAATATAGCACCTTTTCTCAGGTTGCAGCTTCATCCTGTAAGGCCTTCCCACTTTTACAGCTATTCAGATCCCACCCATATTCAAGGGCCTTGCCGAATTCTTCCTTAAATCATTACAACCCCCTTTCCTTGGTGATGGCCCACGGCTCAAACAGCCTCCATTATATATGACATGCAGTTGTCTTGGATATAGTCCACTTACAAATATTGGCCCCTATACAGTTATTTCCTGTGTAAATCTCCTCTCTCCCCCAAGGAGTGTGTGTTTATGTTCCTTGAGATTTACACACACACACACACGCGCGCGCGTACATATTCATGTACTTATATATGTCTATATTACATATAATATAGTATATATCTTCAACCCCCCATGACTTGCATTTCAATAGTGGGAACTTGGCAGGTATTTAATTAATACATGTTGAACTGAAGGCATATGAAAAAAGAAAGCGTAACTGTCACCATTACTTGGCCAAAAAATAAAGAAATAAATAAAAAATACAAGAGATCATAAGCAGAATAGAAAAATGACCTAACATGGTGTGCATCCCTGGGCCCCAGAGGATAGATACATTTACACAATGAGGACAATGGTTCATTGCCTAGGAAATAAAGTTGTATCTGGCCAGATGTATGTTCAGGTCACATGTGCAGAGCCCCAATGCTTCGCATAGCCCAGAGGTCTTCTTTTTTTTTTTTTAATCCTCACCCAAGGATATGTTTTTCGTTTATTCTAAAGAGAGAGGAAGGGAGAGAGGGAGAAAGAGAGAGAAGGGGGAGAGAGAGAGAGAGAGAGAGAGAGAAACATCGATGTGAAAAAATATCGATTGGTTTGCCTCCCATACATGCCCTGCTTTCTGGGTATGTGCCCTGACCATGCAAGATTGAACCTATAACCCTTCAGTGCATGGGACAACACTCTAACCAACCGAGCCACACATGCCAGGGCTAGCCCAGATGTCTTTTGACAGAGGCAATGAACCAGCCAGTCTACTACATTCAGTTGTTTGCTTCAAACCAAAGGCCAAGTAGGATGAGAAGAAGGGAAATATCACAAAGAGCTAGAGCTGAAAGCTACCTCAAGATCAATTTTTAATACTTTATTATCGTTTTTCTATTTTTAAAAAATAGTTTTCTTATTTTTTTCTATTATAGTTTACATTCACTATTATTTTGTATTAGTTTCAGCTGTTCAATATAGTGGTTAAACAATCATATACTTTACAAAGTGGTCCCCCTAATATTTCGAGTACCCACCTGGCGCCATAGTTATTACAGTACTAGAGACCCGGTGCACAAAATTTGTGCACAGGTAGGGTCCCTAGGCCTGGTTGGTGATTAGGGCCAATTGGGGCCTTCTGGCTGCTGGCCAGGGCCTCCCTTCCCTGGCTGCCGGCTGCCAGCTGCCTGCCGCTGGCCGGGGCCTTCCTTCATTCCGCACCACCCCCTCGTGGTCAGCGCACATCGTAGCAAGCAATAGAACTCTTGGTCTCCCGGTCGAAGTCCTGCAGGGACACTTTGCATATTAGCCTTTTTTTTTTTTTAATATATATTTTATTGATTTTTCACAGAGAGGAAGGAAGAGGGATAGACAGTTAGAAACATCGATGAGAGAGAAACATCGATCAGCTGCCTCCTGCACACCCCCCACCGGGAATGTGCCCGCAGCCAAGGTACGTGCCCTTGACCGGAATCGAACCCGGGACCTTTCAGTCCGCAGGCCGATGCTCTATCCACTGAGCCAAACCGGTTTCGGCTGCATATTAGCCTTTTTATATAGAGAGATTATTGACAGTATTTCCTATGCTGTACTTTACATCTCTGTAACTATTCTGTAACTATCAATTTAAATTCTTAATCCCTTCACTTGTTCACCCAGTCCCCCAACCCACCTCCCCTCTGCCAACTAGCAGTCTATTCAGAGGTCATCTTTTATTCAAACTTCTTATTTCAAGGACGAGGAAGCTGCGACTTGGAAATCCCCATGGTTAGAGATGAACAAATCTTGACTTAGAACTCAGCTCTCCAATTTGCAGGACAATGCTGTTCCTGGGCATTTATCAATCTGGTAAGAATTCTTAATCTATATAGGAACCCCCAGGCTCAGAGTCTCTCCTTTGTTAGGGCTGGGAAAGGCTGGCATCTTGTGAAAGAGCCACAAAATGTCAGAGGTAACCAGGTCTTGGGTGTGCAGAGCAGAGTGCAGCACAAATGAATGTGGTCAACCGCCTACTGCCCTCCTTCCCTTGACTCCAGTTCTCTTTGGTCTCAATGGAGCGCCATGATGTGAACAGGATTCAATTCCTCATAACTCCTTTGCTAAGCTCTCTTTGGATATGAGTGGATTACAGATTTTCTCAATGATGACAGATTGGATAAATGAAAAATAAAACGAGCCAATCCTCTTGAATGGTGAGGCCCTCATTCCAGGGGTCCTCAAGTCTCTTCACAGCGTAAAGTGGGTGCTAACTAAAACGGATCTGGAAGTCTGAGGCTTCCTCAGAACTCAAAGCAGTCTCAGAACTGGTTCCACTTCCTTGTGAAGCAGGTAAAGGAAGCCCTTCCAGAAAGTCTTTCTGTTGTTAACAGGGTGGGGGGAACACACACAACTTTCGAACTATGGATTCATTTCTGCCTGTGGGGTAGAAATAATACCTGATGATTAAGAAATGGCCATTTTGCATTCTGTTTTCACAGGACAAAATAAAAGAGAAATTGAACAGAAGGACAGAGAAATAAAATTTTGATTTTTCAAATAGCCATGAGTCAAATGATGAGGCCAACAGACTTTGTCTGCCTACCCTTTAATCTGTCTCTCATTTTTAAGGCATGTTGTTGTGTTCTGCCTTTAACCCCACAATAAATAGCTCTGATGCTTATCGACACAACAATGATTTTTGTGGAAAAACAAGAGTCATTGGGGTAAGCTAGCTTGATAGGAGTGGCAGCTGATTCAATTTTCCTAAAATTGGCACTGGCTGTCTTTCTTTAAAAACAGACAGGGAAAAAGATTCTGAATGAGTTAGTGTAAATAGTTTTGCTATAGTGTCGCATCACTTGAAAAAGATAGCACTCAGGTTTAAAACCCAGGGGAATCTTATACTCTGTCTTTATATATGGTTTTTTTAATTGATTTTTTTTAGAGAGAGAGAGGAAGGGAAAGAGAGAAAGAAAAATTGATGTGAGAAACAGAGACCAGTTGCCTCCTATATGTGCCCCAACCAGGTATTGAACCCACAACCTTTTGGTGTACAGGACGATGCTTCAACCAACCACCCACCTGGCCAGGGCATACTCTGTCTTTATAAAACAAAACAGAAGCAAACAAAAGCCCTTGGTGTCCTCTGCAATGGTTATTTATGCAATAAACACACCGTTGCCACAGTGGGGCTCTTTAGAGAATACTAAAACTCACTGGGTCATCTCCGTTTTGAAGCCACCTTGATTTAGTGCTGCATAGGGATGTAATTAGATGAATTTGAAACCCTAGTCTTAGGGGAGAAAATTAGGGCAGAATGTATTCCAAGAAGGGATTGCAGGCAGCTTCAGCTACCACTATGACACGGAAAAGAATCTAAAAATAAAAGTGGAGAGAAGGCTGTACTTTGCACTCAGTAGCTCACAGCCTGCCTTGTCAGTCTAGTGTTTCTGCTGGCAAACTCGAGGAATTCTCTACCTCCAGATCAGAAAGTGCTTTGTAAAAAGCCTAATGCTAAGTTTCCACAGCTGAGAGAGGTTGTAAACTTGGCGCTACATACGGGCCATGGGGTTTAAATCCTTTTTTCTGGCCTCCAGTGTCACCTATGCTCACACTCCTAACTCAAGTTTGGAATGTGTAAATGGAAGGAGAAAATCATTTCCACTGGAAAGGTCACTTTCACAAATAAGCAAAACTCGAAATGTGTGGACATAGTAACAGTATAGTGATTAAGAATTCAGATTCTGTAACCCAGTAGACCTGAGTTCACATCCCCCGGCTGCTGTGTGCTGCTTGGAGTTGGCTTCCGGTTCAGTTCATGTCTAAGCCCCATGGAAAGCAGGGGCTGGGCTGTAAGTAAAAACTGAAAACGCCCTTTTGCTGAAAACGCTAACGTGATTGGCACAGCGCCTGCAGGTCCTACATCAGCAGGTGGGAGTCAGCAGCAGAGAAGCAGGTCATTGCTATTAAGCGGCCTCACCTGTGCTTGCAGTTCTGGCGGCTGGGGAGATTCCAATTGGAGAAACGGGTCTTGACAGCTCCCTCCATTCTTTAAGGGCAGGGGCTGTCTAATTACCTTTTGTAGCCTTGGAGGTGCCTTACTACAGATCTGGCTCATGGTGGGCACTCAACAAGTGAATGAATAGGGCATAGCATGCAAGGCAGAGAGCCAGGATACCCCAGGAAAGAGATGTGGGCTATGTTACCTATGTTTTCCAGACAACAACTGAGGGGTGTGGGGCAGAGTGATGGTGGGGGAATACTCTGGGAGGTCAAAACAGGATAAACCTGGAGATTAAAATGCAGTGGCATGCCCTGGCTGGTGGGGCTCAGTTGGTTAAGCATCTTCCCATGGACTGATTGAGAGGTGGCCTGTTGGATTCCCAGTAGGGAGTGTGCACGAGGCAGCCAATCGATGTTTCTCTCTTCATCTCCCTTCCTTGAAATGTATGGACATAGTAACAGTATAGTGATTTTATCTCGCTCTCTCTCTCTCATCAGTAAAAACATATCTTTTTAAAATGTAATGGCACAATGCCACTGGCTACTTACTTGTGCATAAACTCATGATGCCAGTAAACTGGATCTGGATTTAATGCTCATGGGACAAACTTCAGTGTGTTACATGGAACATGAGGGAAAGACATGGGCCTTGCTGCGAGCCATTATCACCTTGGAGCATGTTTTCCTATCTGCCCCACTCTTCCCTCCCCATGCCTTTTCTTCAAGCCTGTGGCAGGCATTTCTGTCTGCACTGCTTCCTGGCAGTGGAGAGAATAGCTTGGTGACTGACCTGCGGATGTCTCCCTGATCTGGAGTCTCTGGACTCCTCTGAGGAGGATAATTGTCTTTCAAAGGGCAGGCGCTGAAGCAATCTTGGCATGCCAGGATAGAATCAGCAAGCACAGCTATTAAGGATGGGACTGTGCAGGAAAAGCAGGATTTCTTTAATGGTTTTGTGCACCTGCTAGCAACTGCTTATTCACCTGCTCATTGGTGTGTTGGCTGGATTTTTTTTTTTTTAAATGAGACTTTCACTAGGTGCTTTTGGCAAACGATGTACATAAGCTGTTTATTCTCTGCCTCCCGTGGACCCTCAGGCTCCCCTCAAATTATCCAGGCCTTTGCTGTTTCCTTCCTTATTTCTTGCCACCTGGTGCCCTATCACGCCAATTTTTGACTGAAATGGTTTTTATCTGCTAAATCGTGCCTGGCAGACTTACCTCTCCCAGCACAGCCATGCTCTAATCTAGAGACAGTGCCATGACCATTTGGGCAACGGACTGTAGGGCCACAGCCCTGGGCTTGAGGGCCCTGCACAGCCACTGCGCACATGCAGCTCGAGTGCTGCAGGGCATGCTGGGACAGCCTTTAGCATTCACAGCCCTGGGCTGTGGGCCCCTCATCTATATCTCCCACATCCCACATGCAGACACCTAGTGTAGGGGTTAGGACACAGATTCTTGTGTCTGACTCTTTGACTCAAAATTCTATTTCTGTCCCTCATTACCTCTGAGACCTTGGGCTAGTAACTTCCCTCAGCCAAAGTTTCCCTTGTCGCCAGCATGGGAGAAAATAATAGTGTCTAGCACCTCAACTGTTGTGGGGATTAAATTAGATAATGCATGTAAAGCACTTGGCATGGCGGCTGGCAAACAAGAAGTGCTCTACAAATGTTAACTCTCATTTTAAAATGCACAAAAGTGTTTTTAGATCTTTCGGGATTTCATTTCTGTTGCTTCAACTCTGGGCTTCCCTATTTGGTTTTCTTGGCATAGGTTCCTGGCAATAGGGCATTTCAGACAGAGGTTTGGGAGAAGTGAGACAAAGCTACAAGAGCCTACTTTGAGGCCTAAAATAAAAAAAAAAAAAAACTAAAAAAAAAAGCTTGAGGCAGAACATTGGGGGATTAGGCTGCTTACAAGCTGGGAAATGATGGTCTCCGGGCTCTGCCAGCATCTCCTGGAGTCTGAGTGCTCTGCTCTGCCTAAGGCCTCCCCTGGCTGTTCAAGCATCTGCTTAGACTGTATTTGTTTGTCTAACTGCCAGATCCTGGGGCACTCGGTGCTTATGTTCATCTTGAAGCTGTTTTAGTATTTACTAGCTTAAAAAAAATCGCAGGAATTTAAATATGGAAACCAACAGTAAAACAAGGGTAATGATCCAAAATAAGGAATGCAAAATCAGGAAGTATCAAACTTATAACTGCGTGCCCGAACAAATATTTAGAAGTTAAGGTAGCAATAGAAAATTCTACAGAATGAGTCAACTAACTTCGCCATGGGCAGCAAATTGTAATTTTTGACACATCTCTAGCATAGTTTTATGAGCAATATCAATACAATGCTTTTAAATGAAAAGTTTTGTGGAGAATGGGAAAATGTAGAACTACTTCCTTTCATGGGAGTGAAACAGAGGTTCCATTTGGTCATTGTTTCTGGAAGAAAAAAAAATTAAGAATGGATGTTATACCCTGGCCAGTGTGGCTCAGTTGGTTGGGCATTGTCCCATGCACCAAAGGGTGGTTGGTTTGATTCCTGGTCAGGGCACATGCTAGGGTTTTGGGCTCAATCCCCAGTGAGGGGCATATGAAGACAACAATCTAACCAACTGAGCTACCCAGCCAGAGCCAAAAAAGCAATGTTTTCAACATCTCCCAGTCCAAACCTCTATATTTTATAGACAAAGAAATGCAATAAAGACAGGGGCAGTGATTTGCTCAAGGTCACAGAGCTGGTGCACAACAGGGCCCAGACTAGGATCCAGGTGCCCTAACTCCTCCCCATTCATCCCAAAATGGGAGATGCAATAGCCTCACCTGCCCAGACTCCTGCTTAGATCAGATCCAAACAAAGCATGATTTAATGGTTTTCATGAGCTTTAGAGAGTACTGAGCACACTGCAGTGTGGAAATGAATTCTATGGTATTTTGATCAAGTTGCCACTTTTGTTTTTCCACTAAGGATTTGCCTCTGGAAACCTCTCAAGGAGTTAAAACTCTACAGTTGTAATTTGTGTATGCATAAACAGGCAGTACAATTCAATAAAGGAGTGAAATATGTGATTAAGAGATATCTTGAAATCAATTGGGTATTGTCTTAGCTTAGCATAAAGAAGGGTGTTTTTTGTTGGAGTTGGAGGCTTGTTTTCTTTAAGTCTTCTGATGCTTTATTAATTATGATAAGGACGGATAAAAATATTTTCCTCATAGGAATGTCACAGTCTTAGAAAATTCCAGCTTGCTCAACACTTGAGGATTTTAAGTATAGTACATACAATATTGAGAGTCATTATTTTCTTCTCCTCATAACCTTAATATAAAGTCCAAGTCCAGTAATGACTATGTCACTGTGGTATTGCTAGAGTATTATTCTAGAAAAAGCTCACAAACAAGATGCCTTGTGAAAGAAAGGAAAGAATAGAGGGTAGGCCCTTAGGAAATCAGACACATTTCCTAAGCCAAGCAGGAGAGAGCAATGGTTCTCAAACTTTAGCCTGGGCTAAAACACAGATTGCTGGGTCCCTCTCCCAGAGATTCTGATCTAACAAGATTTCTAGGTGATGTTGATGACACCACACTGTGAGAATCCCTATTGTAGGTAATTTTTTTAAGTAGTTCCCCTTTACAGAGTCCCTAGAGAATCATACACTGTCTTTCCTTGTGTATAAAACACAGACATTTGGACTGGGTATTCTTTTAAACATATTGCTTTTTTGAAGTTCTTAGGTGGCCTGACGTCAAGATTTAAAGTGTTAGTCAAAACTGAGCTCTCTTTCTTGTAAATGGAGCTAATGCACACACATGGCCAGGAACCAAAAGAATGAGATCCCAGGGTGCAGTGAGCCCCAGCCCGTGATCTAGACCACAAACTCAAGCAGTGGGTTGCAAGCAGGGACCACACTTTGAGAACTGTATAGACATACAGAGGCAAAGCGCTCCTCAGGGAGACCCTAGCCCAGCAAAGGACATGGGTAAGGAAACAGATGGTTATAAAACAATGTGATAAGGTGATGCATTGGGTATATAACCTTTAAGTATGGAGGATACTATAAAGATAGCATGAAAAAATAGCTACTGTTTTGAGTGTTTTTTATATATCACAGAATATGCCCTCTAAACCATGTTAAGTATTGTATATGGAAAAACTCATTTGATCTTAATAATAATCCTTAGCTAGGGTAGGCACTACTATCACCATTTTAGAGATGAAGAAACTGAGGCTTAGAGAGGTTAAGTAACACGTTCAAGGTCATACAGCTAGTAAGGAACAGAGGTAGGTTTAGAATTCAATTCCAGTCCCGTGCCCTTAGTGGCCACATTCTCAGAAGAAGAGTATGATCAACTATTTTGCATTGGAAGAGGGGTGGGAAGAGAAAGAGAAGAAGCAAATGAAGAGAGGGGAGGAAGAGGAAAGGAAAAAGGGAGGGAGGGGTGATCAGGGAAGGGTTTCTAAAGATGACATCTGAGCTAGGTATTGATGAAAAATGAAACATAGGAAACATTATATTTAATACATTATACAGAACTAGAGGCCTGGTGCATGAAATTTGTGCATGGGGGGGGTGTCCCTCAGCCCAGCCTGCACCCTCTCCAATCTGGGACCCCTTGGGGGATGTCTGATCGGCAGTCGGACATCCCTCTCACAATCCGGGACTGCTGGCTCCCAACCGCTCGCCTAGCTGCCTGCCTGATTGCCCCCTAACTGCTCCCCTGTCAGCCTGATTGATGCCTAACTGCTCTCCTTCTGGCCTGATCGCCCCCAACTGCCCTCCCCTGACGGCCTGATCACCCACAACTGCCCTCCCCTGCCAGCCATCTTGTGGCAGCCATCTTGTGCCCACATGGGGCGACCCTCTTGTGTGAGGGTGTGATGGTCAATTTGCATATTACCTCTTTATTATATAGGACTAGAGGCCTGGTGCACGAAATTCATGCATGGGGTGGGGAGTGTCCCTCAGCCCAGCCTGCACCCTCTCCAATCTGGGATCCCTCTCACAATCCAAGACTACTGGCTCCCAACTGCTCGACTGCCTGCCTTCCTGATTGCTCCTAACTGCTCCCCTGCCAGCCTGATTGCCCCTACCTGCCCTCCCCTGCAGGCCTGGTCCCCCCCAACTACCCTCCCCTGCAGGCCTGCTCCCCCTCAACTGCTCTCCCCTGCCGGCCTGCTCACCCCTAACTGCCCTCCCCTGCAGATTTGATCGCCCCCCCACTGCCCTCCCTTGCAGGCCTGGTCCCTCCCAATTGCCCTCCCCTGCTGGCCATCTTGTGGTGGCCATCTTATGTCCACATGGGGGCAGCCATCTTTGACCACATAGGGGCAGCCATCTTGTGTGTTGGAGTGGCGGTCAATTTGCATATTACTCTTTTATTAGATCGGATAGAGGCCTGGGGCACGGATGAGGGCTGGCTGGTTTGCCCTGAAGGGTGTCCCGGATCAGGGTGGGGGTTTTCTTGGGGCATGGGGTGGCCTGGGTGAGGGGCTTGTGGTGGTTTGCAGGCTGGCCATGCCCCCCGGCGACCCAAGTGGAGGCCCTAGTATCTGGGATTTATTTATCTTCTATAATTGAAACTTTGTAACCTTGAGCGAAGGCCAGGGCAGGCTAGGAAGCTTGGCTTCCTCCATCGCCGGGGAAACCCAAGCCTCCTGCTCGCTCCATGGCTGCAGCCATCTTGGTTGGGTTAATTTGCATACTCGCTCCTGATTGGCTTGTGGGCATGGCTTGTGGGTGTAGCAGAGGTATGGTCAATTTGCATGTTTCTCTTTTATTAGTGTAGATGCTAGAGAGGAGAGGGGACATTCTAGATATGGGCTGTGATCACTGGGAAAATACTCTGTGTTTGGGATTAGCAGGTGGAGAAGATAAGGGTGGAGATAATGAGGAAGAATAACCAAAGACATATATATAGTGTGTGTGTGTGTGTGTGTGTGTGTGTATATATATATATATATATATATATATATATATATATATATATATATACATATATATATATATATATATATATATATATATATTTAGAGATGAAGGGAAAGGGTGAATCATTGATCAGCTGCCTCCTGCATACTCCACACTGGGGACAGAGCCTGCAACCTGGGCGTGTACCCTGACTGGGAATTGAACCATGATCTCCTGGTTCATAGGTCGATGCTCAACCACTGAGCCATGCTGGCCGGGCCTAAACAAAGACATTTTTAAAGGGCTAGTACAGCCTGGCAAGGCAAATGGTTCCTTGGTACCAAAGAGAATAGCACCAAAGTACCTGTGGCTGGGTAAGGCATTACTGGGATTGAATCTCTGGAGTCAGACAGACTAAATAAATTTGCATCTCTGCCACTTACAATGGGGCCTTGGTCAATTTCCCAACCCCTTTCGCTGTTCATTCTTCATCTGTAATCAGGTCCTTGTCACAATACCTTCTTCAGAGAACTGTGTCAATGCTTCAGTGAGGCAATACATATAAAAATCTCTGAAGTGCCTGGCATACCACAATTGCTTGATACATTGTAGTTGTAATTTTATAAAGCAACTATTGGCTCGGTGCATGAAATTTGTGCACGGGGGTGGGGGGTGTCCCTCAGCCTGGCCTACACCCTCTCCAATCTGGGATCCCTCTCACAATCCAGAACCACTGGCTCCTAAGCGCTCACCTGCCTGCCTGCCTGATGCCCCCAACTGCTCTCCTGCCTGCCTGATGGCCCTAACTGCTCTCCCTTCCTTGTCTGATCACCCTAACTGTCTATCTGCTCTCCCCTCCTGGCCTGATCCCCTTAACTGCCTATCTGCATTCCCCTCCTGGCCTAAACTCCCTAACTGCCTATGTGCTCTCCCTTTCTCTCCACGCCTTCAGACCCCAGAGCAGGAGTACTAAGAGCTCTCTGCCGACGTCCCGCCCCAATCCTTGTCTGATCCCCCTGTCTAAATGCTCCCCTCCGGGCAGCGCCACGGGCCTGTGCAGGCTTCCGCCAGGGGGGCCGCTGTAGCCCATTCTGACATGCCCCTAGCTGCCCTTGTCCCTGCCCACCAGCTCCTGTACACACGCACCTTTGACCAGTCGTGACTGGGACACCATTAGAACCAATTAGCATATTACCTCTTTATATATATATAGATTGTTCCTAACTTACCATAGGCCCAGCATCATTCTAATGCAGTGGTTTGCAAAGTGTGGTTCCCTAGAGCAGTGGCATCAGAATCTTATGGGAACTTGTTAGAAATGCACAGTCTTGTGCCCCAGCCCAGACCTACTGAGTCAGAAACTCAAGGGCTGGGAGCCAGCACTATTTCAGCAATCCCACCCCCGGCCCCCACAGGTGACTGTGATGCACACAAAAGTTTGAGAATCACTTTTCTAAGCATTTAACATGAATTGGCTTCATGTATTCCTCATATCAACCCAATGAGTTCGGTACTATCATCTCTATTTTATAGAAGAAGAAACTGAGGCAAAGAAAGTTAAAGTAACTATTTGAGGTCATATAGCTAGTAAAGTAGTGAAAACAGGATTTTGAACACATTTTAAAAATTTCTAAGGACTTGCCTTTGTATCTTTTCACTTCCGTCCCCTTTCTGATCGTATCATAGGCTATTCCCATTTATCCTCATGCCTTTAGCATCCTGCATTTTTAAAAAATCACCACCTAGTGCTTTATCTACAGACTTTCAGACACATGGCTCAACATCCATAATGCTTTGCATGGGGCTGGTCAGAGATGAAAGGGCAGGTATTGCACAGGCCATACCACGTGGATGGTTGATTCTCTGTATATCACTTGCTGAGGTAGAGAAGTCTGATATAGAAAACACTATTGTCTGCAGTGTCAACTTAGATGTCAAAGGACAGTGACTGTTTGGGGAACCATTAGACAAATTATTTTGACCTACTCTAATAATTTAAATAACTTTCATTTTATTTTTGCAAATAAAAATTGAATTTCATGACTTGATCACACCACTAAACCATCTTTGGGCAGAAAGTACAATCCCAAGTGACCTTAGGTGATCATACTTTTATCAATATGCTCTCAATCACCAAGCATATTAGGGTCTGAATAGCATGAACTGGTCTACAGCTTGAAATGGTAATGGTGCCTATTCTCCTTTCTTTAGCAAGCAAACCTTTATTTCTTAGCCATTTGATGGCTTCTTTTCAGGACTGGCTAATATGTCATTAAAAACACAGAGTAAGCACTTTGAGCCAGGCCCAGGATTCTGAAAATGTTGACCCCTACTAAAAGCTAGTTCCTCCTGAAAAAATTATAGCAAATACTTTACTAACTTTGACTCCTAAATATTCAGATGGCAATCATGCCAGGTATCTATACAAAGGGACAAGGGACAACCTAATGATCTTCAGAAAGTGGATATTTCCTCAAAGTATCTTGTTAATTATGACTTTTGTGGGGATAAATTTAAAATATAGACATGTGTAGGAAGATATCTGATATTGTCATAGGAGACAACAGAACTGCAAAGGAAGGTGGGAATTATGGTTATAAGAAAAGAGTTTCCAAAGAGTCACATTATATTCTAAAATTTATTTTTACTTTAAATAAATATTTCAAAATATTGTACAGTTGCCTCATGACAGATTTTTAGAGAGAAATGTGGTAGTCATTAGTTCTTATCACAAATAATTATTTTATTATGGTGAAATCCATGTAACATCATAAATTAATCATTTTGAAGTGAATAATTCAGTGGCATTTAGTACTTTAGACATTTCATGTTTTTATTGGCCTTTGTATATCCTCTTTGGAGAAATGTTTATTCAAGTACTATGCCCATATTTTAATAGGATTGTCTTTTGTGTTAAGTTTTAATAATTACTTATATATTCTGGATACTAGACTCTTATCAAATATATGATCTGCAAATAGTTCTTATTCTATAGGTTGTCTTTTAGTCATAGAAACTTTTATTCTTCTCCTTTTCAATTATCTTATAGGACTACATTCGTCATCACTCCGCAGTTGTGAGAAAAAGTGATATGCATCACTGCTACATGGAATCTCTAGGAGCTAGTGTTCTATTTGACTCAGGTAATCCCAAGTAAATTTCCAGCCATTGGTAATACTAGATCATGGCTTCTCTGTCAACTTGAGCCCTGGAATGAGGATGACATGAAAGAGCATATCAGTTGACCTTAGATGAACATGTGCCATAAGCAAAAAATAAACTTTGTTTTTTTAACTCATAAAGGTTTGGAGTTTTATTGTTGGTACTGAGTATAACAGCCTTTCTTGACTAATTCAAAGGGTCAAAGTAAGTCATTAACTGACTTGTCATGGGTATGGCAGTTATTACAATGCATAATGCTCCATACAAATGAAAGCCTGGGGAAGGAAAAAAGAGGGTTATATCCCAACTGGGCAACCTGCCTTTGCGCTCTCTCTTCTCCTGGGTTTCTATACAATAACTGGTGGTATTTAAGAAAACCTAAATTAGATCGTGCTATTATCTTGCTCAAAATCCTTTTGTGACTTCTCATTGCTCTAAAATCATTAATAAGGTTCCAAACCTTTAGCACAATCAATAAAGCTGTTCATGATGTCACCACTGCCGACCTCTTAAGCATAATCTCATGTTGTTATGCTATTTCTTGAATTTTTTTTAGTAAATACAAATTTTTTCTAAAAAAAACCCACCCTTTCCATCCAAAATTCCAATTCCCTCCCGCCACCCCCATTGTTTCTACCTCAGGACCTTTGTGTTTGTGGTTTCCTTTCCTTGGGATGTTCTTCACCACTACTCTCACCAACTCTCCATCTACCTCTCTACTGAGTCAACTTCAACTCATTGTATAGGTGTATGGATATTAGTATTATTTCTCAGGGAGAGCTTGCTTGATCCCTCACTCTGGTTTAAATATTGTTCATCTGTGCTCTCATAGCACCCAGTACTTTACCTAACCTATCACTCATTATATGATCACTAGTGGCCTGGTGCATGAATTTGTGCACATTAAAAGGAAATTAATTAGAAGACATATTTTAATATTGCTATTCGCCCTTTCTCTATAATAGAAGTGTCAACCAAATTCACGATCGACAATGACAGATTGAAACACACGCACGCGATTGGTGCCGCTGAGAGCTTTATATGTACCATGCATGCGTGAGTCAATTTAGCCTTTTATAGATATAGAATAAACTTGCTTAATTAGACCTGCTTTCTGATGTAGCTAAACTTTTTCCAGCCCAGTGAAGCACCCACCTTCTCTTTCAGCAACATAGCAATAAATATCAACATGAAGCAGATTATTATTGTAGATCACACAGGGAGAACAAGGGTAAAATATTGAACTGCAGCAGTGTTTGACTATATTCTGCGCAGTGAGAAAACCTGAAGTCATTTTTAAGGTCCACCACTTCTAACTTCTTTTCAGTCAGGTCAAGTTTCTAAGCTTTCTAACTCTCTGTTTTCTAGCTGAAACTGGTTTGGTTCAGTGGATAGAGTGTTGGTCTGCGGACTGAAGGGCCCAGGTTCGATTCCGGTCAAGGGCATGTACATTGGTTGCGGGCACATCCCCGGTGGGGGGTGTGCAGGAGGCAGCTGGTCGATGTTTCTCTCTCATCGATGTTTCTAGCTCTCTATCCCTCTCTCTTCCTCTCTGTGGAAAATCAATAAAATATATTTAAAAATAAATAAATAAATAAATAAATCTCTGTTTTCTAGCTAATGAAAAGGAAATAGGATTCCACCAAGTCTCTTATCTACCTACTCCAGGACTTCTGTGAGGATCAAATGAGATGAGGCACTGGGAAAACACTTCAGAGACATTTGGTTAACCCTTTGTACTCGCTCGCTTTTTTCTCAATTCCTTTATTCTAATGCTAACCGTGTCAAGTCACACTCGACATCCGAGTGCAAAAGGTTAAAGTATAAATGTTTGCACCTGGCTATAAAGCAAGTTGTGTTCCTGGGCTAAAGAAACTGCAAGGAGGCTAGTTGCTAGGGATAGGAAGCCGGGTGTTACTATGTGACATCACTACCCTGTGTGCCCACAGCCACTGTTTCTGGGCTGGGCTGGGCTGTGGGCCGCATTTTACACCATGGCAGCATGTGCTGCAATTTGGTGAAGTGTGGCTCTGGGGTGGTGGCGGGGCCTGTGTCCCACTTGGGGGAAGCCTAGTGTTGCTTTGTGGACACCAGATCTGCAGTGCCATTTCTCTGTGCACATCACAGTAGCTCCTGCATTGAGCGTCTGCCCCCTTGTGGTCAGTGCGTGTCATAGCTACCAGGCAGGCAGAGGGACACTTAGCATGTTAGCCTTTTATATATATACTAATGACCTGGTGCACAAAATTCATGCACATTAAAAGGGAATTAATTAGAGGAAATATTTTAATATTGCTATTTCCCCTTTCTCTATAATAGAAGTGTCAGAGATGAAAGAAAATTAGTAAAATGTACATAAAAATCTTCC
The DNA here is from genome assembly GCA_025583905.1 of Ia io. Taxonomy (NCBI): domain Eukaryota; kingdom Metazoa; phylum Chordata; class Mammalia; order Chiroptera; family Vespertilionidae; genus Ia; species Ia io. The sequence goes on from JAJQQW010000001.1 coordinate 74,183,171, forward strand.
TCCTGTCAGAGTCTGGGGCACGCCACGGGAACCATAGTCAAGTCCCCACCCACCCACATGTGCCTTGAAATTGCACGAGACCCAGACCTGGCCGGCCCCACCTCCATCAAGCCCCGCCAAGTGGGGGGTGTGGCCTCAGGTCTCCTGGCCTGGCGTTGGGGCAGGGGATGCGGCCTGAGGTCCCCTGGCCCAGACCGGGGAAGGGGGCATGCCTTGAGGTCCCCATCAAGCCCTGCCAGGCGGGGGGTGCAGCCTCAGGTCCCATGGCCAGGCACTGGGGCGGGGGGTGCAGCCTGAGGTCCCTCGTCAAGCTCCACTGGGCGGGGGACACTGCCTGAGGTCCCCTGTCAAGCCCTGCTGGGTGGGGGGCATAGCCTGAGGCCCCTCAGCCTGGCACCAAGGCGGGGGGCGCGGCCTGAGGTCCCCCAGACTGGCGCCGGGGTGGAGGGTGCGGCCTGAGGTTCCCCATAAAGCCCTGCATGAAGTGATTGAGGCTGGCACCAGCAGTGAGTGCAAGAGGCAGCTGCTGCCCTGATTGCCCCTCAGGAGCAGGGGGAGGTGGAGAAGCCCTCAGGGGCAATCAGGGCCTGCAACCACTGACAGCGCCAAGTGATTGGGACCGGCGCTGGCTACAGGTGCAAGCGAGGCTGGCACTGGCAGTGGGTGTGAGTGATGGCCCTGGCGCCGACAGCGAGTGTGAGTGGGGCCATCACCAGCTGCGGGTACGAGCGGGGGCTGCTGGTCCTGATCGCCCCTCAGGAGCAGGGGGAGGTGGAGAAGGCCTGAGGGGCAATCAGGGCCAGCAGCCGCCACTCACACCCACTGACAGTGCTGAGTGATTGGGGCCAGCACCGGGCGCCAGCAGCAGGTGCAAGCGGACGCTCTGGCACTGGCAGTGGGTGCTAATGGGGGCTGGTGCTGGCAGCAGGTGCGAGCACCAGGCAGGACTGTGGTGCACGGGAGCAAAGAATTTTCAGTAACCACCAGAGGCTTGCCCTGATGACAGCAACCAGTGATCTGCCATGGTCTAGCACCCCCGTTCAACTGCTCCACCATCCCACCATGGCTGATGCCGGCCATGTTCTGTGCTCTCCCTCCTGCTGCTGGCGCCCGCCATGTTCCGCACACATCCCCTGGTGGTCAGCGCACATCATGGCGACTGGTTGTTCTGCAGTTTGGTATATTTGCATATTAGGGTTTTATATATATAGATTATATTACAATGCATTTTATTACCGTATTTTCTAGCGTATAAGATAACTGGGCGTATAAGACTTTCCTGGGTTAAAAAGTCATCTTATACGCCGGAAAATATGGTAGTCCAATATATCTAATCCAGTGATGGCGAACCTATGACACGCGTGTCAACACTGACACGTGAGGCCATTTCTGATGACACGCGGCCACTGAGGCGGCCACATGCCGAGGATGAAACATTTGCTGCTCCTGAGGATGAGACATTTGCGACTAGAGTCTTGGAGTTAGACTCCAACTCCAAGACTCTAGTCGCAAATGTTTCATTCCTCCCCTATTAGACACTCTGTGCCGGAGGTCTGTAGGCCAAAACAACAGAAGTCCGGCACAGAGTGTCTAGTTCTGCGACTTCCAGTTAAGCCGGGATCTTTGCCCTCACTTCCGCTGGCAGAGCAGGGAGCAGCAGAACGCAGCGGGGGATGCATCTCTGGGGGCCCTGCCATTACCAGTAACCAAATAACAGTTAACCACAGCAACCATTATCTACTGTTCTGGGGTGTCGTGGATTTCTAATCCATCATTACTGAGATAAGTGAGGGGGAGACTGGGAGAGGCGAGGGTTTTTGGCGTGCTATGGGTGCTGTTTCCTGCCATTAGAAATAGCGGCAGCCATTTTAATTCACATAAGGAACACCATCTTGCTCCATAGTGCAGACTCCATTTAACGACTATTACTGTTGTGCATCCTTATTAACCCCTATTTCTGCTTATTAACCCTGCGCTTTCCTAAAAGACAGTTATATGCACCATTTTGTGGTTAGTTAGGCTAGTTAACCCTTAATTGCCTGCAGGCCTAACAAGCTATCTATAACTCTATCTTCTGTCACTTGCCCCCTGATGGAGAACCCAAAAAATAAAAAACTAAATTAAAGGAAGTGGTAGTAACAGTGGCCGACCCTTTCAAGAGACAGGACCGAGATATATGGCTTTATAGAAAAAAATGGCAGATCATTTTGCATTCTATGTACTGAAACGGTAGTAAGCAGAACGTGGAATATAAATAGACATTTTGAAACTAATCATTCCCAGCTCTTGGAAAAAAGTGAGGATGAAAGGAAGGAATACATTTCCAGGCAGCTACACCTTTATAAGAGCCAATCTAATTCCATCCTTAAATTTAGGAAAGCCTCTACAAATTTAACATCTGCAAGTTTGAGCATTGCTCACTCTATAGCTCAGCATGGAAAAGCGCTCAGTGAGGGAGAATTTATTAAAGAAACTCTCCTAAGATGTGCACCAGTTCTATTTCACGATATGCAGAATAAAGATGCAATTATTAAGAGAATATCTGAGTTACCACTCAGTAGAAATATCATAAAAGACTGAATAATGAGACTGAACACAAACGTACAACATCAATTAAAGAGAGACATAAGGAAGTGTAAATATTTTTCGATCTCTCTTGATGAAACTACTGATGTCACATCACATGCTCACTTGGCCATTATTGGTAGATATTCTGATGGTCTCACAATGAGAGAAGAGTTGATAAAGTTAGTATTAGTGTCAACAAGTAAATCAGGAAGCAAAATATGTAAGGTTGTTATACAAACATTTCGTGACCTAAGCATTGATATCTCTAAAGTTGTGTCAGTGACGACCGATGGGGCACCAAATATGGTGGAAAAAGTCGGATTTGTCAAATTGTTTACAGAAGCTATTGGACATCCAATTGTGCCTTTTCATTGTATTATCCATCAGGAGGCTTTATGTGCCAAGGCAGGATTCACCGACTTAAACGACTTAATGTCAGTTGTTACAAAAATAGTTAATTTAATAGCTGCTCGCCCCCTTCACAAGCGAGAATTTTCGGCACTTTTACTGGAGGTTGATTCCACCTACAATGGACTGCTGATGTACAATAATGTAAGATGGCTGAGCCGAGGCAAAGTTCTTGAGCGCTTTGTGGAGTGCTTTGAAGAAATTAAGGTATTTCTTGATGATAAGATCTGGGAAACTTTCCTCAGCTTAATGATGATAAGTGGGTCAACACCCTGATGTTTTTTACAGATCTCTCTGTTCATATTAATGAACTGAACTTAAAGTTACAAGGTTTTGGCAAAAGTATTGACGTTATGTTTGGATACATAAAAGCTTTTGAAAGTAAAGTTAAAATTTTCAAGCAAGATGTAGAAACTAAAACTTATAAGTATTTTCCTCGAGTAACAAAGTATTTTGAGAAGGCCAGTGCAGCTGTACAAAATGAAATGGAACGCCTGCATATGAAGTACCAGCATGTTTTAGACTCATTACTTGACCAGTTTAGTGATAGATTTAGTCAATTTAGAAGTCTAGAACAGGCCATGAAAATAATTAAGTATCCTGATGTAGTAGTCTACAGTAGTTTGGAATTAAATGGTTTCCAATGGATGCAAATTGATGATTTGGAGATGCAACTTGCAGAATTTCAAGACAGTATCTGGGCTCAGGTGTTTGTCGACTTGAGGTCAAAGCTTGAGAATCTGGAAAGGTGCCGCTTGGAGAATCAAGAGGAGTGCCACTACGAACAGGAAATTTGGAGTGCCTGGAACTGACTACCAGACACTTTTAGCACCCTGAAAAATATAGCAATGGCTTTACTCACAGTTTTTACCTCTACATACTTTTTTGAGGGCTTACTCTCAGTGTTAAATAATATGAAAACCAACAAAAGAAACAGATTGACAGATGAAGTTAGTAGTGCTTGCTTGGGCCTGAAGTGTACAAAATACCAACCTTCAATTGAAGATTAGCCAATGAAATTCAGCAACAAAAAAGTCACTAATAGGCAGGTTAGTTAAAGAATTCCCCCTCCCCCTCACTTATCTTAGTTCCCGGCACCCCACACAAGCTAAATAATATCAAGACCAACAAAAGAAACCGACTGATGGATGAACAAAGAAGTCACTAAGCAGGTAAGTTAAATATTTACTTTTGGTTTATTAAATACAATTATATATAACAATTATACATTTATGTTATTTAAACTATAAATATCGCAAAATAATGTTTTTTCCTCAAAGTGACACACTACCCGAGTTATGCTCAGTTTTTTGGTGAAGTTTGACACACCAAGCTCAAAAGGTTGTTCATCACTGATCTAATCCATTATATCTAAATAGAGGCCTGGTGCACGAAATTCGTGCACGGGGTCCCTCAGCCCAACCTGCACCCTCTACAATCTAGGATCTCTCAGAGGATATCCTACTGATGGCTTAGGCCCACTCGCCATGGTTCTCTGCTCTCTGCGGGGCCTGGAGGTTTCCCTGCAGCCATGGAGATGAAGCCCCCATGCCCTGCTGTGGCTCTCTGCCTGCTGCCGCCATGTGCCATGTGAAGGAAGCCCCAATGCCCTGCAGTGTGCTCTGTCTGCCCGGCCTGAGGGCTTGACAGACACGGACACACTAAGGAAGCCCCCATGCCCTGTTGTCCGGGCTCTGTCTGCAGGGTCTGGGGGTGTTCCCACCGCCACTGCCCACTAATGAAGCCCCCAAGCCCTGCTGTCTGGGCTCTGTCTGCCATGTCTGGGGACTTCCCTGCCACTGCCCCACTAATGAAGCCGCCATGCCTGGCTTTGCAGGGCCTGGCGGCTTCCCGGCTGCGAGATCAGGAAGCCGCCATGCCCTGCTCTGCTGGCACTGGAGTCTTCCCGCCTCAGCGACCATCAGGAAGACTCCAGGCCCTGCCCAACGCCGGCTCCGTGTGCGCAGGGCCTGGCATCTTCCCGATCGCCGTGGCGACAAATGGGACGACTCCAGGCCCTGCCTTCCGCAGGCTCTGTGTGCGCAGGGCCTGGCATCTTCCTGATTGCCGCGGCAACCAACGGGAAGACTCCAGGCCCTGCCCTCTGCCAGCTCCGTGTGGGCAGGGCCTGGTGTCTTCCCAAACGCCGTGGCGACCAACGGGAAGACTCCAGGCCCTGCTCCTCTGCCGGCTTCGTATGTGCAGGGCCTGGCGGCTTCCCGCTGCAGCAGCACTAAGGAATAAGCCATGCCCTGCTCTCAGTGCTCTGTTTGCTGGTGGGACAGGGACAGGCCAGACACTCCAGCAGCGGGGCTGAGGGGACTGGACGCCGCCATCTTGTGGGTATGGGGGACGCCATTTTGTCACGGAGTGATGCCTAATTTGCATATTACTCTATTATTAGATAGGATCCCATCAATATAGTCCAATATACCATATTTTCCAGCATATAAAACGACTTTTTAACCCAGGAAAATCTTATACGCCCAGTCGTCTTATACACCGGAAAGTACAGTACTTATGTCTTGCCCCAATAGAATATAAACTTCCTAATGGCATAAACCTTTATTGTATTATTTAACATAACACTTGTAGTGCCTTGAACAGTGTGTAGCACATGGTAAGAAGAACAATTACATTTATCTCTTTTAGCCTTATGTCTTTTGCAAATGAGTTAGAAACCAAGGTAGAACTAGGGCTCCATATTCAGTAATAGAGATGACATTATGCTACCTTTACTGCCTTTCATGAATCAATCTTGTAGACCAGAATCAGAATTTACCTTTGGTTCTAAGCATTTTTGAATTTATGAAAAGTGTTCATCTTTCTGAGTAATTGGACTTGGAGTTTTCTGATATTGAAAGGCTAGATTTTTTTTAACATGCCATTTGCAAGAAATAGAGCAGAGTTGCCTATTCATCTGGGGCAGCTCAAGCATGCCTTAATACCCTGAGCCTTTTATGAATATGGCTATGACTACATATCAAGGATAGGATACAGTCTACCACATAGTCCTTATGTGTGCTTTTAACCACAAATACATGATTCTAGTTTCATTTATTTTGGGTTTATTACTATTTCATTTACATCTTATATACACTGAGTGGCCAGATTATTATGATCTCTGAACGCATAATAATCTGGCCACTCAGTGTATATCCTATATAATAAAAGGCTAATATGCAAATTGTCCCCTCAACCAGGAGTTCGACCAGCAGGCAGGACGGCCAACCACCCATGTCCCCGCCCCCTGGCCAGGCTGGCCGGACCCCACCCATGCACGAATTCATGCACCAGGCCTCTAATACACACACACACACACACACACACACACACACACACACACACACTGAGTGGACAGATTATTATGTATTCAGAGATCATAATAATCTGCCCACTCAGTATAAGAAAACACAAATAAGATGTAGGAAGTGTTTTAAATTTTTTCCTCCATAAAACAATGAATTAGCTAAAACATTCAACCTTGCTTGATTGCCCATCTAGACTGTACTGTTTTATTCCACATTCACAAGCATTTATTGAGCAGACTAGCAGTTAACCCTCTTCTAGGTGAGACATACAAAGTAGTATAAAATATGGTCCTTATCTTCAGCAGGTTCACCATTTGGAAAAAGAAATCAGGTGCAACTTTCTAAGTAAATACTTTCATACCTTCTATCCACATAAGACCTGTAGCCATCCATATAGATAGACAAACCTGCTGTTACACTTAGTCCAGTAATATGAGTGATGGTTACATATGTATAGTTTAAGGATGTTAAGTCTGTTTAAGGAAACAGATATAAAAACCCATCTATTTAGAGACTCCTGCATAAAACAGGCAATAAAGCAGCATGAACCTGGATGGATGTGTACACTTCCCAGTTCTCCACAGTGACTTACAACCGCTGATGATAGCACAGTACGAGGAATCTGTGAAGTGTGAGCTGCTCATCTTTGTCAATTTCATAGGTGTTACTATACACTCTAGTCCCACTCTCCCATCAATTATTTTTCAGACTATGGTTATTTGTCTGTATGCTCACCAAGTACAAGTAAAAAGGGGAAAAAGAACCCCATTATATTCCTATTTACAGTGAGGATAGGTAATCTCAAGTCAATTCACCAAGTATAGCAACTCTCAGCAAGACAAGGCCTGGAAAAGAGCCCTCTGTATTGTCCAAGTCAGAGGATGGCATACTTCTTTTCTATAAAGGGACACATAGTAAATATTTTTAGCTTTGTAAGTCATATGTAAATAAATGTGGTTGTGCTCAAATAACACTTGCAAATAAGGTGGTAGGCTGGCTTTGGCCCATTGACCATAGTTTGGAGAACCCCTGGCCCTAGGCAGGAGGGTATCATTCAATGGCAGTACCCAGCCTGTGAAGCCATAGAGTACATTGCTGCCTAAAGCCTGAGATATGTTCCAGAAACAAATATTTCTAAGATACTTGAGTCATCCTTACCCCATCCACAAAATTGGATTTAACGTACAAAATCTATACAGGCCCCAACATCTTTAACATGGTCTGAATGGGTCAGGAAATCACATTTAAGATGAGAGTTGAAAACTAAGCAAAATTAAGCTAAGTAAAGAGGGAGGTAGAGTATTTGGACAGAGGAAGCAGTGTGTATAAAGATAAGGATTTGAGGAAGAAGGTGTCCTCCATGGTAGACACTGTTCATTGCCTCCTTGACATTCATTTACCCTTTTCTTACTCTGAATGTGATTGCAATTTTTTTTTTCAGATGTCCGATCCAATCTGTGGATGGTCAGGATAAGCTGATTAGTTCAAGCTAATCAGTGGATGGCATGCCTTTGTTGACTATCTTATATAATAAAAGAGAAACATATAAATTGACCATACCTCCGCTATGCTCACCAGCCAATCAGGAGGAGTATGCAAATTAACCCACCATCTTTGGCAGGTTAATTTGCATACACAGGTGCTGAGCAGCCTGGGTCCTGGGAACATCCTCAGGACCCAGGCCGCTCCTAGCCTGTAGGCCTGCGCATAGGCCCTGAGCGGCTGGGGTCCCAGAACTCCCCCAGGCCTATGGGCGCAGGCGCCAATCGGCTGGGGACAGGGCGGGACACCTGGGTTGTCGCCAAGTGACAAAGGCAGGCATCCGCTCCGCCCTGGCTGCTCTGGGACAGTGGGCAGTGCATGGAGGCGCGGGGTTGCCGGTGGGCGGGACAGGACGCCTGCCCACCTGCCCACCTGGAGCACACTGCCCAAGGCAATGAAGCCAGGTGCCCGGCTCCGGGCCTGTGGGCAGCGTGTGCAGGCGCGGCAAGGCTGGTGGGTGGGGTGGGGCGAGACGCCTGCCTTCCTTGTCTTAGGTAGCGTGCTCCGGGCATGGGCCGCGCGGGCAGGTGCAGAGCTGCTGGTGGGCAGCGTGCTTCGGGCCAGTGGGCAGCACACGCAGGCATTCCGCCCCGCCCAGGATGCTCCGGGCCTATGGGCAGCGCTCGTGGAGAGCCTCTGGGCGGGGGAGGCGGGTCGGCAGAGGGCAGCCAATACTCCCCACGTGGCAGCCGTGAGCGCGCCAAGTGGAGCCTGCAGGCTGAGCTGAAGTAGTGCCTGCAGGTCAGCAGTGCCGAGGAGTGGCTGTGCAAGTCCCGCCTCCTGGCCCAGAAGGTGCGTGATCGCAGGAACAGCCACCACCGTGGTGGGCCAGATTGAAGTCCTCCTGGCCTTGCCATGGGGGTTTGTGGATCTGCGGAGCCACAGGCCTCGGGTGCGCGCATCCTCTCCTCCCCACTTGGCGTGGGAATGTCCCCCAGCATGCTGTCACCCACACACACCTGCAACAGTCCCGGACCATGGTGTGCGCAAGTTCACCCCCTGTCCCCGCTCCTCCTCTGCACATCCATCAACCCCAGCATGCCTACATCCCCCACAGGACATGTGCACGTCCCCTCCGGCATGCTCACATCCTTTGGAGAGTGTCTGGGTGTTCTGGGTATTGAGGGTGGGCACCTGTGAGATGACAGTGAGAGGGCCCAGTGTGATGCCCTGTCCCACGGAGGCCAGAGCAGCAACGAGATCACCTCTGTGGGGCTAATGCAGGTGCTGAGGTGGGAGCAGGTACGGACAGACACACCTGGCAGCCCTCACTGAGGTGCCTTCGTTCAGTGTTCAAGATCAGGAACCCAGAGGAGGCGAGGAGTTCCGTCCTCTCAGTGAAACGGTGGGATAGTTGGGGGGACTGCAGAGAAGGACTGTGCACTTTGTGTGCCAGCACCCATGAGTGAAGGCTGCCCTGACTGAGCCTCGCTCGCTTGGGGCCTAGCACACTTCTGCCGGGCAGCAGGTGACAGGACGTGCTTTTCCAAGTTAATGAGAAAACATTGATTCTCCCACTGCCTGTCAAGGTGGAAAGTGGAGTGGGGAGACATGCAGGGAGTGAGTGAGGTTCCCTGTCTGGGGGTTCCAAGTCCACCATTGGTTCCTTTCACAGCTGACTAGAGATATACAGGGTGTCCCCCCAAAATGTATACACACTTTGAATACCTACTAATTCCAATGGGTGTAAGCATGAAAAGAAACAACCAACAATGGAGCTGTCATCTGTTAAAAGTACAGGCACAAACCAGCAGTCAGACATTCCCCGAGGGGTCCCAGATTGGAGAGGGTGCAGGCTGGACTGAGGGGTCCCCTTCCACCCCCCCCCCCCCCCCGTGCACGGATTTCGTGCACTGGGCCTCTAGTTACTAATATTTGTCCAGCAGATGCCACCTGACTTAGGTTAGATCAGTGGTCAGCAAACCGTGGCTCATGAGCCACATGCGGCTCTTTGGCCCCTTGAGTGTGGCTAGGCGTTAGAACCACTTCTTCAAAATAGACTCGCCCAGGTCGAAAACCGACTTCTGCGCATGGGCCACGAAGTTTCAATCGCACTGTACGTGTGCACCCACACGTGGTATTTTGTGGAAGAGCCACACTCAAGGGGCCAAAGAGCCGCATGTGGCTCGCGAGCCGTGGTTTGCCGAACACTGGGTTAGATCAATAAAACTTAAAGAAAAAGACCTAGTTGACGCTTCAAGGAGAGATTTTTCCTCCCTCTGTCCTGTTAGATATGATCAAAAAAAGTTTGTGGCCCTTATTTCCATTGGCAATCATTTTGCTACACAGAGGATAACCAGCCTTAACATGAAGCCAAACTGTGGAGAGCTTAGCACAGAACTGGAAGAAATGGAAGTGTTTCATAATAATAATTGAGCAACTATCGATTTCTATCATATCTAGAGTCTGCCATACTTTTGGACCTCCAGTTTTGAGTTAATAAATTCCCTTATTACTTGCGCTACTTTGAGTTAGTGTTTTCTGTTACCTAGAGTCAAAAGTATGCTAACTATAGAGTATTTGGCAGGGTGAAAGAAATTCAGTATAACATGATCATGAAGTCAGAAAAGTAAGTAGGCAGAGGCAAAGTTGTGTGCTAGCAACAAACACGAAGTTCAGGTCTTCCATTCAAGAAGAATTCTTCCACCCAACAGCAGAAAATAAGAGATAGAAAGACAAGGCATGCTTATGCTACTTAAAACTTCATTCTTACAAACACCATAGCTCCATCCATTTAGTACCTATGTACGGGAGTCAGTGTTTATTATGGTTTGTTTAGCTCCATTTTCTCCACATATGTTCCACATCAGCGGTGTTATCTTTTTTTGTGATGGGTGAGCAAATACCTTTTAAGCACAGTAGGGGATATAGAGAAGCATATTGGAGGGGTTGGTGCTGTTTAGGTGTCAGAGTCAAGTCCTAAAACACTTAAAAATATTCTGGAATGGGAAAATTGTAAAAAAGATATGGAGAACAGATCCAGGAGATCCAAACTTTCCAATCACATGAAGAACAGATGAAGTAAATAAAAAACCACAGTTTAGAAGGAAAATTTGAATGCATATATGCATAGCCCATGGACACAGACAATAGTGTGGTAAAGGCCTGGGAGAAACAGGTGTGGGGTGGAGGGGGTCAATGGGAAAAAAAGGGAGGTGACATCTGTAATACTTTCAACAATAAAGATAAATTAATAATAAAGCTGCACTAAGTGACACATGGATAATTTTTTTTTAAGGAAACTTTGAGCTAAAAAGGGTCAATATAATACAAAGTAAATGAGGCAAGCAAGACCAGACATTTCCTGGTTGGAATTTTTACAATTCAAAGTTAATAAGTAAGTCTTATGAACATTTAGCTATATAAAATAATTTCTCTATTTTAAACTAAAATTGTATGGGGAGAAAGGGAGAAATAAAACAATACTGTTATATTTTCTTATCAAGGTTAAGTATACAAGTACAATTTTTAAACACAAAGGTGAATTAAAAGATGTTTAATTTGTTCCAAATATCTAAACAAAAACAAGAAAAAAAAGAAAAATGTAGTATATAAACCAAACAGCATGAAAATATAATATTAAAGCAAAAGGAGCTTATAAAAGATAAAGCAAATATAAATGAGTTAATTCCTGTAATAAGAGTTTCAGACTGAATTGACAAAAGAAAAACAGCTATTGAAACTATGAGATACCTAAAATAAAGTCCCCTAAAAGTTAAAAATATTTTTAAATGGGCAAAAATATAACAGAAAATGAAATAAAAGTGTATAGGTGGCCCTTAATTATCAAAGTAGAATTCAATAAATGAGGCAAAGTCATTTTATGTTGATAAAATAGCATATGGTCAATGAAAATAAGAGGCCTGGGCCTTTATATAATAATAAATAATGTGGCCTGGACTGAGCTACCATTTTCACGTACATTAGCTAATTTAATGTTCAGAGCAACACTATGTAATAGACATGATTATTATTCTCATTTTACAGATGAAACAGCTGAGCACAAAGAAGCTCAATAACTTGTTCAAAGTGCTCACTGTTGAGGACATAAGTGGGTTTGGACCCTAGTCTTTAAGACTTGAGAACCTCTAAGATACTATGTTAGTGTGAAGGAAAGGTTAATCCTTGCATTATCTGCATCGGAATGCTTACTCAAAATGCAAACTCCTGGCATCACCTCAGATACATTCTAGAGCTCTGAAATTTGCATTTTAACAAGTACTCCAGTTCATTCTTATGCATGCTAAAATTTGAGAACCACTATACTACATGTGCTGCCTCCAAGAAAATGAGAGAAACACAGCTGAAGTGGAAATCTTTAATCCGCCCTTTCTATCTTAGAGAGATTAAATAGAAAAAACAACAAATGACTTAAATATTAATCAAGCTGTCAGAACAAAGGTAAAACACTACAGAAAATCTGTATTACTTCCACATATCCCTTGTACAATTACAAAACTGATCACACAGATTCTAAAAGAAAACAAATTTCAAAAAGCAGAGGTAATAAAGGCCACATGAGTTGATCACAATGTGCTAAAACTAAAATTTAACAATAAAAGAAAATGACACAGCTAGTTATAATTTTTAAAATAACTTTCCTAAATAGCTATTTAACAACGAAAACCAAAAGCTTCACTTATAGAACTACTAGAGGTCCGGTGCATGAAAATTCATGCACTGGAGGGGGTTCCCTCAGCCCGACCTGCCCCCTCTCAGTCCAGGAGCCCTCAGGGGTGGGAGGCGGCCCAGCAATCAGGGGAAGGCGATGCCCTATCACACCTCTGCTGCCGCCACGGTCGGCAGTGCAAGCCTCGGCTGGCCTTGGTTCCTGAGCCTCGGGCAGCCCTGGGCAGCTGGGCAGCCGCCATCCAAGGCTTGCCTGCGCCTTGGGCCAGCCCTCAGAGGCTGGGTGGCTGAGGGGACTGGGGGACTCTGGAGGCAGGCATGCAGAGCAGCCGGGCCCACCTGGAGGCGGGCTCAGCCTTGCAGTGCGCCTGCCACCCCGGTGGGGCTGAGGGGACTGGGCGCTGCCATCTTGTGGCTATGGGCGCCACCATCTTTAAGGGCGGGGCAGTCAATTATCATATTCCCTCCTTATTGGCTGTGGGCGCCACCATCTTTGTGATGGCATGAGGGTCAATTAGCATATTCCCTCTTTATTAGATAGGATACTGAGGATAATATATGTAAAAATTTATGAGCCCACCAACCAAAATGTCTAAAATGAGGAAGACAGAAAATAGGTGTTGACAAGTATATACAGCAAGTAGAACTCTTACTAATAGGTGGTGGGAATGAAATGGGTACAATCACCTCCTAAAATGACTTGGCAGTATCTACTTAAGCTAACAATATACCCTATGAGACAGCAATTACTCTCCTAGTTTAATAACCAACAAACAAGTATTCATAGGCTCACCAGCCCTCAAATGGAAACTCCCTAAATACCCAATGTAGAATGGACAAATTGTGGCATACTCACACAATTGAATTCTCTATAGTAGGAGAAAGAACAATTTACAAACATATGAAACAATATAGATGAATCTTATATAATGTTGCATGAAAGAAACCAGATGCATATCCTATATAACAAAGAGGTAATATGCAAATTGACCATAACTCCAACACACAAGATGGCCAACCCCATGTGGACACAAGATGGCCGCCACTAGATGGCCAGCAGGGGAAGGCAGTTGTGGCCGATCAGGCCAGCAGGGGAGGGCAATTAGGGGTGACCAGGCCTGCAGGGGAGGGCAGTTAGGGGTGACCAGGCCTGCAGGGGAGGACAGTTAGGGGTGACCAGGCTGGCAGGGGAGGGCAGTTGAGGGCAATTGGGCTGGCAGGGGAGGACAGTTAGGGGTGACCAGGCTGGCAGGGGAGGGCAGTTGGGGGCGACCAGGCATGCAGGGGAGGGCAGTTAGGGGTGACCAGGCCTGCAGGGGAGGACAGTTAGGGGTGACCAGGCTGGCAGGGGAGGGCAGTTGGGGGCAACCAGGCTGGCAGGGGAGGACAGTTAGGGGTGACCAGGCCTGCAGGGGAGGGAAGTTAGGGGCAATCGGGCCAGCAGGGGAGCAGTTAGGCGTCAATCAGGCTGGCAGGGGAGTGGTTAGGGGGTGATCAGGCTGGTAGGCAGAAGTGGTTAGGGACAATCAGGCAGGCAGACAGGTGAGCGGTTGGGAGCCAGCAGTCCTGGATTGTGAGAGGGATGTCCCAGATTGGAGAGAGTGCAGGTTGGGCTGAGGGACACACCCCTCTCCCCGTGCATGAATTTTGTGCACCGGGCCTCTAGTATTCTATATAATCTTCCTATATAATAAAAGCCTAATATGCTAAGTGTCCGGTAGTCTGGTTATCCGTTCAACCAGTCAAAGCGTAATATGCTAATGATATGCTAAGGCCACTCAACCACTCACTATGACATACACTGACCACAAGGGGGCAGATGCTCCGACCAGTAGGTTAGCTTGCTGCTGGGATCTGGCTGACCGGGACTGAGTGAGATGGGCCGGACATGCCCTGGAGCCCTCCTGCGGTCCCTTCCTGGCTGGCCAACCTCCTGCATCCCTCCCTAGCCCTGATCCTGCACTAGTGGGGTCCCTCAGCCTGGCCTATGCCCTCTGTCAATCTGGGACCCCTGGAGGGATGTCAGAGAGCCGGTTTCAGCCCAATCCCACAGGCCAGGCTGAGGGACACCACTGGTGCACGAATTCGTGCACAGGGCCTCTAGTATTTTCATAATGTACAAAACATTCAAAACTAATCTGTGCTGTTTGACCCAGTGATCCCACTTCTGGGAATACATCCTAAGAATCCCAAAACACCAATAAAAAAAAATTATATGCACCCTATGTTCACAGCAGCATTATTTACAATAGCTAAGATCTGGAAACAGCCCAAGTGCCCATCAGCAGATGATTGGATTTAAAAGCTGTGGTACATTTATACAATGGAATACTATGCAGCTGTATAAAAAGAAGGATCTCTTACTCTTTGAGATAGCATAGAGAGACCTGGGGAGTATTTTGCTAAATGAAATAAGACAGAGAAAGATAAATATCACATGATCCCACTTGTTTGTGGAATCTAATGACCAAAAAACTGACAAACAAAATATGTTCAGAGGCATGAATACATGAAACAGATCGACTAATCTTAGAGGGGTGTGGGTGGGGGGAAGGAATAAATTAACCAAAGAACATATATGCATAGCCCATGGACACAGACAATAGTGTGGTGAAGGCCTGGGGAGGAGGAGGGGCTGGGTCAAGTGGGGTAAAAGGGTGGTGGTGGAAATGGGGGACATCTGTAATACTGGTAACAATAAATGAATACATACACACATACATACATAAAAATAAAATGTCTTTGAGCTGCCAAAAAAAAACAAAACAAACAACAAAACAAAAACTAATCTATGCTGCTTATAAGTCAGGGTAGAGGTTACTTTGGTGGTAGTGACTAGAGTTATCATGAGGGGGCTGGAGTGCTGGTAATGTTTCTTGATCTGGAAGCTGATGACACAAGTGTGTTGATAAATAGAAAACCATTTCATAGTCGACATGGTGGGGATGGAGACGGGGAGACAGGACAGGGTCATGTCTACATTTTAGAAGAATCACTCTACTAGCTATCTCAGAGCAGAATGGAGTGTAGCAAAACTAGAAAGACATTTGTTATGTAGATTATTCTATCCAGAGATGATGGTGACATGAACCCAGGCAGGACTGGTGAAGAAGAAGAGAGCATGCACAAGTCAAATTGTCAAGTGTTCTCCAAGTTTGTATTGAAAGAATGAATATGATTATCTCAGAATTGTCCCCCTAAAATATTTCACGGAATAATTCTACTTCTAGTAATTTATCTTAAGGTCAATTAGAATTACCCACAAAGATGTATGTAGAAGATATTCATAAACAGTGTGAATTAGGTTTTTCAAAACATTAAATATAACCTACAGGTCCAACAGTAGAGAAGAGGTTAAATAAATTACAGTAGAGCACTAAAGTCAAATAATATTTAGCATTAAAAAATCATGTTTTAAAAAAACATTTAATGATCTAGAAAAATTCTCAAAATATAAGTACAGTGGAAGGAAAGCAAGATATAATTTTGTATGTTCCCAATGGCAGAAAAAATATTTTTAAATCTACACGAAAACATTTGTGTGGTAGGCACCACAATAATGTACTCTCACCTCCAAAGATGTCCATGCCCTAACTCCCCAAACCTGTGAATAAGTTACCCTATGTGGCAAAAGGAACTTTGCACATGTAGTTATCTTTAAGGACCTTGAGATGAGGATAGTGGGCCTGATGTATTCACAAGCATCCTTAAAAGCAGAGAATCTTTCCATTGGTATTTTTAAAAATATGTTTCCACTGGTTTCAGAAAGGAAGAGAGAGAGAGAGAGAGAGAGAGAGAGAGAGAGAGAGAGAGAGAGAGAGAGAAACATACATCAGTGATGAGAGAGAATCATCGATTATCTATCAGCTGCTTCCTGCACGCTCCCTACTGGGGATCAAGCCACAACCCGGGCACGTGCCCTGACCAGGAATTGAATCATAACCTCTTTGGTTCATAGGTCGATGCTCAACCACTGAGCCACACCAGCCGGGCTTTCCATTGGTATTTGAAGGAACATATATATCTATGAAAGAAAAGGAAAAGCACAAAGAGATGCAACCTTGCTGGCTTTGAAGATGGAGGAATGAGGCCTTTAGCCAAGAATGGGGATGGCCTCTACAAGCTTGAAAAGGAAATAAAATCTCACTTAGAGCCTCCAGAAAGGAAAGCAGCCCTGGCAACATCTTGATTTTAGCCCAGTAAGGCTTGCATTGGACTTCTGACCCACAGATTTGTGTTGTTTTAAGCCACTAAGTTTGTGGTAACTTGTTAGGGCCTCAAATAGAGAACAGCTCAGTGTGCAAGAAAATAACACCAAGAAGAGTGTAATTACAGTGATTGTCCCCAGGCAGTGGAATTACAAGTGATTCTTACTATCATGACCATGTTTTACTGTAGTTTCTAACTCAGCTATAATGGAAGCAAGGGGAGAGAGAGAATATTGTTAGTTTTCTTTCATTTTGTGTATAAAACCTTATGTATATTTGATTATTTCCTTAAGATTTCATAAAGTGGAATGAGTGAGTCAAAGGCTACAAATGTTTTTAAGGGCCATGAAATTCAATGCAAATTCCCTCCAGAAAGGTTGTACCAATTTTTACTCCAACCCAATATTTCTCTTCACTAAAACTTTGGGTGAATTAGTTCTGCCAGTTCTCTTTCACTCACTTGATGAACCCCAAGTAAGTAAATTAAACAACACAAAAATATAGAGCCAGGAAAAAGGAAGTAAAATTGAAATACAAGTCAAATACTCAATTTCACATTACTTTGTAACATGTATTTGGGGCCACGTCACCCTACAGAGCATGCTAAGGGGTGATTCTTAAGCCACTCAAGGTTAAGACTCCAGTGTAATATTACTTATTTTCTCACCACTTTGTTGAAATCTAGAAGGGCCAGCCGCTTCTTCAAGCTTTCAGAATAGTCTCTTTCTGAAACATCCAGGAGTGCCCATCCTTTCAAAAAGCCATTACTTTGGACTATAACCTCCCTTCTAACTTTTTTTCTTTCTTTCTGACATCTTACCTCTCTCCTAGAGCTTCTCTCTGCAATAGGTTTCCAATACAAGTCCCTAAACACCTGAGCTTTCACTCCGTACTGCTGGGGGCGGGAGCACCATTCTTCAGCTGATTCCAGTCAAAACACTCAGGCTGGCAAATAATTTTAAGGTGGAGATTTAAGAACAAAACTTTTGAAATAGAAACAAAATATATGTGATTCTCATTTGCTACACTGTGTTCCTAAGAACGATCATAAACTGAATTAAAATTTTCACAGGAACAATTATTATTGAAGTTTAGTAACTTCACTAAGGAACCAATAGCAAAAAAAAGTGATAGCTTTAAGCAGTGATACATAATATTCATGCCCTCAACATATTTTGGAGAGCATGTATTATTGTTAATTATCATGTAAAAAAAATGTGGCTATCACTAATCACTATCCCATCTAAATCCAAGTTTTGAAAAAATACAATGTATATCCCACATTGTATATAGTAAATATAGTAAATTACTATCTTTTTCTTGGATTCTTAGAATTTAGAAGACACATGTGGGAATGGTTTAGAAGATAACCCAGCTGTCTTTTAAAAAGCCATCCAAGCAATTTCCAACTGATGTCTTCTTTTTTCTTGATAAATCTCCCAGCACTAAGTAGTGACATTTAAAATTATTCCTCTGACCTTAGAACTACTCTCAAAGTACTAAGTACTCAACAAATGTTTGTTGTTGATGATGATGATATTTTTCAGACCAAAAAACATTTTCAAATCAAAGTAAGGGCTGACCCACCATTTTTCCCCTTCACCCTCTCCTACCTCCCTCAGTTTATTTAAAGGTACAAATGGAACTAGTCAAACACTGAGTGAAGTAATGTCACCAGCAAGCACTAAGTGCTGTTAAGTCACTTTTTTAAGCAACCTTCACTGCCACAGTGGTATGCACAGCTCTATTCAATGTGATGGTTTCAGTATGACTACTCTGCTGTAAAAGATTTGAGCAGCCACCCGGGTATCCTTTGCCCTTGATCCTCTCTCAATCTCAATCCAAAAGAACATCCTTTTTCTTTTCTTTTTTTTCAATATGCTTTTAATGATTTTTGGAGAGAGAGGAAGGGAGAGGGAGATAGAAACATCGATTAAACATCGATTGGCTGCCTCCTGCACCCCCCCACCCCCATTGGGGATTGGGCCCGCAACCTGGGCATGTGCCCTAACTGGGAATCTAACCATGACCTCCTGGTTCATAGGTCAATGCTCAACCACTGAGCCACATTGGCTGGGCTAGAATCTCCTTTTTTCTCACAGCATTTCTTTCTGTTTTATGAAATACAATCCAGCTTTACCTCTTTAAAATTTTTTTCTTATTGCCCATTCAATTGCCCTTACCTGTTTAAACGTCAGAAATAAGCCCTTCTCATTCAATTCCACTCTTTTCAGGACTGTCAATAATGGTCCAATTCCATTTCATCCACACACTTCTTTTTTTTTTAATTTCTTTATTGATTATGGTGTTACATATGTGTCCTTATTCCCTCATTACCCCCCCTATACCCCCCTCATGCCCTCACCCCCCTGTTGTCTGTGTCCATTGGTTAGGCTTATATGCATGTATACAAGTCCTTTGGTTGATCTCTCCCCCTTACCCCCACCCTCCCCTACCTTCCCTCTGAGGTTTAATGGTCTGATCGAAGTTTCTCTGTCTCTTGATCTATTTTTGTTAATCAGTTTATGTTGTTTATTATATTCCATGAATGAGTGAAATCATTAGATATTTATCTTTCTCTTCCTGGCTTATTTCACTTAGCATAATGATCTCCAGTTCCAACCATGCTGTTGCAAATAGTAAGAACTCCTTTTTTACCGCAGCGTAGTATTCCATTGCATCCACACACTTCTTACATTTTCTATGTCTTCTCTCGTCTAGCTTATTCTCCTTAGCTATTAAGCATGATCAGGTATTCCCATATCCTAAAAAACAAAATACCAAAACACACTTTCTCAACTCTGTGACTTTTTTAAAGGCACTTCTTCTTAAGCTAGCACTTACTATGTTCCAGAACATTTATCAAACTCAACTGTTTGCATGATTTATTTAATTTCATCCTCACCTCTACTTTATGAGGTAGGCAATACTTTTATACTCAATAGACAGACAAAACTGAGGCTCCTGAGTTTAAGCAACTTGTCTCAAATCATGCAAGTATTTAGTGGTGGAGCTGGGTCTTAATTACATAACAGTCTGATTCCAAAGCCTAAGATTTTAACCACTGCACTGGGCTTTCTCTCCTATTTCTCTCTTTCTCTTTCTGTTTGTCTGTCGTCCCCTCCCTCTCTCAACCTGCCTCCCTTCTTATTTTCCTCTCCCTCTCTTTCTTGTTTTAAATATATTTTTATTGATTTCAGAGAGGAAGGGAGAGGGAGAAAGAGATAGAAACATCAATGAAGAGAGAGAATCATTGATCAGCTGCCTCCTGAACACCCCATACTGGGGATTGAGCCCGCAACCTGGGCATATGCCCTGACTGGGGATCGAACCATGACCTTCTGGTCCGTAGATCAATGCTCAACCACTAAGCCACACTGACCAGGCCCTCCCTTTCTTTTATTATCCTTTTTCCCAGAAGGATATTCACAGTCTCGATGCTTTCCTACCTCACTCATTTACCTTCTGGCAATGATTTCCCCTTCCACAACTGCATTACAACTAGTCTATCAAGTATATAGAGAGGTTGTCCTTTTTTCCAGTCTCATCTTCTATCTTTCTATAGCATTTGACACAGAGGATCCTATCATCGTTTTTTGTATCCCTTTTCTTCTTGACCACAGTAATACTGCACAATCCGAGTTCTAATGTGACTTCTCCAAAAATTCAGTTGTTCATTCATTCCTTTATCTATTCATTCACCCAATAAATATTTATTGGATATTCATCATGTGTTAGGCCTTGTTCTATGCTCTGGGAATACCACCAGGAACCCAACAAAGTTCCTGCCCTTAGCAGGTTTACCTTTTGGTGGACGATGAGAGGCAATACATATTTTTAAAAAAGAAAAATATATATAACATGTTATTACCAAAAAAGAGGTAAATCTTGGGAAACCGCATTCAGGCAGAGGAACAGCAGAAAGAAAGGCTTCGAGGTAGGAACAGCATGGAAGCCATTGTTGCACAGCATAATGAGCAGGAGAGAAGTAGGTATGCCGGCAGAGAGTGAGACATGGGCCAAGTCATGTAGGGCTCTATAGAACATGTAAGGACATTGGCTTTTGCTTGGGGTAAGATAGGAAGTCATAGGAGGATTTGAACAAAATAGTAACATGATATGACTTTTATTTTAAATAACCACTTTGCTGTGTTGACAATAGACTATAGGAGAACAAAGACAGAAGCAGGAAGACTAAGTAAAAGACTAATGTAGTAATCTCTGTGAGAGACGACTTTGATTTGAAGAAGCATGGTAACACAGAGGTTGTGATATGTGAAAGAATTTGGGATATACACTGAGTGGCCAGATTATTATGATCTCTGAATGCATAATAATCTGGCCACTCAGTGTATATCCTATATAATAAAAGGCTAATATGCAAATTGTCCCCTCGACCAGGAGTTCGACCAGCAGGCAGGCCAGCCAACCGCCCATATCCCCTCCCCCTGGCCAGGCTGGCCGGACCCCACCCATGGACGAATTCATGTACTGGGCCTCTAATTATTTATACACACACACACACACACACACACACACACACACACACACTGAGTGGCCAGATTATTATGTGTTCAGAGATCATAATAATCTGGCTACTCAGTGTATTTTGAAGGTATACCTAATAAGAGGTACTAACAGACCAACTATGGGGTATGAGACAAGGAGAAAAGTCAAGAGTTATTGGAGATCCTCCCTGGTCTGTGTAGCTCAGTTGGTTGGAGGGTCATTCCTTACATGAAAAGGTGGCAGGTTTGATTCTGGGTCAGGGCACATACCCAAGATGTGGGTTTGATCCCCAGTTGGGGCTCATGCGGGAGGTAGCTGATGGATTTTTCTCTCTCGCATCGATGTTTTCTCTCTTTCTCCCTAACCCTAACCCTAACCCATAAATAATTTTTTTAAAAAAGTGTTATTATTGTCCTAGCCGGTTTTGCTCAGTGGATAGAGCTTTGGCCTGTAGACTGAAGGGTCCGGGGTTTGATTCTGGTCAAGGGCACAGGCCCAGGTTACGTGCTCGATCCCCAGTAGGGGGCATGCAGGAGGCAGCCAATCAATGATTCTCTCTCATCATTGATGTTTCTCTCTCTCCCTCTCCCTTCCTCTCTGCAACAAATAAAAAAATACTTTAAAATTTTTAAAAACTGTTATTGGAGATCCAAGTGATGTGGAAATGAAAAAGTATACATGTAATAAGTATAAAATTACAAATGAAAATAAGGTGTGAGGGTAAAATTTTTATTCTTATGTTTAATGCGTGTGGCCCTCCTCCAAGATGGTCCCAGATGTCTTGACTGCAGTGTCGTAAGAGATCCTGAATTAGAACCATACAGCTAAGCCACTCCTGAGTTCCTGACGCACAGAAACTGTGTGACGTAACACATGGTTATTATTTTAAGACACTAAGTTTTGGGCTAATTGGTTTTGCCAGAGACATATGTAATACCACTTTTGGTGCCAGGAATGGAGTGCTACCATAATAAAACTCTAAAATATAGAGAAGCTTTGGAACTAGGTAATGAGCAGAAACTAGAAGGATATTGAGGAGATGTTAGAGAAAACCTAAAGAACATTAACAAGACTGTTAGTAGAATCCTGATGGGCTTTAAGGAAGCTGCAGATGGTTTAAAAGAAAGTGAGAAAATGTTATTGGGAACTGAAGAAAAGAGGATCCTTGTTATATAGGGGTTGAAAGTTTAACAACACTGTCACCTGTGCTAATAGGGAAAGTAGGAAATATATGCAGGGAACTGGGTGATCTAGCTATAGAGATTTTTAGGCAGAGTGTTGAGGGTGCCTCCTAATGTCTTCTTGCTGTTGATAATAAAATATGGCAAGAGAATGCTAAGCTTAAGAAAGGACCAGGGTACCTCGCAGCTTTTAACAAAAAGGAGCCAGTCTTAAAATTCAAAAGTTGCTGAGAGAGTAAATCTTATATTTATTATTTTTTATTTTTATTTATTTCAGAGAGAGGGAGAGAGAGATAGAAACATCAATGATGAGAGAGAATCATTTATTGGCTGCCTCCTGCTTACCCCATCCCCCTGGGGATCAAGCCCTCAACCCATGCATGTGCCCTTGACCGGAATCAAAATTTGGACCCTTCAGTCCACAGGCCGATGCTCTATCCACTGAGCCAAACTGGCCAGGTAGAGAGAGTAAATCTTAAAAGTTCTCATCATAAGAAGAAAAAAAAAAGGGTGAAACCAAGATGGCAGCATAGGTAAACACCTGAACTTGCCACCTCGCACAACAACTTCAAAACTACAACTAAAAGACAAAACGGACATCATCCAGAACCACAGGAAGACTGGCTGAGTGGAAATTCTACAACAAGAAGGGAAGAGAAAACACACTGAGACTCAGAGGAACTGCAGAAGGCAGAAGTATGAAGGCGTGCGCGGAGAGGGCTGGCAACTGAGTACGCGGCTGGCTTTTTTAAGCTGGGGGGAGACACAAGCTCCTGACTGCTCTGAACTCCAGTTCCGGGCGAGACTCTGGGGACCCAGACTCATATGGGGAGAAACTGGACTGTCTGGAAGCGGGCAGAACTCGAGGGCAGCTTTCTCTCAAAGGTGCTTGCAGCGATTACCACGAGACACTGAAACCCAGGGGCCTCTTAGGGTAGGGCTGACAGGAAGCTATTGCTGTTTGCTCCGCCCTGAGACTCTGCCCCACCCAAGCTGTGTGCAGAGGCTTTTGCATATGAATGGCCTAGTCCCTTGAATTCTAAACTTACCTATCAACCTGCAGCTGAGTCAGAGATACCCAGAACACCCAAAAGAAGGCCCAAGGCCCCACAGCAGCTTGCATTGCTTCACAGCTGGGCCTCATCTGGGCACCTCCAAAACCGAAACAAAGAAGAGGAATCTGCAGATCTCTCAGTAGCTCCTGCTGGGTGGCCTCAGGCAGAGGCTAAATTAGCACCTCCTTGGAGATCCAAGAGCCAGTGTATCCAGGGGTCAGAGTACGACCACCCAGATTACAACTCCTCAGATCCATAAGGGACACACTCAGGGGGCAGACTCAGTGAGCACAAAAGCCCCACTGAAGCAAGTCTTGCCTCATAAGGGTGTCTCCAGCACAGAAGTTCTCCCATCGTAGACACAGCTGATCCTCACAGCCAATTGGCCTGGAGGTCAATTCCTCCCAGTGATACCAACAACAATCAAGGCTTAACTACAACAAGACTGTGCACACAGGAGAAACCAAGATGGCAGCACAGGCAAACACCTAAACTGCAGCCTCACACAACAATTTCAAAACTACAACTAAAAGACAAAACGGACATCATCCAGAACCACAGGAAGGCTGGCTGAGTAGAAATTCTACAACTAGAAGGAACGAGAAAAGCACACTGAGACTCACAGGAGCTGCTGAAGGCAGAGGTATGGAGACGCGCGCACGGAGAGGGAGGCGCGCCAGCGGAGAGGGCTAGCAACTGAGTATGCGGCTGGCTTTCTCAATCAGGAGGGAGACAAAAGTTCCTGACTGCTCTGAACTCCATTTCTGGGCGAGACTCTGGGGACCCAGACTCATACGGGGAGAAACTAGACTGTCTGGCAGCGGGTGAAATATAGGACAGCTTTCTCTCAGAGGTGCTTGCAACAATTACCCCAGGACACTGAGACACAGGGGCCTCTTAGGGCAGGGCTGACAGGAAGCCATTGCTGTGTGCTCCACCCTGAGATGCCGCCCCATGAAGCCATTGTTGTTTGCTCCACCCTGAGACTCCACCCCATCCAAGCTGAGCGCAGAGGCTTTTGCATATGAATAGCCTGATCCTTTGAATTTTAATCTTACCTAACAAACTACAGCTGAGTCAGTGAGACCCAGAACATCCAAAAGAAGGCCCTAGGCCCCTCAGCAGCTTGCATTGCTTCACAGCTGGGCCTCATCTGGGCACCTTCAAAACCAAAACAAAGAAAAGAAATCTGCAGATCTCTCAGTAGCTCCTGCTGGGTTCCCTCAGGCAGAGGCTAAATTAGGACCTCCTTGGAGATCCAAGAGCCAGTGTACCCAGGGGTCAGAGTGGGACCATCCAGATTACAACTCCTCAGATCCATAAGGGACACACTCGTGTCTCATAAGGGTGTCTCCAGCACAGAAGTTCTCCCATTGTAGACACAGCTGATCCTCACAGCCAATTGGCCTGGAGGTCAATTCCTCCCAGTGATACCAACAACAATCAAGGCTTAACTACAACAAGACTGTGGACACAGCCCACAAAGGGGTGCACCAAGAGTGTCCACCTCAGGTAACTGGGGAGGCTGAGCCACTGGGCCCTATAGGACACCAATTACGCAAAGCCACTCTATCAACACAGGGAAGCAGCCAAAATACGGAGACAAAGAAACAGGTCACAAATGAAAGAAATGGAGGAAAGCAAATGACTGGATATATAGTTCAAAACCACGGTTATAAGGTTTTTCAAGAATTTTCTAGAAAAAGCCGATAAATTTAGCAAGACCCTCAAGGATATGAAAAAGGACCAACTAGAAATTAAGCATACACTGACTGAAATAAAGAATAATATACAGAGATCCAACAGCAGACTAGAGGATCGTAAGAATCAAGTCAAATATTTGAAATACAAAGAAGCAAAAAACACTCAACTGGAAAAGCAAAAAGAAAAAAGAATCCAAAAATATGAAGATAGTGTAAGGAGCCTCTGGGACAACTTCAAGCATACCAACATCTGAATTATTGGGGTGCCAGAAGAAGAGAGAGAGCAAGATACTGAAAACCCATTTGAAGAAGTAATGACAGAAAACTTCCCCCACCTGGTGAAAGAAGTAGACTTACAAGTCCAGGAAGCTCAGAGAACCCCAAACAAAAGGAATCCAAAGAGGACCACACCAAGACACATCATAATTAAAATGCCAAGGGCAAAAGACAAAGAGAGAATATTAAAAGCAGCAAGAGAAAAACAGTTAGTTACTTACAAGGGAGCACCCATACGATTGTCAGCTGATTTCTCAACAGAAACTATGCAGGCCAGACGGGAGTGGCAAGAAATATTCAAAGTGATGAATAGCAAGAACCTACAACCAAGATTATCTACCCAGCAAAGCTATCATTCAGAATGGAAGGTCAGATAAAGAGCTTCACAGACAAGAAAAAGCTAAAGGAGTTCATCACCACCAAACCTGATTATATGAAATGCGGAAAGGTATTCTTTAAGAAGAGGAAGAAGAAGAAAAAGGTAAAGATAAAAATTATGAACAACAAATACATATCTATCAACAAGTGAATCTAAAAATCAAGTGAATAAAAAAATCTGATGAAAAGAATAATCTGGTGAATATAATAGAATCAGGGGCATAGAAAGGGAGTGGACTGACAATCCTCAGGGGGAAAGGGGTGTGGGGTGTGTGGAAAGAGACTGGACAAAAATCGTAAACCTATGGATGAGGACAGTGCGGGGGAGGTAAGGGCATGGGGTGGAGTGGGGTGGAAACCGGGTGGAGGGGAGCTATGGGGGGAAAACAAGAGGAACAACTGTAATAATCTGAACAATAAAGATTTAAAAAAAAGAAAGAAAGAAATACAACCTCTGTGGAGCGCAATAAAGCGAAGCACCATGTAAAAGAAAATGAAAAAAAAATGTCACTATGTGAGGTGATTGATGTTAACCAAACTTATGGTAACCATTTCACAATATATACATATATGAAATCATTATGTTGTACACCTTGGATTCATATAATGTTATATGTCAATTCTATCTTGAAAAAAAACATAAATAAAATTTATATTTCAATAAAACATGAAATATTAAAAAAAAAAAAAAAGGAGCCAGAATGCAGGATCTGAGAATTCTCAACATCTCCAGATGGCAGACATTGCTAACCTTAAGGGATGGCTCAGGGGCAAGGATCAAATCCTGTTCACTGTCAGGAAAATGGGATATAAAGACAGAGATCAGACTGTGGCTGTAAAATTAATACCTCAAAAAATGCAACACAGTGCTTCACAGGTCCATTTATTTAAACAATAAGGCTTTTAAGAAGCTTAGGAGTGATGTTCCTCATCAGTTTCAGCAAAAGCCCAAGTTAGAAAACTGCTTATCTGAAGATTTTATCTAATGGAGTGAACCCCCAATAAGATTCATAGTATATTCACACAGTTTTTAAAAGAATTATATTGGAAAAAATACTGCTAGCTTGTATTGAAAAGGACAGAAAAGTACAACATGAAAAGAGGACTTTGAATCCCCAAACTTCTCCAGATGGGAAACAGGTTGAGAAAACTACGCAACTTCAAACAGGGACTCAGATGCTTGAACCAAGAGCACAGGAGGCAGAGCCAAGGATCATGCAGAATAAGTCCTGGGCAGGAGGAAGATTTGAAACTAATCAAGAAATTTGCCTAGCTAAATTTCAGAATTTCTTAGGACTAGGGCAGTGGTTGGCAAACCGCGGCTCGCGAGCCACATGCAGCTCTTTGGCCTTTTGAGTGTGGCTCCGCGTTAGAACCACTTCTTCAAAATAGACTCGCCCAGGCCGAAAACCGACTTCTGCGCATGGCCCACGAAGTTTCAATCGCACTGTACGTGCGCACCCACATGTGGTATTTTGTGGAAGAGCCACACTCAAGGGGCCAAAGAGCCGCATGTGGCTTGCGAGCCGTGGTTTGCCAACCACTGGACTAGGGTGCCTCCCAGTTTTTTTCCCCTCTTGAGCGAGATGCCTACAATGGTTATAATAGCTATGCCTTTCCCTCTATTGCATATTGGGCATGTGGAGAGCAACTAGGTTATCTCTTTAGTTGATAAGTCTTTGTATCAAGAAGAACCTTTCTTCCTCATGCACTGCTGGTGGGAATGCAGACTGGTGCAGCCACTGTGGAAGACAGTGTGGAGTTTCCTCAAAAAGTTAAAAATGGAACTCCCATTTGACCCAGTGATCCCACTTCTAGGAATATGTAGACAGTGCCTGGGAAGGCACATGGGCATTTCTTTAATTATCGTCAGCTGAACTCAGGGCGATAGGCAGAGCCACGCCCTGGGAACATGCTTCCCCAATAAGGCTGGACATGTTATCAGTACTGACTTTTACCTTTGTCCAGGTGTCAGGAGCGGGCTTTGATATGTAAATCCAGGCAAGCACCAGGAATGCTAGGGCCTACTCAAGAATGCAAATAAGCTCCTTTGATCCTAAGTTTTGGTGATGCTTCCTGGTATTTGGGGGTATAAAATAAATGTGCTGCGTGGGCTCAGGGTCATCCTGTCCCTCCATCAGAGTGGCAGCATCCCACCCGGCTCCCAGCTCTTTAAATCTATCTCTGCATCTTCTTTCTATTTTTCTTTCTATTATTTCTCAATTCCTGGCCGCCTCCACTTAGAACCGGTTCTTTCATCTCTCTTTCCGTGCTGGACGCGGAAAAGGGAGATCCCCACCATATCTGGCCCCAGCCGCATCTGGCCCCCGCAGGAATATATCCCAAGAAACCAGAAACACCAATCAGAATGGATATATGCACCCCTATGTTCATAGCAACACAATTTACAATAGCTAAAATTTGGAAACAGCTTAAGTGCCCATCAGCAGATGAGTGGATTAAAAAACTGTGGTATATCTACACAATGAAATGCTATGCCACTGTAAAGAAGGAACTTTTAATATTTGCAACAGCATGGATGGAACTGGAGAGCATTATGCTAAGTGAAATAAGCCAGCTGGAGAAAGATAAATATCACATGACCTCACTCATATGTGGGATATAATGATCAACATAATTTGATGAACAAAAATAGATCCAGAGACAAATGGCAGGGGAGGGGGGGGGGGCGTTAGAGAGCAACTGAAGGACTTGTATGCATGTATATTAGCATAACCAATAGACACAGACACTGGGGTGGTGGGCTTGCTCGGAGTGGGAATGGTTGGGGGGGTGAATCTTTCGTGGCCAGAGGGAAGACTGTGGTAGCAAGCCTTCAAGACTACCTTTAATGATTCTTGCTTCCTGATATTTATGATCTTGAGTAGTCCCTTCACACACTAACAGGCCTGAGCTTTGTAATCAGTAGAATAGTGCCAAAATGATGGTATGTGACTCCTGAAGCTAAATGATCAAACAAAAACAACAACATAAAACAACTTTGTGACATTTATCTTGCTCTTTCTTAAATCACTTACCACTCTAGGGGAGGTCAGCTATCATGTTGTAAGATACCCAATTAAGAGGTCCACATGGGGAGAAACTGAGGCTTCCCACCATCAGCTAACAGAGTTGGTTTTGAGCCATCCGGAAATAGATCCTACAGCCTCAGTCAAGCCTTGGCATGCGTGCTGCCCCAGCCGACATCTTAACTGCAGCCTCGTGAAAGACCCTGAATGAGAACTTCCAAGTTAAGACACTTCTGGATTCTTGACTTACAGATGTGAAATAATATGTGTTATTATTTAAGTTTTTGGATAATTTGTTATACAACAATAGAGAGTAACAGTTGTTATGGGATGAGAAAAAGTATCACAATAAATAATTTACTTTTTTAAATGGTGACAAATATCACAAACATGACACAAATCCAGGAAAATAACATTATACTCATTAAATAAACTGCCTGGTACACTGCTGTACTATCTTTTTGCCTATAGTTTTTTTGTTTGTTTGTTTGTTTTGCCACCTTCTCAATATATTATTGGTAATGTCATATATAATTGATGGATTTTTGTCAAATTTGATTAAATTCTATTAAGTTTATTTAATTTATGAGTTGTAAGATTCAGAGTATTTCAAATTTTCTTGTACAGTGACTAATATTAAATACTATTTGAATTGATGACACTCATTAACCACTTTGGAGTCAATGTGCTCATTGTAGTGGCATTATTATGAGTTCTATGTTATCTTCATCAGTGTCAGTATTTTGTATCAAATCAGCAAAAATTTTAAATCTTCCCCTGATAAATCACACATGATTCACTTTTCTTCACTATTTGGACTCTTAAACAATCCAAGAGCCTACTCATTGCTTCTATTCAAAATTTATATCTTTCTCTTAATGAATTACTGCTTTTGGCATAACCTGGAAAAAAATGTTTCAATTCACTTCTCTCGATGTCAGGATAATTTCTATTGATTCAATCACTCATCTTTATCACTTTGGCTTTATATCATTAATTTTTTACCTGAATTTTCTCTCTCTGCTTCAATAAATAAATTTAAAGATGACAAAAGGAGTACCTTTTATATTCAGCCAAGTCAGGAGTCTGTACATTTTCATTTGTTTTAAAGAACCTTTCCAAAGCATTTTTTTCAAATTTGCTTCTTAACATCAGAATAATTTATATCTTACTTCATAAATTTTATAAAACCATATAGGAATACATATCTGCTCTTAGGGTCTTAGCAGGACACATAAAAGGAAGGAGACCTGGAGACTTTATTACCTACACAGTAAGTCAGACTCTGGTTCTAAGAAGCTGCATGAACAGTGATATCCTTCACTGAGATCAAGACGAGTGTGGCAGGCTTGGGAGAAAACCAGGAGTTCCTTTTTAACATGTTCAATGTGAGATATCTAGGTAGGGTGACCATATAACTTCTTATACAAACTACTAGTAGTCCTGTGCACGAATCCGTGCACCAGTAGCTCTCTGCGGTGCCTGGCCACTCCGTGTCTGCTGCCCCGAGGCTCTCCATGGCCCAGAGGCCCATCCGTGGCCGGGCACAGAACGCTTGCCTTGTTGCCATGGCAACAAAACAAGCATTCTGCCAGGCCACTCACACTGCCCGCTCCCAGCAATCGCCCCCCCCGGGACTGGGGGACTCCAGTGGGGCTGAGAGGACTGGATGCCACCATCTTGTGGCTATGGGTGCCACCATCTTTGTGACAGTGACGGTTAATTTGCATATTACCCTTTTATTATATAGGATTACACTTTTGAGTGAGAAAGAGAATACTATTTATAAACAATAGGTATAAATCAGACTGTCCCAGACAAATGCCAAGTCATCCTATCTAAGGAACATCCAAGTAGATATACAGAGTGGGGCAAAAGTAGGCTTACAGTTGTGAATACGCAAAACACAGTTTATTCTCCTATTACTATTGATTAATTATTGTATTATTTTCCATACTAACAACTATAAACCTACCATTGCCCCACCCTGTATTGAGTAAAGAATTGTTTATAGAAACTTAAGAGTTCAGAAGAGAATTTCTGACTCAGAGGTGTAAATGTGTGTGAAGTGCATTAGTATTTAAATGCTATTTAATATCATGAAACTAAATAAAATTACTGAGAGAAGAAATGTAGCTGGAGAAGAGGAAAACACTGAGATCTGAACTCTTGAATACTCACATTTTAGAGGTCAGGAAAATGAGGACTAACCAGGTAAGAGAGCCAGAGAGATAGGAGAACCAAAAGCATGGTGCTCACAAGCCATGTAAACAAAGGGTTTCAAGAAGTGTGTGATCAGTTGGAGCAAATGCTGCTAAGTAGAACAATGAGAACTCAGAATGACTTTTGGATAGAACCAGCGATATAATTTTATGGGTCCAGTGAAAACATGAAAATGTGGGACCCCTTATCTAAAAGTTATTAAGAATTTCAGGATGGCAACAGCAGAGCATTAAGCCAAGCACTGGGCTCTTCTAAGCATGTGGCCCAGTGCTATTCCATAGGTTGCATGCCATAAAACTGGCCCTGTCTTTGGATCTTACAATGGGGCGGCGGGGGGTGGGATTGGTGACAATTACTGGAGCAGTTTTGGTAGAGTGGTCAGGACAAAAACCTAACTGGATTGGTTTCTAGAGAGAATGCAAGGAGTGGAAGTCTGGATATCAAGGTAGATAACTATCTGAAGGTTTTCTTATTTTCTTTTTTTCCTTTCCCTTTTTAAATTTTAGCAGAGATATGGGTTGGTGGCTGGAGGGAGTGCTGAGATCAAGGGCATGTTTGTTTAAGATGAAAGAATAACAGAATATTTCTGTGCTGATTACAATGATCCATTAGAGGGGGAAGTTTTGATGGTGCAAAACAGCTGGGCATTTATGAGAGTGATGTCCTTGAGGAGGTGACAGGGGATGAGATTCAGGACACACATGAAGGGGTGGACAGGTCTTCCATTTTAACAGAAGGAAAGGCAGAATATCTGTTATAAGGTATAGAGATATTGGTAGACTTGGAGGTGGGACTGTGAATAAATTCTCTTCTGATTGCTTCCATTTTCCAGACCATCAGTTGAGAGTGAGGAATGAGTGAGGTTTGTTGGAGGTTTGGGGAATGAGAAGGTGCATTTTGTTTACTGTTAGGCAATCTACATTACCACATTATCTAGTACATATTAGGCATAACTACCCATGAAAAGTCATCAAATTCTCTTCTTTATATTCTCAGGATATCTCTTGATTTTGTCCCTTTCTTTGCATCTCACACTAACCACCCTGTTTTAGGCATGCAGCTTTCCTTGCCTAACTGGTCTCCCATCTTTAGTGTTCCTTCTGCCAAACTATCTCCCAATCCTATATAATAAAAGCCTAATATGCTAAGTGTCTGGTTGTCCAGTCATCCGTTCAACCAATCAAAGTGTAATATGCTAATGAGATGCTAAGGCTGCTCAACCACTCACTATGATGGGCACTGACCACCAGGAGCAGATGCTCTGATCGGTAGGTTAGCTTGCTGCTGGGGTCTGGCTGATCAGGACTGAGCGAGATGGGCTGGACATACCCTGGAGCCCTCCTGTGGTCCCTCCCCAGCTGGCCAACCTCCTGCGTCCTTCCCTGGCCCCGGCCCCAGCCCCAATCATGCACCGGTGGGGTCCCTCTACCTGGCCTGCACCCTCTCACAATCCAGGACTCCTCGGGGGATGTTGGAGAGCTGATTTCAGCCTGATCCCACAGACCAGGCTGAGGGACCCCCACCTGTGCATGAATTCATGCACCGGGCCTCTAGTAAGGTAATAATATGCCTGTGTTCCTCAATACCAGACTGTTGAGTGAATTCATAAACAAATAAATGACTATACAAACATTAAAATTTGACAATTATAAACACAATGGCTCTTTACAGAAGAAACTAAATCTAATCTGAAATGGAATGTTTCAAGCTTGGATTTACAGAACTCTCAAGTATGAGGGCCACATACCCTGACAGAGAAAGAGAGAGCAATAGAAAGAGTATTAAAAGTAAAATTATTTCACTCTTGCCCTTATATCAGAGTAACTTTTGTTTTGTCTCTAGAAAAATAAAAATAAGTGAACTTATATTACTTGCCTGAAAATAAATGAACATTTTTAACTTTAAGACTTTAAAAAAATGTGTATTTGTTTTCTAATAGAAAAGCAAATATATGCTCATTATAGGATATTTGAGAATAAAGTATAAAAGATCAAATAAAAACACCATCAGAGATATTCATTAACATGAATGTTTCTTTTTTCCTAGTTATATGTTTTAATTAAGTTCATACTGTTACTGTTGTAATTAGATAGTTATTAATAGTAGGAAGGGAGCAAAGGGGAAGCCAGACATTATAAGCATGGCCATCTGGGCAACTTCACCAGGAAACTACAATTTCACACTCCCCAGGAATGTGCCACGCCAGCACGGCCAAGGGTGACCCTGTGTGGGGGCAGCTGAAAGGCTTAGAGAAGACAGACAAGCAAATGAAAGCTGGGTCTCAGTGGGACGCTGCTTCTCTGAGAGACAGCGACTGCACCCACAATCCGTGTCTTTATTTTATAGCCAGATTTCCATGAGGCAAAGTAAGGGCATGGTCAACATGTTTACAATATTCTCATGGGTTTCGGTCCTACTCAACTACATGCACCTGAACTCTATCAAGCCTACACTACTCAGGCACATTGGGCCACGCGTTCACACCATAGGTTCACGCTTACAACTATAGCTGTTAGCTATAATTATGCTGGGAGGGCCCTGCCCTCCAAGCTGGGACTTGCACGTGGCCATGAGAGGACTGTGCCCTCTCATCAGTCCGAGGCTTGAACCTGTCCAAACACTGTAGCCGCTCTCCACACAGGAAACCACCAGTCTATTCCCTGCAGATCACTGGGGTAAGGGGGCCACCAAAGGGAGATGGGCACATGTGCAGTGAAGTAGGGGTGATGAAGGGATAGTGCCTGTCAGTCTAGTCTGGAAAAAAAAGATAATTGGCTAGGGGGTGCAGAGCCACTGCAAATGCATAAAATCCTGAAGGCTTAATTGGTCATGCTCCTAGTTAAAATCCCCCAGATAAAGAAATTCTTGCCCTCTGGTTTGTCTCTTGTGCTCCTGGTTTTGTTCCTGCTTCCTTGCATTTGCCCATGTTCCTAGAAGCTGCATGGCCCACAGCTATGCAGACTACACACACAATGGACTGATGGACTGCAGCTGGGAACACAAGCTATGCTAGCCTGATGCTGGACTGGACTGTGTAAATACGGAATGGCAACTTCGGGCAACGGCTTTAATCCTAGCTCTGCTAAGGACACAGCTACCGTATTTTCTGGCGTATAAGATGACTGGACATATAAGACGACCCCCAACTTTTCCAGTTAAAATATAGAGTTTGGGATATACTCGCCATATAAGACTACCCCTCTTCCAACGCACACCAAATAAAAATTAAAAAAACATCAGATTTGATTTCAATATGGTAATTTTAATTCAAATGCTTATGACATGCATGTACTTAGGAGGAAAACTGTCACTTATAAACATAAGGCTGTTTGTCATCAAACATGTAAACATAAAACAGTGTAAATGGATTAAACTTTTCCTAATTCACTTTAAAGCTGAAAGGAAGAATAAGATAATAAACCCATGGGAGCTGCCATGCTGTATGTTTTCTAAGTTGTCAACCAAACTGGAACTGATGATGATAGGAGGAAGATAACAAACAATAGAGAGAGAGCAAGTGCCGGGCAAGTCCCTGGCGAGTTAGCAATGCTGCTTCACTGCAGTCCTCAGGAGCGAGATCTGAGAGGCAGAGGAGGAGGTACGGTAACAGGATACAAGGGCGGGCCAGACGGGTGAAAGAGGCATGTTTTTCTGGGCACAACTCTATCTCTTTTTTCCATACCCCGGGCGTCCCGGATGCCTGCAGCTTGCTCCACCCTTCACTTACACCTTCCCGGTGAGGCGCCCCCTCACCTTGTCATCGGGACCGAGTTAAGTCACTTCTTTCAACGAATCCTGGTGAGTGGATTTTCTTCTACCGTACTTGTACAGCGCCGCCCTTGCTGCTTTCATTCGGTCGCCGCATATGGTGGGGGGGAGCTCAAAAACGGCCGCGGCAGTATCCACACCGTATGCGGCGAGCACCCGGCCGCACTCCATTCATTTCAATGGAGCCGGATGGAGACCGTATGCAGCACAAAAAGGAGCCGACCAGAGACACTTGCGGTCTCCGTCCGGCTCCATTGAAATGAATGGAGTGCAGCCGTTTTTGAGCTCCCCCCACCGTATGCGGAGACCGCAGATTCTCCTGTCTGGCTCGGAAGTTTTAGCACCCGCCCTATAAGACGACACCCGGCATATAAGACGACCCTCGACTTTTGAGAAGATTTCCTTGGGTTAAAAAGTCGTCTTATACACCCTAAAATACGGTACATTTCTTCCATGGTGAGATGGAGGGAAAGGGGACCTTGGAAACACAGGGGTTTAATTCCACACAAATGAATGCCACTCATTCTCAACCAGTGGGGACATGGAGAACTCACCGTTGATAACAATACTCTTCTTAAAGTTTTGTATTCTGTTATTTTTATTCAGTTATATTATTTTTAAAATCTGTTATTAAATGTTCTTCTAAAGCATTTGTTATAATGGCTGCAGCATATTTCTATCATACAGGCATTCATAATTTAAGCACTTCTTTACAGTTGGTCATTCATGTTAAGACTTTCTTTTTAGACAAGCTAAAAATATCAGGAGACAAAAGTACAGTCATGGCCTGGCCGGTGTGGATCAGTGGTTGAGCATTGGCCTACAAACCAGGAGGTCACGGTTTGATTCCCAGTCAGGGCACATATCCAGTTGTAGGCTAATCCCCAGTAGGGGATGCAGGAGGCAGCCAATTCATGGTTCTCTCTCATCATTGATGTTTCTCTCTCTCTCCCTCTCCCTTCCTCTCTGAAATCAATAAAACTATATTTTTTAAAAAGTACAGTTATGATAGTTATCTTTCTATCAAATGATGATTTCATGAGTTCAGAGAATGGAATTAAGTGGGTAGTTTTCAGCTTCTTTTTTTTTTTTCTCCTTGATCTTTGTCACATCATCTTATATCTTCTATCTAAAATAAAGTTTATACCCTTCCTTCTGAAAAATAATTCCAGGGAAGCAGTCTACATTTTTAAAAACCATCTGAGCTCTGAAGCAATCAGTTTTGCTACTCTACCTTTTTTGGCTTCTTTTAATCCTTTAAGATAACACAGCAGGGACAAAACACTTGAAAGAAAAATACCGGTATAAAAGCTACACAATCTTTTTTAGATAGTGTTGCTACATCACTTTTTAAACCAGACTCTACTTGTAGTTTACATTTTGTTATAACTGAATTTATTAAGATCACATGAAGATGGAAGTAATGTGGGAGATGAGAATAGATATCTCCTACTTTCTGACTTTCTTTATTCCTATTTGCAAGTGATTTGGAAATCCCAAAATTAGAGAATTAAAAAAAAAAAAACTTTTATTACAGAGGTTCTGAATTCCCAGAACACCTGTTTTAAAGGCATGCTGCTCTGTTGATGAATCACCCAAGCTTTATAAAACGATTCATCATTAATCATTATAAAAAACAGGCTTAACAATTCATAAGCTCAAAATAATACTATTTTATTAGCTTCACATTTATTAAAACTGTAGTACTTTGACTATGCCTGGAAACAAAGAAAATTCAAAAAGTTTACTCCTGGAAATGACAGACCTTTCCATTCTTTCGATGCTCTATTTAGCGAGATCCATCAAGGTGACATTTAGTAGCAGAGGGAAAACTTGGTAAATGGCTTTCTTTTCCCCTAAAGGGGAATAGGTCTTTTGTTCTTTTTCCTGTATAGAGCATATACTTACCTCCATACAGAACACTGTGTTGTTGTACATCAAGTATGACAATGTAGGTTCTTAAAATTTCCTGTCACCTAGGATCTGTTTTGAAGTATTCCATGTCTCCATGTCTGAGTCACAGATAAGAAAACTGAGGCCAGCATGGTTCATTAGAGAGATCAAGGTCACATCTGTGCTCAAACAAAGCTTTCAGAACTAACAGCCCCTGGGTTTTCAATCTGTTGCTAAACCAGCCAGTGATTGTGTTATCCAGGCATAAGTATACTGCAATTCTGCTCTTCCACACCTGCCTGGGACTCTTTCTAATCAGTGTCAGACCAGGAGTTTTAATGCTAGGGCCCCCAGATTGGCATATGTCTTTACTTATGTGCCTTAGCAGCATGCTCTCTTCAGGGGAAGCTGTACACTGTGACGAATACATGGAATTCTATGAACTTTGTACCCACTTTAGAGCAGCTTCACATTTAATGGGGCAAATAAGCTCTTTCAGCCTCAGTTGTCTCCTATTTATAGTGGGTACGTCTAAGTACCTATGTCTGAGGATCTTTAGAGTACTTAATGAGTTAACTTATGTCTGACAGTTAGCACACCTGGCACTTAATAAGCACTTTATGTTTGCTCTACAGGGATATGCACACGACTGTGCTGGCAAAGTCTTAGATTGCAGACCCATCCTTTTTGTTATTGTTCCATCAACGAATTTATGAAGGTTGTTTGGTTGTTTTCTATTATAGAGTAAATGAAGCACTTAATTCTAGGATTAACATGATAGAAGACTGCTAAACGTAGTTATTTTCCAGAAGCCTAAATAACATTGTAATTTTTTTAAAAAATGACTTCAAAGTTTCCCCAGGAAAAACAGTAATGGGCAGAATTTCTTTCTCATGCCTCTGTTTCATTAAGCATGAAACTAGAAACATAATATGCTAAGAGAAATCACCCACCCATTTTATTGACGCTCCCTCTCCCCTCCCCCCAGGATGGCATTAATAGCTTCTTGAATAGTTCCAGTGATTGCTTTTAAAATTGTGACTTTATGTTCCTAAAAGCATTTTTTATATATCTGACTGGAAAGGATATGAGGTTATACAAAATTTACACTTGTTCTTTAGCTTAAAACATGTGCTCTGCACAGAACAGCCTAATACACTGAAACAAATAACAGGTCCCGAATCAGAGAGAACTCAACCACTTTATCACTGCACCTTGCTGTTAGCTGCCTTGTACCCTGGGTAATTTCTCTTAAGGGAAAAAAATGTTGGAGCTGCAAGACATAGGATTAATTACTTTAACCTACTTCTGTTTACAAATGTACAATTCCCATGGATTAGTCTCAACCCCACTGCTTCTAAAGAACATAACAGCATAATTTAGGCTCACCCACTAAGGTCCTGTCCTCATTACTGCAAACTAGACCAAGAACTATCCCTTCCCTGATGATGGCATATTCCTGGCCATTTTGGTAATGTTTTAAGACCATATTAAGACAGTTTTTCATTAATTACAAAAAAAAACAACAAAAACCCTTTATTATT
Organism: Ia io; assembly: GCA_025583905.1. Classification (NCBI taxonomy): domain Eukaryota; kingdom Metazoa; phylum Chordata; class Mammalia; order Chiroptera; family Vespertilionidae; genus Ia; species Ia io. Next base: position 74,221,396 of record JAJQQW010000001.1, read on the forward strand.
ATTTCAAATTTTAGACCAATCGGATCATATCAAACTCTTTGGTGGAAAGAAACCCTAGAATGTATACAGGCATGCCTAGTTTTATTGTTCTTCACTTTAATATGCTCTTCAGATTTTGCATTTTTTACCAATTAGAGGTTTGTGGCAACCCTGTATTAAGCAAGTATATTGGTGCCATTTTTGTAACAGTGTTTGCTCACTTTGTGTCTCTGTGTTAAATTTTGATAATTGTTATAATATTTTCAAACCTTTTCATTGTTATTATGGTGATCTGTGGTCAGTGATCTTCAATATTATCATTGTAATTGTTTTGGGGCTCCACAAATGGCACCCATATAAATTGGCGAACTCACCTGGCCAGCATGGCTCAGTGATTGAGCGTTGACCTATGAATCAGGAGGGCACAGTTTCTTTCCTGGTCGGGGCACATGTCCAGGTTGTAGGCTTGATCCCCAGTGTGGGACATGCAGAAGCAGCCAATTGATGATTCCCTCTCGTCATTGATGTTTCTTTCTCTCTCTCCCTCTTCTTTCCTCTCTGAAATCAATAAAAAAAATATTTTTAAGAAATGAATAAAATGGCGAACTCAATTGATAAATGTGTGTGAGTTCTGACTGCTTCATTGACTTGTGGTTCCCCATCTCTCTCCCTCTCCTCAGGCCTTCCTGTTCCCTGAGACACAATAATATTGAAATTAGGCTAATTAATAATCCTACCATGAACTCTAAGTGTTCAAGGGAAAGAAAGAGGTGAATGTCTCTTCGAAAGCTAAATCAAAAGCTAAAAAATAATGTACTTTAGTGAGGAAGGCATGTCGATAGCTGAGATAGGGCAAAAGCTAGACCTCTTGCACCAAACATTTAACCCAGTTGTGAATGCAAAAGAAACATTCTTGAGGAAAATTAAAATTGCTACTCCAGTGAGCACATATAATAAGAGAGCAAAGCAGCCTTATTGCTGATATGGAGAAAGTTTTAGTGGTCTGGATAGAAGATCAAACCTGCTACCACTTTCTCTTCAAGCCAAAACAAAATCCAGAGCAAAGCCCTAATTCTTCAATTCTATGAAGGCTGAGAGAAGTGAGGAAGTTGCAGAAGAAAAGTTTGAAGCTAGAAGAGGTTAGTTCATAAGGTTTTAGGAAAGAATGGTTTAGTCCTGTGGTCGGCAAACAGCGGCTCGCGAGCCACATGCGGCTCTTTGGTCCCTTGAGTGTGGCTCTTCCACAAAATACTACGACCTGGGCGAGTCTATTTTGAAGAAGTGGCATTAGAAGAAGTTTAAATTTAAAAAATTTGGCTCTCAAAAGAAATTTCAATCGTTGTACTGTTGATATTTGGCTCTGTTGACTAATGTGTTTGCCGACCACTGGTTTAGTCCCTTAAAAGAATATAATGTCAAAGTGCAAGGTGAAGCAGTAAGTGCTAATGTAGAAACTATAGCCAGTTATCCAAAAGACTTAGCTAAGATAAGGAAGATGGGTACACTAAACAACAGATTTTCTTTGTAGATGAAACAGCCTTAGAAAAGATGCCATCTAAAACTTTCATAGCTATAGAGGACAAGGCAATGCCTGGCTTCAGAACTTTAAGGGACAGGCTGACTCTCTTGTTATAGGCTAATGCAGCTGATGAATTTAAGTTGAAGACAATCCTCATTTACCATCCTAAAAACCTTAGGGCCCTTAAGAATTATGCTAAAAAAATTATGCTAAATTTACTCTGCTTATGCTTTATAAATAGAACAACAAAGCTTGGATGACAGCACATCTGTGTATAACATGGTTTATGGAATATTTTAGACCCACTGTTGAGAACTACTGCTCAGAAAAAAAAATTCTTTCAAAATATTACTGCTCATTGACAATTTACCTGGTCACCCAAGAGCTCTGATGGAGATGTACAATGAAATTAATGTTATTTTCATGCCTGCAAACATAACATCTATTCTGCAGCCCATGGATCAAGGATTAATTTCAACTTTCAAGTCTTATTATTTAAGAAATACATTTCCTAAGGTTATACCTACCATAGATAGTGATTTTTCTGATGGATCTGGACAAACTCAATTGAAAACCATCTGGAAAGGATTCACCATTTTAGATGCCATTAAGAACATTTATGATTCATGAGAAAAGCTCAGACTATCAACATTAACAGGAGTTTGGAAGAGGCTGATTCCAAAGCTAATGGATGATGTTGGGGAACCAAGACTTCAGTGGAGAAAGTAACTGCAGATATGGTGGAAATAGCAAGAGAACTAAAATTAAAAGTGGAGCCTGAAGATGTGACTGAATTGCTATAATCTCATGATGAAACTGTAATGGATGAGGAGTTGCTTCTTATGGATGACCAAAGGAAGTAGTTTCTTGCCATGGAATCTATAGGTAAAGATGCTGTGAAGATTACTGAAATGACAACAAAGAACTTAGAATCCTATCTAATAAAAGAGTGATATGCAAATTAACCATACCTCCACTACACCCACAAGCCACATCTGCCAGCCAATTAGGAGCGAGTATGCAAATTAACCCAACCAAGATGGCTGTGGCCACAAAGTGAGCAGGATGCTTGGGTTTCCCCAACAATGGAGGAAGCCAAGCTTCCCTGCACACTCTGGCAGGCCCTGGACTCCACTCTAGGCTACAAAGTTTCAATTACAGAAGATAAATAAATCCCAACAAGAATGGCTGCGGCCATTGAGCGAGCAGGAGGCTTGGGTTTCCCTGGCAATGGAGGAAGCCAAGCTTTATGCCTGCCCTGGCCTTTGCTCAAGGCTACAAAGTTTCAATTATAGAAGATAAATAAATCCCAACAAAAATGGCTGCGGCCACAGAGCTAACAGGAGGCTTGGGTTTCCCTGGCGATGGAGGAAGCCAAGTTCCTGACTGGCCCAGGCCTCTGCTGAAGGCTACAAAGTTTCAATTATAGAAGATAAATAAATCCTGGATACCAGGGCCTCCGCTTGGGTCACCGGGGGGTGTGGCCAGCCTTCAAACCACCACAGGCCCCTTGCCCAGGCCACCCCATGCCCCAAGGGAACCCCCACCCTGATCCAGGACACAAACCAGCTGGCCCCCACCCGTGCACTAGGCCTCTATCCTATCTAATAAAAGAGTAATATGCAAATTGACTGTCATTCCAACACACAAGATGGCTGCCCCCATGTGGTCAAAGATGGCTCTCCCCATGTGGACACAAGATGGCCGCCACAAGATGGCCAGCAGGGGAGGGCAGTTGTGAGTGATCAGGCCAGCAGGGGAGGGCAGTTTGGAGGGACCAAGCCTGCAGGGAAGGGCAGTTAGGGGTGACCAGGCCTGCAGGGGAGGGCAGTTAGGGGCAATCAGGCTGGCAGGGGAGCAGTTAGGCATCAATCAGGCTGGCAGGTGAGTGGTTAGGGGGTGATCAGGCTGGCAGGCAGAAGCAGTTAGGGGGCAATCAGGATGGCAGGAAGATGAGCAGTTGGGATCCAGCAGTCCTGGATTGTGAGAAAGATGTCCGACTGCCCGTTTATCCCCCATCCTAGTAGGATCGGGGCTAAATGGGCAGTTGGACATCCCTTGAGGGGTCCCAGATTGGAGAGGATACAGGCTGGGCTGAGAGACACACCCCCCTATGCAAGAATTTCGTGCACCAGGCCTCTAGTATTACATAAACTTAGTTGATACTACAGTGGCAGGGCTTGAGAGAATTGACTCTAATTTTGAAAGAATTACTACCATGGGTAAAATGTCATAAAATATCATCACATGCTACACAGAAATTTTTTGTGAAAGGAAGAGTCAATCGATGCAGCAAACTTCATTGTTATGATGAAGAAAATAAGACATTTTGGGGGGTGGGGGGTATAGCAGCCTGTTAATCAGTATCCCTAATGCACATTCTTGTTAGCCTATAATCAAGTCACTGCCCCTTCCTTAATTATCTGGTCTTGCCAGACCTGTTTACCTAAATACTCCCATTTTACAGAGGCCGTAAACCATGAACCATACACAACCCCCAGAGGGGTTATCAGCGCTGGCACCAGGCCAGGTCTTTGCGTATGGTCTCAGGGTCCCCAAACCCAACACACAGGGCTTTTTGCAAAGCACGTGAAAGTTCCGGAAGTCTGATCCATATTTGGGGGACAAAGAAACCAAAGGGTATAAAGAGAAAGCTTCCTCCATATTGGCTTGCTCAGGATTTGGAAACAGGCTTCCCTGAGTCACAGTACTAGTACATCTGAAAATAAATGTTTTTCTCCTGTATCTCTGAGTACTCCTGTGTGTATTTTCCAGTAAATTCTGTAACAGTTGTTCTATCTTAAGAAATTGCCACAGCCATCTCACCTTTAACAACCACCACCCTAATCAGTCAGCAGCCATAAACATCAAGGCAAGACCCTCCACAGTGTAAAGGTTATGACTTGCTGAAGGCTCAGATGATGGTTAACATTTTTTAGCAATAAAGTAATTTAAATTAAGGATATATATACTAAAGTATTTTAAATTAAGGATATATACACTGTAATATTCATCCAGTTTATTGCAGCTGTCTGGAACCAAACCTCAATACCTTTGAGGTACATCTTTAGCTACTGAAGATATAAAGTAGTGACTACATAAGGTGACAGGAAAAATCCCCTAACCAAGAAGATCAATTGTCTTTTCACTTTACATAAAGTATGTGTTTACTTCCTTTGCCTAGAAAACAATCAGGATCAGCAGAATCTAGATTTTATTGTGTTCATTGGAAAATGCTTATCTCACTAAAAAACTTGAGGAGAATGTATAGAAAAATAAAATTCAAGAAAAGATGCAGGGAAAGAGTGGGTGTGTGAATTTGAAGTCCTAAGGCTTTACCAAAATGAAGGACTCTACTCCACCCTAAAATATGCAATTGTTAAGTGATAGAATTTGCTGCAAATTCCACTCTCCATACAAACTTTTCAGGACCTTTTGCCAAAGTCTTAAATTGCTTCAGGTATAATTCATTTCTTTTGTTTGGATGATTACCCATTATTAAAATGTAAATCCCCTGGGGGATTAAACTCAAAGAAGCCTTTTGTTCCTAGGTGTATTAGGTTACTAGGCACTTCCCAGCAGAGAGGTGATTGGAGTTTAGAAAGAAGATGGAAGGACACACAAAGGGTAGAGGAAATGGTCATTGTAAGGAATGCAATGAGGGCTTTGGAAGGTGCTAAAAACAAACTGAGAAATTGAATAGTGAAAGGTTTTTCTTCCTGCAGGCAGCTGGAGGCCAAGAAGAAAAGGTCTAACTTTAAAGCAGAAACCAAATATTTCAAAAGAACAAGTGCACTTTGTCTTGGGGGTAGGGGTGCAGACTGACCGAGCAGCCATGGACCTGGCAGCCTTGGGAGCTGCTTTTAAATTAAACAAGATTAGCATGTGTGCATATGTTGAGTGTGGGGGTGGGGTCTGTATTCCTTAAGGAGTAGCTGAAGAGTTTTCCATTTCTGGAGATGTGGTTAGTAGCTTAAAACTTTTTTTGGGCTAGAGCATTATAATGTTGATTTGTAGCTCTCCATGCCTTGTGCATTGTATGCTAGTGTCAAAAAACAAAATTTAACTGAGTAAATTTTGAAGATCTTATAGGCTTTATTTAACAATTCACTAATTGGGTAACCTCCCATCTAGCAACAGAAAAGGCACTCCTAGGAGCTGTACAAAATGGAATACTTTGATAGGCAGAAGGAGGTGGGGCAAGGAAGTTATTCTAGCAAAGAATGGATTGTTTCAGGCAAGGTCACCTGGGATAAGGCAGGGGTTTATCAGGGAGATAACCTCACTAGTGCTGACCAGGTAATTCCAGATTGACTGATTAAAGTTACATTCCTAAGAGAGGCTGAAACTGAAATTAGGTTAAGTATTAAGTCTTGTTTTGCTGACATAGGGCTTAGCACAAGTGACTCCATTGTGGGCCTCTTTCTTCCTTTCTTTCTTTCTTTCTTTCTTTCTTTCTTTCTTTCTTTCTTTCTTTCTTTCTTTCTTTCTTCTTTCTTCCTTCCTTCCTTCCTTCCTTCCTTCCTTCCTTCCTTCCTTCCTTCCTTCCTTCCTTTCTTTCTTTCTTTCTTTCTTTCTTTCTTTCTTTCTTTCTTTCTTTCTTTCTCTTTTCTTTCTTTCTTCCTTCCTTTCCTTTTTAACACTAGTATGGGAAAGTGCTACCAACTGTAACCCAGATATTCAATGACTTGCTAACTTCCAACTGTGTAGAAGGCAGGTCTCAGACTTACAACCTGCAAATGTTCCCCCAGTTATTTCTGAGAGTCCCCAGAGGAGTGCTTCACATGAACCTACAAAACAGTCTGTCAGTTGCTTTCATCAGTGGGGTCTTCTATATTCTTCCTCTCTGACCCTATTTGTTTGTATCTACTGTGCTTAAAATATTCCAGTGGGACCTCACTGCTGTTATAGACCATAATGATGAAGGGGAACAGAAAATGCCACCCCAAAACGTGCCTCGTTGGCATAAAGATTATTTTTTATCTTTTATTTTGACAAACATCAGAAAAATAGACTCTGAAACCAGAGTAGAAGTTACCCTTTTATAAGGGACATTTACATTTATAAAGGAAATCTCCATTTGTAATTGTCTCTCTCTGTACCTGGAAGAAAATGTTATCAATGGAGAAGGCACTGATTTAAATCTGCATAATAACCTTACCCTTGTTTACTGTGCTTTTCCTGGTCACATCCCAAAATTGACCCCCGCCCCCCCCCCCCCCCCCCCCCCCCCCCCCCCCCCGGCACACACACACACACATACCCCATATCATTCTTTTGTCTTTAGCTGAAGATGGTATTTTAAGGTTGTGGCTTGGGCCACCTCTGGGTGTTGATTCATTTTTCCCTGGGTATCTCCCATGTATAAATGAGGTAGATATGTTCACTTGTTTGTTTTTCTCTTGTTAATCTGCCCTTTATTATCTGGAATCTTAGACAAGGAATCAAAAGTAGAGTGAAAATTATTTTTTCTCCCCTACAAAGATAAGCCATCCTGTATGTCAAAGACGTTGTCTCTGGGTAGCAGCATTGTATTTTGTTCCTCCGGTTCTCCCTCTAACCCACTCTATATATAGGAGCACTCAGTCTGAAGGACTTGAATCATCCATCTTATATAAAAACTGCTGTTTGAAATTTTAACCCTGCTATTTGGCTTCTGTAAATGCTTGCTTGCTTAAATAATAAGGAAAATAAGACTACTCCCACTTCAGAGAGGCCATTAAACCTTCCCCGGACAAAATTATCAGTGCTGGCACCAGGCCAGGCCTTTGGTTGAGGTCTCAAGGCCCCAGCACATAGGGGCTCTTTAAGAACTTGCAAAGGGGGCCGGAAACACCCCATATTTGGGAGACAAAGAAGGTAAAAACATATAAATAGGGAAAATTCCTCCATGTTGGGGCGCAGAATTTGACAGACATTTTCCTCTGGACCCGCGCATAATAAAGTGTGACTCCAGCCTCTATGAGCATTGCTTGATTTATTCCAGTTCTCTATAACATTATTGGTTCCCTGAGATTCCGGGAAAACCAACCCATGGTTGGCTTTTTAGCCTCTGGTGAGTGGACCGGGTTTGGGGCCCAAGGACGCTGGACAGGCCTCTGGGACGTGCCGCTCTGCTGAATTAGCAGAATTAAACCGGGGGACTCTGGGCACTCCCGGACCTCAGCCCAGGACCCGGCTGGCTGGAGAGAGTGGACAGACACTTCTGGACCTGTCGACAGAATCGGTAAGGTAGGGGCCCCGTCAGTTCAGCCCACTCCAAGTGAGCGGAAGGGGAAGCTTGATCACGGCTTCCTCAGGCAAATTAATCAGGAATCAGGAATCAGGTGGACTGTTTAAACTCTGGGTAAATATCTGGTAGAAATTAAAAACTTGGACTAGCTAGTATATAAATGTGGGACTCTGGAGGTGAATGAATTCAGATTTGATTAAGGAATTATGAGTTCATTCTGCTGTTTGTGTGGGACTAGCCAATTTGCTACCGAGAAGAGAGACTGGACGCAGTCTTAACTCCTCCGGTAGGTTCTCACCAAGATGTTGGTCGAGAATTCTGTTCTGGGGCATGGGTGCCAGGAGTGTCCCCAAGCCCGTCTGGGGAGCTGGGCATTGTTTCGTTTATCTGCTCAGCTCCAGTCTGGGCTAGTCTACTGAGAGAGTGTGAGTATAGATGTTTGTCTGTCTGGCATAATTATCTGCTCATTAACTGGTCTGTGTGAAGCGAAAGCCACTTTGTGCCTTCTGGCTGTACACAGGAGAGTATTTGTTATCTCTTTCTATTGTTTAGTTTGTTTAAAGATAGGGCGGACCTGCTGTGATGGAATGCAAAAGTCTTTAGCAGCTGCTGAGATTCTTTTTCTCAGAGTCTTGTGCTCTCTGTCAGAGAGGGAATCAGCCCACTTAGCTAATAAAAATTTCTGTCTATGTATAAGTAAGGGTTTCAGTTTGCTCTGATTTGTGAATTTGCTGTATTAAATTGAAATTTTAAAGTCCTAGGGTTAATTTAAAGGTATAAATTTGTGACATTTCAAAGAACAAAGAACTTTTATTTATGGCTTTCTTATCTCTTTTGGTGGTCAGAGACTTCCAGGGGCAGGGCTTACAGCTCCACAGGGCAGAGAGATTTACAGGCCTTGTCCCTGCCTGTGACATCATAGTCCAACGTGACTCACCTGAGGCAGAACTAAGGCTGAAGTTATTATTAACTGTCTATGGATCCCGTTAATCTTGGTTGTATGTCTTGTATGGTCTGTTGTCTTCGTGGTTGTGTGTTTTGTTTGACTTTCTGTTTTCAGTTATTAGGATCCTCATAGAGGACATAACCTGGTCTTTCCCTTCCTCTCTCATCCTGATTCTAATAGCATCTGTAACTTGATTAAAGATATTTTCTTTCAGGAGGCCATCCAGGCTTTCAGTTCGCAAGAAATCTCCCTACACACCCTTATCCTCATCCGCTATCTTTCCAGGCTGACTAAGAGTCATTTTTCTCCACAGGTCGGACCTTAGCCTTCGAAAGGAAGGACTACTACAGCAGTAGTCTGTAGTTTTTTCTGAAACTCCCACTGTTTCTATTTCTCCCCTCTGTGGGAATTGTCTTCCTCTGACTCACAATAGGAAAGGGAGACAAGCAACTGGACTGAGGAACGGGAATGGTCAGAGAAATCAAGAGTGGTAAAGGGGGAGGATTTAAGATACTCTAGGGGATTAGAGTAAAGAGTAAAAATCTATGAGTGAAAACAATGGTTACAGAAAGAAAAAAGTATCCTTAAATGTAAAAAGCCTAAATATACAGAATCTCAGACCATTTGCCTTGTTTCAGGACAGAGTAAATGGTTAATGCAGAAAAAGGGTGGTGGGGGTGGGGGTTGGCAGTTAATTATAAAGCAGGGAGACATAGGTTTTTGTTGATTTTTACTGGCTGCAGACCACTCTGCTGGTGTAGGGGTCTGGTCCAGGTGTCTTATCAGAACTTCACTAGACTCAAGGTCGCAAGTTTTCTACAAGCATAATTAATACATTAAAAAACTAAACTCCCAGGAGCCAAGCAGAGGAGAAACAGAGCTGAAGTCTGAAGTTGCCCTGGTGATTTAAAACTGGTTGCTAGGCAGACTCAGCCCCCGAGAGCCAGGTAAAAGAAGGGGGGCTGGATGCCTGAGCTGCCTACAGCGGCCCTGGAAGAAGCCACAGCAGCGAGAAAAGTGGGGGACAGCAGACATTTACCTGACACTAGAGCTGCCCCGCTGCTGCCCAGTGAGTAATGAGTGTTTTACAACAAGCAATACAAGACTTAGGTCTTTGGCTTGCTGGCTGCAGCAGTTAAACCAGAATCCAGTGACTGCTACTAGCCTTCCTGCAGCCCCAGGAATAGAACAGCAGGCCCGGGATCTGTGAAAGCAGCAGATAGAGCTAGTGAAAGCTCCCCGTTTGCAAATGTACTGAAAGAGTTCAGTACCTGTTGCTGCTGGAAGAGGAGAGGCTGAGATCCCCTTCCAGTGCACTCCCTTGGGAGAGGCCTGGTTGCTGCTCTGCCACAAAGGGGACTGGCGGGAAGACAAGGGGCCTAGTACCCAAGCCACTGCCACAGAAGCGCTTTGCAATATGCAAAGCTGTTTCTAACTGCAACTCTGGCTGTTTTGGACTGGCAGCTTAAAGTCAAAGAGCAAAAGAAAGGCACTCTCGCTGGACCGGGGAGCCTTCAGGACTTTGAGATTCTCCAAGAGAGGAGGAGTCTGACTGAGGGATGGCAGAGACCCTGTTGGGTTGGAAGGACCTAAGGCCACATGTTAAACTTATAAATTACGGCTTTCTAGGCAGATGTCCAAGCCCAGTTATGTAGGGGTTAAGCTGCCTGTTTACAGCAAAACAACTTTCTCCCATGCCAGAATAAATTTTAGGGAAATTAGACAGGCTGTGTTTGTGGCTACAAAGAAGAACTGGCCACCATGCACAGCCCTGACAGTGGCCTGCAGAAAACTGTATAATAAACTTAGATGATGCCTGCGTCTTCATGGACATGACTCCAGAAAGACAAGGACAATTTTGCTTTGTGTGGGAAGGTCAAGAATAGACTTTAGTCACCTCCCTAAGATATTTGTATAGCCCTGCCATGTGTCATATATGGTAGCAGAAGATTTGGCTACCTAAGGTGGCCACAGTGCCAATATTGTACTTCATTGTGTTAATAATATTACATTAACCTTACAGATTTGAATGCAGTTGCCAAAAGGGCAGGTGCCCAAATGGGCAAGGAAAATAACGATCTGTTTTGGTTTCTATTAAAAGACAGTTGGCAGCCTGTATACTGTTTTGCAGGCCTGTGTGACCATGCCCACGTCAGGTGTGGCACAAACCTCAACTTTAGGAAACTGGGGAAGGCCTGTGTGGAACAGAGAGAAGTGGTGAGTACCAGCCCTTTGTTACAGGAATTACAGACCCCGTGAGGTCCTGTGACATGTAAGACCCTGTAAAGGAATAAAGCTCCCTTAGTCCTTTCTCAGAGGGCATGTCACCCCTCCCAGAGACCATATAAAATTTTAAGGACAAGTCAAGTAGGGGGAACCCTACTACAAGGACAGCTATAATTGTCTACTTGAATATAGACACATTTTGAATTTCTCCTTGTCATTTAAAGACAGTTATATTACTCTGAAGAATCCATACAAAGGACTGACAAGGAAAATCAGAAGATCTTAAAGCAGGTCAGTATATTTTTCTCCTTATATAATTCCTCTGAAATTTGGCAATGCTTAATAAATCACGGTAATACATTTCTTTGCGTAAATTCAATAAGACCAGTTTCTAATAGTGGTTTTATTGACTGGAAACTTTGACTGGAGTATCATGTTTTAAAAAGCCCTGTATGAACTCTGAAGACTTAAAGCCAATAAGAGTGCCAAGGAAAAGCCTGGTATCCTACTTAGGAGCCCTGAAAATGGCTGGCGCTGGAGCATCAGGCCCATGTCCTACCATCACTGGTGGTTGGTCAAAGTAGAAGGGGAGCAATAAGGATGCCTCTGCATCCCTGTGGAAACCCCAAGCACTCTAGGCTGCAATGAGTAGGAGGGCTACTGAGATGGGCTTTAAAACCTAGGGCGTGGGCCCAGGTGGAGTTGCTGCAGGTGAGGGATTCACCTAACTCAGCAGATACTGCAGGCAGGCCGGACAGCAGCTAGATGGCTTGGCTTCCTAACCCTACGAGGCACACTAAGATTCAATCATGAAATTCTGGCAAAGGTAGTCAGTTACCATTCTTGTTGTGTTTATGCAAACAATCAGGCCAAATTAAATACAATAGGTAAATTGGTCTTAATCTGGCTCATTTAATAAACAAAGAGGTAATTTTGAGGAGAAAAATTCTATTTTAATAGACGTTATTAAAACTGAAATGTTTTCTTTCCCTTCCATTGGACCATTTGTTACAGTTTGTCTCTGCCAGGTCACAAGCCCACCTCCTCCTGTGCCCAGGCCTCATCGTCCCTCTGACAGACAGCAAGGATCTCTTGGCTCTGAGAGAAAACTTCGTCCCTCCTCAGCACGACGCAGCTACAGAAGAAATTCAACATCCATTTTCCCTAAAAGAATTCAGAGCCAGGATCCTTAAGGTAATATATTAGGCAGTTAGACAGACATGAGCAGAGCAAAGATGATGGGCCAACTAGTGCTACCAGATGTAACTAAGTATTTAAGAGAAGGGGCATAGCTAAAGAGGTACTCACTCAAAGTCTCAGCCCTTAGAAAAGGCTGGTAGCCTATTTGTCCAAAAGACTTGACCCCTTTACATTCGGATGACCTACTTGCATCCAGGCTGTAGCAGCCACAGCTATGCTTATCGAAAAAGCAAATAAGTTAACCCTAGGGCAGGAACTAATCCTAACTGTCCCACATGAGTTTGAGGCTTTACTCTGGAACACACTGGAGTGCTGGATGTTAAACACTTGAGTCACCCAGTTTCAGGCTCTCCGGTGGACAAAAGAAAAATCAGTAACAATTTATACTGATAGCAGGTCCGCATTTACAATGGCTCACGTACATAGTGCTATTTACAAGGTAAGGGGTCTCCACAGAAGCAAGAGGGAACCAGGCCACAGATGAAGCTGCCTGGGAGGCTGCCCTAAAACCAGTGGAGCCTCTACAGATTCTAGTGACTCTTCCAGACCCTGATCTACCCAATCTAGAAAAGCTGAAATCCATAACCAGTCTTTATTCAAGTTCTTACAGGCTTTACAGTCTACCCAGGAAGCAATCTGAGATGCTCTGCCTGTACCAACTTCTGATCCGGTTCATCCCTTCCACTCTGGTGACTCTGTTTGGGTAAAGGTATTTGCCACCCAAGGACTGACTTCTACCTGGAAAGGACCACCTCCATGGCAGTCAAAGTTGACGGAATCCCATTGTGGCTTCATCACACCCGGCTTAAGACAGCCAGGCAAAATTGAGAGTCCAGGACTCTTCGGACTCTCTAAAGATTACTCCTAGCCCTCATTCTGGGCCCTTATCTTATAAGCAGGCCCACTAACTTTATTAGGCAGAAAATTAAGATTATAGTCCTCAGGGGTAAATATAACTCCCTCCCTGACAATGACCAAGAGTCAATGATTTGAGTCATGTACACAAAACAGTGGGGAATGAAGTATCCTTCTTATATAAAAACTGCTGTTTGAAATTTTAACCCTGCTATTTGGCTTCTGTAAATGCTTGCTTGCTTAAATAATAAGGAAAATAAGACTATTCCCACTTCAGAGAGGCCATTAAACCTTCCCCAGACAAAATTATCAGTGCTGGCACCAGGCCAGGCCTTTGGTTGAGGTCTCAAGGCCCCAGCACATAGGGGCTCTTTAAGAACTTGCAAAGGGGGCCGGAAACACCCCATATTTGGGAGACAAAGAAGGTAAAAACATATAAATAGGGAAAATTCCTCCATGTTGAGGCACAGAATTTGAGAGACATTTTCCTCTGTACCCGCGCGTAATAAAGTGTGACTCCAAACTCTCCAAGCATTGCTTGATTTATTCCGGTTCTCTGTAACAGACTCAGTGTACATGGAGCTCATTCCATCCCCTTCAGCCTTCACTCGAGTCTCCCCTGACCCCCTCCCTCAACCAAAACTTTTTCTTTTTGTAACCGGACAACCAAGGGGTCTGGGCTGCCTGTCACTACTTGAGCCAGTTAAGCAGAGACAGGGTTGAATCATATATGAGCATTTATTCCAATAATGCTGGCAGTCTGGGAGAGTAGCAGGTCATCCACAAAAATCTGCTTTTCACCCCACCATAAGCCAGCTGCTTATATTGGGTAGAAGGACAAAGATTGCATGGGAAAGTAGGAATTACAGGCATGGGAAGGTAGGCATGGGATCATCATTACAGTTACAAATCATGTGGGCTGAGGGCGGCTGGGGCGGGGGGCGTTTACAAAGGGCTGGCACCTCTGGGTGCCCCAGACCTGATTACAGGCAATAGGGCCTGCAGGTTGTAAAGAGTGGGTGCCTCCGGGACTAGATTGCTTCAGCCACGAGGTTGTAAATCTTTCCATAATGGTAGGCAGTTCTCAGTGAAAGGAATTTGGGGGGGGGGGGTGTGAAATAGGCAGGTTTAGAAAATTTTTAAAAATTAAGGGGTCCATGGAAAAAACACAGGGCTACAGAGTTGCAAAAGTGTACATTTCCATAAAACAAAGGAGATGGGAGTAGCAAAAGGTACACATTTACAAAATAAAGGGAAGGAGGAAGAAAAGCCCAGAGGGAAAGGAGAACAATAAGAGAGAAGAAGGAGGGAATTTCAAATACTTCAAGTGAGACTTGAGCCCAGGAGTTGCTATAGTGACCAAACCAAAGGGGAATAGTGACCAATCCGAGAGGATATTGAGGCCCAAAAACTTAAGCCTTTATAAACTGGGGAAGAGGGATTCAGTGGGACTCTTCCCTCTCCTCATGTGGGAGTCTGTGCTGAAGGACTCTTTCCCCCTCCCCACGTGGGAGTCTGTCTTGGGGGACTCTTCCCCTTCCCCACGTGGGAGTCTGTGCTTGTTTCTCAATAAATTTCCACCTTTGCTATCTTCTGTCCGTGGTTTCATTCTTCAACTCCACCAGACAAGAGCCTGGGAATCATCCTGCCCAGGGGAACACCACGCGTTTCCAGTCTAAAAATTCCCGTATCATAATGAAAGGAGGATGGACTGCATTCCGATGTTACTGTAGCTCCCATGTCCCAGGGCATACAACTCTCAGCCAGGTTATAATGTGCTTTCTCTAACCAGAACAGAACCATCACGGTTAACAGCATGAATAATAATTCTTATCATTGTAGCTGGTCCCCAATGTTCTATTTCTGCCCCTAACATTTTCTCACCTAACAAAACAAAAAAGCTCCAGTACATGTGACTAGAAACTATTCCCTTTATTTTTGTGAAGAGTAGCAGAAGATGTCACCTCAATATATACCACTTTGGCAGATTTATTATTTTATTTATTTTATTTGTTGTTGTTGTTATTAATCCTCACCAGAGGATATTTTTTCCATTGATTTTCACTGGGAGTGGAAGGGAGAAGAGGAGGGGGAGAGAGAGACAGAGAAACATAGATGTGAGAGAGACACATAGATTGGTTGCCTCCCACACCCATCTCGACTAGGGCTGGGGATTGAACCTGCAACCCAGGTACGTGCCCTTGATCAGGAATTGAACCCAAGACCCTTTGGTGGTGGTGGTGGTGGTGGTGTGGGGGGAGTTGCACGCTGCTCTAAAAATTGAGCAATGCCAACCAGGGCAGCACATTGATTATTTTGAATTAAAGGTACTTAAGAAACAGCTGGTGCAAACAGGACACTCTGGCCCTCCTTTGTCCTCCTAAATGCAGGAGATAAATCGTCCTGCCCCGTGATAGGTACCCTCCCTGAAGCAGGAGGATAGAAGGCATGCTTATCACCAGAGATAAGGAATTTAGGGACTTAGCAGGCTGTATAAACAAACCTAGTTACTTCTTCACCATTTACTACTACACATAGCCCATGTCCCTTTGTCTCATCAATTCTTCACAAATTTATTGTTTCTTTGTCTAAAAGGTATAAAAGTTTCCTGATCTGGTTACTTCTTCAGGTCTTCATTCTCTTGGGAAGACTCCCATGTTCACGGAAATAGTCAAATAAAATTTGTGTGCTTTTCTTCTGTTAATCTGTTCAATTCTTAGGCCTAGCCATAGACCTAAGAGAGTAGAAGAAATTTTTTCCTCCCCTACATTGGCAAAAAATGGGTGTATGTGCATGCATGGTAGATGTGGGTGAAAGCATGATGCCCAGTGAATAGGAACCACCTGTTCGATGTTATAGGCAGAAGGAGGTGGGATAAAGAACTGAAATGTAGGTTTTGCAGTGCAGACTTCTTCTTGTGGGTCCTTGTCTGACAAAGATGAAGAATAAATTATCAGACTAACAGATTTGTTTAATAAAAATGTAGAAGTTTATTGGAAGCATATACAAACTCCATCTGGGCAGGGGTGCCTGGGGGCAATCTGCGGAGGGACCCCCAAATGGGAAAACCCTGCTCACTCTCCTCTCTCTAATGAGAAAAAAATCTAAGTCCAAAAAATCTAAAATCTAAAAATCTGAAAATCTGTAATCTAAAAAAATCTGTCTGGTGTCCCTTTGTCTCCAGTTTATATATGCTGTAGTTCTTTGTTTGAACCTGACCCTTTCTAATTGGACCCTTCTTAATTTAGGACCCCCATGCTTTCCTCATTGGTCATTTTGCTATCAGTTTCAAAGGCCAAAGCCACGTGGTGTCCCCCTTTTTTTCTCCCCTTTATCTTACAACATTCCTCTATTCTCTGTGAAAATGTTTCCTTCTTCCCATTATCCTGTGACATTTCTTTATCCTCTGTGAATGTATGCCTTCCTCCTCCCTTATCCTGTGGCATTTCTCTAGCCTCTGTACAAGTAAGATAAGCATTTTGGGTCTCCATGTATGCATTCCTCTCCCATGGACTCTCTTTATTTCTAAGACTCCCTATGCCTGGCTATTTTGTCTCTAAAATTCCTTTCAGAACTGATTCTAGAAAAAAAAATGGATTATTTGTGGCAAGGTCACCTTGGGTAAGGCAGGGGTCTTACCCCTTTGGTTGCCTAAGTTATTCCAAATAACCAAATGATTGTGGTGGATAATTCATAGGTCCTCCATCTCAGCAAGTGAACACATTCTGCCTATTTATCTACAGTTGGGTGACACAGGTTTACCAGGGAGGAGGTAGTCAGTCAGGAAACACCAGTGTTTTCTCATTTCTTTGTTATGTTGCCTAAAGTAGCTCATAGGTATTTTGTAGCTTTCTATGCCCTCCTCCCCAAATGTTGGAAATCTTTGTTGAGCCAAAAGATATAGGCAGTCTGGTCAGTGTGGCTCAGTGGTTGAGCATCAACCTATGAACCAGGAGGTCACGTTTGATTCTGGGTCAGAGCACAAGTTCAGGTCATGCACCTGATCCCCCATATGTGGCATGTAGGAGGCAGCCAATCAATGATTCTCTCTCATCATTGATGTTTCTGAAACGTGGGGTTTGGGGTGCAGACTTTTCTTCCCGTGGGTTCTTGTTCTCATGAAGTTTGAAGAATAAACTCGTGGACAAAAAGGCTTCTTTAATAAAAACTGTAGAAGTTTATTGGAAGCAGATATAAACTCCATCTTGGCAGGAGTGTCCCCCAAGAGGACACCATGGGAAGGCCCCCCCACCCCACCATGGGAAAAGCCTGCTCTCTCACTCGCTCTAATGGGAAAATCAATCTAAAAAAATATGTGTCTCCTGTCCCTGTGTCTCCGGTTTATATATTCTGCAGTTCTTTGTTTGAACCTGACCTTTTAAAATTGGTCCCTTTCCTTAATTTGGGACACACACACCCCTTGCTTTTCTCATTGGTCATTCTGTTACAAAGAATTAGTTTCAAAGCTCAAAGCCCACGTGGTGCTCCCTTCTTTCTTTTCCCCTTGTCTTGCTGGTTGGAGTTGCCCTTGATCTCCCGGCTGCTCAGGCCAGAGATATCTCTGTCCTTGGTTTATGGCTGTTTTAATTGCTCAGGCCAGAAATGTTTCCATCTGCCTGGACCCCCTCTTCCTGTGGCATTTCTCTATCCTCTGTATAAGATAAACACCCTGGCGTCTTGAAGTCTCCATCTATGCATTCCTCTCCCATGGACCCTCCTCATTCCCTAAACCTTCCTAATTAAGCTAGCTAGCTAACCCTTTCATTTTGAACTCTCTCTCCCTTCTTCTCTGAAATAAATAAAAAATATAAATTAGAAAAAGATATAGGCAAAATTGAAGTAGACTTTTCAGAGATTTTTGAAGATTGGAAAAACTTCCAACAGCTTCTAGGTTATTTAGATGAGCACATTGGGGCCCTAACGTTTCCCTCTCTTCATCAATATTAAAATATCCTCTAGAAATCATGGAGTCCATGGATCACACTAGAGGCACATAGTAGGCACTCAGTAAATACCTGCTGAACCCAACTAAATTGGAGGCTGCCATTTTACCTTTGGTTGCTTTTGTTTCAGGATATGAATCAAAACAATTCATCAGTTCAGGGTATGAATACTATACATGCATTTATCTTATTTGCTTAACAACTAAAAGTGTTAAAGCCATAGACTTGCCCAAGACGGTATCAC
The DNA here is from genome assembly GCA_025583905.1 of Ia io. Taxonomy (NCBI): domain Eukaryota; kingdom Metazoa; phylum Chordata; class Mammalia; order Chiroptera; family Vespertilionidae; genus Ia; species Ia io. Next base: position 74,239,540 of record JAJQQW010000001.1, read on the forward strand.
AGAAATGCTGTTGGACAATTGTATTGTGTCATCTGAGTATAATCAATTGTCTTGGAGGTGGTCCTTTGCTAAATGTTAGAAGCAGGAGGTACTATTTGTAATGGCCCTTTTAGCTCTGTAACCAGAGGATGTGGATGCTTCAAATCACTGATGGAGATATTGAGACAGTCTCCACTTTCCCAGTGATTTCAAGACTGATGCCTTAAGTTGCTTTTAATACAGAGAGGAAAAATTCCACCTTGTAAAATAAAGAAACAAAATAAAAGTCTCTTAAAATAAATAAGAACTTTTTTAAGGGATTCAATACCACCACCACCACCACCACCATCACCACCACACACACACACACACACACACACACACACACACACACACACACACACACAAAGCCCTTAAGGGCAAGAAAAGACTGTTTTAAATAAAACCAAGTTTGCATAGCCAAACCAATTGAGTAGGAGGGATAAGCAAGGGTGTGTGTAGTGATACTCAGAGGTTAAGTAAAAACTAACAGAGCTAGACCCAAAATGGAGTGATTATGGACCAAAAATAACTAGATGTGTGGGAGTGGAAGAAAGCTTTAAAATGTTGAAATCTCAGTAAAGGTTTAGGTCAAAAAGATTGAAACCAAAGTATCAAAACATATTTAAAAAGATAATAAAGTCATGTACACTAAACTGGAAACTAGAAAATCGAGATTTTAGTAACACTGTCGCCTGAAGGGGAGAGAAGCTATGTGTTTCCAACTTTTAGAAAACAAAGAAAAAATGTTATAAAGATAATAAAGTGCTTAACTGGGAGAAACATACAAAGCAAAGCATATGATAAAGGGAACATCTGGGAATTTATTGTTATTGATTTCACTTTTATAACTAATCCTATTGATGATAAGGAAACAAAATTTAAAGAAACAAATTTTAGGGGGGAGAAAATGTGGCAAAGGCTGATGGGAAGAAATGGAGAATTGCCTGTCATGCCACTTAGGGCAAAACATGGTACAAATGCAACACAAGAGACAAGCAATGTTATGCAAAAATGTTTTCTATAAATAAATATAACTAAAGGAAAAACCAATCATTGGATCACTGTTTCAATACAAGCCAGGATGTAGTGCTAATGTGAGAAAGAAAGAGGGGGAATCTGAGCATGTGGGGAGCTGGATGGCTAACTAGGGCCCTGGAGGATGGATGCAGTAAATATTTGTTGAGCCCTGTGGCAATCTCCTAGGCCAGTGGTCGGCAAACTCATTAGTCAACAGAGCCAAATATCAACAGTACAACAATTGAAATTTCTTTTGAGAGCCAAATTTTTTAAACTTAAACTTCTTCTAACACTACTTCTTCAAAATAGACTCTCCCAGGCCATGGTATTTTGTGGAAGAGCCACACTCAAGGGGCCAAAGAGCCGCATGTGGCTCACGAGCCACAGTTTGCTGACCACGGTCCTAGGCCCTTTACCTACATTAGCTTATCTTACTTTTGACAACCACCCAAGGAGGTTGTGTATGAAAAGGGGCCACCTGCTAACCTGACTAGCTCAGGGAAAGCCTGTGTGACGGCCTTGAAAACTCAGAGACCTAAAATAACCACAACTGATGGTCTGAAATTAAAACTTTTTAAATTAAAAAGCAGTTTATGGTGGGTAGTCATGTCCTAGGCCGGATCTTCCCTGACAAAGGTCAATCTTTACCTTAACGGAGCCTATTGTTTTTTTGCATCTATGATAACACATCTTTGGAATGTCAAAGTAATTTTCCTTTTCCTGGACCCCTCAAAGCACAGGCATACTCTTCAGAGACCACAAATCCCCTTATTGTCATTAGTTCATTGTTGACTGTTAACTATTCTGCACCCACTAAGAAAAAGAAGTATGTGTCTATCATTTTACTTTTTATCCAATCCCAGAGGTTTCCCCACTTAGCTTTCTCCCGACGCCTCCCTAATCTATTACCAATGGATTTCATGTAACACACATCTCTTCTTTTTATTGTAATGTATAAAACAAGGTGCAAAACTGCCATTCTCTGGAGCATTATCTCAATCAATTGAGACTCTGCTTCCCGGCAATTGTCAACAGTTCAGCTCAAATAAACTCACAAAAAATTCTTTACAGGTTTGAATGTTTCTTACATTAACAAGGTGGTGGTGAAGTGACCTACTGGTATGTAAGCAGAGCTGCAACTCAGCCCACATTGCTCTGACTATAAAGCCTATGTTCTTGTCATCTAACTGGTATTTATCTAGAAAATACCAGGTCATCCTTTCAATACATTCAGTTCAAAGTGCAGTCTTCAGAAGGTTTGCTTTTTCAGCTCCACAATCCCAATCCAATTAAGAACAAGAGGTGTTTTAGGGGTTCAGAATGAGTTGCCCAAAATGTGCCACTCTGGAATACAGATGATTTCAAGCTGGAAATAATCAAGGCCCAGAAGGCTCAGGAAGAACCTTTGAACTTCCCCCTAACTGCCTTAAAGAATTGAAGATAGGAGGTTTGTGCCAGGAAGGAGCTATCATCATAGATGAGATGACTATAGCTTCATTTGGACTGAGTGTGGTAGACAGGGAGGATCCTAGCAAAGCCCCTTGGATCAAAGTCCTCTGTTCCATTGTTTCAAGATGGCCCAGCAAAAAATTGTTTACTAAACTTGAACTTTTTTCAACGCCCTGTGAATTGCCTTATTTCCCTTTGAAGTCCCAAATACCTACCTCCTCCTCCTTAGTCCAGAATGACATATATACCCCAATGTGTCTTACTGTCTTTGGAATTTTCATGCTTATGTGAATTCACTGTGCACACATGTTAAACCTTGATTTTCTCCTGTTAATCTACCTTAATTCATTTTAATTATTCGACCTGCCATAAGAATCCTGAGGGGAAATTCCATCCCCTTCCCCCCAGTGTGTTTGAAATGCCTCAAATCGGAAAACACAACAATGAAAAGTAATAAATAAATCCCTATTTACTTAGAAGAAAAGATAGATGTGGGGATGGGCATAAAGAAGTCAAAATACTCTATCTCCACACACCCAATAGTATAATAGATGATGGAGATGGAATGTTCTTAATTGCTAAAATAACTGATTTTAATATAGGACATTATAAAGAATATAATTATAAAGAACATAATTATAAAGAAGACCTCGGTATAACAAAGTGATTTTTATTTTCCATAGCTAATTTGATGTGGTAATGAGAAATTGTCTACAATAAATAATCCCATACAATAATGTTTTTTTTTCTACTTCTTCAATTTATGTTAATTATCCTTGTAAAAAAGAGATTATATTGTGTTTGCATATTTTATTTTTTTGAGCTGACATATTATAAACACTAACCCTTCCATTCACCTCCCACACCTCCAACAGCCTCATAAATAGTTTCCTTCACTCCAGTCTAGACCTCCCGGGTCATGTCCTTCATGCTGCTGCCAAAATGAAAATACAAATGTGTAAACCACATATTTGACAATGTCAGTTCTTTGCTCAGAAGTTGTCAATGACACCCCATCGCTGGAGCCTGCCTTTCCAGACTCATCTCGGGTTGCTTCCCTCCAGCACTCTTCACTTTAACTTCAACGAATTACTCACTGTTCCCAAAGGGAGGATGCTGCATTGGCTTTGTGCACGCTCTTCTCCATGTCCAAATGTCTTTTCCCAACTTTTTGAAACCTGACAATGCCATCTTTCCATTAGCTCAAATGACATGTGCCCAGTGAAACCTTACAGAGCCCATCAAGCAGAATTATCATTAATTTTTATACATTTTTTTCAGATTAATATTTCTAACTCTGGATATGTCTTAACAATAAGTATATTTATTATGATTCTCCACCCCACTGAAAATTTGTTATTCATTAAAGAGTACATCTTAGAATTAAGGAACTGTTACAGCCCTGGCTGGTTTGGCTCAGTGGATAGAGCGCCAGCCTGCAGACTGAAGGGTCCCAGGTTCAATTCTGGTCAAGGGCACATGCCTGGGTTGTAAGCTCTATACCCAATAGGGGGCATGCAGGAGGCAGCGGATCAATGATTCTCTCTCATCATTGATGTTTCTATCTCTCTCTCCCTCTCCCTTCCTCTCTAAAATAAAAAAACTGTATATATATATATATATATATATATATCCTATCTAATAATAGACAAATATGCAAATTGACCATACCTCCAACACACCCACAAGCCACGCCCACCATCCAATCAGAGCGAGTATGCAAATTAACCCAAACCAAGATGGCTACAGCCACAGAGAGTAAGGTTTCCTAGGTAACAGAGGAAGCCAAGCTTTCCTCCTGCCCTGGCCGGGCCTAAGCCTCCACTCAAGCTACAAAGTTTCAATTATAGAAGGTAAACAAAATCAAACAAATGGCGGCAGAATGGAGCTTGAGAGAGTAGGCCAGGGTTGCCGCCGGCAACAGGGGAAGCAAAGCTTTCCGCACACCCTGGCCAGGCCCACCCGCTTAAGGCAACAAAGTTTCAATTATAACCCCAACACAAATGGCTGCCTGCAGAGGGAGCCCCAGGCTTGGCTCCGCTCCAGGTTACAGTTTCAATTGTAGAAGGAAAATAAATTCCAGATACCAGGGCCTCCGCTTGGGTTGCCAGGGGGCGTGGCCGGCCTGCAAACCACCACAGGCCCCTCGCTCAGGCCGCCCCATACCCCAAGGGAACCCCCACCTGATCCGGGACGTCCTTCAGGGCAAACCAGCTGGCCCCCACCCCTGTACCAGGCCTCTATCCTATCTAATAAAAGAGTAATATGCAGATTGATCATCACTGCAACACACAATATAGCTGCCCCTATGTGGTCAAAGATCCTGCCCCCATGTGGACACAGGATGGCCACCACAAGATGGCCAGCAGGAGAGGGCAGTTGGGAGGCACCCAGCCTGCAAGGGAGGGCAGTTGAGAGGGACCAAGCCTGCAAGGGAGGGCAGTTGGAGGTGATCAACCCTGCAGGAGAGGGCAGTTAGGGGTGACCAGGCCGGCAGAGGAGGGAAGTTGGGGGTAAACAGGCTGGCAGCGGAGTGGTTAGGGGGTGATCAGGCTGGCAGGCAGAAGCGGTTAGGGGCAATCAGGAAGGCAGGCAGGCAAGCAGTTGGGAGCCAGCAGTCCTGGATTGTGAGAGGGATCCCAGATTGGAGAGGGTACAGGCTGGGCTGAGGGACAACCCCCCTCCGTGCACAAATTTCGTGCACCGGGCCTCTAGTGTGTGTGTATATATATATATATATATATATATATATATATATATATATACACACATATATATATATATACACATATATATGTATATATATATATATGTGTGTGTATGTATACACACACACACACACACACACACACACACACATATATATATATATATATACTTAAAAAGGAACTATTACAGTATTTCCTCTTTTTTTTTTATTTACCATAGTGTCCCGACCCGCGGGACAACAACGGGGGAACGAAGAGACACCCTAAAAGAATGAGACAAACAAGGGACACGAAAGAATGGAGGCAAGACAGTGTTCTGATCAAGCCTCTCTCTTTTATTCAAGACGGCCGCTTATAAGCAGTCAGCGAGGGAAGGAGGGGCAGGGCATACTACGTAACGGGGTATGTCAGTAACTGATTGGCTAGCGCTGAGGCTGGGAAATGGTAGTCCGTGGGCAGGGAAACTCTGGGCGGCGCCTTTACTTTGGCGCGCATTTTAATGCTTGACCGATCTTATTGAGGATTATCCGGCTATATGGTTAAAGTTTTTCCATGGCCCCTGACACCATAGCACTGGCATTCATTCATTTAACAATTCTACCTGCCTATGAAGTACCAGACACTATGTCCAGTGCTGGGAATACAATAGTGGAAAACACAGACATGGTCATTGTCCTCAATATATTCTTATTGGGGAGACAGACAAACAAAACAACGGGTAAAACTCAAATTAATCAATAAATAGAGTAATGGCATTTTGTGATGTGTTACAAAGTCAACAAACAAGGTGCTCTGAAGGTGCATCATTTTGAAATGTGTTTATTGTTGTTTCAAGTACAACTAATTTCCTTCCCTCTCTTGGGCATTTCACATTTCCTAGTCTCTTGCATCCAGGTGGGTCTATGTGACTATTTCTTGTCCATGGAAAATGAGTGGAGGCTGTGCATGTCATGGCTTCGCTAAGGCTGTTAAAAGCAGGTGAACCTTTTCCATATTCTCTTTCTTCTCTTGTCACCCAGACAGACACAGAGGATCCAATGTAGGACTCCGAGGCACTGGAGGATGGCAGGCCACACCATGGGAGAAGTCTGGGGTCCTGAATGGTTTTGTAGAAGGCTTCTCACTCATCACCGAATTGGACTACGCAATGAATGAGAACTCAACCTTTATTCTGCATAGTCACTCAGATATTGAAATCCGTTGTTACCAGAGTTAGGCTGCCTTGGTTTATAGGGTGATCATAGCCTCTCATGGGCCAGGGTCAACATAAGGATTTGAGACAGTGGTATAAGTATCTCAGAAAGCATTTATTCCCTCTTGGGGGCTGTCACAAAGAATCCTTATCGCACAATTCAGGAATTGCTCTGTAGGTAATTCAACTCTCCCCACTGTGTGTCTATTGCTCTATCATGGACCTGACATTAACAACCCTGCGCAAGCAAAAAGAACCCTGACCTGGCCCAGAGCAAAGCTTAGTAGTTAGGTAAGCAAACTTTCTAAGTGTCTTTTGTCATTCTAATGTATAGTTAGCTAATTATTACTATAGACACTTTTTATAGTGCTTTAATCATTCTTGTAACTACTAAATGGTATCATATGTCAACTGGAAACTTGAAGCAAAACAAGATGAAAGATGTGGCCTCTGTCTGGGTGTGATGACCCATTTGAACACACACTGCTCCAACAGGAACTGGGATGTGGAGAAAGACGTATTCTACCTGTCAATTAATTAAGCTCATGGTTTTTCAGTACTCTTGGTTCATGACATACAGGCTAATTTGGTCAAGCATTACCAATTATAAAGAAACATTTGCTGAGACTGCGGCAGAGATAATGTAGTTGCCTCCAAGTCCAGCCACACACATTCTAGAAATAAAGAACCCAGAATATTGCCTCTAACCCACTTTGTCTAGGCTGGGTGATTTCTGCAAGATGAGAAATAAAGAATAATAATTTCATTAAGTACCATGCACCTACATGGATATGTTAAAATAAAAATGGGAGAGCTTAATAAACGTAAATAATACTGTTCAATTTATTATTTGAGAATATGGATGGGAGTGATGTGAACTTAATCACTCCCTTAAGAGGGAGGCCAAGTGGACTATTCCTGTGCAAGGGGCCCAAACAACATCAAAACTTTCACATTGTTAGTGCAATTGAGGATATAATATTTAGAAACTTCATTAAAAACTCTCAAAACCGCCCTATCCAGTTTGGCCTAGTGGATAGAGTGTCAGCCCGTGGACTGAAGGGTCCCGGGTTCGATTCTGGTCAAGGGCATGTGCCTTAGTTGCAGGCTCGATCCCCAGCCCTTATCAGGGTGTGTTTGGGAGGCAAGCAATTGATGTGTCTCTCTCACATCTATGTTTCTCAGTCTCTCTCTCCCCCTCCTCTTCACCCTTCTAAAAACCAATGGAAAATATCCTCAGGTGAGGATTAATAACAAAAGTAAAATAAAAAATAAAAACCCCTCTCTAAATGAACATCTCTAAGGCTGATAAAAAATTGATGAACAGAAATGTGATTGTGTTTTATGCAGTATTTTCTTGGGAATCAAGTGCTGCTGGGAGTGCTCTAGGATTATGTCAAAAGAAAACCAAGCAATGTGATATGACTGCAGGTGAGAGGGAAAAGGCAGTTCTTAGCACCCAAACTGGACAGGGTGTCCATGGCTCTAAGCTGCAAAGGGGTGAGCAGTTGACAGATTCTTCCAGGCACTTAACAAAAAACTAAATTTCTAATGGGCTCAGTATACAAAGAATTATAGGTCCTACTCTCGCCATTCCAGACATCTAAATCAAAGGCAGCAAACTGCTAACAGCCTGAATCTATTTATATAAAAACCCTGGGTGTAACACCATCACGGCAGAAGTTCGACCAACCGGAAGGAAGTCAGTTCTGCAGGGGTCGGCTTGGCAATGGCTGCGCCCTCCCCAAGCTGTTTCTCTCCAGGACTGAGAAAAGAACCCACCCTTGGAGTGCCAGGAGCGCCCAGTGGCAGTCAGTCCTGGGTTGCTGAGGCAGAGGCCATGGCGTGGTAGAACTCTGGGTCTGGCCCAACAGGGGGTGTGGCTGGCCTTCAAACCAGACCCTTTCAGGAGGGAGGAGGGAGCCCCATTCCTCACAGAATCCCCTGTTGGATAGCTTGCTGTCAGTGGCCTGCCAGCCAGGAACCCCATTCACCTGCATATCTGTATGTGCCATGCCGGCATGGCCAAGGGTGACCCTGAGTGGGGGTGGTGAAAGGCTTAGAAAAGACAGACAAGAGAATGAAAGCTGGGTCTCAGTGGGATGCTGCTTCTCTGAGAGACAGCGACTGCACCCACAAGCCATGTCTTTATTTTATAGCCAATGCCACGAGGCAAAGTAAGGGCGTGATCAAGATGTTTATAACATTCTCGTGGGTTTCAATCCTACTCAACTACATGCATCTGAACTCTATCAAGCCCACATCACTTAGGCACGTGTTCGGACCATAGGTTCAAGCCCACAACCATAGCTGTTGGCTATAATTGTTCTGGGAGGGCCCTGCCCTCCAAGCTGGGACTTGCACGTGGCAATGAGAGGACTGTGCCCTCTCATCAGTCCAAGGTTTGAACCTATCCAAACACTGTAGCTGCTCCCCACATCTGTATAAAGTTGTTTGTTTTTTTTGTTTTTTTAAAAATATATTTTATTGATCTTTTACAGAGAGGAAGAGAGAGGGATAGAGAGTTAGAAACATCAATGAGAGAGAAACATCGATCAGCTGCCTCTTGCACACCCCCTACTGGGGATGTGCCCGCAACCAAGGTACATGCCCTTGACCGGAATCGAACCTGGGACCCTTGAGTCCGCAGGCCGACGCTCTATCCACTGAGCCAAACCGGTTTCGGCTGTATAAAGTTTTAATACATTATATTAGAGGTCGTGGTGGTACTATTTTACCTACAGCATCTACAGAAATTGCTGCAAATTTACTTCTTGGTGGAAGAACCTTTCATTCTCAATATACTGTAAATTGCCAATTCCATTAAATGAAACTTCAATTTCTAGACTCAATATAAACAGTGAAGTTGATAAAACTATTAAAAAGGCCCAACTTCTCATTATTGATGAATGCACCATGGCATCCAGTCATGCTATAAACACCATAGACACTAAGAGAAATTATTAATTTCAATGTTGTATTTGGTGGGAAAGTTCTCCTTCTTGGAGGGGATTTTTGACAATGTCTCAGTATTGTACCGCATGCTATGCAATCGGTCATAGTACAAATGAGTTTAAAATACTGTGATGTTTGGGGATGTTTCAGAAAGTTGTCTCTTACAACAAATATGAGATCAGAGGATTCTGCTTGTAGTGAATGGTTAGTAAAACTTAGAGATGGCAAACTTGATAGCAGTTTTCATTTAGGAATGGATATTATTGAAATCCCCTGTGAAATGATTTGTAATGGATCTATTATTGAAGCTACCTTTGGAAATAGTATATCTATAGATAATATTAAAAATATATCTAAACGTGCGATTCTTTGTCCAAAAAATAAGCATGTTCAAATATTAAATGAAGAAATTTTGAATATACTCAATGGAGATTTTCACACATATTTGAGTGATGATTCCATTGACTCAACAGGTGATGCTGAAAAGGAAAATTTTCCCATCGGATTTCTTAATAGTATCACTCCTTCGGGAATGCCATGTCATAAATTAAAATTGAAAGTGGGTGCAATCATCATGTTATTGAGAAATCTTTTTTTTTTAAATTTTTTAAAATATATTTTATTGATTTTTCACAGAGAGGAAGGGAGAGGGATAGAGAGCTAGAAACATCGATGAGAGAGAGACATCGACCAGCTGCCTCCTGCACACCCCCCACCGGGGGATGTGCCCCGCAACCAATGTACATGCCCTTGACCGGAATCGAACCTGGGACCTTCCAGTCCACACACCGACGCTCTATCCACTGAGCCAAACCGGTTTCGGTGAGAAATCTTAATAGTAAATGGGGTCTTTGTAATGGTACCAGATTTATTATAAAAAAAGTACGACCTAACATTATCAAAGCTGAAGTATTAACAGGATCTGCAGAGGGAGAGGCTGTTTTGATTCCAAGAATTGATTTGTCCCCATCTGACACTGGCCTCCCATTTAAATTGATTCGATGACAGTTTCCCGTGATGCCAGCATTTGCGATGACTATTAATAAATCACAAGGACAAACTCTAGACAGAGTAGAATATTCCTACCTGAACCCGTTTTTGCACATGGTCAGTTATAAGTTGCTTTCTCTCAAGTTCGAAGAGCATGTGACATTAAAGTTCTAAATACTTCATCACAAGGGAAATTAGTCAAGCACTCTGAAAGTGTTTTCACTCTTAATGTGGTGTACAGGGAGATATTAGAATAAGTTTAATCACTATCAGTCATTGTTTGCATAACTGTTGTTTTTATATCATGTTTTTGTTGTTTTGATACCATGCCTTCGTTGTTTTCATATCCTTTTATAACTGTTTATTTATTAATAAACTAGAGGCCCGGTGCACGAAATTCGTGCACGGGTGTGTGTGTGTGTATGTGTGTGTGTGTGTGTGTGTGTGTGTGTGTGTGTGTGTGTGTGTGTGTCTCAGCTCAACCTGCACCCTCTCCAATCTGGGACCCCTTGGGGGATGTCCGACTGCCTGTTTAGGCAGTCAGACATCCCTTTCACAATCTAGGACTGCTGGATCCCAACTACTCGCCTGCCTGCCTTCCTGATTGCCCCTAACCACTATGCCTGCCAGCCTGATCACCCCCTAACCACTTCCCTGCCAGCCCCTGATACCCTGGTCACCCCCAAATGCCCTCCCTTGCATATTCCCTCTTTATTAGATAGGGTTTTTTCTTTAGCATATTGGACAGTCCTAACTGTTTTGGCTCAGCGAATGGATGAAGCATTGGCCTGCAGAATCAAGGGTCCCAGGTTCGATTCTGGTCAAGGGCATGTACCTTGGTTGGGGGCACATATCCAGTGGGGAGTGTGCAGGAGGCAGCTGATCAATGTTTCTCTCTCATAGATGTTTCTAGCTCTCTATCCCTTTCCCTTCCTCTCTGTAAAAAATCAATAAAATATATATTATAAAAAAAGAAACATTTAAGATTCCTCCATATCTGCCTGGCTGGTGTGACTCAATGGTTGGGACCCCAGGCTGCCACCGCTGGCAGGGGATGGGGCCCTGGCCAGACTGAGACCCCAGCCCAGGCTGCTGCCTCAGCCTGGCTGTGGATAGCCCGGTGGGGGTGTGTGTCTCCAGCCCAGGCTGCCTTCACTGGCCTGAAGAAAGCTTGGTGGGGGTGCACCACCCTGCCGCTGCTGCTGGCTGGGTGATCATGCAGTTGGGTGCCCGGCCTGGGGGCGTGGCCCTGGCAGCCTGAGATCCCCCAGCCCAAGTCTGTGCAGCTTGCCAGGGATCACTCTTGCGGATTGAGGATGTGGCCCTGGCAGCCTGAGACCCCCCAGCCCAAGCCTGTGTGGCTTGCCAGGGATCACTCTTGCGGATTGGGGACGTGGCCCTGGCGGCCTGAGACCCCCCAGCCCAAGCCTGTGTGGCTTGCCAGGGATCACTCGTGCGGATTGGGGACATGGCCCGTGCGGATTGGAGACCCCAGCCCAAGCCGGCGCAGCTCGCGAGCCATTGCGCGACATGGGGGTGAGGCCTAGCAGCCTGAGACCCCCTCAGCCCAAGCCGGCGCAGCTTGCGAGCCATCACGGGGCTTGGGGGCGAGGCCTGGCGGCCTGAGTTCCCCCAGCCCAAGCCTGTGAGGCTTGCCAGGGATCACTCATGGGGATTGGGGGCGTGGCCTGGCGGCCTGAGTTCCCCCAGCCCAAACCGGCACAGCTTGAGAGCCATTGTGTGGCTTGGGGGCGAGGCCTGGCGGCCTGAGACCCCCAGCCCAAACCGGAGCGGCTTGAGAGCCATCGGGCTTGGGGGCGAGGCCCCGGCAGCCTGAGACACCCCCAGCCCAAGCCGGCTCGGCTTGGGGGCGAGGCCTGGCGGCCTGAGATCCCCCAGCCCAAGCCAGCTCGGCTTGCCAGGGATCACTTGCGAGTCTCTGCTCCCAGCTCCTCCTGCCAGCCCAATTGGCCACCCCGAGTCCTGCCCCCGCACCTCCTGCTGGCCCAATCATGGGCGTAGCAGAGTGATGGTTAATTTGCATACTTCCCTTTTATTATATAGGATTTATATATTATTTTCATATACATTTCATATACTAATTTCCTTCCATCTCTCACACTTCTATTATAGAGAAAGGGCAGATAGCAATATTAAAATATTTCCTCTAATTAATTCCCTTTTAATGTGCACGAATTTCATGCACTGGGCCACTAGTGTGGAAATAAAAGACGTTCCTTTGAATCTTGGCTAAATAAGTTACAACAATGTGACCATGGGCATATGACTCAACCTCTCTGGGCTTTACTTTTCTCAAATGTGAAATGGGGATAAAAACACCTATTTGGTATTAAATGACATGATATATGAACAGCATTTACTTAGCACAGTGACTAGCACATTTCAAGAGTCCAATAAATGGTAGATATTAATCATACTGCCTTCCCAAATGAACTGCCTCCAATCCCCCTCTCAACCCTCCACTGCAGTCTCAACAGGAGCAGGATACACTTGGGTAATTTTGGCAAACAGGCTAAGTAGGAGTATTATGAAGCATATCCACAAATTTAAGTTATAGCAATTTCAAAGTATTTTAAATCAATGCCAGAAAGGGAAACACATGTTAGTAATTATGATACAGTAAGATTTTGTTGATAAGTAAATTGTCTTCTTTTACGAAAGGTAAATCTGTCAACTTTGGTCTTGAAAAAAATCACAGATGTGATTAAAAACCTCAGAGAATTAGTGGAATTATTTAAATTAGATTCCATAGCTCTATATTTCATAATTATGAGAAGCTGCTTATTCAAAATTGTGTGTAACAGCATGATTGTGGAATTTTCTTGCTAATAAGGATAAAATACAAATAAAAAATCAATTTTTCATCAGTTCCATAGTGCTTATCAGAGTAACCAATCTCAGTGGCATTATTTCATTAATACTAATTGAAAGAGGAACAAACTTTTCCAGTTCAGGTTTAAATTATGTGGGGGAGTTTAAAAATAACAGCTATAGAAAACAAACTCCTCTTCTGTTTGTCATTACTGTGTGAACGACTTTAATAATTTCTCATTGGTGGGCCCTGCAAAGCGTATATTGACCATTTCTTGTGCACCACTTCAAATTCTCTGCTTTCATCTCTACCCAGTCACATCTGGGCAAGTGAGTAGGCTTTGACCAGTCTCCATGCCAGGGGCCCCCTGGCAGTGCCTTGTTTTTGGCTAGCCACAAATGACTCTCACTTCTTGTTGGGGAGCACATGAGATTGGTTGGAAAGTTTGTAAGGAGGACATTCTGAGAAAAGGGAAGTGTGTGGAAGGCCACCTGCCCTGTTTACCAGAAATCCGACTTAGGGGAGTGTCGAAGGCGACACCCCTAATTATTCCTTGACCTTTCCAAACAAGTCTGTGCATGTGCAGACGCCCAGGTGTTTACTGGAATTTTTATGCTTAATCCCTGGATGCCCTTGCCTTGAGGACAATGTAAACACATGTGTCCTCCCAAGATTACTCACCCTACTGATTGTACCTAAAAGATAAACTTAATCTCAAACTGCTGTTATAATAAAAGGCTAACGAGGCAAGCAAATGAGGCAGGCAAGTGAGGCTGCTTGGTCCCTTGATCCAGGCAACCCCTTAGCCCTCTCTTTCACAGTGAAACTGTGTTGGAGTAATCTGTTCATCTGTCCCTCAGGATCTGCTAGTCAGCCCCAGAAACTTCTGGGCCCAGAGCTTCTCTGATTTCTTGCCCAGGGATGCTCCAAGAAGGCAGTTGGCATTCAAACAGGAGCAACCTGGGAACAGGTGGGGAAATTTACCACCCTGTAGGACAACCTTTAGCCAATGGGAAATAGAGATGCTGGTTAAATGCTTTCCCTTTTAGGTGGTTGGTCTTGGATTGCATTTCATGAGGTAAATTTAAATTAGATGGTCCTATAATGACTGAACACTCAGAGTGGTGGCCCACCTGGTAATGCATCATTGACTTGGTTTTCTTTTCTTCCTGTTTCATGCCTGCTGTCTCTCATTTCTGGCTTATTCCATAAACCAACTCCGAATGCCTGGGAGTAGGCCTGGTTGAAGCTTGCTGGTACTCAATGAGAAAGAGTCCATGATTCATTACCCCACGAAGTGCTTTCCATCCTTGATTTAGGGGGTTAAGTTTGTCACCTGAGGGATTTCCTCCTCACTGAAATCTATCCAGTTCATGAAAATCTTATATAAATTTGACATCTGATAAACCCCAGTAGATTCAGTATCACAAAAACCCAAGTAGGATGTGTTTTCTGAAAAAATTGCCTTGCCAAAATTGTGGTCATCTTCAGGAAATATGACTTGCTATAGAAATCAGACCTTATTCTCTACTTTGAAGTGTATACCAAGTTCTCGTCCTGAAAACTCCAGAAGACTTAGAGTAAATGAACTTGAATATAGCGCTACGTGTGTGTGTCAATTAATTTTTTTTAAAGTCAATTTTTAAATTTAGATGAACTATTTTACATTTGGTATCTTTTAACACATGAGCACCCTCTAAATCTCAGATAAAATCACAAAATTCAAGCAAACTAGAGTTACATCAAATTATATTTTTTTTGTCCACCTCAACCTACAATACTTAGACCAAACAGAATACAAGTGGCATAACTTTGAGCCTACAGTGCTGTAAGTATTTTAGATAGTCCCCGTAAGTTATCTTTATTGACAATTTAAATATTGGGAAAATTTGCAGTGCAGTTAGATGATATTGCAACCCTTGAGTGAACCCTTCTTGCCTCTTATGAGCTGGGAAAGGCTGATATAAATGTTTTCTCATATTTTAAAATTTTACTACCAATTTTAATACAAGTTCCTTGTGGGGCAGCCAAAGTCTCTCTCTGCACAATTCATGATTATGTTTACTGCTCTTTTTTTCTTCTGATGGACATGTCTACACTGCAAGAGACATAAGATCCTGGGTATTTGAAAATTAAAGAACAGCAGCAAAGGGCCAGATGCTACAGTTATAAAAGTTGCAAAAGTATAAACACCAGGTGTGCCATATAAATGCACAGGTTCTTTTACCCTGCCACACTGTTATCATATGGTTCCAACATCTGTTCATTTCTGTCCAGGCTTCCCACAGACAGCATTTATTAAAATCAAATATGAACTTACTCTCACTTATATGCCTTGAGCAGGAAGTGCCACAGTGGCCTTATTATGGAGTATAAGTGAGCCGATAAAAATTGATTTTTATCAGTAAACTAACAATTATCCTTACAAGCCAATATAGTGTCATCTGCCTTTGGTATGCCTTCTACTTGCTAATTACTCTGTGGTTTTCTATGAAAGTGGGGCCAGTACAAAAAATGTTACACTAATTCCAGGTAATTAGAGGATGAGAGGAGAGGCCAGTTGAGCTTTGTGAAGAGTTTATATTAGAGAATATTATTTTTAAAAATAAAGTTTTAGCCCTAGCCGGTTTGGCTCAGTGGATAGAGTGTCGGCCTGTGGACTGAAAGGTCCCAGTTTCGATTCTGGTCAAGGGCACATGCCTGGGTTTCGGGCTCGATCCCCAGTAGGGGGCATGCAGGAGGCAGCCAGTCAATGATTCTCTCTCATCAATGGTTCCATCTCTCTCTCCCTCTCCCTTCCTCTCTGAACAATAAAAAAATATATTTAAAAGAAGTTTTATTGTTTTCTACTGGAGGACATATTAACAAGTATAAATGAATCTAAACAAATACATTTTTTTAAATTCTCACCCGAGGATATTTTTCCATTGATTTGTAGAGAGAGTGGAAGAGAGGGGGAGAGACAGAGAGAAACATCAATGTGAGAGAGACTTATCCATTGGCTGCCTCCTGCACAGAGCCGGGGATCAAGCCTGCAACCAAGGTACATGCCCTTGACCAGAATCAAACCAGGGACCCTTCAGTCCATGGGCCAACACTCTATCCACTGAGCCAAAGTGGCTAGGGCAAGAAATATCTATCTTTAAAATAATCTTGAGTGTGGGAAAGTCTTTCCTAAGCAGAACATAAAAGCCAGAAGCCATAAAGGAAGAAATGAAAAGATGTGACTACATGAAAATTTTAAAAACTCTTTCTGTATTATGAAAGGCATCCTAAACAAAAAGACAGGCATTGGATTTGGAGAAACTATTTTTAATATACATGATGGACAAAGAATGCATAGCCACAATATATAAAGAACTCCTACAAATCATTAAAAAGAAGACAACCCTCCCCAAAAGGCTAATGTATATAAATAAGAAATTCAAGAAAGAGAGATGTTGCCACTTAATAGCCTTATTTGAAATCAAAGAAGCCTTACTTAAAGTCAAAGAAATGCAAATGAAAAGAATAAGCTAGCTTAAAAAATATAAAATATTGATGATACACATACAACTAGCAAGAGAGTAGGAAAATGAACACTTGATATTTGTGGATATGTAAAGTTTTTGAAGGACATGGGCAATAATCTATCAACATTTTAAATATGCATATCCTTTGATCTAGCAATTCTTTTATGAATACATGCTATAGAAATATTAACACATGCACACAAAAATATGTGCTCACGGAAGTTTATGGAAGAATTATTTTTATAAAAGGAAGAAATTTGAAACAAACATCCAAAAAAGGGTGCATATTTAAAAACATTCTATACTATGAAATACTATCAGATACTAAAAAGAATGAAGTTGATCCATATGTATTGATATAGAAAGATATTTATGATATATTGCTAACATAAAGAAAGGTAGGAAAATGCATAATATACATAGGGTGGGGCAAAAGTAGGTTTACAATGGTGAGCATGTGGTAGGCAGTTAAACTGACATGAGCAGAGCGAGGACAATGGGTCAGGTACAGAAAGTCACCAGGGTGAAAAAGCCCCAGGTGCCCAGCAATGGAAAATCAATTGTAGGGTGGGGCCTCGCCCCCAGGGTGACTTCCTCCCATAGCATATCACTGGTTATGAGGTTTGGACCTCCTGACCTTTCCTCCCTAGAGATAACATCCAGGCCTCAGTAGTACTTCAGCACCAGGCTCAGATAAGCAACAAAACCAGCCAAGGCTGACCTCAGGACCAGCTGCATTGAATAATGACCCCCTGCCCTGGTTCCAGCCAATCAGTGGAGACCACAACCTGAATGGACAAAACCTGGAAAGCCACTGAATATTCTATTGAGATCTTCCCCTGGGACCTCCCCTAAAACCAACACCCTTAAAACCCTTAGGACAGAGGACCCAGTGTGCTCTCTCTCCTCAGAGCATGCCTCATGTGGTGCCTTTCCTTTTCCCTTTCCTTCCCTCCCCCTCCTCTTCCTCTATCACCTTCCCTCTCCCTCACCCTCTCCCTGCCCCAGGCATGCTACCATTAGCTTCCTCACTGACAAGCTCCAAAGGCCCTTCCTTTGTCTCCATAACTTGTTTCCTGAGCCCATTTCTTTTAGAAACTACTTCTTCTGCCTCTGTGCTTTTCCAAATACATGTTCTCTTACAGTTTGGGTCTTGCTCTGAATTCTTTCCTAGCCAGAACCCAAATACCGAGGCTGCTGAACCCAGATCCAGTCTGATCCCACCAGTCAGACACCTGGTGCTGTTCCCACCTCCTTCAACAAGTATGTGAAATGCAGTTTATTCTTGTAATATTATTTATTAATTATTATATTTTTCATATGAACTACTGTAGACCTACTTTTGCCCCACTGTGTATACACACACACACACACACACATTTTTAGTTCTTTATTGTTTAAAGTATTACATATGTCTCCTTTTCCCCCCATTGACTTCTCCCTGGCCACTCCCACCTCCCCTACACATATATTTTTATAAATGCATCGGAAAAGCTCTGGACAGAGGTGCACACTAGAGGGGTGTAGGGAGTGGTGTGATGACAACGACATTTACTTTTACTCTAGGTACCTCTGAATCATTCAGTACTTTTACATGGAGCTTGCATTACTTTTATAATGAAAGCAATTAAAATGATAATAAAATATACTTAGATGAACAAGATTTGTGCTCTTCATTTCTTTGCAATGCTTCATTACAACTACTACTGCTAGAGACAGTCACTTGGAACTTCCTTTAGTCCAAATACTCCACTGTAAAATTCCTTTTTTTTCCCCTGAAAATGACCTAATTTACATGATCTAATAACACTCCATCCTAATCCTCTTTCACATAAATATCTTGCAAGCCAGCTATAAGAAGTGGGCTGCTGAACCTTATAGCAAATAATTTATATTTAAAAATTTCTGGATTCAAGTCCACAGGATTCACTTTATTCCCCCCAGGAGCTACAGCCATCTAAAAGTGAATGAAATATCTAAAAGATGGCAATGAGCTCTGAAAAGCGGAAAGTAGAGCTTCAGAATATGAGAACAACCCTGAAGCCATTTCTTCACAGAATAAAGTGAAGTAGAAATTTGGAAATGCCAAGGGTGAAGTGGAGATGAGCAAACAGCTGTGTGAACCAGTTTAAAGAAGTCAGTGTTGGGAGGTGAGATTTACACCTTCACCCTTTGCTCTCTGATGCTGAGTTAAATCCTTCACCCTCCAGTAAAAACCCCTGCCCCTTTGAACTTCTTGCCCTCCGGCTATGCCACAGTTGGTTCCTCTTCCCTTTTCTTACTCTGACTGCTCACTATCTCACATTCAGTGAAGACTTCGCTTTCTATCCTTACAGAAATTGCTGTCATCTGGACATTCAGGCTTTGTATGGCTAACCATCCAACTTCAGCTCAGGAGTTGCCAATTTAGCTTACACCTTAGAAACATCTGCAACAGATTTTTTTAAGTGCATATGCCTGACTTCTATTATACAGAATCTCTGTGGATGGGGACCTAGCTTCTGTGACTTTTAAAACCACCACCGATGATTCTGACACACAATCAGAATTGTGAGTCTCTTGTAGCCTTGGCTTTGTCTGCTTCTACCCCTACCTCTGCATTCGACTTCCGTGACTACACAGTAGACATTTCCATTACACTAAATTCTGCATCCAATACCAAAATGTGTTGTTTTCCCCACACCAAGCAGTTCCTTGAAACTAGCTGGGTGTGCTACAATTCAACTCAATTCTGAGACTATCTACTTGGAGATAGCATCAGACAGGTTAAGTGCTCAGCCTCACAAAACTGCCCTCACTTCAGATGCCAGTCACAAGACCAGGCTATCACCTGTGCTTCCAATGGGCTGGTTGTAGATCAGAGATTCCCATGACCCTTTTCTTCTGTTCAATTAATTTGCTAGAGCCACTCACAGAACTCAGGAAACCAGATTACTCACCAGATCACCTGTTTGGTAGGAAGAATATGAAAGGATTGGAATCAATAGCCAGATGAAGAGATACATAGGACAAGGTCCTGAACACACACAGGAGCACCTGTCCCTGTGGAATTTGAGGCTCTGCATGGCGGCACTTGGATGTGTTCTGGTTCACAATCTGGAAGCTCTCTGAACTCTGTCCTTTTGGGGTTTTGTGGAGGCTTCATTACAGAGGCGTGATTGATTAAATCATTAGCCATTGATGATTAATTCCACCTGCGGGCTTCTCCAGCTGTTTGGACTGAAAGTTCCAACCCTCTAATCTCAGTCGGTTCCCTTGGCAACCAGTGCCCCCCCCCCCTCCATTTTGGGGGGATTTCCAAAACTTACCTCATTAGCATAAACCCAGTTGTTGTAGAAAGAGGCTTGTTATAAATAACAAGCTCTGAACTGAGGACAAATGACAATATAACAAAAGATGCTCCCATAGCTCTTATTGCTCAGGAAATAATAAACATTTATTACCAAGGGTTTTGGGAGCTCTGAGTCAGGAACCTTGGACTGAAAACCAAAATATATATTTATCATTAATCACAATGTCACACATAATTTGAACCACACCACCCAAGAAATCTTGAATGCCAAGAACTCATTATCTGGTTATAACCTCCAAAGTTTGCACCTTACTCCTTCCCCAATCCCATTCCAATTGCTCTTTCCTATAAAGAGACATTTACTACCCAGACAACTTCATTTTCCTCCAGTTTATTTGCCTCTCAAAACTCATGTAACCTGTCCCTTTTGCTGTTCTAGTCCTGCAAAATTCCAGATCTCAGGTATTCAAAACTTTCTTCACTCCCTGCCTTTGCCCAATTCAATTCATTCTCCATCCTGCAACAGGAGTAACCATTTCAAATGCAAATTAGATCACATGATCAAGTCCCTCTCCCTAACTTGCCTTGCTTAAGTCTGTTTGTTTGGGTTTTTTTTACAGTGAAAATTTTTTTTGTATTTGGAATTGGCCAGCTGGACTCAGTGTAGATGATCCCAATTTTGTTGGCAACATCCAAAGCATCATAGTCGGGAGCCAATGGAATGTATGCTTTCTTCTCTCCACCAGGCCTGATCAGGGTTTAACCTTGGCCACGTCAATGTCAGAGCTTCTTCACAACCTGTTTGATCTGGTCCTTGTTGGCCTTGACATTCAGCACAAGGTCTTGTCTTCTCTCTTCTTCATGGCTGACTCAGTAGTCAGGGGGAACTTGATGATGGCATAGTGGCCAAGCTTGTATTGCTTGGAGGTGCTCTTCTGAGGATATCTGGGCTGCCTTTGGCAGGTCTTGGGCTGTTGGAAGGTGGGTGACGTGCAGATCTTCTCACTGTGGATGCCTTTCAACACTACTTTCTTTCCTTCAAGCCTTTGCTTTGGCTTTGACTTTGGGAGGGGCGGGGGCTTCCTTCTTTGCTTTCAGTGCCATCTTCTCAGAAAGGCACTTGCTTTAAGTCTCATGGTGCCTCATGGTTCTTAATATACAGTCCAAGCTCCTTAACGTGTCATTCAAGACCAGTTATAATTTTTGACCAGTATACATTTCTGATCTCATCTACTTCTCTCCACCCACACTCATCATGATATTTCTTATTGAATGTGTCCTCTCTGTCTAGAAAGCCTCCCAGTCCTCTTTTGCAGGCCTCATTCCTCTTTATCGTATAAAGACTCATCTCAGGAGGTAACTCCTCCCTAATTGAGTCTTTTTGAAACTCAAATTCCCTTATTTTTTTGGGGGGGGGCAGTTCTTCAAATTTTAAATTTTCTTTTTATTTTTTTATTATTGCAGTAAGAACATTTAACATGAGATCTACCCTGTAGCAAACTTTTAAGTGGACAATACAATACTGTTATCTTGTTGTACAGCAGATCTCTAGAACTTAGTTATCTTGTATAACTGAAATTTATACCCATTAAACAGCAGTTCCCCCACTCCCACCAGCCCCTCCTAATGACCATTCTACTCTGTTTCTATGAATTTGACTATTATAACAGGTATATAATTGGAATCAGGCAATATTTATACATCTGGGTTTGGCTTATTTTACTTAGCATAAGGTCCTCTGTGTTCATCCATGTTGTTACATATGGTAGGATTTCCTTATTTTTAAAGACTGATTAACATTCCACTGATGTATATATCATATTCTCTTTCAATTCCCTGTGTATTTCGTATAATAAATTTGGTACCTAGACCCAGGATGATATTAAAAGAGTGAGCAATCAGAACAGATGACTAACCAATGCATACTGATTATATATCATCCCATTTATTAGACCATGAAATACCTTAATATTTAAAGAGTTTTTGTCCTTTCCCATCTTCTCTTCCCCTCACTGGCTATACTCATCAGCAAAAACATAGGTGAATGAGCTGGTGCAGAATCAGCAGCTGAAACCCTCACTGTGTAATACAGGGTGGGGCAAAAGTAGGTTTGCAGTTGTTCATATAAAAAATAATACACTAATAATCCTAATATATAAAAACCCTGGGTTGTAACGACCAATAACGACTGAGGCTTGACCAACCCAAAGTCAGTACTGCAGTCTTCACTGGGTTACCATGGCTTCCGCTGCAGGTGCGGTGCCCCAGCACTGACTGCTGAGGGGGTTGTGAATCAGGGCCAGAGAGGCCTGAAGAGAGAAGCAGGGTCTGATCCATAGCCTCTGTGGTAGCTTTTGATCAGCACTTGCCTCTCTCTTTCTCTCCCAGTCTGGTCAGCAGCTGTGCCTCCATTTCTCTCCAGGCCTCCACCAGGGCTGCTGATCAGCCCCGCCACTTTGATCAGGCCCCGTTGATAGGCCCAGAGACACTGACTGGCATAGAAACTGACCAATCAGAACCAAATCTGGGTCAACTGTGAGGACCCAATGGCTGCCTAGGAGGTGGAGCTTTTGACACTGACTGGCATAGAAACCGACCAATCAGAACCAAATTGGCCGGCAGAGGAGGGCAGTTGGGGGCAAGATCAGGCTAGAAGGGGAGGGTCATTGGGGGTGAGATCAGGTCAGCAGGGGAGGGCAGTTGGGGGAGAGATCAGGCCGGCAGGGGAGGGCAGTTGGGGGAGAGATCAGGCCGGCAGGGGAGGGCAGTTGTGGGCAACCAGGCCTGCCAGGGAGGGCAGTTGGGGGCAAGATCAGGCCAGCAGGGGAGGGCAGTTGGGAGTGAAATCAAGCCAGCAGGGGAGGGCAGTTGGGGGCAACTAGGCCAGCAGGGGAGGGCAGTTGGGGGCGAGATCAGGTTGGCAGAGGAGGGCAGTTGAGGGCGAGATCAGGCAGGCAGAGGCAGTTGGGGGTGAGATCAGGCTGGCAGGGGAGAGCATTTGGGGGCGATCAGTCAGGCAGGCAGAGGGGTTAAGGGCAATCAGGCAGGCAGGCAGAGGCAGTTAGGGGCGATCAGGCAGGCAGGCAGGTGAGCGGTTAGGAACCAGCAGTCCCAGATTGCGAGAGGGATGTCCAATTGCTGGTTTAGGCCTGATCCCACAGGGGTCCCCAATTGGAGAGGGTGCAGGCTGGGCTGAGGGACGCCCCCCCTTCCTTGCACGAATTTCATGCACCAGGCCACTAATTATATATATAAAAGCCTAAGCAACCGTTATGACTGAATGACCAGAATGACCTGGAATGACTGGTCAACCAGTCGCTATGATGTGCACTGACCACCAGGGGGCAGATGCTCAATGCAGGAGCTGTCCCATGGTGGTCAGTGAGCTCCCACAGCCAACCTCCCACTTTGGCCAACCTCCTCCTGCGGTCCCTCCCCCTAGCAAGTCCTTCCCCCCAGCTAAGGCTCCGGGAAGCCCATAGGAGGAGAGTGACCTTGATGCTGATCGATAGAGTAGCAGCTCAGAGGGGGAAGAAGGGGCAAGGCAGCAGCCTAACTACAAAGACGTAAAGTAAGCACTACTACCATCTTACCTCTGCCACTGCACTTTTCGTGCCGCTCGCCCTTCTGCCCCCATCAGCCACTTCTACTGTAGCTCGGCCCATGCCTTTCTGGGCTCCCAACTGCTGATTAGCTAGTGCTTCTATGGTGGTGTGCCACCATTGGCTGAAGTCAGCTACCTACCATGCTTGGGGGTGGAGCCCTGAGAAAATGTGAGGTTGAGGTAGGATAGATGATCTGTCTGTCTGTCAGCAACTCCGCCCCGGGGAGAGTGAGGCAGCCAGAGTGTGGCAGCAAAATAGAGCTGCATTTCCACCTCAGTGCATGGCTGATGTTCAGGCCATTTTTGAGGCATTTTGTCTGTGGTCTTTGCTTGCCACTATCTCACCACATCTACACAACTAGATTGGGTCCTGCTGGCCAACCTTCTGTGGTCTCTCCCCACAGCCGGCAGGCAGGTCCCAATTGCCCGCCCCCCCCCATGCACAAATTTGTGCACTGGGCCTCTAGTATAAGAATAAATTGGATTTGTATACTCACAACTGTAAACCTACTTTTGCTCCATCCTGTATGTCAATACTTTTTGAAACTCAGGGTTGAACTATTTTCATCCTCACACACAGCTGCTAACAGATTCCATCAGACCACTTCCCCTTTGCTGCCTGCACCATCCTGGTGGTCAGTGTCCTACATACAATGGCAGGCTCTGGCTTATTAATTGTTTTTTGTTGTGTGTTTTTTTGTTTGTTTGTTTTTGTCAAGATGACTGACAAGAGGAATTTCTCAGAGATACACATAAATAAATAAAAACACAAGGTCACTATGTTATACAGTGCTAAAAGGGAGATTTATTATATTGAAACAGAAATCTCAAATTAGGGATATGTTTTCCTTTCTCTTTGGCATAACTAGTTTCCATATATGCCTTTCATATCTATTAGGGATGTAATTTTTAATGGCTTTATGCCACACTTATCTCTCTATTCCTGGTGTTTAAGATTGTACTAGCCACAGAAGAGTTTCTCAATACATGTTTCTTAAATAACTAAATGAATGAAAAGATTGATGGACCACTTTTTAGTAGACATGAGCAATTATTTAGTGGAAGAAACCAGAAGTGAAGAAGGGTGTTAATCTCCTACGAAAAAAACTATAGCAGTTGGAAGGAGCAATTTAAAGTTGAGCTGAAATTCTTTAGTATTGTCATCTCAAGTGTCACAATAAGGAATTCATTCTTTTGTACTGTGAAAACTCACTTGTGTGATACCTAGCATGTAATCCCAAAACCGTTTGCATGCTGTTCAAAGAATTGTTCTGCATATAGATTGGTTTGTGTGCCCATATGTTTAAAATTTCAATTTAAAGGAACAGCTGAATTAGTCAATGAGATTGAAGCTTCCTTCTTTTCAATATTCAGTTTTGGTGAAAGAGGAAATAGCCCATATTCATTTGTATCTTTAGGGAAAGAAGCTAGGGATATTTGATGCATGTCTTGCAAAGAAGAAATTGAATATTAACATTCCCCCTGTTTATCATTGTTTTCTCCCTTGCTTGCTCTCTGTATTGCAGATGTTGTGGCTATTTCTTGATGGTTGTCAGGCTCCAGTTCATTAAGATCACTGCAATTTGTGCCTCTGCTGAGGATTTCACTACTATCTTCCACTAGCAGGCACATAGCAAGGTGAATACACTTCTAAATCACATTTATGCTTACTTCAAAATTATAACAGCTGGGTTATCTTACTCTGTACTGTCTCTCTTCTCAAATAAATGAATTAATCCCTAAATCCCTGCAAATTTCAAAAGGATTTTTTTCCCCTTCATGTTTTGTTTTAAGCAGGGTAAAAATCCTGACTTTAAAATATTGGAAAAATATTAGATATTCTCAGCCATGAAATAAAAACGGTTTTATAGTTCCCCATAGCTATCTTTTCACATGCAGCGGAGGTCTCTCTTCATTGATCAGCTTCCTTTTATTGCATGGTGTTCTGGGAGAAGCAAAGCAATCTCGAGGACCACAAGGGTCAGAGAAACTGTGAACTTGTGGATTAAACTTGCAAAAATGCTGCATTGATGAAGACTGTTTGTCTTTCCTGGCTTCTGGTAAATCTCAATTTGCAAATTAAAACAGAACCTTTAAGGCCTTTCTGATATCAGCTTGAATTCATAATAGGATACAACCTCCAGCTTCCTTTATCTGACATTCTAACTCATTGTAGTATTGCTCAAAGCTGCCAGGACTTGTTTTCCATTGGACCACATGAAACTCTTTTGTAAGTGTCAACCAAGCCCTTAATCCTCTTCAAATTGGTTAAATAAGTCAGTGTGAAAGTAGTGTCATGGGAAGGAGTCTCATGGACTTGGAACTAAACAGATTTAGAGGGAATTAGTTAGCCTCCTCTCCCTTCTCCCCAGAGGGCAGGGCTGCTTTCTGTAATGGTCACCCCTCTGGCATGACTGGTAGAGAATGAAAAGCAAAACGTCTTCCAGTTTTCTCAGTCTAGATTTCTTCAGGCAACTGAGCTCAGTCTTGGCTCAGAGGCCTGTTTATCTCCATTATTAGTGAGGAGGAAACTGGTCTTGCAAGGCATGTCAGGCCCTAGAAACTGTGAACAATGCATTGCCCTGGGGCGTGGGGAGGGGGCGCGGGGGGGGGGGGAGGGCAGGGGGTTAGGGGGAGGTTGTTATCGCTGGCCCTAGGACAGATCATCAGATATGGCCTGGGGACCCCCCAACACCTGGGGGCCTTCCTGTAAGCCCACAAAAGGGGGCGGAACCATATCTGCAAGACAAAGACCCCAGAATTTTATAAAAAATGAAGTCCTCTGCGTGTTTCTTCACTCTGATTTGGAAATTATTCCCGGAGTCCACTAGTGTTAATAAACGGGGTCCCTCCCTTTCTCTAGGAAGTGTGCTTGGTATTTCTTTGGTCTTCTGCAACGTTTGATTCCCTGAACTGGGAAGCTAACCACATTTGGCTCTTGCCTCCCGTGAGTGGACAGGGTTTGGGGCCCGGGGGCGTGGGACAGGCCTCCGGAAGGCACGCGCTGCTGATTTTAGCAGAATTGAACCAGGGGGTGGTGGGGACGGGGGACTCCAGGCGCTCCTGGACCTCAGCCCAGGACCTGGCCGGCATCTGGAAAAAGTGGACAGACACCTCTGGACCTTTCGACAGAATCTGTAAGGTAGGGGCCCCAGTCAGTCAGGCCCACTCCAAGTGAGTGGAAGGGGGAGCTTGATCACCTCCCCGGAAGTCATAGGACTTCGTCAGGTAAATCAGGAATCAGGACTCTGGAGGAGAGTGAATTCAGATTTGATTAAGGAATTATGGGTTCACTCTTCTGTTTGTTTGTGTGTGGGACTAGCCAATTTGCTACCAAGAAGGGGGGCTGGACGCAGCCTTAACTCCTCTGGTAGGTTCTCACCGAGACTTCGGTTGAGAATTCTGATCTGGGGTGTGGGTGCCAGGAGTGCCCCCATGCCCATCTGGGGAGTTGGGCATTATCTGCTCAGCTCCCGTCTGGGCTAGTCTACTGGGAGAGAGTACGGATGTTTGTCTGTCTTGGCATAATTACCTGCTGATTAACTGGTCTGTGTGGAAGCAAAAGCTACTTTGATTTTCTGTTTGCTCATCGAGTTAAAACGTTTGATTTACTGAAGGCTGAACCTGTGATGGTCTGCAAAAGTCTCAAGCAGCGCTGTCGAGTTAGTTTTCTCAGAGACGTTTGCTCTCTATCATGGAGGGATAGTTGATAAAAATTTCTGTCTATGTTTGTGTACTAGGGGCTTTGGTTTTCTCTGTGATTTTGCTGTTAGGTTGAAATTTTGGAATTCTGGGGTAAATTTAAAGTTATTTGTGGCTTTTCTTGTCTCTTTTGGCTGGCTGGGACTTTCAGGGGTGGGGCTCACAGCTCTGCAGGGCGGAGAGATTTTACCTACCTTGGCCCTGCCTGTGCTGATTAAGGATCTTTTCTTTCAGGAGACCCTCCAAGCTTTTAGTAAATTTCCCTGCACCCTTGTCTGTCTCTTGCCACCTATCATCATGGGGTTGGGACAAAGTAAACCCACTGTTCTCAATTGCATGTTGGAAAATTTTGAAAAGGGTTTTATTGAGGACTATGGTATTAAAATGAATCCCAAAACACTAAGGAAATTCAGTGAGTTAGAATGGCCAGCCTTTGGGGTCAGCTGGCCCCCGGAAGGCTCTTTAGATGTAGGACTGGTCAGGACAGTCTGGAATGTAGTCACGATAGACCCCAGACAACCAGATCAGTTCCCTTACATAGACAGCTGGTCAGGAATTGCTCAGACCTTGCCACCTTGGGTCTGGTTCTGTAAGGTTTTAGTAGTAGGAGAAAAGAAACAGGTCTCTCAGAAGGGAACACAACCCCTTGTTCTGCCAGGATCCCCTAAGGAAGTCCCGCTAGTTTTACCAACTCCATGTGTGCCACAGGCAGCACCAAGTGCTTCCCCAGCTGGTCTGAAAGGTCCAGAAACACCGCCCCCTTCCATTTCTCCTCAACCAGGCTCTCCCGAGCCAGTTGGCCGGCACTTGCATTCAGCCGATCAAGGGCCCAGGCCACAACCAGCATGTCAGATGCCTCTAAGGGAGATTTGGGGTGCCAAAGTAGTTGGCGAAGATGGGGCCTTGCAGGAGGGAGGGCCAGTCCATTATTATCAGCCCTTTACCACCAGTGACATCTTGAATTGGAAACATCACACCCCAGCTTATTCTGAAAAACCTCAGGCCATGATAGACCTCCTAGAAACGATCTTCCAGACCCAGAAGCCCACCTGGGTGGACTGCAAGCAGCTCCTTTTCATGTTCTTTAACACTGAGGAGCGCATGAGAGTAGTAACAGAGGCTCGGAAGTAGCTCCAGACCTAGGCCCCAGCAGGGACATTAGACACAGACAGATGGGCAAGGGAGGCCCTCCCCGATGAGGAACCTAACTGGTCCCCGAACTCAGGAGACGGATAGACCAGGCTAGAAAGTTATCGGCTGGCCTTCCTCCAGGGGGGCAGGGCCAGAGCCAAGAAGCCTACCAACATGACTAAAATCTCTGAGGTTTTCCAGAAGCCTGATGAAAGTCCAGCAGCTTTCTATGAGAGACTATGTGAGGCATACTGGATCTACACCCCATTTAGACCTGAGGCCTCAGAAAATCTTATCATAGTAAATGCCATTTTTGTAGGCCAAGCCCAGCCTGACATCAGGAGAAAATTACAGAAACTGGAAGGGTTTGCAGGAAAGAATGCTACCGAACTGCTAGAGATAGCTAACAAGGTTTTCATCAATTGAGACAGTGCAGCAAGGAAGGAGGAAGAAAAGAGAATACAAAGAAGGGCCAATATAATAGCAGCGGCTTTCAGAGGCTCAGGCTCCCAGACAGATCAGCAAGGATACAGACCAGGGGGAAAAGGAAGAGCGAGCCTGAGATGAGACCAGTGTGCCTATTGTAAGGAAACAGGACACTGGAAGAATGAATGTCCCAAACAGCAAAGTAAAAAGACTGGGCCCCCTTTTCCACCCAGTTGCTATCAACCAGAGTCACCTGAAGCAGATCTCATTGGGCTAGCAATGGTTGATTCTGACTAGGACAGACCGGGCTCACTTCAGCTAGGCCCCCACGAGCCCATGGTCGGAATGAAAATTGGGGGCCAGACTGTGGACTTAAGGTTGATACGGGAGCTGAGCACTCAGTAGTCACTCAGAAAGTAGTGCCTCTCTCAGGAAAGGAGGTCACCATTATTGGAGCTACTGGGGACCAGACCCGTAGACCATTCTGCTCCCTTCGCCGATGCCAACTTGGCAGTCATCAAGTAATTCATGAATTCCTGTACTTGCCAGACTGTCCAGTGCCTCTCATGGGTAGAGACCTTTTAGCCAAAATGGGGGCAGAAATCACTTTTGCTCCAGATGGCTCAGCACAGCTTCACCTCCCCAATGATCCTCTTTGTGCCAAGGGAGGAAGAATGGAGACTTTATACCCCCCAGACAAAGGCCTCACCATTAGAACCTGAATTAGAGAAGGAATTCCCGCTGGTCTGGCCAGAAAGGAATCCTCCAGGCCTGGCTAAGGACCACGCCCCGGTGCTAATCGAGTTGAAGCCTGGGGCACAGCCTGTTAAAATCCGCTAATATCCAATTCCAAGGGAAGCAAGCCTAGGAATCCAGGTCCACTTAGACCGGCTGCTTCAGTGGGGACTTGTTAAACAATGCAGGTCTTCTCCATGGAACATGCCTCTCTTGCCTGTCAAAAAGCCTGGGACTAATGACTACCACCTGGTGCAGGATCTACGGGCTGTTAATAAGGCTGTTATAACCCTGCATTCAGCACTGCCGAACCCCTATACTCTTCTGGCACTCATCCCATCAGAGGCGGAATGGTTTACATGCCTAGATCTGAAAGATGCCTTTTTCTGTCTTCGATTAGCACCTTCCAGCCAGCGTCTTTTTGCTTTCGAATGGGAAAACCCAACTACAGGGGCCAAGGAGCAGTTCACCTGGACCAGACTGCCACAAGGGTTCAAGAACTCCCCTACTCTTTTTAGTGAAGCACTAGGATCTGAACTAAGTTCCCAGGACAGGACTTGAGGTGTGTTCTACTCCAATATGTAGACGACCTCCTACTGGCCAGCTCCACACGAGCTCAGTGCTGGGAGGGAACACGATCCCTTATGAGACTACTAACTGAAACAGGTTATCAGGTGTCCAAGAAAAAAGCACAGATTTGTCAGAAAGAAGTCAAGTATCTAGGCTTCCGGATCACCCAAGGGAAACGAAGGCTAGGGACTGAAAGGAAGCCAGCAGTATGTGCTATCCCAGTCCCTAGCACCCGGGAGCAGATTCGGGAATTCCTGGGAGTAGACTCTCTGATTTGGAAATTATTCCCGGAGTCCACTAGTGTTAATAAACGGGGTCCCTCCCTTTCTCTAGGAAGCGTGCTTGGTATTTCTTTGATATTCTGCAACATTAGAGTCAAAGAAGAATTTTTAGTGAGTGAATTTTCCTCCAGAATCAGATTGAGAAAGATAAGAATATAATAGAGCTTTGCATTTATACCAGGACAGAAGAGGAAAGAAGTGGAAATGGGGAGAAAAAAAAAGACATATTTGTGTGAATGTGCCTTTCTTATTTTCAACATTTTGTCTACACATGTGTCTGGATCATAGTCATCCTCTCTAATAAAATGGTAATATGAAAATTAACCATCACTCCACTACACAAGCCATGCCCACCAGCCAAGCCACACCCACCAGCCAATCAGGGAGAGTATGCAAATTAACCCCAGCCAAGATGGCTACAGCCACAGAGAGCAAGGTTTCCCAGGTAACAGAGCAAGCCAAGCTTTCCGATAGCCGTTGCAGGCCTAAGCCTCCACTCAAGCTACAAAGTTTCAATTATAGAAGGTAAACAAATTCAAACAGAAATGGGGGCAGAACAGAGCTTGAGAGAGCAAGCCATGGTTGCCGGCGGCAACAGGGGAAGCAAAGCTTTCCGCACACCCTGGCCGGGCTCACCCGCTTAAGGCTACAAAGTTTCAATTGTAGAAGGAGAATTAACTGCAACAGAAATGGCTGCCACCCTGGAGGGAGCAGCAGGCTTGGCTCCGCTCCAGGCTACAAAGTTTCAATTGTAGAAGGAAAATAAATTCCAGATACCAGGGCCTCCACTTGGGTTGCCAGGGGGCGTGGCTGGCCTGCAAACCACCACAGGCCCCTCGCTCAGGCCGCCCCACGCCCCAAGGGAACCCCACCCTGATCTGGGACACCCTTCAGGGCAAACCAGCTGGCCCCCACCCGTGCACCAGGCCTCTATCCTGTCTAATAAAAGAGTAATATGCAGATTGATCATCACTGCAACACACAATATAGCTGCCCCCATGTGGTCAAAGATCCTGCCCCCATGTGGACACAAGATGGCCACCACAAGATGGCCAACAGGAGAGGGCAGTTGGGAGGCACCCGGCCTGCAAGGGAGGGCAGTTGTGAGGGGCCAGGCCTGCAAGGGAGGGCAGTTGAGAGGGACCAGGCTTGCAAGGGAGGGCAGTTGGAGGTGATCAACCCTGCAGGAGAGGGCAGTTAGGGGTGACCAGGCTGGCAGAGGAGGGAAGTTGGGGGCAAACAGGCTGGCAGGGGAGCAGTTAAGCATCAACCAGGCTGGCAGCGGAGTGGTTAGGGGGTGATCAGGCTGGCAGGCAGAAGCGGTTAGGGGCAATCAGGAAGGCAGGCAGGCAAGCAGTTGGGAGCCAGCAGTCCTGGATTGTGCGAGGGATGTCCGACTGCCCGTTTAGGCCCGATCCGAGGGATGTCCGACTGCCCGTTTAGGCCCGATCCTGTTGGGATCGGGCCTAAACGGGCAGTCGGACATCCCTCCAGGAGTCCCAGATTGGAGAGGGTACAGGCTGGGCTGAGGGACAATGCCTCTCCGTGCACGAATTTCATGCACCGGGCTTCTAGTTGGCTTATATTGAACATATGGCTTCCTGTGTTGAAAAGAGGGCCAATCCATGTGAACTGGAACAATATTTACCTGGAGTAAGTACAAGAGGAGACCCCCTGGCTTCTTGTTATACAATCTTCTACCTCAGAGTCAGCAAACTGTGGCCTGCTGTATCGGTAGATAAAGTTTTCATGAATATAGTCATGCTTGTTCTCTCATTGGTTTGCTTATGTTATGGCTGTTTTGAAGTAGTTGTAACAGACACACAAGGCCTAAAATATTTACTGTATGGACCTTTAGAGAAAGTTCTCCAACTCGGTTTTACTCAACAGAAATCAGGAAGAGGCAAGGTTCCTCAGAAGTGGTCAATGGATTTGATCACTTTGGGAAACACTGATAGTTATAGTATGTTAACTTAAAAACATTCAAACCTGTAAAGAACTTTTAGTGAGTTTATTTGAGCCAATCTGTCAACAATTGCCAGGAAGCAGAACCTCAACAAATTGAGATAATGTTCTGGAGATTGGCAGGTTATATTTGTATTTACACATTGCAATCAAAGGAAAGGGACGTAGGTGGGTTACATGAAATCCATTGGTGGTAATAAACCAGAGAGTCAGGAGAAAGCAAAGCAGGGAAACCCCTGGGATTGGATAAAAAGTAAAATGATGGACACACACTTAGGTGGGTACAGGAACAATTAACATGATAATGAAGGAATTTGTGGTATCTGTCCTGGCACCTAGCACATTAGGTTGTGCCCAAGGGGTCCAGAAAAAGGGAAGTTATAAGTTACCTAGACATTTCAAAAGGTATCCTATCTAATAAAGAGGGAATATGCTAATTGACTGCCATGCCCTCCAAGATGGCGGTGCCCACAGCCACAAAATGGCAATGCCCTGTCCCCTCAGCCCTGCTGGGGTGGCAGGCGCATGGCAAGGCTGGGGTGGCAGGCGCACGCCAAGGCCGGGCCTGCCACCAGGTGGGTCCAGCCACTCCGTGCACCTGCCTCTGGAGTCCCCCAGTTCCCTTAGCCCCCCAGCTGTCCAGGTCCGGCCCAAGGCACAGGCAAGCCTCGGATGTCAGCTGCCCAGCAAATGCCTGAGGCACAGGCAAGCCTCAGATGTTGGCTGCCCAGCTACCCAGGGTGGGCCTGTGGCACAGGCAAGCCTCGGATGGTGGCTGCCCAGCCGCCCAGGGCTGCCCGAGGCTCAGGTAACCAAGGCCAGCCGAGGCTTGTGCTGCCGGCAGTGGCAGCAGCGAAGGTGTGATGGGGGTGTCACCTTCCCCTGATCATCAGGTCACCTCCCACCCCTGAGGGCTCCTGGACTGTGAGGGGGGGGGAGGCTGGGCCTCTAGTGTTATTATAGATGCAAAAAGACAGATAGGCTCAGTTAAAGTAATGTTGACCTTGTCAGTGAAGATACCTGCCTAGGAGGTGACTACCTACCATAATTGCTTTTAGTTAAAGTTTAATTTCAGACCATCCTTTGTGGTTACTTTAGGTCTCTGAGTCTGAAAGACTGCTATGCAGGCCTTCCTTGAGCCTGTCAGGTTAGCATGTGGTCCCTTTCGTCCACAATATCATGGATTCACATTGTTGCTGTGTTACACAGACTTTGTAGTAACTGAAATGTATAGGAACAAGGCAATATCTAAAATGCTATTAATAGTGTGAGTCAATAGAAGTGATTGGGCACCCACTAGCTAAAGAGCTCTGTTCCAGGCTCAGAGAGAGGAAGGAAGACCCCCAAAGGAGCAGAGGTTGTTACTAAGGGCCTTGCTAAATGGTTGTTGTCTATTCCTGCAGTGACTTCAGAAAACTCACACAATAATGTAACCCCCATAGAACAAATGAAAAGAGCTGAGGATGTAGGACACAAGGATAAGAGATGGATTGCCTGTGTCAGTCACTTGAATGCTTTGTAAGCCTTAGTCCTGTGAATTTGCCTGATTCCTTTGTTTTAGAATTTGTCTAAACATAGATTTCATACTTTCACTTTTGAATGTCATCTTGTTGATTATTGCCTATCATTAAGTGTGTTGAGATTAGTTTGGAACTTTTATCTGGAGTTTAATGTAGAGATGTGTTATGCTGATATTTTATTTCCTGAAAAATATTCAAAGCATGATTTGTGTGTCTTTCATCAAAGTTATGATAGAGGCCTAGAACACTAGAGTTAAAGTGGGGCCTAATAGGTGATGGAGAGCAAAGCCTTCTCAAACTTTATTTATTTATTTACTAGAGGCCCGGTGCATGAAATTCATGCACTCATGGGGTGGGGGTACCTCAGCCCGGATTGCGAGAGGGCGGAGGCCAGGCCGAGGGACCCCACTGGAGCACAATCAGGACCGGGGAGGGACACAGGAGGTTAGCCAGCTGGGAAGGGACCACGGGAGGGCTCCAGGGTGTGTCCGGCCCGTCTCGCTCAGTCCCAATCAGCTTGACCCCAGTAGCAAGCTAACCTACTGGTTGAAGCGTCTACCCCCTGGTGGTCAGTGCACTTCATAGTGACTGGTCTACTGGTTGATTGCCCCCTGGTGGTCAGTGCATGTCATAGCAAGTAGTTGAGCAGCTGTAGCATATCATTAGCATATTATCTTTCATTGGTTGAATGACCGACCGGACAACTGGACACTTAGCATATTAGGCTTTTATTGTATAGGATTTATTTATTTATTTATTAAAAATATATTTAATTGATTTTTTTACAGAGAGGAAGGGAGTGGGATAGAGAGTTAGAAACATCCATCAGCTGCTTCCTGCACACCCCCCACTGGGGATGTGCCTGCTCTATCCACTGAGCTGAACTGGTTAGGGCAGCCCTCTCAAACTTTAATTTCCAGGTGAATAACCTGAGATTCTCATTAAAATGCAGATCCTGATTCAGCAGGTTTGGGCTGGGTCTGGAGAAGTCTGCAGTTCAGACTTGGAGAAGCAGGGTGGTAGAGGACCAACTAGTGACAATTCACTCTGCAACATCTCTGCACCTTTGAATGTAGCTTCCATGAGAACACTCCTAATTTACCCAAAGAACTCACTAGTTTTCAATGTAACCTACTTCACCATGGAAAACCTAAAACAGTTAGAAAATCTTTATAGTGCCAATTCCGTATCTTGTAAAGTTTCTTTCTCAGGGAATTGATTTGCCACTTTTGAGATCATCAGCCAATTCTTATTTGTGGGCCCAAATTAAACCCACTAGTAGACTATCACAAATGGTTGTAAAGGCCATTGTCTGATGGAGGCGAGCTGTGATGGGAGGTTGGGTTTGGAGCTTCACTCAGTTGCTGGCAGGTTACCTTCCTTTTTTCACATTCCTTTCCTTTTCCCATTTTTCTCTCTCCTAAAGCCAACACATATCACATGTACATCTTATCATATGTGCACATTAAAACATTTAGAGGGATTCAAGGCCCAGGAGAGTATGTTGTCTGACCTCAATTGGTGAGCTGGTAAATGTTAAACAGCTGGCTTTGATGGTGGTGGTCCTGTGTGCAGCATTTTCACATTTTCCAATTTCCACGGTATAAATACTCCCACCACAGGCTACTTCGAACTACCCATAATTTAACAACCAGCTTGCAAAAATCTGAAAATTTAACAGCCAGTAGAAATCTGCTCCAGTACAGCTTAATCTGACAGCATTCTAGCAAATACAGTTAACATTTACTGAACACTTACTTTGTGAGAGGCACAGTGTTAAGAGCCTTATATATGTAAGGCCTCTAACAAAATTAAAATAAGACCCTATTCATTTATTCAAAAACAATTTACTGAATTCCTTTCATGCTTGGTGCCAGAGAAATAAAGATGAATGGGAAACAACCCCTACCCTCAAGCAGTTCATGGAGTCTAGTGGGGGAGATATATAGACAAATAGATAAATTACAGTGTAACATAATAAATAATAGAACAGATGGTGATAGTAACTGATTTAGTACCTTGATTTAGTACCTCTTCTGGGCCCAGCTGGGGTAAGGGATGCTGAAGAAATCCCCCATTTTTACCTCTTTGCAAAAAGTCCATGCTGACCATGCCAAAACATCTTCTGTGGATAAAGTTTATGTAGATATCTTTTAGATTTAATGGAGTTGAAGAGCATATCAGTTCCTTAAAAGAACATTTTTAACATGCATGTTACATTTTACACTTAGAATTGGGTCCAAATTATGTGTCATATAGGCTTTTAAAAGAAACTATGGAATACAGAGAAGGAACCTTTTGAGAACTGACAATTTACAGACCTCAGGAGTGCTATCCTTATTCAAATTCAATTTCACTTTAGAAAGCTTGAAGGCATCAGACTGTTACAGAGATAAAAGAGCCAAGTATTAATCTTTTGAGTTAGTACGTTATTCAAGCTGTTGAACCTGTAAGAGTTTGCAGGACTCTTAATTCATTTTAAAACTAAAGATCAAGCAAAAAACAAAAAAAAAGGGGGGGCAGAGAGGCAATGTAGTGATAACTTCTTTTTTGATTATTGCTAATGATTGTAATTCATGACCAGAACTGCTTATTTATTTTATTACTTGATACCCTTTATGGAAGCAGGATGGGTAGAAAGAATAAAATATGATTTTAGTTTTCTTCCCATCTTCTTTGCCTCAGTACTCTATTTGTCCGTCACTTTTATATTGGCTTACACAGGCCAGAATTATATTTTAGCTTTATGGGCAGAGTGTGGAAACAGGGTTTGAGGTGTATCAAAAACCAATTTTGATGTGACAGAACAGTGTGCCACAAAACAAAGTTGTTATACTTCTTTCTCTTCTGTCTGCCCTATGTGGACCTAGCATGAGTGAGGTGATGATTTAGTGCAGAATTCTTGATATTTCACCAGGAGCCCTACTGAGCAAGCTTGCTTTGGCTTCTCACAGGATCATAGAAGACAGGATGAAGGATGACTCTTTGAAAGAACAGTCAGGGACCTAGCAACCAGTCACAACCTCCTAATTTCCTCCAAGGCCTTAGGGCACTCTGTTGAAATGTTTAAGTAACAAGGGATAGTAAGGCTTTCAATGTTACACAAAATTTAGTACACAGGGAAAAAAAATAAATGGGAAGAACTCAATAATTATTAGAGGATCAAGTCCATTATATGTCATTAAATGATTACCTTGATGCTCATTTTATCTAGTTTTCCATTGTTTTACTTTTCTATAGGCCTTTGTACATGAACAAATCTCTCTTGGTTTATATTCAAAAGATGAATTTATTAACATTTTTATGTTTGTTTTTCTTCTCCCTGAAGAATAGTCAAATGGGAAAGCTAGGGTGACCATAAAATTTACCATCCAAACCAGGGCACTTTTGAGAATGAAAGGAGGTGCTATTATTAATATACTAAAATAATTATGCTGGTAATCAGTAGTCAATAGGCTCTATCTCTTTGCAAAATGCAATATATGGTCATCCT
Source organism: Ia io (assembly GCA_025583905.1). Lineage (NCBI taxonomy): Eukaryota > Metazoa > Chordata > Mammalia > Chiroptera > Vespertilionidae > Ia > Ia io. The sequence goes on from JAJQQW010000001.1 coordinate 74,276,936, forward strand.
AACTACAAGTCATTTAATTACTGTTATTTGGTTGCCATCTAGTTTTCATAGAAAAATATCTGGAAAATATGTGAGGCCATGTACTTAAAAAATTGCCTGGAATTCATGGAAATCAGAGTAGGGCTCAGAAACAGTGATTCTGTCCCTTATGACTAAAACAAGACAGTGAGAAGAAGGTACACAGAAGCCCTCCAAAGTTAAAAGATCCTTTTCTGAGGTCATTATTTCCCTTCCAGATCTCTTGAGCTTATGAACCTACTAGAGGCCGGATGCACTAAATTTGTGCAAGGGGCTGGGCCCTTGCAGCCTAGCTTCATCCGGAAGGTCGTCCAGATGGTCGTTCTGCTGTTTGGTCTAATTAGCATATTAGCTTTTGAGTATATAGGATACTCCACAGGGCTCAGAACCTTCAGAACCTTATATTCCCATTGTAACTGACTGAGCTCAGAATTTGTTCATAGCTCTCTTGGGCTACAGCAAACACCTTCTAACTGATCTCCCTGCTTTCTGTCTTTCCACATGTCAAATCCTTTGTCTCTATCACAGCTAGACTGGTTTACCTAAAATGTAAAGCTGTGTTAGGAAGTATGAGACTTGGTTGGAAAGTTTGTAAGGAGGACATTCTGATAAAAGGGAAGTGTGTGGAAGGCGCCTGCCCTGTTTATCGGCATTCTGACTTAGGGGAGACTTAGGGGAGTATCAAAAGCAGCACCCCTAATTATTCCTTGACCTTTCCAAACAAGCCTGTGCATGTGCAGACCCCGGGTGTTTACTGGAATACTTATGATTAATCCCTGGATGCCCTTTCCTAGAGGACAATGTAAACATGTGTCCTCCCAAGATTGCTCACCCTCCTGATTGCATCTAAAGATAAAAATTCTAATAAAGGCCTAACAAGGCAGGCAATCCAGGCTGCCCTGGCTACTAAAGCCAGAGGCCCCTTAGCCCTCGCTTGCATAAACTGTGTCTGAGTAATCTGTTCATCAGTCGTTCAGGGGCTGCTGGTCAGCCCCGGCAAAGCTGACCATGTCATTCTCTTTCTCCAAATCATTTAGTAGCTTCCCTGCAGTGCAGCACACAAGACCCTCCATACATTCATTCCTGTGCACTTCTTCAGCATCACTCCTTGGCAATAACACATTGTTTCTACTTCTCCAAACACAGTATCTCATCTTTTGGTTTACCTTTAATTCATCCTTGAACCTAGGCAAACTAGGCAAATGATTTTTAGGAGGAAGGGTGGTGTGTGACTATCTGAGTCCATCAATTTTCATCACTATTTTTTATTTATATACAGCAGAGGTGACTGTTCTATGAATTTTGACAAATATACAGACTTAGGTAGCCACTAGCACTGTATTCCAGATATGGAACAGTTTCATCGCTACCCCTATCCCCTCTCCACCTCCCCCGCCCAACCGCCCAGATCTTTTGCTTGTTACCTTTGTAGTCAGACCCTATCCCCTGGCAACCACTGATCTGTTCTATACTCTAAGTTTTGCCTTTTGTAGAATAGCATGCAAATGGAATCACACATTATATGTGTATCATTCAGTACAATGATTTTGAGACTCGTCTGATTTGTGGCAGGTTTCAGAAGTTCATTTCCTTTCAATGTTGAGTAGTGTTCCATTGTATGGATGTACCACAGTCTGTTTAGCCATTCCCTTGGTGAGAGACTTTGGGTTGTTTTCAGGTTTGGGTAATTTTGAATAAACATTCTCTTATAGATTTTATTGTGAACATAGGTTTTCATAAGGTCAAGAGTGGGATTGCTCTTATGTATAGAAACTGGCCCTGACTGGTTTGGCTCAGTGGATAGAGCGTCGGCCTGCAGACGGAAGGGTCCCGGGTTTGATTCCAGTCAAGGGCATGTACCTTGGTTGTGGGCATATCACAGTAGTGGGTATGCGGGAAGCAGCTGATTGGTGTTTCTCTCTCATCGATGTTTCTAACTCTCTATCTCTCTCCCTTCTTCTCTGTAAAAAAATCAATAAAAAATTTAATAAAAAGGAAACTGCCAAACTGTGTTCTACTGTGGTTGTGCTGTTGTGCATTCCCACCAGCAATGCATGAGAGTTTCAGATTCCTCACATCTTCACAAACATTTGGTATGGTCAGTCTTTAATGTTAGCCATTCTAATCATTGTGTAGAGGTAGCTCATTGTGGTTTTAACTTGCATTTTCATAATGACTATGTCAAGCATCTTTTCATATGCTTTCATGATATCTGTCTACCTTTGGTAAAGTGTCTGTTCAAATCTTTTGCTAATTTCTTTGTTGAGTTTTTAGTTTCCTTATTAAGTTTTTAGAGTTCTTTATCTATTTTTAATAAAATTTCTTTATGAGAAATACAGTTTTGAATATTTTCTTTTATTTGGTGGCTTCTTTTCTATTTTCTTACTAGTATCTTTTGCAGAGAAAACATTTTAAATTTTGATTAAGTTCAGTTTATGATTTTTTTTCTTTTATGCATTATGCTTTTGCTGTCATATCTAAAAATTATTTGCCTAACCCAAGGTGTATTCGTTTGCTAGGGCTACCGTGACAAAATATGACATAATGAAAAGGAAAATGGGGGAGGCGGCTTGCAACCTAGTTCAGTATCTGGTTAAAACCGTAGTCTTACTTCCCCACTCTGACTGACTTGGGCAGAGCTGCGGGGACCCGCAGGGGCCCGCCACAGGAGGAGATATAGAGGCCAGAGCCTCCCCACAAGTTCAGGTCAGGCTTTGGATCAGGAATTCCCTGGACTAGCAGACCTGCGAAATAAAGGTTAAACTTTCCTCCCTCAGAGTGCTGGCGGATCTTTCTCCCTTGCATTCTGCCACAACATTACTAAGTGGCTTAAACAACAGAAATTGATTTTCTCACAGCTCTGGAAGCTAGAAGTCCAAGATGAAGATTTGGTCTCTTCTGAAGCCTCTCTCCTTACCTTGCAGACGGGGCTGCCTCACTGTGCCCTCACATGTTCTTCCCTTGTGTGCATACATGTCCCTATTCTAATCTCCTCTTTTCTTTTTATTCTTATAAGGACACCCGTTATATTAGATGATGGCACAGCCAAACGACCTCATTTTATCTTAATTTCTTCTTTAAAGATTTTGTCTCCAAATACAGTCACATTTTGAAGTGCTGGGGATTAAGACTTCAGCATATGATTTGGGGGGTGGGGATGAATAATTTATCTCGTAATACAAGGTCACAAAGATTTTCTATGGTTTCTGCTAAATGTAAATTATTTCAATAGAGGGAATTATAAAGTTATTTGGTGAAAACCGAGACTGCTTTGCTCAGTGCTGTACTGCCAATGCCTAATACAATCCTTGACATCTTAAATCGCTTACCAAAACTTGTTGAATGAATGTGAATCACATTCACTATTCTGTGGATGAAAAGGGGCCACCTGCTAACCTAACTAGCTCATGGAAAGCCTGTATGGTGCCCTTGGAAATTCAGAGACCTAAACTAACCATAAGGATGGTCTGAAATAAAAACATTTTAAACTAAAAGCAGTTTATGCTGGGTAGTCATGTCCTAGGCCAATATCTTCCCTGACAATCTTTACCTTTACTGAGCCTATCTATTGTCTTTTGCATCTAAGATAACATTCCTTTGAAATGTCTAGGTAACTCCCCTTTTTCCAGACCCAGCTGGAAACAACCAGGGCAGAGACCATAATTCCTCTCATTGTTTTATCATGTTAATTGTTGACTGTTAAATATCCTGCACCAGTCTTTGTAAAAGATTTATGTGCCTATCATTTTACTTTTTATCCAATCCCAGAGGTTCCCCCTCCCTTTTGCCTCCCCCTCTTTGCTTTCTCTTGCCTCCTTAATCTATCACCAGTAGATTTCATGTAACTCACTTACTTCTCCTCCTTTGATTATAATGTATGAAATAAGATGCAAAACTGCCATTCTCCAGAGCATTATCTCAGTCCCTTGAGCTTCTGCTTCTGGCATTTGTTGAGAGTTTGGCTCAAATAAACTCACAAAATTCTTCATAGGTTTGAATGTTTCTTATGTTAACAACTAGAGGCCCACTGCACAAAATTCGTGCAAGGGGGTGTATGTCTCTCAGCCCAGCCTGCACCCTCTCCAATCTGGGACCACCTGGGATCTGGCCTAAATGGGCAGTTGGACATCCCTCTCACAATCCAGGACTGCTGGCTCCCAACCGCTTGCCTGCCTGCCTGCCTGATTGCCCCTAACCGCTTCTGCCTGCCAGCCTGATAACCCCCTAACCACTCCCCTACCAACCTGATCGATGCCTAACTGCTACCCTGGTCACCCCTAACTGCCCTCCCCTGCTGGCCTGGTCACTCCTAACTGCCCTCCCTTGCCAGCCTTGTCACTCTCAACTGCCCTCCCCTGCAGGCCTGGTCACCCCTAACTGCCCTCCCTTGCTGGCCTGCTCACCCCCAACTGCCCTCCCCTGCAGGCCTTGTCCCTCCCAACTGCCCTCCCCTGCAGGCCTGGTTGCCCCCAACTGTCCTCCCCTGCAGGCCTGGTCGCTCCCAGTTGCCCTCCTCTGCTGGCCTAGTCACCCCTAATTGCCCTCCCCTGCTAGCCTGGTTGCTCCCAACTGCCCTCCTCTGCCAGCCTGGTCGCCCCCAACTGTCCTCCCTTGCAGGCCTGGTCCCTCCCACAACTTCCCTCCCCTGCTGGCTTGATCGCCCAAAACTGCCCTCCCCTGCTGGCTATCTTGGGGAAGCTATCTTGTGTCAACATGGGGGCCGCCATCTTTGACCACATGGGGGTGGCCATCTTGTATGTTGGAGTGATGGTCAATTTGCATATTACCTCTTTATTATATAGGATTCTACTCATGCTCCTTGAATCTCAGAGAATAATTATAGCTGTTTTGATGAAGAATTAGTATGGTATTTATCAGATCCAAATCATTCCCTAAAAACCTACTAATAACCATTCAAAATTGACCAGATAGTAATATCTACTAAAAACAAAAATGAGACTACACCAGTGATGGCGACACGCGTAGCCATTTCTGATGACATGCGGCCGCTGAGGCGGCCACATGCCGAGGATGAAACATTTGCGAAATAATGTTTTTTCCTCAAAGTGACACACTACCCGAGTTATGCTCAGTTTTTTGGCGAAGTTTGATACACCAAGCTCAAAAGGTTGCCCATCACTGGACTACACTATGACTCAGTAATTTTGTTCCTAGGCATATACCCTACAGATTAGTGCATATGTTCACCAAAAGACACATATAAAAATGTTCATAGTAACAGCATTCATAAAAGACAAAAGTGGATGTATCTAAAATGTTCATCAACAGTAAAATTAATACATTCTCACATATTAAAACAATGGAAAACTATACAGCACTGACAATGAACATATTACTTATAAATGTAACAACATAACTATGTCACAAACCAAAATATTGAGCAAGAGATGTTAGACAAAAAGAATATATACTGTATTTTATTACTTAATTTATATAAGAGTCAAAATCAAGCAAAACTTACCTATGGTGATAGAACTCTTGACAGTAATTAACATTAGGGAAGAGGGAATTGGGAAGAAATATGAGGAGGTCTCTTGAAGTTGGTAACATTCCATTTATGTGGTGGTGGGCACATAGGTACATTCACTGTAAAATATCATGACTTACGATTTGTGCTTACTTAAAAATTACTGCCTGTGGGCATAGCCTTGATATTTCTATATAAACTACAGGAAATCTTGGGAAGGTATTTTACTGGGCTTTATTGAAAAATACAGCAAAATAAATATAGATTATTTTTCTATTTTAAAATATTAGCTACTTCTTTTCCCCTTCTAACTTTTCTACGTGGCTTCATTATCGAAATTCTTTAGCTGTGTGGAGAGAAAGTCTGAGAAAGAAGCAACACAAAAGGGAAAGTTCTTTTTGCTGAAGTCTTGAGAAAATAGAATCAGGAAAAGCTTATATGGTTTTATCCGTTGACTGCCCATAGTATGGTTACAAATGGCACTTCTGGTTCTTAGGTAAAGTTGAATTTGTCATACAAGCTGCTTTTCTCATTAGTAGCCAAGGCATTGAACCAAGTGCTTCTTCACTGTTAAGTGTTGGTCTAGTTGTAATCTACACTTAAATTTCAATAGTGCAGAGACATTCTTTGTAAAGAGGTGTTAAGCATTAGTATCTGAAATGTTAAAGAATGAAGTTTCATTTGTTACCTACTGGAGAGGTGACACTTGCTTCTTTCTTTCATGGTACTCTTACACACAAGTGGAATCAATGGTTGAAAAGCGGAGGTGTTTTAAAAAAATATATACGTTGCCCTAGTTGGTTTGGCTCAGTGGATAAAGCATCAGCCTGAGGACTGAAAGGTCCCAGGTTCGATTCTGGTCAAAGGCACATGCCCGGGATTTCGTGCGGGATCCCCAGCAGGGTGCGTGCAAGGAGGCAGCCGATAGATAAGTGATTCTCTCTTATCATTGATGTTTATATCTCTCTCTCCCTCTCCCTTCCTCTCTGAAATCAGTAAATATATATAAAAAATACATACATTAAAATTGATGTCTTTTCTAAAAGTACCTCACTTCGATATATAAATCTGGAACTGTTAAAAGGAATTTTTTTCTCCTAAATTAATATCTTTTCTCACCTGGCTGATGTGGCTCAGTGGTTGAGCATTGACTAGGAACCAGGAGGTCATGGCACATGCCTGGGTTGCAGGCTTGATCCCCTGTAGGGGGCGTGTAGGAGGCAGCCGATCAATGATTCTCTATCATCATTGATGTTTCTGTCTCTCTCTCCCTTTCCTTTCTTCTCTGAAATTAATAAAAATATATTTAAAAAAATATTTTCTCAATTAGCTTTCTAAAGTAATCCACATTTTTATAAGCAAGAAAGAAAAATATAAAATGCCACTCTCAACTTCTAAGAAAATAATGTTTTCTTTTTTTAGACATTACCATATACTATATATTATTGATTTCAGAGAGGAAGAGAGAGGGAGAGATAGAAACATCAAAGATGAGAGAGAATCATTGATTCACTGCCTCCTGCAAGCCCCCTGCTGAAGACTGAGCCTGCAACCTGGTCATGAGCCCTTGACCGAAATTGAACCCGGAACCCTTCAGTCTGCAGGCTGAGGCTCTATCCACTGAGCCAAACCAGGTAGGGCAGACAATAATGTTTTCAACCCAGTTTTCTAAAGTAGAATATTACATTGGTATGCAATCTTCTCTATGTATAAACCCAACATTGGTAGAATTCAGTCAAGTTAATATATTTCAAATGGGCTAATAAGATGCTGAATCTTATCATAGCTTCTTGGTAGACACAGTGTGCTTTAACAAATCATATTTTGATTGATTGAATACAATCAACCCTTTTTTCATAAGATAGAGGATTTCTACCTTCTTAATATCTTTGAGATTGTCTCTGAGATGATCTAATCAATGGTTTAGCAATTGGCTATTTCTGTGGCTATGGGGGAAAATAAAATCAGACATACACTTGAAATTCTGTCCATGTGATGCCAATAAGTAAAAACAGAAAAAAAATTCAATTGTCAAATTTGTTATCAAAATTCCTAATGACTACATTAAGCCCACAAATTCCTTTTAGATTCTTTTAAAAGTACTATTTTATTGAAATACTTCCATTAATGACAGCAAAGTGAAGTGGTTATGTGAAATCTTGTGCCACTAATAATTATGAAATTTAGAATATATATATTCCCAACATTTTAAAGTACTGGAAGTCATCCAATTGCAGACAGGCGTAGGAAAGTTTATTCTTGAAAAACTGCAATCAGAGGAGGAAAAATTATAAGTTTTTGGCTTTCTTTCCTAAAGATTCTTCCTAACACCATGGTGATGGCAAAAATTCACAGCATTATGATAGCAGAGAAGAGTTCAAAACTGGAAAAGCAGCTGTAAATTTAAGGGGAAATTTTTGGGAGCAAGAGAATTGCACAAGTGAGATACAAAGTCTGAGCATAAACTCTTCCCTAATGTTAGTTGATTGCTAGACTGTGTGTGTGTGGGGGGGAGGGGTGCGGGGGGGGGGGCGAGCAAGACATCAAGGCACCTGGTGATAAAACAGTGAGGGTTCAGAGAGGAATCTACCCTTGAAAATCAACTGTGCTAGGTGCATTGGGAGATTTAGGAATTCACTATTTTTCATTTTTTAAATCTGGATGGATTCCTCAACCTGCTCAGGTGGTAAAAAACTGAAGTGTTACTGGCTTGAGGTATCAGAGGACAGAGCCTTAGGATGGTAGAGAAATTTAGGGGCAAAATCTCATAAGAAAAAAAACAACAGAGAAGGTGAGCCCCAATATCTGAATGTAAACTGTGCCCAAATCCTTGGCTGACCACCAAGGTAAGTGGGTGCAGGTAAAATTCCCAGGAAGCCAAGGAATTTCCTCTCTGAAATCAGAAGCAAGAAGCTATAGAAACAGCAAATACTAGTGTATCAGGGCTATATACCATGGCTGAGACAGAGTTTACATTTTGAATCCTTGAAAAACCATCTTTAGAATATAACATAATCCTGAATTGTTAAAATGTATTATCTGCAATGACTAAAATTATAGATGTGCAAAGAAACAGGAAAGTGTAACTCACATTCAGGAACAATGCAGTCCATAGAGAATGCTTCAGAATGTTGAGTATAACTGGCAAGGCTTCAAAGGTAGTATTACAAATTTATTAAAAAAGTTAAAAGCGAAATAGAATTAATGAGTAAGCAGAGTAAGAATCTCAACAGAGAAATACAGTAAATACTATTTAAAAAATGAAAATTCAAGAATGGAATTTGAATTAAGAAGACATAAATTTGCATATAAAAATGCTAAAGAATCTATAAAACACAATAATGGAAATTAAAATTCACTAGATAGGCTTAATAATAGGTAGGAGATAGCAAAATCCAAAATAGTGAACTTGAAGATAGATCAGTTAAAAGGATACAGTTCAAAGGAGAGAGAAAAATTAAAGAAAAATAAACAGAGACTCAGAGACTTATGGGAGAAAATTAAAAAGAAGTGAGCCCTAACTGGTTTGCTCAGTGGATAGAGCGTCAGCCTGTGGATGAAGGGTCCTGGGTTCGATTCCGGTCAAGGGCACATACTCAGGTGCAGGCTTCTGGCCCTCCTCCGGGGCATGCTGGAGGCAACCAATTGATGTGTCTCTCTCACATCAGTGTTTCTCTCTGTCTCTCCTTCTCCCTTCCATTCTCTCTAAAAATCAATGGAAAAAATAACCTTGGGTGAGGATGAAGAAGAAGAAGAAGAAGAAGAAGAAGAAGAAGAAGAAGAAGAAGAAGAGAGAGAAAGTGTAAAAATATAAGAAAAACAAAGAAACTGCACTTTCAAAACTCAGATTGCTTAAAGTCAAATATGAAGTGTCATGACAGTCTTGGTATTAGAGAAAATTGATACATTAGATATAGGGGCATACAAACATGATTATGACTGATTTCCTCACAGACAACATGGAGACTAGAGACATTAGAACAACATATTAAAAGTGCTCGGTGTGGCCCTGGCCCGGTAGCTCAGTTTGAATAGAAAAATGGGGGCGGGGGGCGGGGGGCTTGCAACCTAGTTCAGTATCTGGTTAAAACTGTAGACTTACTTCCCCACTCTGACTGACTTGGGCAGAGCTGCAGAGCCTAACTCCAGGGCCCCGCCACAGCTGACTTGGGCAGAGCTGCCGGGACCCGCAGGGGCCCCCCACAGGAGGGCCTCCCCACAAGGGCAGTTCAGGCTTTGGATCCAGAATTCCCCTGGACTAGCAGACCTGCGAAATAAAGGTTAAACTTTCCTCCCTCAGAGTGCTGGCTGATCGTTTTCCCGTGCATTCTGCCACAAGAAGTTGGTTAGAGCATCGTCCTGACACACCAAAGTTTCAGGTTCTATCCCCAGTCAAGGCACACATGCCCAGTTTGTGGGCTCGGGAGGCAGTCAATCCAATGTTTTGCTCTCACATCAATGTTCTTCTCTCTCCCCCTCCTTTCTTCTCTCTCTAAAAATCAATAACAATCTTTAAAAAAAAGAATTGACCAATGAATGCATAACCAAGTGGAATAATAAATCAATGTTTCTCTCTGTCTCTTTTGCTCATGCTCTCTTCCTCTCTCTAAAATTAATCAATTAAAAATATTCAGCAAAAATAACTTTCAAAAATTAAGGCAAATAATTACATCTTCAGGTAAACAAAAACTGAGAATTTGTTGCCAGCAGACCTACACTATAAGAAATGTTAACAGAAATTCTTTAGGCTGAAAGGAAATGACAACAGAGGGCAGCTCCCAAGTATAGGATTGAAAAGAAATCCAAATCTATTTATATAATTCTTCTTTTTACCTCTTAAAGTGTTTCAAAGCCGTATGACTATTTGAAGCAAAACTTATAAAAATGTATTATTGGACTTACAGTGATTTTATATATATATATTATATATATATATGACTAAGAAAGTGGGATGATAATTAGAAATATATCACTGAAAGTTAATATATTTTACCTGAGGTAATTCAATATTCACTCTGAGGAGCCTGTGATAGGTTAATATGCAAAATGTGATCTCCAGAACAACTACCGCAAAAATTGTGCAAAAAGATATATCTTTCAAGGGAATAGAAAAATTAAAATAAGATAAAAATTTATAAACCAAAAAAAAAAGAAAAATGCAGGAAGAGAGGAACAAAATCAGGTATAACTAATTGAAAAAAGTAGTAAAGTGGCAGACTTAAATACAACCATATCAATAACTAGTTTAAATGTAAGTGGACTAAACATTTCTATTAAAAACTGGAAATTGTGAAATGGATACAAGAAAAACTATATACTCTCTACAAAAGTTACACATTGAATATAAACATACAAATAGGTTGAAAATTAAAGGATGGAAAATGGTATACAATGCAAAAACAGTAAGCAAAAGAAAATTGCTGTAAGATTAAATTAGTAAATCATAAATCTCACATGAAAAGTCCAAGACCAGATTGCTTTACTGATGAATCCTAATCAATTGTTTAAGAATTAAGTTCAATTCTTCAAAAATTCTTTCAAAACTTAGAAGAGGGACAAACATTTCCTAACTTGCTTTAAGATGCCAATATTTCCCTGATATCAAAGCTAGACAAAGCAATCACAAGAAAACTACAGCTCAATAGCCTTAATGAATGTGGATATAAAAATCCTTCATAAAATACTAGCAAATAGTACCCAGCATTTTATCAAAAGGATTATACATCATGACCAAGTGGGGTTTATCCTAGGCTACAAAGGTAGTTGGTAAAAAGCAATTCATCCAATAGGCCATATTAATAGAAGAAAGGAAAGAAACCACTTGAGCACCTGAATAGATAAAAACATTTGAAAAAAATCCATCAGCCTTTCATGATTCAGCACCTAGGAATACAAGGGAAAATTTTCCACCTGATAAAGGGTATCTGAAAATCCCTCAGATAACATTAGACTTAATGGTGAAAGATTGGATTCCTGCCCACTAAGATCAGGAAGTTGTCAAGGATGTCCATTCTCAACACTTCTATCTATTCAACACTGTATTGGAGGTTCTAGCCAGGGAAATTCAGTAAGAAAAATAAATTTAAAATATCCAGATAGGAAAGAAAACACTAACACTATTTCTATTTTAAGAAGACACGCTTTTGCATATAAATATACTAAGGAATCCATAAAAAGTATATTGGAGCTAATGAGTTCATCAAGGTTGCCTGATACAAGATCAATATACAAATATCAATTATATTTCTGTCCATTAGCAATAAAAAATCTGAAAATGAAATTAAGAATATAATTCCACTCATAATAGCATTAAAATAATCAAATACTTAAGAATGAATTTAATCAAAATGATGTCAGACTTACATGTTGAAAACTAAAAAGCATCATTAAAATCAATTTAAAAAGAACTAAATTAATGGAAAGACATGTTCATGGATTGGAAGATTTAATATTGTTAAGCTAGCAATACTCCCTAAATTAATTCCCAGAGTCAATGCAATCTCTATCAAAATCTCACCTGCTCTTTTTTTGGAGACATTAACAAGCAGATACTAAAATTTATATGGAATTATAAGAAATCTAAAATAACTAAAACAAATTGAAAAAGAATAAAGGAGGAGGGATCATACTTCCTTATTTTAAAACTTACTCCACAGCTACAGTAACTAAGATTGTGTGGCACTAGCATAAAAATAGACATATAAGTCAGTAGAATAGAATTGAGATTCCAGAAGTAAACCCTCACAGATATTGTCAAATAATTTTCAATAAGTGTGCCAAAACAATTCAATTAAGAAATGGTGCTGGGTCAACTGGCTAGCCATATGTAAGAGTAAAACTAAATTCATATACAAAAACTTATATACCACACATCATATACAAAAACTTAAGATGGATTAAAAACCTAAATGTAAGAGATAAAAGTCTCTGAAGAAAATATACATATAAATCTTTGTAGCATTGGTTTAGAAATGGTTCTTAAATATGACATGAAAAGCATAAGCAACAAAAGAAAACAGACAAATCAGACTTTTAAAAAACTTTTATGCTATAAGGTAACAAGAAACTGAGAAGACAATCCATAGAATAGGAGGATATATTTATAAATCATATATTGGATAAGAATCTAATAACCATATAGAGAGAACTCTTAGAATTGGACAACACAAATGCTAAACACCCAGTTAATAAAATGGCGAGAGACTTGAATAGACCTTTCTCCAAAGGAAATATGCAAAGGGCTAATATAGCTCATGAATAGATACTCATCATCATTAGTCATTAGGGAAATGCAAATCAAAACCACAATGATATAATACCACTTCACACCTATTAGGATAATGACAGTAAAAAAGATAGGCAATAAAAAATGTGGCAGGGATGTAGAGAAATTGGAACCTTCAAACATTGCTGGTGGGAATTTAAAACTATATAGCTGCTGCCTTGGCCGGGTGGCTTTGTTGGTTGGAGCATGGTCCCATGCACTGGAAGGTTGAGGGTTCAATACCTGGTCAGGGCACATACCTTGGTTGTGGTTCAATCCCTAGTCAGGGTGCATACAAGAGACAACTGATCTATGAGTCTCTCTCACATCGATGTTTCTTTCCCTCCCTTCCTATCTCTCTAAAATTAAAAGCCTCAATAAAATCTCTGTAAACAAACAAAAATGAAGTAGCTCCTTTATAAACTAGGTTGGCAGTTCCTCACAGAGGTAAACATAGATTTACCATATGACCAAGCAATTCCACTTCTAGGTATGTACTCAAGAAAATTGAAACATATGTTCTCAAAAAACTTCTACATGAATGTTCATAGCAAGATTATTCAGAATAGTAAAAACTCAGAAACAGCCCTTAATGGCATTAACTGATAAATGGATAAACAAAATGTGATATATCCATACAATGTAAGATTATCCAGCCATTAAAGTAAATGAATAACTCATTCAAGCTACAATATGGATAAAGCTTAAAAACATGCTAATTGAAAGAAACCAGACACAAATGGCCACATGTTATATGATTCCATTTATATAAAATATCCAGCATAGGCAAACCCATAGAAAGAGAAAGTAAATGAATGGTTACCAGGGGTTTGGGGGATGGAGAATGGGAGTAACTGCTAATGGGTCCGTGATTACTTTTTGGAGTGATAAAAAGGTTCTGGGGTTAGATAGTGGTGATGACTGAACAACTTTGTGATTATATTAAAACCATCAAATTGTTCATTCTAAAATGGTGAATTTCATGGTACATAAATTATATCTCAATCTTAAAAAAGAAAAGAAAATATTAATTATTGTAATTAATCACATCAATAGAACATGGAACAAAAATCAGTCATTTCAGTAACAACAGAAATAACATTAAAAAGAAATTTAACAACTCTCAGAAAACTAAGATCTGGAGGGTACTTCCTCAACAGGATGAAGGTCTACAAAAAACTCACAGCTAACATAATATTTTATAGTGAAAGTGTAAGAAGTAAAAATACACAAATTCTAGAAGAAAATATAGGAGAACTTAATAGGCAAACATTTCTTAGAACAAAAAAATATGAACCATAAAAAAACATGATAAAATGGATCCTTGACAAAATGAAAAAAGGTTTACTATTTGAAATTCATCATTTAGAAATAAAAAGCAAGCCTTAGAGTAGAAAAAAATTTACAATACATATGTCAGACAAATAATTTGCATCTCAAATATATAAAGAACTCTTATAACTCAATAATAAAAGGACATCTCAATATAAAAATGAGCAAAATATCTGAACAGACACTACACTAAAGAATATATATCAACAGCCAAAAGCACATGAAAACAACGCCTAACATTTAGTTATCAGGAACATGTAAATTAAAATGACAATGACATATTACTACATATCCAATAAAAGTCTAAAATAAACATTAGAATACTAAATAATGGACAGGATGGAAGAGCAACTGGAATTCTCATACACTGCTGGTGAGGGAACAAAATTGTACAAATATTTGGCAGTTTAACAGGCTTTTATTTTTTAAGTTCAAAATTCAGCTACTATACCTCCCAACTGTTCTATTCCTGTGTATTTATCCAAGAGGAATAAAAACATAGGGTCACATTAAAAATTCTCTATTAATGTTCATAGCAGCTTTATTCATTGTGGCCACAAACAGTAAGCAACCCAAATATGCCTCAGCTGGGGAATGTATAAGCAAACATTGGCGTGTCCAAACAATGGTATACTACTCAGCAATAAAAACAAACAAAAAAAAACCAAGCAACAAAATCTCAGTAACATGCCGGATGAACAAAGCTATACACAAAAGAGTACATTAATTATGTTTCCATTTATATGAAATCCTAGAAAATACAAACTACTCTCCATAGAGAGAAAGGCAGATCAAGTGGTTGCCTGGGTTTGGGATGAAGATGGTAATAAACTGTAAGGGAGCATTTTTGGGGTGATGAAAATATTTTGCATCTTGATTATAGTAGTGGTTGTATAGGTCTACATTTTTGCGAAAACTCATGAAATTATACACTTAAAATGAGTGCAATTTCTTATATGTATAATATATCAATAAGATTGATTGAAGCCCTGCCGGTGTGGCTCCGTTGGTTGAGCATTGTCCTGTGCACTGAAAGGTCACCAGTTCAATTTCCAGTCAGGGGACATGCCCAGGTGTCCACTTGATCCCTGGTAGGGGGTAAGTGCAGGAATCAGCCAATCAATGTTTTGTTTTCACATTGATGTTTCTTTCTCTCTCCCTCTCCCTTCCCCTCTCTCTCTAAAAAAAAAAAAATAATAATAATAATAAAATAAATAAATAAAATAAAATTGTTAAGAAAAAGATTGATTGACATATTTTTAACTGACCATCTGATCATGGGCTTATTAATAGGGTAGTTGTGTTTGTGTGCCTAACATTCCTTCACTCTTCCTTTAATAGCAACATCCTCATTTTCCTTTGATTACTCTTGCACCACTTTCAACTTTGTCATTTTATCAAGACAGTCTTCATCCTCCAGATTACAGATTTACAAAACAGGATCCTGTGGGCCTAGTAAATCAGAGCCAGAGTAGTTAGGTCAGGAATGTACTTATGACATAAGGATGTGATAAACTTTAGTAGAGCTTTTGGGAACATGAGATTCTTTTTTCTCCTGGTAGATTGTGAGACTATAAACTTCTGGAGCTGTGGATGGCCATTTTTGGTTCCCCCAAAAGGTAAGTACATCTGAGTATCTGGAAGAAACTGAGACTCGATCTGAGATTTGATAATATTTTCTGAAGCTCTGATTTTAGCTCTTCTTAAAGCAAGATACTCCTTGCAAAATACTCTAATTACATGAGCCAAGCAATTTCTTTCCTTCCTTAAAGTTATTTTTAAACTGTTATTGTCATTTGCAATAGTTAATACAAAAATAAAATCAATTCAACTAGTTTTGACATTTGTCACAGTTGTAAATTATCACATTTTACAGAGATGACCTAAATTACACTGACAAAATAATTTCCCCTCCCACTACCTGGCAATTATGATGAAGTTAAGGAATTTATAAGCCTACCGAGAGAGAGAGAGAGAGAGAGAGAGAGAGAGAGAGAGAGAGAGAGAGAAAAGAAAGAAAGAAAGAAAGTTGGGGAAACATGGTGACCTATAAACATGAATATGTGAAAATTCAAAAAATAAAATTAGCCCTGACCGGTTTGGCTCAGTGGATAGAGCGTTGGCCTGCGGACTGAAGGGTCCCGGGTTCGATTCCGGTCAAGGGCATGTGCCTTGGTTGCGGGCACATCCCTGGTGGGAGGTGTGCAGGAGGCAGCTGATCGATGTTTCTCTCTCATTGATGTTTCTAACTCTCTATCTCTCTCCCTTCCTCTCTGTAAAAAATCAATAAAATATATATTTAAAAAAAAATAAATAAAATAAAATAAAATTAGAAGTATACTAAAGAGTACATCAATGGTATTTTACATTGTGTAGTAATTAATTTTTCCTTGCCCAAAGACAGGTCTGGTCTTTGTCCCTGGGTCCTGGGAGGTAGCCTCCAAACCTTTCTAACTTCCTGAGTAATAGGAGAGTTTTGTTATTTATGGTGGGCCCCTTGACCATACCTGATAATTTATGCTAACGAGGTGACTTATAGTAAGCCAATCAGACCCTGTGGTATCAATCAGCCTGATTTCTGGGGAAAGGAGGAGGTTGCTGGAAACTAAATTCAACCACATAGATAATCAATCAATCAATCAATCAATCAATATGCCTAGGCAATGAAAAAGCCTCAATAAAATCTCAGTACACAAACTCATGTAAGCTTCCCTGGCTGGTAACGCTTCACGTATATTGTTATGCGTGGACACGGGAAGGTTAATGCATCCAGAGCACAATGAAAGCTTTGTATTTGGACACCTCCCAGGCCCTTCTCTGAGTCTCTTCCTTTGAATCTGTGCCCCTTTCCCATAATAAACCATAACTGTTAGTACAATAGCTTTCAGGGCGTCTGTGAGTCTTCATAGTTAATGACCACACTTGATGAAGGTTTTAGAAATTCCCCTGAACTTGTAGTTGATGTCAACAATGAGGGCAGTCTTGGAGACTGTGCCCTTCAACTTTGTAGTTAGACCCTAAATCCTTGCAGTTGATATCTTTTTTTTTTTAAATATATTTTATTGATTTTTTTTACAGAGAGGAAGGGAGAGGGATAGAGAGTTAGAAACATCGATGAGACAGAAACATCGATCAGCTGCCTCCTGCACACCCCCAACTGGGGATGTGCCCACAACCAAGGTACATGCCCTTGATCAGAATCGAACCTGGGACCTTTCAGTCCGCAGGCCGACGCTCTATCCACTGAGCCAAACCAGTTTCGGCTGCAGTTGATATCTTAAGTCTTGAGCAGATTAGGTGGTCTGAAGGACTGTGCTCTCAATCCTCAGAGTTTGGCTAACTCTGGGCATACACACTTGGTAATGAATGGTTCTGTATAGTTAATTTTTTGTTGTTGTTAATCCTCACTCCAGGATATTTTTTTCCATTGACTTTTAGAGAGAGTGGAAGGGAGGGGGAGAGAGAGATAAACATTGATGTGAGAGAAATATGCATTGGTTGCCTCCTGCATGCATCCTGGCCTGGGCTGGGGATTGAACCTGCAACCCAGGTATATGGCCTTAACTGGGAATTTAAGCCTCTATCCTTTGGTGCATGGGCCACAGCTCTAACCACTTAGAAACACTGGCCAGGGCTGAATTGTTAATTTTTATCTGTCATGATGGGGATACGTTCTGAGAAATGCATCACTGGGTGATTTTGTGGTTATTCAAACATAAAGCGCACTTACACAATCTAGATGGTACAGCCTACTACACACCTGGGCTACAAGTGTGTACAGCATGTTACTGCACAAAACTACATGAGATTAAATTCAACACCAGAGAAAATAAGGCAATCAAGAGATGTAAACTTGAGATGTATGAGGCTACTGCTGGTGTAACATGGCACACTGTTTTACAGCAATTTTTTTAATAAGTAGAAATAGTACACTCTAAAATAATGATAAAAAGTATAGAGTATAATAAATACATAAACCAGTAACATAGTCATTTATTATAGAGTATTACGTACTGAACATAATAGTAAGTGCTATACTTTTATAGGACTGGCAGTGCAGTAGGTGTGTTTACACTAGCATCACCACAAACACAGGAGCTATGATATTACAATGGCTACGATGTCACTAGGCGATAGGGATTTTTCATCTCCGTTATAATCTTATGGGATCACCGTTGTATATGTGTTCCATCATTGATGGAAATGTCATTATGTGGCACATGACTGTACTTAGTACTGGTACTTTCTGGAATGTAATGGATTAGCTTCCTCAAAGGTGCATTTACCGTGAAGCTAATGAGGGTCCCTCAAGTGCGGGAGCCTCCTCCAAGTCCCGGAAGGGCGATAGCCATGTGTTCACCACATGGTTGTTTTTGTAAAATTTGTAAATGTAGGCTATTTATTTGCATTTGGTACAGACTGCTGTGCATTTTATATCTAATTTTGTATTAATAATTTTGTGTTCTTCTTCTAAAACAGGTACCTCCAAACCTAAGGCAAATAAGATTTGGTTTCACCCCTGGCCTTTTTCAAAGCATCAGAAACTGTAAATGAATTTTGCTTTGTTGTGGATAATACACCTACTACATGACAATTTGATTTGTGAGTGTGTGTGTATTTCTCCTCAGCTAAATGTGATATTCTTTTCTGATGTTAGACTCTTAAGAATTATTGGAGTTGCCTTCCTAAGCCCTGATATTATCATGGTCCTAGAGAAAATTTTCACACGTTTTCTTTTTAAATCCACACCCAAGGCTATGTTTTTATTGATTTTAAGAGAGAGAGAGAGACAGAGACAGAGACAGAGACAGAGAGAGACAGAGAAACATCAATGTGAGAAAGAAACATCTGAGACATCACTTGGTTTCCTTCTGTATGTACCTGGTACTGACTGGGAATTGATCCCACTTCCTTTTTGTTTTCGGGACGACGCTCCAACCAATGTAGCCACCGGGCCAGGGCAATTTTTACACATTTTAGTCCTGTCCTTGCTAACCGAGGCAGCTCCAAGGTCAGGGTTCAGGTCCTCTTAGGGCTGCATGGCAGAAACCTTACTCTTTCTCAAATAACCATTTGCCACCTTCTCTTTCCAATTCAGCATTTCCAGAAATAACTATATAACGCAGACCAAATCCTTGTGCTATAAAAGTTATGCAAAAGTAAATTATTTTGCTTAAGGAAATTTTGTGGTTGGTGAGCAATTATATTACATAAAGAACATATCATATATGTGAGATAAATCTAATTTCATCTCATTTTATTATTTTAAATAAAGGGACATTATTTTATTTTTATGCTTTTGCAAGACTTCTTACATAAATATACTCAGGGATTGGAGAAAAATCTTTTCTCAAACTACATGGCCAAATTTATAGTTGAAAAATACGGTCATCTTAACACAACTTCTTTTGTAGGTAAGTAATGTTCCACATAAATAATTTTTTCAAAAGATACAAATGCACAAATATCTCAAATGTCAATTCATAAGCATGGTACCCACAAGAAAGCAAAATGGATTTATAACTATCTGATATATATATATATATATATATATATATATATATATATATATATATAGCTACTACCATATGCCAAGAACTGTGTTATTATAACTGATATATATTACATTGAAAGCTATGGCTTAATTCTTAAGGAAGAAATACTTCTAAAATATATAGCATAATTCTTTGTCTTCTTAAATAAAAGCTATTAAACATAATTTCACTTTCAGGTTAATCAGGAATACCAGCAGTTGTAATACCCTATGCATGATGCTGGATTGTCTTCAGCGATAGTTTTTGTATTTCAGCTTCTCTGGCTCACTAATGCTGTGGTTTCTGAGTCTCTCTTTGTCTCTTTCTCTCCCTCCTCTCAGTACCTACTACTAACAACACTACTTCCACAAACATTTCTGATTTACTACTTCTAAACTTTTATGGTCCCCCAAATCAGGTTTGTTTGAATTCTGTACAAAATAAGAATAAACAGCTCTAAGGACCTAAGGAGGGGGAGAGGTCCTCTGATGAAGCTATGAACATCCTTGCAAGAACCTCATTCTGTGTAATGGGGCTTTGTAGAGTAATAATTTATCTAAGGAATTATTATTTGTCAACTCTCAGAATCTCAAATACATAAATAAGAAATAAATTAAAAGAGCATTCGCCCTGGCCCAGTGGCTCAGTTGGTTGGAACGTTGTCCCCTACACCAAAAGGATTCAGGTTCAATTCCCGGTCACAACACATGCCCAGGTTGTGGGTTCGGAGGCTGTAGGGGTGCATACCTGAGGAAACCGATTGATATTTCTCTCTCCTATGGAGGGTTTTTTCCTCTCTCTCTCTTCCTTTCTCTCTCTCTAAAAGTCAACAAAAAAACATACCAGTGGGTGAGGATTAAAAAATAAATAAATAATAGAGCTTTCTATAAAGCCCCATTATACATAAGAGCATCTTCCTGATATGCAAAGGTTGTGGTTCAATCCCTGGAGAGGGCACATACAAGAATCAAGCAATGAATGAATAAATAAGTTGAACAACAAATGGATAGTTTGATTTTTTTTCCCTCTCTCTCTCTCTAAAAAAGAAAGAAAGGAAGGAAGGGAGAAAGAGAGACAGAAAGAGAGAGAGAGAGAGAGAGAGAGAGAGAGAGAGAGAGAGAGAGAGAGAGAAAGAGAGAGAGAGAGAGAAAGAAAGAGAAGAAAGAAAGAAAAAAAGAAAGAAAGAAAGAAAGAAAAAAAAAAAGAAAGAAAGAAAGAAAGAAAGAAAGAAAGAAAGAAAGAAAGAAAGAAAGAAAGGTATTTCTGGATTTAAAAATATCCCGTGTAATTAAGTTACATGCCAATGTAGTCATATATGTTCATTTTATTCACAGAACATGAGTAAGCCTATAAAATATCTCACACAAACCTTGAACATTGGGGTAATATAATCGACCTCAAATCTTAAATCTTTCTAAAAAGACTGAAAAGCCATGTACGGGCCAAGTAAGAAGTTGCCTGTGAGGGCTAAAGAGTTTGGGAATATCAAAAAGTCTAATCCAGGTAAATTAGTTACAATTTCATGAAGTTGTTACTAAAAGTGGGATTCAGTTAGTGGACCCTAATTTTATTATATCTTGCAGTTGAGAGTAGTAGTAATTCTCAACCTATTTTGCCTCAGGATTTCAAAGGGATTTTGCCATGCTCTCATGAGTAATAATGGTTTTGCTAGGCATTCTTTGGGGGAAAACTATTTTTCCCATATCAGAATACTTTTTTTTTTTTGGCAATTCACCTATAGAGAGAGAAGAATAATAACCCCTTCATCATTCTAGGTTCTTGGCTGAGACACCCCCTCCCCAATAATAAAAGACAGATTAAGAGGAGAAAAACAGAAGTTTAATACCTCCCACATTAGAGATTTAATTATCTAACTAGTCTGGAACAGAGAGGAAGACATCTTTACAAGTGGAGATTTTCCTTATAAATGTACATTTTCCTAACCAAGTGCAACTTCTGTTCCAGAGATTCTCCTGTGTCCGTAACCCCTCAAAAATAATCATCCCAAAACAAACTTTATGCCAAAAAGACATATTTTAGTGTAGCATATTCTTGTTCCCTTTACAACCAACTCAAACTGGTTTAAATAATGATACCTTTGTACCTGAAAACTCTTGTGTTCCTTTGGGTGAGGCTTAATCCTGAAGCTCTATCAAGTCCCAAAAGACCCTATTTATTTTGGTGTTTTTGCTGTCTCCTTTAAGACTTGCTTCCTTTGTAGTCCCAGGATGGCTGTCAGCAACACCAAGACACACATGCCTCCTTTATTCATATGCAACAGAAAAAACAGTGAGCATCTTTTCCCAGCATTTCTAGTAAAACTCCTGAGATTCCCTTTAATTGCATTGGGTTTGCTCACATTCCCACTGTTGAACCAATCCATGTGGCTAGAGAAAAGGTATTAGTTTATTGGCTTCACATGTAGCTTTCCTTTCTAAATGTATCAAACTAAACTGCCTGTATAGGCCAGGAAGGAAATATAAACGAAGAAAATGGGATTGATGGGAACTCTAGTATATTGGAGAATCCATGTCATACAAAGGACTCAAACCTACTCAGAAACAAGCAATTGATGCCATAATAGGAGGAACCAGTTAGTAGGTATTATGATTTTTCAAGAAAAATTGTAAATCCAGATTTTATATGAAGTTCCATTGATACCATTGTAATTAGCTAATTATTAATAATAGGAAACGAACAAAGGGGGAAGGCCAGACATTAGAGATGTCATTTAGGTAGCTTCACTAAGAAGCTGCAATTTCACACTCTCTAGGGAATCACATAGAGAAGATAGATGCATGCCTAGCAAAGTTGAGGCGACATAGGGAAGGTACTTGTTTGTCAATCACACCTGAGGACAGAGATGGTTGGCCAGAATGGGCATGGCTACTGCAAGCACAGGAACATTTGGGCATACATAATCCTTTAAAGAAGTTCACTCTCTTGGAACTCTCATGCTCTTGGTTCCCTCTTGACTTTCTTGCATTCATCCCTATGGCCTAGGCCAGTGGTCGGCAAACTCATTAGTCAACAGAGCCAAATATCAAGAGTACAATGATTGAAATTTCTTTTGAGAGCCAAATTTTTTAAACTTAACCCTTTGCACTCGCTTGCTTTTTTCTCGATTCCTTTATTCTACTCGGGATTTAATTTTTTAAATACCCCAGATTTTACAAAGCGCGGCAGTAGAATAAAAAACTGGACTTTCTTTTCATACAAACTTATTTATTTGGATTTTTTTATATTTCAAATTATTGATACATTCAATACAATTCGACATATGAGCTGCTACCGATGCTAACCGTGCCGAGTCACACTCGACATCCGAGTGCAAAAGGTTAAACTTCTTCTAACGCCACTTCTTCAAAATAGACTCGCCCAGGCCATGGTATTTTGTGGAAGAGCCACACTCAAGGGGCCAAAGAGCCGCATGTGGCTCGCGAGCCTCAGTTTGCCGACCACGGGCCTAGGGCCATGTGGATCCCACATACAATGGACTAATGGACTACAGCAGGAAACACAAGCTAAGCTAGCCTGACGCGGGACTGGACCTGACTCCAACACGGAAAGGAAACTCTGGAGATTGGTTCTGACTTTAGCTCTACTGAAACCCCAGCTACTTCTTTTATGACTGGACTGAGAGAAAAGAGACTTTGGAAACCCAAGGGTGTAATTCCACAGGAATAAAGCTTTCTACCATATTGTATCCTTCCAGGGGGGCCTCTGTAAATGCTTATTCTAGTAGTACACCAAGGACCCCACTTTCATGACCAACTGGTAGAGACGAGGCCCTCTCCCCTCCAGTAGCAAATGACTTGATGACAATGACATCTAATTCCAAGTGTTGTACATACCACACACCTAGGAAAAGCATATGGAGGCTGAATCAAGACAATCAGGATGAAACTTCTGCCCTAAAGAACGAATGCAATGACCTGCTGATGAAGGATACTGGTCCAACGGAAGATTGTTTTTCTCATTGTCCATTAATCAATTGGCATTTTGGTTTTCTATTTTACTCTTTGTGAGCTTGCTTAATGTGAATCCTCTCCTGAGGGACATCTTATTGCACCAACTAAATCAAATTTCTAACCTACAAAGGTGAGAAATCCAGAAAGT
This sequence comes from Ia io, assembly GCA_025583905.1. Lineage (NCBI taxonomy): Eukaryota > Metazoa > Chordata > Mammalia > Chiroptera > Vespertilionidae > Ia > Ia io. The sequence continues at coordinate 74,300,691 of JAJQQW010000001.1, forward strand.
AATGAAATCACTAAAGTCATCACTATCTTTCTGAGACCATGAAAGCCAGCTGAGTAGCACTCTCAGAATTGCTGTGAGTTACTTGCACCTTTCCATTTGGTTTGTAATGCCTTTCCTTAAAAAAAAAAAAAAAAAAAAAAAAAACTGTACTATGAAAGATTACCAACAAGTCTCCTTTAACAATGTATTATTCTTGATGTAGTATGTGTATGGGAGAAAAAATAATTTCTTTACCTTCTAAGTTCTTGGCTGAAACCCTCTTCCAGTAATACAAAGATAGATTAACAGGAGAAAAAATCACAATTTAAACATATACACATATGTATGTATGGGAGCCCCAAAGACTCAAAAGGCAGCCAGGCAATTGAGGCTTATGTACCATCTTGAGCTAAGGAAAGAGATAGGGGTCTGAGGCTTTAAAGAGGGGAATGCAATTTAGAGGGAGGTCAGGGAAAATTATGTTAAACAAGGGTTGCCCTGCTATGCAGACAAACCTCTCAGATAAAAATGTGAGGTCTGATAATAGCTGTCTTCCTGCTATAAGCCCCCTTCTAATGTATGTTCCTTAGAAATGGGTAATTTCCACTCCATTTTCAGAGCCTCTCCATGTCTTCAGTTTTTCTAAATAGCTGAAATGATCCTTATGTGAAAGAAGCATATTTTGGGGTTGCATATTCTGCTACCCTTCATATGATTTGATTCACAAAATTTATTTACCCTCATCTTCTGAAAAAGAGACCAATTACACAAAGCAAGGTATTTCTTTATATTTAATTCATTTTTCCTAAGTAAACCATGAAAGTATGTAATTTGGAAATATTTTGGTTGCAAGTATCAGAAGCTCAGTACAAGTTCAGGTAAGTAAAAAAAGAGAATGTATTGGCTCATGCATCTGTGAAGTGGAAGGGGGCTTTCAATTAGCTCCAGGCACGGCTAGATCAATGAGTTCCAACTCTCTCCACCCATCTCTTCTGCTTGCTTTCATTCTCATACAGATCCTCTCCACAGAGGCACAGGCATGACAGGATGACCATCAGCCAACCTAGACTTGCTCGCAGCAATGTCAGCTGAAGCACCTTGGGTAGCCTTATTTCATGTGCTCATGCCTGGACCAATCACTGGGGCCAGAGAGAAATATTCTGATTGGCCAGCCTTGGGTCATAATGTTATTGAAGAAATGCATGGATGGTCTTTCTCCTTTGCTAGTGGGAGTAGGGTTCTTGGTGTGCTGCTGGAATAGCATTTCTGGAGGCCGCCATGGGAGAATGAGATGTGGTAGATAGGTACATTCTTGCACTCCATTATGCCCCGCTGGGGGCTCTTGCCCTTCCTGGCGATTTTCCTGTTATTCTCATTGTAGGTTTCATGATTAACAGCCTTTGGTTTCCAGTAAACCACCTCACCCAGTTTCCAGTGGTCCATCTACACCTGGCCCCCACCTGCACCTGGTCTGACGGGCTACTCTGACTGACCTTTACAAGAGACATAAATAGCCCGCTCCCCCTATTCTGCTCAGCTAGCACCGACACAATGGTCTCAGCCCGCTATGAGAGAATGTAATAAAATTTCTTAAACTCTCACAACATCTCTTGGCCTGGCTCCTTTCAGGATGACCTAACAGTAGAAAGCTTTGTTTGTGTGGAATTACATCCCTGCGTTTCCCAAGTCCTACTTTCCTTAATCCAGTCCTGGAAGATGTGCAGCTGGGGATTCATCAGAGCTAGAAGCAGAGCCAGTGTCCAGAGTTTCCTTGCATAGTGGAGCTAAGTCTGGTATAGTATGAGGCTGGTTACAGCCCATCAGCTCATTGTGTGGGGTCCGCATGGCTGTGGACCTTGTGGGTGATTGCCAGGGCATGAGAGCAAACCCCCTGCAACAAGAGTCCCAAGAGAGCAAGTGAGCAAACTCCTTTGTTAAGGAGATTAAATATTTTAGATCTTCCAGAGCTTGCAGTGGCCACAACTTCTCTGGCCAATGACCCATTCCCAGGTGTGACTGACAGTCAAGTGCTTTCCCTAAGTCACCCAGACTTTAGTGGGCATGTGTCTATTCTGCAGCTTTCTGGCAAAGCTGCACAAATGGCATGCCCATAATATTTGGCCTTCCTTTTGCTCCTTTCCAGTTATTCATAACGAATTTAAGGTACAGTGGTATCAATAAGACCACTCCTATGCCATAAGACCAGCCCTGTGGCCAGGTAGGATTAAAACCACATGAACTGTGTTTCCCCACAGGAAAGAAGGATTCTACTCCCAAGTGAAGGAAGCAAAAGGTGCTGGGCAGACAACAGCAACAGAGGTCCTGTTATAGCAATTCACAGCCTCAGGTATTAATCCTTTATCTACTTCTGGTAGAAATGCTATGCAGCTAGTGAAGAGGAGATTTAAATATGTTCTATATTAAACCCCAATTAAAATACAATTAAATAGAGTCTTCTATGGTAATGTGAAATTCCTTGGAAAGTACAATGCTACTTTATTATATAAAACACTACAGGTGCATGAAATTCGTGCATGGGTGTAGTCCCTAGGCCTGGCCGGCGATCAAAGCACAAGCCTCTGGCATGGAAGGGCAGGTCCCAGATGACCTCTGGGCCCTGGGCAGCACCTGGGCCCCCAGGCCCCCATGCGCTCCCTTTTACCTGAGCCATGGCACTCGAGTCCCCACATGGAGATGCAGTGAATGAGGCTGGACGCCACAGGCTGGGGTGCAGCATGGGCCTCTGGGCCACCCAGCGGCACTGCATGGAAGTTGGGTGGGTAGCGCATTCTCTACCGGCCAGCCTCACAGACCGGCTCCTGTGTGAAGCCATGGGGAGCCTGACTGGCCCCTGCAGTCCCAGCGGCTGTGACCTGGCTCACCTGGAAGAGGCTGCACAGGTGCGGGGTGGACTCCTCACGGGTTCCTAGCACCTGAGCATGCGGGCTTCCCCAGTGTGCGAGCCCTGGCATCCCAGGGGAGGGTAGCAGGGGGAGTAAGAGCAAGCTCAGTGGACACCCCGCATTCTCACCGCACCTCTGTCCCCATTACCCCTGCCCCCAGGTAGCCAGCGAGAAATTGCAGCCCGCCACCCACCCCAGTTCCCTGTCCCAGCCCAGGGCCTGGCCCTGATCGGGCAATCAGGGCCTGCCAGCTGCTGGTTGCTGTCTGCGGGGCAATTGGTTGGGGCCAGGCCCCCCACCCAGCTCCCTTAGCACCTGGGAGCCAGGCAGTGGCCCCGCCCCCCACTGCCACCACTGGTCGCCCTCTATGGGGCAATTGGTGGGGCGATCAGGCCCCTGCTTGCACTCACCTTGGCCTGGTGCCACCCGTTCACCTGCTCCATCATCCCACCACGGTTCTGCTCTCATCAGAGCCCATTGGGGCTGGCAGCGCCTCCACTGCTAACCACTGCCAACTCCACGTTGCCAATGCCCGCCATGTTCCTCGCCGCCCCCTGGTAGTCAGCACACATCATAGCGAGCGGTCTAACACCCAGTCTCCAGGTCGAACTGCGGGTCGAACAACCTCCTGCATATTAGGCTTTTATTATATAGGATGTATAATTTGCATATTAGGCTTTTATTATATAGGATATAGATGGAAGAGACCCAGCAATGATTCAGGCCATCCATCAAATGGTGTATTTTAAGCCCTTACTCTGCATTTCTGCTTTTCAGTCCAATCTAGCTTGAGCATCAAATTATGCCACTTATGCCACATTTCTTAAGTTAATAATTCTCTCAGCCAGGAAATTTTTGGCTGATTGAACAGCATTCTAAGCTCATGTGAATCCACAGTTAAGTGAGCTATCAAGAAACTCTAAAAGGACTGGGAGGGAAAATGCAGGTGGTATATGTGGATCCTTACATAAATCTGAATAAAATTGAGAATCTAAAGTTACAAACTGCTATGCTGCGATGACAGCCCTTCAGTAAGTGGTCTCTGTAAAGCGCTGACAGGTTAATGTCCCTGGGTTGTCAGGGCACAGAGAGGGTAATAGGGGGCATTATTCTAACATGCAGATTTTCACAGGGGTCACTGATCAGTTCAGAGTTTGGGGGGAGCAGTGTAGAGTCACTAATGTGGTGAAGGGGAGCAGAATATGCCACCCCAAAATATGCCTCTTTGGCATGATAATTATTGGAGGCTGATTATTTTGGAAGCTGCAAACACAGGAGAATCTTCAAATACAAAGTAGAAGTACTTTTGTGAGAGAAATTGACATTTTCTAAGGGAAATCTCCATTTGTAAGGGTGTCTCTAATCTCTAGAAACCCTTATCAATGGAGAAGTCACTGATTTTAATCTTTATAACAGCCTTACCCCTGCTTACTATGCTTTTCCTGGTAACATCCCATAACTGCCCTCTCCCACCCCATTTTCTTTTGTATTTAGCTGGAAATGGTTTTAAGGTGGTGTCTTGGGCCATCATAGCTCAGGGAGTTACTGGGTTTTCCTGAGTATTTGCCATGTTTACAGGAGGTATGCATCTTATTAAATTTCTGTTTGTGTTGTTCTTGTTAATGTCTTTTATTATGGAGGTGAGGGTGTTTCAGCCAAGAACCTAGAAGGGAATAGGGAAAATTATTTTTTTTCTCCCATATGGAGTCACTAATGTGGTAAACTGGGGTTTATTGATGGTGTTTCTTTTCCCCAAAATACTCAGCACCCAGGGGCCCAGTGTCTAAAATTCCAACTTTAGAATGCTTATCTATAATAATAAAAGTGTAATATGCTAATTAGACCAGATGCCCTTCTAGATGTCCTTTCGGATGACCTACCAGACAAAGCAGTGGTGGTGGCTGAGCCCCTTGCACAAATTTTGTGCATCAGGCCTCCAGTATTTGATATAAGCATCTTCCTTTCTCCACAGGGCTCTTAAAGTGATCACCATCCCTGCTCCCAGAAGGAACATATTCCATACACCAATAATGTCTATTTGATCCCTTTCTCCTCTTACAGATGAAACAGAATTTTTGGACTGGAACACGCAGTGTTCCCCTGGGCAGGATGGTTCCTGGGCTCTTTGTCCTACAGGATCAAAGAATGAATCCACGGATGGAAAGTGGTACAGTAAAGGTGGAAATTTTATTGAAGAACAAGTACAGACTCCCACATGGGGAAGGGGAAAGAATCTCACAGCACAGACTCCCACATGAAAAGAGGGATTTCCTGTTTCCACGGTTTATAAAGGCTGCAAGTCCCTGTGTCCTGATATCTCTTCTGATTGGTCAATATTCCCTTTTGAATTGGTTACTATAGTAACTCCCGAACTCAAAGGTCAAACATCACATGGGACATGTGAGGCCCTCCTCCCTCATTGTTCTCCTTTTCCTTCTGGGCTTTCTTCCTCCTTCTTTATTTTGTAAATATAGACCTTTTGGCTACTCCCAGTTCCCTTGTCTTATGTAAATGTAACTGTTGCCACTCCCTTGTGTTATGGAAATGTACCTTTTCCTAGTTTCCCTTGTCTTATGGAAATGTAACTTCTCCCAGTCTGTAGCCCTGTGTGTTTTTTTTCCCCATGGACCCCAATTCTAAAAATTCCCTAAACTTGCCTATATTCCCCTAAAATTCCTATTTCACAGGAGTGACACATATTTTTTGAGATGTCTGGGAATTGAGTTGGGGTTGGTACCCAAAAATACTAAAGAAAAATTTTACAATTACCCAAGTCTGGCCCTGCTGCCAATCTATTTCTCGGCTTCTCAAAGTGGAGGTCTCCAAAGCTCCAATACAGACCCTTCTATAATGCTCTTAAGCTGTTAGAGCTGCTACACCTGCAGGCTTTGCCCAGGGGAGCAGGAGTTTAGGCTGTAATTTTGGAAGGAGTGTGGAGGTCATTCTGTGCATATTTGGGGGTGGCATATTTTGCTCCCTTTCAGAGGAGTGTGCTTGAACAAAGGCACAAACACTAGTGATGCTCAGGCTTCTTTGGGGACGGGGACAAACAGAGCATACACCTTCAGGCAGAAGTTGGACACAATATACAGAGCAGGAATGCTTAGGTTGAATGATATGGAATAAGAATTTGGTCAATTACATTCTCTTAATGTCTAATTATCCCTCCTTGTTCTTACTTAACAAATTCCTCCTCCTCTTTTTAGTATACGATTCAAACATTTGTAAACTGTTATCACACCCCTGCTTAGTGATCACTTAGCAAAGCCACATTTTAAATTCCTTTCATCTTTTCTTGTAAATCAATCCCTTTCCTCCATGAGTTTTTTTTTTTTTTTTTCCTCTCATTGCTGCATTGCTGGACTCTTTACTTTCTTTCTTTTGCCTTTTTTAAAAAAACCTCGTTCTGGTATTAGAATACTCCAATTAAATTCAGTGCTTACTTCCCAGGATGTAGCCTTACTCTTCTGCTATAGGGCAGATTACCTCCTTTAGCTAAATTCTCCTTTCACTTTTTCCCCCCACCTTGTCTGTATCTACAAAGCTAATATAGGAGTGGGTTCTGCCTTCCTCAGTAATTGCTATACTATAGATCTGGTTTTCAAATTTTATTGTGCATCATAAAACACCTGAAGGTATTCTTTAATTATGAAGTGTTCTGGGTGCCAGTCCCCAGATTAAGTAGTGAATCATTAGTTACCTCATCAACCTTTCTTTTTTCTTTATTGTTAATCCTCACCTGAAGATATTTTTCCATTGATTTTTAGGAAGAGTGGAAGGAAGGGGGAGAGAGAGAAACAACAATGTGTTCTCACGCTGATTGATTTCCTCCTGCACACTCCTGACCATGGCTGGAGATCGAGCCTGCAACCAAGGTGCATACTCTTGACTGGAACCCTTCATTCCCTGGGCGGATGCCCTATCCAGTGAGCCAAAATGGCTAGGGCCATGGTCTGCAAACTGCGGCTCGTGAGCCACATGCAGCTCTTTGGCTCCTTGAGTGTGGCTCTTCCACAAAATACCATGGCTTGGGCGAGTCTATTTTGAAGAAGTGGCATTGGAAGAAGTTTAAGTTTAAAAAATTTGGCTCTCAAAAGAAATTTCAATCGTTATACTGTTGATATTTGGCTCTGTTGACTAATGAGTTTACGGACCACTGGGCTAGGGCAACCTCAAAATTTTTAAAACAAGTGCCCACAGGTGACTTTGATGCAGGTGATTCTGATGCAGATGATTCAAGGGCTACACCTTAAGAGACCCTCCTGTCCAGGTGTTAGGAAATCCCCAAAACATTATCATCGATCATCTATGCCAGTGTTTTGTGAAATCACAAAATGATTTTGGGTGGTCCACAGAATATATAGACGTTAAATGAGAATGAATCACAGAGTAGGGAAGTTTTCCAATTTAAATTCATTTTCAGTTCTCACTTTGGTGCAACTTTGTCTTGAACATTTCTCTGACACATTCTAATCAAACTTTAAAAAAAATATATTTTTATTGAGGAAGGGAAGATGGGTGCCAATGGGAAGGCAAACTGCAATATAGTGTATGAGTGAGAGAACAAAAGGAGAGTGTGTGGTTGCACAGGGAGTGTATATTTGTGGGTTGAAGGACAGCTATACTCCAAGGGACTGTTGGGGATTGCCAGACCGGTTTCCCCAGAGTGGGCAGCCTCCACAGCTACTGAAATCTCTCCTGGAGCAACCAGCTCTGACGCGGAAACCATGCCATCTTGAAGGGGAGAGTGGCTGTTATCTAAAGCCTAAAAATCCCGGGAATCTACAACAACAACACCCAGGGAACACCAGACCTCAAGCAGCATGAATACGCGGACTTGGAAATCTCACGGAAAGGTCAGATTTCACCTAGGAAAAGGAGAGATAGAACTACATAACCAGATAACTGGAGAAGAGAGATCATGGGGAGACAAAGAAACAGCCCGCATAGGAAAGAAAAGGATGCATCACCAGAAAAGGAAGTAAAGAAAATGGAGGCAAGCAATATGTCAGAGAAAGAATTCAGAGAAATGGTCATAAGGTTGCTGAAAAGAATGGAAGACAAATTCAACAATATGTGTAAGAACTAAGAGGAAATGAAGAAGAACCAAGAAGAAATGAAAAATGACATCGATGCTATAGAGAACTCAATTGAAAGCATCACCAGTAGACTAGAAGAAGCAGAGGACTGCATCAGTGAACTAGAAGACAACGTAGGAAAAAAATACCCAAGTAGAGCAGCATCTAGTAAAAAAAAACCTTAAAAAACAGGAGGAGAGCCTAAGAGAACTTTGGGACAACATGAAATGAAACAACATTCGCATAATTGGGGTTCCAGAAAGAGAGGAAACTAAGTAAGGAATAGAAAAACTGTTTGAAGAAATAATGACAGAAAACTTCCCTGATATAGGGAAGAAAACTCACACAAATCCAAGAAGCGCACAGAGTCCTAAACAAAATGAACTCCAAAAGACCAATGCCAAGGCACATTACAATTAAATTGGCAAACACCAACAACAAAGTAAGAATTTTAAAAGTGGCCAGAGAGAAATAGAAATTACCTACAAAGGATCCCCCATCAGACTAGCGACTGATTTCTCAACAGAAACACATCAAGCCAGAAGGGAATGGAATGAAATATACAAAGTCATGCAAAGGAAGGGTCTGAATCCAAGAATACTGTAGCCAGCAAGGCTATCATTCAAAATTGAGGGGGAAACCAAAAGCTTCACAGACAAAAAAGGACTAAGGGAGTTTATTACCACCAAACCAGCAATGCAAGAAATGCTAAGGGTCTGCTGTGAAAAGAAGAAATAGGAACTGAAGAAGGAGCACAGGCATAAAGAATAAAAATGACGACAAACAAGTATCTATTAATAATAACTTTAAATGTAAATGGATTAAATGCCCCAATCAAAAGACATAGGGTAGCTGAGTCGATAAGAAAACATGACCCATATATCTGCTGTCTACAGGAAACCCACCTTAGAAAAAAAGACTCACACAGACTGATGGTGAAGGGATGGAAAAAGGTTTATCGGGTGAATGGAAATTAAAAAAAGGCTGGGGTAGCAATATTTATACCTGACAAATTAGATCTCAAAGTGAAGGACATAACAAGAGATAAGGAAGGCCACTTCATAATACTAAAGGGAGAAATCCAACAAGAAGAAATAACACTGGTAAACATATACACACCCAATACAGGAGCACACAAATACATTAAAAAACTTCTGGAGGATATCAAGGGAGAGATTGAAAGCAATACAGTCATAGTACGAAACTTTAATACCACACTATCACCATTGGACAAATCCTCTAAACAAAAAATCAGCAAAGAAACAAAAATCCTAAATGACTCACTAGATCAGATGGAATTAATTGACATCTTCAGAACATTTCACCCCAAAGCCACAGAATATCCATTCTTCTAAAGTGCACATGGGTCATTTTCAAAGATAGACCATATATTGGGTCACAGGCAAAGTCTCTTCAAATTCAAGAAGATAGAAGTCATATCAAGCATCTTCTCTGATCACAATGGCATAAAACTAGAAATCAACTAAAATAAAAACAATTTAAAAAATCAAACACCTGGAGACTAAATAGCATGCTATTAAAGAATGAATGGTTTACCAGAGAGATTAAAGAAGAAATAAAAATCATCATGGCAACAAATGACAATGAAAACACAACAATCCAAAATCTATGGGACACAATGAAAGCAGTCTTGAGAGGGAAGTTATAGCTCTACAAGCCTACTACAAAAAACAAGAAACAATGGTAATAAATTACCTAACCCTACAACTCAAAGAGTTAGAAAGAGAGCAACAAGAAAAGCCCAGCATCAGCAGAAGGAAGGAATAATAAAGATCAGAGCAGATATAAATGAAATAGAGACCAGAAAAACAATACATAAGATCAATGAAACCAAGAGCTGGTTCATTGAAAGGATAAAAAAGATTGATGAACCTCTAGCCAGGCTCACCAAGAAGAAAAGAGAGAGGACCCAAATAAACAAAATAAGAAATGAAAGAGGTGAAATAACAACTGATCCCACAGAAATACAAATGATTATGAAAAAACACTATGAACAACTCTATTCCAAAAAATGGACAACCTAGATGAAACGGACATATTCCTAGAAAAATACAAGCTCCCAAAACTCAACCAAGAAGAATAAAAAAACCTGAGTAGGCCAATAACTACCAAAGAAATTGAAAGAGTGATGAAAAATCTTCCAGCAAACAAAAGCCCTGGTCCAGATGGCTTTATAGGGAAGTTCTACCAAGCATTCAAAGAAGAACTAAAACTTATCCTCCTCAGACTATTCCAAAAAATTCAAGAGGAAGGCACACTTCCAAGCTCTTTCTATGAAGCCAGCATTACCCTAATCCCAAAACCAGATAAAGACACAACAAAAAAAGAGAACTACAGGCCAATATCCTTGATGAACATAGATGCTAAAATCCTCAACAAAATTCTAGCAAATCGGATTCAGCAATACATTAGAAAGATCATACACCATGACCATATGGGATTTATACCGGGGATGCAAGGATGGTACAATATCTGAAAATCAATAAATGTGATACATTCCATAAACAAACTGAGAGACAAAAATTACATAATCATATCAATTGATGCAGAAAAAGCATTTGACAAAATCCAACACTCTTTGTTGATAAAAACTCTCAGCAAAGTGGGAATAGAGGAATCATACCTCAACATAATAAAATCCCTATATGACAAACCTACAGCCCACATCATACTCAATGGACAAAAACTAAACTCATTTCCCCTAATAACAGGAACAAGACAAGAATGCCCACTTTTACCATTCCTGTTCGATATAGTATTAGAAGTACTAGCAATAGCGATCAGACAAGTAGAAGAAATAAAAGGCTTCCAAATTGGAAAAGCAAAAGCAAAACTGTCCTTATTCGCAGATGACATGATACTATACATAGAAAATCCCAAAGACTCCATCAAAAAACTACTAGACCTAATAAATGAATTTGGCAATGTAGCAGGATACAAAGTTAACACCCAGAAATCTATGGCTTTTTATACACCAATAATGAACTCAAAGAAAGAGAAATGGAAAAAAAAAATCCCATTTACCACAGCACCAAAAAAATTAAGATACCTAGGAATAAACTTAACCAAGGACGTAAAAGACCTGTACTCAGAAAACTACAGGACATTGAAAAAAGAGATAGAGGAAGACATAAACAAATGGAAGAACATACCATGTTCATGGACTGGTAGAATCAACATCATTAAAATGTCCATACTACCTAGAGCAATCTATAGATTCAATGCAATACCTATTAAAAACCAATGGCATATCTAGAACAAACTCTCCAAAAATTCATCTGGAACAAAAAGACCCCGAATAGCCACAGCTATCCTGAGAAAGAAGAACAAAGTAGGAGGGATCACAATACCAGACATCAAACTATATTACCAAGCCATGGTTCTTAAAAATGCCTGGTACTGGCACAAGAACAGACATATAGACCAATGGAACAGAATAGAGGACCCCTAAATGGACCTAAGTCATTATACTCAATTAATATTTGACAAAGGAGGCAAGAGCGTACAATGGAGTCAAAACAGCCTCTTTAATAAATGGTGATGGGAAATTTGGTCAGATACATGCAATAATATGAAACTAGACCACCAACTTACACCATACACAAAAATAAACTCAAATGGATAAAGGACTTGAAAGTAAGATGGGAAATCAGAAAAATCTCAGAAGAAGCTATAGGCAGCAAAATAGCAGAAATTTGTCATAGCAATATCTTTATCAATACAGGACAACAGAAACTAAGGAGAAAATAAACAAATGGGACTACATAAAAATAAAAAGCTTCTGCCCAGCAAAAGAAACCATCAACAAAACAACAAGAAAGCCCACTGCATGGGAGAACATATTTGCCAATGTTATCTCTGATAAGGGTTTAATCGCCAACATGTTCAGGGAACTCATACAACTTAAAAAAAGAAAGATAAACAACCCAATCAAAAAATGGGCAAAGGACCAAATAGACACTTTTCGAAAGAGGACATACAGAAGGCCAAGAGACATATGAAAACATGCTCAAAGTCACTAATCATTCGAGAGATGCAAATCAAAACAACAATGAGGTACCACCACACACCTGTCAGAATGGCTATCATCAACAAATCAACAAATGACAAGTGCTGGAGAGGATGTGGAGAAAAAGGAACCCTTCTTCACTGCTGCTGGGAATGCAGACTGGTGCAGCCATTGTGGAAAACAGTATGGCATTTCCTCAAAAATTTAAAAATGGAACTGCTATTTGACCCAGTAATACCACTTCTAGGAATATATCCCAAGAAAACAGAAACACCAATCAGAAAGGATATATGCACCCCTATGTTCATAGCAGCACAATTTACAATAGCTATGATTTGAAAACAGCCTAAATGCCCATCAGCAGATGAGTGGAATAGAAAACTATGGTACATCTACACAATGGAATACTACGCTGTTATAAAAAAGAAGGAATTCTTACCATTTGCAGCTGCATGGATATAACTGGAGAGCATTATGCTAAGTGAAATAAGCCAGGCAGTGACAGAAAAATATCACATGATCTCACTCATTTATTGATAATAAAGAACATTATAACCTGATGAAGAAAAAGATAGATACAGAGGCAGAGAAGCATCAAATAGACTGTCAAATTAGGCTGGGGAGTGTTTGGGGAGAGGTAAGATATCAACCGAAGGACTTGTGTGCATGCATATAAGGATAACCAATGCACACAAGACACTGGGGGTGGGGGTGGTGTGAGGGCATGTGCCAGGGGTAGGGGAGGCCGGGGGAAGGTCAATTGGGGGAAAAAAAAGGAGACATATGTACTATTATTTGTAATACTTTAAACAATAAAAAAATATTTTTATTGATTTCAGAGAGGACAGAAGAGGGAGAGAGAGATAGAAACATCAATGATGAGAGAGAATCATTGATCAGGTGCCTCCTGCATGCCCTACACTGGGGATCGAGCCTGCAACTGTGTCCTCCTGGTTCATAGGTTGATGCTCAACCACTGAGCCATGCCGGCTGGGTTCAAACTTTTTAACAATGAAAAAGCTAGTTTCAAAGCCACAGACGCAGGAGCCTCTGTCAGGCAACAATATTTAGCTAGATTTTATGAACATTGTTTTGTTTTTATTATAGACTAGAGGCATGGTGCATGAATTCGTGCACATTTAAAGGAAATTAATTAGAAGAAGTATTTTAATACCGCTATTCTCTCTTTCTCTATAACAGAAGTGTCAAGCAAATTCACGATCGACAATGACAGATTGAAACACATGCATGCAACTGGCACCAGCAAGAGCTTTATATGTATCGTGCATGTGCGAGTCAACTTAGCCTTGCTTAATTAGACCTGCCCAGTGAAGCACCCCAACTTCTTTCAGGTAATTGTCAGCAACACAGCAGTAAATATCAACATGAAGCAGATTATTATTGTAGATCACTCAGGGAGAACAAAGGGTAAAATATTGAACTGCAGCAGTGTTTGACTATATTCTGTGCAGTGAGAAAGCCTGAAGTCAGTTTCTTACTTCTTTTCAGTTGGGTCAAGTTTCTAAGCTTTCTAAATCTCCATTTTCTGGATAATGAAAAGAAAATAGGATTCCACCAAGTCTCCTATCTACCTACTCCAGGACTTCTGTGGGGATCAAATGAGATGAGGCACGAGAAAACCCTTCATAGACATTTGATTAAAGTGTAAAATGTTTGCACCTGGCTATAAAGCAAGTTGTGTTCCTGGGCTGAAGAAACTGCAAGGAGGCTAGTTGTCGCTAGGGAAAGGAAGCCAGATGTTGCTATGTGACGTCATTACGGGGGGTCCACAGCCACCATTTCTGGGCTGGGTTGGGCTGTGGGCCGCATTTTGCACCATGGGGTCTCGGCGTCGGCTGTGATTTGGTGGGGTGTCATTCCAGGGTGGTGGTGAGGCCTGTATCCCACTTGGGGGAAGCCAAGTGTTGCTTTGTGGTTGTCAGGTCTGCAGTGCTGATTCTCTGTGCGTGTCATGGCAGCTCTTGCATTGAGTGTCTGCCCCCTGGTGGTCAGTGTGCATCATAGTGACTGGTAGGACAGTCGGACACTTAGCATATTAGTCTTTTATATATATAGATCTTTTTTATCCTTGCCTTCTATTTATGACTAATGATACTGAACCCCATTTAATGTAATGATATAAAGTATTCTTTTCAAATCAATAAATCAAAATAATTTAAGTTAATTTTTAAAAAGATATTAAGTAAATAATAATAAAGTGGTATGTTATGAAGGATTAACTGTGAAGGAAGTTTTTAGTGGCATACCAATGAAATGAAATTTGCATGGTGAGTCACAGAAAGTTCAAGTGTGAGAGTTAGCCCCTAGCTGTGTCTATATAACACCATTAGCTTGGGCTTTTTTTTTTTTTTTTTTCTGAATCATCTATTGTAGTCACCAATATTTTTAAGTGAAGGGTAGCAGAATATACCACCTATTATAAAGATTATTTTGAGAAACTGCAGACATAGGAGAAGCTCTGAAAATAGAGTAGAAGTTACCCTTTTGGAAGGAAAAGCTATACTTTTAAAGTAAATTTCCATTTAAAAAGGGGGCTGTACCAGAGACTTATTACCAGTGATCACTTTTTTTTTTTAAATATATTTTATTGATTTTTTACAGCGAGGAAGAGAGAAGGATAGAGAGTTGGAAACATCGATGAGAGAGAAACATCGATCAGCTGCCTCTTGCACACCCCCTACTGGGGATGTGCCCGCAACCAAGGTACATGCCCTTGACCGGAATCGAACCTGGGACCTTTCAGTCCACAGGCTGACGCTCTATCCACTGAGCCAAACCGGTTTCGGCATGTGATCACTTTTTTATCTGAGAAACTGATCTGCATGGCAGGACTGCCTTTGCTTATGAAAACTTGTTCTTCTCACCCCCCAGTGAATGGACTTTTCTGCTTTGTAGCCCCAGATGCCTATCCCTTTTCTTAGCCTCAATTGTCTGACTGCTTTTTGAGTGTCATATCTTTTTGGGACGCCCATACAGATGTTGTGCACACATGTAATTAAATTTTTTTCTCCAGTTAATTTGTTTTTTATTATGGGCAGGGGAGAGGGGTCTCTGCCAAGAACTCAGAAGGAAAGAGGACAACTTTTCTTCCCCTACACAAGTAAGATATAAAACACCAAATTGTATTTTTTTAAAAAATATATTTGTATTGATTTCAGAGAGAAAGGGAGAGGGAGAGAGAGATAGAAACATCAATGATGAGAGAGAATCATTGATTGGCTGCCTCTTGCATGCCCCACACTGGGGATCAAGCCCGCAACCCGGGCATGTGCCCTGACTGGGAATAGAACTGTGACCTCTTGGTTCATAGGTTAATGCTCAACCAGTTGTCCACACCAGCTGGGCCCAAATTATCTCTTGATGATATTTATAATTTGCTCCAAATCAATTATGCTATTTGACCTACACCATCAATTTTTAGTAAACTCAATCTTTTCATGACTTATGAGTCTACAGTTTTTATATTTGAGTTTCTATTTTTGTGTGAGGACTTGTTACTTTATTCTTTCTGTTGACTATAGTTGAGTCATTCCTATTTGCACAGAACACTGTGCTAGACATTATATTATCATGAAAAAAGTATAAAACCTGTCCTCTATGAACTTGAAAGCTAGTCAAATAAACAAAAGGAAAACATAACAAAAGCTAGCATTTATTGAGCACTTACTATACCAAGCTTAAAAACATGGCAGGGAAGCCTTTGCTTGTGAAAAACTTGTTCTTATGTAAAGATAGAATGTATTCTTTTCAAATCAATAAATAAAAATAATTCTCCTAATAACTTTCTGAGGTAGTACTTGTGATATGTATTTATTGAGCTCTTACCAGGTGTTTCACATGTATTCTATACTTTTCAAAATGACCATGTGAAGTCCTGACAATCAGTTGGCCCCGTCTTATTGAGAAGGAAATTGAGCCACAGAGAAAATAGGCAATATGCCCAAGGTCATAGTGCCAGTACACGGTGGAACTGAGAGTTTGAACCCAGGCAGTTTGGCTCCAAAGCCTTGAAAGAAAAAGGTAACCTGCCCAAGACCACATGGCTAGTAAGTGATGGAACTGGAATTTAGTTTGAACCCAGGGCTCATGCTCTTAGCACTTAAGCTTCCACTGTCTCATACAGCAATAGGCTGACAACTTGAAAGAATAGTAAAGCATAAATGATGACAAGTTTTGCAGAAGAATTTCCAGACTTCATCTTGTTTTTCCAGGAAGAAAGCTTTTGTTCTTTGCATTGCTCCCAATTTCCTTGTTGTATTTGCTTTTATACTTCGACTGTTGTTTTTTTCCCCCCAACAATAAGGGCAATTGGTTTAACACCTGGGACCTTCCATGCTCTGTGCTTTGCAGCCCTGATGATATGGACATACTCGATTTTCTTGTGTTCCGTTTGCTGTTTTATCGACACAGTTATTGATAAAAGAAAACTCCTTGCCCAGTATATTCTTTGGTCTTAAATTGGCTTGACAGGTGGACATTACCTTTGGACAGTTAACCCCCTTGGTAGCAGAAGCCTTTCCAGACCAGCCGTGCTGGCTAACATCTCAAATACCTCTAAATTAATCTTTTCTCCAGCTTTTAAGGGTAGCAGCCTTCTGTTTTTACTTTTGCCAGAGAGGGTCCACATGTATCTGCTATTGTGGCTTTCTTCAATTAATCAATTTTGCCAGTTATCTCCAAGTCAACAAATAAATAAACAATCCTGTGTCAGACACAGCCCAGAAAGAAGTTGAGGCCATAGAAGATGAAGAGCATTTTGACTTGGTGTGGTGGTGGTGTGTGGATGTCTATGTGACAGAGGGGAGTGCGAGTAAGAAATAAAGAAGCTCTATCCCTCGGAGCAGGCAGCGGCAGCAGCTTGTGCAGCCAGGGCCAAGACTGAGGCTTGAGACCTTCCCAGCAAGGAGGAGGAGCTGCTGAAAGAGCTGGATGACCCGAAGGTGGAGCTGTCCCAGTTGCGTGTCACCAAAGGGATAGGAGACATGCTGTCTGAGTTGTCTGAGACCTGAGTTCTTTGCAAATCCATTGCTCATGTTCTTGCTGTTATTAACCAGCCTCAGAAAGAGGGCCTCAGAGAATTCTTCTAGGGCAAGAAATGCAAGTCCCTGCATCTGTGGCCCAAGGAAATGCGTGTCGTGTGCCCCAGGCTCAACCAGCACCAGAAGCTGAAGTCCAAGAAGCTGCAAAGGCAGGGATGGCTGTACCTGCTGCAGAAGTCTGCAGTTAAGGCCTGAGAATCATGGTGTCGATAAAACACAAACAAACGCCCCCCCCCCCAAAAAAAAATAAAAAGTGAAATGGCACAGAAAAACAAATACAGAAAAATCTATTGTAGTTTTGTTTATTGCAGTTCTCTTTCCACATGCTGCCGAATCTACTATTCCCTAGACCAGCGGCTCCCCGTTTTCTCTGTCCATCAGCACGATGGAAGGAAAGTGATCCAGACATGGTCTTCTAATGGAACATCCAACCAAGACAGTACTTGCTTTCCAGCCAGAAAGAAAGTTTTAGATCCCTGCTCTACTTGGAAAGAAAGTGCCTATTTCCCATTTATGTAATAGATTATGTAAATCTTCTTAAT
This sequence comes from Ia io, assembly GCA_025583905.1. Lineage (NCBI taxonomy): Eukaryota > Metazoa > Chordata > Mammalia > Chiroptera > Vespertilionidae > Ia > Ia io. The sequence goes on from JAJQQW010000001.1 coordinate 74,318,283, forward strand.
GAAACTTAAAGTACCAGTTGAATACTGGTGACAGTATTCCTTTAAAAATGTTCCTGTGGAGTCACAAAGGACAGGATAATTAAAACTCCTCGCAGAGTTTAGTTCTTTGACCTCTCATTAGTTTCAGCATTCTAAATTGCCACTTGTTAGCAGCCTAATTTGATTATTAGCCCCTCTGAGCTTGCAGCACGCATTCTGAAGAGTGGACTCCGCGTGACTCGGAATCCAGGCTGCTGCCACACACACGAGGTGGAGAATGGAGGAGCAAATTGCCTTGCTCCTGTGTGTTCATGAGCTAGTTATACTAAAGCGGTTAAACAAAGGGAAAGCAGCCCTTTCCAACATCCATGGCTGAGTCTGATAAAAGAAACTCAGTGTGTGGTATGACTAGTTCATTCTGGAAGCAGCTTTATGAGGTGTCATGGAGGGAGGAGGAGAAAGAGGGAATTTTGGGCCTCACAGTTTTATCATTAAAAACCATTGGTATGTCATATCACCTTTTATCACCCTGCATTGTGAAATAAAAACTGACTTACTTCCTCAAGGTATTTCAACAAACGATTGCAGAAACTTAGAGCTGGGGACTATAGCACACTAATTCTCTGTCTCTCTGGGTAAGGTACTCTCATCTTAGCTTTTTAATTAATTCCTCGATATTGCTATGAGGAGGCTTAGCGAGTGTAATCAGGCTCCTTGCCAAAGCGAATGTCTGTAAAGCAACCTAACTTCTATTTTTTTAAGTGAGCAGGTTAAATCAGAGTCGTGGGAAAGCAGAGAAACAAATAATAAGCATATGGAAATTAAACACCCCCACTCTTGCTTGCCAACTGTATGTCATTGAAAAATCTGGTCCCACAGACACCATTACCCTCCAGAAGATCATTTGAGGCAAGCATAAAGTCTTCAGCACTGACTGCTGAGGGGGCTGTAAATCAGGCCTGGAGAGAGGCCTGAAGAGAGAAGCAGGGTCTGATCCATAGCCTCTGTGGCAGCTGTTGATCAGCACTTGCCTCTCTCTTTCTTTCTGGGCCTGGTCAGTAGCCGCACCTCCATTTCTCTCCAGGCCTCCACCAGGGCTGCTGATCAGCCCTGCCTTTCTGATCAGGCCCTGTTGATAGGCCCAGAGATGCTGACTGGCATAGAAACCGACCAATCAGAACCAAATCTGGGTCAACTGTGAGGACCCAATGGCTGCCTGGGAGGCAGAGCTTTTGACACTGACTGGCATAGAAACCAACCAATCAGAACCAACTTGGCCAGCAGAGGAGGGCAGTTGGGGTAAGATCAGGCCTGCAGGGGAGGGCAGTTGGGGGCGAGATCAGGCTGGCAGGGTGGGGCGGTTAGGGGTGATCAGGCAGGCAGAGGCAGTTAGGGGCAATCAGGCCGGCAGGGAATGGCAGTTGGGGGGGACAGGCCTGCAGGGGAGGGCAGTTGGGGGCCATCAGGCTGGCATGGGAGGGCAGTTGGGGGGGACCAGGCTTGCAGGGGAGGGCAGTTGAAGGCAATCAGGCTGGCAGGGGAGGGCAGTTGGGGGCGACCAGGTTGGCAGCGGAGGGTAGTTAGGGGCAATTGGGCTGGCAAGAGAGTAGTTAGGCATCAATCAGGCTGTCAGGAGAGTGGTTAGGGGATGATCAGGCTGGCAGGCAGAAGCAGTTAGGGGCAATCAGGCAGGCAGGCAGGCGAGTGGTTAGTAGCCAGCAGTCCCGGATTGTGAGAGGGATGTCCGACTGCCGGTTTAGGCCCGATCCCCGGGATCAGGCCTAAACTGACAGTCGGGCACCCCTTGAGGGGTCCCAGATTGGAAAGGGTGCAGGTTGGGCTGAGGGACACCCCCCCCCAAGTGCATGAACTTTTTGCACTGGGACTCTAGTGTAATTATATGATTTAATTAAATATTATGTAAACTGATGAAATATACATGCAAAATGAGTAGTTGCTGCAGTAAAATTTAGGCTGAATGCTTTTGGGAGACTCAGGAAAGGCAGGGTGCTAAAAAAGTCTGTCAAATTAGATGGTGGTGAGAAAAAGTACAAGATGAGGGAAATTGTAATAATTAAGAAGTTTCTACATTCAGATTGCTTCATATGTTTTGTTTTTTTTACTTAATTTATAGAAAATTTCAACACATCTAAAATTAGAGAGTCTAGTATAATTAACGTGGTACTCTCATCACCCAGCTTCAACAATTATCCATTCATGTTCCAGCTATACCTCACCCATTCCCCTGCCACAATTATTTTGAAGCAAATCTCAAGTATCATATCACTTCCTCTCATAGGTCTTTTTTAGTTCTCATTCTACTTTAAAGGAACCCAAACTGGAAATTATTATGGATTTGACTTGTGCAAGCAAGATAGTACAAAAAAACACAAAAGTTAACCCATACCTAATGAAAGGGTTGGGGGTAGAAAAAAAAAAATCATGGAATCCATGTATTTTGTGATAAAAAATATTTGTTAAAATATCAAAGGTATACAACATATTTTAACAATTGGTTATTTCAATCACTTTGTTTGACTAAGCAATGAACTACTGTCTTACATATTGGATTAGAGAGTTTTTAGCATAAAATTATGTAATATAATCTGCATGCTGAGAATGATTTGCATGCCAAGGTTAGCATAAGCCAATATGTGTGCAATGCCACCAATAATCACTGACTGGAAAACAGGATAACTCTGATATACCGGGTGCAAGTAGAGAATCAAGAGGCACAGACAATAAAACACCTCATAGTTTAAACCAAATGTAGCATCAGACCAGGGTTTCTCATGGCAAGCCCCTATGCATGTGTGTATATGTATATGAGCCCTGTGTGTAGGGATATGTATGACTTTAATATCCACTAGTACCCATGCTATCTATAAAGCACCCATGGCTGTGCCAGCTTAAGATACTTGATTCATATATAATTATTAGGTCACCGAAGGAGGAACGCATGAGGCCAGAGCGGTGAGGGATTATGAATTTATTTGATCATCTGCACACCAGGTGGCTGAGCCTGGATGGCTCCAGCACTCAGTGACAGGAGTCAGCAGCTTTTAAAGGACTTTTGGCGGGCTTTTTCTAGGTGGAGACTTCTTTATGCATACCAGGAGGGGAGAGAATGGAATGTGGTCACCACAAGTGAAATGTGGTCTCCGCAAAGGGAATGTCCTTAGTGAAATAGCCTGAAAAGCCAGTTCCTGGGGGAGGGGTACCAATTCAATTGCTTGATCAAACCTAACAATAATTATACAGAAAGAAGTAATTATCTAGTGGTCAAGGCCTATGGAATGGGGCAAGGTTACATTATTTTATTTATGTTTTTACCACTATGCTCCTCCATTGTTTTAAAGTTGCTTATGAGCCCGAAAAAGAGCATTTTTCTGTTTTTATTCTATTCTCCATGAACCTATTCCAAGTTGGTATTAGAATATAATGCTTTCACAAATATTCACATTCAACTATTGTAAATATCCAACATGACAAGCATTTTTGATGAATGATCTTAGTGAACTCTTTCTGTGAATTGTTAAGCATATTGCCCAAAGTTGCACAGTTAGTGAATGGCAGAATGAGTAATGCTTTCTGTGTCAAGAAAGGGTGTTTCTTGCCATAGAAAATGTTTCTCCTCCAACTGTTAGTTCAGGAGGATTGAGTATGAAAGCAGAATGGAATATATAGCTTTAAATGAGGCTAAGGGTGGCATTCTTCAATGATGAAGAAATACTTAGTAGCATTACAGATGAAATTCCTTTAATTTTAGCACTCTGTTACTTCACCACTTGGGCTATTAAATTGGAATATTGCTATTGAGCCAAGTATGCTTTGTAAGAGACAGAAGGGAGGTGATCACAGTCCTGTGCTCAAATGGGAAAAGGACACCTTGGTTCATAGGTTTAGGTCATAAGTAAATTTGAATCACCCCTGATTTGACCTTAGCTTTTTTTTTTTTTTTTAATTTATCTCTAGTACCTACAATATCCACTCTGCTTTGCTCATGAAATGCCCTGAGTGGGAATATCAGGGATTATTTTGTATTGTGAATAAGAATGATGATGAGGTCTGCAGTGGAGGAAAATCTGGAACAGTATTCAAGAAGGCTGGTTGGAACATTTTGCAAGCAGCTCTACCCAAGTATATATTGATCCAGTACTGGTCAGGTAGGTCTTTGTTTTTCTATGTACCTGCCTAGAGGAAATCACTTCCCTTACCTGGGTCTCAGTTTACCCATTTGTAAATTGAGCAATTTTCTCTGAATTATCTCTATAAATCTCTCCTAACTTGATAATTTTGCTTTCCATGAAATACACTTTCTAACAGCAGTGGCTCACAAAACAGAATTCTTATTCTTTTGCCTTTTAGAAAGTCACTTAATTGGATGTTAATGCATTTTGTAGAAGCTAGTGAATCTAATAGTTGATGGATACCAGCCTAGTTTGTACTGACATCTTATGTGGCTTCCCCTGGACATGACTCTTCCATATAGCACATCTGGCCCAGAAGTTAAACCTGTTCATTTGCTTATTATCAGGGTTCCGCATACACATGTTTGCCAACACTTCTAGCCCTTGGAATTGTAGAGAGGCTTGGCATTTCACCTTTCTCTTTGTTCTTGGCTGGATTGTTGGTTTGCCTTGGAATTTCATGAGCATTGTATGATCTTTATTGAATGACTAATATGCATTTGTTTTTGGAATATGACAGAGAACTATCATTATTTAAAGAAAATAAAATTGAGCCCTAGATAGTTTGGCTCAGTGGATAGAGTGTCAGTCTGTGGACTGAAGGGTCCGGGTTTGATTCCAGTCAAGGGCACATGCCAGGTTGTGGGCTCCATCTCCATTGTGGGGCGTACAGGAGGCAGCTGATCAATGAGTTTCTCTCATCATTGATGTTTCTATCTCTCTCTCCTTCTCCCTTCTTCTCTGAAATCAATAAAAACATTAAAAAAAATAGTCTTCAATATATAAGGCTGTCATTCATTCAAAGATATTAAATGTGTTTAAAACAGAGAAGAATTATTTGTCACAAAATGAAGCAACTTCTCAACAATTCCACATGGCCAACTCCTAGTTTCCTTTAGGAAATACACAGCCAACTCTCCCTCAACCCCACCTTACTCATCCAGTGCAGGGCTTCCCCATGAATCCCTCCACTGTAGCTTTGCTCAGTCTATTTTTTCTGTCCTCATAAGTCTACTTTCAGTGTTAACAGCAGAACTGAAGGAGAGGTTGTGTAGAGTCATTCAGATATGCGCATTTCTTCTTGGAGCTTTTATATACCAATGGTTCATTTTCTGAGTCCTGGGAAGAGTCAAAGCAATATGTTTTTTTTTTTTTTTTTTATTCCTCCCATGTATAGGGTGTCATGTCACAGGAAGGTCAGAGTGTCCTGCCCCCGTGAGGAGTCCCCACGTTCCTGTTGGATGTGTTGTAAACAGAGGAGCCATTCTTGGGCTCCCTGCTCTGATCACACCCCGCAATATGTTTTATTATCATAGTAACTTTACGTCTAGGGATAAAACTTTTGGTTTCTGTAACATTCAAATGGATGTTCCTATTTCTGAAGCATTTTCCTTCTTTGTGTTTACATAAATTGTCTTTTCTCATACCACTTTTTCTTTCTTTTTTAAAAATATGTTTTTATTGATTTCAGAGACAGGAAGTGAGGGGAAGAGATAGATAGAAACATCAATGAGAGAGAACATCGATTGATCAGCTGCCTTCTGCATGCTCCCCACTGAGGATCAAGCACGTAACCCAGGCATGTGCCCTGACTAAGAATCGACCAGTGACCTCCTGGTGCATGGGACGACGCTCAACCAACTGAGCCACGCTGGCCAGGCACACCAGTTGTTCTTGAGTAAACCCTTGACATAACTTCCATGCTGTCATATATCTTGTCCAACAGTACATATTCAATTATTGTATTACATGACATCAGAAGATAATATGGCTAAACCCAGTGCTACTCATATTCTGGAATAAGTGTTCATCTTTCTAACTGGCCGCTGAAGCCAAACTAGCAATGGAAAAGTGGTTCTGACTTCATTCGGGCATGACTTTCTTGCCTTGAACAATTTTCTGAGACATTTCTGTGCTGTCATTTTTTCACTTATAGCAGAAAGCAGCTAATACATAATGTTTACTGTTTACTGCTCAGGCCATGGCCTATCCTTACTTTTTAAGATGAGCATTTTGAATAGGGAGTACGCTGGTTTATTGGCCATATATATTGAAAAATTATTATTAAGAAATTGCAACCTACGAATCCTGTGGGGGATGGTGACATTTGAGACATGTATGGATGTGCTTTAGGTTACATTTCTGACATTTTGATCCACATTTTTGTTTTAGTTATTGAGAACTTTAATATGTTTCGAAAGGGCCAGAGAATCACCTGTGACTTCAAAATTATTTCAGTCTTTTCCAGCTTATATTACATTCTAGACAACAGTAGAAATGATAGTGGAGGAAATAGCAGAGCGAAAGAATAGGTTACCTTCTCTATTTCTGTTATTTAGGAGTCAATGGAACAACCTAACATATTTTTATGAAGAGTTTATAAAGTGTAGACTATCAACAACTGTCAAGAGTATACAGAGTATATTAGAACCACTACATATTAGCAAAAATACTTAGAAATATATCTTGAGGAGAAAGGATGTCTTGCAAACACAGATTGTTAAAAAGAACCAAGGGGGAGGACCAAGATGGCGGCATAGGGCGGACGCCTGATTGTTGCCTACCACAACAATTTTGAAACTACAACTAGAAAACAGAACGGACACCATCCAGAACTACCAGAGGGCTGGCTGAGCAGATGCTCTACAACTAGAGTAAAAGAGAGGGGGACACGGGATGACGCTGATGCCGGTGAGCCAAAGATCTCATTTTAAAATCTATGGCTCTGGAAGATGGCGGCGGAGTTGAACGGCTGATCTGTTGCCTCGCATGGCAGTTTCGGAAATACAACTAAAAGATGGACTGGTGAGCGCGGTGACTCCTGCTCGCGTCTCCCCAGGCCGGGCGGCTGCTCCTCTCAGTCAGCACCTCAGCCGGGGCCATGAGCTCGTGGGCGGCCGCGGCAGCTGCTATGGCGGCGGCCGCGGCAGCTGCTATGGTGGTGGCGGCGGCCGCGGACTCGGCGCAGTGGCTCTCGGTGAAGGAAGAGACCATCTTTCTGCAGGACGGGCCCATCCGCGTCACCGACCTGGCCGAGCTGCCCAGTGAGATCCTCGGGGCCCCGGAGGCCGCTGACACCGACTTGGAGGATTTTTAGGATTTCAAGTCCTTTAGCCATTTTGAGAGAGGAGAACCAAGAAGGCGGCAAAGTTAAACAAATGAACTGCGCCGCGCACAGCAATTTCAAAAATACAACTGGAGGACAGAGCGTCTGCCACCCAGAACCACAGGAGAGCTGGCTGAAGGGTGGATTTACAGCTAAGAGGGAAGAGGACAGAGCGAACTCGGAAGGGATAAGGTGCGGAGGTGCGTGGGTCGGACTGGTGGCGGGGGAAGGGTCGTGCGGCTTTTTTTCCAACCCTAGAGGAGATTAGCTCCCCATCACCCTGAAATCCAGCTTGTGGGGACTCGCGGGAGACCCAGATGCCTGCGGGGAAAGGCTGGACTCTCGGCCTTCAAGTCAGAGAGTGGGAGTAACTTCCTTGCGGAGGTGCACCCAGCAATCAGTGTTTGCTGCACTGGAGTGCGGAACGAGGGGGCTTAGAAACATGGAGAGCAGAAAAAGCAGACTTGCAGGCATTGCGGTTCGCCACGCCATGGCCTTGTGGCGCCCTGAGACCCCGCCCCGCCCTGAGACCCGCCCAGCCCTGGGACCCGCCTGGCACGTTTTGCAGACTCGCCCCGCACGTCTTGCAGGCCCACCTGGGCTCCAAGCAGCGGCTTTTGCATGTGGGTGGCCTGCCCTGTGGCAGCTGGACCAGATGAACTGCGGTTCTAGTCGGACTGCTCCAGGGCCTCTTAGGAGGAGGAAACTGCAGTTTTTACTGTAACTCCTGCTGAGTGGCCTCAGACAGTAGCTGACCTGCACCCCATTGGAGACCCAGAAACGAGGGCATCTAGTGGTCCGTGTGAGATGACACTAGATTTCAACCACTCGCATAAGGGACACATTCAAGAGGCAGACTCAGTGAGCGCCAAAGCCTTGCTGCAACAAGATCCGGCCCATAAACGTGTCTCCTGCACAGCAACTCTTCCTTTATAGACACAGAGGGTCCTCACGGACAATTGGCCAGGAGGACAATTCCTCCCAGTGACACCAACAACAATCAAGACTTAACTATACAAAGGAGGACCAAGATGGAGGCATAGGGCGGAAGCCTGATTGTTGCCTACCACAACAATTTTGAGACTATGAGAGGAGAGCAGAGCAGACACCATCCAGAACCACTGGAGGGCTGGCTGAGCAGATGCTCTACAACTAGAATAAAAGAGAGGGGTACGCGGGATGATGCTGATGCTGGTGACCCAAAGATCACACTTTAAGAGCTACGGCTCAGGTGACACAATGGCAGCCTGGAACGTGCTCGGCGCAGTTCCCCCGGCGGTCTCCGGCTGAGGGGATGGCTCCACTCGCTGCCGAGCACGGACAGACGAGCCCCTGAGAGACATGGGGTGGGAGACTCCACGCTTGCTGACCTCCGAGTCCTTCAAGAATCTCAACACCCTGGAAGCTGCCAGGTGCGCACGCTCGGCGACTGGCCACCGCTGCAGACCCAAGGGCCGACGCAGTGACCCCGGACCAGCCCGCCACCGCGCACCGGGCACACCGGAGCTTCGCCGAGCCCACAGCCCAACGAGTTCTGCGGCAGCCGCCCTGGAGCTCTGAGAAAATGGCCGAAGGAATTGCTGAGAGGGAATTGACCAACAGGAATTGGGATCAAGAAGACGAAACCCCACTGGGTCCCGGGTCCGGGTGAGGCCGCGCGCCCCTGGGTCTGGGTGAGGTCACGCGACCCTGGGTGTGGGAGAGGCCACGCGCCCCTGGGTCCGGGTGAGACCACGCGCCCCTGGGTCCTGGTGAAGCTGTATCCCGGGCCCGGGTGAGGCCGTGTGCCCCTGGATCCGGGAGAGGCTGGGTCCCGGGTCCGGTGAGGCCTCGCGCACCTGGGTCCGGGTGGGGCCACACGCCCCTGGGTCCAGGTGAGGCCACGCGCCCCTGGGTCCGGGTGAGGCCACGCGCCCCTGGGTCCGGGTGAGGCCACGCGCCCCTGGGTCCGGGTGAGGCCACGCGCCCCTGGGTCCGGGTGAGGCTGGATCCTGGGTCCGGGTGAGGCTGCGTGCCCCTGGGCTCGGGTGTGGTCACACACCCCTGGGTCTAGGTGAGGCCTCACACCCCTGGGTCTGGGTGAGGCCGTGCGCCCCTGGATCCGGGTGAGGCCACGCAACCATGGGTCTGGGAGAGGCCACGCACCCCTGGGTCCGGGTGAGGCCACGCGCCCCTGGGTCCAGGTGAAGCTGGATCCCGGGTCCGGGTGAGGCCGTGCGCCCCTGGGTCCGGGTGAAGCTGGATCCCGGGTCTGGGTGAGGCCGTGCGCCCCTGAGTCCAGGTGAGGCCACGCGCCCCTCGGTCCGGGTGAAGCTGGATCCTGGGTCCGGGTGAGGCCGTGGGCCCCTGGGTCCGGGTGAGGCCGCGCGACCATGGGTCTGGGAGAGGCCACGCACCCCTGGGTCCGGGTAAGGCCACGTGCCCCTGGGTCCGGGTGAGGCCATGCGCCCTTGGGTCCGGCTGAGGCCACGCGCCCCTGGGTCCGGGTGAAGCTGGATCCCGGGTCCGGGTGAGGCCGTGCGCCCCCTGGGTCCAGGTGAAGCTGGATCCCAGGTCTGGGTGAGGCCGTGCGCCCCTGGGTCCGGGTGAGGCCACGCGCCCCTGGGTCCGGGTGAAGCTGGATCCCGGGTCCGGGTGAGGCCGTGCGCCCCCTGGGTCCAGGTGAAGCTGGATCCCAGGTCTGGGTGAGGCCGTGCGCCCCTGGGTCCGGGTGAGGCCATGCGCCCCTGGGTCCGGGTGAAGCTGGATCCCGGGTCCGGGTGAGGCCGCGCGCCCCTGGGTCCGGGTGAGGCCATGCACCCCTGGGTCCGGGTGAAGCTGGATCCTGGGTCTGGGTGAGGCAGTGCGCACCTGGGTCCGGGTGAGGCCATGCGCCCCTGGGTCCGGGTGAAGCTGGATCCTGGGTCTGGGTGAGGCCGTGTACCCCTGGGTCCGGGTGAGGCCATGCGCCTCTGGGTCCGGGTGAAGCTGGATCCCAGGTCCAGGTGAGGCCGTGCACCCCTGGGTCTGGGTGAGGCTGTGCGCCCCTGGGTCTGGGAGAGGCCACGCGCCCCTGGGTCTGGGTGGGGCCACGCGCCCCTGGGTCCGGGTGAAGCCACGCGCCCTTGGGTCTGGGTGAGGCCACGCGCCCCTGGGTCAGGGTGAAGCTGGAGCATCCCGGGTCCCGGTGAGGCCGTGTGCCCCTGGATCCGGGTGAGGCTGGGTCCTGGGTCCAGGTGAGGCCACATGCACCCGGGTCCAGGTGAGGCCATACGCCCCCTGGGCCCGGGTGAGGCCACGTGCCCCTGAGTCCGGGTGAAGCCATGCCCCTGGGTCCGGCCAAGACCAAAACAGAGGGTGTCGGACCTGCATTACCACCATTTGTCCACCATCCAGAGCTGAGGGGTCAGTACTGACATGTACACATAAGGAACTGGTGGACATTGATATTGGGTCTCAAAAGAACTGTTGGTCCAGAAAGAAACTCACTACAGACTGATTCATTTGCCTGTCAGCATAACTATTATTGCTCGTCTCACATTCAGTTCTTATAAGTATATCTCTAGTGACACATGATCTTGCTCATCTAGGGGAAATGATGAACAACATAGACTGATGAACAAGAACAGAACCAGAAACAAGGAGGCATCGATCGGACTATCGGGCCTCAGAGGGAAGATAGGGGAGGGTGGGGGGAGGGGGGAGAGATCAACCAAAGGACTTGTGTGCATGCATATGAGCCTAACCAATGGTTAAGTTCAACAGGGGGTTGGGGCATCCGTGGGAAGGGGTGTGGGATGGGAATGGGGGGATGAGGACAAATATGTGACACCTGAATCAATAAAGAAATTTAAAAAATAAATAAATAAAAAAAAAAAAAAAAAAAAAAAGAACCAAGGTTTTACTCACATGGAATGGAATAGTCACTGACCAGTTGTTGGCCTGAATTGACCAGTTATTTCTATCAGTATAGTTCCACAGACACCTGCCTTTTCTATCGAGTTAGGATGAACACCTCTGTACGTTATTTCTAATATCTGAAGAGTGACCACACTGTGCCCTGCTCCCAATTTTTGCTATAAGCAAAATACAATGTTCATTAATCACAGCAGTGCAGGCCAAGCCTTCAGTGTGTCTGAATGGAGCCAGCAGAATAGGCACTTCTGGAAACAACCTTGCATGAAACAAATGTTTGAGGTTTTTGTCTTCTTTCCAGGTGAAATGACCTTAGCATTCTAATACCCACTTGGGTGTGAATCAAGCTTCCACCCTAGCACATTCTTTGTTGTAACTCACATATGAAGTCCCTTGACCCTTTAGTGCTGCATCAGCATGGCAAGCAATTCTCTGCTACTTCCGGGCGTGTATGGAACAACTTGCTCAACTCGAGTGCAAGAGCTGATTTGATGGCTCCTACAGACCCTCGGGAAGAAGAGTGTAGACAAAACCTCAATAGGAAGTATGAGAACTAAATGTCCAGCCCAGCCATATGGGTGGTTCAGGGAGTGGAACTTTGAGATTTTCCTTTTCCTCACGTACTCATTTGGTAATGGTCTCTGGTCTGAATCCATCATTCTGATCGATGGGTACATCCCAGACCTCATAGTGGGTGGGGATGGTATTAATATATATGCACGTACCCAGGTTCTTCCCACAAACCATGAAATTGCGATTGTGAATGTAGATGTTTCTTTTACAAAGCTTTTTCTCTGCCCGTGGTCGCAGTCTCCTTTCTAAATAATTTTGACCTCAACTTTCAGTCAAACTGATCAGCTATTGTTCTGCTCAGTGACAGGAACAGATTTTTTCATGTCTTTGCTGCTGTGGGATAGGAGCTCAGTTAATTAGTTCTGTTCAAACTTACAACTGATGTGGTTCTGTAACAGTTTTGGCTTTATGTGTATAGAAATAGCCTATATCGAGTTTCTTTGTGTTATCTATTAGATCACAAGCTTCTAGGCTTTACAAAATTTGTCTTTTATTTGAATCATGGACTGTACCTCTTTTATGATTCGAACTGAACCTGTTATTGGTTGTGTATCACAACAAATACAATATTAGCATGTGTATTAGCACAAGCTACTAAGTTTGTGGTAATTTGTTACAGCAGCAGAATACTAATGCACCTTCTAATTCTCATACCAGGTAGTTAAAGTGCCCTGCAATCGCTTTGGTGCTTTTGAGGAGGATCACTTTGCTATCTACTAGTTACTTCAGGCTGGACCTTGGGCTTTCTGACTCTAGCAGTTTTACTTCTAGTCAAGAAACTCAGAGGTCACGTTTCTTATCATTTGGAATTCATACCACATTGCACATGCTCATGAATTTTTGCATATTATCCTGTGTATACTTAGTCCCATCTTACAGGTGACTGACTTTAAACACTGATGTTAGGAATTAGAACCACAGCCCTAATTTCCCCAGCTTTCTACATAATATTCCTAGCCATGAAACTCTGTAGATACACTAAAGAAAACTACTGGGAACAAAGATTTTGGTGTAAAAATTATCTAAGAGATTGAAGATGCAAAAAATATTTTTAGAGGAATTGCAGGTGTGTAAGGTGCTATGTATATCTTATGTTTACCAATTACATTTCATTTTTTCTTTGGTAGTTAATCCTGCTTGTTTCATAAATGGCATAAAATGTGAAGAGAAGATAAAAAATTAGAGAACATTATGATTTTAATGAGAACAAGGCTCAGTAGATAAAATGATAGATTTTTATGTTTCAATATCAGATATATTTACACAAGCATTGATTTATAAGTCAGTTGTGGTACAAATATACAAGTCCGAAAATAGCTAGTCAGCAGTCTGGAAGCTGTCGCCCTATCTTGCCATATCCCGGGAATAAAGATTCAGCAGTCATAATCTAACTGATGAAATTGTTGCTGCTCAAGGCGAAATACAATTCAGTTTCACACTCTCATAGGAAGATGGGTTCAGTGGAGCTAATAGGAAGAAAAAAAATGTATTTGTCAGTAAGTGAAAGAGATAGGTCTCAACAGTACAAAGGAAAGATCTGGAGCGTAAATGAGATTTGTTCCCTATGTTGTCACTCTCTGGAGCAATACCATGATTACTTGGAGAATTTCAGACACAGAAGCAAAATGGCCCTAATATGCACAAGCTAGGATTTCTTGCAACTGATAGTTAAGAATTTACTACTCTTGAAAGCAGTTGGTCAAATTCCTTTTAGGAATATGTGACACTTATAAACAAGCTCCACCCTAAAGGATGGTCAGCTTAATTAGAAAGACAAGTACAAGAGTAAGTCCAACACTTAACTACCAGGTGTATCTGCAGAGAGCCTATATGCTCCCGAACCTATCACCTCCATCATATTAATGGGAAAGCTGAAGTGAGGGAGTTATACTTACGTGACCAGTCCACTGCTATGCTTGTTCTTCTACAGGGAAGGTGATAATAGAGGTTAGCCAGGTGGTGACTTTAACTGAGGAAAAAAAGTTAACATGATATACAAATTGTGTGTGTGTGTGTGTGTGTATGCATGCAGGAATAACATGCTGTGGTTTACATCCTTTGAGTAGAAATTTTTACCTTAGATTTTAAAGGTTGCTTCAAAGTGGGTTGCTATGTTTTCAGTGTTCCACATATTTCACATTATCATTCTTTTCGCTGCAAAGAAAATGAACACATTTGAGTAAAAAGAATTTTGCAGTAAATGATTTTCCTGGGCAAGAAAATTTTAAAGATATTCTATTTATCATTTGAAATTAGGTTGACTATCAGCACCACTCAAAAAAAGTTTGTATTTTGAAATAATGTCAAACTTACAGGAAAGTTGCAAAGACAATGTAAGAAGACTTCTGATTGCTCTTTACCCAATATTTAATGATTTGTCACTTTTGTTTTATTATTATTGGTCTCTGTCTTTCTAGCTATATATGTATATTTATACACACACACATTTATTTAGACATTTTTTCTGAACTATTTGAGAATATGCCTCACAAGCCCTTCACTATTCTGTGTGTCTTTCCTAAAAACAGGAAATTCCTTTACAGAAGCACAGTGCAGTTATGAAATTCAGGAAATTTAATATTGATAAAACCTTTTATCTAAAACCTATGGTCCATATTCCAATTTTGTCTGTTGGCTCATTTATGTCCATTTACAGCATTCCCCCCTCTTATACAGAAGTTAATCCAATGTCATGTATTACATTCAGTTGTCAGGTCTCTTTAGTTTTTAATCTGGAACAGTTCCTGAGCCGTACTTTGTTTTCATGATATTGGCATTTCTTTTTAAAGAATGCAGTTCTGTTTTTTATACAATGCACTTCAATTTAAGTTTCTCTGATGTTTCCTTATAATTAGAGTCAAGTGAGACCTCTTTATATACTACAAGGGTGATATTGAATCTGTTTCAGGGAAACACATCCAAAGCACACTTTTCTCATCTGCCCTTCATTGATGAGGTTAATTTTGATCAACTAGTCAATGTATCATCTGTTTTCTCCACTGTATAGTTACTACTTTCTTCTTGCAATTAATTAGGAAACTGGGAAGGTATTTTAAGTCCATGAAAATATCCTCATCCAAATATTCTCATCCATCCCCCTACCTCACATTTAGTATCAGTTGATGATTCTTGCCTTAACCAATCTTTACTGTAACTAGAGGTCCGGTGCATGAAATTCATGCATTGGGGGGGGGCGGGGGTCCCTCAGCCCAGCCTTCCCCCTCTCACAGATTGGGATCCCTCAGGGGATGTCCTACTGATGGCTTAGGCCCATTCCCCACCTCTGCAGGAGGTGACTGGGCTGATCAGGGGAAGGCAACAGCCCCATCACCCTGCTGCTGCAGCCACTGCCAGCAACTGCAACCCCCAAGGTATTTTCATCAACATGGACTCTAGTCCTTTCACCATGAAAAAATGACAACTTTCTTTAAGCATTTTCAAGATGTCTCTTTCATAGGATATGACATTTCTTTCTTTCTTTCTTTCTTTTTTTTTTTTTATCCCTGAGGATATGTTTCCACTGATTTTTAGAGAGCTTGGAAGAGAGAGGGAAAGACAGAGAGAAACATCAATGTGAGAGGGACACTTTGATTGGTTGCCTCCTGCATGAGCCCTAACCTGGGCCCCAGCTAGGGAGGAGCCTGCAACGTAGGTACATGCCCTTGATCAGAATCGAACCCAGACCCTGCAGTCAGCAGGCCAAGGCTCTATCCACTGAGCCAAACTGGCTAGGTCAGGATATGACATTTCTTAGCCCCTCCAGCAGCAGACATTAGTTTTTATCCTCCAGGAGTGTGGTGGAAAACCCTAGATCACCTTCTTGGATTCTTATTACCCAAGTTACCAAGAACACCGTGAGTGGTGGCATACAGGGAGCTTAGCCAATGAGTGGTCAGAAAAGGTGTTTCCTCTGCAGTTCATGTGCAGAGGACCCCCTGCGTTCTGTCTGCTGGGCTAGGGGCATTCTGTCCACTGGGCTTCTGTCTGCTGGGCTGGGGGCATACCCCTAGGCCAGTGGCCCCGCATTTTGTCTGCTGGGCTGGCAGCCTGCCCCAAGACACACAGCAGCCACCACTGGGGGCACACCTCCAGCCCAGCAGCCCCACATTCTGTCTGCTGGGCTTCTGTCTACTGGGCCTCTGTCTGCTGGGCTGGGGGCATGCCCCAAGCCATGTGGCAGCTGCCAGGGGGATTCCCCCAGCCCAGCAGCCCCATGTTCTGTCTGCTGGGCCAGGGGCATTCCCGGCCACCCCGCATTGTGTCCGCTGGGCTGTGGGCATGCCCCGAGCCATGCAGCGGTGGCTCGGAGCACACCCCCAACCCAGCAGCCCTGTGTTGTGTCTGCAGCCCTCCCTCCCTCTGTCACCTGGGCGTGAGACGCTAACGTCATTGCGCTATGGGCACTGCCATCTTTGTCGTGGAGTGATGGTTAATTGACATATTACCCTTTTATTAGATAGGATGGTTACAAAATGGTGGTATTCTAAATCCATCACTCTATATTTATTAGTTGGCATTCTATCTGTCTTTGTCTGTCTGGCTCTATTATCACTATGGACTAACGGATTCTTATTTTGTTCAATGGGTTATAATATATTATCTCCCTTATTTATTTTAATGCTCAAATTGTTCCAGATTTGCTCGTAGGTGGGAGTTCCTTTCTAGCTTCTTGTCTCAAAACATTTCCCATTGTTGTTATTTTATAACTTCCTTACTTTTTAGTAAAACAAGATACTCCAGACTCATGTTGTATCTTTCCTCCCCTAGCCCTGCATCAGCCATTTCTGTATGGAGTCATAGTTTCTTTTAATGGGGAATGGTTTTTAGAAACCAAGATCTAGACACTAAATATGTTCATTGCTAATGTGATATCATTGCTCAGGCATCATATTAATACCTCCAATCCTTAATTTTATTTTCCTTCTTCCATGATAAGAACTCTGACTCCATACAACATCAACAAATCCACTTACTTGCTCAATCCTGAAGTGCATATAAATGATTTTTTACTACAATAAATAAACATATTAAGTGAGAATTCCAGGCTAATTTTGATTCCACATTTCAGGTCTAGATATTCTCACAAGAACTCTGAAAATGGTTGGGATAAAAGCATAGAGTCTAAATTATCACTTATGTTAGGACAATATCAAGCCTCTCACCTCTGCTTTATTAAAGTAGCAGGCCCATTGGGAAAGTAGTCATTGATATGCCACTTAGTGGTATTTCACGCCAGTCCTTTAATTAATAAAAGTTTCATTGTACACTTAAAAATCTGTTAAGAGGATAGATGTCTTGTTAAGTGTTCTTACCACAATAAAATAAAATTTCAAAAATCCTTATATAGCAAAGAAACTTTGGGATATGTTGTACTTCTCAAGCACCATTTGGATCTCCATTTTAAATGCAAAATATTGCAATAAATGAATGCAAAGTAAAACAACAAAACAAGACAGACTCCCCCAAAAGCCCAACAACTTATGGGCTCTACTGCAAGAATACTTTACTTTTGCACAAAAATTCAGAGAGGTTTTAAAATCCCTGGTCTATAGTCCTATAGAATGCCTCAGATCTTATTTTTTTAGACTACTGGTTGTATGAAATACCAAACAACTAAACAGGTTTCATGATCTGCTTTCTGGGCCAGATTTCTATATGTTCTTAGTATTATTGAATCACATTTTTATGGTGTGAAAAGACCCTGGAGTGTATAACCCCTCTTTTTACAGATGGAGAAACTGAAGTATATTGAGGGGAAATTACTTGTCCAAGAGCAGAAAGGCTATTGGGGAAAAAGCCTGGAGGGTTCTTGTTGTAGAAGGGAATTCAACTAAGGGTGTCTGGTTGGATGGAATTATTTTATGTTTCATTTCTATCCTGGGAGTCTATGAATCTGTTTTCTGATAACCAGTACAGTGATCTTTCTACTCTACCCTCAGGGGTCATTAGATTGAGATAGAAAAGGAACTAGGGAGAGCATCTCTTTTTTGTGTGTATGTGTTCTTTTGTTTTGTTATTTTACATATTCATCTTCTAGGAAAGATTTTTTTTCTGGAAGAAAGGGGTTTGGGAACCATAATATGATTCAGTTGTAATGCTGTCCATGACTATATTACAGACAGAAGTGATTGCCATATGTGAGTGAATCTTTCAAAACACTGAAGTATTTTTGCAGCTAGGAAACTTGATGAGGACCAAAACTTGGCTAAGAATGCTTGTCAATTCTGTCAGCCCGGTCACTGCTGGCCTAGTATGCTTCTCTCTATGGCCAACTGATTGCTCAGACAGCCCACTATCTCTAATAATTTCTGAAATTCTTCTGAGTCTATTACTCTCTCTTACAATGGTGTGCAGAACCACTTCTTCAACAAGATGGAGTACATCTACTTTAGGGTGTGATGCCAACTCTCAGACTACATGATAGCTATTTTCAACAATTCAACCAGCATTAATTACTCATGAGTCTTTATTCAAAATAGTCTTTCTATTATTTTAAATCAGAATGACAGTAAGTATATAAGTTCAAGTAATAGCTGCTAAGATGTCTTCTGCACATATTACCACTCTCTCTTCCAAGTGTACAAATGTTCCAGATGATGACTGAAATGCTGGAGACATATTAGTTTATGGAATGTAAATTACAAATGTGTCCATCAGTTCACTGATAAGAACACCCATTCCTGCGTGCCCTCTCCTCCCCGCCCCCTCTGCCCCACAATTGCAAGTATGGTAAAAGAATCCTTGTGGACTCTATTTATTTACTTCCTCCCTTTCACAAATATTTATTTAATGTCTATTTGTTATCAGACATTATGCTTGACATTGGGGAAACAGTGGTAAACAAGAGCTAGAGATTCCCTCATCTTTCAGTGTTTTGAGTGAATTGGGGTAAACATATGTAAATAGATAAAATACAAATGGTCTAAGATAAGAGGAAAGTTAAGAAATAAGGGGGACCTAAATCAGTTACAGAAATCTCAGAAGTGATATTTAAACTGAGATCTGAAAGATGCAGAGTTAAACAGTGAGGGAGGACTTGAAGATAGTATTTTCTGAAACGGAGAGTGTAATTAAATGCCCAGAGGAAGGAAAAAAAGCATGAAAATTTAACACATAATGGGACTACAATAGTACAATTTAGAGTATAAGTTTGTGAGAGGTAAGAAATGTGGCTAAATTTTAAATCAGTTCCCCAGAGGGCAGTAACCTTGTCTATTTTGTTCAAAATAGTATTGTCATTACCTACCATGGTTCCTGTCTTGTTAAAAAAATTTGTTGAATTATAACAATAAAAACAAAGATAACAGTCATTTATTTAATTATGAGACAGAAAGCATTCTAAAGTGCTGTTTTCATCTACAATTTTATTAAATACAACTACACTGAGGCATTTATTATTATTATTATTATTACTACTACTACTACTACTACTACTATCATTTTATAGATATGAAAGCAGAAGCTCAGCAAGGCTAACCCAATAGCTCAGGATCACTTGCCTGGGTATAAACCCAGGCAATCTCAGACTACCCTGATTCGAAGTGTCTAGATTCTGCATTAAAGAGTTTTGAATATCCCCTAATGCAATGGGAAACCACTGAAAGGTTTAATCCTTTAAATTTTACCAAGATAACCCTGGTAGCAATGTGAATAATGATTTAAGTGGGAGCAAAACTAAAGGTAAGGAGACAAGCTATGATGGTATTGTGATGATAGTGGCTTGGACTATGATGTTAGCTGAACAGATAGAGAGAGAGGGAGTGCCAGAGAGCAAGAATGTGAGAGAGAGAGCAAGAGTGCAAGCGAGAGCGAGATAGTAGATAAGGCGTAGTGATTGAACAGAGGTATCAATGAGAGAGACAAAGGAACGAAGGAAGATTTTCTGGTTTCTGACCATTGCACAATTGCAGTTGAGTATTTGCGAGACAGAGAATGGGAGGAGGAGAAGCTGTTTTGAAGTGTTAGGTGAGAAGATGGCAATTACGTTCTGGCATGATGAGTGTAAGTTCTTTGGAGGGGGGCTTATTTAAGTGGACATGCCCAACAGACATTTTAATGGACTTGCCTCAAGCTTGAAGAAGAGATGAAGAATGGGATAGAAATGTGAGAGACACCAACATACAGCTGGCATTTGCAGCTAATTGGGTAGCCCTATTTGAAAATTATGTACACTGACAAAAACAGAAAATCTAAGGCAGACCTCAAATAAACATCAATATCTAACCAAAAATTTTCCACTGTGTTTAGCAACTTGGAGGTCTTTTTTGACCCTGTGAAGGGGTGTATGGAATTTAGGAGGGAGGTAAAACACACTTCAGTGTATTACAGGATAAGTTAAGGTAAGGAAATAAAAGTCAAATGGAAGCAAATGCTACTTGTTACCACAGAAACAAGATCCAGGAACACTGGGGTATTTGGGGTAAAAGGGAAATCAGAAGCTCCTGATTAGTTTAACAGAATGGACTTATGAGTAGATGTCCTAAAGATGTAACAAGCAGCAGTATGAGGAAGGGGGAAGAAGGCCAAGAAGTAGCAGGGAATCTCTATGTACATGGGGTTCATTGATTAAGTTGGATTCAGACCAAAAAATCAATCAGTGGATACTCCATGCTCTGAAAGAATCTTGCTGTTCTAATTGAACTTGAACTAAACTGTCTGGATATCTCCAGAAGCAATGATTAGAGTAAGGCTGGTATTGCTGCTGGGTCAATGATGGTTCTATCTAGCTGTTTTTCTTCTGAATCCTAAGGAGAAAATCCACACTGTCAACACCTGTGTCCTGGTTACAGAACTATATATCATCCCTTGGCTATGGGATATTAAGTCATCCACAAGGACAAAAGCAGTCCTTTGTGTTATTAGTTTCTTTAGGCCTTCCAGGACTCTTGGGATTTCTTATCTTATGTTGAAGCCTGAAGTTATTGTTTTGCAGTCAGATCTCTCTGCCCAAGATTGAGAGCATGGATGTCCTGGAGCACAGATACTGGGAGGCAGCACAATGGCTGTAAAAATGGGCTTCAGAGTTATTCCTGAATATTAGTCAGAGCTATATCACTTAGAGAAGCACAAAAAATAGACTGATCCATAAGAGCAAAGATTTAACATTATACTTCATTAAAATAAATCCTATCTAATAAAAGAGTAATATGCAAATTGACCATACCTCTGCTACACCCACAAGCCACACACACAAACCAATCAGGAGCAAATATGCAAATACACCCAACCAAGACAGCTGAGGCCACGGAGAGCAGGAGGGAGGCTTGGGTTTCCCTGGCGATGGAGGAAGCCAAGCTTTCCGCCTGCCTTTGCCAGCCCAGGCCTCCACTTAAGGCTACAAAGTTTCAATTATAGAAGGTAAATAAATCCCAACAGAAATGTCTGAAGCCATGGAGCGAGCAGAAGGCTTGGCTCTGCTCCAGGCTACAAAGTTTCAATTGTAGAAGGTAAATAAATCCCAGATACCAGGGCCTCCGCTTGGGTTGCTGGGGGACGTGGCCAGCCTGCAAACCACCACCGACCCCTCGCCCAGGCCATCCCACACCGCAAGGGAACCCCCACCCTGATCCTGGACACCCTTCAGGGCAAACCAGCTGGCCCCCACCCATGCACCAGGCCTCTATCCTATCTAATAAAAGAGTAATATGCAGATTGACCATCAATCCAACACATAAGATGGCTGCCCCCATGTGGACACAAGATGGCCAGCAGGGGAGGGCAGTTGGGAGGGACCCAGGCCTGCAGGGGAGAGCAGTTGGGGGTGATCAGGCCAGCAGGGGAGGGCAGATGGGAGGGACCAGGCCTGCAAGGGAGGGCAGTTGGGGGTGATCAAGCCTGCAGGGGAGGGCAGTTAGGGGTGAGCAGGCCGGCAGGGGAGAGCAGTTGGGGGGATCAGGCCTCCAAGGGAGGGCAGTTAGGGGTGACCAGGCCTGCAGGGGAGGGCAGTTAGGGGCAAATAGGCTGGCAGGGAGCGCTTAGGCATCAATCAGGCTGGCAGGGGAGTGGTTAGGGGGTGATTAGGCTGGCAGGCAGAAGCGGTTAAGGGCAATCAGGAAGGCAGGCAGGCGGCAGTTGGGAGCCTGCAGTCCTGGATTGTGAGAGGGATGTCCGAATGCCCGTTTAGGCCCGATCCCACTGGGATCGAGCCTAAACAGGCATTCAGACATCCCTCAAGGGGTCCCAGATTGGAGAGGGTGCAGGCTGGGCTGAGGGACACCCCCCACCCTCCGTGCACAAATTTCGTGCACCTGGCCTCTAGTATTTCATATAATTATGAATATGGTTTCACTTCTGTCTACCATTCTATTGGGTTCTCTCTGTTGTTGGTGCCTCTATTCCCTCTTTCCTGTCTTCTTTTGAATTATTTAAATACTAGAGGCCTGGTGTACAAAATTTGTGCACGGGGGTGGGAGTCCCCTCAGCCCAGCCTGCACCCTCTCCAATCTGGGAATGCTTGGGGGATGTCCGACTGCCGGTTTAGGCCCGATCCCCAGGCTCCTAACAGCTCACTTGCCTGCCTGCCTGATTGCCCATAACTGCCCCCCCTGCTGGCCTGGTCACCCCCAACTGCCCCCCCTGATGTCCTAGTCGCCCCAACTGCCCCCCCACCAACCTGGTCACCCTTAACTTCCCCCCCCTCCTGGGCTGGTCACCACATACTTCCCCCCCCTGCCGGCCTGGTCTCCCCCAGCTGCTCCCCCCCCACTGGCCTGGTCGCCCCTTACTGCCACCCCCCACCAGCCTGGTCACCCCCAACTGCACCCCCTGCTGGCCTGGTCGCCCCTAACTGCCCCCTCCCCCGCCAGCCTGGTCACCCCATGCAGCCTGCTGTTCGGTCTTTTGGCTGCCCCTCACTAACCCCCCTGCTGGCCTGGTTGCCCCACACAGCCTGCTGCTCAGTCATTTGGTTGTCCCTCACTAACCCCCCTGCTGGCCTGGTCGCCCCATGAAGCCTGCTTGTTCAGTTGTTTGGTTGTCCCTCACTAACACCCCTGCCGGCCTAGTCACCCCATGCAGACTGTTTGGTCTTCCATTCGGTTGTGATGGTCACTTAGGCTTTTATTATTATAGATTTTCAAACTCCATTTCAATTTAGCTATCTGTTTTTTAGCTATATCTCTTTGTGTTATTTTTATTTTTAATATATTTTATTGATTTTTTTTTATAGAGAGGAAGGGATAGGGATAGAGAGTTAGAAACATCGATGAGAGAGAAACATCTATGAGCTGCCTCCTGCACAACCCCCACTGGGGATTGAGCCTGCAACCAAGGTACATGCCCTTGACTGGAATTGAACCCGGAACCCTTCAGTCCACAGGCCGATGCTCTATCCACTGAACCAAATAGGCGAGGGCTCTTTGTGTTATTTTAATGGTTATTCCAGAGATTACAACATACACTGAGTGGCCAGATTATGATGATCTCTGAACACATAATAATCTGGCCACTCAGTGTATATCCTATAATAAAAGGCTAATATGCAAATTGTCCCCTCGACCAGGAGTTCGACCAGCAGGCAGGCCGGCCAACTGCCCATGTCCCCTCCCCCTGGCCAGGCTGGCTGGACCCCACCCATGCATGAATTCATGCACCGGGCCTTTAATATATATATATATATATATATATATATATACACACACACACACACACACACACACACACACACACACATATATAAATATATATATATATATATATATATAAATATATATATATATATATATATATATATATATATATATATATATACATACATACACATACACTGAGTGGCCAGATTATTATGCGTTCAGAGATCATAATAATCTGGCCACTCAGTGTACATGCTTAACTTCTCAGTCTATTTAGAGTTAATATTGTATGACTTCATGAAAGATGTAGAATCTTTAAACCACATAAGTCCATTAACCTCCTCTCTACCATCCTTTGTGTTACAGTTGTCATAAGTATTACATTTACATAAATTATAATCCCCACAAGACAATGGTATAATTTTTGCTTTAAGTAGTCACGTGTATTTTAAACAAATTAAGAGGAAAATATGGTCTTTTATATTTACCTAGGTATATACTAGTCTTCAGAAACATACTAGTGTAATGGCTGGTAGAAGAGAAGGAGTTGGCAAAGAAGACAGAAAAAGCAGCTAGATGTGTAGGCAGAAAACCAGGAGAGCATGTTCTAAGAGCCGCCAGGGCAAGAAAATATTTCAAGAAGAGGGCAGTGATCCAGTGTCAAAAGGTATTTAAAGGTCAAATAAGAGACATAAAACTGCTAGATTTAGATGGAGGTGATTGGTGATGGCAAAGCTCATTTGGTAGAGTAAGATGAGTATGACTCAAATTGGAGTGAGTTGAGTAAATGGTGAGTGAGAGGAAATAGCAACTGGGAAGACAGACAGAAATTATAGGGAAGAAAGGGAGAAGAGAGATAGCTTAATAGCTGGAGGGGGAAGTGGAGTCAAGTGAAGTTTTTGGTTGTTCTAGTCATATAGGTTGACAATATATGAAAATCAGGAAAGATTTAGTTAAAAGGACGAAGTTAAATATATAAATAAAAAAGGTGTAGTTGATGGTATAAGATTCCTGTGAAAATGGAGAGAGTTAGAATCCAAAAGAGAGGAGAGGGTCAGTTCTGAAAGATGATGCACACAGGGGTATGGTGGTATATCTGATGTTGGGAAGATGTGGGATTTGACATGATAGCTTTTCCCCTCTGAAAGTAGGAGGTGATATCATCCTCTGAGTAACGGGAGAGTAAGAATGTTGGAGGTTGAAGAGGAATGGATAGGTCTGGAATAGTAGTTGTGAATAGAGAATGAGTTGACCAGAGAGATGTAATCACCTCTCAGACCCTGTTAAAGATACTTTACTATGTAAGTTATTAGGAGACACTGGTTTTCGTTACTTTAGTTTTAAAAGAGCTGGGTTACAGAAAGCAGTATATCAGGTGGCCTTTCCACTTTCAGTGGCGCTATGGCATAAGAGACATTATGGACCTGGTGCCAGGTTGCTTGAAGTTGAATCCCAGTCCTACCACTTACTACTTGACCTTGGAAAAATTACTTAAACTCTGCCATACCTCAATTTCCTCATCTGTTACATAAGGGCAATTATGTTATTTCCTACCTGGTAGGGTTGCTGTAAGAATTAAAATTAGTTGATATGTGTAAACTACTTAGCCACATACATGTAACATGCAATAGCTTAGTAATTGTTAGTTATTATTTGATGATCAACCCATTCTCATTCTATTATTCAGTGTATAAGAGACATGAAATTACAGTCAAAAGTTTCGTTCCTTGGTGGCTTGAAATCAGCACATGGAGAGTTAGTTGGTTGATTAGACTCCCTGGTGTCCTCAAGCTATGATAATCTGATGTTTCCATCTCTACTATAATACCTACAGCTCCTGTTACTCATATTTGTGGGTCAGAGCTCTTAGGACTTTGTAGAATACTGCATGCAAATGAGTGCTTAATCATTGACTGATGTGATGAATTTGGATAGAGACAAGTTGACATATAGCTGAGGGCAGATGGAAGGCAGAATGTCTACATAATTTCATGTGGTGATAGCCAAAGTCATGAAATTGAATCATCAAAATTAAATCAGAGAATTAGAGAATCTTGTATTTGGAAGGGCCCTTTAAGGCCATCTGGTCCAACCTTCCACTCAGCATTGCAACCCTCCCTACAGCCTTTGTAAGAGGAAATATCAGGCCAGTTGGGAAAGAGATTATGGCAGACCACACAAAGCCAAATCACATTTCAAGTGAAATGTGGATACCTAGGCTCTGGGTGGTTTGGTTTTAAACCAGCTCCACAGAAGACACAGCACTGGGAAGAGTCCAAGTCCAGTTGTAAAACTGTTTCTTTTCAGATATGGAAAGCAAAGGCAGAAGCCTCGCTTGTCATTCTGTTGCTAACTTTTGCTTGCCAGCTGGTATGGTACTATACTTTGAATCATGTTACACACCTGTGAAAAGGACATATTATGCCTCAATCTTCAATGGATGCTTTTAAAAAATGAGCTTAATAAAAAGACAGACATCCTAAGATGGAAGATGCTATATAAATGTAAGTTAATGGAAAGTCTTTTTATGTCTACAGCAGAAGTGGCTTTGGGCTAAGAAGCCAGGCTACCAACTTGGGTAATTTAATTTTAGGATGAGCTTTGAGCTTGCTTTAGGATAGAAAGAATTTCTGACATTTTGGTTGTGAGGTTAGGGCTGTTCTTACATAGAAGTGTGTGATATCAGATGTAGTGGAAGGACCCAGAACCACTATCTCCCTCCCTTCTCATGCTCTCTTTCATCAGAGAGCCTGAAATCTATCAGGTGCCTGAACTCTACCATTGGAGTTTTAGCTTTTTGGCTTAAGGTCTTCCTATGAAGGGTAACTCACTGAGTTAGTATCAGTCATTTACCCCTTAGTGGGAATGAAGAATGTTATAAAAGTTGCGATAGAAGAAAAGAGATAGACACAATGCCTGGGAAGGAGGGAAGATTGAGGGCATTGAAAGAAAATTTTGCATAGTTTACAATTTATCTTATGACTAGCCCTGTTCCAGGGGTAAAACAGAATAGCATGGTTCCACCAAAACTCCATTCCCTTATCTTCACCTCATTCCCATCCCCACCCCCAGTTATTTCCAAATTAGGAGGTGAATATGAGTTCTTATTTTAGATTTTTTTTTTCACTTTTAAAAGTATTTAAAGTATTTTGCCTTTCAAAATATTCTTTTTTCCTTAAATAGAGAAAATGCTCTGTCCAGGACTGTAGTTGTGTTAGTGCTGGTCTAAAGGAGCTGTTCAGTTTCATTAATCTTCAGCCACCTGATTCATTTTAAGGGTGAAGGATCCAAAGTCATGGATTAGGAGGCAATCAATAGCGAGAAGTCCTAAGAGTTCATAGGGATAGCAGAAAGATGCCTCAAGAATGGGAGACATGATTAAGTTTATATTTTTATTTTTACTTTGAAAGTCAAACTTCTACCTGAATGAAAAGATGATATGGGCTAAAGTAAAATCAGCACCAAGACAGTATGAAAATGGTGAGGACTAGGCCTGCATCTTTGGGGGCCAATCTAGCATCATCTTCCTGTGTGCCTTCCATAGTCCCCATACTAATGACACGAAACAAAGAACAACAGGAAAGATAGGCTGAAGAAGGATTTAATCCAAACTACTCTGATAATTAGAATTACTTTTTTTTTATGGCTCACTTTCTTAAATTTGTAGGAGATCCTGTTAATCCAGATCCAAAGCTTCTTGGCATTGTGATCATCCATTTAAATTTTTTTATTTTTACATTTCTAAACATTTTATTCTGATATTACTTCAGATTACAGAGAAGGTGTAAAGTAGTACAAACAATTTCCATATTCCCTTCACCCTGATGCTCAGATTCCTTGCATGATTACCTTTTACCACCTTTGCAATCTCTGTCTATACAAATATGGCATGTGTAAAAATGTTATATAGACATGTGTGTGTATCATTAAATCATTTTAATTTTTCTGAATGGTGTAAAAATGTTGCAGATCCTTTATCCCTAGCTATTTTAATGTATATTTCTTTAAAATAAGGATACTCTCTTACATATCTATGGTACAACTATCAAAATCAGGAAACTAACTTTTGGTGTAATATTATTCCATAATCTAAGCCTTATTCAATGTTAGTTGTCCCACTAATGCTTTTTACAGGAAATGAAAAGAAATTTGTCTTAGAATCTGATCTAGAATAATCGCCATTAAATTTACTGCTCTCTCTTTAGTCTGGAATAGTTCTCAAATTTTCTTTGTATTTCATGACCTTGACATCTTTGAAGAGAATGAACCATTATTTGTAAAATGATTCTCAATTTATGTTTATTTGCTCTTTCTTTTTTATCAGATTGAGGTTACGAGTTTTGTTTTGTGTGTTTTTTTTTTTTTTCAGGAATATCACAGAAGTGAGGATGTGCTGTTTTCAGTACACCATATTATTCCTTCTACATTTATTAGTTTGAATTCCACAGCAAGAAGAAGCTTTCTCCTCTTTTCTGTATACTTATTCAAACACTTATTTGTATTAGTTTTGACTCATGTATTCTCATTTTATTCTATGGGTTAATCTGTTATCACTTATTTTTATCTTTTTTATTTTTATTTTCTGGCACAACAAGTTGTTTCAAGGCTCATTTTCTTCTTTCTCTGCCCCAACTCTGGAATCAGCTCCAAGATTTTAGTAGAAAGTTATATTTAGAAAGTAAAATTGGACACTAGTTTTCCTCATTATTATGGGATATTGTTGTTTCTAAGCCCTCTCAGCAAAGCTAGGAAATATATGTATGTATGTATGTATGTATGTATGTATGTATGCATTTGTATCATCTATCTATTTATCATCTATCTATCTATCTATCTATCTATCTATCATCTATCTATCATCTACCATCTATCTATCTATCCATCAATTCATCTGTGTAAAACCCTCAGTACATATTCATACCTGGATTTCTAATCCAATACCGCAGGGTTTCTCCCTTCTATAGTGAGACCCTAGTTCTCAATAATCACAATATATTTACTTATTTGTTCATTCCTAGAATATGCATAAAGGTTTTACAGAGTTGCTAATTATAGCACTGTGAATAAACAAACCTACTTAACTAGGGTTAATATTTTATAGTTCTTTCACCCTTTACCCAAATGTATATATTAAAATACTGTATTCAAACATTATTTGAGTTTGTTTGTTTTCTTCCTTTCTCCATTCAAAGTGGTTATGTTATTCATTTAAAATACAATTAGGTTCATTTACTTTGGTTTGTATTCCATTTTGGGTTTGCCCTCATTCTTGTTGATTTTATTTATTTTTGACTATGTGAAATGCCATCATGGTTCCAAAGTCAGAATTCTACAAAAAAGTAGACTCAGAGCTGTGGCCCCCTGATCCATCTCTTCTACTCTGTTTCCTCTTCCCCATCCTTCCCACCCCATTCCCACACATCTCCTGCAGATAACCAATTGCATTATTTTATGTTTTGTTTTTCCTACGTTTCTTTTTGCACAAATTAGCACATTCTTGTATAGTTGACTTTTGAAAAACAATTGCTTGAACTACACGGGTCCACTTATATGCTGGTTTTCTCAATAATACTGTAAATGTATTTTCTCTTACAATTTTCTTAATAACATTTTATTTACTTTAGCTTACTTTATTGTAAGAACACAGTATATAATACGTATAACATACAAAATATATGTTCATTGAGTGTTTATGTTATTGATAAGGCTTCGGGTCAACCGTTGGCTATTAGTAGTTAATTTTTCCTGGAGTCAAAGGTTACACTCAGACTTTGACTGCATGGGAGTTAGCATACCTAATCCCAGCATTGTTTAAGGTTCAACTATATATTTTACCACATTTAAAATTTATATTTAAACTTATATTTAAACTGTATTTTTAAAACTTCTCACTCTCCAATTTAAAAGATACTCTCTTAAGTAAACTCTCTGCCTGATTTTCAATAGTCCCTTTCTTCTTGGTTACTTTTAGGGCTTGAACACATGGGCATGTTCTAATCTGCTTACTACAGAGAGCTTAAGCAGCCATGTGGCTTTCCATCTTGGCCTCATTTAAGGTTAATGTTCTCAATACTGATGTACAGAAGCCAGCAAAAATTTGTCTGAGGCAGAAATTGTCCAAAATTAAGAGCTAAGCAGAATAAAAAATAAAAATCCACCTTTAACTTCATTCATAAAGAAAGATAAAATTATGTAAAGCAAATAAAATAAATCGTAAAAAATGAAACTGCGATAGACACATGTCAATTTTCTTCCATTGAAATAAATCATTTATTTTAGCAGTGGAAGAACTTATTTCAATATTAGAAAAATAATGCTATTTGTTTTCATCATAAAATAACCCTCAGGTGGAATAGATGTATTGATTTTTTAAAATGGATTTCAAATAAATCCAATGTCTTCATAATGAAAACTTACAACATTCACCAGAATATAGTAGTTACATAAGCCAGTGGTTTCCCAAGGAAAGAGAAAATTGCATTCCCTTCTCTTTCATTGGTTTTTGTTAAATATAATTTGTCCATTCTGTTTGGCTGGCCAATTTGATTGCAGTGTTCAAAACCCAGCTAGGTACAATATAGATCCAACAGGCTTGATTTAGGAAAACCAAACCGATATAGCACAATAATTAGATCCACATATTAATTAGATCCAGATATAATCTCAGCTTGTTGTCACTGGGCTTCTGGGCTGAAGGAATCTAGAAATAGGATGCTTTGATGTTCTGATTGATTGTTTACGATATTTGGTACCAAAGAGCAAGTTAGGAGAAAGCAGAACAGCTACACAACAGCTATAATCAAATGCAAATGTCTAGGAGTCTCCACAACAAAATAACAAAGAGAAGAATGATGCCCACTTTGATCAATGATAGCCAGTCTCCTACTCCTGAAAATTTTCACACATACCATAATCACTATTAAAGCTGTTTTCTTT
This sequence comes from Ia io, assembly GCA_025583905.1. NCBI lineage: Eukaryota > Metazoa > Chordata > Mammalia > Chiroptera > Vespertilionidae > Ia > Ia io. The sequence goes on from JAJQQW010000001.1 coordinate 74,348,531, forward strand.
TTGCTAAATTGAAACATTCAGTGCATAGGTCTGTTGCCTGATGGCATAAGTATTAATCATGCCGCTAAATGACCTAAGTTCCCAACGAAACCATGCAAAATAACATCATGTCCTTAGAATTAATTCATTGAAAGAACCTTTAAAAAGAGATGTGGGGAACAAAGTAGTTTACACTAAAACAGTGAGATCCTATTATAACTGTTTCACACTAGAGCAGTGTAAAATATACATAATGCTGTTGGTGGTAGAAATAGTTTAGAGAGCTACCTAAACTACTACATGTGCATCCAATTCCTTACTAAAAGTTGCATCTATTCCTTATTTTCTGCCCCCACTGTGAATCCATTTTTTCCCCCAGTAAATATTTGCTGAGTGCCTACTATGTTCCAGCAGGCTGTGGTATGTACCCTTTTGACTGACATCTTGCCTCTGTCATTGCCTTCTAGATGTGGCATCTAGATCAATATTGCCAATACACATTTTTATTGTTTCAACATCAGGCTCAAAAACTTGCTGATATCCCGTTGCCTACCAATGAAATACTAACACCATCTCTTAACATTGAGATCTTTCTGCGGTACATTTTTTTCCAGCTTTGGCGTCCACATATTTCCCAATAGACTATAAGCTGCTTGGTTTTAGTTGAATATTTACCATGACTAATGACTGTGTTAGGCATCAGGAAAACATGGTGAATAGGACAGGGATAAATCTCATTATAGTGGAGCAACCTGACACAAAAAACAAGTACTTTCAGTATAATGTGGTTCCGTGCAATAACAAGACCGAGTAGAGGGTACTCAGGACTGACTAAAATGAGATCATCTTTGCTGCAATTAATCATAAATGGGCCTGACAGTTAAAGCTAATGAATAAGGGAAGGTTAGCATACATTGTAGTATATGTCAAAGTTGAATACCTTCAAATTGGAACGAGCAGCACAAAGATGTTTAAACTCATAATAGTACTGTTTTTTAAAGGACCACCATTGTAAGCATTGGAGGATGAACTTTGCCTGGAAGTTGAGGGAGGGCTTTTTAAAGGAATGGAAACTCCACACCTTATTCAACTTTATATTCCTAGTATTTAGCATAATTCTTGGCACACAGTAACTTTAATACATATATAATCCTTCTGCTCTGATCAATTTGGTAGACTTGTCTTTCCCAATCAGTTGTTATTTTTGTCTCTATCCTCTTTGCCTGGAATACTCTCTTTTTTATCACCATCTTTGCCTCTCAGAGGTCCAGATCAATTGCCACCTTCTCCATAAAGCTTTCTTGATTACTGAAACCAGTAAGTAAACATGGAGTAAAATGATCCTCTATGAGAGACAATGACTATAATCAGCACACATGGATGATATTAGCTATCTGTAGGGGTAGTTGAAGAGACTGTAATTAGCAGGCTATGTAGCTCAAATAGAGCCCACTAGCCTAGCACTCCACCCTGAGCCTTAAGATCTGCTTAGTCAACTGCCAACTTGGCATTTCCATTTGTATGTCACACAAGCAACTGAAACTCAACCTGTTCCAAACAGCACTCATCTTTTGCATCCCACTAGTCTGTTTCTGTTCCAGTGTTTACCCTACTGGTCAATAGCATCACCATCCACCCAGTTGTTCAAGCCTGATACATGGGAGTCATCTTAGACTCACTCCACTCCCTATTCAATCATTTGCCAAGTTTGATGGATTCTCCTACCTACATATTTCTCTCTACATTCCTGGTCACTACTCACTGTGACTTCTTGCCTGGAATACTGCAAGAGCCTTCTAATTAGTTTCTTTGCCTCCACTTCTATTTATGCTCAAACACTTCCAATCTGTAGCCAGAGCAATCTCAAAATGAAAGATTGATTAGGTCAGGCCCACCTTTATAATATTTCAGTAAATTGCAGTTGCCTTTAGAGTGAAATCCAAAATCTTGCAATGGCTTACAAGGCTTCTAAGGTTCAGGCCATCTCTCACTACTCTCCCCATTATTCTCTCCTCCTCAGTCATATGTTAGCCTTTTTTTTTCTTTTTCTTTTTTTTTCAGTCCACACTGAGAAATTTCTCACATCATGGCCTTCAATTGTTCTGTTTCCTGCCTGGAACACTCTTTCCCTTGATATTTGTGTGACTGATTCTTATTTGTTCTCTAATCTCATGGCTTCAGGAAGGCTTTCTGAAACTATAAATATAGTGGCAGTCTTAGTCTGTCTGGGCTGCTGTAACAAAATGCCAGCGATTGGGTGGCTTATATATAACAGAAATGTATTGGTCACAGGAGGCTGGAAGTCTCAGATTAGGGTGCCAACATGGTCAGATTCAGGTGAGGGCCCTCCTCAGGTCGCAAACTTTTTATGTGTCCTCACCTGGTGTAAGGGATGAATTTGTTCTCTGGGGCCTCTTTTATAAGAACACTAATCTAATTCATGGGGGCTCAGCCTTCGTGGCCTAACCACTTCCCAAAGGCTCCATTTTCTAACACCATCACCTTGGCCATTAGGTTTTCAACATATGAATTTCAGGAGGACACAAACATTCAGACCAGAGCTAATTAAGATTATCTTGTTAATTCTTCTGATTTTGGTTCCATACTCACCTAGCTACACTCCTGGTGATAATAATAAGCTTACCTTACTATATGTTTCTTTCTTTTTTTTTTAAATCCCCGGAATTATATTTTATTCTTGTCAAATAGGTAGCTACTGGTTTTCATTCCTACAATAAAATATCTCAACATTTATGCCATTAATCCTTATGCTGACAGTTGACATAATGGTGACATACTGATTCCTATCTCTAGTACACAAAGTTAACAGAAATACTATGTGTTTCTTAATTAGAGAGACTAAAACATTGTTTAAATGTTCTGGAATATTTCTTATAACAAAAAAGTAACTGTTTTACCTGGCCGGCATGGCTCAATGGTTGAGCGTCGACCTATGAACCAGCAGGTCACAGTTCAATTCCCTATCAGGGCACATGCCCAGGCTGCAGGCTCGATCCCCAGTTTGGGGAGTGCAGGAGGCAGCTTATCAATGATTCTCTCTCATGATTGATGTTTCTGTTTCTCTCTCCCTCTCCATCCCTCTCTGAAATCAATAAAAATATATTTTTAAAAAAGTAACTTTTTCAAAGCCTGACATTCTGGTTAATGCATGAGACTTTACAAACTAAATTAGATGACGTCTCCACTTGTTTCTCCCTAACTTGACAAATCACCACAACTAGCAGTGATGCTGCCCTCCTCACTACTCCTGCAGCACTTAGCTCCCAGTGCCACTCCTGCCCTTCTCTCCTCCTCTTAGGCTCATTGTGTGTGTCTCTTCTTCTCTAGTAGTAAGCAGAGACATGGTGCCTTGCTCATTTCTGTAGACACAGAATGCATAGGTGCTCAAGGAATTTGTTAACTGTACTAAAACACAAGAAATCAGAAATGACATAGCGAACCTTAGAACTCTATTCAATGTGTTCTCTCCTCCATAACACACTGCCATTACTTTCAGGCTTCATCCCTTCTCCCCCTTGGTTACAGTAATAGTGTCTTTACTGCTATACACATCTATCAATTTTTCCTTCCAACACTGAATTCTCCTCCCTGATATCAAGGTGCTTAAATCACTTCTAACTTTCCTATTTTCTTCAGAATAATAAACAAACTCATTAAAATGGTTTCTGAGGACATTCAAGATCTGGCCCCACTTACCTCTCAGGTCCTACTCTCTCTCCCTCTCTTCCCCATTTTCCTATTCTTAAGTCAGTCTTATCTACTTATTATTTTTTATGCTCTCTGGTCTTTGGTAGCCCACATTTTGCACATTTTGCTAGATCTGTCTGGAATAACCTCCAACCCTCCATAATTTCTCCATATAATTTTAGACATAGGTCTAGAGACAATTACTCCAGAAAGACTTTTGACATTGTCACTTCACCCAGACTTTCCTATGATCTCACTTTCTTAGCATCTGAGGCTAATTTCTCTCATAGCACTTACTATATCCAGCTCTCTCTATTCACATAACCCCTCCTCCCAATAAACCAAACCAAACTGGGAACACTTCAATAATAGGGACCATTTCCTGTTTGCAATCATATCTTCAGGCATAGTACAATGCCCAGCATATATAACAGGTGTTCAAGACACGTTTGAAGAATAAATGTTCTAGATTTCTGGTGCTCTGGGCAAGAGATAAGCAGTTTCCAGGAAATTAGAATAGAACATAACCTAATGTATGATACAGGAACAATGAATCAGCAGCCTTACTACGCTCAATAGTTGATTACTAGAGGCCCGGCACAAGAAATTGGTGCACGGGGGGCGGAGTGTGTGTCCCTCAGCCCAGCCTGCACCCTCTCCAATTGGACATCCCTCTCACAATCCAGGACTGCTGGCTCTCAATGGCTCGCCTGCCTGCCTGCCTGCCTGATTGCCCTAACCACTTCTGCTTGCCAGCTTGATCACCCCATAACCACTCCCCTGCCAGCCTGATCAACACCTAACTGCTACCCTGCCGGCCTGATTGCCCCTAATGCCCACCCCTGCAGGCCTGGACATCCCTAAATGCCCTCCCCTGCAGGCCTGGTCACCCTTAATTTCCCTCCCCTGCTGGCCTGGTTGCCCCCAACTGCCTTCCCCTGCAGGCCTGGTCTCCCCCAACTGCCCTTCCCTATTGGCCTGATCACCCACAACTGCCCTCCCCTGCCAGCCATTTTGTGGCAGCCATCTTGTGTCCACCTTTGACCACATGGGGGTAGCCATCTTGTGTGTTGGAGTGATGATCAATTTGCATATTACCACTTTATTATATAGGATAATATGTATCCTCTACATGAAACAGACAGACAAATGTCAAGGGGCAGGGGTGGGGTACTAGAGAAAGGGAGGTATATGGATTAGCTAAAGAACATATATGTAGCTTAAAAAAAAAAGAAGGACAGAGAGATGGCGGCTGACAGGATGGAGGTGAGGGAGAGGAAGTGAGTGAGTCAGGGGATGAAAGGAGAATGTGTGGATGTGTGTGGTGAGTGTGTGAGTGAGTGAGGGACAGTTGAATCTCTGCAGGAGCAGCAGGGGCTGGCAGACCAGGCTCTCTTGGACAGGGAGAGACTATCACCGCTGCAGGCACTTCCCGGACTGCTGGACTTGGGCATGGAGCCCACACCATCTTGAAGGGGAGAGCGGCCTTTTCTAGGAACTCATCAGAACAACCACCCAGACAGGCCTTGGAACTGCCAGCAACCCTGCAGCCACTCCAGCCAAAATCCTGCTGCCTCACCCGCAGACTCACGGACCCTGGGACCTCCACCTCCAAAGGTCCACCGCTCCCGCAGCAGTAAGTGCAACTTCCCCCTCCCTAGCAGCAGACCTCCAGACACCACATTCGTGCGTTTCCAGTGCAGGCATCCAGGGCAGTGGTCGGCAAACTCATTAGTCAACAGAGCCAAATATCAACAGTACAACGATTGAAATTTCTTTTGAGACCCAAATTTTTTAAACTTAAACTTCTTCTAATGCCACTTCTTCAAAATAGACTCTCCCAGGCCGTGGTATTTTGTGGAAGAGCCACACTCAAGGGGCCAAAGAGCCGCATGTGGCTCGCAAGCTGCAGTTTGCCAACCACGGATCCAGGGCACACCACTCTGTAGGCAGTGCCTGGGAGCCACTGGGAGCCCTTACTGGGTGTGATTTTGTGCAGACAAGGGCGTGCTGCCTCACAGTAGAAATTCTGAATTCCCTCTTCCTGAATAACTGCCCACAGTTACCCCAGCTGTGCAACTTCAGTGCCAGGGCCCCTCAGAGTGTGTCAGAGCTCTGCACCGGCAAATGCACTGCCATAGTCATGCATTTCCAACGGGCAGGCCCCCTGAGCCCATCTATCCACAGGGCACTTGTGGGAGCTGCTATGAGCTCTCGCTGGGTGTGATCTTGGACAAACAGGGACGCACTCCTCGTGGCAGTAGAAATTCTGAATTCACTCATACTGAATACCTGCCCACAGATGCCTCAATTATGTGGCTTCAGTACCAGGGCCCTTCAGATTGCTTCAGTGCCCTTCACTGGCAAAGGCACTGCGGATGCCCCTGTGAGCCACCACTGGGAGCATGCACCTATCCACCACAGGTGCAGCAGCAAATGCTGAGTCTGCCCACCCCACAACTACAGAAATCTGGACACCACAGTCACGCCTTTCCAGAGCGCAGGCACCCTGAGCCCCATCACCCCAACAGATGGTTCCTGGGTGCCACTGTGAGTTGCCGCTGGGGAAGTGTAATTTCAATCAAGGGCACAAGAGAGCAAAAATTGGGACACCCACCTCCATGGCTGCTGACTTCTAGACACCATAGTTGCACCTTTCCAGCTTGCAAGCCTACATCAAGAGAACCCAAATAGCTCAAGTAGGGAGCTACACTAGATTACCAAGCCCAGAAGACCTTAGAGATCACGCCAGTAGAACCATTCCCAAAAGAATCTGGGGAGCAAAGCAATCAGATCTACAATTAAATGTTACGGCAAAACATGGGAAGACAAAAAAGCAATCCCCAAAGGAAAGAAAAAGAGGAATCACCAGAAAGGGAGTTAAATGAAATTGAGGCTAGCAAGATATCAGAGAAAGAATTCAGAGTAATGGTTATAAGGATGCTCAAACGGCTGGATGACAAATACACACAATTCAATGACAAATACACACAACTCAATGAGAATTATAAGGAGCTGAATGAGAATGTCACCAACATGAAAAGGAACCAAAGGAGATGAAGAATGACATAGCTGCAATAAAGAACACAATGGAAGGCTTAAACAGTAGATTAGAAGATGCTGAGGACTGGATCAGGGAATTAGAAGACAAGGTAGGAAAAAACACACAAACACAGAAGCAACTGGAAAGAAGACTTAAAAGGCAAGAGGAGAGCCTAAGGAAGCTTTTGGACAACACAAAACGAAACAACATTCGCATAATAAGGGTACCAGAAGGAGAGGAAGAGAAGCAAGGAATAGAAAACTTTTTTGAAGAAATAATGACAGAAAACTTCCCTGATATTGACAAGAAAAAATTATGCAAGTCCAAGAAGCACATAGAGTCCCAAACAAGATGAACCCCAAAAGACCAACAACAAGACACATCATAATTAAATTGGCAAACACCAACGACAAAGTAAGAATCTTAAAGGCTGCCAAAGAGAGACAGAAAGTTACCTACAAGGGATCTCCTATTAGAATATCAGCTGATTTCTCAACAGAAACACACCAGGCCAGAAGGGAATGGAATGAAATATACAAAGTGATGCAAAGCAAGGGACTGAACCCAAGAATACTATATCCAACAAGGCTATCATTCAAAATTGAAGGTGTAATCAGGACCTTCACAGACAAAAAAGGGCTAAGAGAGTTTATTACTACCAAGCTAGCAATGCAAGAAATGCTAAAGGGACTGCTGTAAAAAGAAGAAACAGAAAAGCAAGAAGAAACACAAACATTAAGGATAAATATGACAACAAACAAGTACTTATCAATAATAACATTCAACATAAATGGATTAAATGCACCAATCAAAAGACATAGGGTAGCTGAATTGATAAGAAAACATGACCCATATATTTGCTGTCTGCAAGAGACCCACCTCAGAACAAATGATTCACACAGACTGAGAGTGAAGGGATAGAAAAACATTTTTCAGGCAAATGGAAAGGAGGAAAAAGCCAGGGTTGCGATACTTATAGCTGATAATATAGACCTCAAAGTAAAGGCCATAACAAGAGATAAGGAAGGCCACTACATAATACTAAAGGGAGCAATTCATCAAGAAGATATAACTCTGGTAAACATATATGCACCCAATACAGGAGCACCCAAATACATAAAACAACGTCTGGAAGATATCAAGGGAGAGATCGATAGCAATACAGTCATAGTAGGGGACTTTAATACCCAACTAACACCACTGGATAAATCATCTAAACAAAAAATCAGCAAAGAAACAGCAATCCTAAATGACTCACTAGATCAGATGGATTTAATCGACATCTTTAGAACATTTCACCCCAAAGCTACAGAATATACATTCTTCTCCAGTGCACACAAAACATTTTCAAAGATAGACCACATATTAGGACACAGGCAAAGTCTCTTCAAATTCATGAAGATAGAAATCATAACAAGCATGTTCTCAGATCATAATAGAATAAAATTATAAATCAACTACAATAAAAACAATGAAAAAAAATCAAACACTTGGAGGCTAAACAGCATGCTATTAAACAATGATTGGGTTACAAAAGAGTTCAAAGCAGAAATTAAAAGCATCCTGAGAACAAATGACAATGAAAACACAACAACCCAAAATCTATGGGACACAATGAAAGCAGTCCTGAGAGGGAAGGTCATAGCTCTACAGGCCTACCTCAAAAAACAAGGAAAAATGGTAATAAATTATCTAACCTTGGAAAAGCCCACAGTAACCAGAAGTAAGGAGATAATAAAGATCAGAGAAGAAATGAATGACATAGAGACCAAAAAAACAATACATAAGATCAATGAAACCAAGAGCTGGTTCTTTGAAAGGATAAACAAGATTGATGAACCTCTAGCCAGGCTCACCAAGAAACAAAGAGGGCCCAAATAAACAAAACCAGAAATGAAAGAGGTGAAATAACAACTGACCCCACAGATATACAAAGGATTGTAAAAAAAATACTATGAACAACTCTACTCCAACAAACTGGACAACCTTGATGAAATGGACACATACCTAGAAAAATACAAGCTTCCAAAACTCAACCAGGAAGATTCAAAAAACCTGAATAGGCTGATAACTACTGATGAAATTGAAACAGTAATCAAAAAGCTTCCAGCAAACAAAAGCCCTGGACCAGATGGCTTCACAGAGGAGTTTTACCAAACATTCAAAGAAGAACTAAAACCAATACTTCTCAGACTGTTCCAAAAAATTCACGAAAAAAGAACACCTCCAAGCTCTTTCTATGAAGCCAGCATTACCCTAATCCCAAAACCAGATAAAGACACCACAAAGAAAGAGAATTACGGGCCAATATCCCTCATGAACATAGATGTTAAAAACCTCAACAAAATTCTAGCAAATCTGGTTCAGCATTACATTAGAAAAATGATACACCATGACCAAGTGGGATTTATTCCAGGAATGCAAGGCTGGTACAATATCCACAAATCAATAAACGTGATACATCACATAAACAAAGTGAGAGACAAAAATCACATAATCATATCAATTGATGCAGAAAAAGCATTTGACAAAATCCAACACCCTTTTCTGATAAAAATGCTCAGCAAAGTGGGAATAGAGGGATCATACCTCAACATAATAAAAGCCTTATATGACAAACCTACAGCCAACATCATACTCAATGGGCAAAAACTAAAACCATTTCCACTAAGAACAGGAACAAGACAGGGATACCTGTTTTCACCACTCCTGTTCAACATAGTACTAGAAGTGCTAGCCACAGCAATCAGACAAGAAGAAGTAATAAAGGGCATCCAAATTGGAAAAGAATAAGTAAAATTATCATTATTCACAGATGACATGATACTGTACATAGAAAACCCTAAAGACTCCATCAAAAATCATTAGATTTAATAAATGAATTTGGCAATGTAGCAGGATACAAAATTAACACCAAGAAATCTATGGCATTTCTATACACCAACAGTGAACTTACAGAAAGAGAGACTAAAAAACAATTCCATTTACCATTGTACCAAAAAAATTAAGATACCTAGGAATAAACTTAACTAAGGAGGTAAAAGACTTCTATTCAGAAAACTACAGGACATTGAAAAAAGAGATAGAGTAAGACATAAATAGATGGAAGAGCATACCATGTTCATGGATTGGTAGAATCAACATCATTAAAATATCCATACTATCCAAAGCAATCTATAGATTCAATGCACTCCCCATTAAAATACCAATGGCATATTTCACAAACCTAGAACGAACTCTCCAAAAATTCATCTGGATTAAAAAAAGACCTCAAATAGCTACAGCAATCCTGAGAAAGAAGAGCAACGTAGGAGGGATCTCAATACCAGATATCAAGCTGTATTACAAAGACAATCTTCTCAAAACTGCCTGGTACTGGCATAAGAACAGACATATAGACCAATGGAATAGAATAGAGAACCCAGAAATTGACCCAAAACACTATGCTCAATAAATATTTGACAAAGAAGGCAAGAGCATACAATGGAGTCAAGACAGTCTCTTCAATAAATGGTGTTGGGAAAATTGGGCAGATACATGCAAAAAAATGAAACTAGACCACCAACTTACACCATACACAAAAATAAACTCAAAATAGATAAAGGACATAAACGTAAGATGGGAAACCATAAAAATTTTAGAAGAAGCCATGGGCAATAAAATAGCAGATATATGCCGAAGCAATATCTTCACTGATACTGCTCCTAGGGCAATGGAAACTAAAGAGAAAATAAACAAATGGGAGTACATCAAAATAAAAAGCTTCTGCACAGCAAAAGAAACCATCAACAAAACAACAAGAAAGCCCACTGCATGGGAGAACATATTTGCCAGTGTTATCACTGATAAGGGTTTAATCTCCAACATTTACTGGGAACTCATACAACTCAACAAAAGAAGACAACCCAATCAAAAAATGGGCAAAGGACCTAAATAGATACTTTTCAAAGGAGGACATAAGGAAGGTGAAGAGACATATGAAAACATGCTCAAAGTCACTAATCATCCGAGAGAAGCACATCAAAATGACAATGAGGTACCATCTCACACCTATCAGAATGACTACCATCAACAAATCAACAAATGACAAATGCTGGCTAGGATCCGGAGAAAAAGGAACCTTTGTGCACTGCTGGTGGGAATGCAGACTGGTGCAGCCACTGTGGAGAACAGTATGGAGTTTCCTCAAAAAACTAAAAATGGAACTCCCATTTGATCCAGTGATTCCACTTCTAGGAATATATCCCAAGAAACTAGAAACACCAGTCAGAAAGGATATATGCACCCCTATGTTCATAGCGGCACAATTCACCATAGCTAAGATTTGGAAACAGCCTAAGTGCCCATCAGCAGATGAGTGGATTAGAAAACTATGCTACATCTATACCAGTGATGGGGAACCTTTTGAGCTTGGTGTGTCAAACTTCGCCAAAAAACTGAGCATAACTCGGGTAGTGTGTCACTTTGAGGAAAAAACATTATTTTGCGATATTTATAGTTTAAATAACATAAATGTATAATTGTTATATATAATTGTATTTAATAAACCAAAAACTAAATATTTAACTTACCTGCTTAGTGACTTCTTTGTTCATCTGCCAGTCAGTTTCTTTTGTTGGTCTTGATATTATTTAGCTTGTGTGGGGTGCTGTGAACTAAGATAAGTGAGGGGGAGGGGGAATTCTTTAACTAACCTGCCTATTAGTGACTTTTTTGTTGCTGAATTTCATTGACTAAATCTTCAATTGAAGGTTGGTATTTTGTACACTTCAGGCCCAAGCAAGCACTACTAACTTCATCTGTCAACCTGTTTCTTTTGTTGGTTTTGATATTATTTAATGCTGAGAATAAGGCCTCACAAAAGTATGTAGAGGGAAAAATTGTGAGTAAAGCCATTGTTATATTTTTCAGGGTGCTAAAAGTGTCTGGTAGTCGGTTCCAGGCACTCCAAATTTCCTGTTCGTAGTGGCACTCCTCTTGATTCTCCAAGCGGCACCTTTCCAGATTCTCAAGCTTTGACCTCAAGTCGACAAACACCTGAGCCCAGATACTGTCTTGAAATTCTGCAAGTTGCATCTCCAAATCATCAATTTGCATCCATTGGAAACCATTTAATTCCAAACTACTGTAGACTACTACATCAGGATACTTAATTATTTTCATGGTCTGTTCCAGACTTCTAAATTGACTAAATCTATCACTAAACTGGTCAAGTAATGAGTCTAAAACATGCTGGTACTTCATATGCAGGCGTTCCATTTCATTTTGTACAGCTGCACTGGCCTTCTCAAAATACTTTGTTACTCGAGGAAAATACTTATAAGTTTTAGTTTCTACATCTCGCTTGAAAATTTTAACTTTACTTTCAAAAGCTTTTATGTATCCAAACATAATGTCAATACTTTTGCCAAAACCTTGTAACTTTAAGTTCAGATCATTAATATGAACAGAGAGATCTGTAAAAAACATCAGGGTGTTGACCCACTTATCATCATTAAGCTGAGGAAAGTTTCCCAGATCCTTATCATCAAGAAATACCTTAATTTCTTCAAAGCACTCCACAAAGCGCTCAAGAACTTTGCCTCGGCTCAGCCATCTTACATTATTGTACATCAGCAGTCCATTGTAGGTGGAATCAACCTCCAGTAAAAGTGCCGAAAATTCTCGCTTGTGAAGGGGGCGAGCAGCTATTAAATTAACTATTTTTGTAACAACTGACATTAAGTCGTTTAAGTCGGTGAATCCTGCCTTGGCACATAAAGCCTCCTGATGGATAATACGATGAAAAGGCACAATCGGATGTCCAATAGCTTCTGTAAACAATTTGACAAATCCGACTTTTCCCCCCACCATATTTGGTGCCCCATCTGTCGTCACTGACACAACTTTAGAGATATCAATGCTTAGGTCACGAAATGTTTGTATAACAACCTTACATATTTTGCTTACTGATTTGCTTGTTGACACTGATACTAACTTTATCAACTCTTCTTTCATTGTGAGACCATCAGAATATCTACCAATAATGGCCAACTGAGCATGTGATGTGACATCAGTAGTTTCATCAAGAGAGATCGAAAAATATTTACACTTCCTTATGTCTCTCTTTAATTGATATTGTACGTTTGTGTTCAGTCTCATTATTCGGTCTTTTATGATATTTCTACTGAGTGGTAACTCAGATATTCTCTTAATAATTGCATCTTTATTCTGCATATCGTGAAATAGAACTGGTGCACATCTTAGGAGAGTTTCTTTAATAAATTCTCCCTCACTGAGCGCTTTTCCATGCTGAGCTACAGTGTGAACAATGCTCAAACTTGCAGATGTTAAATTTGTAGAGCCTTTCCTAAATTTAAGGATGGAATTAGATTGGCTCTTATAAAGGTGTAGCTGCCTGGAAATGTATTCCTTCCTTTCATCCTCACTTTTTTCCAAGAGCTTGGGATGATTAGTTTCAAAATGTCTATTTATATTCCACGTTCTGCTTACTACCGTTTTAGTACATAGAACACAAAATGATCTGCCATTTTTTTCTATAAAGCCATACATCTCGGTCCATGTCTCTTGAAAGGGTCGGCCACTGCTACTACCACTTCCTTTACTTAACCTTAGTTTTTTTATTTTTTGGGTTCTCCATCAGGGGTGCAGTGACAGGAGATAGAATTATAAATAGCTTGTTAGGCCTGCAGGCAATTAGGGGTTAACTAGCCTAACTAACCACAAAATGGTGCATATAACTGTCTTTTAGGAAAAGGCAGGGTTAATAAGCAGAAATAGGGGTTAATAAGGATGCACAACAGTATTAGTGGTGAAATGGATTCTACACTGTGGAGCAAGATGGTGTTCCTTATGTGAATTAAAATGGCTGCCGCTATTTCTAATGGATTTGTATGCATGCGTATAAGCACAACCAATGAACGCAAGACATTGGGGTGAGGGTATGTATGGGAGTGGGCTGAGGGGGCAATGGGGGGATATGGACACATGTAATACCTTAATCAATAAAACATTGAAAAAAAAAGAACATATATGTATAGCCCATGGAACAAACAATAGTGTGGTGATGTCCAGAGGAATGGGGCAGGGTCTGGGTGGAGGTGAGCAAAGGGTGGGGAATGGGGGACATCTGCAATAGTGCCAACAATACAAAAAATTTTACAAAGATATATCCTCTAATAAGTCAGAAACTTTTATTACCTGCCCTTCCAGACAGTCGGGGAGAGGACTGGAAAAAGAGGCATATTTTATGTTTCTAGTGACTAAGAAAATAAGAACAGTAATAATAACAATAACAGCAGCCACAGCAGCAATAACGATAATTTATTAAGTGCCTACTTTGGGCCTAGGCATTATAATACATACTCTCTGGGGATTATATCATTTAAAATTCACAGTAATTCTATGAGGTGGGTATTATGATTATTCACATTTCAATGAAAACAAACTCTGAGGGCTGAAATGTTGACTGTCGGCCACACAGGTAATAAATGATAGAGCTTTGGTTCAACCCCGTTTCTGTTTGACTTAAAATGCCAGCATCTTAGTAGCTATCCTGTATTTTCTAAAAAGGGTTAAACTCCAAAGCACAAAAACAGACACAGACAACGCATATGTACATGCACAGCACTGCCGAGAATGCTGGAGATAAAATCCAGAGCTTAACTTCTTCACCCTTCAGTGTCCTTCCCATTCCTTCCTTTCACTCAGAATGAAAGAAATCTGTAAGGAGAGCAACTAGAGTGGTTAATGTGCAGTTTCTTTTCTACCATTTGTGAGACACTGACATTTGCTGCTGTTTCCATTGAGGTTGCTTTTATGTTGTTGCTTTTTTTGTGTGTTCCTTCCCCCCCTCGCCCTCCCCTCTAACATCAATTGCAGGCTCTTGTGGCAAAGCAAGGGAGGTGGTCACTAACTACCAAGAATGAGGAGGTTGCCTGAGTTCCCCTGGGAGTTGGGTATGAGATATGGATGAGAGAAGCACGGGTGCGGGGCGGGGGGGTGGGGGGAGTTCAGAGTATTAAGCTATTTCTTCAAAGTGGCTGTTCTCCTGGCTGCTCCTTAAAAAAGTCTTAGCTTAGAAACCTAGCAGGGAAACTGCAGTCAAGTCTTCCCCCCACCCCCTTCCTCTTTCTCTCTCTCTGATTCCCAGCATAGGCCATCTAGTCAGGTAGGTGGGGTGGTGGTGTGTGTGAGGGTAGGCACAAACTTTGTTCCCTTTTACCCACTCAAATCATGCCTCCTCCTTCATATTCAATTCCCATCTTCCTTTACTGTTTTAATTTTCCACTTTCCTTTATGATTTCTCACTTGTGTATGTCAATAATATACCAGAGATTAGGTATTTATGCCATCGCTTGAGCTACAGGATTTATTGTAGTGAAACGCATTTGGATGTAGGGAGGATAGCAAGATGACTGCAGTCACTGAGGAGAAAGGTGACCAGAATTCAAAATAAAGATTTGATTCTGGAAAAGGAGAGGGAGAAATGGTTGCAAAGGGCATTTCCTAGAAATCTTGCTTCTGTATTCTATACCGTTTATTTGTATGCACTATTACAGTTTTAAAATAAGATGACCTTAATTGAGGAAGAATTGCTATTGTCTGAATTGGCAGGGAAACGTGCATGCACATAAAATCCTGCTGCAACAGATGAGGCGAAGCATCCTGCTGTGTTAGACACCAGCAGCAGTGAGCCCAGCCTGCTTTGGCCCTCAGCTGCAGGATGGCCATCTTTGTTTGTCTCTCCATAAAGATGGCATTTTAATAGTATTTATTGTAACAAGAATTGCCCTGAAGCAATCAAAATATATCTGGTGTTTCTGGGTTTGTGCTTTATAGTCATGCCTTCATTATGATCATTCATTTATTAATGTGCTAAAGAGGAAAGACTTTCCCATTAACAGAAGAAAATGGCCAGAAAGGGTTGTGACACTGGGCAATCAGGCCTTTAATGGAGATATGAAAGCATAAAAAAAAAAAATTCCTTTCATGTGTCAGAAATGAATTCATTTGCTACTACTTACAGGTACTGAAATGACAGCATTTCTTACAGACTGTTTTAAGCCCTAATTGCATTTAAACATTGTGGATGAAATCACTTAACCTGAACCATATCTGTAGACAATGTGCAAACACATTTCCTCCCCCTACCCCCCAGAAAATGTAAAAAGAAAAATACGTCTAATGATTATTTTCTAATGTATTGGGGACTGGTGACTGAAAGGAAGCATCATAATCACAAAGATAAATCTAAAGGAATGGAGAGAAGATAGAATTAAATCTTCAGTAGTTGAATTATTGGGGTCAGAATTTCCTGTTTCAAAAAGATCCGTTCAGCTACCAAATTCTAATAATTACATATCTGCCAGCTCATGGCTCTGTGGCTATCTGTGACCAATCATTATTCACATAGAGACATAAGTCAGGTTTTAGCTTTGCCCTCGTGGCTGTCTTAAGCGAATTACTGGCAAAGTATGAATGCAGAGACTGCAAATGACTGGAAGAAGAGATGACTGGGGAATGATAACAAGTCAGAAGGGGGTAAGATAAACATAAGAAAAGAGAAGAGGAAACATGGCAACATTTCTTCTTTTAAAAATGTCTCCACCAGCCAGAGCTTTACACTTAGGCTCAAATTAAGAAACACAATAAATATAAACCAA
The DNA here is from genome assembly GCA_025583905.1 of Ia io. Taxonomy (NCBI): domain Eukaryota; kingdom Metazoa; phylum Chordata; class Mammalia; order Chiroptera; family Vespertilionidae; genus Ia; species Ia io. The sequence continues at coordinate 74,364,926 of JAJQQW010000001.1, forward strand.
AAGTAGCTCAGTGGGTTAGAGTGTCATTCCTATATTCCAAGGTTGTGGTTTGATCCCTGGTCAGGGCACATACAAGAAACAACCAAAGAATACATAGATAAATGAAACAACAGCTCAATCCCTCTCTCTCTCTCTCTCTCTCTCTCAAGTCAATCAATAAAAATATATTAGATACAAAAATCTTCAAAATGTGCATGGCCTTTGATCGAGAAATTCCACTTTAGGAATTTATCTCAAGTAAATTAATAAGGATGTGGGCACAAAACAGTTGTGATGAAGTTCACTGCAGTATGATTCATTATAGCAAAACATTGGAAATAGCTTAAAAGTATTAAAAAAAAGAAAATTGATTAAATAGATTATGGTATATTAGTAAGATGGAATATTAGGCAGCCATTAAAATTATGTGGTAGTCTATTTTTATTGGCATAAATATGATCCTAATTGTTAATTGAAGAAATAGGATTTTGAAACCACCCACAGTGTGATCCCTTAAAAATATACATAGGAAAAAAATCTCTAAAAGACATACAGCAAGGCATCACCAGTAGTTGCCTCCAAATGATTTTTTATTACGGCCACTTTTCATCCTTTTTTCCCTTTTTCTCTTCTTCTTCTTTCTATGTTAAGAGACTTCTGTCATGAATATGCATTGCTTTTGTAATAACATAAAAAGAATACAAACTTCATTTTAGAAGAATGATATAGTTGCCAAGACAACAATAATTCTGGAAGCTTGGAATACCCCTTTGCACGTCTATGTGCAAGTTACATACCTCGTTTTGCTCATTTACTTGAGCCTCAGTTTACTCATTTGTCACTTGGACTCACACCGATTTCACAAAGTTGTTGAGAGGATGAAGGAAGGCAAAGTGTGTAAAAGTGGCTGGCACCGTGATCAGCCCATTGATAGTAGGTCAATATATGCTGAATCTGCATCTGGATGGTAGGTCAATAATCTGGATTTCACACAGGGATTGATACACTGGAAGATATACTAGATTATACCATTTTGATAGAGAAATCTGTTCTCCAAACATAAACGGGGCAGACTGCAGCATGGGTTATGGTAAGACCCCTCTAGAAGGCTGCTGGGTGTTGGTAGAATGTGAAGATTTGGAAAGGCGTGACCAGCCAAGCAGAGGTTAGTTTAGGCCCCCACCTCACCAGCAGACACCAGAGCCCACAGCCTCCCTTCTATATGAGTGCAAAGACAGAGTAGGGCAACAACACATGGTTTCTTCATTCCTTGTTAAAATGGAAAATGTCAACTAAAAATAATTGTCTTTAAATACTACCATTAACAAAACCCAAGAGTTTTGAGCAAACAGATGTCTAAAAAGAAAATTATTTTCTAAAGCTTAACTGGGACAATGCAACCTGCCAATTTGCTGTATATTCAGTTTCCAAGAGACTGATATTGGCAAGTTCTATATTGTTCTTTACTGGTAGTTGGAAGAAACTCCAGACAGTGAATAAAGAGCAAATGGCATTTCTGAGCCCAAGACAGAGTGGTTTACTCAGCCATTTAACAAATATTTATTGAGCAGGCACTATGTGTCATGCTCTGTGGTAGGTATTAATGGCAATGGACAGAACCCTGGCCATCACAGAATTTTCCATGATAATGGGGAACCAAGGTATATTAGATATCAAGAAACCTTAGTTTCATTCATGTCCTGTTTTGAGTGACTTGTATATGCTACATAATAATGCAGTGCCTTGAGTTCTCAATTTTAAAATATGGAAAACAATATCGTTCTTGATAATTAAATACAGGGTAGGGCAAATGTAGGTTTACAGCTGTGAGTTTATGAAATGCAGAATTTATTCTTGTATTATTATTTATTAATTATCATATTATTTTCCACATGAACAACTGTAAATCTACTTTTGCCCCACCCTGTATATGGATAATTTGAAATTGCCTCAAACTTTCGTTGGAAAAACCTCTTTTTGGAAAATGCTGGGGTGAGTTTCAGGACATATTGTAAAAAAGATATTTTTCTTTATCTTTGTTTCTTTCCCTGAGAAAATCAACAAATTAAAATGCTCCCATTTTTAAGTCTATTTATCTTCATTTGAAACTTTAGAATGTGTTTTATTTAAATTTTTTTGTTTTGTTTTACAGTCTGCTAATCTTCAGACCCTATGTGTATGTTTAAATATGTCATCATTGTGGAATTGCAAATATGTAATTTGTTTGTTTCTCTTTGCTCCCAAGTTGATCTCCAATTGACTTTATTTTTCAAAAACAATTTGAAGTTACATCTTTCAACTGGTTAATCAGTTTGTTGGTTCTGTTTTCTCAACTGTTGAGTAATAGTTATTGGATGCAAAAGGGAGAGAGTTGGCTTGAGTCAGACAATATGGGCAAGATCCTTGTCTTGCCCAGTTGGGCCAGGGCACCTGAGATCCCACCAACAACACATTTCTTTCTCTGAACCTTGGCATCTCTTGGCTACTGTCTGTCAAGCCAAGTCCAACAAACCTCCTTGATGACTTAGCAAAGAACACAAACTTCTATTTGGCTAAAATAAGAATGAAACTCATCATTTAAAATTTGAAGTAAGAACCAAATTTGTGGTTTACAAAAATGAAGGTCTAATAAATTTAGTTCATTTATTCATGATTCCTTTTAAATTCCTTATTGTGGTCTACAGACTCAACATACCTTGAACTCCCTCCCCCCTGCCCCCCAGTCTGGCCTTAACTTGTATTATTTTCCTGCTTGCTCATTACACTTAAGCCATACTCTTTTTTTTTTTAGACATACCAAACTCATTTCCTCCCCAGGGGTTTTGCTCATGCTACTTGTTTCCTTTTCCTGGAACAACATCCTCTTCTTCTCCAAATTGTCTTTCACTATTCCCCCTCCTTCGCATGCTTTGCCATCAATTTAACACCTACTTATCCTTCAGCTCAAAGCTCAATGCTCAAAGCACATTTTCTCTCAGAGGACTTCCCTGATTTTGCAGATCAAATCCTCATTTTAAAGACTTTTTTTTTTTTTTATGAACTGGAAGAAAGCCTGTGTAGCTGAAGCATATGGAGCAAGAATGGCAGTGGTGCAAGTTGGAGTTGGCAAGGTAGGCAGGGGACAGACAAAGCAGGGTTTTGCAGGTCTAGCTGAGAATTTAGTTAGTAGCAGTGTAAGAGCAATAGAAAGCCATTAAAGATTATGACAATGATCAGATTTGGGTTTTGATCACTCTGGCTACTCTACGGAGATTCTGCTTAAATAGGGGAAGGTGGGTTGGTTATACAAGGAAACAAGTTAGGAGGCACTTTGCAGTAGTCCAGGAAGGAGAAAAAGTGGTTTGAACCAGAGAGGTGACACTGGAGGTACAGAGAAGTTAGTAAATGCTAGACATATTAACAAAGTGAAATAAAATAAAAAACCTTCTTGAAGGATGAGATTTGAAGAGCGAAGGAGAAGGTGGCATCCAAATTGTGCTTAGCCCTGGCCTGTGCAATTAGATAGATGGTGGAAGACCAGCTTTCATGAGTATTTTTATGTGCCACAGGGCTAGGGTGGAAGTTTGGTGAGGACAGCAGTTGGGTTGTGGGTTAGCTCCAGATCTTAGTTTTAAATTAAAGTTTATCAATTGCTTAGTAGAGTGCTCTATTGTACTATTACAGCGTCATAATAATTATAGTTTACACTCAGCGAATTCATACTTGTGCCAGGCACAGTTCTACGTGCTTCACATATAGTAAGTCACTTAGACATCAATAAATGATAATGTTTATGATTCCACAATTATCATTATCATTATTGAAATATATAGTGCCTGTCTTTCCTGGACGGAGTTAGTTAACACAAGCAATTTCTTCCTATCCAATTCTCCTTTTTACAGACTTCATGCAGGCAACTACCATATAGCATAGGCACATTCTTCAGAAAGATTACAGTGCAATTGATTAGATTATGGCCATCTTGAGTTCTATTCTAATCCCGAGGGCACATATTGGATTAGTGACCTTGTTGGGCTTCAAGGATTCCCATGTATGTAACCAATCTACATGCTGTACTCACAGTGCTTACTTTATTCTTATAAAGTCATTATATCTGGCATTCTCCCCAAATTTTCATGGCAATTTATTAAAGCCACACATGTACTAACTAGAGTCTTCTTGTCCAATCCAGGACAAAGAACTTGATATGGTTAAAAGTAAAATCTCAGCATTTTAGAAAGTCAGCTCAACTAAGAACACCAATGGGCAGCCTTTTAAATTTGATTTTTCTTAAATTCAGTCTTATAAATTGAAGGCAGAAAGCCACTTAGAGTTTCCTCTGGCAATTTGGGGATCTCAAAATGTCTATGTGCAGCTCATTTGGAAGGCCTACAAACTAGCTGAACTAGTCCACACTGGAAACAGCCAGGTAGAAGAAGTTTGCACAGATATTTTGGAAATTAATTCAAATTAGCATGTTGCATGCTATGTCACTTTTGATTATCACCACCACCTTTGCTTTTTGGGGGAATAGATCTATATTTGCCAATTAAGTTGGGGGTGAAGAAGAGAAGATGTTATTTTTATTACACAAGGAAACTCATCGCCCTGGTGCTGTGGCTCATTTGGTTGGAGCGGCATCCTGTGCACCTAAGTATCACTGGTTCGATTCCCATGCAGGACACATAGCTAGGTTGTGGGTTCGATCGCTGGTTGGGGTGCATTCGGGAGGCAACCAATTGATGTTTCTCACATTGATGTTTCTCTCTCTCTTTCTCAAAAGAATCAATGGGAGCATAGCCTCAGGTGAAGATTAAAAAGCAAAAAAGAAAACCTCATCAGCAGATGTCCATTGCACTGGACAGGCAATGGTATCAATAGAATGTCTTCCTCTCTCAGCTTGATTTTTGGTGGAACCCCATGGGCAAAAACAAACAAAGCAACACAACAGGGACATTAGAGATGGTCTTCAGAAATTTTAAAGTCATGGGACACGTGGAAGCATAGATTACTGTATAGGCTTATGACCTCTTCATTTGGTTTCAAAATCAATTGCAGTGACTTCAGAACTTAAAATTTTGTCAAGGGCAGTGAAACAGAAAAGCAGGCATGACTAAATGAACTGGCAGACTGAAGTGATAAGAGAGATTTGGGCTACAGCACAGTCTGTGGAGCTCAGCTCAGGCTCCCTAGCCACACTCACTCCCATTTATAAAACAATCAGGAAAATCCTCCTTTGAGGAGGGATTGCCAAAGAAGACATTTGTTAGGATTTATATGCAAGGGAAGCTCATCGATTCACAAAGGAGATGATGATACAGGAAGCTGAGAAACTATAGCTGCCAAAAAAAGGATAAATAGCAACTCACAATTGGACCATTTGCAATATACGGCACAGGAAAGTCTGCCTTACTCTCTTCATGGGCAGTGGCACCTTGGAGCTATCCACACCACCAAGGAAGAAAGCTGATGGAGCCCAAGAGGCAGCCTGTGTCCTTGCTCTGATGTTGATTTGGGCAAATGCACGTGGGAGGTTTGACTTTGTTGTTCACACAGATCCAGATGGTGCTGTCCAAAGCCAGAATCTCTGGGCCACCGGAGCAGCATGGAGAAGCTTTCAGCTCCTCCTGAATCAAACCCTGGCTGTTGCAGCAGGCAAGTCGTGGAAGAGTGCCAAACTTCTCCAGCCAAAAAGCTACTGAATTCTCTTTCTTTTTTACTTTCATCCAACTCTTCGCTTGAAATATTAGAATTGTAAAATGTGAGTTAAGAAGATTTCTTTTTTCATCTTGGAGACTATTTTTGATGCTTTTAATCATGACATCATCTAAATGAAAGTTTTAAAATAAAAGAAGCTTTTCATTGACATTTTTCTTCAAACTGCAATTTATTTAGAAATAAATGCTTGTGTTTGAAACACAGAGTGCAGCTTGTAAATCATTTTCTTTAACTGATAAGCCCATCACAATTTTACATGGTTTACCAATGGGTAAGGGCTGAACCCTGTCACTGGAGCGGGTTTACAAGTGACCCTTCCATATTATATCATAGGGATTTTGATTCATAACTTTCAGAATTGCCTTTGCCTCCCATGTGTGGATGATCATCTGTCCCAGACCGCAAGCTCCTTTGAGAGCAAGGGCCATGCCTTCATCATGTAATGTTTGTATACCTCTACTCTCTCTCCTCCCAACCCAGCCTAGTGCTTTATGGAGTAACCACTCTAAAATGTTTGCTGAAAGCAGAGGACATTTTATTCCAGTCACTTATTTCACCCTTTAAGGCAACTCGATGTTTTCATTTTTCTTATCCCACATCACAAGCTGCGAGACTTAAATGCTTTTCTGTAGCAATGCCCTAAGAACTTTCTCAGAAACAAGGTCATGTAAACCAAAGAAAGGGTAGCAAAAGTGCTCTCAAGTGTTCAGCTTGCTGCTAATGTCCATTAAGTTCATTGCCACATTCTCTTTTATTTTTCCAAAATATTTAGGGCCTAGGGTTATGAAGAAAGATGCATTTTCTTGGTTGGGAAGAGATATTGTTATTATTTAATTTATCAAAATAAAATCATAAAATATTTATCATTATTGTTAACATCACCAGTCACAGAGAGTATTGATTTTAGAGAGAGAAGAAGTGAGGGGGAGAGAGAGAGAGAATCATTGATCGGCTACCTCCTGCACACCCACTGCTGGGGATTGAGCCTGCAACCAGGGCATGTGCCCTGACTGTGAATCAAACTGGTGATCTTTCAGTGCACGGACTACGCTCAACCAACTGAGCCACTGGCCAGGGCACAAGTGCCACTTTTTAAAAGAAGCCTTCAATGATTATTCTGACCTACATTTATTCCTCTCTTCTCTAACCTCTTATAGTACTGTACAGGATAGGTTAGTATTTCATATACTACCGGGATTGTAAACTCTTGAGGGCAGAGTTATGTCTAATTTCTTCACTTTTCCCAACATCTCCTAGCATGGAGATTGGACTCTATAATAGCTTATACTTTTGTATATGATTTCAGAATTTATATTCTCAGCTCTACCATCTCCACCATTTACTAATCTGCTTGGTAATTCCATTTGGATGGCCCCAAATTGTTTCCAATTCAACATACCTAACATGGGACTCATAAATTTCCTTATAAGTAGTTTCTCTTCTTGATTCATTTCTTTGAGCCATGTAGGCCTTAACTTTAACTTTTGACCCTCTCTTCTTTCAGTTTCCTTCACATCCAATTATACCTCTAGAATCCTTGGCCCTAAAATTTTCTTTTCTATTTCTATTTGCTGCTGACTTTTGTATCTACTCCTTATCATCTCACACTTAGACCATTGCAACGATCACCTAATTAATCTCTTTCTTGTCTCAACTTCATGTATACCCTGAAATTATCCCTCTCCCACCAGATTTATTTTCTTAAACTCTATAATAATATGTTTTCTTGGTTAGAATTTTGCTTGTCATTGTCATTCAAGTGGCTTATCATTTCCCTCAAAAGTAATAGTCTGAAATTCTTAGTTTGACTTCCAAGATCCTCTCCATGTAGCCTTAAACAACTTTTCTGAATATATCTCATGATTCCCCTATAAGAAGCAAGTGAATCTAATCAATGCCTCTAAAATGTGCTCCACATATTCCCTTGTTTGTCCCTTTATTTCTGCTGCTCACTCTGTTAGGAAGACTATTCATCTTCCCCTCTGCCGATATAATTACCATCTGTCCTTGCAGGGGCACCTCCAGAGTTGAACACAATGCTTGGCACAATAATGATTTGTCAAAGGAATGGATGGCCTCAAGTCACACTTTACATAGAAGTTGCTCCTGGTGGGCACACAATGCAATATATAGATGATATATCATAGAATTGTACACTTGAAATTTACATAATTTTTTTAACCAATGTCACCCCAATAAATCTAGTGATTAAATAAAGTAGTCACTCCTGCTCACTTGAGCCCATAATGATCTTTAACCCTTTTAGGGTTTATATTGTGTTGATTATTTATACAAATAAATGGTCACTTTGTTTAATTTCAGTATGTGTTTCCAGAGTTTAGCCAATTCTAAACTGTTTTTGGACAAGTACTAACTACCTCATTTACATCTGGCATCTCTCATGTAGAAAAGCACATCATGTCCCACGTAGTCAGCTTGCAGTATATACATGTGCATTACGCACAGGCGCTCAGTGCCTCCTGCTATCAATGAAATATGGAAGTAGAGCTTGTGACACTGACTGAGGTTCTTTCACTCCTTCTCCCTCCTGTGAATTGATTGACCCCTGCCCTTTAGGGCCATTGTATTTATAAAGTCAAAAGTGATCTTATTCAGCATTTTGGAGGTAAAGCCTTTACTTTTTCGAGGATTTTAACATAATTGTCTTCTGAGACAATATTATGTGACTATCTTTAAATTATGTTGAAATACAGCAAAATTTAAATCTACATTACTGAAAAAATCAGCAACAGCAGGACTCATGGACGACAGCATAGTTGATTCTGTACTTCAGCCACCTTTGATAACTGAACAATATGTTGATTTGATAATTTACCCACAATTGCCAAGATAGTAAAAAAAATAAAAATAAAAATAAAAAAAATCAACCTTACCAAGTCTACATGCCATGAAAATGATAACACAGCATATATTGCAAACTTTGTAATTATATAGCTGAATAAAAGGTGAACATAGTTTATTCCCAAGATGTTTTGTCTACAGGATACTAACATTAAGATAGATGGCAACATCGCTGTTCATAAATAGCTAAGAAGACAGCTTTATGGTATCTATTCCATCTTCACATTGGAACTGAATGCTATTAATTTCAATAAGTACATATGTTCTTTGAATAATTAGCAATATCAGCAACACTAAGGAAGTATGATTCCTTATTAAGTGAGAGACCAGTGAGGAGAGGGGGAATAAGATAATATTTCAACCCTCTGGAGAGAGGTGATCCTCAATACTCATGTTATTGTTGTTTTTAAAATATATTTTTATTGATTTCAGAGAGGAAGGGAGAGGGAGACATAGAAACATCAATGATGAGAGAGAATCATTGATAGGCTGCCTCCTGCACACCCCCGCTGGGGGCGGAGCCTGCAACCTGCAAATGTGCCCCGACCAGGAATCGAACCCTGACCTCCTGGTTCATTGGTCAATGCTCAACCACTAAGCCACACCAGTCGGGCTCATTGTTTTTATACAGCCCTAAGAAACATTCTAGCTGATGCAAAGAATAAAGGTATAATGTGGCAAAGGATAGGAATTCAAAGTCACTCAGCATATGAGTTCTAGAATTTGTGGCTTGTAATTTAAATAGATGTGTATGTGTGTCAATATGTGTGTGAGTATGTGTGTGTGTAGTCTGTATGCTTATAAGGAAAAGAGAGGAAGAAAGGGAAAAAAGAAAACAAGTCTTAGTTACAGTGCATTTGGTTGTAACAGAAGCTCACTAAAATTAGCTTAAGTGAAAAAGGGAGGGGAACTTACTGTAAGAAACATGGTATCTCAAAGAAACACAAAAAAGAAAGGGCAGTTTTGGCCTCATGGATAACTGGAAACAATGACCTGAAAGCTGTGAAGAAACTAGGAAGCTTCTCTCTTTCTTTACCACCCACCTTTCCAGACCAGCTTTCATAATATCAGCAAATACAGCATATGCACAAACATAGCCTCTTTGCAGCTTCTACATTTTTGTGTTCTTGGTTTATCCAAACAACAGAAGCTGACTCACAGCTCTGTGTCACAAGTCCAAATTCCTAGGAGAAAAATCTGGTTGGCAGATTTTAAAAAAAATATATTTTTTTATTGATTTCAGAGAGGAAGGGAGAGGGAGAGAGAGAAACATTAATGATGAGAGAGAATCATTGATTGGCTGCCTCCCACACCCCCCCACCCCCCGCAATTGGTGATCGAGCCCACAACCCAGGCATGTGTTCTTGACTGGAATCAAACCTGGGACCCCTCAGTCTGCAGGCCAACGCTCTATCCACTAAGCCAAAACGGCTAGGGCAGCACATTTAAAAATATATATATTTTTATTGATTTCAGAGAGGAAGAGAGAGAGAGAGAGAGATAGAAACATCAATGGTGAGAGAGAATCATTGATTGGCTGCCTTCTGCAAGCTCCCTACTGGGGATCGAGTCCACAATCCGGGCATGTGTCCCTACCAGGAATTGAACCGTGATCTCCTGTTTCATAGATTGGTGCTCAACCACTGTACCACACTGGCTGGGCTGCTTAGGAAAATTTGTTCACCCTCATCTGATCAGCTATGACTTAGGGGAGGGCCCAGAAATTAGCTCCGCTTAGGTTAAATGTTTCCATGCATCCAATCATCTTGGGCTCAGAGGGAGACGTAATAACAGTTACATGCTATGTATATAGCAGCTGGGACCCACCTCTGTTGGGGAATATTAGGAAATGGAGTTGTGGGATTGGCAGGTGCCTTAAAAAGTGAATATTATAGATAGGCATAAGGAATAGGATAGAGAGGGAAGGGATAGATAGAGGAGAAAAAAAAAAGCAGAAAAAGGAAGAAATTGAATCATCTCAGTGTTATACAGTCATTTGGTTTTGACATATTTAAAACACTATTCAGGGCAATTGCTATTCCTCATTGTTGTATTATTCACTGTTACTATCTTGCTTACATTATCTGATAAGGCATTTTAAAACTTCACATTTTGATGATTTATGTATAATTATAAGTGATTGGCAGTTTATTACATACATAATCTAATTTTCCATCCTAAATAAAACACCTAAATGAAAACTTAAATAGGCCTTTTATATACTCATTAACAAAATATGTAAAATCAAGACGGTGCCCAGAATCCTCTATGCAGGGCCCTACCTTAGTGAGGCACAGTTTATCAATTAATGTCTAGTTCCCTTACATTTTACAAGTGTCCCAATCTGTTAGCTGGGGTGAAAATGACATATTTAGAAGATTAAATAGTTTTGCATATAGTCCTATAGAATCTATATTCTACCATGCTTGTGTCTGAACATGCTTGCTTTTCTTTCAAATTCATCACAAGTGTATTTTTAATTCATTGAATTGCTGTATCATCTTCATTTCTTTGAGCAATATCCTTGGAGAGGTCACCATGAGTTCTGACACTAGGCATTGAGTGTTATAAGCTCTGTCAGTCCCGTGGGACAAACAATGTGGTCTGCTAAGGGTTCCGGCGTTCAGGTGACTGAGACATGTGCGAACAGAGGGGCTGTGAGGCTGGCAAAGTTCTCGATTGGCAGTAATTCTAGGAAAACTAATAAGAATTTTAGGGAAAAGTTCTTGCATTATAAAATACATGCAAATATAAATGTGTATCAAAAAAAAAAAAGAGCAGATATGCAAATGAGATTCTGGGGGCTGCAGGAGGGTGGGGATCGATCCCCTGATAAAGGGCTGCACTGAAGCGCTCTGCTTTATTCATTGTAACCAGGTTGGTAATGTGGAAAAAGTACTGGGCTACAAGTGAAGAAACCTGTGTTCTAGTTCAGAATGAGACGCTTACAGGGTATGCAACTTTGGGCAAGTCACTTATTTTCCTCGAGTCTCAAGTTTTCTTGTTGATGAAATGAAAGGTCAGGACAAAATGGTCTCTAAGGTACCATTCAGCCATTTGATCCCATCAGCTAAAATGAATCCTAGAACTGTAATTTTTGATTCTGCTAATCCATGCAATTTTATCGTGTCAGGGGTTGCTATCAACAATTGATGCGATCCAATGATACCTATAAAAAGACTGTTTAGTTTGCATATCTCCTTTCTTTTCCCTGAGGTTGCATATCTTGTTCATGCTGCCCTGGCTTCTCCTCAGTGATGAGAAAGGAATTTCATTTGCGGGAAGAAGGGGAGGGAGGCTGGGTGCCTTCTGATGAATGGGAAGCCATGGGAAGGGTAGCAGCCTGGAATGCATTCAGTTCCACCTCTCTCTGTGGCCGCCCTCTCAGCGTGTAGTAATGCTGTTAAATCGGGACCAGAATAATACAAATTTGACAATTGTGCAGGACAGAAATGCAAAGTAAAGGCAGTGGAGTTATCAGGCTGCACCTCCTTCACTCCATCTCAGGCAAGCTTCATGATCGAAGAAAAGGTTAAAAGTGTGAGCCAATTTGTAATTTAGAGATAGAAAAATTCATTTTCTAATAGGAAAGCTAAATTATACATATAAAAAACCTTTTATTAAAGCAGTTCCACCAGAGTGACTCTGATTAAGAAGTGAAGCAATTTTCATCATGTAAATTATGTTTTAAAATTAGATTTAAATAACATAGTAATACTAGTAATACTTTTATTCATGTTATCCACCATCTAAAAGAAATAAATAATTTGGTTAACTTCCTACAGTTTCACGAGGTGAAATTCTATCACAATCCTTGAGTAATTGAAACTGTGGTGATTTTTAGAGCCATCCAATTACAGGAATTCAGTGCAATTATTTTTCTAATAAAGTTAGTTTTCACTTACATGTGTCTGTCATTTCCTGTGCATGTGAGGATGTTTCAAAAATCTTTTTCTGATGAGCTTGGTTATTATTGTACTTGTACAGGAATATTTATTGATACTGTCAGGTAAATGTAGAGCCCATAAAAGAAGGCATGATTATAAATTTTAGTATATCTATTTATCTTTGTTTTTCTGCCAGTATCAATAAACAATTGTAAATGTTTTTCAGTAACTATTGACCATAGTATATTGAGTGGAAGTCTGGAATTTTACAAATAATTTATTGGCAATGTTGATGCAGGTATATTCTACTTAGACAGAAATGCCATAGTAAAGATAGGACTAACTGTTGTTAAGATAATGCCTCATAATATTCTGAAAATTATGTGTTTTCCTGTTTTGACAGAATAGACGTTGGGAAAATTCAGGCCAGCGTGATCCTGAGGCTTTCCCCTCTATTGACCCTTAACTGTAGTTTTAATATTGGAGAGAAATGCAAAAGCATCAGCTAAATTTAAAGTTCAATTAATTATTTAACTGATCCCTATGCAGACATTTATTCAGTGAGCCCACACACATCCCTGGCATGTGCTAGGCCTTGGGGATGCAGAGAGTAGTTGACCTGGTCCCAACTCTCAAGGAGGTCACGGTTCCAGAATTAGTCTCCGTAAAATACAGCCCAGGAAAGTTGTACGGTGTCCTGAGACTGACCATGTACTGGGCAGCTCAGTGGGTGGCGGAAGGAGGGTTTATATGAACAACTTGTGACAATTCCCGCCTCAGCAAAGTCAGTTTAGTGACTCAGATCCACGATCAATAAAAGTTATTTTGGAAAAAAACGCTTCCCTTCTCCTAGAGTCTCCTGCTCCCTTTACTTGTAAGGAGTTAATTTGCCTCATCTCTCAGGAGTGAGGGCAAAAAGTAAAGTGGAACTTGAAAGCAAAAAGAGAGAGAGAAATAAATTTATTATTTAAGACCCAAACCATGCTTTTAAACCACGGACCCCTGTGAGAAGTTATTATAGGTCTAAATATTGTTGTACTGTATATCTAAAGGTTTGGATCACTTTTAGCTTAATGACAAAAACTACGTTTTAAAAGGTCAGCCAATGAATTAAACATGTGCCTGGAAGATTTTTGCATTGCTCTACCATCTCAACGATACAAACCTGTGGAGAAGGCAGTGTGCCTGATATATAATGAAATTAGGTTGCAATCAGGTTTTGTTATCTGCAGGCTTTCTTGAAAATTTATAAGGTAGAAAAGGAGCAAAAAAAGTGCACTCTTTTTTTTAAGAGTAAATGTGGGCTGTAGTGCCATGATTACAAAATTGTGGTCCTCAAAGTAAAAAATGCCTTTAACTGTGGCAAAAATCACAGTTAACAATGTGTGGCTCCTTGAAACTAACAAAAACACATTGTTCTGTAAATTAAATGCAGCTCTTTGAACTGAAGCTCATGGTGCAGCTGGAGGGAGGTATTGAGTATGTTAGGAAGTGAATAAGGAGAGAACTTTGAACATCAGCAGCCCAAAGAATCCAGACTGTGGTCAACACTAGGTTGTCAATGTCTGACAAAGAAACAATTACCACTGAATCACCTGCTAGTGACCAAGAAAATAAAGAAAGTTCATTTCGACAATATCAGGTGGCTTGAAAATGTAAGATAATGTGACAATAGTTTCAGTATATTAACAATATTGAGGGCAAGACTTTAGTGAGGTGCTACACCGTATACATAGGAAAATACCCCTTTTTGTTTAACATAATTATTAATGATTGAAGGACATTGACTACATTCATAGCTGATATTAAATAGTTTTTATTTTATTGTATTACAAACACCACAAAGAACCAAGATTTGCCAGGTTAGAAACATGGTGGAAAGACAAAAAGCGAGGCCTAACCTGGACAGATTTGGATTGAACACCAAAAATGGGAATATAGTGCTTATATACAAGTATATTGAGCTGTAAAGAAGTAAATATAGGCAATATCCTCTGCTGTCTGGCCCCTGACAATTCCATTTCTGAACAACAACAGTTAAAACAATCACAGCAATAAAAAAAAAAAAAATTAGGGATGCAGAAGGGCAACATTAAAGTGCAAGAAGAAGAATAAAGTCCAAATCATAAATCCACAGCATAAGAGTAATTGAGAAAGTTTGTACAAAAGGCATCACATCTAAAACAATGGTTGGAGCAGAGGGTTGATCTACAACACAAAATACAAGAAATCAAGGGAGGTTCTTTTTTAAAATATATTTTTATTGATTTCAGAGAGGAAGGGAGAGGGGAAGAGATAGAAACATCAATGATGAGAGAGAATCATTGATTGGCTGCCTCCTGCACTCTCCCCCTGGGGATCAAGCCCCATAACCCCGGGATGTGCCCTGATCAGGAATAAGACACTGACCTCCTGGTTCATAGGTCGACACTCAACCACTGTTCCACACTGGCCGGGCAAGGGAGGTTCTTCATGAGCATTCATAACAACTGTTTTGTAAATGACTAACCAAGGGGATTACCCTGGATATGGACTATTGCTATTTTTCAAGGGATCAGAGAATGAATTCAATTAGCAGGCATGGGTGGTTCCCCAAATGGGACTTATCTATGAAGGGTTACCAGCCATCCCACCTCATTTGTGCCTCATGAAATGTCAAACCTTTTACAAGCTTTCTATTTTAATGGTCACAGTCTAAATTTCCCACCAAGAGCAGAGCCCTGTTCTCAGAGATTTAACATTCCATTATAGCTGCTTTAAGGAAGCAAACACTGGCTATATTTTGAAATACATAAACAGTAGTGGACAAATGGTTTGCCATGGTCAGTTCTTTGTGTGGGTGCGTAACTCAAGAATGGAGTTCTCAAAGCAAATTGGTACCCTTTCTTTGAGGCAAAGTGCTTATGTTTAAGGTAAATTACCTCTTCCAGGAAGACCATTTTGCTCTCTGAAGAAGTAATTTAGTCCAAAAGGGTACCAATTCAATATCATTAACCTTTTGCACTCGGATGTTGAGATTAAAATTACTCTTTGAATGTATCAATAATTTGAAATATAAAAAAATCCAAATAAATAAGTTTGTATGAAAAGAAACTCCAGTTTTTTATTCTACTGCTGCGCTTTGTAAAATCTGGGGTATTTAAAAAATTAAATCCCAAGTAGAATAAAGGAATTGAGAAAAAAGCAAGCGAGTGCAAAGGGTTAAACCTTTCAGAAGCTACATTTTCTATTATAAGCAAATCTTGGATAAGGTAATTTGCCTTAATTAGATGATCACTTGGAATCCAGGAGGGAGGATATTTCACTTATCTTATTCATAGTCATCAATTTTCTTTCGATTGCCCAGGTGTGTATGGAAATATGTTATGTATTATATATACAAGCTGAATAAAATAAGACCCAATTCCTTGTTTGAAGTAGCATATGTTCAGTAGTTTCTTAGCACATGTCCTCATTTTTGTTAAACTTGGCTTAAGTCCTCAGGATTTACACCCTGGTCTGTGGAGGATATACAAAATATGGTCTTTCATTAAAAGAAGTTTATAAAGTTTTATTTTTGACAAGAAGGCGCCTAGGGTAGATGATAGAACAGAGTCGGCCTAACTTTCATGGATGTGGTGAGAACTGACTTTTTAACAAGTATAAAAGTGCTTAAATATTAAGCCTCATGGAACCACTAACTACATTTATTATTTAAGAGGCATAATGAGAAGAAATAAAGCCAAGAAAAATTTAGGGAAAATACCTAGAATTAGTGCCAAGCAAGCAGCTCTTCCGATGCCTAAAGAGTCGGTGAAAGTTACTGGTAGGAAACCTGTTAGTGCTGTTTCTTAAAAATGGGAATACAGGAAATGTGCTGGAGGAAAGTGAAAATCATTAGGGTGCAGCACTTTAAACATTAGGCAGTGACCGGCTGGCCACCCTCTTGGCTCCTTGGTTCATAACCTGTCAATAAATTCCACATTAATCAACACTTACTGTGCTTTGCCTATAGAATGATCAGAGTGGTTCTGTTGTTCTTTTCACAGCCCTTCTTACTTGGGGCGTATCATTGCACTTCAAATGCA
This sequence comes from Ia io, assembly GCA_025583905.1. Lineage (NCBI taxonomy): Eukaryota > Metazoa > Chordata > Mammalia > Chiroptera > Vespertilionidae > Ia > Ia io. Next base: position 74,381,418 of record JAJQQW010000001.1, read on the forward strand.
AACGAATGGAACACTACTTTACTTGTGATTTAGTCATTTGTCAAACACTTTGTAGACTTCCATAGATTGCAAATTTGGTACTGTAAGAATGTAAATGCTAGCCAGAATAAATTAGTTCAAAGCAAAAGAGTAGTACTTACATTTAAGGCATTTCCTATCCCAAGAGACAGAATTGGCTTTAAAGAATAACCAATGACAATCAAACACCTCACACCACAACAAAATCACACCTAGCTATGTTTTCATTTGGCCTCATTTAACTTATGCAATATCTTTTTTAAAAATATTTTTTAAATCGATTTCAGAGAAGAAGGGAGCGGGAGAAAGAGATGGAAACATCAATGATGAGAGATAATCATCAATTGACTGCCTCCTGCACGCCCCCCACTGGGGATCAAGCCCGCAACCCGGGCATGTGCCCTGACTGGGAATCCGACCCGTGACCTCTTGGTTCTTGGGTCAATGTTCAACCGCTGAGCCACACCTGGATGGGTATGCAGTATCTTATATGCATTTTAGGAAGCTAGACAAAGAGAAAATATCTCTGATACCTGACTTTTAAACTGTTTCACTCTATGGGGTTATCTACCTTGGCAATAATTATTTTGGTACCCTGATCACACATGTTTACTGGTGCTGTGTTACTTTCTATAAGGTCACTAAGAAGAGCTAAGCGGCTACTGGGGATGTCTGATGCTTTGGTATGAGTGGCCAGCGACTCGATGGAGCGGGCCAGGAACTGCATACTCCTTAGACAGACTACACACCACCACATACCAGAGGTGCAAGTCCAAGTCAAGTGTAGGACAGCCTCATTAAGCAACCAAGAATGTCAGCTGTGCCTGAGACAATCTCAGCAGCAGCAAGTACCTGTGGAGTAGCTCCAGGTGGAATTGAGACAGGCATTTTTAGCTGAGACACCAAAAAGTGGCTAAAGCAGTATAGGAACATCAAAGTATTGGTTCCAAGCAAAAAACCAGCTGATGATGTATCAATGTATTTGAATCAGCTGACAATGTAATAAAGATATTATTCATGAAAAAAAAAGTAACTAGAAACTTCAAATGTATTCTTTAAGCATTCTTAGAGATATATTTATTAATCAAAGACATCTTTATTGATTGGAAACAGGGAATTATATTTATCAAAATAAATCAACTTAATTTCAGTACTCCTTTTATAGAGAAGTCCAAGGGCCTATGCCCCAGTTGATCTTGGCATAGAAAGGTACTTTATTCATCTATTTGTGTAGCAGACTTTTTGTCATTTCTAACTAAATTGCGGTTTAAAATACATTTGATTATTGTTATCTGTGGTAGTTATGTTTTAAAAATGGTAGTTATGTTTTTTATAAACCATTGCTCCTAGGGGAAATGCACAGTTAGGTTCCTGCTAGCCTCTGGTTACAACATCTTCATCAACCAGGTCAATCTATAACCTTGTTTTATGTGTGTTTATGTTTAAATGTACCTTATTTAATATATTTTATAGATTTAATAACATTCTTAGCCAACAGCACCATAACTCATGCCTGAATAATGTCTACCTAACACATGCATTTTCTTTGTAAGTCACTTAGAAACACTTGCTAGCACTTCCACCCTATGCTTGGGATCCATTTAAAACAGAAAAAATCACCATCAAAAAGTACACCAAAAAAAATTGATAAACCTAGCACCAAAGAAAATTGCAAAAGAACAATAATCAATTGTATTTTAAATGGGATTTAGTTAAAACTGTCAAAAGAATCAGCTAAACAAATAAATTAATAAAGTACCTTTCTATGCCAAGATCACTGGGTCTTATGCCCTTGGACTTCTCTATAAAAGGAGTGCTGAAATTAGGTTGATTTATTTTGATAAAGATGATTCTTTGTTTCCAAACAATAAAGATGTCTTTGATCAGCAAATTTGTCTTTAAGAATGCTTAAAGAAAACATTTGAAGGTTCTCAAGTACCTTTTTTTTTTCATAGATAATATCTTTATTACATTGTATGGGAGCTGAAAAAAGAAGGCCAAATCTTGCCCTATTTGGTTTCAGCTGGGAACCTTCACATAGGTTCCTCAAATTTCTCACCACGGGGCAAGTCCACAAATGACAAAAAAATGCATAGGGAGTGTGAACTTGGGATTATGATTTACTAATAAATTTTAGTAGGGAGGCAAATTTCCAAATACAGAATCTGAAAATAATGCAGATCGATTGTACCTACTATACCTCTTAGTTTTATAATGATTAAGTAGTTATTCTGTATGGTCAAAGAATAAATTGTTTAGAAATACAGAAGGTTTTGCTTAACTTTCAAATTTTGCCCTTGGCCATTTATTTCAGAAAGTCATTTTGAGAAAAGTTCGATTTTCTCCCAATTTAGTTGAACATTGTAGTTATTTTAGTAGCCATATTTAGAAGCTCAATAGCTTAGAGATTATAAATCACAAAGATACAGGGAAAGGCAATAACAAAAAGAGAAATCAAGAAAGAAATATATGTTCTCAGCATTACAATCGATAGTAGGTTTAAAGAGCTGAGATATGCTTAATCAACACTTGTTGATGGGACTTGACAATTTCAATTTTACTTTACAGTTTATAATTGAAAATGGTCTGAGGAACAGGATAGATGGAAACATTTATTTGAAGATAATACCATTAAGTTAACTTCATGACATACTATGATATCTTTATTTGGAGCATGCATTATATAAACTCCATTCTGAAGTACCTAGAATTGGCCAATATTTAAGACATGAACATTTGCTACTCTATAAAATAAAAATGGTTTAACAGACATTTTATAAAGTGTGCTCTGTTGAAATGTATCATTCTGTATTGCCAGGACAGCATATATTTTGAATTGAAAGGGAGTGAGAAGAAAATAGGGAATGACTTATACAGGGTGCTTTTAAGCTCATGACAGAAATAGCTCAGAGATATGTGGCCACTCAAGAAAAGTCAAAGGGGTTGGCTAGTGTCTGAGTTTGGAGGGGAGGAAAGAACATATAAAGCTAACATTTCAGTACATATTTTTTTAATTTTAGAGGATGATTATTAAAGCTGGGGATAATGAAACAAGGAAGGGCTGAGAAAATGAGCCTAGGCTGGTCTTCTTCGGCTCACTAAGAACTCAGAGAAAAAGGGGGCCTTAGGGTCGCATTCAGGGATTTGCCTGGACCGAACTGTCGCTGCCCATTGCTGCCCTGGTTGAAAGCTTCGTGGGTTCCCTTAGAGTTTAGGAGGTGCATGCCTGTGGGGAAAGAAAGGGGTGGTGGAGGCATGGGCGTGCTCCTGGGAGGGAGAGCAAGCCTCAATAAAAATTTTTTAAATATAAAATAATGAATGTGTAAAAGAAGAGAAGCAAAAACTGTGAATGTTTTAAAACAGAAGAATAGAATTGGACCAACACATGCAGATAGCTAAAGTCTCATTAAATAGGCATTCATTAGGAAGATAGATCGAGGTGTGCATTATCACCCTCTACTCTGGCACATTTAAGTATTAGTGGCAAAGAGATGACAATGATGAGCAGGATTTGCTCTCTCTCCTATCTTGGCTTTATGATATGAAACTATGTACCCTCCTTCCTGTCTTTCCTTTTTGCTTTCAGTCTGTGGCTTCTTCATACAACAGGTTACTTTTCCCATTTATGAAAAAGGCAAGGAGCTGAAGAAAAAAGTCAAGTTTTTAAAAAGATGCCGATTTTGTCTAGACACTAAATCATTGCAGGGATAACAGGGCTTAGGAACTTGCTTGGCCCTTGCTTGGTTGGTTAGATCATCCTCTTGAAACGCCAAGGTTGCCAGTTTGATCCCTGGTCAGGGCACATACAGGAAGCAATCAATAAATGCATAAATAAGTGGAACACCAAATCAATGTTTCTCTTTCTAAAAATTAATTTAAAAAACTTGTCTGAATGTTTTACATAAAAAAAACACACCAACTTCTGTAACTGAAATTATCCCTATGAAAAGGAAAAATGACTTCCAGCATATTACATTGTGTCATAATACATTTATCCTTGGATTTTTGATATCTGTCATTAAGATATATAAGGAGGTCTACAGGCAAAGGACCAATGAAAGGAGGTGTGTATGTGTGGGGGGTGCGGGTGTCCCCCCCACATCCCGCGTGGTTCAGGATTCAGGTTCAGGGTTCGGGTTCTGGAGGAGGCCGCACACAAATGAAAGAGACTAGACAAGAAAATATAAATTTGGGAACTGAGGGCCAGGCGGGAGCCCAGCTCAAGAGGAAGGACTCCAATTTGCTCCAGCCTTGTGGTCCCTTTTATTCAGGTTTTGGGATACACCCATAGCCCTTAGGCAGGCAATTCCAATGATAGCTCCAAGATAGCCCTTCAGCAAGGATTTACATAAGACTAAAAGGTGGGAGTTGCTTCAGCTCCCTTTGTCTTAACTAGACAGTGGGGTGCTTGGCTCTGACCTTTCAGAGCCTTCAAGGTTAACCAGCCTTCCGGGTTCCTTGTCCAGACCTCTCTGCTAGTGAAGGCAGTCGGCAGCTTCCAACGGGGGGGGGGGGGGGGGGGGGGGGGGGGGGGAGGGGGGGGGAAGGGGTGGGGGGGGGGGGGGGGGGGGGGGGGGGGGGGGGGGGGGGTGGGGGGGGGGGGGGGTGGGGGGTTGGGGGGGGGGGGGGGGGGGGGGGGCGGGGGGGGGGGGGGGGGGGAAGGGGTGGAGTGGGGGGTGGGGCGCGGAGGCTAGGCTGACTAGTTTTCCAGGTTCTGGAGGGCCTCCAGTGCTACCTGTCCCAGGCGGGGGAGGCCTCGGTGGCAGCATTTGGGATCAGGTAATGCAGTTCATTGAGCCAAGTTGGCAGTTTGTGAAGGATTCAGTTCAGCTGGTTAAAGATGCACCAAACCTGACTGAAAAGAATTCCAGAAGATTGCCATGGCAACAGCAATAGGACTTGCTATAATGGGGTTCATTGGCTTTTTTGTGAAACTGATCCGTATCCCTATTAATAACATCATTGTCGGTGGCTGAAGACCTTTTTAGAGGACAGGTTTTCATCTTGGGGATTGGTGAACAGTGAAGATTTGAGAAGCTTGTGGAGTAAAGAAACATTGCCTACATGTTTTGTGTTCTTTCAATTTTTTCTTCCAAATGTTTTCCATTTCTAAATTAAAATAATTTTTTTTTTTAAAGATGTGTAAGGACAAGCACAGGAACATAGTTTTGTCTGCTAAGATGTGTCAAAGGGCACAGGCCCAACCCAATGAAGGAGAAAAGTCATCACTTGAGAGAAACCAGGGAGAAAAGGCAAAGGCCTTTGTAAAGACTTCTCAAAAGACACGAGGGTTTTAGAAAATAGATTGAGTGAGTTGGTTTCGGGCATTCTTAGAGTACTTGCCTATCTCAAAAAGATTATTTAGTTTTATATTAATTAAAGAGCTTTACCTCTGATAGCATGGAAGGACACGTATTCTCTCATTGCCCTTTCCACATTGTACAACTGTGCAGAGTAACCACTAAAGTCCCCTCATGGAGCAGGCCGAGTGTGTGTTAAAATAAAGGCCAGCAAAATCACTCCCAAGGGGTTTCCATAAGGTCTGAAGTCCTGACTGAACACTAAACTTCCTCCTAAAGTATGATTATTAATAGCTAATATTTATTGAGCACTTACTATATGCCATGCATTGTTGTGGCAGAATGCATGGGAGAACGATCAGCCAGCACTCTGAGGAAGGAAAGTTTAACCTTTATTTCGCAGGTCTGCTAGTCCAGGGAATTCCTGATCCAAAGCCTGACCTGAACTCGTGGGGAGGCTTTGGCCTCTATATATCCTCCTGTGGCGGGCCCCTGTGGGTCCCCGCAGCTCTGCCCAAGTCAGTCAGAGTGGGGAAGTAAGACTACGGTTTTAACCAGATACTGAACTAGGTTGCAAGCCCGCTCCCTCCCCCCATTTTCCTTTTCATTATGTTAATTGCTTTATATGTATTAATTTGTGTAATTCTCATAACAGCCCTGTAAGATATCTTTTGTTATCTCTATTTCACAAATGAGGAAACTGAGGCAAAATAAAGTTAAATAACTTGCTCCAGGGCAAGAAAGTGGTGGAGCCCTGATTCCACCCTAGTGAATAGGATCCATTAACACAATTATCATACATTAATTAGATGATCTAGCTAGTCATTTTGAAATGTGGTCAAAGACTAATTCTCATTACTGATCAGTTTTCAGGTGAGTGGGTGAGACAGGGACCACGAGGTGCTGCAGAACATGAAGAGTGTCCATGTGGAGGATCCTGGACAGCCAAGAATTGTAAGGATCCTAAGCACTGAGATGCTTAAAGGGAAGAAAGGGCACTAAAAAGGACTGTTAAAGGTGCAAATTTCATATCTTCACATAGCTTTTGCCAAGGAGCAGTTCTAACAATCACCATCAGTATTGAAACACAGATGTGCCTCAATTCAGAGAAGGCCCAGAGCAGCAAAGCTGTGAGTAAAATAGAATTGTACCTCATCTCTGGGTTCTCTTTAGCGATAGTAGGTGGTAGATGGAGACAGTAAAGGAACTTTAGTGGGAGATGTGGGTAAGGTATAAGGTAGCTTCTTGTTATTGTGGCTCCCTGGGTTAGGTGTGGCCATGCCAACAGTGACTGAAGTGAGAGTCAGAAAGCTGCCCCTAATGATCTTCCAGAGCTCTGAGACACCTTAACCAAGATGCCAATGAAAAGCAGGAAACCACGCCTGGGTTTGTCTATTAGACTAGGACTGTCCTAGTGTCCTGCTAGGTCTGAGGTAGAGAGCCGTGATGCAATGGTGTTAATAAATGGGAGCTGCACAATTCTGTAGCTGTGAGGATTTAGTTAAGACATAGTGATCGACTTTACTTTTTCCATCATCGAGTTAAGATTTTCTAATCCAATTCAGAGGATACATGGCATACTACTCAGATATGTATGCACATGCACACACATATACTAGTATGAACACACATGAACACACACACAATGTTTACTTCTATTCTAAAACAGTGACTATAGGATGGGTACAATTTATTTCAAGTGGTACTAAATGGTATAAAAATGTTGGAATCTTCACTTACTAACTTTTGAGTGGTGTAATCCAACCATTTAAGATGTTAACAGGTCATAAAATTTATTTTTACTTTGAGGTAAAGTTTCCTCACTATAGGATGACTGGTATTTTAAGCTAATTTTCATTTAAATAAGTCTAATTAGCCTTGAGCAGCTGGTATTTTTTTAAGAATCACAAACACTCAGAGTTGGCAGAAACCTTAAGGGTAAGTCAGAAAACAATGCTGGATGATTCAGTTCTCTCTAAGTTATCACAACAAAAATTCTCAACCAACTTTCCTTCCTTCCTCCCTCCCTCCTCCCTTCCTCCCTCCCTCCCTTCCTCCCTCCCTCCCTCCCTCCCTTCCTCCCTCCCTCCCTCCCTCCCTTCCTTCCTTCCTTCCTTCCTTCCTTCCTTCCTTCCTTCTTTCCTTCCTTCCTTCCTTTTTCTCTTTCCTATATTAATTTATTTAAATATTTGAGTGCCTATTATGTGTCAGAGACCTTCCTAAGTGATGCAGGCAGAAAAATTAATAAGATACTCTTATTGATTTTAAGGAACTCACAGTTTAGTAGAATTGACAGACATGCAAGCAGATCATTGTACTACAGTGTGAGCAATAATGGAAAAAATAAGAATGTGAAAGAAGCAAACAGTTCAGAGGAAAGAATAATTAACTCTTGTGTGTGGATGTGTGGGGGTGGGGCAGGGTTCAGACAAAGTTTTACAGAGGAAGAAATGCCCAGTCTGGGTTGTGAAGGGGTGAGGTTTACTAGAAGAACAAATAGATGGTGAAGTGGAAAGGGCAGAAAGAACAGCATAGTGAAAAGACAGAGAGATTACATAGCCTGGTATGTTACAAAAATTGAAAATAGTTTGTCATGGCTTATTGTAGGTGGGGTGAGGTAGGGAGCAGGAGAAGCCATGGCAGGAGAGAGAGTTCCTGAAGGACCTTGTGTGCCTGGTCAGAAAACCAGGTGTTGCAATTTGTTAGAAGATTTTAAGTCACCTGTCACTCTATATGAAAAATGTGCTTTAGAAACTTAACTTTAAACAGTTTTGAATTTATAAAGTTCTTATTTATAGTGAACTGAAATCTTTCTCACTACATCTTCTACCTCTTAGTCTTTATTCTTCCATGTGGCATCTTATAGAATAAATTTAATTGAATTCCCTGCGCATGCCTTTCAAATATTTAACAATTCTTATTGAGTTCTAGTGAGTCTTCTTTGGGTTAAACATTTTTAGTTCTCTTAACCGTTTATCCTCACAGAACTGTCTGCCTGAAGGAAGAGAGGTATTCACCCACTTTCTCTTGTCTCCCATTACTTGAGGGCCACATGTGGAAGGAAAGGGCTGTGAAGCATTGGTCAAGGCCCTGAAGCAAAGATTAGAAAGATGCACAGCATTCATTGAGGGGCACAGTCATCATGAGATAGATCTGCACTCATATACAGCTGTCACTGCAGGCTGCAATTGATATCACAGGTGGGCCAAGCGGATGTGACATGGGGCACCAGAGGCAAATGCTGCAGTAAAGGTCAAGGTTAAGTTGTTTCAACAGAGAACCTTCAAAACACAGTGGCCTAAACAAAACGGAAGTTTAATGTCTTATGTAAAGTCTGGCTAGTCTATGATGGCGGGGCTCCTCTGCTTGGCGAGGTCACTAAGGGACACAGGTTCCTTCCAACTTGTTGCTCTGCCATCTCCTAGGGCATTTCCAAGACGGCATGCTCAAAACTGCATTGTTGGTACATCTGTGTTCCATCTCATGGGAGGCAAGAAAAGAAGGTGTCCAATGCAAGCAGTTTCGTTTTAAACAAGTGAGGCAGAAATTGCACACTCCTTGGTGTCTTTATTCCATTGGCAAGAACATAATATGTCCAGGTTGGTTTGCCAGGGAAGTTTTGAAGTGTCTCCAGCTGAGAAGCTATGTATGTAGTAAGAAGAGGAGAACAGAATTTGAGGGGATAGCTAGCAAGTATATAACTTCATTCATATTGAATTTCCTGTCCAATAAATCTAGTCAGTTTTATGCATTTTAAAATTTAAATTAAAATCTATCCTGAAATAATAAAAACATCTCAAAAGGTTCAAACACAAACAAAGCTTTATGATTACCATTGTTTATTGCAAACAGCTAAAGGATTTCTTGGTTGGTTTCCATCGAGAACAGTATAGGGTGACTCTCCTATTACTATCGGTGCTGTTAAGGGCTAGTGAACCATGCCAAATGGGCTGAGAAGTTTGGGTGCTATTCTACAGGACTGTTGTCCATGCTTAGATTTCATTAAAATAAAAAGAATAATAGGAAATTCAAGGGTTTCAGGTAGAATATTTTTTGTCACATGTGCAAAATTTCAGAGCTACTACTTTTTGACAACCCAAGTTGTAAAGGAAAAATACATATGTGCCACTACTATCCTTGTACATCATTACTAATGAGGGCAGCTTCTGCCCTGTTAGTGGCATGTGTGTTTTACTTGGTTGGAATTGGTGTCCCAGCTGTATCGTGTTCCACAGTTATTTGTATCTCTATAATATGATGTTGTACACTGCAGTACACTGAGATATGTGAGACATAAGGAGACACAGACCTTTGTTCCTCTGTAAGAAGTATGTCTCTAAAGCCTTAATTGGGTGGTATGAAATGTTGATATTTTACCCCAACTTGACAGCCAAATCAATGTTATTGAAGGCAGCCTGTAGGCAATCATGACACTCTAAGGATTAATACCCTTAACCAATTTCAAAATGGTTGCCTCAAATCAGCAGGCAAGGTGTGTTGGTTTCCTAGATTCAAATCAAAGTATTTTTGAGGCATGGTTTAAGCTATTCATATAATGTATATAGCAGATCAGGTTTCTCAACTGACCACGATTGGCTCACTTCAAAACAAACTTCACTTATTACATCTGGTCCTTTATATCAATGAATGAGAATGCGGAAGTTTAGTCATGTTGTTGAACTTAGGCAAAATGGAGTTAATCAATAGTTGAGGTTTGTCAATGGGGAAAAAAAGGGGACATATGTAATACTTTCAACAAAAATGTTTTTAAAAAAGTATTTAAGGTTTGTATCCCAGATACAGAAGTAGAATGACCATGAGGGGAGCATATATGAGTGAAATGACTGTAGCAGAGATAGTACTCAACCAACATCCTTGTGATCGTTTCCTATCATTTCACACTTTGCCTTGCAGTTGGATCGGAGCCATGTAACTAGTTTTAGCTCATGGTTGGGAGCCGATGTGATGTGTGACTTTTCTGGGCTGAGCCAGTAAAGACTTTGTATGCTTTCTCTATTCCTTTTTACTACTGCTGCAGTGCCTTTGGAGGTCACCTGTTTCATATGGCATAGTTACTGAATGGAATAATGTGCTTTATACAAATGGCAAATAAATTAGTGGCATAGCCAACTTTATTCTGACTCATACAAAATTGCTTTAAATTATTCAAAGACCAGGCCAATTCACCATATTATCACTCTAGGTGATTGGAAAGGACATTCAAAATATCCACTCTTGTAAATGCTGCACAAAGCTATCAAAAGGAAAGGTTCATTTATATGAAAGTGTGCCAGGAAACTATAAATGCCAAGATGCCAACTTTGAGGGAAGATCATAATCCCGAGAAAAGCATGAAATCTGATCTTTAGTTTTCCAGTTACTATTGTCCTTGCTATATTTCTTCTTAGTGTCACGTGGTTCTAAACCATTCTGGAATCAAAAGTCAAGCTTATCCAATGGTTAATGATGGCATCTCTAATGGTTAATAAATTTAGACAGCTACTATCATACAGTAAGTTGACATCAAAATGCTTTCCATTGCATGTAGAATTAGTGGTGGATGTTGGACATCCACAATGATATATGAGGAAGAGATCACATCTAGCTGGAACTTATATTTAAATCTGTTTTATTCCTGGGGGTGAGCTGGAGGGGACTCACATTTCATCCCAGACAATGGTCATTATTTTTTAGCAGTTTTTTCTCTTCTCCTCTTACCGTAAAAAAGTGCAGAAAAGGGTTAATCAAATTTGTAGAAACAAATTATTTTGGGCTGATTTATTTTAAATTAGAAATTTGTATTAAAATGTTCAACTGTAGCATATTAAGGAAAGTAATTATTGTAAACATAACCTTGGCTCATGAGAAGTAATGAAATGGCAGTCCCAGATTCAGTTTATTCATGTATCCAAATCTTTTGAAATTCTCATGCATTTTAGGTAACTCTATTTTATGTCTTTATATTTAACTTATTCCAGAAGGGCTTTGTTAGAAAATCCTATATAAGATCAAGAATATGAGCTCATGACATTAATATGGTCACAAGATGAAAATACAACTTTATGATGTAGTCACCCCCCTGCTTTTATCTGCACAAAAATGGGAAGCAATAGAACATCCACAACAGAAGAAATGATATCATTTTATCTACTAAAGAAGCACAGCTGACTGATAACCTGGTTTGATAATATGCTAATAAAATTGGCTTGCATGGCATAAAATCAGATTGGCTATAAACTGATCCCTGACAGAAAGAGAAATGGTATATAAGACTGATATCTATTGGATAATTTTTCATTTAATGAGTGGTTCACTAAAATAAAAATTAAAATGAAATAACTTTCAATACTGGCTCCTAGGAGAGTTTATCCAGACAACAGGGTGCCAAGTTCCAGATCAAGGGAACTTTATATCTAGTTATTTCCCATCCAAAAATAGCATCTTCTCTTTCAAGAAAAGACATAGCTTTTATTTTTTGCCTTTATCTTCCTTCTCTTGTTTATTTAATTTACTTTTTTTAAGCATATGTAATGTATTCATTTTGGGTTACAGATGTCACTGAATTGTCTACAGACTCAACGAGTAGATAATTTGAACTTGATTTTTCATCTACATAGAAGACTGTGGGATTATAAGAATCATGTAATAGGGATAATTTTGTGATTCTAATTACAGTTTTTAGTTTGGGTTGTTAAAACTTGCAATTTTCCTTTACTCTGGATTCAGACTTTCACAGGCATTGCATGTGGTTTTTGGTTCCCTAAGCAAAGGCAGACAATGTCTTTTGGATTTGGAGTGTCCTTAACTTTTCCAAATTTAATTCTTTACATCTTATGCTTAGAGAAGTTTGAGAGATGATAATGAAACATTCTTTTTCTTTTTCAAACTTACCTGGAAACATAAACCCATTGCAGGGGTGAAATGCAGTCAGTTTTGTGAGAATGTAGGCAATGGCACAAAACTAGCAAGTGGGTCAAAATTTATGATGGTGAAGTGTCTAATGAGGGTCTGACTCAATTTCGCTGGGCTGTCCATTATTAATGATATTTGTTGGGCTCTGAGTGATTGTGTACTTCTAGGATTCATTGCTTTACCAGAGCTTCTCAACTTCAGCATTATTGATATCTGGACTGGATAATTCTTTGTAGTGGGCTGTCCTGTACATTGTAGGGTCTTTAGTACCCTGTCCTCTACCCACTAGATGCCTGTAGCACCTCTCTCCCTAGTTGTAACGACAAGAATATCTCTAGACATTGTAAAATGTCTCCTGGGAAGGGGGACAAAATTGCCCCGGTTGAGAACCACTGCTTTAGTGCAAAAGACCTGGCAGTTGAAAAATTTGTTGGAATGCTGGGTAACGGGGTGGGGGAGGGATTGAGCAAAAAAGAAAAAAACAAAACTCGTGGACATGGACAACACCATGATGATTGCCAGGGGGAGAGGAGATAGGACAGGTAGAAGAGAGAAAAAGGGAAATAAATGGTGATGGATGGATACTTGATTTGGGGTGTTGAACACATAGTACAGTATACAGATGATGTAGAATTGTGCACCTGAAACCGATATAATTTTATTAACCAATGTCATCCCAATAAGTTCAATAAAAAGGAAAAAAAACACAGAAAAAATTGTTTTCTGCCAAAGAATGGCAAACTTGGCATATTTGACACCTGGAAAATATAACTTTTAATATCTCCCTCCTCTATACGACAAAATCATTTTTTGTAATTATACTGAAGTGAAATTACTGGCTGAGAGAATTTTCTTTTAATAATTATCACTTAGACATTTTAAATTTGTATGTGTAATTATGTCAGTAAAATATTTAAAAATAAAATGAACATTACAATTCAAAAATAAAAAAGTAATAGATTAATGCTTTCCCCCCTGTTTTATTGAGATATGATTGTATATAGCACCGCGTAGGTTTAAGCTATACAGCATAATGATTGGCTTATATTGTGAAATGATTACCACAATTAGTTTAGTTAACATCCTATATAATAAAGAGGTAATATGCAAATTGACCGCCACACCCTCACACAAGATGGCTGCCCCCATGTGGTCACAAGATGGCCACCACAAGATGGCCAGCAGGGGAGAGCAGTTGTGGGCAATCAGGCCAGCAGGCAACGGCAGTTAGGGGCAACTGGGCCTGCAGGGGAGGGCAGTTGGGGGTGACCAGGCCTGCAGGGGAGGGCAGTTGGGGGTACCAGGCCTGCAGGGGAGGGCAGTTGGGGGTGACCAGGCTGGCAGGGGAGGGCAGTTGGGGGAGACCAGGCCAGCAGGGGAGGGCAATTGGGGGCCTAAACCAGCAGTCGGACATCCCCTGGGGGGTCCCTGATTGGAGAGGGTGCAGGCTGGGCTGAGGGACCCCCTCCCCCCCAGTGCATGAATTTCATGGACCGGGCCTCTAGTCATCTTATATAGCTCCAAAAAAGGAAAAGTTTCATTTATTTATTTATTTATTCATTCATTCATTCATTTATTTATTTAAATGGAAAGTTTCCTTTCTATTATTTAAATGCAGGAATATGCAGAAGCACAAGGGTTGGAGATGTAAACTCTACCAAAGGTGTGCTCAAATGATTTTAAACTATTATGAACTTCTTGAAATGAATGCACGTAGAGAGATACATGTGTGTCAGAGGTCAAGTTTGTAACTGAAAGTTCTTCAAGTTAATTTCCATGTCAATTATAATGTTTATTATGAAGTAATAGAAATAAGCATTATTATTAAAAATAATAAAATATATATTATTAAATCTTAATGGTAATCATTGCAATTGTTTTGAATTTAGACCAGTAGTTCACAATGAGGGTTGATTTTGCTTTCCAGGGGACATTTGGTAAAGTTGAGAGGCATTTTTTGTTGTTATAACTGGGGAGGAAGGTGCAACTGCATGTAGTGGGTAGTGGCCAGGGATGCTGTTAAACATCCTACAATGGACAGAACAGCCCCCATCACAAGCAGGAATTCCCAGCTCAAGATATCATAGTGCTGAGGATGAGAAACTCTGACTCAAACCGATCAAAGAGTTTTTTCCCCAGAGAAGTATTTTATCCCTGACACTGTTTAAAATGCAGGTGCATGGTGATAATAAAAAGCAGACTGAATTTTAGTCTGTTTTATTACTATTTATACATTTTCTACAAACAATCCACCCTTTATATTTTGTGTCTGGAGCAGACTGCTTTCACTGCCCTGGCTTGGATGGGATGCCCAATATAGCAAAAGCCAAGGCATAGTTATTTATGTGGTTGTCAGAGGCCTCACTAAAGTATTCAATGCCATAACAGAACTGGACTTTTGAAGCTTCTGAGAAAAATTGGCAGCTCTGAAAATTTTTCCAATATGCTAAGGTTAATCTGTGATGAGATGTGTCATGCTTTTGTGCTATGGAGTTTGGCTGACCCCAAATGTTAAGAACATATTTAAAAATGGAACTTTTTTTTTTTTTTTAAATCAAGGAAGGTAGAAGGTGGGCGGCAGTGTTGGTAAGAAACATTCACACTAATTGACTAGATCAAGTTCAGTGAACACATATAAATCAAGAAAAAGAAAACATCACAGATAAAAGCAGGCAGTTTGACATAGGGTGCCAGATATGGATTTTACCAATTGGTTTGCTTATTATTTTGTTTCTGTTTTATGTTAACTGGATCAGCCAAGACTACAAAAGATTTTGTCCAGAGTATGCTAAAGATGGTAAATCAAAACCAAATGTATGAACTCTTATCTGATAAATTCCCATGTATGAAACAGAATTCATCCTCTGGAGATGGTACACTTATTCTCATTTCTATGTTTTTATTCTGTTTCTGTTTCTTTGGACACCCAGTTCACCTTTCCACTAGAGAAAGAAGCAAATAGGATATTTTTCTCATGACCTAGTTTGACTCAGATTTTAGTTGTTTATGCAACTTCCATTCTCTTGTTTTTGTTTAATTTTGATATACTTTTAGGATTTTCTGTGTGGGATTACACCTGCCCAATTCTCAGGACTCCCTCCTCCCCTCAAGTGACGAGCTTGTGAACCAGGCTTGACCACTAAGAGCATTGCCTTCTCTTGGCTGCAATGATTGGTTCATAGATAATAACAGGACCCAAACAGAATGAATTAGAGGTAGATAACATCTTCTCATGGGGCTTCCTGAAAGAGTTAAACCTAGAGTTGCTGGTAGCCATCTTGCTACCAGGAAAGGAGGGTCTTCCTAAAATAGAACCAATAGGGAGGAAAGTAGAGTTGACGGATAGAGAGGGGGAGGAGAGTGGGGCAATTACTTTGTTTGGATTCCCCGGATGCATTTGTATCTAATGTATACACCTGAGCTTTCCAGTTACATAAATCAATAAGTAGCTGGTGTTGGTTTTCTGTCAACTGTAACATAGTTCATGACTACTCTCATCACTTTCTTTCCAAAGTCTTTCTTGAACATTTTACTTCATGTAATTCTTTCTCTGCTCTGAATTTTCATGGGATTTTAAGTTTCTATTATATAATCCCACACTTGATTACATACTATCTTTTATTGTTCTCTACTTATTAAACTTATGTAAATCTCTTCTCCCCAATTTTACTTTAATAATAGAAATATATTCATGGTTTAGAAATTCATTTTGCATTTAACATTTTAATTAATTTATAAATTTATTGAGGAAAGATATTTTGCATCATATTTCTTATGTATTTTCTACAGTACTCAGCGTAAGACGGTCATATAATGGGTACATAAGTACTGAATTAATTCAAAATTTTGTTCATAGCTATGTTTCTGATTTGTGAGCATCTGAGAAACTTTGAATGTAACAAGCTACAAGCATCACACATGTTTCTAGAGATAGTAATCTTGAACTTTACAAAAACAGACAAATGCAATTCATCATGAAGTAATTTGCAGACAAAGAGCAGGGACAATTCTCTAGAATGAACCTTCCATATTTTTCTTTGTGCACACCACTATCTAACCCAATACAAGGAAAATAATAGATGCACAATACAAATTTATTAGGTGAATTTATACATTGCTTATAACGTGTTATCTGCAACAATAGAAATGTTCTGTAGTTTGTGCTGTCCAATATGGTAGCCACATGTGGCTATTGAGCACTTGAAATGCTGCTAGAGTGACTGAGCAACTGAAGATTTATTTTATTTAATTTTAATTAGCTTAAATTTAAATAGTCACATTTGCCTAGTGGCTACTGTGTTGTACACTGTGGATTTATAAGCTCAAGGAAGTAGCCTACACAACCCAACCCACATATATCTTTGGAAATACACATTGAAGAAGCCATTACAGATTTGGTTTTTTGGAAGCAAACCTAAATTATAGTGATAGTCAAAGCAATGTGGAAGTCTTTAAAAAACCCAGCTTAAATATCACTTCTTTTGTGAAGCCTTCCTTGATTCTGACTCCTACCCCATCTTCACCCTCACTAGGTCAGAATTAATAAATTATTGATTATTTCCAATGGTCATTTGTTCATACAATTATAATCAATTTTGCTAAACTGTACTATAACAAGTTTTACTTATGCCTCATTAATAAGCTACATTTACTGCTTTTTGCGGACACAGACCATGTCTTATTCTTCTTTACTCACTCAAAAGTACTTCTTAAGTTCTTACTGTGCCAGAGCTTACAGTCTAAGAGGCAAAACAGATCTTAAATATATTTGAAAAATAAAATGTAATAAACATTACATGCTATGGACTGATTTGTGTACTAAATTTTTTTGCGTTGGTGCCCTAATCCCCAATGTGGCAATATTTGGAGCTAGGGCCTATAAGAAGGAAATAAGAGTTAAATGAGGTGATAGAGTGGAGCCTTAAACTGATAGGATTGGTGTCCTTATAAAAAGAGGATAAGACACCAGAGCTCTCTCTCTCCAAGTGCACGTATAATGAAGTCATGTGGTAACAGAGAAATGGTGGCCACCTACAAGCCAAGAAAAGAGACCTCAGAATGAAACCTACCTTGCTGGCACCTTGATCTTGGATTTCCCGGCCTCCACAACTGGGAGAAAAAACCCACAAACATTCCGTTGTTTAAGCCAACCAGTCTTTGGTATTTTGTTATGACAGTCCCAGCAGACTAATACATTACAATTGGGATATGTATTAACGTCTTATGAAGGCATAAAGCAAGGCAACCTAACAGGACATTGCACAATTCACCATGTGAACCCTATGACACTACACTAAGGTGACTTGTAAGCTCAGATCCAAGGAAGGCCAGGAGTTAGCCTAATGAGAGATTATTGAGAGGCAAAGTGAGTGACACCATGTGGAGCACCTGGGGAAGTGAAATAAATTTGGTATGTCTGGAACCTAAGTGGGAAATGGTGCAGGATGAAGATGAAGTTCGTGTAGGATCATGGAAGCCAAGGTAAGGTATATTGAGACTTTATCTTAGAGCCTCCAAAATGAAGCCATTTGAAACATTTTAAGCAGCAGAGTGAGTGGCACATTAAATTTTTGTTTTGGAAAGCTGACTTCGGTTGCAGAGTGAAGACAAGGTTGGAAGAAAGCCATTCTAAAGGCAGGGAAACCTTTTAGAAAGCTGTTGCAGTTGTCCAGATGAAAGATGATAATGGCTTGGAGCAGAGTTTTTACATCCCTAAGGCCTAGTGCAGTACCCAGGACATAACAGGTGCTCAATGAATGAGAAAAAGCAGTTTGAATAAAAATACAAAGATCAATAAATTCTTTGTTTATATGACAAAAATAAGAACAGAAACTAGAAAAAGAAACAGCATCTTTCAGGATCTGCATGATACTAACGGATATATCAACATCACATTTCAGATGAACAAAACAAAGAAAAAATTTTGGTTCTCACTACTAATTTTGGTCATATCCAATCCAAAAGAAAACTATTTGCCAATGACATCATCTTAGAAAATGAATGAGATTAGCAGAGCACTGATAAATAAGACAAAAATATGTAAAAGCTGACCACTGCATTTTGGGTCTAAACAAGATTTTCATGTTAATTGAAACCAAATGAAATTCTGACTTATAGTCTATATTTTAGGAATTGAAGGTATATTTTCTCAAGGCCAAGAATTCAGAGAATTACCCTACAAAATTTGTTGATTTCCATTTTCCTCTAAAGTACGATGTTAATATGTGGGAAAATTTAGGTCAGTAAAAACCATATCAGAAAAAAACCCGAAACTATTGAAATTACCTGCTCTAATAAAGAAATAGATTTATAAAACTTTAAGAACTTGGGTCCCAATATGTAATGAATAGCTTAGGTTTTATCTTGACCAGAAGCAAAGAGGTTGACAAATTGACTTATTTAGATATCTTTTTTACCCATTTAATTGTCTTCTTACTCTCTTAAGTATTGCCTCCACTTCTAAGAGGCTAGCTTTATTAAATGTCCATTTTTCCAGTCATCTGTCTCTAACTTCTAACTTTTAAGCCTTGTTCTACCAGATATCTGGAATATCATTCTAGCCCCAATTCAACAAGCTGTTTCTTTACCATCAAAAAATTCTGCAAATTCCAAGAACTTACCACAATTCAGTTTTCATATATTTCATTTTTGGATTTGTTTAGTTCTTCTTTCTATTTTTATATATGTTCTTTATATTTATTTGCATTACTTTGTTTTGATTATATATTTCTGTGGACCAGAGGCAATGTAACTTTGTTTTACCTTGGGTAGCACCTGATAAACATTCCTATAAAGAGCGCATATGAGTGCTGTACACACTGTGTGCGCGCGCGTGTGTGTGTGCGTGTGTAATTCCTATAAACCTGAAAATATCTATATTTTCTTTCAGGTGTATATTCAGACTCAAACTTCTACATGAGCAGATGTATAATGAAGATCCTGAAAACATACATTTTGATTTTAGGATGACTTCAGGGAATATCATTGTTGGCTTGGGCTATTACTGTGATCATAAACAAATAGCATGACTTAATGTAACCAACTTTCTGAAACCAAAATGGAAAAAAAAATACAATACCCTCTGCCATTACATATCTCCTTTCAGTTCAAATTAATATACATTCCATTTTCATTACAACAGAGAGAAGTGGAAAGAATGGGTCTCTCATAGCCACAAATCAATATAAACCCTGATCAATGGATGTGAAGTTCCTCTGGATATTTGAAATATTTTTATGCATTTGGCACACTGTATAGCAGGAAGCAATCCATTAGGTTTTCAAAAGCGGAAAGCCAACAAAGATAGGCTAGATGTCAAATTCTCACAGCTCTCATACTCCTGGTACGAGAACTGGCTTTTCTATTTGCCACTTCCAGTTACCAAAATGTAGAAAAATTAGAAAGTCTCTCTCTCTCTCTTATTTGATCTCTTACATGCATTTCCCATGAATCTCTGCCTTAGTTTTCTACTGCCTGAAAAATGAAAGTACTCATATTGATCCAGAAGTGTTATGATGATTAATCATTTGAAATCTGAAACTAGAGAAACCTCAGACACCCTAGAGCCATTCCTGCAACCTCTGTCCTATGCCAGAAAGCAGCCGCCGGATGGATATGCAGCTAAACTGGGCCTGATGGGCGAAGCAGCTTCTTTTCCTGTGGAGGACTGACTCTCCTTCCTCACAGGTGGCTTCATTGTGAGGCCGTGATTAGGCACCAGCTGCAGCTGCCACACTCTATCATATTAAAGCTAAATGAGACATCGTAGCATAACATGAATTACTGACACATTTTTGAGTCTATTCCTAACCTATGACCAAGATTTATGGCTAACACAACTACAAATCACAAGGTGACTTCTTTACTCGGAAACTTGTACTGAAATATTAGGCCATAGCCGGTCTGTGAAACAAAAGCCTTGTAATTACCTGCTCGCCAGGGATGAGTAACAATTTATGCCAAGTGAGAAAAATAGCAAACTCATGGGAAAGCAGTTGCCTTTCTTGTTAAGGCTATATGGTCATATTTAGTGTCTGAAACAAAAGATTAGGATCTTTGATTGTGAGCCAGGCCCTAGAAATACTGTGCAGTGGCATCGTTTTATGGCGGGTGATGCAGACCGCTAGGGGCTCAGAGATACTATATTCCCTTCTGGAGATTACCCTCTTTGAACTCATTGTGCTACCATGTTTATCTACTAAGAAATGCAACTGTGAAAAAAAGAAGGATCTCTTCCCCTGTAAGACAGCATGGAGGGACCTGGAGACTGTTATACGAAGCGAAATAAATCAATTAGAGAAAGACAAATATCACATGATCTCACTTATATGTGGAACCTAATGAACAAAATAACTAACAAAAAATGTCCAGAGGTATGGATGCATGGAACAGACTGACAGACCTTAGAGGCAGAGGGGAAGGTTTAGAGGGGAGGGGACAGGAAGAGATTAAAGAACATATATGCATAACCCAGGGACACAGACGATGGCATGGGGAAGGCCTGGGGTGGGGCAGGAGTTGGGTGGAGGGGCCAAAAAGGGAGAAAATGGGAGACAGCTAGTACTGTCAGCAACCGCTGAGCTACACTGGCTGGGCAAGACTGGTTCTTAAAAACGCTGCTGGGGTATGAGAGAGATAGATGAAGAAGGCCTGGTGGGTTAAAACATGATAGACTCTTTCAGTCGAGGGAAAGACGTGCTACAGTATATAGTCCTGCCAGGAGGAGAGCTCAGAAAGTTCAGAAGAGATTATTAAAGATTTGTGCCTTGAAAAATTGAGTCAATTGTTCCACTGGGAATGCGGAGGGAAAGAACAGATGATATTAAACTTCAACATTCAGAAGAATTATTTTAGTTCTATATTATCCTGTAATTATTACAGCTCTGCAGGTCTCTACTTGTTCTGCAGCATCCTACATTTTTGCTGAATGGTTTAGCACATCTGCAGTAAGAAAACGTGTAAAAGGGAAAAACTCAATGAATTTAATAATCTGTGGTTGGCTCGACTGCCTTAGGAGAGGATTCTAAAAATGTATAAATTATTTCAGGGTCACTTAAACTGCAAGCAAAGACTGTAGCTATTGGTTAGAGTAATGAAGGTTGACGCTCACCCCAAAATGACACACACCCTGCCCCCACCTAGAAAAAAATGAAAGGTATGCAGCTCTGGCAGCATACATTTCTTTATAAAGTGCTTAGAGAGCAGAATATCAAGAAACTATGGGCAGTTATACTCTGGTGAGCAAAACTCAGTGAGAAAGTTTTTTCTGAGGCTATAGGAGTTTTCCCTTGGTGCTCTTTTAATCTGTATGTGAATCCCCCCACCCCCAATCTTCCAAGGTCAGTGTGACTGGGTGTTGCACCGCACAGGTTCTCAAAACTGGTATCCTTCGTGCTGGGGAGTGGGTGGGATATTCTACAAGGGAACTCAGCCTTGAAGGTTCAGATGGAAGTATCCTGGGACCACTTAGGAAAAAAAGGGTGCATAGAATTCTGGGGGAGTGGCTCTGTTGGATAGATTTGTCGGTTGTTTTTCTTTTAAATATATTTTTATTGATTTCAGAGAGGCAGGAAGAGGGAGAGAGAGATAGAAACATCAGTGATGGAGAGAGAATCATTGACTGGCTGCCTCCTGCATACTCCCAACTGGGGATCGAGCCCGCAACCTGGGCACGTGCCCTTGCCCAGAATCGAACCTGGGACCTTTTAGTCCGCAGGTCGATGCTCTATCCACTGAGCCAAACCAGCTAGGGCTGTGGGGTTTGTTTGTGTTTTTTTTTTTTTTTTTTTTTTGTCCACACTTCAGTGTAGCATAGGAAAGCACTGTGGGTACAAACCCTTCAAGCTCTCTACCTTTGAAATCCAGAATCACCGTATTGAACTTAGCATGGCAATTTGATCTATTTGTGCATGCCAGATTGTATGGGAATGAAATATCTGCTCTGTTCAATTTCTGTCTGGGCTGCCTATGTGGCAGGTTGGTATGACAGAGACTCAAGCAATCTGGGACCACCCTTCCCAGGACTGTCTTAATGAATTAGAAAGAGCAAGTCATTTGCTTCTGTTTGCGTCTACTATGCACATCTCAATACAGCCATTGGGAGGGAGGATCATTTGTTCAAACAAAGAATGAATAATGGTCTTTAATGCTTTAGATGCTTCTTAGAAATGCAACTGAGTATTCATCCTGCAATGCTTCTTTCTGCCTCCTCTCTAAAAAACCACTCTGCTTCCCTGGAAATCAATTTTATTTGAATATGAGACCATCTTGAGGTGAATATTATGACGGCAGTAAGCTTACTATATCTGAATGACTGTTCTGCACTTCCTCTTCAAGAAAAAAAAAATTCAGATTAACTGTAATACAACCTCCAGTCAGCTCTACTGTCACAAACAGAGGGGAAAATGAGCTCTTATTGCCTGACTAGCTTTCTGTTGCAGAGGTTAGACTTTTATTGAATTGAGATCATTTCAAATTAACAGGAGAGATTTGAAATAACCAAATTGGGCCAGTTTTTCATCTTCTCATAAACCCCGTGGAAGTATTTTTGTAAGAGAGTGCAACACTAGGTTTAACTTGAAAATGTTTTAATATTTCTATTATATACATTGTTTCAGCAGGTTAAGTTCAAGAGCAAAATTTCAGTGTTATTCATTCCTTTTTTCTTACCTTGCAGAGATCTTTAATTTCTCTAACTATGGTCCCATTTTCCACTTAGGCCCCTTAAGGCAGCCTGGCTTTTTAATGTAATGGTCATCTTCATATCTTAATAAAACAAAAATTGAATTATATGCATTACTGGGCAAGAATGACATGACTATTGCTAGCATATGTAAGGTGCAAAAACCTGGGGGAGAATACTATTCAATTTAAGTTCCACTTGAACACACTGCAGTGCACTGGAAATGAGTTCAGTCTTAATGGCCTTGAAAAAGGTAGAAGCAGGGAAAGGTGGAGATCACCGATTTTAACCTAATTAAAAAGACCTGATAAAAATGCTAGAAAGCCAGATGGTAAAGTCAATTTCTTAGTACTGTGCCAGGCCAAGGACAGAATATGTATAACAGTTGAAATTCTACAAGGATAGACTGATAATATCAACAGTGAAACCAAAAGGATTTTTATTAACATGGTTAGACTTTTCTTTTTTAAAAAAAAGCTAATTATTTTATTTTTAAAGTATTTTTATTGATTTCAGAGAGGAAGGGAGAGGGAGAGAGAGAGATAGAAACATCAATGATGAAAATCATTGATCAGCTGCCTCCTGCACGCCACACACTGGGGATCGAGCCCGCAGGTTGCCCATGTGCCCTTGGTCAGAATCGAACCAAGGACCCTTCAGTCCGCAGGCCGACACTCTATCCACTGAGCCAAACCAGCTAGGGCTAGACTTTACTTTTTAAACTCTTTCATGCTTCTGTATCTAAGTGGAAACAAAAAATATGTAAAGTCTCTATTTTAATTAAATTCTAAAACTCACAAGATCTTCAAGTATTTGGTTACTATTGAATATCTCCAACACTAATTTGAAAACTAAATACTAGCATCTTTAGAATATAATAGTAAATAGTGGAATGGAAATTCATCACATTATGGTAGTTAGCATTCCTTGAGAGAATTGTTCTTTTTTTTAAAAAGTTGAGCAATTGATTACTTGAAAACAACAGTTGAACTAAAGCACTTAAAGAAAGAGCATCCAAATTTAGGCCACTTTTGGTTACTGAAAATCCAAACATTTAGATATCAGAAATTTCATCTGATTACACAACATTAGGTGGACCTAGCTTGAATATTTTTATTGCCATGACTTTAAGCAATATGTCTACATAAACCAAAAGTAGTTAAATCCGAAAATTTTTTCATCCAAGTCATTTTTTTCTCCTCTATGTGATGTTGCAATGAAGGATGAGTATGCCTCTCAATAAATACTCAAATAAGGACTTGTATGTATCCCAGTGGGTACTCCCAAATACTCAAGTATTTATCTGTATATGTTGAGTGCTATTAAAAATTTAAATGGAATTTGGAACTGGGTGAGCTACATCTTGAACTGCTTTAATAGAAAATAGGAGGAAAGTTTAAAAAGTATCCAGTGATAAAGAGAAGGAGAATGGGGGTTGAAGAGTGAGGAAAAGGCATTTTCACTGTTGCCTAATTTTGCCACCAGAAATGAACTTTTGAGCATTAACTTTTTCAGCCCCTTTGTTCTTCTGTGATGTAACTGGGTAATTTATAGGTAACTAAGGCTTCTACAAGTGCCAGAAGAGAGTAAATAGACCTGCTTTTCCCGGTGAGCAGCAAACAGTAATGCCTTGGATTTACAGTCTTCCTTTTCCAAAGAGCTCAGGGGGAAGACATTTTGTCACCCAATTCATCTCAAATAGTGAAGAGCCTTTAACAAGAAGTTTAGGTGGTGTCAGGGACAAGGCTAATGAGGTTTGTTGAATCTCAGGTTTTGTCAAATGGGATGTTAGCTCTCTGCCTTCACATAGGACTCACTTCGTATCACAGTCTCTGAAATCTTTCATAAATTCTACCAGGGCAATTTGTTTTATGGACTATTGTCAAGCGATGTATTTGCCATCCTAGCATTCCCAGGACTGCATTAATTACTGAACAAATAACCTTTAGAAGCTATTTTACACCTGAGGCATACACATGGCAGACGAAAGCACTTGGGATGTTCTTCATGGATGCTGGAGAAATGGAGACTTTACTCTTTTCGTTGGCAGGCATTATCTTGGCCAAAATACTGTTTTCTCACTCCGTTTGTTTCTCTGGTGGTATATCTCGTTTTTAATCTTCCAGTTCTTTCTGGTGAATACCTGGATTGCATTTATATAATGTTTAGGCCTTTATTTGAACTTGCATATTTGACACTATTTTCACAAAAAGCATTCCCCCAGATATCCAATAATAGAATTTTGACTAAAAAAAACTGTTAATCACACAAAGGCTAAAATGTTATGCAGCCATTATTCTGTTTTTTTTTAATCAACTGTATAAATCATAATTAACACATAATAAATGACATCTATTAAAATTGCATAATTTGATGAGTTTTGACAGGTATATACATGCATGAAAACATTACCACAATCGAGAGACATACCGTTTTCATCACTATCAAAAGATTGCTCAGGCCACTTTGCAATCCATTACACATTCTGCATGATGATCTGGTTTCTGACCCTCCAGATTAGTTGTATTTTCTATAGTGTCATACAAATGGAAAAATATGGTATATACTCTTATTGGATAGTTTCTTTCATTTAGCATTATTTTCTGATTCACTCATTTTGTCATGTCTATTAATAGTTCATCCCTTTTCATTGCTGAGTGTTATTCTATTATATGGATACTAGAGGCCCGGTGCACGAAATTTGTGCATGGGTGAGGTCCCTAGGCCTGGTGGGCAATAAGGGCCAATCAGAGCCAGGCTGATCGGGGCCCGAAGGCCCCAGAGGAATCAGGAGAGGAGGTGACTGTCACCAGGCTGGGCACAGTAGGAACAGATGTCAGACGCCAATGCTTCCCTGGGCTCCCTGCCACCCCACGGTTCCCCACCTCCCCGCCCCTTCCCTCGGTGCCATGCTGCCACTGGGGCCTGCTGGCCGGGGGAGGGATGGGGGGAGTGGCCGGATTGGGGGAACGGAGCCTGCTGGCCAGGCGGAGGGACTGAGAGGTGGTCAATGCACCTCATAGTGACTGGTCGATCAGTCGTTCTGGTCGTGACACCATTATGGTCGCAGGCCTTTTATTGTATAGGATACCAATATTTGTTTATTGACTTGTTGAAGGACATTTGGGTTGTTTCAGATTTGGGTCTATTACAAATAAAGTGGCTATTAACATTTATGTACAGGTTTTTGTATGTTCATTTTTCTTGGGTAAATAAGAGTGAAATGGCTGAGGTTTATAGTAGGTGTATGAGTATATATTTAAGAATCTGTCAAACTTCCAAAAAATGTACTATTTTTACATTCCCTCCGATAATGTATTAGAATGCCAATTGCTCCATGTCCTCACCAAAACTTGGGATGCTTTTAGTGTTAGTCATTTTTAGTGTTTCTAGTTGGTATTATATTATCACTTTAATTTGCATTTCCCTGATGAGTGATGGGTTGTGCATCTATACATGTTATTATTAGCCCATTTGTGTATTTCTTTTGTCAAGTGTCAGTTCATATATTTTGTTAATTTTTAATTTTTTCCAGGGGGTCATTTTATTATTGAGTTGTAAGAACTCTTTATATAATTTGAATCAAGTCCTTTGTCAGGGGAAAGTACTGCAAGATATTTTCTCCAAGTTTGTGACTTGTATTTTTATTTTATTTATTTATTTTTAAAATATATTTTATTGATTTCAAAGTAGAAGGGAGAGGGAGAGAGAGATAGAAACATCAATGATGAGAGAGAATCATTGATCAGCTGCCTCCTGCATTCCCCACACTGCAGATTGAGCCCACAACTCAGGCATGTGCCCTGACCAGGAATGGAACTGTCACCTCCTGGTTCATTGGTTGACACTCAACCACTGAGCCATGCTGGCTGGGCTATGATTATCTTCTTAAATGTGTCCTTTTAAGAGCAAATTTTTTAAGTTTGAAAAAGTTTAATTTGATAATTTTTCTCTTTTATGTGACTTGTCAAAAAATTGTGCCTACCCCAAAGTCATAAAATTTTTCTCTTATATTTCTTTCTAAAACATTTTACTTTTAGTTTTTATATTGAGGTCTATGATACATTTTGAATGAATTTATGAATATGGGTTGAGATAAGAGTCAATATTATTTTTTTCAATATAGATATCCAGTTTTAATATTATTTATTGAGAAGATTTTTCATTCTCCACTGACTTGCCTTGACATTTTAATTGAAAAATATTTTGACCATGTATTTGGGCTTATATCTGCACTATTATTTGTTCTTTGATCAATACATATGTCTTTCCTTTCCTTCATATCACACTTGGTTACTACTGTTTTATAGTACGTCTTGAAATCAGGTAGGTTTTAAAAAATTGTTCTTTTTAAAAATTGCTTTGGTGCCTGGCAGTTGGTTGGAACTTTTTCCTGTGCACCAAATGTTGCCAGTTCAATTCCCAGTCAAGACGCATACTTGGATCTTGAGTTTGATCTCTGGTCAAGTCGGGGTATGTATATATCTCTTTCACATCGATGTGTTTGTTTGTTTTTTCTTTCTCTCTCTCTCCCTTCCTCTCTCTCTAAGAGAGATTGTCCATGGGTGAAGATTAAAAAGAAAATTCTCTGGCAATTTTAGGTCACTTGTATTTCCATATACATTTGAAATCAACTTGAAAATTTCTACACAAAATCCCTGTGGAATTTTTATTTGGATTCTGTTAAATCTACAGATTAATTTGTGGAAATTGACATCTTAACAACCTTGAATTTTCTAGTCTATGACCATGACTTCCTCCTGATATGTCTTTAATTTCTGTCAGCAATGTTTTGTAGTTTTCAGTGAGGAGAACTTCCATGTTTGTTTGTTTTTTCCCCTTTAAGGTTTTTTTTCCTACATTTATACTTTAGGAACAGGGCTATTATCAAATAATTTTAAAAATATTATTTTCCTCTCATTTGCCAGGATATAAAAATATAATTGAGTTTTGGATATATACTTTGTATCCTGTGATCTTGCTAGATTCATTTTCTAGTTCTATTAATTGTTTTATAAATTCTGTAGTATTTTCTACATAAATAATCATGCCACCTGGAAATAGAGACCATTTTGTTTCTTTCTTTCTAATCTTAATGTCTTCTATTTCTTTTTCTTGCCTTATTGCAATAGATAAGACTATCATTGTAACACTAGGTGAAAGTGTTTAAAGTTTATCATTAGGTATTTTGTTTAGCTCTTTCCCCCCCCCCCCTTTTAATAGGTGCCATTAATCAGATTGAAGAACTTTTTTCTATTCTTAGTTTTCTGTGAATTTCTTTTTATTTTTAATCATGAATGGTTTCTACATCTATTGAAATAATCATATGTCTTTCTTGTTTTTAGAAGGGGAGTGGTTTAAATAAATATTGGGTGATATTGGTGAAGTGGAAGAAATATTCCAATATTTTGTGGTTATGAAATTTTAGTCCTTGAATTCAAGAAGGTAATTTTGTTAATGTGGTGAATTGATTTTTTTTTAATATATTTTATTGATTTTTTACAGAGAGGAAGAGAGAGGGATAGAGAGTTAGAAACATCGATCAGCTGCCTCTTGCACACCCCCTACTGGGGATGTGCCCTCAACCAAGGTACATGCCCTTGACCGGAATCGAACCTGGGACCCTTGAGTCCGCAGGCCAACGCTCTATCCACTGAGCCAAACCGGTTTCGGCTGAATTGATTTTTTTTAAATGTCAAAACAACCCTACATTCCTGGGATAAAGCAAACTTAGTTATTATGTTACCTTTTACTTGGATTCTGTTTATTAATATTTTATTAAGAATTTTTGCATTTACTTTCATGGCAGATATTGGTCTTTGTCAGGTTTTGGTAATTGATTATCAAAGTAACTCTGGCTTTATGAAACTATTTGGCAGGAGATCCCTCAATCTCTATGTTCTGAAAAATATATTTTATGTTGTCAAATTTGGTAAGTTATATATTCAAGAATTTGCCCATTTAAAGTAAGTTACTGAAATTGTTAAAATAAAGTTCTTCAAACGATTCCTTATATGATATTATAGAGCATGCTTTGCTAACCTCTTTTTCATTCCTGATAATGATTTACATTTTATTTATTTTTTCTTAATGAGCCTAGCTAGGGTTTTGTCAATTTTGTTGATGTTTTCATAGGACCAGCTTTTGGCTTTGTTAATTTTCTGTATTATCTTAATTAACATAACATACATTTCTGTTATGTTGACTTCTGCTCTCATCTTTATTTTCTTCCTTTGACATATTTTTGGTTTACATTCTTATATTTTTACCTCCTTGAGGTGGGAATTTAGGTTATTAATATTAGTTTTTTCTTCTTTTCTAATATAAGCATTTGAAACTATAAGTTTCTTTCTAAGCATAGGATTTTGACCTGTTTTATTTTTATTATATTTCTCATTTTCTTTATAATTTCTTCTTTGGCTCATGGATTATTTAGAAGTATCTTGTTTAAGTTTCAGATATTTGAGGATTTCCTAGATTTTTATTGTTATTAGCTTCTAATGTAATTCTGTTGTGCACTGTGTGATTTCAAACCTTTTTGGACACATTGAAATATATTTTATGGTCATACATATGGTCTATCTTAATGTAGCATGAATATATGAAAAGAATATATATTCTGTAGTTATTGGGTGTCATAGTGTATAAATATAAATTAGGTTGACCTGGTTAATATCATTGTTCAGATCCTCTATGTTTAACCTGATTATTGTCTAGATATTCTATTAATTACTGAAAACAGGGTGTTGAAATCTCTTGTGATTTTGGAAATGTCTATTTCTCTCTTTAATTCTGTTGATCCTTATTTCATGGATTTTAAAGTTTTATAATTAATAACATGTACATTTATATTTTCCCTGATAAATTGATTCTGTTATTATTATAAAGTGTCCCACTTTCCCTTAGTCATACTCTTTGTCATAAAGTTTCTTTTAGCTGTTATGAATATAGATACTGTGGCCCCTTTAAGCTTACTGTCTGCATAATATACCTTTTCAATCTATTTCCACATATCTGTGTCATATTTAATGTATGTATATAGATACATAAAAAATAAAGTATGTTTAAGACAAGGTCTTGTATTATATAGCATTTTTTATAATCTCTACCTTTTATTTGAAGTGTGTCATCTATTATGGTGATAGAGTTGTCTTTAACTCTAATATTTGTTTTTGTTTGTTTTATTTTATTTTTATCTTTCTGTCTTCCGCACTGTACCCTCTTTTAGATTATTTGAATGTATTTTAGAATTTGATTTTCATTTATCTGTTGATTTTTTAACTATATTTAACTTTTTAGTGGTTGCTCTAGAGATTACAGTACACATTCTCAAGTTGTGACAGCCTCCTCGGTATTAATATTTTACCACTTAACATAAAATATAGTAACCTTACAACTACATGGGACCATTTTCTACCCAGCATCACTTTCTTTTATGTGTTTGTCATATGTATTGCAACTATCTGCATTTTAACTCCAGAAAAGAAGATAGTATGGTTGCTTTAAATAGTTGTATGTATTTAAAGAAATTAAGACAAGGCCCTGGCCAGGTAGTTTAGTTGGCTAGACCATCGTCCTGATAGGCCAAGTTTGTGGGTTCAATCTCCGGTCAGGGTACATACAAGATCAACCAATGAATGAATAAATGAGTGGAACAGCAAATTGATGTTTTTCTCTTTCTCTTTCTCTCTTAAATAAATAAATAAAAATTTTAAAATATTAAGAGAGAAAATGTTTGTTATTTTCACTCAAATATTTACATTATTTTGAGTCTCTTCACTGATTCCTGAAGATATAAGATTCTCTCTGATGTTATTTTTTTCCACTTGAAAAATTTTCTTTGGGATTTCTTATATTTTAGATCTGCTGGTGATTCATTCTCTTCATTTTCTTTTGTCTAAAAACATAAAATTTGTTCCATGTCAGTTGCTTCCTCCAAACTTTGACTGTCTCTCAATTCTCCATGCTTTCAATTTATATTTTTTAATTTGTCAGAGGATAATTTTAAGAGTTTATTCACTCATATTGGAAGTACTAGTAGAACTCCCATTAACCTGTTTTTAAAAAATATTTAAAACATGGGAAACTGTTTATGCAGTAGTGATAAATAAAAAAAATAATAATCAAGAACAGGATGTATTCTAATTTTTGAAACAAAAAATGTAGCTATACATTTATGATATATAAAAATGAAAAGAAAACTTATCTAAGCCCTAAATAGGGATTATTTCCTGGTGATTGGATTATGGCTGATTTTAATTTTTAGAACTTGCTATACATTCTATTTTTAAGAATAGCACATTTAATTGTATGATAAAAATGATAAAATTGAGTTAAAATGATACTGGAAGGCAATGAATTAACTTTAGTATTTTAGAGAGGAAAATATTATTATCTACACCAGAAGATCAGAGCAGCTTTTCGTGGAGAAGGTGGGCTATAAAATGTTTCTAGAAGGGGAGTGGTTTAAATAAATATTGGGTGATATTGATGAAGTGGAAGAAATATTCCAATATTGTTATGGAATTTTAGTCCTTGGATTCAAGAAGGTATAAGCTAAGTTTCTCTCTTTTTTGAGTTGCCATCTGAGTTTGATTGATTGGGTTTCATCCATAGGTTGATTCTATTAGCAAGGATGGCACATGGATAGGTTACTCATTGAGCCATCAGCTTGATTTGTATTTCTGGGTCAGTGGCTGGGACTAGGGAACTAAGCAAGAGAAGAATAAAGTAATTGATTACTTTTATTTATTTTTATTTCTATTGCTTTCTTTTAATTTCCTCCAACATTTTATTTTCTATCTAGGGAAATATTCTCAAACTGAGATAATAATCTCATAAACTTTCTTTATCAAACTTCATGGGAGAATTATTCCTTGTTTTCCTGATGTCATTTTCTCTGTTATCATCTTCTAATATGAAAAAACACAACCACATTTAAAAAATAAAATAATAGAAAATTTAAGTTTGAATTAAGTATTAAATGCTTGAAGCATATCATGTAACATTTTGATTAAAAGTTCAAAAAGCTATTTTTGGAATACAACATGACTGTTATGCTTTCTAATTTTAACACAATTTCAAATGAATCCCACTCACCAGAAGCCTCAAATAATGTAAACTTATTTTTTATTCTTTGAAAGTCAACTTTTAGATGAAAGGGGCAAGTTATAATAAAAATGGACTATATATAAAATATTAAATGACAAATCCAACTGACTAAAGCCATTCCCCTCCCCTCCTCTACAGGGATCACTGATGTTCACTATGATAAGCCTAAGGCTCTGCAAGATTGTGAGTCTTTAAAGGAAGATTCAATTATATTGATAATGCAAGACAGGGAAATGGGCTTATACATTTTAGAAAGATTATCAGTAAGTGTGTTGAATGGCAAAGTTATTGCTTAACATCAAGTAAAAATTCTTTTAATCAGAGAACTCTATTTCTTGAGCATTTCAAGTAATTGTCATTTAATGCCTACACATTTTGAAATAATATAGTCATGTAATATTCTTAGAGAAATATGGATTATAATAGATAAAATGATACCTTGTGTTCATTTTCTTGTCAGTATTCTGTATATTTGTTCTTGCAGTTAGGTGGTTTTTTAATACATGAGCATCCAAATCATCTCTTGACAAACAGCAATCCTATCTAATAAAAGAGCAATATGCAAATTAACCATTTATCCGCTACACCATCAAGCCACGCCCACCAGCCACGCCCACCAGCCAATCAGGAGCGAGTATGCAAATTAACCCAACCAAGATGGCTACGGCCATGGAGAGAGCAGGAGGGAGGCTTGGGTTTCCCCGGCGATGGAGGAACCCAAGCTTTCCACACACCCTGGCCGGCCCAGGCCTCCGCTTAAGGCTACAAAGTTTCAATTATAGAAGATAAATAAATCCCAGTAAAAATGGCGGCAGTCATGGAGCTGGAAAGAGCAGGAGGCTAGGGTTGCTCCCGGCGATGCAGGAAGCCAAGCTTCTGCAGCCCTGGCCTGCTTTGGCTTCCACTTAAGGCTACAAAGTTTCAATTATAGAAGATAAATAAATCCCAACAGAAATGGCTGCCACCACGGAGCGAGCAGAAGGCTTGGCTCT
Organism: Ia io; assembly: GCA_025583905.1. Classification (NCBI taxonomy): domain Eukaryota; kingdom Metazoa; phylum Chordata; class Mammalia; order Chiroptera; family Vespertilionidae; genus Ia; species Ia io. Next base: position 74,414,432 of record JAJQQW010000001.1, read on the forward strand.
GCTCCAGGCTACAAAGTTTCAGTTGTAGAAGATAAATAAATCCCAGATACCAGGGCCTCTGCTTGGGTCGCCGGGGGGTGTGGCTGGCCTGCAAACCACCACAGGCCCCTCGCCCAGGCTGCCCCATGTCCCAAGAGAACCCCCACCCTGATCCAGGACACCCTTCAGGGCAAACCAGCTGGCCCCCACCCATGCACCAGGCCTCTATTTTATCTAATAAAAGAGTAATATGCAAATTGAGCATCACTCCAACACACAAGATGGCTGCCCCTGTGTGGTCAAAGATCCTGCCCCCATGTGGACGCAAGATGGCCACCACAAGATGGCCAGCAGGGGAGGGCAGTTGGGAGGGACCAGGCCTGCAAGGGAGGGCAGTTGTGGGTGACCAGGCCAGCAGAGGAGGGAAGTTGGGGGCAAACAGGCTGGCAGGGGAGCAGTTAGACATCAATCAGGCTGGCAGGGGAGTGGTTAGGGGGTGATCAGGTTGGCAGGCAGAAGTGGTTAGGGGCAATCAGGAAGGCAGGCAGGAGAGCAGTTGGGAGCCAGCAGTCCTGGATTGTGAGAGGGATGTCCGACTGCCCTCTCACAATCCCTCGAGGGATGTCCGGGCAGTTGGACATCCCTCAAGGAGTTCCATATTGGAGAGGGTGCAGGCTGGGCTGTGGGACACCACCGCACCCTCCCGTGCATGAATTTCGTGCACCGGGCCTCTAGTAATAAATATTAGGATAATGCTTGATTCTTAAAGAAATATATACTTTTTAATAAGGCTCTAAAGAACACTTTATCACTGATTATTTAAAGTTCACTCAAGCATTTAGAATAGAAATGCCTAGTAGAACTTTCTGTGAAGGTGGAAATGTTTTGTATCTGCACTGTCTATTATAATAAGAACTAGAGGCCCGGTGCACAAATTCGTGCACCAATAGGGTCCCTCAGCCTGGCCTGCAGGATTGGGCTGAAATTGGCTCTCTGACATCCCCTGAGGGGTCCTGGATTGCAAGAGGGCACAGGCCATGCTGGGGTGGGACGCGGGAGGTTGGCCAGCTGGGGAGGGACCACGGAGGTGCTCCAGGGCATGTCTGGCCTATCTGGTTCAGTCCCGATCGGCCGGACCCCAGCAGCAAGCTAACTTACGGGTCAGAGCGTCAGACCCATGGTGGTCAGTGCACATCATAGCAAGTGGTTGAGTGGCCTTAGCATATCATTAGCATATTATGCTTTGATTGGTTGAAAGGACGACTGGATGACCGGACACTTAGCATATTAGGCTTTTATTATATAGGATAATCACATGTGGCTATTGAGCACTTAAAATAAGGCTAATGTGCCATGGAATGGAAATTTAATTTTTATTAAATTAATTTAGAAAACAACATGTGGCTATTTTTAGATTTAGAGTATAGAGTCTTCATATTGAAATGGTAAAACTTTAGGAAGTGCTTATTTCCTTTCTCTTAATACATTTTGATATGAGAATTCAATTAGAAATTGAAAATTCAGTAAAAAATTTTAATTCATCCTAATCAGTCTTCAAATAAACAAGAAGAGGGTGAAACAATCGAGTATGCAATCCAAATGTTTAAGTTGTTTATTCATTTGTGACAGGGTTTAAATATTCTCCTGAGATTTATTTTTTTTAAATCCTGTGTATTTGATGCTCTCTTAAATTGGTTGAAATTGTTTAAAAATCATATGCTTAAAATTAAAAATAAGTTTAATTTGTTATACTATTTATTTTTATTTATTTATTATTTTAATTCTTATCTGAGGATATGTTTTTATTAATGAGAGAGAGAGAGAGAGAGAGAGAGAGAGAGAAACATTGATGTGAGAGAGAAACATTGATTGATTGGATTGAACTCGCAACCTGGGTATGTGCCCTGACTGGGAATCAAAACTGCAACCTTTTGGTGTGTGGGATGACAATATGTTGTTAGCAGGAACAGCACCAGGTGTCTGACCAGTGGGGTCAGACCTAACCTGGGTTCAGCAACCCTGGTATTTGGGTTCTGGCTAGGAAAGAATTCAGAGCAAGACCCAAACTGTAAGAGAACATTTATTTGGTAAATTACAGAGGCAGAAGAAGTAATTCCTAAAATAATTGTGGTTAGGAATCAAGTTATGAAGGTAAAGAAAGGGCTCTTGTAGCTTGGGAGTGAGGAAGCGAATGGTAAAGTGCCTGGTGGGAAGGGAGGGAAGGGAAAGGGAAAGGCACGGAGTGCTCCCTGGAAGAAGCATGTGCCCTGGGTTCTCCATCCTAAAGGTTTTACCTGGTAAAGGCGAAGATCTTAGGGGACATCCCAGGAGAAGATCTTTATAGAATATTCAGCAGTTTTCCAGGTGTGTCCTTTCAGGGTTGTGGTCTCCACTGATTGACTGGCCAGCACCAGAGCACGGGGTCATTACTCAATGCTGCTGGTCCTGAGGCTGGTTTTGTTGCTTATCTGAGCCTGGTGCTAAAATACAACTGAGGGCTACTTGTTATCTCTAGGGAAGAAAGGTCAGGGGGTCCAAACCTCCTGACCAGGGATATGCTAGGGGAGGAAAAGTCACCCTGGGGGCGAGGCCCCACCCTACAATTGATTGTCCATTGCTTGGCGCTTGGGGCTTTCCATCCTGGTGACCCTCTGTATCTGGCCCATCATCCTTGCTCTGCTCATGTCTGTCTAACTGCCTACAGCAGCTCCAACCAACTGAGCCACCTGGCCAGAGCTATATTTATTTAGTGTTGAAAATAAGTCTAAATATGAAATCTTGTGTAAGTTTTATAGCATCATTTAATTGTCCATGGATATGGGTAGTGGTTGATATTCTTCTAATATATAGCATGACAAAAATTTCTCAAATGAAAGGAGAATGTAATGATTAATCAAATTTGTCTCTCTTCATATGCTACCATCAAACTTTTTCAATGGTTTGCTGTGAACACCTTTCAGCAGTTATGCTGAGAAATATTTACTCTTCCCTTTTTCCTGCGGCAAAATATTTTATGGGCTGGTGGTGATGGTGGTATGCTGTGACAAGAAGGGGATCATACAAGTCAAAATATTGTAGAACTCTGTATAGTTTTTATACTTATCCAGGTATTCTTGATCTTTTTGGCTTGCTTTCTCTCTCTGTCTCTTTCCCTCTTAGTACTTGAGTATTTACTTACCCTCAGTGTATTATCGTCCATGGATTTAATAAACATCATTCTAGTCTCCATTAGTGGAAAAATACATTTCCTCACATGCAAAACAAGCTTTTCTGGACTACCATTCATTATTTTACCTTTAATTTTCTATCACTTGTTTCCCTTCATCATGACCTCTCTTTCTGCTCCCTGACTACGGGAAAGGTAAGAAACACTGGCAAACAACTTGGGGAGTGTCAGGAAGAGGAAGAGCAGTCATATCTGCAGGCTCAATTTTCACCTGCAGGGCTGCTCTAACAGGACTTATTCATATGCCAGGTCTTATGTTCTTGGTCTTTAAAAATGCCTTACAGCATAATCTAGTTAACTGTTTATGGCCTCCATTCCCCACTCCCCTGCTGTGAGTGTCTTATTAATGCTGGGAAATCTGCCGATTACATATTGCCACTCCCCACTGAAGACAGGAATACATGCTCAATCGCTTTTCAACATTATTTTTCACTTTCAATACCCACTATGCTATGGTTTAGCAGAGTAGTTTGTAGGTGGTTACATTCAAATTTATTTGTCTACCAATATAATGTTGTAAATTTGCCCTAATGGCCTTAATTTGTATCATATGCTGCATAGATAATAGGATAATTTTCCTAATGAAAATAGCTAATATATGCTATTCATATGGCGTTCTAAATTGTGATAATAAGGCCTTTTTGGTGACTGTAGTCTCTACTTTTCTGAAGTAAGGTTTTGTAAAAATGGCTAGTGATTTTACTGATTATCCCCAAATGACTCAATGAACACATTCTTAATGATGCTATGAATAAATTTTTCAAATTATTTTGCTCGATAAAGTACCTATGAGGTAGGAGTTTTAAGTCCTGCCAAATTTACTCCAAAGAAATTCATCTTTAAATGTTGCAGTCAAGAATAGGTTTTATTTATTGTACAGGAAAAAAAAATAACAGCTCCTTTAAAATTGAAAAGTGATTCCAGAATTGAGAGTTTTGTTAATTGCACACAATACTTACATACACTTAGAAAAACCTAAAAAGGCCTTTTTGCAGGAAGATTGTGCTTTTTTAGCTCTGTTAATGGGTTGCCTCTATCTGGTTCCAGTAGCTGGCTCCGGCTCTCCAGTGATTGTGTTTGGGACACTGATGGAGTGCATTACTCAAACATTGTTTCAGCCATGCAGTCCCATGAGCGTTGCAGGAATTAAAGGAGAAAGGGGAAAATTCATTTACAAGGACTTAAAAGAAAGCCTCGGAAGAATGGATTCTTGTACTCCTTTAAGTAAGTGCTCATGCTAGTTTCTTTGTGAAAGGAGAAACATCACACTTAATGTGTCAGGACAATGAAACTAGCTTTTTAGATAAAAAATAAAACAAAATAAAAACAAAAACAACCCACCAACAAATTGTTCAAGGACCATTTCTGCCTTGACTAGAAGAGCCTGTGCTCTTTGAGAGATTGCAGAAGGTACTGACTAAGAAGTCCTGCCTTTCTTGTCTATCGCTCTTTAAGTGTCAGGCTGTCTCGGGATTTAGCACCAGTCATCATCCTGGTGTTGGGTCAGGACTATTGAAGTAGCAAGAAGCAACTTGTAGCTTGCTAGCAAAAGAAATCTGTTCCCCATAAGACCCATATAGGGTCTTATGTATGGTGAGTCTGTGAAAAATAATTTTTCAAGGTGTTTTACCTAAGGCCCAAGAAGTTAAATCTTGAGATGGGTATTCTAGCTCTCTAAATAATTGAAACAATTATAATTGTTTTAAAATTATGGAAGCAATCTATGCTTTTTGGAAGACAATGCAGAATGATAAAATGCTACATAGGAAAATACTGGGTCAACAAAAAAATTGGCATATGGTTGGTGGATACAATAAAAGAATTGTATCAATGTTAAGTTTCCTGAAGTTGACAACTGCATTGTGGAACTGTAAGAGAATATTATTATTTAGAAGACATGCTCACTGAACTATTTAGGGGTAAAGAGCTTTATGCAACTTACTCTTGAATGGTTCAGGAAAAATATTAAGTCTATCTATCTATCATCTATCTATCTATCTATCTATCTATCTATGAATATACATAGATTTATATTTATGTGGGAAACAGGAAAAAAATAAAGCAAATGGAGTAAAATGCTAATATGTAAATCTATATAAAGTTTTGATTTGTATTGTGTCCTTTGTACTGTTGTTATTCTTGGAACTTTCTTTAAGCTTGAAATTATTTCCAAAAAAGTTTAAAAAATAAACTGTGTAAGCTCCCTTTATCCAGATTTTTTTCTGTTTACATCGCCCAGAGATGTTTTAAGATATAAATTAAGATAGTGCTATATATGTCTTTTGTGACTGGATCTTTTTTATTTTACACTTATCAATATACACTGAGTGGCCAGATTATGATGATCTCTGAACGCATAATAATCTGGCCACTTAGTATATATATTAGAGGCCCAGTGCATGAATTTGTGCATGGGTGGGGTCCGGCCAGCCTGGCCAAGGGGAGGGGACATGGGCGGTTGGCTGGCCTGCCTGCTGGTCGAACTCCTGGTTGAGGGGACAATTTGCATATTAGCCTTTTATTATATAGGATATACCTTGAGTGGCCAGATTATTATGCGTTCAGAGATCATCATAATCTGGCCACTCAGTGTATATTGAATTGTGGTGGTGTTATGGGTACCTGATTTCTGAGTATAGGTTCTTTTTATTGTACTAGTAGTCAAGCTTCTTTTGAGGGCCTTGTGTTCTTTTTCTTTCTTTTTTTAAAAAAATTTTTTACTGATTTCAGAGCGGAAGGGAGAAGGAGAGAGAGATTGAAACATTAATGATGAGAGAGAATCATTGATTGGCTGCTTCCTGCATGCCCCCTATTGGGGATTGAGCCTGCAACCTGGGCATGTGCTTTTGGCCAGAATTGAACCCAAGACCCTTCAGTCCACAGGCCAATGCTCTATCCACAAAGCCAAACCAGCCAGGGCTTTCTTTCTTTCTTTTTAAAAATTATTTCAGAAAGGAATGGAGGGAGAGAGAACTAGAAACATCAATGATGAGAGAGAAACATTGATCGGCTGCCTCTTGCACACTCCATACTGGGGAACTAGATTGCAACCCGGGCATGTACCCTGACTGGGAGTTGAACCATTATCTCCTGAATCATAGGTTGATGCCCAATCACTGAGCCACACCGGCCAGGTTGCAAAAAATTGAGTTTCAGAAAACCATAACCTTTCTGAGGTCCTACTGTGGGGGAAAACCATGCTATGAAATCCAACTTAAGTTGTTCTTTTATTCACTTGTGGAAAAGGTAATTCATTCGTATGGTTCAGATTTAAAGCAGTGCAACAGGACATACAGTGAAAAGCATTCTTTCTACTCTCTCTCTCCCTGCTACCCAGGCCCTCTTTTCAGAAGCATTCAGTGTTATTTCTGTCTTGTGTATCCTTCCAGAGATATTCTATGTGTTTACAGTATGTGTGTGTGTGTGTGTGTGTGTGTGTTTGCGCAGTCATATCTCCATAGCATACATAAGTATGTATGTATATATGTGTACAGTACATATATTAATACATCTGTGTATTATATTGAAATTAATCACACACTTATTGACCCCTTCTATGTGCCAGACACTCTTTTAGATTTTTTGTGATGTATCAATGAACCAAAGAAATTCCCTATTCTCATGTAGCTATCATTATAACCACAAGCATAACAAATACATTATATAATGTTAGTAGGTGAAAAGTGTTATTAAACAAAGAGGGCAAAGAAAGCAAGGTTAGGAGTGCCAGGCCATGGAGCAGGAGTGGACTAGGGTGGAATTTCAAATAGGTTGGTCAAGATAGACCTCCTTGAGAAAGTAACATTTATGTAAGGACTTCAAAGAGGTTGGGGAGATGATCTTGCAGATATTTGGAGCACATCAAGAAGAGGGAACAGTCAGTGTAAAGGCATTAAGGTGAGAGCATCAGGCCTGGTATCTTCTAGGAATAGCAAAGGGGTCAGTGTGGCTGGATCAGAGTGAACCAAAGAGAAAATAGTTCCATAGGAGGTCAGAGAAGAAATGTGGAGTCAGTTCAAGTGAATGGAGAGACATTGGAGGGTTTTGAGCAGAGGAATGACATTATCTGACTTAAGTTTTAATAAATTAATTTGCACCCTGGCCAGTGTGTCTCAGTTGGTTGGAGCGTGGTCAGGTACACCAGAAGTGGTGGTTTGATTCCTGGTCAGGGCACATACCCAAATGGTGGGTTTGATCCCTAGTCGGGCTGCATGCGGGAGGCAACTGATCCATTTCTCTCTCTCTCTCCCCCTTCCTGTCTCTGAGATAAAAATAAAATAAAGTAATTCTCTAACTGTTGAAAGTACTCCTCATACAGTAGTGGAAGGTAGGTGAAAGCAAGGAGACAGGTTAAATGGCTCTTTCAAGAATTCAGGCAAATTTACAATGATGGGAGTTTGGACCAGGGTGGTAGCCATGGTGAGGTTATGCATATATATTGAAGGTAGAGCCAACAAGATTTCCTGACAGATTGGACATGGGGTGTGAGAGAAAGGGGAGTCAAATAATTTCAATAGTTTTGACGTGAGCAACTAGAAATATGGATTCACCTTTGGGGCAGACAGACTTTGAGGGGCCTCTGAAGTTTCCATACAGTTTTGGGGGCCCACCTCAGGAAAGTGATTACAAAATTACAAAAACATAATTAGATATTTGGTAAAATGAGAATATTTATTTATAATGAGAGAAACAATCACAAAATTGACAAATATTAAAAACGGGCAATTACCATAAACATCAACAAAACCCAGAAAAATAACATAGCTTTAAAATTAATTACCTGAAACATCTCTATCTGTTATTTGTTTAGTTTCCAAAAGTTGTTTTGTCTCTTTACTCTGAATATTCCTTTTTAAAGCATACTGTTCTTGCTTCATGCATATATACTGCCTCTTCTGAGTATACCATTGATTGCTTTATAAAATTTTCTTCTTGATAAGTCTTCACTTATTTCAAGCTTTTTATTCTTTTAAAAAATTTTATTTTTTACAAGTTGTTTGTTTTAGTTTTTATTCTTGTCTCTAACTTATGTGTTGGATACTTTCCACATGGTTTGCCAACCCTAGGTCATCTGCTCATGTTTGAGTGTGTAACTCAGAGCCTCGCATGTAGCTTGTTTACACAGTGTGTGGGCAGATTGTTCATTTGTAACCCCCTGCTATCTGCATATTTATTTTTTCTTCTTGGACTCATCAGGTTCTCCAGATAAGACTTTTCCAATCTCTTGCCTGGAGGACGGAATGAGGATAACAGCTTGCCCGTGTTCTGAAGCTTAGTGAGGGAAACATTCAATTTTCTTATGCATATGGCTGCCTACCCCCTTGTTTTAGGTAATGTCCAGACCCACCATGCCTGGTGTCTTCCAGTTCAGTGACCTATTTTTCACCCATAGCTGGAGAATAAGCCTCCAACTTTTGTGGACATAGGGGAAGGGCTTTTATCTAGCTCTGTGGAAAGAAAGAGAGGATTATAATAGATTAAGTTGCTTTTCAAATAGTTTCAGCCAAATCTCCTAATTTTAGCTCCCCCCCCCCCCCTTAACTCTCAGTTCCAAAGGTACCTGGTGTTGCCATTCCTGACCCTTATGAGAACACTGATTATAAATTGGGTTGTTTCTCAGCAGTCTCCACTACTTCCTGAGGTTTCTACTATCTCAGGTTTGCTAAGTCAACTAACACTAATGCATCTGCTTTCCACTTCCAAAAAATTGCTGTTATCTCTTCTTCTTCTTTAAATCCTCACCTGAGGATATTTTTCAATTGAGTTTTAGAGAGCGTGGAAGAGAGAGGGAAAGACAGAGAAAAACATCCATGTGAGAGAAACACATCGATTGCTTGCCTCCTGCATGCTTCCTGACTAAAGCCTGGGCCTGGGAGGAGCCTGCATCCGAGGTACATGCCCTTGACCAGAATCAAACCCGTGACCCTAAGGTCCACAGGCCAATGCTCAACTGAGCCAAACTGGTTAGGGCTGTCATCTCTTCTAATGGTCTTCCCAGACTTTTGGGTTTATGTATTTAAAAAGTTTTTACCTAAATTTTTAGTGGGGTTTTGGGGGTTACAATTAAATCCCCATATACAGTTAGCCATCTAATCCACATCTCCTTTGGATCCAACATTTTAATGATTCATTTTCTCCTTATAGTATTTTAACCAGGAATCCTGATTCCATTCATTTTTCAAGGTAACAAACACCATGACCACCACCACAAACTTACTTAACCATGTTTCATTATATGACAACTAGTGGCCCGGTGCACAAAATCTGTGCACATTAAAAGGGAATTAATTAGAGAAAATATTTTAATATTGCTATTTGCTCTTTCTCTATAATAGAAGTGTCAGAGATGAAAGAAAATTAGTAAAATATATATGAAAATCTTCCTCCTGTCAGAGTCTGGGGCATGCAGCAGGACCCAGAGTCAAGTCCCCACCCACCTGTGCGCACCTCAAAATCACACGAGACCCAGACCCGGCCAGTCCCACCCACTGGGCAAGATCCAGACCCAGCCAGCCCCACCTCCGTCAAGCCCTGCTGGGTGGAGGGGCATAGCCTCAGGTCCCCTGGCCTGGCACCAGGCGGTGGGCACAGCCTCAGGTCCCCTGTCAAGCTCTGCTGGGTGGGGGGCACAGCCTCAGGTCCCCTGTCAAACCCTGTCAGACTAGGGGGTGCAGCCTCAGGTCTCCCGGTGCACCCTCAGGTCCCATGGCCTGGTTCTGGGGCAGGGGGCCCGGCCTGAGGTCCCCCGGCCTGGCACCAGGGCAAGGGGTGCATCTTGAGGTCCCCTGTCAAGCCCTGCCAGGGGGGGAGTGCAGCCTGAGGTCCCCCAGGCCAGTGCTCGGGTGGGGGGCATGGCCTGAGGTCCCCTGTCAAGCCCCGCTGAGCAGGGGATGTATCTTCAGGTCCCCCACGCTGGCCCTGCTCCACGCAGCCTCGGGTCACTGCTGATTGCTCGCTATGGGAACCTCACCTCTGCTGTGGGCGTAGCCATCTTGTGTTATGGGAACCCCGCCTCTGCTGTGGGCACAGTCATCTTGTGATGGTGTGATGGTTAATTTGCATACTACCTCTTTATTATATAAGATTAGCTGTAGACAAGAGGCATGTCAATATATTTCAATGAATCAGCAATTGTGAAGTGAGGATCTGTGTAAGACACTGGGTAAGACACTGTGCCAAGCATTTGATATACAGAGATGGATAAAGCTTAATACCCATGCTCACGGAGATCATAGTCTAACAGGTAAATGATGTAGACAAAAATAGTATGTGTAATGTCAGAAGTATGTGCAAAGTTCCAATATAACCCCCAAGAAGGCATCATTAACTCTATTGGAATCAGGCTTAGGGATGTCTTCCTGGAGGGGTTGATGCTGAGATAGGGAATGAAGGATAATAGCCTGCCACTTAGGTGTAACAGATACAATTACGTTTCATTAAACAATATAAATCCTTCACACTCTTGATTTTTACCTGAGAGCTCTTTTAAATGTTAGAATCCCAGATAGTAAAACAGAAAAAAAAAAAGTAGATATTTCAGACCATATTAATTCAAGATGACAGAATGTCATGGTAGAGATGTTGACATCATAATCAACAGAAGCAGAGAAGAATACAATGAAGTAAGTCTGCTTCTTTTGTCTTCATTAGGATGCTGTGGTGTTTAATGTGATGGCTTATATAAGAATGCTTTATAAGACTGCAACATGAACACATTTTATTATCCATTCAAAAAGAAAAGCTGAAATTCAGTGTCATATGTTTATTCAATAAGTACTCACTAAGGACCTACATACTGGGAACTCTTCAGGTGTTGGAGATACAATGATGAACAAAACAGATTGTGGCAGAGACTACTTAAAATGTCAAGAGTTTAATGAAAGAACTATAGGTTGCAGTAGGAGCATATGACAGGTGGGGTAACCTAGTTTTAGACTTTTGAGAAGGTCTTCCTAAATAAGCTATACTTACATTGAGGTATAAGAAATGATAAGAAGTTAGCTAAGTAAAAATGTAATTGAGGGGAAAGAGATTTTGTTTTTATTTTTTTTGTTAGTACTCACCCGAGGATATTTTTCCATTGATTTTTAGAGAGAGTGTAAGGGAGGGGTAGAGACAGATAGAGAAGAACATCGATGTGAGAGAGACATATTGATTGGATGCTTCCTGCAGGGGCCGTAACCAGGGCTGGGGATTGATCCTGCACCTGAGGTATGTGCCTTTGACTGGAATCAAACCCACCAACCTCAGTCCAAGGGCCGATGCTTTATCTATCCACTGAGCCAAATTGGGTAGGTCAAGGAAAAAGAGTTTTGGCAGAGGGTCCAACACAAGTGAATGGCCTAAAGTACTCTGAAGTGAGACCCATTGAGAACTCTGCAATAAAGTCAATGACTGGAGTCCAAAGTACAAGGCAGACAGTGGCATAAGATAAGGCTGCAGTGATAGGCAGGTGCCAATTGATAAGCTTGTGAGAATTCATGCTAAAGAATTTGGATTTCATCTTAACAATAATGGACATTGAAGGGTTTTATGCAGGGGAGTGACATATTTATACGTATATTTTAAAAAATCACCCTGTTAATATCATTAGAATAATTTTTCAAACCCCTAACAAAAAATAATTCTAAAAAAGGATCATCAATGGTCCTAACATAAGAAAGAAATGCTTGGTATTATGTACACAAGACCACCTATGACATATTCATACAAAAATTAAGCCTAAATCAGATTGAGCCTCTAGGTCTCACTTTGAATTTATATAAAATGCAGGAGGACTAAAGAATATGTTTAGCGACACCACAGGAATACAATCAATAAAATCAAGACTGTTGGGAACTCTACAGGATGAAAGACTCAAGGTATTCAGGAAATAAACTCTAAGAATAGAAATCTGGAGGGCAGCCCTAGCCTGTTTGGCTCAGTGGATAGAGCATCAGCATGTGGACTGAAGGGTACTGGATTTGATTCGGTCAAGGGCACATGCCCAGGTTAAAGGCTCGATCCCCAGTAGGGGTGTGCAGGAGGCAGCCAATCAATGATTCTTTTACATCATTGATATTTATATATCTCTCTCCCTCTTCCTTCCTCTCTGAAATCAATAAAAATGTATTTAAAAAATATTTTTAAAGATATATACCAACATACTTACAAGGTAATCCTATCTAAGAATAGACAAATATGCAAATTGACCATACCTCCGACTCGCCCACAAGCCACGCCCACAAAGCCACACCCACCATCCAATCGGAGCGAGTATGCAAATTAACCCAAACCAAGATGGCTACAGCCACAGAGAGCAAGGTTTCCTAGGTAACAGAGGAAGCCAAGCTTTCCGCCTGCCCTTGCCAGGCCTAAGCCTCCACTCAAGCTACAAAGTTTCAATTACAGAAGGTAAACAAATTCAAACAAGTGGCGGCAGAATGGAGCTTGAGAGAGCAGGCCAGGGTTGCCACCAGCAACAGGGGAAGCAAAGCTTTCCGCACACCCTAGCCATGCCCACCCGCTTAAGGCAACAAAGTTTCAATTATAACCCCAACACAAATGGCTACCGGCCTCGGAGGGAGCCCCAGGCTTGGCTCCGCTCCAGGCTACAAAGTTTCAATTGTAGAAGGAAAATAAATTCCAGATACCAGGGCCTCCGCTTGCATTGCCAGGGGGCGTGGCCAGCCTGCAAACCACCACAGGCCCCTCACTCAGGCCGCCCCACGCCCCAAGGGAACCCCACCCTGATCCAGGACACCCTTCAGGGCAAACTAGCTGGCCCCCACCCATGCACCAGGCCTCTATCCTATCTAATAAAAGAGTAATATGCAGATTGATCACCACTCCAACACACAATATAGCTGCCCCCATGTGGTCAAAGATCCTGCTCCCATGTGGACACAAGATGGCCACCACAGGATGGCCAGCAGGAGAGGGCAGTTGGAATGGCACCCAGCCTGCAAGGGAGGGCAGTTGAGAAGGATCAGGCCTGCAAAGGAGGGCAGTTGGAGGTGATCAACCCTGCAGGAGAGGGCAGTTAGGGGTAACCAGGCCAGCAGAGGAGGGAAGTTGGGGGCAAACAGGCTGGCAGCAGAGTGGTTAGGGGGTGATCAGGCTGGCAGGCAGAAGCGGTTAGGGGCAATCAGGAAGGCAGGCAGGCAAGCAGTTGGGAGCCAGCAGTCCTGGATTGTGAGAGGGATGTCCGACTGCCCGTTTAGGCCCGATCCCATGGGATCGGGCCTAAACGGGCAGTCGGACATCCCTTGAGGGGTCCCAGATTGGAGAGGGTACAGGCTGGGCTGAGGGGCAAACCCCCTCCATGCACAAATTTTGTGCACCGAGCATCTAGTCTACATATATATATATATATATATATATATATATATATATATATATGTAAAACCCTAATATGCAAATAGACTGAACGGCAGAAAAACAAAACAACTGAACAACTGGTCACTATGATGTACACTGACCACCAGGGGGCACGTGTGGAACATGGCGGGCGTCAGCCACAGTGGGATGGTGGAGTGGTGAGCAGGGATGCCAGACCAAGGCAGGGTGCCAGTTGCTGTCATTGGGGCAAACCTCTGGTGGTTACTGAAAATTCTTTGCTCCTGCACACCGCAATCCCACCCGGCACTTGCACTTGCTGCCCTTGCCCGGTGCCAGCCCCGATCACTCAGCGCCGTCAGCGGGTGTGAGTGGCTGCTGCCAGCCCTGATCACCCCTCAGGGCTTCTCCACCTCCCTCTGCTCCTGTGGGGTGATCAGGGCAGCAGCTGCCACTTGCACCCGCTGCTGGCGCAGGCCCCAATTGCTCCGCACCATCAGCAGGTGGGAGTGGGGCCAGAGCCTTCAGCATGTGAAAGTGGCGGCGGTGGAAGCGGGGCTGCCAGCAGACAGGGGACCGGGGGCCGTGGTGGGAGGGGCCGGGCTGGGGCACGGAGGATGAGCCGAGACCTGCCCCTGTGCCCACCACAGCCTTGCAGCCCACAGTTCCTTTCAAGGTGCATGAATTCGTGCACTGAGCCCCTAGTTAATTAATAAGACAACTAGTTGCTGCATTTGTTGCTACTACATGTTTCCTACATTTGGTTGTAGGAGAGGAAGATTGGAAGGAGAATGAGTATGTAGATAGGAAGCTTTGGTAGTAATCTAGGAGAAAATGAATGGAAGACTAGATTAGGGTGGCAGTGGAGATGGAAAAGAATAGATGGTTTTAAGATATGCTTTGGTGGTAAAGCTGACAGAATTTGCTGATGAATTAGGTATGTGGGAATTTTAAGTTAAGGAAATATACAAAAATAATCACCAGATTTGGGGGTTGATCAACTTGGTTGATTGATAGTGCCCTGTGCTTCAATTGGGAAAAGTAGAAGATAAATAGTTTATAGAGAGAGGGAGTAAGAGATGATGGGTTTAATATGATGCCAATTTTAGTCCTTGATTTGAAGATTCAGAGAGATATGTTAATGCACATGACCAATTAGAATTTGGATGTTCAGGTCTAGAGTGCAAGAAATAGCTCTGGTTTGGAGATATCAAATTAGATATCAACTGAAAAGATGGGCTAAATTGGATCACCTTGGAGATGTGTGATTGAGAAGGAAGAGAGGAAAAAGGACATGAGCAGAGGAGAAAAGAAGATCTAGGACCCCTGAGAAATGGCAATACTTAAGTTTATGTTGGGGAGAATTAATGAGCAAAAATGAGAAGATAGAGAGCAAAATATTAAAAATATTCTCCTGATATTCCAGGGGCAGAAAGAAGACAGTGTTTTTTAAAAAATGTGTGGTTACATTGTCAATTGCCTTGGAAAAATGCAATAAGATGAGGACAGAATATACATTGGATTTGATGACATGGAAGTCATTAGCGACTATATGAGGATTTTTTTAATGGAATGATTGAGCAAAATTAAGGTGAAGAAGGTTGAGAAGTTATTGAAACATGGGGAAATTGGGCCAGAAAATATAAATAACTTTTTTTGGGAAATGTAAGGAGAGATAGATGATGATATCAGGAGGAAAAGACAGTGATAAGATTCATTTATAAATTGAGCATATACAAGTGAAAATGGAAAGGATCCAGAAGAGAATGAGAAAATACAAAAAGGAGAGGGGATAATCAGAAGTGAAAAATCCTGAGATTCATGACAGGGTTGGGAACAATAGGAGAGGTGGAGGGTTTAACTTTAGGTCAGAGAATAACCACCTTTGTGTGTGTGTGTGTGTGTGTGTGTGTGTGTGTGTGTGTGTGTGTGTGTGTTACAGAAAAAAAAAAAAAAAAAAAACACAGACTAGGTCCAGATAGTAGTGTAAGTTTGGTGGATCTGTGTGTGTGTGGGTGGGGGTGGGGGGAGGTGAAAGAAAAATAGAAGGCTATCTGCTGAGACTGAAGGAAGATTTGGATTTGAGTAGTCACAAATTTTAGAATAATGGGGAAAACTTGAACTAGCTATAGAAATATATTCTATAAATTGACAAAGAAACAGTAAGATTATAAAGTACTTTAGGGATCAATGGTGAACATGAATATACAGTTGATCCTTGAACAATGGCAGGTTAGTGGCACTGACCTCTGAATAGTTAAAAATCTATAACTCCCCCAAACTTAACTACACAGGTTGTCCCGCAGTATTCACAGGGGATTGATTCTAAGACCCCCATGAATACCCAAATCTTGGTATGCTCAAGTCCCTTATATAAATGGCCTAGATCTGTGGTCGGCAAACTGTGGCTTGCGAGCCACATGAGGCTCTTTGGCCCCTTGAGTGTGGCTCTTCCACAAAATACCAAGGCCTGGGGGAGTCTATTTTGAAGAAGTGGAGTTAGAAGAAGTTTAAGTTTAAAAAATTTGGCTCTCAACAGAAATTTCAGTCATTGTACTGTTGATATTTGTCTCTGTTGACTAATGAGTTTGCCGACCACTGGCCTAGATCAATACACACAGTCAGCCCTCTGCATCCATGAACTTCCACTTGCAGATAGAACATAGCACAGTTATTTTGTTACAGAAGACCTTAGAAAAACCAAGCAACTTTTAGGGAAATGAAATTACACTTTATTATTATTACACCAGTGGGCTCATAGAAAAATGTCTTTCAAATTCTGGGCAACAACATGGAGGAAGTTGTCCCTTTTTATATCTTCTTCAGTCCTTTGTCTCCCAAATATGGGGTTTTCCAGTCCCCTTTGCAAGTTCTTAAAGAACCCTATGTGCTGGGGCTTTGAGACCTCAACCAAAGGCCTGGCCTGGAACCAGCACTGATAACTTCCTCTGGGGAAGGTTTATGGCCTCTCTAAAATGGGAGTAAACAGTCTTGCAGGACCAGACAAAGGGGCAGTGACTAGATTGCTAGCCCCCCAAAATGTCTCTTTTTCCCCATCAATTTATTGAAAAACATCTGTATAAGTGGACCTGTGCAGTCTAAATCTGTGTTGTTCAAGGGTCAACTATAGTGGTAGCAATTTGTCTAGTTGTATGTTTTTCACCAATAGTGCTCAGCGGTCTGAATACAGTTAAAACAAATCATTTGACATTTAAAAACAACAACAACAAAAAGTGAAGGGTCCAAAGCAAGTTTTATTTACCTAAGTTATAATTCCTCTTTATCTACCAAGGACTTTGTGAGTAAAAACAAGATTATGGGTTCAAAGTACTTTGAGATCTTTGGAAGCAAAGTCCTCTTTAAATACAATGTGAAGTAGCATGATTATCATATAAAATTAGACTATCTGAGATGTTTTCTATGTTGCTCTTTTGTTTGACTCCTGCATTACGTGCTATTAATTTCCCTTTGATCCATCCCTTCATAATGAACTTGGGTATGATTTTCCTAATACTTGATATTATCCTGTCAGTTTAAGAAACTTCAGAGTAAATCAAAACTGATGATGCCTATGATCACAAAATAATAAACATGTCAAAATAGAAATGTCATTTTTCTTAATTTAATAGCAACATATACCTTCCATCAAAATCCAGGAATTTCTAAATATCAGCTTTTTTATAGCTGTGAAGCAAATTCCATTACAAATTTAGACATGTATTTGAATGAACATTTATTCCATTTTAACAGTATTTGTTTTGAACCTAGCATTGTTTTCAGCCCCTAGAGATTTGAAGGTGGATAAGACAAATTCCTTTTGTGTATTCAAGGAGTTCATGAATTTTAGGCAGGAATGAAGACAAGGATGAAGGGCCAACCGATGAAGAGCCTTATAGTTTATGTTAATGGATTTTGGGTTCTAACACTCGGACAAATTAAAACCTCCAAAGAATTTTTATAGGGAAGTGACATGATCAGATTGGTTTAAGATCACTTTCATAGCAGTATAGAAAAGGGACTGAAGGAGAATAAACTTATAAGGAGAGGGAGAATTAACATTCATTGAATGACTATTATATACAAGGTAGAGTACTGAATGTTTTCTATACATATCACTTACCATAATAGCACATAAGGAAAAACATCGTCTCCATTTTATAGCTGAGGAAAATAAGGCTTAGAAAGATCAACTTTTCAAAAGTCACAATTATAGAAAATATATTGTTGGCATCTGAACACAGCTTGACTCTACAATTCATGCTTTTCTTCAGGACCAACCACTGATTAGGAGGCACTGTATCAATCAAGAAGTGAATAATGAAGGCCTGAATCAAGACAGCGGCTTTAAGATCAGGGAGAAAAGGAACATGTGAAAACTATTCAGGGAATATAATTGGCAACAAAACTTTGGTTATTGTGTAGATTTGGAGGGGAGGTGAGCAAGGGGGAATAAGGAGTGAGGAACCTCTCCCACCTTTTAATTTGCCTAAATGTGAAGATAAATGATGGTGTTATTAACTGAAATTGGCTGAAGAAAAAGAATGATGGAAAAAGGTGTTGAAGATATAGGACAAACATGGGAAAAACGGACACAAAAAAAACTGTTGGAGGAGATGGGAACAGCAAGATGGAGGCATTACCTTAATTGCTTTCTCTGGATTGGGAAAAGAGAGACTATATGTACAGAGGTAGATAAATTGTAACATTTGGGGAGGGAGTAATGTTGACAGATTTTAGACTCAATAGCCTCTGTATTATCTCCAAAAAAGGAAGTGAAGGCAGGAGGCAAAGAAAGAGAAGTGAGCTTGACAAGAATAGTCTTAAAAGTTTGAATTAGACACTGAGGGGAATGGGAGAGAAAATTAATCACCATTTCCTAAACCACAAGGCAATTATTTTGGTTTACTATTTATTATAGGATACCCACCCTAGAACTTGGTTTCAAGTTTACATCTTGAATTTTTTTCCTATTCTTCAAAATAAAATTATCAGAAATCATAATTTAGATGATTGATATCATAATTTGTTTATGAGGATCAGCATTATTATTTTTTTCAAAGTGGTGGGAACAGGATACACTCTCACCAAAAGCATACAAGTTCTTCTTTGGTTATTCTTGTGTGATTCTGAAATAAATACTATGTTTCATGTACAATGAATTAGGAGTGTTTTTCTTTTACTTTATGGAAGAGTTTGAGTAAGACAAATAATGTTTCTTGAATTTCTCTGGAAAACTTTTAAAGTCTGTCAGTTTTCACCGGAAGATTTTTTTTTGAAAAACTGTCATTTGAATTTATTTAATGTCTATAAAGTTTTTCAGGTTTCCTAGTTCTTCTTGAGTCAGTTTTAATAAATTATATTTTTCCAGAAATTTACTCATTTAAGTTTGTAAAATTACTGTCAAAAAGTTGTATATACAGCCCAGCTGGTGTGGCTCAGTGGTTGAATGTTGACCTATGAACCAGGAGGTCAGGGTTTGATTCCCAGTCAGGGCACATGACCAGGTTGTGGGCTTGATCTCCAGTCGGGGGCGTGCAGGAGGCAGTTGATAAGCGATTCCTTCTCATCATTGATGTTTCTTTTTTCCCCCCTTTCTCCCTCTCTCAAATCAATAAAAAAAAAATCTAATTTTAAAAAGGTGTATATGCAATCCTTTTATCTGTTTAGTATCAACATTTGTAGTTATATTTCACTTTTTATTCCTAATAGTGTTTATTTGTACCTTTTCTCTCTCATTCGTATTACACAGAGTACCCTTTTTCTCTTTTTTCCTTGATCAACTCCATTAGAAGTTTACAATTTAAAAAATCTTATCAAAGAGCCAACTGATATCTTTGTTGATCTTCTTTATTTTATGTTTGCTTTGTATTTCATTAAATATTACTTTTTTCCTTCTACTGTCTTTTGATTTATTTTGCTATCTTTCCTAAGTTTTTTAAATTGATGATCTAACCAATATTTCAACTTTTCTTGTTTTGTAATAGAGCAATTGGAGACTTTAAAATTTCTTCAAAATACCACTTTAGGTGCACCCATGTGTTTGGATACATAATGTTTTTATGATCATTTAGTTCTAAATATTTACACATTTTTATTATGAAGTTTTCTTTGATATATAAGCTACTTGGAATTTCATTTGTTTGCTTTTAATTTTCAATAATGAGTTTTTCTTGCTATATAAAAAATGTGTGATTTCATTTCCTTTGAATGTAAATCCAGTGGTAGGAATGCTAGATCATATGGTAATTGTATTTCTAATGTTTTGAGGAAGCTCCAATCATTTTACCTATTTATATTGCTACCAACAGTGTATAAGTATTTCCTTTTCTCTACAATTTCACCAACATTTGTTATCTCTTATCTTTTTTATAATAGCCATCCTAATGCATATGAGGAATCTGAAAAAGTTAAACTCATATGAAAAGAGAAAAGAACAGTGGTTACCAGGGCAAGGTGGTGAGGGAAATGGGAAGATGTTGGTCAAAGGGAACAAACTTTCAATTGTAAGATAAATAACTTCTGGGGATCTAATGTATAGCATGGTGACTATAGTTAATAATACTGTATTGTATACTTGAAATTTGCTGAAAGAGTAGATCTTAAGTGCAATTATCACACCAAAACAAAGAAACAAACAAAATAAAACAAACTGTGAGGTGATAAATGTGTTAGTTGACTTGATTGTGGTAATCATTTCACAATGTATAACTATATCAAACCATCCCATTACACAAAGTACATATAGCAAATCATCCCATTTTATACCTTAAATTATACAGTTTGTATTTGTAAATCATCCTATCTAATAAAAGAGAAACATGGTTGGGCAAAAAATTAAATAGGATCCCAAGTCAAATTTATAGAAAATATTCCTTTATTAACTTTTGGTTGAGAATACGATTGTATATTTTCTGAAAACAACTCCGAGACCATGTGGATTCCAGCAACAGAGAGGAATCGACAGGACTACTCCAGCCATGAAGACAGAAGAGAAGCAGTCCAGAGATGGAAGACGCCAACATCGCCTTGCCATACTAGCAGTTAGCAGCTGTGCATCACTGCAGGTTGCCCAGGACCAAACCAGAGAGAGTCGGACCTAATTACCACCATTTGTCCACCATCCAGAACTGAAATGTCATTGCTGACATGTACACATAAGGAACTGTTTGACATTGAAGTTGGGTCTCAAAAGAATTGATGGCCCAGAAAGAAACTCACTACAGACTGACTCATTTGCCTGTCAGCATAACCATTATTGCTTTTCTCATTTTTGGTTCTTATAAGTATATTTCTATTAGCACATGATCTCACTCATCTAGAGGAAATAATGAACAACATAGACTGATGAACAAGAACAGACTCAGAAACAAGGAGGCATGGATCAGACTGTCGGGCCTCAGAGGGAGGGTAGGGGTGGGTGGGGGTAAAGGGGAGAGATCAACCAAAGGATTTGTGTGCATGCATATGAGCCTAACCAGTGGTTAAGGACAACAGGGGGGTGGGGGCATGCGTGGGGAGGGGTGTGGGATGGGAATGGGGGGATGAGGACAAATATGTGATACCTTAATCAATAAAGAAACTAAAAAAATAAAATAAAATAAAATAAATAAAAAGGGAAATGGAAAAAAATAAATAAAATAAAATAAAAACTACAATGCCTGAATAATAAAAAAAGAGAAACATGCAAATTGACTGTACCTCCACTATGCCCACAAGCCACGCCCACCAGCGAATCAAGAGTGAGTATGCAAATTAACCCAACCAAGATGGTGGTGGCCACGGAGCTGGGGTGAGGAGGAGGCTTGGGTTGCCCCCGGCAATGGAGGAAGCCAAGCTTCCCGCCTGCCCTGACTGGCCCTGGCCTTCGCTCAAGGCTACAAAGTTTCAATTATAGAAGATAAATAAATCTCAGATACCTGCTTCCAGCCCACCTTGGCCTCCACTCAAGGCTACAAAGTTTCAATTATAGAAGGTAAATAAATCCCAGATACCTGCTTCCAGCCGGCCCTGGCCTCTGCTCAAGGAGGCGCTGAAAAAAAAACAAAAGCAAAAAAAGAAGGGCTGGGAGCTTGGGTTGCCGGGGACCGTGGCCAGCCTGAAAACAGCCCTCAGCCCCTCACCCAGGCTGGCCATACTCCCATGGGGTGAGGGTCCCCACTGGGGGGCTTGGCCAGCCTACAAACAGCCATCAGCCCCTCAACCAGGCTGGCCAGGCACCCCAGTGGGGACCCTCAACCTGAAGGGGGTGTGACCATCCTGAAAACGGCCCTCAGCCCCTAACCCAGGCTGGCCAGGCACTCCAGCGGGACCCCCACCCTGATCCTGGACACCCTTCAAGGCAAACCAGCCTGCCCCCACCCGTGCACCAGGCCTCTATCTATACTAATAAAAGGGTAATATGCTAATTAGACTGGGAGACCTTCCAGGAGACCTTCCGGACATTCCTCTGGACAAAGCCATGGTGGCAGGGCTGAGGTAGAGGTGGTTAGAGGCCAAGAGGGGAGGGCAGTTGTGGGTGATCAGGCCAGGATGGGACGGCAGTTGTGGGTGATCAGGCTGGTGGGGGTTGGGGCCATTAGGGGTAAGAAGACCAGCAGGGGGGCCATTTGGGGGCAAGCAGGCCATCAGTGGGGGTCAGTTGGAGGTGATCAGGACAGCGGGGGGGCAGTTTGGAGTGAGCAGGCCAGCAGGGGGGGCAGTTGGGGGTGAGCAGGCCAGCAGGGGAGGCAGTTGGGGGCAAGCACACTGGTACGGGGGGCAGTTGGGGGTGATCAGGCTGGAGGGGGGCAATTTGGGGCCTAGCAGGCCAGCGGCGGGGGGCAGTTGGGGGCGAGCAGGCCGGCAGGCAGAGTGGTTAGGGGCAATCAGGCAGGCAGGCAGGTGAGCAGTTAGAAGCCAGTAGTCCTGGATTGTGAGAGGGATGTCTGACTGCTGATCCCTGTAAACCGGCAGTAAGACATCCTTCGAGGAGTCCCAGATTGGAGAGGGTGCAGGCTGGGCTGAGGAATACCCCCCCACCCATGCACGAATTTCATGCACCAGGCCACTAGTACCTCAATAAAGCTAGAAAAAATTAAATGGCAACAAAACCTTAAAAATATGTGATTTTGACTTAAATTATATTTTAGTCAAAGAGTATCATCTGTATGATAACAATTTTTTCACATTTCAATTTTGACAGTTCATATCTTTTTTTTGTTTTAAATCCTCACCTGAGGATATTTTTTCCATTGATTCTTAGAGAGAGTGGAAGGGAGGGGGAGAGACAGAGAGAGAGAAACATCAATGCGAGAGAGGCACATTGATTGATTGCCTCCTGCTTGCATCCAGACCAGGGCTGGGGATTGAGCCTGCAACCTAGATATGTGCCCTTGACCGGAATCAAACCTGCGACCTTTCAGTCTGCAGGTCGACGCTCTAACCACTGAGAAAAACTGGCCAAGGTGACTGTTCATATCTTTTATGATAATATTTATTTTTTCAATCTACCCCAATTGTCAATTATGGAGATAAATATGATGAAATCTCTCATGATGATGGTGTATTATTCAACTATAATTCTGTCATTGTTCTATATTTTGGGGGCTATGTTACTTGATTAATATAAGTTTAAAGCTCTAGCTGGTTTGGCTCAACAGATAGAGCATGGGCCTGTGAACTAAAGGGTCCCGGGTTCGATTCGGGTCAAAGGCACATTCCCAGATTGCAGGCTTGATCTCCAGTAGGGGGCATGCAGGACTCAGCTAATCAATGATTCTCTCTCATCATTGATGTTTCTATCTCTTTCTCTCCTCTCCCTTCCTCTCTGAAATCAATAAAAATATATTAAAAAAATTTTTTTTAAATAATAAAAGTTTAGAATTGCTTTATCATTTTGATGAATTGTTCTCTGTTATTATGCAGTGACACTCTTTATCTTTAGTGGAGGGCTTCTTTATGTTTTATTTTTAATTATTAAAGCCTTTTTTTTGTCTGGTATTAATGTGCCTATAGTCACTTTATTTGGGTTAATGTCGCATAGTACAATTATTTTATTCTTTAACTTTAATCTTTTTGTATACTCTTATTAAGTATACTAGAGGCCCTATGCATGAAAATCGTGCAAGGGTCTTGGCCCTCACGGTTGTGGCTTCGTCCGGAAGGTCGTCTGGAATGTCTTCTGGAAGGTCATTTGGCTGTCTGGTCTAATTAGCATATTATGCTATTATTATTATAGATAATTGAATTTAAAAAGTCCAGAAAAGTTTTTGTCTTTTAGCTGGAGAGTTTAGACCATTTATATTTGTAGTAATTACTGAGATATTTGCATTTATTTAAGCTACCTTATGTATTTTCTGCTTGTCATTTTTTTTTTCTATTTCCTTTGGTTCTACTTTCTTGTAATCTTTGGACTGACTGATTTTTAAAAAAAGAATTCCAGTGATAACCTAGCTATTTTAACATGTGTATTTTAACCTAGCAAATTCTAAAATCAGTCAACATCTGAACTACACAAAGCCTTTCGAATGCTTTAGTTCTTACGCTTGCACTGCCAATGCTACAAACTGCAGTAATAGTTAAAAAAAACACACACAACCTTGTATTTTCCTTCTGACTTTATTAGAAAGGTATCTACTGTTTCACTGCTAACACTTATGTGATACCCTTTATTAAACTATGAAACTCTATTTTTAGTCAAATCCTATCTTTATCACATACTTTTTTGTTTCACTGAAGTGAGAATGGCTGCCTGGAGATAATGGCTGATGAGAAGGACTATGAAGCTGGCGCTGGGCTTAGTAACAAAAAGAGTGGGATATCTGATATCTGATGAATGTGGTCTCCTGTGGGCATGTTGGGAGCAGAATGGCAACATGTGTGCTATGTCACCTTGGAAAGCATAAATTAGCGATGAAATGAAATGGAACACGGAGCAGGCACACTTTGATTTGGGATGGGGATGAGAGCAAGGAAACATGCAGGGCACAAAACTCTTTGGAGAGAACAGAGCAAAAAAAAAGAAAAGAAAAAAAAGCTCTGTGGAGTCCTGGGAAGCTGGAAGATAAGCAGGGACACTAGTTCCTGGGATAAACAGAATAATAGGCAAGGTGGGCAGTTTTCAAAGACAAATTACTTGTATTTGATTTTTTTATGGCTGCCCTTAGAAGGAGAAAAATAAGTTGTATTACTCTTCTGTGGCAGCTCTTACATCCCTTTCTTTCTACTCCCCAGGTTAATGAGGAGATCAGCGAGTAACCTGCTGCTTTGTATTATCTGTTTTATTGCTCCTCTTCATTAGTGTGGCTGGCAGAGGGTGGAATGTGGTGTGTCTTGGAGGCAATGCAGTAAGATATTCCATTCACGCTAGTCAGCAGCCAAAATCACAACATCATTTGCCAGTGAATCTGCAAATAACCAGTCCTTCAGGTACTTCCGTAATTTTCACCAAATGTTGCACTTTTGAAAGCTTCATTAATCCAGCCCCATTAGGATGGATAGGGTGAATGAGTTTATGGCTGTGGAAGGTGAAGTGGCAGAATTTGCAGCTCTTAAGAACATTGCTGGTGTTCATTTATGAGAATGGCGTCTAAGTGATATTAAAATCCCCCTACAAAATATTATTTGTAGTAAGAGATCACCAACTATATGGTGAATTTAATAATAAAGTAGTTCAGACCCAACAAATGATTATTTACTGAAATGAATGGCTCTGAAATGACAAGCCCCTATTTGTCTTAGAATCACGTATACATAGCTCTAGCATTACATGCAAGGGAGAAGCTGAAAGCAAACAAGGGACGTTCAGAAGGAAAGAAGCTATATATATTCAAAGGGGAAATATGATTGAAAAAGTCATTAGTACTGCCAGATTTTCATCCATACTTGACCTTTTTCTGAAATGAGAATTCTCTATTTTATGGTGAGAACTATTCTGTTTAGAAAAAGCAAACATTGGTGTTTGGGGAGGAATAGTTCAGGCAGCCACTATAAGTCAAGACGAGATTTGATGATCTAAAGCCATAACCTCTGGGCTTGGATTTTGGTTTATGATCAATAGAGAGAACATTAAAGAGATGTCCCTTGCAAATATTCTATCATCTTTGTCCTTCATTTTCATTTCATTTTGTCCTTCCTTTGATTCACCATTTATCTTTAGTCTTGCCTGCCCTGCTGCTAGGAATGACTGTTGGGGAAATAAAGCATGAAATAGGTAACCTCATGTGGGCCAGGCAGCTTTCTTTTTCTTGATTTGTCCATTTTTATGTGTCAACCTGCACTGGTGCACACTGTGACCAAAGGCTAACAGAGTAGTACACACTATTTAGAGCAGTAGATTTTATGAAGGGAGCTTTTTGCATCCAAACCCATACAACCAACAGATTTAATCAAGTTTTCGCTGTGATTACGCTTTGAAAGCTGTAACCGGTTCCAATAGTAAAGAAGTGCTATTTGGAAACAAATTACACCTCTTGTCTTTATGACATGTATCAATTTACACACAAGCTGCATAAATCACTTTTTATATTTTTCTGTAATGGAAAAATACTGCAGGGCATTTTAATAACCAATAAATTATATGTTTAATGAACTAGACCAAAATATAAATGGTCTGAGTCAAACACCCCTAAGAATGAGGATTGGGTATTGACTTGATAGAAATTCTGATCACATAGGCTACAGGCTATTAGATCCACCACAATTCAAGAGACTAAATACTTATACTTCATCTATGATTATTCACATGAAAATTCTTCTTGGGACTTTATCGCTTATTTGCAGACCTCACTTATTTACTGTTTATATTATTCTCCCAACAAATCACAGTGAAAACAGAGCATCTCACCTTTAACCTTTTACAAGTATTACTCCAAGAAGCTATATAGTAAATCTATTAGCCCTGGTGAATTGGTAGCGAAAGCTCTTTTGAACCACTTATGTAAAGCAACTATGTTCATTTGACGTTATATTGAGAGCATGTAAGGCTCCACTGATAAAGAAATTTAAATGTAGTCACAGAGTCAACCAAGCACCTTCTTAGCTTTCAGATACACGTATATGAATGGCATTCATCTGTGGGCCCTTAACAAGGTGAGAGAACTGAGTGAAATCTGAGTTATTGTGATAGGAGTGTTCAGGTTAATAGGACTACTTCACTGCTTCCCTATACTCTTGTATTCAGGATGACATATGTCCATGCATTATAACAACAGAGAAGTAAGAATATTTGACCTAAAATTTATTGATGTTATTTTGCTTCTTATTGAAGAACAGTGAACTGGTATAGTTTGAAGAAAGTGAGCCTGGGGGACAAAGGACATGATGAGTCTTGCAAATCACTAATGAGGGTACCACTAACTAGCTGTATAACTCTGGCCAAATCACCGCCCCTTAGTTTCCATTTTCTCATCTATAAAATGAGGGAGTCAGAGAAGAAGATGAGTAAGTGGGTATGTTTCTTCTTATCTTTTTGGTCTTTGTTGGAAGCCTTGGAGTTTGCATATGAAATCTGGTAAAGTTGTGTCTTGTTTTATAAAATAGTCATATTATAGAAACACTGTGCACATTCATTTCTTTCTTTCCTTTACTTTGTTGTGTGTGTGTGGGAATCCAATTATATTCTGAGCACAATAGGGGAGACTTATTGAAATGAAAACCATGATGATTCTCTGTGAAGCAAATAAACTTTTGTAATGCAAATGTTCATATTCTAATGTTTTTATTTTGCAAGTTTCCATTTTAATATATCAAGTTTGCTTACTCCAAAGTTTGACTAACCTTTACATAATAATGAAAACTCACACCCAATACATATTTAACATTTTGAATCTAGGGGGAAAATTTCCCTTTCTCCCCTGGATTCCAAAGTATTTCCTGACTGTGCCATTTATTTGGACATTTGCCGTAAGAACTACAGGCATTTATTGGTGAAGAACTCAGTCTCTGAAGTTAAGCTGGATTGGAGGTCTGATTCTGTTGTTTACTGGCTGGACAGCTTTGACCCACTGTTTTTGATCCCCAGTTTCCTCATCTGTAAATATGAGATAACAATAGTATTTATCTTGTGGTGTTTGTGTAAGGATTAAATACTTCACTTAGTGTCTGACACATATGTGCTTGTTAAATTTTAGCCATTAACTTTATTCCCCAACATTTCGTATATTGTGAATTTTCTTTTTATATAAACAATATAATATATAAACAATACACATTACCAGGATTGTTAACTCCATGAAGCTGGAGAATATATATAATGCTTCTTTGTATACTATCCTCCACATATCTTGGCAGAATGTCTTGAATTAAGTAGATACCCAACATGTATTCATTTTTTTTTCTGTTTAAAAAAATATATTTTATTGATTTTTTACAGAGAGGAAGGGAGAGGGACAGAGAGTTAGAAACATTGATGAGAGAGCAACATCGATCAGCTGCCTCTTGCACACCCCCCACTGGGGATGTGCCCACAACCAAGGTACATGCCCTTGACCGGAATTGAACCTGGGACCCTTCAGTCCGCAGGCTGATGCTCTATCCACTGAGCCAAACCGGTCAGGGCATTTTAAAAAAATTATTATTTTTTTTCTTTATTGATTAAGGTATTACATATGTGTCCTTATCCCCCCATTGCCCCCCAACCCCCACTCATGCCCTCACCCCCCTGTTGTCTGTGTCCATTGGTTAGGTTTATATGCATGCATACAAGTCCTTTGGTTGCTCTCTCCCCCTTCCCCCAACACTCCCCTGCCTTCCCTCTGAGGTTTGACGGTCTGATCGATGCTTCTCTATCTCTGGATCTGTTTTTTGTTTGTTTGTTTGTTTGTTTGTTTGTTTCCTTTTAAATAAATCTTTATTGTTCAGATTATTACAGTTGTTCCTCTTTTTTCCCCCCATAGCTTCCCTTCACCAGGTTCCCACCCCACCCTCTGCCCTTACCCCGCCCCCACTGTCCTCATCCATAGGTGTACGATTTTTGTCCAATCTCTTCCTGCCCCCCCCCACATCCTTCCCCCCAAGAATTGTCAGTCCACTCCCATTCTATGCCCCTGATTCTATTATATTCACCAGTTTATTCTGTTCATCAGATTTTTTATTCACTTGATATTTAGATTCACTTGTTGATAGATATGTATTTGTTGTCACTTTGTTGTTCATAATTTTTATCTTTACCTTTGTCTTCTTCTTCCTCTTCTTAAAGAATACTCTTTAGCATTTCATATAATACTGGTTTGGTGGTGATGAACTCCTTTAGCTTTTTTTTTTTTATCTGTGAAGCTCTTTATCTGACCTTCAGTTCTAAATGATAGCTTTTCTGGGTAGAGTAATCTTGGTTGTAGGTTCTTGCTATTCATCACTTTGAATATTTCTTGCCACTCCCTTCTGGCCTGCATAGTTTCTGTTGAGAAATCACCTGACAATCGTATGGGTGCTCCCTTGTAGGTAACTAACTGTTTTCTCTTGCTGCTTTTAAGATTCTCTTTTTGTCTTTTGCCTTTGGCATGTTAGTTATGATGTGTCTTGGTGTGGTCCTTTTTGGCTTCCTTTTGTTTGGGGTTCTGTGAGCTTCCTGGACTTGTAAGTCTATTTCTTTCACCAGGTGGGGGAAGTTTTCTGTCATTATTTCTTCAAATAGGTTTTTAATATCTTGCTTTCTTTCTTCTTCTGGCACCCCCATAATTTGGATGTTTGTATGCTTGAAGTTGTCCCAGAGGCTCCTTACACTATCTTCATATTTTTGGATTTTTTTTTTTTTTCTTTTCTGGCTAGGTGTTTTTTGCTTCTTTGTATTTCAAATCTTTGACTTGATTCTTGGGATCCTCTAGTCTGCTGTTGGATCTCTGTATTTCTAGTTGGTCCTTTTTCATATCCTTGAGGGTCTCACTAAATTTCTCCAAGGTTTCTAGAAGATTCTTGAGTAACCTTATAACTGTGGTTTTGAACTCTATATCCAGTAATTTGCTTTCCTCCATTTCTGTCATTTGTGACCTGTTTCTCTGTCTCCACATTTTGGCTGCTTCCCTGTGTTGATAGAGTGGCCTTGTGTGCTAGCTGTCCTATAGGGCCCAGTGGCTTAGCCTCCCTAATTACCTGAGGTGGACACTCTTGGTGCACCCCTTTGTGGGCTGTGTGCACAGTCTTGTTGTAGTTAAGCCTTGATTGTTGTTGGTATCACTGGGATAAATTGACCTCCAGGCCAATTGGCTGTGAGGATCAGTTGTGTCTATGATGGGAGAACTTCTGTGCTGGAGATACACTTATGGGGCAAGACTTGCTTCAGTGGGGCTTTGGTGCTCACTGAGTCTGCCCCCTGAGTGTGTCTCTTATGGAGCTGAAGAGTTGTAATCTGGATAGTCTCACTCTGACCACTGGGTACACTGGCTCTTGGATTTCCAAGGAGGTGCAAAGTCAGCCACTGCCTGAGGCCACCCAGCAGGAGCTACAGATAGATCTGCAGATTCCTCCTCTTTGTTTGGGGTTTGGAGGTGCCAAGATGAGGCCCATCTGTGAAGCAATGCAGGCTGCTGTGGAGCCTTGGGTCTTCTTTTGGAAGCTCTGGGGCTCTCTGACCCAGCTGCAGTTTGTTAGGTTTTAGATTGCAAGGGGCCAGGCCATTCATACGCAAAAGCTTCTGTGCACAGCTTGGGTGGGGTTGTAAACTGGGTGGGGCAGGGTCTCAGGGAATCACCAGGGCGGAGCAAACAGCAATGGCTGACCATCAGCCCTGCCCTGAAGAGGTCCCCGGGTCTCTGTGTCCCACGGCACTGTGCAGGAACAATGGTCACTGCAAGCACCTCTGAGAGAAAGCCGCCCTCATGTTCTGGCCCGATGCCAGACAGTCCAGTTTCCTGGGTCCCCAGATTCTCACCTGGAACTGGAGTTCAGAGCAGTCAGGAGCTTGTGTCTCCCTTCCAATTGAAAAAGACAACAACATACTCAGTTGCCAGCCCCTTTCCGCGCGTGCAAATCCGTACCTCAGCACTTACTTCCGCACCTCCGCACCTCCTCCCAGTCTCAGTGTGCTTTTCTCTTTCCTTCTAGTTGTATAATTTCCACTCAGCCAGCCTTCCCATGGTTCTGGATGATATCCGTTTTGTCTTTTAGTTGTAATTTTGAAGTAGTTGTACGAGGCAGCAAGTTCAGGTGTTTACCTATGTTGCCATCTTGGTTTCTCTCTCTGGATCTGTTTTTTGTTTATTCATTTTTTACTATTTCTTTCTGATTCACATTGGAGAGGTTTTTATTCCATTTGAAAGTAGACCACAACTAAAAACAAGAATTTTGAATGGTGATATTAGGATCTCTAAAGTTGCAAGAAAAAGACAGACTCAGATTGCGCTCAGGGATAGAGTTTTATCAAAAGGATCCATGAGAAAATAAGGTCACTCATCAATTTCACAATTACTCTGGTTGCTGATGTTTCTAAGGCTTGAATATCTGCCTTGATTTGAATTCTGACTCTGCCACTTACAAGTTGTGTGACCTTGGGCAAGTTGCTGAAGCTCTTAGTGTGCAAGTTTCTTTATATATTGTGGATTTTAAAAAATAGTATCCACCTCATAGGGATAAATGAGGATTAAACAAGACAGTGCCTATGAAATGCCTATTGCAGTGCCTGACCAATGGTAGGTTCTCAGTAAATGGTAGCTACTTTGTAGTAGCAACAGCAGCAAGAATAGTAGTAGTAATAGTAGTTGATGCTGTCATTGTAGTTATTATTGTACCTGACATAGAAAATCAGAATATAGCTTAGTGTTATTCAGGATAATGTCCTGAGGTCAAACTATTTGTATTCTCAAATTATTTTTATTCACCTAAAGTTTGTACTTCTCAAAACAGAAGATCAGATTGAGTTGGTTTTCCCAACATTCAATGTGTGCAACCAAAATCAGTTCAGAATTAAGTGTGTTCCATCTGCCCAACCTCTACAGTGATTGTCTTTAGGTTCAGCCTACTGGGGCTAGGCTAGCAAGATTGTTTTTACTCCCTAACATATACACTGTATGCATAACTGCAAGGGGGAAAAAAAAACCCAAAAAACAAACTGGGCCATTTTCCTCAATAGGGATCTGTTTCTAACTTGGACACTTCACTTTTATGGACTCTTCTTTGAACACATTCAGTCCAGTGACCTTCCTCAATAATGATATCTGGAAAAACACATTTTCTTTCAACCATATGCTCATTTTTATTCCAGGACTTCCCACTCTAACTTGCTTCATTAAGACTCCTTGAGCTATTTCTTCTCTTGTTTTCCTCATTGTGAGTTTCCTTAAAGCTCCTGAGACTGTCAGTCACAGTATTGAATCAAATGAATATTATATAATTAAGTCACAAAGAACATAAAAACCTGTGTGATAGGACATTAGCAGTCTGGGTTTTCAGAAGTCATGCTGCTTCATTCTACACCACTGCAATTTTTATCTAGCTGTGTAAGGTCCAGATAAAATGATTTAGTTATTCAAAATGAATGAAAACTCACCGAGGATTCTCATTGTGAAGTCCTTTCCGCTTTATCAAAGGAGACAGGCCAGGAGATAGCTCAGAAATAAAAGGAGGCCTTTGAGGCCCAAAGTTACCTTAAAGCCCAGTTATTAGTCCTGCATTGAATACCATGTTTATATTTCAAACATTTCTTTCATGATTGAAGCAGTTTTATCCATGTCTACATCTTTGAAATTTTTAAAAAATTAACCTGAACTTTGGAAATCCTAGCAGATAGAGGGCATTGACATGTTGCTTACAAACATGGCATGCGATCAGGTAACGTCCAATATATTTTATAGCCAAAGGATAGACAGGGGAGAAGTGTTTGCCCATTCTGCTTCCCAGAGCCCTCTTGAGCTTGATATCAGACACGGAGCTACCACTCAGGTCAATAGGCCTCTTGTGATCATCAATGTCAAAATAGCTTATCAATCTCAAATAATCAGCATCCTCCAAAGAAGATCCTAAGCCAAGGTGAATAATGTTTTGAAGGCAACAATGATAATTTTTATTTCACACCTGAAATAAGGCTGCAAATAACAGAGAGAAAGTGAAATTACATAGAACAGCTTTGCTCTCAGGATTTCAGGAAACTATTCGGCATCTCTTGGTGGGTGATTCAAATTTACCACTGCTCATAATCTTCTGGTGTTTCTTAAAAGGGTAGCAATCCATGGCTTGGGCCGAACTATTTTAAAAACAGATAAAAAAAACACACCACACACACAAACAAAACATTAAAGTTACCCAATTGCTGCTGAGTGGCTGGCTCTTAACTAAGAGCTAGACAACTTGAGTTCATACTACATCTTTATGATTTAATACCCTTCCTTTGACAAGGCACTTTTCCCACTTTCCCAAAATCTCTGTATCTCAGTACTCAGTCTACATACACAGTTACATTTGTTCCTTTTCTATTTTACAGGATATTCATAGTATTCCGGAAGTAACCACTGCCCCCCCCCCCCAAAAGCTTTGCCTTCACAGATGAACAAAAAGTCCCTAATGTTAAGATGAAACAAAATCATGACACTTAGAATTCCATCGTTCATTTCAAAATCATAATATTTTTTCTAAATTTTGGTTGTGAAGAAACACTCTTTATATTCCACCTTTCATTAAATGCTGTACTCACAAAAGAGGAAATTTGGCCTGAACAATTTTTTTTTGTTTTAAAATGTATATTTTTTTTCCCTCTAGAAGGCTACATTATTCTGTTAACACTTTTTAGAAACATGACCTCAGAGCTCACATTTGACTGTTTTCTATTATATTCAGTTTCCTTAAACAACAGCCAATTGTCCGGGAGTGATTAAGTAGACCTTAACATTACAACAAAAGCTAAAAGGCAGAATTAAAAAAAAATTATGACCTAAAATTCTCCTAGATTTTTTCTCTATTTCTGTGGGTGGGTTATAATTTGTCAGCTGCTTCAAGATACTCATGTTAGTAGAAATTTATTAACATTATACCAACATCTGGTAACTAGTGGTCCTTGGTAGAACTACAGGCAGACTAATGAAGAAAATGAACTCTCAAAGCCCAGAGAGCAGAAGCTAGCACAACTGGCAGTTCACTGAAACAGCTATGAAGGGAAATTGCAAAACACTATGGTTCCATTTATGAACTTAACTGTAACCAAAGGAGGGTGGAACCTCAATGGACTTTTTTTAATTGATCTGCAGGGAGTTTGTTGTATTTGCCTTTCTTGCCAGAGGCAATCATCATCTATGTGAGTATTACATGTACTTTATGCAAAGAACATGTGGTACATATACACAATAGAATATTACTCAGCCATAAAAAGAATGAAATCTTGACATTTGCAACAACATGAATGGACCTAGAGGGTATTATGTTAAGTGAAATAAGTTAGACAGAGAAAGACAAACACCATATGATTTCACTTATATGTGGAATCTAAAAAACAAAATAAATGAACAATCAAAACAGAAACAAACTCATAAACACACAAAACAAATTGATATTCACCAGATGGGAGGGGTATTAGAGGGATGGGTGAAAAAGGTGAAGAGCTTAAGAAGTAAAAATTGGCAGATATAAAATAGTTATGGGAATATAAAGTACAACATAGGGAATATAGTCAATAATATTCTAATAACTATGTATGGTGCTAGATGGGCACTAGACTTATTGGAATGATCACTTCATAAGGTATGTGAATTAGTAAATACCTAATTACTATATTGTACTCTTGAAACTAATATGATACTATATGTCAACTATAATTAAAAATAAGTTTAAAATATGTAAATGTAGTTTATCCACCATGATAAAGAAGGAAGTAAGCTTAAAGAATACCTTTCAATATTCCATATTTCCAAAAAACATAAATAGGCTCTAGATAGAATAAAGAAAATACTATATAAAGGATACCAGATATTATAGTACAGTGAGAGCAGGAAGGAAAACAAAACTAGTAATAACAGAGTAAAGAGAAGAGAAAAGGAAAAGAAATTGCTTTCCTGGAACTCCAAAGAGGGTACAATTTCTTCTCACAGAGGGTGAAGCCATAATAGCAAAGAAAATGAAGATACTCAAAGCCAGGGTCATGAAATTAAAAATGAAAGATTTTCATAGACAAGTGAGTCTGAAAAGAAGGGGTCTTACACAACTGGAGCTTTTCAGTAGGCAGAAAGATTGCCCCATAAAAGCTGAATCAAGGTTTTCTAGAAAAGAAGAATAGAATAATTAAGAGAATCCAAAAGCATTTGGGCATGCAGAGGAAAAGGCTGCTGGACAAAAAGTAAAGAGGCAAGAGATTAGGTAGGGCTATTGAGAGATGTAGAAGTAGTTGGATACAGGCCACTGATGCATGGACCTTCAGTAGGCAAGTTAAATTAATGAAGAATATTTCATGGTAAGGCCCACATCAGAAAGAACCTTGGAATTTTCAGAGAAAATCATAGTGTAAATCCAAGATGCCATAATTTTCTTAGGGAGGAAATGTAATATAGTAAAAAGAGCTTAGACTTTGACTTCAGCCTCTGACAGATTAACAATCAAATCCTGGCTCAGTAAATACATGAATTTGAGCAAGTTACTTTCTCTCAGCTTCAGTTTTTTCATCTACTAAATATAGAAAATTAAGTTGTGTCAGGTTTCTTCTGAGAAGTAAATGATGTACCTTGTAAAAGGTCTAATAATTGGCTCATAATTGGGATTCAATATATGGTGTATATTTTTGTTTATTAAACATTTTCAGGTAAAAGCAAGATATGGTTCATGGTGAGGAATGAATGGGTACTCAATACATTTCAGAGGTAAATAAGCTAGTAAGCATTTACAAAGGAAATAAAAGAAATGAAACAAATACAATATGGAAGCCCATTTGATTTTTGGAAGGAATATATAATGCTTACTATAACTGACCTCATAAGATTCTTTCTACAGGCTGAATGATTTGGAATGAATTGTACTATTACGTTAAATCTTTTTAAGATGAAGTTTAACACTTAGGGTGTTGTTTATCATGCAGAGTATAAAAATTGTCATGGGAAAGGATTTATACACATACATTTTGTTTTGTTTTCCTAAAATTGATCCTCCTTTGGTGAAAGATGATAAGCCAGAGGAAAAATGTCACCATTTAATATTAGTAGTGTACTTATATGATCTTGCAACATCCAAAGCATATTTTCACCTGTTCTGGAGGTGTGGGCAATCACTTTTGTGGTTTGGGGTTTCTTAATTATACTGAGGTATAAAGTATAGAAACAATCTTAAAACCACATCTGCAATTCTGTGGTTGTGACACTACCTACAACATCCCATCCTTGTTAATTCAAATAGAGTTTAATGAAAAGTCTACTATCTATTGCAGTGTTAGGGACAAAGATTTAACCACCTTTTCTTAGTAAAAGTAAGTTCACTAAACATACATTTTGGTTTTTTAACTTTTAGTGGTAATAAATATGCAGTATAATAAAAGAAGCAACACAGAGATTCTAAACATGGACATCCATATACCAAAAAAAAAGAAAAAAAAAAAAAAAGAAACTAGATACAGACCTTATACCCTTCACAAAATTTACTCAAAATAGATGATAGACCTAATTGCAAAATGCAATGTAAGAGAAAACCTAGATGACCTTGGGAATGGTAATATCTTTCTAGATATAACACTAAAGATATGATCTATGAAATAAATAATTGATAAGCAGGACTTCATAAAATTAAAAATTTCTGGTATGTGAAAGACAATATCAAGAGAACTAGGAGATTAACCATAGACCAGGAGAAAATATTTGTAAAAGATGACATCTCATGTGTAGCCAAGCCCAGTAGAGACAGCCACAAGCTGTGGATT
This sequence comes from Ia io, assembly GCA_025583905.1. Lineage (NCBI taxonomy): Eukaryota > Metazoa > Chordata > Mammalia > Chiroptera > Vespertilionidae > Ia > Ia io. The sequence goes on from JAJQQW010000001.1 coordinate 74,450,746, forward strand.
ACTTGAAGCCTCAAACAGGTTGCTGAGGGCCAGACATAAACAGCATCTAATATTGGCATTCACTAGAGTTTCTCCAAAGAGGCCCAGAACCAACATACCAAGTGGCCAGCTTCAGACAACATCAGAGCAAACTCCACTTTTTTATTACTTACTACAGGCCCGGTGCACAAAATTCATGCAGGGGTGTGTGTCCCTCAGCCCAGCCTGCACCCTCTCCAATCTGGGACATCCGTCTCACAACCCAGGACTGCTGGCTTCCAACTGCTCACCTGCATGCCTTCCTGATTTCCCCTAACAACTTCTGCCTTCCACCCTGATAACCCCCTAACCACTCCCCTGCCAGCCTGATTGATGCCTAACTGCTCCCCTGCCAGCCTGTTTGCCCCTAACTGCCCTCCCCTGTAGGCCTGGTCACCCCCAACTGCTCTCCCCTGCAGGCCTGGGTCCCCCCCAACTGCCCTTCCCTGCAGGCCCGGTTGCCCCCAACTTCTCTTCTCTGCCGGCCTGGTCATTCCTAACTGCCCTCCCCTGCAGGCTTGATCGCCCCCAACTGCCTTCCCTTGCAGGCCTGGTCCCTCCCAACTGCCCTTCCTTGCTGGCCATCTTGTGGCAGCCATATTGTGTCCACATGGGGGCAGCCATCTTGTGTGTTGGAGTGATGGTCAATTTGCATATTACTCTTCTATTAGATAGGATAGAGGCCTGGTGCACGGGTGGGGGCCAGCTGGTTTGCCCTAAGGGTGTCTTGGATCAGGATGGGGGTTCCCTTGGGGTGTGGGGCAGCCTGGGCGAGGGTTCTGTGGTGGTTTGCAGGCTAGCCACGCCCCCTGGCGACCCAAGCAGAGGCCCTGGTATCTGGGATTTATTTATCTTCTATAACTGAAACTTTGTAGCCTTGAGCGGAGGCCAAGGCAGGCCAGGGTGTGCAGAAAGCTTGGCTTCCGCCATTGCTGGGGAAACCCAAGCCTCCGGCTCGCTCTGTGGCCTCAGCCATCTTGGTTGGGTTAATTAGCATACTCACTCCTGATTGGCTGGTGGGTGTGGCTTGTGGGTGTAGCGGAGCGATGGTTAATTTGCATATTACTCTTTTATTAGATAGGACTAGAGGCCCGGTGCACGAAATTCGTGCACTGGGGAGGGGGGTGTCCCTTAGCCCAACCTGCACCCTCTCCAATCTAGGACCCCTCGGGGGATGTCTGACTGCCTGTTTAGGCCCGATCCCATAGAGATCGGGCCTAAACAGGCAGTTGGACATCCCTTTCACAATCCAGGACTGCTGGCTCCCAACTGCTCGCCTGCCTGCCTGATTGCCCCTAACTGCTTCTGCCTGCCAGCCTGATCACCCCTTAACCACTCCCCTGCCAGCCTGATCGATGCCTAACTGATCCCCTGCCTGCCCGATCATCCCCAACTGCCTTACCTTGACAGCCCGGTTACCCCCAAATGCCCTCCCCTGCATATTCCCTCTTTATTAGATAGGGTTTTTTCTTTAACGTATTGGACAGCCCTAACTGGTTTGGCTCAGTGGATGGAGCATCGGCCTGCAGACTCAAGGGTCCCAGGTTCGATTCCGGTCAAGGGCATGTACCTTGGTTGGGGTCACATACCCAATGGGGAGTGTGCAGGAGGCAGCTGATCGATGTTTCTCTCTCATCGACGTTACTAGCTCTCTATCCCTTTCCCTTCCTCTCTGTAAAAAATCAATAAAATATATTAAGAAAAACATATTGGACAGTGTACTTGCCGTGGTCTTGACAAACCAGTAAAAATGTAAACCCAAACTAAAAGTGTCATAAAATAAACTCCTTAAACAGGAATTTCATGAGACCTTGGAAAGGTGATACCATGTGGTTGTTTCTTCCTTTCTTCCTTCTCTTTCTTTTTTTTGGTGTTTCATCTTTTGTCCTTTCTTTCTTTTCTCCTTTTATTCCTTTCTGTCCTCTCTTTCTTGTAACTTTTCTGTTGGTAGAATCCTCAGTACTTGAATCTGTCTTGCTTCCAGAAGACGAAGAAGAGGGAAACACACTGTCATCTGAAGAAAAAGATGATCTATGTTGGGATCGGTGGTGTTTCTGGTTTTGCTCTTTTCCCGGTTTGATTGTCATTTCTGCTGCCCGGCATCTTCAGGACTTGTGCGTGGGCACTTCTTATTCGTGTCTACAGAACCTCCCTGCCTTTGTGAAAACTGTAGGGGAAAAGGCCTTCCTGGGTGGGCTCAAGCCCTGCCCGAGGTGCGGAGGAACCAGGGCAGGGAGCACCCACCACCGCCCTTGCAGAGCCAACCTCCGGACCTCGGGGTACTCTCCAGTAATGTAACTGCAACGTCCCAGTTTGTCTTCAGAAATTAGTTGCAAGTTACTTCCGATGTGAAACCCTACCTCAGACATTTCCTTTGTGATTTGTAAAGATTTTTTTAAAAACCCATTTACCTCCCTAACCTGGCCAGAAGTTTCTACCCAATGGGAGACGTTTGCTGGGCAGCGTCGCCCAGATACCCCCCTCCCATCTCCAATCACTCCACTGGGGGCAAGGGAAGTTCCAAGGTGTACTCCCCTAGGCTACCAGTTGGGCAGGATCACTTACCCAGTTGCAGGTGCTTCTGAGGCTGAGACCCTGAGGCTATAGGTGTGTGTGTGGGGGATCGCTCCGTTGGGGTGTGGGTGCCTCCCAGGCTGACACCCCAGGCTGCCGCTGGGAGCGGATCACTCTGTGGGGGTGCGGGTGCCTCCCAGGCTGACACCCCAGGCTGCCGCTGGGAGCGGATTGCTCCGTGAGGGTGTGGCCGCCTCCCAGGATGACACCCTAGGCTGCTGCTGGGAGCAGATCGCTCCATGGGGGTGCGGCTGCCTCCCAGGCTGACACCCCAGACTGCAGCTGGGAGCAGATCTCTCTGTGGGGGTGCGGCCACCTCCCAGGCTGACACCCCAGGCTGCTGCTGGGAGGGGATCGCTCCGTGCAGGTACAGTGCTTCCAAGTCTAAGACCTGAGGCTGCAGGTGTGTGTGTGTGTGGGATCACTCCGTGGGGAGTGAATTTGTTTTCGTTTTTTATAAAAGGTCAGGAGGGCCTCTGGGCAGCATTCCGCCAGGCCGATCACGCTGCCTGCTCTCAGCGGCAGCCCTCCCTGAGACTGGGGTCTCCGGTGGGCCTGAGAGGACTGGGTGCTGCCATCTTGTGGCTATGGGCACTGCCATTTTTGTCGCAGAACTATGGTTAATTTGCATATTACTCTTTTATTAGATTGGATTCTTTTCTTTCTCTTATATACCTTTGATTTTTAAAATATTTTTCTCTTTTTTTTAAATGTTCTTACTCTATTTTTTATGCTTAATTTTCATATTTTTGTTTTTATTTCTCTTTTCTTAATTCTTTATTATATTTCCTTTTTTATTTTCATATTCTTCTTTTAAAATCTTTCTTTATCTTTTTTCCTGTTATTCTTTTTTCTTTCTATTATTTTTTTCTTAATCTTTTTTATTCTTATTCCCCTTTTTGTTGATTTTGTTTGATCTTTTTGTTTTGTTTTGTCAGCACCTGTACAACAGTTTGCATGCTGTGGTTGGGGTTGAGCCTCACAGTCAGACAGCCTGAGAATCAATTTTGCCCAGAAATGGGCCAATAGCAATCAAGACACAAATAGAACAGTAGGGACCACATAATCCACAAAAGGGACATTCCTAGAGTACCCAGGTCAGGCAATCAAGGAGACTGCACTACTGCATCCCACAGGTCATATACTACATAAGACACCTCCTCATACACCCCAATATTGGGAATCATAATAGTTCTATATAATACATAGAAACACGCACAAAGAGACAGCCCAAATGGGACAGGGAGGATGATAAAGAAACAAGCGCCAAATGAAAGAATAGGAGGAATCTCCAGAAAAAGAGCTAAATAAAATAGAGACAAACAATTTATCACAAACAGAGCCCCATGTAATGGTTTTAAGGTTGCTCAACAGCATGAAAAATTATATAGAGATCATGAAAAATAACCAGAATACCATATATAAAATAAAGAATACATTGGAAGGAATAAAAAGTAGGGTGGATGAAGCAGAGGACTGAAACAGTGATTTGGAAGACAAGGTAGAAAAAATCCCCACTTAATTAGAGCAACAAAAAGAAAAAAAGAAAGAGGATAATTTAAGGGAACTTTGGGACAACATGAAATGTAACAACATCCACATCATAGAGGTAACTGAAGGAGAAGTAAGTGAGCAAGGGATAGAGAACCTGTCTGAAGAAAAAAATGACAGAAAACTTCCTTAAACTGATGAAGGAAAAAGTCACCCAAGTACAGGAAGCACAGAAAGTTCCAATTAAGATGAACCCAAAGAGACCCACAACAAGACACATAATAATGAAAATGGCAAAGTTAAAGACAAAGAGAGAATCTTAAAGGCAGTAAGATAGTTACCTACAAGGGAGTTGCCATAAGGTTATCAGCTGATTTCTCAACAGAAACACTTCAGGCCAGAAGGGATTGGTATGAAATTTTCAAAGTAATGAAAAGCAAGGACCTTCAACCAAGACTAATCTATTCAGCAAGGCTATCATTTAAAACTAGAGGCCCGGTGCACGAAATTCGTGCACGGTGGGGAGGGGGGCAGCGGGGGGGTGTTGTCCTTCAGCCCAGCCTGCAGTCTCTCCAATCTGGGACCCCTCAAGGGACCTTCATTTTTTCCTTCAAGAGTGTGGTGGGAAAACCCTAGATCACCTTCTTGGATTCTTATAACCCAAATTACCAAGAACACTGCAAGTGGTGGCCTACAGGGAGCTTAGCCAATGAGTTGTCAGAAAAGGTATTTACTCTCAAACTTATTTGGCTCAGTGGATAGACTGTGGGACTGCAAACTGAAGGGTCCCAGGTTTGATTCCTGTTAAGGGCATGTACCTTGGTTGGAGGCATATCCCCAGTGGGGAATGTGCAAGAGGCAGCTAATGGATGTTTCTCTCTCATTGATATTTCTGACTGTCTATCCCTCTCCCCTCTTCTCTGTAAAAAAAAATCAATAAAAATTTTTTTTAAAAAGGTGTATCCTCTGCAGCTCATGCAGCCCCTGGGTTGTGTCCACTGGGCTAGGGGCGTGTCCCTGCCACCCAATGGTGGCTTCCGGGGTCTCTGCACACCCCAGAGGCCAGCAGCCATGCCCCTGTGGAGGGCGCTAGGCTGGGGGCGTGGACACAAACCGCCACTTGGTGCTGGAGCTTGGAAAGCCTCTGGGACGGGGTGGGAACATCCCCGTCTCCAAACGCCCCAAAGCCAGCAGCCAGCCTGACCATGGGCCTCAGGCTCGGGGCATGCAGGGACCCTGGGCAGCAGGCAGCAGTGGCTGCCAGGGTCTCGAGACACCCCAGAGGCCAGGGGCAGCCCCCGGTCCTGGGCGCCTGGCTGGGGGCGTGGCCCCAAACCGCCGCTTTGTGCGGGAGCCTTTGCAAGTTGCTGGGGGCGGGGCAGGAACATCCCTGTGTTGCTATAGCAACGCAGGAATGTTCCCGCCCTGCCAGGTGGCTTGGTGCCTACACCCATAGGCTTCGAGTGGCCAGGGGGCATTCTGGGACCCCTGCCACTCAGGACCTAAGCACGGGCCTACAGGCTAGGAGTGACCTGGGTCTGGAGGATGTGTCCTGGATCCAGGCCGCTCAGTGCCCACATATGCAAATTAACCACCATCTTATTCGCTCTCATTGGCTGTGGGCATAGCGAAGGTGCGGTCAATTTGCATGTTTCTCTTTTATAAGGTAGGATTGAAGGTGAAATAAAGAGGTTCCAAGACCCTCCCCCGACACACAAAAAAAGGCTACAGGAATTCATTACCACCAAATCAGCATTGCAAGAAATGTTAAAGGGACTGCTTTAAGAACAAGAAGAAAGAGAGAGAGAGAGAGAGAGAGAGAGAGAGAGAAAGAGGGAGTAATATAGGTATAAAGTAAATATGGCAATATATGACTACTTATCAATAACAACCTTAAATGTAAATAGATTAAGTGCTCCAATCAAAAGACATAAGGTAGCTGAATGGATTAGAAAATATGATGCATATATATGCTATCTACAAAAGACCCACCTCAGATCAAAAGATTCACACCGGCTGAAAGTGAAGGGATGGAAAATAATATTCCATGCACATGGAAACGAAAAAAGCTGGTGTAGCAATATTTATATCAGACAAAATATACTTCAAAACAAAGGCCATAAAAAAAGGCAAAGAAGGTTACTATAGAATATTAAAGGGTTTGATCCAACAAGAGGATATAACCCTAGTAAACATATATGCACCCAATATAGGAGCATCTATATATATAAAAGCCTCAGTGACCGTCACAGCAGAATGACTGGAATGATCAGTAACTATGACGTGCACTAAGCAGGCAGTCAGGCAGGCGAGCGGTTAGGGGTGACTGGTGCCAGATTGGGAGAGGGATGTCCAACTGCAAGGATCGGGCCTAAACTGGCAATCAGATATCCCCTGGTGGGTCCCAGATGTGAGAGGGCACAGGCTGGGCTGAGGGACCCCCCCTGACCCCATGCATGAATTTTGTGCACCGGGCCTCTAGTATAAATATAAAACAAAGAAAACTCTTGGTGGACTTTAAGGGAGAGATTGCCAGCAATACATTCATAATAGGGGATCTTAACACCCTACTGTCATCATTGAGTAGATCTTCCAGACAGAAAATCAACAAAGAAACAGTGGCCTTAAATACCACACTAGATCAGATGGATTTAATTTATATTTACAGAACATTTCATCCCAAAGCAGTAGAATAAACATTCTTCTCAAGTGCACATGGAACATTCTCAAATATAGACCACATGTTAGGGCACAAAATAAATCTTTACAAATTCAAAAATATTGAAATTATATCAAGCATCTTCTTTGATTACAATGGCATGAAACTAGAAATCAACTGTAATTTAAAAAATTTTAAAAAGATACATCTGATGAAAAACTGTTATCCAAGCCCTGACAGGGTAGCTCAGTTGGTTAGAGTGTCATCCCAATATACCAAGGAGGTTGCAGGTTCAATCCCTAGTCAGGGCACATATAAGAATCGACCAGTGAATGCATAAATTCTCTCTCTCTCTCTTTCTCTCTCTCTCTCTGTCTCCTCTCTTTCTCTTTCTCTTTCTCTTTCTCTTTCTCTTTCTCTTTCTCTTTCTCTTTCTCTTTCTCTTTCTCTTTCTCTTTCTCTTTCTCTCTCTAAAAATCAATAAATAAAAAATAATTTAGAACACTGTCATGAAAATATACCCAAAACTCTTAAAATCCAACAATAAGCAAACAAACAACTTGGTTAGAAAATGGGCCAAGATGTCAACACAAACCTCACCAAAAAAGATGTATAGATGGCAAACAAGCATATGAAAAGATGCTCCACATCATATGTCATCAAGAAAATGCAATATAAAACAATAGGACACTACTATACACATATTACAATGGCCAAAATTCAAAACACTGACAATACCAAATGCTGGTGAGGATGTAGAACAACAGGAATTCCCATTCACTTCTGGTGGGAATGCAAAAGGGTATGACCACTTTGGAAGCCTGTTTGATGGTTTCTTAAAAAACTAAACACACTCTTACCATACGATCCAGCAATTGCACAACTTGATATTTACCCCAAAGAGTTAAAAATGTATGTCCATATAAAAACCTGCACATAAATGCTTATAGTACCACTATTCAGAATTGTTAAAACTTGGAAACAATCAAGTTGCCCTTTAACTGGTGAATGGATAAATAAGCTGTGGTACATACAGAAGATGCAATATTATTCAGTGCTAAAAAGAAATAAAGAAATAGTTAACAATATTGTATTGTATATTTGAAATTTGCTAAGATAGTAGATCTTAAGAGTTCTTATCACAAGAAAAAAAGTATTTGTTGCTACGTGAGATAATGGATGTTAAACTAAATTTATTGTAGTAATCATTTTGCAATATGTACATAAATCAAATAATTATGTTATGTACCTTAAACTAATACAATGCTATATGTCAATTATATCTCAATAAAGTTTTTTTTATTGTTTAAGGTATTACATATGTCTTCTTTTTTCCCCCATTGACTTCCTCCTTGCCTCCCTTATCCCCCGGGCACATGCCCTCCCCCCCCCCCATGTCTATGTCCATTGGTTATCCTTATATGCATGCATACAAGTCCTTTGGTTCATCTCTTACCTCCCCCGCCCAACCCTCCCCTGCCTTCCCGCTGTAGTTTGACAGTCTGTTCGATACTTCTTTGTCTCTGTATCTATTTTTGTTCATCAGTTTATGTTCATTATATTCCATAGATGAGTGAGATCATGTGATATTTATCTTTCTCTGACTGGCTTATTTTGCTTAGCATAATGCTCTCCAGTTGGGAAAAAAAATTTTAAAAAATAAATGAACTCTCAACCCATAAAAAGACAAATGAATATTACTAAGTGAAAGGAGCTGATCTGAGAAGGCTACAATTATATGTTTCCAACTCTATGACATTCTGAAAAAAGCAAAACTATGGAGATAATAAAAATATCAATAGTTGCTGGTAGTGGGGAGATGAATAGGTGGAGGAAAAGGATGTTTATGGCAGTAAAAATACTCTGTATGATACTATAATGATGGATACATGTAATTATAAATTAGTGCAAAGCCATAGAATGTATTACAGTAACAGTGGACACTAAAGATAATTATAGACATAGGGTGATTATGATGTGTCAATTTAAGTTCATCCTTGGCAAAAAATAAATAAATAAAATAAATAAAATGTACCATTCTGGTGAGTGATGTTGATAATGGGAGAGACTATGTGTGGGGACAGTGGGTATATGGCGAATCTCTGAAGCTGCCTCTTTTGTTGTAAACTCAAAACTGCTCTAAAAAAATAATTCCTGTCTCTCTTCATGAAGGGCAACTGATATTAACCACCTGGGATGTTTTCTTTACCGTCTTTCACTGCATTCATGCAAGCATATACAAGTAAGTTCTTTTTCCAATTTCTACAGGGTGGCATAAAATACAAGGTAACTAAAGAAACATGACTCTCTTCAATGACTACCAACATTTCTTTGATTGGCAAGCTCTTTCTTACAGATAGCCTATCTTCCCTGGAGCTCAGTCCCAGATCTCAGTCTCCTTTGCCATTTGTATGGTTCTCATTCCTTAAAAATGAAAAGAAGTCATTTATTTCTGAAGAAAGCATTCTCTCAGGGGTGATAAGTAAGCATAGTACTTTTTTTCTAGTAGTTATAAACTTTGCTGAAGATATAAAATTTACTTTCCACACTATAACATTTGAATGATTTTGATACGTGAATATTTAGCCCTATTTTGGGATATTCAGAGCACATTCAGAAATTTCTTTAGAAGAGATTCCAAAAAGAGGGTAAAAGTAAGTAATTAACTGACCACAATCTCACTTCCAAAGTGATAGTTCGCCTTATTCACAGAGTGTACCAACTTTAATATTGTTTGTAACTATGTACAAGTGCTAGTGATAGAAAAAAATTGGAGATTCCGAGAGGGTTAGAAATACCACATTAGGAACTAGGTTGGATAATATCCCTTACATTACTTAACCATATATATTACCTAGTTATTGTGGTATATACATCCCTGACTCAAGTTATCAATAAAAATAATTTGCATACCAGTGTTTCTCAAGGAAATAATGGGTTTTGATTAGAAGAGCAGGTTTATTCTTGTGCGCAATGTTGATCCTGAAATGTCACTCCCTAGATGTAGTTTATAACTCAATAATGAGCCAACTCAGCAAGAAGTCAGGACTTCTGTATTATATAATGATGAGATATTTTTTAACCTAATGGGACTCTGCATGACAAAAAATTTTGAGATGATAATAGTACTGGATAAATTATGATCTGCTAGTTCAACCTCCAGAAGGAAAGAATCCCTCTATATAATGTTGCCATAAGAGTTACCAGAAGATTTATAGCCTTTGCCGGGGGAGTTTAATATTTATCTATAAGAGTCTGAATTAGAGGCAGATCTGGAGCAAAGCAGGGGATTACTTCAGTGACTGCAAATCCTCATACTTCTGGAAGCCTAACAAACAGAAGTCTCATTGCCTTCTGAGCAGACACCAGGATGAGCACGATTTTAATTGGCATAATTAAAAGGGAATTAAAAATGTGTATTGAGTACCTTAAAGGAGCCTCAGTGAAGACTTTGTTCATTAATTAGGCACAATGGCTCATAGGAATTGGGAATAATTATGCCAACACTTTGCCAGTGGCTCCTTTGTTCAGATATAAATCCAAACAAGAGAGGCATTTGATAGCCCTTTCAATGATATCAGGTCTTATCCAAAATATACACACAGGAAGAATTTGTGTGGCTTGGATGCAGTCATAGTTCAGACAGGTAGATCTCTAAATCAACAGAAAAGCAGCACCTTTCTTGAGAAAGTCTCCAGAGACATCTTACATGCTAAACCTGTTAAGAAGGAAGATTATCATTAGTGTCAATAGACACAGGCAACTTAGACACCAGATGTAGGTAATCCACAAGAACTTTGGCTTCCCACAACTGTCTTACTTATGCCCAGCTGCGCATCTGCCAATGCTAATTCATCATAACACAACCTGCTATTTACTTTCCTTGCAATGATAGGGATTTATGAGGAAGATGAAAGAGAACCAAAACCTATGAGGTAATTCAGAACTTTCTTGAATGTAAACTTTTTCCTTTTTATCATCTGGCATTATTGACACAATAACATATTACCCAATTGAAGCTAGAGTAATCATTTGCTGCCAAGACTAATATAGGGAAATGAAATAGTCTTCTGAGTTTCTTGTTTATAGTATTTGCTGATGCCATACAGAGGCATTTGATAGAAATTAGACAAAATATAATTTGTCAGGCAGTTATTTAATTATAACGGTCTGGTTCTTTTACATAGGAATGATCTATCAGGTGTTCTTAAGAAGGATAAACAGCTAAATATACTAGTAAGTAAAGTACCATACACACTCCTCTAAAGGAAGTAAGTTTTTGGTAATCAACCCCCCACAAAAACCCCAGGCCCTCTACCAAAATATACCATTATCATTTTTGTGTGTGTTTAGTCACTGAGAATAAGGTCAACAACTCTCCCAGATATAAGACACGCCACTCCTAGCAATATTTTCCCCCATTAGATATTGCTTATAGTTAGTAGTGTGTGGTTCCTTGATAAGTCAAAATAGCTCAGAGCTCTATATTAATTAAAATGAGGATTCTAGTTTTTATCCAATGCCTATAGAGCAGTTTATGTCTTGAAGACGGCATGGCATTTGGACATTGTTGCTGTGATGTAACCATTACCAAACACTGTAAAAAACAGGCATCCTTATTTCCTGCCCGAAGCTTGTCTAGTTCCTGAGCTAGATTCTCACTGTGACAGGGGTTGGCAAGGAATGAGGTGAAGCTCTGAGACAGACTCTGGGCTCCTGCCATACTCAGATTGAACCAATAATGCCTCTTGTGTTTGTAAGAGACCCCATGGTCTTCTCTTTCTATTATAAGAAATTCAACATTAAAACAACAGCAACAGCCCTAACTGGTTTGGCTCAGTGGATAGAGCATCAGACTGCAGACTGAAGAGTCCTGGGTTCGATTCCAGTCAAGGGCACATGACCAGGTTGTGGGCTCAATCCCCATTAGGGGGCATGCTGGAGGCAGCCAATCAATGATTCTCTTTCATCATTGATTGTTTCTATCTCTCCCTCTCCCTTTCTCTCTGAAATCAATAAAAATATATTAAAAAACACACACACACCAAAACAAAACAAACAAACAAAACACAACACACCTACAATTTCGTTAGGAGACAAACTTGAAGCCAGGTGGATTCCCTCATGGGTGTGAGGCTTTTAAAGTTTTCTTGAGGAGCAAGCAAGGAGGCGGTTCTGCAGTACATAGAAGCTGTATTGGCATCTGTAGATCCCAACTCCTTAAGGAAACTAAATTTTTTGTGGACTGGTACACTAACATTCTTTTAAGGTCCATTCCAAGAGAAAGCATTCAGTATTTTTGTAGTTAACCCTTATGAAATTGCCATTTTTGTAGGTGAAAAGTGACTTTATGGTGGCAATTTCAGATGGTTCAAGCTAACTCACCTCCCTTTAGCATACTGGACAAAACATGGGAGCTATGAGCAAACAGCTGGATGAAAATTCCAGCTCTACAACTAAGTGACTTTGGGGAAGTAACATAGCCCATCTGAGCCTTAGTTTCTTTATCTGTAAATAAAGGTGAGTAATACTGTTGTATCGTAAATCAGCGAATGAGATACAAGACGCTTTAATAAGCCAATTAATTAGGAGTTGTTTATTGCGCGTGGCCCAGAGGGAGGTGTATCTTCCAAATCTCTGAGCACCACATACAGGAAGTTTTTCCGTATTTATATTTTTCGAGCCTCTTTGTTTGCAGATATTACAAAGGGCTCTGTGTGAGTTATTGTTACAGTTGTAACCTTGAATACATAATGAGTTTGTACTTGGCATAAGAATATGGGAATTATTATCAGTATTAGTCTATTACATTGGATGGCTAGCTTGCAAGGTCAGACAGTTAAGTTTATCTTTTTCTATTATTTGAACTAAAAACAAAGTCATTTTACAGAATAACAGACTGTCTTAAAGTGACAGAGTTTATAATGACAGAGTTTACAGGACTAGGGACTATCTAACAATAGCAGAGAATTCAAACAGCAGTTTTGATACAAGATGGAGGGTACCATGCTTCAATACTTACTTTATAAGATGGCTGTGAGTTAAGGATAACACCTTACATAGCACTTTCAGTAAATAGTAGTTACTAGTATCCCAGAGAGATAATTCTTAAAATTTGATTATAAATGTCCTAAGGAGGCTGTTGAGACAAGAAGTAGACTAGTGGCTGTGGAGGGCTTGAAAGTTTGGGGGGAAATGCGAAGTGATTGTTAATGGAATTCCTATTAGGGTGATAGAAATGTTCTAAAATTAGACTGTAGTTGTAGTTACACAACTTCATGAATATACAAAAATTATTGTATGGTATGTGAATTTTATCTCAGTAAAGCTGCTTTTAAAAAGTCACAAAGAGAGACACATATAGAGAAAGTAACTGCAAGAGCTTGAAGCTGTTTGGAAAAAAAATGTTTAGACTTGGCCTTTTGCAAGGTTCATTTATAGTTTTTAAACAAACAAAAACAAACAAACACACCTCTGAGTACTTCTTGAATTAAACCAGTTTAACACGAGACAGTCATTACAAAGCATTGTTTCTAATTGGCTGCTTCTTGTACTAGCCGCAGTGGAAGGGGATGTTGTTTCTTGCTATTGTGCATCTGGCAAACATCTTGTTTCATTATAACAAATGTCAAGAAGTAAAGATTTATTTCAAGATTTACTTCAGAGTTGAAGAAAAAGCTACAATTGACAGACTGTTTTGGCTGTCTCACATCTCAAACCTCCCAGTGTTTGGTGCATAGTCATATGAATAGGAAAGCTGTGCTCCCAAACACTTTCTCATTCCAATTGCACAAGCGCAACGTGAGTCTGGTTTTGAACAGCAGCACAGCTTGGACAATGTTCAATCACTGCGTAGAGTCTGGGCAATGTAAAAAGAAGACCAGGGAGGCCTAAAAAGAGGGCATAATAGTGACTTGTCCAGATGATCAAATTATATTTTCCTCTTCTAACTGTTAGACATTTACAGGGACACAATTTGAAGATGCCTTTGGGTCCTATTTAATCCCTATGTAGAAACCCAGCATTTGGTAATAGAGCACCAGATTCTTATACAGGGAATTTTATACATAGAACTTTATTGAATGCAAATCTGGACAAAAAAGGATTCCAGCTTTGAATACTGCATTATGATACATTTGTAAATACTCCATCCTATTGTGGATAATTTTTTTTACCCAAAAGTGTTATGCAGTGTATTAGTCCTCCCCCTGCCCCACACACATCCATATAATTTATGTATAGGATAAGAATAGTTATCAAGGATTGTAAATCAGTAGTTTTATCATCATTTACACATCCCCTTCTGAAGATGAAATATCTGGGTGTTTAAATGTGTGTACTTTTTTTTTTTTAAATCAACAGCACCTATGAGTCATATCCAAAATTAAATAGCAACAATTATGTGCTTGAATGTAGCCAGATTATCAACACTGAACTGACTCCTATGCCAATGTTATCAGGACAACTGAGGTAGATGATGGCAGGGAGGGTCAGCTCAATATAAAACTGAAATAGGAGCTACCTTTCTTCAGTACTTTGTCCCAAACACCCAGGGCTTTTTGTTGTCTTCTGAATGCCCAAAGCCTGACATACTAAATATCATGGGAACCAATTTTGCCAGACAGCCCAATACCCTGGATCATTTTGCCCTTTGGTCACTTCCATCAATACTTACCCGTTCTGTATATCTCGCTTTCCAGTTGTGTTCAATTCTATGGTTAGTCTGATAAAATAAAAATCAAGCTGAGGAGTTAATGCTTTGAAAGAGTTCTATGTTTTTCCCCCCAGGAAGCATCTGTATCTTAGCGGGGGTGTTTAATGTCTTGAATTACAGTTAATTCAGTCAGGGGGATATTTTATGCCCCTCAAATATCTTCTTGGTTTGTATCTAGAAACAAGACTGATACACACACACACACACACACACACACACACACACACAGTAACAGATGAAATACATGCCACATGAAGATGGGATACAATGAATAAGGATTTAAGATATACTACAAGGAACCTAGGAAAAATGTCTTAAATAATAAAGCTTGCCTGTGGACTACAGGTAAATATTAGCAGCAGATAGATCAGCCAACAGTGGAAAACGCAAAGATGGGGTAGCATTTTTTGACTATTCTAAAAAACGCCAAGGAACCTGTCCATTTATGTAGGCTCTACAAACATCAGCTTTAGCCACAAACCAATGGTGTTGCCATAGAAGTGGAAAGATGAACTTCCAAGTCATTGGTCTTTTACGTTCCAGCCATTTTAAATACAGATAAACAGTAGGGCTTGTAATTTACACACGTACATAAACAAATGTATTAAAAGGCACATATATCTCTACTATTAAACTTCATATGTATGAATTATATAACATTTAAGACTTTGAACAATTTAGCTCTTGTCATTTTATGGCTCTGACATATTTATAGACAAAAGAGGACTTTTTTTCTGTAAAGAAAACCGATAAAAGGATTTATTAAATCTATGAACTTATTTCTTCATAAATTCATGTAATATATAGGTGGATACTAGGGTTATAAACATCTGTGGAATAAGTAATGCTAGTTATTAAACCACTTAAAAACAACCTCTTTTGCACACTGTTCAGAGAAGCACATTATAATTTGTTAGTTAAATCTGGATTATCTTGTTTCTAGGCAGTACATTAGTGTGATCTCTAATCATTTCAGACACTAATCCTTCTTCATACCATTAGTTATGGCTTTTAATAATTTTAAAATTCTTCCTTGACCAAGGTGATAAGGTATAATTTGTATATGAGCATTTATTCTACATGTAGAATTCATACATTATGACATAAAACAATACATTATTTTTGTTTGTTTCCAAATTGAGAAGACAGGGCACAGATAGTTGGAAAATCCAATATATCTGAAGGAATTTCACTGGTTACTCCAAATCAGATACTGTAAAGAAACTTCTCAGATATTAAGATTGAATGGTTGGGGAACAGGGAAAGGGATTTCTTATTCTTCAGAGACTGGGTTATGCTTTTTTCAAATAAAAATAGTATGAAATTTAGGTCCAGAATGCATTAAAATTAAATGGTCTAAATTTTAATTGCAATATACTCATTAAGAACCAATTACATGCAAAGTTCTGTGCCAAGAGAATATGGGAATACAAAAACGATAAAACTATATTGTCAAAGAGTTTACAATTGAATGGGAGAGAAAGATACATAAATGAGTACATAATAGGATCAGACACATAAGGTCCTTGCCTATTTTTTATTTCAAAGAATTGATTTATTTTTCTTAAATGTCTTCTCAAGAGAAACATTAAGTACCCCTAATTTGAGGGTATTATTGGAAGAAAAAAAACACCCTTTCATATAATGTTAGTTTTTAGATTTGCTTCTTGCTATTCTGTCCCAACATCCCCATCTGTTTTTTCTAGGCATTTAGTTCTCCTTGACCCAGTGGTAATCAATCCACTCTAAGTGTGTTACTAAGCTTTGGAGAAAGTTACAATGCTGGTACTATTACTATTATTACATGGTACATTTTTGGAAGAAAGTTTCTATGCTTGTATCAGGGTATACATGCCCTTCAAATTTCTTTTCATTTGAAAATGTCAATGCAGTGACAGATATAAAGAGTGGCAGGAGTGTAACATGGGGGTAAATTCGATGACAACAGTCAAATAAAGCCAGAGGCAATTGTTCCGGCTTTGAAGGCCATGAGGACAGTATTAAAATAAATGTGGTCAGAGAAGTAAGAAGTTATACTTCCCTTAATAAGAACTAGACAACATTTTTTTCTTCCTTGCTAAACAATAAAATTCCAAAAGCATAAGCTGCACTGCCTTTCGATTCCCCTGACTAATTGGCAGAGTATTCTGCTGCATTTTAAGTTGTACTCAAATTGTATTAAGGTCACATTTTATTAATATTTTTGGCTTACTTAGCAGATAGCTCATCAATCAGATCCTAGATGTGAGTAGGTATGATACTAGTGCTACAACAGGCTCAGGCATAGAAAATTCAGAAAAGGTCAGGCAGAAATAATTAAAAAGAGCCTTTGGTTATTAAGTTTGGCTGATAGAGTTGGATTTAAAGTTACAATAAGAACTTGAGTTACTGAGAAGCAGATGACATTACAGCCCATTTTAATCTAAGACTTTAAGTATTTGGACAAAGAATGAGTGGCAAAGACAAAGCTACCACTGCTATCCCTTTAAATATTAGTTTGTTGACTTTCCGGTTTTAGTAGTAGTGAAGAAATTTGTAATGGACTAATCCACACTGAAACAACAATTATGAGATCCATGTTTATGCAACTTTTACCCCGAAAATACTGCCAAGAACATGAACTGTTGGGCAGCTAGAAATCTAGCAGAAACCTTGGTTTGGGGACTCACATAATCGAGTGCACAGAGGCCAATTCAGCTGGAAATTAAGGGGAGAAATTCCGACAAAGAAGCAGCTACCGATTGAGAGTTCCTAAATTTTTGTCTTAACTTCTCCCAAATCTTTGTGTGATGCATATATGGGAGCATTTTAAAGAACTCAGGAGAAAAAAGAGCTAGAAGACTGAAAATACCTTGGATTTACTACTGAAACCCCAGAAAGGTCATGTCTTACAGGCTAAAATTATGTCACAATATTAAGGCATTTACCTTAAGACAAAGGAAACACACACACACACACACACACGCACACACACACACACACAAACTGAAAGAGAGCCATGCTAACAGAACATAAAAGCAAACCTTTACAAGTTTAATTTGTTCATCAAGTAATTTACAATGTATAGTCTTCAGAGGAATGTAACAGAATTCAGGGACTCTATAATAAATTATATAAAATGTCCATTACAAAAACAAAAGAGTATGAGACTTGCAGAGAAACAGGAAAATTTTTATCTATATCAACAGAAAAAAAAACAAACACAAAAAACAGTTAGTGTAAAAGGACTTCCTGATGACTCAGATTATGCAAGTAACAGAAAAAAATGTAAAGCATTCATTATAAATATGCTCAAGGTCTTTAGAAGAAAAGATTGCCAAATTGAGTGAAAAACTGGGGAAACTCACTGAATAACATCTATTTTAAAAACTAACTAGGTATTCTATAATTTAGAAGTAAAATATCAGAAATTAAAATTTCACTTACGGGCAGATTGGAAATAATAGAAGAAATGGTCAGTAAACTTGAAGTTAATCCATCAAAATTATCCATATAAAAGAAGAGGAAGAAAGACTGATAAAAAAGTAAAGAGAAAATCAATAACTTTCAAAACATTATTAAACATCTAAAATACATGAAATTGGAGTCCCAGAAGGAGAGAATTGGGCACAAAAAATGTTAAAATAATAATTTAAACATTTCTAAATGTGGACAAAAAATAAATAAAAAAAGGCCACATGCTAACCTGACAAGCTCCGGGGAGGCCTGCATGGCAGTCTTGCAAACTTAAAGACCTAAAGTAACCACAAAGGACGGTCTGAAATTAAACTAACTAAAAGCAGTTATGGTGGGTAGTCATGTCCTAGGCCTTTATTTTCCTTGATGAGGTCAATTTTTACCTTAACTGAGCCTATTGTCTCTTTGCAACTATGATGACATATCCTTGAAACTTGTAACTTTCCTTTTTCCAGACCCCTTTGGGGCACAACATAATGTGACTGGGCGCCAGGACAGATACCACAAATTCCTTCACTGTTATCATGTGAATTGTTGACTGTTGGCTATCCTGCACCCACCTAAACATGTGTCCATCATTTTACTTTTTATCCAATCGCAGAGGTTTCCCCACCTTGTTTTCTCCAGTCTATCACCAATGGATTTCACGAAACGCACCTATATCCCCTCCTTTGATTGCAATGTATAAAAATAGATGAAGAAACCGCCATTCTCTGGAGCATTATCCCAATCCTTTGAGATACTGTTTCCTGGCAATTGTCGACAGTTTGGCCCAAATAAACTCACAAAAATTCTTTACAGGTTTGAATATTTTTACGTTAACACAAATTTAGTTTAAAACACACACACACACACACAAATATTACTTGCAGATTCAGGAAGCTTAGCAAACCCAAAGTAAGATACACTGAGTGGCCAGATTATTATGATCTCTGAATGCATAATAATCTGGCCACTCAGTATATATATATATATATATATATATATATATATATATATATATATACACGTGTATATATATATATATATATATACATATGTGTGTGTGTATATATATATATATATATACATATACATATGTGTGTGTGTGTATATATATATATATATATATTAGAGTCCCAGTGCATGAATTCGTGCATGGGTGGGGTCTGGCCAGCCTGGCCAGGGGGAGGGGACATGGGCTGTTGGCTGGCCTGCCTGCTGGTCGAATTCCTGGTCGAGGGGACAATTTGCATATTAGCCTTTTATTATATAGGATATACACTGAGTGACCAGATTATTATGCGTTCAGAGATCATAATAATCTGGCCACTCAGTGTAAATTCAAAGAAACCTTATCTAGGCACATCACAGTCAAATTATGAAAAACCAAAGGTAAAGATTTAATATTGATAATATTGAAAGCAGCAGAGAAATAAAAGGTATTACATATGGAGAAGGTGATATGTTTTGGCCAATTTCTCACCAAAGTCAATGGAAATAACAACACAAAAGAAATTATATATTTAAAGTGCTGAAAAGAAATTGTGAATCCAGAATTCAATATCTATGAAAATATTCTTCCAAATGAGGGTGAAATAAAGCCATTTTAATATAAACAAAAGCTGAGAGAATATCTAAGTTACAACAGTACTTAATTAGGTTTTTATGTCTGAGGAAATTATACCAGATAGGAACACAGATCTATAGAAATAAATGAAAAACATCAGGGTAAATTTAGAATACATAATTTTTCTCTCACCTCTTAATATTTCTAAAAGGTATCTATTTAAAGCAAAAAAGACATTGCATTGCTGAATTTGTAACTTATATAGATATAAAACACATTAACAACAGTACAAAGGGTGGTGAGTATATGAAATTTCAACTTTCAAGATATGTATTTTTTATATGACTGGGTACAATATTTACTGTAAATATGTGATAAGATTAGGGTACATAGTTTAATCCTTAGAAAAACTACTAAAAATGACACAAAAACATAATTGAAAATCTAATAGAATAATTAAAATGGAATAATAAAAAGTTACTAAATTAACCCAAAGGAAAGCTTTTAATTAGAAGGTATTGTTTACTCTATTTACATTCCATGTAACATTGATGCATTAGGTTTAAATTGACCATCTTTCTAGTTGTTATATATCTTTTTTGTTTCTGTGTTCCTCCTTTATTGTCTCCATTTGGATCATTTTAACAATTGTACTAGATGAGAAAGCAAGACAATTACATGTTGCCTTCAAGAGCCATACTTAAATATAAAGATATTTATATATCAAAAGTAAAGAATATAAAAATATATACAATACAAATGGCAAAGACAGCTGAAGTGATTATAATAGTTTCAGACAAAATAGAATTTAAGAAAAGAGAGATTATTGGCAAATAGGGACATTTATCTTGGTTGAATATAGTAACATCCTTCTCTCAATGAGAGAACAACTAAATAAAAAATGAATGATCTGAAAATACTATCAACTAATTTGACCTTGTTAACATTTTATAACACCACCCAACAACTGAAGAAAACCAATTCTTTTCATGTACACGAGGAATCTTAGCAAGAAAGAATGTATGCTAGGCCTTAAAGTAAGTCTCAATAAGTTTCAAAAGATTTAAATATTATAGACCATTTCCCATAAGCACAATAGAACTACATCATATATTAGTAACAAAACAGTATCTAGAAATATCTTCAAATGGTTCAAAATTAAACAGCCTACTTGTAAATTACCCCTGAATCAAAGAAGAAATTACAAGGGGAAATATAAAATAAATCCACCTGGACAATGGACACCCAGGACATCAAGAGGATTTCAGTGATACCAGTGAAGGAGAAGAAACTCATGGATGTCAAAACAGGGATGCTATCAAGTTAGATATTGATGAGGGAGTTCATCCCTAAAAGTATTATTGAAGCATTTCAATGAAGTTATTATTATTATTACAACAAGTATGTCAACTGAAAAAGGGAGCATCACTGCTTCTATGGTGCTGGCAACTTACATTCTTTATAACTACTGCTTTTCCTGGAAATTCAAACATGAGTGGCTATGCAAATACCAACAATGAGGGCCTAGTGTGGAATGCAGCTCTGCATTCTTGACCATGACCTTTTTGTCTGGCACCCTTTCTTGAAAAACATGATAGTATAAATCTTTTCAAGTTCCAGTTGAAAATTAATGTCCAATAAAAGATGACAGATACATGTAAAAAGGAAAAAGGAAATAAATCTACCTGAATGATAATGACCCCACAACATGACAAAATGTGTGGGAAGCAGCTAAAGTAGTGCTTAGAATAAAAAAATTTTAAGTCTGAATATATTTTAAAAAACAAGTCTTCTTTACGTAAAAGAAGCAGGGCTCAGAGTCCTTGATCTTAATTTTTACCTTATGAAGCTAAAAATAGAAGAAGAAATGAAACCCAAAGTAGAAGAAAGAAAATAATAAAAATATGAGCAAAAATCAATGAAATAGAAAACACAAACATTAGCAAAATTAACAAAGAAAAAATTAGTTCTTTGAAAGCTTTGATAACATAGATAAACTCTGTTGTAAATGAATGAATAAATAAAAGTGAAAATGTGAAAATACAAATCACAAGTATCAAGGATGAAGGCAGGGGTATTATTACAGATCTTCCACACATTAAAAAGATATTTAAGGAGTATTTTGAATAACTTTATGCTAACAAAACTAACAAATTGAATAATATGGACTGATTTCTTGAATGACAGAAATTGCCAAAATTGATATGAAAAGATAAAGCAAATTTTAATGAGACTACTTTTACAAAAAAAGTAAAATGTGTAACAAAAATGCTCCCCTGCAAAGAAAATTTCCAGATCAGAAGTTCTTGTTGATGAATTTATTCAAATATTTAAGGTGTACAACATATTGATTTGATACATTTAGATTGAAATATGATTGCTATTGTAGCATTAGCTAACATCTCTATTGAATCACAAAATTATTTCTTCTAAGTGGTAGGAACAATTAAGATCTAGTCTCTTAGCAAGTTGATGTTTATAATAAAGTTTTGTTGTCTGTAATCCTTGTACTGTGCATTAGATTTCCAGGGCATATTTATCTATTAGATTCAAGTATGTATTCTTAAACAACATCTCTTACACTGCTCCACTCCCCAGTTCCTGGCAACCACTATTCCATTCTTTGTTGTTTTGAGTTCAGTTTTGTTGTTGTTGTTGTTTTCACATACAAATGATATAATACAGTATTTATCATTGTCTGACTTACCTCACTTAACGTAATGTCTTCAAAGTCCATCCATGTTGTCACAAATGTCAAGATTTCCTTTTTTTCTCATGGCTGAATGGTATTGTGCATATATACCACATATTCTTTATCTATTCACCCATTGATGGACACTTAGGTTGACTCTTTTAATACTAATTATTCAGGTTTTCAATGTAGCTAAATTGAATCACTAATTCAACCAATTGACATTCAATTTTTAGTGCAAACTTTAATATCCATGCATGTGCTGGCTGAAGTATACAGAGACTAATGAGCTAAGTACCAAATTGTTTCCAGCTTGTGTCTCATAGATCAAGTTCAATGTGTTGTTTGGCCTGAGCTTGTATCTGAAGGCTCTGAGAAGCATCTGCTTTTAAGCTCATTCAGATTGTTGGCTGGATGCAGTTCCTATGGTTGTAGGGCTGAGGTCCCTATTTCTTTTCTGGCTATTAACTGGGAGTCTCAGCTCAACTCACCATGTTGCTCCCTCCATCTTCAAACTAGGGACTTTGCCTTCTGTTGCATCTTTTTTACTTCGACCAGAGAAAGTGTTCGGCTTTTAAGGGTTCATGTGCTTAGATTGATCCCACCTGTATAATCCAGGAAAATCCCTCTATTATAAATTCTGTAACCTGAACTACATCTGTGAAGTCTCTTTTTCTCTGTACTATAACAGAATCACAGGATCCAGGGATACGGCATGGACATTTGGGGGAAAATGAAGCTGGTAAGAGAACTTGGGGTTAAATTGCGAAGCATGAATCCCTTGCTAAGAAGTCTGTAAGTCATTTTCTAGACTAGGTAGTATGGTGTCATTGAAGGATTTTGATATCTAAAAAAATTACTTGGGGTCCTACACAGATGTTGGACTGAAGGAAGACTGGAGTAAGTGATCCAGCTAGAAAATTATTGCATAATTCAAGTAAGAAATGGTGAAGACTTAGACCATTTCATACGAAGGGCAGGGCCTTGTTTTCTTTCTACCTGGTACACTTACCATCTGGAACTCCTACTCAAGCTTCAGATCTCAGTCAATGTCATTTCTTCAAAGAACACTCCTAGGTAACCCCTCCCCTAATCCTATATAATAAAAGGCTAATATGCAAACTGTCCCCACGGGAGGGAGTTTGACCTACTGGGAGTTAAATGTGCGCTGACCACCAGGGGGCGGCGTGGAATGTGGTGGATGTGGGTGATGCGGTGCTGGCAGTGGGTGGTAGTGGAGGTGCTGCTGGCCCCAATGGGCCCTGATGAGAGCGGGAACTCAACAGGATGGTGGAGCAGGTGAGTGGGTGACACCATGCCAAGGCAGGTGCGAGCAGGGGCCCCCATCGCCCTGCCGGTCACCCCACAGATGGCGGCCAGCTGTGGGAGGTGGGGCAGGTGAGCAGGCACTGCCAGGCCAAGGCTGGTGCAAGCAGGGGCCCCAATCGCCCCGCCGATTGCCCCACAGATCGGCCCTGATCGTTGGCCAGGCCTAGGGACCCTACTCGTGCAGGAATTTCATGCACCAGGCCTCTAGTCTCCTATAATAGCACTCTCTGATTTTTATGGCAGTTACTTATTTAATTGTCTATCTGCCATGCTTCTCTTTTAGGTCTGTGAAAGCAGGTATTGTTTCTGACCCTTGCACTTGTATATAATTGGCACTCAATAATATATATTGAATGAAAGTTTTAAAATAAATGGTTTTCCAGCTTGGGCATTTGGGTAGAGAGCTAAGTTATGAACTGAGGCAGGAAATATACTCATGTTATGCTTAATATCTCTTCCAATAGATAACATTGAGTTTGCCTTAATTCCATTGCCTAAATACTTCTGAATTTTGTATAAACTTTAAAACCATCTAGGAACTGCATTTCCCAAGTGATGATATTAACATTTATTATGCACATTTTTTTTCATTTACCATGTTTTATTTAAGCCAGTTATCTTATGAGATGGTGTGTGTGTGTGTGTGTGTGTGTGTGTGTGTAAGGCCATTGTGTTTGTCTATGTGAAATGGGGATTAGTACACATTAATGAAGAGTTTGGTAATAGAACTCAAGAATTTAAATATTTCAAATAATAAGATCTGACTTGGAAGGGTTAACTTATTATGGGAAGGTTATATAGCCTCTTTAAGGCTTAATTTAGTAATAGGTGTTCAGATAGAATTTTTGAGCTGACAGTACTCAGGGAAGGATCTCACTTTGTCATTATCAAATATGGGCCTGACCAACTGGCAAAGAGATACAATCAAAGAATGTATCGATTTCCTTGAGCAAGTTTAAGACGTTACTGTCATTAGTTCTAAGGCTTAAAATCATCTCAGAAGGTTTGGCCTTTTTGAACAAGTTCCCTGTAACTCCCTTCAATTTGTCACCTTATTAACAAAGTTTTGCTTTTATTTATTTTTTTTACTTTTTGAACTGTAAGAGCAATTGTATAATATAAATGTTTTATGAAGTAATATTGTCAGATACTGATGTTTTACAGAAATGCACACTGGGTGGTATAATTATTTAAAGTTTAAAATGTGCTGAGCAGAACCCTGTTTTAATAAGCATTTCAGAAGTTGAATAGACTGAAGTTCAAAGGACAAATGCTTTTTAACAAAATTATTAATTTCATTTCCCATTTTTGAAATGATTATTTCAAAGCTTTTATTCAAGCTAGAATGGATTTCCTTTGTCTTAATTGGTAATACAATTATCTGCAGTGTAATATCTACTGGTTTGAACAATAATACTACACATTAATGAGGTTTATGCTAATTTTTATCCTCAGACATCAATTTTCCAGATAAAAGCACATAACAATTTTGAAATTTCTTTCACTTTAAGTTTATACTAATATTTGTTTACTTTGCATACAATCCATATTAACTAATATATGAGTATATTATAATCAATATAAAAACAATATAACCTTTATATTTCCTCCTCTGAACTCTAGTTTATTTCATGAGCAGCATGGGAATACTGACCAGGACAGTGATTTTTTAAAAGTTTTTAATTTATTTTTTGTTTTGTTTTTAAATCTTTATTGTTGAAAGTATTACATATGCCCTCTTTTTCCCCCATTGACCCTTTCTAGCCCACCCTCACCTCCCCCACCCCAGGCCTTCACCACCCTATTGTCTGTGTCCATAGGTTATGCATATATGCATACAAGTTCTTTGGTTGATCACTTCCCACCCACCAACCCACCCCCACCTTTCCACTGAGGTTTGACAGTCTGTTCCATGCTTCTATGTCTCTGGAACTATTTTGTTCATCAGTTTATTTTGTTCATTAGATTCCACAAATGAATGAGATCATGTGATACTTGTCTTTCTCTGACTGGCTTATTTCACTTAGCTTAATACTCTCCAGGTCCCTCCATGTTGTCTCCAAGTGTAAGAGATCCTTCTTTTTTACTGCTGCATAGTATTCCATGATGTAAATGTACCACAGCTTTTTTATCCACTCATCTACTGATGGGCACTTGGGCTGTTTCCAGATCTTAGCTATTATAAATTGTGCTGTTATGAATATAGTAATTTTAATTTTTTATTTTTAGGGAGGAACAGTGAGAGACACAGAGAGAGACAGAGATAGACAGAGAGACATCACAGAGAAAGATATACTTTGATCAGTTTCCTCCCATACTCACCCTTACCTGAAACCTGGGTATGTGTCCTGACTAGGAATCAAACCTGTAACCTTCCAGTGCATGGGACAACGATGCTCCAACCGGCTGAGCCACACCAGCCAGGGCAAGGCAGTGGTTTTTTAGTAAGATCAATAGTCTTCCTTCTGGAAGGAAGATACTTATCATCTATGCTAGGATGAACTATTTGTCTCTTTGGAAATGTATATGTCTTAGGTGGAGTTGAGGTGGTATCATAAAAGCAAGAAGGTAGAGGAAGCCAGAAAAATAGTCCTGGAATTTGAGTGTATATAAAGGAAATGAATGAGACACATTAATGCTAGGTTTTATTTTTATATTAAAAAATCTCACTTTAAAATATGCTAGCAAAACCTTTTAGAAATCAGCTCGAAATTTTAACTCAAGTTAAACAATCATATAGGTATCACTAAGACTTGATAGTATGGTACTCAATGAAAGACTACAATTAAAGATAATAATCTGTTCAAACAATGATTTAACAAGAGAGAGAGCATCAGATGTTGCAAAGATACAGAGTAGGGGAAAACATTTGAGTCCAGAGGCAGAAGCATGCTGGGAAAAATTTCCCAAAAAAGCATAGAGAACTCTTGCAATATGTTTAAGCAAATGGAGGACATGGATGCTACTTTCTAATAGTTATATCACAACTAGCACAATGCCAAAAGAATTTTAATGTAGACCAATTTCAAAAAATACAGCTAACGTCTCAGTGTTCTGAAAGCACAGCATGTGATGAATTCTTACCTTACTGAGCAATTTTACCTCCTAGTACTTGAAGAAGCAATGAAGGGAAAGGTTTCTCTGAAATTAGGATTCCACAGTAGGCACTGCATGTAAGGTATTTTCATTTCAGCAAAACATAGAGGAAAAGGACCTGTGATTATTTTGTGGATTAAATGCTAAAATAGAGATATGGATCATAATGTAAAAGTGGGTTTATATTCTTAATTTGATGAACAACAGAACCCAAAGTATTGGTTGCTGAATCATTGTTAACCAGAAGAAAGGACTCTAGTGCCTTGCCACAGAACTCTGGATTTGTTTCTGTCCCTTTCGATGTATTGAGCCATTATCTGAATGAAGACATAATAGCCTTGCTTGCAAAATTTGCTGACGACTCAATTCTGAGATGGATAATAGGTAAGATGGATAAAAATCTCAAGATTCAAACTTATTTATAAGTTGGAAAAATACCCCTGATGTAATGAGATGAAATTTAATGAAGGTAATTATGAAGTTCTCCAAATTGATTTAAAAATAGAAACATTTGTAGAATTTCTACTGCACAGTTCACAACAGAAAATGGCTTAGTATCATAGCATTATTATTTTAAAAGTCTTTAGGCCCTTTATTTCATTGCCAACTTTACAAAGCCTGACAATCTGATACAACTGTTAGAAAAGCTTGGGTTGTATTAAATCTTGGATTGCATTAAAAGAATCACAGAGTACAGGAAGAGGGGGTCAAAGCACTCTGCTAAGTTTATGTGCTCCTTAATTTTAATGATGTTCTGCTCCTATCCAGCGGGGAAGGCCTGGGTAATATCATGCCACATGAGAAATGATGGAACAAAATAGAGCCATTAATTCTAGAAGAGAAGAAATTTAAAAGGTATACAAAACCTGCCTTTATTAATTTTAAAAAACTATCTTGTGGAAGAAGGTTTAGACTTTCTCTGTAATTTTAGTACCTAGAACAGCCTAGTTAGTATATAGTAGATACAGATACTCTAAAGATATTTCCTAAAATAATTCATTCATTGAACAATTATTTGCTGAGCATCTCATATGCTCTGTGTATTATTTTAGGTGCTGGAAATACAGCATAGAACAAAAAAGACATAGTCCCTGCCCTTATGGAACTTACGTTCCAGGGAGAGGAGATACAATAAACAGAACAGATAATTGCATAATATAATGCCAGGTAGAGAGGCAGTATGGTGGTTTTAAAAAACAATCTGCAGCTAGACTGCCTGGCTTCAAATCCTTGTTCCACCCGCTTACTGGCTTGGTGACCTTGTACAATTTAGCTACTCTCTCTGTGCCTCAGGTTTATTATATGTAAAATGGGCATATTAGTAGATCCTACCTCAAAGAGTTTTGTGAGGGTTAAATGAGTCATTCCATGTAAAGTTCTGTGGACAGAGTCTGGCATATAAGTATCCAATAAGTAATAGTCACTAATGTTACAGTAATACGTGTTCTGAAGAAACATAAAGCAGGTAAGGTGACAGATGGAAGAATGTAAAAAATGAATATCAGTCCAGAGAGTGCTTGGTGGAGGGTACCTGCAGGCAGATTGTCATTGTAATGTGTTCTAGCTCTGCATTTTTCCACGTGCTCATGTGTCGCACTGTCCTCTTCTCCTTTGCTTGCTCTTCATCTTTGTTTACCTTTTGAAACCAACCCCACAGAGCACCTCACCTGGAAGGCCTAACAGATCCCTTTTGCTACTAATTTAATGAAGATAATTATGAAGTTCTCCAAATTGATTTAAAAATAGAAACATTTGTAGAATTTCTACTGCATAGTTCACAACAGAAAATGGCTTAGCATCATAGCATTATGATACTAAGGCTACACCCTTCTCTATGCTACTTTGATTTTTTAAATTTATTGCAAAGTATTATATTCAAATGTATGAGAAGGTCTAAGGCATAAAATGGTTAAGATCACAGGTTTTGGAGTCCTGATGGAACTGAGTTTGAATTACTAATCTGTCATTTACTGCCTATTTTACCTTGAATAATCACTAAATCTCTCCTAGCTTTGGTCTTGTTATTTGAAAATTAGGGAAAATGATGCAGACACTATAAGGTATTTTTATGAATCAAATAAGAAAATGTATACCAGAGGCAATATAAGGCTGTAATCTTAGTTTTCCCACCTAGTTATTTGAACTTGGACAAGCCATTCAGCCTTTCAGAGAATTTCATTTTCCTAATCTACAAACAAGGGCAATAGTACCTTTTGATGGAATCACTGTGCAAATTAGAAATCCTATAAAATAAAAGCCTAATGTGCTAAGTGTCTGGTCGTCCAGTCAGCCATTCAACCAATCAAAGTGTAATATGCTAGTGATATGCTAAGGCCGCTCAACCGCTCACTATCATGTGCACTGACCACCAGGGGGCAGACACTCCAACCAGTAGGTTAGCTTGCTACTAGGGACTGGCTGATCAGGACTGAGGGAGACAGGCTGGACACGCCCAGGAACCCTCCCATGGTCCCTCCCTCGCTGGCCAATCTCCTGGGTCCCTCCTTGGCCCGGATTGTGCACCAATGGGGTCCCTTGGCCTGGCCTGCACCCTCTCACAATCCGGGACCCCTTGGGGAGTGTCAGAGAGCTGGTTTTGGCCCGATCCCACATGCCAAGCAGAAGACCCCACTGGTGCATGAATTCGACCTCTAGTAATGTATATAAAGTGGGTAATGTATATAAAGTGGCTTTCAACAAGGTATATGGTTGTCAAATTGAATTTGGTTAGCAATTAGAGCCTTAAAAAGAAAAAGAAGAAGTGTGTTACCTTTTGAAGCCATAAGCTCCTTGTCACTGGAAGTATACATAGTAGATGGCAGTATCCCAGAAACATTGTCAAGTGGATTCCTGCAGTGACATATAGGATGGAAGAGGTCAGGGCTTCCCAAACTTTCATCCATGGAGCAGCTGCCTCAGCTTTATCAAGTTTAATTTAATAGGTCTGAGATGAAAACCGCCAGTCTTTTTAAAAATATATATATATATTTTATTGATTTTTTTACAGAGAGGAAGGGAGAGGGAGAGAGAGTTAGAAACATTGATGAGAGAGAAACATCAATCAGCTGCCTCCTGCACACCCCTACTGGGGATGAGCCTGCAACCAAGGTGCATGCCCCTGACCAGAATCGAACCTGGAACCCTTGAGTCCACCGGCCGACGCTCCATCCACTGAGCCAAACCAGCTAGGGCGAAAACCACCAGTCTTGCCACTATATTGCCTCCAACTCAAAGGTTAATAATTCTGTAAATCAGAGTTAAGTTCATAAGTCATGCACTTCATTAATTTCATCAAATGAGCTCCCCATCTGCATCACTTCTACTATTCGCACCCACACATATTATTAAAAGGTTTCTTAACTGTAATAAGTCCAAGAAAAAGGATTTTAATTTATCTTCATTTATTTATTTATGCATTAAGTTTAAGTAGAGTCAAGCTATTATGATACATGCAAGAATCATAATTTCTTAGTGTGTCAGAGAATTAGTTGGAGTTAAGTTTTCTCACTATTAAATACAATTACCTTTTAAATTAATGTTATGTTGCCATTATCATAGTTTTTCTGAGACATTTTCTAAAAGCTCAATTTGCAGAATTAGAAGTTGCCACAGACCCCTGCCAGTGTGGTTCAGTGGTTGAGCATCGACCTATGAATCAGGAGGTCATGGGTTTGGTTCCCAGTCAGGGCATATGCCCAGGTTGCAGGCTCAATCCCCAGTAAGGGGTAAGTAGCAGGTAGCCAGTCAATGACTGTCTATCATCTTTGATGTTTCTATCTGTCTCCTCTCAACCTTCCTCTCTAAAATCAATAAAAATATATTAAAAACAAAAACTTCTCCCTTAAAAAAAAAGTTGCCACAGTAAACCAAGACACAGCAAGTTTATAAGGTAAGAGTACGTGACCCTGGGAAATAACCTTTTTCCTGCTTCATGTCAACTTCCCCATCTGGAAAATGGGAAAAAGAAAATGCAAATAGCTTATTACTTGTAAAGCATTTTATATATGAATAAGTGGTATCTACTTTGTGGTTTTCCTTAATTTTGATATTTAAAGACTTTTTCTGAATGATATACATATATAGTTAAATATTTTTATTGATTTCAGAGAGGAAGAGAGAGGGAGAGAGAGATAGAAACATCAATGATGAGAGAGAATCATTTATCAGCTGCACACCCCCTATTGGGGATTAAGCCTGCATCCTGGGCATGTGCCCTGACTGGAAATTGAACCTGTGGCCTCCTGGTTCATAGGTCAATGCTCAACCACTGAGCTATGCCAGCCGGGATACATGACATTTGACACATAAATTGATTTATTATTTTTAAATATTTGATTTTTTTATTTTTAAATGGCTTGAGTAGCAGGGAAGTTTAATCCATAGTAGAAATGTACTTGTGCTTGGTACTTCATGTGTAAAACACATATAAAGGAAATATACTTAGGGGATCTGGAAAAAAGAGAGAGATGTTGTACAAGATGGAATTATTCTGGAAAAATAAAGTTTCTGTCCAGCAGTATGGATTCTTCATTAAAAACATTTTTAAAAGCTGAAGATTTGAATTCTTCTATTTGGGAAAATGTTTCAGAAATGCTTACTTCCAGTGTTTACATATTTTGGGTATCATAACTCCTTATAGCTTCTTGCTTTTCCTTTTAACATGGACATGTGTGAATCATTTATGATAATGTGCATCTTGTCAGGTCTTAGAGAGGTTATTTTGAAGGATTTCAAAACACAATTATAAAATGCATCTCTATACATCTCCTTTTAAGGTCTTTGTAAAAAAGTATTTGAAGATCAAGACATATTTGGGTTTTAAACAAAAAGTGCTATAAACTGAGTTTTATCATAACTGACAAGTACTATTAAGTTTTTAAAACTCTTTCAGCTCTTATTTGTTTCCACTTTAATTTTTAGTATTTATTTGTCCTATAGGAAAGACTTTTGGCTACACTTCGACAAGTATACTTGTCTTCTTATTTTTTTCTTCATTATTTTGTTTCAGAAGGTGGATAAAATTCAACAAGGTTAAGAGAGATAATCTTGGAAGAGAACTAAGATGATGGTGTAGGTAAACGCTGGTACTCACTGCCTCCCACAACCACTTCAGAATTACAACTAAAATACAGAACAACCATCATTCAGAACCTCCTTAAGTCTGGCTGAATGGAAGTCCTCCAACTAGAGAAGTAACAAAAGTACATCGAGACTAGTAGGAGGGGCAGAGGCACTGAATGGCTGGTTTGACACCCATATGTGGAGTTTTTCTCAATCAGGAGAGATATCTCTGCTTCAGAGGCCTCCCATGAGAAGCAAGGGGTCCAAGCCCCACACCAGACCCCTAGCCCAGGGTTCCAGATCTGGGAAGAGAAGTCCCTGTAACTTCAGGCTGTAAAAACCAGTGGGGATTGTGGCTGAGTGACATAGATGTTACAGGAGACCCAGCAGTTCCTCTTAAAAAGCTGGCACACAAACTTACACGGTCCTGTTTCCTCTGAGCTCCAGCACCAGGGGGTGGCTTTGGGGGATCTAGAGACATATGGGAAGGAGCTGGATTGTCTGGCATGGGGGCAGAAACTCAGGGTTGGCTTTCTCCAAAACTGGGGTGATCACAGGGATCATTGTTCAAGTGCTGGGACCTCCCTTGATCACAGAGCTAACTGGTAGCCATATCTGAGTTTCTATCAGTGAGGCCCACGCTGTTCGCTCTGCCCTGGTTATTCCCTGAGACCCTGCCCCATCCTATTTGCAGCCTCACCCAAGCTGTTTGAAGCTGCTTTTCCATATGAATGGCTTGTCTGGGCTCAGGCTTCAGACTTTCCTAAAATCTCTCAAATAAGCAGCAGCTGGTGTCAGCATGCCCCAAACCTATCAACAATAGGCACAAGACCCGGCACTAGCACCAGCCTGCCTTGCTTCACAGCCGGACCTTTCCTGGTCCCTTCCAAGTCCAATACAAATATCAGCCATCTGCAAATCTCTCTGTAGCTCCTGCTGGGTAAGTCCCAGGCAGTGGATGACTTTGTACCTCCTGGGAGGTCCTAGAGCCATTGCACCCAGTAGACAGCTTCAGACCATAGCAGATTACAACTCTACACATCCACAAGTGACACACTCAAGGGGCAGATTCAGTGAGCTCCAAAGCCCCATGAAGCAAGTCTTGCTCCATAGGAGTGTCTCCTGCACAGCAACTCTCCCACTGTAATCACAGCAGGTCTCCACAGCCAATTGGCCTAGAGGTAATTTCTGCCCAGTGACACCAACAGCAATCAAGGCTCAACTACAAGACTGTGCACATAGCGTTCACAGGTGTGCACCTAGAGTGCCCAACTCAGGTGACTGGGGAGGATGAACTCATGGGCCCTACAGGACACCTACTACACAAGGCCACTATACCAAGTCTGGGAGACATAGCAGTTCTACCTAATACATAGAAACAAACACAAGGAAGTGGCCAAAAGGCAGAGACAAAAACAAAACACACAAAAAAAACATTTTACAAATGAAGGAAATGGAAGCAAGCAAACTATTGGGTGCAGAGTTCAAAACCATGGTTATAAGGTTGCACAAGGATCTTAATGAGAGCTTCAAGGGACTTAGTGAGTCTTATAAGGATCTTAGTGAGAATTTCAAAGACA
This sequence comes from Ia io, assembly GCA_025583905.1. Classification (NCBI taxonomy): domain Eukaryota; kingdom Metazoa; phylum Chordata; class Mammalia; order Chiroptera; family Vespertilionidae; genus Ia; species Ia io. The sequence goes on from JAJQQW010000001.1 coordinate 74,483,965, forward strand.
TGAAAAAGGGCCAGTCAGAAATTAAGCATACACTAACTGAAATAAAGAATAATTTACAGGGATTCAACAGTAGAGTACAAGATTCTGAGAATCAAATCAAGGATTTGGAATATGAGGAAGCAAAAAACACCCAATCAGAAGAGGAAAAAAAAATCCAAAAATATGAAGGTAGTATAAGGAACCTCTGGGACAACTTCAAGCCTATCAACATTTGCATCATGGGAATGCCAGAAGTAAAAGAAAGAGAGCAAGATATTGAAAACCTATTTGAAGAAATAATGACATAAAATTTCCCCTACCTGTGAAAGAAATAGCCTTAGAAATCCAGGAAGTGTAAAGAGTCCTAAACAAGAGGAATCCAAAGAGGCCCACACCAAGACACATCATAATTAAAATGCCAATGATTAAAGACAAAGAGAGAAGCTTAAAAGCAATAAGAGAAAAGTAGTTAGTTACTTACAAGGGAGCTCCTATATGACTGTCAGCTGATTTCTCAACAGAAATTTTGCAGGCCAGAAGGGAGTGGCAAGAAATACTCAAAGTAATAAACACCAAGGACCTACAACCAAGATTACTCTACCCAGCAAAGCTATCATTTAGAATTGAAGGTCAGATAAAGAACTTCACAGATAAGAAAAAGCTAAAGGAGTTCATTACTACCAAATCAGTATTACATGAAATTTTGAAGGGTATTCTTGAAGAAGAAGAAGAAGAAGAAGAAGAAGAAGAAGAAGAAGAAAAGGAGGAAGAAATATGAACAATAAAATGGCAATAAATACATACAATTAACAATTGAATATAGAATCAAAGGCATGGAAACATGGAACAGACTAATGAGTCTTAGAGGGGAGGTGGGGCGGGGTGGGAAGAGATTAACCAAAGATCTTACATGCATACTAGAGACCAGGTTCATGAATTCATGTGTGGGTGGGATCCAGCTGGCCCTCCCTGATGGGGGGCGATTGGGGGCTGGTCCAGGCCTGGGGAAAGGGCCATGGGAGGTTGGCCAGCTGGCCCCACCCTCGATCAGGCTGATTGGCTGGTTGCAGTGCACTTCATAGCGAACAGTTGTTCCAGTTGTTCTGGTTGTTCCAGTTGCTTGGCTTTCATTTACATAGATACTAGAGGCCCAGGGCACGAAATTTGTGCATGTGTGTGTGTGTGTGTGTGTCCCTCAGCTCAGCCTGCACCCTCTCCAATCTGGGACACCTAGAGGGATGTCCGACTGCCTGTTTAGGCACAATCCAAGACTGCTGGCTCCCAACCGCTCTCCTGCCTGCCAGCCCAATTGCCCTTAACTGCCTTCCCCTGCCAGCCTGGTCACCCCTAACTGCCCTCCCCTGCAGGCCTGGTCACCCCCAACTGTCCTCCCCTGCAGGCCTGGTTCCCCCCAACTGCCCTCCCCTGCAGGCCTGATCACCCCCAACTGCCCTCCCCTGCAGGCCTGGTCGCCCCCAACTGCTCTCCTCTGCCAGCCCGGTCACTCCTAACTGCCCTCTCCTGCAGGCCTGGTCACCCCTAACTGCCCTCTGCTGTAGGCCTGGTCCCTCCCAACTGCCCTCCCTTGCTGGCCTGATCACCCACAATTGCCCTACCCTGCTGGCCATCTTGTGGTGGCCATCTTGTGTCCACATGGGGGTGGCCATCTTGTGTGTTGGAGTGATGGTCAATTTGCATATTACCTCTTTATTATATAGGATGCATTACTTATGGACCCAGACAATAGGGTGGTGAAGGCCTGGGGTGGGGCAGGAACTGGGTGGAGAGGGCAATGAAGGGAATGAAAGGGGACATTTGCAATACTCTCAACAATAAAGATTGAAATTAAAAAAAAGGAGAGATAATCACTTGCTACAAGTAACTAACTCTGCTTCATTTCCCATTAAGCTAAGAATTGAATGGAACAGTAAATCAGAATTTTTCCACACTGTGGAAGAAGCACTTAATTTTAACTGAATGTCAAATCATTAAAGGTAACAAAGATGGAGTATATGCAGAAGCACTTGCAAAAGAGTTATGATTCTATTCTAATTATACCAATTTATTTTTTTAATGAAAGTATTCTCCCGTAATTATTTTGATAAATTCTCTTAAAACTCTCCTCCTTTTTTTGCTCTGCAGTTAGTATCCCACTGATAGCTAGTGTAGGTGGTTGCCAGAATTATCTTTCTATTCGGTTAATAAGAAGTTCATAATTTTGCAAGTGACCACATAAAAGATGAGAACACCCTAGTTTCCTTGAGGAGTTAGGCTAGTTGCTTGGCTTTAAAGTTGTTTGACCAATAAGAATTGCAAAAGATGCTCCATCCATAAAATTCTGTGCATGTCTGAAACCCTTCAACTTGTTCTTTGATGCTGATTTTGATTGCTTAAACTTTATACTTCTGCTCTTTGAGTTAGTAGGTTACAGTCTATTTTTTAAGAGAGACATACTTAGCTGAAATTATCACCATGTCAGTTATTGTTGTGTTTTCTATGGATAAAAGTTATTTATTTGTTTTGCATTTCAGTGTTTCTGAAATTCATATGACTTATATCACTTTAAGCTACTAAAGGTAACTGTTCTGCCCCCAGAAATAAATGTCATCTTGAATCAATATAACACTCTTTTGTTTAGTGTCTTGTCCAGTCCTCTCAGAAACCACTTGGATAGTATGATCTATATCCACATTTTAGCATCTTATCCATAAAATAATCAGGGGACATTTTTGTTTTATATTTTGCTGAAATCAAAATACTTTACATGTAAACAGTGCATGTTCTTGACAATCCTAATTCCCTTTCCTCCCTTGCTTCTTCGAGCACCTATAAGGTAAAATTGCTCAGCATGTTACGTTAGTTGATCAAATGCTCTTCTTTCAAAATACTGAGACTTTAAGCATACTTTTTGAAATTGAAGTCTGCATGAAGATTTTTTTGCCATTGTTCCAGTTGTGTTATAACTATTAGAAAACATCATGCATGTCCTCCATGTTGCCAAACAGGTTGTATAGAATTCCCACTATGATATTATTTTGGTGTTTTTCCCTGGCATGCTTCGCCTCTAGATTCATGATTTTTTCCCCACCCTGTATCTTTGCAATATTTGATGCTTTCTCTCCTGTTAAATCTATTTTGGAACAGATTATTACCTTTAATTGCAATTTTTCACTGAGTACCATCCTAGCAAGCTCAGTGACACTTATTCAACTCGATTTAAGCTCTCTCCGTGAGAATTTTAAGCTGTTTTCATTTATTACCCATATTCTCGCCATTGGTGTGAGACATCTAAGACTAAAACTATGGCTTCCAAATAGCTTTCCTATTATTTTCTCAAGAGAATTTCTGAGATCTTCTTCCAAGTGCTCTTGTTGCTTTGTCCTATGCAGTGTCATGCATTAGATTCAGGCACACACTATTTTAAAAGCATTCTCTCTCTCTTTGTATAGTTTCAATTTAAAGCTTCTTAATACGATTGGAAAACCTTCTTTCAAATATTTCCCCCCAGGTTTTTCTAAGATGAACCCTATCTCTTTACATGGTCGAGAAAAAAACATTCTGTTCACCGGCATTTCTATTTTTCCCTCCATGATTGCTATGAGCTTTCATCCTCCCTAATTATCTGTGGCGTGAGGAGGTATTTCTTAAGCCCTTTCTCCCTCTCCTTCAGGGGAATCACATTGCATTTATAACACTGGTAATTGGTGAGCTCCACAGTCAGGAATACAAACTTAAAACACACTCTACAGGTCAATAAAATATCATTTTCCTCGGCATTCTAATCTTCTGGGTTTCAAGTTGAACTATTACCTTTTATGGTTTCCTTTGAAGACAACCTCTCTTGTATAAACTACTCACGTAAACTGCTGCAATAATTGTGCAACTTGTCATGTCATTTTGACAGCTAGATCCTGGGCAATGAATGCTACTTTTGGGGTGAACATTATCTAATAGTTCAACTTCATTCCCATTTTCTACCTTTAAAACTACCTGGATCCTTGAAGGCAAGCTATAAGTTTCAATATTCCATTGGATCATGGAATCATGATGTTGGAAGCTATTTGTATAGGTCATTCAGTCATCTCTTTTGCTCAAAAAAAAAAAAAAGCATGGTAACATTTACTAAATATGGCATATTTATTATATCTACCTACTCATTTGATTGAAAGGGAATTTTGCCTGGGGATATCTAAAATGATGTTGGAAGGAGAGATGCTTGTATCAGAGCTGATTTACACCATCGATTTATTTTTTCAGTATTCAAGAAATATTCCTTGAGTATCTATTATGTTAGAGGCATTGCAATGGGTGCAGAAATATCATGATGAATAAGGCAAATGTGGTCTATGCTCTCAGGGAGAATGTAGTCTGTTAGACTGACATGCTCATCGAGCATTCATTATTTTATTTTATTTTATTTATTTTTTTAAGTTTTTTTTTTAAGTATATTTTATTGATTTTTTACAGAGAGGAAGAGAGAGAGATAGAGAGTTAGAAACATTGATGAGAGAGAAACATCGATCAGCTGCCTCTTGCACAGCCCCTACTGGGGATGTGCCCACAACCAAGGTACATGCCCTTGACCGGAATCGAACCTGGGACCCTTGAGTCCGCAGGCCAACGCTCTATCCACTGAGCCAAACCGGTTTCGGCGAGCATTCATTATTTTAGATTAAGATAAGTGTTAGCAGGCTCATACCAGGTAGCAGTTGAGGGTGGAATCAGAGAAACAGCATAGAAAAATTCTTACCATTTTCATTTTCAACATCCCAAGTACTCAACTGACCTGATGTGAGGACTTAGGGAAAATGGGTGGCAACAAATAGTTTCCAGGTGCTTGAGGGTCATTAACAAGGTTTCATGTGATATTAATATTTTACTGGGTAGTAAAAGGAGTGGCCCTGTTCTTAAGGGATGCCACCTATGTATTTTAGTAAAATTAATAGATAAAATACAAGTAAATATTTGTAGATGCCTCGTCTCCTCTCTAAGTCTTAAGTTCTTTATGAGCAGTACCAAAACTTTTCTCACATTTTACTATGTGCTTTCTTATACCGTGTAAGCAAACAATACATAATTGATGATTTAAAAGAAAATTGAATGACATAAGAAGAAAAGAAAGTTCTTGAGGGTACTCTAAGCACAAGTAACTATGTAAATCACTGTGGAGTAATATAGACCCTTTAAGCTGATACCAAGTAGCTTTCTCTTGGGCTAGTGACAGGATAAGTAAACAACACACTTAAGGGGAAAAAAAAAATCCCTGTGCATTATTTTTATTAGAGGAGGTATGTGTGTATGTGTGTGTATGTTTGCACATGCTTGCACATACTTAATAGATTAAGAATCTCTTTTTTTATTTTTTTGTAAAGCTATCAGCTTTAAATTTCGCCACTCTGGGCAACAGTTTTCACATAGCTCTATCTGTTTCCTATTTGCAAGATGTAAAAAAAAAGACCCCACAAAGTTTTGTTTTGAAACCCAAATGGAAGAAGTACTTATTGCTTAGGTGTCTTTTTTAAAAAAATGATTAAGAAGCTAAGCATGTTCATTTTACAAAAGGGCAAACAATTTGAGTCACACTGGGACCACATTATGTACATTGACCTTTATACTGGGAGTGACAGCAAGAACTCCTATTCCTCCTCTTCCCACCCTCAAACTGTGATGTCCAAATCAGAAGCTGCAGAGAAGAGAGGGAAACCAGTCACTAAATAGGGGCTATTTGCTCTAAAGTTTGATTCAACTCTTCAGGAATTTGAGAGTGTCTCAAGCTAGCTATCTCGCAAGGTTTGGGATATAACACCCTCGCGTCCCCCTCCCGCCTGCCCCCCCCCCCCCCCACACACACACAGCACACATGGATACACACAGGAAATGACCTGGGGCAGAACCCCATGGAGGCAGTTTTAACATCAGTCGACCAGTGTAGTTAGGTGTCCCATTCACTGCATCAACCAAGAGAACCAGGCTGAGCTTGATGATCCTTCCTGACATGGACCCCGTTTTATCTCCTGCTGAAACAAAGGAGGACTTTGCAGGGCGCCAATTAGGGATTTTGCAATCCACTCCCCTCTGACTCAGGAAAAACCAACTCTTCAAAATATGTTTGAAATGGTTACCAACTTGCCATTGCATGTGCTGAGCTAGAGGTTTGCAATTCTGCAACTTTATTTTCCATATGCTCCAGAGACATCCCCAGCACCACGGCACTCGGGTATGTGGCACAGCAGACTAGTGAACGATACAGGCAGCATATGGCTCCTCTCAACTTCCTTGCAGTTGAAGGGGTTTTCAGGCAAAGGAAGGAGCAAAAACATCTCTTACTCAGACGGCCTTCCCTTTATTCTCCTTAGAAGCAATAAGAAATTCCAGGCAGATGTATGAGAGAAAAGGCCATCCAAGCCTGCACCTGCAACAGAAATGCAATTTCCTGCTTTCCAGTGGATTTTACTCACAGTTGAGCTGATTCTCTTTGTGACCCTGCTGGATTTTGAACTCTTGTACAAAAACAACAATCACAGCAAGCCCAAAGAACCTTCCTCAATTCATTATAAAACCAGGCATAGGGATGAGCTCTACCAATGAGTAATACAGTTACATATCTATGCTAAGGTGTTCCACACAGCTTAGAAGCCTTTAACCATAAATCATATTCACAAGTCCCATCTCTGTCTATAACATGCACGTAGAGTTGCCATACTACCATTGGACTTGGAATAAAAATCCCTTCTTGTAGAGGTTATGATAGTACACAGAGGTTATCCTGCCAACAACAGGAAAGCACTCATGCTAAGAGCACATGAGCTGTCAAATTGGTGAACTTGCTGTGACCTGGAACATCAGAAATACGCTGACTGCAGTGAGAGAAGAGCATTTTGAATTGTATTTCTTTTCTATTACAAGGAACATTGCATAGAGTTGGAGGAATGGGGCTATAGGAAGCTGTTTTGGAAATGAGACTAGATCATCTCTAATGTCTCTTTCAGCCTTAAAATTCTCTAGGCAAGAAGAGCTACAAACTAATTCAAAGGCTGTCTGGTGCCAGGTGTGTGATGCAGCCAGGTGGAGGACAATAGGGAGAGGCATTACTTGAGGAAAATTGGACAGTGTGTTCCTAACTGAGAAGCATTCATAGCAAAACATAACGAAACAACACCAAACTCTCTGCTACCCTCCAAACAGCAAGAGATCTCCAGGAAAAATTCAGCCTTGGACTATCAATTTTTGGAAATCTTACTCCTTCTTTTTCTTTCAAAATTCAGATAAGACTTCAAAGTTAAAAGCTCACTCATTATCAATGGGAACAATCTGATTTGCTCAGAAGTTTTTTGTGTTTTTCCTTTTCTTTCTGATATATCTCCTTGGGCAAGGGAAAAAAAGAAAAAATAAACAAATGGGACTACATCAAACTAAAAATTTTGCACAGCAAAGGGAATTATCAACAAAATGAAAAGACAGCTCACTGTATAGGACAACATATTTGCCAGTGATACATCTGATAAGGGATTCATATCTAAAATTCATAAATAACATATAAAACTCAACACACAAAAAAACCCCCAAACAATCTGGTTATAAACTAGACAAAGAACCTGAATAGACATTTCTCCAAAGAGGACATACTGATGGCCAAGAAACATATGAAAAAATGCTCAGTCACTAATTATCTGAGAGATGCAAATCAAAATGACAATGAGGTACCATCTCACACCTGTCAGAATGGCTATTATCAATAAATGAACAGACAAGTGCTGGCGAGGATGTGGAGAAAAGGGAACCCTGTGCACTGCTGGTGGGAATGCAGACTGATGCAGCCACTGTGGAACACAGTATGGAGTTTCCTCAAAAAATTTAAAATGAAATTGCCTCATGACCTAGTGATTCCACTTCTGGGGATAAATCCAAAGAAACCCCAAACTCTAATTCAAAAGAATATATGCACCCCTATGTTCATTGCAGTCTTATTTACAGTAGCCAAGATTTGGAAGCAGCCCAAGTGCCCATTGGTAGATCAGTAGATAAAAAAGCCATGGTACATTTACACAATGGAATATTACTTGTCTGTAAAAAGAAGGAAATCTTACCTTTTGTGACAGCATGGATGGACCTGGAGAGTATTATGCTAAGTGGAATAAGCCAACAGAAGAAAACAAATACCACGTGATTTTATTTATATGTGGAATCTAATGAACAAAATTAACAAACAAAATAGAACCAGAGTCCTGGGTACATGGAACAGACTGACAACTGTCAAAAGGGAGGAGGTTGGTGTGGAGCTGGGTGGAAAATGTGAAGGGATGAAGAAAAAGAAAAACCACCTCATAGACAGACAACGGTATGGTGATTGCCAGAGGGAAAGGGAGTGCGGAGGTAGAAAAGGGTAAAGGGGGGATAAATGGTGACAGAAGGAGACCTGACTTGGGGTGGTGAACACACAATACAACATACAGATGATGTGTTATAGAATTGTACACCTGCAACCTATGTAGTTTTTTTAACCAATGTTATCCCAATAAATTTGATAAAGCAAAAGAACAATTTGCCCACAGTGGGAGGAATTTGGACTGCAGCTTCCTAGGCTCAGCATTAAGGAATAAATTGAATGCTTCCTTTTGGAGTGAGTAAGTCAGGGAGTACCTGGCATCTTTTGTTGGAAGTACTTTTAAATGAAAGATCTTTTTAATGACTGCATTTCAGTTCTTTGTGTGCACACTGAGTGCCAGGTGTTTTGTAGAGTCCCAAGCCCCTTCAGAGTTATATATGATTGTGTGTGATTCCTGCATCTCTCTGCAGTCTCCTTCTGACACATGCAGCCAAGGGGGCTCTGAGGGGGAATTGGAGAAGCTGGTGACCAGCACAGAGGACATAGTCACACTATCTGGACAAAGCAGTCAGTGCAAATGTCAACGACAGAGCACTTGCAATGAACTAAAAGATGTTTGCTAGGCAATCAAGGAAACTTTTGCCTACAAATTTCCTTTAAGGACTGAACAGAAGCACTGTGAATTGAGTCAATATTTTATGCATGCTTTATCTCGTTGTCAGACATAATTTTTTTCAACATAAATATTCAGTCCTAAGTAGCTTCAAAGCTCCAACCTCATAGCTCAAGTCCAGGTTTTGTCATTTTTTTAAAGAAACGGTTTTATGTATCATCAGTGTTAATGAAAACATTATGTTCCATTCTTAAGTTGAATTGTGGATTTGAAATATGAAGTTTTTAGAACCATATGCTCATGTTCAAAAGTGATGTCTTTGTAGCTGTGACTATTCAGGGCACGAAAATGTATAGAAGCAAATGTGCATTTGAATGTGCAGGTTATACTTTATCATGAAGGCTGATTATTTATAGAAGCAGAGAGCTGTCAAAGTGGTTTTAAATAAAACAAACAAGCAACTGCAAAAAGGTATTGTTTGCAGCAGGAATGCTCACCATAATGAGCATTTATCTTTCACAGGTAGAGCTGGCCGGGGCTGCCCCTGCAAGCAAAGCACTTTGGAGCAGCTAGAGAAAATGCTGGAGGAGAGGTGCAGCTGGGCTTGTCTCTGGAGAGCAAGATGGATCCCTTAGCGATAGGCTCAGCTGGCTAGGAAATGTCCAATGACTAGCAGGCTTAGTTCTCCCAGTTAACCGCACTATATCTTTCATATTTTCTTTAGCCTTGAATAACACTAACTTTCTAAAGTGGCCTGAAAAGAAAATAATATGTTTCTAGAATGAAGCAGTAAATGCCTTTTATATCAAGATTAAACATAGAGCTAAAATATTTTTTTTAAGTAATGGTGATATGTGTCATAGACAGTAGTATACTATTCTGGTTACAAAGAATCTAGGCTCTGCCACTTCTTAGCCATATGAATTTGCATGTGTTAATTTCACTGAGCCTCAGTTTCTCCATCTGTAAAATGGAGATACTAATGGCATCTTAGTTTATTTTTAGTGAAATGCTCATTTTAGTGAAATGACCTATCCCTGGGAGTTTAGAGAAAAACTCCTCAATATATTTGTTACTAACAATACTATGTTGCTATTTATTATAGAATTTGTAAGATGCTTTCAATGAAACTGTTCAACCTGCTGTGTGAGCCACTCTTGGTGGGTCCTGGTTTAACTGCCATATATGTTTAGACACTGTGAACAACTGTGTTTCGATCTCCACTTTCCCTTTGAGTTTGGCAACTGAGAGTCTGCAATCTTCACAAAATTTGTGTTGATCTAATTCTCTAATTTCTTGTTAACCAGGGCTTCACTGGTTTTATGTTCTTCCAAGATCCAATGTCATGAGAGCCTGTTTTCCTTATTGCCAAAGATCGTCTTTTGCCCAGTTTAGGATATTTTGGGTCTGATTAGATACTCTTTGAGCTTATTTTCAACCCATAATACTGGCTATAATTATTTTCATATTTGACATAGACTGCTAGCTATCTAACTAATATCCATTTCCTCTTTCTTAGTTAACAAAACTCAATTTTATTTTGGATGGCCAATGGGATGTGAGAGATAGGATGAGATTTCCAGAAGCTCTCCTTAGGAAAGAGATAGCATTTGGTATGTGGTATGCAGTTGTTTTGCTTCCCATTTCCTGCTTCTTGCTGGTAATGTAGACATTACTGGCTAGAGCCCCAGTAGCCATATTGAACAATGAGACTATCTTGAGCCAGTGCAAAAGATAAAAGATCATAAGCATAAAAATTCATCCCTGTGACTTTGGATTTGCTATTGTCAGTTCTGAATTCTCTACCTTGTAACATCTTTTATGTTAGCAAAAATAATGTTTGAAATCTTGTTGAAGCCCATGTTCCTTAGGCCTCTGTTGCTTTTTCTAGATGATACAGTGCACTTTGCTGAGCAAGTGTTCTGAGAGCACCATCTAGTAATACTCTAGCAGGGGTTGTATTGGTTACACTCAGGAAAGATAACCTAAATATCACTGGATCATTTTGATTGATAGAGTGTACTTTTTCAGTGCAAAACTTCCACTCCTTTCCCCAGAAACCTGTAATTCAAATTAAAACTGCTATAAAAGTAGGCTTCATATGTAATTGACACAATTTTACTAGATAAGCGGCAGTAGATCGGGATCAGAAATAAAAAAAAAAAACTTGTCTTATTATTCTACATTTTTATGAAACCAACACTAAACTTTAAAAAGTAGAAACCTAGGGCCCTGTCCAGTTTGGTTCACTGAATAGAGCGTTGGCCTGTGGACTGAAGGGTCCTGGGTTCGATTCTGACCAAGGGCACATACCTGGGTTGTGGGCTCTATCCCCAGTGGGGGGCATGCAGGAGGCAGCTAATCAATGATTCTTTCTCATTATTGATGTTTCTCCCTCTCCCTTCCTCTCTGAAATAAATATATATATGTACATTAAAAAAGTAGAAAGTGAAGCTTTATTCAAATAAAATGTGGTATAAATTTCAAAATTGAGATGAACAAAAGTTCTCTCGTCCTCTTAAGTGGTTGTCTATGTTTTTTCTTTCCAGCAGTGTTTTTCAAACCTTTAATGTCTTATGTCTTCTGTTTTTTAACTATTAATTTGAAATAAATATAGATTCACAGGAAGTTGCCAAGATAGTCCCATGTACCCTTCACCCAGTTTCCCCCAAGGGTTACATCTTAAGTAACTGAGGAAGTTGGGAGGAGAGGGTGGGTAACAAACATATATTGTGGGCAATAATGTCAACATTAAAAATGTTTAATAATTTTTTTTTCTTTCTTTATTGATTAAGGTATTACATATGTGTCCTTATACCCCCATTGCCCCCCCCCCGCTCATGCCCTCCCCCCCTGGTGTCTGTGTCCATTGGTTAGGCTCATATGCATGCATACAAGTCCTTTGGTTGATCTCTCCCCCTAACCCCCAACCTCCCCTACCTTCCCTCTGAGGTTTGAGCATCTGATCGATGCTTCTCTGTCTCTGGATCTGTTTTTGTTAATCTGTTTATGTTGTTCATTATAATTCACAAATAAGTAAAATTAAAAAAATGGACTAATATGTCTGTGTATTAGTTAGGGTTCTCTAGGAAAACAGAACCATAATAGATAATATTTATTATGAGAAATTGGCTCACATGATTATGGAGGCTGTGAAGTCCTACCATCTGCCTTTTGCAAGCTGGAGACCCAGAAAACCCAGCAGTAAATCAGTCCAAGTCCAAAGGCCTGAGAATTAGGGGGGGGGGGGAGGCGCTAGTGGTCTAAATCTCAGTGTGAGGGCTGGAGAAGATGAGGTGAGATGTCCCAGCTTGATCAGTAAGGCAGGAAAAAAGGGGAAAATTCCACCTCCCTCCCTCTGCCTTTTGCTCTACTTAAGCCTTTAGTAGATTGGATGATGCCCACCCACATTGGGGAGGGCAATCTACTTTACTGAATCCACTGATTCAAATGTCAATCTCATCCACACAGCCACACCCAGAAATAATGTTTAATCTGGGTACTCCGTGGTCACTCATATTGACATATTAACCATTATAATATGTATGATTATATGTCAGTTTATGATGTGAAGATTTGTGTGACTACTACCATAATCAAAATACACAACTTTTTCATCACCACAAAGATCTCCCTCATGCTACTCCTCTACTCTATAGTGACACTCATCTCTCCTTTATATTATCTCTCACTTTTAGAAAACAGTAATCTGTTTCTATCTCTATAATTTTGTCATTTTAAGAATGTTATATAAATGGATTAATCATATGACCTTTCAAGATTGCCTATTTTTCACCCAGCATAATGCCCTTTAGATTCATCCAAGCTGTTGTGTATCAACAGTCTGTTCCTTTTTTATGGCAAAGAAGAATTCCATGGTATGAATGTGTCACCATTCATTCAACCAGTCACCCATTGAAGAATATCTGCATTGCTCCTAGATCTTGGCTAATTCAAATAAAGATGCTATGAACAATGATGTACAGGTTCTTGCAGAGATAAGTTTTAATTTCTCTGGGATAAATGCCCAGGCATGCAATGTCTGAATGGTATGATAGTTGCATGTTTAGATTTTTAAATACACTGCTGATCTGCTTTCCAGAATGGATATAATACTTTACATTCCCACTTCTAATCAACTGTTGTTTCTTTCCTTGAGTCCTAAGTTTCTTCCTCAGTCAGATTTTTTCTCTCCACCCATCAGAGTCTTCCTATATCTGTTTTACATAGAATGTCCAAGATTTACTAGTTTACTTAGCAGGAAGAATAGGGGAATATAATCTATTTTTCTTCCCTGTTTTCTTTTGATAAATGTAAAAATCTCATAATTGAGTTATTCTATTTTGAAATTTTATATAACTTTAAAAGAAAGTGTGAGATTTTTGTCTTCATCAAAAGAAAATAAGGAAGACTTCTGTTCCCAAGAAAAGGATAGGGGGATGGGTAAATAAGGTGAAGAGAAATGAGAGGTACAAACCTCCAGTTATTAAAAAAAATGATAAATCATGGGGATGTAATGTACAACATAGGGAAAATAGCCAATATTATTGTAATAACTTTGTAAGGTGACAGATGGTTACTAGAATTATCGTGGTGATCACATTATCCTCTCTAATAAAATGATAATATTCAAATTAACCATCACTCTGCTACATAAGCCACGCCCACCAGACAAGCCACACCCACCAGCCAATCAGGGCGAGTATGCAAATTAAACCCAGCCAAAATGGCTACAGCCAAAGAGCAAGGTTTCCCAGGTAACAGAGGAAGCCAAGCTTTCCATAGCCATTGCAGGCCTAAGCCTCCACTCAAGCTACAAAGTTTCAATAATTGAAGGTAAACAAATTCAAACAAATGGCGGCAGATTGGAGCTTGAGAGAGCAGGCCAGGGTTGCCGCCGGCAACAGGGGAAGCAAAGCTTTCTGCACACCCTGGCGGGGCTCACCCGCTTAAGGCTACAAAGTTTCAATTGTAGAAGGTGAATTAACTGCCACAGAAATGGCTGCCACCCTGGAGGGAGCAGCAGGCTTGGCTCCGCTCCAGGCTACAAAGTTTCAATTGTAGAAGGAAAATAAATTCCAGATACCAGGGCCTCCGCTTGGGTTGTCAGGGGGCGTGGCTGGCCAGCAAACCACCACAGGCCCCTCGCTCAGGCCGCCCCATGCCCCAAGGGAACCCCCACCTGATCCGGGACACCCTTCAGGGCAAACCAGCTAGCCCCCACCCATGCACCAGGCCTCTATCCTATCTAATAAAAGAGTAATATGCAGATTGATCATCACTGCAACACACAATATAGCTGCCCCCATGTGGTCAAAGATCCTGCCCCCATGTGGACACAAGATGGCCACCACAAGATGGCCAGCAGGAGAGGGCAGTTGGGAGGCACCCAGCCTGCAAGGGAGGGCAGTTGATAAGGACCAGGCCTGCAAGGGAGGGAAGTTGGAGGTGATCAACCTGCAGGAGAGGGCAGTTAGGGGTGACCAGGCCAGCAGAGGAGGGAAGTTGGGGGCAAACAGGCTGGCAGCAGAGTGGTTAGGGGGTGATCAGGCTGGCAGGCAGAAGCAGTTAGGGGCAATCAGGAAGGCAGGCAGGTGAGCTGTTGGGAGCCAGCAGTCCTGGATTGTGAGAGGGATGTCCGACTACCCGTACACAATGCACCAGGCCTCTGATATCTCAATAAAGCTGAAAAATAGTTTATGAGAAGAACAGCTCCAGGCAATAGACATGAAAACAATGGGATCGGGCCTAAACGGGCAGTCGGACATCCCTCCAGGAGTCCCAGATTGGAGAGGGTACAGGCTGGGCTGAGGGACAACCCCCCTCCATGCACGAATTTCGTGCACCGGGCTTCTAGTAAAGAATATAAATGTTGAATCACTTTGTTGGTTCACCTGAAACTAGCACAATATTGTATGTCAACTATACATTAATGAAAAAAGACAAAAACAAACAAAAATAGATTAACTCATGATTAAAAAACAACATTGAAACAAATTTCCGTTTTGTTTTCAAACTAACACACCATCCTTCTTCCTTCACCACTCTCATCTGATATTTACATATGTCCCCACCACTTCATTGAGATTCATTGTCCCCCAGACATTTTCAGAGTTCTGACAATTTTCATTTCTAGACATATTTTCACTTCCTAGTTGGACTGTTCTTGTGACCTATTATAAACCAAAGCACCAAATTCAGTGTCAGATTTTTGGTCCAGTTTTTTTAGAACAAAGATGTTCAATTCCAGATAAGTTTGGAAAAGCATCAGATAAGCATCCATACTCTTAATCAAAGCTTAGCTGAATCAGCCTTTAACAAGCTATTGAGGGCTGCTCATTACAAGGGATTTGCTTTTTTTTAAAATCAGTATTTGGCTTCATTAAAACTAACCTGCTCACCTTTTTGCTTTGTAAAAAAATGGACCAGCTTGTAAGCATCAAGATTAGACTGGATGTATGGGACTACCAAATATAGATTGGGAGAATTTTAACACACCATACCATTAGCCCAATGTAATTATAAAGGGCTTAGATTAGGATCAATTTTATAGTAGACCTACATGAAGGAAAAAAGATTTTTTTTCTTTTCTTTTTGGAGAGGAATAAATTTGTATTTTCCTAAAATTTGCTTATTTTTCCTGTATAAGTTTTGAGATCATTGCATTAATATTTAATTGCAATAACAACATGAAACCTTTTATAAGTATTATTTTCACCATGAGAGGTGTGATTACACATGCACACACACACACACACACACACATCATTTATGCATATATTTTTGGTTGTTTTTGTGTTAGAGTGTATCAAGAAAACAATACTACATTGGAGACAATCAAATAAAAGATAATAGAAAGTTAAACAATTGCCAAATGGTTATCTTACTAGAGTTTGTTTGATCACTAAATTTATTCTCATTTTTCAGATCAAAAATAGTTACTTGAAGTTTGCTGCATTTTTATGTATTTATATTTATTGTAAATATTTTTGTAAACTCCTTGGCATTACCTTTTATAAGAGGGGTGGGTATCCAGGTTGCCATATACAAGTCAAGAGGGAGCTTTCTTTCTCTTTGTGGTGCCACTTTCCATAACTTAAATTTTATTTTTTTAGGTTGTGAGTTGATTTTTATTTTGTTTTGCTTTGCTTTTATCTTGGAAGTCTAGATTTTTATTCTGACCATTTGTTAGTTTTTTCCCTAAAATCTATAATAATAAAAGCATAATATGATAATTAGACTGGACAGCCAAACGAACTTCCGGACATCATTCCAGACATCCTTCCAAATGAAGCTGCCATGGCGGGGGCTGAGGCAGAGGTGGTTAAGGCGATCAGGCAGGCAGGTAAGCAGTTAGGGGCGATCAGGCAGGCAGGTGAGTGGTTAGGGGTGATCAGACAGGCAGGCGAATCGTTAGGGGCAATCAGGCAGGCAGGCAGAGGTGGTTAGGGGAGATTAGGCAGGCAGGCGAGTGGTTAGGAGTGATCAGGCAAGCAGGCAGAGGTGATTAGGGGTGATCAGGCAGGCAGGCAGAGGGGTTAGGGGTGATCAGGCAGGCAGGCGGGAGAGTGGTTAGGAGACAGCAGTCCCGGATTGTGAGAGGGATGTCCGACTGCCAGTTTAGGCCACAGGGATTGGGCCTAAACCGGCAGTTGGACATCCCCCAAGGGGTCCCAGATTGTGAGAGGGTGCAGGCTGGGCTGAGGGGCCCCCACCCCTACCCCCATAAATGATTTCATGCACCAGGCCTCTAGTAATGATAACAATTAACAACAAAAACAAAAAAACCCTTAAAAAAGTCTTTTTTTTTTCTTTTTCTTTTACATCACCTGTGATCCATCAATAGACAGAACTTCAATTAGTTTTACTGAATACAGCATTTGCATTCCTCCTCCTGCTTTTTTAATGACTTGAAGTTGAGAATGTGGCTATAGGTTCATTCATTCACACTCAGACTGTAAAGTATTCCTCATCTCCTTTTGACCTAAATGCATACAGTGCTGTGTGGCAAAGATTCACAAACCCAGGCTCCATCATGATTATCAGTAGAATAGATCAAGCTGCTTTTTATGACAAAACACAACTGCTGATCCGAATTTCTCCTCTCTGGAAAAATCAGTCATTCCACTAGCACCAGCCCAAGCACTGAAAAGCAAATTACAGCATTACTTGGGAAGAAATAACTTCCATTTCTTCTCTTTCTCATTGACCTTTCTCTTTTCCCCTTCCTCCTTCTCCTTTTCCTCCTCCTTCAAATAAGTAAATCCATTATTTTTCTCTTTTCCAAGATGGCTACTCTAATGTTTTCTCTGAAGTCAGTGTTTACATAGATAACAGTGCTGCTGCTCATGGCTGCTGCTTCTGTGGTAGAATTTTCAATGTGGTGTGTTTTCAGCATCTGTGCACACTCTTACTTCCAGGTTTTTTGAAAGATTATCATTTTCCCTAATGATTTTAAGTATCATTCCAGTGGCCATAGTTTGACATTGCTTCTTCAGTTTCTTTAGGTGTTTTACTGTCCTTGGAACAAAGGTTTGGTTTTGCTAGATTTGAATCTTTATCCCTTAGTTAACACTTCAAAAATCATCAACCTAGCTGCTATTAATTTCAGTAAATATTTTCCACATCCAGTATGTAAGTTCCCTATCAGGTTAGCAGCACCAGTACCTATGCTTTCTGTGTGACCCTCAAATCTAGCAATGAGGTCAAAGAAAGAGAGACTAAATTTTACTCCTGGTTGCATCAGCAGTACATCTGGGTATGCAGTCTCTTTGATCCTTGGATAATTACAGTATCGGCTTCCAAGCAGCCTTCCCTTAGCTCATTCAGATAATCCACAATGTCGCAATCTGACTTGTCCAACTGGGATTGGCAGGCTTGCTGAAACATATTCAATACTACCTCTGTGTATTTGTTAAGCTTTCCACCAATAACAAGGGCACTATCACCAAACACAGAATCTGTGGCTTTACAGACCTATGGACATTCTCACTCCTCATGTTCTCCATCAACATAAAGTAAGATACTGAACTTCAAGGTGGGATGTAAGTCTTCCACTTATCTCGCAGTTTCCAATAAAAATCCTTAAGAGTGAGACCATTACCTCATTTTAATGCTGCACATTTCAGAGAACATTTTGAAGGGTTATGGAAAACTCTTAACAGTAAATTTTCCCTAAAATAATGAAAAATCCTTAACAGGGAGACCATCATCTCATTTTAATGCTGCACTTTTCAGAGAACATTTTGAAGAGTTATGTGGGCGAAGCCTGAAGGTCATTTAATTGGAACTTATCAGAAGTGCTTTCATATGTAACTTCATCTGTATTGATACACTTTTTGCTGTTAGACCAGAGCTGCCAGAGTCCATTTTGAAACTGAATGATACTATTTTTCACAGTTTTTATCAAAGTTTTACATGCAGCACTTCTTAGGTGGTTCTGGTGACTACCAGGCCTGTCTATGATCTCCAGGAGCTGCTAAAATATGAGAACAAGCAGCAAGTAGCTTTCTTCCTGATAATCACTTATGAAGTTTCATAGGCAGCTGCAGCTAGACTATAAAAATCCCAGCACACATTTGATGCCATTCTGGGCCCACCACTCAGACCTTCTATCGGACATTGTAACAGGGAAGCCAAGTAGACATCACTGATGGCAGCTTCATGGAGCAGCTTGCAAAGTCTGCCTCCAGTCTATATACTAGTACTTGTATATCAAACAACTTACATAGGAGTCTTTGATTAATATATGAGGATAGGCCTGTATAAGTAGGAGATTGAGCTTATTAGTTTCTGTTCTTCCAAGATATAGGCAAAGTTATCACAGTAGTATCCTGGTATCACTAATCAGGGTTCTGGATTTGTTCTTTAAGAGAGGAAAGGGCATGTGGGATAATGTCATCTTCACGTCAGGTGGCCAAGAGCATCATCATTTTCATCAGCCTTGCGGGTGTCTGTGTGAGAACTGGAACCTCAATTGCAGTGCTCCCTTGGCATAGATCTCGCTGTGTGCTCTGAGTCCTCTTTGTTCTGCTGTCTCCTCAGTTTCAATGGCAAAATCTATTTTGTCATCACAGACATTGAACCTGTCTTTTATTCCTTATAGGGTCACTATCAAAGTTACTGTTTTACCTCAGTATGATCCTAAAAAAAGAACAGGACTCGTATATGTCTCCATGTACTAATAATGCAGGGCATTTTCACTAAATTTTGTAATCTAGTCACTAATTAATGCTTATTTTGATAATAGGTTGCTTCATAGACTACCTGGAAAAGGTATTGCCTTTCAGATTCTTTGTCAAAGTTTGCTTTGATGAACTCCAATAGATCAGGAATGCCTTGGTAGCCACTAACTTCATGTTAACATTGGGATCTTCTTTCCTCTTCTCCAAGATTATGGCAGTCAGACTCTCATTAGAATTAGCCTGTGGCTGCTCTGTGTGACTATCTTGGCAGTGTTAACAAATTGCATGCAATGTTGACTCTTTCATATGCTCTGTGCTGTTGAGGTTTGTGACATTGGCTACCAGCTGAAGAATGAATCCTGTCTGCTCACTGCACAGACAACACCAGCCATCATGATAAGTAGAATGAAGTTGGTCGGTAGACTAGCTGCAACCCGGCTGATCTGTATGTTTCCTGAGTTTTCTGGCATTCTGGACCTCTGGCAAGTTTCAGAAGGACCTTTGGCAAGTTGCATCATCCTACACACCAGGAACTTTTTTGCAGCTTCTAGTTCAAACAGAGATGGAGACACAACAGTTCCAAAATAAAGGCGGTGGCAATTGTTTCTTAAGTGATGCTTGGCTTCTGAAGTGACAGCTCTAACTGAAGGTAAGGAGTTGAGTGTCACTAGAGGGTGTGAAGGGGGTCAGAGTCACCACAAATTCATTTATCTTTCTTCTTTATAATGCTCCATCATTTTTTTTCTTCTCCCTCTCCACCTCCCTCCTTCCTTCTTTGATGTTAGCAGTGGCAGCCTTTCCTCTGGTGGGGTGGGGGAGAAAACTGAGAGGCAGCTCAGAGCATGGCTGGAGCGTGGTTGGTGAGGAGAGAAAGGAGAAAGGGAGGCAGCGAATGAACAGATGCCAAGAGTGAGGGAGAACTTTGCTACAGTTTAGAACACTGAGATTAGAAACTAAATCATGAACACCAGAGGTCATTGAAGTGACTTATACTATTTGTGGGAGAGTGTGCATGAATGTCAGTAATCAGTTCCTTGTTTTGGCAAAGTGCCCAAATAGGTGATAATATAACTGCAATGATTTACTTAAAGGAAGTTACATTATTTTAAAAAACATACAACGTACAGCCTACCATTCTCCAAAGTTTCTCCATGTCAGCTTATGGGAGAGAATCAAACTTTCATTATTGATTAAGTGCTTTGGAATTCAAACAGGTGACAAGAACTTTAAAAAACTGCTATTCATGTGGTCCTTTAGTACCACATATTAGACTTTTCAACCGAAATTGCACAAATGCACATCAGACCACCATCAGTGTCATCTGCAATATATGGAAGTGAAAGGCCTGATTGGCTCTTTGTCAAGTCTGTACTCATCTGTTACAGACCTGAAAGACAGGGGTAGCAACTATATGCATTAAAATGTCATGTTAGCATGCACTTCAAATGAGGTTCAAGGTTACAAGGGCAAAAGAATTCTAGGAGCAAATAGACAATTTGATTTTGCTTTTAAACTGTCAAAATTAAGTAGCTAGTCATTCTTGCAGATCAGTTTGGTACAACTATCTGGGAACGGAAATAATCTGGTAGTTAGGGAAGGATGTAATATAGCTCAGGGCCTTTATCCTAGAAGGAGCAGATGTCTGGGACAGCCAAGAGGTTAAAGTCAGGAAGCTTGTTTCAAGAGATACCTCCTAAAGAAAACCTTTGAAAGATTGGGAAGGACTAGACAGGAAATGGATTCAGGACAGTAGGGGTAGGAACATATTCTACAATAGGCATAGGCTAGCAGACACTCATCTGGATTTATATTTTGCTGAGTTTAGATAGAAAAGTCTTGGAAGGTTTGTGCTGAGAAAGAGAGAGGAGCAAAGCCTTTATGCAAAAGTTGTCCAATTTGTAGTTGTAGCTAATGATGGCACAGAAATCAGATTTACTTAATATCATAGACATGCAAATTGTGCTTCCTAGCCTTGGCAAGAAAGTTTGTGAAACTGGTGAGTGCTTTCCACAAAGTAGTCTTTTATTAAACATTAGTGGATTTGATCTGTGCCATCTGCCCCATATTTTCCCAGAGTGCCCAGATATTTATCTCTAGAAAGTCACAAATTAAAGATGAATTGTGCAGTCTAGGAGTATTAATTGCGCCATTGTTTCTATTCTCAACCCAATATCCTGGTTATAATAAGTATGTCTTAAAACTCATTTTAAAAATCTTAAATATTTTGTACATGTTATAACCTACTGATACATACTATTAAAGAAAAAATGTCCTAACAGTAATATGAAAGGTAAATGAAAGAGATGTAATCTATAATAATAAAAGCGTAATATGCTAATTAGATCGGAAGTTCTTTCTGATGAAGCCGGGGCTATGAGGGAAGCCCGGGTCACGGGTGCCAGAGGGAAGCTTGTGCCGGCAGCCAGGGGAAGGAAGGCCTACTCTTGCACGAATTTTGTGCATTGGGCCTCTAGTTTACAATAAAATGATATGTATTCAAATATGCAAATGCGCAGGCAAAACCACTCCAGAAGATATAAATAAAAGTCAGATGCTTATGAAATCATTATGACTTGACAATTAGCCATGTTTACTTCATATCTACTCAAAACTCAAATACCCAAATACTATGTGCCAGTTCTATCTTTGATATAATTTCTCCAAATGATGATAAATGCTAAGTTTCAGACAAAACAAAAAAATAATGTATCCTCAAATTACATTGTATAAAAAGATTTTTCAACTACCTGAATATAGTGTTGGAAAGTCATCTAGCAAATATTTATTAAGCACTCACTTTGTGCCAGGCACTGTCCCAGGTACTTGGAATATAATAGTGGACAAAACATCTCAAATGATTTGGAAAAAGTAGAGCAGGGTAATTATATTGGGATTGCCAGGGAGTGGTAGGTATTTGGAAATTGAAATAAGAGTGGTTGTGGTAGAACTCATTGAGAAGGTGTTATCTGAACAAAATCTGGAAATCTGGAAGAAATTTAGGGAGTTAAGCATGCAGATGTGTCGTGAAAAACATTCCAGACAGAGGGAATAGCCAGTGCAAAGGCTCTAATGAGCACGCACTCCTGGCATTTTCAAGGCTCAGCAAGGAAGGCAATATATCTAAAGCCAAATGTGTGAACAGGGAAGTCACAGGACATGAGGTCAAAGAGTTAATGGGAGAAGGGCTTATCATGTAGAGCTTTGTAGGCCACTCTGAGGACTTCATATTTTATTCTGAGTAAGATGGGGAGCCATTGCAGGGTTTTCAGCAAAAGAATGACATAGTATCTGACTTAGATGCTGTGTTTGGAATAGTCTGGTGGGGGGAGGAAGAGTGTAATAAAGGAGTCCAGCTAGGAGGATACTGTAGTAATCCAGGCAAAAACAAAATGACTGGGGCTAGACCAATGTTATAGCTCTAGAAATGGTGAGAAGTGGCTGGATTTTGGATAAGTTTTAGAGAGCCAGTAGGATTTTCTGATGAATTGGATATGGAGTATGAGATAAATACAAGGATAAAGAGTGATTTACAAGTTTTTAGCTTGAGCTTGTGGATGGTAATAATTTCCATTTACTGAAAAGGTAAAACTTGCAGCTTTTGCAGGTTGGGGGAGAGGATTATTGAGTTTAGCTTTGAAGATGTTGAGTTTGAAATGCTTATTAGACATCTAAATGAAATTCTTAGTCATATATATGGTACTTAAAGACATGTTATTGGGTGAGTTCACCATGGGGATAAAAAGGGGACCACTTCATTTGGCACAATACCTGGCTTTCCCAGAAGGCATCTTCAACTCCATAAACAGGGGCCAAGGGAAATCCACACAAATATTCAAAAATAATTATTATCCTCCCCCAAAAGGAATTAATCATGGGTTTTGAGCACTGGAGCTAAGATCACACCTTTTCAGGATGTCTATCCCATCATCAGAGTTCAATAGGGGGCCTGAGTATTGGGAATGACATTCAACCTCTCCAGGTGTTCTCAACACCACCAATGGATCAAGAGTGAAACTTCATACTGGGACTAAGACACTGCTTCCTACAATCAAGATGGGTTCTGAGCACTGGTAATAACACTTGGTTCCCTCAGGAATCCTCAATTCCATAGACATTGTCATTCTCTAGTCCTTGTCATTACTAATAACTTCATCTCTTCCATAATCTCAATTTCATTATGATCACTCATTTGCATACTCCCATGATTCCCATGTCATGGAACAATTATTTTATTTGAAGGATTATCTTGCATATTATAGGATTTCTAGTATCCCTGGTTCCTGTTCACTAATAGCTATAAAGTCCCTAATCATTATGACAACAAAAATATCCCTATACATTTCTAAATGCCCCATGGGGAAGCCATACCTTCCTTATTGAGAATCACTGCTTTATTTTTTGCAAAATATCATAGTTATTAACTTGCTGGGTGAAACAACATTTGTTTACCCAGAGTACCATTAAATAATTTTTCAGAGTTTTCCATTCTGGGTAGAAAGATCTATAATGATATGCCCATTTTTACATATTAATTGTGACAATTATCTCAAATAACCTATAAAGTCACCACCAGTTATTTTCAGACTTAGTTCTTCCATCTTTAAAGTGGAAATGCCATTTCATGGAGTACCTTTTAGATAATAATGCTGGAACAATGAAGATGCTAGGCAAAATACTTGAGCTCTTCAGAAGATAATACAATATCTAACTCCTATTAATATTTATTCTGAGCAAAACTAACAAATACACTGGGCGAAGGAAGCAGTATAGATAGTGATTGTATTAATTTCATAAAAACACACATCTGTTTTCCTATCTAAAGAATAGCTCTACTGGGGAAATAATTTCCAATCTTTTTGGGAATAAAATATGGTCATCACACACACTGGTAGTTTAAAAGACTACAAAGACTCCAAGGGCATTTACCACAAGTTGCTTAATGAGTTTTGGCAAGATTTAGGCAAGAATTTTGCAAAATGCACAGCTCTTCAACTAATTTTCAGTGCTCAAAGAAACAGAATTTACATTCTCTTAACCCCAAAGTGCCACCATCATCACCATCTTAATATTTCTTGAGTACCCACTGAATGCTTAGTACTAGTCTAACTTTTAAAATACGTATTTTCACAGTCTTTATGAATTTTAATCTCACAGCTGAGACATTCACTTATAAATTTTAAAAGTCACCTCTCCTTGTTATCATCATAATAGGTAGCAGAATTTTCTCTTTATAATAAGAAGTGTTAAATAGGTATAATGAGAGGACCCAGGGGCACAGATCTGCTGCCAACTAAGAAACCTCCCTACAGGAAATCTGCTTGAATGAACCCCTAGTCCTTGGTGTCAGGAAAGATCTTTATGATCATTAAATTGGATTGACAGACACTGCCTTGAGACAATGGCAGGGGTTTCTACTGAGCACCTGCAGATCACAATGTAGTTAAAAGTGAATACTCTTATACAAGGATATAATTTCTAAAACTTGACACTGTATTTGCATAACAGACATGTATGGGTAATTTTAAAAGAGAGGAAGATGTAATCCAGTTGTGGAATAATTGTCCCATCCAATTCCAGAACATTATCTGTGCTATCTCTATGACTGGGTACTACAAGAAAAGGTTATTTCTGAACAGCTTCAGAGTCAGATGGTTATGTAAGCTGTACCCCAACATTTTGGCTTCATGTGCAGTGCATTTTGAAAGGGCCAAATGCAAAAATCTGACTGCTGGCAAGCCTTAATATTTCTGCCAGTAAATGCTGCTGAATCTCTCAAGCATAGTGTGTTATTTTGATCTCTTTCCACTGCCCTTCAGTTATTCTCTGGCCTCTGGCACTAAAAGATAATCACTTCTGAAAGCAATTAATTCACCTAGAGATCTGTTTTAAATTCACTGTATCTGTTATGACAAGAGGTGGAAGTTAAAATAATAATAATAAATGAAAACAGCCTTGATTTACATGTCAGATGAGTAGAGTGCAGGTTGAGTAGATGTAAGAACACCATCATTTCTGACCTGAGGTAGACACATTTTTTTCTCAGTTGTTAATCTTCATTACAAGTCTCAGGTTTCTGGGTAGCAGAGCTACTGAGCTGACGCTAAATACAGTTTCTGCCTTCCACGAACATGGCATCCTCTGTCTTCAGCCATTCCTTCCTTTTATTTGCATGTGGTGTTTTTTTTTGTCTTCTTTGCCATGACTTTAAAAAAAGATGTGAACCTGGTGGAATTTTCTTCAATAATAGCCAAACATGTTGCTATAGACTGAATTTTTGTGTCCACTGGAAATTTATATGTTGAAACCTAATTCCTAGTGTGAAGGTAGTAGGACCTGGAGCCTTTGAGAAGCAATTAGCTCCTGAGGGTGGAGCCCTCATCAATGGAATTAGTGCTCTTATAAAAGAGACAGCCATCTATAAACCAGAAAGTGGGTCTTCACAGACACTGAATTGGCTGGTGCCTTGATTTTGAAGGTTCAGCCTCCAGACCTGTGAGAAATAAATTTCTGTTGTTTATAAGCCACCCAGTCTATGGTATTCTGTTACAGCAGTCTGACTGAATTAAGCCACATGTTGTTTCCAAGTTCTGTTCTCTGATGCAAACAATTCATTTTCTGTATTACTAATGTGTGTTTTCATATGAAAACCGTTTCCTGTTGGAAATGCAAAACCTATCTGCAAAGTTTCTTTAGTTTACCTTACCCCAGAACCCTACACTTGCCCACAGTGACAGAGAGCTGCACAGACAATGAGCACTTGGGTGAATGTTGGGCAAGTGCTTGGCAGGTGATCCACACTCCAGAAGTCTGAAATGTGGTTTAATAGTGTTATTTCCTTGAGTCTCCTTAGCAATTAGTAGAAACATTTGGAAAACCTGTGATCATTCTGCATCTGAAACAAAAAGTTTGAAAAAGACTGACACATCTACTAACTCCTCCATGAGGGGAATTTGCTTCCAAAACCAGGACACTCTTAGCATGTGGGATGCAGAATAAAAGTGGGTTAAGGATGAGGGAACTAGTAAGAATAAAAACAGTATGACATTCTTGAACGAAATATGTGATAAAGCCAGATATCCCAGTTAAGCTGACAGAGTGTCAGATAAATCAAGCAAAATGAAACCTGGCAACATTACAAATATCTTTTCAACATTTCAATGTGGAAAGAGAGACAACTCTAAGTACAAGTATATTATTCTTTCATAGTTATGCATGTGGCAGATATGCTGATGTTACCTTTCTTTCTTACTTAGTTTTTTTATTATTATGGTAAGGATACTTAACATGAGCTCTACCCTCTTCACAAATTTTTAGGTGTAAAGTGTAGTACTGTTAACTGTATAAGCACAGTGTTGTGCAGCAGATCCATAGAATTAATTCATCTTGCATAACTGAAACTATATACCCCTTGAATAGCAACTCCCTATTTCCCCCTTCTCACCAGTCCCTAGAAACCACCACTCTTCTGTCTGTTTCAAGGAGTCTGACTCTTTTAGATGCATCATATAAGTGGAATCATGCAGTGTTTGTCCTTCTGTGACTGGCTTATTTTACTTGGCATTATGTTCTCCACATTCATTTATGTTGTTGCATGAGGTAGGATTTCCTTCTTTTTAAAGACCATATAATTTTCCAATGCTAACATATACATTTTTTCATCCATTCATCTGTTGATGCACATTTAGGTTGTTTTCATATCTTGGCTATTGTGAATAATGTTTATGTTATCTTTAAAAAATCATTCACAGCCAAAACCGGTTTGGCTCTGTGGATAGAGCATCGGTCTGCTGACTGAAGCGTCCCGGGTTCGATTCCGGTCAAGGGTATGTGCATTGGTTGAGGGCACATCCCCGGTAGGGGGCGTGCAGGAGGCAGCTGGTCGATGTTTCTCTCTCATCGATGTTTCTAGCTTTCTATCCCTCTCCCTTCCTCTCTGTAAAAAATCAATAAAGTATATTTTTTAAAAAAATCATTCACAGTTCTCTAGGATAACAATTGGGAATAGGGCCTTCTTTTAAAAGTAGACGTCTTAATATTTAGTGATGTCCCACACTATTACATAGGTTTTTCTATTTTATATGGTTTCAATAATATTTAGCTTGGAAGAAAATGATACATCTAGCCAAGTGAGAGAGGTTTAAGGGCTGATCCATGTATCCATCCATCTAGCCAGCCAACCATTGAACAAATATGCAGATAATCTGCTCAATGTTAAACACCATCAAAAGGTTAATCAGTCATTAGTCCCATACCCAAGAAACTGACAATCAATCTAATAGAGACAGCAAGATATGAAGATTAATGGGAAATAATGAGACTACTAGTTAAGATATACTAATTTGTAACCCACATCTATCTAGGAAGGAATTGAGAGGGCTTGTAACATGGCAAGTATTGTAGGATATTAAACTAGAAAAAAATACATAAACCAAGAAAAAGGTGGAATGTATGTATGATAATTATAAAAATAAACAGAATTTCTGTAATTGACCTGCACTAGTGGCTCTGAGCTTCCTGGAAGCCAAAAAAAAATAAGTTACAAAGTTAGGGAAAGTAGAACTCATATCAAATCCATATCAGTTCCTCAGGAGAGATAAAGTTTCCTATGCTGCTAAATTATATCATGTGGTTTATTGAAAGATGCAATGAAAAATGAATACTTCAAAGGAAAAATGCAGAATATTTCATAACTGTTTATTAAAGCTGAGAGGGCAACATGCAAGGGTAACACTGTGAAGGGAATTCTAAGAGAGACAACATTAAAGTGGTTCAAACATAGTTTTCTATTCTCAGTAATAAAAGTATAGAACTCATAGAAGTGATTCCAAGATACTGGTCTATGAACTCATGTTTACACATGGTTCTGTTTTAATTGGTACATGAAAAAATGGGAGAAAAATAAGAAAATATGCTGAGTTTTTAACAAAACTTACTTTGTTTAATATAATGGTTTTTTATTCTGAGATAATTTCTTCATCTATCATGTGTTGCTGAATAACCTATATTTTTAAAAGTAAAGTGGGAAAGGTAAAATGAAAAAGATAACTTGAGATTATACTTAAATTAGAAGACAAGGATTCATAAAGAATTCTGGATATAAAAGAAATCTAACTCATGTATCCCAGGTTTCATTAGCTTGTCACTAAAAAGATTTCTTTCTAACCCAAGTCATTGTCATGGACCCTTCATTTATCAATTTCCTGCCCCCAAATATGATGTAGGTTCACTACATTGGCTAATGTGTGCTTCTTCATGCATCCTTTCAGAATTTTTGGTTTATGCTTCATTTCTTTTTTAAAAAAATATATATTTTTTTATTTGATTTCAGAGAAGAAAGGTAAGGGGGTGAGAGACAGAAACATCAATGATGAGGGAGAATTATTGATTGGCTGCCTCCTGCACACCCCCACTGGGAATAGAGCCTGTAACCCAGGTATGTGCCCTGACTGTGAATCAAACTGTGACCTCCTAGTTCATAGGTCAATGCTCAACCACTGAGCCACACCGGCTGGGCATATGCTTCATGTCTTGACGCTATTGGGCTGTCTCTTCAGCCATTAACACTCATAAAATTGCTGCTGTTTTAAATTATTGCACTATGAGTACCTATCACATATACTCCTCCCCACCAGCCTCTGAGGATGATTACAGCTCTCTCCCTGGATAAGAATTACCTCCTTGTAAGATTTTTGAGGGGAGTCAATGAGAAAAAATGCAGGTAAAACCCTTAGAAGGTAGTGGGCACATTGTAAGCACTCAATAAATGGTAGACACAATTATATTTGGCCCTGGTTTTTGCTATAATGTCCCTCACAGTAGACAGTATTATTTTTAATTACTCTCTCTGTAGGAGAATTGCTTAATACATTCTTGACTGTGGCCATGAGACTTGCAGTGTTTTCATGTGAGTTATATTCCCTGTCTTAATGAATTTTAGCTTGGCCATGTGACTTTCTTTAGTCAATGAAATATAAGTGAAATGATCTGTACCATGTCTGAGCTGAAACTTTAAGAGATTGAAATAAGGACTGTTCCTTCAGCTTAGGTCCCATAACAAAAAGCAACAAATTGCAAAGTCAGAGCTAACCCACAATCACTGATGGGAATATGAGGAAGAAGAAAACTATTGGTTGTTAAACCAATGAGATTTCTTTTCACCTTGGTATAATCTCAAACAAGCTGACTGATAGATATCTTCATATATATCTTCAGTTGTGTAAATGTGCCAGTTCCTGTCTCATATCATCAGTTACTGTAAATATGCCAGTTCCTGATTGTTTATCCCTTGTTTTTACTCTTGCTTTGTGGTTCCTTCTCACATTTACTGGTAGTTCCATTTAGACTATATTGTCTACATGTGATTTGTTTTACTTCAATTTTCTTAAGTGTAGAATATATACTACTGATGGGACACAGGCACATGATAGGTGATTCATAATGAGAAAGTTAATCTCTTTTCAATGGTCATAGTTCTTTTGATTACATTCATGAGAAATTCTTAGTTTAGGTCAAGTTTGTCATTAATAACTGTTGAATAGTTGCTAATGTCCTTTTAAAAGAAAGGCAAAAGTGATCTTTAAGCAGCCATATCTAGTATTTGGAATTTAATAATATTGTTTAATCCATATTATATTAATTGTGTGGTCTCTTCTATTAATAACAAGTGATAATGGTCTGCCACTTGCAATATAGTTCCATTTTTTTAATAAATAAATTTATTGAAGTAAAAAAAATTAGCTTATTTAAATAAAATGTCTAGTGATAAAATTTGGGAGACTTTGTTTATCTAAAGGTCTTGCTTTTGTCTTTAGTTCTGGGAAGTTATCTAGCTGGATCTCTGCTTCGCCTAGGTTATCTCACTTCCTTGTTGACTTCAGGCCTGGGTTTTAAATTTACATCATTTACTTCCTGCCCCCAGAACAAGTTTCTGGGGCTGATACCTTAAAATGTAACTCCTACTTATAATTTTTATTTTAATTTATTAAATATATTTTTATTGATCTCAGAGAGGAAGGGAGTGGGAGAGTAAGATAGAAACATCAATGATGAGAGAATCATAGATTGGCTGCCTGCTGCACATCCCATGCTAGGGATTGAGCCTGCAACCCAGGCATGTGCCCTGACTGGGAATCGAACTGTGACCTCCTGTTTCATAGATCGACACTCAACCACTGAGACACACTGGCTGGGTGTATTTCTAATTTTTTAATATTACTGAAAAGACAAATCCATTGTATCTTTTATCTACCTTCCCATAGACTTAAACAGTTTCAAAGAATGCATACTGCTTTAATTTTGTTGCTGATTCTAGTACATATGCAGCAGCTAAACATCACTAGGACTGTTTGTTTTTTAAATATGTTTTTGATTGATTTCAGAGAGGAAAGGAGAAGGAGAAAGAGATAGAAAAATCAATGATGAGAATCATTGATTGGCTGACTCTTGCATGCCCCCTACTGAGGATCAGGCCCGCAACCTTGGCATGTGCCCTTGACCAGAATCGAACCTAGGACCCTTCAGTCTGCAGGTTGATGCTCTATCCACTGAGCTAAACCCGGTAGGGCACTAGGACTGTTTTTACTATGACCCCTTCTCAGCTTCACATACAGTCCACTACTCAAAGCTGAGTCTTGGATCCCAAAGGTAAAATGGATCTATTGCCCCTAGTACTCACATTTCCTTTCCCATTATTAATGCCCCCAATAATCTTTAAGGGCTTTGTGGAACCAACTGCTGTACATAGCTAACTTGATTGAACTATTTACAATAACTCATGGTTATTTTCCTTAGAGAAAGCTTCCACTACAGAGTCCTATTAATTTTTATCAGAAAGTTAAACTGTTTTTCCTATAATATATATTTTTCTTATTTAATATAAATGTCTTTGTTTCAGTATGTTGCTCAGTTTCCCAGGGCAATTAACTTCATCTGAAGTTAAACTAGTTTGTGCCCCTCCTTACAGAGTAATAAAATAAAGGCTTGCTTTGTACCAGTTCATATACTGAGCTACTGTCAGCAGCTGGCACAGCTTCCGGGGTGGGCATGATGAGAGGGGTTGGACCAAGGGAAGCTGACCAGCTTGGGACCAAGCAGCCACCAGTTAGGTCTAGAAAGTTTGAAAATGAGGTTCCACTACTGATAGTATCATTAGAGTTAACTCCACACCATGAGATTGCTCCAGAGACACCTAAGAATCCTATCTAATAAAAGAGTAATATGCAAATTAACCATCACTCCACTACACTCACAAGCCACACCCACCAGCCAATCAGGAGCGAGTATGCAAATTAACCCAACCAAGATGGCTGCAAACAGGAGGCTTGGGTTGCCCCTGGGGATGGAGGAAGCCAAGCTTTCTGCACATCCTGGCCAGCCCAGGCCTCCACTCAAAGCTACAAAGTTTCAATTATAGAAGATAAATAAATCCCAACAAAAATGGCTGAGGCCACGGAGCGAACAGAAGCCTTGGGTTCTCCTGGTGATGGAAGAAGCCAAGCTTTCCACATACCCTGGCCAGCCAAGACCTCCACTCAAGGCTGCGAAGTTTCAATTATAGAAGATAAATAAATCCCAACAAAAATGGCTGTGATCACAGAGCAAGCAGGAGGCTTGGCTCCACTCAAGGCTACAAAGTTTCAATTATAAAAGATAAATAAATCCCAGATATCAGGGCCTCCACTTGGGTCGTCGGGGGGCATGGCTGGCCTGCAAACCACCACAGGCCCCTCGCCCAGGATGCCCCATGCCCCAAGGGAACCCCCACCCTGATCCGGGACACCCTTCAGGGCAAACCAGCCAGCCCCCACCCATGCAGCAGGCCTC
Source organism: Ia io (assembly GCA_025583905.1). Classification (NCBI taxonomy): domain Eukaryota; kingdom Metazoa; phylum Chordata; class Mammalia; order Chiroptera; family Vespertilionidae; genus Ia; species Ia io. Next base: position 74,515,889 of record JAJQQW010000001.1, read on the forward strand.
TATCCTATCTAATAAAAGAGTAATATGTAAATTGACCATCACTCCAACACACAAGATGGCTGCCCCCATGTGGTCAAAGATGGCTGCCCCTATGTGGACACAAAATGGCCACCACAAGATGGCCAGCAGGGGAGGGCAGTTGGGAGGGACCAGGCCTGCAAGGGAGAGCAGTTGTGGGTGATCAGGCCAGCAGGGGAGGGCAGTTAGGGGTGACCAGGCCTGCAGGGGAGGGCAGTTAGGGGCAAACAGGCTGGCAGGGGAGCAGTTAGGCATCAATCAGGCTGGCAGGGGAGTGGTGAGGGGGTGATCAGGCTGGCAGGCAGAAGCGGTTAGGGGAAATCAGGAAGGCAGGCAGGCAAGCAGTTGGGATCCAACAGTCCTGGATTGTGAGAGGGATCCCAGATTGGAGAGGGTGAGGTTGGGCTGAGGGACACACATCCCTGTGCATGAATTTCATGCACCGGGCCTCTAGTCCTATATAATAAAAGGCTAATATGCAAATCGACCGAACAGTGGAATGACCGGTTGCTCTGACACACACTGACCACCAGGAGGCAGACGTTCAATTCAGGAGCTGCCCCCTGGTGGTCAGTCCACTCCCACAGGGGGAGCTCTGCTCAGCCAGAAGTCAGGCTCATGGCTTGAATGCAGTGGCGGTGGTGGGAGCCTCTCCTGCCTCCGAGGCAGCGCTAAGAATGTCCGACTGATGGCGTAGGTGGGGAGCAGGCCTAACCCATCAGTCGGACACCCCCCAAGGTCTCCCGGACTGCAAGAGGGCACAGGCTGGGCTGAGGGACACCCCCAACCCCCAAGTGCATGAATCTCGTGTACTGGGCCTCTAGTAGTTTTAATATTATTGGATTCCTTCAGCTTCCAGAAGCAACTACAGCCTGGTACCCTGCTGCCCTATGCTTGGGTGAGATGGACACCAGAGGTGTATACATGACATGTTCTGGAGCTCTGGTGGACACTATAGGTTTTCTCACCCAGATTTACCTGTAATCAATTAATCAAGCACCTTGTACTTGTTTGTGATTTCCTAGGTTAGCATTTACATAGTGTTTTATTTTTTAAAGCATTTAACCTTTTGCACTCGGATGTCGAGTGTGACTCGACACGGTTAGCATTAGAATAAAGGAATCGAGAAAAAAGCATTCCTTTACTCTAATGCTAACCGTGTCAAGTCACACTCGACATCTGAGTGCAAAAGGTTAAATTACTCATCAATAATAATAATAATAATAATAGTAACAACAATGTTATAATTTATACCTACTATACCTATTATGCTCCTGGCATTTTACATATTCATTTAGTTAACAATTATTAAAATCTTACTATGTTCTCTACACACTTTTCTGAGCACTGGTGACCTATCAGTGAATGAGATAAACAAGATACTTGGTCTTTTGGAAAAAAACAATGTACTAAGGGAGATGGAAAGAAAACAGACAATAATAATAGACATTATATATTCTATGGGTAATATAAAGTAGTATGTGGGGAAGTGCAAAGTGTGAATGTAGATATTACAAATGTATAGAGGGTTGTCAAGGAAGCCCTCTCTGATAAGATGACATTTGAGCAAAAACCTTAAGTGAGGGGTACTTCACTACTTCACTACTTCTCTGATTTCATTTCCTACCATTTTTCCTTCATCACATCCCAGACACACTGTTTCATACACTGGCCTCCTTGCTGTTCCTTGAGAACAACCTTGCAATCACCTCTGCCTGGAATGTTCTTCTGTTTATTTACGTAACTTCTTTTCTCACTTCATTCAGAGAGGCAAAATCAATAGGAATAGGCAACTGCTTATTCAGAAAGAGGCAGGACTGAGGGATGAGACCCACCTTTTGGGCTTGGACAACTTGGTATAAGTCAATATAAAACCGGGTTGAGCCCTAGCCAGTTTGGCTCAGTGGATACAACGCAGGCCCTCGGACTGAAGAGTCCTGGTTTCTATCTCAGTCAAGGTTATGTACCTCAGTTGTAGGCTCAATCCTCCCCTTACCGCCCCCCCCCACCTCACCCCACCCCTGGCTCATCGGGGCATGTGCGGGAAGCAACCAATCAATGTGTCTCTCTCACATCAATGTTTCTCTCTGTGTGTGTCTCTCCTCCCTTCCACTCTCTCTTCTCTAAAAATCAATGGGAAAATATACTCAGGCGAGGATTAACAAAAAAAGAACACAGATGAAAATGCTCAGGAAGATGATGAACTCCATTGTGAACAGTCAGATACACATGTCTGACAAACAGGAAAGAGATCTAGGCTGGCAAAACATACAATTTGGTTTGAATAAATGAGTGAGTTATAGATTTTGGAGTCAACAGCTCAAAGTTGCTAATGGTCAGCCACAAGACTGAGTGAGATCACGTAGGGAGAGTGTGCACAAGGACAAGAGAAGAGAGCTTAGTACACAGTAATGGAAGAGCTCTTGAAAGATACTGGGAGAGAATAGCCAGAGAAAGATAAATGGAAATCCAGGAGAACACAGAAACATAGAAGCCAAGGGATAAGACAAGAGTGAGAAATGCTGTTAAGAAATCAAACAAGATAAGAACTGAGAATCCATCAGACATATCAGTGAAGAAGTAGGTGATAAATGAAAAGCAGGTTTAATTTAGTGGTAAGTATGGAAGACAGATTGCTGTGGGTTGACAGGTGAGTGGGAGGATAGCGACAAGAGAAATGTGAATTTAGACGAGAAAGATATGAATTTAGGCAACTCCCTTAAGACATTTGGATGTAAAGAGGTGATGAGAGATAGTGTCATAGCAGGATTAGAACCTTGTCTCATTGGATTCTCATAACAACCTGATGAGTCACGCACTAATACCCTTCTCCATTGTAAAGCTGAGCCTCAGGATGGTTAAACCTGTGGTAGGACCAAAATTGTAAGCCAAGTCTTTTCTCTCCCAAGTTCTTTCTTCTCTACTCCCTACCTCCAGATGTTGTAAATTGCAAATCTTTCCAGGAGGAAAGCACAAAGCTGATCATTACAAAATTAATAACTTACATACTTTGATTCTTCTTTTAGCTTAATAAATAAATGCACCACAGAAATATAACAAAGTGCTACTACTTTCTGGAGTTGCTGTAAATATTCCTCAGATGTCAAAATAAAAGATCAACATTTCTGTCACAATTAATTTTGGTAGTGGAATGTATATAAAAATACATGCATCGACTGGGGTTTTTGGTCAGCACCAAGATGCACTGTTCCTTGAGGTAAATATTGGTCTTATCTTGGATCAATATTTACCTAGCAGTTGGGTACGTGTGTGACTGCCTTCAACACAAGTCAATAGCTGCTTAATGTCTGCAGCCTGCTTCTTATCAGTGCTTTTGAAACTTCCTCATAGCCCCAAGGAAGTTTGGAGATTTGTATTATTCTGGACCCTTATATGTTCTTTACTGTCAGTACAAACAAGAGAGCTCTATGATATTTCCGGCTCTAGCATAGTTGTAATTGCTACACAAATAGTTCCTGAAGCTTATAGAAACCTTAATGGGAAAAGATGAATGAGTATATATTGTGAATGGCCAGAGTATTCATGGGGACAATGGTTTAAAGGGATTTCTTTTAGGGAGATTTGGTGTAGGAGCATTTATAATTCAAATACTTGATAGCAGTTTACATATCCAATTTTTTCACAGCTGCCTGTGGCTAATTACTCCTTATTCATAAATAAAACACTGTATTTCTTAAAACTGAGTCTGATGTCCAGTATGCTTCTGGGTTTTGATTTTTTATTTTTCTTGCTTAGAATGACCTTTGGCATAGCTCATAAGAACCCTTTAGCTGACCTCCTGGGATATATAATAAGCTTAGATGTGTCTAATCCTTGACTCTATTTCCTTTAGTTCCTTTCATATAGTGCACAATATGAATTAATAATGGCAAGTTGCTATGCATAAAACCCTCAACTTTGACTGAGATCATGTTAATGTCATTTGTATTATATTCCTTTTGCCTTTTTATCCTTTGAAACAGACTTGGCTAGAATCAAGCAGAACAGGAAAGTTACTATTCTTACCCACAAGTTGAATAGTGGAACCTAGCAGGGGCTTAGCACCCTAGGTTAGGATACACTTTTAGTGGAACTAAATTAGTCAAAATATTTTTGAATAGTACAAAGAGTGAATTTTCATACTGTAAGAGGAATATAGAGATATGGGAGGGTACATAAAAGTATAATAAAGAATTTCAAAGAAATGGAAAATAGGCTATACTAGTATAAGAAAAGGTTAAAGTAATTGGAGTTACTTATCTTAGCAAAAAGAAGGCTAAGGCATGAAAGGTGTGATCTTAAAGTATATAAAGGGATTATGTGATGAGACCACTGAGCAGTTTTTCTGTTTGTCAGTATAAAACTGAATAGGAAAAAAATTGAGTTAAATTGAAATAGAGTGGTATTTGGAGAGCATTTAGGCCACACATATATTTGAAAATTTTCAGCATGAATGTAACAGATAGGCCCATGATGTTAGGTAAGAGTAACAAAATAGTATAGAAAAGAAGTATAAGAATAAGCTGTGGGTAAACACAACAACTAGGGTTTGGAAGGAGGAATTAAAGTCTGTATGTTAAAAAATGGAAGAAAGAAGACAAGATAATGCAGTATGATCAAAGGGGAGAGTATTTACTGAGTACTAACTATATGCCAGGCACTTATCAAAGTATTTGCCATATATTACATCATTTAATCCTCATGAAAACCATATGATTTGCGCACTATGGTGTTATAATTACCCTCCTTTTACAGATAAGGAAACAGAATCATGGAGAGGTTCATTAACTTACTCTAGGCCAAATGAAGGGCAGGAGTCAAGATTCAAATCCAGACAGACTGGCTCCAACACTCACATTTCTAACATCTCCCTACTTCCTCTAAATAGAGAGTTTCAAGAGGTAGAAGGATAGGCAAATAGTATATACTGAAAAGATGGCAGAAAGAAAGAGGACTGATAAAGATATGTGGTGATTGGGAGATGCAAGTTAACATAGCAGAGAGCAAGAACAGTGAGGAAGTAAGATAGGCATAAACAAGGGAATGTGTTCTCAGGAAGTAGCAGCAGCACATATAGATTAGCATTGAAGGGAAGAAGAAAAATGCAACAATTACTTGAGAGAATGGCAGGGGAAAATGTGTTGATTTTTTTTAAGACTGAATATCTTTAAAAAATTTTTAAATTTATTTGGATGACATTGGTTAATACAAGTATATAGATTTCAGGTGTATAATTCTATAATACATCATCTGCATGTTGTATTGTGTGTTCACCACCCCAAGTCAAGTTTCCTTCTGTCATCATTTATCCCTCCTTTACCCTCTTCTACCTTCCCCATTCCCTTTCCTTCTGGTAATCACCATACTGTTGTCTGTGTCTATGAGGTGTTTTTTTTTTTTTTTTCATCCCTTCACATTTTTCACCCAGCACCACATCCTTCTAATAGCTGTCAGTATGTTCCATGTATCCATGACTCTGGTTCTATTTTGTTTGTTAATTTTTTTCATTAGATTCCACATATAAATGATATCACATGATATTTGTTTTCTTCTGACTGGCTTATTTCAATTAGCATAATAATCTCCAGGTCCATCCATGCTGTCTCAAAAGGTAAGATTTCCTTCTTTTTTAAAGGCAAGTAATATTCCATTGTGTAAATGTACCACAGCTTTTTTTTTATTCACTCATCTACTAATGGGCACTTGGGCTGCTTCCAGGTCTTGGCTATTGTAAATAACGCTGCAATGATCATAGGGGTGCATATATTCTTTCAAATTAGTGTTTCAGGTTTCTTTGGATACATCACCAGAAGTGAAATCACGAGGTCATAAGACAATTCAATTTTTAATTTTTTGAGGAGCCTGCACACTGTTTTCCATAGTGGTCGCACCAAACAGTGCACTCCCACCAACAGTGCACAAGGGTTCCCTTTTCTCCACATCCTCACCAGCACTTGTTGTTTGTTGATTTATTGATGGTAGCCATTCTGAAAGGTGTGAAGTGATTTCTCATTATGTTTTTAATTTGCATTTCTCTGATAATTAGTGACATTGATCATCTTTTCATAAGTCTATTAGCCATCTGTATGTCCTCTTTGGAGAAGTGTCTATTTAGGTCATTTGCCTGTTTTTTAACTGGGTTGTTTGTTTGTTTTTGGTGTTGAGTTTTATAAGTTCCTTATAAATTTTGGATATGAACCCCTTAGCAGATGTATTATTGATGCCCTGGCCATTGTGGCTCAGTTGGTTAAGTGTCATTCCATGTACCAAAAGGTCTCCAGTTCGATTCCAGTTAAGGCAAATTCCCAGGCTGCTGGTTTGATAGACTGTTAGGGTGTATATGGCAGGTAACCTATCCATAGTTCTCTGTCACATTGATGTTTCTCTCTCTCTCCTTCTAAAATCAATAATAATAATAAATATTTTTAAAAGGACCTCTTAAGCTAGCCTTCAGTTGGTTATTTAGGATTACTGTTCTATAATTTACTTGTAATTCCAGTATGGTCCTGGAAGGAGGTGAGTGTAGTTTCCACCTACTCCACCACCATCTTGGATTACCAGGATATTAGTTTTTAAAAACCCAAATACAGTTCTGGAGGTAGAAATCAGAAATGACCTTATGGGGTTAAAGTCAGGGTTTATACAGGAGAGGTTTCTTCTTGGAGTTTCAGAGCAGAATTCAATCCGTGTCTCTTTAGCTTCTAGAGACTATCGTTCCCTTCCTCGAATCACTCTAACCTCTTGCTTCACTTGTCACATTTTCTACTCCTCTGAGCCCAGTCTCTATCAAGTAATACTTAATTGACACACAGACTCATGAGAATAAATGACTGTTTTAAACCCCTGAGTTTGGGGATGATTTCACAGCATTTTTGTGACAATAACTACACTTGTCAGGGACTTAGCACAGTGCTTGGCACATGATTAGTGTTTAGTAAATGTTAATTGCCCTTTTTATGGATAAAATGCAATAAATATTTTCTATATTTCATCTATAATATAAAGCATGCAGTTATTATGAAACATTTGGATGATTAAATGTTTCCATTTGGTATCATGCATGCAGCATTTTTGTAATAAAAAGTGAAACAAATCCTTCACAAAGAGGTCTCTTAGACTTTTGCATTTTGATTGCTGTATTTTTCCCATGCAAGTGTAACTTCCTCCCACTAATGCTAATATGATTTATGTGTGTGCATTGAAAGGAAAATATATTCCATGCATATTAGACTAATGAATTAATTTAGGAACTCACAAGCTCATGTTTTTATTAACTTTACACTCATCACCTTATGTACTTTGCATGTTGTGGTAGATGCAAAAGAAAACATTTAAAAATATTCACTTGCTTGTTCATAGAGACCAAATCAGAATCTTAGAATGCTACCTTAATATTACATGTGTCTTAAAAATTATCTTGATCACTCATTTTCTGTTATACTTATTTAAACCTGTCAATTTTAATTTATTGCCTTCAAAGTTTTGTTTGATTAATGTAATCACAAACTTCCATTTACCAGATGTTTCAACATCCTCATTGATACTCTAAACTATTTGTCATATTCCAAAAAAAAACACAAACAATCCATTTGCTTCTTTGTTGATCTTCAGTGTATTAAGTGCAAGTAATTAACACTGCTTTCTTTTAAAAGTCTCCATACCTTTTTAATTGATAGCTTATAATATAAATCTTCAGAACATACATTGCTTTAACTTGGTTCTGTTTGGAATTTTGTGTTTGGAGGAGGTAAAGGTAGATGGTAGGTTATGTAGCAAGGGTTAGAAAGACTGAGTGCCTGTTCTTTATATGTTCTTACCTTCACAAATTATTTAAATCTGTAGCTTGATTTTTACACGCGAAATAAAAGGCATGTCACTATAGTATAAATTCTTTATAAAGGCTTTCAAGGTGTACATGGCAATGTATGTGTGAAAAAGAAGAGTTTCAATAAGATAGGATTTTTTTTCACCCATTGAAGGGCAACTTAGAAGTTGTAAGTCATAATAAAATGTGAGAGACCAGTTGGGGAAGAAGATAAAACTAGCAGGTTTTAACTTTTATTTAACTTCTGTGCCCTAACATCTGCAAAACTTAAGTATCTATGTTTCTATTTATCCCATTACAGGACAGTTTAGTTTAATTTAGGTGGTATTTATTATTCAGATCTACTCCCCTTGCATCTACTCCAAGACTTTATTCCATTAATTATTCTTAATTATATCTCTAACCTCAAACTCTGGGTCTTTCCACTGGAGATATAAATATTACCAAATATTCTCCTTCAAAAGTACCTTCCTTTGAACCTGTATCACCCTTTTTCTAGAGCTGTTTCTCCTCTTCACATGTAAGACTTTACAAATACTACTTTGCTCAATATTCCCTCATCTCCAATTCAATCCACTTCAATATGGCTTCCATTCCTACATGTTTTTGAAATTTCTCTAGAAAAAGTAACTAATGACTTCTAAATTGGTCATTTCAATTTTAGTCTCTTTATGATTTGACCATTTTATAGCACTTGACATTGTTAAACATGCCATGTCTCTTGAAAAGCTTACTTTCATTGGCATCTGTGATTACCCTTTCTTATTTCTCCTTTCTTGAGCCTTTCTTTTTGTCCCCCTTTGTTGCCTTTTTTCACTTCACTGCTTCTTTAATAATGGCATTTTCCAGCACTAAAGTCTCTACCTCTCTTTTCACTGTACATACTATTCTTATTTCTTCATCTATATTTTCATTGCTTCAGCTGTCATGAATATTTTTAAAGAATTATAATAGTTGAAGTCCAGATTTCTATTTTTCAGTTCCTTAATGGAAAATTTCCCTTAGATATTATAGACAACTCAAAGGAATTTGTTCAAAACTAATCTTATTAATTTTTCCAAAGCATTTTCTTCTGCCTGCATTTTCTACCTTGGTAAATGGCAACATTAACTATTCATCTACTCAAGACAGAGGCCTGATAGTTCCTTCTCTTCTTCAGTTTAATTATCATAAAAATTTCTATTTTCATGAATTCTATTTTATGTATATTTCTTAAATTTCTTCTCATTCTCATTATTTAAATTTATGCATTTTATTACCTCTATACTAGTTCAGTATTATCTTCAGTCATTTTATGACTTTTGGATTTCAGGGACAAGCACAATTTCAAAACCAATTCAATTTAATTTATCAAAGTTACCTGCAAAATGTCAAGATACAATATTATTTGTATTTCTGTAAACTGACAAAAAATTTTGGTCAAATATAATGAAAATGCCATTTAAAATAGTTAAAAAAATCATGAAATACTTAGAAATAAATCTAATGAAAGATGTAAAACCATTATACCTGAAACAACAAAACATTCTGAGAGACAAAGAAAAAGAGCTAAATAAATGGAAAAAGCATACTATGGTTATGGATTGATTGGAAGCCTCGATAGTGCTATGATGTCAATTCTTCAAAAATTGATCTATAAAGTAAATGTAATCCCAATCAAATTACTGCAAAGTGATTGGGTGTATGTTTAAATTGACAAACTGATTATAAAATCTGTATTAAAATGTAAAGGTTGCCTGACCAGCGTGGTTCAGTGGTTGAGCATTGACCTATGAACTAGTAGGTCAGGGTTTGATTTCTGATCCGGACACATGGCTGGGTTGCCCGGGTTGCAGGCTCAATCCCTGGTAGGGGGCGTGCAAGAGGCAGCCAATCAACTATTTTCTCTCATCATTGATGTTTCTATCTCCCTCTCACTTCTGCTCTGAAATCAATATAATATATTTAAAAATAAAATAAAATAAAATATAAAGGTCTGTGAATAGTCAACATGTTCTTGAAGAAGAAAACAGAGCAAAAAACTTAAGTAGACACTTCTCCAAAGTGGACATACAGATGGCCAAGAGACAAATGGAAAAATGCTCAAAGTCACTGATCATCAGAGAGATGCAAATTAAAACAACAATGAGGTATCACCTCACACCTGTTAGATTGGCTACCATCACCAAATCAACAAATGACAAGTGCTGGTGAGGATGTGGAGAAAAGGGAACCCTAATACACTGCTGGTAGGAATACAGACTGTAAACAGTATGGAATTACTTCAAAAAATTAAATATGAAACTGCCATTTGACCCAGTGATCCCACTTCTAGGAATATATGCTAAGAAACCCAAAACACCAATCAGAAAGAATGTATGCACCCCTATGTTCATAGCAGCACAATTTACAAGAGCTAAGACTTGGAAATAGCCCAGGTGCCCATCAGCAAATGATTGGATAAAAAAGCTGTGGTACATTTATACCATGGAATACTATGCAGCAATAAAAAATAAGGATCTCTTACCCTTTGAGACAGCATGGAGGGACCTGGAGAGTATTATGCTAAGAGAAATAAGCCAGTCAGAGAAAGATAAGTATTACATAATCTCACTCATATGTGGAATCTAATTAGCAAAATAAACTGGAGTGGATGTGGATCCAGAGACATGGAAACATGGAACAGAGTACGGAACCTCAGAGGGAAGGCGGGGGAGGGTGGGTGGGTGGAATGTGATCAACCAAAGGCCTTGTATGCATATATGCATAACCCATGGACACAGACAATTAGGGTAGTGAAGGCCTGGGGTGGAGGACCGGGGAAGGGGGAAATATGTAATACTTTCAATAAAGATTTTTTAAAAAGAAGAAAAACAAAGTTGGAGTACTTAGAGTAGTAGATTTCAAGACTAATTATAAACCTATAATGATTAATCCACTGTGATATTGATGAAAGGTTTGACAAATAGACCAATGGAGCAGGATAGGATTTCTAAAAATAAGCCAACACATACAGGATCACTTGATTTACATCCAAGATCCCACTGTAATTAAGTGGGGGAAAGAATTGTCTTTTTAATAAATTATATCAAAGTAATTGCATATCCATATGGAAGAAAATGGACCATGATCCCTGTCATACCATATACAAAAATCAAATTGAGATGGATCATAGACCTAAATGTGAAAGATAAAATAACATAACTTTTAGACCTATGCCTCATGGACCAAATCTGACCCATTAGCTCTGTTTATAAATTAAGTTTTATGGGAACAGAGCCAGCTAATTTATTTAGGCATTTTTATGACTGCTTTCATGTTACAATGGCAGAGTTGAATAGTTATAACAGAGTATATGGCCCACAAAACCATGTGCATTTACTATCTGGCCCTATAAAAAAGTTTGTGAAATGCTATTCTATAAGAAAATATAGGAAGATAGCTTCACAATTAAGAAAATTATTTTTTCCTTTATAATCCTATCTAATAAAGAGGGAATATGCTAATTGACCCTCTGTCACAAATATGGTGGTGCCCACAGCCAATAAGGAGGAAATATGCTAATTGACTGCCCTGCCCTCAAAGATGGTGGTGCCCACAGCCAATAAGAAGGGAATATGCTAATTGACCACCCCACCCTCAAAGATGGCAGCAACCACAGCCAATAAGGAGGGAATATGCTAATTGACTGCCACACCCCCAAAGATGGCGGTGCCCATAGCCACAAGATAGCGGCGCCCAGTCCCCACAGCCCAGCTGGGGTGGCAGGTGCGTGGCAAGGCCAGGCATGCCCCCAGGCAGGTTTGGCCGCTCCACGTGCATGCTTCCAGAGACCCCCCAGTCCTCTCAGCCCCCCAGCAGCCCAGGGTCATCCCAAGGCACAGGCAAGCCTCAGATGGTGGCTGCCCAGCTGCCCAGGGTTGCCCGAGGCTCAGGTAACCAGGGCCGGCTGAGGCTTGCGCTGCCGGCAGTAGCAGCAGTAGAGGTGTGATGGGGCGTCACCTTCTCCTGATCACTAGGTCACCTCCCACCCCTGAAGGCTCCCGGACTGTGAGAGGGGGCAGGACGGGGTGAGGTACCCCACTCCAGTGCATGAATTTTCATGCACTGGGCCTCTATGGAAATCCTATATAATGAAGAGGTAATATGCAAATTGACCATCACTCCAACACACAAGATGGCTGCCCCCATGTGGTCAAAGATGGCCACCCCCATGTGGACACAAAATGGCTGCCACAAGATGGCCAACAGGGGAGGGCAGTTGTGGGTGATCAGGCCAGCAGAGGGGGGGGGGGCTTTTGGGGGGGACCAGACCTGCAAGGGACGGCAGTTGAGGGCAATCAGGCCTTCAGGGAAGGGTAGTTAAGGGTGACCGGGCCAGCAGAGGAGGGCAATTGGAGGCAACCAGGCCTTCAGGGGAGAGCAGTTGGGGGCGACCAGGCCAGCAGGGGAGAGCAGCTGGGGGGGACCAGGACTGCAGGGGAGGGCAGTTGGGGGGGGCCTGGTCTGCAGGGGAGGGCAGTTGGGGGTGATCAGGCCTGTATGGGAGGGCAGTTGGTGGGGGGGCCAGCCCGGTAGGGGAGGTCAGTTAGGGGCAATCGGGCCAGCAGGGGAGCAGTTAGGCATCTATCAGGCTGACAGGGGAGTGGTAAGGGTGTGATCAGGCTGGCAGGCAGGTGAGCGGTTTGGAGCCAGCAGTCCTGGATTGTGAGAGGGATGTTTGACTGCCCATTTAGGTCCAATCCCGTTGGGCAGTCGGACATCCCTCAAGGGGTCCCAGATTGGAAAGGATGCAGGCTGGGCAGGCTGAGGGACATACCACACCCCCCCGTGCATGAATTTTGTGCACTGGGCCTCTAGTACAGTGATGGCGAACCTATGACACGCGAGTCAGCACTGACATGCATAGCCATTTCTGATGACACGCGGCCGCTGAGGTGGCCGCATGCCGAGGATGAAACATTTGCTGCTCCTGAGGATGAAACATTTGTGAAATAATGTTTTTTCCTCAAAGTGACATACTACCCGAGTTATGCTCAGTTTTTTGGCGAAGTTTGACACACCTAACTCAAAAGGTTGCCCATCACTGCTCTAGTATAACCATAAAAGCTTAAAAGATTAAATAAAACAATAAATTTGATTTCATTAAATTAAGAACATCATTTTATTAGAATTTGTGTCCAGAATATAATAGAGATTATTAAGAAAAAGTCAAATAATTTAATTTAACCTTTTGCACTCAGATGTCGAGTGTGACTCGACATGGTTAGCATTAGAATAAAGGAATTGAGAAAAAAGCAAGCGAGTGCAAAGGGTTAAAGATGAGCAAAGGATTTAAATAGATATTTATTCAAAGAAGATATACAAATGGTTAATAATCACATTAAGACATTCAACATAATTAATTATTAAGGAAATCTAAACCAAAACTAAAATTAGATACCTACTGTGCATCCACTAGGATGAGTATAATAAAAAACACAGACAATAATAAGTTTTGCAGATATGTATAGAAATTGAAATATTCCTGCACTGCCAATGGGAATATAAACTGATTCATCCAGTTTCTTTGAAAAACAATTTGACATTTCCTCAAAAAATTAAACAGAGGGTTATTACCATATGATTCCAACAATTCTACCCAAGAGTATAACAAACCATCTTCACATAAAAACTCACACACACACACACACACACACACACACACACACACACAAAGAAAGAAAGAAAATGTATTTGAAGTGAGAGAACAAAGTTGTGTTAAAGTTAACTGAAATAAAGATTACAGTAATAATAAAAAAAAAACTCATACACAAATTTTCACAACAGTATTATTTATAACTAGAGGCCTGGTGCATAAAATTCATGCATGGTATGTGTGTGTGTGTCCCTCAGCCCAGCCTGCACCTGGATCGGGCCTAAACGAGCAGTAGGACATCCCTCTCACTATCCAGGACTGCTGGCTCCCAACCGCTCGCCTGGCTGCCTGTCTAATAATGCCCTAACCACTCCTCTACCATCCTGATCAATGCCTAACTGCTCCCCTGCTGGCCCGATTGCTCCTAACTGCCCTCGCCTGCCAGCCTGGTCCCCCCCAACTGCCCTCCCCTGCAGGCCTGGTCCCCCCTAACTTTCCTCCCTTGCCAGCCCAGTCACCCCTAACTGCCCTCCCCTGATGGCCTGATTGCCCACAAATGCCCTCCCCTGCCAGCCATCTTGTGGTGGCCATCTTGTGTCCACATCGGGCAGCCATCTTTGACCACATAGAGGTGGCCATCTTGTGTGTTGGAGTGATGGTCAATTTGCATATTACCTCTTTATTATATAGGGTAGTCAAAAATTGTAAACTGTTAAATGTCCATCAGTTGATAGATGGATAAACAAAGTGTGGTATATTCACACAATGAAGTACTATTCAGCCATAAAAAGACAGAAGTACTGATAGATGATACAACATGAATAACCCTATAAAACAAACAAGCCATGTCAACTTAAAGAAGTCAGACACAAAGGCAACATATTACATGAATCCAGGACAGACAAAAACAGAAAGTAGTAGACCAAGGGTTGCCAAGGGTTTGAGGGACTTGAGGGAAATCGAGGTGAGGGTACGAAGAATGACTTCTAATGAGTGTGGAGATTCTTTTGGCAGTGATGCAAATATTCTGGAACTAGATCTTTATGGTTGCAGAATTGTGAATATTGTAAAGTTCACTTTATAATGGCAAATATTATGGCACTGAATTATAGCTCAATTTTTTAAAAAGTAGCCAAAAATATGTAATCAAGTTTACTTGTAAGACATGGAGGTTATATTAGGCCATCAACTAAAATAAATAAAACAGACATTGAAAAATAGTTATTTTCTTTAGATGACCCAACATACCCCAAAACAAACCACAATGATATACTAGTACTACTAAACACTTAACAAAATGGCTAAAATTAAAAAGAAATAATGCCAAGAGTTGACAAGTATGAAGAACAAGTGGAATTTTCACATATTGGCAAGTGTAATTTTACACAGCCACTTTGAATAAACTTAGTTAGTTTTGTTTTTCATTTCAATATATGCTAAATGTATTATACTAGGCTTATATCAGGATAAAAAAACCAAACATATGCTTATCCTATGACCAAGAAATTCTACTCCTATGTATATAACCTAGAGAAATGAGTACATAGGCCCACAAAAAGACCCATATAAAATGGTCATACTAGCTTTACTCATAATAAGTAAAAACAGAAATGTCCCAAATGTCCATCAAGAGGAGAATGAGTAAACAACTTGTGCTAATGTCATACACTGAAATACGGCAGAGATATCAAAAAGAAAAAAAAACTTCTAAAACTTACATAACAACCCAGATGAATCAGAGAAGCCTTATGCTGATTATAGGAAGCCAGATACAAAAAATCACATACTATATAATTCCATAATAGACAAAACTAATCTATAATGCTATAAATCAACAGTGGTTGCCAATGGTGGAAGGATGGAAATTCAATAGAATGAGTTGAGAAAAATCTCTGTATCGCAATGTAGGTGGTAAGATATAGTTATTGTTTTAAAAAAATGGTCAACTGAGTAAATTTTAAAAGATTTTATTGTCTTTCTTCAATGTTTCATGAATTGAGCAACATCCAATCTAGCAGGTAGAAAAGAACTCTGAGGAATTGTATAAAATAAAAGACTTTTACAGGCAGAAAGGGAGCAGGAACACAGAAGTTATACTAGACAGAAAAGTTGGTTGGTTATTGCAAGGTCACTTTCCTTTAGGGGATGTCAGGGATCTATCAGGCAGATAACTTAACTAGTGCTAATCAGATGATTCCTGATTGACTGCTTTAAAATTTCATTTCTTGGAGAGTCAAAATTATCATTAAGTCTTGGTTTGGTGATGTGAAGTTTAGCATAAGCAACTCCATTTTGGGCATCTTGTCTTGTTTTTAATTGTATGCACAAATGTACAAATTCAGGTTACACACCTCATAGTATACATTTAATATCTTAATTGTAACAATAAAAAACAAAAGAAAGAATCTGAAAATTGTAACCCCTTCTAATGGTGAAAAATAAAACTGATATTTTGTTAAGTAAAAACTTCAAAGATTGATATTGGAAAGCGACACATATATTTATCATTATTTCATAAAATAAACATCTTAACACAAAAACCTAAGGATAATGCAATATCAGAATCAAAAGCTTTATATAGAATAAATCTAGCATTATAGAAAACTTACTACCTTGTTCTTATTTTTGTACCATTTTGCTTTGAAACAAAAAAAATCTTATTTTGGATTAGCAAAACTTGAAGAGTGATAACTTATTATTATTATTCTAATTGTACATATACTTACTCAATTTAAACAAAACAATTTCCCCAAAATTATCATTCATGTACAAAAGTAATTTTCAAAATTCAGTTCTATTTTTATACATCAATAACAAACTATCAGAAAGAGAAATGAAGAAAACAATCCCACTTACAAATACATCAAAAACAATAAAATACCTAGGAATAAATTTAATCAAGGGGGTAAAAGACCTGTATTTGGAAAATTAGAAACATTAAAGAAGAAAATTGAAGAAGATAAAAATAAATGGAAGCATATATCATAATCATGATTAGGAAGAATTAACATCATTAAAATACCATACAACCAAATAAATCTGTACATTCAATGCAATCCTTATCAAAATACCAATGGCATTTTTCACAGAACTAGAACAAATAATCCTCAAATTTATATAGAAACATAAAAGTCCTTGAATAACCCCAGCAATTTTGAAAAGAACAAAGTTGGAGATATCAGGCTGCCTGATATCAAACTATACCACAAGGCTATAATGATGAAAACAATATGGTACTGGCATAAAAACAAACACATAGACCAATGGAAGAGAATAGAGAGCTCAGAAATAAACCCATGCTTATATGATAAATTAATCTATGAAAAAGGAGGCAAAAACATACAATGGGGTAACTACAGTCTAGTCAATAAATGGTGTGGGAAAAACTGGACAGATACATGCAATAAATTAACTACTTTCTTATACACCATACAAGAACTAGGGGCCCAGTGCATGAATTCGTGCACCTTGAAAGGAACTGTGGGCTGTGAGGCTGTGGTGGGAACAGGGGTGTGTCTTGGCCCATCCTTTGCGACCCCACCCAGCCCCTCCCACTGCAGTCCCTGGTTCCCTGTCTGATGGGAGACCCACTCCCGCCGCCGCTGCTCCCACATGCTGATGGCACCAGCCCCACTCACACCACTGACGGCGTGGAGCAATTGGGGCCAGTGGCAGCAGCAAGTGCAAGCGAGGCCAGTGCCAGCAGCAGGTGCGAGCAGGGCCAGCGTTGGCAGCAGGTGTGAGTGGCAGCTCTGGCACCAGCAGCGGGTGTGAATAGGGCCAGTGCTGGCAGCAGTTGCAAGCACCCAGCGGGGCCATGGCAGGTGGGAGCAAAGCATTTTCAGGTACCACCAGAGGCTCGCCCCGATGACAGCGACTGGCGCCCCATCTGTTCCACCATCCCGCTGTGGCCAATGCTCACCATGTTCTGCGCATGCCCCCTGGTGGTCAGCATACAGCATAGCGACCAGTTGTTCAGTTGTTCCCCGATTCGGTCTATTTGCATATTAGGGTTTTATATATATACTAGAGACCCGGTGCATGAAATTCATGCACGGGTACGGTCCCTAGGCCTGGCCTGTGATCAGGGCCATCTTCCCCAGCTGCCTGCAGCCATCCCAACCCCCCACCGCCACCCACCCCCTGTTTCCCATTCACTATTGGGTGATCTATGATTGACGGTTGGGGGAAGGGACCAAGAGGTGGTCAGTGCACCTCATAGTGACAGGTCCAGCAGTCGTTCTGCTGTTAGGGTCAATTTGCATATTACCCTTTTATTATATAGGATAACGGCCTGGTGCACGGGTGGGGGCCAGCTGGTCTGACCTGAAGGTGGTCTCGGATTAGGGTGGAGGAGGCTGCTGGGGGGCAGGACCACCAGGGGAGGGGCCGCAGGGTTTGCAGGCTGGCCCCTACCACAATCAGGGTGGAGGTCTCCCCTGGGATGGGGCCGGCCTGGGCAAGGGGCCTCCAGAGGTTTGTAGGCTGGCCGCACCCCTGATAGGATGGGGGTCCCCACTGCGGGGTGGGGCTGGCCTGGGTGAGGGGCCGCCAGCAGTTTGCAGGCCAGCCACACCCCCAATCAGGGTAGGGATACCTGCTGGGGGGTGGGGCTGGCTTGGTCAAGGGGCCGCTGGGGGTTTGCAGGCTGGCCATGCCCCCGATCGGGGTGGGGGTCCCTGCTGGGTGGTGGGGCTGGCCTGGGTGAGGGGCTGGGGGGGTTTGCAGGCCAGCCACACCCCTGATCAGGGTTGGAGTCCCCGTTGGGGGGCAGGGCCAGCCTGGGTGAGGGGCCACTGGTGGTTTGCTGGCTGGCAACACCCCCTGATAGATAGATAAGCTAAAAGTGGGTTAAAGACTTACCTGTAAAACCTGAAACCATAAAACTCCTAGAAGAAAATATAAGTAGTAAAATCTCAAACATTGCTCTTAGTAATATTATTTTGGATATGCCTCCTCAGGCAAGAGAAACAAAAGAAAAAATAAATGAGACTACATCAAATTAAGAAGGTTTTTCACAGCAAAGGATACTATCAAATTGAAAAGACAGCCTACTGAATGGAAGAAGATATTCACGTATGATACATTCAATAAGGGGTTAATATCCAAAATATTTTAAAAACTTATACAACTTAAAACCAACCAACCAACCAACCAACCAACCAACCAACCAACAAACTGATTTAAAAAATGGGCAGAGGACCTGAATAGACACTTCTAAAAAAGAAGACATACATAAAAGGTGTCCAATAGATGCTCAATGTCACTAATCATCAGAGAGATGCCAATAAAAACCACAATGATATATCACCTCACATCTATCAGAATGGCTATCATCAATAAATCAATAAACAGGTGTCAGTGAGAATGTGGAGAAAAGGGAACCCTCATGCACTGCTGGTGGGAATGCAGACTGGTGCAGCTACTGTGGAAAGCAGTATGGAGTTACCTCAAAAAATTAAAAATGGAACCATCTTATGACCCAGCAATTCCACTTTTGGGTATTTATCTGAAGAAATCCAAAATACCAATTAGAAAGGATATATGTATTCTTATATTTATTGCAGCATCCTATATAATAAAGAGGTAATATGCAAATTGACCATCACTCTAATACACAAGATGGCCGCCCCCATGTGGTCAAAGATGGCTACCCCCATGTGGACACAAGATGGCCATCACAAGATGGCCGGCAGGGGAGGGCAGTTGTGGGCATATCAGGCCATCAGGAAAGGGCAGTTAGGGGTGACCAGGCCAGCAGAGGAGGGCAGTTGGGGGTGTCGAAGCCTGAAGGGGAGGACAGTTGGGGGGGACCCAGGTCTGCAGGGGGGGGGCAGTGAGGCGTGACCAGACTGGCAAGGGAGGGCAATTAGGAGTGACTGGGCCAGCAGGGGAGGGCAGTTGGGGGCAACCAGGCCTGCAGGAGAGGACAGTTAGGGGTGGCCAGGCCGACAGGGGAGGGCAGTTAGGGGCAATTGGGCCAGCGGAGGAGCAGTTAGGTGTTGATCAGGCTGGCAGTGGAATGGTTAGGGGCAATCAGGCAGGCAGGCGAGTGGTTGGGAGCAAGCAGTCCTGGATTGTGAGAGGGATGTCCAACTTCCCGTTTAGGCCCAATCCCACCAGGATCTTGCCTAAATGGGCAGTAGGACATCCCTTGAGGGGTCCCAGATTGGACAGCATGCAGGCTGGGCTGAGGGACACACACCCCTCCCATGCACGAATTTCATGCATTGGGCCTCTAGTTATTTATAATAGCCAAGATATGGAAGCAATGTAAGTGTCCATTGATAGACAGTTAAAGAAGTGATAGATGTATACAATAGAATATTACTCAGTCATAAAAAAATGAAATCTTACCATTTGCAACAATGTGGTTATTATGTTAAGTGAAATATGTCAGACAGCGAAAGACAAATACCATATGATTTTACTTATATGTGAAATCTAAACAACAAAATAAACAAACAGAAGAGAAACAGACTCATAGATACAGAGAACAGACTGATGGTTGCCAGAGAGAAAGAGGGTTGGGGTGCTGGGTGAAAAAGGTGAAGGGATTGAGAAGTACAAATTGACAGTTACAAAATAGTCACAGGGATGTAAAGTAGAGCATAGGGAATACAGTCAATAATATTGTAGTAACTATGTACGGTGCCGGGGGGGGGTTTGAGACTTATAAAGTGGATCACTTCATAATTTATATAAATATCTAATCACTACGCTGCACATCTGAAACTAATACAATATTGAATGTTAACTGTAATGGAAAATTAAAAAAAAATTATCATTCATGGTCCTGATTAAAACCCTTCAATGTCCCCCATTGTGCAAAGTGGTTTTCTACTGGCTGTAGGTTAGAATAACCAGGGGGCTTTTACAAATTACCTTCTTTATTCATCTTAAGCTAATCCTACCTAATAATAGACAAAGATGCAAATTGACCGTACCTTCGCTATGCCTGCGTTTGGCCAGGAGGCACAGGGGGGCGGGACTCGGGGTGGCCGATTGGGCCGGCGGGATGCTGAGCTCGTGTCGCCAGCGGCAGCTCGAGCTCAGGGTCTGGGCCATGGCTGTGCTGTGGCACAGAAGGGGCCTCTAGGGCAGCGAGCTCACGTCCCACTGCGGACCATCAAAAGCGGGGGAGCTGGGTGCCTGTCCGCTCAGGCACCAGGCCTTTCAGAAGCCTCCGGCGGGGCGGAGGCTTCTGAAAGACCTGGTGCACCAGCGGATAGGCACCCAGCTCCCCCGCGATCGAAAGCAAAAGTGTGGGAGCTGGGTGCCTGTCTGCTCAGGCACCAGGCCTTTCAGAAGCCTTTGCTGCGCCGGAGGCTTCTGAAAGGTCTGGTGCACCAGTGGACAGGCACCCAGCTCCCCCGTGATCGAAAACGAAAGCGTGTAGGGGACCCTACACGTGCATGATTCAATCATGCACTGGGCCTCTAGTCCTACCTAATAAAACAGTAATATGCAAATTGACCGCACCTTTGCTACGCCCACGCCACACCCACCAGCCAATCAGAGTGAGTATGCAAATAAACCCGACCAAGATGGCAGTTAATTTGCATACATAGGCGCCCTGAGCTGACCCCCTGCGACAGATTGCAGGGAGTTGGGGTCCACTCTGGCACCAGACCGAAAGCCTCCGCCGGAGGCTTTTGGCCTGGAGCCGGAGCGGAACCCAGCTCCCCGCTTTCAGTGGATGGTGGGCGTGGCGGACATCCAGCTCCTCGCTCTGATTGGATGGTGGGTGTGGCAAGCGGACCCCCTGCCATCGATTGCAGGGAGCTGGGGGTTTCTTTGGCCTGGTACATCAGCGGACCCCCTGCGATTGATCACCTGGGCAGGGAGCTGGGGGTCTGCTTTCGGCCTGGTGCATGAGTGGACCCCCTGCAATCGATCCCAGGGAGCTGGGGGTTTCTTCGGCCTGGTACACCAGCGGACCCCCTGCAATTGATCACCTGGGCAGGGAGCTGGGGGTCTGCTTTCGGCCTGGGCAGGAGTGGACCCCTGTGATCGATGGCAGGGAGCTGGGGCTCCGCTCCTGCCCAAGAGGCTTTCGGTCCGGGCAGGCCTGGGCAGGGCCTGAGCTGGTGATCAGAGGGAGCTGGAGAGGCCTGCCCAGGCTTAAAGCTTCGGCCAGAGGCTTTAGGCCTGGGCAGGGCCCAGCCCTCCATTGGTGTGAACTACAGAGGAAACACCTTTTCTGACTGCACATTGGCTAAGCTTCCTGTATGCCACTGGTAATATTCTTAGTAACTTGGGTAATAAGAATCCAAAAAGGTGATCTAGGGTTTTTCCACCACACTTCTGGAGAAAAAAAAAATGAAGGTCTGCTGCTGGAAGGCTAAGAAATGTCATATCCTGCCCTAGCCGGTTTGACTCAGTGGATAATGCCTCAGCCTGCAGACAGCAGGGTCTGGGTTTGATTCTGATCAAAGGCATGTACCTAGGTTGCAGGCTCCTCCCTGGCCGGGGCCCAGATCAGGGCTCATGCAGGAGGCAACCAATCAAAGTGTTTCTCTCACTTTGATGTTTCTCTCTGTCTTTCCCTTTCTCTTCCACATTCTCTAAAAGTCAATGGAAACATACCCTCAGGTGAGGATAAAAAATAAATAAAGAAATCCATATCCTATGAAAGACACATCTTGAAAATGCCTAAAGAAAGTTGTCATTTTTTCTTGGTGAAGGGACTGGAGTCCGTGTTGATGAAAACACCTTGGTGGCTGTGGTGACTGACAGTGGCTGCAGCAGTGGGGTGATGGGGCTGGTGCCTTCCCCTGACCAGCGCGGTTGCCTCCCACAAAGGGAGGCCAGACTATGGCTTAGGTATGCTCCCTGTGGGGCGCGGGCCTAAGCCATCAGTATGACATCCCCTGAGGGCTCCTAGTATGTGAGAGGGGGTAGGTTGGGCTGAGGGACCCCCAACCCCCAGTGCAGCGATCAAAAGCAAAAGCGTGGGAGCTGGGTGCCTGTCCACTCAGGCACCAGGCCTTTCAGAAGCCTCCGCCGCACCGGAGGCTTCTGAAAGGCCTGGTGCACCAGCGGACAGGCACCCAGCTCCCCCGTGATCGAAAGCGAAAGCGTGTAGGGGACCCTACACGTGCATGATTCAATCATGCACTGGGCCTCTAGTCTATACTAATAAAAGGGTAATATGCTAATTAGATCAGATAGACCGGATGTCTTCTGGACGACCTTCTGGACATCCTTCCTGACAAAGCCGGGGCCTGGGCGGCACCGCCTGGGGTCCTGGGTGCCTGCCTGGGTGGTGCTGCCTGGGTCCCGGGTGCCTATGGCCAGCCCAGGCGAAGCTGCCCGGGGTCCTGTGTGTCTGCGGCCAGCCAGAGGGAAGGAAGCCCGGGTCCCGGGTGCTGCAGCTGGCCAGAGGGAGGGAAGCCCGGGTCCTGGTTGCATTCAGCCGGCCGGAGGAGAAAAGCCTGGGTCCTGGGTACGAGAGTTGAGGCAGAGGCGGTTAGGGGAGATCAGGCAGGCAGGTGAGCAGTTAGGGGAAATCAGGCAGGCAGAGGTGGTTAGGGGTGATCAGGCAGGCAGGTGAGCAGTTAGGGGCATCAGAAAGGCAGGCAGAGTGGTCAGGGGTGATCAGGCAGGCAGGAGGGTGCAGGCCGGGCTGAGGATCTCCACCATCCCCCTCCCCCGCCCCTGCACAAATTTTGTGGACTGGGCCTGTAGTTAATTATAACCTTGGGAGGGTGTTGTCTAGGCATAGGCATTTTTTTTTAACCCTTCTTAGCTTACTCTAATGTGTACCAAGGGGAATTACTGACCTACAGTATAATATTTTAACTCCTCAGTAGGACTATACTCAACTACATATTATTTGAACTGGCCATGTTCCTTCATGCTATGCGGCTTCCTCTTGCCTTAGCTTTTTGTGAGATATTTAGGAAAAGAAAATTAATTTTCCTTCTTCTCTTCTGAGTTCTTAGTTGAGACCCCTGTAATAAAAGACATAACTAACAAGAGAAAAACAAAGAGTAATTTATTAATATACATACCTCATGTATACATGGGAGATACCCGGAGGGGAGGGTAATGAGTAACTCCTGGAGGTGGCCTAAGCCACCATTTAATACCATCTTTAGCTAAAGACAGAAGAAAGGGGGTGGAGGATAGAAGGATGGTTAAATTTTCTTATGATTTAGTCATCCTCTTTTTTTGTTATTAATTCTCACCCAAGGATATTTTTTCCATTGATTTTTTTTAAGAGAGTGGAATGGAGGGAGGGTCAGGGAGGGGTGGGGAGACACATCGATTTGTTGCCTCCCGTACCCACCCCAACTGGGCTGGGGATGGAACCTACTGAGCTACACTGAGCTACACTGGCCAGGGCTAGAGTCATCCTCTCCCTGTTAAAGAAAAAAACACACACTTGTCTCCAGGTCTCAGACTGTCGGGTCTCAGACTGTCGGACCTCAGAGGGAAGGTAGGGGAGGGTGGGGATAAGGGGGAGAGATCAACCAAAGGACTTGTGTGCATGCATATGAACCTAACCAGTGGTCACGGACAACAGGGGTGTGGGGGCATGCGTGGGGAGGGGTTTGGGATGGGAATGGGGGGATGAGGACAAATATGTGATACCTTAATCAATAAAGAAATTAAAAAAAAAAAAAGATTTCCATGGAATGGAAGACCTAGCAGCAGTTAAAAGAATGAGATGGATTTGAGTGCAATATGAAAGTTGTCCAAGATAATAGTAAGTGCAAAAGTCATGTTGAAAGATTGTTTGAATAATATGAACCATATTCTATATGTCTACGAATGTGAAACCAACATCTGAAATGAAATATAAGAAATTGTAAAAATAGGGTTACAGGAAGTGAGGGAATGAAGTAGATAAGAAGAGGGAGGTGTTGACTTTTCATTAAATCTTTTTCTGTAAAAAAACAAAAACAAAAAAAACACACACTTACAAATGGAGATTTTCTGTATAACTCTAAATTTCCCTTTCAAAAGGTTGCTTCTACTATTTCCTTGGCTTCTCCTGTATCTGCTGTTTCTCAAATCAGCTCAAAATAGTTCTTATGGCCTGGCCAGTATTTCTCAGTGGTTGAGCATTGACCCATGAACCAAGAGGTCACCAGTTTGATTCCTGGTCAGGGCACATGCTTGGGTTTCAGGCTCAATCCTCAGTAGGGGGTATGCAGGAGGCAGCCAGTCTATGATGTTTCTCTCTCATGGATGATTCTATCTCTCTATCCCTCTCCCTTCCTCTCTAAAAATCAATAAAAGCATAATAAAAAAACATTTAAATAATCTATTCTTTAAAAAAATAATAATCCTCATGCCAGAGAGGCATATTTAGTGGTGGCCTATTCTGCTCCCCTTCAGATAATCTCCTTCTTAGAAGACTCAGTTTAAATGTGTCCTCTTTGTGCAGTCTCATCCTATTTCCCCTGCCCCATGCATTTACTATAGCATCTATCACTTACTATATCACTTGCTATCTCTTATAAGGCAGGTCCCCTACCTCATTTATATTTTTATTTATTTTTATCCTCACCCAAAGATATGTTTACTGCTTTTAGAGAGAGAGGAAGGGAGGGAGAGGGAGAGAGAGAGAGAGAGATCAATCTGCTGCCACCTGCATGTGCCCTGACCGGGGATGGAACCCGAAACTTAGGTATGTGCCCTGACCAGGAATCAAACCCAAAAGCTTTGGTATATGGGATAATGCTCCAACTAACTGAGGCACCCAGCCAGGGTCTTATTTAAATTTTTATCTCTAGTGTCTAGTAAACTGTATAGCACAAAATCCAATAAAACTTGAATGAATGAATAAATTAATCTGTTATTTTGAGAGTTTTCAGAAACAAATCCCCTGATTGCCCTCACCTAATTTAGAAGAATATGCTATCTTCTCAAAATGAATAATTCATATATTGAAAAAAAGGTGTGAGAGAGTACAAATGTAGAAATCAACATGGGTTAATAAGTCCATTCAAGCAAGGTAAATTACAGAGAAACATGTATAGAACTAGAAGCACAGTGCACAAAATTTGTGCACGGGTAGGGTCCCTAAGCCTGGCTGGAAATCAGGGCCAATCGGGGCCTTTCTTCATTCTGTGCCACCCCCCTGGTGGTCAGCACACATCATAGCAAGTTATTGAACTCCCAGTCGCCCGGTCGAACTCCTGAGGGGACACTTTGCATATTAGCCTTTTATATCTATACTAATAAAAGGGTAATATGCTAATTAGACCAGATGTCTTCCGGACATCCTTCCGGACATCTTTTTGGACAAAGCCATGGTGGCGGGGGCCGAGGCAGAGGGGGTTAGCGGCATTCAGGCCGACAGGAGAGAGCAGTTAGGGGTGATCAGGTTGGCAGGCAGAGTGGTTAGGGGTGATCAGGTAGACAGGCAGGTTAGGAGCCAGGGGTCCTGGATTACGTGAGGGATGTCCCGGATTGGAGAGGGTGCAGGCCAGGCTGAGGGACATCCCCTCCATGTATGAATTTTTTGCACCAGGCCTCTAGTATATAGATAATCTTCCAAAAATATTATACACAATTGTGTGAAAACTACAAGCAACAAATATGATTTGATGTCCTTGGTCAAAAGTGAGGAAAGCCACAACAGCTGTTGTGTGCATTGAGAGTGTTATGTGGACACAGAAGAAAGCTTCTTGGACAAAGCAGATGCCTGTGTGAAGGAAACTTGCAGGGAGATTATTCTGACAATTTGACAACCCTTGAGCACAAATTCTGAGCATGACTTCTGAACAAAAAACTTGACTGTGTAAAAATGAAGAGCAAAATCAGACATCATTACTGTTCACTTTCACTATTTTCCCCACTGCAGGATGAATTGCAGCAAAAGGAAATGAGATAGGTGGACAGTCTAAGATGAAAACTGGGTATGCCGCTTGCTCTGAGTCCAACAACTCAAATTCTTTACTGATTTATAGAATATTTATGAGCAACAACATAATCAAATCCAGCATAAAATAATTCTAATAGTTTGTGGAAGAGATCTTGAAACACTTACCATACCATTTTATCACTTGGTAGAGAAAGAAAAGAGAATCATTAAACTCATTTGAATCTAGCGCTGATTGCTCAAATTAAAGAGACAAGCTAAAGTTTTTGTCTCTGTGTGTGTTAATCCTCACTCAAGGGTATTTTTTCCCATTGAATATTAGAGAGAATGAAAGGGAGGGAAGGGGGGAAAGGAGAGAGAGAGAGAGAGAGAGAGAAAGAGAGGTGAGAGAGACACATTGATTGGTTGCCTCCCACATGTGCCATGGCCGGGACCAGGGGCCAAACCTGCAGCCCAGGTATGTGTCTTTGACTGGGAATCAAGCCTGAGACGCTTCGGTGCATGGGTGAATGCTCTAACCACTGACCAACATTGGCTAGGGCCAAGCTAATCTCTTTTTTTAACCATATATACATTCATGACCTAAATTCTTCAAACCTACAGAAATACTCTAGCACTATGGTTTCTTTAAAAATTCTTAATAGATATTGCTAAATTTCCTTACCCAAACTGTGTAAGGAAATGCTCTGTTTGCTGTCACTATCAGAGCTTTAAGGAAACATGTGAAAGGATTTAGTACCCTGCTTTAAAGCTTTAACACAAACTTGGGGGGCGGGGATTACGGCTGTTGTGATGGCAAGACTAGAAATGTACCATATTTTTCTACTTGTCCTCATACCGACTCTCTGGTAAAATCTCTCTGGTTTATTTTCCCCCTTAATTTTTCCTGAGTATCGGTGCTTCCTAGGCTCTGTGAGACCTACTCCACTTTACTCTGGGAAATAAAAAGAACACAGTGAATTGTTTATTAATCTGCAGTGTTTTCGCAATCGCCACTCCAGCTTCTCAGTTTTATTGGGCATCATATTGCCAGTATGCTATTTTGATAGAAGGCGATTTGAGTGTGCTGGCTTGACCCAGAATGTTATTGCCACAGTTCTCTGACAGAGATTCATATTGCACAATCCCTCCTTGTCATTTCCAAAGCAGCTTTGGCCGTAGCAGGGTGAGGACTGCAAGATTAGGATGATTTTTTTCCTGGAAACTTGACCACATGTTTCCCAGTCTATGGCTTCTCTGAGAATACATGGATTGGACCTTGACACAACTCATTCTTTTCTTCAGCATTTACTTCAGTTTCTTCCAGTGGCAACTCAGCCATTCTTCATTTGTTATTCAGTTTCCACAGTTTTATATTCCGTTATTGAAGAAAGGAACTACTCAAACATTATTTTATGAATTAAAAGTTTTGTTATCAGTGGGGTGCTCTCTGCATCCCCACCTGTTACAGGTGGGGTGTCACAGGAATAAGAATTTTCTGAGGCCCCCACAGGAGGATGAGGTATCATGTAAAGCTTTATTGATGAGGTAACATTAAGAGGGTTCTCCTTCAAGGTCCCATCTCCCCCCATCTTGCCATAGAAAAAGTCCAGCTGTGACTTTAGTCGAACTGGGATCAAAGCTACTCCCCTGAGTCTTCTCTCCATATTAACGCCCAGTCCAGTCCAGCATCTGGCTAGCTTCGCTGTGTTCCCAGCTGCAGTGCATTGTGCTGTGGGGTCTGCATGGCCAAGGGCCATGCTATGGAGGGGCATGGGTGAGTGAGGATCATGGAGCAAGAGAGCGCAAGGGCAAGCAAGCCAGAGAGCAAGAGAGTCAGAACTCTGTCTTGCGCTTATAACTAGGAGCTTAACCAATTAAACCTTCAGGATTTTGCGGGCTTGTAGTGGTTCTCCACTCCCCACCACCACCCCGCCCCGCCCTGCCAATGATCTTTGTTCCCCAGGCTATACTGATGGGCAAGTACCTTTCCTATGTCACCCCAACTTCACATGCTCCCATCCTTTCCTTTGTTTGATCCCTTCCCTCCAGTGACCTGCAGGGAATGGACTGGTGGTCCCCTGGGGAGTGTGAAACTTCAGCTTACTGGTGAAGTTGCCCAGATGGCGTGCTTATAATGTCTGGCCTCCCCTCGGCTCTCTTTCTTTTATTAATGTTAACTAGCTAGTTACAATGGCAACAGTTTCACTGTTATTTTTGAAATATTTGAATACCTTTTTCTTAAATGCCAAAAAAGAAATGAGTATAGAGAATTGTGTAGCACTGTGATCACCATATCAATTAATGAAATCAGCCCTTTGGTTTGTTATTTTGAAGAAGTGCTTTATGAGAGGTATTATGTCTTTGAGCCAAAACATTATTTTTTTCTTGAATCTTGATAGTACAATGTTGTAAACTATCCCTGGTGTTTGTGAAGCGCTCAGTATATGGTTGTAAAGTTGCAGAATATGAAAAATTAAGTATATATGTGTTACCTTTTCACGGTTTGCAAAATGGCACCTACTAATTTTATTTTTTGCCAATAAATGGGTTATTGTTTTTTTTGGTAGCTCTTAAATCTTAGTATCATAAATGGTAGTGTGTATCAATATATTCATCCCAGAGAAAAAAAATAATGGATACACAATGATTCCTTCCAACTTTGCTGACAGAATCTTTTCCTTACATTTGGATTCTGATGAAGCCTATATATCCTAATACACCTCCAGGGAGAATAGTACTCTGTTAAATGGGGTCAAGATATAAGTAAGAGTTCTCTAGAATTTCAGAACACGTAAGTGCGAAGGTCTTAAAGAAATTAAGTGTCACTTTGCACCATTTTTAATATTGGCATGCAAAAAAAAAAGCAGAAGAAAAAGGGTTACCTAGAGAAATTATTTCACTTGAACTCAATATTTATTATTTATTAAACTTTTCTGAGGTATTGGTCACATGAAGTACAGCCCTGTGCTGCTTAATAAGGTGGATACATTCTGAGATATGTGTTGTTAAGGGACTTTTTCTTTGTGTGAACATCAGAGTGCACTTGCACAAACCTAGATTGGAAGAGCCTACAGTACAACTAGGTTGTATAGTATAGCCTATTGCTCCTAGACTACCAGCCTGTTTGTCTTGTTTCTGTACAAAACAACAAGAGATTAAGTCAAGCACAAGAGAAAATGATGCAATCAAGAGACGATAAACATGGGATATATGAGGCTGCTGCCGGTATAACAGAACATACTGTTTTACAGCACTTTTTTGAAATGAGTAGAAATAATACATCCTATCTAATAATAGAGTAACATGTAAATTACCATCACTCCGCTATGCCCACGATTGGGCCGCGGGAGGCTGGGGGGCGGGACTCGGGGTGGCCTATCTGGCCATTGAGAGGCACGGATCCCCTGCCACTGAGGGGGGCTACCCTGCTGTTGAGAGGCGCAGGGGGCAGGGATCCCGCCCCCTGTGCCTCTCAACGGCCAGATCCGCGGCCGCTGAGGGGGCCTGCCCCGGACACCCAGCTGTGCCTCTCAACGGCAGGGTAGCCAGGTGTCCGCAGCAGCCCCCCTCAGCGGCCGTTGAGAGGCACAGGGGGTGGGAGTCCCGCCCCCTGCACCTCTCAACAGCAGGGTATCCCCCCTCAGCGGCCTCGGACCATCAAAAGTGGGGGAGCTGGGTGCCTGTCTGCTCTGGCACCAGGCCTTTCAGAAGCCTCCGCCGAGCCGGAGGCTTTTGAAAGGCCTGGTGCACCAGCAGACAGGCACCCAGCTCCACCGCAAAAAGCGAAAGCGTGCAGGGGACCCTACACGTGCATGATTCAATCATGCACTGGGCCTCTAGTTATAAAATAATGATAAAAAGTATAGTAAATACATAAATCAATAATATAGTTATTGATTATTATTATCAAGTACATAATAGTATGTGCTATACTTTTATACAACTGGCACTGCAGTAAGTTTGTTTATACCTACATCACCACAATATGTGAGAATTGCACTTCACTGTATTATGGTGGCTATGACATTAATAGAGAATAAGAATTTTCAGCTCTATATAATCCTACTAGAGGCCCAGTGCATGAAATTTGTGCATGGAGGTGGGGGGTCCCTTAGCCCCGCCTGCACCCTCTGTAATTTGGGACCCCTACACCTTTTTCTTATCTAGCTAACCTCTTCACATTTAAAAAATTAACTGAAATATCACCTACTCTAGGAAATCCTCTTTGAACAAATGTCTTTACAATCTGTATTAAGTATTTTCATAGTATATCATTCTTTTTCTTTAATGACTACTTAGAGTGGATGCAATGTGGTTTTCATTCTTACATCTGAATTTTTTTCTTCTTGCTCTTGTAATAGCAAAGCTTATCCAATTTACATTTGCCCTTCAAAGGCTTATATTTGGTTCAGTTTCTAGTTGGCTTCCTGCTTTTTTTTTAAGCAATAAATTTGGGTTGTAATAGTAAGGCTCACTTGTAATCAAGCCTGTAGGCCTCCCTATCTGAATATTTCTATTATACCTATCACTTTTGCATACCAGAGATTGTGTTCATTTATAGAAAATAACAATAAATGTCACCTGATCATTTGATCTTCTAGTAATATTTTATAGCAAGATGTATTATTCTAGTAATTTAACTATTACAAAACTGAGGCATACAGAAATAAATCACATTGAACAATAAAGAATGACTCAAATATCAAAGCATAGTACACTTAGGGCTTCCCTTGTTCTGTGCCTCAGATATCATAGCATAGTACACATGGAACTCAGCTTCCTTTAAAATAGGAAGGGATGCCATACTCATGAAGCAGCTACTTCCACACATTTTTTAAATTTAATTCATAGCACATACTCTTTGTAGTAATTATTGGAAAATCATCCTAGCAATTGCCTCTGTTCCTCTCTGTATTGTTGCCTTACATTCTGATGTTATTACTGCGCTTTTATCATCCACTCACTCTAATGAGATTGTGAATTATTTAAGGGCAGAGATCATGACTTTAAGCTTGTGTTTCTCTGTCATGGAGCCTAGATAAATACTCAAATGCCATCCCGTCCAAATGACTGTGATGTGGGAGGCCCACCGTTGCTGGAGACCTCTGATTTTATTTAAGGGGTCTCACTTGTTCTGCACCTTTACAGAGGGGTGAGTAGGGGCTGAGGGAATTTGAGGAAACTCAGAATTCTCCTCCTAAAAGATTTTGCTAAGCTGGCGCCCAGGACCGCTGGGCATTTGTCTAATTAAAACCCGGACACACAGCAATAACAAAGGCACTGGTCTCCTACTGTTAATGCGAGTGGATCAAACCCCAGCCTGCAGGAACTTACCCCCGCAGTCAGGACCAGGCCACTAGGTAGACCTAGGCTGATGCTCCTAACTCTGGGGAGAGGGAGACTTCCCGTGGCTGCAGGCTAGAGGCCCCGGACTCCACGTCGCCACACGCTCGAACAGGTCCCTAGCGCAGGTTGGTCAGCAGAGCGGCTTATTCATCTGGGATTGCGGGGCAGCTTGGCCAGGCTATGCCTGGCCTGTTTTCCCCGTGATCACAGGGCAGCTCGGCCTGGGCTTACTGCTTTCCACCAGCTGCAGCTCACCAGTCTCTTATGGGCTGGGGGGAGCCGACCAGTGGAGCCCACAGCATGTGGCAGTGGCTGTGAAGGTCGCCACGGCAACCCAGCACTGACTTCCGGTTGGTCAGCCTTTGGTCATGATCGGTCGTTACAAGTTACAACCCTGGGCTTTTATTATTGATGGGACCACTCTTATACATGCAGTCCGTTCCTGACCAAAACATCATGTAGACAAAAAAGGGGTGCTATAATAAATCATAAATTCCTAACTTGGCAGGTTGTGGTGAGAAGTCATGCCCCAGGCTTATAACTTCTTTAGTGAAAGGTGTTTAAGCCAGCCCTGTACTTTGTTCTTGTGCATATAGGTTAACACACCTTTGAAATGCCAAAAGTAATACCCCTGATAGGCGTAACCACCCTTAAGAGAGCACATAATCTTGTAATACGATCTCGGCCTTGCTTTCTACCACTTTCACGTAATCTTCCTTATGTTCCCTCCTTAATTCAGAATGCATAAAAGAAACTCCATACTTTTATTCTCCAGAACAGTAGATTTTTCTTCCTGGCAATTGTTATCAGTTTGGGCTCAAATAAACTCATAAAAATTCTCTACAGGTTTTGGATGATTCTCAGGTCCACAATCATTATGTGGCTCATGATTGTATGACTTGAATTACAGTGTGTGTGCGTTTTTTGCTTATAACTTATACAATGTTTTGTAAAACAAACAAATAAAAACAGGCCCGCCCTAACTGGTTTGGTTCAGTGGCTAGATCGTCGGCCTTCGGACTGAAGGGTCCCAGGTTCGATTCCGGTCAAGGGCATGTACCTTGGTTGCGGGCACATACCCAGTAGGGAGTGTGCAGGAGGCAGCTGATCGATGTTTCTAACTCTCTATCCCTCTTCCTTCCTCTCTGTAAAAAATCAATAAAAAATATTAAAACAAACAAACAAAAAACAGGCCCAAGGTGGAGTACTTTGCCCCTAGGACAGCAAACCAAACCTTAATTACAGTTTCAGCCCCTCTCAGGACTAACCTTAAACCAGTCAGGAATTTCCTTTTAACACCAGTAAGGTAATCTCCCTGATGATAAGATACGCCCCTCTCCCCGCCCACACACACTGCCCTTCAGCCAATAAAAGGTGCTCTTTCCTGAAACAATCCTTTTTTTTTTTCTTTCGCTAATAACTTTCTTGTCCTGCCCAGTTTCAGTCTATAAAAACCTTCAATTTCCTACACCTTCAATTTCCTACAACTTCTTTCTTTATTTCTTTTTTTTAAATATCTTTGTATTGATTTCAGAGAGGAAGGGAGATGGGTAGATAGAAACATCAGTGATGAGAAAGAATCATTGATGGGCTGTCTCCTGCATGCCCCCTACTGAGGATCGAGAACCACAACCCGGGCATGTGCCTTGACCAGAATTGAGCCATGACCTCCTGGTTCATAGGTCAATGCTCAACCACTAGACCACACTGGCTGGGCTCCTACAAACTATTGAAGAACCTTTCTGTTTACTAGATGGAATGCTGCCTGATTAATAAATCATTTAATAAAGACAATTAGATCTTTAAACTTACTTGGTTGAATTTTTGTTTTTTAACAGCTTAGTTGGCAGTGGCCCTGGGATCCAAAGTGAACTTCTCATGGCATTTAGGGACAACGACAAATGTAGGCGTGGTGCCCAGGACCCCCCTTTTGAGTTCATGGCTTATTTGCTGTTATTCAGGACTGTTGGCAAGTTCCTCTGGGTTCTGAGCTCTGCTCTTTTATGGTAAACTCCCAATCTAATTGGCTTTCCAGTCCATTGTTTAGGGGCTCAGCTTGAGCTGGCTTAGTTAAGCAAAAGTTTCTAGCCTTTAGTTCAATCTGCACTTCCCCAGTTGTTTGGGATCCCTTTCCCAAGTTCTAGTCTGCAGTCCCTGTTGTAGGCAGCAGGAACTGCACCAGGTGTCTGACCTGTGGGGTCAGACCCGACCTGGGTTCAGCAACCTCGGTACTTGAGTTCTGGCTAGGAAAGAATTCAGAGCCAAGACTCCAACTCTAAGAGAACATTTATTTGGAAAATCACAGAGGTGGAAGAAGTAATTTGTAGGAAAAAAATGGGCTTAGGGAACAAATTATAGAGGTAAAGGAAGGGCCCTTGTAGCTTGGGAGTGAGGAAGCTAATGGTAATGTGCCTGGAAGAAGGGGGAGGAGGAAGGGAAAGGCAGGAGTGTGCTCCTGGGAGGAAGAGCTCCTGCTTCCTCTGTCCTAAGGGTTTTAAGGGTGGGTTTTAGGGGAGGTCCCAGGGTGAAATCTCAATAGAATATCCAGCAGCTTTTCAGGTGTGTCCTTTCAGGATCTAGGCCTCCACTGATTGACTAGTCAGCGCCAGGGCAGGGGGTCATTATTCAACGCTGCTGGTCCTGAGGTCAGCCTTGGGGTCACTTGTCTGGTTTTGCTGCTTTTCTGGGCCTGGAACTGAAATACAACTGAGGCCCAGATGTTATCTCTAGGGAAGAAAGGTCAGGGGGTCCCAACCGCATGACCAGTGATATGCTAGGGGAGGAAATGTCACCCTGGGGGCGAGGTCCCACCCTACAATTGTCCTTTGCTAGGCACCTGGGGCTTTCTGCCCTGGTGACCCTCTGTACCTGGCCCATTTGCTTGCTCTGCTTGTCTCTGCCTACCACAGTCCCCAGTTACTGGGGTTTGCTGGTTTAGTCCTTTCCCTTGTTCCAGTCCTCTGTCCCCATTTACTGGAATCTGCAGATTTATTCCACCCTGGGAACTGCTGGTAATGTGCAAGGCCTTCTATTGGCCAGTCTATAGTAACATATTTTTGGCTACTGATATTGTGTTAAGGTGAACATGTTTGTTTTTTGTAGATCAAAGCCAGTAACAATCCTCACACTGAGAATTTTTTGTGGTTACTGGTTGCAGTTGGACTGGATTCAACTTGAAAATGGAACCTGGGTCAGGATTGGATTAGGTGCGATCTAAGCTGGGCTGAGGCCAACAAGAGTCATAAGATTAATAAAATTTTGTTTTAATTAAAGGCTAGTTAATATTGCAAATCTCAGAAGTAAAGAAAAAAGGGCTGCAGATATTGGTGGGCATGGGTCAAATATTTAAAAATTATTAGAGCACTTGCCACCTCAAGGAGACTCCTGTGATAGACCCCATTAGGCATTAGGTTGGCTCTGGAAAACACAAAATCCCGGCTAAAGAAGTAGGACCCTCTATCTCCAAAGAGTTGGGCACCGCCTTTTAGGATACCTGTTTATTTTATGTTTAGGAGCTACATTCCAGGACGCTGCAGATATCTAGAAAGATGACAAAATTTTACTAAAAGCAGCCTAGAATTACTGTGGCTATCATAGGGAACATTCCAATTAGACAAGATCGTTTAAGAAGTTAATTTAGGAGCAAGGGATCCCAAATTAAACAAAGAGAATGAGGTGTCTACTTTAATTGGTATAGAGAAGCTTTTAAAAGGCTTAAAAATTCCAAAATAACTTAATTGAAAGATTCATTGCAAAAGCTACTGAAAAATTAGAGAAAAAGTGGTACTTAAAAGACTATGAGACTGATATAACTTCTGCTCCCCTCTATTCTCCTTTATTTGAGTATTCATTCTAGTGATCCTCCATCTGCATTGCCAGTCCACTCTTAAGAGAATATTAAATATTTACTTTTCAAAATAAGACCCTGAGGCTGCAGACAATTCTTTTTAGGTATCTTCCACTCCTGAGTCTAAAGTTGAACTAAGGGTTATAGTTAAAGAATTTTTTAAACTCAGGGATCATCCTCAAAATTTTATAAATGGATTACCTCCTGAGACTAGTCCAGAGAGGAAAATAAAATTTCACGTTGTTCCTTCCTTTCCAAATCCGGACCAATTGGTTATTGATTCTTTCTCTCTCATGGATAGATATTGCCTTCTTGCTTGTTTTATGTCTTAAGGACTTAACCTGACTTTCTGCCTGACTGAGACATGCAGGTTGTTGGTTCTTTCTTTTGACTATCATTGGAAGTGACTCAAGATCTCGTGACATGTTGTAAGTCCTTGGAGTTGTTTAATACTGTCAGAAATATTTACTGCTTTTCCTAGCTGACACCTGATGAGATAGTTGAAAGGATTTAATAACTTTATGATCTAAAATTTGCCCAATTTGGAAGCTGGTATTCAAAGCTTGCTAACATCTTTTTGGGCCTTCTCTCATAAACTAAATGTACCCAGAAAGAAAGAACATTCCAACATTGGTGAATGAGTATGACAGTCCTTTGATATCATTTAGATGGCAACCCAATTCTTTGAGAAATTTAAAACAGCTGTTCTTGTTTTACAATGGTAGCTTTTATAGCACTAGAGGTGTGGCTACAAAAAAACTGTTCAAATTTCAACAGTTCCTTTTACCAATCCAGGCCCTCCCTTATTTTTTAAAAAGGCTTGTAGGTTTATAAAAATTCTGACCTGAAGGGACAAGTTCTTGGAGGAACTTGCATTTTTATTTTTGTGACTTTGAGATGTAAATGTAAACTCTTATCTAGGTCATCCTTTAAAATACAAACAAGTGGAAGGTAACTCTTATCAGAAAAATGAAAGGGGGAAAGGTCATTTGAATAGATCCGACTTCTAGTGAATTTTGCATTAGCATGCTTATCTCATGGTTAAATTTTCAGAATGGAAGCTGTGAGGTCTCTCTGTCTCTCTGTGTATTCATCTATATACCAATCCATCAGATGGTATTGCCAAAATTAATTTGCAAAATGTCTCTATTTAATTGGATTAAAGAAAATTAAGCACTTATATAAATTAAATACTCAAAAATATAATAAAACTAACCCAAATAAATTTCAGGTTCAGATGATCTGGAACAATATTTGGTATTAAAGTTAAAATTTGATGTATAATTAAAACAGACATGTCTTTAAAGTTATAAACTTTGAATAATGAAAACTTAGAACTTTTATTCTACCTGGGTTTTATTAGTCAGATAAGTTCATGTTAAAAAATTTGTCAGCAAAAAGTGGAATTGCTGGGTCATAAAGTAGAGTTTTATTTTTAATTTTTTGAGGAAACGACACACTCTTTTTCATGGTGGTTGCACCAGTTTGCAACCCCATGGTGCAGGAGGGTTTTCTTCTCTCCACATTTTCACTTGTTTGCTGATTTATTGATGGTAACCATTGTGACTGGTGTGAGATGATATCTCAGTGTGGTTTTAATTTGCATTTCTCTGATAATTAGTGATGTTGAGCATTTTTTTCATGTGTCTGTTGGCCACCAGTACGTTCCCTTTGGAGAAGTGTCTAGTCAGGTCCTCTGCCCATTTTTTAATCAGTTTGTTTGTTTTTATGGTTAAATTTTATGTTGTATGATTTCTTGACATATTTGAGATATTAACCCTTTATTGAATGTATTGTTGGCTAATATCTTCTTCCATTCAGTAGGTTGTCTTTTTGTTTTGTTGATGATTTCCTTTGCTGTACAAAAACATTTTAGTTTGACGTAGGCCCATTGATAACTGGAACAGTGAGCAGAGGTGCTTTCCTGGGGTTGTGTATCTCGCTGAAGAATGAGCTCCGTGGACCAGAAGATTTAAGCAAAAGCATAGAAAATGTGTTACAAGCAAATTTAGACTCCCTAATGAGGACAGGGCCAAAGAATGGGTTGCCAGCAAAGCAAGTCGTTAATCTAGAGGATATATGTGCTACAAGCCTGCTCCATATCTATCTGTCACCTCCTGATTGGTTCTCTCATTGTTCTTGCCCAGCAACGGACCTGAACTTTCTCTGTTTCTATGTGTAGGTGCACCTTATTATTGCAGGCTCTTCCTTGGTTTCCCATGCCTCCCACTCTGTATCCAAAAACATTTCATCCTTTTTTTTCAGCACGGCTGGTTTCTGTTACTGGGCTTGCTCAAACTGCCATGTCTGCCCCTGTCTATGTTCTACCTGCCTTTGTTTCCCGCTGGACCACTGCCTTATCTGCCTGCTTTTCAAGCTAACTTCTTTCACCATTTGTTTATTGTTTATTTTATTTCCCTTGCACAAGGAGAAATATTACTAAGAGTAGTGTTAGAGAGTTTACTGCCTATGTTTTCTTCTAGGCGTTTTATGGTTTTGGGTCTTATACTTAAGTCTCAATCCATTTTTAGTTTATTCTTGTATATGATGTAAGAAGATGGTCCCAGTTTCATTTTTTTGCATGTCTGTCCAGTTTTTACCACACCATTTATTGAATAGCCTGCTTATACCCAATTGTATATTCTCACCTTCTTTGTCATATATAAATTGACCATATAGGTGTGGGTTTATTTCTGGGCTCTCTATCTGTTCCATTCGTCTATGTGTCTGTTTTAATGCCATTAACATGCTGTTTTGATTAATATAGCCTTGTAGTATGACCAAGCAATTCCATTTCTTGAAATATACCTGAAGAAATCCAAAACACTAATTTGCACCCTGATGTTCATTACAGCATTATTTACAGTTGCCAACATGTGGAAGCAACCCAACTGCCCATCAATAGACAATTGGATAAAGAAGGTGTCACACACACACACACACACACACACACACACACACACACACACACACAATGGACTATTACTCAGCTATAAAAAAGAATGAAATCTTACCATTTGCAATAACATGATGAACCTAGACGGTATTATGCTAAGTGAAATAAGTCAGACAGAGAAATATATATACCATATGATTTCATTTATATGTGGAATCTAAAGAATAAAATAAACAAAACAGAAATAGACTCATAGATACAGTGAAAAATTGAAGGCTGCCAGATGGTAAGGGAGTGGGGAGATGGCTGAAAAAGGTGAAGGGAGTAAAAAGTTACAAAATAGTCACAGGGATGTAAAGTGCAGCATTGGAAATATGGTTAATAATATTGTAATAACTATGTATGTTGCTATGTGGGTACTAGAATCATCAGGGTATCATTTCATATATCGTATAATTATCTAACCACTATGTTGTACATCTGAAAGAAATATTTAAAACCCTCCTAATTATGAAAAAACCTGAGAAACAAAAAGTATAAATGTTTAAATATCTACAAAAAAATTTTCAGCAAGAAAAATAACTTGGTATGTTAAAGTTTTTATAAGTAATCCAAACATCACTTTTGAAAACAGGCAGATGAAATGAATATAAAGTGAGATAATAATTTCTAGGTAAACTTTTAAAATAACTTCCCTGAATCTTTTTGGAAATCTGAAACCTTAAAGTTTTGCTTAGTTAAATTAAATGAGTTAAGTCAAATTCATTGAATACATAGATTATTTCCAAATAAGATAAAATACTGAAACATTATTTACTAAACATAAGTCTATCCACTTTTTGCTTCCTTTTACAATGGAATTAAAGATACGTGGGTCTATTAATAAATATTTTTTGTGCCATGCTAAGAAATTTTTTCTGATAAAGCTTATGTTTCTAGAAATTATAAAAAAAATATTTGCAAGTCTGCCTATCCAGAGAATGTTAATGTAAAAAAACCTGTTTTTAATTGGTTACCTCTTAGATCTCACTAGATATTAAAGGTTTCTAAGGGTTAAAATTTTAATATATGTAATTAAAACTACTATAAATAATGAGAAAAGAATTTTATGTGTGGTCTGGAATGGCTAAGCATTTAAATAAATTTAATTAAGTAACTTAGTTTTAATATAAAAAATAAGCAGGTGGAAAATTTCAATTGAGTTTTCTATCTGTATAAAGGACAGATTTTTCTTGCATTATTGATGTGTTCTTGATAAGAAATTGTAAAAGATTTAACTTTTTAAAATAATCTGTCTGGAAATCAAGAATTTTTTTTTTTTCCAAAGTAATTTTTTGTGTTCAGAAAGCTGAAAATTCTTTATTAAAAGAGCTAAGTTGTTTTTGTTTGTTTGTTTTTTACAACTATTTAACTTCTTGTGTGTGTCTTCAACATTATTATCACTTTAGTTAAATGGATAACTAAGCATTATATCAAAGTGACCTATGATCATATCTGTTCATGTGCTTTATAGACCTCTGATATTTTTAACAACTTCCCCAAAATCAAATTCTAAATAACATTGTTTTGACTCTGAACCAATTTTGACATTTAAAAAAAAATTACTGAAGTTATTGTGGTGACATTGGTTAATAATATTATGTGGGTTTCAGGTGTACAATACATAATACATCATCTGTATATTGTATTGTGTGTCACCACCCAATTATTGTTTGTTCACCTTCTGTCACCACAACTTTGACGTTTTTGAAAGGATCCCTGGAACATTTCAAAAGATTTGTTCTCTCTCCTTATGAAAAGGGAAATGTCAAACTAATTAGGCTTATTTGATGTTAAATTACACAGGAAGCATCCTATATAATAAAAGGCTAATATGCAACAAATAGTAGAATGATCGGTCGCTATGATGCACACTGACCGCAGTGGGGCAGACATTCAATGCAGGAGCTGCTCCCTGGTGGTCAGTGTGCTCCCACAGGAGGAGCACTGCTCAGCCAGAAGCCGGGCTTAAGGCTAGTGAGTATAGTGGTGGTGGTGGGAGCCTCTTCCGCCTCCTCGGCAGTGCTACGAATGTCTGAGTGTTGGCTTAGGCCCACTCCCCAAGGGCTCCCAGACTGTGATAGGGCAGGCTGAGGGACCCTCCCCCTGGTGCACTGGGCCTCTAGTTGTCAAATAAAAGTACTAATAGTGTCTTCTTTTTGTTGTTTCTGTATAGATAAATGTTTTGTGTTTCAGAAATTCTGCGAAATTCCTTGAAATCTGATATAATGTTATCAGTCATAATTCTGGTTATTATCTTAAAATGTATTTTCACAGTAACAAGCAAATTTCCTTGCCAATTAAATTGTAATGAATGCTCATTAGATCTTTAACCAGGGCCATTTTTAAGTCCTTGTCATTTACAGAGTATTATTGTTTTATTCCCATGCTTTTGTAAAGGTGTTCCTACACAAGTTCTTAATCTTCATAGTGATTCATGCAAAAGACTTTAATTTAAGAAAAACTTTTCTCTTAAGCTATCTATGACTCACAGCAATTTGGTTAAATATATATTTGTAAACAAAATAAAACATTTACTCCCTCTCCCTACCTGATCCCTCCAGATTTCAGAAACTCTTAAATCTTGTTTTTCATGAGTTTAATAAAAATTTGTTCTTCTTATAGCAGGACACAAATGGAAATATTAACTGTGTTACCAAGGCTTTGACTGGATATTCATATTTGAGAGAGAAATGCATAGTCTCAAAAATGATTGGATTGTTTTAAGGAACTAAGGGTGAGTTTATGTAGCCAATAAACTCCCTTGGAAAAATATGTTTGGTACTTTGCTTACAATGTTTTAGCAAAGCAGACTTAAAAAAGCTTATATAGTCAATATAAATAATCAGGCCAACTTTCATGCTAATAAATTAATTTTACTGAGATTATATTTGATTTTTCAAAATATGAGTAAATGTAGAGAGAAATGTTATATTGGCCTTTTGTCTGTATTAGATTTTAATTCTATTAATTGTCTTTGAGGTTGTGTTACATACCTGGAAAATGGACTGGATCCTGAACTCTTCTGCTTACCTCATATATCTCGCTTTCTGAACTATGGCTTCCAATTTTCTCCCACCTTTCTAATTTTGAATCATTAAGATCAAAGGCTACCCTTAAGTTTCCCTGTGAGTTAATATACCAGGGAAACTTAAGGGTTTGCTAGCAAGATTGCACTCAAACTCCAGAGACTTGAACTTTGGGTTCATATTTTGTTTTTTTCTTTTTAAAAAAAAATTATTGATTTTTAGATAGAGAGGAAGGGAGAGAGAGAAATATCATTGTGAGAGAGAAACATTGATTGGTTGCCTCTTGCACACACCCCACCTGTGAAGGAGCCCAAAACCTGGGCATGCCTCCTGACTGGGAATTGAACTAGTGATCTTTTGGTTCATGGGACAATGCTCAACCACCCGAGCCACACTGGCTAAGACTAGGTGCATATTTCATAATGGAAAAAGTGTCTACCTGACAAACTATCCTGTGCAAATGCTAGAGACCTTCAAATCAAATTGAAAAGGAAGAAAAGTAACTGACATGCAAGTGGACTGCTTCTGCCCAAGACACCAGATCAAGTCTTTCTACTTTTCTTTTTTTTTCCTTTACTCTGGGATTGGCCTGGAAAGATAATGCCTTAATTTGTATTTCCCAGGCCATTGTAAAGGGAGGCTTCTGGAATTTAGAACAACTTTCATTTCAGGCTAAGAGAAAACCTATCTGATCTCTGGCTTGAAGAGGCAAATGCAATAATTCCTGTGTAATATCCAAAATTTTTGTTTGGGTCCGAATTCGTTGTCTCTTGAAATCAAAGAATGAGTTCGCAGACAAAGAGATGAGCAAAAGCAAAGTTTTATTATAGAAAAGCTCCTTGCTGTAGGGAGTGGACCCAAGTGGGTTGCCACAGAAGCTTCTTTGTCTCAAGGAAGGTATATGCCTTGTTAGCTCTTGATTGGTCCTTCCAAAGAATTCTGCCTTAGCAACATCCATACATTTTAAAGCTCAGCCTATTCTTCCTGCTCTACCAGGGTTAATTCTAGGTCAGGGCTGTTTTCTCTGCAGTTTCACTGGTTCCCTCTGGTACAAGGCAAGGTTGGCTAGCTACATCCTATCCACTTTTACAATATGCAGCGGCACTACGTCTTTGGCACTTCCCTCCCGTGGTCCATCCCTAACTGCCTAGCCACTTCTAAGTCCTCATGTGGATAAATTCATTAACACTGCAATTTTAGTGGAGATGGTTTGTGCTG
Organism: Ia io; assembly: GCA_025583905.1. Lineage (NCBI taxonomy): Eukaryota > Metazoa > Chordata > Mammalia > Chiroptera > Vespertilionidae > Ia > Ia io. Next base: position 74,558,544 of record JAJQQW010000001.1, read on the forward strand.
GTCATCATTGTTCTTGAGCCTATGAATGCCTATATGATTAGCACATGACTAGGCAATTCCCCTTAGGTTATCTAACTATGCCTCTAACTGTTCTAGGAAGGAGGCATTTCCTACTTCTCTGGTTAGGAATAAGTACAATTGAGGCTATAATCAGAACCTCTCCTTAGCTCTTGAAAATATTGTAAGAGGTACTGTACATTTTTAATATGTTTTTTATTGATTTCAGAGAGAGGGAGAGACAGAGAGAAACATCAGTGATGAGAGAGAGAGAGATTGATTGGCTGCCTCCTACTTGCCTCCTACTGGGGATTGAGCCCAAATCCCAGGTATGTGCCCTGACCAGGGAATTGAACAGTGACCTCCTGGTTCATGGGTTGACACTCAACCACTGAGCCACACCTGTTGAGCAAGTACTGTTAATATTAATCTACTATTGAAGTAATAGCTGCCTATTGAAGTAATAGCTGCCCAAATCCTTAGACTATCTGGCCAAAGTTGTTCTTGATAATAGGGTAGCCATTTGATATCTTTAAGCTGAGCAAAGAGGTATCTGATCTATGACCAACACCAGATTCTGCACCTGGATTAATACTTTTAGGGAAATTGAAACTAAATAATATGAGATACTGAGCAAGCCACCAGGTCAGCAGGGTCTTTCTTTGACTTATTTGATTTTGATTGATTTAGGTCTTGGGGACTATAGGTCCAAAGTGTACTCCAAACACTGGGAATTATCCTGCTTACAGTTATCATAATAGTCTTCCTGGCACATTGTATACTCTCAAAAGCTTTAAATGCATGTTAGAAGTCACAACCACCAGACAAATGGAACACCAAAAAAGGAACAAAGAAAACGATCCACTCACGTTCCCCAATTATGGACCTGAAGCCATGACCTGTGAAAATCACAGGGATTAAGCAAAACAAAACAAAACAAAACAAAACAAAAACGAGGACCTATGACTATCACACAGAGAATCATGAAAGCCATGGTCACCTTGCTCAGTTAGGCTGAGAGTCTGATCAAAGTTAAGAATTATTAAAAGCAAATACACCAACAAAAATAGGCCCAAGGGGAAGTTGCTTGCACCCAGGACAGCAAACTAAGACTTAATTACCCTTTCAGCCCCTCTCAGGAATGTGACCTTAAACCAATCAGTCTGGAATTTCCTCATCAATACTATTGGGGTAATTTGCTGACAAGGCCCTAGCTTCTCTTTTCCTAAAGAAAGGTGCCCTTGCCTGAAACAATCCTTTTTTTTTCTTTTTCTTTTGCTAAGAACTTTCTTGTCTCACCAACTTTCTGCCTGTAAAACCTGCCATTTTGTAAGCTTCTCAGAGCACCTTTTGTTTACTAGATGGGATGCTGACCGACTTATGAATTGTTCAATGAAGCCAATTAGATCTTTAAATTACTTGGTTGAATTTTTATTCTTTAACAATTTCAACAATATAGCCTATCTTTTGGATCAACTTGAGCTATGTTGTTAAAGGATTGAAAGGTATATACTGAATAAAATACTACCATTATAGAAGTAGATTCTTATGCCATCAGTAAGTAAAAAGGAAAAACAGATTCAGAATTTTATGCCAATTCAGAGCAACGTGATTATGAGCATTTGATTTTGGTAAGTGTAAATGACAAGGTTCATTCTCATTTATTTTACATTTGTAAGATAAAACTATGAAGAATTTTATGATCCTCTAAATTGTGAATGACCATATCAAGTATTTTTCTTATTTATGAAGTCCAGCTGTGTGGTAAAAAGCCTATACCTAACATTTTTCAAAACTAAAGAAAGCTCATCTTTACCAATAATAACCTGGTTGTAGAAAATGTGTTGTCTTATTTTTTTTTTTAAATATATTTTATTGATTTTTCACAGAGAGAAAGGGAGAGGGATAGAGAGCTAGAAACATCGAGGAGAGACACATCGACCAGCTGCCTCCTGCACACCCCCCACCGGGGATGTGCCTGCAACCAATGTACATGCCCTTGACCGGAATCGAACCTGGGACCCTTCAGTCCGCAGACCGACGCTCTATCCACTGAGCCAAACCGGTTTCGGCTTATTTTTTTGATGTATAGCAACAGTGCAAAGTAAGCTAGGAAAAAATATTATGCTGGGACAAGTCCATATTCCTGTTGGTGGGGAAACAGCACCAGAATATTGCCAGTGATTGGACCTTGGTTCAGCAACTTCGTTACTTGAGTTCTGGCTAAGAAAGAATTCAGAGTCAAGACTCAAATAGAAGCAAAAGTTTATTTAGAAAGTTATACAGGGAGAAGTGAGCCCGCTGGGCTGTGTGGGCTCAGAAACCAAGTTACAGAGGCAAAAGAAGGGCCCTTGGAGCTTAGGGGGGGAAAGCAAGGGTATAATGACTAGAGAAGGAGAGGGAGAAGGTCTTGAGCATGTTTCAGGGATAGAGCAATGTGCTGGGTCCTTCATCTTGAGGGGTTTTATCTGGAGTTGTCAGGGGAGGATGTCAGTACAATATTCATCAGCTTTCCATGTGTGTCCCCTCAGGGTGGTGGCCTCCACTGATTAGTTGGCACCAGGGCAGGGGGTAATCATTAAATCTGGTCCTGATGTCAGCCATGGCAGCACCCTGCCTGGCTTTGCTGCTTTTCCTGGCCTGGAGCTGAAACACAACTGAAGCCTAGATGTTATCTCTAAGGCTTAATGCTTAAGGGAGTGGTTTATGCAAGGGCTTATATGGAGGTTTATATGAGGCTATTCTCTGACTCCCGTTGTTCCACCTCTAAGGGAGGGTCTCCCCATGGCTGGAAACATGCCAAAAGATGAAAGGTCAGGGGAGGGTTTGAACTTCATGATCATCAATATGCTGGGGGAGGGGGGGGATGTAACCCGGGGGGGGTGGCTTTCCACCCAGGTGACCTTCTGTACTTAGCCCATCATTCTTACTCTGCTCATGCCTGTCTAACTGCTTACTACATTTTCAAAAATAAAATTATCTTCCCAATGGTGTTTTAGACACAGCAACATTGTATTTTTAAGTGTAACCTATTTTATGTGCCCTAAAATCAAAACACCAAACACAGATGTATTTCAAAATAGCAGAGAGGGAGAGATGGATTATTTTAGTGAAATTAAATTCAAGCGCCCTACTCTAACAAAAGTAAACTTAAGCCAGTTGGTACTCATTTCTTTCAACTGCAACTTGGTACCTACAGCATTTTATCTTAAATTATTTCAAAGTAGACATGAAGAAACTTTCTTGTTAAGTATGAAACTGCCAAGCCAGGCTCTGTGAGTTCACACTTTGTAGAGGATGTTAATTGAATGTGAAAAGTCAGAACAATGCAGTTCAGTTAAGCTCTTGCAAAAAACATGGAAATAACAAATCTGGTAGTCCCTGTGAAAAAAGCAGAGACCATCACTTCAGGCTTTCTCTTTTCCTTCTTCAAATATTTGAAGTAGGTTCTATAAAAAGTGTTTTCCCTAAGACACTTCATCTTTTTTAAAGATGCATGAAAGTTCCATGCTTTTAACTGAGCATCATAAATCAAATAGATTTGTAGATGTTGGTGATTGACAGCTGTTCCATAGCTCATAAAATGCTGTATAAGAGACAAATTATTATAGCTACGCTATCTTATAATATGTTTTTGTCTTTATTGGCATGGTGTGTATAATTTCCAATTTCAACCTCCTCAAAGTAGCAAAATGTGTGCTTGCTATTTTTGCATAAAATCAAATAGGATTTTGAAATGTAAACAAAGCTACTAAGAAGAATAGTCTTACTCAATCTATCAGAATTATAAATTGTTTTGGAGATACTTAGTGTGGTGATTATGATAGGAATTATCTAGAATATTATCAAGGCTCAAAGTGCCTTGAAATTTTCAGCATATTCTTGGGACCATTTTGTGAGTTGTAAATTCAGGTTTCATTCACTTGCAGTGGAGGAGTACTAGTATGCCTTGTTACATTTTGAGATGCCATCTTTTCAGGTTTTAACTACCAAAAAGTATATCTTGTATGTATAATAAGACTAGCCTATTTTATTTTCACTTGGGAATTATTAAAATTAGAAAGATTCATCAGTCACACTGAACTATGTGAAACAATTTACGTAATACTGAAAAAGTTTTAGGATCCTCATTAGAAACTGAGCAGCTCTCTGATTATTAAAATAAATATATTTCCTTCTGGATATTTTATCACTGCTTCCATGCTTGACTTATGGGCAAGTGCTGCTTCCCCAGAAACATAGTTTGAAATAAAGATTTTAGTACAAAGTTGGGTTTAAAGGTCTGAACCTGATCTCAATTCTAACCTTAAAGAGGGAAGTGCTTCTTCTGATAGTGTACTAAAAATGTGTGGTCTAACAATATTAGGAATAAGTATAGAGGTTTCAAATCCTACTAAATTAATTTGTTATTTTTTTAATATTCTTCATATCCATCACCAACTCCTTTTCTTTTTCTTGTTTTTGTACTCTAGATCTTCTTTTTCTATTGAACTATACTTTACATAGAGTGAAAGGCAGAGATCTTAAATGTATAAATTAATTTGGACAAAAGCCTTCTATTACCTACACACCCATTATGTAGAATACATTGACCCCAAACATTAAAAAGAAAGTTTTTCTTGTGCCTTGTTCCAATCAATTCCTGTCCTTCAACTTTTATGATTTCTTTTATCATATATTAGCCTTGCCTGTTCTAGAACTCTATGTCAATATAATCATATAGCATGAACTCTTTTGTGACTGGTTTCTTTTGATACCCATAATGTTTTTGAGGTTAATCCATGTTGTTGCATGTATTAGATGTTCATTCCTTTTTATTGTTGTATAAAATTCTATGTATAAAGATGTCATAATTTATTCTCCTATTGGTGGACATTTCAATTGTTTCTACTTTTTGCCTATTTTGATAAATCTATTATAAATAAATTCTTATGGAAAGTTATTTTGTGGATATTTATTTTTTCATTTCTCGAGTAAATTTCTTGGAGTGAAATTACTGGGTCATAAGGAGAGTGTATTTTTAACTTCATAAGAAACTGCTAAACTTGTCATAGTGGTTTAACATTTTAGATATTGGGTATTTTAGATACCCATCAGCATTGTTTGAGACTATTGGTTGTGTCATACGGTTGCCCACATTTGGTGTTGTCACTTTTTAAAATATTAGCCATTTTGGTGAGTATGTAGTGGTATTCCATTATATTTATAATTTGTATTGATTGTTGACTAGTGATGTTGAGCATTTTTGTGTGCTTATTGGCCACTTGTATATCATTCTCTGTGAAGTGACTGTTCAAGAATTTTGCCCATTTATTGTAGCTTTTTAGCTTTATTTTATTGCATTGAAGTGATCCTTTGTATATATTGGATTTCAGCTGTTTGTTAGTTATGTGTTACTAGAGGCCTGGTGCACGAAATTTGTTCATGGGGTTGGGGGGAGTCCCTCAGCCTGGCCTGCACCCTCTAACAATCTGGGACCAGTGGCTCCTAACCACTCACCTGCCTGCCTGCCTGATCGCCCCTAACCACTCGCCTGCCTGTCTGATCGCCCCTAACCATTCTGCCTGCCTGCCTGACCACCCCTAACCCCTCTGCCTGCCTACCTGATCACCCCTAACTGCTTGCCTGCCTGTCTGATTGCCCCTAACCACCTCTGCCTCAGCCCCCACCAGCCATGGCGGCTGCCTCTTCCTCAGCCCCTGCTGCCACATCTTTGTCTGGAAGGTCATCTGGAAGGACGTCCGGAATGATGTCCAGAAGGTCGTTTGGCTGCCCGGTCTAATTAGCATATTACGCTTTTATTATTATAGATGAGTCTGTAGTTTGGCTATTTTCTATTGACATCTTTTTTTTCCCTTATGGTATATTTTATTTATTCACTCATTTATTTGCTTACCACAAAGTTGCAAAAATTTTCCCTTATGTCTTTAAAAAGATTTTTTTTAAATTCTTTATTGTTTAAAGTATTACATATGTCTCCTTTTCCCCCCATTGACCTCTCCATGGTCTCTCCCATCCCCCAGCACATGCCCTCACCCACCTATCTATGTCCATGGGTTATGCTTATATACATGCATACAAGCCCTTTGGTTGATATTTTACTCCCATTCCAACCCTCCCCTGCCTTCCCTCTGAGGTTTGCCAGACTGTTCAATGTTTCTTTGTCTCTGGATCTATTTTTGTTCATCAGTTTACATTGTTCATTATATTCCACAAATGAGTGAGATCATGTGATATTTATCTTTCTCTGACTGGTTTATTTCACTTAGCATAATGCTCTCTAGGTCCATCCATGCTGTTGCAAATGGTAAGAGTTCTTTCTTTTTTACATCAGCGTAGTATTCCATTGTGTGAATGTACCACATCTATTGACATCTTTTGATGAAAAGAAGATTCTAAATTTCTTTTTTTTTTTAATTTCTAAAAGTTCAATTTATCCATTTTTTAAAAATTAGTAATTTCTGGGTACTGTCAAGGAAAATTTTGTCTACCACACCATGGTTAAGAGATTCTCTTATGTTTACTTCTATAGATTTACAATTTAAGATTTATGTTTCACTCTTTATTCCATCCAAAATTAGTTTTTTTGTATGGTCTGTGTATAGGATCTGTGTGTCATTGTTTTCATGTAGATGTCCAGTTATTCTGGCAGCATTTGTGAAGAGACTTTTCTTTATCCATGGAATTGCTTTCTCATCTTTTTATTTTTTCAAGAAAAATGATTTTAAATATAATAATGTTACATGCAATAAACATTAATATTTCAAGAAAAAAATTAAATATAATAATAATATCAAAACTGTACTAACATCCTATCTAATAAAGAATAAATATGCTTATTGACCCTCATGCCATCACAAAGATGGCAGCGCCCACAGCCAATAAGGAGGGAATATGCTAATTGACTGCCATGCCCTCAAAGATGGCAGCGCCCACAACCACAAGATGGCAGCACCCAGTCCCCTCAGCCCACTGGCATGCCTGCCTCCCGAGTCTCCCAGTCCCCTCAGCCCCCAGCTGCCCAGGGCTGGCCCGAGGTGCAATCAAGCCTCAGATGTCGGATGCCCAGCCACCCATAACTGGCCTGAGATGCAGGCAAGCCTAGGATGGTGGCTGCCCAGCTGCCCAGGGCCACCCAAGGCTCAGGTAACCAGGGCCGGCTGAGGCTTGCACTGCTAGCAGTGGCAGCAGCAGAGGTGTGATGGGGTGTTGCCTTCCCTTGATTGTCAGGTAGCCTCCCACCCTTGAGGGCTCCCAGACTCTGAGAGGGGGCAGGCTGGGCTGAGGTGCCCCCCCTCCTGTGCATGAATTTTCATGCACTGGGCCTCTAGTAATACAACATCACAAAAGTTGTAGAAAATATTAAAAATCTGCAAATAACAGGATTACTTCTATTATATTCTAAAGTATTTTTTCCTCTGGCTCTATTTTTGTTCATTGGTTTATGTTGTTCATTATATTCCACAAATGAGTGAGGTCATGTGATATTTATCTTTTTCCAACTGACTTATTTTGCTTAGCATAATGCTCTCCAGGTTGTTCCATGCTGTTGCAAATGGTAAGAGTTCCTTCCTTTTTAAAGCAGTGTAGGATTCCATTGTGTAGATGTACCAAAGTATTTTAATCCACTCACCTGCTGATGGGCACTTAGGCTGTTTCCAAGTCTTAGCTATTGGAATTGTGCTGCTATGCACATAGGGGTGCATATATCCTTTCTGATTGGTGTTACTAGTTTCTTGGGATATATTCCTAGAAGTGGTATTACTGGGTCAAATGGGAGTTCCATTTTTAGTTTTTTGAGAAAACTCCATACTGTTTTCCACAGTGGCTGCACCAGTCTGCATGACCACCAGCAGTGCAATAGGATTCCTCTTTCTCTGCGTCCTCACCAGCACTTGTCGTTTGTTGATTTGTTGATGATAGGCTTCAGCATCTTTTTAAAGTAGCAATAAACTGTATAAGTGTAGCTCTAAAGTGATCATTATTCTCTTCCATTGATCTATTTGTCTGTAACTTACTACCAGACTCTCTTGATAGCTATCTCTATATATAAAAGCCTAAGTTACCATTGCAACTGAACGGACTACCAAACAGACTGTTTGGAGTGACCAGGCTGGCAGGGGGGGGGGGTCAGTGAGGGGTGACCAAAGGACCAAGTAGCAGGCTGCATGGGGTGACCAGGCCGTGGGGGGGGGGGACAGTGAGGGGCAATCAGGCCAGCAGAGGGGGGCAGTGAGGGTGACAAGACTGGCGGGGGGGGGCAGTTGGGGGAGACCAGGCTGGGATGGGGAGCAGTTTGGGGTGACCAGGCCAGCGAGGGGGCAGTTAGGGGCAACCAGGCCAGTGGGGGGCATTTGGGGGTGACCAGGTTGGCAGGAGTGCAGTAAGGGGCAACCAGGCCGGCAGGGGGGGAAGTTAGGGGTGACCAGGCCAGTGGGGGGCAGTTGGGGGTACCTAGGCTAGCAGGGGGGCAGTAAGGGGAGACCAGGCCTGCAAGGGGGGAAGTTAGGGACAACCAGGCCTGTGGGAGGGGGGCAGTTGGGGTCGTCTAGGCCAGCAGGGGGGGCAGTTAGGGGTGACCAGGCCAGCAGGGGGGGCAGTTAGTGGTGATCAGGCAGGCAGGCAGGTGAGCAGTTAGGAGCCAGTGGTCCCGTATTGTGAGAGAGATGTCTGACTGCTGGTTTAGGCCTGATCCTGGGGATTGGGCCTAAACTGGCAGTCGGACATCCCCCAAGGGGTCCCAGATTGGAGAGTGTGCAGGCTGGGCTGAGGGGACCCCCCCCCCCATGCACCAATTTCGTGCACTGGGTCTCTAGTACATTTATAATAAGCCCTGATACCAGATAGTGTTAAGTCCTCCAAATTCATCTTACCCCTTTTCAAGATTATTTTGGCTATTTTGGGTCCTTTGCTTTTCCACATATATTTTAGAATTAGCTTCTCCATTTTGGAAAAAAAAAAATCTGCTGGTATTTTAACTGAGATTACATTGAAACAACAGATCAATTTGGGAGAAGTGATGTATTTATACTATTGAATGTTCTGGTCCATAAACATGGTATATACATTAGTTATTTTGGTCTCCTTTAGTTCCTCTCAGCAATGTTTTGTAGGCTTTAGTGTAGAGTTCTTACCCATACTTAAATGAGCTTATTGTTTAGTATTTTATCTTATTGATCTTATTATAAACTAGTGGCCCTGTGCACGAATCCGTGCGCCAGTAGCTCTCTGTGGGGCCTGGCCACTCCGCGTTGGCTGCCCAGAGGCTCTCCGCGGCCCAGAGGCCCATCTGCGGCAAGGCATGGAACGCTTACCTCGTCACCGGGGCAAGGACATAAGCATTCCACGCCCTGGCCTGGCCAGAGGTCCATCTGCAGCTGGGAAATGCAAACGACTTCCCTCCCTGTTCTCAGGAACTCTGATAGAGGGCTTCCTTCCTTTTTCTCGGCTGGCTTTCACCCCTGTGCTTCCACCACCAGCCCCTCCTGTCACACTATCCTCCACCCCCTCCACCCTCTGGCAGCCCAGACTTGACCTTGCCTCGGAGTCAGGGGCCACTCAACTCTGCTCAGCTCACTGGTTCTTTCTCTTCTTATGTAAGCATTCTGCACCCCAGCCTGGCCAGAGGCCCATCTGCAGCCAGGCACAGAACGCTTTCCTCATCCCCACGGTGACAAGCATGCATTCCACCAGGCTGCTCATGCTGCCCGCTTTCAGCAGCCACCCCCCTAGGACTGGGGGACTCTGGCAGGGCTGAGAGAACTGGGTGCCACCATCTTGTGGCTATGAGAGCCGCCATCTTTGTGATGGAGTGATGGTTAATTTGCATATTACCCTTTTATTAGATAGGATGTTATTATTTTTTATTTCATTTTAAATTATAGCTATTGTATAAATATAATTGCTTGTATTATGTAAACTTGCCAAATCTACCTATTAGGGCCAGTAGTCTTTTTGTAAATTTCTTGGCATATTCTACATGTCAAATTGTGTCACCTGCAAATAAAGGCAGTTTAGTTTCTTAGTTTCTTCCTTTTATATATTTTTGTTTTACCTTGACTTATTTAAATGGCTAAGGCCTCCAGTAAAATGTTGACTAAAAGTGATGAAAGCAGACTTCCAGTCCTTGTTCCCATTTTTTAGAAAAAAAGTGTTTAATTTTTGACTTTAAGTTTGGTGTTAGCTGTATGTTTTTATATATGTCTTTTGTTATATTTAAGTTTCTTTTCTATGAAGTTTCTGAACAGTTTTTCCTATAAATGTGTGTTGAATTTTGTCAAATGCTTTTTCTATATCTACTAAAATGATTTTATGTTTTTTCACTTTTATTCTATTAAACTGCTGAATTACATTAATTGATTTTCTTCTGTTATCTCAACCTTCAAATCCTGAGATAAATCCTATTTGGTCATAATGTCTTATTCTTTTAATATATTGTTATTTCAATTTAGGGGTATTTTGTTAAAAATATCATACCTATATGCACAAAATTTAGTTTGTGTTTTCCTTCTAATATCTTTGTCTGGTTGGTAGCAGGACAATCTTCCCTCATAAAATGAGTTAAGAAGTGTCAGTTTATTTTATGAATAAATTTATATAATATTAATATTATTTCTTATTTAAATATTTAATATAATTCACAAATAAAGCTATGTGGAAATAATTAAAATGACCAATTCAGTTTATTTATGAGACATAGAGCTATTTTAATTTTTTAAAAAGCTTATGTCAATTTTGATAATTTGTATCATTCAAGTAAATTTTTATTTCATCAAATTCTCAAATCTGTTGTCATTAAGTTGTTTACAATGTGCCCTAACATGTTTGTAATGTCTGTAGGATGTGAACGAATGTTTCTGTTTCTTGTTTGTTATTTATAGTTTGTGTTTTCTTCTCTTTCCTTTTCCAGTCTACCTAGAGTTTATCAATTTTACTGGCCTTTTTGTAAAAACACTTTTGATTTTATTTACTTTATTTTCTGTCCCTTTTCTGTCTTATTGATTTCTGCTCTGTCTTTACAATTTTTTTTCCACTTGTTTGAATTTTAACTTACTCTTCCTTTTTAGCTCTTTCAAAAATAAATTTAGATCATTGCTTTTAGAACTTTGTTATTTTCTAAAATTAGAATTTAAAGCTATCAGTTTCTCTCTTGATCCTGCCTTAGAGGTACTTGACAAGTTTTGATGTGCTATATTTTTGTTACCATATATTTCAAAATGATTTTTTCCCATAATTTCATTTTAACCAATGGCTGTCTCATCATGATTAGATTCAGGTTATCCATTTTTGGCAAGAAAAATCTACTGACAATGTTGTAAACTTTCCATTGCATCATATCATGCTCACATATAATCAGTTCATTTTATTTCATATGATGCTAAGTTTGATTACTTGTTAAATATTGTTTATACCAGATTCCTTTAGTGTAAAGTATTTTTTCCCCCTTTGTAATCAATATGTAATCGGTGGGCTGATATTCTGAGACCATGTGAATGTTCTGTTATTCAATATCTTTTCACTCAATGGTTTTAGTAACCATTAATTACCATAATCCAAAATTAATTTATTACACTGTGGGTTGCAAAAATGATAATTTTTCTAACTTTATCATTCCTTCTACATTTATTATCTAAAATTTTTTGTAATAAATAGTCTCACATTTTTATCTTAGAAACATTTTTGAAAACTAACTAAATGATAAACTCTGAAAAATAAAATAATTAATAAGTATTATACAGTTTTTAATGTCACTGATACAGCATGACTCCCAGCATGACTTTAGTGATTTAAATTGAGCTCCATGATCAGGCACACAGATTTATAACAGTTATACAGAACATTACTTCATCCAGAAAGTTTCCTCATGTTTCTTCCCAATGAATTCCATTCCTATCCCCAGGGACAACCACTGTTTTGGTTTTGCTCACCACAAATTAGTTTTCCTATAGTAAAATTTCAAATAAATGGAATCATACAGTATGTAATCTCTTGTGTAAATCTTATTTCACTAGTCAACCTGTTTTTAAGATTTATTCACATTGTTGCATGTATTAAAAGCCCTGTGTCATTGTTGAGTAATATGTATTCCTTTGTATCTCTTTTCCATTTGTTCATCAATTTTTCTATTGATCAACACCTTGGCTCTTTCCATTTTTTTCCCCCATTAAGAATAAAGCTTCTATAAACATTAAGGTGGACACACTCTAGGTTGTTCTCTCATAATCCTCACTACCTGGTGTTCCTATGCCTGTATAATCCCCTTCCCTTCAGTGCAGGAAAAAATACCTGTGACTTGATTCTAAACAACAAAATATAGAAAAAATGATGGTATGTCACTCCCATGACTTGGTTATATAAATCTCTGTCTTGCTAGTTATCTCTTTCTAGAGATTCTCTCTCCCTACCCAGCTTGGAAGAAAGAAGCAGTCATGTTGAGAAGAACACATGGCAAGGAGATAAAGGCAAACCTGCAGCAAACAGCCGGAAGCTGGAGCCCTCAGCTCCATAACCACATGGAAATGAATTCTTCTAACAATCTAAGTGAGATTTGAAACGTATTTGTCCTCAATGGAGTTTGTATCCCAGCTGACATGTTGATTACACTCTGGTAAAACATTAAGCAGAAGGCCAGTTAAGATGTGCTTGGGTTCCTGACTCACAAAAACTGTTCGGTAATAATTGTGTTGCTTTAAGCAACTAAGTTTGTAGTAACTAGTTATGAAATAATAGATACCTAGTACAACCACTCTTGTACTAGTCAAGTTGTGAACATAAGTTTTCATTTCTCTTGGTTTAATGTTTAGGATTAGAATTGGTGGTTTTTCAGGAAGTTGTATGTTTAGTTTTATAAGAAATTCTAGATTTTTCTCCATAATAGTTTTTAACATTTTTATTAATAATGTATGAGACGTCCAATGACTTTATATCCTTGGTAACATTTAGTGTTGTCAGTCTGTTTAATTTTATCAAAACTGTTAAGTGCATAATAGTATCTCATTATGATTTTAGTTTGCATTTCCTGGATGAATGGTGTTGAGTCATTCATATACTTATCAACCATTTGAGTATCTTTTATTGCAAAGTGTCTGTTCAACTTATTCAATTTTTAACTTATTTGATGGTCTTTTTAATAATGATCTGTATGTATTTTTAAAATATATCCTGAACACCAGTCTTTTATCTTTACTTTGTTTTGCAATTATATCCTTCCAGTCCGCAGCTTGCCTATTCTTTTTTTGTTAATTTATATTTTAATAAGAAATTTAAAATTTTGATGGTATAAAAATAATTATTTTCTTTTATAATTTTTATTTTCTGTAATCTAAGAAACTTTTTACTTTTTCCAATCCATAAAGGTATTTTACTATTTTTTATTCTATTCCTTATTGTTTTAGGTCTTATGTTTATGCTTATGACTTTTGTTACTTACTTCTGGGTTTTCTATTTTGTTCCGTTGGTCTATTTGTCAATTCTTATACCAATGCAATGGTTTCTTAATCACTGTAGCATATATTAAAGTCATGTTATGTAAGCTATCCAGATTCATTTTTTTTCAAAATTTGTTACACACTCTAGGTTCATTATATTTCCATATTAATTTTAGAATCAGCTTATAAATTTCTACAAAAACAATCCTGCTAGGTTATTATTGGTATTGCTTTAAATCTATAAATTTATAGGGAGAATAGTCATCTTAACAACTGATTCTTTCAATTTTTATTTATTTGGATCTTTTTTATTTTTTATTTTTTTATTTGAATCTTTTAAAATTTCTTCACAATGCTTCGTAGTTTTCAGGTTAGGGGTCTTACTTATCTCTTAAGTTTATTCCTATCCCTTTAATTTTTTGTAACTATTGTCCAAGCATTTAAAATGTTTTCATCTTCTAATTATTTGCTGCTTGTATAAGTACAGCAGTTTAGAGCTATTTATGTTAGATTCATGACTTTACCTTTGCTACCTGGAAAAGTAAACTAAACCCATTTCTAGTGAAAATGAAAGACTTTCAAACACACATGAAAATCTACTTGATCTCCAGATGTTTTTCTCAAATCACCACAACTCCCTTCCCCACAGCTTGATGGCAGCTGATGTTATCAACACCTATATAATTCTATATCACTTAGTGTCAAACAAAAGTATCTTAGCTGTCCTTAGGAAATATCAAAACACTAAAATTGAATGGGGCAACCTAGATTCTCTGTCACCTGCAAGATTATGTGATCATAGTATTCAAACCCACAGATTCTGAATCAAAACCAGATGTGTATATGTGTCTGTGTTTAGAAAGTTGCACTTATGCTTGTTAGTGAAAATAAGATGATTTTTGTTTTATAGATGACTAAATGGCCAAAGTGACAATAATATGCTGCTGCAACAATGAAATCAAAATGGGAAACAGATGGACCTTGGACTAATTAGCACTTGACTAATCACAGAAAGAAAGCCAGAGGAGGAGATAAGGTTATTAAACCTTTTTATTCTTTTTGTATCTAAACTCTATTTTTTTTCACAAGAAATCTTATACAGAGCCTAAATATAAAACAACTAGAAAAAAAAAAAACAGGGTTGCTCTGGTTTAAGTGGATATTGAGGTTTTAGATCTCATGCATTCTTGTAGGACCTTTTTGTTTATACTGGGCTTCAGAGGAAAAGTTAAGAAAACACAAATAGTTTCAAATACCATATTTTAAAAAAGTAAGGACCTTTTAATCTGGGTCCTTAGGTCTGCTCTAGCTTTTTATAAAAATTTCTGTGTCTTGTCAAAACCGGTTTGGCTCAGTGGATAGAGCGTCGGCCTGCAGACTGAAAGGTCCCAGGTTTGATTCCGGTCAAGGGCATGGACCTTGGTTGCGGGCACATCCCCAGTAGGGGGTGTGCAAGAGGCAGCTGATCAATGATTCTCTCTCATCGATGTTTCTAACTCTCTATCCCTCTCTCTTCCTCTCTGTAAAAAATCAAAAAAAAAAAAATTTCTGTGTCTGAGCAAGTCAGTTAACCTTCTCTTGGTATTAGTTTCTCACCTGTTAATTGAGGGACAGGATACCTCTTGTAATTACCATGGAGTTATTATAGGAATAACATCAGATGATACATATCAAAAGGCCTTTAGAAACTGTAAAGAATTTTCTAAACAGAAAATCATATTATCATTATTATGAAAGATGTTTCATTAATGCAGGAACATTTTAGTGATAAAACAATATAGCTCATAAAAGAAAATAAACTACGTATGTTTTAAAGAAGCTGACATCTTATCAGTAGTCTTACTCTTGTTGGGTTTTATCATGTGTCTTACTATCTGTGGAAGGTAAATGATATCTGTGTGGTAAGCTGAAACAGACCAACTACAAAGGAGGGGGTCAAAATTGTTGTAAATATACAAGGTACCTGGCTCTCAAAACAATGTGGCATAACAATGGCAACGAGAAGCAGGAGGTAAGGTGGATCATTTTGAAACATGGCCAATGGATCTCAACTGGCAGTTTCCAACAGCCACAAACCCTATAAAACACCGACCATAGCTTATGACTGAAGGATAGTTTTCTCTTACAATTCCTCTGAAGAAGCTTCTACTCACATGCCCATTTTATAGGTATAAATTCTGAATATTGCATCTCTGAATATGGATGCAGATGGTATCAGCATTATAACCCAACCATAAGTATTTGTGTTGGAAGTAACCAAAGTCAAGCATAAACAGCCCTTCCAATGACTTTTTATTAAGAGATATGAATAGCTGCAATGGTCTGACATATAGTTTGTTTTTTAATTCATAAGTATCTGAAACTTGAGGTTATCTTCTTCTGCTCCTAGGTCAACTAAACACTTGAAAAGAAATAGAAAAGAGAAATGCCAGCTTCTCTGAGAAGAAGGCAATTATTTTGTCTCCTGAGTTTCTATTTATAACACATACATAGCAAATATAATTTAAGATCACATCATAAATACTTCACAAGAAATATTTACCAATTCCCAGAACTTGAAGTCACCTCTTCAGACAACAGACCATTCTGAGATATGCCATCACCTTTACCTGGGAGATAGCTATCATAGCATATTTATTCTGGTGCACCTTATTTTAGCAGAAAATATCTCTAAATAATATTGCAGTACCCTCTGAATTATATAGAAATAAAGATGTCCAGCTTCATTATTATTCTTTTTATTGTTCTGCCATCTAAACATTTCCTAGTCTAATACCTGGTGCTCAGGGGGTGTGAGGAGCCTGCTGATTTGATGCAGTGCTTCTGCATTGGTTTTGAAAAGAAAATAAGGCACCAAGTCCAATATCTTGAATAAAGTTCCTGAAAAATCTAGTGTTTTTTGGTTGTTGTTATTCTATATTACCATGTAGTCCTTTTTGTCTCTGTATAAGCAAATATTAATGATGCACATTTTATAAAACATAGAAGGCATTTTATATATATATATATATATAGCCTCTATCCTGTATAAAAATGTCTCAATTTTCTGTGAAATCTATGCTTCTAAGAAAGTCAGGGCCTAGCAGTGGGGCAATATGGGTAATGATAGGTAAGAAAACCAGAACATTAGACATAGCTCAATTAAACAATGGTACTTGGAATTTAAGATATCTATTCTAATTATTCTTGTTAAAGAACAAAAATTCAAGTGAGTACATTTGAGGATATAATTAGTTTTATTAAATGATTCATGAATTGGGCAGCATTCCATGTAGCAAATATAAGGGATCTCAAGAAATTATATAAAATGCAAGGTTTTTTATAGGCAGGATGGTGGGAGAGGAAATTAAAAGAGTGGATTATTTCAGGCAAGGTCACCTTCCCTTAGGAAAAGCCGGGGTTCTTATCAAGAACATAACCTCACTAATGTTGATCAGTCATTGCGGGCTAATTGGTTTAAAATTCCATTTCTGAGAGAGTCTGAGTCTACAGATTAGTTAAGTAGTTACTAAGTCTTGGTGGGGCTTACCACAAGTGACTCCATTGTGGCTCTGTTGTTTCTTTTTAACCCTCTCTAGGTCATGATCATCAGTGCAAGCTTCTGATATTTGGGAGAGCAGAGGGTTTAACAAGTATTGTATTTAAAGAGGAAAATATAAACGAACTAATGAAAGACTCAGCTCCAAATATAATACCTTGAATATTGTAATCACTCAGAAGGATTTGCTGAATCACTGAAATTACCCAACTTCATTCAATTTAACTTTCTCCTCTTGGTTCACTTGTAAAATAATGTTAAACTTTTAGGAAAGAACCACGGAAGAATCCTATCTAATAAAAGAGTAATATGCAAATTGACTGTCACTCCAACACACAAGATGGCTGCCCCCATGTGGTCAAAGATGGCTGCCCCCATGTGGACACACAATGGCTGCCAAAAGATGGCCAGCAAGGGAGGGCAGTTGGGAGGGACCAGGCCTACAAGGGAGGGCAGTTGGGGGAAATCAGGCCTGCAAGGGAGGGCAGTTGTGGGTGATCAGGCCAGCAGGGGAGGGCAGTTGGGAGGGACCAGGCCAGCAGGGGAGGGCAGTTGGGAGGGACCAGGCCTGCAAGGGAGGGCAGTTAGGGGTGACCAGGCCTGCAGGGGGGGGAAGTTGGGGGTGACCGGGCCTGCAGGGAAGGGCAGTTGGGGGGGGGGGACCCAGGCCTGCAGGGGAGGGCAGTTAGGGGCAATCAGGCTGGCAGGGGAGCAGTTAGGCATCATTCAGGCTGGCAGGGGAGTGATTAGGGGGTGATCAGGCTGGCAGACAAAAGCAGTTAGGGGCAATCAGGAAGGCAGTTAGGCGAGCAGTTGGGAGGCAGCAGTCCTGGATTGTGAGAGGGATGTCCGACTGCCCGTTTAGGCCTGATCCTAGGGATCAGGCCTAAACGGGCAGTCGGACATCCCTCAAGGGGTCCCAGATTGGAGAGGGTGCAGGCTGGGCTGAGGGACATGCACAAATTTCATGCACTGGGCCTCTAGTATTATTATAAGCTTAGTGTAGGGATATATTTAAGCAGATGCAACAAAATAATAAGAAAAGATAAGATCAATATATTAGACTCCATTAAAAATGAGAACTTTTGTTAATTGTAAAGAGTGAAATAGAAAGCCTGAAATTGAGATAATGCAAAATGATTAATATGTAGAATAAAATTTTTAGCAATTACTAAAAGTCAACAAGTAAAAACCACAACACAAAAGCTAAAATGGGAAAAGTTATTATAAAATTTTTGAAAAAGATAAAACAAATATGGAGAATAAAAACATGAAAAAATGTTTGTTTTATTACTAATCAGAGAAATACAAATTAAAAATGCCATTAGCCCTGGCCAGTGTGGCTCAGATGGTTGAGCACTGTCCCATGCACATAGAGGCCACCAATTCAATTCCCTGGTCAGGGCACATTCCCCAGGTTACAGGTTTGATCCCCAGCAGGGGGCATGCAGGAGGCAGCCAATCCATGGTTCTCTCTCATCGATGTTTCTCTCTCCATTTCTTTCTCTCTAAAATCAATAAAAACATATTTTTTAAAATTCCATTAAATAGCACTTTACACATCTAAAAAAATTAGGATCATTAATACTAAATGTTGGCAAGAATAAAGATTGATGGAAATATTTAGAAACTGCTGAGGAAAGAGTAAATTGACACACAATTTGGAAAACAATTTGGCATTATCTTGTAAAGTTAAACAGTTTTATACACTATGACCCAGGAATTTCAAATTAGGAGTAGATTTTAGAGGAACTCTTGTACATGTTTTCTAGGATAATTGTAAAAATTATTTATAACATTGTTCATCCATTGCTAAAAGAATGGATATATAAATGGATACATAAATTGTGATATATTGAAAAAATAGACTATCATAGAGCATTAAAAACAACCAATTACAACTCACACCCAAAAATTGGATAAACCTTAGAAAAATAGTAAAAACTTAAGTTGCTACAGACTTTATACAGTATGATTTCATTTTTATGAAGATAAAAAGCAGGCAAAACAAAAAAAATTGTCTTGTTTAAGAATACATAAATAAGGGATAAAACTATTTTCAAAAAAGTGAGTAATAAACATGAAATTGAAAATGGAGTTATTACTTTTAGAGAAAGTCAGGGGTTTAAGGAAGAAGTACACAGGTAGAGTCAATGGCTTTTGTAACTTGCAACAATGAGATTGAGTGGTGGGCTCTCAGGTGTTTATTTTATTACTAGAAGCCCGGTGCACGAAATTCGTGCACGGAGGGGAGTTGTCCCTCAGCCCAGCCTGTACCCTCTCCAATCTGGGACCCCTCAAGGGATGTCCGACTGCCCGTTTAAACGGGCAGTCGGACATCCCTCTCACAATCCAGGACTGCTGGCTCCCAACTGCTTGCCTGCCTGCCTTCCTGATTTCCCTAACTGCTTCTGCCTGCCAGCCTGATCACCCCCTAACCACTCTGCTGCCAGCCTGTTTGCCCCCAACTTCCCTGCTCTGCCGGCCTGGTTACCCCTCTCCTGCAGGGTTGATCACCTCCAACTGCCCTCCCTTGCAGGCCGGGTGCCTCCCAACTGCCCTTTCCTGCTGGCCATCTTGTGGTGGCCATCTTGTGTCCACATGGGGGCAGGATCTTTGACCACATGGGGGCAGCTATATTGTGTGTTGCAGTGATGATCAATCTGCATAGTACTCTTTTATTATATAGGATAGAGGCCTGGTACAGGGGTGGGGGCCAGCTGGTTTGCCCTGAAGGGTGTCCCGGATCAGGTGGGGGTTCCCTTGGGGCATGGGGTGGCCTGAGCGAGGGGCCTGTGGTGGTTTGCAGGCCGGCCACGCCCCCTGGCAATGCAAGCGGAGGCCCTGGTATCTGGAATTTATTTTCCTTCTACAATTGAAACTTTGTAGGCTGGAGTGGAGCCAAGCCTGGGTCTCCCTCCGAGGCCGGTAGCCATTTGTGTTGGGGTTATAATTGAAACTTCGTTGCCTTAAGCTGGTGGGCCCGGCCAGGGTGTGCGGAAAGCTTTGCTTCCCCTGTTGCCGGCGGCAACCCTGGCCTGCTCTCTCAAGCTCCATTCTGCTGCCATTTGTTTGAATTTGTTTACCTTCTATAATTGAAACTTTGTAGCTTGAGTGGAGGCTTAGGCCTGGCAAGGGCAGGCGGAAAGCTGGGCTTCCTCTGTTACCTAGGAAACCTTGCTCTCTGTGGGTGTAGCCATCTTGGTTTGGGTTAATTTGCATACTCACTCTGATTGGATGGTGGGCGTGGCTTGTGGGCATGTCGGAGGTATGGTCAATTTACATATTTGTCTATTAGATAGGATTATATGTTATGGTACACAATACATATTACATATATTCTTGTATGTGCATTAAATAATATATAGTATTCAGTTAAAATATTCAAAGAGCATCAGCCACTGTAATCAGGACCTACTCGCTATTTCATTGAATCTTTTATTCCTCTCCCCATCTCCTTTATATTAATCAGATCCAAAACTGCAGGTGCCCAGGGATTATCTCTGTTGGCTCTGAGTTTTAGCTTTCTTGAAATCTCATTATTAGATCAGTCCTATGGACTTTTCTTCTCCACTTCCAGATATCAACCTATTATCTAGTCTACTATCCCAGTTACTTACAGACAAATTTCTTGGATGATATTTTTCTTCCTGCCTAAAAGTCTTAGCACAATTTACTATAAAAACTCTATTTAGTCCCATGCCTAGCTATTGCAATCCTGCTTTTTCGTTTTGGTTCTCAAATATTTTCTCAGGTGGTATTGAGGCCTCTGTGCTTCTTAGATGCTATCTTATTCATCTGGATACACCTTCAAATTCAGCCTCTATTGCTGGAAGTGTTTCCCCAGGATTTACCCCAGCCATTGTTTGGGTTTTGCGTTTTTCCCATTGTCCTGCTTGCCTATACTACGGAGTAGAATTATGAGGTCTCTCACCCAAGTCTTGAATTAATATGAGAGGAATAAAGACAATAAAGAAAATTCTTGAGACTGTTATATATAGTAAAGACAATAATTGACATTCTTCTATTTCTGGAATTCCCAGATACATTTGCATAAATATAGCTTGATTATTGTGTATAACTAGTGTAATCCTTAGGAAAATATGACACAGATGTTGTCACATAGTAGGTTTCCCCTTCAGGGAATACATTCAGAGGATAAGCTTTAATTATTTATGGACAGAATTCAGCACGCAAAGTTGAGTATGCATCATGATGTGCTAAAATGTGAACACTGATAACCCTTGACATTTTTATCAAATAACAGCAAAAAAATTAATTCTACTTTCATAATTTATCATTCTCCTTCTCAAATAGAATATTAAAATGCCGATTTCGTGCTGTTTGAACTACTTTAGCCAAATTTGTGGAAGGTAAAAGTTGTGTGGGTTCAAAATCTTTTCTATTACAATGCATTGTTTTCACTTCCAAAGATTATTCTTATTAAGCATTTATTTTCACCAATCCCCCAAAAGCATTTTTAAGAACTTGAGTATTTAATAAGCTGTTCCAAGATCCCATCTTTTTCCTTTGGTTGCTTAATCAATATCTTCATTATTTTTTAGTACTCTGATTTTCACCTTCAAAAATCTGTTGATGGCAATTAACTCTGCTTTTCTTAGAAGTACATGTGCCCTTAATACTCCCAAGCAACATTTCCTCTCTAGAGAAGCTGCTTGAAACCAAAGTAAAGCATTTAAAATGTGTATCATCTGGTCTCCTTAACCTATTCCTTCTGTGTGACAGTTTTTTGCTTTTTCAAAATCTCTAAGCACTAAGTCAAGTACAAGAAAGAGAGGTGAGATTCATCTCTGCTTCACATTTCTCCAATCTTACTCAGCAGGTAAACCTTGGCTGTTATTAGAATCATGGATATGTCTAGGATTGGCGTTGGAAGGGAACTGAAAGGTCTTCTATTCCAACAACATACCTGACTTATTATTTATTATTCAGTCAATTAAGAATTCAGTGACAAGGGTACTGAGAAGAAGCACAACTCTATCCCTTTTCAACAAATAATCAAATTTGTAAGATGCATTCCTAGGTCTCTAGAAACCATGTCTCTAGCAGCCAGGAGAATCCTAATATATAAAAAGCCAGGGGCTGGCATGACTGAAACAACCAGATGGACGACCAAATAGCAGGCTGCGTGGGGTGACCAGGCCGGCAGGGGGTGTTAGTGAGGGATGACCAAATGACTGAATGGCAGCCTGCATGGGGCAACCAGGCCAGTGGGGGGGGGGGCAGTTGGGGGCAACAAGGCCAGTGAGGGGGGGCAGTTGAGGGCAACCAGGCTGGCAGGGGGGCAGTTGGGGGTGGCCAGGATGGCAGGGGCAGTTGGGGGCAACAAGGCTGGCAGGGGCCAGTGAGGGATGACCAGGCCAGCAGGGGGAGGGGGGACAGTTGGGGGCGACCAGGAAGGCAGGGGGAGCAGTTAGGCATGATCAGGCCAACAGGCAGAGGCAGTTAGGGGTGATCAGGCTGGCAAGGGGGCAGTTAGGGGCAATCAGGCAGGCAAGCAGGTGAGCAGTTAGGAGCCAGCAGTCCTGGATTGTGAGGGGGATGTCCGACTGCCAGTTTAGGCCCAATCCCCTGAGGGGTCCCGGATTGGAGAGGGTGCAGCTGGGCTGAGGGGACCCCCCGCCCCCATGCACAAATTTCATGCACTGGGCCTCTAGTAAGAATATAATTTCCTCCTGAAAATTAGAGGGAAAACTTTGTGTACTTATTTGCAATCAGAGAATACTTTCTTTTCCCTGACCAGAATAATGTGCGGCCTTTTCAGGAAGTACTACAAACTGTAGGTACATCTAAATTTAATTCAGGATTTGGTGTTTTTGTAGTCCACTAATCAAATATTTTCTATGATCTCTCATTACTTAACTTTTCCTCTGAGATAAACTCTGACTTTCATCTTTCTGTAGTCCTCTCTGTTTTCAACTTCCTGGCATTTTAAATCATCATCATGTTTTATTAAAACATATTCTTTAAAAAGTAGAATTATTTCAGGACTGCTTAATTTAAGGCTTTTTACCTCTGCCATCAGGCTACCAGATACAACAAATTCAATTAATCTGTCAAAACACAAAAGTTGTGAATGTACTGTGGATAATAATTCATTTAGGAAAAAAAGGAAAAGAATTAACATTTAATATGTGCCATAAAGCACATTAATAACATTTTCCAAAGTCTAATAGAGAAAAGTTGGATACATATTATCCATATGTATGCATTAAGGTGAGTTTTTAACAGATAAATGTTAAGACAGAGAACACCTTGATATATATCATCTTTTCATTAAAATGTGGCTTAAAGCAGAGCATGTGGGAAGTACATGCTGAGTGAGCATTTCAAATCTGCCTGGGCCAGTTTAGTCTATGGTTATGTCTATATAACATGAGCTAAAGAGTCAGAACCACTGAATAACTGCCAAATTGATTAGCCATTGGGTGGGCAGAAGGGAGAGAAAAAGAGACATCTTAATTAGTTAGGTTATTTAATTTTAGCCTCTGGACAATATGGTGCTAGATCACCCAATCCGGTGCATTCCATTGCTATTTTATTCTGCTTCACTAAGACAAGCATTGATTTAACTGTTTTTCTTTGAATTTCTGCTTCTTTGAATAGGTTGGTGATATCTGACAAGCAGATCTGCAGACCAGCACTGTATCTAAATGCCCAGCACCTGTGTAAGCTATTGCCTGTGAGTACTGGTATGAAAATTTCCTTTGTGTTCTTTACAATTTGTATTACGCTGTATATATGCCCCATGAGAGCCCAAAAGAGGCAAAGAATTGATCCACTAAGTATGGAAATCTGATCTGGTGCTAAAACAAAAAATTCTCCATCCAATTTTCATTTAAACATATAGAACCCTCTTAGGATTGATTAGCAATTTATTTACTTACTAGAGGCCCGGTTCACAAAATTCATGCACTTGGGGGGCGGGGGGGGGGGTCCCTCAGCCTGGCCTGCACCCTCTCGCAGTCCGGGACCCCTTGGGGATGTCTGCCTGCAATCTTAGGCCCGATTCCTGCTCCTTATCACCTGCCTGCTCACTGGTCCTTACCGCTCAGTTTACTGCTCCTTAGTGCTGCCACAGAGGTGGGAGAGCTCCTGCCACCACTGCTGCACTCACCAGCCATGAGCCTGGCTTCTGGCTGAGTGGCGCTCCCCTTGTGGGAGCACAATGACCACCAGGGGGTAGCTCCTGCATTGAGCCTCTGCCCCCTAGTGGTCAATGTGCATCATAGCAGTTGGTTGTTCTGGTCGTTCTGCTGTAATGGTTGCTTAGGCTTTTATTATATAGACTAGAGGCCTGGTGCAAAAAATTCATGCACAGAGGCGGGGTTCCTCAGCCCAGCCTGCACCCTCTCCAATCTGGGACCCCTCAGGGGATATTGCCCCCACCTTGACCCCCTGCTGGCCTGATCTCCCCTAACTGCCTCTGTCTTGGCCCCCAGTCTGGCCTCCCTCTGCAGGAGATGACCTGGAAGATCAGGGGAAGGCACCGCTCCCATTATCCCACTGCTGCAGCCACCGCTGGCCTGAGCCTCAGCCCTTTGCAGCCACCCATGGCTGCCTGAGCCTCAGCCCTCACAGCTGCTACAGCTTTGTATGGAAGGATGTCCGGAAGACGTCCACTCTAATTAGCATATTACCCTTTTATTAGTATAGATTTGGGGACCATTACAACCACACAGAGCTTAAAGAAAATACATGGCCCTGGCCACTTTGGCTTAATGGAGAGTGTATCCGCCTGTGGACTAATGGGTCCCAGGTTTGATTCTGGTCAGGGGCACATGCCTAGGTTGTGGACTCAATCCCCAGTAGGGGGCCTGTGGGAGGCAGCTGATCAGTGATTCTTATCATTGATGTTTTTATCTCTCTCCCTCTCCCTTTCTCTCTGAAATCAATAAAAAGAAATTAAAAAAAAAAAAAAAAAACACATGATCTTCACCTTGGGCTTTGTCATTTTACAATATCCTTTGTGCAGTATTTTAACTTCCCTCAACTTTCCTTTACCCACCCTTAAAATGCAATCTATTTTGGGGAAGATGATCAGGAAAGTGATTCTAGTGAGTAGAAGTTTTTTTTTAGAGAGGATGGGGTAGTGAAAATATTTAAAAATTGAGCATGGTGATGGATGTACCACTCTGAATTTACTTGAAAAAACCAGTTCATTGTACACTTAGGTGACATGTACAGTATATGAATTATATCTCAACAAAGCTGTTCTTTTATTTCCTTTTAAATAAAAAGCAGTCTTATAATCAATTGCATATGTTTTCAGAGGCCCCCCAGGATTTTCTTACTGCATCCCAAACCACGGCTGCGACTCCCAGTTGCCTCCAGTCCTGGTGGATCTGGATGGTGTGGTTTGCAAAGGAGAAGGTGGCAAGAGGCTTGTGGAATTTCTGCAACCCCATTCCCGTGGTCTCCTCATAGGGCACCAGGGCCATTTCCACTGTGCCAGCTCTCTGCTTCCTTTAACCTGTTGGGCAAAAGAATCCTGCATGCTCTGGCCAGAAAGTGCATTCTCTCTTAGGTGGCCCGAATGCTTTTTTTAAGGTTGTTTTATGGATTCAAAAGAATAAACAGAGATGTGGAAAGCTTTTGTCGACTTCCTTTTACATGGTTCTTGCAGTCTCGTGGGAAGTGAGATGTGGCTCTGAATTCATCCCAAAGGGTGTCTTTGGGCAAAAGCACCCAGAACAGCACAACTCCTGCAGGATGCCCTACACACTTCGCTGTCAGGACTCAGGGGGGCTTGAGGGTGAGTGAGGCAGTGGTGCCAGCATAAGACCCGGGAGAAGGTAGTGCTTTCTACACTGCCCAGGCCTGCATGGACTGCAGCTGCACCCGCCGAGGTGGGCAGGGTGTTTCTGCTGTTTTGTTTTGGTCTGGCCTCCACCTCATCAGCCATGGACCCTTGCCTACACTGAGACTGTGAACGGTTCGATGGTCCTACTTTTTGGTGGACGGTGGATGAACTCCCACCTCCTGGAGACTGGCAGTTAGACACTAGCAGCTTCCAAGTCGCTTGCGGGGAGAGCCTGGCCCTAGGTCCAGAACAGACTCCAGTGTCCTCAGCTAGGAGGTCTCCCCGGGCCAGGGGCCGCCCATGGTTTGAAGGCCGGCCACGCCCCCCCGATCATGGTGGGCGTCTCCTCTGGGGCACTGGCTGGCCTGGGCTAGGTCCACCAGTGGTTTGAAGGCTGGCCATGCCCCCCGATTGTGGCAGGGGTCTCCTCTGGGTTGCTGGCCTGCCTGGGCTAGGGCTGCCCATGGTTTGGAGGCCGGCCATGACCCCTGATCATGGCAGGGGTCTCTCCTGGGGCGCTGGCCGGCCTGGACTAGGGCCGCCCACGGTTTGAAGGCTGGCCACGCCCCCTCAGCTCCCTAGCCTGGCGTTAGGTTGAGCCTTTGGTCATTTTGGATGTTACGGACCCTGTGTTTTTATATATTAGGACTAGAGGCCTGATGCATGAAATTCGTGCAAGAGTAGGCCTTCCTTCCCCTGGATGCTGACAGTGGCTTCCCTCTGGCTGCTGGCAGGCACTCTGGACATGGGCTTCCCTCGCAGCTCCAGCTTCATCTGGAAGGTCGTCCGGAAGGACATCTGTTCTAATTAGTATATTACACTTTTATTATTATAGACTAGAGGCCCAGGCATGAAATTTGTATAGGGGTAGGGTCTCTAGCGGCTGCCGGCTGCTGGCTGCTGGGCAGGGTCTCCCTTCCCCCAGCTGCTTGCTGCTGCAGCCGGCGGGGGCAGGGCCACCAGGGGGAGCTGCTGAGGGCAGTTGGCTGGCCCCATCCCCTGGTCAAACTCCTGGTTGAACTCCCAGTCAAGGGGACAATTTGCATATTTGGCTTTTATTATATAGGATTCCTCCTCATTTATTCACTCATTCATTAAAATCATTTATTCAACATCTCCTCTGTGAGAGGCAGTGTAATAGGCATGGGGGAAACTAACATGAATAATGGTCATTTCTTCCCCAGAGGTGCTCTGCCTCACTTGTGGCTTTAGTACATGCCCAGTAAGCTAGATGCACAGGGTGGGGAGGCAGGGCCTTTCTCCACTAAACTAAGGACCTCCATGACTTGGATGTCATACTTCAGCTTGGCCATACTGGCTTTTCAATCTATTTTGTGGCAATAAGGAAACAGTGTGCAGGTGGAAGGGAAACACCTGTAAGGACAGAGGCTTTGCTTTTGATTAGCACGTGTTTGTGATTTTGAACCAAAGGACATGCTTCAAATGAGTAGTTTGAATAGAACACATCAGTGTTAAAGGACTTATCTCTTTTGTTTACATGTCAGCTGCAGTATCCTGATATGTCTCATTCACACCTATTTTTAAAAGTAGACATGTACTAGAAACACTGACTCTAAAAATGAAACCACCCTAGCCAGTTTTGCTCAGTGGATAGAGCGTTGGCCTGCAGACCACAAGGTCCTGGGTTTGATTCCAGTCAAGGGCATGTACCTCAGCTACAGAATCCTCCCTGGCCTAGGCGCTGGTCGGGGCTCATGCAGGAGGCAGCCAATTGATGGTTTTCTCTGTCTTTCCCTCTCTCTTCCACTCTCCAAAAATACCAATGGAAAAATATCCTCGGGTGAAGATTAACAACAACAACAACAACAACAACAGCAACAACAACAACAACCCCCAAATAAATAAATAAATAAAAATGAAACCAACAGAGATGATGTTGAAATACACAGACTCTAACCTGCCTCCTTTCTCTCATTCGAACCTATCAGCATTATTTATACTAATAAATGTATTTTACATTATCTGCAGGGAGAAATTGCTGGTAGGCACAGGAAGGAAAAACCTCCACCACTGTCTTCTGTTTCTTAAGGAAATAGTTAGGAACAGGGGAAATGATAGGAGCACTGTAAAGTGAGAAAGAACCAAAATGACAAATGCAAATTTCTCTCTAAATTTGGCAGGAGAGTGTTGGTGAAAAGGGTAATCTTGTAGCAGTTAAATTGTTGAGTCAAAAGTGCAAAACCTTTATGGACAGAAATCATCTAGACAAATCTATTTTGTCAGCAGGGAGGAAAAGCAGCAATTCAGATGTATTTTTCAGAAAGACTATAAATGTTTATCCTTATCCAAAAAAGGAGAACACATACATCTGTTTGTTTAAAACTTGACTTATGTATATTTTCTGTGTTTGCTGTGATATTTGTCTTTTGGTTTCGTGCCTAAAGATCCTATTAATTATTTGCCCAAGGAAATACGTTGACAACATGTTGTATAAAATAGGCAGGGTTTACTCTAGAAAATTAGAGAAGAAACTATGAATGCATTTGCTTGGGTATGCACTAAAATACATCTACATCTAAAATACATTTAAAATAACATGAAACTTATATATTGGCATTCATTAATAAGAACATATTGTTCAGCTTCCAAGGATAATTCTATTTCATGCACACAGATACATTCAACGCAGATGTCAAACTGCCTGCTCAGTAATTAGTGTTACCTGCAGCTTGAGTGAAATTCAAAATGGATATGCTAACTACATTCAGTGATTACAGTACATAGGAAATAAATATAGCACATCACAATGAATACGTATACACTTAAACTAAAAGTTTATACTTTCTGCTCACTGATTTATCAGTTAAAATATGGACATTTAAAATTTGTTCATGGTAATTTGGTGTATGTTTTGACCAATGACATATGCTCTTCAAGTGCTTCTTAATAATTTAGAGTTATTTTTAAATTGGGCCATGTCTTGCCCTGCAAAATGATAATGTTCTTGCTTATCATTCTGCTCAAGTTGAACTATTCTTTAGGTATGTATACTGCAAAAAATCATCCCTATTTTTCTCTGTATTTAAAGAAACAGTTTGTTGAATAGATGGATAATGTTATGATTCTCATAATTTAGAATGTATCATTTATGTGGTCAAGGTTCTCCAATTGAGTGTTTACCAGTACAGCAAACACTAGAGGGAAGCTCAGTGTAGAAATCAACCATGCAATTTTGTGATTTCACATTTGTTTCTGCTTACAGTCAAAAGCACAATATTGCTCAGAGCTTGTCTGTTGTAAGCTTAAACATCATATTGTCAATAGGTCTTATTTTTGAGACAATGCAAAGAAGATGGTTCCATGAGTAATTAAAACTAGGATCTGTCTAATTCGATGAAAGGAGAAACATATTCTAAATGTATTCAAATAGTCAGTTTTTGATTTCACTATGTAAAATTAAAATAATAAGGTCATCTGTTTAGTTACACCTTACTTCATTCAAACTGTATGAAACAAAATCCCGCTTTAGACAAACATTTTTTCTTCCATTTTACATATGAGAAAACTGATATTCTACTATAGCTAAGATTCAAGTCCATTGATATCTGACAGTAACTTGGTGTTATACTGCCCCATGGACATGTAAGTTAAATATTTCTAATAACCTGTATCACCTGGTGAATAACCCTATATAATAAAAGTATGATATGAAAATCCACTGAATAGCAGAATGAATGGTCAGCAGGGGGCAGGGCCAGAGAGCAGGCAGTGCCAGGCCAGCCAAGGCGAGTGCCAGTGGGCAGAGGGAAGGGACGGTGATTGGGGGGTGGCGGAGGAGGGGCGATGGGGGGAGGGCAGGGCCTGCTGCTCACCAGCTGGTTCTGTCCCCTGATCTGCCCTCCATATCACCTCCCACAGAGGGAGGCCAGACTGCGGCTTAGGACCACTCCCCTCGGGGAGCCAGCCTATGCCACCATCAGTCAGACATCCTCTGAGGGCTCCAGGACTGAGAGAGGGCACAGGCCAGTCTGAAGGAACCCCCCCGTCCCCCGAGTACATGAATTTTCCTGTACTGGCCCTCTAGTAGTAATAATAACAAATGATATTTACTTTGTATCTACTCTGAATCCAGCTCTATGCTAGATATATTACATGATGCTCAGGATAACTCTTAGAGGTGAGTACAATTATTATCCCTCTTTTATGAAACTTTGAAACAGATAAGTGAAACAAATTGTCTGAAGTTATAGAGCTAGTAAACTAGAGAAATCAGGATTTGAACCCAGGTAGTGTGATTCTTCTGCCCATGTACTTAACTCTAGATGAGGGTGCACAGGTAAAATTCAAGTCCTATTGAAAGCTACATTTCTACTATTGACTTTCATAGGATCTTGGAGTTGTAAAAGGTTAGGAAAAATAAAAGAAACCCACAGCTTTGCTATCCAAAGTTTTAGTCTCAATTGGGATGAATGATGAGCCAGCCAGAAATGTAATGGGAAGATTCTAGAAATAAAAGAGCAATAGATAAAAAATAAAAGCTCTCCACACACCTCTGGTTGAAAGGAAATTTACACATGTATAGTCCAGCAAAATGTTAATGCCAAGGGAGACTTGACAATTAATATTGAATTTGAATGTACTCCTCAACCTACATAGAGATTGATTAGCATTAGGTGGATGACTTTCAGGCTCAGAATGATGAAATAACAACTCTGTCCAAATCATTTGTTGATCACTAAGCTATGCAGATAAAGGAGTAACCCCTTGCAAGCTAGACTAAATTAAAAAAAAAAAAAATTGATCAGAGATATCAGTGACAACACTTAAGGAGACAGAGTCCACAGTTTGACTCCAAGCAGTTACTAAAACAAAGAAAACAGCTTGGGGCGGGGGGTTGGGGAGGAGGTGGGGGCAGGGATTTGCTATAACCCATACTCAGGAAAAAAATAGTCACTAGAAACTGATTCTGAGTGGGCCCAGATGTTGGATTTTGCAAACAAGGATTATAAAGCAACTATTTTAAAAAATTAAAGAAAATTTAGAAAAAAACATTTCAACAAAGAAATCTCAATGGAAAGACAGGAACTATGAAAAAATTCAAATGGGTATTCTAGCATACAATATAAAGAAAACCAAGATGAAAAAAATCCACTAAAGTACAGAGTGAAAAATATTGAAAAAAACATGAAAAAATTTAGAGAACTGTAGAATAACATGTCTGAAATTATGCATAATAAGACTTCTAGAAGGAGAGATGAGAGAAAATAAAGAAAATAATATTTAATTGAAAAATGGCCAACAATTTTCTGCATGACTTTTTTAAAAAAAGCAGTGTAATTTACTGTCCCAATGAACCCCAAGTAAAATAAACACCAAAGGAACTGTTACAGAAAACCGAAGAAGAACAAAGCAATACTTAGAGAGATGGAGTTACATTTATTACGCGCAGGTCAAGAGGAAAATGTCTCTCAAATTCTGGGCCGAAACATGCAGGAATTTTCCCCATTTATATGTTTTTACCTTCTTTGTCTCCCAAATATGGAGTGTTTCCGGCCCCTTTTGCAAGTTCTTAAAGAGCCCATATGTACTGGGGCCTTGAGACCTCAACCAGAGGCCTGGCCTGGTGCCAGCACTGATAACCTTGTCTGGGGAAGGTTTAATGGCCTCTCTGAAGTGGGAGTAGTCTTAGTAAGCAAGAATTTACAGAAGCCAAATAGCAGGGTTAAAATTTCAAACAGCAGTTTTTGTATAAGATGGATGCTTCATTCCCCACTGGTTTTATGTACATGAGTCAAATCATTGACTCTTAGTCATTGTAGTTACATTTACCTCTGAGCACTATAATCTTAATTGTCTGCCTAATAAAGTTAGTAGGCCTGCTTATAAGATAAGGGCCCAGAATGAGGGCCAGGAGTAATCTTTAGAGAGTCTGAAGAGTCCTGGACTCTCAATTTTTCCTGGGCTGTCTTAAGCCGGGTATGATGAAGCCATGTTGGGATTCCATTGACCTTGACTGCGGTGGAGGTGGTCCTTTCCAGGTAGGAGTCAGTCCTTGGATGGCAAATACCTTTACCCAAACAGAGTCACCAGGGTGGAAAGGATGAACCAGATCAGAAGTTGGTATAGGCGGAGCGTCTCAGATGTGCTTCTGGATTGCTTCCTGGGTAGACTGTAAAGCCTGTAAGAACTTGAATAAAGACTGGTTATGGATTTTAGCTTTTCTAGATTGGGTAGATCAGGGCCTGGAAGAGTCACTAGAATCTGTAGAGGCCCCACTGGTTTTAGGGCAGCCTCCTGGGCAGCTTCATCTGTGGCCCGGTTCCCTCTTGCTTCTGTGGAGACCCCTTACCTTGTAAATAGCACTATGTACGTGAGCCATTGTAAATGTGTATCTGCCATCAGCATAAATTGTTACTGATTTTCCTTTTGTCCACCAGAGAGCCTGAAACTGGGTGACTCGAGTGTTTGACATCCAGTGCTTTAGTGTCTTCCGGAGTAAAGCCTCGACCTCATGTGGGGCAGTTAGGATTAGTTACTGCCCTAGGGTTTGGCTACTACTGCCTGGAGGCAAGTATGTCACCCAAATGCAAAGGGGTCAAGTCTTTTGGACAAATAGGCTACCAGCCTTTTCTAGGGGTTGAGACTTTGGTGAGTACCTCTTTGCCTATGCCCCTTGTCTCACATACATAGAGGTGGAAAGACTTAGTTACATCTGGTAGCACTAGCTGGTCCATCGTCCTTGCTCTGCCCATGTCTGTCTAACTGCCTAATATATTACCTCAAGGATCCTGGCTAACTACCTTTGCCAGAATATCATGATTGAATCTTAGTGTGCCCCGTAGGGCTAGGAAGC
The DNA here is from genome assembly GCA_025583905.1 of Ia io. Classification (NCBI taxonomy): domain Eukaryota; kingdom Metazoa; phylum Chordata; class Mammalia; order Chiroptera; family Vespertilionidae; genus Ia; species Ia io. The sequence continues at coordinate 74,591,144 of JAJQQW010000001.1, forward strand.
CAAGCCATCCAGCTGCCATCCAGCCTGCCTGCAGTATCTGCTGAGTTAGGTGAATCCCTCACCTGCAGCGACTCCACCTGGGCCCACGCCCTAGGTTTTAAGGCCCATCTCAGTAGCCCTCCTACTTGTCGCGGCCTAGAGTGCGTGGGGTTTCTGCAGGGACACAGAGGCGTCCTTATTGCTCCCCTTCTACTCTGACCAACCGCCAGTGATGTTAGGGCATGGGCCTGATGTTCCAGCGCCAGCCATTTTCAGGGCTCCTAAGCAGGATACCAGGCTTTTCCTTGGCACTCTTATTGGCTTTAAGTCTTCAGAGTTCATACAGGGCTCTTTAAAACATGATACTCCAGTCAAAGTTTCCAGTCAATAAAACCACTATTAGAAACCGGTCTTATTGAATTTATGCAAAGAAATGTATTGCCATGATTTATTAAGCATTGCCAAATTTCAGAGGAATTATATAAGGAGAAAAATATACTGACCTACTTTAAGATCTTCTGATTTTCTTTGTCAGTCCTTTGTATGGATTCTTCAGAGTAATATAACTGTCTTCAAATTACAAGGAGGAATTCAAAATGTGTTTATATTCAAAGAGACAATTATAGCTGTCCATGTAGTAAGGTTCCCCCTACTTGACTTGTCCTTAAAATTTCATATGGTCTCTGGGAGGGGTGACATGCCCTCTGAGAAAGGAATAAGGGAGCTTTATTGCTTTACAGGGTCTCACATGTCACAGGACCTCACGGGGTCTGTAATTCCTGTAACAAAAGGCTGGTACTCACCACTTCCCTCTGTTCCAAACAGGCCTTCTCCAGTTCCTAAAGTTGAGGTTTTTGCCATACCTGACATGGGCATGGTCACACAGGCCTTCAAGACAGTATATAGGTTGCCAACTGTCTTTTAATAGAGACCAAAACGAGATGGGTATTTTCCTTGCCCATTTGGGCACCTGCCCTTTTGGCAACTGCATTCAAATCTGTAAGGTTAATGTAATATTATTAACACAATGAAGTACAATATTGGCACTGTGGCCACCTTAGGTAGCCAAATCTTCTGCTACCATATATGACACATGGTAGGGCTATACAAACATCTTAGGGAGGTGACTAAGGTCTATTCTTGACCTTCCTACATGAAGCAAAATTGTCCCTGTCTTTCTGGAGTCAAGTTCATGAAGTCGTAGGTATCATCTAAATCTATTATACAGTTTTCTGCAGGCCATTGTCAGGGCTGTGCATGGTGGCCAGTTCTTCTTTCTAGCCACAAATACAGCCTGTCTAATTTCCCTGAATTTTATTCTGGCACAGGAGAATGTTGTTTTGTTGTAAACAGGCAGCTTAACCCCTACATATCTGGGCTTGGACATCTGCCTAGAAAGCCGTAATTTATGAGTTTAACATGTGACCTTAGGTCCTTCCAACCCAACAGGGTCTCTGCCATATCTCAGTCAGACTCCTCCTCTCTTGGAGAATTTCAAAGTCCTGAAGGCTCCCTGGTCCAGGGAGAGTGCCTTTCCTTTGCTCTTTGACTTTTAAGCTGCCAGTCCAAAACAGCCAGAGTTGCAGTTAGAAACAGCTTTGCATATTGCAAAGCGCTTCTGTGGCAGTGGCTTGGGTATTAGGCCCCTTGTCTTCCCGCCAGCCCCCTTTGTGACAGAGCAGCGACCAGGCCTCTCCCAAGAAAGTGCACTGGCAGGGGATCTCAGCCCCTCCTCTTCCAGCAGCAACAGGTACTGAACCCTTTCAGTACATTTGCAAACAGGGAGTTTTCACTAGCTCTATCTGCTGCTTTCACAGATCCAGGGCCTGCTGCTCTATTCCTGGGGCTGCAGGAAGGCTAGTAGCAGTCAATGGCTTCTGGTTTAACTGCTGACACCCCCCCACACCTTTTCTGCATTAACCATTTACTCTGTCCTTAGCAGGGGAAATAAGGCAAGCAGTCTGAGATCCTGTATAACCAGGCTTTTTACACTTAAGGATACTTTTTTCTTTCTGTAACCGTTGTTTTCCCTCATAGATTTTTACTCTAAGCCCCTAGACTCCTAGAGGATCTTAAATCCTCCTCCTTTACCACTCTTGATTTCTCCAACTACCCCCTCCCCACCCCATCCCGTCCCCCAGTCCAGTTGCTTGTCTCCCTTTCCGATTGTGAGTCAGAGGAAGACAATTCCTACAGAGGGGAGAAATAGAAACAGTGGGAGTTTCAGAGAAAACTACAGACTACTGCTGTAGTAGTCCTTCCTTTTGAAGGCTGAGATCCGACCTGTGGAGAAAAATGACTCTTAGTCAGCCTGGAAAGATAGCGGATGAGGATAAGGGTGTGTAGGGAGATTTCTTGCGAACTGAAAGCCTGGATGGCCTCCTGAAAGAAAAGATCTTTAATCCAGTTACAGATGCTATTAGAATCAGGATGAGAGAGGAAGGGAAAGACTAGGTTATGTCCTCTATGAGGATCCTAATAAATAACTGAAAACAAGTCAAACAAAGCACATAACCACAAAGACAAGAGACCACACAAGACACATAACTAAGGTTAACTTGGTCCATAGATAGTTAATAATAACTTCAGCCTTAGTTCCACATTGGACTATGATGTCACAGGCAGGGACAGGGCCTGTAAATCTCTCTGCCCTGCGGAGCTGTAAGTCCTGCCCCTGGAAGTCTCCGACCACCAAAAGAGATAAGAAAGCCATTAATAAAAGTTCTTTGTTCTTTGAAATATCACAAATTTATACCTTTAAATTAACCTTAGGACTTTAAATTTTCAATTTAATATAGCAAATTCACAAATCAGAGCAAACTGAAACTCTTACTTATACAAAATTAGAGAGAAATTTTATTAGCTAAATGGGCTGATTCCTTCCCACCATGATAGAGAGCAAACATCTCTGAGAAAAATAACTCAGCAGCGCTGCTTAAGACATTTGCAGACCATCACAGCAGGTCTGCCCTATCTTTAAACAAATTAAACAATAGAAAGAGATAACAAATCCAGAGTCTCACATTTATATATAGCTAGTCCAAGTTTTTTACTTCTACCAGATATTTACCCAGAGTTTCCTGATTAATTTGCCTGAGGAAGCCCTATGGCCTCCAGGGAGGTGATCAAGCTCCCCCTTCCACTCACTCCGAGTTGGCTGAACTGACGGGGCCCCTACCCTACTGATTCTGTCGACAAGTCCAGAAGTGTCCGTCCACTCTCTCCAGATGCCAGCCGGGTCCTGGGCTGAGGTCTGGGAGTGCCAGAAGTTCCCCGGTTCAATTCTGCTAAATCAGCAGAGGCACCTCCTGGAGGCCTATCCGGCTCCCCCAGGCCCCAAACCTGGCCCATTCACCAGAGGCCAAAAAGCCAAGCACAGTTGTTCTCAGTCAAGGAAGCAATAACGTTACAGAAAACCGAAGAAGAACAAAGCAATACTTAGAGAGATGGAGTTACATTTATTATGCATGGGTCCAGAGGAAAATGTCTCTCAAATTCTGGGCCCCAACATGCAGGAATCCTCCCCATTTATATGTTTTTACCTTCTTTGTCTCCCAAATATGGAGTGTTTCTGGTCCCTTTTGTAAGTTCTTAAAGAGCCCGTATGTACTGGGGCCTTGAGACCTCAACTGGAGGCCTGGCCTGGCGCCAGCACTGATAACCTTGTCTGGGGAAGGTTTAATGGCCTCTCTGAAGTGGGAGTAGTCTTAGCAAGCAAGAATTTACAGAAGCCAAATAGCAGGGTTAAAATTTCAAACAGCAGTTTTTATATAAGATGGATGCTTCAGAACCACACCTACAAATCTCCATCAAACTGTTAAAAGATAAGAAACCATGAAAACAGTGAGAGAAAAACAACTTCTGATGCATAGTGAAACAACAAATTGAATGGCAGAAGACTTATTAGAACTAAAGAAGGCAAGATGGCAGTAAATGGCATATTTGAAGAGCTGGAAGAATAAAAACTATCAAATAAGAATTCTATATCCATAGAAATTATTCTGCTTAACTGAAGGTGAAATAAAGACATTCCAAATTAGAATGTAAATTGAGAAAATTAATTGCTAAAAGATCTACCCTACAAGAAATACTGAAGAGGAGTTTTGATGGAAGAATGCCCTGAAATCGAATGTAAAGTCAAGGGAGGTATTTTGTTTTGTTTTGTTTTGTTTTGTTTTGTTTTGTTTTGTTTGTAACTGAAGAACTACAGTAGTTTTGTGATTCTGATTGTGGTGTTCCAGTGGAGCAAGAAATAATTGATGATGCAGGATAGAGTGAAGCCCTTGAGTCAACAGAAGAAGAATGAAGATTGTTGGCCTTATATAGGAGTATGGGTAGTTCATAAAGAAAACAAAGAGAGAGTATATGGCACAGATGTAGGTTGTAGATGGTGGTGGTGTAATATGTGTTTTGATGCATTAGTTAAGAATATTCAATTCTGCTACAGAAGATGAAAACAAACAGGATCAATAAAGCTCATAAAAACTGTTCTTTGGAAGATAATTTTCCATGAGTGGCACTTGTTCTTGCATATCTTGAGAGCAATGGTTGTATATTATGTTTCAAGGGTGGTTGTATAGTATACTACATGGAAAGGGAGATAATGCTCTCTGTCCAGAACAAAAGGATGATTTTTTTTTCCTTTCCAATAAAATAAAGGTAATATGTTCCTCTGAGGTAAAGGACAGGTCTGCTTGCAGCACATTATAAAAAGTTCTGGTTCTCCAAACTTCTTATATTTTTGTATTATAATATTGTATTATAATTTCACTAGAGGCCCAGTGCACAAAATTCGTGAATGGGGGGGGGGTGTCCCTCATCCCAGCCTGCACCCTCTCGCAATCTGGGACCCCTTGGGTAAGGTCTCTAGAGCCTATCGGGGATTTCCTTCCCCCTGTTGCTGGCAGCTGGCTCTGCCGCCACCGCTGCCACTGTTTGTCATCTGTGGGGTGCTGCCCACCCTCCCCCTCACCAGTCTCCTCCTTCTGTGGGTGACAGATGTGGGATGCAATCTCTTGGCTGGCCTGGGCCTCCCTCTGAGGGGCGATCGCTGGCCAGCCCCGCACACCTGCCACAGTATCACTGGCCGGTGGCCTGGGCCTCCCTCTGTGGGGCAATCAATAGCGGGGCCCCCTCCATGATCAATCACCCAGCAGAGGGAGGCCCAGGCCACCTAGACAGGACTCCATAATTGTGGAGCACCCCCATTGATCACCCTGCTGACCTGTGGCCTGAGCCTCCTTCTTTGGGGTGATTGATCATGGAGCCGCCCCATTGATCGCCCCACAGAGGGTGGCCTGGGCATCCTTCTGCGGGCAATCGTGGGATGATGGCAGGCCCTCTGACCAATCGCATTGCACCTGCCTTGGCTGGCCTAGCGCCAGTGCATGTCATAGTGTGGTAGCCCAGAAGGTCGTCCGGATGGTCGTTCTGCTGTTAGGTCGATTTGCATATTACACTTTTATTATTATAGATTATTCGAGTTCTCTCTCTTGTAATGCAACCCACTAAGTATGCAGTCTTCACCTGGCTCTGGTTGCATTGCCCTGTTGGAATTGGAGTTCAGGCAACTGCTGTAAGAAAATGATGATACTCTAGCTATTGCACTGTTGCGGAAACAAAATCTTACTTATTTCTTCTTTATGTGTTTTTATGAATCTGCTTTTCATTGACTCTGCCTTCTCTCTGTCTCTCAGGGTTTTGTTTTTTTTGTAGTTAGTTTTATTTTTCAATTACAGTTTACATTCAATATTATTTTGTATTAATTTCAGGTATACAGAATAGTGGTTAAACCATCATAAACTTTATAAAGTGGTCCCTCCAATATTTCAGTACCCACCTGGCAATATAGTTACTACAGTATTATTGACTATGCTAGGGGCCCAGTGCACAAATTTGTGCACCTTGAAAGGAACTGTGTCTGTGGTGGACACAGGTCTGCGGTGGACACAGGGGCGGGTCTCAGTCCACCATCCACCCCCCACCTGGACCCTCCTGCCATGGCCTCTGGTCCCCTGTCTGCTGGCAGCCACACTCCCGCTGCCGCCACTCCCACGCACTGATGGTGCTGGCCCTGCTCGCACCAGCTGATGGCGCAGAGCGATTGGGGATGGCGCCAGCAGCAGGTGTGAGTGGCAGCTGTGGCCCAAATTGCCCCTCGGGAGCAAGGGGAAGTGGAGAAGCCCTGAGGGATGATTGGGGCCAGCAGCTGCCAATCGCACCTACTGATGGCACCAAGTGATCGGGACTGGTGCTGTGTGCTGGCTGTGGGTACAAGTGGGGCCGGTGCTGGCAGTGAGTGCGAGTGGGGCCAGTGCCAGCCACAGGTGTGAGCACTGATTGGGAACACAGTGCACAGGAGCAAAGAATTTTCAGTAACCACCAGAAGCTTGCCCCGATGACAGCAACCGATGCCCTGCCTTGGTCTAGCACCCCTGCTCACCTGCTCCACCATCCCACTGCAGCTGACACCCACCATGTTCCGCACACGCCCCCTGGTTGTCAGCGCAAGTCATAGCGACCGGTTGCTCGGTTGTTCAGTTGTTCAGTCTATTTGCATATTAGCCTTTTATTATATAGGATTCCCTATGCTGTACATTATATTCTCATGGTTATTTTATAACTACCATTTTGCACTTCTTAATCTCTTCATCTTTTTCACCCAGCCTACCCACCCCCGTCCCCTGTGGCAACCATCAGTCCGTTCTCTATAAATCTGTTCCTATCTTGTTTGTTCATTTATTTTGCTCTTTAGATTCCACATATAAGTGAAATCACATGGTATTTATCTTTCTCTATTTGACTTATTTCATTTAGCATAATACCCTCTAGGTCCATCCATACTGTTGCAAATCGTAAGATTTCATTATTTTTTATGGCCAAGTAATATTCCATTATATATACACTGAGTGGCCAGATTATTATGATCTCTGAACGCATAATAATCTGGCCACTCAGTGTATATCCTATATAATAAAAGGATAATATGCAAATTGTCCCCTTGACCAGGAGTTTGACCAGCAGGCAAGCCAGCCAACCGTCCATGTCCCCTCCCCGTGGCCAGGCTGGTCAGACCCCACCCATGCATGAATTCATGCACCGGGCCTCCAATATATATATATATATATATATATATATATATATATATATATATATATATATATATATATATATATATATATATATATATATACTGAGTGGCCAGATTATTAGGATCTCTGAACGAATAATAATCTGGCCACTCAGTGTATATGCCACCACTTTTTTACCCACTTGTCTTTTAATGGGCACTTTGGTGGTTTCCATACTCTTGTTATTGTAAATAATGCTTCAATGAACATAGGGTTGCACATAATCTTTCTAATTAGTGGTTTGGGTTTCTTTGAATATACCCCTAGAAGTGGCATCTTTGAGGCGGAAGGCAGTTCCATTTTTAATACTTTGAGGAACTCCCAAACTGTTTTCCATAGTGGCTGCATTCCCACCAATAGTGCACAAGAGTACCCTTTTCTCCCACCCTTACCAATACTTTTTGTTTGTTGATTTATTGATGATAGCCATTCTGACAGGTGTGAGGTAAAAGCTCCTTGTAGTTTTATTTTGCATCTCTCTGATGATTAGCAACGTTGAGCATTTTTTCATATGTCTATTAGCCATCTGAATGTCCTCTTTGGAGAAGTGTCTATTCAGGTCCTCTGCCCATTTTTTAAATTGGATTGTTTGGGGGGTTTTGGTGCTGGGTTGTATTTTTTTTAAATAATTTTTGGATATTTAAAAAAATTCCATCCTCATCTGAGGATGTTTTATTGATTTTTACAAAGAGAGGAAGGAGGGAGAGAGAGAGAAAGAAATATTGATGTGAAAGAGAAACATCTATCAGTTGCCTCCTGAACACACCCTGACCAGGGATGGAACCCATAACCTAGATATGTGCCCTGACCAGGAATCAAACCCACAATCTTTTGGTGTACTAGACGACGATCAAACCAACTGAACCACCCGGATAGGGCTAAATTTTGGATATTAACCCCTTTTGGGATGTATCATTGATGAATATTTTTCTCCCTATCAGTAAGTTATTTTTAAATTTTGTTGGTGGTTTCCTTTGCTGTGTAAAAAAATTTTAGTTTGATGTAGTCCTATTTATTTATTTTTTATTTTATTTCCCTTGCCTGAGGAGGTGTATCAGAAAAAATATTGCAAAGAGAAGTGTCAGAGGTTTTACTGCCTATGTTTTCTTCTAGTTTTATGGTGTTGAAACTCCTGTATTTCTGATCAGAAGTCTCATATCTTTTGCCACACACACACACACACACAAATGATGACAAACTACCTAGTTAGTTTGAGCATAGTATGAACTCTCATCTTTTGACAGTTTTTGACAATATTAATCATAAACAATAAGGAAGCAATTAATTGACAGGATGCAAACAAAGTCTATAACATATGGTTAAGTACAAGTTATGAGTAAACACGTAGCTTGTGAGATATAAATAGAATTCATAAGACGTGTTAAATACACTGAGTGGCCAGATTATTATGATCTCTGAATGCATAATAATCTGGCCACTCAGTGTATACACACACACACACACACACACACACACACACACACACACACTGAGTGGCCAGATTATTATGACCACTTGACGTTTGTAGGCAAATTAGCTGTACACTGCATCGTATGGGATATGGAAGCTGAAGGCCTTTGCTGTCTGCAGTTACCAAGATAAAATGTCTCCAATTTGCACAGGAACACAAGGATTGGACAGTTGAGCATTGGAAAAAGTCATGTGGTCCGATGAATCACGTTTCCAGTTGCATCATGCAGATGGCAGAGTGAGAATTTCACGGAAACACCATGAAAGCATGCACCTCACATGCATGAGTACAACCCTTCAAGCTGGTGGGGGCAGTGTTATGGTTTGGGGCATGTTTTCCTGGCATGATTTGGGCCCTTTAATTCATGTGGAACAATGTCTGAATAGCACAACATACCTAAGTATCATTGCTAATCAAGTTCATCCTATCATGTTGATGGCGTATCCCAATGGAGATGGCTTCTTCCAATAAGACAATGTGCCATGCCACGGTGCTTGTATTGTGCAGGAGTGGTTTCAAGAACATGAGGGAGACTTTACCTTGCTTAGGTGGCCCCCACAATCACCAGATCTCAATCCAATTGAGCATTTGTGGCACAAAGTTAAAAGAACCATCAGGCAGCTGGTTCCACAACCATCAAATCTCACAGAACTGGACAGTGCTACTCATCAGGCATGGTGTTAGATTCCTCGCATCATCTTTCAACATCTTGTGGAGTCAATGCCAAGAAGAATCGCCACAGTATTTAAGGCAAAAGGTGGCCCAACAAAGTACTGATGCGGTGGTCATAATAATCTGGCCACTCAGAGTATGTGTGTGTGTGTGTGTGTGTGTGTGTGTGTGTGTGTGTGTGTGTGTGTGTTAGAGGCCCAGTGCATGAAATTCGTGCACGGGGGTGTGTGTGTCCCTCAGCCCAGCCTGCACCCTCTCCAATCTGGAACCCCTCGAGGGATGTCCAACTGCCCGTTTAGGCCCGATCCCAGTAGGATCGGGCCTAAACGGGCAGTCGGACATCCTTCTCACAATGCAGGACTGCTACCTCCCAACTGCTCACCTACCTGCTTTCCTGATTACCCCTAACCGCTTCTGCCTGCCAGCCTGATCACTCCCTAACCACTCCCTGCCAGCCTGATTGATTCCTAACTGCTCCCTGCCAGCCTGATTTCCCCTAACTGCCCTCCCCTGCAAGCCCGGTCACCCCTAACTGCCCTCCCCTGCAGGCCTGGTCCCCCCACAACTGCTCTCCCCTGCAGGCCCGGTCACCCCCAACTTCCCTCCTTTGCCAGCTTGGTCACCCCTAACTGCCCTCCCCTGCAGGCTTGATTGCCCCCAACTGCCTTCCCTTGCAGGCCTGGCCCCTCCCAACTTCCCTCCCCTGCTGGTCTTATCGGTCACAACTGCCCTCCCCTGCTGGCCTGATCCTCCCAACTGCCTTCCCCTGCTGGCCATCTTGTGGTGGCCATCTTGTGTCCACATGGGGGCAGCCATCTTTGACCATATGGGGGCAGCTATCTTGTGTGTTGGAGTGATGGTCAATTTGCATATTACTCTTTTATTAGATAGGATAGAGGCCTGGTGCACGGGTGGGGGCCAGCTGGTTTGCCCTGAAGGGTGTCCTGGATCAGAGCGGGGGTTCCCTTGGGGCATGGGATGCCTGGGCAAGGGGCCTGTGGTGGTTTGCAGGCCAGCCACGCCCCCAGTGAACCAAGCGGAGGCCCTGGTATCTGGGATTTATTTATCTTCTATAATGAAACTTTGTAGCCTTCAGCGGAGGCCAGGGCAGGCCAGGAACTTGGTTTCCTCCATCGTCGGGGAAACCCAATCCTTCTGCTCACTCTGTGGCCACAGCCATTTTTGTTGGGATTTTTAATCTTCTATAATTGAAGCTTTGTAGCCTTGAGCGGAGGCCTGGGATGGCCAGGGTGTGCAGGAAGCTTGGCTTCCTCCATTGCTGGGGAAACCCAAGTCTCCTGCTCGCTCCGTGGCCGCAGCCATCTTGGTTAGGTTAATTTGCATACTTGCTCTTGATTGGCTGGTGGGCCTGGCTTGTGGGTATAGTGGAGTTAGAGTCAATTTGCATATTATTATTTTATTAGATAGGATATGTATATATTAGAGTTCCGGTGCATGAATTCGTGCATGAGTGGGGTCCTGCCAGCCTGGCCAGGGGGAGGGGACATGGGCAGTTGGCTGGCCTGCCTGCTGGTCGAACTCCTGGTCGAGGGGACAATTTGCATATTAGCCTTTTATTATATAGGATATACACTGAGTGACCAGATTATTATGCGTTCAGAGATCATAATAATCTGGCCACTCAGTGTATAGGTCGTAAGTTAGGAAGATATGTTAAAGATAAATAGACATGTGAAAGATAGAATAAATGGAATATGTGTTGGATCAAACAAGAGTGTTACTTTTTGATAAGAATGGAAAGATCACATCATAAGATATGAATATGTTTCATCTGGATTTACATCTATGACATTCTTATTGCTGTATTTCTAAATTGGCCATTTATTGATAGCACTCAGTATAGTTCCTCTCTGGCTCCATATGTGCTCTGCCCAAGAAGCAAAGATAAAACCATAATTGGTTGGCAAGGTAAGTGGTGAGCTACAGCTATTGGCCAAGCACACTTAGTTCCACATTTCTCTTCATCTTTTTTTAAACCTCATCTCTGGTTCTCATAAGTACAACATCAGTGGGAAAAGTTAATGAAACAGAGAGATAGGATGTATGAATATTATCTAACTGAGGATTCAGGTAGTGTGGTTCATCTAACCACTTGCATTCTATTCTAAGTGTGTTGACATGCCAGATTTCTTTTCCTATTTGTTCTTGTTTTGTTTTCTCATTAATGAGGAAGTAGGTGATTAGCTTAGAGTTAAGAAAAGGAGAGAGTTGGAAGTTTGAGAAAATTGGAAGTGTACAACAGACATCTGGGAGAGATGTAACCTAAATTGATTTCCTAAATGAAGTATACTAATTGGGAAGCAGTAGAGACCCACTGAAGGTTAGTAGTCATAAATTTAAAGTGAAACATATCATCATGGTCTTATGTTTTTCTCCAGCCATAAGCAACTGTGTGAGTATAGTTAGGATATTGATGGAACTGTATATATCCAAGATTGGAATTTTACTGTGAGGATGTGACAGAGAAAGAGGGGAACAATGGATTTGAGTATGTCAGCTCTGTGATGAAAGAACAGTTCCTCAATGCATGGAGTAGTGACTGAAACAGTAGGTATTTAATAATTTAAAAAAATTAATGGAAACTTGTTCAATTTTTCTCTTTATCCTTAAAGTTCAGAAATTTTACATTTGCTTCTTTTCTCACCAGTTCTGTCTAGAATTTGATGAGCCCTTTTAGTCTGTGAGCTTAGACATTTCTTCAGGTCAGGGAAATTTTCCTCTATTATTTCTTGATTGTTGCCACTCTTCCATCTATTCCTTATATCCTTTTGGAACTCTTATCCTATATAATAAAAGCCTAATATGCTAAGTGCCTGGTCATCCATTCAACCAATCAAAGCGTAATATGCTAATGATATGCTAAGGCCACTCAACTGCATGCTATGATGTCCACTGACTACCAGGGGGCAGACAGTTGACCAGTCAACCTGTCACTATGACATGCACTGACCACCAGGGGGCAGACGCTCTGACTGGTAGGTTAGCTTGCTGCTGGGGTTCGGCTGATCAGGACTGAGCGAGACGGGCTAGACACACCCTGGAGCCCTCCCATGATCCCTCTCCAGCTGGTCAACCTCCTGCATCCATCCCAGGCCTTGATCACACACCAGTGGGTTCCCTCGGCCTGGCCTGTGCCCTCTCGCAATCAGGACCCCTCAGGGGATGTTGAAGAGCTGGTTTGGGCCCAATCCCACAGGCCAGGCCAAGGGAACCCACTGGTGCACAGATTTGTGCACCAGGCCTCTAGTTATTTACATAGTAAATCATCTTGGATCTATCTTCCAAGGCTTGTACCTTTCCCCCCCTGATTTCTTTCTCTTTATGCTTGAGCATTAGGTATTTGTTCTTTTGATTCTCCAGTTTCCCAGTTAGGGTCTCAATAGACATTATCCTCTTCTTAAATGTATCTACTTGTTTGTTTAGTTGGTAAATTACTCAATGCTTTTCTTTTGATGGATATGTGTTCCATTTGTTTTGAGTGATATTCCTCTCCTTGGTGATGGGTCCTTCAGATTTGTTCTTTTCCTTTGTCATCCATTGTCAGCTCTTTAGGGCCAAGGAATATTCATTGGAATCCTCTGATGGGAGCCCCATAAATGTTCAAAGGTGAAGTATTATCTATCCCTTAGGGCTAGTGGTTTTAAAGCAGGTATGCTGTAAGTCTTGCACATTTCTGCATTCAGAATTAGGGAAGACTCACTATTTCAGCTTCTTCCTGGCCTCTTACAGACCACCAGGGTCAGTCACACTCATACTAGGTTACTTTTTTACTCTCTTCCTTTGCCTCAACCACAAGATCTACATATCTCTGTGGGCCAAGTTATGTCTAGGGTACACTGTTACCTGATCCTCTGATTTCTAATGCTATTCTCCAGCTTAAGTCTTCTAATGACCTTTCTACCATCACAATCTTGTTTATGACCCAAACAAAGAATCCTATATTTTTAAAGCCTTCTTGGAATAATTCTACTCCACTTTGACAAGTATCTTTATATCCACTCAGCACTTAGGTGTTCAATTTTTAATGTATACTTGTACCTCACTTGAAGCAAGACAAGTTTGTGAAAATATTGATTAACACATAAGATAAACCAGGCAGTAACTCTGATTTATCAAGTTTTTCAAAATAGCATTGCTTCAACGAAACCTCTGTTGTTTTTTTTCTAAAAGTTACTTAATTTGAGAAAACTTCATTCATGCATACATTTTAGGATAACATTATTTGCTAAAATTTTGGCAATTTGGTATATATTTAAAAAATGTGCTTTATTATTGAGAATATTACGGATGTCACCCATTTTCCCCCTTTTCTCCCCTCCCCCCATCTCCCTCGCCCCACCCCAGGCTTTCATCTGTTTATTATCTTTGTCCATGGGCTATGCATATATGCTTATAAGTTATTTGGCTAATCTCTTCCTGTCCTCCTTCCTGCCTTCCCTCTGAGATCTGTCAGTCTGTTTCATGCTTCCATGTCTGTGGTCCTATCTTGTTTGTCAATTTAATTTATTCCTTAGATTCCACATAGAAATGAGATCATGTGATATTTGTCTTTCTCCGGTTGGTTCATTTCACTTAGCATAATATTCTCCAGGTCCATCCATGCTGTCTCAAAGAGTAAGAGATCCTTCTTTTTATACAGCAGCATAGTATTCCATTGTGTAAATGTACCACAGCTTTTTTATCCACTCCTCTACTGATGGGCACTTGGACTGTTTCCAGATTTTAGCTATTGTAAATAATGCTGCTATAAACATAGAGGTGCATATACTCTTTCTGATTGGTGTTTTCAGATTCTCAGGATATATTCCTAGAAGTGGGATCACTGGATCAAATGGAACTGCTACTGTGTTCTGTGTACTGAAAATTTTCAATAAATATTTAATTAACCAAGGTGTGGATCAAGTCCAAATTGTAATAATTATTTGGATAATAGTGATGTTACAACAGTAAAACACATTCTAAAGTGAATCATAACATTGTAGTACAATGGTCCCAAAGTTGCTCCCTTCTTTCAGAATCCATGGCCTGATTAAGAGTTTGGCATTGAAGGTATAGAAAAAGAAAAATCATGAACAGAAAATTGGTAACATCTGGAAATGATAGCTGAAGCATATATTTATTACCATTCTTATGTATTCTACTTTTCCAGTTTCTTTTTCTTCAATATATTATTTAATTTACCCCAGATTATTTTCTTGGATCCTTGCAGTTGTTCTCAAAATCTAAATAGACACATGTATTTTCATTATTAGATGAAAAACAGACCAATTTTATAAAAACTATGTATTTTATCAATTGCCAGATTATTGCATTTATTAAATCCCTACAAGAGAAGTACACACTCTTCTGGTCTCTCTATTAGATAAGTGTCAATTTATCTTGACCTTTTTAGCCAGGTGTGACTGCTATTTTAACTTTGAATAGGGAATGATAAAATTTAGTAACTTTAAGAGAAACATAATTAGTTCTTTTAAAAAAAATACATTTTTATTGATTTCAGAGAGGAAGGGGGATAGAGAGAGAGAGATAGAAACATCAGTGATGAGAGAGAATTATTGATCAGCTGCCTCCTGCATGCCCAGCATTGGGGATGGAGCCCGCAACCTGGGCACGCGCCCTGACCAGGAATCGAACCACGACTTCCTGGTTCATAGGTCAACACTCAACCACTGAGCCACGCCAGCCAGGCTGTAATTAGTTCTTGTAGGTGTTGAATAGGAATTTCTCTGTCTAAAATTAAATTTACATGCAGAATCTAAATACTTCAGACATACTGGCTTTCAGGAGGGTAAAAAAATCCATATGAAATAAAGGAAATACTGTCATGCACTACAACATGAGTGAACCTTGAGGAAATAAGTCATTCAGAGAAGACAAGTCCTGTATGATTCTACTTATTTGAGGTATGTAAAGTAGTCAGACTCGGGCCAAATATATGGTGATAGAGGATGATTTGACTTTAGGTGGTGGAAACACAATGCAATATACAGAACATATATCCTAGAAACATACACTTGAAACCTATATGACTTTATTAACCAATGTCACTCCGATAAATTTAGTAAAAAAAACAAAAACAAAACGAAACCTCATAGAACCAGAAAGTAGAATGACGGTTGTCAGGGGTTGCAGGGGAGGGAGTTCAATGAGTTATAGATCTTCAGTTATGCAAGAATAAAAAAATATTTTTAAGATCAGATGTACAACACTGTGCGTATAGCTAACAAATGTATACTTAAACATTTGTTAAGAGGGTAAATCACACATTGTGTGTTTTTTTAACTACAATTTAAAAATCCATATCAATTTCAGCACTCATCATTTTTTATAGCTTCTAGTATAAAAGCACCTTCATTTTTAAAAAAAGGAATTTGGCAACTAGCAACTCTATAATCTGTATGAGGGCCTTTTGATATTTTAAAAATTATATTTCTTCTGTTTAGTTACAGCAAGGGAAATAAAATTGGAAAGTAGCTGATGAGCTTCCCCATCGTATTTTGAGATCAAAAGTTCATTGATATCAATGTTTGTGATTCCAGAGCCTTTTACTATCTCCGAGAGATGGTTGCAAGCCCCAAGCAGCCAATTTGTTTCTAATGGAATTTGCCTCATTATAGTAGGGTTTGGAAAGGTTTATTTTCCAAATTCTTCCCAAGTATGTTTCATTGAGATTTGAATGGCTTTAAAAATGGGCAACAGCTGTTAGGTATCTCATTGCCCTTCATGCTAAAAGATGATATTGCTGACATGGTTTCTTCCTGCAATGCATGTTGCTGGTAAAAACATTATAAAGTCTGTGTTCCCACCCCTACTGATCTCTCCATGTGTTCTTTGCATAATACCTATAGTTGCTTTAAAGTCTTGTCACCGACAGTTGCTAGAGTTATACTCTATAGGAGTGTGACCTTTTAGCTCAGTTTGTGACACTCCATCTCTAATGGTATATCCCTGTGTTTTCCATTTGTATTGGCTGCTTTATTAAAAGTTTAAAACTCCAATATAGCATTCATCCAAAGTGTGCCTTCTTGATTCTGGGAGGCTGTATCTGGGCGTGAGGCAACGATTCAATACTATGAATCAGTGAAGGGCTTGCCTTTTACCAGACTGAGCTTGCTTTCTCCTGAGTTTTTGTTGTCATGGTTGGTTGCTTTATTTATTTATTTTTTTCCTTCAGTGACTACAGTATCGGGTCACATGGCCGTTCCTCCCCACAGGTCACACTTTGGTCAGAATGTCTTTGGTGTATTCATTAGCTGAGTCTGCACTTACTCCCCAGGTGGACAATCTGTTTGTGGAGATACATGTGTGTCGGGTTGCCAGATGAAAGAGAACATCATTGGCCCAGAAAGCCTGTTGATTTGTGTTTGTTTTTCTAAAGTCAGATAGCATGAGAAGAGTGCTCTTCTCCACTGGACCCCTGCGAGCATCACTATTTAGAGATTAATTCAACAGCCAAAATACGTGGCTTCATGGAGGCCTTTGAAACCTGACTATTCTGTTTCCTGAAAGTAAAATATGCATCTTACTGAATTCCCTTGCACATTAAATATTATTCAAAATATTGGAATTTACCTCTAAGCCTCTTTAAATAAACAAAACTAAATATTATTTACCCTGGGAAAGTGGTACAGTAACAAGAACACATTACTATGCCTTCAGAGTAAAGCCGTATCTTGGCCAAATGCCTTACAAGTGACATTGGGGGCCGAAACCAGTTTGGCTCAGTGGATAGAGCATCGGCCTGCGGACTAAAAGGTCCCAGATTCGATTCCGGTCAAGGGCATGTACCTTGGTTGCGGGCACGTCCCCAGTAGGGGTTGTGCAAGAGGCAGCTGATCGATGTTTCTCTATCATCGATGTTTCTAACTCTCTATCCCTCTCTCTTCCTCTCTGTAAAAAATCAATAAAATATATTTTAAAAAAAAAGTGACAGTGGGAATAGAAAGGAAGTAAAATCTCTAACAACTAGGCAATGGCAACAACTGAAAAAACACAAAGCGATGCAAGTGATTTTGCTTAAATCAACCAGTGAGGCATTGTCTTCAATGGTTAGCATCCTCAGCATTTGATGCCTTCAATTATAATGTAAACATATTGATGTACTGAACAGGCTGGATGCAACCTCACACCTTCTTGACAATCACTTGGAATTGTGATTAATTTTCTTCTCAGCCCAAACCAGAGATTAACTATGTCAAAGCCTAGTTCCTTAATGTTAACAACTTAAATCTATAGAATGCTTACATATGCTTCTCACATATTTTACCTGGATATACTATTCAACGATTATAACAGATTTTTGAGGTAGATGTTCTTATCACCATTTTATACAAGAAAAAGTTAAGATTGAATAGCTTTAGGTATTTCTCTTGGATATGAGTATATGTCAAGTTTTGTAGCTATATAAGTCCAGTGTAAAAAAAAAAAAATAACAGTTACCAGCACCTTATGCTTCCTAATGTCATCTTTTAAAACTCTTATCTAAATGTAATTCCTTACAGTACATTGCCCAGCATTCTGGAACCATCTATACCAGTGGCTCTCAACCTTTCTAATGCCGCGACCCATAAAATTATTTTTGTTGCTATTTCATAACTGTAATTCTGATACTGTTATGAATCATAATGTAAATATCTGTGTTTTTGGATGGTCTTAGGCTCTACAGCAGCGGTTCCTAACCTGTGGGTCGAGAACCGCTAGCAGGGTCACCTAATAATTTTATGGTTGGGGGTCACCACAACATGAGGAACTGTATTAAAGGGTCGCGGCATTAGAAAGGTTGAGAACCACTTATCTAGAACTTCTTTCCTAGTCATGTGTCCACCTCCTCACTTTTTCACACTCGCCTCATTATTTTTTGTTTAATATCATAAAACTAGTACAGGAAAAACTTAAAATTTGAGAACAGATTAACTCCAGATTCCACAAGCTTAACTGCTACCTAGTATTGCTTTCTCTGCTCCCTCTCTCTATCACCATCAATCTCTGTTTTTTAAGTAAAGCATGAAATATCCAGATTTGTATTCACCTCCCTGCTCTACAGTGGGCTTATTATTATTTTATATAGAAAGGAAGAGTCAAGCTTTCTTGGCTGAGGCAAAATGGAGAAATAGACAAGAGGATAAGCACTGTCATGGAGATGATCTCATCAGGCTCACGGTCTATTTGAAACAAGGAGTCTGAAATAAGCCAGGGAGGTGATTGCTTCCCTGGGGTGAAAACTCTGGGGCAATGAGGTGGTCAGACAAGGCTTGAAAAACTCACACAGATATTAAAGAGCTCAGTGAACAACATGTGTGGGACCCCGGGAAAGAACTTGGATATCACAGTCAGAAACCCAGACTAACACACTGTGCCGCAAAAGATCAGGATTAAGGCTAAGAATTTGCACAGTATGTATGAAGTAATAGCAGCAAGAAGGATCTTGTTATGGAACCAACCTTGTGTCTCATGTTCGGAGCATTCAGAGACTTCCTGTTAAAGTAGTCAGTCTCTAAATTTGGCTAGTCTGGGTATGCAAGTAAAGATATCTGCCTTTTTTTTTTTTTTCTTAGAAAAATTGGAAAATAAGAAACCTGAGATAAAAGCAGTTCTTGAAACTCACCACCCCCTTTAAATGTCCGCTGTCAGGGAAATATTCTGTTTGTTAATCCTCATCTGAGGATACTTTTCCAATGATTTTTAGAGAGAGTGGAGGGAGGGAGAGAGGCAGAGAGATAGAAACATCGATGTGAGGCACATCGATTGGTTCCTCCTGCACGCGGCCCTGTCTAGAGATGGAACTCGTGACCCTTCAGTCCTTGGGCTGCCGCTCTAGCCACTGAACCAAACAAGCTAGGGCTCAGGGAAAGATTTGGTATCAGTCATTTTTACATCAATGTGAATAAGGTCATTTATGTGTTGTTCCTCCTGGGAGATTTTACATTTTCAGCCTTGGCTCTAAATTTAGAATGAAAATCTTCATCCTGACTCATAGGAATTTTTATCCCACGCAACAGTATGGAAGTAGATTTAGGGAGGGGAGCAGGTCTTCTCAGCATTCCAGATAACAAGCCACTTTGCTTGCGCGTTCCTCCTGCCTTGCCAATCTTGATCTTCCAGGCACTGAGAATGCCATAATTGGGTGACTCCTTTCATTTCCAGTTGGAAGTCTTTTGTGAGTCTTTTTGTTATAGTCAAAATAGAAATTTAAAATATTAGAAGATAACAAAACAAAGTTGACCTTTTTCGTTAATGCAGCTTTATGTGAGCACAGCAGTTTTATTGGTAAGCTTCCTGTCGTGGCTAGTGTTCATAATTAAGGTGATTCAGAATTGTCAGGTAACTGCAATTTTCCTATCAATTGTAATTTTTAGAATTTAGTGAAAGGGAAACAAGGAGAAATTGAAGTTTATGCCTCTGTGGTTAAATTGCAAGAGCACAGCTCTCAGTTGGTAATTCATCCACTGGACCTGCAAGAGGCTGAACTCAGGGCTAAAACAGGTGCCCTCTCTCAGGTCTGTCTACCTTCGACACGATGAAGTCAGTGTGAAGGAATAAGGAGATGGACACATGATTTGAAAATAAATCTACATGGTTTCAGAATGAGGGGTAATACACTGTAAGGCTTTAGAGTTCAATGACATTAAGGCAAAAAAGCTGCTAATACTTAATTTTTTTCTAGATTGGACTCATATAGCTAAAAACATCAATATGCACTCAAACCCAGGGCTTAAAAGAAATACCAAATATTTTCATGTGAAGTATATATTTTTTGTGGCTCTACCACTTTATCATTGTGTAAGCTCAGGCTAGCTACTTAAACTCAGTAAGTTTCAGTGCCATTCTCATAAGAGGAATGATAATAGCATATTCTTCGTTTGGTTATTGTGAGAAGTAAATGAGATAATAAATGTAAATCACTCAACACAGAGCCTGGAACATAGAAGATATTGAATAATAGAATCTATTATTCTTTCTTTCTTAAGACAACCCTGTACAGTAAGGAGATAAAATATTAATACTCATATAACAAATACAGAAACTGAATCTCAGGGATTAAATTATTATTCAAAGTTGGTAAGTAAAAGAGTCAAGTCTATAATGTATAAATGTAATTATTGTTACTTTTAAGAATTTAACTCTTGTGTGTATGTGTACATATGTGTGTATTTTCTTTGCACAGAATCAGGTTTGTGATGAAAAAGGGGCCACATATTAAACCTGATAAGTTCAGGGAAAACCTACATGGCACCTTACAAACTCAGAGATCTAAACTAACCACACAGGATGATCTGAAATTAAAACTTCTTAACTAAAAGCAAGTCATAGCAGGTTGTCATGTCCTAGGCCCATATCTTCCTTGACAAAGATCAATCCTTTTTTTTTTTCTTTTGTTATTCCTTACCTGAGGATATATTTTTTTCATTGATGTTTATGGAGAGTGGAAGAGAGAGAGAAAGACATAGAGAAACATTGATGTGAGAGAAACACATCGATTGGTTGCCTCCTGCACGAGCCCCGACCAGGATTGCCAGCCCTTCTGGATTGGCCTATAGATGGGAAGACATCTACTAGAGACAACTTGTGCTCAGTGGGCTAGGCAGTGTGCCACAGAGCAAGGAAGAAGGAAGTAAACAGACAGAGCATTATGACAATGAAATAACTTAGTATGTAAGAGAGAGCTGCGAAGATTTTTAGCTATTGCTATGCCAAGGAGCTTTGAGGATAGAAGAATACGTATACATTGAATTTCTGCTAAGCTTTCTGTGTGGAGTGCTGTGTAAATCTTCTGGGCCGGACTGGCCCTCTTAGAGTTATTATTCTTTTAAATGCAACTCCATTCATAGATTGGGCCACATAGGGTCCTGTAATTTTTTGGGTTACATACAGCTATAACAGTCATACCTTTATTCAGAGGAAGCAACCATAATTGGAGAATAATAAAGTACAACATTGTACTTGACTGACAACTTGGGGAGAAGTAAAAATTGATGGAAATTCTCTTCTAGGTGCATAGACTCATCAAAATTTCCTCCTCATTTAATGAACAAAATAAGTTGATGAACACAATAGATCTATGGACATTGAAGCATGGAACAGGCTGTTGAATCTCAGAGGGAAGGTGGGGGTGGGTGGGTGGGTGGGTGGGAAGAGATCAACTAAAGAACTTGTGTGCATATATGCATCATCCATGGACACAGACAATAGGGTGGTGAAGGCCTGGGGTGAGTGTGGGGGCTGACTAGAAGAGGTCAATGGGGAGAAAGGGGAGGACATATGTAATACTTTCAACAATAAAGATAAAAAGAAACTTCCTCCTCTCTGGCCCTTCAGATAAAGAACAAAAGTAAAATAATTCGGTGACCTTACTCCAAGCTTTAATCAGACATGAATGCCCATGTTGAAGAGACAGCTATATGGAAGGAAACTGCTTGGCTATCCCTTCACAACTGATGCTCAAATATGTTAATACAGTCACATGCCTCTTAATGATAGGGATAAGTTCTGAGAAATGTGTTGTTAGGCAATTTTGCCATTGTGTGAACATCATAGAGTTTACTTAAACAAACCTAGGTGATAAGAGTCTTCTACACCTAGGCTGTATGGTATAGCCTTTTGCTCTTAGGCTACAAACTTATATAGCATGTTACTGAGCTGAATTCTATAGACAATTACACCACAGTGCTAAGTATTTGTGTGTCTAAACATACCTAAATATAGAAAAGGTACAGTGAAAATATGGTATAATAGGGCACTTACCATGAATGGAGCTTGCAGGACTAGAAGTTGCTCTGGGTGAGTCAGTGAGAAAGTAGTGAGTGAATGTGAGGGCCTGGGACATTACTGTGCACTACTGTAGACTTGATAAACACTGTCTACTTAGGCTACACGAAATTTCTTAAACAACACAAGATTGAATCAAGCACAAGCGAAAATGATGCAATCAAGTGATGTGGTAAATGATATGTACGAGGCCACTGCTGGCATAATACAGTATACTGGTTTACAGCAAACCCTTTTTTATGTAAGTAGAAAGCTTATACTCTACCTAGAGGCCCGATGCAGTCCTTCGGCCTGGCCTGCGGTACCAGTGGACCTCCGTGCCACCATAGCCCGGCCTTACCCGTCAGCTCGTTGGGCTCCACCTCACTGTTTGCGTAGATCCCACACAGCATGAAATAGTGCACGAAGTGGCAGGCAGCCAGGGAGGAGCCCGAGCCCGGGCTGGGCGCTGCGCTGCTCCTGCTCATCCCGGCCCCGCTGTGCCTGCCACAGGGCCATTCAGGCCTGCAGGGGGAGTGTCCGTGGGAGAGGCTCACGCTGCCGCAGTGGCACTTGCCAGCCGTCAGCCCGGCATCTGGTGCCTGTTTATCAGCTGAGCAGCGCTCCTGCTGTGGGAGTGCACTGACCACCAGGTGGCAGCTCCTGCGTTGAGCATCTTCCCCCTGGTGTCCAGTGCGCGTCATAGCTACTGGCTGGTCATCTGGTCACTTAGGCTTTTTTATCCTATATAATAAAAGCCTAATATGCAAAACAACTGAATGGCGGAATGATCAGTGGAACGACCAGTCGCTATGACATGCACTGACCACCAGGGGGCATATGCTCAATGCAGGAGCTGCCCCCAGCCCACAGGCCCCAGGCCAGCCAAGGTGGGTGCCAGCGGAGGGGCACCCCCATCACCCTGCCAGTCACCCCACAGAAGAAGGCAACCAGCAGTGGTGGCAGGGGGTGGGGCTGGCCGGTGAGCAGGCAGTGGCAGGGTGTGGGGCAGGCTGGTGAACAGGCAGAGCCAGGTCTGCTAAGGTGGATGCCAGCAGGGTCCCCCTGATCGCCCCGCCAGTTACCCCACAGATTGGCTCTGATCACCAGCCAGGCCTAGAGACCCTACCCATGCATGAATTTTGTGCACTGGGCCTCTAGTATGTAGATAGTGATTAAAAAGTACAGTAGAGTAAATACACAGATCAGTAGCACAGTTTTTTTATTATCACTATAAAGCATTATGCACTGTTCATAATTGCATGTGCTATACTTTTATATGACTGGTAGCGCAGTAGGTTTGTTTACACCAGCATCCCCACAAACACATGAGCAATGTGTTTTGCTATGACCTTACAATGGCTCCACATCACTAGGAAATAGGAAGTGTTCAGCTTTATTGTAATCTTATGAGATCACCATCTTACATGTGGACTGTAGTTGACCGCAACATTATGTGGGGCATGACTGTACAAGAAAGTGGCTGTAGTATACATTGTTCTAGCTGCCCTTCTCTGTTTTATCCTTTATGTTGCTCTCTAATTAAATGCCATTTAAAACAATGTTTTTGCTATGTCACAGATACTCGGTCTTCTTTTTATTTTTTTTTAAATATATATTTTTATTGATTTCAGAGAGGAAGGGAGATGGAGAGAGAGATAGAAACATCAATGATTCGAGAGAATCATTGATCGACTGTCTCCTGCATGCTTCCTACTGGTTATCGAGCCTGCAACCCGGTCATGTGCTCTTGACCAGAATTGAACCTGGGATCCTTCAGTCTGCAGGATACAAACCAGCTAGGGCAATACTTGGTCTTCTTAAGCATAGCCAACACTTTTCAGTACAATCAATGAAGAGAAGTAAAATTGTTTACTTTCTTTCAGTCATCCCCTTTCCTCCTTTGAAAATTGCAGTTTCAAATGAAAGTATCAGCTTTTGAACTCTGTCGAAATCTAAAGCCCACAGCATTTTTTAATAGTCTTGCAACTTTATCCGGATCTCTGAAGCCTGTACCTATAGACTGTTTGAAGTTTCTGTGGTTCAGGTAGAATTCAGACTTTGCAGGAAAGCTAACCTTTAGGTGAAAACCTTGCTTGCGAGTGTGTATTTTCTCCCTGATTTGAGCCAAGTGCAAAATACTTAAAATCTTGCTCTGAACAGAAGAAAATGTTTCCTTTCTCACCCCAGAACTGATGGGTTTCCTGTTTTTCTCTAATAAAAACTTTTCCAGCTATCTGCTGGCACTAGAGTGTTAAGGCAAATAGTGAGGGGGAACCTGCTGAGGAATTTTATAACTGTATTAAAATGAAGAATGGTAATGTAGCTAAACAATTTCTGGTCATGTGGTCTTAAAGATTTATACATATGATTTTGAAATATCATTCACTAATCACATCATCCTGCTCATCTCCTTAATTTTTATAAATATACTAGAGGCCCGATGCACAAAATTTGTGCAAGGTCCTTGGCCTTGGCCTTGGCCTTGGCCCCAGCCTCGACCCGCCGCCACTGCGGCTGGGGGCCTCTGCTGCCTCTCCCTCAGCCCCTGCCCCCTGTGACTTTGTCCAGAAGAAAGGACATCTGGTCTAATTAGCATATTACGCTTTTATTATTATAGATATATTTTTACCTTTATTCATTTGTTGGCTAATGAAATAATGTGGGTAGTATGAAACTAGCACAGAGAACATGAAATAACTCCTCTGTGATGTGATCTTATTTGGATTGGGACCACCACTGAGGAAATTATGTAAGGTTTCAAATCAGAAATATGTGCACAGCAAGCTTTGAGCCAAGTAGTTTTCAAAATTTTTGTAGTGGCAACATCCAGTAATGCCAGTAATTTGATTTTGTGAAACTTGTACACCATTCTAAGTGGTATAAATAGATGAGTACTAGACTTCCTGGGGTAATCACTTCATAAGTTATAAAAATGTCTAATCACTATGTTATATGCCTGAAACTTACGTAAAATTGTATGTCAACTGTAATTAAAAATAAATTAAAAATAAATGGTATAAACAATATACAGTTTAAAACAAAGTAGATGACCAATGAATTTGCCTTGAAGAAATTATAGTGTATTGATAACTATTGAGATAATTAGGAATATAAAATTCATGTTGAGGTGTTATGGCTAAAAATAATGGTTCCTTATGATGGACAATGTAATATGTTGAATGACCAACAGAGTTCTTTGCTTTTTCTACCCCTGAATTTTAGCACTCTAATTTTAACTGGTTGCTCTACTAAATTTGTTTACTTCCAGGAAACCAATGAATATGAATTAGATTACTGAAAATCTGTAATTACCATTAGATCTATTTATAAGTTCAGTACTTGCACATTTTTATTAGCAGTCTGAATGCTAATTACCAAATTTTTATATTTCTCTAAAGCTAGCAATTGTAGAGTACACAGCGGAAAATATTAATTATTATTATAAAGACTAATTAAAAGTTGAAAGCAAAGCTTTAATAAGTATAAATACTATTTATGTTCAAATGTGAAAAATACACATTATTATTTTACAAAACCCTAGCCTTAGACTCACAGATACCCAGACAATAGCATTATGGGGTGGTGATGGGTGTAAGAATGTAAGCTTTAGGGGGATTAGTACATCTGGAATCAGTCAGCATATTAGGATTTTGAGAGAGAAAAACTACTTCTCCATATCGGTACAATGGTTAGTATTTTTGATAATGACAAAAGAAAAATAATGAGTGCAAAAACATTTGCTTCCATCTTATTTGGTTACTCTAGCACAGTGGGAAAGGAAAGTTAAAAGCAGACAGCAAAAAGGAAGCTTGTGCAATGCACAAATTCTGTCATCATATTTCAAGTAATTGTGAAGAATAAGGGAGTAATGGGAGGGAAGAAAGAAGAAATGAAGATGGGAGAAAATAGGATGCTTTAAATTTACATGATGTTTTAGTATAACACACTTGTAAACCCAACTGAAAAATATTCTAACCAATATCTTTTTCTTTGTTTTATAATATGGGTTTAGCATGAACTGGGTCGAGTTACTTAGCAGTGACAGGACATTGTGGATACTCTCATGGAGCAGGACAGGAAATGCTGAAAATTTTGGACTGCTCAAAGCACCATCCATACCTGGGTTTCCAGTCTTGTGTATAATGATATAAGGTGGACTCACTACAAACAAATGATAGGAACCAGAGGCCAATTAACTCAAGCAAAAACCTAAATATGAATAAACAGGACCATCAAGAAAGACTGAGCTGAAGATAATGTTGACTCATTGGTTAAGAGTCTCCAATGACTGCCTCCATTTCACCTCCTAACTCAGCATTATCACTTCCTTCCACACTATTACACTAAATTGGCCACCACTAATCTCCTAACTATCAAATCTATTAGCCGTTTTTCTTAATTAATTTTTGACATTTGACTTTATTGACAACAGACTCTTTTTCTGTCTTCCAGAGTTTCTGCTCAACCTTTCTTTCCACTCTACCTCACTGATGGTAAAGAGCTTGGCAAGAGCTGACACATAGAAGT
Source organism: Ia io (assembly GCA_025583905.1). Lineage (NCBI taxonomy): Eukaryota > Metazoa > Chordata > Mammalia > Chiroptera > Vespertilionidae > Ia > Ia io. The sequence continues at coordinate 74,617,691 of JAJQQW010000001.1, forward strand.
GACTAGGTCAGTGTTCTTTCCCTCACTCTACCTGCTATTTAAACTTTAATGTCCCAAGGGACCTTGTTGTCTATCATTTTTTCACTTCACATGCTTTTCATGAACAATATCATCCTTTCCTACAATTTTAACTGCTGTCTAAATATCCTCGACTTCAAATTCATGTAACAAATTTATGTCTCTCTCTTGAGCTGTGAACCTATCTATATACCCAACTGTCTATTAGAAATATTTGCCTGTATTTACTAGAGACAACTTAAACTTAACATGTCTGAATGTCAACTCATTATGTTGCTACACAAACTTGTCTTCTATTAATCTCTATGTATTATACATCTCCACTAATGGCAATTCCAGTTAGAAGCTGGAAGTCTTTGCAAGTTTCTCCCTTTATTTTCAACCCACATCTAAGCAATCAACAAAATCTGTTAACTTTACTTTATAAAATAACTTTGTAGTATAGTCTCTAATCTGTTCTTTTTTCCTACTGACACTGCCTTAGTTAGGTCCTCATAACTTTTTACTATACTAGAGCACTCCTTCAGTTATGATTCTATACATCTTATATCCTTCATAATGCTACTGAAGTTACCTTTCTGATATGAATCTAAACATTCTACTCCATCTTAAAACTCTCTAGTGACCTTTCATTTAGATACAATAAAAATTCTATGTATAAAACTCTTGTCTGATTTCTACCAATTGCTCCAGCCTTATATTCTACCAGTCACTTCCCCCTTGTCTCTGCATCTATAACTTCTGTATGATACAGTATAGTTAAGTACTTTCAATCTCTAAACAGTGGAGTCAGGAATTGGGGGTTTGAAACTTTATTCTGTGACTTTTTTTTAGATGTGTGACTTGTGGAAAATCATTTAACTTTTCGAGGACTTAATTTCTTCATTTTTAAACATGGGAAAACACAGATGAAGTGTGCATATTAAACAAAATAACATATGCAAATGATATAATATGTTATTTAATGTTTTTGACCTTCTTTAGCAACTTTGTTTTTTAATATATATTACACTGAGTGGCCAGATTATTATGATTTCTGAAAGCATAATAATCTGGCTACTCAGTGTATATCCCATATAATAAAAGGCTAATATGCAAATTGTCCCCTCAACCAGGGGTTCGACCAGCAGGCAGGCCGGCCAACCGCCCATGTCCCCTCCCCCTGGCCAGGCTGGCATGACCCCACCCATGCACAAATTCATGCACCAGGCTTCTAATATGTATATATACACACTGAGTGGCCAGATTATTATGTGTTCAGAGATCATAATAATCTGGCCACTCAGTATATATATATATATATATATACACATATATATATATATACTAGAAGCCCGGTGCACGAAATTCGTGCACAGAGGGGGGTTGTCCCTCAGCCCAGCCTGTACCCTATCCAATCTGGGACCCCTGGAGAGATGTCCGACTGCCTGTTTAGGCCCGATCGGGCCTAAACAGGCAGTCGGACATCCCTCTCACAATCCAGGGCTGCTGGCTCCCAACTGCTTGCCTGCCTGCCTTCCTGATTGCCCCTAACCGCTCTGCCTGCCAGCATGATCACCCCCTAACCACTCCCCTGCCAGCCTGGTTGATGCTTAACTGCTCCCCTGCCAGCCTGTTTGCCCCCAACTTCCCTCCTCTGCCGGCCTGGTCACCCCTAACTGCCATCTCCTGCAGGGCTGATCACCTCCAACTGCCCTCCCTTGCAGGCTGGGTGCCTCCCAACTTCCCTCTCCTGCTGGCCATCTTGTGGTGGCCATCTTGTGTCCACATGGGGACAGGATCTTTGACCACATGGGGGCAGACATATTGTGTGTTGGAGTGATGGTCAATATGCATATAACTCTTTTATTAGATAGGATAGAGGCCTGGTGGGGGCCAGCTGGTTTGCCCTGAAGGGTGTCCCAGATCAGGGTGGGGTTCCCTTGGGGCGTGGGGCGGCCTGAGCGAGGGGCCTGTGGTGGTTTTCAGGCCAGCCACACGCCCTGGCGACCCAAGCGGAGGCCCTGGTATCTGGAATTTATTTTCCTTCTACAATTGAAACTTTGTAGCCTGGAGCGGAGCCAAGCCTGCTGCTCCCTCCGGGGCGGCAGCCATTTCTGTGGCAGTTAATTCACCTTCTACAATTGAAACTTTGTAGCCTTAAGCGGGTGAGCCCTGCCAGGGTGTGCGGAAAGCTTTGCTTCCCCTGTTGCCGCCGGCAACCCTGGCCTGCTCTCTCAAGCTCCGTTCTGCCGCCATTTGTTTGAATTTGTTTACCTTCTATAATTGAAACTTTGTAGCTTGAGTGGAGGCTTAGGCCTGCAACGGCTATGGAAAGCTTGGCTTGCTCTGTTACCTGGGAAACCTTGCTCTCTGTGGCTGTAGCCATCTTGGCTGGGGTTAATTTGCATACTCGCCCTGATTGGCTGGTGGGCGTGGCTTGGTTGGTGGGCGTGGCTTATGTAGCAGAGTGATGGTTAATTTGCATATTACCATTTTATTAGAGAGGATACTAGTAGTCCATCGCGCTGTATGATGCACAGTAGGCCTCTTGCCGCTTCTGCGGGAGCCGGCAGGAACCGCAGCACACCACCAGGAGCCGCGCTGCTTCAAAGGGAGCCATGCAGCTTCTGCAAGAGCCAGGAGGGACCCACACCAATTCCGCAGGAGGGAGCCGTGCTACTTCTGTGGGAGGCGGGCCCACCGTCTCCTGTCCCAACCTGCTCTCGGCCATGGAGACTGTGGGCAGGCCCCCCTGTCCCCTAGAGGCCCTCTGTGGCTGGGGTGCTGCCGCGGTGATGAAGCAAGCGCTACCCCAGCCGCTCCACGCCCGCTGCCCAGAGGCCCTCCGTTGCCGTGGTGACAAAGCCAGCATTCTGCCAGGCCACTCACACTGCCCACTCTCAGCGGCAGTCCCCCCAGGACTGGGGGACCCCAGCGAGGCTGAGGGAATTGTGTGCCGCCATCTTGTGGGTATGGGCGCTGCCATCTTTGTGATGGTGTGATGGTTAATTTGCATATTACCCTTTTATTATATAGGATATATATCCTATATAATAAGAGGGTAATTTTCAAATTGACCCTAATGGTGGAATGACCATAATGACTGCTCGACTAGTCACCATGAGGCACGCTGACCTCCTCTCAGTTCCTTTCCCTGGCCGGCAGGCTCCAATCACTCAATGGCGAATGGTGGCGGTGGGGGGTGAGGCCAGCTAGCAGGCAGAACGCTCAGTCCCTCCCTTGGCCAGCAGGCTCTGATCACCTGATCACGAACAGGGAACTGGGGGTGGGTGGTGGGGGACATGTGCAGAGCCAGGCCAAGGACCTTGCCCTACCGGTCACCCCACACACAGAGGGTGACCTGCGGCGGGGGGTGGGCTGGCAAACAGGTGGGAACGGCTGACCTCTAGGTCCCTTCCCTTGGCTGTCAGACTCCGATCACCCGATGGCAAACAAGGAACTGGGGGTGGGTGGCAGTGGGGAGGCAGGGCCAGCTGTGGGAAGCCAGGGAAGATGGCTCTGATCATAGGCCAGGCCTAGGGACTGTACCCACACACGAATTTTGTCTGCTGGGCCTCTAGTGTGTATATATATATATATATATATATATATATATATATATATATATATATGTATATATTATACATTTTAGAGAGAGTGGAAAGGAGAGGGAGAAACAGAGAGAGAAACATTCATAGGGGAGAGACACATTGACTGGCTGCCTCCCACATGAGCACCAATCAGAGCCGGGGATCAAGCCTGCAACCAAGGTACATGCCCTTGATTGTAATTAAACCCAGTCCCTTTAGTCCACAGGCCAACACCCTACCCACTGAGCCAAACCAGCTAGGGCACTTATATTTTCTTATTGTCATTTTATAGATGTTCTTAATTAAGTGATTTACAAAAGAACTGGTGCCCCATGCATGAAATTCATGCACATTAAAAAGGGATTAATTAGAGGAAATATTTAATATTGCTATTTGCCTTTTCTCTATAATAGAAGTGTCAGAGATAAAAGAAAATTAGTAAAATATATATGAAAATCTTCCTCCCATCAGAGTCTGGGGTGCACCGCAGGACCCAGAGTCAAGTCCTTGCCCACTCGCGGTGCCTCAAAATCGCGTGAGACCCAGACCCAGCCAGCCCCACTCCCATTGGGAGAGATCCAGACCCAGCCGGCCCTACCCTTGTCAAGCCCCACCAGCCAGGGGGCGCAGCCTCAGGTCCCCTGGCCTGGCGCTGGGTGGTGGGCACAGCCTCAGGGCCCCCATCAAGCCCCACAGGGTGGGGGCCACAGCCTCAGGTCTCCCGGCCTGATGCCAGGGCGGGAAGCACAGCCTGAGGTCCCCGGCCCGGCATCGAGGTAGGGGGTGTGCCTTGAGGTCCCCCATCAAGCCCTGTCAGACCAGAGGCATGGCCTGAGGTCCCCTGTCAAGCCCCACCAGATGCGGGGCACGGACTGAGGTCCCCTGGCTTGGTGCCAGGGTGGGAGCACAGCCTGAGTTCCCCCAGCCTGGGCCGGGGCATGGGGCATGCCTTGAGGTCCCCATCAAGCCCTGCCAGGTGGGGGATGCAGCCTGAGATCCCCCGTCAAGCCCCCCTGGGCAGGGAGTGCAGCCTCAGGTCTCCTGTCAAGCCCTGCCAGTTGGGGGGATGCAGCCTCAGGGCCCCTGTCAAGTCCTCTAGATGGGGGGCACAGCCTCAGGTCCCCAGGCCCAGTGCCAGGGTGGGGGGTGCAGCCTGAGGTCCTCCATCAAGCCCCACTGGGCAGGGGGGGACAGCCTCAGGTCCTCTGTCCTGGCCCAGCACCACGCAGCCTCAGGTCCCTGCTGATTGCTCATTAAGGCTCGTTACGGGAACTCAGCCTCCGCTGTGGGTGTAACCATCTTGTGTTACGGAAACCCAGCCTCTGCTGTGGGTGAAGCCATCTTTGTGATGGCGTGACAGTCAATTTACATATTCCCCCTTTATATAGATAGATAGGACATAATATTTAATTGAACTAAATTACAAACTCAGTTTTCTCAGCCTGTAGTCACAAATCCAATCCTTCTGTTGCTCTTTTCTACAACCTCCCCAAATTCTCAACATGTGAAACTCAAGACTAAATGCAATATTTATATAAGAACCTCAAAAATAATAATATAGCATGAGCATACCTTTTTTCTTTTTCCTATTTCTTATTATAGAATTGTAAGTTTCTGTCTACTATTCTCTAACTATGCACTTACATTCAACTTATAAACCATTGGAAACTAGATTTAGTTCTACTGCTCAGAACATATTCAATCACTCTTCATTTATTTTCATTTGGACTCTCAGGGTAAAAATAAGTGATAACAAAACCACCAGTTGGATTTTTCAATCTGGCAAGCTGATTACATAAACTGGTCTAGTTTTTCAAAATGATAAAACCAGTAGCCACCTGTAGAGACAGTCTTTGTATTTTTAAAACAAATTATCCCATTGAATTTTATACTGTTTTCTGTCTTAAATTACTGATTCTCATTTTGAGCTTTGTTCTTGTTTGAAAAGATGCCAGCAACCCTACCCAAATTGTTACTTTCTACAACCTATTATGTTTTCAATTAGATCAGTCAAGTGAGTGTTTTGGATACAGCGTATTGTATGGACCTTGGAGTAGAATAAAATTGAGTTGAAACTTAAGTTTCCTCATTTATAAAACAGTGATAAAAATACTACAAAATTGATTTTAGGATTGAATTGGATAATAGCAATTTGCTAGCATCAAGTCTGCCACATGGAAGACATACTCTAAAGATTAATGTTCTCTTAGTCTTTGCCCTTGTTCTTCTCACATAGGAGCAAGATTCTATAGGCTTCTTTTATGTAACACTAGAGGCCCAGTGCACGAATTTGTGCATGGGTGGGGTCCCTCGGCATGGCCTGTGGGGATTGGGCCAAAACCAGCAGTCCAAGCCACCTGCCACTTCTGCCTGCTGCTCCCACTCATCCTGATCCCACTGTGCCTGCTGCGGGCTCACGCCCAGTCAGTCCTTATCAGGAAAGGCTGGTGCCGCCACAGCGGCACTCACCAGCTTTGAGCCCTGTGTCTGGTGCCCGTACCAAGGTGGGGGCTAGGATGGGATAAGCCCTCTAGGCAGGTGGTTGGATACCCTTGCCAGCCTGGGATCTGGATCCATCCCGCTGATGTTCGCACCAGTTGTTTGGAGCCACCTTGTTTTATATCGTTTCTTCCTTGCAGAACGTCTAGGGAGGGAAAGTGGCTGCGGTGCCCAAGGCTGACTGCCAAGAGGCCAGTGGCACTGTCGGGATTGTGCTGGAGGCACTGGTCCGTTGGTGTCTGACCAGTTTTCCAGAGATTGGACCTGCAGGACCACTAAGGGAATGAGTGGCTGCCGCAGGGCTGGTGGGCTGCTGGGACGGGTTGGTCCGCTGAGTGGCACTCCCACTGTGGGAGTGCACTGACCACCAGGGAGCAGCTCCTGCGTTGAACATTTGCCCCCTGGTGGTCAGTGAGCCTCATAGCAACCGGTTGTTCGGTCAACCAGGCGTTCATTCACTTAGGCTTTTATATATATAGATAGAGCTCCAGGTAGTGTCTGAAACGAAATTTCACTACCTAGAATAGGAATGGAAAGAGGCCACATAAGTTTATGGAGTTTATATATGAAAAGTACTCTATGGGGAAAAGAGAAGAGAAAGGACAATCAGATAATGTTTGGGTTGGATTTTGATGGGGTTGAGAATGACAAATTGGCTAGTTTAATGAACAATGGGACCTATCTTGAGTCATAGTGGGGGAAAGAGGTAAGCAGTTCAGTGGCTGGTTATTGAAAATAAAGGAACCAGATGTTATATTGTGTCACAACCCAGTTTTTCACTTGTCAGGCTATAGTAAAATGGACAAAGCAATATCATGTAGAATAGTTATTAATAGAAAAGATATACTGTATTTTATTTATCCTTCAGAATTTTTCTAACTTAAATATCATTTTTTATCAATTAACCAGCCTTACATATATGTGATTTGATGAAATCTTTTAAGTTTCCCACATTCATACAAGTTTGAGAATTTGTGTATTAATAAAAAAAAAAATGGGCATAGGTTGTTTTGACCCCTGATTCTTTAAAGTGGGTTCAGATTAAGGTAAATTGCTATTTTATCTCCTTTCCCTTCTTTGCTATTTTATTTAGACACTCTAAATTAAAACAGAGGTGATACACTAGAGCCCAAGCGGTCTAGCAATGCTGTACATGCTTCCTAGAGGCATCTTTGAATCATACCTGAATTTTCTAATGGGCTTAGATTTCTGATCCTCTTAAGAATTCAGGACCAAGATCACCCAAGAAGAGCCAAGGTGCTTTCTGTTGTGGCTCATGCATCATCAACCAAATTGTCAGTTAAGTTCTGGTTGCAGAATCTTTATTACTGACAGTGATAAAAGGCAGAAAGGGCACAGATCTCTGGATGAAATTTCAGATTGGACATTGAAAATATTCTTTCACCTTATAAATGAAGCAAATGCAGGTATGTCTCTGATTAATTGAAAATGGGAAAACCTGCAATGTTATAGTTTACTTCATTTTTCAGCCTGAAATCCAGTTGTGACCGATTATCCTAGTTACCTGTTTTCTCTTCCTGACAACACTTTAAAGAAAGGGACAACAGAGTCAAACTTGATAACAAAGGTTAAAAAGGAAAAATTAACATCTTCCTCGGTATCAGTAAAGTCTGTGATGCTCATCAAAGACAGAAACTAAATGATTCACTAATGGGCGTAGGAATCAAAGGACCATCACCCATTGAAGGCATTTATTGGTAATTACGATGAGGAAGCATGGGTTGATTGGAATTTATCATGAACTTGTCAGAGTTTGGTATGGGCTACCATAATCAATATCAGAGCAATTGCCACCTCTCTATCATAAGGTAGTGAGAGAATTCATAACCTGACTATGAAACTATGTCTGCTTAGTTTTTTGCATATGGCTTGTCTATGTTTTAAGGTAATATAAGTGATTTTCAACTCTGTTAAAAATGCATCCCAGGAAATCTCTTCTTTCTAAGTGATTTATTTTCATTTAGTTTGAGCATAAAAATTCTTCAAAAGATGGAACAAATCTATAGACTGGTTTAGACGTTCTTACCCTTGTTTCATTCTCATCACCAACCTACACAGAGATTGAAAGAAGGCAGGTAGACCTCTGTGAACATTATAGTTTCCTTACTATTTTATTACCATTAAGTATTTTTTATGCTCTGGAAAAATAGTGATAAACGAAAAAAAAAAAAAGAGAGAGAGAGAGAGAGAGAGATCTCATCTATCCCTGAGACTTTAATGCCAAAAGTTAAGAATTTGGCACAAAAGAGTTGAAACATTAGCTGGAACCATTTTGATAAATCCAGTTGAGATATAATGTACCCATTTTAAGGTAAGGATGTGGATGCCATGGTGTGAGACATGTTCCAACCCCTCCTCACATTCTTTGGACCAGAGAAAAAGAGGAATTGAAGAAGGAAGAGGGCATATACATTAAAATGAACTTGGCATAAATATTTGGAAAATTATTCCTTCCTTGATTTTTCTTTTCTTATCCCTCATAACCTCTCTGTTTTAATGCGGACATTTCCATCTGTTGTTGTATTTCTAAAGCAGCAGGAGGTAGAGCAATATGAGAGACATGTGAAAGGAGGTCATCTGGGTGGGAAAAAAAGAGCCAATTTGAGCATAGAACACCCACTGGAATCAAAGAGAATAATGGGATACAATTGAATGGCTTCCTAGGGAGATAAAGCAAGAAGAGCAATCCAATCAAAGATACTTCTTCATGTTAGATAAAATAGTAACTCTGTGCATGTAAAAGCAGATGTTACTGGTACATAGAAACATCTATATGTGTGTAAACATTCTCATCCACCTCAAAGATGGTCATTGATTTCACCCACAGTTGCTTTATTAGCATTCCACTTTAAGCATGCTACTTTTTAGCTAAGAGATCACACATGTTTACCTGTAGCCAAATCCCTTCCCCAAACCCAAACCCAATAAACAGGCAAACAAATAAATAAAATAAACAAAAAACTTCTGAAAACTCAACAGTGAAGAATACTTTTCAATGCCTATAGACTGATTCCTTGCCTTTTATATATTTGCATAATACCAAAAACTATCCATTAGCTGGTTATTTAAATATAAGAAAAATCAGAAAAAATTATGGCAGAACAATATAAACAGAAGGAATGCAATCAGTGGTGTGGTGGTGGAGTTAGCTCATAATGGCTTGCAAAAGCCAATTGTTATCAATTTTCAGGAATTTTGCAAGCTTGTGGCATCACATTGGTAGCTTAAAATTAACCATGATGGAACAAATATCTGCAAATGCTACAAATCAGGACTTTTTTTAACCTCAGAGAGCAAGTTTTTATCTGTGCATCAATCAAATCAATGCATTTTTGATAGGTTAATAGCATGGCATAGAATGGTGCTTTTCAAATTTCTCTGTCTTTTTTTAACACAAGGAAAAATTTCCAAACAAAATGTTATGCAGAAATATATATAAAACTGAGAAAAACACAGATGCTTTCACTGAAATGGATTGGGAAAGGTATGTCATCCCCTGGATTCCCTCTTTTCTTGTGGCCTTGTGAGCTGCCAAACTGACCACCCTGTTCAACTCTACCACGACCTGCACCATGGAAGACTTATTTGGAAAACAATCAAAAAGAAAGAACAGAAATTGAAAAAAAAAAAAAAAAAGACACAAGAAATTATAACTCCAGTTTTGACCTCTGGTCAATCACTCTAGAGCTTGATTTCTTAATTATGAAATGAAATTAACTTTAAGATTCTGCCAGCTATAAAACTTTATGTTTTTGTGATTAAAATGCATAAATATTTCAATAAAACAATTTAAAAAATCTGACTTCAACGTAAAGATAAATTCTACTACCAGTTAACACTGTCATTTACTTTCATCTAACTTTTAGAGAACTTGTTTTTGCATTCGAATTAAGTTGCTATTGCCTCATCCTTGAAGCCAGACTCACAAAAGCAACCATTTTGCTAATGCCTATTAAAAAGTAGGTACTGTCTGGCTGGCGTGGCCCAGTGGTTGAACGTCAACCATGAATCAGGAGGTGACAGGGTTGTGGGCTTGATCCCATGGGGGGCATGCAAGAGGCAGCCTATCAATGATTCTCTTTCATCATTGATGTTTCTATCCCTCTCTCCTTCTCCCTTCCTCGCTCTGAAATCAATGAAAACATATTTTAAAAAGATAGGTACTAAAAATAGCTACTAACAAAACTGCTCACGTTTTTACCAATATGTGTTCTCCTCAAGTTGGTAACATACATAGCTAAGCAGGGCACACTATCTTTCCTTACTTTCTTATTTGGTCTGTGCACTGATAAAAGTATTTTTACTGTCTTCTCTTTATGTATTACATCACCTAACTCTCCTACTTAGGCTTCCTGTCCGTAATAGTGTACTTTCCTTTCAGAGCCAAAGAGTCAATTGTATTAGTAAAAGAATAGCTAAACAGATCTGGAGTAGGTCTCCATGGCTACAGTGTTTGGAGGTGGTGAGAACAGAATCCACAAAGCAAGATGGTGAGTGTGCCTGGATAGAAGCAATCGTGAAAGCAGAAACAGGTGTGTTATGTGTGAGTGTAGAAATGTGTGTAGGTATATTTATGTACTTACAGGCCCATAATTTCCCAAATGAACTAACTTCAAAAGAAGAGTGGTGAATGTGTGCACTCACCTTTCAACTATCTAAGGATAGTTTAACAAGTATGTAGATTAACTAAAATAAAAATATATAATAGCATATTTATGAAGAAACATATAAGAAGCATCTATTGTTTAGAACTATAAGGTAACTGTTAGGGTTTTGGCAGGGAATGATGGTACACTTTAAAAAAAGTGAGGAGATTTTAAATGGAAAGACTGAAAGAAGAGGGCATGGTTAAGGGAAACCAACAAAAATGGTGAAGCACAATAGGGCAATAGGGTTGGTAACAGTGAGGAGCTTTTACTGTCCCTTGGCCTGACTGACAAGAGGAAGAAAATATGAGCAGTCCTGGAGAAATCCGCCCTGTGAGAGAAGGCCAAGAGAATGTGATCTTTTGGGAACTGTGATCTTGGGAAGAGGGAGGTAACTAACTGCCAGTGAACTCTCTGAGAGCAAACTAACAGAACAAATACCCCAACATCTTTCTCTTCTGACCCTTCAATCTCCTGTTGGTGCCTCTCACTGACCAAAACCAACCAAAAGCTAGAGGACAAGGAAGCTTGTTGATCCAGACAAAAAGGCATGCTTCTTTGGAACACAGACTAGGATACAAACAAGATTTTGGTAAGGAAAATTGAGACTATCTATTACAATGTCCAATAGTCACTACATTCAGTCTAGCGAAATGTAAGAACACCTTTTCACTTGTATTCATTCATTCAATCTAGTTTAGTTAGCACTCACTTTGTACCACACACTAGTCACAGTTTTATTTATTTATTTATTTTTGTTAATCCTCACCCGAGGATATTTTTTCCATTGATTATTATTATTATTATTATTATTACTATTATTATTTTAGAGAGAGTGGAAGGGAGGGGGAGAGAGAAATATTGATGTGAGAGAGACACATTGATTGGTTGCCTCCCACACATGCCCCAACCAGGGCCAGGGATTGAGCTTGCAACCTAGGTACATGTCCTCGACTGGCATCAAACCTGGGACCCTTCAGTCGGAGGGTTGATACTCTAACCACAGAGCAAAACAGGCTAGGGCATGGTTTTACTTTTACAGCAGTGAACAAAATAGACAAAATTTTTATCTTCACAAAAGAAGACTGACAATAAAAAATGAGTAAACAGTCAAAATAACTTTAATAAATGTTAATTAATACTAAGACAATATTAAGTAATATTAAGATGAAATAAATATGATAGAATGATCAGTCGTGGTGTGAAGCTATTTCAGATAATGTGGCAAGAGAGGCCTGTTTGAGAAGGTGACAAACTGAAATCTGAATGATTAAAAGTTAGCTATGCTAAAAACTAAGGGAAGTATCAGATGGATGAGCCTGGAGAAGTACAGGGGAAAGCATCATGAGGGATGTTTTCCTGATCTATTGCTGCACATAAAGCCTCTCCTAACATAATGGTTTAATATAACAATGTGTTTTCCTTCAGAATTTTTGTGTCAGGAATTTGGCCAGGCCTTGACACAGTGATTCTCCTGATCCATGTGGTGTCAACTAAAGACACTTGTCACTGTTCATTTAGTGGCTGGGCTGGATTGCCCAAGAAGACTCTGAGGACTCAGAATTATTTTATCTGGAAAGCTAAGGAGATCAAGGCATCATTTCAAGAAATGAGAAAGTTTGAAGGAGAGGCAGGTTGAGAGGGGGGGAGAGAAAGAGGAAGAGAGAGAGAGAGAGAAACAGAGAGAGAGAGGGTGTAAATTTAAAGTTTTCTTTTTCTAAAATATATTTTTACTAGAGGCCTGGTGCACGAATTCGTGAACCAGTGGGGTCCCTTAGCCTGACCTGTGGGATTGGGCCGAAACCAGCTCTCTGACATCTCCCAAAGGGTCTCAGATTGAGAGAGGATGCAGGCCAGCTGGGGAGGGACTGTGGGAGGGCTCCAGGGCATGTCCAGCCCATCTCGCTCAGTCATGATTGGCTGGACCTCAGCAGCAAGCTAACCTACCAGTCAGAGCATCTTCCCCCTGGTGGTCAGTGCACGTCATAGCGACTGGTCAATCGGTTGACTATCTGCCCCCTGGTGGTCAGTGCTCATCATAACAAGTGGTTGAGCAGCCTTAGCATATCATTAGCATATTATGCTTTGATTGGTTAAACAGCTGACCAGTCGACTGGACACTTAACATATTAGGCTCTTATTATATAGGAGGATTGATTTCAGGGAAAAAAAGAGAGAGAGACATAAATGATGAGAGAGAATCATTGATTGGCTGCCTCCTGCACCGCCCCCCCTCCTTACTGGGGATCAAACCCACAACCCGGGCATGTGCCCTGACTGGGAATTGAATAATGACCTCCTGGTTCATAAGTCGCTGAGCCACACAGGCTGGGTTATTAAGGTTTTCTTTTGTCAACTGCAAACTGAGGGGTAGACATACGGAGCTAATGAAAAGGTCTTCTAATCTCCCTCCTAAAAATCATATGGAAACAGTATGAATAACTCATGCTTTACACTTACGATAAGTGCTATTATCAGAGTTATACACACATTAACTTATTTAAAACTGACACCTGCCCTGTGAAAAAGCTGTTATTATTATCATTGTCATTTTACAGACAGGAACACCTGAGGTACAGAAAGATTAAGTAACTTGCCTGCGGTCACGCAATTATTGATATGTGGAGCCAAGATTTGAACTCAAGAAGTTTGAATCTGAAGTCTGTAGGGAGCGATTATAGGGTTAAGCCTCGGACTGACCTGCTGGCAAAGCCTCAAACAAGTCCCTGCTTAGAGGGCACAGCCCTCTTAGCATAATTAAGCTTGACCTTGTGATGCTCCCTAGATCTTTCCTGGGTAGCTAATGGGCTGTGGGAGGTGCAACAAGTGCTGCCAAAACAAATGAAACTCACAAGAACATTGTAACTATGGTGACCACTACCTTGTTTACCTCTGACTATAAAATAAAGGCTCAGCTTGCAGTCTGGATCTGTTCTGTGGTCTCAGCCAGGCACAGAAGATCCACCTAGGCCCAGCTTATTCTCTTTGTCTTTTCTTCATCCTTCGCCGGCCCCCCTCAGGCTTGCTGAACCCTTGGCTGTGCTGGCGTGGCACAGAAGTCCGTTGTTGGAACCAATATATTATGCTACCTTTTCAAATAATATGAAACACCTAAGTGTTTCATACATGGCACGCTAAAAAGCAAGTATGGGAAATCTCCATGTTCAAGAAAGAAGGGACTCAAAGTCAAATTGCTGCCTAAGACCTGTAGGTCTCTTTTGCTGGTGCATGGCTGAGGGCTCCAGGGTGGCTTCAGATGTCAAACATTGCAGGCTTTATCAGGCCAGCCTTGTAATTGCTTTGGTGATACTATTTCCTCAAAAACACAGTAGGCTTTGGGTCCCTGTTTCTGGCTATATTATTCATAGAAAAAAATGTTGTCTTTATATAGATTTGTAAAAGCAACTTTATTAGATATAATACACATGTGATAAATTCACCTATATAAATTAGACCATCACAATTAAGATTGTTTTTGTAATACAAACCATACAATCAAGAAAATGAAAGGACTTAAGAAGGCAGGTCTGTGATGCGCTTGAAGTTCATTTTTGTGTATAGAATAAGGAAAGGGTCCAACTTCATTCCTTATGTGGATATCCAGTTGTTCCAACACCATTTTGTTGAAAAGACTATTTTTTTCACTAAATTGTGTAAGTACTTTTGATAAAACTGATTGACCTTAGCCCAGCTGGCATGGCTCAGTGGTTGAGCGTCGACCTATGAAACAGAATGTCATGGTTTGATTCTCGGACAGGGCATATGCCTGGGTTGCAGGCTTGATCCCCAGTGTGGGGCGTGCAGGAGGCAACTGATCAATGATTCTCTCTCATCATTGATGTTTCTCTCTCTATCTCTCCCTCTCTGTTCCTCTCTGAAATCAATAAAAATATATTAAAAAATAATTGACCTTAAATATATGAATTGATTTCTTGGAATCTTAATTCTGTTCCATTGGTCTATATGTTTATCCAAAAACATAGATGTTAGTGGTGTCCCAAAAACATATTATCTAGATATTGCAACTTTGTAGTAAGTTTTTAGAAATCAAGAAGTGTGAGTCTTCCATCTTTGTTCCTTGTTTCGGCTATTTTGCATCCCATGTATTTCCATACAAATTTTAGGGTAAACTTATCACATTTGGCAAACAACAACAAAAACCAGCTAGGATTTTGTTAGGAGTTGTATTAAATCTGTAAATCAATTTGGAGAGAATTGCCATCGAAATAGTATTATGTCTCCAATTCATGAACACTATCCAATTTATTTAGGTCTTCTTTAATTTTTTCCAATAATATTTTGTAGTTATCAGAGTAGGAGTCCTTCTTTTGTTAAATTCATTTCTAAGCATTTTGTTCTTTTTTATATTGTTGTAAATGGAGTTGGTCCTTAATTTTATTTTCAGATTGTTCCCTGCTAGGGGTATATAAATACCATTAATGTTTCTTTTTTTCTTTTTTTTCTTTTTAAATATATTTTATTGATTTTTTTTCACAGAGAGGAAGGGAGAGGGATAGAGAGCCAGAAACATCGATGAGAGAGATACATCGACCAGCTGCCTCCTGCACACCCCCCACCGGGGATGTGCCCGCAACCAATGTACATGCCCTTGACCGGAATCGAACCTGGGACCTTTCAGTCCGCAGACCGACGCTCTATCCACTGAGCCAAACCGGCTTCGGCACCATTAATGTTTCTATGTTGATCTTGTACCTTGCAACTTTACTGAATTTTAGTGTTTTTTGTGTTGATGCTTTAAGATTTTCTGTATACAACATTATGTCACACGCAAAGACAGTTTTACTTTTTCCTTTCTAATCTGGATTTTCTTTATTTTGTGTGTGTGTGTCTAATTGCCCTGGCTAGCACCTTTAATATACAATAGTGTTGAACTGATGTGATGACTCAGAAATCCTTGCCTTGTTCCTGGTCTTAGGGGAAAAACATTCAGTTTTTTACCATTAAATGTGATATTCGTTGTAGGTTTTCCCTAGGTGTCCTTCATTGGGCTGAGAAAAATCCCTTTTACTCCTAGTTTGTTGTGTGTTTTTATCATGAAAGGGCATTGGATTTTGTCAAATGCTTTATGTCTTTTAAGGTGATCATATATTTTGTTCTTTATTAATATGGTGTATTACATTAATTGATTTTTGGTTATTAAACCAAACTTGCCTCCCATTTGGTCATGGTGTTTACATCTTTTTATATGTTGCTTGATTTGGTTTGCTGGTATTTTCTTGAGGCTTTCTATGTCTTCATAAAACATATCATCTGTAGTTTTCTTAAATCCTCACCTGAGGATTTTTTTCCCCATTGATTTTTAGAAAGACTGGAATGGAGGGTAAGAGACAGAGACAGAAACATTGATGCAAGAGAGACACAACCTGGGTACATGCCCTTGATCAGAATTGAAATTGGGACCCTTCAGTCCACAGGCCAACGCTCTATTCACTGACCCAAACTGGCTAGGGCTGTAGTTTCTTTATAAGTGATGTCTTTGTCTTATTTTGGTATCAGTATAATACTATTTTTGTAGAATGAATTGGAAAATGTTCCCTCTACCTCTATTTTTTTGGTAAATATTTGTGAAAGAACTCTATTCTTTTTTGAACTTTTGGTAGAATTCATTACTAAAGCTGGATCTTGTGCTTTTTCATGTGGAATTTTTAAAATTAATAATACATTTCTTTATTTGTTATTATTCTATTCAGATCTATTCTTGAGTTGTTTGTAACTTTTTAGGAATATGTCCATTTTATCTAGATTATCTAATTTGTTGGCACATAGCTGTTCGTAGTGTCCTTCATAATCTAGTTTTCCCTCTGTAAGGTTGGTAGTGATGTCCCTATTTTATTCCAGATTTTAATAATTTTAATCCTTTCTCTTTTTCTCTTGGTCAGTCTAACTAAAAATTTGTCAGTTTTGTTGTTTGTTTTTTCAAAGAACCAACTTTTTATACTTAGACATTTAAGCCTTACATGTTTGGTATTTCACCTCCTGCAACTTGAACTCCTTTTACTGTCCACTCTTTAAACATAAAGACAGGTTTGTATGTGAGTAACATGAAAAACTACAATAACACTGAAGACAAGTTTGTTGTTCACATAATGTAGGCAGTTTGAGGCTAATATGATACTTCATGATTATTATAACTCTGTCTTCTATCTGATTGCTCAGCCATTTTCAAAATTTACAATTTGGCTTCTTGAGCACCACCGTCATGTCAGCATTCCAGCCATCACGTCAATGTTCTGGCCAGCAGGAAATGGACTAGAATTACCACTTCTTTTAATATACTTCCCCAATTTTCACACACCACTTTTACTAACAACCCCTTGGCCTGATCTTATATAGATACACTGGGCAACAAAGGGGCTGCGAACAGAACTCTAATTATTGAGGAAATAAGAAAAAAATACTTATCAATGGATACATCTTTATAAAAGTAAATAATAACATTTAGTATATGCATGTATTTAGAATTTATGTAATGGCATTTTGCTACATACTTCATTCTGAATTCTGGTTTTTAAAATATTTATGAAAAAAAACAAACTAATAAAACGATGTTCTGTGTGCCTGTGTGTGTGTAGTATGTGTATGGGTTTCAGATATAATGATTATTAGTGTCAACATTTATGATCTACTTACCACTTCCTTCTCTTGTCTATTTTACTTTCATTCCTGATCCTGAGAAATTTAGTGTTTGCTTTAAGTTCTATAATCAATTAGAGTACTGGTACTCAGATGGTTGTATGAATAAGAATCACTTGAAAAAGTTATAAAAAGTGTAGTTCCAGCCCTGGCTGGTGTGGTTCAGTTTGTTGAGCATCGTCTCATGCACCAAAAGGTCTCGGGTTCGATTCCTGGTCAGGGCAAATGTCCAGGTTGGGGGGCTCGATGCCCAGTGGGAGACATGCAGGAGGCAGCCGGTAGATGTTTATCTTTCATTGCTGTTTCTCTCTCTCTTCCCTTTTCCCTTCCTCGCTGTCTAAAATCAATAAAAACATATTTATAAAAATGTAGATTCAAGTTCCATATTAAGAGGGTCTTACTCAGTGGGTCTGGGGTAGAGCCAAGAAGCTGAATATTGAACAAGGACCCCAGGTTTTTCTGGCCATAGGATTTGAAAAATTCACTGAATTAGGGGATTTGGTGACTTTTTTAAAAAATTTATTTTAGAGAGAGGAAGGGAAAGAGAGAGAGAAACATCCATCAGCCGCCTACTACACGTGCCCCAACCAGGAATTGAACCTGAAACCTAGACATGTTCCCTGATGAGCTCCAACCAACTGAGCAACACTGGCCCGAGTTGGTGACTTTTTAAAAAAATGAAGTTAGAGATATAGAAGCATGGAACAGGCTGTTGAATCTCAGAGGGAAGGCGAGGATGAGCAGGTGGGTGGGAAGAGATCAGTCAAAGAACTTGTATGCATATATGCATAACCCATAACCGATGGGCACAGACAATAGGGTGGTGAAGGCCTGGGGCGAGTGGCAGGGGTGGTGGCTAGAATGGGTCAATGGGGGGAAGATGGGCGACATATTTAATCCTTTCAACAGTAAAGGTTTTTTTTTTTTTTAAATGAAGTTAGCAATTAAGAGACATGACTTCTTCCAGTACGTTTTCCATTACTTATAATGGAGCCTGTCTGCTTAGTTGCTTTAAAGGAAAACTCAGAAATGGAGAAAGTTAAGTTTTCTTTCTCAACTTACACAGGTAATCTTGGTTGAATAGAGCCTTTATATAGAGTGAACAAAACATTGTCTTATATTGAAAAGATCAAATACTTTTCCTTTTTGTGATAAAACTTGTCCTTTTCAATTCAGTCTTTGAGATATATCTCATCTAACTTTCCTACATGAACAGAATTTGCCAATTAGATTCATACCATATCGTAGCATGGGATCATCATAAATGTGTAAATGCTGCTTCCACAGCTAATTCCAGACTTCTCAAAGTCCTTTCAAATGAACTCTCCTTTATGTTAATGAGTTGTGATGGGGATTGGGAAGAAATGTAAATTTTTGTGATTTGACTATAATTAAGTGACTCCAATTTATTTATTAAGTGAACTGTAGATTTAAAATGGATTTAAAATAGATTTTAAACAGGTCTTAATTAGTTTCTTAGACTAAGTTTCTAGAAGTAGAATTGTTGAATCAAAGAGTAGGAAGAGTTTGACTCACAAATTCTAATTTTAGAAACTTATTTTAGAGGAATAATCAGAGAACTGTAAAAAGATGTAAGTACAATGATGTTCTATCAGCTTAACTTACAATCAAGAAATTTTGGAAACAAATTGTCTATAGCAAGAGACTTATGATGTAAATTATGGCATATTAATATAATTAAACTATATGCTACATGAAAAAATCATACTATAGCAGTCTATTTATTGACATAGGGAATTCTTAAAATATATTGTTAAATTTTTAAAAAATCAAGTTGAAATATAATGCATACAATATAGTCTAAATGTTGAGAAATACAATTATTTGTCTGTATACACAAACACATGCATATTCACTTAGAAAAAAGACTGTCAGGATATGTGTCAACCTGACCAAGTGCTAATAAGATTTATCTTTGTGTTGTGGTATCACACGTGATTTTTATTTTTTTCCTGTGCTTTGCTGTATTATACATTTTTGGGCTTATGCTTTTGCTATGTTATTCTTTTCATGTATATAATAAGTAAAAGTGTTATTTTATAAAATAAAAGTACATGAAATTAAGATGTACTTTTGTCAACTGAGATTTAATATGACTCAGATTTAAATTGGATACACCTACAACTCCACTGACTCTATTAGCACAAATAGCACACAGTTTATCAGTGTACACCTTTTAAATGTGACCTTTCTTCTTTTGCACACCAGATACATTATTAAAAATCTTTTTGGAAATACTCATTTAATGCTGCTAAGAGAACTGATGATATGAATGCTTCAGTTCTATTTTTGGCCATGCCACAAACTCCTTTGTACTCAAAGCAGGTCACTATCCCTATGTGAATATTCTTGAGCAATAATAGTTTGCATTTCTTAGATAAAAGGCCTAGAAAAAAGTAGTAGAACTCCAGACCTTTAGAGTATATCTTAACACAAATTTCAACACCTTTATTGTTAATAAAACTAACAGCAGTGTCATTAAATCCCCATGCATCCCATGGAATATTTTGTCATTAATTAGCCATCTCTTTCTCTGAGCATAAACCATTTACCATCTTAGTAAATGAGTCCAAGTTTTAAAAGGGAGAAGAACAACATCAGGGTTGGAAATAAATCAGAGTTTTAAGATTCTGAAACTTCAGGTGAGCAAGTCTACAAATCCTTTAGAAGTACTATGGCATTTCCCCCCAAAATTATTTCGTGTGCAGGGCTAGAAAAGTTGGGGATAAAATTTGATTGGGGGATATTTCACATACCTTTGAGAAGCTAGGACAAACACACGAATGAACCTAACACAGTAATAGATTGGGATAAGCAATGCAAAATGATACAGAGCAAATAGTCTTTAAGGGAGAAATGAGGAAACAGACATTTATTGTGTCACACTCCAGATGCTGGGCCAATAGTAAAAAGTGGAATCATATACTTCTACAGAAATCATATTCAATTAAGGATTAACAAGAGATAAATAAATCATTTCATACAATGCCATCACTTTATTGCAAAGTAATTAGAACCATTATGTTGGTATAAACACAGACTTATCCTAAATATGTAAGCAAGCCTCTATTTTGGCAGCTATTCTTTTTTGTTTTGTTTTGTTTTAATTTAGTTTTTATTTTATCAAAGTTTTAAAGGTATATAGTTGAAATAATCAAAAAGTTAGATGAGGCATATTAAGATCAGTTCCCTGACATCCTCTATACCATATTTCCTACCACCTAGAGACTCATTCCTTGAACTGATTATTTTGGTACTTACCTCCACATTGCCATGTAATGTATTTATAGAGGTACATTTTAATTTTGTTACTTTTTTTGGCATTATCTATTTCCTTCTTACAGTAGAAGATGAATTAGTTCTCTTTCACAACTTCCAATACCCTTCTATGCCCCATTTTCTTTTTTAAAAAATGTTTTTAGTTGATTTTTAGAGAGAGAGGGAGGTAGGGGGAGAGAGAGAGAGAAATCGATGAGAGAGAAACATCATTCAGCTGCCTCCTGCAGGTCCCCTACCGGAGTTTGATCCTGAAACCTGGACATGTGCCCTTATTGGGAATTCAACCCCTGACCTCTCAGGTTCAGTTCCCAACCAAATGAGCCACATCAGCCAGAGCACCCATCTTCTTAATAATATACTTAATTTATTAGTCAGTGTTTACATGATTATGACTAAGTAAATGTTTAACTGAGCTGAGTTATATAGTAAACTACATGTACATTTCCTTTCCTACCCAACTTTTGGTTCTCTTCTCAATTAACAATTATTTTTTGTTTTGATTGATTCGTTTTCTGAGTAAGTATCACTAATCTAGCCCCAAGCTCTCCACAGTGGTTTAAATATCCTTTCATACATTGAAGCACAAATTCATCTTCTACATGTTCTTCCAAGAGCTCATTTAAAAAAAAAAAATGTTTTTGTTGATTTTTAGAATGAAAGGAAGGGAGAGAGAGAGAGATAGAAACACCGATGAGAAAGAAACATGAATTGGCTGCCCCCTGCACAGCCCTCATGGTGCGTGTATGGACACTCAACTGCTGAGCCACACAGGCTGGGCCAAAATACCCCTTTCTGGGTATTTTTTCTGGTCTTAGAGTTTGACATCCTTTAATATTTTCCTGGGAATTTTGTGTGGCTGAAGTTTTAAAACCCTGCATACCTGAAGTTTTAATTCTACCCTTAGTTTGATTGATAGTTCATAAGCATAGGATCCTAGGTTGAAAATAATTTTTTGTCAGGATCTTGAAATCATTGTTTCATTCTCTCCTGGCTTTCAGTACTGAGATCTGATCCTTTATGTGAAACAAGTTCTTTCTCCCTGAGCACTTCAGAAAATTTTTCTCTCCTCCAGAATTCTACCATTTTATGATGATGTGTTTTGGTGAGGGCTATTTTTATCCACTGTGGTAAGTACTTGATGAGCTCTTTCAGTCTAGAAACTCATGTTCTTCAGGCCTGAGACATTTTGTTGAATTATTTCTTTATTTTCTTCCCTCCTTCCTTCTGTATCCTCAATTTTTGCAACACTTATTATTTGAATCTTAGGTCTCTGGGATAGGTGTTCTATTTTACCATCTTTTCCCTCTTATTTTAACCTCTTGGCCTTTTTTACTCTACTTTCTGAGATATTTCTTAAACTTTATCTTTTAGCCCTTCTTATTGAGCTTACCATATCGGAAAAGTTATTTTTTAATTTTTAAAAGCTTTTCATTGTTCTTTTAGTGTTCCTGGTATAGCAAGTAGTTCTTGTTTCACAGGTTAACAACCTCTCTTATCTCTCTGATTTTTTAATTCAGAGTCTGTTTCCTCCAAGTTGCTTTGTTATGTCTATTTGTTTTGATTTCCATCTTTTATACTGGAGTTTGTTTTCAAATGCCTAGTGATCCCAGACCAACACTTCATAGTTACGAGTTGGGCACTGAAAAGCAGATTGGAAGCTGTGGGTGCAGGATGGGTTTTGTGACTGTACTTCATGGTAGTTTGATCTGGCTAAATCCATTTTTGGGGAACAGCTGGAATTTCTGATCTCCTTACTATACAGTGTAGACCTGGCTCTCAGCAGGCTGGAATCTCAGTGTGGGAAGAATTATGTGGCTCTTAATATTTAACATATGACCTTTCACATAATCCCTTGCTTTACTTTAGTTATACTTAGTTTCTTTTATTCCAGAGATATTTTACTGTCTCCAGAGAATTGACTTCCATTATTTTTCCATGGATAGGGCAAGAGAAGTGTGTCAGCTACATGATTTTGAGAACGGGCTTGGGTTCTGACTCCTCAAGCAAATGTCTTAAATGAATCTTCATGCTTTTAGCTCCATATTCATCTTCTAGAAATTCCTGGAACTACCCTCCAGAGGTTTTGGGAAATCGGATGATATAAAACTGGTTGATTCTCTTGGCTTTTTCCACTACAAGCTTGGGGTTTACTAGTAGCTTTCCTGGGTGTGCCAAATCAGTTTCTTCTCATCCATCTGCTTTTTGAACTGCAGAAACCTGTTTCCTGTTGTCTCCTTTCCAGTTCTTTTGGTCTTACTAATATTTTGGTTCCTTCCTGCTTTAATAACTTGACTGTCGTATTAGTGAAGTTTGAGGAGGGTGGCAAAACATTCAAGCAGTATTTTTAACTAGAAGTTGGCAACTGTTTTTTGAAACTTCAAAATAGAACTGAGATCTGATTACAAAGTGATACAAATTTTTGCTGCTTTTTGTTCTGCAGAAGCATGGGGTGTTTCTTTTTTATCAGCTTAAATTACTCTTCCTCACAGAAGCCTTCCTAAATTGCTTATCTCAAGCCACTCCTCAGTCCTCCGTGATTTCCTAGTGTCTAGCCTCTGCCCTCCACATCCTCCCTCGCCTGGACCTAGAGATCACCATTTGTTTTCATTTTGTTTTATAATAATAAGGGGGTTTTATCCCCCGCCCCGCCCCAAGCTACGTTGTTAGCTCCTTGAGGGAAGAAGGAAACAATGTCTCGAGTTCACCAGCCCTTAAATTAGTGCCGATGCACTGAGTAGGCACTAAATACATATGTAATGAATTAAATTGAATGTAGAGCTGTCAATCTAAAGTAACGTTAAACACTGTCCCAAACCTTTTTCAATGGTAGATCCAAACAGGAAATGGTAAAATAAAACAAAACCAAATAGGGCTCAGTTTTACAAAAGACAGCTATTTACTTCTCAATCTTCAATTACAGTCCAGCATTCCCTCCTTGCAGTGATTCCATAGGCATTACTCCTATAAGATGTTGTGCTATCAGTTAAGAAATCAGAGAAGGGCAGAATCAATAAGAATTCTGTCCTGCTTTTGTAACAAAGGTTCACAAAGCCTCAGATTTTTCTGGCCTTCTGAAATCCTGCATTAGCGGCACCCCCCTTTTTTAAAAAAATTGAATCTGGCCTATGAAGGGGAAAAACACTTTTGGAACTAGAAAATGTTTGAATTGCTGCAGTATTAGAGAAGAAACCAATTTATCGAATGGCACAGCTGTTCACTGTATGATCATTATGATACTTGTTATTTGGGTGCTGGTTGGTATTTATATCTAATTAGCTCTCTTACACACCATCAAGCAATCTGCTTTTAGGGAATAGAGAAAAGCTAAAATATATAGTTTCAAGCTGCCAAAACATATAACGGAATGAATTCAGGTTTCATTCACTGTAGACCGATTATTAACAAACCACTGAAATTTGTTAGTTTGCATTTTTACTGGTATTTTTTAATAGGAGATGAAAAGGCAGCAGGAATAAACTTGTTTAGAAATTATTTTCAATCTTAGTTGACACTTCCTTTTTTTCTTATTACTCACTGACCTTGAAGAATTGGACTACTGTCAAAATGAGATTTTGCAATCCATTGCCTCATTGATGTCTGTTTATTAGTATACATATAACATTTTATAATACATTAATAAAAATGTCAGTTCTCAGTTCCTTGTTAGCAACTTAAGTGTTTCACAACTAAGGTCATGTTTCTGTTATACTACCACACATAAAAAACACTTATGGACAGATTAATGTTCATGAAAATACAAGTAGACACAACCAAATGTTAAGATCTTGGATGGCTATTATAAATAGCAACAAACCAGATTATCATATATTGATGAGGAAAAATCATCATAATGGCTCTTGAAATTGAAATTATCATCTTCCATTCCCCCCCCCCCCTCTCATACATGCACTGAGGAAAGCTCATATGAGGACATAATGAGAAGGTAGTCATCCACAGGCCGAGAAGAAAGCTCTCACAAGAAACTGACATTGTGATCTAGGACTTCCAGACTACAGAACTGTGAAAAACAAATTTCTGTTATTTAAGGCACTTGATCTATGGGATTTGTATATGGTAGTCTGAGCTGATTAAGGCAAGAGTTCTCATATATACCTCACCCAGGTTTCCCTAGTATTAGCATCTTACATAGTCATGGTATGTCTATCAAGATTAAGAATTTAACATTAGTACAACACTGTTAACAACTGCTATTTATTTAGATTTACTCTGTTTTTGTATTAATGTCCTTTTATTGTTTCAGGATTCAATCCAGGATACTACATTGCATTGAGTTGTCATATATCCTAAATCACTTCCAGTATGTGATTGTTTCTTAGTTTTGTTTTTGTTTTTGTCTTTCATGATCTTGACAGTTTCTTCTGATGTTTTCTTATGATTGGTCTGAGGTTATGGATTTGGGGGACATATTTTAACAAGGTGACATTACCTTCTCATTGTATCATATGAGGGGGGTCAATAATATCAATGTAGGTATTGCTGGTGATCTTAACCTTGATTACTTGGTTAAAGTGGTATCTGCTAGGTTTCTACACTGCAAAGTTACTGCTGTATTTTCCCCTTCTCATACTGATTTCATTAGAAATTAGTCACTAAATCTAGCCACACTCACAGGAAGGGGAATTAAGTTCCACGTGCTGTAGGAAGGAATATCAAAGAATTTGTGGGCATGTGTTAGAAAATAAAACCCCCCACAGTAATTATTATTTTGGGAAAGATAGTTTGAGACTATATAAATATCCTCTTTTTCCTTAAAGTATTATACACTAATTTTAGCATTTATCTATTGACTAGAGGCCCAGTGCATGAAAATTTGTGCACTGGGGGGGGGGGGGCTCAGCCTAGCCTGCCCCCTCTCACAGTCCAGGAGCCTTCAGGGGATGTCCTCCTCTGCGGGAGGCAACCAGGCTGATCAGGGGAAGGCGCTGCCCCCATCACCCCACTGCTGCTGCCACTGCTGGCCTCCACAGCTGCCGGCCCTTGGCCCTCACTTCTTAGCTCTGGCCCCGTCCCCGCCCACTGGTGGGTGGGGAGCGATCTGGGGCCAGGCCAGCTGGGGGAGGGGCTGTGGGAGGTTGAGGCACAGCAGGTTGCACCCTGTCCAGCCTCAGTGGAGGCATGGCGCCTGGACTGGGCCCACGCTGCTGCCTCTGTGGCTGCCTCTGCAGAAGGGGCAGCACTGGGACCAGGCTGTGCCGCGGCCTGTCCTGTGCCACTTCTGTGGAAGGGGGCGCAGCGCCGCCAGCTCATGCTCACACTGGCACTGCCTGCTCGTGCTCACACGGGCTCTGTGGGCACCACGCGCCACCTCTGCAAAAGGGGCCACGGTGCTGGACCAGTGGCGCCGGCCCGGCCCGCCTCTCCCGCGCAGCCGCTGTGGTTTTGTCCAGATGGACATTGGGAAGACGTCTGCCCTAATTAGCATATTACCCTTTATTAGTATAACTACTGCCTATGGGATTTATTACTATGATATTCTAATGGTAATTTTCTAGTTCCCTCATTTCTTCTACATTTATCAATAAGAATTAGACTCAAAAGAAGCTGTATTCACTTTCCCCATTATTTATTTTTAATTTTTAAAATCTTTATTGTTGAAAGTATTACATATGTCCCATTTTGTCTCCCGTCAACCTCCTCCTGCTCACCCCTGCCACTGCCCCAGGCCCTCACCACCCCACTGTCTGTGTCCATGGGTTACCCATATATGTGTACAAGGTCTTTAGTTGACTGCTTCCACCTACACATCCTTCCCCACATTCCCTCCAAGATTCCACACTCTGTTCCATGCTTCCATGTCTCTGGATCCGCTCCATTCATCAGTTTATTTTGTTCATTAGATTACACATTTGAGTGAGATCATGTGGTACTTGACTTTCTCTGACTGACTTATTTCACTTAGCATGATACTCTCCAGGTCTTTCCATGCTGCCTCAAAGGGTAAGAGATTCTTCTTTTTTTTTATTGCTGCATAGTATTCCATGGTATAAATGTACCATAGCTTTTTTTATCCACTCATCTACTGATGGGCACTTGGGCTGTTTCCAGATCTTAGCTATTATAAATTGTGCTGCTATGAACATAGGGGTGCATATATCCTTTCTGATTGGTGTTTCTAGTTTCTTGGGATATATTCCTAGAAGTGGGATTGCTGAGTCAAATGGCAGTTCCATATTTAATTTTTTGAGGAAACGTCATACTGTTTTCCACAATGGCTGCACCAGTCTGCATTCCCACCAGCAGTGTACTATGGTTCCCTATTCTCCGCATCCTCACCAGCACTTATCATTTGTTAATTTATTGATGGTAGCCATTCTGACAAGTGTGAGATGATACCTCATTGTCATTTTAACTTGCATCACTCTGAGGATCAGTGACTTTGAATATTTTTTCATATGTCTCTTGGCCTTTTGTATGTCCACTTTGGAGAAGTGTCTATTTAGGTCCTTTGCCCATTTTTTTATTTTTTATTTTTATTTTTTTTAAAATATATTTTATTGATTTTTAACAGAGAGGAAGAGAAAGGGATAGAGTTAGAAACATCAATGAGAGAGAAACATCGATCAGCTGCCTCTTGCATACCCCCTACTGGGGATGTGCCCGCAACCAAGGTACATGCCCTTGACCGGAATCGAACCTGGGACCCTTCAGTCCGCAGGCCGACGCTCTATCCACTGAGCCAAACCGGTTTCGGCTGCCCATTTTTTAATTGGATTGTTTGTCTTCCTTTTGTTAAGTTGTATCAGTTCCTTATATATTTTAACAGTTAACCCTTTATCAGATGTATCATTGCCAAGTATGTTCTCCCATGCAGTGGGCTTTCTTATTGTTCTGTTGATGGTTTCTTTAGCTGTTCGGAAGCTTTTTATTTTGATGCAGTCCCATTTGTTTATTTTCTCCTTAGTTTCCTTTGCCCTAGGAGATGTATTGGTGAACATATTGCTACCAAAGATGTCTGAGATTTTCCTGCCTTTGGTTTCTTCTAGGATTTTTATGGTTTCACATCTTGCATTTAGGTCTTTTACCCAATTTTAGTTTATTCTTGTGTGGGGTATAACTTGGTAGTCTAGTTTCATTTTTTTGCATGTATCTGTCCGATTTTCCCAACACCATTTATTGAAGAGACTGTCTTGACTCCAATGTATGTTCTTGCCTCCTTTGTCAAATATTAATTGAGCATAATGGCTTGGATTGATTTCTGGGGTCTCTGTTCTATACCATTGATCTATATGTCTGTTCTTGTGCCAGTACCAGGAAGTTTTGAGAACAGTGTCTTTGTAGTATAGCTTGATATTGTGATCCCTCTAACTTTGTTCTTTCTCAAGATTGATGCAGCTATTTGGGATCTGTTTTGGTTCCACATAAATTTTTGGAGTATTTGTTCTAGATCTGTGAAATATGCTGTTGGTATTTTAATAGGGATTGCATTGAATCTGTAGATTGCTTTGGGTATTATGGACATTTTAATGATGTTGGTGCTATCAATCCATGAACATGGAATATTCTTCCATTTGTTTATATCTTCTTCTATCTGTTTTTTCAACATCCTGTAGTTTTCTGAGTACAAGTCTTTTACTTCCTTGGTTAAGTTTATTCCTAAGTATCTTAATTTTTTTGTTGCAATGGTAAATGGGATTTTTTTTTTGTTTCTCTTTCTGAGAATTTATTATCTCTATATATAAAACCCTAATATGCAAATAGAACGAATGGCAGAACAACCAAACAACTGGTCGCTATGATGTGCACTGACCACCAGGGGGTGCACACGGAACGTGGCATGTGTAGGCAGCAAGTGGCAGAGCATGGAACATGGCAGGCATTGGCCACAGTGGGATGGTGGAGCAGGTGAGCGGGGCACCAGACCAAGGTGGGGCATCAGTCGCTATCATCAGAGCAAGCCTCTGGTGGTTACTAAAAATTATTTGCTCCCACACACCACAACCCCCCCAGCACTCTCACCTGCTGCCAGTGTCGACCCCGCTTGCACCTGCTGCCAGCGCCAGAGCTGCCACTCACACCCACTGCTGGTGCCCAGTGCTGGCCCTGATTGCTCAGAACCAGCAGCAGCTGTGAGTGGAAGCTGCCAGCTCCAATCGCCCCTCAGGGCTTCTCCACCTCCCCCTGCTCCTGAGGGGAGATCCGAAGCAGCAACCGCTGCTTGTACCTGCTGCTGGCGCTGGCCCCAATCGCTCCACACCATCAGCGGGTGCAAGCAGGGTTGGCGCTGTCAGTGAATGGAAGCAGTGGCAGTGGGAGCAGGGCTGCTGGCAGAAAGCGGACTCTGGGCCATAGTGGGAGGGGCCAGGTGTGGGCACGGTGGATGGACTGAGACCTGCCCCTGTGCCCACCACAGCCTTGTGACCCACAGTTCCTTTCAAGGTGCACAAATTTGTGCACTGGGCCCCTAGTTGGTATATAAAAAAGCCATCAATTCTTGGGTGTTGATTTTGTATCCTGCTACTTTGCCCAATTCATTTATTAAATCTAGTAGTGTTTTGGTTGAGTCTTTAGGGTTTTCTATGTATAATATCATGTCATCTGCAAATAATGAGAGTTTTACTTCCTCCTTTCCAATTTGGATGCCTTTATTTTTTCTTCTTGTCTGATTGCTGTGGCTATGACTTCCAGTACTATGTTAAATAAGAGTGGTGAAAGCAGACATACCTGTCTTGTTCCTATTCTTAGGGGAAATGGTTTTAGTTTTTGCCCATTGAGTACGACGTTTGCTGTAGGTTTGTCATGTATGGCCTTTATCATGTTGAGATATGCTCCCTCTATTCCCACTTTTCTGAGAGTTTTTTTTATCAAAAATGGGTGTTGGATTTTGTCAAATGTTATTTCTGAGTCTATTTATATGAACAAGTGATTTTTGTCTTTCAATTTGTTTATGTGATGTATCACATTTATTGATTTGTAAATATTGTACCAGCCTTGCATTGCTAGAATAAATCTGACTGGGTCATCATGTATGATCTTTATAATATATTGCTGGATCTGATTTGCTAGAATTTTGTTGAGGATTTTAACATCTATATTCATCAGGGATATTGACATGTAATTCTCTTTCATTATAGTGTCTTTATTTGTTTTTGGAATTAGGATGATGCTGGCCTCAAAAAAAGAGCTTGGAAGTGCTCCTTCCTCTTTTTCTGACTAATTAGATCAGGCGAAGACTCAAAGCCTCCAGAGAGACTGCCTCTGCCTGCAGACTGATTAGAGTCATTCTTGAATAGTCCTCAGGCAATCATCCACAGGTGTGGTGAGTGTTTTTCCAACAGGATGGGGCAATTGCTTCTGCCTAGAGGCTGATTGTTATTCTTACTCTTTGAATGGGCCTCATAAACTTCACACCCTAGGGCGAGGTGTTTTTCAATAGGTGGGTCATCTGTCTTACCCCCAGGCAATACTGCCTGGAAAGCAAATGGCAGTGTGAGAGAATGACTCAGCACAGGAAACCAGGGTGTCTGCCTTTGAGCTCTAGCCCCAAAGCCCCTGATCCTGGCTTCTGCTCACATAGCTCTAGTCCACTCTGCCCTTCCTCTACCAGAGCACAAGGTGAGTGGCTGCCCAGAGAATTTTGTGCAGTCACCCTGTAAGTGGGTTCCTGCATTTCCAGCTGTCTCTCCCTGGTAAACAGCAACCCCACTGCTTTTCACAGCTAGATGTTATGTGGATAACCTCCTCAGTTCTGGTGATCTCTGCTGGGGGCCCAACTTGGGGATTAGACCCCAGAGTTCTCAGTGGCAACCCCCCACAGCTGAGATATCTCTCTGGAACTTTAGTTGCTGTCTGTGGGAGCCCAGCCAGCCCTTTCACAACTCCACCCCTCCTACCAGTCTCTATGTGGTCTCCACTTCCCTTCCTCAGTTTTCAGGGTTCTCTCCAGCGACGCTTCCACTGATTATTCAGGAAGTTTTTCTGTATTTTAGTTGTAATTCCAGTTTTGTCCTGGGAGCATATCTGTGCAGCATCCACTTACTCTGCCACCGTTTTTAATCTTTCCCCCATTAATTATTTATTCAACAATTTATATCAATATGGACTTGTGGATATTAATTTTATTTTTTGTGTTATAATCCAATATTATTATTTATTTTGTTACTCTAATTGTTTTAGCTTTGGCCATTGGGGGTTCTTTAAAATGAGTACTGTGTCTTTTTTCTTTTTCTTTTTTCTTAAATACTTTCTTACATTCTTAAAACACAAAATGCATCCAGCTCTAGAATCAGCCATTTTACTAAATATCCCTGTTTCCTTTTATTGGAGAATAGTATTTAGAAACCAAGGTTTGGTTGCTAGCTGTGACTTGGGTATCATTGCTTCTAAAACTCTCAGAGGACAGAGCTTGGAAACATTTGTATATATGCTTACCTATGTACAGGAACACATCTACATTTAGTAATTTATCAATTTGTGCATATATATTAAAATAAAACAGATTCATATTGATATCTCTAGGTCTAATCCAACACCAGAGTTTATTCTAGCATTTCTCCTTTTTTTTTTGTAAACTTATTTTTGACCATGTGAAACTTGGTTCATATTATCTACAATATATTTAAACATTTGTTCATACCTGGTATACATGTATTTTGAGAATTGCTTATCTGTTTCACTGTGAGAAACAAATTTACCAACAAAAGTCCAGTGGTTTGGTAGTTTTTTTCTTTTCTTTAACCTAGTACTATTGTTAAAAAGCAACATTCAACTGGCAAATTTTAAAGATCTTATTGGCTTTATTCAGTGATTCATGAATTGGGCAGCATCCAACTTAGAAGACAGAATGGAGCTCTGAGAAGCTGAACAAAATAAAACTTTTATAGGCAGAAGGAAGTGGGAACAAGAAAGCTATACTGCAGAAAGCAGATTGGTTGTTGCAAGCTAACTTTCCATTAGTGGATTGCAGGGATGTATCACTAGTGCTGATCAGGTAATTCCTAACTGACTGGTTTAAGATTCTATTTCTGGGAAAGCCAAATGTAATTAAGTCTTGGTTTGGTGACACGGAGCTTAGCATCATTGTCTCCATTTGGAACCTATTGTCTTGTTTTTAACACTATCTAATCGAAACACTGTTTTACAAATCACATAGGTTGTCCCCTTTCTTGTCCACCACATTTGGAAAGGTTCCTGAGCCCTATTCTAAGAGATTTTATTTCAGTAGTTCTGGAATGTGGCTCTAGAATTTTTATTTTTAACCAGCATCCTAATGATTCTTATGCAAATAATCCCTGGACCACATTTTGTGATTTATCGACCTAGGATATTTTGAGAATCAATTGAGCACATCCCCAACTTTCAGTCCTGAAGCATCCAAATGAGTTCAAGAAAACAAAAGCTAAAAATACCTCATTAAGCCAAGCCAGAAAGGAACTTTATGTGTGCTCCTTGGAGATTTAACCCTTCTCATATTTACTTTCTCTGTACTTCTTCTACAATGAGTTCTACTTAGTTGAATGCTAAGGAAGAGGGACATCGAATAAAACAGTTTCTAGTTCCTGTTAAGTATTATCTAGGAACAGAAAATGGAAGCCATTTTCAGGAAACTGGGAGATCAAAAACAATCAGACTTATAGCAGGAGCAAGCTGAGGTAAACCTCCTTTGTAATCTTGAGTTTATTGTTTTTAAAAAAATATATTTTATTGATTTTTTACAGAGAGGAAGGGAGAAGGATAGAGAGTTAGAAACATCGATGAGAGAGAAACATCGATCAGCTGCCTCCTGCACACCTCCTACTGGGGATGTGCCCGCAACCAAGGTACATGCCCTTGACCGGAATCGAACCTGGGACCCTTCATCCGCAGGCTGACGCTCTATCCACTGAGCCAAACCCGTTAGGGCTTGAGTTTATTCTTTATTATGATGAGT
Source organism: Ia io (assembly GCA_025583905.1). NCBI lineage: Eukaryota > Metazoa > Chordata > Mammalia > Chiroptera > Vespertilionidae > Ia > Ia io. The sequence continues at coordinate 74,650,288 of JAJQQW010000001.1, forward strand.
GCCCTGGCATTTCACTGCTTTGGCATTTCATTTCTCCAGCACAGTAAGACACGAGAGCTCTGCCTTATTGCAGGCAGTACTCATACTAACACTTTACTTTCATTTGTAAGTTCCAGCAATTTTTACTAACGCTAATTTCTGCTGAAGAGTTATAATTAGGGCACTTTAATTATTGTCATTTTAGAGATAGCAAAAGAGAAACATACAGAAAATGAGAACTCAGTACTCAAATCACTAAAGTAGTGATCCAGGTTAACACTATCCATTGCATTGTGTAAGATGAAAACCTTCTGTTGGTGTGGTTTCTATTTTATTGGTCATTTTCAGAGACATTTACCATATTTTTCCGTGTATAAGACGCATTTTTTTTTTCTAAAATCGTTAGACTGAAAATTGAGGGGTGTCTTATACATGAAAGTCAGCTGAGGAGGGTGCTGTCGGGTGCGTAGCTGCCCATACCTTGTCAAACAGGCTTCCTCCAATCACGAGCCTTATTGTTACTGACATCAGCTGATGCCATAATTGGAGGTGGAGGTAGATAGTGTGCAGATGGAACAGGGACCAGAGTGTTCTGAGCCCATAAAGATGTCAAAAAATAAAAAGATAAGTACTGGTAAGCAATTGTCTTATTCTGCAAAAGTCAAACTGAGTGTAATCAGCTGTGCAAAGAGCATGGAAATAGAGCTGCAGAGAGACAATTTGGACCTCCTCCCACTGAGTGTATGATCAGACAGTGGAGAAAGCAGGAAGAATAACTCCTTAAGATGCCAAAAAAGAAGAAGGCCTTAAGAGGAAAACCAGCAAAATGTTTAAAATATTGATTTCTTAATTTTGGGTTGGAAAAGTGGGGGATGTCTTATACATGGGGGTGTCTTACACATGGAAAAATATGGTACTTAGAGAGACTTTGAAGAACAATGTAAGTCTTTACTCATGAGAACATGGAGAAAGTTAAAATATATGTGGTAAAGGTTCTGACTTTAAGATTTCATTTTACTTTGCAAGCTTCTACTCCAAGGTGATGTTTCTTACCCTGAGGTATGAAAATGGGGGACCATTTTATGAGATAACAGCCAGAGTTAGCTGTATAGAGCTGCTAGAATTTCAATAAGAAGAACACCACTCTACATCTCAGTAATACTGTGCTGTTATTAAATAGAATGGACAATTTACAGAGAAAATATCCAAGCCACTTTGAAGAGCTTTGTTGTTCAACTGGTAATCATCAGCAGGGCAGTTCTCTCTGACTTCACATCTGGTACACCAATAGAATTTATAATTCAGAATAACTGTGAAAGGAAATCCATTCCAAGGTTAGCTTATTGCATTTGGTTGGTGTTTTTTCAAAGAAAAAATGAAAAGTCTATGTGCCTTAGAAATCATGTAATGCATTTTTCATTATTCTGTTGCCTGATATAACATCCCCTTATTACCTTTTCTAATATAGAGGCTAGGTTACTATAATCCAGCAGTCACTCCCAACAAACATGTCATTATCATGTGGCTTACTCTGACTTTCCTCCCTCCTTCTTCCATAACCCCTTCTTCCATAAGCTCCTATGCACTCAGCCACTCACTGATAATAAACTGTCATTCTACTCTGAAAATAAGTGAGCTACTCCTAACAACTCCTCAGAAATCTATGAAAATAAGTGGGGAGATGAGAATTCAGAATGAATTCAGTCTTACAGCTGGCACAGCTATGCTCTGAATTTGGTCAATGGATATATTTACTTTAGAAGGTTGTGAAGCAGTAGAAAATAAGAATTTTGCAAATATCAAACTATTATGCCCTTTCATTGCTATGAATTTTAATACCTGACAATTGGCCAATTAAGAAAGTATCTGTACGTACTTTACATAATTCAACAGCCGTAACTCAACAACCTTCTATTTTGGGAGACTACAAATGCATGATTGTATTACATAATTATATACTATATTATCTACAGCTAATAGAGACATTGCTGTATGGAAATATCAGGTTTAAATGTTTAAATGTTGTTAAAGTGAAAATTCTTTGTTTGGTTGCATATAAATGGAATAAAAAGTTGCAATTTGTTTAACCTGGACAGAGTTCTCAGCATAGTACAGAAATTAAGTATTTAAGTCATATTGAGAGTGACACTTTGTCCTCAAGGGACCTATAAACAGCATTTATCACATTCAAGGAAAGACTTCTCATTTGAGCTCCTAGAAATATTCCCAGGGTATCTTTCACCCCTGCCAGCTGTTGTCATAGTCTGACAAAGGATGTATCAGCAAGGCATCAATACTTAACTGACTGTACCTTGTCAATTCAATATGGAGTGGCTTTGGTTATCTATACCCTGACTATGATAATAATCAAAGGAGAAGTAAATGTAGGAAAAACATTTAAAAAATTAAAATGTCTTTCTGATAAGTTGACAAATAATGAGAGTTTTTTGTTCAATACTAAACTATTTTTAAAACTGCCACCCAACTTAATTATTAATATTAATCCTTTCATTATTAAACTGTAAACCATTGAGAAATTTCTATTTTGAAGGCAAAAGAATGTAGACACATGTACCTACATAGCTTTACCTCTGGGAATTTCCATTCAATGGCAAGTTCATTACTTCCTATATTTTCTATAGCAGAGGATATTGGAGGAAGAGGCTGAAGTATTCCCATACACAGTTATGAAAAAAGGGATCATCATAGCTAACTCAGCAATAAGGCCATAGCAATGAAAAAGATAAGGTTCATGTCCAGGTCTAAATATTCTGATAATTTCCAATGAAAATGGAAGTGGAAGTAAAAAAGGGAGACTGCATCTATAAAAGGGAATGAGGGAGGAGGAGGCCTACACAGCAACCCATGTCAGGGAAGAACTAAAAAGACCGACCTCACTGGAATGTACCAAAGAAGTCCTTACTGCATGCAATGAAGCCCCCAGGGGACACCAGCACCATCGTGAATGAGAAGAAAAAAGGTACCACAATTCTATGCACCTACTATATAGCAGGTCCTGTGCTTGATGGTTTATATCTCTGTGATCTCCCTTAATATTCACAAAACTACAATGGAAATGAGAATATGCAGGTTTAAAGAGGTTATGTATCTTGCCCAATTCCGCCACCTATTATTTATGTATCATTAAACTTCTGACCAAACTACATCATCTCAAGCATACTTCCTTAGGCACAATTAAGAAAATTACTAAACCTGAAAGTTGAAGATGGTTAGAAGTCCCTCCTTGGACACTGATCATAGTCTTACCACTGTGACTTTGGAAACCCCTGGTACATTGTCAGAAAAGTCCTCTATATCCATAGCTTCTCTGAATTCTCCCTTCATTTGCTTATCTACTGTGAAACTTGACAGTTCCCTAAAAACATTTTCCTTTTTTCTACCATCATCATAAATGGGCACTGTTAGATTTTCCTTTCTTAATTCATAAAACTTGAATGCTGAGATTGGTATTCTCCTTGTCCCCCAAAGTTGATTACAGACTCTTACTCCCCCTCTCTCATGTTAGAAACCCTGTTCCAATTAGATCACATAGTCATTATAGTTCTCCATTTCTTTAATAACATTAACCTGGAAAAATTCAAATCTAGTTGATCAATCTCTTGCTTAGCAGAAAAGCATAAAACAATCATGTAGATTGGTATCTGTAACCCTATATGTGTGACCAGACAAATCCAATGAACACTCAACAAATTCCAGTAGTTTTAGTAAATGTCTCCTAAATTTTGCTTCTTACTTTTTGAAATCAATTTTAATACCTTGTTTATTCTTCCTAAATATTCAAGCTACCCATCATTGCCCTATGTCTCATACTTCATAGAGACAATAGGAAAGCCATCAGGTGGGAATTAACACATCATCATTAAATCAGAAAAAAACTTAGTATTTTCTGCTTCTACAGGTGCCTTTCTCTCCAACAGAGGAAGAAAAAATTCCAATAAGCACATTACCCTCAGACATCAGTTTTCACAAGACCATGAGATAAATATAATCCACAGATCAGTTAAAAGCCACAATGGAGGAAATGAAGAAAAAAACAACAACAGAGAGTTGGCCCAGAAGTAGGAGATTAAAAAGATATATAGATATAACAGCACACAAATTTCCTGAAGGATAGGTTCTCACCAAGAAGTACAGAAACTGTATCTTTTGTTGAAAACTAGGTGAGAGAAATGGGTTACAGGGTTAGTCTCAGTTTATTCCAAAGGATAAGAAATATAGCTAGGAAGAATGACATGCAGAAGCCATATTTTCAAGAAGTTATCTGCTTTCTGGTAGTAGAGAAGGAGAAATTTTTGGGGTGTAAAACCTAAATGGCTACAGTGGCCCTGACTCCAGGAAACCTACAAATAGATGGTACAGGAAAAGCTAACACCCTCAGTGAGTAATGAATAATATAGGAAGGAGCTGTCATGGCATTTATACAAAAATATCATAAGAAACTATGTGGAAAAGAGCAGCTGGATTTAGAAACAAAAGAAAATTCACCAGAATATGGTTCAATATAACAGATTACTTAAAAAAATGAATCAATCGAAGGAACCAAGTAGGCAGCATTGGTAAACATCTGTACCTGCTGCCTCTCACAACCACATAAAAATTACAATTAAAAGGCAGAACAACTACCACCCAGAACCATGGGAAAGCTGGCTGAGTGGAAGTTACACAACTAGAGAGGTGAAGATAGCGCATTGAGACTGGTAAGAGGTGCGGAGGCACGGAAAGTGTTGGCACCTGAATGTGCTGCTCTTTTAATCGGGAGGTAGATACAAACTCCTGCTTGCTCTGAACTCCAGTTCTGGGCGAGAATCTGGGGGGTCCAGACACATAAGGGGAGAAACTGGACTGTCTGGCATCAGGACAGGAATGCGAGGGCAGCTTTCTCTCAGAGGTGCTCACAGCGATCACTGTTCCTGCACAAGGGCACAGGATGTGGAGACCTGGGGACCTCTCTGGTGCAGGGCTGACTGGCAGCCATTGCTGTTTGCTCTGCCCTGGTGATTCCCAGAGACCCCGCCCCACCCAATTTAGAACCCCACCCAAGCTGAGCATATTGGCTTTTGCATATGAATGGCCTGTCCTTTCTCTGCCTAAAACCTGTCAAACTGAAGCTGGGTCACAGAGCCCCATAGCTTCTAAAAGAAGGCCCAAGACTCGACAGCGGCAGCCTGCCTTGCTTCACAGCTGGGCCTCGTCTGGGCACTTCCAAACCCCATACAAAGGGGAGGAATCTGCAGATGTCTCTGTAGCTCCTGCTGGGTGGCCCCAGACAGTGGCTGACCTTGCACCTCCTTGGAGTTCCAAGAGCCAGTGTACCCAGTGGTCAGAGTGAGACCATACCAGATTACAACTCTTCACATCCATAAGAGACACACTCAAGGGGCAGACTCAGTGAGCACCAAAGCCCCACTGAAGCAAGTCCTGCCCCATAAGGGTGTCTCCTGCACAACAGATCTTCCAGTGTAGACACAGCTGTTCATCACAGTCAATTGGCCTGGAGGTCAATTCCTCCCAGTAATACCAATAGCAATCAAGGGTTAACTACAACAAGACTGTGCAAACAGCCCACAAACGGGTGCAACAAGAGCATCCACCTCAGGTGACTGGGGAGGCTGGGCCACTGGACCCTATAGGACATCTACCACACAAGGCCACTCTATCAACTCAAAGAGACTTAGCAGCTACCCAGTACATAGAAACAAACACAGGGGCGCAACCAAAATGCAGAGACAAAGAAACAAGTCACAAATGAAAGAAATGGATGAAAGCAAAATACTGGATATAGAGTTCAAAACCAGTTATAAGGTTACTCAAGAATATTCTAGAAACCTCCAAGAACTTTAGTGACACCCTCAAGGATATGAAAAAGAATCAATCAGAAATTAAGCATACACTGACTGAAATAAAAATAATATACAGAAATCCAACAGCAGACTAAGGATCCCAAGAATCAAGTCTAAGATTTGAAATACAAAGAAGCAAAAAACACCCAACCAGAAAAGCAAAAAAGAAAAACGAATCAAAAAATATGAAGATAGTGTAAGGAGCCTCTGGGATATCTTCAAGCATACCAACATCCGAATTATGGGGGTGCCAGAAGAAGAGAGAGAGCAAGATATTGAAAACCTATTTGAAGAAATAATGACAGAAAACTGCCCCTACCTGGTGAAAGAAATTGACTTAAAAGTCCAGGAAGCACAGAGAACCCCAAACAAGAGGATCCAAAGAGGACCACTCCAAGACACATCATAATTAAAATGCCAAGGGCAAAAGACAAAGAGAAAAACTTAAAAGCAGCAATAGAAAAAGTTAGTTACCTACAAGGGAGTACCCATACGACTGTCAGCTGATTTCTCAACAGAAACTATGTAGGCCAGAAGGGAGTGGCAAGAAATATACAAAGTGATGAATAGCAAGAACCTACAACCAAGATTATTCTATCCAGCAAAGCTATCATTTAGAACTGAAGGTCAGATAAAGAGCTTCACAGACAAGAAAAAGCTAAAGGAGTTCATCACCACCAAACCAGTATTATATGAAATGCTGAAGGGTATTCTCTAAGAAGAGGAAGAAGAAGAAAAAGGTAAAGTTAAAAATTATGAACAACAAAGTGACAACAAATGCATATCTATCAACAAGTGAACCTAAAAGCCAAATGAATAAAAAAAACCTGATGAACAGAACAGACTGGTGAATGTAATAGAATCAGGGGCATGGAAAGGGAGTAGACTGACAATTCTCGGGGGAAGGGGTTGTGGGGGTGCAGGAAGAGATTGGACAAAGAGCTGACACCTATAGATGAGGTCAGTGGGGGAGGGGGGAGAAGGCCTGGAATGGGGTGGGAACCAGGTGGAGGGGAGCTATGGGGGGGGGAAAAGGAACATCTGTAATAATCTGAACAATAAAGATTTAAAAAAAAATCAATTTTAAAAAGGAAGATTATAGATAAGAAATATGCAGTTGGGATAAAATGATGAGAAAACAGAAATAATGAAGTATGAGTTGGAATAACTAAGGAAATAAGAAAGTGAAGAGCAATAACATCATTAACAAAAGAAAAACTGGTGGAATCACAAAAAGAACAAATATGATGAGAAACAGGGTTAGAAATATAAAAGACAGAAATTAGAAAGCAAATAATGATGAGGCTAATAATAAAGTGAATAAAGAGTTGTAAAAGGATGGATGAGAAAATGAGAAACTTATAAGCCAGGCAAAGGAGTGTGAATGTATGTGTAATGAAACACCTGAAGATGAAAACTGAAATAATGGAATGGAACAAATATTTGCACATATAATTAAAGAAAAATCTACTGAAAAAAGGCAAATTTATATACAGAAAGAAATGTGTAAGGGACACCGTGTGTAAGAAAAAATTGAACCAGAATGGTTATACTGGGAAATGTCCAGTAAAGTTAATGATTGTTAAAGATAGAGAAAGAATTAGGCTAGCTTCAGATTTCTCCACAGAAAAATTCTAAAAGACAGTGAGAAAACATTGTAAGGTATTCAAGGAAAAAAAATGTGAGCCAATGATTTATATCCAGTCAAACTGTCCTTTATTTGTAAAGACTACAGACAAGTGCTTTTGAATTGGCAAGATTTCAGAGACTATTGTTTCTGTGAGCCTTTCTGAAGAAACCATAAGAGGACCATTTTGAGCCAAAAAGTGATGATAAAGTACATTAAACCAAATGATTGACAATGAACTTTGAATATATTTTAACTGTATAATTAAGACCAAAACCAAAGTGGGATAGAGTGACAGAACAGAATGTAAATGGCACATGCCTTGAAAATATAAAAATTATATAATTAATACAAATTGGAAGGAGAATGAAAGGATGTATAGGCAGAGTAAGTCTATTTGTGACCTCACTTGTAATAGATGGGGATCAAAGAAACCATTTAAATATGATGAGGCATAGTAATATTTGAGGGAAGTAATAGTTGCATGTTAGATCAAAAGAAAATATTGAGAAAGAGTATATGATTTAATTAATTATTTTATTATATAACAAGAACTAACATATTTTAAATGGACTTGTATCACCAATTTAAAGAGAAATTTAAGATTAAGATCACAAAGCAAAAATTCATGGTGGAGAGTGCCAAGTAAATAAAGGGTTAATAAAATAAAATAAAATAAGCCAAAGGTCAGGTTCTTAATATAAATAAACTTGAAATTTAGCCCCAAAACATTAAAGAGGACAGCACTGAACATGTTATAGTGATAAAGGATGCAATTCACATGTAGGATAAAATAGATGTATACCTAGCACCAAGTAAAATAATATAAGCATTTGTAGAGCAGAAATCATAAGAAACAAAAGGAGGAGATTACAAGATGGTGGTGGAGTAAGTGGAAGCTACACTGACATACTCCAAGGACCAAGCTGGAATTACAACTGAAATAGAGAAAAAACATCCTGAATAACCAACTGAAGAGTACCAAGAGAGGACCCTGATAACCAAGGATGGAAAGTGGAGACCACATTGAGATGGTAGGAAGCATGGAGGCGTGAAAGGGCTGGTTAGGTTCCCACAGACAACAGCTTAAGTTCGAGAGATATCTCAGCGGTGGGGGGTTCCCACTGAAAACTCTAGGGTCTAAGCCCCAAGCTGGGCTCCCAAGCCCAGAGCACCAGAACTAAGAAGGGTGTCCAAAGAACACTTGGCTGTGAAAATCAGCAGGGTTGTTGTATGCCAGGGAGAGATGGCTGGAAATTCAGTGACCCTCTTAAAATGGCAACAAACAATTTTTCATGTACAGCCACTCACCTTGAACTTTGGCAGAGGGAAGGCAGAGTGGACTAGAGCTGGGTGAGCAGAAGCCACGGTTGGGGGCTCTGGGGTTAGAGCTTGGAAGGCAGACACCTGGTTTCCTGTGCTGAGTCATTCCTTCATACTGCAGAGGACATCTTTCTCAGGCAGACCTTTACCATGCAGGCAGTTTTTGCCTGGGGGAAAAGCCAATTGTCCCACCATATTGGAAAACACCTTGCCCCACCATGTGGAGTTTCTGAGGCTCATGAAAAGACTGAGAATAACAATAATCCTCAAGGCAGAAGCAATTGCCCCACCCTGTTGGAAAACCTCTCACCCTAACCTGTGGTTGATAGCCTGAGGCTAATCAAGACAAACAAACAATCAGACTTCAGATAGAGGCAGTTCATTGGAGGCTTTGAGTCTTTGCCTATTCTGATTTAAGGCCTGGGGCTAGGAAAAGCAGATCTTTGTGCACATCTTAGTTCTTTCCAAAGGCACTCAGCCCCAGCAGAGTGAGTCACAAGCTGTGGATTGCTAATAGCTCCAAACAGAGTACTCAGGGCCAGTGAGAAAGAACATCTGACATTGTCCTGTACTAGAGACTGGGTGTCATAGCAGATCTATCTAATACATAGACACAAACCCAAACAGGCAACCAAAATGGGGAGGCAAAAAAAAAAAAAAAAAAGCCTGAAATGGAAGAACAAGAGAATTCCCCAGAAGAAGAGCTAAATGAAATGGAGATAAGAAATTTATCATACATAGAGTTCAGAATAATGATGGCATGGTTGCTCAAGAACAAGAAAATATATATAATAACTATGCAGAATGACACAACAATAATAAAGAACACAGTGGAAGGAATACACAAAAAATTAGGGGAAACTGAGGATCAGTTCAGTGAACTAAAATACAGGATAGAAGAAATCAGTCAGAGAACCAAAAAGAAAAAAATTAAAAAACAGGAGGACAGCTTAAGAAAGCTGTGGGACAACATGAAACATAACAATATTTGAATCATTGGAGTATCAGAAAGGGAAGAAAATGAGCAAGGAATAGAGAATGAATTTGAAGAAATAATAGCAGAAAACTTCCCTAACCTGGTGAAGGAAAAAGTCACACAAGTTTAGGAGGCACAGAGAGTCCCAAGCAAGAAGAACCCAAACAGGCTCCTGCCCAGATACATCATAATTAAAATGCAAAAACTTAAAGACAAAGAAAATCTTAAGGGCAGCAGGAGAAAAGCAATTTGCTACCTAAAAAAGAGCTCACATAAGACTGTTAGCTGATTTTTCATGAGAAACTCAACATGCCAGAAGGGAATAGCATGAAGTATTTAAAATAATGAAATGCAAAGATCTGAAGCCAAGATTACTATATCCACCAAGGTTTTCATTCAAAAATAGATGGTGAAATAAAGAGCTTCCCAGACAAAAAAAAAAAAAAGCTAAAGGAGTTTATAACCACCAAACCAGCACTGACAGAAATGCTAAAGAGACTTCTGTAATGAGAAGAAGAAATAGAGATAGAAATAATAGGCATAAAGTATTAAAATGGCAATAAATAAGTACCTATCAATAATAAACTTAAATATAAATGGATTAAATGCTCCAATCAAAAGACATAGAGTAGCTGAATGGATACAAAAACATGACCAAAATATATACTGTCTACAAGAGAACTACCTCAGAACAACTGACTCACACAGGATGAGAGTGAAGGGATGAAAAAAAAAAAATACCCATGTCAATGGAAATAAAAAAAAAAAAAAACTGGGGTAGCAATAATCATATCTGACAAAATAGACTTCAAAATGAAGGCCATCACAATAGACAATAGTTGACTACATAATACTAAAGGGATTGATCAAACAAGAGGACATAACCCTGGTAAACATATATGCACCCAATATAGTGGCACCTAAATATATAAAAAAAAACTTCTGGAGAATGTCAAGGGAGGGATCAACAGCAATAAGAGTCACAGTAGGGGACTTTAATACCCTGCTCATATCACTCAATAGATCTTCCAGACAAAAAATTAACAAGGAAACAGTGACTCTAAATGAGACACTAAATCAGATGGATTTAATTGACCTTTATAGAACATATCACCTTAAAGCTCCAGAATAGACATTCTTCTCAAGTGCACATGGGACATTTTCAAAGATAGACCAGATGTTAGGACTCAAAATAATTCTACAAATTCAAGAAGATGAAATCATATCAAGTACCTTCTAAGATCACAATGGAATTAAATTAGAAATCAATTACACTGAAAACATTCAAACACATAGAGGCTAAATAGCATGTTATAAAAAAACTAGAGGCCCATTGCATGAATTCATGCACAGGTGGGGTCCTTGTGGGTGGCGTGCACGGACAGGGCCGAAATCTGCAGTCCAATGCCACCTGAAGCTCCTACCTGCAGCTCCCGCTCATCCTGGCCCCACTGTGCCTGCTGTGGGCTCACACCCAATCAGTCCCCAATTTGGAGAGGCTTGCGCTGCTGCAGTAGCACTCGCCAGCCATGAGCCCTGCGTCTGGCGCCCTACCAAGGGGAGTGGCCTGAGGGACCAGGCTGAAACTGGCTCTCTGACATCCCCCGAGGGGTCCCAGATTGCAAGAGGGTGCAGGCCAGGCTGAGGGACCCCACTGATAGGGCCGGAGAGGGACCACAGGAGGGCTCCAGGGCATGTCCAGCCCATCTCCTTCAGTCCTGATTGGCCGGACCCCAGCAGCAAGCTAAACTACCAGTCAGAGCATCTGCCTCCTGGTGGTCAGTGCACATCATAGCGACTGGTCGACCAGTTGACTGTCTGCCCCCTGGTCGTCAGTGCACGTCATAGCAAGCAGTTGAGCATCCTTAGCATATCATTAACATATTACACTTTGATTGGTTGTTCAGTTATTCTGCTGTTCGGTCTATTTGCATATTACCTTTTTATTATATAGGATGAATAGGGTATCAGTAAGATTAAGAAAGAAACAAAAACTTCCTGGAAACAAATGAAAATGAACACAAAACAACCCAAAATCTCTGGGACACAGCAAAAGAAGTCCCGAGAGTGATGTTCATAGCACTGCAGTCTTATCTCAAAAAAAAAACAAACAAGAAAAATTAATAATAAACCATTTAACCCTAAAACAAGAGAAAATGCCAAAGTAAGTAGAAGAATAAAGATTAGAACAGAAATAAATGTCATAGCGACTAAAAAACAATACAAAAGATCAATGAACCCGAGTTGATTCTTTGAAAAGATAAACAATATTGATGAACCTTTAGCCAGGCTCATCAACAAACAGAGGACCCAAATAAATAAAATCAGATACAAAAGCAGTGAAGTAACAGAAACACATAAGATTGTAAGAAAATACTATGAGCAACTATTAGCCAACAAGCTGGACAATGTGGATGAAATGAACAAATTCCTAGAAAAATACAATCTTCCAAAAATGAATCAGGAACAAGCAGAAAACCGGAATAGGCCAATAACAATTGAGGATTGAAGCAGTAATAAAAACCTTCCAGAAAACAAAAGCCCTCATCTGGACGGCTTCACAGGGGAATTTTACCAAACATTCAAAAAAGAACTAACACCTATCCTCTTCAAACTATTCCAAAAAATCCAGGAGGAATGAACACTTCCAAGCTCCTTTTATGAGGCCAGCATTATCCTAATTCCAAAACCAGATAAAAACACTACAAAGAAAAGAGGATTACAGGCCAATATCCCTGATGAACAAAAATGCTAAAATCCTCAACAAAATATTAGCAAATCAGATCCAGCAATATATTAAAAAGATCATATACCATGACCAAGTTGGATTTATTCCAGGGATGCAAGGCTGGTACAATATTTGCAAATCAATAAATGTGACACATCACATAAACAAATTGAAAGACAAAAATCACATGATCATACCAATAGACACAGAAAAACCATTCAACAAAACCCAACACCTATTTTGGATAAAACTATCAGCAAAGTGGGAATAGAGGGATCATAGATCAACATAATGAAGGCCATATATGACAAACCTACAGCCAATATTATGCTCAACGGGCAAAAACGAAAACTATTTTGCCGGGGTTCTTTTCCCAGCCTTAGAAAGGGTTCAGCATTCTGGAGAAAGGGGCTGAGCGTAGATGATTAAAGAGTCTGGAGAAGAAAAATAATTTTGAAAGGCATTGGGGGTCAGAGGAGCTTCAGCTAAAGGGAGCTAAAGACTCTACCTTGTCTAAGGACCTCGTGGTATTTATTATAACACAATTTGTCCCAAGGCAAGGTGGAAATATACACTTCAAAGGGTAAGGTATCAAAGGGTACAGAAGCATTGTCAGTTTGGGAAATAGCCTACAGCTGTTCAGGTGTTTGGCCAACAGGAGGCAATAAAATGCCCTGAGCTGTCAAACACATAATTATCCTATTCAGCTTTGGGGGAAGTGCCTTTTAGCCATTCCAACAGGTAAACTACATTTGTGGCTCACCCTTGTTGAGCCGCCCAAGTCCCATCAACCTTTTGATGGAACTCTTGTAATTTTTACATGCTGGAATTGGTTCTCGGCACTATTTCCCCTAAAAACAGGAACAAGACAGGATGTCAGCTTTCACCACTCTTATTCAACATAGTACTGGAAGTCCTAAACACAGCAATTAGACAAGAAGAAAACATAAAAGGCATTCAAATTGGAAAGGAGGAAGTAAAACTCTCATTATTTGCAGATGACATAATATTGTACATAGAAAATCCTAAAAACTGAACCAAAACACTACTAGATTTTATAAATGAATTCACATGGCATTTTTATATACCAATGAGGAATTCTCAGGAAGAGAAACTAAACAAACAATCCAATTTACCATTGCAACAAAAAAAGTTGAGATACTTAGGAATAAACTTAACCAAGAAAGTAAAAGACTTATACTCAGAAACTATAGGATGTTGAAAAAAGAGACAGAGGAAGATGTAAACAAATGGGAGAATATACTGTGCCCATGGATTGGAATTAACATCATTAAAATGTCCATACTACCCAAGGCCATCTACAGATTCAATGCAATCCTTATTAAAATACCAACAGCATATTTCACAGTTCTAGAACAAATACTCCAAACATTTATATGGAACCAAGACAAATCCCAAATAGCTGCAGCAATCTTGAGAAAGAAAAACAAAGTTGGAGGGATCACAATACCAGATATCAAGTTATACTAAAGGAACTGTAATCAAAGCAGCCTGGTACTTGCACAAGAATAGACATGTAGATCAATGGTACAGAACAGAGACCCCAGAAATCAACCCAAGCCATTATGCTCAATTAATATTTGACAAAGGAGGCAAGAGCATACATTGGAGCAGAGACAGTTTCTTCAATAAATTGTGTTGGGAAAATTGGACAGATACATGCAAAAAAATGAAACTAGACCACCAAGTTACACCACACACAAGAATAAACTCAAAATGGATAAAATATTAAATGCAAGATGTGAAACCATAAAAATCCTAAAAGAAACCACAGGCATCAAAATCTTAGACATCTGTCATAGCAATATGTTTGCAGATACATCTCCAAGGCAAAGGAAACTAAGCAGAACATAAACAAATGGGACTATCCTACCTAATAATAGACAAATATGCAAATTGACCATACCTCTGACACACCCACAAGCCACGCCCACAAAAGCCACGCCCACCATGCAATCAGAGCGAGCATGCAAATTAACCCAAACCAAGACACAAACAGCCACAGAGAGCAAGGTTTCCTAGGTAACAGAGGAAGCCAAGCTTTCCGCCTGCCCTTGCCAGGCCTAAGCCTCCACTCAAGCTACAAAGTTTCAATTATAGAAGGTAAACAAATTCAAACAAATGGCAGCAGAATGGAGCTTGAGAGAGCAGGCCAGGGTTGCCGCCGGCAACAGGGGAAGCAAAGCTTTCCGCACACCCTGGCCGGGCCCACCCACTTAAGGCAACAAAGTTTCAATTATAACCCCAACAGAAATGGCTGCTGGCCTCGGAGGGAGCCCCAGGCTTGGCTCCGCTCCAGGCTAGAAAGTTTCAATTGTAGAAGGAAAATAAATTCCAGATACCAGGGCCTCCGCTTGGGTTACCAGGGGGCGTGGCCGGCCTGCAAACCACCACAGGCCCCTCGCTCAGGCCATCCCATGCCCCAAGGGAACCCCCACCTGATCCGGGACACCCTTCAGGGCAAACCAGCTGGCCCCCACCCATGCACCAGGCCTCTATCCTATCTAATAAAAGAGTAATATGCAGATTGACCATCACTGCAACACACAATATAGCTGCCCCCATGTGGTCAAAGATCCTGTCCCCATGTGGACACAAGATGGCCACCACAAGATGGCCAGCAGGAGAGGGCAGTTGGGAGGCACTGGGCCTGCAAGGGAGGGCAGTTGGAGGTGATCAACCCTGCAGGAGAGGGCAGTTAGGGGTGACCAGGCTGGCAGAGGAGGGAAGCTGGGGGCAAACAGGCTGGCAGCAGAGTGGTTAGGGGTGATCAGGCTGGCAGGCAGAAGCGGTTAGGGGCAATCAGGATGCAGGCAGGCAAGCAGTTGGGAGCCAGCAGTCCTGGATTGTGAGAGGGATGTCCGGCTGCCTGTTTAGGCCCGATCGGGCCTAAACAGGCAGCCGGACATCCCTCCAGGGGTCCCAGATTGGATAGGGTACAGGCTGGGCTGAGGGACAACCCCCCTCTGTGCATGAATTTTGTACATTGGGCCTCTAGTATAAAAATATAAAGCTTTTGCACAGCAAAAGATACCACCATCAAAAATGAAAATGGAACCTACTGTATGAGAGAACATATTTGGCAATGATACATCTGATGAAAGGTTCATATCAAAAATATATAAGGAACTCATATAACTTAACAAAAGAAGTTAAACAATACAATTAAAAAATGGGCAAAGGACCTAAATAGACACTTCTTCAAAGGGGACATACCAATGGCCAAGAGACATGAAAAAATGCTCAAAGTCACTGATCATAGGAGAGAAGCAAATTAAAATGACAATGAGGTATCACCTCACACCTGTCAGAATGGCTACCATCAACAAATCAACAAATGACAAGTGATGGCGAGGATGTGGAGAAAAGGAAACCCTTGTACACTACAGGTGGGAATGCGGACTGGTACAGCCATTATGGAAAACAGTATGGAGTTTCCTCAAAAAATTAAATATGGAATTGCCATTTGACCCAGTCATCACACTTCTAGGAATATATCCTAATAGACCTGAAACACCAATCAGAAAGTATGTATGTACTCCTATGTTTATAGCAACACAATTCACAATAGCTAAGATCTGGAAACAGCCCAAGTGCCCATCAGTATATGAGTGGATAAAAAAGCTGTGGTACATCTATACAATGGAATACTACACTGTGGTAAAAAGAAGGAATTCTTACCATTTGCAGCAGCATGGATGGAATGGGAGAGCATTATGCTAAGTGAAATGAGCCAGTCAGAGAAAAGCAAGTATCACATGATCTCACTCATATGTGGAATCTAATGAACAAAATAAAGTGATGAACAAAATAGACCCATAGACATAGAAGCATGGAACAAATCGTCAAATCTCAGAGGGAAGGCAGGGATGGGTGGGTGAGAAGAAGTCAACCAAAGATCTTGTATGCTTATATGCATAACCCATGGGCACAGTCAATAGGATGGTGAAGGCCTGGAGTGGGGGGCAGGGGCAGGCTAGAAGGGGTCAATGGTGGAATGAAGAGGATATATGTAATACTTTCAATAGCAAATAATAATAATAAACAGTGAACCAGAAAAAAATAAGCAGTGAACCAGAAAGAAAAATAAATAAAAGGAGAAATAGATAATAATACACTAGTAGAATAATAATTCTTCTCTCTCAGTCTATGTCAAATCAACAAAAATAAGTAAAAATATTGCTAAACTAGATAATATAATTAATAGGTAACTTTTGATATATATGGAATGCTGTATTCTAAAAGATAGAGAAGGAAAAATCCTTTCCAATAGACTCTACAATGTACACTAATATTGATATAAAACTACTTTCTGATTATAATAAAATAAGTCTATAACTTTATAAATCTTGTTTATAATCATAAAAACTGTGTTTTCTCCCTGTAAATGAAAAACAAATCCTTCACAATATTTGAGAGTTAAAGAAATAATATAATATTGATGAATGTCTTCAAAACATATAATTAAAGCATTATATATCAGTACCTTTGAGATATAGCTAAAGTAGTGTGCAGGGGAAAATTCATGGATATTATATATATATATATATATATATATATATATATATATATATATACACATACTGTATATATCAGTAATAAAGCTGAATGAAATTAAAGGAATTAATTATTTGACATGACATTAGAAATATAACAGCAAATTAATTAACACAACTTATGGTTTCATAGAATATTCTTCAAAACTTTGAAAGGGCAGATAATTACAAACCCGATAAACCCCTCCAAAACAAAAAGCTTCCAAATTCTATTTATAAAGTGAGTTTAACAGACTAATATCAATGCGAAACTTCTAAACAAAAATGATTTCAGCAGAAATGGCAAAATAGGGCCTCTTAAAATTTTCTCCTCCATAAAGTCAAGAAAATTGTCAAATTGAAATTTTTTTCAGAACTCTATAAATCAACCAAATGCTTGCAACAATCTTGAGAGTGTCTATTCAAGAAAAACTTTTTAAATTTTAGCAATACCAGCAAGCAATGTGATTCTTTAACTTGTCCTATTCTGATTGGACTCTCCAGATTTAAGGTAGCCTTGAAAACTAATAGTCTGCTGTTTTGGTGAAAACCAGCAGCCTATCAGCAATTAGAGAAAGTGGAATGAGATTGGAGCTGCTTCAACCTCCTAGTTCTCAGGTAACTGCCATTATTTGACCTGTCTAATGATTTTCTAGGACAGCTTACTTGCAAGGCTGTCTTTATTTGACATGTCTCAAAGCTCAGTCAGTGCAAACAAGCCTTTCTCTGTAAGACATTTGTTAAAAAATTACTGGGAAGTGTTTGACTTTGTGGCTGCATAGGAGGTAAATAACAACTGGGGTAAACAATAAATTATAAACCAAATACTCTAAAAGTTAAAGCTGGGGAATGAGAAGTTCATAGGGGCTTTTGTAAAGCTCTGACACATGCCTGGTAATGTTTAAGGTCATGCACATGTGTTAGCCTATACCAAAGGCTGTGCACATATTCAGACGTGTCAATATGCTCAGAAAAGTCTTAAGAAGGACCTAAATAAACTCTCATGTCTGGCTGACTTTTAGTCTCCTCAAGTAGGAAGTGAAAGCTAAGGCAGAGTTGTCACCTACCTGGCTGAATGTTGAAGGTATGCCCCAACATGCAAAGCCTAAGAAACTTATTGGATTAAAGTGTTTCAGGAAACCCCTATCCAGTTATTAGCTGACCATTAAGATAACTGGACAGAGACTTTTTCAGCATTTACATATGACAAAGAATATTTCCTTTACAGAGTTAACTTAGAAGAGCAGCAATAAGAACAAACCCTGGGGAAAGAGTGGCACACTGTATTATTTAAAGTGTTAAGTTTATGACACATAAAGAAACAAGAAATCAATAGACATATCCCTGAAGAAACCCAGATGTTGGATTTACTAGACTAAGAGTTTGAATCAGCTTTTAAAAATGTTTAAAATACTAAAAGAAACCATGTCAAAAGAACTAAAGGAAAGTATGAGAATGCATTTCACTAAATAGAAAATATCGATGACAAAATAAAAATTGTAAAAAGAAGTAAATAGAAATTCTTTAGTTGAAAAGTACAATGACAAAGTTGAAAATTTTACTAGAAGAGCTCAACAGTAAATTTAAGCAGGCAGAAAAAAATAAAAAAAAATGTGAAGATAGATCAATTGAAATTATTTAATTTGAAGAACAAAAAGAAAAACAAATGAGGAAAAGTAAATAGAGACTTAGAACCCTGGAACATCATCAACAATATCTAGATATGAAAAGTGCAGTCTCAGAAGGAGCAGACAGAGACAAAGGGTTAGAAAAAATGTTGAAGAAATAATTGTTAAACACTCCCCAAATACGAGGAAAGACATTAATATACATATTTTGGAAGTTCAATAAATGCCAAGATAAAGTAAAACAGATCCATACCTGAACACATCATAAAAACTTGAAAGCCAAGAAAAAGAGAAAATTGAAAGCAGCAAGAGAGAAGTGACTCATCATGTGTAAGGAATCCTCCATAAAATTAACAAATTATTTCTCATCAGAAAGCATGGAGGTCAGAGGGTAGTAGAATGACATTCAAAGGCTGAATGAAAATTCTGTTAAGCAAGAATTCTATATATGACAAAATTATCTTTAAAAAATAATGAGAAATTAAAACATTCATAGAGAATGAGAGAGAGAGAGAGAGAGAGAGAGAGAGAGAGAGAGAGAACTTATGACTAACAAATCTGACGTAAGAAATACTAAAGGGAGTGCTCAAAGGAAATTAATAAGATGAAAGGACGTTAGATATTATTTCCAATCCACATTAAGAAATAGAGAACCACTAAAGGCAACTAAACAGGTAAATAAAGGAGAGTATAACTGCATTTTTGTAATTCCTTTTTTCTTCTATATAATTAAAATACAAATAAACTAAGTTGATGGATACTCAATGTATAAAGATATAGTTTTATGACAATAATAACAAAAAGAGGATAAGTTGGAGGACTCACTCTTATTTCAAAAGTTTTTACAGTGCTACAGTAATCAAGATTATGGTTTTGGTAAAAGGATAGACATAAAGACCAATAGAATAAAATTGAAAGTCTAAAAATAAAATGATACTATTATAATCAATCTATTTTTAACAAAGATGCCCCCCCAAAATTCAACGAATTGAGACAACTGGATATTTACATGCAAACGAAATAAATTGAATCCCTACTTCACACCGTACACAAAACTTAAGTCAAAATGGATCAAAGACCTAAATATAAGAGATGAAACTCTTAGAAGAAAACATAGCAGTATATCTTTGTGACCTTGGATTAGGCAATGGATTCTCAGATATGACACCTATAGCACAAGAAACTAAAGGAATAAAAATTGAACTGTATCAAGTTAAAGACATCTATGTTCAAAGGATACTATCGTAAATGTGAAGGGACAACCTATAGAATGAGGGAAAATATTTTCAGATTTTATATCTGATAAAAGTTTAGTGACCAGACTGTATTAAGAACTGAACGTGAAATTATAAAAAGACAAATAACCTAATTAAAATGGGAAAAAGGTTTGAATAGACATATTTCAAAAAATATAGAAATAATCAATAAACACATGTAAAAAGTGCTCAGCCTCAATAGGTATTGGGGAAATGAAAATGAAACCCACTGTATGGATATAACAAAGGCAGACAATTACAAGTATTGTTAAGAATATGGAAAAATTAGAACTGTCATACATTGCTTGTGGGACTATAAAATGAAAGCTACTTTGGAAAATAGTTTAGCGGTTTCTCAAAATGTTAAAAAAAAAAGGTTACCATATATTCCAGTAATTCCATTCTTAGGTATATAATGAAGGGAAAAATATGTCCACACAAAAACTTGTACATGAAAGTTATAAGAGAATTATTAATAACTAGAAGCCCAGTGCATGGATTCGTGCACTGGTGGGGTCCCTCTGCCTGGCCTGTGGGGATGGGGCCAAAACGGGCTTTCTGACATCCCCTGAGGAGTCCCAGATTGCGAGAGGGTGGTGCTCCGGTGACGCACCTCAGAATCGGGCTCCCTCCTCTCTGGTTCTGGGTGCAACACCAGAGAACCGCCGCTCCCAAGTGACTACAGTTCAGCAGCTCCTGTGTTGAGCATCTGCCCCGTGGTGGTCAGTGTGCATCATAGCAACTGGCCAGTTGGCCGGTCGCTTAGGCTTTTATATATAGACTAGTGGCCTGGTGCATGAAATATGTGCACAGAGGGGTGTCCCTCAGCCCATCCTGCACCCTCTCTAATCTGGGACTCCTCAGGGGATGTCTGGGACCACTGGCTCCTAACCGCTCACCTGCCTGCCTGCCTGATCACCCCTAACCACTCTGCCTGCTGGCTTGATCACCCCCAACTGCCCCCCCCCTGCCAGCCTGATTGCCCCCAACTGCACCCCCTGCTGACCTGATTGCCCCTAACCGCCTCTGCCTCGGCCCTGCCACCATAGCTTTGTCTGGAAGGACATCTGGAAGGTCTCCTGAAAGGTTTCCCAGTCAAATTAGCATATTACCCTTTTATTAGTATAGATAGCCCCAAACTGAAACCAACCCAAATGTCCATCACTGGATAAAAGCATAAACAAATGTGGTATATCCATACAGTGGAGTATTATTCATCAATAAAATGAATGAAATAACTGCTACAACACAGCTGAACCTTGAAAATATTATGCTAAGTGAAAAAAGCCATAAACAAGGTCATATATTGGATGATTATATTTATATGAAATATCCAAATAGGTAAATGCACTCAGGTGAAAAGTAGATTAGGGGTTGAGAAGTGACTACTAATAGGTAAGGAGTTTCTCTCTGATGTGCTGACATATTCTGGAATTAGTGGTTATGGTTACACAGCTTGATATTTTATTAAAATCACTGATTTGTACACTTTGAAAGGGTACATTAGAGCATCTGAGTTGTATCTTAATAAAAAAACATACTAAAACATCCTAAACAAAATATTAGCAAGCAGAATCTAGTAGTACATATTAAGAAACATTCATCCAGACCAATGGGATTTATTGTAGAAATCAAGAATTTAGAATTCTACTTAGAAATCTATTAAAATAACTGACCATATTAATTGATTCAAAGAGAAATTATATGCTCATCTCCATAGATGCTGAAAAGGCATTTGACAAAATTCAATGACAAGTCTCAATTTTAAAAACTCAATAAAAATAAATCAATACTTCTTTAACATGACTAACTACATTTATCTAAGTCCAAAATTCAATATCATGGGGGAAACAAAGACATTGTTATCACTAAAATCAGCAAGATGTCTGGAATTTCCACTCTATCCATTATTATTTAACACTTCATTATATAAAATAAAAGACACTCAAGTATAAAATTGGAAAGAAGAAAAACATACTATTATTCTTTGCAGAAAATATAATTGTGCAACTGGAAAATACAAGAGAATCAACATAAAAATTAATAAAACAACAATTTAGTAAGGTAGTGAAGTAAATGTTAATGTATGGGATATATACATATATAATATTAAAAGTTCTGTTGCAAAAAACCAGTTACAATAACAAAAATATTACAAAATACCTAGAAATAAATGTAATACCTAAATGAAGAAAATGTTTTACCCCTTCAAACACTTAAAAATTTACATTGCATATCTGGATTTATTTAATTTATAACCGGAGGTTTGTAGCTTTTGACCACCTTCGCTCAGTCCCCCACATGCACCTCCGACAACCATCAATGTGTGTGTTCTCTATATCTATGAGTTTGATTTTTTTCAGATTATACCTAAAAGTGAGGTCATACTGTATTTGTTTTTCTCTGTCTGGCTTATTTCACTATTTTAACCATTTTAAGTATGCTTTTTAGTAGTGTTAGAGAAAACATTTTTATTTTATTTTTTAGCAAAGAATTGGATATTTATTTATTGGTAAACTAAGGAATTCAAATGTTTAATGTTTTAACTTTTTCCTTTTTATTCATAATTTCATTTACATCAACAATTTTAAAAAAATTTATCAACAATTATTTTAAGGGGATAAATGGTGAGAGAAAATAAAATAAAAAAAGAGAAAACTTTTGTTGTTGTTGTTAATTCTAATCCGAGGACATTTTGTCCATTTAGTTTTTAGAGAGAGTGGAATGCAGAGGGAGAGACAGAGAGAAACATCGATGTGAGAGATACATCAGGGCCAGGGATCAAGCCTGCAACTGAGGTACAGGCCCTTGACCGGAATCAAGCCCAGCACCTGTCACTTCACAGGCCTATGCTCTATCCACTGAGCCAAACTGTCTAGAGAAAAAGAAATTTTTTAAACACTAAAAAGAATATAAGAATACATGGATAGGCCTGACATGTTCCTGTGTAGAAAGATTCAACATTACACATATATAAATTATCCCCAAGAAATTTATAAATATAATGTAGTTCTAATAATAATACTAACAAGTTATTATTTTAAACTAAAATTATAGAAGCTGATTCTAAAATTCATATGGAAAAATATACAAGCAACAACATAAAAAATATTCTGAAATGGAAGAGTAATGGGATTATATTTTGAATCTGTACCACTCGCCAGACATCTTCCCAAGTTGTAATGAATTGCTTATAAATTTCTTGTTATTTCTCTCTGATATCTGCCTTCCATCATATTACCTATCTCTCTGTCAGTCAAATCTGAACCCTAACTGTGGGCAGGATTTTTTTCCATGAGAGTTCTGAAAAGATTCATATCAGGAAGCATGTTTGGACATCTGTTCCAGTATCCCTGAACATTCTATGACAGGGAGCCCTTGTCTGCCCAGAGCAAAGAGAAACTCTCATAGAGTGTTGCTTACTGCTATAGTCAAGCCTAGTCAAAATTTAATTCTGACTTCATAAAGCTGTTAATAAATCCTGAGGATCAAGGTGCAATGGAGGGAAATGCAAGGCAAATTTTATTGCTATCATGAACCAGGAACCTTTAAACATCTCCTAATCTTCTACTTTGGGAAATACTCCACCATCATTTGTCATCTGATATTACCTACCTACTGAACAAAAAGGAACCTCAAAACCAGATGCAGAAATCTTGAGTATTTTAAAGGACATACACCTATGTTTGTGACATTTTTCTATTCATAAGGTAGACTTCAGACATTTTTCACAATTATTTATTTGAAAAATGTAGTCAATTCTCTATCTTAATGGACATAATTGCACAGCATCATTCATACTGAATTGTTATGTGTTGGCCTCAAAAAAGAATAGATTCTCATTTCAATGAGCAAAGAGATTTGTACGTGTATGCAAGGTGATAGATATTCTAAAGGAAGGTTCAGGTAAATTTACTTACATGTATATTTTTCTCTGTAGATATAATTAAGCTGTTAAAAAGAAATATTTTCCTTAATGTATCTATTAGCAAAATGTTAATGTACCTCGCAAGATATTTTGCTTGTTACTTCAAACACAATTTAGGTTAAAGGAGGAAACAGCAACAGATTAATATTGAAAATGTAAGTATTAGTTAAGGTAGAGGTATCTAAGATTAACTATGCAAATATGTGATATAAATATATTTATGGCTACTAGGATCTATTTTTCTAACTTCTATAGCCTACAACTCTTTCTACCTAGTTTCTATTTTGCTCTTTTCTTTTTTTTTAATCTATTCTATTTCCCCTTTCCACTTTGAATTGAAATTTTCTGGATAAGGTTAAGAGTGAAGCAGCTATCACTTGGAGCTTCCCTCAATACAATGTTTTACTAGACCTTGACAGTATGATGATGATTACACTACCTGACATTTACTGCCTGTCTATCTGTGATGACACACTGACAATTTTACAGTTGTTTATCATTAAGTGATCAATCTAATAATTCAATTTACTTATTAAGGTGACTGAAAAAAACTGGACTACACTCAATATCTTTTTCATGATTGCCCCATAACATAATCAAACAAGTTATGTATAATCCTATCTAATAATAGACAAATATGCAAATTGACCATACCTCCGACACACCCACAAGCCATGCCCATAAGCCATGCCCACCATCCAATCAGAGCGAGCATGCAAATTAACCCAAACCAAGACACAAACAGCCACAGAGAGCAAGGTTTCCTAGGTAACAGAGGAAGCCAAGCTTTCCGCCTGCCCTTGCCAGGCCTAAGCCTCCACTCAAGCTACAAAGTTTCAATTATAGAAGGTAAACAAATTCAAACAAATGGCAGCAGAATGGAGCTTGAGAGAGCAGGCCAGGGTTGCCGCTGGCAACAGGGGAAGCAAAGCTTTCCACACACCCTGGCCGGGCCCACCCGCTTAAGGCCAACAAAGTTTCAATTATAACCCCAAAAGAAACGGCTGCCAGCCTCAGAGGGAGCCCCAGGCTTGGCTCCGCTCCAGGCTACAAAGTTTCAATTGTAGAAGGAAAATAAATTCCACATACCAGGGCCTCTGCTTGCATTGCCAGGGGGCGTGGCCGGCCTGCAAACCACCACAGGCCCCTCGCTCAGGCCGCCCCATGCCCCAAGGGAACCCCCACCTGATCTGGGATGCCCTTCAGGGCAAACCAGCTGGCCCCCACCCATGCACCAGGCCTCTATGCTATCTAATAAAAGAGTAATATACAGATTGATCATCACTGCAACACACAATATAGCTGCCCCCATGTGGTCAAAGATCCTGCTCCCATGTGGACACAAGATGGCCACCACAAGATGGCCACAGGAGAGGGCAGTTGGGAGGCACCAGGCCTGCAAGGGAGGGCAGTTGGAGGTGATCAACCCTGCAGGAGAGGGCAGTTAGGGGTAACCAGGCCGGCAGAGGAGGGATGTTGGGGGCAAACAGGCTGGCAGCAGAGTGGTTAGGGGGTGATCAGGCTGGCAGGCAGAAGCGGTTAGGGGCAATCAGGATGCAGGCAGGCAAGCAGTTGGGAGCCAGCAGTCCTGGATTGTGAGAGGGATGTCCGACTGCCCGTTTAGGGATTTGACTGCTCACCGGGATTGGGCCTAAACGGGCAGTCGGACGTCCCTCAAGGGGTCCTATATTGGAGAGGTACAGGCTAGGCTGAGGGACAACCACCCTCCGTGCACGAATTTCGTGCACCAGGCCTCTAGTAAAGTAATAAATGATTGTTTAAACACTGTCAGTAATATTCTGTGAAAGCATGTATCTATTGTAAACAAACTCTATTGTCATTTGCTATGTAAATATATAAAAACACAATAAATGTTTCCATTTAACTAGTTACCCTCACATATTTGAGACTGTTTAAGGGTTAAATACTATCAGTTTACATGCTATTAAACTGTTAATTTCTTCATATATTTGGCAATACTAGATAAAATAGTCTTTATTTTTTGTCAAAATAAATAAACAATTATCTCTTACTATTTGTATTAAGTTTTCCATTTTGCCAGTAGGGTTGGTTATCTTTGTGTATTTATTGTCGTATTTGGAATTTCTTTTCTTTATTAGGTGCATGCCCATGCCCTTTGCTCATTAAATTAACTACATTTTTACTTGTTAATTTGTAATGGTTTTTCATAAAAAGGCATTAATGGTTTTTCTTCCTCCCCTAAATTTGTTATGTTTTTATTTCACTTTATGATGCCTTTTGCCATGCAAACATTTTTTTTAGTTTTTGCTCAATTGAACTCATAAATAGTTTTCTTTCTGGTTTCTGGGGTGTGTCATACTTTAAAAGTTCTTCCCCACTTCAAGACTATAAACAAATTCACTCACATTTTCACTAGCATTTTTAAAATTGTAAATATTTTATCTACCTAGAATTATATTTCACATAAAATGGGAAGTTAGATATTCTTTCCTAAGTGACTAATTTTCCCAATAACTTTTATTAAATGAGTTATTTTTCTGGTACTGATTTGAAATTGCCACCTTTATTATGTAATAATGTTCACATACACTGAGTGGCCAGATTATTATGATCTCTGAACGCATATATATACTCAGTATATACACTCAGTATATATATATATATATATATATATATATATATATATATATATATATATATATATATATATATATACATATATATATACATACATATATATATATATATATATATATATATATATATATATTAGAGGCCCGGTGCATGAATTCGTGCATGGGTGGGGTCCGGCCAGCCTGGCCAGGGGGAGGGGACATGGGCGGTTGGCCAGCCGGCCTGCTGGTTGAACTCCTGGTCAAGGGGACAATTTGCATATTAGCCTTTTATTATATAGGATATACACTGAGTGGCCAAATTATTATGCATTCAGAGATCATAATAATCTGGCCACTCAGTGTATATTTTTATTGATTTCTGGACATTTGCCATTATTCAACTTGTAACTCCTTCAACTTCATAAAATAGTGCCAGTCTACCATATATTAGTAATTTTTTTTGTTATTTTCACATGTTTATTATTTATAAATAAACATCATTTTGTAAACATTTTTGCAATTTATTGATGTTTTTCATTGGGATCCTGTTGGATTTATAGAGTAATTTTTATAAAATTGACATTTTCTCAATCTTGCTATCTAAAAAAAAGGCATATCTTCTCATCTATACTAATAAAAGGGCAATATGCTAATTAGAGCAGACATCCTTCTGGACAAAGCCACAGTGGCAGGGGCTGAGGCAGAGGTGGTTAAGGGCGATCAGGCCAGGAGAGGAGGGCACTTAGGGGTGATCAGGCTGGCAGCGGAGGGCACTTAGGGGTGATCAGGCTGGCAGTGGAGCAGTTAGGGGGCAATCAGGCCTGCAGGGGAGCAGTTGGAGGCAATCAGGCTGGCAGGGAAGCAGTTAAGGGGTGATCAGGCTGGCAGGGATGCAGTTAGGGGGCAATCAGGCTGGCAGGGGATTAGTTATGGGAATCAGGCCAGCAGGCAGAGTGGTTAGGGGCAATCAGGCAGGCAGACAGATGAGCGGTTAGGAGCCAGCAGTCCCAGATTGTGAGAGGGTGCAGGCCAGGCTGAGCGGCACCCCCCCCCATACACGAATTCCATGCACTGGGCCTCTAGTCTATATATATAAAACCCCAATACGCAAATAGACCAAACAACAGAACAACTGTTCACTATGATGTGCGTTGATCACCAGGGGCACGCGCAGAACATGGCAGGTGTCGGCAGCAGGCAGCAGAATGTGAAACATGGTGTGCATTGGTCGTGGTGGGATGTTGGAGCTGGTGAGTGGGGGCGCCAGACCAAGGCGGGGTGCCTTTCGCTGTCATCAGGGTGAGCTTCTGGTGATTACTGAAAATTCTTTGCTCCCACACACCATGGTCACGCCTGGTGCTTGCACCTGCTGCTGGCACTGGCCTCACTCACACCCGCTGCCACACCAAAACCCCCACTCACACCCACTGCTGGTGCCCAGCACTGGTCCCAATTGCCCAGTGCCATCAGCAGGTGTGAGCAGTGGTTGCCGGGCCCAATTGCCCCTCGGGCTTCTCCACCTCCCCCTGCTCCTGAGGGGTGATTGGGGCAGCAGCCGCCACTCGCACCCACTGACAGCGTGGAGCATTTGGGGCCGGCACCAGCAGTGCCACAGTCAGCAGTGCCACTGTCAGCGGGTGCGAGCGGGGCTGGCACCATCAGCACGTGGGAGTGGCGGCAGCAGGAGCGGAGCTGCCGGCAGATAGGGGACCGGGAGTTGTGGCAGGAGGGGCCAGGCAGGGGCACAGAGGATGGGCCGAGACCCACCCCTGTGCCCACTGCAGCCTTGCGGCCCACAGTTCCTTTCAAGGTGCACAAATTCATGCACTGGGCCCCTAGTTAAGAATATAAACTTTAAAAAGACTACCAACATGGTAAATAATAGTGAAACAATATAAATAACAAGAAAATATATCAAGTATCACTATTACTATTTAAAACTCTTATAACTATTCAAACCAATATGCTAAAAATGGAATAAAAGCTAGAGGTTATAACTTCTGAAAAAAAAGGAAGAGACAAAAGAAAAGCACTAATGTCTTTAGATGATATGATGTAGACCTAGAAAATCCAAGGGGTTTTACTATTAAATTCTCAGAATTGTTAGTTTAGAAAGAACAGAGTAGAAAATAAATATACAAAATGCAATATTTTTATTTATGGAAACAATAATTCATTAGAGAAAATGATGAGGATAAAATAATCCATCCTATCTAATAAAAGAGTAATATGCAAATTAACCATCACTCCGCTACACCCACCAGCCATGCCCACCAGCCACGCTCACTAGCCAATCAGAGTGAGTATGCAAATTAACCCCAACCAAGATGGCTGCAGCCACAGAGAGCAGGAGGGAGGCTTGGGTTTCCTTGGCAATGGAGGAAGCCAAGCTTTCCACACACCCTGGCGGGCCCAGGCCTCCACTCAAGGGTACAAAGTTTCAATTATAGAAGGTAAATAAATTCCAACAGAAATGGCAGCAGCCACAGAGCTGGAAGAGCAGGAGTCTAGGGTTGCCCTGGGCAATGGAGGAAGCCAAGCTTTTGCAGCCCTGGCCGGCTCAGGCCTTCACTCCAGGCTACAAAGTTTCAGTTATAGAAGATACATAAATCTCAACAGAAATGGCTGCCACCACAGAGCGAGCAGGAGGCTTGGCTCCACTCCAGGCTACAAAGTTTCAATAGAAGATAAATAAACTCCAGATACCAGGGCCTCCACTTGGGTCGCCGGGGGGCATGGCTGGCCTGCAAACCACCACCAGCTGGCCCCCATCCATACACCAGGCTGCCCCATGCCCCAAGGGAACCCCCACCCTGATTCAGGACACCCTTCAGGGCAAACCAGCTGGCCCCCATCCATACACCAGGCCTCTATCCTATCTAATAAAAGAGTTATATGCAGATTGACCATCACTCCAACACACAAGATGGCTGCCCCCATGTGGTCAAAGATCCTGCCCCCATGTGGACACAAGATGGCCACCACAAGATGGCCAGCAGGGGAGGGCAGTTGGGAGGGACCAGGCCTACAAGGGAGGGCAGTTAGGGGTGACCAGGCTGGCAGAGGAGGGAAGTTGGGGGTGACCAGGCTGGCAGGGGAGCAGTCAGACATCAATCAGGCTGGCAGGGGAGTGGTTAAGGGGTGATCAGGCTGGCAGGCAGAAACGGTTAGGGGCAATCAGGAAGGCAGGCAGGTGAGCAGTTGGAAGCCAGCAGTCCTGGATTGTGAGAAGGATGTCTGACTGCCCATTTAGGCCTGATCCCACTGGGATTGGGTCTAAACGGGCAGTCGGACATCCCTCGAGGGATCCCAGATTGGAGAGGGTGCAGGCTGGACTGAGGGACACCCCCCCACCATGCACGAATTTCGTGCACTGGGCCTCTAGTTTAGAATAATAACAAAAAAATAAAAGACCAAATAATAGCACTACAAGAAATCTATAGAACTTTCAGAGATTCAGTAGACTCCCTGGGTTAAAATTGTGGCACTATCACTTACTATGATTGTGATATGACCATATTACTTAAATCTATGGCCCTATTTTCCTTAGTTATAAGATCAGATTAATCATAGCGCCTATGTCATAGTGTTATTGTGAAGATTATATAAATTAATATACATAAAGTTTTTCAAAAATGCCTGGCACATAGTAAGTACTCAATACATGTAGGCTTATGCGAAGTTACAAACATTACTGTAGGAACATTAAAAGAAACAAGGAGAATTGAGAGGGCCTTCTCACATTTGATATGTTGGATATTTTCTTCTTATCCTTCTAGATCCAATACCCACTCTTCATCCTGTTGGGTACCACAGGAGGCTGACCTAAATGGACATCAATGGGCTTCCATTCTTTCTGGTGTTCAGTTGAATTTGGCCACTGGAGGACTCTAGAAGGAGATTAGAGGAAGAGAGGAGAGAAGGGTAAGTTAAAGTATTGATTCCTTTTGCTCCTACTCTGCAGAGACACTTGGGGGAGGTAGGTGCCTGTGTCACTTTACCAAAGGTCACAGTTCTTGTCAGGAAGTACTTTCCACACAGCCTCCTCTGTCTCAGGGTTCCTGTAACTTCCATATTCAAGCCTGTGGTGCTAATAGAGTCCACTGTTACTATTCCTAGGTTTCTGTGAGAATTCTTCTGGTTTCTTTATATCCTGTCCACACCTTGTAAAATAGTTCCGTTATTAAACTCATAAGAAGTATATTAATTTAAGTGTACCATCTGTTTTCTACTGAGACCTGACTGATACACTTGACATTAAAATGTATTATAAAGCCACCCCAATTGCTTCAAAATGGATTATTTCTATATTTTCCTTAAAATGTATTAAAGTTTATAGTCTCTAAAACCAGCATATATTATTTTTATAATCATAAAAATTAAATAGAAAAAGAATTATTAATAAAAATGTGAAATGTCAGCTAATATTTATTAAAACATCAAAAAGATAATAAAGAAAATGTCCAATATTGGGATTGTGAGTGAATATTCAGAATGGTCCTCAGTATGACATTAACTTGCAAGAAAGCTATTTGGCAATGATTTACAGAAATCAAAATAACCATACTTTTAACTCAGTATAACTCATTTTGAAACTCTATTCCAAAAAAATAATTTAAATAAAAAATGCACGTATACATCATTCTACCTCAGTTATACATTTTACCTAAAAGCTAGAAATAGTCAAAGTGCTAACTATGGTAGATGTAATAGAAGATTATTATTATGTTAATGGAATAATACATTATATTGACACCAGGAATAATGTATTTAAGAACTGACTAGAAATAGGTAAAGACTGTATACATTGATGCTAGGTAGAAAAGAAAATAGGACTTATAGTGACACATGCAAAAATAGAAAATATAAATAGTAGAGTACAAATAATCAAAAGCTCAATTGGTACACCAGAAGAAAATTATAGACTAATATTCTGTATGAAAACTGATGCAAAAAGAAATCTTCAACAAAATGCTAGCAAACTTAATCCAACAGCATACTAAAAGGATGATTCACCATGACCAAGGAGGATTTATCCCAAGAATGCAAGGGTGTTTCAACATAACAAAATCAGTCATTATAAAACACCACATTAATAGAACAAGTGGGAAAAAAAGATCATCTCGATGTTTTGTTGAGTTGTGTACTTGAAACTCATATGGTTTTGTGAAACAATTTTACCCTAATAAATGTAATTAAAATAAAGATAGATGGAAAGGTTGTATGAGGGAACTCCAAGGTGATAACGTTCTATACCTTAATTTGGGTGAAAGTATACAAGTGTTTAATGTATCATCTTCATTCACACCACACACATATTTTATTAATATTTTTTGCTTCTTATTTGTCTTATTAAACAATAAAACAATCTTCTAAACACACACACACACACACACACACACACACACACACACACTCCAATCCTGCTAAGGATAGGTCACCCCTATTGCATATATCCAACTCTTGAGGTGTGGCATCACCAGAGTTTATTACCAATGTCTAGATTAGTATAAGGACTTCAGAAAACTGGTAAAAGTTATTACAGACCAGTCTTTGTAATCCGCTGTGTCTTTTATATATTTGGTCTAACTTATAATAACATTTTGTCAAAATCATTTTCTCTAACTTTGGAAATGGTATTATATTTTAAATAGCAGTCTTATACAAAGGCTATTTCAGTAATGTACATTGTATTCTTTGTTCTCCATTACCATATTTTAAAAATACATTTAAATATCTAAAAGAGTAAGGACATTCTCAACAGTCTTAAGTTTTCATGCCAACTAATACTGTATATTCAGAAACTCTTCAAAAATCACAAAAGTATAATCATTATTATTTTTATTATGATTGCAATAAATAATTTATAATTTATAAATAACATTCAAATGTTATCAAAAAGAATCAAGAAATCTCTCCATGTAGTAAGATTTCCTCTTATATCATTCAGTAAAATTTGCTTTCTTTTTATAGACCCCATAATTCTTTTGGAAGTTATTTCAATGTGTTTTTTTTTCTTTCTGTTTTTGTTCATTTGTTTGTTTGGTTGGTTTTTAGTTATTTAGAATGTCATATTTTTAATAACTTATAACTAGTTGTTTTGCAATATAAGAAATATTTGTTTGCATTTATTTTTATCTGATAATGTTATTTAATATTGTTATTATTTGTCAAATTTTCATTCTTTTCTGTTTTGTTTTTGCCAAGTATATAATCATATGGTCGGAAATAAAGATGGAATCACCTTTCCAAAAAAAAAGGAAGAAAGAAAAAAAGAAAGAAAGAAAGAAGGAAGGAAGGAAGAAAGAAAAAGAGATCATCTCAATAGATGAAGAAAAGGCATTTGACAATATCCAACACCTCTTCATGATAAAAACACTTAACATACCAGGGATAGAAGTGAACTTCTTCAACATGATAGTGGGCATTTATGAAAAACTCACAGTTATATTATATTCAATGATGAAAAACAGAATGCTTTCCCAATAAGATCAAGAATAAGACAAGAATGTTCACTTTCACCATGTATCAGAAGTTCTAGCCAGGGAAATTAGATAATAAAAAGAAATAAAAGGCATTCAAATTAGAAAGAAAGAAGTAAAACTATTTCAATCTTCAGATGACATAATTCAGAACATAACTAACCTATAAGAAAGCTACTAGAGCTAATAAATGAATCAGTAATGATGCAGGATACAAGATAAACATATAGAAATAATTTATGGTTTTAAACACATTCAATGAACAATTGAAAGAGTAATTAAGCAAAAAAATTCCATTAAACATAGTACCTAAAAGAGTAAAACCCTAGGAATGAGTTTAACCAAGGAGGTGAAAGACTTGTACAATAAAAATTACAAAACATTGTTTAAAAAAGTTAAGGAAAAACTAAACAAATGAAAAGGCACTTTATTTTTATAAAAAGAAAGCTTAATTTTGGTAATATCAATAATAGCTAAAATGATTTACAGATTCAACACAATCCCTGTCAAAATTCTAACAACTTTTTTGAGAAATGAAAAAGATGATCCTCAAATTTATATGGAATTTCAAGTGGCCTCAAACAGCCTAAATAATATTGATAAAGATGAATATAGTCAAAGAATTTATACTTTCTGATTTCCAAACTTCCTAAAAAGTTATACTAATCAAAACAGTGTGGTTTTGGCATAAGGATAGACATATAGACCAATAGATTAGAATAGAGAGTTCAGAAATAAACTCATAAAACAATGGCCAATTTTTAAAGGGTTCCAAGTCTATTTAATAGGGAAAGAATAGTACTATCGACAAATAGTGCTGAGATAGCCAGATTTCCACATGAGAAAGAGTTGACTTGGACCCTTACCTCATACCATATGCAAAAATTGACTCAAAATGGATTAATGACCTAAGTATAAGAACTAAAACCATACATTTTTAAAAGAAGAAAAGACAGCTAAATCTTTATTACCTTGAATTTGGCAATAGATTTTTAGATATGACCCCCAAAGAAAAGATAAATTATACATTGTTAAAATAAAAAATTTTGTACAATAAAGACATTTATCAAGAAAGACAATCTACAGAAAAATAGAAAATATTTTCAAATCATATGTATGATAGTTTAATATGCAGAAAGTATTTTTTAAAAACTAAAATTTAACAAAATGACACCATTTAGAAAAATGGTCACTTGAATAGGCATTTCTCCAAAGGAGACATACAAATGGCTAAGTATATGTAAAGATTCTCAACATCCTTAGTCATTAGAAAAATTTAAATCAAAACCACAATGAGATATCATTCCACCACTTCACACATACTGTAAGGGCTATCCTATCTAATAATAGACAAATATGCAAATTGACCATACCTCCAACACACCCACAAGCCAAGCCCACAAGCCACGCTCACCATCCAATCAGAGCGAGCATGCAAATTAACCCAAACCAAGACACAAACAGCCACAGAGAGCAAGGTTTCCTAGGTAACAGAGGAAGTCAAGCTTTCCGCCTGCCCTTGCCAGGCCTAAGCCTCCACTCAAGCTACAAAGTTTCAATTACAGAAGGTAAACAAATTCAAACAAATGGCAGCAGAATGGAGCTTGAGAGAGCAGGCCAGGGCTGCAGCTGGCAACAGGGGAAACAAAGCTTTCCACACACCCTGGCCGGGACAACCCGCTTAAGGCAACAAAGTTTCAATTATAACCCCAACACAAATGGCTACCAGCCTCGGAGGGAGCCCCAGGCTTGGCTCCGCTCCAGGCTACAAAGTTTCAATTGTAGAAGGAAAATAAATTCCACATACCAGGGCCTCTGCTTTCATTGCCAGGGGGCGTGGCCTGCCTGCAAACCACCACAGGCCCCTCGCTCAGGCCGCCCCACGCCCCAAGGGAACCCCCACCTGATCTGGGATGCCCTTCAGGGCAAACCAGCTGGCCCCCACCCCTGTACCAGGCCTCTATCCTATCTAATAAAAGAGTAATATACAGATTGATCATCACTGCAACACACAATATAGCTGCCCCTATGTGGTCAAAGATCCTGAACCCATGTGGACACAAGATGGCCACCACAAGATGGCCAGCAGGAGAGGGCAGTTGGGAGGCACCGGGCCTGCAAGGGAGGGCAGTTGGAGGTGATCAACCCTGCAGGAGAGGGCAGTTAGGGGTGACCAGGCTGGCAGAGGAGGGAAGTTGGGGGCAAACAGGCTGGCAGCAGAGTGGTTAGGGGGTGATCAGGCTGGCAGGCAGAAGCGGTTAGGGGCAATCAGGATGCAGGCAGGCAAGCAGTTGGGAGCCAGCAGTCCTGGATTGTGAGAGGGATGTCCGACTGCCCGTTTAAATGGGCAGTCGGACATCCCTCGAGGGGTCCCAGATTGGAGAGGGTACAGGCTGGGCTGAGGGACAACCCCCCTCTGTGCACGAATTTCGTGCACCGGGCCTCTAGTAATAAAATAAAAGGAAAATAAGTGTTGGTAAGAATGTAGAGAAATTGAAATCCTTGGACACTGGTGCAGATTTAAAATGATGCAGCCACTGTGGAAAACAGTTTCTCAAAAAGTTAAAAATAGAATTACCATATAAACTGCCAATTCCACTCCTAGGTGTATATCCATAAGAATTGAAGCTAAAGATTTGAACAGAAATGTGTACTCCAATTATTATTGCACTATTATTCACAATGGCCAAAAGGTGTAAAAATCCCTAGTGTCCATCAACTGATGAATGAATACAAAAAAATGTGGTAATATGCATACAATGGAATATTATCAACCATCAAAAGTAATAAAGTTTTGGTACAAAATGTATAAATCTGGAAAACATTATGGTAAGTGCAATACGCCAGACACAAAAAGACACATTGTGTAATTCCACTTATATTAAACTGGAGGCCCAGTGCACAAAATTCATGCACGGGAGGGGGGGGGTCCTTCAGCCTGGCCTGCACCCTCTCACAATCTGGGACCTCTCAGGGGATGTCTGACTGCCAGTTTAAGCCCAATCCTGAAGGTCATCCCTCTCGCAATCCAGGACCGCTGTCTCCTAACTGCTGGCCTACCTGCCTGCCTGATCGCCCCTAACTACTCTCCTGCCTGCCTGATCACCCCTAACCACTCATCTGCCTGCCTAATCACTCCTAACCGCCTCTGCCTGCCTGCCTGATTTCCCCTTACCACTCTCCTGCTTGCTTGATAGTCCCTAACTGCCTCTGCCTCAGCCCCCTCCACTGTAGCTTCATCTGGAAGGACGTCTGGAATGATGTCTGGAAGGTCATTCAG
This sequence comes from Ia io, assembly GCA_025583905.1. Taxonomy (NCBI): domain Eukaryota; kingdom Metazoa; phylum Chordata; class Mammalia; order Chiroptera; family Vespertilionidae; genus Ia; species Ia io. The sequence goes on from JAJQQW010000001.1 coordinate 74,686,509, forward strand.
CTGTCCAGTCTAATTAGCATATTATGCTTTTATTATTATAGAGGCCTAGAATAGGCAACTTCATCAGAGAAAGAAAATAGATTAGAGCTTAACAGAGACTGGGAGGAGGGAATAGGGGTTATTGCTTAATGGTTTCAGAGTATTTATTTGGAATGATGAAAAAGCTTTGGAAACAGTGGTGATGGTTGTGCAAAAGTGTGAATATAATTAATGCCACTGAATTGTACACTTAAAATGGTTAAAATGGCATGTTTTGTATTATATACACTTTACCAAAATTTAAAAAAAGACTATTGGCAGTTTAAGAAGTGCTTTTATTTATTGTTTATTGTGATAGCTATTTTAATATTGCTAATTTTTTAATTCTTAAATTAAGAGAGTATTTTTTGAGCAGTTTTAAGTCTACAGAAAAATTGAGTAAAAACAGTACAGAATTCTGATATACCCCTCAACCTCTTCAGTTTCCAAATTATTAACATCTTGCGTTAGTGTGGTACAATTCTTACAGTTGTTGAGCCAATATTGATACACTATAACTAAAGCCCATAGTTGGCATTAGGGTTCACTCATTCTATGAGTTTTGACAATAGTGCCGAGCTGACCATTACAGTATCCACTACTATAGCATCACACAGAATACTGCCCTATCCATCCCTTATGGTCCCTCCATTTATCTTTCCCTCCCTTCCTAAAAACCTCTGACAAACCCTGATCTTTTTGCTGTCTCCATAGTTTTTGCCTTTCCCAGAATATCAGGCATGTGAATGAATCACTTTGGAAATGAATTCTCTGGGTTCAGTCAAGCCTCTACATGACTGTAGACACAGTGATCTTGATTGCAACCTCATGTTATGTAAGACCTTCAGCCAAAAGGACCCAGTTAATGTACTTCCAGATTCCTGCCTCATACATACTACTTACATTTTATTAGTTTAAGCTGCTAAATTTTATTATCGTGGTGTAAATTTTTTTGTGTAATTTTTTATGCAACTGTAGACTACAACAACTTGATTCATAGCCTTAGTGTAGTTTAGCTTTGTCCCTATCTTTTCTTGAACTTGTCCTATTGTCCTAATATTCTAGTACATAGACTGTCTGGTATAGATGGTTGAGCATTCTAAATGTCTTGGATTTAGCTGATTTATGCTTACCTATACTCACTGAGTCCTGGCACCAATAATGTCTGCTGCCCTTCACAAAATATGAATTAATATGAACCAAAGCAAGGATGTAAAATATACTGTCTTCTTCTACTGGTGAGTAGGGTCTTTTTCCTCTATTGTGGTGTCTTTTAGGGCTTGGATGAAATCTTCAGCCTCCTCTTTCCAACTCTTGCCATGTTTAGATGGGTCAAATCCCTAGGAATTTAAACCTGTCTTACTGGACTGGAACAGAGCTAGAATTCTGGCTGAAACCCAATTTGCTTAGCTGAATTCCAACACTGTAAATTGGAATTTGAATGTAAGCTCTAGAACTTATTGGTGTATGATCTGAGTAAGTTAATTTATATGAACTTGTTTTTCTACTCTAAAATATGGATAGGTCTTACTTTACAGAACTATTAGGGAAAAAGATGATTGTACATGTTAAGTTCTTAGCCTAGTATGTGGCTCACAAATGGCACCAATGTACTGTTAATCCCTTTTCCTTCTTTATAGTGTGTCATTGAGAATGAACATTCAGATCTATAACATAGCCACCCACTTGACTCCAAGTTTGCACTCCAAAAGAAAAACAAAAGCTATGGGACCCTTCCTCCAGACTATGCTCCCTTGGGTACTAATTTCAAACCATTTAAAATCTAAATTCCATACTCCCCTTTGAATGCTACAGTCTTAAATCAATAAGGTGCCCTCCATGAAAGACAGTTACCCAAATTGTAGTCTCCTCCACCTTTGTCACTGACCATCCTTGGAGCTTCCAAAATGTGGTCACTTCTTTCTCTATTGTTACAACCTGGGGTTTTATTGAATTTGATTAAAAACAAACAAACAAACAAACAAACAAAAACCACTTTTTATGCTGGTATTATACATGCTGTTTTGTCTGACCAGAATCCTTTCCGTTGGGAAATTTTCCATTCTCCACTCCACATAATTCCTATAGGACTGTCACTGATAGATTTCTGCTTGCCTGACCAAAGGGTTAGTAAGTGTGCCAAGAAATAGTTTTTGAGTGGTGATACATGTAAACTGAGCCAATTGAACCTAAAATATCCCATGGAAGTAATCTGGAGAGATGGTGCTAAAATAACTAAAACTAAGATATTTAGAACTGTGTTGGTTCCTTTTCTCCCAGAGACCTGATTTATTTATTCTTCCTCTGCTTTTGTGAGGGATATAGGATCCATTAATAAATACCTTTTTCTTTCTTGGTATAGTCAGAGTTGTTTATAATGCTTTTAAAATTTATTTTTGAAAAAGCCTGCTGATTAATACACTTAAAACCATTAACAATCATTGTGAAAATCTTGGAAAATATTGATTATGTATAACTGAAATATTGAAAAACTTATATTATTCAACTATTTTAGGAAGAACTACTGCTAACATTCTGTGCTGCAGTATATACTGCTTTATTTTGTTTAATATTATGTCATATGAATGTTCTAAGACATTTCTCTTATTAAATATAATGTTAAAGGTTGCTTATTTTCTATTGTAAACATATGTCATAATTTAGTTTTTTTCATTATTGTTGAATATGTAGCATATTTCCAGTTTATTTCTGTTTTTAAAATATATTTTTATTGATTTCAGAGAGGAAGGGAGAGGGAGAGAGAGATAGAAACATCAATGATGAGAATCATTAATCAGCTGCCTCCTGCACGCCCCCTACTGGGGATTGAGCCCTCAACCCAGGCATGTGCCCTGACCAGGAATCAAACCCAGGACCCTTCAGTCCCCAGGCCGACGCTCTATCCACTGAACCTAACCAGATAGGGCTCCAGTTTTTTTTTCTATCTTACCTAATAATAGACAAACATGTAAATTGACTGTACCTCCGCTACACCCACAGCCAATCAGAGTGAGTATGCAAATTAGAAGGCCAAAGATGGCAGCTTCCCAGCTGCTCCAGGAGCAGAGTGGCCAGGCAGGGCAGAATGCCTACTATGAGAGGGAGGGCGGGGGCGAAGGGATCTACAGGAGCAGAGTGCCGCAGTGAAGACAAGACTGCAGACTCTGGAGTCTGCAGCAAAGACAAAGATGGCAGTCTGTAGCGAAGATGAAGAAGGCAGACTCTGGCCGGAGCGAAGGCCTGGGTCCCTGGTGCCGGAGGAAAACCGGTGCTGGAAGCCAAGGGAAGGAAGGCCTATTGCACGAATCTCTTCATGCAATGGGCCTCTAGTTATAAATAACGTTGCAATAAAATCTCCACACATAAAGTTTTGCATTCATTGTGAAGTTTTCTTTTTGTTGTTGTTTTGTAATGTTGATTGATCCCAGCTCCCTCTAGAATACCTTTATTTCTAGTCTCCTTCCATCTAGAAGTGGCCATGTAACCCACTTCTGAACAATGAAATTAAGCAGAAACACTGGGTGAGACTTCTGTGAATGATTTTGTAGGTCAGAGTTCTGTTGACATACACCTTCTTTTCCAAAACAAATGATGATGACTATGATAATAATGATGATGATATTGATGGAAGTATTAGGTAGGAGCTAGACATGAGCAACTGGGGTGGGGCCTGCCCTGTGGTCCTGAACAGGAGTCAGAGCCAGCTGGTTCTTCCTGTAAGCTCAGAAGAAAACGACATGACCTCAATGCGATCTTACTAGGGTCTTAGACTAATTATAGTAAAATTGGCATTTCGGTTTTGACTTCGCCCCCATGAGTTTTTCTTTATGCATTATGGGTAAGGGCATGTCCAGAAGAAATACAGTTTCTGTCAATCATCCCTGAATGCAAATGAAAGTCTCCACCCAGAAAATCCCTCTTTTAAACCCAGGAGTTTCGCCGAAACCGGTTTGGCTCAGTGGATAGAGCATCGGCCTGCGGACTGAAGGGTCCCAGGTTCGATTCCAGTCAAGGGCATGTACCTTGGTTGTGGGCACATCCCCGGTAGGGGGTGTGCAGGAGGCAGCTGGTTGATGTTTCTCTCTCATCAATGTTTCTGGCTCTCTATCCCTCTCCCTTCCTCTCTGTAAAAAATTAATAAAATATATTTAAAAAAAATTAAAAGATAAACCCAGGAGTTTGGAGCCAGTCTCTCTCTCTCTCTCTCTCTCTCTCTCTCTCTCTCTCTCTCTCTCGACTGGCCCGCTCCTCATTTGGAGTGTATCTTCAATAAACCACATTTTGCTTTACTTTCATTTTTGTTAACCTTAAAATCTTTTTCTGTGTCTATGAGAAGAACCGAAGTCCCACCTGGTAACCCTAATTAGTAGCAGAAGGATGAAGGATGAAGGGCTTTTTTTTTTTTCTTTCTATTTTCACTGTGTTGGAATTACTTTCATTAGGCTGTCCTCTGCATGAATTCTCCCAGCTACATTCTCTCTCCCTGAATAACTCTTTCAGACATTTCTGCCCTCCCCTCTAGGTTACAGAGTCAATGATTTCACTAGCTACAGTTTACTCTTCTGTTATCCACAATGGGAGTCACCTATGTTGCATTATCAATGTCCTAACTCCCAGTCTACATAACAGAAGAAGGACAGGTTAGAATTTGAAAAGAATCAGTGTAGTTTAGTGGTTTCCAGTGAAGGGAACCAAAGTTTGGCCACCCTAAAGCTGCCTTTAAGGACACTGATTTTAAACTAGTTACTACGAAATAAGACTCAGAAAGAACCTTTGACTTTCTTAATATGTTAATATTATGTTAATATTATTTTCCTGGAACAGCCCTTTCCACCCCCACCCCTTCCCACCCCACCCCTTTCCTGCCCAAGAGATTCAGGTGGAAAAGCCTGTTCCAGGAAAATAATATTAACATATTTACTTTCACATAATCTGAATTAAGTATGATAGATGGAAGGGCATCAAGCAGGGGCCTGTTTATCAGGTATTCCTTGTGTCTCATTATTTCTGGGTTTCCTAGCAAAAATTCACCTGCCATGTGTATTCTGCTCTTCCTCAATTACCTACAGATCGGCCATTCACATTTCTGAAATCTAAGATTCTGTTCCCCTTTTCTCCTTTGTTTAAACTAGCCCAGTTGGTGTGGCTCGGTGGTTAAGCGTTGACCTATGAACCAGGAGGTCATGGTTCCATTCCCGGTCAGGGCACATGTCCAGGTTGCAGGCTCAATCACTGGTATAGGGAATGCAGGAAGCAGCCGATCCATGATTCTCTCTCATCATTGATGTTTATATATCTCTCTCCCTCTCTCTTCCTTTCTGAAATCAATAATATATATATTTAAAATAACATGTATACCCAATTTTACCTCACCGTCTTTGAAATTGTCATGCTTATATGAATTCCCCATGCACATGCATTGAAATTTGATTTTCCTTTGTTAATCTGTTTGTTAATTTGATTGCTAGCCCAGCTAGAAGAACGTAGAAGGTGGGAGAAAAAGTATTAATTTTTTTTTAGCTCCCACAATAGCATATTCGCTGGAGGCAGTTGGTTTTTAATCCTAACTCTATCATCAACAATTTTCTTAATATTTCTGCTCCTTAGTTACCTCATCTACAAAGTGGGGAAAAATAATAGTAGTCATTTCACAGGGGTTGATATGAGGATTAAAAAAGTTAATATTTGTAAAGCACATATATTAAGTGCTTCATGAATGTTGTAAAATCTTACATCTCTTTCTCCCTCATCTACTATATATATATATATATATATATATATATATTCTATCTAATAAAAGAGTAATATGCAAATTAACCATAACTCTGCTACACCCACAAGCCATGCCTACCAGCCAATCTGGAGCGAGTATGCAAGTTAACCCAAACAAGATGGCTGCAGTCACTGAGCTAGCAGGAGGCTTGGGTTTCCCTGGCAATGGAGGAAGCCAAGCTTTCCACACACCCTGGCCAGCCCAAGCCACCACTCAAGGCTACAAAGTTTCAATTATAGAAGATAAATAAATCGCAATAAAAATGGCGGCAGCCACAGAGCTGGAGAGAGCAGGAGGCTTGGGTTTCCCTGGCGATAGAGGAAGCCAAGCTTCTGCACACCCTGGCCGCCCCAGGACTCCACTCAAGTCTACAAAGATTCAATTATAGAAGATAAATAAATCCCAGATACCAAGGCCTCCGCTTGGGTCACTGGGGGGCGTGGCTGGCCTGCAAACCACCACAGGCCCCTTGCCCAGGCTGCCCTACGCCCCAAGGGAACCCCCACCCTGATCCAGGACACCCTTCAGGGCAAACCTGCTGGCCCCCACCCATGCACCAGGCCTCTATCCTATCTAATAAAAGAGTAATATGCAAATTGACCATCACTCCAACACACAAAGATGGCTGCCCCCATGTGGTCAAAGATGGCTGCCCCCATGTGGACACAAGATGGCCACCACAAGATGGCCAGCAGGGGAGGGCAGTTGGGAGGGACCAGGCCTACAAGGGAGGGCAGTTAGGGGTGACCAGGCCTGCAGGAGAGGGCAGTTAGGGGCAAACAGGCTGGCAGGGGAGCAGTTAAGCATCAATCAGGTTGGCAGGGGAGTGGTTAGGGGGTGATCAGGCTGGCAGGCAGAAGCGGTTAGGGGCAATCAGGAAGGCAGGCAGGCGAGCAGTTGGGAGCCAACAGTCCTGGATTGTGAGAGGGATGTCCGACTGCCCGTTTAGGCCCGATCCTACAGGGATCGGGCCTAAACGGGCAGTCGGACATCCCTTGAGGGTTCCCAGATTGGAGAGGGTGCAGAGGGTGCAGGCTGGGCTGAGGGACACATCCCCCCATGCATGAATTTTGTAATTTTGTGCACTGGGCCTCTAGTATATATATATATAAAATGACAAATTTAAAAAGCAACACACCACTGTGTTGAAGTCTAGTGTTTATCCATCAACTACTTGAAATATCTTCTATTCATTCATTCGACAAGCTTTTATTGTTTTATGCTTGGTATGTGTAAGACACATGAAAATACAAAGAACAAAGATGAATACTATTTACCTTGAATAGCTTCTGCCCAGATACTTGGAAAAATTTCAGACTTTAGTGGTGAGGCTCATATTCATGAAGATCACAGATCTTTTCAGTGGACATCTATACCTAGCTTTACTAGTAAGTAATAAAATTACCTAAATATACAATACAAAAAATTTTCTCATTTGCAATGAGTATACCTAAAATGTTTATATGCAGTACTAGAGGCCCAGTGCACGAAATTCGTGCATGGGGGGGTGTGTCCCTTAGCCCAGCCTGCACCCTCTCTAATCTGGGAACCCTCGAGGGATGTCTGACTGCCCGTTTAGGCCCGATCCTGAAATGGGCAGTCAGACATCCCTCTCACAATCCAGGACTGCTGGCTCCCAACCGCTCGCCTGCCTACCTGCCTGATCACCCCCTAAGCACTCCTGCCAGCCTGATCGACACCTAACTGCTCCCCTGCCAGCCCGATTGCCCGTAACTGCCCTCCCCTGCCAGCCTGGTCACCCCTAACTGCCCTCTCCTGCAGGCCTGGTCCCTCCCAACTGCCCTCCCCTGCTGGCCATCTTGTTTCAGCCATCTCGTGTCCACATGGGGGTGGCCATCTTGTGTGTTGGAGTGACAGTCAATTTGCATATTACACTTTTATTATATAGGATTATTTTACCTGTGGAATTGACCAACATGAAAAGTTTATAATTGTCTCCTATATTTAAAATGTCTTTGTTTACGCTGAGGAAATTATATATTTAAACAAATATACTTTCAGAACTTCAAAAGTAAATGTGCAAATAAAGAGACCAAGAATACAAATATAAGCATGTCATCGGCTTGCTGAAGTAGGGTACATGAGTGGAGACCCTCTGTTGTTTGTGGGGTTCTTGGGGTGCAGCTGAAATAAGCATTTTCAGAAGCTCCCACGGGAGAATTGAATGTGGAAGAGCGTTCTATTGGCATGGATCCAAAGTCCCATTTCCCTCAATCCAGTCCTGAAAGAGGGACAGCTGGGAGTTCAGCAGAGCCAGAAGCAGGGCCAATGTCCAGAGTTTCAGTTCCATGTTGCAGTCCAGGGTGGTTCAGCATTCAGGTCAGATTCAAGTCCATTAGTCAATATGTGGAGCCCAAAATGGCTGTGTGCTATGCGGGTGCAAGGGAACCAGCCCCCTGCAGCAGGAGTCCCAAGAGTGCTGGAGAGGAGAGAGAGAGAGAGAGAAAGTTCACTTCTTCGTTTGGAAATTTAAATATTTGGGTTTTGCCTGCTTGCAGTGGCCACACCCATCCTGGCCAATTACCTGTTTCTAGGCGTGATGGATGGGCAATTAGCCTCCCAAGTCACTCAGACCTTACTGGGCATGCATCTAAACTGCCTTTGTCCAGTTCCTTCCCCCATCAATCATCAGGGAACAGACTTGGAGAATGTTCAAGGCAGCTTTTTGGCAAAGTTATACAATGCCATATCTATATCTAATCTTCCTTTTTACTACTTTCTTGTTAAATAATAACCAGGTTATTACAATGGTATCAAACTTACATCTTCTTTGGGAATGTTTCTCAGCCTTAAAATATATAATAAAAATACTTCCCAAAAGCACAATTTTAAAATAAATCAGTTTGGAATAATCTAAGTTCAATTGATCTGTTTCTTTTTTCACTTTAAACAGAGTCACAAGACACCTGCATCCTGAAATCATTTTTCATCAAACTTACAGAATTAATGGATCACATATTCTGAGTCTAAATGATTTATTTTGTCTTATGTATTGCTTGGGATTTGGAAAACAAATGCATTGTAATTAGATATACTTACCTTTCATTGTTAGGATACAACAGGTCATAACATTTTTTGACCTGTTATGGTCAAACATTGTTAGGATATAACATTTTTTGCAGGAAGAAACTGATAAGTTCACACACCATTTAAGACTACCTTTAAGAAATATATCCCCTCCTCTTTTCCACATTTATTTTGTTGGCTTTGTTCTGCCTTCTCACTTGCTTGCAGATTTCTAAATACCAAATTAACATGTGAAACCTCACTGGTTCACTGAAAATCTGAAAAGCAACAAAACTGAAGCAATGTCCCTTTGTTATGCAATGGAAAGAGTTAGTCTGCCCAGCTATAGCAGAGCCAAATACTAAACACCAAGAATTGCAGTGGCTAAAGACTGGCTATTTTTATGCTTTCTTTGTTATTTATCTTTTAACTAGATGCCTGGTGCACAAAATTCATGCACAGTGGGAGGGTGTGTGTGTGTGTCTGTGTCCCTCAGCCCTGCCTGCACCCTCTTTAATCTGGGACCCCTCCAGGGATGTCTGACTGCCTGTTTAGGACCAATCCCACCAGGATCAGGCCTAAATGGGCAGTTGGACATCCCTCTCACAATCCAGAACTGCTTGATCCCAAATGCTCGCCTGCCTACCTGCCTGATTGCCCCTAACCACTTCTGCCTGCCAGCCTGATCGCCCCCTAACCACTCCTCTGCTAGCTGGATCAATGCCTAACTCCTCCCCTGCCAGCCCAATTGCCTCTTACCGCTTCTGCCTGCCAGCCTGATCACCCCCTAACCACGCCCCTGCCAGCCTGATCGATGCCTAACTGCCCTCCCTTGCAGGCCTGGTTCCCCCCAACTGCCCTCCCCTGCCAGCCATCTTTTGGTGGCCATCTTTGACCACATGGGGGTGGCCATCTTGTATGTTGGAGTGACGGTCAATTTGCATATTACCTCTTGATTATATAGGATTATGTAGGATTACAGTTTACATTCACTATTATTTTGTATTAGTTTCAGCAGTTAGACAATCATATACTTTACAGAGTGTTGCCCCAGATATTTCCAGTACCCACCTATTTTATTATGAATAGTGACACCCAGAAGAACCAGAGTAATGCTCAAATGCCTGAACTACCAAATCCAGGTTCAGGGCAGGTTGTTAAGGGTATGAGGGAGCAGGTATGTGAGAGTGCTGGCTAGCACGTTTAACTGGAGGACCTTGTAGCTTGGCCATTTATTGTAAGGGTGTCAACACCAGATCTTCTGTACAATGGACCCTCTGCTTTGGAAAAGGCTCTGATATGTAAGTTTGGTTATGTCCTGGTCCTTTGGTTCCACGTCATGGGAAGGAGGTGAGACTTTGGTTTGGGTGCAGCTGGAGGTCAGAGTTCTCTCCTCTGGGCATCCTTCAGTTACATGACTTATGTTTTTGGTCTGTTGTCTCTGAAAACAACTCAGTATCTCATTATCCAGGATAGGACCATTTTGATTTGGTTCTATGGTTACATTGTGACAACAATAAATCCTTAAAAATCAGCAATACCAAATGCTTTTTCCATTTACCTTGCTGATAGAAAAGAATATTTATGATAATTTTAGCACATCAAGCCCATTCAATATATTTAGAATTCGAGGAATAGGCAAATGTTTCCAGATACATTATTTCCAAAATCACAGCAAAAGCCCCTTGGAAAAGTTTATTTAGATTCTTACACTTTTTATTCTAAAAAAGATGGTACCTAGTAAAAAGACAAATCACTGTCCAGATAATATTTTATATAAGCCCTTATTGTATATCTCCTTTTTAGAATAGAGACAGTGTAATTATGATAAAAATGGAATCCCATTAATAAATGTCTGAAGAGTCAGAGTAACAATAACAAACTAAGTTTAATAATAATAGAAATTAGCTGGTTTAAGCATTTTCTAGTATGAATGCATTTGGCATAGTAGCAAAGTATTTTGGCTTCTTAAAAAAAATTCAGTATTATCACTTTCAGAAATTTTCAAAAAGTTAAGCAAGTTTTCATAAGAAGGAAGCTTGTACCTTTCTTCACTTTTTAAAAAATATACATATATATATATATATATATATATATATATATATATATATATATATATATATATTGATTTCATAGAGGAAGGAAGAGGGAGAGAGAGAACATCAATGATGAGAGGATCATTGATTGACTGCCTTCTGCATGCCCCCCACTGGAGTTCGAGCCTGCAACCCAGGCATGTGCCCTTGACTGGAATCGAACCTGGGACCCTTCAATCCACAGGCTGATGCTCTATCCACTGAGCCAAACTGGCTAGGACTCTTATTCACTTTTTAATTAATTTGCAGTAAATGAATAAACACAGAAAGGCCCAAATCATTTTATTTTTAAATGTCTGTCATGAGAGAGTAGGAGTTTGAAAGTTTTAAATACTGGAGGTCAAAGCACAAGGTCATTTCCTCAGCAGAATTACTAAAAATGCCAATAATTTTCAAATTGTTTCTGCAATACTTACATGCATTATGTGAATTTCAAAGTTCAGGCCCTGAACCAGCAGCTCAGGCATCATCTGGGAACTTGTTAGAAATGCAAATTCTCAGGTCCCATCACAGTAGAACTGAATCAAAAACTCTGGGGATGAGGTCCAGAAAGCTGTTTTAGCACTCCCTCCAGATGACTCTGATGCATGCTATAGTTTGATAATTGTTCTAGAATGTTACATTTTATTTTCAACCATTGTCAACTTAATTTATCATGGAACGAACATTTTATAAATGTTCTATCTCATGTATTTTAAAGGCAGTTTATTAATGAAGTATAAAGAAAAATACAAACTTCAGCTTTAAAGATATAATACTAGAGGCCTGGTGCATGAATTCATGCACCAGTGGGGTCCATCAGCCTGGCCTGCAGAATCGGGCCGAAACTGGCTCTCTGACATCCCCCACTGGTGCACGATCGGGGCCGGGGAGGGATGCAGGAGGTTGGCAGCCATAGAGGGACCGTGGGAGGGTTGCAGGGCATGTCCAGCCCATCTTGCTCAGTCCTGATCAGCTGGACCCCTGCAGCAAGCTAACCTACCAGTCAGAGTGTCTGCACCCTGGTGGTCAGTGAACGTCATAGTGACTGGTTGACCAGTCAACTGTCTGCCTCCTGGTGGTCAGTGCACATCATAGTGAGTGGTTGAGCAGCCTTAGCATATCATTAGCATGTTATGCTTTGATTGGTTGAATGGCCGAATGGATGACTGGCCACAACATATTAGGCTTTTATTATATAGTATAAAAATGTAATTACTCCCTTTCTCCTTAACAATTAGACTCTTTCTCCCTCCCTTTTCCTCCTTCCTTTAGGCAGATTGACTCACTGCCCCCATTAAAGTCCTTTAACGGCTGCCTATCTCACTCAAAGTCAAAGCCAATGTTATTGTAATGGCCTACAAGGCCCTGCAAACTCTGCTACACACTCCCCATTTTTTTCTCTGACCTCATCTACTTCTGTACCTATCCTCATTCCATTAGTTGCAGACACATTAGCCTTCACATTTGGCAGACATATACCCATCTTAGAGACTTTGAATCTACTGTTTCTTCTGCCTGTCAACACTCTTTCCTGACATCTGTGTGGCTGGTTTTGTTTTTCACATTCTTTAAGTCTTTGCTTAAATATTATCTTCTTTGCCAGACCTTCTCTGGCCACGCTACCTAAAATTGCAATGTTCTCTCTATTCTCTTGTCCCACTTTCCTGCTATATTCTCCTTCTTGGTACTATATCTATTCTTGGAATATATTATATCTATTTACATCTTCATTGGAAGTCTCTCCCCCTGGAATGCAAATTCATGAAAGTCCTATATAATAAAAGGCTAATATGCAAATTGTCCCCTCTGGAGTTCGACAGACCGGGAGTTCTACTGCTTGCTATGACATGTGCTGACCACCAAGGAGTGGCACAGAACGAAGGAAGGCCCCAGCTAGCAGCCAGGGGAAGGAAGGCCCTGATTAGCCCTGATTGCTGGCCAGGCTTAGGGACCCTACCCATGCACGAATTTCGTGCACCAGGCCTCTAGTATCCTATATAATAAAGATGTAATATGCAAATGTGAAATGTAACGACCGACCATGTAACGACCAGATCACCGATCAGCAGGAGGGTGGGGCAGCAAGCTACAAGTGGGTGGTGGAGAGCTACAGGAGGGGGCAGGGCAGCAAGCTATGAGGGGTAGGTGAGTGGGAGGGGGTGGGGGGAGCCACAGGAGGGTGGAGCAGCAGGCGGAGAACTACTGGAGGGCGGCAGAGAGCTACTGGTGAGCTACTGGCACACGGATTTGTGCGCAGGGCTACTAGTATATATATGTATGTATACTTGGCCATAAAAAAGAATGAAATCTTACCATTTGCCACAACATGGATGGACCTAGAGGATAATGTTAAGTGAAGTTATAAGTCAGACATATGTGGAATCTAAAGAACAAAATAAATCTAAAATATAAAGAACAAAATAAACTAAATAGAAACAGACTCATAGATACAGAGAACAAACCAATTATTCCAGATGGGAGGCAGTTTGGGAGCTGGGTGAAAAAGGTGAAAGAAGTAAGAAGTACAAATTGATAGTTACAGAATTGTCACAGTATAAGGAATATAGTCAGTAATATAAAAACGATGTATGAATTCAGGTGGGTATTATAACTTACTTTGTAAATTAGATAAATATCTACCACTATGCTGTACACATAAAACTAATATAAAATAATATTGAATGTCAACCATAATTGAAAAAAAATTGTTTTGCCTAAATACCTCAAATATGTGGTTATAGTGACCTTTACTTTTAACCTATCAAGTAATTTCTTTTTAATTCTTCTACAATTTTGAATTCTGTCTTTACATCTCAACTGAAACTGAATGTCATCTTGTCTAATAGTAAGCTCATGATATATGTTTCCTTTTTGTTTGCCTATTACCAGGATAAGTTTGTCATCCTTTTATTTCCAATTTGCCTCTATCAATTTGTTTGATGAAGACATTTTTGCATAAGAATTGAGTTGATTTATCTTTTGGATAAAATCAGAAATTATTTCATTTTTAAATTTAACCAATTTACATTTAGTGATATAACAGATATGGTATAATATCACAGTATTTTATATCTTTTTTGTTTTTTTAAATAAAATCTTGAACAATGTGTCAGATTGCTTTATTGTATTTTTATTGATAGATAATTTGATACTTTAAAAAGTTTACATTTTTGTTTGAGTAAAAGTAATTGTTTTTATAATGACTTTATGTAATACCTTGGTCCTCTATTTCTTCAAAGTGTAAATGTTAGTTTCATACTGGAAGCAATGATAAAATTAGTATATCTCCTTTTCCTCCTCATTTTCTCTTTATCCTCTCACCAATACATTTTGGTCAGTAATATTATTATTATTATTATTATTTTTTTTTAGCAATTTCTTATGTAGTATTTGATAGGCTTATTTGGCTATTGGTGGTCTATCAAGGGGAAACAGTGGGAGTGGTCATCTAAGGTGTAGCAATAAAGGGTATACTATATAATAAAAGGGTAATATGCAAATTGACCTAACGTTGGAATGACCAGTCACTATGACGTGCACTGACCACCAGGGAGCAGATGCTCAATGCAGGAGCTGCCCCCTGGTGGTCAGTGCACTCCCACAGGGGGAGTGCTGCTCAGCCACAAGCCAGGCAGATGGCTGGTGAGTGCAGGGGCCAGCCTCCAGGGCAGAGGATGTCTGACTGACAGCTTAGACCCACTCCCCATGGGCCTAAGCCATCAGTCAGACATCCCCTGAGGGCTCCTGGACTGCAAAAGGGCACAGGCCGGGCTGAGGGACCCTCCTACCCCCAGTGCATGAATGTTGTGCACTGGGCCTCTAGTATTGTCTATAAGGAATTTAAAACAATAGCAAAACTAAAAATATATCTGCTTTTATTACCGTGCACCAGAAATTTTAATCTATGTTGATGATAAAAACTCCTTTCTGCAGAGACATATATGGGCTACTCCTACTATTCACCCCTCACTCCTTGGTGCACCACTGTGTTCTATTACATGCTTTTCAATTTTTATTATTTCTTTTTTGCTTCTTTTTTTGTTCGACCCTTTGTGGATGTCATACAGGTCTAAAAGTTACACTGTTAAGTACTTTTATTGAAAACCCGCACCGGGCCAGCTTAGGGCTGCCATGACCAAACCTAGCAATGTAGTTCTTCATGTGCAGGATCTGATCTTGCTCCTGGTGAAACCTCTTCATCTGGTTCTCCTCCAGCTCCACCCATGTCTTCACAAGCTCATCGCAATAATCCTGCATAATACTTCAGTTTCTTGTTGTGCATGTGAATGATGTTGGTATAGACAACATTCAGAAAGTCCTGGGAATGGAAGACGAAGACCAGGATGTGCTTAAAAGTCTTTAGTTCTTCCAACCACACACAAGCATCGAGGTCCAGGTGGTTGTCTATAGAATTTATATTTAAAGGGCAGTTTGAATGGACTTAAAATCCTTGATTGCCTGTTTCCTGTAGATTTAGACTTTCAAGAACTTCAGGTGCTGCAAATAACTATACATGAACTTTGTAATGATATGAAAGTTCATATATAATTGAGCAAATAATAAAAGACTACAAAAATGGGTAGTAATATTCGATAAAATGCCAATATAACATTTAGAAATAGCGAAATAGTTAGAAACTCACTGGATAGGTTTTAGAGAAAATTATAAACAGCTGAAGAGAAAAAAAAATAGTGACTCAGATATTACTCCAAGTTAGCCTAGAGATACAAGGACATGTAGGATAAAGTGAGAACGTCTAATATAAATAATTCTACCAGAAGAAAATAATTTAGAACATAAATAACTTTATTTAAATAGATATGGATGAAAATATTCCAGAACTAATTAAAAAAACAAAAAACCTTGAATCCACCCATATAAGATCCGAGAGATATCAAGCATGATTTAAAAAATCTAGATGTAGGAATATTGTAGTGCACCTGCAGAACATCGAAGTCAAAGATATTTTACAAAAATTCAGAGGCAGAGGAAGAATAATCACCTACAAAGGAATGACAATTAGAATAATAGCAGACTTTTTAAGTATAATAGTGTAATCCAAGAGATGGAATAATATTTTAAAACTGCTGAGTATATTGTCTATGTACAATTGTGTACCCAGAAAACTATTTTTCAATAATAAGGGTGGGAAAAAGCATCATTTTGAAATAAACAAAAAAATGAAATAGTTCATCACCAATAGACTATTAACAAAATCACTTCTAAAGGATGTCTTTCAGACAGCAGGAAAGTAAACACAGAAGTAATATAGGAAAATATTAATGGAGGGCACAGAATACAGTGACATATGTGTATATAAGCAGATGCCTTCATGGAATAACAAATATAATATTCAATGTGTGAAGTTAAAGAGAACTAAATGAAACAATATTGTGGAAGTCAGAAGGGGTTGATTAGTGTTAGTGTTCGAATGTCCTTGAAACATTGGTATTGGTTTACATTATTCTTTTTACTTTTCTTCTGGGAATCGGAACGTTTATTAACAAGCTCCTGAGATGATTCTCAAGTGCATAAAACTTTAAGAACTGTTTTAAATGTTTATGTGTTGTATCAGAGTGATTTTCAACTTTTTTTTTTAATTTAAATTCTTTATTGTTTAAAGTATTACATAAGTCTCCTTCCCACCCCCCCCCCCCCATTGACCTCTCCCTGGCTGCTCCCACTCCCCAGCACATGCCCTCACCCCCCTACTGTCTGTGTCCATTAGTTATGCTCATATGCATGCATATAAGTCCTTTGGTCGATCTCTTACCACCCCCACCCCCCCACCCCGTGCCTTCCCTCTTAGGTTGGACAGTCTGTTTGATGCTTCTATGACTCTGGCTCTATTTTTGTTGATCAGTTTATGTTGTTCATTATATTCCACAAACGAGTGAGATCATGTGATATTTATCTTTTTCCAACTGGCTTATTTTGCTTAGCATAATGCTCTCCAGGTCCATCCATGCTGTTGCAAATGGTAAGAGTTCCTTCTTTTTACAGCAGCATAGTATTCCATTGCGTAGATGTACCACAGGTTTTTAATCCACTCATCTGCTGATGGGCACTTAGGTTGTTTCCAAGTCTTAGCTATTGGAATTGTGCTGCTATGAACATAGGGTTGCATATATCCTTTCTGATTGGTGTTTCTGTTTTCTTGGGATATATTCCTAGAAGTGGGTCAAATGTGCGTTCCATTTTTAATTTTTTGAGGAAACTCCATACTGTTTTTCACAATGGCTGCACCACTCTGCATTCCCACAAGCAGTGCACAAGAGTTCCTTTTTCTCCGAATCCTTGCCAGCACTTGTCGTTTGTTGATTTGTTGATGATTGCCATTCTGACCGATGTGAGATGGTACAGCATTGTCGTTTTGATTTGCATCTCTCAGATGATAAGTGACTTTGAGCATGTTTTCATGTCTCTTAGCCCTCTGTATGTCTTCTTTCAAAAAGTATCTATTTAGGTCCTTTGCCCATTTTTTTTATTGGATTGTATATCTTCCTTTTGTTAGGTTGTATGAGTTCCCTGTAAATTTTGGAGATTAAACCCTTATCGGTGATAACATTGGCAAACATGTTCTCCCACGCAGTGAGCTTTCTTGTTTTGTTGATGGTTTATTTTGCTGTGCAGAAGCTTTTTATTTTGATGTAGTCCCATTTGTTTATTTTCTCCTTACTTTCCATTGTCCTGGGAGCTGTATTGGTAAAGATATTGCTATGACATATCTGATATTTTTCTGTCTATGGATTCTTCTAAGATTTTTATGGTTTCTGTTTAAGCCCTTTATTCATTTTGAGTTTATTTTTCTGTGTGGTGTAAGTTGGTGTTCTAGTTACTTTTCCTTTCTTTCTTTCTTTCTTTCTTTCTTTCTTTCTTTCTTTCTTTCTTTCATTTTGCATGTATCTGTCCAATTTTTCCATTATTCTTTTTTTAATGTTTTTAAAATTGATTTTACAGAGACAGGAAGGGAGATAGAGATAGACACATTGATGAGAGCAAAACATCAACATTGGCCTGCTGCCTCCTATGTGACCCCTCCTGGGGATTGAGCCTGTAACCCTGGCATTTACCCTGACCAGTAATCAAACCTGTGACCTCTTGGTGTATGGTTCGATGTTCAACCATTGAACTACACTGGCTGGGCTACTTTATTCTCTTTAAAGCTCATTAGAAGAAAGGGGAAGTATAACACTGGTAGAAACAAGTGAAAGTTCAAATATATCAGTAAGTCAATAAATGTCACTGAATTAAACTCACCCAATTAAAGACTAAGAGGGGTCAAAAAATTCTAAATACTATTTACAAGCCATACAGCTAATACATAAAAACATGGAAATTTTAAAAGAAAAAGATTGAAAAATATATACCAGAAAAATACTAACTATATACTAACAAATATTAAATAAGGTGGGCATGGCTATATTAATACTAGACAAAAGATACTTTATGATAAAATATTATTAAGGGTAAAGAGAGTTACTACATGATAATAAAAATATGTGCAGGTAACTAATAACATAGCTTCAAGATTTATAAAGCAAAGATGGATAGAACTTTGGGGAGAAATATACAAATCTATCATTATAGTGTAAGGTTTCAACAGACTTTTCTCAGTTAATATGTTAAAGAGACAAAGTTTAATAAAATTATAGAAGATTTACACAACATAATTAGTACATTTTATTTAATGAACATATATAGAGAAAATCCTGCACTCAAGAGTTAGAAGATTTGTATGCCTTTTCTTCTTAAGAACACATCATGAAAGCTGAATACATATTAAATATAAAGAAGCTATAAAAAATTTCAGAGAGTAGCTTAATTTCTGATGATAATGCAATTAAGTTGGAGTATCCATCACAAAAAGAAAAAGAAAGGGCAGAGATAGTTTCAGAAATGAAAAATATTTCTAAATTACTCATGGGACCAATAAGATTTCATAATGGAAACTTGAAGTGCTTAGAAATAAATAACAAAAATTACAAAAACTCAAACTTTTGAATGCATAACGATGGTAGCTCATTTATTCAGTTTCTCAGGCTACAATGTTTAAGGACTTCATGTTTATTACTGACTACATGCCTTTGCTAGTGCTAATTACTTCCTCTCCCAAAAGGTTTTTTTTCTGTTAAAGTTTTCTATAATTCACCTCCAGTTTCACCTCATTTGAGAAGCTTCAGTATTCACTGTTCCCTAATTGTTTCCCATTTAGTTTTGCAAAGTAGATGGTAAAGTTTTTGAGGGGGCAGGGACCTAGTCTTATTCTACTTTACTTTGCATTTTCTCATGGCACAATACTAAGCATCATGCCCTCTGTCTCCCTGCCTATTTGTACTCAAACATGCTTCTGAATGATTTACGAAATCGTTTAACACCTTGCAATGAACCATCAACCCAGCCATCATTTAGGACAGTAAAGCACAAAACTATATTGCTACAATAGCCCACTGGCTTTCTAGCTTGCTTGATTCCTATTCAAGACTCGATTTATAACATAGAAGACAATTTGTTCCTTAAAATCAAGGTCTTAATTTGAATACAACATCTGTATTTTTCGCTAAATATATCATTAGCAGGTTTAACTTTCTTTTGAGGGTGGTGAAAATAT
This sequence comes from Ia io, assembly GCA_025583905.1. Classification (NCBI taxonomy): domain Eukaryota; kingdom Metazoa; phylum Chordata; class Mammalia; order Chiroptera; family Vespertilionidae; genus Ia; species Ia io. The sequence continues at coordinate 74,706,016 of JAJQQW010000001.1, forward strand.
GATTTACATGAATGAAGTGACAAGAAAAATATAAACAGAATCAGAATAAGCAAAACCAAGTCTCTAATCAGTTAACATTTTACACATTTTATATTTTCATTCACTATACTAATAATGGACCAATGCTCTCGACAGGTGGAAGTACTTGAAGGCCATTGAGCATTGAATTTTCCTAAAGTGGCACAATTACAGAAACACCTGTGTTAAATAAACAAGTGCTGATTTACTATGAAAATATGCAGAGTGTTTAACAGTGCTCCAAAATCACAATTTGCTTTGATAGACTTGGTGGAATTACAATAAGAAAATGACAGCTTATTGTCAGGCAAATTATTATACTTTAAAAATTAGTTGAAACTATTTATATACCTATTAAATACATTATGGAAGCAGTAATGCATGCAGAGTGAGACCTCTTAAATGAAGTTGTTTGCTCTCTGATATCATAAAAGAAAGAGAAACAAAACAAAACCTTAGCCTCTCATCTTCATGTCATTAGAGGTTTTGAACTTGGTTTTTAAGATTGGCCTTTTGTAACACTACCCAAGAGGTTGTACAAAATGGCTAAAATTTCTTCTAGAGAGCTACTAATACATCTTTGATGTTGATAAAACAAAAAAGTAGGAACAATCATGTTGGTCTGTAGCTTATAATACACACTTAAGGGAAAGAGAGGGATCAATACTTTTCACATGGGGAAAGAAAAAATGAAAGAGGAAAGAAAAAGCATTTTCATGTTCTTAAAAGGACATTGCAAACCTGGAGATTAAAACCTTCAAAAAGTATAAAAATAATGTAGTGGTAGGCTCTATTAGCAGTACTTTTGATTCAACATAATATCTAAAACCTCTCCTTTTAACATTTTTTGGATAAGCAAAAATATCACAGTGGATTGAGAGAGTCTTAAATCTGTAAAATAGTATATTTTGGGATGTACTAAATCTTTTTCTGTGTTTTGGCTTATAATTATTCTCAGAAATAGTTTTTGTTGTTGTCAATCCTCACCCAAGGATATTTTTTCCATTGATTTTTAGAGAGATTGAAAGGGTGGGAGGGAGTGGGGGAGAGAGAGAGACATTGATTTGTTGCTTCCTGAACTCACCCCGACCAGGGCTGGAAATCAAACCTGTGGTGCCGGGGCCAGTGCTCTAACCACTGAGAACACATGCCAGGGCTCAGAAATACATTTTTCCTTTCTTATATATGAATGCAACCAATTAAATATCACTTTGATGCAATTCTAAGAAGATAAAACAAATTAGAAAATGTTACTACAATTTCAGATCCCTTTTGTCCCCTGGCAGTGTCTTGCCTTCCTTAACTTACCTTCAGTTGTAGGGCAAGGAAAAAATAAATGAGCCACTTCAGTGTTTGCAGAAGTATAAAGCATACAGGCTTAATTCTCCCACTGAGCCAGTTGTCTGGATTGGAATAGAGGAGAAAGCTTGATTAATGAAAAGTACATAGATTTGGAAACACTTTTGCATGTGGAGAATCTCTAAAGATGTATCATGTTTTACACACACACACACACACACACACACACACACACACACACTAGTTGGGTAGATTTTTTATTTTTAATTCAATGTCCCGACAAGGGGAGTAGCTAGGTAAGAAGAGCCAATAAGCCTGGTAATAGAACAAACAATGCTAGAAAGATGAAAATTAAGTACTGCCAGTTTTAAAACAGTAACTTGTACTATGAATCTCCAAAGGCAGATATTTTTCATGAGAAAAGAGGTGGGAGGGAAACTTGTGAAGAAAGATAAATATCACACGATCTCACTCATTTGTGGAATATAATGAACAACATAAACTGATCAACAAAAATAAAACCAGAGTCATAGAAGCATCAAACAGACTGTCCAACCTACGAGGGAAGGCAGGGGTGAAGGGGTAAGAGATCAACCAAAGGACTTGTATGCATGCATATGAGCATAACCAATGGACACAGATGCAGGAGTTAGGAAGTGAGCATGTGCTGTGAGGTGGGAGAGGCCGGGGAGAGGTCAATGGGGGAAAAAGGAGACTTATGTAATACATTAAACAATAAAGAATGTAAATTAAAAAAAAGAAAAGAAATGGCAAGTATGGAGTTATCCTAGGGGCTAATGTTGCAGAGGGGCTTGGGGACAGTGGTGGTGAGGAGTGGGGATGAGGAGGGTATATTTCAGGAAACTAATCTTACCTAATAATAGACAAACATGTAAATTGACCATACCTTCGCTACGCTGATAGCCAATCAGAGTGAGTATGCAAATTAATAAAAAAAGATGGCGGTTAATTTGCATACATAGGTGCCCAGCGCCTGTGTCCCAGGAACATCCTGACACCCAGGTCACTGTGAGGTAAGGCTGCATGGGCCCAGAGCAGCTGGGAAGGGCCTGAGCCAGGGGGCTCCTAGGCAGGGCCAAGCCTGCAATCAGAACGAGGGGGCAGGAGCGAAGCCTGTGATCAATTGCAGGGAGCTGGGGGTCCACTCCTGCCCAAGGCCGAAAGCCTCTGTCGAAGGCTTTCAGCCTTGGGCAGGAGTGGAGCCTGTGATGGATCGCAGGGAGCTGGGGGTCCGCTCCTGCAACCGACCTCAGGGAGCTGGGGATCTGCTCCTGCCCAAGGCCGAAAGCCTCTGGTGAAGGCTTTCAGCCTTGGGCAGGAGTGGAGCCTGCGATCCATCGCAGGGAGCTGGGGGTCCACTCCTGTGATGGATTGCAGGGAGCAGAGCCTGTGATGGATCACAGGGAACTGGGGGTCCGCTCCTGTGATCGATCACAGGGAGCTGGGGATCCGCTCCTGCCCAAGGCCAAAAGCCTGTGCCAGAGGCTTTTGGCCTGGGCAGGCTTGGGCAGGGGCAGAGCCGGCGGTCAGAGGGAGCTGGAGGGCCCCTGCCCAGGCCTAAAGCTTCGGCCAGAGGCTTTAGGCCTGGGCAGGATCCAACTGTGATTGGTGTGAACTATAGAGAAAACACCTTTTCTGACTGCACATTGGCTAAGTTTCCTGTATGCCACTGGTAATATTCTTAGTAACTTGGGTAATACGAATCCAAAAAGGTGATCTAGGGTTTTCCACCACACTTTTGGAGAAAAAAAACAAAGGTCCGCTGCTGGAGGGCTAAGAAATGTCATATCCTGCCCTAGCCGGTTTGACTCAGTGGATAATGCCTCAGCCTGCCGACAGCAGGGTCTGGATTCGATTCTGATCAAGGGCATGTACCTAGGTTGCAGGCTCCTCCCTTGCCGGGGCCCAGATTAGAGCTCATGCAGGAGGCAACCAATCAAACTGTTCCTCTCACTTTGATGTTTCTCTCTGTCTTTCCCTTTCTTTTCCGCATTCTCTAAAATTCAATGGAAACATATCCTCAGGTGAGGATAAAAAAAAAGAAAGAATGAAAGAAATGCATATCCTATGAAAGATACATCTTGAAAATACCTAAAGAAAGTTGTCATTTTTTTCTTGGTGAAGGGACTGGAGTCCGTGTTGATGAAAACACCTTGGTGGCTGTGGTGACTGGCAGTGGCTGCAGCAGTGGGGTGATGGGGCTGGTGCCTTCCCCTGATCAGCCCGGTTGCCTCCCACAAAGGGAGGCTAGACTGCAGCTTAGGCCCGCTTCCTGTGGGGAGCGGGCCTAAGCCGTCAGTAGGACATCCCCTGAAGGCTCCCAGTATGTTAGAGGGGCCAGGTTGGGCTGAGGAACCTCCCCCACCCCCAGTGCATGAATTTCATGTACCGGGCCCCTAGTCCTAATATATAAAAACCCAGGGTCCATAATGTCCAAAATGACTGAAGGCTCGACCAACCAGAAGTCAGTCCTGTAGTCAGCGCGGGGTTGCTGTGGCAACCCAGCACTGACTGCCACCACCGTGGGCGCAGTGACCCAGCACTGACTGCCAAGGGGGCTGCGGATCAGACCCAGAGAGAGGCCTGGAGAGAGAAGCAGGGTCTGATCCATAGCCTCCATGGCAGCTGTTGATCAGTCCTTGCCTCTCTCTTTCTCTCCGGGCCTGGCGAGCAACCACACCTCTCTTTCTCTCCAGGCCTCCACGGGGGCTGCTGATCAGCCCTGCCTCTCTGATCAGGCCCAGAGATAGGCCCGGAGTAGCTGACTGGCATAGAAACCGACCAATCAGAACCAAATCTGGGTGAAGTGTGAGGAACCAATGGCTGCCTAGGAGGTGGAGCTTTTGATGCTGACTGGCATAAAAACCGACCAATCAGAACCAAATCTGGGTGAACTGTGAGGGTCCAATGGCTGCCTAGGAGGTGGATCTTTGGACACTGACTGGCATAGAAACCGACCAATCAGAACCAAATCTGGGTGAAATACGAGGAGCCAATGGCTGCCTAGGAGGCAGAGCTATTGACGCTGACTGGCATAGAAACTGACCAATCAGAACCTATTCTGGGTGAACTGTGAAGGCAGAACCTAAGGCGGGGGCTGAGAAGGGGTTTTAAGGGCAACAGCTGTTTGGTGTAAGGTGTAAGAAAGTGGTTCAATGTTTTAATGACCAGTTTGGCAGTATAGTGCATATGGCTGGTTATCAGTCTAGATATAGGGATTATGTATTTTTGTCTGCCAAGAGCATCTCCTCTTGCTGAAAAAGGCTTCCCCCTCCCCATTTAAGCAATCCTATCCTATATAATCTATCTATAATACTAAAAAGGTAATATGCTAATTAGACCAGGTCGACCGGCCATCTTCCACACGTCTGACTTCCCTCTGGACAAAGCCATGGTGGTTGGGGCTGAGGCAGGGGAGAGCAGTTGGGGCCCAGATCAGGCTGACAGGGGAGGGCAGTTATGGGTGATCAGGCAGGCAGGCAGAGGGGTTAGGGGAAATTAAGCAGGCAGGCAGAGGCAGTTAGGGGTGATCAGGTGAGCAGTTAGGAGCCAGCAGTCTCAGATTGCCAGAGGGATTAGGCCTAAACCGGCAGTCGGACATCCCCCAAGGGGTCCCCGATTGGAGAGGGTGCAGGCTGGGCTGAGGGAACCCCCCCCACGCATGAATTTCATGCACCGGACCACTAGTTCCACAATAATATTCTGCAACAAATGATCACAAAGATTCATTGGCATACAACAATGTTTATTGCTCATGTGCCTAGGATGGCTTTCTAAGCACTTTGTTGATTTTGGTTGGGTTTTCTCACATGTCTGGGATTTGGCTGACTGTACACTCATTCAAACTGACCTTGGCTGGGATGAGCAGGGCAGTGTGGTTCTGTTTTCCCATCTCTCACCTTTCAGCAGGCTATGCCAGGCATGTTCTGATGGCAATGGAAGAGAAGACAGAGGGCATCCACAATTGTGCAATAATTTTCAAGATTCTATGTTTTCTGTTTGCTGACATCCCAAAGGAGGTCATGTGGCTAAACCCAGAATCAGAGTAGAAGATTCTGAAAAACAACATGGCAAAAGTCAGGGCTAAGGGGTAAGGCAATGTTTGTAATCTACCACAGGGTTCCTTGGGAGAAGCTACATCCCCATCCTCAACTGTGCAACCCAGAGGTGAAACAAAAGCAATCTAACTTCCTCTGCAGTGATTAAACATTAGTAGCCTTGGGGTTTTTGTTAGCTTCCTTTACATCTTTGTATTCATCAAATTGTGCAAATTTGCAGTAACTGAAAACCCTCAAAATCTTAGCTGTAGGTGGGGTCATATTCAAAGTAGTAACTCAGGAGTCTGAGCTGACAGAAGCTCTGTCTCCACCTGTGCTTCTACAACTGCTGAGGAGGCAAGCAATGGGAAAGCCAACTGAGCACCAGCTCTTAAGGTTTCATCCATCAAGGGACCTATGCCCTTTCTGCTTATATTTTATTGACCAAAGAAAGTCATGTGGCCTGAACTAAACTCAAAGGGACTAGCATAAACAATCCAATCCTATCATGTACCAGAAAGAGGAGAAATACAATACTTATGAATGACCCTAATGACTGCACAGTTTTTCACTGAAGAGATTCTTTTTTATATAAAAAAATATGTTTCTTTAAAATTTATTTTAGAGAGAGAAAGGAAAAGGGATAGAGAGATAGAAACATTGATGAGAGAGAAATATCAATTGGCTACCTCATGCACCTGCAACCTGGGCATGTGCCTTGACCAGAAATTGAATCCATGACCTCCTGGTTCATGGGTCTATACTCAACCACTGAGCTGCACCATCCAGGCTGAAAAGACATTTTTAAAGTGATAAATTGACATCATGTATCCTCATCTAAAAAAAAAAATGTACCTCAGGTGAAGTCTTTTGTTTGACAGGGAACTTTGAAGAATATTATTTATTTTTATACTGATAAATGCTCAAAATATTGAGGAATAACAGAAATTATTTTTAGTAATTTCTTATTATAATTGCCTTTTTGAAAGAGCAGGTAGGTCAGCCAACAGAGAAATACTTAATTTCCAGAGGTGAGACTATTAAAAGTCTAATTAGCTCAATTGGCACAAAACAACTTCCTCTTGGCCTATACAGTTTTTAAACACTAGAGGCCCAGTACATGAAATTCTTGCACTGTGGTGGTGGAGGGGGGGGGGGTCCCTCAGCCAGACCTGTGCACTCTCGCAGTCCAGGACCCCATGGGGGATGTCCACCTGCCAGTTTAGGCCCATTCCCCATGCCGGCAGTCAGACATCCCCCTTGCAGTCCAGGACCCCAAATCCTTACCACCCGCCTGCCTGCTTGCTGCTCCTTAGCGCTGCCGCGGAGGTGGGAGTGGCTCCTGCCACCACCACTACGCTCACCAGCCATGAGCCCAGTTTTTGGCTGAGCAGCGCTCCCCCTGTGGGAGCACACTGATCACCAGGGGGTAGCTCCTGTGTTGAGCATTTGCCCCTTGGTGGTCAGTGCACATCATAGTGACCGGTCGTTGTGGTTGTTCCGTAGCGAAGGTTGCTTAGGCTTTTATTATATAGACTAGAGGCCCGGTGCATGAATTTGTGCATCGGTGGGGTCCCTCTGGGTGCCTGTGGGAATTGGGCCCCAACTCATGCCCCCAGGCTCACAGCCATGCAGCCCCCCCTGGCACCCCACCATGGCCTGGTGTTGCCCCCTCACCTGCTCCACCATCCTGCCTATGGGGCAAAAGATTGGGGCTGGAAACCCCTGCTGCCGCCACTGATCGCTAGTTGCCATTTGCAGGGTGATTGATCAGGACCCGGCCCCCTGCTCAGCTCCCAGGCGCTGAGGGAGCTGGGCGGCATCCCCACTCCCCGCCACCACTGCTGCTGGTCACAGTCAGCGGGGCAATCAGGCCCCCACTAGCACCCGCCTTGGCCTGGCACTGCCCACTCACCTGCTCAACCATCCCGCCATGGTCCCGCTCTCATCAGGACCCATTGGGGCCAGCAGCACCTCCACTGGCGCCTGCTGCCAGCACCGCATCGCCCGCCATGTTCTGCACTGCCCCCTGATGATCAGTGCATGTCATAGTGAGCAGTTGAACTCCTGGTTGAACAATTTGCATATTAGGCTTTTATTAATAGGATTATTTGATTGTGTTCAGAATACTTAGAATTAAAATTGATCTTTCTGTTTTGATGTCTCCTTACAACAAACACTGTGTTGTGACCTTTAAAGAAGAAAAATTAATATATACACATCAAGAAATTGGAGAGAAAATCATCTGAAAGGCAAATTTTTGTACAGGGGAGTCTCAAATTATTGACTGAAATAGTTATTGTTATATTAAACAGGCTGTATTGTGATCAAATCTAATGCTCCACTGCCTCTTATTTTCCCCATAAAAGTATCATTCAGTGGAGTTGTTTCTTAAAAACAAGACAAAATAAAGTATTATATTTTGAAACTATCCACCTGATAAACAGGAAAGTGAAACCAAAGGAATATGTGCTCCACTTCTTAGGTTATTATTGTTGTCAAATCTTTGATTAGCTGAAAACTATCATGAGGTATACTATATGTGCATGTTTGTGTTTCTTAAAAAGAAGGTGATGCTCTGCAGCTCACAGATAACACAAATAGCATGTGATTGCAGCAGTTGCTAAGGGCAACCACACATCTTTTCTGTCATTTCTTTATCCCTAAATAGCCAAACCTCATGATGTATCCAATACCATAAAATCTGTGGGTCTGCCCTTAGAAGTTTGACAAGATACAGTCTATGGTGATTGTTTGGGGGAGGGGGGTGGGGAGGCAGAGAAGTAAGATATTTGAAATGAGTGGACCTAAAATTCATTGCTTCAAGCTGAGGGGAAAAATATGTGCCCTATATTAAAATCTGACTCAATATCAAATATACCAAAAATATTAATAAATATTGCATAATCCAAGGAGACTGATGTAGCATGTGATAATTTACCTTTTATGTTCAAATTTCCATAATGCATTTGGGCCAATAGTAGTAAATGAATTTGATACATTCTTTTGGAAAATTCTAAAGGTGAAAAATTACTCTGGTTGATGATAACCAGAAAAATACTCAGAAGCAATTAATATCACTTTAAGGAATCAGGTATTCCTGTCCATTTTTGTTTGGGTTTAATAGAAAGCTACATAATGGAATTCAACAAAAATCTCTTGTTTTCTAAAACAGAAGAGAAGATTAGGAGACAAAGACATAACTCACATTTTCAGGGTAGAATTTGTGTTTCACAGCAAATAACAAGCATAGTTCATTTGATGGAGTCAAAGATAGTCATGAATGCTTACTGAATGTAGCGAATATTCAATGCCACCCTCCAAGATTTTAAGTTTTTGTGTTGGCTTTTGTTTGTGAAGTCATATTGTTATTGTTGCTTTATTCAAATTCTGCCACAGGGGTCCATAATAAAAAGTAAGTGGATTCAATGAGGGACATTGGCTAAAAGGCCTCCTGTCACTTGTGCAGAATTATTATTGTCTCTGCAACTATTACCCTTCAGACTTCTATCATAGCACCAAATCCTTGGTAATACATGAGCTTAAATAAAGAATAGAAATAGTGTCCACAAATTTAGCTTCTAGTTCCTTAGCACTGCCGTGGTTGTATTGGATCTATAGCTGACAATTTATATTCTAAAATATATATTTATTTCTACATATAAAATTTTACTCAGAAAAATGTAGAGCATCAATGCTTAAACCTAAATACACTTCCATGTCTCAGAATGGTGAAATAAAAAGTTCACGTCTAAACATTTTTTTCTTGTCAACCACAACTTTATATATGGGTGTGTGTGTGTGTGCACGCATATACATGTATATTTATGTTAGATCTGAGCAGAAGTGTGCAGCTTTCTCCTCACTATTGCTTGTGCCCTAAACATGAAAATGTCTGACATTACTGCTAAGGATCATGAGGCAAGAAAGGGAATGAATAGCCCTTTAAGTGTAATGACATTTTTAGGGACTATGTGGAAAGTGATGTGGACTCAGGGAGTGTTGTTTTATGAGAAACAAAAGAGAAGTCAAAATACAAGATGAAAGTGGGAAGACAAATTTTCTTGGTTGATTTCCCACCCCCACCCCCATGCTTCTGTTTTGAGAAATTGTTTCCCAAACTCTTAGCCAGTTCCTACATATCTGTCAGTGTGAAGGGAGCAACTAACTAGTAGCCAGAGAGGAACTTCTAAAATACCTTAAAATGTAATCCATCAAAAGCACTGAGTCTAAAAACACATGAACAGCCCGGTCGGTGTGGTTCAGTAGTTGAGTGTTGACCCATGAACCAGGAGGTCACGGTTTGATCTCCTGTCAGGGCACATGCCTCTGTTGAGGGCTCTATCCCCAGTAGGGGCCTTGCAGGAGGCAGCCAATCAATGTCTCTCTCTCATCATTGATGTTTCTATCTTCCTCTCCTTCTCTCTTCTTCTCTGAATTCAATAAAAATATATGTAAAAAAATATAAAGAAAAAAAATAACTAACCCATTATTCTGTTGCATGTGTCTGTTTAGCCATGTTTAGTTGTTCAAATAAACACTTTTCAGTGCCATGTGATCCATAGAGATGAAAATGGAAGGTTGGACAGTAGAAGTGACCGTATGCTAGGAGGGCCAGCTGAAAGGCTTGCTGCAGAAAGTAAGCCTCCACTCAAATTTTGAGGCAAAGGCGAGGTTTGGCAGAAAAGCAGATGCTGATGGCATTTAATGGTAGGAGAAGAGCACATCTGTGCACCAAAGAGAGAAAGTAGCTATTTGGTAATGGTTAGAGGACTAAGCAGTATGTTATGGGAGAGGACAGTGAATGGGTTCAAAGAGAGACAATGGCTAAAAGGCTGCTGTCACTTTGGCAAAATTATTATGGTCTCTGTGACTGCCCCCCTCTCTTGGTGGCAAAGGTGTCCTTATCAGACTGAAAAAGTTTCTGAAGTTAACTGACTTTGAAGGCCATTAGGATATGTTGATCTGTGTTTTGCACCAGGAACTTGCTCCTATAGTTTAAATCTTTGTCTTCTCCAAATTCATGTTGAAATCCCAACCCCCAAAGATGACAGCATTAGGAGGTGAGACTTTGGGATGTGATTAGGTCATGAGGGCAGAGTTCTCATGAATGAGATTAAGGCCCTTATACAAGAGGCTCTAGAAGGATCCCTTGCCCCTTCCACCATGTGAGGACACAGCAAAAAGGTGCCAACTATGAACCAGGAAGAGGGACATCACCAAAAGGCAACTGAGCTGGCACCTTGATTTTGGACTTTCCAGCCTCCAGAAGGGAGAGAAATAAATTTCTGTTGTTTTTAAGCTACACAGTCTCTGGTATTTTGTTACAGAAGTCCAAACGCACTAGGCCACTTACTAAGTGACACGTTAGTATATATGCAGTAAGCAACTCCAGAGCTTTAGCAGATAAAATCTTAATGGCTGTGACTGAGTTAATGTGACTCTAAACCTTTTGGAATACTCTTAGGAAGGTGCTTGCCTACAGAGAAAGTTGCAAAACATGGCTCTTGGGTAGGACTGATTTTTCATAGCTGAGCCTATGCGACACCTTGAGAAGGAAAGAAGATAAATGTCTGTCAGACTGTGCTTATAAAGAGGACAGGCTACCCTGGCCAGGTGGCTCAGTTGGTTGGAGCGTCCTCCCATGAATGAAGGGTCAGGGGATTGATTCCCAGTCAGGGCACATACCTAGGTTGTGGGTTTGACCCCTGTTGGCAGCCAATTGACGTTTCTCTCTCACATTGATATTTCTCTCCCTCTCTCTCTCCCTTCCTCTCGCTCTCTAAAATCAACTCAAAAAAAGAGGACAGACTTTTTTAATCTGGTTTGGAATGTTGGTTTGTTGGTTGGTTTTACAAAACACAATAAACCCTTTGTGTGCCTATCTGTCGGTTTGCTTGTTTATATACTAGCTTAGTCCCAACAGAGTTTAAAGTGGTTGTGTTTACTTTGTTTTTTAATGTGTCTGATTTAAATTCACGTTGCCAACCTCTGTAGAACCAAGATTCCACCAGACTCTTCTAGGATCACTGGAGACTGATTGCATGTGAAGCATTCCACCCTCTCCTCAGCCCTCCTTTTCTGCTGCGACTTTTTGTACTTTGTTCTGAAAGAATACAGACACCTCATTGTTGTAGTATCTCAGCCTGATTATATTGTACATGGAATAATCACGGGGCTAATCAGGCTGCTTCGCTCCATGGCTGCAGCTATCAGCAGCACACAGCAGGGCCTGACAACCCCTCCCAGAAAAGAGCTTACCAATTAACCTTCAGTCACATTGGATCGAAGACTGACATTCATTATTTTAATGAAAACAGTAAGAAAGGGCACTATTGAGACCCTTGAAAACTAACCCATTATTCTGTTGCATGTTCTGCTTAGCGATGTACAAAAAGCAAGCTCAGGATCAGAAAGACAGGATGCTGTGCTGGCAGGCGGCATAAAGAACAGCTGCCCACGGCCCCGTACTGCTCACAAACCATCTCTGAAAGCTTTTGTAACCCTCGGCTACAGAAGAGGCTGAAAGATGCTTGTACCTCAGGAGGGAACTATTTCAAGATTACTGAAGGAACACCCTGCACACGAAATATATTACCATGGCCTTCTTTTAACTTCTTTTTCCTGTGACTCATGTTCTGTTTCTTCCAGAGGCTTCACTTTGGTGATATGCTGCATCTACACTTCGCACTAGACTCAAACTTTTTGGAGCAAGAGTTACTTTATCTATTGATAAATCTGACAGAGTTAATAAATATTCTTTTACTTTATTGCAAAAGTATTGTGGAAATAGCATGAAAACCTCCTAATAGATATAGAACTTTTAAAGAAAATTCTCTTCATTCATGCTTAAAGAATCAAAAGTATGCACCTAGCCATTCATTTTACAGACATTCACTGAGAGTATACAATGTGCCAGAAACCATGCTACATCCAGTGGCCATAGCCATGAATAAGTTGGAGGTCCCCGCTTTTGAGAAACTCACTGTTTTAAATCTTGGGGGGATGTGGTTGGTTCCTTCTAGCTACTTTATGTGAAACACCACCATCTGGGCGAGCCTGGGCCTCTGATAGAGTTCAGCCTGGTCAGCTCTAGTTCAAAGCCCACTTATGTGGGGACACCAGTAGACTCAACTGCTTATTGAGTCATGGAAATTAGCTTAGAATTTAAATTAAAAATCATGCAAATGATTCAAAGGCTTAAGGTAAATCCAAATAATAGGCCCCAGCTAGAAATATAATGTCTTGGTTTGTTTTCTTAATTTTTCATGCATTATTTCAGCATATTTTTTTCTTTCAATTATGCATAAATGTAAGCACCAGACTAATTAGCAAAGGCACAAAAGGGATGTGCTGTGGCACAATCCAGCTCAGTCTAACCTTTTCAAACACTGAGCCTCATCTCTCTTGTGTACAGAGAACTACAGGAACTTTCCTTGGGCACATTCCAGAATCTGCCCTGGAGCCCAGCCCAGACTCTGTTCTTGTTGAATAGCTGAGCTGTAGAGAGGAGTAACCATGTTCAGTTTCAAGGTAGGAGGAGAGGAGACACATTTCCTTGTCTTTCTTTTTCTGCTTCCATAAACCTTGATTAGATTTAGTTTATGAGAGCCTGCTCTCCAATCCACTTGAACATGAAATCAAGCAGAGTACATTTTCAAACTTATCACATTCCTTAACAAATATTTCTGGTATATAAGTAATATACATATTGTTAGGAATACTTGGAATTTAGGGATTACCCTGTCTCTTCTTATTCAAACCAAATGGCATTTGATCTCAAAGATTTTCCAGAAGAAATTTGAATTAATCTATTCATAGCATACTGTACAGGTCAGAATGTGATTTTATACTCAGGGCCAGGATTCATCTCAATAATTGTACATTCTAAGTTCTCCTGGATCATTTTCCCAATGAGACTTTTTTTTAACCAACTGCAGTGTAGCAGTTAAGAGCACAAATATTAGGGTTGGGATGTTGGGTTCAAATCACACACTTGACACTTACTGTCTGTGACTTTGAGAAAGTTGCCTAAGGTCTCTGTACCTCAGTTTCTGTATTTGTAAGTTGCCAGCACTATTTGGCTTCCACTAGAATGAAGGCTCCTCAAGGAATCTTTGTTTTGTTCACTGTTTCTCAAAAGCATTAAACAGTGCCCGTTGCAGTGTGGGAGATTGTTTGCTAAATGAAGAGAACCTAACTCTTGAGGTTATTATGAGGATGACATGAATGAATACATGGAGGGTGGTAGAGCCTGGCACACAGTAAACCCTCAATAAATGTTAAGCTACATCAAAATCATACTCTCACACTTGAATGCAAATAAGCAGGATTTCTGCTCAGTTTGGAAGGAAGTTAAAAAAAAATCATGGCTTTACAAGGAAATGGCAGGAAGCTCTGGAGTCAGCTCTGCAGCAGCCTTGTCATGGTGGCAGGACTTCGGGAGATGTGAGGTGGGGCTGTGAGTGTGCAAGCCTCAGCAAGTAGGGTCCACTGCAGGCTGCCTATCACTTAACCTGTCTTCCTCTCTTCCTCCCTTTCTCCTTTCCTTCAGAGAGAAAACAGTATCTTTTAAAAATAGAGAACAATATAGGTGCATTGTGAAATGTTAAAAAGATAAAGAATATGCCATCTATAATCAACTTGTAGCATTTTGTGTATTTAACCAGACTATTGTATATAATTTTGTACACACCCACCCACACGCACATAAATATATATGTGTGTATATACCTATACGTACACGCATATATAGGACACACTACACATATTTTAACTTAATACTTAAGAATTTTTTTGTGTAACTGAATACAATTCTATAATATGTAACTTTTATAATTGAATTTGTTTTTATAGAATTGCATTAGTTAGCACCATGGAGAATGAAGAGTGTGGATTTTAGCCTGAGCTCAAAGAGAGTGTCTGGAAAGGGATAGAAACCCTATGAAGCAATGTTTCAGAGAGTCTGATGTATCCCATGGTTACCACTGAGAGATTAAATTGGCTAAGAAATTTTTAACATTTCTCATCCCCAGGTTTTGGGGGTTACTCTCCTTCATAAACTCCCCAAACATGTGTTCTAATTTCCATCTAAGTGATAAATATTAGTTATTGAATAGTTATTGAGGTAGGTATGGTATTAGATGCTTTATGGGGTTTTATATAATCCTTTCAGCAACACCTGAAGAGACCTATAATTATCTCTATTTTACAGAAGAGGAAATAGAAGCAGTCTGTATTTGCAAGCACTCTGGGTGGGGGGTGTACAAAATGTATGCGATGCACATGGCTTGCCCTTAAAAACCTGAGATAATTATAGTAGTTACTGCTTGGGGCTATAGTAAGGTTTGAATGAGATCATGGATGTAACAAACTATGTGTGTATCATGCCAGGGACATAGTAAATGCTCAATAAATCTTATCAATGATAAGGAAGGGGATGAGCATGATTACAATGGTGATTATGGTGAAGAAGATGATGTTGGCTTGATGTAAGGGAAGGGTGATAGTGAAAAGGTAGGAGACCAGTGCATCCTCCCTGAGAGTCTACGGACTCTGGCCCGAAGCAAAGGGTTAATTGACTAGACATTGGATTCTCTTTTCCTTGTGGGGCACTAGTAGTATTTCTATCAGGAGAGATATCCATATCAATGCCAAATACCATAGGAGGAGGGAATTCTTATGCTTTTAACCTGCATAATAACTTTGGAAAATGTCCCCCACCCCTTTCAATTGAAGGTCAAAATTGAACTTTCAAAACATTCTTAATTTTTTTTCCAATATGCTAGTTTATATGACTAATTTTTTTCTTGTTCAATTTTAACAAGGTAGGGATTTGGGAATAGAGTTAATTAAAAGAAATACACATTTATTACCATATTGTAACACTCTAGGTACTGCTTAATTAAAGACTAAAATTTTTTAAATTAGCATATGACACTTTGTATTTCCAGACAAAAGAGAATGTGCAGAGTTTAGAGGAAAGGTAAATGAACTTGAAGTTCAGAGATGTCCTTAGACAGAAAATGACCCAGTGAACTTGGGTAAGTTATTCAGCATCTCAGAGCTTCATTTTTCTAATTTTTCAAAATATAGTTTATAACAGCAATGTCACATCTTTGCATTTCTCTTTATGGTGTGCAAAGTAGCCATATGTATGTTCTCTTCTTTTGATCCTTAATATGACCCTGAATGAGGTCGGGCAGGCATTATTATCCTCCTTTAAAAAATGAGAAAAGTGAGGTTTAGCAAGGTTAAGTGAATGTCCAAGGTCACAGAGCTAATAAGTATTACACTGAGGACTCAAAACCCTGCTTTCTATTTTGCATACGATGTTTTCTTTACATTACACATCCAAGCTCTCCCATAATAAGCATGACGAATAAAAGACCCGTGTTCTAAATTCAGTTTTCTCACACAAAAAGCTGAGTGATATTGGACAGGACATATTGCTTCACTAGACCTTCATTTCCTTGCCCATAAAATAAGGGGATTATTCATTTTTGCAGGGTTTCTGCAGAGTATGCTCCAATCACCACTTGCATGAACGAAGGAACCTAAGCAGAGATAGGTAAACTGCTTTGGTCAACATTGCAAAGTAAGGGATAGAGAGAAGCTGCTTTAGTCTCCAGAACGATGTAACCTGCCTAGCAAGAGGTAAGTATCTACACAGTTCAAAAGAAGAAAGAAAGACAGGAATACACTATAAACATGCTGCAGAGCACAGTGAAATCTACTTCCTCACTGCAATAACAGGCAAAGAGGAGGAATTCCCTATCATCCCACAGTTCACAATAATCCCCTTCCTAAGAAATCCTCTACAACAAGATGACAAGGATGACAGACACCTTGGGGATATTAGTCTACAGAACAGTGGTTCTCACCAACATTTTTTTAAAAGCCATAAGCAAGTGCCTTAAAAGGAAGAATGTGTAGATAATTTTGTTGACTTACATAGACTGTGTGCTTTGTCCCCATACTTAGAGGTAGTGGTGATGCTGCTGGTAATGGAGATGATCATTAATGAATAATCCATGCATGACATGGAATGGGCACCTACAAGGCACATATTTTTAAGGAGTTAATTTTGTCTTTAATTAACATTTCATGTGAGCACACGCTGTGCATTCTCTGTGCCTAAGAAGCCACCCCCAGATGATATGCACACCCATTCTCTCTCTTGTTAATTCCTCCTCATTCTTCATAGTTCAGTTCAATAATCACTCTCCTCCAGGAAACCTCCACTGAGGTTTCATCTAGTTCTTCTCTTTCATAGAAATCTATTGTTTTAACCAGCACAACAACCATTCTGCTTTTGGGTTTTCTTGAGAACTTCCTTCTCCCCATGCATGCAGGGCTGATAAGACTATTAAGGTGATCTCCTTTTACTTAAACAAGTAATGGAACTGTGACCTGTACGAGGTCACCCGACTTCTCCCTTACAGAAATAGTTACCTCGAGCAACATTGCGGAGAAGGAAAATCGAGCCAGTTCATTGAAGACCTTGTGTGTTTATCCTGGTTGCCTGGATGCCTGCAGTGGCTCTGCTTCCTGTCTCACCAGCCCCTGGTTTATCAGTCATTCCATTTTTACACTGAGTTACCTCACATCTCCCAAATACTTCTCATGTTTGCTTATGTTAACCCAAATAAATGTTGGTTGCTTGCTTCCAAAGAACCTAATCGTACCTCTCTGTTATGTGGTTTATGGTACATGCTCCTTTCCTTAATAACACCTATTTTACTTTGTAAGTATACATTTTGTTTGGTTATGTGGTTTATGTCTGCACCCTCAGCAGGCTGTGAGCTCCAGGGAAGCAAAGAGTATATCCCCAACACTTACAACAGTGTTTAGCACTTTCTAGTAATTTATTACATTTTCTTTTGATTTAATGAATGAATAATTGAATGAAATTTCAGGTTTGCATTGCTCTCTACTGCTTCTTAGAATGGTGACCCCCAACATAGCATGCTCTCCTTAATGTCTCTTATTTTCAGCCGCTCTTTTTCTCAATCTCTTGCTTTCTCTCACTCTCTCCCTATCTCCTTTCTCTCTCTTTTCCCAATTTGCAACTACACCAATGTCCTCAGGATTGGATTTCTCTCTTGTCATAAAACCCTTCTCTAACTCTCTTACTTCCAGGAAAAAGCTTAAGGCCTTTCATGATCTTAAGCCTGATCACCTATGTTGTGTTATGTTCTGTATTAGCTCCACTTGTATTTTCAACTCTGCACATGTTCCTGAATCTCCCATGCTCTCTCACAACTTTATTCTTTTGAACCAACTCTCATCTCTTCCTGCAATAACTTCTTTTAAAAAATTGATTCATAGAGATAGGAAAGGAGGGGGAGAAACATCGATGTGAGTGCCATACATTGAAGAGCTGTCCTCCTGCACACCCCCTACCGGGGGTGGAGCCAGCAACTCAGGCCTGTGCCCCACCGGATTGGAATAGACAACCTTTCCGTGCAGGGGAGGATGCCCAACCAATTGATCCACACTCGCCAGGGCTTCCTGCAATGACTTTTATTTCCTCTTCTCTTTCAGTCCTTAGCCCTATAGTTTCTTCCTCCATAAAGTTTCCCACATCACAAGGTCCACCTTTAATTAATCTTGGACTAGCCAAGATGACCTTGCTTTGTGTTCTCAAGCTTACTCTGAACAGCTTTATTCTTACATTTGTAAGTTATTTACTTTATTGTTTTGATTTGTTTATTTGTTCACTGACTTCCTCTAAAGAAAAACCTCAAGAGCAGAGATCATCCCTTTTATCTGTTATCTCCTCAGAACCCAGCATAACAAGTACTTTATAAATGTTCCTTTAAAAAATGACTAAATGTAAGATTGAATCATTCTACCAACTGAACTCCTCACTGAAGTTTTAGTATCGCACTTATAATCTTCTCATAGTATTTATTGATTTCAATTTTTCATTATAGATATCTATATACATGTCTCATTTTCACTGTTTTTTTTTTAACTCCTTGGAAATGAAGTCTATATCTTCTTCATCTCTCTCTCTATATATATTCTGCACCACTGGCATACTTCCTGGCCTATAATAGGTGCATAACAATTACTTGTTGACAAAAGTGAATGATGAATCAAGCCATGCTACAATGCTGATGCTTTAGTACTATACAGTAAGTCCTCACTTGATGTCATTGATAGATTCTGTGACTTTAAGCAAAACGACACATAATGAAACCAATTTTAGGCTAAATGGTATAGGCTAAATTGATATAAACAACGGTATCTCATCAAGGTTACAAATGCAACAAAGTTGAATGAAATGACATTGTTTGAGGACCTGCTGTATTAAAATGAACAGATGAAATATTCACATTTCACAAAAGACTTAAGACGACAGTGATTTATTTTTAAAAGGAATGGATTGCAAACATGAGATTACAGATTGGTTAAAATAGAAAGAGAGGATGGGAAGCCTTTCATGAGAGTCCTTAAATTTTATCACATGGCCACTATCATTTCACCCTAAATAAGTCCAGTAACTTTGAAATGAGATAGTAATCTGAAATATCATGTTATACAGTGATACCCAGACTGCCTCCACCACCACCAAGTTTGCCCACACTTACCATGTTGTTCATGGGACCAAGTCCTTTTGGGTGCATCTGAATCCATACACTAACAGTTATAGGATTAGAATCCTCATGTCCGTGAGGAGCCATATTTTAGTTAGGATCTGGTTTGGGTTTAGCAACAGACATTGAAACAGTTTCTGGTCTTTCAGTCTTTAAAGATAAATGTGCTTTTACCTATAATAGCAGGAAATCATGCTCGTTCTTTTCCATTTCTTTTTTTTAACCAAGTACCTGTATTAACAAACCCCTCACGGGTTTACATCCACCGCAGTCAATTCAGGTTGGTTTGACCAGTGTGAGACTCACCTGAAGCAACGCGGTGTGCAACCACGGAGCGATGGCATGCAGAATAGATTCTTGGTATACGCTTCCTCTCAGTAAGTTCTTGATGCAGATTCGAAATTGGTAAGTGCTCTTCACTCTCAAGCATAGAATGCAAATCACTCCACACAGTAAGCCACTGGCTGGATTCTTCTTCAAACTATTTAAAATGATTCCAAACAATACTTAGTGCAGTCTGTACCTGAGGAGCAGAAGCTACAGTATATATTTAATTCCCTTCCAAGAAAACAAACCTTGCTGATGGAGATTAAGAAACTCCTCTAATTCCCATTTTGCTTGTTGCCAGTCTTGGGAGGGATCTTCGGCCATTCACCTGAGCTCTGGTGCATCAAGTCAGAAGAAGCAGAAAAGTGTAACTCTTAGACTTGTTCCATGAGGGGAGGCAAATCTTCTAGACAGGGGAGAAAATCGTCTGATCCCATCAGTGTGTTGTCTAATATTGATTCACCAAGTTTTAAAGCTATGTCACCAATAGAAAAGTTTGGACTACGCCTCTCTATGGCATGATTGATGACAGGGATCCACTCATCATCGCAGAGGCATCGCCCTCTCTGAAGATTGCTACTATAGCAAGAACACCAGTGACTCCCCAGTTACCAGGTAAGTGGGTATGAAACTTAAGTTTAATCAGTCAGTCTCTTAAAGCTTGCTGATGAATAAAGTGACCATATTGCCATTGTAGGCATGTTGGTGTTACTAGTAACTACTGGATAGCTGTTATCTCCCTACTCTCTCCTCCCTTTTTATTGATTCAGCAAGTAGTTTCTTCTAGAACTACTTTTGCAGTTTCAATCATGGAATTATTTATCGTGAGTTTTTCCTTTCTTCCACCAAATTAATTTTTTATCAATACATCATTGAATGGAGAGTTTTCATTTGTCCAATTAATGCAAACATAACACATAGATGAAGCTAAGTTGGTTTTACCAGTAGAAGGAGGGCCAAAAATTTGGCAGTTAGTTGAGCTGCCCATATATATAACACCACCACTGTGTCATGAAAACAACTTGATAAAGTACACACACAGCTTATGAACTTTTTGAGCATCACCTTCTTCACCAGTCATGAGCAGTTCCACTAGTGAGTATGTTTGAAATCTGATATCTGCTGCCACTTGTAATACTCTCTTAACAGTGGTAGTTCCATTTGTTGCACACATGAGAGACAGGTATTCATCTTGATTGGTACGCAGCCAATCTTTTTATACAAACAACTGTAAGCCTACCCTTCCCCACCCACCCTGTATGTTGCAACTTGGAAAACATAGATACCAACTCATCAGAACAGAAGCCAGTCAGAACCCTGGAAAAGGGTCTTGTACTAGCACCTCTAATGCTCAAATTTGCCAGGCCCTACCCCTTTAGTTACAGAGCCCCCAGGGAGGGTGGGCGCTGTGAAAGGGAGGTATAGGTCCTTCCTTGGCATGGTAGTGGGGTGGCACTTGGGCAGTGCAGGGCAGCAGCCATTTAGGAACTGGTGTGAAGTATGTCATTATTTAAGCATCCTGTATGATGGAATATGTGTGCCAGATGAATATAAACCCTGCCCTGGTACTTAACCAAAAAGAGGCAAAAGGAAGGCGCAGAAAGTGAAGCAGCAGAAGAAACAGCCAGCATTCAGTAACAGAGTGAAGTCACCAGAAGATGATTAATCCCTAAATTATAAATGATCTTAACAACCTACAATGAATCAGACAGCGTTTTCTAGAACAAATGAATTTGATAGTGTTTTAGCTCTTAACTGGTAATTTCAGGTTTTTTTTTTCTCCCAGGGCAGGAAGTATCTCACAATATTTAAACTTTTTAATGTGTTTTTTATTTTAGTGTCACACTATCTTCAAAGAAATATCATACTTTCATTTTACATTTTTAAATGTTATGTACCTTGTTTACACACCGTAATACAACTCCTCATGCACCAAAATTGCTTTGGCAAATGACATTTGAGTGGTAAGAGCCTTTTAGCAGAAATCCACATTTTTTTCATAATTCCCTACAATGCAACGATTGTACATCCTCTAAATAAGATGCGTGCCACCACAGGCAAGGTAGATTGCCCTTATCTTATAGGGCTGAGCCGAGTTTCCATTTTTTGAATTGTATCAGATAAGCACTCTGTAAAGGCCCTACAACACTTCATTCAGTGGCAGTATTTCCCCAAATGTGTAACTACATGCAGTGCACAACAGGTTGAGAAAACAAAAATTGCATTTAAAAAATCTGTGGTTGAAATTCTATGTTCTTTGCAACTGATATCACCACCTGGAGGGTTCAAATAGGTAATAAACCTGTTTGAGCAAAAGCATAGCAAATACCTCTGTGTGGAGAAAAGAGCTCTGCAAGGGAGCCCAGAGGGCTTCAGGCAATTCTCATGTAGCAAAATCCCACTTAAAACAAACCTCCCCTCCCTCTTGGGATCTCCTGTAATCCCGGGATTAGATAGATCAGTGCTGGCAGTGGTTGCTCTTTGCTCAGAGAATTTGCTCAGGTTGTATGGAGCTCATTCTTTTTTCCTTCAAATTTCAAAATCAAGTATTGAGAGCATTTTACTTATTAATGAATTTCTCAAGGTGGTCTCTGATCCATGATTTGACTTTGTATTCTCCAGAGGCAAACTTGAACCCCAAAGGCTTTAATCTCATCAGTTCAGGGTGAACAAGGTAAACTTTGCCTCTAGTCTCTCTCATCCACAAAACCGTGAGCTTCTTTGAGACAGAGGCATGCCCTATTTTCGCTTTGAATCCATACTGTCAGTCATAGTGGCCACTCTGATAAATAAATATTGAATAAATATTTGCAGCATGAATGAATAAATGGCCTGAAGTGTTAAGGAAAATGGCTAGTATGTGAGAGCTCACTTGTTTTATTTGTTACTGTATGGAATTAGCTTAAATTTTGTAATCTATGTAATCAATTACTTATAAACTTCTGGGAAAATATTACATTTTGATTTCAATCTGTAAAAACATAGATATCACTTTATATTTTTCAAATGCCATATTTATTTAAAAGTTCTTTTTATGGAAAAGATGAGACAACTAAGAACACTCTTGCCCAGCCAGTTTGGCTCAATAGTTGAGTGTTGACCTATGAACTGGGAGGTCGAGGTTCGATTCCTGGTCAGTGCACAGGCCTAGGCTGTGGGTTCAATCCCCAGTGTGGGGCATGCAGGAGGCAGCCGATCAATGATTCTCTCTCATCATTGATGTTTCTATCTCTCTCTCCTTCTCCCTTCTTCTCTGAAATCAATATATATATTAAAAAGAACACTCTTATGTTTGTATAATAGAAAATTTAAAGAAAAAGTATGTTATTTTCCCAAAATGATTCATGATGTTGGACTCTCCTTGCTCTCCCAACAGCCAAAACCTTGGTTTATTGACCTGCTACAGGGTCTATCAATGTTAATTTTACTTACTAGTACACTAGGTAACCAGGAAGTATTTTATTTTCATGTGTTAATGCTTATCTATTATGTGTGCATAATATAAAGAAGTATTAACTACTGCAATGGGAATTTCTCAAATACCTGATTTATATGTGTAGTACATTAAGCAGATATAAATGCTATGCATTTTTCATAAATTCAAAAGATTTCAGAGTCAGGAAGATTTGAATTACAAATGGTATTTTTTAGCTTCCTTCTTAAAACCTCCAAGAGACCTACCACATGTAACACTCATCCCATTCCTCTAAGATGAAGTAGGAGAAAGATATTAAAAAGAGTCTCTGTTCCGCCTTCTACGATCATTACTTTACTTTCCAGAAGTGTATCCTGTTCCGGTAAGACAGATATGTCCCATTGATCTTAGAAATATGTTGTTCCATGGCTGCAATTTCTTTCTCTGAAATCATCTTCTGGTATTTTAAATTTATTACCAATTGGCCAGTGCAGTGTGGTTTTCAGTTGCTGAAAATTTAGAGTCCATTACAATACTGAGGTTTGGAGTAATTTCCTGGACTGTATTTGGTGCCAAAGTCCCTACAAACTGATTTTTGTCACTCTTTTGGCTGCCTGTCCCAAAAGGAAAAAAAATCTGTCTTTTTGTTTGGGTGGATCTGATACAAGGAATACTAGCTAGAGATATCCTTTGTCAAGATTGTAATCATCTGTCTTGTAAGGGAGAAATTTGAAGCCCAAACATTAAAACACACCTGAAAAAAACAACACCAGAAATCTGAGTTCACTCTGTTCTATTGCTTCATTTGCTCTTGGACCTTAAGGCAAGGTCACTGTTGCTGTTGTCATGGGAATGTGGGTCATGGGGAACAAAGCTCAAGCTCATTTTATAGCAGGATAAGAAACAATTTTTCCCCTGGAAGCAAATTATTCATTTTCCTGACCACTCACAACTGTTGACCTAGTGGGCCTAGTTCCAAAGAGGATATCATCTTTAACAGATGAAAGTTCCAAAGACACTCCTTTCAAACGGAACAGTGTAGCAATCCGTGGTCTGTTGAGAAGGTTAATTTTTCTTAATGACAGTTTCTTCCAAAATCTAGGATTAATCTGTAACAATAGTGTTCTTACTCTTGAGTTGTTTTACTAACATTTTGATCGAAATTGCATGAAGGTCAGAAGACATCTGGAAGAAAGGTTCACCCATGTACACTTGGCTGCAGACCCTGACATTCTTGCTACAGCCATTCAGTTTGGCCAAATCGGTTAAGTCTTAGTCCGAGGTTCCATTAGAACACGAGCTCTCTGAAAGTTAAAGGAATAGCTCTCTCCCTCACCCTGCTCTTCTAGGATTGGGCCTGTGGCTGACATGCTTTCTAAAGTGCTTGGGCAGGAATCAACTCCAGCACTGTTCAATGTGTCTGACAATGTCATGGGTCTACACATACATTTTAACACCCACTTAACTACTTTGGATGGATGGACTAGAACTATTTTCCTTGCACTAAGTTGGGTACTAAAATAAATAAGATCCTATATCTATGAAAATATGTACACACTCCTACATTTCTTGTATTCTGTATTTCATTATAGCAACACATCTGAAAAAATCAATTTATTCTTCACCTGCCTATCAAGAGCTGGATTAAGGATTTATAAGAATTGATGACAGCACTTGCAAAGCTTGGAGCATTCCCTGACTCCTGCTCTCACTTCAGTTCTTTTTGAGAAAAGACAGAATACTGATTTCCATTTTTTTAGTACTGTCAAGGAAATGTACTTTTAAATGTTTTGCTTTAAAATGTGAACGTGATTGTCATTACTATACAAATGTATGTGGCACTACTGGCATAGTTCAGTTTTTAGCACATAATGCACACTCCTGATGTAGCAACTTAAATAGTTTATTTTTTAAGAGCTTTCCATTTTACCTTTAAGCTTGTGTTACATAAGCTTAATAGACTCCCTCAGCTTCCTGATGGAGAGAATCTACCAGGTGAATAGCAGTAAGCTCATGAGCTTTGAAGGGCTTAGTTTGCCAGACTGCAACTCCAGCTGGCTGTTTGGCATTGCACTATTCTGTATGCACTGATTTTAATGCCTCAGAGCTCTGATAATATTTATTGCAGGATGAAATGTCTTTTGCCTCTGTCCTCCCCTTTTCTTTTGGCATAAATACAGTAAGTTGAGCTTTAACTAAGGTGATGCCTGAATTAAACTGACAAATCCAAATGCTTGAAATTTAAGATTGCATTTACGGATTTCATCTACAGTATACCAGCATCGAAATGTCAGTGACAGTAAGTCACAGCCAGGAGAAGTTTCTATGGGTTTGAAACTTTCAGTTCAGGTCATTGTTGTGTTATCTAGTACTGGTCAGAGCAGCAGGGCTGATGGGAATGCTGAGACTTAAATTCAGTGCTTAAATACTCCTTCACACTAGAGATTTACTCTGGCACATGGGAGGAATAAAGTATATCTTTAAGAGGAGTGTGTGTGTGCGTGTGTGCGTGTGTGTGTGTGTGTGTGCGTGCGTATATGCACGTGTGTGTCAAAGAAAGAAGGAAAAAAGCTAGTGAGACAGATTGAACCAGAATCCATTTTAGCAAAAAGCATACGATAGTCTGTGCTTTGCAGCCACAAATGCCAAATCCTTTGATTGCTTAGAAACAATATTGAGATGTCCTCTATTTGTTTTTCTGAAGAAATAAAAAAGATGGCTATTTAATTTTGACTCAAATTTGCTTATTCTATTCTTGTTTTTTTAAAAAAAATATATTTTATTGATGTTTTACAGAGAGGAAGGGAGAGGGATAGAGAGTTAGAAACATCGATGAGAGAGAAACATCGATCGACTGCCTCCTGCACACCCCCTACTGGAGATGTGCCCGCAACCAAGGTACATGCCCTTGACTGGAATCGAACCTGGGACCCTTCAGTCCGCAGGCCGACGCTCTATCCACTGAGCCAAACTGGCTTCAGCATCTATTCTTGTTTTTTAAACATTTCTGCTTCTCTCATGTCTCTGAATGCCATGCACATTTTAACCACAAACTATTTCAAATGTCCATATACTTGGTTGTACTTATATATGTTCTAAGATGTTCCTGAAAATACAAACTGCAAATGAACTATGCATCATTTTTCAAAATGTCATTTAAAAATGTTTCTATTATGAGGGATCACAGCTAGAGATAGCAAATAAATAGAAAAAATATATTCCGAAAACAACTCTCAAGTTGAGACTATACAATCATCTGCTATAGTCATACCCATAGCAGCCTTTAGACGAGGAGCTCTGTAAAGTCATTGCATGAAGCAGGCTCAGTTTTACACTGCAACACTCCACGAGCAAGGACGCTCCTGTGGGAACAGCATGACATTCTACAATAATGGAACTGCTGTCAGCACAGCATTGTGGTTATGGGGAAAGAAAGGAGTTATGACAGAGATTATATTTCACCTTATTCTTCCTCCTGGAACTATGAAAATTATATTGGAAGCAAAATGGGCAAACCCCAGGCCAGTGATTCTGTGAGAGTCTTAGCCATTCTTTGATAGAATGGTGTTAAAGAGTGGTCAGTGTTCCATTGCTGCACTCCATTCTGTTCCTTGGCCCCACACCTTCTTGATCCTACTTGTTTTTTTTCCTTTTCTCTTCCTCCCTCATGCCAACAAACAACAAAACAAAACAAAACAAAACAAAAACACTAGAACTGTTTGGATGAGAAAACATTAAATTGTAGATAATGTTGATAGGGGAAATGATTTAGTTTCATTTTCCTGACTTCAGTGTTCTTGACATGGATCATCATATTGTAAAAGCACTAAAACAAAACCAAGTAGAACAAAGCAAATCCCCATTGTCCAGAAGACAATTTCATTTAATTAAGGCCTTATTTAGTAAAGAAGAGCCTCCTGTAGAAAGGCTAGAGGGGAGGGAAATTTTGCCAACACAATAAAACAGGAATCTGAAGAAATCATGGGGTGGTTGGAAGGTGGGGATGGCTACAGAAAAGAGAAACTTCAGCAAGAGGAAGAAGGAGAGAACCAGGAAAAGAGACAGAGCATTAAAAAGAAGACTGCAGATGTCAAAGGATATTTATTTCTCTGACTAGAAGGGGATAAATGATATTCTTGCTTCAAAACACTTAGTGCTTAGTATTATAACTTCTACTAAATATAGAAAATAAATTTTGCACATAGTTTTCCAGGATAAAAAATGAAGAGAGACAAAGGTTGACAATTTGTTAGCAATGAAAAAGCAATATATGTATATTCTTGTGAGCAGAGAACACCACTAGACCTAACCTTTTAAAACATAGCATTTGGTTACTTTTAGAGGAATATGATGCACTAGAGGCCTGGTTCATGAAATTCATGCATGGGGGAGGGGCTCCCCTCAGCCCAGCCTGCACCCTCTCCAATCAGGAACCCTCAGGGGTTTTCGACTGCTGGTTTAGGCCCGATCCCTGGCAGTCGGACATCCCTCTCACAATCTTGGACCACTGGCTGCTAATCGCTCACCTGCCTGCCTGCCTGGTCACCCCTAACTGCCCCCCCCTACTGGCCTGGTTGCCCCTTTTTGCCCCCCCTGCCAGCCTGGTCACCTCCAACTGCCCTCTCTGCCCGCCTGGTCATTCCTCATGCCCCTCCCCCACCCCCCGCCGGCCTGGTCACCCCACACAGCCTGCTGTTCAGTCATTTGGTCATCCCTCACTAACCCCTCTGCCAGCCTGGTTGCCCCATGCAGTCTGCTGTTCAGTCGTTTTGTCATCCTTCACTAACCCCCCTGCCAGCCTGGTCACAGGCAGCCATATTGTGAGGGTGTGATGGTCAATTTGCAT
Organism: Ia io; assembly: GCA_025583905.1. Lineage (NCBI taxonomy): Eukaryota > Metazoa > Chordata > Mammalia > Chiroptera > Vespertilionidae > Ia > Ia io. The sequence continues at coordinate 74,733,583 of JAJQQW010000001.1, forward strand.
ATTACCTCTTTATTATATAGGATTTGCTTTGTTTTTAAATGATGCACATGTTTGGCACATTGAAACAGGAGTGTCCCTGTGTTTAGAAAACTTGAAACTATTACTCAAATGTGAAGACATTCTTCTAGGTGTTTTCTTTAGAGTACAAGGCATATAGCAGTGTAGCACCAATTGTGAACTCTAGAATATGTCAAGCTCCATCAAATTTGAAAAAGGGATGGATAGGCTGTGTAATGGTACAAGTCACTATCACAGTTCTTTCATTCTAAATAAACAATCCAAAGTAACCGCCATATACTTGTTAATAAATAGGGGTGGGAATAAGATAACATTACAGTTGTAGAAATAAGCTTAGATCAGAAAACACATTCTTTTATATGATTCTCTCAACCATCTTGTGAGGTTTGCAGGACAAGTTATATTTTCTCTCTTCTAAAAACAAAGAAACTGAAGCTCAGAGAGCTGAAATGACTTGACCAAAGGTAAAATATAAAAAGTAGCAACTGAAACTCAGGTTTCTAGTTGCAAATCCAATCCTTTTCCCGTCAACTGCACTGCTCCTAAAATTATGGGAATCAAAATTAGTTTGGTCAAATTTAGTGTGCTATCTATACATCCAGCCTGCAGATTTACAACAGAATCTAGGAAATACCTCAACTCTTCAGTAAATTTTAGTTTTCTTTCTAAGATCACTACCTTTCTGAATGCACCATCTACCAGACATCTAATTCTTGATCATTATCAACTCCTAGCAATATACTGCCATAGCTGTGCAATAGGTGTTCAGAAAATACATATTTGTCTTAATTATGATGTAAAAGACATAATTAATAATCAATCTAATAAGCTGCTTGTATTTCCATTTACTTTTCAATTTGACAGTGGGACTAGATTTAGGAATCTGAGATATTAAAACCACCCATAAGATACATCAATTTTATTGATATACGTTTATTTCCAGAGATGAATTGTAAACTCTTTCCTTTCTTTAAATTTTCATTAGAGTACAAGGTACATAGCAGCATATAATTATAAGGTGCTCCAGATATTTCAAACACTATTAGCTGCTTTTGACTATAAAGTGCAAATTATTAAAAATTGTTTGGAAATAAATATCTCTATGACAAATGTCTGCAATAATGGGAAGAAGAAGAACACAGGATGAAAGCTAGAGTTTGTGTACGGGCACATTCTATTTTTTTTTTCCCTAATGCATAAAGGCACACCAAACTCAAATTCAGGAATATTTTTTCTTCTTTTTGTTTTTAAATAGGGACACTTACAAATGTGACTATTTTTCTTAAAATATAATACTAATCAAATTCAAAATATTTAATGTGAAATAAAACACTGATTTTGAAGGAAGCAATCTCAAATGGGACCTAGAAGTTTTTTCATGCCATATAGGTCCTCTTAGACTTGTGGCTATTAAGTGCAGTAGAAGACAAAAAGTCTCAAAACCAGTTTATTTGTTAACTGCAGGGAATTCCATAGAAACTATGCCTTCCAAAATGTTATAGACAGAGAAGTAATGTCACAAAACCTTATCCATGTCTAGCATTTCTGCTAAAACCAATCAAAACCAAGATAAAACCCTCTCATAAATTAGTGTAGCAATTAATCCTGAGCTGTTGTAACAAAGGCAAGGCAATTCCTTGTCACTTCTTTTGGTACCACACTTCATTGTTAGCATGAGAGAAAGAGAGCTACATGTAGTGTTATAATTTAGTGCCAATATTTGCTTTTCTATCTTTTGCCTGGGACTTGAAGCTTTATGAGAGCAGTCATCGCAGCTAACTTGCTCTCAACTTTATATCCGATACCTGACAGTGCATGCACACGGCAGATGGTTACTAGGTATTTTCTCAAATAAATAAATATCAAGATAGAATAAGTTTAAAACTACAAGAATGCTTTACAGATACCCAGGAATCTCAAATATCCAAAACAGTGCCTCTCTACAATAGGCAGGAACGAATATAGTAAAGAGCCAAGAGCAGGTCACCCCCTTATATTGTGATTGATTTGTTCATCAATAGAGAATACATTTTATCACTTGGGAAAAGTCAGTCTTCCAGGTACAAAATCTGAAAAAACAGAAGTCATGGAGAAAACATGAACAACCAGAGAAAGGGAAACAAAAGGCCAGTGGCAAAAAGATAATTGACATCACATTGCAGCATGCTCTGTAGTCTTCTGAGTCTAACAGCCATTTCATTTTCAGTAGTTTTCAGGAGGCCTGTAAACACAAAGGCTCTAGGCTCTTTCTCTTTGGCAATAGAACTGTGTGTGTGTGTGTGTGTGTGTGTGTGTGTATCTGATGGCTGTGGCGGGGAGAATAAGGCTTCTCTATCTCCATAGTCCTTAGGTACATCACTGTGTCCCATTATAAACACATCAGCCATAGAACACTTTTTTTTTTTCAATCTGAGGAGTTACAGGCTTTAAAATTTTTTTATTGATTTTTAGAGAGAGGAAGGGAGAGGGAGGGAGAAACATCGATCAGTTGCCTCCCGCACGCCCCAATTGTGCCCCGACTGGGGATCAAACCCACACCTGGGTATGTGCTCTGACCGAGAATCAAACCCGCCACCCTTTGGCGTATGGGACAGCACTCCAACCAACAAAGCCACACCAGCCAGGGCAAGAGTTACAGTTTTTATGAAAAAACACACTATGGTGCATTGTGATAAGTCTAAGAAACAGTGGATGATGTTCCAAATGCTACCAGCAAGTAAAAAAAGAGTCCAATAGCAACAGTACAAATTTCTACAAAGCAAAATCATGACAGGAGAAGGCTTCTTTAGATTTTGGTTCAACAATCCATTTTGCGGAAAGGTAGTCATGCTTCATCCAAAGGAGATCAGACTGCTGCACAATCTTTTCTTTCACTTTATGAGAAAGAGGAAAATGACCAAAATCCAGTCCAATAACAGTAATTTTCAAGAGAGTGAGTTCCTGACTTTAGTATTTGTACAATTTTATTTAGCAACTGAATATATATCGTAATAGTTATATATTTGAGAATGATAACTCTGAGTAATTAAGAGGGGATTCAATTGTGTTTATATTATAATCGTATAGAGTATAATACATTTTAGAAAGATCCTTTTGAGAAAAAGAAATTTAAACAGAAGCATTGATCCTTGCAGGGTTAGACCCTATTTGGAAACCCACTTTGCAAAACCCTAGCTGTGCTGCATGATGCCATAGATACCACTTCCTTTTTTTTGTTTCTTGTTTAATTGGTTGACTCTTTGTATTTTATTTGATCATAGATACCACTTTCAGTTCAATAGGAACTAGCAAACGTTTAGACCTTATGGGAGGTATACACCTATTTGAGTCTACCAATGTCGCCTACTGGGTCACAAAGTATAAAACCTGATTCAAGAAACCAAAGTAAAAGGACCTGATAGCAAGCTATCAGAAAAAAAAAAAAAAAAAAGATATTCTATTTGTGCTTCAAAGCGTGAGACATTGCTATCCCAGTCTCTCACCTAAGATATTATTGCAAATAGCTATTGTCTCAGCAACAAATTCTTTTGAATAGAGCTTGTACTACCCAAGATACAACTCAATATCTTCTTCATTAAACAAACAGTCTTAGGAATTGCTGTCTAATTTATTGTTGTGCTTTTTAATACAAATTTTCTCATAAGACTGTAGGCAATTTCAGCATTCCATTTTCATATGTGAGCATTATTTGAGACTATTTCAAACCAGAGGAAAAATTTGTAATTTACACTAAGATGAACTCTCTCCATTATTACAATATTTATAGCGTGTGAGTTTAATATTCTGAACAGATTGGTGACATAGCTACCAAGTAAATACATTGGAAATAAATTTTACAGCTAAATGTGCGCCTGAAGTTAGTGGAAAATGATGATGAAAAGGTATTAAAACAGGTTACTTTGATTCTGTGGTCTTCCTCTATAGTTCAGATGGTATAGCTTATGAACAGAATGGACAAGAACACAATTTTCAAAAACTAGCCAAGTTTTATAACTCACCACAAAATGGACACAGATTAGTTATCTTCTTTATTATTACAACTGAAGGTAAAGCACACTTGGTATAGGTCTTCAATGTTTTTTTTTTTAATGTGTTGACTTCTTCACTCTGCATGCTTTTGTGGTTGCAATGTACCCCTCAAAGAAAATAAGTGAAGTAGACATGACTTCCGGTACTCTGACATATTGAATCTAGCTTAATCTCTAACAGTTCAATACATTCTAATGAAACCTATCTAGACTATTCCCAAAATCCAATCCTGAAACTTTCAAAATCATCCATTAAAATAATAATGCATTTTTATGTGCTCATTCATTTAACAAGTGTGATATACTTCATTTGGTCTTGAGGCCTCAAGTTTACAAGTCTTTAATGTTTTAATCATCCCTTTTATTGACACACTTTTGGATTCCTTTCCAGTCTTAAGAAACAGGTTTCATTTAGGTATCTCAAAAATCTCTTCTTTTTCCTTTTAAACATGTTTAAACATTGAAAGAAATTGGGAATGGATAAATAATAATGCTTTCAGATAAATTACAAGTAATTCTTATCTCAAGTCCAAGGTTTTCTGTGAGTGATGAGAAACCATTATAACAAGATGGAAGGACTCAGACCTTATTTGGTCAAAGTGGATTCTTTGTATGGTTCATCAAACCAAGCATGTCCCTGGGAGGGAGGCAAAAGAAGAAAATATATGATTGGCTGCTTTCAATAGCTGGGCAGGTCTGGAGAGTTTGGAAGCAAGGGTGTTTCTAATCCATGAAGTCCATGAGAGTAAGGGTGAGGTCTGACATAGTATGTACTATGTCTTCCACAGTTAACATCAGATCTGGTACAAAGTAAGGTGTTCACTCAATACATGTTGACTAACTGATACAGTTCTAATAAGCTATGTGTCCTCTCTTAAATAACACTTCTAACATTTTATTTTTAAAAGACGAAGAAAATGAAAACTGTCAGATGATCTCTTTCTCTCAAGTTAGCTGGGACATTGCAATATAATCTGAAGACTTAGAGTGTGTCAACCACATTCAGAGCCTTTAGATTTGTAACCTATAAGCATAAATTTTAAAAATGGAAGCATCATTCCAAATATATTCCATTCCAAGGAACCAGAGAGAATTAATTTCTTTCACAAAGAGGAAAAACACACACCAATATTTTCCCTTCAAAATGGAAAACCAATGTAATTTATGGAAGATATGCAGTTTAAATTGTAGAATTAAACAGGGGCCTATCTCCAACATGGATCGTTGCTGTAGTTTATATTTGAGTATAAAATTAAGGGAACATTAATTCTGTGTGAAAGCTACATGTGTTTTTATACAATAGGAATTTATAATCGTCTGTATTCATACACTCCTTAACACTTTTCTGAGACTTTAAAAAAATATATTGGTTGTTTGTAAATATAAAAAGTCATTTGATGCTTAGATGGAGAGGGGTCTTTTGTTAGGAAGAAAACACTTCAGTGATTCTAAGATTTCTTTCTACTAAAATAAATATTGACAGCCTATTGGTTAACTTATTGAAGGAACATGAACTTCTTCTAGAAAGGTATTTCCCATTTAGCTAGTCAGTTGAATGGGATATTTTTAGTTAGCTTCTAACTCATAACTTATTTTGACCTTAGGCAGAAAAAAACAAACACATAATCACTGTACTTGTTATTTGAAAGAACAACTCTTGTAGCTAGGTATGTATGTTTTAGGAGAGGCAAGACTGTTAATAAAAATAATGTAATTCTGGACACCCAGGGTTAAAATTTAATTGGTGATGGTTTTTATTTAATTAAGTAATTTATTTTTACCTTAATTCTGTTTGCTGCAATTTTATTTTGGCATTTTGCACCTATGTTTATAAATGAGATAGCTTGTAATTTTCCTTTCTTGTACAGTCCTTAGTTACAGCAGTTCTAAAAACTGAGTTGGAGAGATTGAACTCAATTTCAAACTTCTGAAGAGTTTGTATATTACAGTGATCTTTGATATTTGGGGAAAAAACTTATAATCATGCCATTATTTTGTTAGTGATTATTATTGCCCTTACATGTAAAAGAGTAGATACTGAAATTGTGTGTGAAAACAACATGTGTTTATTCAATATTCTGTTATAATTTATTTCTTCTGGAATCACATGCATCTAATAATGTTGCCTCCACCTTGAATGGGCCCAAGGATTTTTTTCTGGTTCTTTCTGTGGGTATTTAAAACCAAAACCCCTAGTTAGTATGGGCTTTCTTTTATTCTGCTCACTACTTATTCATCCTATGCCAAAGCTGCCAAAGTACTTACCAATCTACCTTTCAGTTTCCTTGGGCAAAAAGGATTTCCCTTTGTTTCTTGAGAGCACAGGTATTTCACCGTATATTTAAAACCTCAGTTATCTTTAGCCAACATTTTCAGGTGTTTATAGTAGGAAGGCTTCCATGCTAGCTCAGTCCATCAAGGTTCCAGAATTGCTTTATTATGTGTGTTTTTTTTAATCCTCACCTGAGGATATGTTTTTATTGACTTTAGAGGGAGAGGAAGAGAGATGGGGAGAGAGAAACATCAATGTGAGAGAGAACCTTTGGCTGCTTCCCATATGCACCTGGACCGGGGATCGAAGATGGGGGGTGGAACCTACAACCTTGGTATGTGCCCTGACCAAGAACCAAACCCGCTACCCTTCGGTGCATGGGATGACACTCCAACCACCTGAGCCACACCAGCCAGGGCTGCACTATTATGGTACTCAATGTGTCAGTTATGGTACTTACTGTGTCAGTACCATCTTCTCCTAAACTCACTGCCATTTTTACCACCTGATGTTGCCCTCATCAAGTCCCAAATCTGCTCTACTGAAGTGTCATCTTGACCACACTGTTGCTAAATTCAAAGGATTCTTTCTATACTCTATATCCCTACAGCAGGATTTGGCAGATAGTTTGCACTCAGAACATGTTTGTAAAGTGAATTAATCTTACTTAACATCAAAGATCATTTGCCATCCTCACTATAAAATTTTCTATGTTCTTGCTTCTGTTAGCAAAATTAACATAAACCAGGGTAATTTCCTTTTATATCTCTGTATACTCCTCCTTACTCTCTTTCCAGATTTTCTCTTTTTAAATGTATCCATTAAGTATTGTTGCTTCCAAATAATTATTCTCTCTTTCTAGCTAAATCCACACATTCCCTTATCTTCAGCTAGCACCACATGCTGCCAGTTTTCAAGTCTTTATCTCCAACTCAGGTTTCTTTCCTGACATTTAAACTCATATATAAAACTGCCTATGTGGCGGTCCAACAGGCAACTTAAACTCACATGACCTAAACTGAAGGCACAATTTCCCTCTCAAGAATTTACTCTTATTCCTATGTTTTCTATTTCATTTCTCTGAGGTAGAATTCTTGATATCATCCTTCACTAAACCTTTTCCCTCACACTGCCCACCAACCCAAGCTGACCTCCAAATCCTGTAGAATATGTCTCCTAAACAGTTCTTGAATCTGTCTTTTCCTTTCCATCTCTCTGACAATTGCTTAATTTAGATCCTTACAATTTTATGCCCATATTATGGAAATGGCCTCATCTTCAACCTCAGGTTTTAATTTAGCTCCCCTATACTCTACCTTCAATCCATCCTCCAACCTCCTGACAATTTTATCTTAAAAATTAAATCAGGTAATGACATTTTTAATATTTAAAATTCATTGTTATCTTCTTATCACTCTCAGGATGAAATCTACTCTCTTTAGTATGGCATTCAAAGTCTCTGCTGATTTTTTTTTCATACTCATATCTCAACACTTTCCCTTTATACTCTATAATCCAGCCACACTGAACTATTTTCAATTCTCAGAATGAGTACTTGCACTTATGCAGCATTCACTGGTTCACTAGCTTCTATTAGGTGCCACTATTATGGAGCACTCATCAGACTATTTCATAATTTCTCATAATTACAGACCCTATGTTATTTAGGTATCATTAGAAATTCATGTCATTTTTAGCACACACTAGGACCTCATTAAATGTTAAATGAATGAATATAAATCTATATGTTGAGAGAACCAAGGTGGCGGCATAGGTAAACATCTGTACTCGCTGCCTCCCACAACCACATCAAAATTACAACTAAAATACAGAACAGCCATCATTCAGAACCACTTGAAATTTGGCTGAATGGAAATCCTACAACTAGAGAAATAAAGAAGAAATACACCAAGACTGGTAGGAGGGGTGGAGGTGCAGAACAGGCTGGTCCAACACCCACATTTGACATTTTTTCAATCAGGGGGGATGTTTTGGTTACAGAGGTCTCCCGTGAGGAGCAAGAGGTCCCAGTTCCACACCAGACTCCCAGCAGAGGATTCCAGGTCTGGGAAGAGAAGTCCCCATAACTTTAGGCTGTGAAAACCAACAGAGATTGTGACTGAGTAACAGGAGGATGTTGGAGACCCAGGCAGTTCCTCTTAAAGGACCAGTGCATGAACTTACATGAACTCACTCTGAGCTCCAGCACTGGGACAACAGCTCAGGGATATCCAGGGACATTTGGGGAGGAACTGGATTGTCTGGCATTGGAGCAAGAACTTGGGGGTGGCTTTCTCCAAGACAAGGGTGTTCACAGGGGTCATTATTCTTATGCTGAGACCTCCCCCATCACAGAGCTGACTGATAGCCATGTCTGAGTTTCCATCAGCTTGAATCACACTGTTCACTCAGCCCTGGTGATTCCCTGAGACCCCACCCCATCCAATTTGCAACCCCACTAAAGCTATTTGCTGTGGCTTTTCCATATGAATGGCCTGCTCTGGCTCAGGCTTCAGACTTTTCTAAAATCTCTCAAACAAGCAGCAGCTGGCATCAGTGTGCCCCATACCTATCAATAAGAGGCCCAAGACAGCCAGGCTGGTGTGGCTCAGTGGTTGGGCATCGACCTATGAACTAGGAGGTCATGGTTTGATTTCTGGTCAGGGCACATGCCTGGGTTGCAGCTCAGTCCCCAGTGTGGGACATGTAGGAGGCATTCAATCAATGATTTTCTCTCATCATTGATGTTTCTCTCTCCCTCTCTCTCTCCCTTCCTCTCTGATATTGATAAAAATATATTAAAAAAAATAAAGGCCCAAGACAGCTTGGCCTCACCTGGGCACTTCCAAGTCCAATACAAGTAGCAGCCATCTGCAGATCACTATGTAGCTCCTGCCAGGTGACCCCAGGCAGTTGCTGACTTCGTACCTCCTGGGAGGCCCCAGAGCCAGTGTACATGGTGGACAGTTTCAGATCAGATCAGATTACAACTTTGCACATCCATGAGCAACACACTTAAGAGGCAGATTGAGTAAGCTCCAAAGTGCCACTGAAGCAAGTCCTGATCCACAAGGGTGTCTCCTGCACAGCAGTTCTTCCACTGTAGTCACAGCAGGTCTCCACAGCCAATTAGCCTGGAGGTCAATTCCTCCCAGTGATGCCAAAAGCAATCAAGGCTCAACTACAACAAGACTGTGAACACAGCCCACACAGGGGTGTACGCAGAGTGTCCAGCTCAAGTGACTGGGGAGGCTGAGCCACTGGGCCCTACAGGACACCTATTACACAAGGCCACTCCACCAATTCCAGGAGACATAGCAGCTCTACCTAACACATAGAAACAAACACAGGAAAGCAGCCAAAATGCAGAGACAAAGAAACATGTCACAAATGAAAGAAATGGAAGCAAGCAATCTACTGGATACAGAGTTCAAAACCACGGTTATAAGGTTGCTTAAGGATCTTCATCAGAGCTTCAAGGGACTTAGTGAGACTCTAGGACCTTAGTGAGAATTTCAAAGACATGAAAAAGGACCAGTCAGAAATGAAGTACACACTAATTGAAATGAAGAATAATTTACAGGGATTCAACAGTAAAGTAGAGGATTCCAAGAATCAAATCAATGATTTGTAATATGAGGAAGCAAAAAACACCCAATCAAAAGAGTAAAAAAAAAAAAATCCAAAAACTAGAAGAGAGCGTAAGGAATCTCTAGGAGAACCTCAAGCATACCAACATTTCCATTATGGGGGTGCCAGAAGGAAAAGAGAGAGAGCAAGAAATTGAAACACTATTTGAAGAAATAATGATAGAAAACTTCTCCTATCTTGTGAAGAAAAATAGACTTACAAGTCCAAGAAGCACAGATTCCCAAACAAGAGGAATCTCAAGAGGCTCACACTAAGACACAGCACAATTAAAATGCCAAAGCTTAAAGACAAAGGGAGAATCTTAAAAGCATAAAGGAAAAGTAGATAGGAAGAAGAAGAAGGAGGAGGAGGAGGAGGAAGATGAAGACGAGGAGGAGAAGAATGAACAATAAAATGGCAATAAATACATATCTATCAACAATCGAATCTAAAAATCAAAATAAATGATACTGATGAATAAAATAGAACCAGAGGCATAGAAACATGGAACAGACTGACAAATCTCAGAGGGAGGGGGGAAGGTAGGTGGGAAGAGATTAGCCAAAGAACTTACATGCATATGTGCATTACCTATGAACACAGACAATAGGGGGTGAAAGCTTTTGGCAAGGTGGGAGCCATGGGGAGGAGGGTCATGGGGGTAAAAATGAGGATATCTGTAATACTCTTAACAACAGAGAATTTTTAAAATTTAAGAAAATAAATATCTATGTTAAGATATTTTTTTCTTCTACTATCTACCATTTAATGGAGTTGTTACTAGTAATAATAATAACACAAATATCTACATCTATATCTATCTATCTATCTATCTATCCATCTATCATCTTTCATCTATCTATAACTACCTGCTACAGGTCAGGCACTATTTTAAGTGTTTTATAATATGTCAACTCAGTTAATACTCAGAACAAGCTTTCCATTCCCATTTTTCAGAAATCAAGGCACAGAGAGATTATGTGACTTGTTCAGGATGGCATAGCCAATAAGTGGTGGAGCTGGGTTTCAAACCCAGGCAGTCTGTCTCCAGAATCCATAAAGAGCTATAAGGAGAGAATAAAAAGAGCATAGTTTATGGATGATTCAAAATGCATTACCAAGACCTAAATTATTGATAGTTGACGATTATGCCCTTGAAATTTACATTTCATGTGACATATATCAAGCATACAACTTTAATATAAAAATTAACCTTGGTTTTGCCAACTTACATTGTTGTTATTCTGTTCCTGAGTTTTCTTTCTTGGAATTTATTCTTTGGCTGCATCTGATCTTTTCCATGTGTGTCATTTCATCCACCATTTTGTATATGAACCAGGTCAAGACAATCGATAATAGTTTTTAAAATTAAAAACATCTTGACTTTGATGATTCCCAAGACTTAAGCTTACTTCAATTATTATTGAAGTGAATGTTTCTGTTTTTAGCTTTTGTATTCTTAAACTGAAAAGAAATGATTCCAAACTTGTCTTCTTTTGGTTTGTTCAGTTGTTTGAGATCTGAAGATGAAATTGGAATAATTGAATAGCAACATTAATTGCTTTTATAGGTACCTATAATAATTGAGGTTTTCAGAAACATGTAATATTTTAATAGTGGTATTTCTCCATGCAAAATACAAAGTATGATTTTATACATAATAAACCCAGAATTGTAATTTTTAAGAAATGGTAATCTGATAGGTATTAATTTTATGGTCAATGATGACATGTCTCTGAAGTATATACAGTAATTTCTGCAATGTCTTACTATTTGGAGATTCGATTTATATCTCTCACCCCTATCCCTTCTCTAACCCAAGTTGCCCATAGCTCAAAGTGACTGTCTACTAAAGACTTGTGTTAACAACCAGAAATATACTCTATACTTTGAAATTATGAACCTGCTGCACAGTGAAAAGGCCATTAACTTTTTTTCTTTCATAAAGCATTGCTGTGGCTTCCATTTCTGTTGTAAACACAAGGCTGACTTTTATCACCAGGACACAAAGTTGCAGGCCTTACCTACTGATGGAGTGATTAATTGCAATAAAAGTTCACTATCATTTGAAACACTATTAATATTTTTTCATTGTATAAAGTAAGCAAGTACTATATATTACTTTGCTTTCCAGTCCTAGGCTCATACAGATGATGTGGGGAAAGAATTAATTTTTTTTAATGCTTTTAGCAGTTCTATTAAGTGTGTTGTTTATAGAATTAGAACTTTTTTCATTCTTTTTCAGCTTTATCTTTTCCTTTCACTACTGACTTTGTTTGACATAAGGAGAGGTTAATGGAACACAGTTATTTTTTGCTTTTTGTTGGTCTTTGACAATCATTGTATTTACAGTCTTCTTTCCATCAGTTTGGAAGGACTTTACCTGGTTTTGAATAATACACTTCTATGATTGAACCTATATACTCTTCAAGACAGCAAATACATTTCTATTGCTATGAGACCTGTGGAACTTGTGACTCTGCAGGTTCTTATTAGCAAGGGTAGCCTATGTCTTCTTTCTGCACCCACTGCCCAAAACTTTGGCGCTTGGCAAGAGCATCTGCACGCATGTGCTTACTCAAAGAAAATAAATAGGCTCTCTCACCTAAGGAAATAACCTTTTTATTTATAGCTCCTGTCTGAATTCGATTTTTTTTTTTTTGGTAAAAGTAAAAAATAAAATATGTTCTTTACAGTTAAATCTATTTAGGTTGTCATCCTCTTTGTGCTCTCTACCTCTCCTTAGGAATACATTGCTTTGTTTTCCAACGTCAAATTTTTCTGGACCCATTTTTTTCTTTTTTGAGAAACCTTCATGGAATTATAAGTACTTCCTGATTCTCAAATATGTGCATAATTCCCCAGCCCATATCTAAAATATGAAACAAAAATGTCACTGGACCAGTTCTTATAATAAATTAAAAAAATGTATATATTTTTGAAGAAAAAGAGGTAATGAATTTTTTAAAAAATCCAACCTTGAAAGAGTCTTGTTATACAAATATAATATCCAAATATTATTTATCATTTTGTAGTTTTGACTTCTTTGTTTTCAGGGCTTTGAAGTTCAGAGTCAGCCAAAAAAAGTTAGAATAAGTCTTTGAAAATTGTTTCCAAAATCTCCCCAGGGAAGGTGTCGAGTCACAGAGAACACACCTATTCACCTTTTCATGAATCAGGATAAGTCAGCTTGACTAATTCACTGTCTGACCACTGGGCAAAGTATAAATCATGTAGGAAAATGTCAGTTGAAATGTTAGTGCACTTTAAGGTCATCTGTTGAATTTTCAGTGTGTATCTGTATTATCCTCAAAAATCCCTATCATTAATACAGTCATAAAGCAGTGAACATTTACTCTTCTTGTCTCCCTTTCGAAATGTATAAGTGGCATCATATTCAAATCCACATCAGAACCAGTATAGTAAAAATTAATGCATGGAACAAAGCAATGGAATTTCTTGCTATGTCTGTTAATCAGATGGAAGTTAACTTAGCAAAGATAAAACTTTTTTCCTATTACCCCCAAAACAAACAAATAAAAAAAAAATTTAAAAACAAAAGGCAACTACAAGGATTCTATGGACAGTGGCAAAAAAAAAATGTTAAAACTAACAGCTATAAAATGTTAAAACTAACAGATATAAAAATAATGTTAGGAGAGAGGAGCCAAGATGGCGGCGGAGTTGAACGGCTGATCTGTTGCCTTGCATGGCAGTTTCGGAAATACAACTAAAAGATGGACTGGTGAGCGCGGCGACTCCTGCTCGCGTCTCCCCAGGACAAGGCGGCTGCTCCTCTCAGTCAGCACCTCAGCCGGGGCCATGGGCTCGTGGGCGGCCGCGGCAGCTGCAGTGGCTGCGGCCGAGGACCAGGCGCAGTGGCTCTCGGTGAAGGAAGAGACCATCTTTCTGCAGGACGGGCCCATCCGCGTCACCGACCTGGCCGAGCTGCCCAGTGAGATCCTCGGGGCCCCGGAGGCCGCCGACACCGACTTGGAGGATTTTTATGATTTCCCGTCTTACATTCAAGTCCTTTAGCCCTTTTGAGAGAGGAGAACCAAGAAGGCGGCAAAGTTAAACAAATCAACTGCGCTGCGCACAGCAATTTCAAAAATACAACTGGAGGACAGAGAGTCTGCCACCCAGAACCACAGGAGAGCGGGCTGAAGGGTGGACTTACAGCTAAGAGGGAAGAGGACAGAGCGAACTCGGAAGGGATAAGGTGCGGAGGCGCATGGGTTGGACTGGTGGCGGTGGAAGGGTCGTGCGGCTTTTTTTCCAACCCTAGAGGAGATTAGCTCCCCATCACCCTGAAATCCAGCTTCTGGGGACTCGCGGGAGACCCAGACGCCTGCGGGAAGAGGCTGGACTCTCGGCCTTCGTGTCGGAGAGTGGGAGTAACTTCCTTGTGGAGGTGCACCCAGCAATCAGTGTTTGCTGCGCTGGAGTGCGGAACGAGGGGGCTTAGAAACGTGGAGAGCAGAAAAAGCAGACTTGCAGCCATTGCGGTTCTCCACGCCATGGCCTGGTGGCGCCCTGAGACCCCGCCCTGCCCTGAGATCCGCCCCGCCCTGGGACCCGCCCCGCACATTTTGCAGACCCGCCCCGCACATTTTGCAGGCCCACCTGGGCTCCAAGCAGCAGCTTTTGCATGTGGGTGGCCTGCCCTGTGGCAGCTGGACCAGATGAACTGTGGTTCTAGTCGGACTGCTCCAGGGCCGCTTAGACAGGAGGAGGAAACTGCAGTTTTTGCTGTAACTCCTGCTGAGTGGCCTCAGGCAGTAGCTGACCTACACTCCATTGGAGACCCAGAAACGAGGGCATCTAGTGGTCGGTGTGAGATGACACCAGATTTCAACCACTCGCATAAGGGACACATTCAAGAGGCAGACTCAGTGAGTGCCAAAGCCTTGCTGCAACAAGATCTGGCCCATAAACTTGTCTCCTGCACAGCAACTCTTCCTTTATAGAAACAGAGGGTCCTCACGGACAATTGGCCAGGAGGACAATTCCTCCCAGTGACACCAACAACAATCAAGACTTAACTATACAAAGGAGGACCAAGATGGAGGCATAGGGCGGAAGCCTGATTGTTGCCTACCACAACAATTTTGAGACTATGACGGGAGAGCAGAGCAGACACCATCCAGAACCATAGGAGGACTGGCTGAGCAGATGCTCTACAACTAGAATAAAAGAGAGGGGTACGTGGGATGATGCTGATGCCAGTGACCCAAAGATCACACTTTAAGAACTACGGCTCAGGCGACACAATGGCAGCCTGGAACGTGCTCGGCGCAGTTCCCCCGGCGGTCTCCGGCTGAGGGGACGGCTCCACTCGCTGCCGAGCACGGACAGACAAGCCCCTGAGAGACATGGGGTGGGAGACTCCGCGCTTGCTGACCTCTGAGTCCTTCAAGAATCTCAATGCCCCGGAAGTGGCTCGGCGACTGGCCACCGCTGCAGACCCAAGGGCCGACGCAGCGACCCCGGACCAACCCGCCACCACGCACCGGGCACACCGGAGCTTCACCGAGCCCGCAGCACAACGAGTTCTGCAGCAGCCGCCCTGGAGCTCTGAGAAAATGGCCGAAGGAATTGCTGAGAGGGAATTGACCAACAGGAATTGGGATCAAGAAGACAAAACCCCGCTGGGTCCCAGGTCCAGGTGAGGTTGCGCGCCCCTGGGTCCGGGTGAGGCTGGGAACTGGGTCGGGGTGGGGCTGGGTCCCGGGTCCAGGTGAGGTCACATGCCCCTGGATCCGGGTAAGGCCACACCCCCCTGGGTTCAGGTGAGGCTATGTGCCCCTAGGTCCGGGTGAAGGTGGATCCTGGGTCCGGGTGGGCCGTGCGCCCCTGGACCCGGGTGAGGCCACACGACCCTGGGTCTGGGAGAGGCCACATGCCCCTGGGTCCGGGTGAGGCCACGCGCCTCTGGGTCCAGGTGAAGCTGTATCCCGGGCCCGGGTGAGGCAGTGTGCCCCTGGATCTGGGAGAGGCTGGGTCCCGGGTCCGGGTGAGGCCTCGCGCACCTGGGTCCGGGTGAGGCCACGCGCCCCTGGGTCTGGGAGAGGCCACGTGCCCCTGGGTCTGGATGAGGCCACACGCCCCTGGGTCCGGGTGAGGCCATGCGCCCCTGGGTCCGGGTGAGGCCACACGCCCCTGGGTCCGGGTGAGGCCACGCGCCCCTGGGTCTGGGAGAGGCTGGTTCCCGGGTCTGGGCGAGGCTGCGTGCCCCTGGGCTCGGGTGAGGCTGGTTCCCGGGTCCGGGTGAGGCCCGCACACCTGGGTCCAGGTGAGGCCACGTGCCCCTGGGTCCAGGAGAGGCCACACACCCCTGGGTCCGGGTGAGGCCACACGCCCCTGGGTCCGGGTGACGCCAAGCACCCCTGGGTCCGGGTGAAGCTGGATCCCAGGTCCAGGTGAGGTCGTGTGCCCCTGGATCCAGGTGAGGCTGGGTCCCGGGCTCGGGTGAGGCCATGCACCCCTGGGTCTGGGGGAGGCCATGCACCCCTGGGTCTGGGTGAGGCCTCGCGCCCCTGGGTCCGGGTGAAGCTGGATCCCGGGTCCGGGTGAGGCTGTGTGCCCCTGGATCAAGGTGAGGCTGGGTCCCGGGTCCGGGTGAAGCCATGCCCCTGGGTCCGGCCGAGACCAAACCAGAGGGTGTCGGACCTGCATTACCACCATTTGTCCACCATCCAGAGCTGAGGGGTCAGTGCCGACATGTACACATAAGGAACTGGTGGACATTGATATTGGGTCTCAAAAGAACTGTTGGTCCAGAAAGAAACTCACTACAGACTGATTCATTTGCCTGTGAGCATAACTATTATTACTCATCTCACATTCAGTTCTTATAAGTATATCTCTAGTGACACATGATCTAGCTCATCTAGGGGAAATGATGAACAACATAAACTGATGAACAAGAACAGAACCAGAAACAAGGAGGCATTGATCGGACTATCGGGCCTCAGAGGGAGGATAGGGGAGGGTGGGGGGAGGGGGGAGAGATCAACCAAAGGACTTGTGTGCATGCATATGAGGCTAACCAATGGTTAAGTTCAACAGGCGGTTGGGGCATCCGTGGGGAGGGGTGTGGGATGGGAATGGGGGGATGAGGACAAATATGTGACATCTTAATCAATAAAGAAATTAAAAAAAATAATAATGTTAGTTACTTGAGTGTTCATTTCCTCATAAGGACAGCTTAGATATTTCATTAATCTAGGAGATTCATCATGTTTTCACAATTCAGAAGACAGTTTACTAAACATGTGCCATATCATTAGGAGATTTTGATTTCAACAATACATCATCAGACGATATTTCACTAGTGATGCTTGTACTATATGGAAGGCAGGCTAACACCAGAGTCTAAAATAATTTAAAAAAAAATATTCAAAATCAAGTTTGTCTATGGTCTACTATCTTACAAATAAATATAAAAATAAGGTAGAAATTATTATAGACTAGAGACCCAATGCACAAAATTTGTGCAAGGGCTTGGCCCTCGCAGCCTCAGCCGGCCCTCGCAGCCCTGGCTTCGACTGGAAGGTCATCCTGATAGTCATTCTGCTGTTTGGTCTAATTAGCATATTAGCTCTTCAGTATATAGGATGGTAGTAAATACACAAACCAAGTAACAACTCAGTGTGGTAAAAGAAAACAGTGGCAATTACTATGATTAACATTGTGGAAAATAGTGAGTGTGGCACTGCCTAACATTTTCTACCACAGCAAATTTAAGGATCAATTTTAATAATTTATCAAGCATTTTTTGAACTGATGTATACAATATACTATGCACTTAAATATCATTAAAATGTAGCAGTTCAAAATATTTGGGCCTTTACAAAGATTGCAACTCTAAAAATGCATTAAAGTAGCAGTATAAATCAATCCTATATAATAAAAGGCTAATATGAAAATTGTCCCCTCAGCCAGGAGTTTGACAGGGAGTTCAACTGGGAGTTAGACCAGGGGGTGGGGCTGGCCAGCCAACTGCCTGGGGCCCTCCCCCTGGACGGCCCAGCCCAATCGACCCCAATCAGGGTGGGCCGGCCAGACCCCACCTGTGCACGAATTCATGCATCGGGCCTCTAGTTATAAAATAGTTGACTATTATTTTGAAGACATTAAGGTAGAAAATCTAGTCTTGTGAAGATAAGAAATGAATCACTGGTATTCATTGACTATTGCCACCACTTGAATTCAACCTCCACCAGGAGGGGAACTTTGTGGTATTTACCACTGTAGCTTCAACATCTAGAGGAAACCTCCCACACCATAAACCAGGGGTCCTCAAACTTTTTAAACAGGGGGCCAGTTCACTGTCCCTCAGACCGTTGGAGGGCCGGACTATAGTTTAAAAAAAAACTATGAACAAATTTCTATGCACACTGCACATATCTTATTTTGAAGTAAAAAAACAAAACGGCAAAAATACCCACATGTGGCCTGCGGGCTGTAGTTTGAGGACGCCTGCCATAAACACACAACCAGTAGGTGCTGAATGGAGGTATACATCTGGACTTGACAACCAAATAAAATGAACAGTGGTGGCTGTGATTCAACTCTGAAACAGGTCAATGTTAAAGGAAATACTTTGAAAGACACTGAGATGAAAATGAAACATATCTTGGTCTACAAATACTTCACAAAGTACTATATTTCTAAACCCTAACATATGATAATTATACTTAACACACAAACTAATAAACATATGGTTAGCAGCAAGTATTAGGTTTCCAGGGCTGCTGTAACAAAGTATCACAGATTAGGTGGCTTAACCAAAAGAAAATTATTTCCTCACAGTTCTGAAGGCTAGAAGTTTAAGATCAAGGTGTCAGCAGAGTTGGTTTCTTCTTGGGCCTCTTGCCTTGCCTTATACATTGCCTTTTTCATCCTGTGTCTTCACATGCTTATCCCTCTGTACATGTCTTTATCCTAATCTCCTCTTTTTATAATGACACAATTCACATTGGAGTAGGGTCTTCTCTAATGTCTTCAGATTAACATAATTGCTGCTTTAAAGATCCTATGTGCAGATGCAGTCACATTTTGAAGCACTGCTGGTTAGGACTTCAACACATGAATTTTGGGGGGACACTATTTAGCCATAATACTATATGACACACATGCTGGAGTATGAGTTACATGACAAGTGAATAATATATACAAAATCTTAAAATACAATTTAAGGGGTGAATCATTTACTCAAATTTTCAGTTGCCATAAGATAAATGGAAAGATAACAAAAGGTAATATACAGGACAAAGTAGCATAATGAATTATATTCACAAGTGTTGAGGGAACTTGGGGGAGGAAAACATATTTCAACATAGATATGGGGGAACATTTCCTGGAGTTGGTGTCTTTTGTTGTTGTTATTTTTTTTTTGTTTATTTTTTAGGTCTATAATATTTTAATAAGGGTTCCAAAGGTCTGAAAGAGTTAATATTTCTATAGGAATTAGTCAATTTGTTTATTCTCAATCAAGACTTGTCTACTTTATATTATTTATTCCCATGGAGTTATATCTACAATAATTAATATAGCAGATGGATAGTATAGGGGAAACTCAAAGTAATAGCATATTAGGATTTTAAGAAATAGGTGGGTTTATTTTGGATTCCCAAATAATTTGGTACTTAATTGCATGCATCAATATAAAGCCTCATTATAAACTTGTGTTATATGATTCTCTAGTATATGAAGTAAGTAGTTAATCAATGTAAGGGGGGAATAAAGCTAATCCTATATAATAAAAGGGTAATATGCAAATTGACCTTAACCCTGGAACAACCAGAAACGACCAGTCACTATGACGTACACTGACCACCAGGGGGCAGGCGCTCAATGCAGGAGCTGCCCCCTGGTGGTCAGTGTGCTCCCACAGGGGGTGTTCTGCTCAGCCACAAGCCGGGCTGATGGCTGTGAGCCCAGTGGCGGTGGTGGGAACTTCTCCCGCCTCCTCAGCAGCGCTAAGGATGTCCGACTGTGGTTTAGGCAAGTGGACATCCCATGAGGGTTCCCGGGCTGCCAGAGGGATGTCTGACTGCCAACTTAGGCCTGAACCCCCAGGGTCCCAGACTGCGAGAGGGTGCACGCCCGGCTGAGAGACACCCCCCCTCCCCCGAGTGCACAAATTTTCATGCACTGGGCCTCTATATAATGAAAGAAAAGATCAGACTTTCCTTACTTTATACCAGAGTCTAGGCCAAAATATTGTTTTCATTTTCTAATTTTTATCAAATTAGTTGATGGTGAAGTTGGAGTCTTTAGGTACTAAGCTCAGTCATATAACTTACAGAAAAAATACTCCATATTTATCCTAATTTAATTATCCTATCATATTACATAATAATGTACCTATTTTATATTTCATTGTGGTGGAAGATCATTTTCATAAAAAGGACAAAGGTGTTTCAAAGGTCTTATGCTGACTAAAACAAAGGCCAGGAAGAATTTTCTGGACAAACAAAGAATAAACAAGTTTTGAAGGTAAAGAGTAGTCAGAGAATGAAATAGAGACCTTCCCTAAAGCAAGTTGAAAACAATTTTAAAATATTGCTGTAATAATTTTAGGCTGACTTTGAAATAGAAAATTCTAAAACAAGGAATCACAAAACACTAATGAATACTATTTTTCCCTTAAACATCTATAAAACATGAGAAGACATGGTCAATGGTCAAATCCTTCTTGGTCCCAGCATGTTCTTGAGCAAGGAGATAACTAAATGCCAGATTTTCTTTCTTTTCTGAAGTTAAGGTATGAAGCCTAGAAAACCAGTTCTCTGGGTTAACTCAAATGGTAAATACATTAGGTGCTTTTTAACCTCCTTTTCCCAAGGATTTCCTTAAGTAATGACTTTTGGAACCAAATAAATGATCGTGTTTCTTAGATTGATACAACAAAGAATAATTTGCTCTCACATTTGAGGTATAAAGCATTTGTTTTCTTGATTAAAACACCTACAAGCCTTTGGAGCTTCAAACATAGACTTCTTGGGCTGGGGCTTGTATTTTTGCTTTAAGAGTCAGATGTGAAGTACTTAATTTGGAAGGCCATTAAAATGGATTATGGCTCTCTTTGGATCCAAGATGGTGGCAGAGTAGGTGTAAGTTACACTCACCTCCTTCCAAAACCAAGTCATAACCACAACTAAATTATTGATAAAGGAACCTGAAAAAAACAACTGAAAACTGGCCAAACAGAAATCTTATAACCAAAGATTTAGAGAAGAAGCCACTTCAAGACTGATAAAAAGGACAAAGTTGCAAAGGGGGTTGGCTCTGCACCCACTGCAGCAGTTGAGAATCCGGAGGGATATCAAAGTTGCAAAGGTCCCTTGAGGGGTGAGGGGTCTCAACCACAGGCTGAAATACCAGTGCAGGGAAGAGGAGCCCACATAACATCAGGCTGTGAAAAAATCATCAAGGATTGTCTGCTAGGGTAAAACAGGAGACTGCTAGAAACCCAGGTGCTCTCTTAAAGGGCAAGCACACAAAATCTTATTCATGGGCACCCACATTAAGCTCCAGTGGAAAGACAGCAGCTCTGAGTGGACTGGAGTCATTCAGGGAGAAATTGTGTTTTGTGGCTTTTGGGAGAGGTCTTGAGGGACAACCACCAATGTCCCTGTGCTGAGTTTCTCTCCCACACCACCCATAGATGCCATCTGTCCTGGGTTGAGCACTCCCTTCCAGTCTGAGAGAGACTTAGTTGTGTGGTTGTAGGGCAAGGATGATTTTTAACCACACACCCTGACCAGCATCATCATTCCTGTATAGAACACTCCCTTAATCTGTTTTGGCCTGATGAAGTCTACTGGCCTCACCTTGAATCCCAGCCCCATTGTAAAGGTCTTTGAGCCCCAGCTGGGTGGTGGCTAGCCTTGGTGTACCCTGGGACTTTTGATGAGTAGCCTCAGACATAACACTGGCACTGAGTATGAATCTGTATTAAGTTGGTGAACACCACTTGACTCTATCTGGTGACTCACTGAGATCCTAGCTCATGCAACCAGGGTACCACCAAAGGCTTTTCCAGTGACAGCCTAAGAGGCAGCTGGTAGGCAGAGGTGGATCTTTGTATGCCTTGGGCCTTTTGCTGGCCTGCCCCAGGCTCAGTACTGATGGAAGCAAGCCTCAGTACAGAGAAAGACACAAACTATGGATTACTTTGTAGCTCCTATCAGGCAGCCCACAACTGGTCACAGGCAGCATCTGACATTAACCTGCACCAGAGTTCCTCTCAAAAAAACCTCAGAACTGACTCAGAACCAAGAGGGTGGTGTAGGTAAACACCTGTACTCACTGCCTCCCACAACCACATAAAAATTACAACTAAAATACAGAACAACCATCATTTAGAACCACCTGAAAGCTGGCTGAATGGAAGGACTGCAAGTAGAGAAGTAAAGAAAAAAGTGCATTGAGATTGGTAGGAGAGGTAGGGGTGCAGTACAGGCTGGTCCAACACCCACATGTGCTGTTTTTTTTAATTGGGAGAGAGATACTCTCTGCAGAGACCGCCTGTGAGGAGAAAGGGGGCCAGCCCCTCAGCCCAGGGTTCCAGAGCTTGGAAGAGAAGTCCCCAAAAATACGGGCTGTAAAAACCAATGGGGATTGTGGCTGAGTGACACGGAAGCTGATGGAAACCCAGGTGTTACATTTAAAGAGCTTGAGCATGAACTTACTCAGACTCCCAGCACTGGGTGGCTTTGGGGGACCCAGACACATACAGAGAGGAACTGGATTATCTGGCATCAGAGCAAGAACTCAGGGGCAGCTTTCTTCTAGACAGGAGTGCTCACAGGGGTCATTTTTCCTGTGCTGGGACCTCCCCTGTTACAGGACTGATTTGCAGTCATATCTGAGTCTCCATCAGCCTCGAGCACAGTGTTTGCTCTGCCCTAGGGATTGCCTGAAACCCCACCCCATCCAATTTGCAGGCCCACCGAAGCTGTTTGTAGCAGCTTTTCCATATGAATGGCCTGTCCTGGCTCAGGCTTCAGACTTTGGTAAAATCTCTCAAACAAGCTGCAGCTGGCATCAGCATGCCTGAAACCTATCAATAAAAGGCCCAAGACCCGGCACTAGCACCAGCCTGCCTTGCTTCACAGCAGGGCCTCACCTGTGCACACAACCTACACAGGGATGCACCTAGAGTGCGCACCTCAGGTGACTGGGGAGGCTGAGCCACTAGACCCTACAGGACACCTTCTACACAAAGCCATTCTACCAATTCCAGGAGACACAGCAGTTCTACCTAATACATAGAAACAAATACGAGGAAGCAGCCAAAATGCGAAAACAAAGAAACATGTTACTAATGAAAGAAATGGAAGTAAGCAAACTACTAGATACAGAGTTCAAAACCATGGTTATAAGGTTACTCAAGGATCTTCATGAGAGTTTCAAGGGACTTAGTGAAACTTTTAAGGATCTTAGTGAGAATGGCAAAGACATGAAAAAGGACCAGTCAGAAATTAAGCATACACTAACTGAAATGAAAAAAATAATTTACAGGGATTCAATAGGAGTGTATTCTGAGAATCAAATAAAAGATTTGGAATATGAGGAAGCAAAAATCACCCAATCAGAACAACATAAAGAAAAAAGAATAAAAAAAAATATGAAGATAGTGTAAAGAGCCTCTGGGACAACATCAAGCATGCAACACTTGCATGCCAGAAGGAGAGGAGAGAGAGCAAGATATTAAAAACCTATTTGAAAGAATGATGACAGAAAACTTCCCCTACCTAGTGAAAGAAATAGACTTACAAGTCCAGGAAGCACAGAGAGTCCCAAAGAGGCCCATACTACGTCACATCATAATTAAAATTCCAAGGGTTAATAAGGGGCCAATAGCACTCAAGACTCAACTACAACAAGAGGGCTTACATAACCCAGACAAGACTCATTCCTGGAGCATCTTGCTTAGGTGGTCAGAGAGATTGCACACCTGAGCCCCCCAGGACACTTAATACATAAGGTCACCTTACCAAGACTGGGAGACATAGTAGATCCATCCAATGCATAGAAACAAATACAGAAAGGCAGCCAAAATTGAGCGACAAATATGCACTAAATGGAAGAATAAGAGAAATTCCCAGAAAAAAGAACCAAATTAAATGTAGGCAAGCAATCTACCAGATACAGATCCAATGAAAACATATTTTTAAAAAAAGAAAGAAAAAGAAACTAAGAAAATGATGCCATTTACAATTACATTAAAAATAAAATACCTAGAAATAAATTTAAGTAAGGAGGTTAAAAGAAAGCACACACAAAAAAACACCCGTACTCAAAAAATTATAAGACCCTGGAGAAAAAAACTGAAGAAGATACAAATAAATGGAAGCATATACCATGCTCATAGATAGGAAAAACTAACATCATTAAAATGTCTATATTACCCAACTCAATTTATAGATTCAATGCAATTTTTATCAAATCACCAATGGAGTTTTTCACAGAAGTAGAACAAATAATCTAAAAATGCTAATGGAACCACAAAAGACCCCAAATTAGCCACAACAATCTTGAGAAAGAAGAACAAAGTTGGAGGTATCATGCTACCTGATATCAAAGTATACCACAAGGCCATAGTAATCAAAATAACAAGGTACTGGCATAAAAACAGACATAAAAACCAATGGAACAGAATACAGAGCCCAAAATAAACCCACATCTCTATGGTCAATTTATAAATGAGAAAGGTGGTCAGGACATGCGATGGGGTAAAGACAGTCTATTCAATAAATGATGCTGGGAAAATTGGACAAATACGTAGGGGGGGAGGAAATAAACTAGACCATCTTCTTACATCATATACAAGAATAAATTCAAAATGGATTAGACTTATATATAAGACTCGAAACCATAAAACTCCTAGAAGGAAACATAGGCAGTAAAATCTCTAACGCATCTCTCAGCAATGTTTTTTCTAATATATCATCCCAGGTAAGAAAACATAAAAGAAAAAGTTAAAAAATGACACTAAATCAAACTAAAATATTTTTGTAAAATAAAGGAAACCATCAATGAAATGAAAAGTCAACCCACTGAGTGGAGGAAGATATTCAGCAATGTTACATCTGATAAGAGATTAATAGCCAAAGTTTATAAAGAACTCAGGCAACTCAACACCAAAAATGCAAATAATTTAATTTAAAATGGGCAGAGGAATCTGAATAGACACTTCTCCAAAGAGGACATACAGATGGCTAATAAACATATGAAAAGATGCTCAACTTCACTAATCATTAGAGAAATAAAATTAAAATTACAATGAGTTATCACTTCACACCTGTCAAATAAATCATCAATAAATCAACAAACTAAATGTTGGTGAGGATGTAGAGAAAAGGGGACCATTGTGCACTGCTGGTGAAAATGCACATTGGTGAAGCCACTATGGAAAACAATATGGAGATTCCTCAAAAAATTAAAAATGGAACTGCCTTATGACCTAGCAATTCCACTTTGGGGGGTATATATATGAAGAAATCCAAAACAATAATTTGAAAGAATATATGCACCCCCTCTGTTCACTGCAGCATTATTTACAATAGCCAAGTTATGGGAGAAATCCAAGTCCTCATCAATAGACAAGTGGATAAAAAAGTTGAGGTATATATATACAATTTAATATTACTTGGCCATAAAAAAGAATGAAATCTTACCATATTTGACAGCATGGATGGACCTAAGAGTATTATGCTAAGTGAAATATCAGCCAGTATGGAGTTTCCTCAAAAAACTAAAAATGGAACTCCCATTTGACCCAGTGATCCCACTTCTAGGAATATATCCCAAGAAACTAGAAACACGAATCAGAAAGGATATATGTACCCCTATGTTCATAGCAGCACAATTCACCATAGCTAAGATTTGGAAACAGCCTAAATGCCCATCAGCAGATGAGTGGATTAAAAAACTGTGGTACATCTACACAATAGAATACTACGCTGAGGTAAAAAAGGAGTTCTTACAATTTGCAACAACATGGATGGAGATGGAGAGCATTATGCTAAGTGAAATAAGGCAGGCAGAGAAATAAATATCACATGATCTCACTCATTTGTGGAATATAATGAACAACATAAACTGATGAACAAAAATAGATCCAGAGACAGAGAAACATCAATCAGAATGTCAAACCTCAGGGAAGGTAGGGGACAGAGGGGGTAAGGGGGAGAGATCAACCAAAGGACTTATATGCATGCACATAAGCCTAATCAATGGACACAGACAACAGGGGGGAGGAGGCATGAATGGGAGGTGGAGGGTAATGGGGGAATAAGGACACATATGTAATACCTTAATCAATAAAGAAATAAAAAATAAAAAAAATAAATATCAGCCAAAAAAGACAAATATAATATTATTTCACTTATATGTGGAATCCAAAGAACAAAATAAATGAACCAACAAAATAAAAGCAGACTCAAAGATACGGCGAATAGACTGATGATTACCAGAGGGAAGGGGTGTTGAGGGAATGGGTGAAAAAGGTGAAGGGATTAATAACTACAAATTGGTAGTTACAAAATACTCATTGGGATTTAAAGTATAGCATATGGAATATAGTCAATAATATTATAATACTATGTATGGTGCCAAGTGGGTACTGGAAATGTCAGGGGGAACCCTTTATAAAGTATATGATTGTCTAATTATTATGCTGTATACTTGAAACTAATATAAAATAATATTGAATATAAAATCTAATTAAAATACATCCAGTGGTATAGATGCATGGAACAGAATAACAGATCTCAATAGCAGCTGGAGGTTGGAGGGGATGGGACAGGAAGAGATTAACCAAAGAACATATATGCATAACCCATGGACACAGACAATTGTATGTGGAAGGTCTGGGGTGGGGTAGGGGTTAGGTAGAGGAAGGCAAAAAGGGAGAAAATGGGAGATATCTATAATACTGTTAATAATCTATACTAATAAAAGCCTAGGTGATCCTCGCGTGCTACATCATCACAAGATGGCCACCACAAGATGGCCACCACAAGATGACCGCCACAAGATGGTCACACACACAGAGGAGATGGGGCCCAGTGGCCGCTCTGTGTGGTGAAGCCTGGGGGTCCCTCAGCTCTGCACGGTTTGGAGGAGGCCAGTCCCAGCATCTCTGCTGCCTTGTGTGGAGGAAGCCCATCAGGCCAGCAGGGGAGGGCAGTTGTGGGTGATCGGGCCGGCAGGGGATGGCAGTTGGGGGTGATCAGGTCAGCAGGGGAGTGGTTAGGGGGCAATCAGGCTGACAGGCAGAAGTGGTTAGGGGCAATCAGGCAGGCAGGCAAGCAGTTAAGAGCCAGCAGTCCCAGATTGTGAGAGGGATGTCCAACTGCCAGTTTAGGCCCGATCCCAGCAGTTGGACATCCCCCGAGGGGTCCCAGATTGGAGAGGGTGCAAGCCGGGCTGAGGGACATCCCCCTCCCTGTGCACGAATTTCATGCACCGGGCTTCTAGTAATTATAATAATAAGCAAAAAACCCACAGAAATATAATTTTAAAAAATGAGTTAAGATAAATGAGGATTAACTTTTCCTACCACTTAAAACAGCTTGGACTTGCCTTTTGAGTTCTTTTTAAGAACTCAAATTTAGCCCTAGCCAGTTTGGCTCAGTGGATAGAGCGTCAGCCCTCAGACTGAGGGGTCCCGAGTATGATTCTGGTCAAGGGCACATACCTAGGTTCCAGGCTTGATCCAAGCCCTGGTTTGGGCGCATACGGGGGGGCAACCAATCCATGTGTCTCCCTCACATGGATGTTTCTCTCTCTCTGTCTCTCCCCTTCCCTTCCACTCTCTCTAAAAGTCAATGGAAAAATATCCTTAGGTAAGACTTAACAACAAAAAGAACTTAAATTTAATCCTTATATACCTAAGAGAGTTCAGAGCCACAGAAATTCTGAGTCCAAACAAAAGCAAGCTGTCATGGTAGGGCCTGGAACCAAGCTTTTCATAATAAGCTCAGCTTGCAGCATAAAGAAAGATTTCCTAGGAAGTGACTTAATAGGCCTTAATCCTTGATTAAACCTCAACCCAGTCAATCAACTATCTCCACACCCCTTGGCTGCTTAAACTAGGGTCAGTCCAAAACAAAACTATACTAAAATAACATGTATTCATTAATCAGTTTGTTAGTTGGGAGCATTGAGACCTAAAATTGAATGGCACATAAAACCAGTAAGCTTTAATGGGAGACTGTGAGGAGTGGGTGGAGACCTTAGAGTCATCTTTGACTCTTTTCTCTCACATTGCAAGTCTAATTAATTAGGAAATATTGTTGGTCTACTTTCAAAATGTAACACTGACCACTTTTCACCACATTCACTGCTACCACCCTGGTCTTTGCCACCATCATGTGCCACTCCCAACTGGCATTCCTGCTCTGTCCTCTTTCCCCCCATAGTCTATTTTCAACTAAGAAATCAAAGTGATTTTATAAAAATGAAAATCTGAGCACATCAGTTGTGTGTGCCAAACATTTCCATTTCAATGAGAGTTAAAGCCAAAGTGCTCACAATAGCTCATGAGGTCTTAGCTGACTGAGTCCCCATGATCTCTCTGACCTCTTCTTTTATTATTTTCTCACCTATCCTCTCAGCTCCAGGCACACTGGCCTCCTTGCCAAGCATACTATCCCCTTAGGGGCCTGTAACTTCTGCTTGGAGCTTTCTTCACCCAATATCCATTTGTTTAATTCACTAATTTCCTTCAAATCTTTCCTCAAATGTTTTCCTCAGTGAAGCTTGCCTTGATTATTGCAAACCCCACTCTACCTTGGGGCTTGCAATAATCATTCTGCTCTAAGTTTTTTTCCTTGATAGTGCTTACCACTTTCTGTATACTATATATTATACTCATTTATATTCTTTACTAGAGGCCCGATGCAAGAAATTCGTGCAAGGGCCTTGGGCCTGGCCTCTGCCCGCCGCTGCCATGGTCAAGGACCTCTGCTGCCTCTGCCTCAGCCCCTGCCCGCTGTGGCTTTGTTTGGAAGGAAGGACGTACTGAAGGACGTCTGGTTTAATTAGCATATTACCCTTTTATTATTATAGATTGTCTATGTCTCCCTACTCGATCGTAAGCTCTTCAAGGATAGTAATCTTTATTTGCTTTGGTTACATTGATCAATGTCTAGCAGAGAGTAGACACTCAAGAAATATTGTTGAATGACTAATTGAAGCAAAAAAATAAATGGTTCTGATGGAGATGGTAAATGGGGACAGTTCTAGTGCAGCATGAAGTCACTGGAGCACAACAAACCTGCGAGGTGGGTAGTAGACTCATTTTATAGAATACTCCAGAGAGATTAAATAACTTATCCAAGGTCACTCTGCTAATTATACCAGAATAGAACTTTCATGTATGTCAGTAAGACTCCAAGTCAGATTGCTACATGTCAGATGGAGCTAGAAAAAGTTGCTTAAGATAACCCAGAGGAGGTGCTATGACCTAGTATCTAAGATACTATTCTAATTAAAAGTAAGACCCCAAACAAATGAACAAAAGTAAGAAGAGAAAACAGCTTCCAGGCTAAAGGAAAGAGATCCTGAAAGGTAGATTTTTAGGCTTACTGCCCGTTGATTAAAAATCTGGAGAGTCCAGAGGGGAGGCAGTGTCTTAGGAATCCTTGAGGAGGAGCTTTACTTCATCCTGTTTTGCTTCGACCAAATTCCTTTGGAGAACCTGAAAGTTGAGACACATCCCTCCCACGCAATTCCCTAATGTCCCCAATAAAAGTGAGACAGAATAGCGTCCCAAGATTTATCCTTCACTCAGGGAAGAGAATATTCAGCACATCTTTAATGGAATTTGAGGTCCTTTAAGCCCTGTTAAACTACTCAGAATATTAGTACATTCCTATGAAAACAGGTATTACATTTCCCCTTCAATATAACTTGGAACAACTTTCTAAATCCAGCTTATCAGTATCTGACTCAAAGAATTTTGGCAGGAACACATTAAAATGCTTAGAATAATATTTGACATTTAGTAAATATTCAATTACTGTCAGTTATTACATATTTTTAAATTATGGGGTAGTATACATAGGCATAAATATGACATAAATAAATTAAAACTAAAAATTAAGCCAGCTAAGTTCCTGGGCATTTAAATTTTTTGTTAAAAATTAAAACTAGAGGTAAAGTAATTTTATTCCAACCTCATTCTTATTTTATTTTTTTTACCAGTGAGACTGAGGCTCTTTTTTATTATATATTTTTATTGATTTCAGAGAGGAAGGGAGAGGGAGATAGAAACATCAATGATGAGAGAGAATGATTAATCAGCTGCCTCCCGCTCACCCCACACTGGGGATCAAGCCTGCAACCCCGGCATGTGCCCTGACTAAGAATCAAACCATGACCTCCTGGTTCATAAGTCAAGGCTCAACCATTGAGCAACAGTGGCCTGGGCCTCATTTTTATTTTCAATTATAAAAGAATAAATGGCAAATTGTTTATTATTTGAAAAATATTTAGCATTTATTAAGCATTTAATAATAATAATCACTAAATATTTTTAAATAATGAGGTACCCATGAACATATAAAAATGAGAGAGAATTTGATATTCAAGAGTGAAAGAATCAATTCAATACATTTCCAGAGAGAAAAAGCAGTGCACCTACAAGTTATGATATCTGAATTCTGCTCTTTTTTTCATGACCTTCAGAGTGCCTAATATTTGGGTATTTAGTTATAATGTAGTGTGGTTTTTAACAGACTGAGAATATGTTTTTATTTTTAGACAGTTTATTTTTAAAGCAATGCTATACTTTTTGTGTTTATACATTTGTGCATAACTGAAATGTTCCCAGTTTCATTTAATTTCCCTTAGAGTAAAAATAAATGTAAAGTAATGCTTTGTATTAAGAAAAGGGAACACAGGTATTACTTCATGTCTGTAACCTCAATTACTTTTGGATTTATTGTTAAATGTGACTTCATGGGTTTGGACTCACTCATAATTACACTGTAGCTGTGGGAGCCAGTATTGCTCTGTCCCTATTTCACAGGCCATCCCATTCAAAGATTTTCATACATATGTACTAGCACTGACTAGGTGTAACACTAGGGAGCCTTCCTCCTCCCTCTAATACCCCCAAGTCACCATTATCCCCACAACCTCCCAAAACATGGAGGGTTGGTGAACTATAAAAATGTGATAGACTATTACAGAGGTATATAATTTGTGGAACATGAGTCATGATTCTGTTTGTTTTATGACGGGATGAAAAATCATATATTTTTATCAAAATGGAAATGGAAAGCAAAAAATAAAAAGATGGTGTTAGATTTTGCTGTATAACAAGCTATCCTGAAACTTAGTGGCTTATACTTCTGTGGGTCAGAAATTTGGACTGGACTTAACTGGGCTAGCTTGCCAATGCTAGGCTTCTCTTTTCATGTAGCCATTCATCTGCAAGATGGCTAGAGTGGGCTTCTTTTTTAAAAAACAATGTTATTCATTTTAGAGGGAGACAGGGGAAAGGAGGAGAGAGAGAGAGAGAGAGAGAGAGAGAGAGAGAGAGAGAGAGAGATTGATTGTTCCACTTATTTATGCATACATTGGTTGATTCTTGTTTGTTCCCTGACTGGGAATCAAGCCCCAAACCAGGGCCTAGAGCAGGCTTCTTCATGCAGCAGAGCCAGGCTTCCCAGGGAGCAAGAGCAGAAGAGTTGCGAGGCTTCTGGAGGACTAGGCTCAGAATTCACACACTCTGACGTCTCTAATATACTAGTGATGAGAAAAGTTGCAAGACCAACTCATATTCACAGGATAGGGAAATAGACTCCACTTTTTATTAGGAAGACCTAAAAAAAAAAATGCCCATTTCAATCTAACACAGGTACCTGCCTTATTGTACTTAAACCTCAGAGGTAATAAACCAAAGTCAGACCAGGCAGGAGCTGATAAAGTATATTAAGAAATGTGAACTTTACCCTGAGGGGAAAGGGAAAACATTGGAATGTTTTGAGTAGGAAATTTATATGATGAAATGTATGTACTAGAAATACCACATTGACTGAAGACTAGAGAATGAATTAGAAGAGATTAAAGAAGTGCAAGTATGAAAGCAGAAGTACTGTTTGGAATGTTCTTGTTATGATTCAAGCGGGAGGTAGCTTGGATTCAGTGTAGTGACTAAGAGAATGGAGGGCGATGCACAAAATTAGAAAGCTATTCAGGAGATAGGAACTGTTAGGATTCAATGAACACGAGTGGGTAAGTAAATCAAAGGGTAATAATGGAAGTTAAAATATTAATTTTGGGTTACAACTTGAGCTTGTTTGCATCTTGATTTATTTTAGACCCTAAACTCATATTTGAACTGTACAGGTGGTTTCCTATTATCAAGAAACATTGCCTTGTTCAATTATAACATTTGTATCATTACACAGTGAAGGGGTCACTAATGTAGTAGGTGCTTAAAATAAAATCTCATTGCATAATATGGCTAATGTATTGCTTCTTGCTTACTTAGAAGCACAAAACGGGTATGTACTCTACTTGTTAGTATTTTCAATTAAATAGAACATTCAGGGTTTCATTAATGAGCCAATAACTAGAATTCTTCTAAAGTTTCAACTTCTCAATAAGTTAACAATATTCATTGATAAAATTCAATGGTTCTGATGCACCTATTTTCCATGGCTGTTACAATTAACATTCTGCATCCTGTTAACCTCCTGACGAAGTATATTTAGGCTTCACAACCACGACAATACAATTCCATTTGGAGTCACTAACTTCATCGCTTTGAGTAGTTATAGTGTGGTGTTCTGCATAATGGTTTCTGCCGGTTCTCTTACGAGGTTTTCTGCTGTTCTATAGTTTCAGAAGATAACACCAATTTATTCTGAAACCAGAGGATGACATTTTACTCTCCTCAAGGTCTTTTTCTCCCTCTTTTGTGCTTCATCTTTGCCCAAGGGAAAAACATGCATAAATGAAAGCAACTTCCACACATTAGGTATTTATTGAACAGCCCTACCTTCTGTCAGAGCATTTAGTTAAGATGTAAATCTAAGAGCAAGGTGAATACTGTTTTTTTGTTATGCAGTCGCCATCTAATTTCCACATAGACAGTTTTCAAGTCTAAGTAATATTCATATCACCTTTGCTTTTATTCACATATATCATTATAAAAGGAAAGTAGGGGTTTAAAGATGTTGGGTTTCAGGGAAGAAGGAGGTGTTGTGAAGCCTTATTATCTTTATATGTGCTAATATATCACTTTCCTTCATCTGAAATGTAAAAAAACACACAAAAGTAATGTCTCCTAAAGTTGAGTGGAGATTAAAGTTTCACCTTCAAACAATAATTTTATCTCATCCTAAACTAGAAATAAATCTTAGTAATGCCCTCAGTCCCTCTGACAAATTAGCTCACATTACAAAGCCAGCTAAATATAAAACAGCTGTGTGCACATCATTCTGCTTGATTGTACATTTCAGTCCATAATATGAGTAGCCTTGTATGCATACTGAGTAATCCATACCCAGAGGGTTGTTTGGATGCTAGCTGATAGATTTATATTCTATTGATTGAGAAAGTTTGAGAAAAGTAGCTCCCCAAACTACAGTAATGAGAAACAACCATAATGTTGTACATCAATGATTATTTAGCTACAAAAGAAATATGACTTCCCAGATCTGATTTACCCTGGTACTAAAATGTATGTTTATTTCAAATGGACAAATTTAGGTTTTAGGATAAGGCTGCAAATTATTTCTTTGAGGATCAGAGGGAAATATTTCTGAATGCAACTTTATTTGTAAAGTAAACTGGTATTTCTGGGCTGCCATCTTGATCTCAGTAGAATGGAAAGTTTGGAAGTCTATTGTACTTGATTTTAGCCCTTGATTTTTTTTTTTCCTGTTCAGGAAACATTTTATTGTTGCTCCAAGTTTAAGAATTTTCACTGACATAAAAATCAACACTTCCAGAAAACCTCCCACATAACTTTGCTCAGGTTCTGAATCTTGGTTTTTGCAGACATATGAACATCTTTCTCCCCAATACAGACAATCATTCCACCCACGATTGACCAATCTTTTCTTCTATTGTAGTTAATTTTCACCCAAGGTTATTTTTCCCCCCATTGATTTTTGGAGAGAGTGGAAGGGATGGCGATAGACAGAGAAAGAGAAACATCAATGTGTATCAATTGGTTACCTCTTATACCCATCCTGACCAGGACAGGGGATCAGGCCTGCAATCGAGGTACATGCCCTAGACCGGGAATTGAATCTGGGACCCTTCATTCCACAGGCCAACACTCTATGCACTGAGCCAAACCAGCCAGGGCTGACTGGTCACTCTTAACTTCTAATGTCAATATTTGGCTTTTATTTAGGAAGCTATCAGGACCATTTTTAATTCAGAAAGAGTGGCTTCATCTAAAGGAGATGCAGTGGTCACTGTGCATGGGCCTTCTCCACAGTGGACACTCATCATGGTAGGAAAGGCAGAAATGACGCAGGGGGTATTGGTTCAGCGACCATTTTCAGCAAGCAAATTGGTCATTGATCGGGTTGGATGTGAGGGGAGAAGACCTCTCTTTCGCAGTCATGCCATTCAGGCTTTTCACTTTAACAGAATGTTTTGCAAAGGGATTAAAAATCAAGCAACCATTTTGGATTCCTTCAAGATTTGTGCTACTCTCATCAATTCCTTTTCTACTTGTTCCAGTTTATTCTGTTTAGATGCAGCAGAATAAAGAGCAGTGGCATAGTGACCTTCGATACCATATACCTGAACAGGTGGCTGCACAAGCTCGGCAAACGGCCTGGCTATAGATGTGCTGAGTCATCGCACCTGCTGGGAGAGCCCAACACTGCTGGGGAGGCGATCTCCTCCCAGGGGCTGTAGGTCAAACCTAAGTTAGGAGAGAGTAGCCCTTGATTTTAGCAGTCACATCATACTTAAGTAGCAGATTATGAGAGGAGCTGTTTATTTATAGAGCTCGGTAATTTTGACTTTTTCAACCTAGCTTCTATCATAGAGTTTGGTATAGAGTAGAAGATCAAGGATTATTCATTTTATTGATCAAGTAATCCATCAATATCAGAAGATACTGGGATTTACAAAACACGCAATAACTTTGAAGAATGGTTATACCTAGCAGAAGAATTCTACAGGTGAAGCACTGGGTAGTTAAACAAAAAACAAAAATAAAACAAAAAAACCACACAAATTGAAAATCAAGGCAAGACAGTGCTTTAGTAGTTAGAGGATTATAACTAGAGGCCTGGTGCACGAATTTTTGCACGGGTGAGGTTCCTTGGCCTGGCGGGCAATTGGGACCGATCAGGGCAGACCAGCCGGGAGGAAGAACTGTGGGAGGTTGGGCTGCCAGCCTGGGGAAGGGACTGCGGGAGGTTGGCCAGCCATGGAAGGTTGGCTGTGGGAGCGCACTTACCACCTGGGGGCAGCTCCTGCATTGAGTGTCTGCCCCCTGGTGGTTAGTGCATGTCATAGTGACTGGTCAGCCGGTTGTTCAGTCGACCTGTAGTAATGGTCACTTAGGCTTTTATATAGAGAGATATAGATAGTTATATAGGGCAAGTAACCTCTCTATGCTTCAGTTTCCTCATCTGTTCAATAGAGCTGTTAATACATGAAAGACACTTAGAATAATATTTGACATAGGTAAGCATTACATTGATATCAGTTATGATGATGATGCATAAATATCTCATTCTAAACTCTTGTATTAACCAGAGTCTGATCAGGAAGACAGAAACAACTCAGTACTTAAAGCACAGGGAATTTAATGCAGAAAAGTGTTGCACAGGTTATGGAAAGTCTCTGAGAGGACAAAAGGGAATGCGGAAGTAATCAAGAGTTTAGCAAAACCAGGAATTTGCAATAGTGCTGGAGTATAAGGCCAACGGGAGGAGCAGATGTAACCAGAATCAGAACCACGGTTCAGGGCCACTGAGAGGAGCCTGGAACCATGGCAGGATTCTGCAACTGGAGCTGGAGCCACGGACGCCAAGAAGGAGGGAAATAATATTTTGGCTTTACTTTCCTATCCTCCAATATCTTACCAGGGGCTTTCATTGCTCAAACCCATGTAAAAGCTATTTGACAAAACCTTAGAAATGTCACCTGTAGGGGTCACCCCCTGGCAATACAGAACAGAGCAGGGAAGTGTAAGGAATGGATTTGAGAGCCAATGGATCAAGGACTTGTGCAATCCCACATTGCTTGTTCCCTTGACTTATTGCTTTACAAATCATCTTTCTCACTAGACTATAAATATCTTTGACAATAGAGCCAGAGT
The DNA here is from genome assembly GCA_025583905.1 of Ia io. Taxonomy (NCBI): domain Eukaryota; kingdom Metazoa; phylum Chordata; class Mammalia; order Chiroptera; family Vespertilionidae; genus Ia; species Ia io. The sequence continues at coordinate 74,769,863 of JAJQQW010000001.1, forward strand.
ATCATACCGTTTTGTATTTCTGACCTCCTTCCCCTGTCAATACTGTGCTTGCACATTATAGGTGTTGTTCAGTTGTAAGGACTGGTGGAAATAGATCTGAATCTCTTGACTGTCAGTACAATTAGATTTCCCCTTATGTAAACAGAGGCTATTAATCGATCATGTCTGCTTTTCTTATGTAAAACATGCTTTTTTATTACGATGCAGAGGTGACTGTATGCTACCATAAGTGCATATCTGCGGTAAGAATAAGCACGATATGCAGACTGGCTGCCTGAAGCCCCTTGCTTAGAAATCCCACTTATTTATTGATCTCCCCAATTTACTCCAGGAAATGAAAGGCTCCTTTACTTCGGAAATAAAGCCAATGAATGTCATAATTGATATGTTAAGGGCAGAAGTTCATCACTTTATATAGTGACACAGCACACAGATGTACATACAACTGAAACAAAAGTTTGAAAATGTACAATATACTCTATTCCAAATATTTTTAAATGCTGGTCAAACTCATTAAATTGATTTCAGAACCCACCAATAGGTTGCAATCCATAACTTGCGAAGTACTAGTTTAATAGGATTATTCCCTTGGCAAAGGTTGGAAGTCTATGCCATCATAGGTCCCCAGCCTCTTCGTTGGTAGGGGTAATAAAAGGGGTCAGAACTCCCCTCCCCGCCATGTGCCCCAAACAGCAGCTCAAAGCAGAGGGAAGAAAACACTGAAAATGACACTTAGTTACATTTGAGACATTACATTTCTTAGGGTTTAAATCACTTTAACCAGTCTCTGTGGATCCTAAAATTTTATTTTTGTGATAAACACAACAAAGCACAGTTTGGGCTGGATTGGAGACACATTTTTTATTCTGTCAGATCCTGAAACACAAAGTGAAGGGACTACTAACTAGAAGTCATAAGGGAAAATGAGCTCAATACAAGTTGGCAACACATTAGTATTATTGAAAATCAACAAAGCTTCTATTATGGTAAAATTAGGAACTCTTCCTTTCTGAATATCACTTCAGTTTCCCAGTGCTTCAAAGAAAACCCCCATTTTTAAGTTCTGTTTTCTCACAAACTTTAGGATTTCTATCAAGCTGTCTGAAAACAAAATATTGTTGTTCCTTAAACACAGCTGGCAGATTTGTGAGTGTTATACACAATTGGCCATATGTCAAACAATACATAGAGCATAACGCATCAGCATCACATATAGCTTTAAAAAAGGATACTTAAATAAATGAAGAATCTCGTAATAGTCAGGAATATGAATGTAACTGCATAATCTTTTGGAAACTACATCATGAATTCTCGGGCAAATTTTGTAATGGATTTTTAGTGCTGGAGCAAAATTACCCACTCTTATTGCCACCTCAGTCCACTTAATAAATATAGTCATTCTAACCACAGTGTTGGGATGAGCTACAATTCACAGTAGACAAATTCATCCCATTGGCACATGCTTACTACTTCAGCGACCTTTATCTGAGTATAAAATTTGACATACCATCTTTCAAGACAAAGTCAACTCCTGAAATAGTTATGCTATAGTATGGAAAGAATGGATAGAGGACATGTAGATGATCTTTAAAAAATCATTTATTTCTATCTTTGTGATACAATTAAAAGATACTTAAAAAATAAAATGCATAGCCATAGGTAGCAGCACTACATAGCTTGGGGTCTGGAGTTTGGTTCTAATTCTGGCTCTGTCGTTCAATCATGAACCTTTTGGAAGTTACTTAACTTCTCTGACCCTCGTTTTCCTCTATCAGTAATAATAGAGTATAACTACAGAGCTGTTACAAAGATTAGATGAGATTATATTTGGAACAGAGCATAATTCAGTGCCTAAAACATGGAAAGTATCAATAGATAGTGTCAACAGTAATAAACACAGTATATGTGCAGTAATTAGGATGATGATCATAAATTCATGTCTCCAAGCTGGGCCTTGAGCTGTTTGTCCCATCACATGAATGTCGGTAGCCTGAGATTCTGCATCTAGATGCGGCAGTGGCATATTACTAAGAATCAAGTGTACATTCATGTTTATATAGGATCGAGATGCCACTGTATCATTCATAGAAATTCATCCTGAAAATCTCACATTCACCAAATAACCACTCCCATTTTTGAGAATAGCTTCATGGTGCAGCTGAATGACAAAGGAATGGTACATCCACTTTATTCTCTATTCATCCTTACTTGACAGGCTCAGTTCTCAAGTGCCGCTCTCTGCGCACCCTGTCACATCAGGAGCCATGGAGAATGAGTACACAGCTCCTGTGGGGAAAGGCCAGTGGTGATAATGCTGAAGTGCCATATGTGAAGATGATATAAAATCAAATTTAGGAAGAACCTCACGCAGTGCAGTAAATGAAAACACCATTTAAAACTATGAATTAGTCCCCAAACTCTCACACTATGCTGATTAAATAAATTTCCATACTGAGAGAGCAAATCCAAGTTTGTTGACCCAAACACAGAAGTGTGCTTCTAGATCCTTGATCCTTACAGCAGTTCAACATTAGAGGGAATGGCACTTGAGTAACAATTCTTCAGAGGCGGATAGCTAAATGATATATCCACTACTCTGTGCTTCTACATACAAGCAAATGGAAATAACCTGGAAGTAGCGACAAAGCATCTTATCTGCAAATCACTTACAGTAGTTTTGAGAACAGAGAAACGTTCCTGTATCTTGACAAGGAAAAGTCTCCACCATACACAGAGCTGTCATAGGACATGCTATCTCTGTTTTGTGTACAGCTATCTGAGGGAAATGTTGAAGCCACATGATTTCCTCACATCTCACTTGCATTGTAGTGTTTCTTAATATAGAATAAATCTTGCTGATATTTATTGCAAAATTCCTTTGCTTTGAGTAAACAGAAGGTCATTTGAAGGGACTTAACAATATATTTTAAGTGGCTTTCACAATATCTTGAGTTTGGGCATAACTTAAACTTTGCTATGAATGGAAATGGTTTAGATTTTCTACATTAGTACCCAAAGCACAGTTCTCTGTATGTTCAATGGCTGAAAAGTAAATAGGAAATTAAAAGGTCTAGCAAATAGATTCATGGTGAAAATAATTAACTATTCCTAAAAATCATTAAATTCCTCAATAGCATCCCTAAAATAGACATCACAACTGTACTGCTAATATAACACATATGGAAAAAACAATATTGTTGTGATGATAAACAATAAATTGTTTGACAATTTATTAAGTGGTAAACTCTACTATGTAAATTTAATGTGAGTCATTTTCTGCTTATTAAATATTTGTATAATTTCTTTTCAGATTTTAATATTTATGTTTCATAATTAACAAGGTATTAATTATGCTTATACAATATATAAGTAGACCAGATATAATTTTTTTTTAAATTAGGATAATTGCCTTAGCTGGTTTGCCTCAGTGGATAGAACGTTGGCCTGCGGACTGAAGGATCCTGGGTTTGATTCCAGTCAAGGGCACATGCCTGGGTTGCAGGCTCAACCCCCCAGTAGGGTTTGTGCAGGAGGCAGCCGATCAATGATTCTCTCTCATCATTGATATTTCTATCTATCTTTCCCCTCTCCCTCCCTGAAATCAATAAAAATATATATTAGAAAAATTAGGATAATTATCTTGTCCCAATTCACAATGATTTTGTAAAGTAATTTTCTTTGAGTGATTCTAAAACACACTCATGGCCCTTTATCCTCCCAATCTCATTTCAAAAATTAGAATTTTTCTTCCTTAGTGCATATGCTCTTACCATGCCCTACTACACTTTGCCTTAATGCTAATCTCTGGTTTAATATGAGAATTATATCTACCATTGATAGTGTAATTTAGTATCTGTGACAATACCATCTGTTAGAATTTGAATTGAAACTCTAATTTACTTCTTTATACTGAAATGAACACCTGTCCATTAGGTTCTAGACTTGAGACCAGGGATTCATCCTGAATCGTCATTGCGAAGCTCTCCAATGGTGGCAAACAGACCATGTTTATTGGAATAAACTAATGGCAAACCCCCATTACCAATTCCCCAACGTGATCTACTCCCTTTTAAAATGGATAGCTAATTTTTTCATCTTGTAATGTAACCAAACAAAGTGATTATTTTTCTAGAAATTGAATGATACTGAAATTATTGAGTTTGATGAGCTGCCATTGGAAACTGAGGCCAAATTATTTTAAAACACAGATTGGGGAAAGCGCAATTCTTTCTAGTCACCTTATGCATGTGTCTGCCTGGGCTGCCCTTAAAATGCAGGTCAAGGAACTGAGTATCAGTTACCTTTCCAGGCTTTGTCAAGCATTACACCACCTACACCAACTGCACTATCCATAGGGCCCTTGGGTATTAGTAAGAAATCTCATTCTTCACCCTCCCTGGATCAGGGGCTCTACATTTGCAAATGTTAACGTCCCAACTATCAAGTGTTTAATTCAGTTCCTTCAATCAGTACTTCACCCATTTTTTATTCCCTAAGGAAGTGGAAGAGACTCCCTTCTCTAGCAAGCCTTTATTTTATACCCTCTGACCAAGTAATTACTGCCAGTTTCTTCAACCTTCCAGGTGATTATTCCAACACAGAATGGGACAATATATTTATTTAAACAGTAAAACTCAAGCATTAACTCATTCATATTTTGTACAAGGTATTTTATTTTTAAAATTCTAGTCGTACAATTTTTCAAGGTAATTTGGGACATATGACTTCCTTCTAATAACATGGTAGCTCAATATCAGTGATCACAAACTATTCCAAAAGAAAAAAAAAAATGCAAGCAAGTTCTATTTAAGATTAGAAAGGGAAGATTTGTGTAAAATCAAGATGTGAAATTAAGTCTGTTCCTAAAAGCAGACTTTCAGGTTTGAAGATGGTAGTACTTTAAAGCTTAACCTTCAAAATTCTTCCATCTGCTAGATTAAAAAAAAAATAAGCGTAAAGAAAAATAACCTGAAAGAAGTAGCAGTTTCTTGCCAAGATCATTTGTGGGGTGTTTTTTTTTTTTTTTAAATATCAAAATAATTAAAATGTTTTTTTCTGTTCCACAGGATGCTTACTTTGACACAATATTTTGTGGTTTGGAATCATTTACTTAAAAAAACAGAGTCACTTTTAAAAATACCATATTTTTCTGACAATTAATTTAGTTCATTTTTTGTAATAATGCTGATGATTAAGAACAAATGGAAAGATTAAGGACTAAGAAGTCTGTTTTGAATTTTACATAAATGACTTTCAATTGATGCTTCAAGCAAGTTGGACATGGAGTTTGGCCTTTTAAACTCCACATAAAACTCACTTAAAATTTTTTCTGCATCCTCCTTTTGATTTTCCTTTCTCTAAAAAACAAAACAAAAAACAAACAAACAAACAAACAACAAAAAAACACTTTACTATCAGGTTCTTATGCCTAGAAAACATTGAACCATTAATCCCTTTTTGTCCCCCTTCACTGAAGTAACCTAAATTACCTATGTAAAAAGAAAGGTTTCTTTTTTCTAAAAAGTATAAAATTATTTATGTATACAATTATTATTTTCATGATTATACCATTTAACTCTGAAGTACTTGGTTTATCTTTTACAGTAGTCCTACCTTCTTCATGGTGGATATGTTCCAAGACCTTTAAGTGGAAGTCTCTAATCTCAGATAGTATAAAATCCTTTATATACTATGTTTTTTCCTATCCATACATACCTATAATAAAGTTTAATTTATAAAGTAGGTACAGTAACAGATTAACAAGCATAACTAATAATAAAATAGAACAATTATAAGAATATACTGTTAGAAAGTTATGTGTGCTCTCTCTCTATCATATTGTACAACACTCAACCTTTTACTTAAAGGAAGCACTTTACAGCTTCTCTTAGGCACACCCCAATTGCCAGCATCACTACTCTTGTTCTTTGGGATCATTATTAAGTAAAATGAGGGTTATTTGAACACAAACACTGCAATACAGCAACAGTTGATCTGATAACTGAGACAGCTACTAAGTCAGTAACTCTCATGTAGTTCATTTATAGCATGGATGTGCTAGACCAGTGGTCGGCAAACTCATTCATCAACAGAGCCAAATATCAACAGTACCACGATTGAAATTTCTTTTGAGAGCCAAATTTTTTAAACTTAAACTTCTTCTAACGCCACGTCTTCAAAATAGACTCGCCCAAGCTGTGGTATTTTGTGGAAGAGCCACACTCAAGGGGCCAAAGAGCCGCATGTGGCTCTTGAGCTGCAGTTTGCCAACCACGGTGCTAGACAAAGGGATGATTCACATACCTGGTGGGGCAGAGTGAGATGGTGTGAGATTTCATCACACTACTCAGAATGGTGTGCACTTTAAACTTTATGAATTATTTATGTCAGAAATTTTCCCTTTAATATTTTTGGACCACAGGTAACTGAAAACCATGGAAAAGGGAGGACTACCGTATTTTGCTTTCATCCATCTCCCACATTATTTCTTGTCCTTGCTACTTCATGTATTCTTTTCATTCTCGCCCTTTCATCCTACCATCTGGCTAATTCAGCAGCAAGTTTATGAAAGCACATTTTCCTGAGTCACAAATAAACAAATGGCTTGCAAATAGGTAGATATTTGGGGCTTAGTTGTCTTTGGGGCATTGGGTACAGTTAATGTATAAACAAAATAGAAATATGAGTGGGAAAGGGCAATGAGGAAGCAGTAACATCCATTAATGTTCAAATAGTTTACCTTTTAACTGGGTCCATGAATATATGACAAAGACAGAAGATGTGGCACTGCATATAGCCTTTATGGAACCTACACAGAGGAGGAGAAGCGATCCCAATGTAAGAAAGACCAATTATTAATGCATCACACAATAGGTTTTTGGTATCTAAAGGAGAGAACTTAGAACCTTTTACTATTTTTCCTGGGATCCTGCTATGAGATTTCTTGGGCCAGCAAAAAGAGGCAGATATTTAGTTCTTTCGCTTCCATTTGTGCTGTCTTAGAGGCAGTGCTGTTAAATTTCCTGAGGTGGGCCATGCAAGGTATCAGTAGGCTGCTTCTAGGATACTGCATATCAATTCATACCCAATGCTGGCTGTAGCTGCCTCAGGGGTTTAGGGGAAGATCCAGGAAAATTTTGTTTGACTCACTGCTGCCCACAGCTGACCCGGGGGCCTTTAAAATGCATAAGAAGGAGTAAACCTACTTGAGATATCTTTAATTACGAGGGTCCCACTTTTCTTAGATGCTCCCTGGAGAGACTGGCAGAGGATTCAGTATCATCTCCACCAGGTCCACCCTACTTTGGGAGGCATGTGGGTCCTGGAGAAGGGTTTCTGGTGGTGGCAGGGGCCTGATCTTTCTGTGAGTCTCCACCTGATCTCCTAAATTTCTGTTACTGCTTTAGATTTTTGCACATAAGCTCATGAAACAGCAATTAAGTGGGTGGTGCACAATAATGAAACTAAGGATGGCAGCACGAAAAACAAAGAAGCAATGAGAGGCATTATTTGCATTCTCCATGAGCTGATCCTCATCAATGTATATCTCAATATTACTTCTTCAAAGGGTGTGGACCCAGAGACTAAATAACTTTACCTCCTGTGTGATGAAAAGTCAAAGATGCAAATGTCATAGTTTCACTTTCAGAACACTGTGCTGGCTGGATCCTAAAAAACATGTTAAAGGCCTAGTGATATTTCTCTCAGTTTACTCTATCAACCAGTATTCCATGTGGACCTACACATCATGCTCTAGTACAAAAGACCACAGATCAATGATTCTCTATTATTTATTCTAAACCCGCAGAGACCTAGCTCAAGATATAAAGAATAAAATAAAAGTGTCTTGATTTTCCATGCACAATAGAGTACTAGCAAGAAAATTACCACATTTTCTGAGTATCATTCAAGGTCCAATAATTCTGCATTTAGTCATGGCCATCATCCTGCTCCAGATCACCCAGGTTTAAGTAGGCCCCAATGGCAGAACTTCTGCATTTTCCTAATAAAGCAGAACTTTTATTTTATCTGAGTCACATTTTTTTTTCCCCATCTGCATTGCTGTAACTAAGAGAAAACACACTGGGCTGCCGAAGTTCACTGGTCTCTTCCCAATACCAACCCTTGATTTATGTCCACTTCTTACATGAAATGACTTTTGAGTTGGCCTATGAGCTGCTGTAACTTCTTAGCTAGTATTTCTTTTGATTCTTCTCATTTTAATAACTCATGTCTGGATTTTATACAATAAAGCCAAACTGGTTCATTGCCACATCCTAGTGAAAGAATACCATCAGTCCAGTATCCTGTTCACTTGAAGGAAACATTCATTCTGCTGGTTTAGTTATTCAGCTAGCCACAAATTTCTCAAGTGCCACTATGTACTTAATAACCTTAGGATAACCTGCTAATATTAGCTAGCATATTCAGTACCTAGTGTTCACTTAGTTCTAGCAAATTTTTAAATTAAGTTTTAAATAACGAACCTATGACCATCTTTTTTTGTTTTTAATAAAAACACTTATTCTTTGATAACATGTTTGTTCTTATATTATTTGATTTTTAGCAATTGTAATATTAAGTTCCTTTTTGTTACTGTTACTGATTTGTCATAGTGTAATAAAATAATATGAATTTAAGATAATTAAATCAATTTATTAATAAATTCTCACTTATTAATTGAACAGTATTTATTGATCTACCATATACCAGAAACATATTGAATATGGTATTAGGAATATAGTATTTCCTGCCCTGTTTGAGCTTTTAGGCATTGAGGAATGCAGAAAACAGATAGTTGCAACATAATCAAGTCCATGAAGAGGAAAAAAGGCTCTATAAGAGTACACAGGGTGGACCTCTCACCTACCCATAAGACAGTCAGAGATGATTTCCTGCAGAAATCTAAATGATATAAAAACTGAGACCTGAAGAATGATTACGAGATATTGGGTCCAGGGGGGATTATTCTATAGTAGTGTGCTGAGGGAATTTTGCAAACCAATTATTAAGCCATTTGTAGCATAGTGCAGGCCATGGTAGTAGTTATCCTGCAGAAATCAGAAAATGCTACAAATAACGGCCTTTCCCTCCTATATCTCTACCCCCACCTCCCAGCTAATTTACTAGCACTTCACAGGAAGCGAGTAACAGCATAGTAAATTAAGGGACTGAAAATAGTATGCAAAATGTGATAGTATTATGGAGAATATACTGGACAAATACCATGTGTACTTCCTCAGAAACAAAATGAAGGACATCCAGTGATTTGAAAAATATAGGGAAAGCTTTCTCAATATGACAAGAGTACATTGAAGTCAGATTTCGTACCATAGCATATTGTGATAGTGTGTGCTCTAACAGGTGAGAAAAGAAGGTAAAATAGGTTATGACAACTACTTCATCTGCTTTCAAATGTAAGACAAGAGCCATAAATGGAAGTTATGTTGCACTTGTAGGGGAACAGAATTTGTCACCCCAACAGAATTTGTTTTAGACATAAAGATTAATTTAAGCTGGTTATTTTTAATAAACAGCAGACCAGGGAGAAGCTCTGAAAACCAAGTAGAAGTTACCCCTGATAACAGATATTTACATTGAGTGAAATCTTTATTTGTAAGTGTGTATCTCTAGAAACCTTAACAAAGAAGAAGGCCATGAGGTAAATCTGCTAACAACCTTATCCTTATTTATGACTTTTTCCTGGTAACTTCCCATAAGTGATTTTCTTGACCTCCAACATCTGATTTTAGATGAGGATAGTATTTAAGGCGCTGGCTTTAGCCATTTTGAAGAGTTACTCAGTTTTCCTGGCTTTCTCCCATGTATACAGGAAGTATACATGTATTAAACTTCGGTTTGTTTTTCTCCTATCAATCTTTTATTACAGGGATTTCTCAGCTAAGAACCCAGAAGGATAAAGGGGAAATTATTTTTTTACCCCTCTACACATTAACCACAATATCAGTTTGCACGTTGAGGTCAAAGAGAAAGCCAGCCAAAACATCATTCATTCACCTTGTGTGTGAAAAAAGGGGTTCTGTAATAAAACTGACAAGTCCTGTAAGAGTAAGTAACCTTACACGGTAAGCTGCTCATGAATTCTTAGCTGGGCAGATCAAGGTGGGTAATCATCCCAGGGCTTATAACTTTTTTTGTTTGTTTGTTTAAGGTATTACAAATAGTAGTACATATGTCTTCTTTTTCCCTCCCCATTGACCTCCCCCCGGCCTCCCCTAACCCCCCAGCACTTGCCCTCACCACCGCCCCAGTGTCTTGAATCCATTGGTTATGCTTATATGCATGCATACAAGTCCTTCGGTTGCTCTCTTACCTCCCCCCCACAACCCTCCCCAGCTTTCCCACTGTAGATTGACAGTCTGTTCGATGCTTCTTTGCCTCTGTATCTATTTTTGTTCAACAGTTGATAATGTTCTTTATATTCTACAAATGAGTGAGATCATGTGGTAAATCTTTCACTGACTGGCTTATTTCACTTAGCATAATGCTCTCCAGTTCCATCCATGCTGTTGCAAATGGTTAGAATTCCTTCTTTTTTACAGCAGCATAGTATTCCATTTTGTACATGTACCACTGTTTTTAATCTACTCATCTGCTGATGGGCACTTAGGCTATTTCCAAATCTTAGCTATGGTAAATTGTGCCACTATGAACATATATCCTTTCCCATTGGTGTTTCTTTTTTCTTGGGGTATATTCCTAGAAGTGGAATCACTGGGTCAAATGGGAGTTCCATTTTTAGTTTTTTGAGGAAAGTCTATACTGTTCTCCACAGGGGCTGCACCAGTCTGCATTCCCACCAGCAGATCATGAGGGTTCCTTTTTCTCTCCATCCTCTCTAGCACTTGTCATTTGTTGATTTGTTGATGATAGCCATTCTTCAGGTGTGAGATATTACCTCATTGTTGTTTTGATTTGCATCTTTCGGATGATTAGTGACTTTGAGCATGTTTTCATATGTCTCTTGGCTTCCTGTATGCCCTCTTTCAAAAAGTGTCCATTTAGGTCTTTGGCCCATTTTTGATTGGATTATTTTCCTTTTGTTAAGTTGTATGAGTTCCTTGTAAATGTTGGAGATTAAACCCTCATCAGAGATAACATTGGCAAATGTGTTCTCCCATGCAGTGGGCTTTCTTGTTGTTTTGTTGATGGTTTCTTTTGCTGTGCAGAAGCTTTTTATTTTGATGTAGTCTCATTTGTTTATTTTCTCCTTAGTTTCCATTGTCCTAGGAGCTGTATCGGTAGAGATATTGCTACGACAAATGTCTGCTATTTTGCTGCCTATGGCTTCTTCTAAGATTTTTATGGTTTCCCATCTTACGTTTAAGTTCTTTATCCATTTTTAGTTTTTTTGTGTGTATGGTATAAGTTGGTGGTCTAGTTTCATTTTTTTGCAAGTATCTGTCCAGTTTTTCTAACACCATTTATTGAAGAGACTGTCTTGACTCCATTGTATGCTCTTGCCTCCTTTGTCAAATATTAATTGAGCATAATGGCTTGTGTTGATATCTGGGTTCTCTCTTCTGTTCTACTGGTCTATATGTCTGTTCTTGTGCCAGTACCAGGCAGTTTTGAGAACAGTGGCTTGGTAGTGTAGCTTGATATCTGGTATTGTGACCCCTCCAACATTGTTCTTCTTTCTCAAGATTGCTGCAGCTATTTGGGGTCTTTTTTATTACAGATGAATTTTTGGAGAATTTTTTCTAGGTCTTTGAAGTATGCCATTGGTATTTTAATGGGGATTGCATTGAATTTATAGATTGCTTTGGTTAGTATGGACATTTTAATGATATTAATTCGACCAATCCATGAACATGGCATGTTCTTCCATCTGTTTACATCTTCCTCTATCTCTTTTTTCAGTGTCATGTAGTTTTACACGTATAGATCTTTTAGCCCCTTAGTTAAGTTTATTCCTGGGTATCTTAATTTTTTTTTGTTACAATGGTAAATGGAATTGCATTTTAAATTTCTCTTTTTGTGAGTTCATTATTGGTGTATAGAAAAGCCATAGACTTCTGGGTGTTAATTTTGTATTCTGCTACATTGCCAAATTCATTTAAGTCTAGTAGTTTTTTGATGGAGTATTTGGGGTTTTCTATGTACAATGTCATGTCATCTGCGAATAAGGACAGTTTCACATCTTCTTTTCCAATTCAGATGCCTTTTATTTCTTCTTCTTGTCTGATCGCAATGGCTACTACTTCTAGTACTTTGTCAAACAGGAGTGGTGAGAGTGGGCATCCCAGTGTTATTCCTGTTCTTAGGGGAAATGGTTTTAGTTTTTGCCAATTGAGTATGATGTTGGCTGTGGGTTTGTCATATATGGCTTTTATTATGTTGAGGTATGATCCTTCTATTCCCACATTGCTGAGCATTTTTATCAAGAAAGGGTGTTGGATTTTGTCAAATGCTTTTTCTGCATCAATGAATATGATTATATAATTTTTATCTCTCAGTTTGTTTATGTGGTGTATCACATTTGTTGATTTGCAGATATTGTACCATGCTTGCATCCCTGGAATAAATACCACTTGGTCATGGTGTATGATCTCTCTAATGTAATGCTGGATCTGATTTGTTAGAATTTTGTTGATGATTTTAGCATCTATGTTCATCAGGGATATTGACCTGTAATTCTCTTTCTTTGTATTGTCTTTATCTGGCTTTGGGATTAGGGTAATGCTGGCTTCATAGAAAGAGCTTGGAAGTGCTCCTTCCTCTTGAATTTTTTTGAATAGTCTGAGGAAGATAGGTTTTAGTTCTTCTTTGAATGTTTGATTAAACTCCCCTGTGAAGCCGTCTGGTCCAGGGCTTTTGTTTGTTGGAAGTTTTTTGATTACTGCTTCAATTTCCTCCATAGTTATCAGCCTATTCAGATGTTTTTATTCCTCCTGGTTGAGTTTTGGAAGGTCGTATTTTCTTTTTTCTTTTTTTTTTTATGTGTGTATTTGTAACTGGTACAGATTGGCATGATTAGGCATCACCAGTGGTAGTTGGCACAGTTCATCGTGTAAGCTCAGGGTCAAGTTTCATTTCAAGATCAAAGGCATTTCTTTTCCGTGTTGTTTCTTAAATAAGCAGAGTCATAGGAAACCTTATGTACAGGCGGCCAAGCCCCTGCTGTGGCCCGTGTCCAGGAGCGGGGCAGGGTCCGAGGCGCAGGTCAGTGTGACCGGCTGCTGGACTCGGAGGCCTGCCTCTTGTGTGCGGGCATGTAGCCATTGAGATAGCCGTTGGTCTGCGGCTTGGACAGCTCTCTGTTGAGAATGTCCTAGATGTGCTGTATAATGAGGTTGATGGCCACTAGACTGTCTACACCTCTAGGAATGATCACGTCCATGTATTTCTTTGTCGGCAAGCAGAACTCCTCGAAGGCGGGCTTGACGAAGGTGATGTACTGGGACAAGGTCTGCTCCAGGTCCGTCTCCCTCTTGCTGATGTCTCTTAACACTCTGTAGGAGAGCCAGGTGTCCACATCCATGTCCACGAAGAGCTTTTTCTGGAACAGGTTGCACACCTCCTGGGAGTAGAAGGCCAGGATGCCTTCAAAGAGCATCACGTCCGCGGTGTAGATGGTCACTGTCTCCTCCTTCCGGGAATAGGAGACAAAGTCATACATGGGAAGCTGCACGGTTTTCTCCTCGGTGATTTCTTTGTTTTGAAGATGAGTTCATTGTCAAAAGCATCCGGGTTATAGAACTTGTACTGGTCCTTCAGGGCCTTGGCCTTCTGCTCGGACACGGCAGAAGCTGTCCCGGCTCAGGATGACCACCTACTTGTGGTGGTAGTCCACCTTGTTCTGCCCCAGCAGCTGCACAATCTTCACACAGAGGGAGGACTTGCTGATGGTCGTGCCCCCGCTGACGCCAATCAGGAAGGGCTCACTGCCATTGGGCTGTTGGTTCTGTAGGGTCTGCTCACTGTCCCCAGCCATGAATCACGCTTCTCCTCCATGGCCTGTGCGCCCTTGCTCCCTGCCCACCTGCTGTGCCCGGCTCCCTCCACCCCACTGCAGCCAGCCTCTCCAATCCTGTGTGGGCTGTGGTCCTGGAGGAGCAAGCACCTACCTGTGCACACAATGTGGCCCTTACATCCCTGGCAGCGGGCAGTGTGATGCTGCTCTAGAAAGTCATATTTTCTAGGAATATGTCCATTTCTTCTAGGTTGACAAGTTTGTTGGAGTAGAGTTGCTCATAGTATTTTTTATGGTTTTTCATATTTCTGTGGGGTCTGTTGTTATTTCACCCCTTTCCTTCCTGATTTTTTTTATTTGGGTCCTCTTTCTTTGCTTCTTGGTGAGCCTGGCTAGAGGTTCATCAATCTTGTTTATCCTCTCAAAGAACCAGCTCTTGATTTCATTGATCTTTTGTATTATTATTTTTTGTCTCTATGTCATTTATTTCCACTCTGATCTTTATTGTTTTCTTCCTTCTGCTCACACTGGGCTTTTCTTGTTGCTCTCTTTCTAATTCTTCAAGTTGCAGAGTTAGATGGTTTATTACCAGTTTTTCTTGTTTTTTGAGGTAGGCCTGTAATGCTATGAACTTCCCTCTCAGGACTGCTTTCACTGTGTCCCAAAGATTTTGGAATGTTGTGTTTTCATTGTCATTTGTTTCCAGGATGTTTTTTATTTCTTCTTTGATCTCTTTGGTAACCCACTCATTGTTTAATAGTATGCTATTCATCCTCCAAGTGTTTGAATTTTTGTGATTGTTTTTACTGTAGTCAATTTCTAATTTTATGTCATTGTGATCTGAGAAGGTGCTTGATATAATTTCAATCCTCTTGAATTTGGAGAGACTTTGCCTGTGTCCCAATATGTGGTCTATCTTTGAAAATGTCTCATGTGTTCTTGAGAAGAATGTATATTCTGTAGTTTTGGGGTGGAATATTCTAAAGATGTCAATTAAGTCCATCTGATCTAGTGAGTCCTTTAGGATTGATGTTTCTTGGCTAATTTTTTGTCTAGAGTATTTATCCAGTGATGTTAATGGGGTAATAAAGTCTTCTACTATGATTGTGTTGCTGTCAATCTCTCCCCTGATATCTTCCAGAAGGTTTTTGGTTTTTTTTTATGTATTTGGGTGCTCCTGCATTGGGTGCATAAATGTTTACTAGAGTTATATCCTCTTGTTGTATCTATCCCTTTAGAATTATGAAGTGGCCTTTCTTGTCTCTTGTTATGGTTTTCACTTTGAGGTCTATTTTGTCAGATATAAGTATTGCTACCCCAGCTTTTTTTTTTTTTTTTTCCATTTGCCTGATAGATATTTTTCCATCCCTTCACTTTCAGTCTGTGTGAGTCCCTTGTTCTGAGGTGGGTCTCCTGTAGACAGCATATACTGTATATGGGTCATGGTTTCTTATCCATTCCTTCACTTTATGTCTTTTGATTGGAGCATTTAATCCATTTTAGGTTTAATGTTATTATTGATAAGTACTTGTTTGTAGCCATTTCTGTATGTTATCCCTGTGTTCCTTCCTCCCTTTCTATTTCTTCTTTTTACAGAATTCCTTTTAGCATTTCTTGCATTGCTGGCTTGGTAGTGATAAACTCCCTTAGCCTTTTTTTTTTTTTTTTTTTTTTTTTTGTCTGCGAAGCTCCTGATTTCCCCTTCAATTTTGATTGATAGTCTGCTGGATAGGGTATTCTTGGATTCAGTCCTTTGCTTTGCATCACTTTGTATACTTCATTCCATTCCCTTCTAGATTGATGTGTTTCTGTTGAGAAATCGTTTGATAATCTGATGGGGGATCCTTTGTAGGTAACTCTCTGTCTCTCTCTTGCAGCCTTTAAGATTCTTTCTTTGTCATTAACATTTGCCATTGTCATTATGATGTGTCTGGTGTGGGTCTTTTGGGATTCATCTTGCTTAGGACTCTCTGTACTTATGTAACTTTTTTCTTCCCCATATCAGGGAAGTTTTCTGTCATTATTTCTTCAAATAGATTCTCTAATCCTTGATGCTCTTCTTGTTCTTCTGGTACCCCTATTATATGTGTGTTACTTCGTTTCATGTTGTCCCAAAGCTCCATTAGGCTCTCCTCCTGCTTTTTAATTTTTTTCTCCAATTGCTGTTCAGATTGGGCTTGTTTCTCTACATTATCTTCTAACTCACTAATTCGGTCCTCTGCTTCTTCTAGTCTACTGTTGAAACCTTCCATAGCATTTTTTATTGTAGCTATATCACTTTTGATTTATTCCTGATTTTTGCATAGGTTACTGATTTTCTCATCCATCCAGTTTATGAACTGTACAAACATTACTCTGAATTCTTTTTCTGTCATGTTGCATGCCTCTGTTTCTCTTATTTCCTTTCTTGGTGATTCCTCTGTTTCTTTCCTCTGGGAATTGTCTCCCCATTCTAACTATCAACAGAAGGTCCAAACGCTGAGTTGCGGGGGACTGGGCTGTGTGCAGTGGGAGCTTCACACCAACTAAGTGTCACTGAGGAGCTTCGACACTAAGATGTGTGGCTTCCCTGGGTCAGTGGTAGCCATGCTTACCCAGAATCAGAGTCACTGGTACTCAGTATAGCCTCATGCGCACACTCAGAATCAGGGACCCCGTCTGTGCTGTGCCGAAAAAGAGATCCCGCTGGTGTGTGCCAAGAATCAGAGTCCCCTAGCAAGTGCCAGGAGTAAGAGTCCCCCTGTGCCTGCACTGAGAATCAAGTATCAGAGTTTCTGTTGCTTAGTGCAGCCTCTCACCGAGAATTATGGTCCCTGTACATGCATGTGCCTAGAATTGGAGTCTCTGGCTGTTAGTGTGCATGCACTGGGAGTCAAGGATCCCATGCATGCGTGATGAGAAACAGAGTGAAGTCACTGGTGCTCAGTGCTGCCTTTCGTGTGGAGAATCAGGGTTCCTGGTCTATTTGGGGGATCAATTGCACACCGCCCTGTGTCAGCGGGAGGTCCACTCCTGTGTTGCAGGAAACAGGCTTTCATGTGTGCTCGCCCAGAATCAAAGTCAGGTGGCACAGCTGCCCTGTGTGGGCATGGGGTCTGGATGTGTGAGTGCACCCTGCGGGAAACAGAATACCCGTGTCCATGTGCCCAGGCTCAAAAACAGGTAGCACAACTGCCCTGTGTGGGCAGGAGGGCTGCTTGCGTGGAGCAGGTCTAGCAGTTCCTATGCCACTGCATCGGACCTGCAGGGAGGGGGATGGGCTCTGTGACTCACAAAATCTGCGGCTGGGATATCTAGAGTTTTGGTGTCTGTGGGTCTGCAGCTGTAGTCATAGGTCTTTGTCTTGAGTGGCTGTAGGGTCCCAGTTTGCATCTGAGACCAGATTGGGTGGTAGTGAGGCTAGGATCCTAGTCTCAAGCAGTTCTATTCTTCAAGATGGTGTAGTTTCTGTGCCGGTGCTAACCACCTTGGAGTGTTTGTGGTGGCATCAGGGTTTCGGTATCTAAGACTGCCCAGTTTGGCAGCCCCCTGGAAGACTTGCAGGATCTAACTGTCCCTAGCTCACACACATACACACACACACACACACACACACACACACCACATGTCCACACACTCCTCTATCGCTTCCTCACTCTCACACACTCTCCCTCCCTACCTTCTTGCTGGTCACCATATTTTTCTGCTTATAACTTTTTTGTAAGAGCTTTATCTTTGCCTTAATCAAGCCATGTCCATTTCTCATGTGCATCCAGGTTACCCACCTTTGAAGTGCCAGAGTAGTCTTTTTTTTTTTTTTCCAGATCCCTGGAAGGTGTAACTGTTAGTGCTGAAATGGCATCAGAATGTTACCAATGACTGAACCTCAGTTTAGCAATTTTGGTACATGAGTTCTGGCTAAGAAAGAATTCAGAGGCAAGACTCAGATACAAGCAAAAGTTTATTTAAAAAATCACAGAGGTAGAAGAAGTGAGCTGTGGAAGAAGTGAGCCAGCTGGGTTGTATGGGCTCATGAAACAAGTTACAGAGACAAAGAAAGGGCCCTTGGAGCTTAGGAGAAAAAAAACAAAGACACACTTAAAGGAAGAAAATTTGGGTGGTGAGAGAGAGAGAGAGAGAGAGA
Organism: Ia io; assembly: GCA_025583905.1. Lineage (NCBI taxonomy): Eukaryota > Metazoa > Chordata > Mammalia > Chiroptera > Vespertilionidae > Ia > Ia io. Next base: position 74,787,922 of record JAJQQW010000001.1, read on the forward strand.
GAGAGAGATCTGAGTCCTTTGTCTTAAGAGGTATTATTTCCTCTCTAAAGGTGGGGAATCTTAGGGGTGGTCCCAGGGGAGGATCTCAATAGAATATTCATCAGATTTCAGGATCATGGTCTATACTCATTTGTCTATGGCAGGGCAGGGGTTCGCTAGTCATCAAAGCTGGTCTAAATATCAGCCATGTGTCACCCCACTTGACCTTGCTGCTTTTCTGGGCTTGAAGCTGAAACACAACTGAAGCCTAGATGTTATCTCTAGTTTGACCAAAACTCTGTTTCTGTGGTCAACAGACCTGAGGTTTTGCTCCAGTGGGTACTTTATTTGGCTCAGAACCTCATTGCCTTGAGGACTTAATAGTTAAAGGAGTGGTCATGCAAGGGCTTGTATGAGAGTCATATGAGGCTATTCTCCAGCCCCCTTGTTTGTCTTCTAAGCAGGGGTCTACCATATATTAGTGACATACCAGGGGAGCAAAGTTCAGGGAAGGGTACAACAGCATGGCCAGCCATATGAAAGGAAAAGGGAAAGGTCACCCTAATGGCGAGGTCCTTGTTTTTCTTGCTTCTAGGTACCCAGAGTTTTCTGCACTGGTGATATTCCATACTTGGCCTAGTGTTCCTACTCTAGTCATATCTGTCTAGCTACTTATTATAACCACCCTCAAGGGATCACATAATCTTGTTAATTGTCCTGTACCTTGCTTTTACCCACATTCATATAATCTTCCTTACACTCCCTCCTTAATTCCAAATGTATGAAAGAAACTGCAAAACTCATTCTTGGGAGCATTTGAGATCTTGTATCCCAGTAATTGTCAATTTGACTCAAATAAATTCTTACAAAAATTCTCTGTAGGTTTGGACGTTTCTTACATCAGCAACCTACTGTTAATATAATTCATTAACAATTACTAATTAACTGGCAAACACACCTATAAAGCTAATTTGAGAAGCCTTTATTGGTAGTATTTGACAATGAAATTTGAAATAATGTTCACAAGCAATGTGAATCATTTCACTGTAATTATTTATTATTATGATTTATGGTATTTATGATTTAGTAACTTTCCTGGCTAAAAAGGAAAATGTATGACTGATTTTAGAATAAAGCCTTAGCATTTACAAATTTAACATGTCCATTATCTAGAGTCATTTAAAATTTTGCTAAAGCCCAAACATGAAATGCACATAATGCTGAGTTGGTTTCTATGTTGAAATCAGTCATTTACCTAGTGATTTAGCCCAACATCTTCATCTCAGTAAACTTTTGTTATTGGTCACTTTGCCACTGACAGACTTAACAGAAGAATTTAATAAATGGAATCACCATATTCTTGGCTAAGAAGTCTCAACATTTTAAAGATATCAGTGCTCTAAAAATGAATCTATAAATTCCCAATAAAATTCCAAGAGAATTCTTTCAAACTAGATATGCTGACTCAAAACTATATATGGAGAAATAAATGTGTAAGAAGAGGCAGGTAAGCCCTGGCTTGTTTGGCTCAGTGAATAGAGCGTCGGCCTGTGGACTCAACGGTCCCAGGTTCGATTCCAAATAACGGCATGTACCTTGGTTGCAGGCACACCCTTAGGGGTGTGCAGGACGCAGCTGATTGATGTTTCTCTCTCATCAATGTTTCTGGCTCTCTATCCCTCTCCCTTCCTCTCTGTAAAAAATCAATAAAATATATTTAAAAAAAAGAAGAGGCAGGTAAACTCTAAAAGTATGATGAATGAGTGGAATCTAGCACTATCATATAATACTACATATTAAATAGTTATGGTAATTACAGAATGAGATACACATAAATCTCAAGAGATAGATTAATGAAACAGAATAGAGAAGCTCGAAATAGACCCAAGTACACAAGGAAATTTAGTATGCAATAAGGTGACATTGAAAATTGTAGATAAAAATGTTTAACATTAAAATAAAGCCATATTTTTAAAAATAAAATAAAGCCATAAAAGTACTAGGAGAGAATATGGTATAATTTTAAAAATAATCTTGGTATAAGGAAGGACTTTAGAAACACAACACAGAATATAAGAACCACAGGAAATAAAACATGCAAACTTGAATGGATACAATAAAATTTTTCTACAAGATAAAGCATCAAAATAATGTATAAAGCAAATAAATATGCTGGTAATAAAATATTTGTGGCATGAAAAAAGGGAATTTTGTATTAATATATAAAGAACAAATCAATAGAAAAAATAACAACAATGCAATAGAAAGTAGGAAAAGATTATAAAGGCAGACATCACAGAAGAGGAATAAAAATGTCTTTTAAAGATGTGAAAATATACTCAACTTCATTCATTACAAATAAATGCAAATTTAAACTTCAAAGAGATATAAATTTTCACCTCAGATTGGCATAGTATCAGTGTATGACACTCATATATTTGGTATGAGGGTAAATTGGTATGAATTTTTTACAATGCCATTTGACAATTTATATCCAAATTTCAAATGCAGATATCTTTTCACCCAGCAGTTCTACTTTGAAAAATTTACTCCACACACACTTGTTCATATAAACACTAAAATATTTATTGTATAATTATTTTCAATAGCAAAATAATTTAAAACAAACTGAATGTTTATTAGTAGAAAATTAATTAATTTATTGTTCATCCATGTAATGGGACACTGTGACACCATCATTAAGTAAAGCATATCTGTCAGGACTGAATAGAAGATTGGCCAAGATATAGTATTAAAAGTATAAGAAGATATAGAATTGAAGGGAAAAAGGGGTACAGAATAGTTTGTACATTGTATTACCATTATGTGAAAGGCACATATGCACAGAAATATACATGCAGGTATATGTATAGAACACATCTGAAAGGACACAATAAAGGAGTGGGGAAAGATAAGATAAATAAAGGACAGCTTTATTGTTTATTTTAAATATATACCTTTTATAGTATTTAGGAGGGGATCAAAGTCAGGTTTGGCTGGAATCAATTACAGAAAGATTATGAGAAGATTTTAGGGAGTATTTTAGTAAATGCAAAATGTGTTCATTTAGTGAAAGATACAACTTAAAAGTTGGAAAGACTTTAAATACAGTACATTGCATCATCTTCATTTATGATATATCTACTGGACAAAAGTATATTAGTCATAGGGTTCTCCAGAAAAACAGAACCAGTAGGATATAACCAAATTTAGAGAAAGACATTTATTATGAGGGATTGGCTCACATGATACAAAGGCTGAGAAGCCCCATATCCTGTGCCAGTTGGAAGCCCAGGAAACCAATGGTGTAGCTTCAGTCCAAATCCAAAGGCCTGAGGACCAGGGAGCCAATGATGTAAGTCATAATCAGAATCTGAAGGCCCAATAAATGGGGCCAAGGGTCTAAGTCCAAGTCCAAGCTGAAAGTTCTGAGAACCCAAAGCTTTTATTTATGAGGGCAGAAGATGGATGTTCCAGCTCACACAAGAGAGCAAATTCTCCCATCCTCTGCCTTTTTGTTCTATTCATGCCCTGAAGGGATTAAATGATGCCCAGAAGCACTGGTGAGGGTGATCTTCCCAGCCCACAGATTTAAATGATAATTAATCTTTTCTGGAGACATCCTCACAAAAAGATCCAGAAATAATGTTTTACCCACTGTCTGGACATTTTTTAGCCCAGTCAACCTGACAATAAAATGAACCATCACAGGTAGGAATTATCATTATTTATAGCTATCACTATGAGTGCCTTCTATGAAGGCTAGGACCATGTCCTATCTTCATCTCCATTTAATTCATCGAGATAGTCACAATGCCTGGCACATAGTAAGCACTCAATAAGAATCTATGGAATGAAACTATGAAAATTAAGTTAGAGTTATAGTTATTACATGACATAATATATACCTTTTCTTTTAAAGGCACAACTTTTATTTTTAGTTTTATAAATAACTTTGCTCATATTTTCTTGACATTATATGTAGAGTTGACCCTTGAACAATGCTAAGGTTAGAGGAGCCCCCTGCGTAGTTGAAAATAGAGGTAGAGTTTTTGACTCTCTCAAAACTTAACTACTAACAACCAACTATTGACCAGAAGCCTTACCAATAACATATATGGTCAATTAATCCATGTTTTGTATGTTATGTATATTATATATTGCATTCTTACAATAAAGTAAGCTAGAGAAAAGAAAACATTACTAAAATCATAAGGGAAATACATTTACAGTACTGTATGTATTTATTGAAAAAAATCCATATATAAGGGGACTTGCACAGTTCAAATACATGTTGTTCAAGAGTCAACTGTATATAGTCAGTTTCCTCATTTTCAGTTAGCCTTATAATGTAGTTCATAAGAGAAAATATAATCCTATGTAATAAAGAGGTAATATGCAAATTGACCCTCATACTGTAACGCCGTCAAAAGATGGCGGTGCGCAGAGCAGGGGTGGGGCAGCTGGGGTGGGGCCGGCGGCCACTCCACGTGGCTTCTGCCAGGGTTTCTGCTAGCCACGGAGGTCCTGGCTGCCAGTTCGCGCAACTTCTGCTGGGGTTTCTGCAGCCCCATGTGCACACCGCGGGGGCAAGGCCCGGCGGCCACTGCACATGTCCCAGAGGTGGGTCATTGGGACTTGGGGATGTCCTGCGGTATGCTGGCCATGTGGGGCGGGACTCTGGGACTCAAGGGGGGTCCCATGGCATGGGGTCCTGGGTATCACGTGATTTCTCATGACAGGTTACTAGTCTATACTCATAAAAGCCTAGGTGGCCCTCGTGCCTTCGCACACTCACAGTGTCACAAGATGGCTACCACAAGTTGGCCACCCCATGTCATCACAAGATGGCTGTCACAAGATGGCCATCCCCATGTCATCACAAGATGGCCATCACAAGATGGCCACCACAAGATGGCCGGCAGGGGAGGGCAGTTGGGGGCAACCAGGCCTGCAGGGGAGGGCAGTTGGGGGCAAGCAGGTCTGCAGGGGAAGGCAGTTGGCGGCAACCAGACCTGCAGGGGAGGGCAGTTGGGGGCGACCAAGCTGGCAGGGGAAGGCAGTTGGGGGCGACCAGGCCTGCAGGGGAGGGCAGTTAGGGGCAATTAGGAGGGCAGTTGGGGGGATCAGACCAGCTGGGGAGGGCAGTTGGGGGTGATCAGGCTGGTAGGGAAAGACAGTTGGAGGTGATCGGGCTGGCAGGAGAGCAGTTAGGTGGCGACCAGGCTGGCAGGCAGAAGCAGTTAGGGGCAATCAGGCAGGCAGGCAGGCGAGTGGTTAGGAGCCAGTAGTTCCGGATTGTGAGAGGGATGTCTGACAGTCGGACATCCCCCAAGGGGTCCCAGATTGGAGAGAGTGCAGTCCGGGCTGAGGGACCGCCCCCGCCCCCCGTGCATGAATTTTGTGCACTGGGCCTCTAGTATCCAGATAACTATGTATTTGTGATAATCTTATATGGTTCCCTTTAGCCAGACAAGGCTGTCCTGTAGTGCTTACCCTAGATGGTTCAGAGACCACCTGAGATACTTGCTTAAGATGCTTGGCTCCACTCCAAGAGAGTCTGATATACTAGGCCTCATTGATGTTTAAGAATATTTTAAAATTTTCTCAGGTAATTTTAATGGCCATTAAAATTGGAAAACCATCAGTATTCAATATTTTCTTTTTACTTAGGGACCTGATAAAAAAGACTTATGGCAGAACAACATATTCAGAATAATTTAAAAAAAACTTATTTAACAAGTATTCCTAATTTGCTTACCTTGTACCAGTCATTGACCAAGTACTTTACAAACTCATTTATCTCCTCAACAATACTTTGAAGTAGGTACTATTTGTCTTTCCATTTTACAGAGGAGGAAGCTGAGTCATAGAGATGCTTAAACAAAAAAAAAAAAGATAAAAACAGGAAAAATCTTGCCCAAGTTCACATAGCTAGTAAACCAGGTCTAAGAAACCCCAGTCTGTATTTACTTCTTTCTTCTACAAACACTTTATGACATCTAAATTGTTCCAATATTGTTTGGCCCTCTAATAAATATGTACTCAGTGACACTGGATCAATCATAAAATAAAACAACAAAAATTTAAAACTAACATCAAAATAAGAATTAGAAATTGGGCACTGAAAATATTCAGCCAGAAGTTTTTAGATTAAGTTTCATAGTTGATTCTCTTCTCTTCAAATTTGACATGTCCTAATTCAGCATCACAGTTTTGTTCAGACATAGTAATTCTGGAGAAATGAACTGGAAAAGTTGAGCAATACATAGCAAAATCAAAGAAAAATAAGGCACTTGTTTTTCTAATAAAAATTCAAATAGATTCTGGACATATTTCCATGGCCTATATTTGGACGTTTAGGATTGTGGTATTGAAGTGCCTTTGGAACTTTAATAATAATCCTTGTCTTAGTGTTTGTCTGTGTTCAGTGGCCAGATATGTGAAATCCAGAGTTTTAAATGCTATTGTGCTTCTGCTGTCATGCCTGATGATACAACAATTGATCATCCAACTCAAAGAATAAGAAAAAGGCCTGATGCCTACAGAGATCAAAACAACTACCATCAGAAGCACATTACATCATCATGATCCGACAAATAGTGGTACAGATCTGGATTGATCAGGTCCCCAGAAGATAATGGTTTGTCCTTCAGTTTAGGTTGAAGAATGAACAGGGAGGGGTGGGAAGAGGAGGGCATTAAAATGAAAAATGGGCCTGCTAGCTGCTACGCTATGAGGGGTAACTGAAAAATAAAAGACAGAAAACACACCTGAAAAACTATACAATGATTCACAAAACAAACTCTTCCCAACCAAACCATAATCACAAACTAGTGAAGCATTAACAAGAGCTCTTTCAAACCCATATTTTCTAGGGGATACCACAGATAAACCAATGTAACATGAACAGATGTGTATGCTCTAAAGATAAGTTCACTGACTATTGTAACTACTCTTTGTAGTTCATAGATTTGGTCCAATTCTTGCCAAAACCATCCTTTTCCTAACTTCAGCCTTCAAAAGCCCCTAAGTCCTCCTCCCTAAACCCTTTCTTTCAAGACACTCATGGTCCCCTTTTATGTACTCTCTCTTGCTGAACAGCCTAATATACCTGAATTTGACTGCTGTTGTGCTCCTGATAGTCCTTGGCAAGCTGTCTTTAACACCTTTAACAGAAAATAAGATGCTCTCTGACAGAAAGGGGTCTTCCAGTCATTCTTTTTTCTCATTTGTGGAAGCTACAGAGAGGAGTGTACATTATATTATCAAAGTACACTTTGTACTCCTGTACTAACTACTCTACTAATTGTACTATTCTATGGTACTGATTTGATTGCTACTAAAGTGGTGATTATATGTTTCTACACATTATAAAAATTAGCATAGTTAATATGCCTTTTATGGGGATGCGAGTTTGACCACATTCTGTAATATTATTAGTATATGAATATTGAGTCAGATATGCTATACTCAACAATGACTAATCCATCATTTTTCAGAATGTTTTAAATACTTAGAGATCTATAACTGTGCAGCACCTTGCATGAGAAATGTGCAGTCTCTTTGCCTTACCTCACTAGATAGCCACTGATAGAGAACTTCAGTGTCCAGTGCTATCATTTTGATATCTTCCCTCAGAGCTAAATTTACTTTTAACAACAAAGCTGTAAGAAATAATTCTTCAAAGTTTTTGTAACAGGGCTTCTGATCAAGATGGTGAAGTAGGTAAATGTGATACTTGCATCCTACCACAACTACATAGAAATTATGACTAAACTATAGAACAACCATCATTCAGAATCACCTGAAATCTAGCTGGACCGAAGTCCTACAACTAAGGATATAAAGAAGAAGCCACATTAAGACTGGTAGGAGGGACAGAGATGTGGAATGAGCTGGTCCCACACCTACATTTGTCAGTTAAAAATTGAAAAGGTTTTCTTGGCTGCAGAGATCTTCCCTGAGAAGCGAGGGGTTCCAGCCCCACACCAGGCCCCAAGCCAAAAATTCCAGCGCCAGAAAGAAGAGAATTCCCCATAATATCTAGCTGTGAAATGCAGCAGGGATTGTGGCTGAGTGAGATGGAAAGCTTCTGGAGTCCCAGACATTTTTCTTAAAGGGCCCACAACTTACTCAGACTCACTCACTCTGATCTCTAGCAGCATGAAAGGTGCCAGAGACATATGGGGAGGAACTGAATTGTCTGGCATCATGATGAAGGTTGGTGGGGCAACTTTCTCCCAGACAGAAGTGCTGGCAGAGGCCATTGTTCCTTTGTTAAGCCCTCACCCCACAGATCCATCAGGCGGGCAATATATCTGAGTCTCTATCAACCTGTCTAACACTGTTCACCCTACTCTGGCAATTCCCTGAGACCCAGTCTCACCCAAATTGCTGGCCAAGCCAAGTTGTTTCTAATAGGTTGTTTTTTGTTTTGTTTTTTCATACAAATGGTCTGTCTTGTCCCATGTTTCAACTTTGCTAAAATCTTTCAAATAACCAGCATTGACTTCAGTGTGCCCCCTATCTCCTGTTAAGTGGCCTCAGGCCCAGCACTAGCAGCAGTCAGCTTTGGTTTAGTTTGGCTTCTCCACAGCACCTCTAAGCCTAGTACAAGTAGAATCTATTGGCAGATCACTTTGTAGCTCATTCCAGGTGGCCCTGGGCTGGGTGGAGGCAGCTGATAACCTTAGCCTTCCATAAAGTCACAGAACCAGTGCACTGGATGGACAGCTTCAGACTATGCCAAAGCACTACCCAACCATCTCCACAAGTGACACACTAAAGGGATAACTCATCAGGTACCAGAGCCCTACTGAAGCAAGTCCTGCTCCCTGGGGTCAGCCCCTGCACAACAGATCCTCCATGGTGGTCTCAGCCAGCCCTCACTCCCTACTGGTCTGCATGCATATCACTCCCATTGACATGCACACAGTCCACATGGGGGGCACACCTGGAGCACCCAGATCCAATGACCAGGAAGGCTGTGCCCCTAGACCCTACAGAACACCTATTACATAAGGCCACTCTACCAAGACCAGGAGACATAGCAATTTTACCTAATATGTGGAAACAAACACAGGGAGGTAGCCAAAATAAGAAGACAAAGAAACATATTGCAAATGAAAGAGCAGAACAAAAATCCAGAAAAAGAAAACTAAACAAAATGGAAATAAGCAATCTATCAGATGCAGAGTTCAAAACACTGGTTATAAAGATGCTCAGTGAACTCAGTGAGAACTTCAAAGAGAAAGAAAAAATTAAAATGGAGATAGAAAAAAAAAAGAACCTGTCAGAAATGAAAAATACAATAACTGAAATGAAGAATAATTTACAGGGAATCAACAGTAGAGTATATAAGAGGATGAAATCTGTGATTTGAAATATAAGGAAGCAAAAACACCCAATCAGAACTGCAAAAAGAAAAAAAGAATCCAAACAAATGAGGATAGCTTAAGGAACCTCTGGGATAACTTCAAGCCTACCAATATTCACATCATGGGGGTGCCAAAAGGAATAGAGAGAGATCAAGGAATTGAAAACCTATTTGAAAAAATGACAGAAAACTTCCCCAACCTGGTGAAGTAAATAGACATACAAATCCATGAAGTGCAGAGAGTCTGAAACAAAGAGTCTTACATGAAGACACATAATTAAAATGCAAAAGGCTAAAGACATAGAGAGAATCTTAAAAGTAGAAAGAGAAAAGCACTTATTTACTTACAAGGGAACTCCCATTATACTGTCAGCTAATTTCTCAACAGAAACTTTCAAGACCAGAAGAGAGTGGTATGAAATATTTAAATAGATGAAAAACAAGGGCCAACAACCAAGATTATCCAACAAAGCTATCATTTAGAATCAAAGGACATATATTATTAACTTTACCAGATAGTCAGGAAAGGAAGGCTTTAGTTCCCCCAAAATGCTCAATAAAAATACTAGTAGCAATTCAAAAAATTACTCAATGTTTAACAAAGCCAAAAGGAAGAACAAATATGCCATCCTATATAATAAAAGCCCAGTGACCATAACGGCGGAACGACCAGAACGACCAGTGGACCAGTCACTATGATGCACACTGACCACCAGGGGCCAGACACTCAATGCAGGAGGAGGAGGAGGGGATGCAGTAAGGCCTGGAGGCACACACTATGGCCCAGGGATCCCAGGAACCACAATCCCAGAGCTTTCTTTCCAATAAAAATAAATAAATTGGGGAAAAAAAAAAAAAAAAACAGCCGATGCTGCCACCCTGGTAAGAATGGCTCCAAGAGGGAAAGGCCTCCCCAGGCCCCCCCTTGCTTGGCTGGCGCACTGCGGGCTCACAGGGACTCACCGGTGACATGCAGGAAGTGGAGCCCCTCCGATTCCAAAGCTGGTCACACCAACAGCTGCTTCCCCGTCCAGCTCCATGGCAGACGCAGCACTGCCCGGCCACCTCAGCTGCATCTTCCAGATTCTGGCTTCCTGCCTGCTCCTTCCTATACAATGTGCGCTTTGGGTCATGGCTTAGGCTTCCCTGGCCAATAGCGCCACATCAGCTCCGGCTTCCAGCTTCTGGCTTCCTGCCCACCCCTTCACATACTATGTGTGCTTGGAGGCGTGGCTTCACCCTCCTCTCCCCACTAGCCAATAGCACCACAGCACAGCTAGAGAGTGTCAGGACACAGCCACCAGCGCTGACTGGGCATTGATTTGGCCATGTGACTGATGTCCATGTACAGTTACACTGCATGTTTACATTTGTAGGGAAGCAGGGCAGCCCACTCCTGCTGCCCGCATCACCTTCTAGGCTAAGAAAGGCCCACTGATCTCCGTGTTTCTCCTCCTGTCTGGAATCAAAACCTCTTGGGGATGAATGATTCCAGCGATGGCCCCAACACATGCTAGGTGTCACTGTCACAGACATTCCCAGTCATTACAGCCAGTTCCTCAGCCCACACTGCCCTGCTCCACCCACTGCCACTCCTTACCTGTCACCCCCTGAGGACCACCTTATGTTATCCTTTCTGAAATGTGAGCAAGATCTCAAATGCCCCCCTGTCAATAGCTCCCTTGCCCTACCTTTCTTCCTCTAAAAACCTTGCATTTTAAAAATATATATTTGATTGATTTCAGAGAGGGAAAGAGAGATAGAAACATCAATGATGATAGAGAATCATTGATTGGCTGCCTCCTGCACATTCCAAACTGGGGATTGAAACCTTCTCTGGCCCCTCCCCACACTGCTCCCCCAGCCAGCAGGCCCCCGGTGGCAGCACAGCATTAAGGGAAGGGGGGAGGAGGCGGGGAACTGTGGGGTGGCAGGGCACCGGGGCAACATTGGTGTCTGGTGTCTGTTTCTTCCACACCAGCCTGGCCACTGTCACCTCCTCTCCCAATGCCGATGGCACCTTCAGGCCCTGATCAGCCCTGATCACCCACCAGGCCTAGGGACCCCACCCATGCACGAATTTCATGCACCAGGCCTCTAGGTTTTTATAAAAGATAAACAAAGCATATAAACAAGAAAGTTCAAAACAAGATAGCCCTGGCTGGTGTGGTGCAGTTGTTTGGATCATCGTCCCATGCACCAAAGGGTGGTGGGTTCCATTTCTGGTCAGGGTTCATACCCAGTTGGGGCGTGTATAAGAGGCAACTAATCAATCACATTGATGTTTCTCTCTCTCTCTCTTCCTCTCCCTTCTTCTCTCTCTAAAATTCAATGAAAACATATCCTTGGGTGAGGATTTAAAAAAGAGAGATAAATGACCTCCCAGTAGGATATGAAAAAAAAAATGTTTATTTATACCAGAAATCAATACTATGAAAATTAAAATGAGAAAATATTTGTTGGCCTAGTAAATTGTCAAATATTTAAAAGTAATAATTTTAGAATTGGTTGGATTTGACACCTACACAGCTAGTGTTTGTAGAGATTAGTCATTTCTTCTGTAGGTCAATTTGGCAATGCTATGAAAAAACAAAACAAAAAACTTTGCAAAAATGCATTCTCTTTTTTTTTCAATAATTAAATATTAGAAATTTATCTTAAGGATATTATTGAATAAGTGGGTAAAATCAATGTACAAAATGTTTGTGTTTATAATAATTATAAATTAAAAGTAAAATGTAGGAAAGTTTTTCAATAAGTTATGGTTTTTATATGCAACCTTTAAAAGTTGTATATGAATATCAAACAATAAAAAGTCAGGTTATAAAAACAGGCATAGCATACATGACATTTTCCACTTTTAAAACTATGAATGTATACATTAAAATAATGTCTTGTTTATGTGTGCAACAGAGTCTTAGCAGTTGATCTATTTGGGTGGTGAGACTATTATTGTTTTTGTTTTCTTCTTTTGGCTTATCTTCCTTTTACTTATTTTTAAATAAGTAATATTTAGGAACGTAAGTTTTCTTATAATGGGAAAAATTATGGTTTCTTTTTAAAAGTTGCACCTAAGAACAAAAGATATTACAAGGCAGTACGTGATTACTTTTCAAACCAGAAACATACTGCTATGGACTGAATTGTATCTCTCGCTAAATTCATACCTTGAAGCCTTAACACTCAATGTAATTGTATTTGGAGATAGGGTTTTTAGGAGATAATTAAGGTTAAATGTGGTCATATTAGTAGTGGTGAGGTCTTAATTTAATAGGATTGATGGCCTTATAAGAGAGAAAGAGATTCTCTCACAAGGCATGCTAATGGAGAAAAGGTCATGTGAGCACATAGTGATGAGGTAGCCATCTGCAAATATGTAAGAGAGACCTCACCAGAATCTGACCATCCTGGCACCCTGATATTGGGCATCTAGCTTCAAGAACTGTGAGAAATACATTTCTATTGGTTAAGTCTAAACCCAGTTTATGGTATTTTGTTATGGCAGCCTGATCAGACTAAGACAAATGCTTTTAGTTATTTTAACATGCTTTTTAGTCATTTATAAAATTTAACTCTGCCTGCTCCCGAAGAGATTTGAATGGGCTAAAATAAGGTTATAGTTAATAAGATCTCTTAAGTAAGGGGAAAGAACTTAGTCTAGACCCTGAAAAGAATGTGGTATTTGAGAGAGTTGTGAGGTGGTACAAAGATGATGATAGGGACAGTATAAGCAATGACATAAAGTTGGAACACTATGAGGCATGGTCAGGGAATAAGAAAGTGAGTAGACAGCTGAAAGAAGACCAGATGATTGGGCTCTCATTCTTCTCATGGCATACACTTTAAAAATTGTGGCTAAATTTTCACAAAGAACAAAAATAAGCTATCAAGTGTAAGATTTTCCTTTGAAATTTTGTTAAACCACATTTTGTTTTAAGGTATATTGTCAATTTTAAAAGTTGTACTACTGGAGAAAATTTGATAAAGGGGAGGGAATTCCTCAGTATTATTTCTTGCTAATGCATTTAAATCTATTATTATATCAAAATAAGAAGTTAAGTAAAAAAAAAAAAAATTAAAGTCTCCAAAGTCTAAAATGGGAACCTGATTAATATTGTGACAGTTATGCTTTAAAATCATGTTGCTATAGATATTTCTGGACTCTTTTGGAAGCACTAACTTGCATATATTTTGAAGAAATGAGATTGTTAAATAGGATCAGCAGAAGCCCAAATTACCCTGTGCTCAGAGAAATAGTAACTCCGATCCTAAGAGTGGGCTACTGGTCTCTTGGCCGTCAGGCCAATTAGGGTGCTGATTATGTAAGTATTTGGAATACTCTTCTACTATTTTAAGTTTTTACTTCAGTTTTGAAGATACCCAGTTTTATGCTACCTAAAATACATGACAAGAAGGAAAAATGCAGAAACGCAAAAGGAAATAGCAGGAGAACAAGGGAAGAAGGTTATCAACTCATACATTTAACATTCTCTATGACCCAGTACTGGGCTACCTCCACCCCATCAGCAAGTACCCAGTACGCTTTAAACAAGCATTTTATTATTGAGAAAAACCTGTATTTCTGAAAGAGAAAGAATTCGGTGTATAAACTGAGGTCAGTGAAACAGGAAGGGTCAATGGTAAAGTTGAGAAAGTGAAAGTGTTAAACTTTCATGATACATCTGATTTATACAGTGGTGACTACAATGCAACTTGACATGTAATCTGTTTTAGAAAGATACAAGTGAAAAATCCTCAAATTTTCTTTCAAAAAAGACTTCAGACTTCTGGTCAAGATGGCAGTGTAGGTAAACCCAGAACTCACATCCTCCAACAACCACATCAAAATTACAACTAAACCATAACAACCTTCATTCAGAACTGCCTGAAATCTGGCTGAATGGAAAACCTACAACTAGAGAGATAAAGAAGCCACATTGAGACTGGTAGGAGGGGCAGAAGCTCAGAGTGGGCTGTCTGATACTTACATGTGGGTTTTTTTTTAATTGGGAGGGATATCTTGGCTGCAGAGGACTAAGTAATGAGCAAGGTGTCCCAGCCACATATCAGACCCCTTAACCCAGGGTTCCAGTGCCAGGAAGAGAAGCCTCCACAACTTCTCGCTCTAAAAACCAGCATGAATTGTGGCTGAGTGAGATGGAGGTTGTTGGAGTCCCAGATGTTCCTCTATAAAGGGCCGGTGCATGGACTTATTCAGACTCACTCCCTCTGAGCTCCAGCACTTGGATAGCAGTTTGAAAAGATCTAGGGACATACTCAGAGGAGCTAAATTGTCTGGCATCATGGCAAGAACTGGGGGGGGGGGGGGGCGCTTTCTCCCAGACAAAAGTGCTGGTGGAGGTCATTGTTCCTATGCTGAGACCTCCCCTGTCACAGACCTGACTGGCAGGTGACATATATGAGTCTCCATCAACCTGGTTCACACTGTTGGCTCTACTCTGATGATTCCCTGAGACCTTGCCTCACCCAATTTGTAGCCCCACCTAAGCTATTTGCAGTGGTCTCTCCATATGAATAGCTTGTTCTGGCTCAGGCTTCAGACATTTTTAAAACCCCTAAAACAAACAACAGTTGGCTTCAGCATGCCCCATACCTCTCAATAAGAGGATCCAGGCTCAGTACTAGCACCAGGCCTTGGTTCACAGCTTGGCCTTTCCAAGCCCAACACACAAGTAGCAGCCATCTGCAGATCACTTTATAGCTCGTCCTAGGCAGGACCTGGACAGTGGCTGACTTTGTACCTACTGGGAGACTCAAGAGCCAGTGCACTTAATGTTCAGCTTCAGACCATGCCAGATTACAACCCTATCACATCCATGAGTGACGCATTCAAGGGGCCAACTCAGAGAGCACCAAAGGCCCACTGAAGCAAGTCCTGCTCCATAAGGGTATCTCCTACCCAGCAGCTCTTCCACTGTAGTCACAGCTTGTCATCACAGCCAATTGGCCTGGGGGGGGGGGTCAATCCACCCCAGTGATGCCAATAGCAAGCAAGGCTCAATTACAACAGAACAGTGCACACAGCCCACAAAGGGGTACACCTAGAGTGCCCAGCTTAGGTGAGTGGGGAGGCTGTGCCACTGTGCCCTACAGGACACCTACTACACAAGGCCACTCTAAAATTCCAGGAAGCATAGCACTTCTACCCTAATACATAGAAAAAAACAACAACACAGAAAAACAGCCAAAATGCAAAAACAAAGAAACATGTTGCAAATGAAATAACAGAAAAAATTTCCAGAAAAAAACCCTCACATGAACCTAAATTAAATGGAAGCAAGCAAATTACCAGATACAGAGTTCAAAACAAAGTTTAATGAATACTCAAGGAACTTAGTGACAACTTCAAGGAACTTAGAGAGAACAACAACATGAAAAAGGACCAATAAGAAATGAAGCATACACTAACTGAAATGAATAATTTACAGGGAATCAACAATAGGGTAGAGGATGCTGAGAATCAAATCAGCAATTTGGAATATGAAGAAGCAAAAAAGACCCAATCAAAAGAGCAAAAAAAAATAAATAAAATAATACAAGAATATGAAGATAGTGTAAGGAGCCTCAGGGACAACTTCAAACCTACCAACATTCTCATCATGGGGATGCCAGAAGGAGAAGAGAGGGATAAAGAAATTGAAAACCTATTTGAAGAAATAATAACAGAAAACTTCCCCCTTTGGGTGAAAGAAATAGACATACAAATCTAGGAAGCATAAGCATACAGAATCTCAAACAAGAGGAATCCAACGAGGACCACACCAAAACACATCACAAGTAAAATGACAAAGGTTAAAGACAAAGAGATAATCTTAAAAGCAGCAAGAGAAAAGCAGTTAGTTACCTACAAGGGAGAGCCCATATAACTGTCAGCTGATTTCTCAACAGAAACAGCAGGCCAGAAGGAAGTGGCATGAAATATTCAAAGTGATGAAAAGCAAGGACCTACAACCAAAATTACCCAGAAAAACTATTATTTAGAATTGAAGGTCAGATAGAGTGTCACAGACAAGAAAAAGCTAAAGGAGTTCATCAACACCAAACAAGGATTGCATGAAATACTGAAGAGTCTTCTTGAAGAAAATGTAAAGAGAAAGATAAAAAATATGAATAATAAAATGGCAATAAATACATATCTATCAAAAATTGAATCTAAAAATAAAAATAAACTAACAAGGAATCTAATGAACAAAATAAACTGGTGAATAAAATAGAACCAGAGGCTTGGAAAGATGGAACAGACTGAAAATCTCAGAGGGAAGGGGGAAGAGGGTTGGAAGAGATCAACCAAAGAACATATTCATATATGCATAACCCATTGATACAGACAATAGGAGGTGAAGGCCTGGAGTGGGGTGGGATACAGGTGGAGAGGGGAAGTGAGGGGGGGAAAGAGGGATATCTGTAGTACTCACAACAATAAAGATTATTTAAAAATAAAAAAAATTAAATTTAAAAAAATACTCCAGCCTAATTTCAAGGGGCATTGATATGATTTAAAACCAATGTTTGGGAGGATTGATGGGAAATGGCTGGATCAGTTTTCCATTAATGATTAATTAAAAAACATGTACTTATATGTTTATTTGACAAACAATTAAGAAATGTTTACTATAGTCTAAGAACAGTGGCACTAGAGATACAAAATATGTTTCCTGACCTAGAGATGCATTTAGGCAAAATACAGAATTTGTCTCCCAAGTGGAATGCACAACACGTAGGAGGGACAGTGTTAGCAATAAAGGTGGAGTTGTTGGGGCAGCAAAGGCTTTATGAAAGTACGACCAATTAGGCCTTTTTGACAGAAACTATAACCATTATATATTTTTGATTATTAAAGCATGCTATTGAGATGAAACTTATCCTCATTTTGCAGGAAAGAAGTTTAGAGTTAAATTACTTGCCTCAGGTCACTGAATTTGTAAATACTCAATTTTGAATTTGATCCATGTATGCCTAATTCTAAAACCTAGCTATTTCTCACTGTACTACGTACATCCCTTTAAGCTGTTTATAATCAGGTTATAAAATTATCCAGTGTTTTATTTACCCCCACCAACGCATGTAAATTCAAGAACAGGAATGTCTTACTCATTGCTGTATCTCCAGTGTCTAGATGAGTATATAACATATAGTTGGAATTTATTAACATTTGTTGAATTAATGTAATTTATACATTAAAACTTATTTTATTATCATTATTCTTACTATAAGCTAGTTCAAAGAGGGGTACACATACTTCAGCAAGGGCTATGGAAAAGAATCCATTAGGTTGCAAGAAAAAAAGACTTAGAAGTTTCATTTATATTTCATTCACCTTTTTATATTTCTATTTTTGTGTTTCATATGTACATAAAGTAGTACCCTGTAAACCCTGAAGGCTAAGGAGGGTTCCTGGGGGCTAACTGGGCTCAAAAAGAAAAAAGAAAAAAGAAAAAGCAGAGCCTAGCAGCCATTTCTGCACAGGGGCCTCTCATACAAATTTAACTTAATGGAGAAGCCTCTGTGCTACACTGCCTGCCTCTGCACTGCTAAACTGCCTGCCTGCACTGTGTTTCTTCCAGCTGTGCTAAACCTTATAAAGGAGTTCCAAGAATTCTATTTCAACCAATAGGATGGAGACTTTCCCCATCCAATCACAATTGCACATCTTTGACCAATCAGAGTGGTCCTTTCTGACCATTCGGGGATCAGGGGCGGGACTTTCGTCCATATAAGTCAGCACTGAGGTGCATTTCCCTAGAAGACTGAGTTTCCCCAGTTGAAGCTGATGCACTGAACACTTGGTTCCCCAGCTGAGCATAACAAAGCAGCACCAACCGGAGCTGCCTCGCCGAGAAGGCGCACCTGCCGCTGGGCATCTCAGGCCAGCCGTGCTGCTTTCGCAGCAGCAGTGCTCCAGCACTGTGGTGCTGTTAAGTGGCCATGCTCTATTTCTTTTTTCCCTTTGTATGCCAGCCAAGCTGTTTGTTGTTGACAGTATTACAAATGTCTCCCGTTTTCTCTCTTTTGCCGCCCTCCATTCCACTCCCGCCCCACCCCAAGTCTTTATGCTATTGTCTGTGTCCAGGGGTTATGTGTATATGCATATGTTTTTTGGTTAATCTCTTCCTGTCCCCTCCCCCACAAACCTCCATCTCACCCACTAAGGTCTGTTATTTTGTTCCGTGCATCCATGCTGTTTTCACAGCAGCGAGCTCTAGCACTGTGGAGCTGTTCCACAGCATTGCTATTTTCACGGCCATGCTGCATTGTCATGGAGCTATTTGCACTAAAGTTTCCTTTACTGCAATCCCAAATTGGGAATTCCTATTTGACTTGGTGCCAGTGACCATTAGTTGACAACCTCTACCTAATTTATATATCAATAAATATACATATATTTGGGGTACATGATTTAAACTTATTACTGATAGGTGTGTGTTATCAAAATGTTTGGAGAACACATTCAAAGGGAAAAGTAGGCCTGGCCAGGTACTCACTTGGTTAGAGCATCCTCCTGATACACCAAGGTTGTGGTTGGTCAGGGTACATACAAGAAGCAACCCATGAATGCATAAATAAGAAATAAGTGGAACAGCAAGTCAGTATTTCTCTCTCTAAAAGCCAATAAAAACATTTTTAAAAAGGGAAAAGTAGACATGTAAGTAAATACCACTTAATAGTCTATGCAATGTGATATATGTGTCGATATAAATCACTTAGGTTGAATAGGAATGGTATAGGAAGTCACCTATTTTGGTATTGTGGTGGTAATAAGTAGCTATAAAAAATTTCACAGAGAAAGTGATGTTTTAAAATACAATCTTATAGGATGGACTAGTGTGATGGGGATTTTTCCAAGCAACACAAGGCTTAGAGATATGAAAATCTTTGAAAATCCTGCTGCAGCAGGATGAAGAACAGTAGTTTAGGAGGCTGGAAGGTAGGCATAGATGTCATGTTGAGAATTTTGAACTTTATCCTGAAGGCCATGGAAATGAAATAAAGTTCAAAGCAGCAAATGTTGAGAGATGAAGCAGAGACCCAATCTTGAGTCCCTGGAATCACAGTTAAAAGGATTTTGCACTTATGCTTTAGGAAAAGAGGAGCCATTGAAGGATTTTAAGCTGGGGAACATGATAAATTTACATTTTAGGTAAAAGGTCATTCTGGCAACCCAGTGAAAGATGAAAAGCTGGAGGCAAAAACTAATGTCATGGGATTTCAGCTACTGATTAAAAAATAAAAAAGCTTCCAATTAGATAATTTTTAAAGATAATTTCAAAATGGCCTCTTGAAACAGATGAATCAAATGTCTTCTCTCTGCATTACTGCCTATTGTGTATATCCAACAAATATTTTCTCATAATTGCCTGCACGCCTCTTTTATACAGTCCTGCCTCAAATCTTTCTTCTCTGTTCCCCATTAATTTTGGGGAAATGCTTGGGTTCCTGTTTTCTAAATCACCTCACGCACCCAAAATGGTCTGACAGCTTTCCTCTCTCCTCTGAAACTGATGCCCCTTAAGTTCTCTATCGTTCCATGACAATCCTGCTTGGTAACCCTGCCAGAAAACAATATTATCTCAACCCTAGTGTCTAAAAATCCCTATGTACATCTACCACACAACACAATAATGCTGATGATATAAATATTTATTTAGCTGAATTAGAGAATATAAGTGAGGCAGAACCCATGAAATTCTCAAGAGCCAGTTTGATATGCTGCCTCTGTCTATTTTGGGTCACTGTCATGCAGAAAGGGCTGAATGTATAATTAAATGATTGTCATAACAATTCTAATTAGCAAGCAGTCTGCAAGTAGGAATTAATTTTTTAAAAATTGTGATAGGTTCTTTGGCCCCGTATGTGAATTAGATTTTGTGGGATGCTGATAGAGGCCATGTCCATGTGACTAACTGACTGTGGGACTGACATATTTGGCTGGACAGACTCTGTGGGTTGTACTAATAGTTTGTGAATCCTGGATATGGACATACAGGTCTTTGGTATCAAGGTACTGCATTGAGTTGCACTGTTTCCTTAGATAACTTAGATTTTCTTTAAAAATATTTCATTCTACTAGCCCCATCATCACTGCACTGTTTTGTAAATCCTATGTTCAGCCAACTGCTATTAGGGAACCAACTAAACGGAAAGGACTCATTTAACTGACACAAAAGAGCTCTGAGAGTCTCCTTTCCCCAAACTCATTCTGCCTAAATTACCATATGATGAACATGCATTTATTTTTGTAATAATAATTAGCATTATTGCAGCTCATATTTTCCAAGAGCAGTAATATTTCATCCTTAAATCTCTAAGGCTCAGCAAGGTAGGTCAGTATTTTTTCCTTATAACAAATTTGGAAACTGAGGCACCATGGGGTTAAAATGGATATGACTTATTTTGACTCACAGTACTGGGATTAAAGCCCAGGAGAAGAGACCCAATTCTGGGTTCAGACCAATGAGTAGTATTCCCTCATCACATGAGTTTTGAGGTTTGTATTAATTTTAGCTTATAATAGTGTGACTGCTACCTAAGAGCAATTTTCTATAGATCTGAGAAAGTTTTATATCCATCATGTTAAGCAACATTCTAAAATTATTTATACCTTTTTAGCTTTGTAATTTATCTTTAAATGCCCATAGACACCTAACACACATAAATTTAGGAACTGCTAACATGCACATCAATGTTTTTATTGCACATTTTTGGAAAAAATAATTTTTTAAAAATAGAGAAAATGTAGTCAAGTTGGAAAGAGCAAAAAGTTACAATAAAAATATTTCCTTAAAACTTAGTCAAAATAAAGGATGATATAAACACCAAAATGCTGTGTATTTATAGTCCTTAAATACTTTGGTAAATACCTCTGTTATTCTCTAGTGTATTCAAAATGGCCCATACCAAACCATCAATGTTCATACTTTTATCATCATATTAGAATTTTATCATTTTAATCAGTAGTGTGTTTTATTTTTATTTAACCTTTTGCTGATTACTTCTTTTAGCACCAAATGGTCCTGATGTTCCTGGAAATACTGTTCAAAGAAAACAGGTTCTCCCTACAGTCATCTCTTCCTCTTTCCCAGTCAGGCAAGCCCTCATTTTTTCAGGATAATCAGGGCCACAGACACATTGGTTAAGACCATACTCATTGGTTAGCTTGGGCTTTATGTGTAAATGTCAGATTGTTTTTAATATATAGTGAAGTATGAGGTTTCCTGTTGTTATTGATTTCTTATCATTCCTTGTTTATTCATGGGCCAGAAGTACATTGTATTATATTTTTATTAATGTTGGGAAGTGGTTCTAGTATAAATATGTTTTGTTATAGATTTATAAACAAGTAGCAAAGATAGATGCTGTGCACTTTGAAATTTTTTTCTATCACCAGTTCTTCATTATAAAATCATTTGAGGTCTAAGTGTTCACAGTCTTCACTCAGGCTACATGAAACATAATATTTTATGTTGTGTTTGTTCCCCAGTTTGCAATGTCAGGGAAGTTGGAAGAATCCAAAGACTTGGCTTGGTAAAGATGTTCAACTGAATTCAATTCAATACACATTTAGTGACTAACTAATATCTAATGAAGTGAGACAGAGACAGTTAGAAATAGGGTATAACCTCTGAGTTCAATAATTTTACTGTTGGTTCAATATTCATTCAGTAAATATGTATTAAGCACCTACTATGCGACAGGCATAATTCCAGGCATTGGGGATAAAAGTAATAAATGAAACACTGAAAAATACCTGTTCTCATGATGCTTGAAGTTTAGCAGAGGGAGACAAACAATAAAGAAATAATAAAAATAGGTGTTGATAGTGCTATGTAGAAAAATGAAATAAAAGTAAAAAATAAAGAGGGATATGGATTAGTAGTGAAAAAAGTTTCTGGGGATGACATTTAATCACTGACTATAGCCAAAACCGGTTTGGCTCAGTGGATAGAGCGTCAGCCTGCGGACTGAAAGGTCCCAGGTTCGATTCCGGTCAAGGGCATGTACCTTGGTTGTGGGCACATCCCCAGTAGGGGGTGTGCAGGAGGCAGCTGATCGATGTCTCTCTCTCATCGATGTTTCTAGCTTTCTATCCCTCTCCCTTCCTCTCTGTAAAAAATCAATAAAATATATTTAAAAAAAAAAAAAATAATCACTGACTATAGTGACTTAAGAGATTAAAGTTGGGAGTTAAAGGATAACCTAGGAGTCCTGGGATTTTTGTGGTATAAACAGAGATGAAAGCATAATGAGATTAATCTGGATAATCTCAAAGAATTCAAAGTGGCAAAACTGTGAGCATTGTCAGGGAGGGAGAGATATCAACTTATCTTTCCAGAAACAAGGAGAAGCTGTTCCCCACTCACTTCCTTCAGAATGACAATGATGTGGAGACCAGAGAAGAAGGGTCCTATCTGAAGTATCCACAGTTCCTGAATACTCTCTTCCTCCTGGAAGTGTGAGAAATGGAAGTTACCTATTATAGTCCTGTGAATAAAAATGTCATGTTTATAACTAAGTAGAATACCCAACAGAATTGTGTGAGTTCTGTGATAGAAATGCAAAGATAGCACATAGAAATAGAAACAAAACAAAGATTCATCTTTACTGGAAGTCTTCATGGAAGAGTTGGCATCCTTATGAATGAGTGGTTGCAACCACCATCTTTATTTTGAAGGCGATAACTTTCTCCTTCAATCTGCCAGACATGCTTGCCCAGCCATACGGCAAACAAGCGACTCTGTAGCAGTTTCCTAAATCGTATGTGTTGAAAACAATTCCAAAAATCTAATTTGGGGAACATACACCTTCTGTGATTTGAATCCTGCTGCAGATGAATATACAGAAATGAGGTCTAATGTTGCAAATCTGATGAGCTAGATATGTGGTCAAAAAGCTATGAATATTGTTATGGGTAAAATCCTTAATCATTATTAGTCTAGATTTTTGTTTCAATTTTTGCAATAAGATTAAGGTTAGCTTATATGTCCAGAATAAATTTAAGATCAAATTGATGTACACTAAAAATAGAAGCTGTCAATAGAAACTAGATCAAGATTAGTCATAACAAGTACCATTTATTGCATGCCAGTTGCTTTGCATATTTTATTGTTAAGCCTCATAGAGCTCTGCAAATGTAATGTTCTCATTTCCATTTTAGAGATGAACTTTTCTGACAAAGATGTTAAATGACTCACACAATACCATACAGTTAGTATGTGATACGACTTGGATTTGACCCCCAATATTGTCCTTTTCTTTTATAAGCACAAGTTTATTTAGAAAGTCACAGAGGTAGAAGTGAGCTGTGGAACAAGTGAGCCAGCTGACTGCATGAGTTCAGAAAATAAGTTACAGAGGCAAAAGAAGTACCCTTGGAGCTAAGGAGAAATAAAGGCAAAAACAAAATGTGCCTTGGGGAAGGAGAGAGGGAAAGGTGTGGGTGTGTTCCAAAGATGGCTCACCTGGGGAAAGAAGAGGGTGGGGCAAAGTGTGGACTTGCTCAAGAGAGAGAAAGCCTACACTCTATTCTTTTGTCTTGATGGTTTTTATCTAGAGGTGCTGGGGGAGTAGCTCAATAAAATATTCATCAGCTTTCCAGGTGTGTCCTTTTAGGGTGGTGGTCTCTACTGATTGGTCAACGCAAAGTAAGGGGGTCATTGCTGGTCCTGATGTTGCCCCTCCTGGTTTTGCTGCTTTCTGGGCCAGGAAATGAAACACAACTGAGGCATAGATGTTTTCTCTGGGGCTTAATGATTAAGAGAGTGGCCATGCAATGGGTTGTGTGAGAGTTATAGGAGGATATCCTCTAGCCCCTTGTTCCTCCTCTCAGGGTCATCTACCACATGACTAGGACATGTGCGGGGAGGGATGGTCTAAATCGCATGACCAGTAATATGAAAGGTCAGGGGGGTCTACTGGTAAACCACAGGAGGAGGGATATGCTAGGGGAGGAAAGGTCACCCTGGGGGTGTAGCTCCACCTTATAATTGTCCATTGCTTGGCACAGGGGCTTTTGCACCTGGCCTGTTGTTCTTACTCCGTTTATATCTGTGTAACTGCTTACTATGTCATTCCCCCTTCAAAGACTCTTGGCTCTGAATTCTTTATGGGAAAGTGGTGTAAGGTCTCTTCTGTAGCTGCTTCCTTGCTCTGTGTCAGAGGGATGATGAGGCCTGGGTGTGGAAGGAAGTTGCAATGATGTCTAGAGTTAGTGAGGGGTGGTATTCTCAGAGAATGAGTAGGGTTTATAATCCACCAGAGACAAACTGTGTTACAAATTTTAATGTTATTGGGGGAAAAGCTAGAACAACAAGAATTATGATGAATGGTCCAATGAAAGGGAGTATCCAGGTAAGGATACTGCAGGCGGGGGGTGGGGGTAGGGTGGGATGGTAAGGGGGGGGACAAGCTAATTGGCCTATATTTTGAATGTTATTTGCCCTGACCAATAAGTAACATCTCTGGTGATGAAAAAATCAGGATCCAGTTCAATTTATAGGTGGAAAAATAACATTTTGAAGACAACTAACTGAACTAGAGTCTAATGTCCACAACTGTGTATTATAGATTCTATTGAAACACAATTTCTCCCCCAATATCACCCTCATTTTTATCAAAGAGTCAAGTTAAGACCAATTAATTTACTGCATTAATTCAACTTTTAATTTGGCCTGATTATTGGCATAAACACAATAAGAATGGTACTTGATAATACAGGCTCTCTTAAATCTGCTTTGCTGGAATCTCATAAGAAATATCCAGATTGAACTCTAATTAGCTTCTCAGGCCACATAGTTGCCATCACGTTTTTTCTTCAATACCTAGAAGTTTGGGAAAAATCCTCAAGTTCTCAAGGTCCCCAAAAATGTCTTGAGTTTCTCTCTTTGCCATCTCTCAGGAAAGCAACCTTTGTTCCTTACCTGAAAAAATTGCCATGAACCATGTAAGTAGTCAGGGTACCGGGCTGTTTCTCTGAGGGGCTTTTATCAGCTTCCAAAGTCAATCTTAATTCCTTAAAGCTTTCTGGTGACATCCAGAGTTAAGAGAAACATGACCCTCCAGAAAAGTCTTGGTTAATAAAGCCAGTTTCCAATTGTGTCTCTGCTCAGTCAGGTGGCCTTAACTCTACACAGATGATAAGTAGGGCCCATTTCCTCAAAGAAGGTGCCCTGCTTGATGGCCTCCAGCCTTAGCCTGCCTTACCAGAGCACCCCCCCCACCCCGATTGTGTCTGTTCTTACAAGGGGTGCCCAGAACCTCCGCCACCTTGGGTGGAAAACTCATCTGATAACTCTGGTCTTCAGTAGTCAGACTAATGACCTGTTGCCCTGCCTTTCATTTGTTTTTAAATATGTTTTTATTGATTTCATAGAGAGGAAGAGAAAGGGGGAGAGAGATAGAAACATCAATGATGATAATCATCAATCGGCAGCCTCCTGCACAAACCGCCCCCCCCATGGCAGGGTCTCTCTTTCCCTCGTCCAGCACAGAAAGAGAATGATCGATTCTTCGAGTAGAGGGGCTGGGGATTGAGAAATAAAAGAAAGAGACAAGACACAGAGATAGAAGGAAAAGGCTGGGACCAGGTGGACCGCTGCCTTCTTCTGATGGAGAGACAGTGACCCAGAGCCAATGCAGCGTGTTTATTTTATACCCCAAATACCAGGAAGCTTTCACCAAAAACTTAAGATAAAGGATCTTGGGTGGGCCCAGGTCATATTCATTCCCTCATTCCCATATTCATTCCCTCATTCCCGGTGCTAGACTGGATTTACATATCAAAACCCACTTCCCTACACCTGGGCAAAGGTAAGAGTCAATGCTGAGAACACATCTGCCTTTTTGGTAAGATGTGTAACCAAGACGAGGCTTTGCCTGTTGCCTTGGGTTCAGCTGACAATTTAAAGAAATGCCCATGTGCCTTCCCAGGGGGCCCTCTACCCCCCCCCCCACACACACACACACACACTGAGGATCGAGCCCACAACCCAGGCATGTGCCCTGACCAGGAATCAAATCATGACTTCCTGGTTCATGGGTCAATGCTTAACCACTGAGCCACACTAGCCAGGCTGTCCTGATTTTTCAATACTGTACTTTTTCAACTACCTCATGCTGCCAAGAAGGAAGTCCCAACTGTTAATACTGCATCAGTTGATTTTAAAAATCATGCTTCTTATACCTGAGCGATAGAAACAAGGTTGACACTTCAAGTCCCTTCCCAGATGAGGTGGCCTATTTGCTTATATAGTCTAGCTATCTCTACCACCACAACCACAGGAAAGTAACGGGCCTCAAAAATTATTTGTTGTAGCCAATAATTGTAAAAATGTTACGTTTCACTGGAAAGCGCAGGAAGTATCCCCAGACAGTAAATGGTGAAGCCAGAACTTAAATGGAAGTTTCCATAAAACAAAGTTAATGCTACAAGAATTGTTAGTCACCTCAGAAGAATACTGTTAAAGAGTGATAATGTAACAATTTTGAAAACTCAGGCCTATCTTTGCCTCATTTTATAAACAAGCACTCTTAAAATGAAGCACAATAATGCAGGTAAATTTATTTTGAATACACATGTTTGCCCAACCATACAACAAGCTGCAGACTGTTCATTTGCTTTTCATAGTGACACTAGGTGTGTAGCAGATATTATTATTTCAGGATTTCAAATATGAGAACTAAAAATCAGTTTAAATAATCTGCTAGGTTGCACAGCTAGTGAACCACGGAGCCAGTCATTGAACCCAGGTTTTCTCACATGTAGTTCAGCAGTTTTTCCTTACAATATGTTTTCCCACAAGACTGTATCATCTTGATTCATCATTTGTTTCAATAGAACATCATCAACTGTCCTATTCATCATAATACAATAATCATGATTCAAACTATCTGCTACTACAGTGGTCTTTCCAAGCTTATTTTTTTTATTGTCTCATATCTCAGTCTGCATTGGTTACTATGGAAACAGGCACCATAGAAATGCACAAGATAAATAATGGATTATGACTCTTCACAGGTGTCCAGCTAGTATACCTTTAATGAAAAGCCACTCCAAAATTGAAAGAGTAATTCTCATATATATGTTATGACCCACATGTTGAAATCGCTCATTTATAAATAGGTATGCCTATCATCAAAAGGCCAGGCGAGTTGTGCTCAAGTTAGGAAAACACTTCAGAGAAGTTACTTTAGCTTTGCACTTAGCAGAATAATTAAGCTAGTTTTCCTTTATTTATTTTAAAATTGTCAGGCCTAAGAGCCTCGCAAACACCTAATGGCCTCATTGTTTTGCCTTTTCCCTGTCAGCTCCCATCAGATGTGGGTTAGCATTTGCACTGTAACAAGCTCTTGAGTGTCTTGATGTACATATTTTAAAGGACACATTTTAAAAGGAACCTTGGCATATGACAATATCTATAGTTGAGAAAGTTCAGTAGTGTGAGAAGTCTGGAATTCATTTTTGTCCACAGAACAGTTGAAGGAGCAGGGTGTGCTTTGGCCAATGAAGAAAAGATGAAAGAGCACATGGATGGTGCTTCAAAGATTTGAAGACTCATTAGATAGAAGAAGAAGCTTATCCTGCAGCTCTCCAGAGTGCAAACAGTGAAGAAGTGACTGTGACACAGAGCTTAGCAATATAAAAATGCCTACCCTGTGAAGCTGCGAGTTCCTAGAGAAGATTCTTGAAGGATGAGATGCTTAAAAAGAAAACTGCATAATATCTGTGAACATTTATTGAGCTCCCATATGTTTTACATATTTTAGCTCATTTAATTCTTATGAAAACCTCAGGAAGTAGATACTATCTATACTAATAAAAGGGTAATATGCTAATTAGACCAGGAGACCTTCCGGATATCCTTCCAGACAAAGCCATGGTGGCAGGGCCAAGGCAGAGGCAGTTAGGGGTGAACAGACCAGCAGAGGAGGGCAGTCAGGGGCAAGCAGGCCAGTGGGGGGAAGGGGGGAGCAGATGGGAGTGAGCAGGCCAGCAAGGGGGTCAGTTGGGGGTGAGCAGGCCAGTGGGGGGGGCAGTTGGGGCGATCAGGCCAGCGGGGGGGAAGGAAGTTGGGAGCGAGCAGGCTGGCAGGGGGGGGCAGTTGGGGGTGATCAGGCTGGCAAGGGGGGAAGTTGGGGGTGAGCAGGCTGTCAGGGGGGGCTATTAGGGGCAATCTGGCTGGCAGGGGTGGGCAGTTGGGGGCAATCAGGCCGGCAGAGGGGGGCAGTTAGAGGTGATCAGGCTGGAAGAGGGGGTAGTTGGGGTTGATCAGGCCAGCAGGCAGAGTGGTTAGGGCCTAAACCAGCAGTCAGACATCCCCCTAGGGGTCCCAGATTGGAGAGGGTGCAGGCCAGCTAAGGGACACCAGGCCACTAGTTATTATATAAACAAGGAAACCAGGGGATAACAAAATTAAGTAATTTGTCCAAGGACACTTGTTAGATATAGTGGATTTGGGATTCAAACCCAAGTAACTTGGTGCCATAGCCAAAGCTGTTTCCTGCAATGCCTCAGTGTTGTGTACACTGAGCAGTGTATTGTTTGCGTGACACTAAATGTTTCCTAAGACCACCTGCCTATTAGTAGCCTCACTTTTGCCAGTGATGTTACCTAAGCATGTGCAATGTCCAACATTCAACTAGATACTAAAAGTACAGCTATTACCATTTGTGTGTGTGTATGTGTGTTGGGAAAACAGTCTGAGAAATGTAGGGCATTAAAAATGAATTATCATGAGTTTTTGCTTCAGGCCTCTGTCTTCTGTCTACTTCTGCTCTCTATCAACACTTTCTGCTGAGGTGATTCATCCTGTTTCACGGCATTAAATATGACCTGCATGTTGTTGACTCCTCAAATTTGAATCTCCAGCCCCGACAGCTGGAGAAGCTCTGACATCCAGAAACATCTACACACCTGCCTGTTTATCATGGATGCCCAACTGAGATGTTTAAAGCGCATTCTTTCCAAAAGCTTATCTCTACTCTATGTATATAGGCTTTTACCAGAAATACAGTTTTTCTGTTCTTTTGAAACTGAGTTTTGCCTTTCCACATTGTACTGATACATAATGAACATGATTTTACAAGTTAGTTTTTCATTTTCCAACACACAGTAACTCAAACCATATTATCTGAAAGCTGTGTTAAGTGCCATTCATTTCAAATACTCTTTTCAGCTTTGAAACTGAACACATACCCCTACAAGGTATGCTCATATTTGAGAGTTAGACTGAAAAATAGGAAGACATGGGAGACTATCATTCTAGAGCCTCTTTGTTCTTATTTGGTAACAAAATAATTATAATTTAGGGGAAAATAGTTATCATACCTAAAAAGCTTGGGGACATATTAATCTCACTGAGAAGCATAAACTTTGGAATCAGACATATCTGGGTTTAATCTGTCATTTACTAGCTGTGTAACTCTAAACAAGTTGCTTAATATCTGAGACTCATTTCCTGTTTTGTAAATTGCACATAATCTTACAAGGTTTTATTGGAATAAAATAAAATATTCTGAGCTTAGCACCTGTCAAATAGTAAGCTTGAAATAATTATCTGCCTACCCTCTCAGCTCCCACTAATGCTTGATCACCCCAAAGAATGTTCTTTTGTTACAGAGTATGAGGGAGGGAGTTGAATATGAGAATGGAGGGTTGGATATAAGCTCTTGATATTCTGGTTCAGTGAGTTCCATATCCTTAAACCATTGGGGGTTTTTCCCCCTGAGAGCTTTTAGTTTTTTTGTTTTGTTTTTTTTTTTTTTGTATAAAAGAAACAACTCTTCTGCTTTACATTCATATCTTGTGACTTATTCTGATGGCTATTAACTTATTAAATATTTGTTCTCTAAATGTGATTTTAAAGGTTTTGTTGTTTTCTTTCTCACAATTTTATCAGGGCTGGGAAACAAAAACTTATTTTGGAGAAGATGTTGTCAATTTAATATAGAAGCCAATAAGAAAATAGGATGTGCAGGACAAAAACTACTTCACAGGTAAAGTTTGATATCTAAAACATTACATTTTCTGCCTCTATGTGCAATTTTTATCTCAGAATATTCAGAATATGACAAGTAGCTGAAAATGAATCCCTATTGTCTCCTAATCCTTGGAAGTCTTAAACTGATAACTTCAGAAATGTAATGAGAAACCCAAACTCAGAAAGAAACATAAAGATCTCGAACATCATTTTTGTATGGATTTTCAGAAAGAGGGAAAAAGGACTTGCAGATTTGGCTTTTGCTCAAGTTACATTTAGCATGCTGGTATGAGAACAAATGTGACAATTAAAAACAACCAAATGGTTACCTAGTTTAGAGAGCAGAAAGGGGAAAAAATAGAAAGTAACACCTTCTGTGGAAGAAAAAGAACAAATGGCAATGCTAGATATGGGACTACATCGATATAGTTCTTTTTCCAATAAAAAAATGCCTTGGAAACTTGCAGCAAATATTATAAACTCAGCAGACTATGTTCTCTGATTTTCTTTCTATATCTCATAAAAAAAGACTAAAGGCAATTCAGGCATCATGTACACCTTGGCTTTTCCTTCTCTGTCCCTCAGCCAGTTGGCTTTTCCTTTGTAACTATCCCTCCCACCATCCCTCCCTTTCTCTTCATCTTAAAATATATAGATACTACTCATGAGACCACATTTTGCTATGAACATACTGTAAAATACCATATTTTGTCCAGCCTTTATACAGTGTTTCATAAATTATGTCCTATGGAATATCTGAAGCAGAATCACTTGAGGTATTTGTCCATTCTGAGGCTCCACCCTAGACTTTCTAAATCAGAATCATTGAGGATAGAGCCTGATCATCTAAAATTTAAACAAGCTTTCCTAATGATTACACTTATGTTGAAATCACATCATCCAATGATCATTAATTTAAACTTAACATGAGTTCCCTCTTCCAATGATAGTTTTAACCATAAGAACAGAGCAGAAAGCTCTGGGCTAGATGCTAGAAGACAGGACACCAACTCCTGGCTATAACACTTCCGGAGCACATGATCTGGCTCTCAGTTTACTCATCATTAAGACAAGACTAAAAACCACCTGCCCAGGCTAACTCAGAGGGCTGGTGAGAAAGCAAAAACTAATGGAAAGTGCTTTGGAAACTGTAAATATCTACACGTTTAAAATATTGTAAGATTATTTTCATTTTACTTAAGATCATTTTCTGAAGACCACTTTAAAGAGGGTTTAATTTAAAACAGAAAGAACTTGCCCTGGCCATTTGACTCAGTTGGTTGGAGTGTCATCCCATATATAAAAAAGGTTGTAGGTTTGATTCCCAGTCAGGGCACATACCTAGGTTGTGGGTTCTATCCTCAGTCAGGGCACATACGGGAGGCAAATGATCAATGTTTCTCTCTATCGCTCTCTCTTCCTCTCTACACATATCCTTGAGTGAGGATTAAAAAAACCACACACACACACACACACAAAAAAAAAAAAAAAAAGGAAATAACTTATTTGTTAATGAAGGGTTGAAACTATGTAAGAGTTGTTAGCATGGAGTGTTTTGGGATGAGTTCTAACTAGTTCAATTAAATCTAGTCACTGATTCATTCACACTATATGTGCCAGGTGCTATGCTACCTACTGGAGATACATGAGGAAAATATTAATCTCTCCTCAGATTACAATGAAACATGGGGAGACAGACACATGAGTCTTTAAAGAGCAGTGAGACTTATAATACACACAGCTAAATCTTGGTCTGTTTAGGCCTGATAAACTCTGCTGGCCTCAAAATAACGACTCCCTGAGACCCCACCCCAACGCAAAAGTGGGCAAGCACTCAGCAGGTGGCAGCTAGACTCGGTATACCCAGGGATATCTGCTGAGTGGCCTCAGAAACAACACTAGCACTGACTTTGAACCTGTATTGATCTGGTGAACACCACTCACCCCTACCTGGTGACTCACTGAGAACCTACCTCATGCAACTAGAATACTGCCAGAGGCTGGTTCAATGACTGAGCCTAACAGCAGCTGGCAAGCGGGAGGCAGGCAGAGGCGGATCTCACGGTGCCTTGAGACTTTTGTTGACCTGCCTCCAAGCTCAGTGCTGGTAAAAGATGGGCTTAGTGCACAGCTTGATCCTTCCTGCACACACCCAGGCCCAACCAATCAGTTGCAGACTGTGTATTGCTTTGTAGCTCCAAACACGTTGCCCAGGGTCAGTCACAGACAGTGTCTGACATTGGCCTGCACCAGAGTCTCTTTTAAGAGGCCCCAGAACCAATACAGCCAGTGGCCAGCTTCAGAAAACATCAGAGCAGGATCCTATTAGCCTCATAAGCCACATATCCAAAGGGAGATTTCAGCAGGCACCAGACCCTGCTGAGGCAAATTCTGCTTCATGTGGTCAGCACCTGCAAAGCAACTCATGTACTGTATTCAATAACATTTTACTTTGGGAAGTGTATGGTAATGTTTAGGAGCACAAATTTGGCGAAGATGAACTTTAATTTTATCTCCATCAATTTCTAGCTCCATGAACTTGGCCAGGTATATTGTTTGTTCTAAGACTAAATTTCTGCATTGACAACTGCATTTGATATTTACCGTTTGTAGTTTTGTGAAGATTAAATGAGGTGATTCATGAGAATCACTTAGTATAATATTAGCACGCATTTAGTAAGCATTCAATAGACACCAGTCATTGATTTTTGGATGCAGCTCTTTCTATGAAAACCCCTCCTGGATATCTCTCTTGGGTGATAAAGCAGGCTAGATAACATGAATAATTATTTTGGGCAAAATAACTGAACTTTTTGCATAAAATACATTTAATAAATTATTTTATTTACATACCTTTGTTGGCAAAAAAGGAAGAAAGAAGGGTAAACCCTTAAATGCCAAAAATGAAGGTAAAGTAAAAATCTAGGTACAGAGCTAACTTTCACTCTGGACACACATTTGTAAATTCCAGTGACCTTGAACATCAATTGGACACAAAGTCTAATACCCATGAATGGAGGGGCAATTTTTAGGAGACGCTGGCCAAAAGCTTAGACATCATTGGAAGGGTTTAAGAGCCTTATTGTAAGGGTGAACTAAAGAAAAAATCCCACCCTGCAGAAAAGGGCAGAAAGGAAACTTGCCTTATTTCATCTCAGCAAAGGGTTGAATAGAGAAACAAAAAGTCTTTAGAATTTTTAAACAAAAGGTGGACCTTGAGCAAGTTCAGAGTCTGAATTCATACTGCCTGGGCAGTCTGGAAAACCTTCCTATGAGAATTTATTTCATAATAGTTGCAAGTTGGATGTACTCCAGTCACTTGGCAAAATCAAGCTCAAACCCTCTCTGGAGAAACACATCATCAACCCAGGCCACAAAAGTTTTAAGGAATATGCACTTATAGTCAAAAGCCACAAAGTATGTCAGAACATTGTTGGGGTTGAAATGTGTCCCTCCCAAATTCATTTGTTAAAGTCCCAACTCCCAATTCCTCAGAATGTGACCTTATTTGGAAACAGCATCCTTGCAGATGTAATTAGCAAACATGAGGTCATACTGGAATAGAATGGGCCCCTAATCCAATATGACTGGGATCTTTATAAATAAAAAGACTTCATGTGAAGAGAGACAGGAAATGTTAAGTCACGGTAACAATGCCATCTATAAGGAATGCCAAGCATTGCCAGCAAACCACCAGAATCTAGGAGAGAGGCATGGGATAGATTTTCTCTCATGTCTTTAAAAAAAAAAAACCCACAACAATTCTGTAGACACCTTGGTTTCAGACTTCTACCTCCAGAACTGTAGGATAATAGATTACTGTTGTTTAGGCCACTAACTTAGTGGTTCTTTGGTACAGCAGCCCTAGCAAACTAGTACAGACACAAAACACTTCTAGAGTCAACATGTCTCCCCATTGCCAATGTTTACTGTTTGGTTAAGAGATCTTCACTGGTGTTACACTCCTGATATCTTCCTGCCTCTGTACTTATACTCAACTGGGGAGTAGGGTTAATGGATCAGCTTCTCTGATTGGACTATTTGGGGACAATACCAAGGCATGCTTGGCTCAGCAACACTCTCTTCCTTGTGGGAGTGACTTGCTTTCAGAAAGCAGGTGTTTTGGTCTGCTCATCAAAGAGCTCATCCTCTTGACAAGTGAGTTCTCTTTCAGTTCAGCATGTCCTGATACTGGCTGGGTGATTGTGCCTAATTCTGAAAGTCAAGATTAACAAGGTTTACAGATCTAAATTCATGCCTATCAGCAGTAAAGATAATGTGTGATCTCCTTTGACCACTCATTTATTTTATTTATCAATCTGTTCAGCAAAACAACAAGTAGCAGAATGCAAACTAATCCAGACTATAATTATTGGAATTATCAATTGTAAGATATAAAATGCTTAAAATTATTGTTTCAGAAAGGGATATGAAACTGAGCATGACAAAGGAATGAGACCATCAAAATGGATGTTTTTCAGAAAAACAATAACTGAGAAACTTTACAAGCAACAGAACTCCACCAGAGAAGATTCAGAAGGTTATATTTCAGGCCAAAGGGAAATATTTCCAGAAAGAGGTGCTGAGATGCTGGTAGGAATGGTGGGTCAAGAAATTGGTAAATTTGTTTGTATAGCAAAACAGACATTGACTGCACAGACATTAATAAAAATTCTCAAGTTATGTGGTTAGCAAAATCAAAGTAGATCTAAAATCTGTAACTATAGCATCATTTGCATGGAGTGATATGAGTTAAGTGTTCTAAAGTCCTTGCATTGTGTGAAGGAGAATAAAAAAGTTGATATTAGATTTTGTTAAGATGCATTTTAACATTTTGGAGAAATATGAAATGGGACCCAAAAAGTCATAATCAATCCAAAATAAGACAATAAAGAACACCAATAGAAAAAGCAAGATAAATAGAATACTGTAACTAAGGTGGTAGAAATAAATCCTAATTATACCTGTGATCACTATAAATTTGAATGTATTAAAAGGTCTAGTTAAAAGACAAAGACTGTCAGATTTCATTAAAAAATAAAATGCAGCTATATGCTACTTAGAAAGACATATGAGAAACATAATGACACAGGAAGGCTAAAAATTAACAAATAAGAAAAGATGTATTAAGAAAATACTAACCAAATGAAAGCCAGTATATCTAAGCTGACAAAAAAGAAAATCAATGTGTGTAAGTATTTAAACAGCATAATTAACTATTTTGACCTAATGGCTCAGCAATTGCACAATGCACATTATTTTCAACCACACAAGGAATGTTACAAAAATTGACTGTATACTAGGTCATAAAACAAGTCCTAAATTTCACAGAACAGGTTTCATGAAGTATTATCTATATATATAAAACCTAAGTGACCATTATGACCGAACAACCAGAACAACAGGAATAACCAGTTGACCAGTTGCTATGATGCACAGGAGCACAACGCAGGAGCTGCTCCCTGGTGGTCAGTGTGCTTCCACAGCCAACCTCCCACGGTCCCTTCCCTTGGTTGGCCAACCTCCCAGGATCCCTCCCCAAAACCTGACCAACCTCCTGGGGTCCCTCCCCCCAGCCAGCTGCCTCCCCCCAATAGGCCTTGATTTCCGGCCAGGCCAAGGGACCCCACCCGTGCACAAATTCATGCACTGAGCCTCTAGTTGTATCATAATTCAATTAAATTAGAGATTAGAAGGCATTAACCTTTTGCACTCTGATGTCGAGATTAAAATTACTCTTTGAATGTATCAATAATTTGAAATATAAAAAAATCCAAATAAATAAGTTTGTATGAAAAGAAACTCCAGTTTTTTATTCTACTGCTGCCCTTTGTAAAATCTGGGGTATTTAAAAAATTAAATCCCAAGTAGAATAAAGGAATTGAGAAAAAAGCAAGGGAGTACAAAGGGTTAAAGGTCTAAATAAATGGATATGGGTAGAAAGGCTTGATATCACATATAGGGTGGGAAAAGTAGGTTTATAGTTGTTTGTATGGAAAAAAATACAATCTATCCTATATAATAAAGAGGTAATATGCAAATTGACCCTCATGCCCTCACACAAGATGGCCGCCCCCATGTGGTCAAAGATGGCTGCCACAAGATGGCTGGCAGGGGAGGGTAGTTGTGGGAGATCAGGCCAATAGGGGAGGGCAGTTGGGGGGGACCAGGCCTGCAGGGAGGGCAGTTGGGGGTTACCAGGCCAGCAGGGGAGGGCAGTTGGGGGCGATCAGGCCAGCAGGGGAGCAATTAGGCGTCAATCAGGCTGGCAGAGGAGTGGTTAGGGGGTGATCAGGCTGGCAGACAGACAAGCAGTTGGGAGCCAGCAGTCCCAGATTGTGAGAAGGATGTCCCCTGAGGGGTCCCAGATTGGAGAGGGTGCAGGCTGGGCTGAGGGACACCCCCTCAGTGCAAGAATTTTGTGCACCGGGACTCTAGTATATATATAAAAGGATAAGCAACCAGCCGACCAGCCGACCGGCTGGAGGTATGACACACACTGACCACCAGGGAGCAGACGCTCAATGCAGGAGCTTCCGAGCAACAACAACTTTGCAGAGTGCCCCCTTGGGGGATGTTGGACTGCCAGTTTCAACCTGATCCCCGCAGGCCAGGCTAAGGAACTCCACCTGCCAGAGGGACCCCGCTCACTCCGCAGATGCCCTTTGAGCCCCACGCTGCCCCAGGTGTGGCCAGCTGGGGAGGGACCACAGGAGGTTGGCTCCAGGGTGTGTCCAGCCTGTCTTGCCCAGTCCTGCCCCACCTGCCACCTTCTAATTAATTTACTTTCAATGTGCATGAATCTGTTCACTGGGCCTCTAGTAATTAATAAATGACAATACAAGAATAAACTCTGTTACATGTACTTACAGCTATAAACTGACTTTTGCCCTATCTGTATATGTCATTCTTTCTAAATCTACCTTTATATTTGATGCAATTCCAATCAAAATTCAAAAATAGTGTGTGTGTGTGTGTGTGTGTGTGTGTGTGTGTGTGTGTGATTTGAGGATCTGATTCTAAGATTCCATGATGGTTAATTTTATATGTCAACTTGACAGGGCCACAGGATGCCAAGATATTGGTTAAACATTATTTCTGGATGTGTTTGTGAGAGTGTTGCTGGAAAAGATTAGCATCTGAATCAGTAGATTGAGTAAAGCAGTTTACCCTCCCAAATGCAGGTGGGCATCATCCAATCCCTTGAGGGTCTGTATGAATAGAACAACAAGGCAGAAGACAGAATTCTCGATCCTTTGCATGACTGCTTAGGCTGACACACGTGACTGCTTAAGCTGACACATAATCCCAGTCCGAGGGAAAGTCTTCTCCTGCCCTCGGACTGGGATTAACACCATTGGTTTTCCTGGTTCTCAGGCCTTCAGACCCGAACTGGAAAAAATACACTGGCTTTCCTGGGTTTTCAGCTTGCAGATGGAAGATTGTGGGATTTCTCATAATCCATAATCATGTGGACCAATTCTTAATCACAAATTTATTTAGATATATATTTGTATATGTGTATGTCTTTCTACTTATCTATGAATCTATCATCTATCTCTCTATATACTAAGGGTTCTGTGCCTGCATCTCTGGAGAGCCTTGACTAATACAGATTTATATGGAAGGAAAAAAGTGCAGCCATAGCCAAAAACTCTTGGTAAAGAACAAGGGGTTGTGGAGATATTGTACTAACAGATAAAGATTATAATAAAGCAATTGTCAATAAGATAGTGCAGCATTTGTTTAGGGATAGACAAGTAGTCCTATTAAATAGTAAAAAAATTTCAGGAACAGATAATCATATATATGGAAATGGTTGATGATAGGGCTGGTATTATAGATCAATGGGTAAAGTATGGAATATCCAACAAATTATGCAGTAAAACATAAAGTAAATATAAAAATTAGTTTTAGATTGATCAAAAACAAATGTAAAAAGCAAAATTTGACAACTTTATTAAGAGCATAGAAGAATATCTTTATGACCTTGTTATACAGAAAGATTTCTTAAATAAAATACCAACAATGAAAATGACAAGAAAAAATTGATAATTTTTTAATATTGTGGTTAGACACATATCACCATATAATTGTCACCAAATTTTACTATATAAAAATTAGCAATACGTATAATAAGGTCAAATGAGAAGTAACAAATTGGGAGAAGATGCAACTATAAGAAAATGATAAATAATTTAATAAAAAACAAGGAAGCAAATTAAACAAGCATTTCATAGAAAAGGACCACAAAAGATCAACAAATGGATAAAAAATGCAAGAGTAACTTCATTAGTAATTATGGAGTTGCACATTAAATGCGGTAACACCTTAAACCCATTAAGTTGGCAATAAAAAGAAAAAATTGATATTACAAAGGATATAAAGCAATCAGAGCTTTTATACACTGCTGATAGGAGTATAAAGTGGTACAACAATTTTGAAAAACAATTTGGTACTGTTTTGCAGAGACAAAGATATATACACCATAGGACTCGGTAATTCTACCTCAAAGAATTCTCCGATAACTGTTTACAAGAAGACATGTAAAGAAAGTTTGTAATAACAAAATAAGAAGAAAGAAAAGGAGAAACAGGTAACAACCAAATATCCAAATACAGGAGGAGAAGAGAAGGAGCATATAATATTGCAGAATGAAATAGTATACACATATAAAAAGAATGAGTCACTGCTACAGGCATCAACATGGAATAATCATATTATTATAAGTTCGAGCAAAAATAAAAAACAAAATACAAAACAAAACAAAGTAAAACACATGTCATAGGATTACTCATAGCATGATTCCATTTATGTAAAATTCAAAAGTATACAAAATTAAACAAGATGTTAATGAGGGAAACAAACAAATGGGTAAAGGAAGGCACTGGAATTAAAACAAAAATCATTGTAAAATTTACCTCAGGGAGAAGGATGGGGATTGGGAGAATGGGACTGGGAAGGGGGTAACAAAAAGCTTTCAGTATTCATGTTAATTTTTTATTTTGTAACCTAGGAAGTGAGTAAATTGGCTGGATTAATTGTTATATGCGTGTGTGTGTGCCAATGCATGTATGCATGTGTGTATTTTTCATTAATACACTTAATTTTTTAGAGCAGTTTTAGGTTCACAGCAAAATTGAGTGGAATGGTGGAGGTTTTCCAAATACCCCTGTCCACACACATGCACAACCTGCCCCACTAACAACATGCTGAACCATAGTGGTACATTTGTACAATCATTGAACCCAGAGTGACACATCACTATCACCTAGTTTACATGAGAGTTCACTCATGGTGTTGTACAGTCTGTGGGTTTTGACAATTATATGGTGATATGTATCCTCCATCATACTATCATGCAAAATAGTTTCACTGCCTACAAATCATTTGTGCTCTAACTTTTTATCCCTCCCTCTCCTCTAACCCTGGGAAACCACTAATCTTATTGTCTCCAGAGTTTTGCCTTTTCCAGAATGTCATATAGTTGGAATCATACAGTATGTGTAGCCTTTTCAGATTGGCTTTTTTTAAAAATTAGTAATACGTACTTAAGTTTTCTCCGTGTTTTTTCATGGCTTGGTAGCTCATTTATTTTAGATCTGAATAATATCCCATTGTCTATCAGAGGTGGGGAACCTTTTTTCTGCCAAGATCACTTGGATATTTATCACATCATTTGCAGGCCATACAAAATTATCAACTTAAAAATTAGCCTGCAATATTTAGTCAAACATTTAATTAACTCACCCCTAATACCTTGACAGGGCCACACCAAGTGATTTCATAGACCTAATATGTCCCACGGGCTGGGCATTCCCCACCCCTGATAGATGTGACATAGTTTATTTATCTGTTCACTTACTGAGAGACATATTGGTTGTTTCCAAGTTTTGGCAATCATGAATAAATCCGCCATAAACATTTGTGTGCAGGTTTTATGTGGATATAAGTTTTTAACTCCTTTGAATAAATACCAAGGAGTGTGATTTCTGGATTGTATGGTAAAAGTATATTTAATTTTGCAGTAGACTGGAAAACTGTCTCCCAAAGTGGCTATACCATTTTGCATTCCCACCAGCAATTAATGAGAATTTCTGTTACTCCACATCCTTGCCAGCATTTGATGCCATCAGTGTTTTGGGTTTCAGCCATTCTAATAGGTATGCATTGGTATTTCACTGTTGTTTTAATTTTCAATTCCCTAAAGACATATTATGTTGAACATCTTTTTATATGCTTATTTGCCATTGGTATATTTTCTTTGATGATGTGTCTGTTCATGTTGTTTTCCCTCATTGTGTTCTTTTGAGTTTTAAGACCTCTTTGTATATTTTGGATAACAGTCCTTTACCAAAGGTGTCTATTGCAAATAGTTTCCCCAATCTGTGGTTTGTCTTCTCATTCACTTGACATTGTCTTTCACAGAGCAGAAGTTTTTTTGTGTATTCTTTTTCATGTTTCCAATTTCTGGTTAAAAAAATGAAACAAAAATCACCTCCATCTTAGGTCTACATTGTAGAATTTTATTTGTTTTTATTTTTTATTTATTTAAATATATTTTATTGATTTTTTACAGAGAGGAAGGGAGAGGGATAGAGAGTTAGAAACATCAATGAGAGAGAAACATCGATCAGCTACCTCTTGCACACCCCCTACTGGGGATGTGTCCCCAACCAAGGTACATGCCCTTGACCTGAATAGAACCTGGGACCCTTCAGTCCATAGGCCGACGCTCTATCCACTGAGCCAAACCGGTTAGGGCAACATTGTAGAATTTTAAAAATGTGTTTATTTTTTGTTAATCCTCACCTAAGGATATTTTTCCATTGATTTTTAGAGAAAGTGGAAGGGTGGGGGAGAGACATAGAGAAAGAAACATGGATGTGAAGAGAGACACATCAATTGATTGCCTCCTGCACACTCCCTGACCAGGGCTGGGGATGGAGCCTGCAACGGAGGTACGTGCCCTTGACCAGAATTAAACTTGGGACCCTTCAGTCCTCAGGCTGACACTGTCCACTCAGCCAAACTGACTAAGGCACATTGTAGAATTTTAATTTACCTTCATGAACATCATTTTTCAACTTCTTGTGGGGAGTGTATAGAGGTGATAACTTGAATCTATGAAGTTTGCTGTAGTTGCATGCTCAACCTTTATCACAGTGTACAGATTGTACTCCCTTTCAATTTTATGAAAAACTTCACATTTTCTTGTTATGTTATCTTAGTGTCTTGGCACATAATAATGCTTCTTAAAAGGTAAGAGTGCCACAGAAGGTATCTTTATGGCTGAACATAACCTGCCACTACAATACATTAGCAGGCTAAATTGCTTAGGTCTACAGTGAACTGTATAAACATTCAACCTAGTAAAGTAATGCTGCTTTCTAAAAGCTCAAGTATCTTACTGTCTGATTTTATTAAAACTCACAATCTTTTCCTTGGTGTATCCCTATAAAGAACAGAATAGAATTTCTGAACGGCCTACATTGAATATTAAAGGAAAGGAAAGTTGCTGGCAAAGTCAAGGGATGCTTTTTGTTGTTGTTCTTTACTTTATGTATAAGAAACTGTTCAGGTGGGTTCTCTGCATTCCAGACATGCAGGCTTCCATGGATGAAGTCCTTCCTCCAAAAGTCAACTGCTTTGCTGTCAGTGCTAATGTCCATCCCTTCAAACTCTCTGTTTCTATAATAACCTCTGACTTAGCATGACCACCTCCTTCCATGGTTCAGGAGTCACTAGAGAGTCAGCAAAGACCAGAGCTGGGTCTCTCCTGAATGAAGCCACTGACTGTGCCTGATTGTATATAATTATATGTAGATGACCGTCCTCTTGGGATGCAGCAGAGGCAAAGAGATGGATTTCTACCACAGTGTTAAAGCATAAAGGACTCTTCCTTATTTTGTAAGCCACCCAGCTGTAGGATTGGAAAACATATCACCACTTAGCATTTGGACAGCAAACTGTTCAAAAATCTATATCCTATTCAGTGAGACATAGCTGAAGAGAGGGCTTTTATACAGCTTCCGGACTTGCTGGCTTTAAGGCCATCTGTGGAAAGTCTGTGCTGCTGAAAGCAGGGAACTTTGCCCTGATGTAGCGA
Source organism: Ia io (assembly GCA_025583905.1). Classification (NCBI taxonomy): domain Eukaryota; kingdom Metazoa; phylum Chordata; class Mammalia; order Chiroptera; family Vespertilionidae; genus Ia; species Ia io. Next base: position 74,830,382 of record JAJQQW010000001.1, read on the forward strand.
TGTCATTAGCTGGATCAGCCTTTCTTCAGGGAGGTTTGGGATTCAGCAGTTGCAGCTTCCTCAATATCATGTTAATGGCTATGTCACGTTCAAACTAATCTGGAAAACGTAAACCTCTGAGATTTTGCGCACCGGATTGTTTGTTGCATATACTTAGGCATGTTTGTAAGGGAAATACGGAGGTCTCTTAGTTAATTACAAATATTAATTCTAAAGTGGAGAAAAGCTTTGGATTGAATTGCCCATTTCGTTTGAGAAGAGAAAGATTGGCTAGAAGCTCTGGCTTCTTCTGACCTCACTGAATGACTTTGAAATCAGTGTGGTGCTGCACTGCTAGTTTTGTAGATCTGAATAATATCCTGTTGGCTCCCGGCTGGGCCAGCCCCCACATGCCACCTGCCCTTCTGCTAGGCCTTGGGGCCCCACCACTGTGGAGAACTGTGAAAAGCTCCAACTCCAAGCACCACCTGCAACACTTTAAGGCGTGTTGGCTCTATTTTGCTGTTTAGTTGATGCTGATCCATAGTTCAACTGCACAATATTGCAATGATGGGAGAACATTTTCTAGACAGGTTTTTGGCAATGTGGCATCTTTACTGATAAAGCAAAGGAAAGTTACATCGTTGTCCTTTTTATTGTTTTTAATGAAATTTCCTTTCTTTATTGCTTTATTCTTTTAGGCAGTCAGACTGGCATGCACTATATGCATACAAATACATATTTCTGTTATTTATATTATGTCATAATATAAATATTATATCTATGTCAGTGACTATATAGAGTTTTTTTTATATATATTCACAGATATATAAGCTTTATTTGAGTGCCTGCATAAATATGAGTTGAGGTCAAACAAGAAGGTTTTCCAAAGGGTTAAAATGTATTAAACGATAGAACTTGGTCCTTCCCTTTAGTTTGTCTCTGATCAGTTGACTAGTCTGCCCTTTCTAACCATTTATACCAGACACAAAATCTAAAACTCTTCGGGTGGCATTTTCCTTTTGTCTGGAAATCTCTTAAAGTGCTTTCAGTTATAAGAGAAGGGCAAGGTTTTTATCTGCTCCCTACTCCACTGGAGGCACAAACACATCCCTCGGTTCTCTTGTTTAAATTTCAGTGGTTTGCAGTGTACAAATGAAGAACTTGATGTTAACACACAAAATATACATGTATGCTGTTAACTGTGACTTGGCTTTAAACTTTTTTCATTAAACAATTATTTTTATTTTTATAATCTCTCCAAAAAGAAGTTATGAAAATACCTATCAATACATTGAAAAGGTATTTTAAAAATCCTGGGATGAAAAATTCTAAATATGTTACATCTTCTGTGATTTACAAAGAATAAAGTTCTATAAGATAGAATTCCTGAATGATTTTGACAGAAATTTACTAAGAAGAACCAGAACATTAAACTTTAAAAGATATTGAGTTTCCACCTCAAATGAGTTTTTGAGAAGCTACATCTGTTGACAGTCACTACACACTGGTACCAATGTTGGGCCATTGGGCTGTAGAGTCAAAGTGTGTGGCTCTGCAGCGGCACTTGCTGCCACCACCAATGAAGTTAACCTGAAGGACAGATTTGTCGGCTCTCCCATGCAACTGACTGAAGTGTTCTCTTATTTTTTCTCTTATGTGTTAAATAGAAGTAAATATACATGTGGTAAAAAGCTTAAGTGGAGGGAGAATGGAAATTTAAATGGTTTAGTAAGGTCCAAAATAATAAGCAAATATCAATAAACCTGATGTCTTCAAAATCACTAAGCAGTCATACGAGTAATTTAGAAACTGAAGTCAACCTTAGAGTCTCTTTATCTGAAAATAATTCTCAGGCCTCTGGAACCATGTTGATTTTCTTATATATGACCTTGTTGCAGAGAAAAGCCATGAAATTCTTAAAAACAACAACAACAACAAAACAATTACAAAACCAACACGCACACTCTGCTCAGAGACAACAAGTCTAGGCAGCATCCTGGACTCCATGGATCTGGTCCTGGCTCCAGACAGGGGAGGGATAAGGACAAATATGTAACATCTTAATCAATAAAGAAAAAGAAAAAAAAAGAAATGCTTCTGCCGCCTCTTGTAAGGCCAACAGGGCATAGGCTTGCCAATTGAAGTCCACACCACGAGTGAACTTAACACATATTTCTCTTACCAGGTGGCAGAAGGGCATCTTCCTTAATAACAGGTGTGTGCTCTTCTGAAGATTTCGGATCTCCTTCACAATCAGATGTCTCTGGCGACCAGATGGATGGGAGGGAGTGCCTGAGGGTTGGCGGGCTCACAGTGCGCCTCCTTGTGGTTATGCCATCTGGGACGCAGAGAGTCTTGGTTCATGGCTCCTTCCCCGCCTTCTGGATTCATGTGTTGTGGAGCGAATGCAAGTGAACAACCACTGGAGCCCAGACCAAATTAAATTTAGGGAGCATTTATTAGCCACCCGGCCGGCCAGCCAGCCAACCAGCAACTGCTCTGCTTTTCTCCACGCAGGAAGTCCAGAGAGCAACAGCGACCCTTTGTGTAGGACCGCTTTTAAGCCCATTAGCCACATCCTGTTTTTGCAGAACAAGTGAGCCAAGACAAAACAGTTTTCCCCAAATAATGTCAGGATCATGCCATTGACGACCATGTTATTCACAGGGTCATTCTGTTCTTCAGAAAGCTGACAGTGATCTATGAAAGAAGGCCTATGTGCTGGGAAGGGGCCATGAGACTGTATCTCAAGGCCTGGCCTGGTGTCAGCACTGACAACTCTATCTGGGGCATAGTCCAGGTCCTCTCTGGAAGCATGCTCAAAAATTCCCACTCTCCAACATTCCCCACTGGTTTTATGTACATGAGTCAAATCATTGACTCTTTTGGGGCATTGTTGGCGCGGGAGTTATATTGACCCATGAAGACTATAAGCTTGATAGAATTAATTCTCTGCTGAATAAAGTCAGTGGGCCTGTTTATAAGATAAGGGCCCGGAATGAGGGCCAGGACTAATCTTTAGAGGGTCCGAAGAGTCCTGGACTCTCTATTTTGCCTGGGCTCTCTTAAGCCAGGTGTGATGAAGCCACGTCAGGATCCCGTCAACCTTGACTGCTGTGCGGGTGGTCCTTTCCATGTAGGAGTCAATCTTTGTGTGGCAATTTCTTTACCAAAACAGAGTCACCAGGGTGGAAGGATGGACTGGGTCAGAAGTTGGTATACATGCTTCTGGACTGTTTTCTGGGTAGACTGTAAAGCCTTTAAGAAGTTGAGTAAAGATTGGTTATGGATTTCAGCTTTTCTAGATTGGGTTTCCATGTAAGCTGGTGAGGTGGGTAGGTCAGATCACTAGAATCTGTTGAGGCCCCACTGGTTTTAGGGCAGCCTCCTGGGCTGCTTCATCTGCAGCCTCGTTCCCTCTTCTTCTGGGGAGTCCCCTTGTCTCACATAGGTAGAAATGGAAAGACTTAATTACATCTGGTAGTGCTAACTGGCCCATCGTCCTTGCTCTGCTCATATCTGTCTAACTGCCTAATATATTACCTCAAGGATCCTGGCTCTGAATTCTTTTAGGGAAAATGGACATCGGTGGGCTCTTCTAGCTACTTCCTGCTGAGACGTGTCAGAAGTTTCTCTCAGAGCCAAGAGATCCTTGCTGTCTGTCAGAGGAACAAAGAGGCCTGGCCTGGCCTGGGCACAGAAGGAGGTAGGCTTGTGACCTGGCGGAGACAAACTGTAACAAATGGTCTGGTAGAAGGGAAAGAAAACCCTTCAGTTTAATAACTTTTATTGAAATAGAATTTTTCTCCTTAAAATCACCCCCATGTTTATCAAAAGAGCCAAATCAAGACTAATTTATCTATTGTATTTAATTTGGCCTGATTGTTTGCATAAACATAACAAGAATGGTAACTGACTACCTTTGCAGGAATTTCATGATTGAATCTTAATATGCCCCGTAGGGCCAGGAAGCCAAGCTATCCAGCTGCCGTCAGGCCTGCCTGTAGTACCTGCTGAGTTAGGTGAAGTCCTCACCTGTTGTGGCTCTACCCGGGCCCACACCCTAGGCTTCAAGTCCCATCTCAGCCCTCTTACTCGTCACAGCTCAGAGTGCGTGGGGGTCCCGCAAGGACGCAGAGGTGCCCTTATTGCTCCCCTTGTACTCTGACCAACCGCCAGTGATGGTAGGGTATGGGCCTGATGCTCCAGCACCAGGTATTTTCAGGGCTACCAAGCAGGATAACAGGCTTTCTCCGTGGCACTCTTATTGGCTTCAAGTCTTCAGAGTTCAGGCAGGGCTCTTTAAAACATTATACTCCAGTCAAAGTTTCTGGTTAATAAAACTACTATTGGAAACAGGTCTTATTGAATTTATGCAAAGAAATGTATTGCCATGATTTACTGCCAAATCTCGGAGGAATTGTATAAGGAGAAAACTATACTGACCTGCTTTAAGATAGAATTTTCCTTGCCAGTCCTTTTTATAGACTTTTCAAATTATAACAAACAGTAACTGTTATATTTCTTTTATCAGTCCCTCCCTAAGTACTTTGGCATAAGCTATTTACCCTCTGTTTAGGAACGCAGAATGTACTCTTCCTGGCTTTCTGGCCTGTATTATTTGATTTCTTTTCGACATTTCTCTTCACCTTCTTTACTACATACTCAACCTTCTATTGAAATAGACACTTCTAAATTAGCCTTTAAACCTTCCTTCTATGTCCTTTAAAAATGCATAACCATGCCTCAGACCTTCTACTCGGTATTCCTTATTCTTTGAAACCTCAATCCTTTTCTGATTCCTAAAAAGTAAACAGCCAGAATTTCTTAGATTAACATTTATGACTTAGACCTTCTGTGATAAAACTAAGAGTAGGTAAAAATATTTCTTTTTGAGAAACAGAGATTTTTAAAACTTAAACATTAAAGATATTATATCTTAAAGTTCCTTTGCTGAATATTCCACCACTGCCCAAGAAGTAATAAAACGGGGCAGAGGAAGATCCACTGTGTTCTGTAGAAATCCTTGAGTCTAGCATAGTTCAGATAAGCAAGAAACCAAGGATGCCAGCAGAGCGGGTTGTAGCCAGTAAAATCAACAAAAACCTATCTCTCCCTGCTCTCTCTGCCGACGCCCTCCCCCTTTTCTGCATTAACCATTTACTCTGTCCTTAGCAGGGGAAATAAGACAAGCAGTCTGAGATCCTGTATAACTATGTTTTTACACTTAAGGTACAGCTGCTCTCCCTCCCAGATTTTCCTTCTTTACTCCAAGGTCCCAGAGATCTCAACCTTCACCACTTCTGATATCTCCAACCATCCCCCTGTTCCCAAGTCTAGGGCTTCTCTATCTCAGCAGGCTGAGAGTGAATTCCACCGCCTCTACCCTTTCTCACACCTGCTCTGGAGCAGTTTTCGGCTCTTGTCCTCCCCCAGAGATCCACTGTAAATCTATCGGGAAGGGCAGGCAGGTCGCAGTTCTTGGGACCACATGATTCTCTGTTTACTAGCAGGGCTGAAAAAGGCAGCCTACAAAGCAGTTAATTATGACTAATCTTAACCCAACAAACCTTTGTTTAAACTTCTCTGGATTGACAATCGTCAGATTAACCCTAGAATTCCAAAATTTTAAACTAACACAGCAAAATTATAAACCAAGGAAAAGCAATTAAAAGTTCTCTACTGTTTTCCCCCTAAAGCAGGGTTTGCACTATCTTTCACACAGACTCTCACACTTACATTTCCTCCTGGAGGCCTGTCCAGCTCCCCCGGGCCCCAAACCTGGTCCATTCACTGGAGGCCAAAAGGCCAGCATGCGGCGGCGCTCCTGCGCCAGCACTTCCGTCTGTAAATCAAAAGCATTAACAGAGGCTCAGTAATCATCCACTCGCTGCTTAAATTCCTGAAAATTTTTCAAAAAACATTGTAGGGGAGTACAGACAGAAGAACATGAAGCAGACTGACCCATTCTAATGATAGAGACAATTAGACCACAATAACACAGAATAACAAAGACAATGACAACCAACTGAGGATCGTGGGGCACCGTCATGCGCCGGGATCTGGTCTAGGAAGGAGCACTGCGTCCAGCCTTCCAGAGACCCTAGATGGGCGCCCACAGAACCACAAATAAGTTTCTTACTGGTAAGAACCAGATCCAGGTGGCTCCGATCAGAGTCAATCAGAAAATTTAGCAGGCGGGGTCTCCGACCTCTACCAGTCTGGGGATGAGGAACGTCTCTCCGAGATCTCCCCCTGGGTCAGAGAGTCTGGGGACCCTGGTGGGCTCCGGTCACAGGATCAGGCAAAGGCTGGTTATCTAACGGGGGCCTCCAAATGTTGTGGAGCGAATGAAAGTGAACGACCACTGGAGCCCAGACCAAATTAAATTTAGGGAGCCTTTATTAGCCGGCTTGCCAGCCGGCCAGCCGACTAGCAACTGCTCGCCTTTCTCCATGCAGGGAGTCCAGAGAGCAGCAGCAACGCTTTGTGTAGGACCGCTTTTAAGCCCATTAACCACATCCTGTTTTTGCAGAGCAAGTAACCCAAGACAAAACAGTTTTCCCCAAATAATGTCAGGATCATGCCATTGACGACCATGTTATTCACAGGGTCATTCTGTTCTTCATAAAGCTGACAGTGTTCTATGAAAGAAGGCCTACGTGCTGGGAAAGGGTCATGAGACTGTATCTCAGGGCCTGGCCTGGTGTCAGCACTGACAACTCTATCGGCTTCTCTGGAAGAATGCTCAAAAATTCCCACTCTTGAACAGCTGGCGACTGGGAAGTCTGGGAGCACCCTGGGTTGCCTGTGCCCATGGGGTAGGACCCAAACGTGCTGCCTGAGGTTCAAATGGTTTGCACGTCTGATCACCAACTCCATAGTTTTATTGCAGAGATATTGTTGAGTGATTTGGTAGATTCAATTAATTTTAAGCAAATATTAATTTCCTTTTCTCTACCTTTCTGAGAGAAGAATATTTCCTCACCTCCATTAATGCCAGTGTTGGCCAGTAACTTCCTGTGGCTAATGGAATCTGACTGGAAGGGACCATCTGTTTGTTCTGGGTTTAGCCTTAAGAAGCATCAAGTGTTTCTATTTGGCCTTGTGGAAGCTTCTAACTTTTAAAGGGAGAAAAACATATCCCTGATAGCTACTGACCATCCAGCCTGGACCTCAAAATAATTAATGTGGTACAAATTTAAATTTAACCTAAAGCCTAAAGCAGAACCACTTCAGACAAACTGGCCTCCCAGTAGCAAGATTACAGAGATTGGGGGTGCTTTGTTATACAGCATTATGTGGCAATAGCTGATGAATACAAATGTTACCTGTAATCTTAATTATTTTTTTAGTAAGATACTAGAGCCCCAATGCATGAAATTCGTGCAAGAGTAGGCTTTCCTTCCCTGGCTGCCAGCACTGGCTTCCCTCTGACACCTGGGACCCAGGCTTCCCTCACAGCCCTGGCTTCATCTGGAAGGACGTCTGGTCTAATTAGCATATTATGCTTTTATTATTATAGATAATTCACATACCATATAATTCATGCCTTTAAAGCAGGGGTAGGGAACCTGTTTTTCTGCCAAGGGCCATTTGGATATTTATAACATCATTTGCAGGCCATACAAAATTACCAACTTAAAAATTAGCCTGCTATATTTGGTCAAACATTTAATTAACTCACCCCTAATGCCTTGGCAGGGCCAGACGAAATGATTTCACGGGTCTTATACGGCCTGCAGGCCCAACGTTCCTCACCCTGCTTTAAAGTGTACAATCCAGTGGTTTTAGAGTCGTCTGGTCATCATCCCAATTTAAGTTGAAAACATTTTCATCACCCTAAAAAGAATCATAATACTCATTGGTAATTACTCCTTACCCCCCACTCCAGCTCTAAGCAACCACTAATTTCTATCTCTATAAATTGGCCTATTTTGGATTTTTTATATAAATGAAATAATATATGGTTTTTACTAGTCTGACTGGCTTATTTTACTTAGCACAATGCTCCCAAGTTTTGTTCATGTTGTAGCATAAATCAGTATTTCATTTCTTTATATGGACAAAGAATATCCCATTGTATATATATATATATATATATATATATATATATATATATATATATTATTTTATTTATTCATATCTTAATTTTAACTGAGTCTATTGAGTGCTATTTGCACAAAAATGTAAAATTACTAATAAAAAATTGCAACATGCAGCATGCTAATAAACATGTTTTAGAAATGTCAGCCTGATAAACTCCCAGGTTCCATGCAACACACTTTTTTTTAGAGAGAGAGGAAGGGAGAAAGAGAGAAACATTGATTGGCTGTCTCATGCATGCCCCCTAACCTGGGGGATTGAGCCTGCAACCCAGACAAGTGCCCTAATCAGAAATCTAACCAGCAACCTTTCTGTGTACTGAACGATGCCCAACCAACTGAGCCACACCAACCAGGGCTAATCCAATATTATTTTTTATGATGAGACAGAGAGAAAGAGAGGTTGAAAGTTATTAACTTATTCTCTAAGACATTATGCTCATAAGTTAGCCATGTATATTGAACACCCCAACCTTTCTTAAATAACTTAGTATTCTTTCAACCATTGATTTGTTTAATCCTTCTATAATGTAGTTATATTGTTATTCTATAACTTGTTTCAGATTTCTTTTATTGCTATAGAGATTTAGATAGTTGAATTATTGTTTATTTTAATATTATCAAAAATACTGTGAGTGCTTTTCAGTACCTTCATAACACAGGTTTACCATACTATTAACACTGTGATAATGTGAGGATAAAAGTGTTGTACTAAAAAGAAATAATAGGAATAATTTTGGTTCCATCTCTTGCTAGCTGTTTGAGAATGGATAATTCATGTACCTATAACTTCCAAAATAATAGTGGGCATTTATTAAGCACCTAGGCGTCAGTAAACAATATCCCCAGCATTTGACATGTATTTTCCCATGTGATCCTCACAATAATCCTATGACCAAAGTACCATTAATATTCCCGTTTCAAAGATAAAGAAATTGAGACTTAGAGATCAAGTGACCTGTCCAACATTAAGAACTGTAACCTGTATTTAGAAACCTCTGATTCCCAACTCAACTCTAGTTGCAACTGATCACAAATGTCTCTCAGCCACCATTCATCAATCTGTGGAAATAAAATAATACCTATGTGATCTTCACATCAGGGTGATAGAGTATATGAAGTATATAGAAAGAGATAGGAACCTTGGCCAATGTGGCTCAGTTGGTTGGAGCACTAAAGGGTAGTGTATTGGTCAGGACATGTATGGGAGGCAACCGATTGAGGATTAAAAAAACAAAAGAGAAAGGATAGCAAGGAATAGACAAGCACAGATTACCTTCAACTAATTTCAATGATAGGTTTCTTCTAGCAGTACACAGGGAAATGAGATAGAAAAAATAACCAACTCTCCATTCATTTGGATCTCAGCAACTTTCTAGCCTGTGATGTGCAATAAACCTTACAGAAAATTGGCAAAATAGTTTATCATCATTGAGGATATATTCTGAGCACTAATCTTTCCTGTTTTTCCTCCAATTTAGTCTGTAGTTATCCAACATGGAGCAGTCCTCTTGGGCAGTTTCATGTAAAGCCCGTTCAGAAGAAAATGGCCTCTCCTATCAAGTTAGTGCATGGGTGGGACCCCTGGGCATGAGCTTAGACATTTTAATGCAGAAAGAGCAGTTTGGAGCCACTTTTCTCAAAAGGGAGCCATAGATCTTATACTTAAGACTTCATGGGCTCCCCTCTCAGGCAAAGTGCTTCTGGGTAAAACACAAAGCACTAAATTAAATAGAAGATTATAGCATTTTTTATCCTTTTCCATTAAATTATAACCTCAAGGAAAGCCAAAATTAAAGTGTAGGACTGATATATTCCAGAAAAATAATAAAAAATGTGTAATTTTTGAAGTGTATGACACAATGTGAATGTTTCCTAGACCTCGGATTTTGAAAAATATCATTAACCAATACTGTGCCTCCTTAGAGAGGCAATATGACATAGTGATAGAGTGTGGACAGACATAGGTTTGAATCCTTCTTCTATTTCCTCTACATATGCATTTTCTGCTTGTTTCAACTTTGGGCACCAAATTTGGGGAAAAAAGGTGAAAAAATAGTAGCTAGCTAAAGAACGTAAGCCATAAATTAATAATATCAGGTAAGGTTGAGTGTAAATGGAAGAATGGAAAGAGGACTAAAGGGGAGAAGAGAAACAAGCTTTGTGACACAACAAAAACAAGATGGTTTGGGACTGAAGGTGAGCAATGATAGGTTTAAGAAATAATTGTGAGGGTTTGAATAATTATTGCCACAGCTTCCTAAAGTGGTCTATCTGACTTTATTTAACCTTCAGTCCAATGTATCTTCCCACTCCCATCAAATGATCCTTCTAAAAAAATCTTGCTATTCTATTCTCATTGCTTAAAACTTGATAGCGGCTCCCCTGTGAGTTTAGGATAAAATACAAACTCTCTTGTCTGCCTTCTGTCCAACTGTTGAACATTATAGCTAACTATTCCCTTTGCATATCAGGTTCTCCAGATCTACAGAACTTCCACCCTACCCCTAAATATACCTTGCTTTTCCACACTTGCAAAGCTTTACAGATGATCTCCAATGCTTACAACTCCTGAAAGGAGTTTAGAAACAGAAAAAGCAGTATCAGGGAAAAGAGGTCCAAGGGGGAGGAAGACATACATTCACAGAGGATAAAGGAATACTACAAGATAAGGGGAAGAGGAAGAGGGGGGCTCCGGGTGAGCTTTGAAAAACTGATACTATACAGGTGAGTGGCCAATTAAGAGAGCACGGGGGACATAAATTAAAGAAGGGTCCAATTAGAAAGGGTCATGAAGAGACAAAGAGCTGCCAGCCTTTATAAATCCTAGACAAAGAAACTCAAGGAACTAAACTCGATTTTTCCCATTAGAGAGAGAGAGCAGGGTTTTTTCCCTTTGGGGACCCCTTCCCAGGGGAAGTCTGTAGACACTTGAAATAAACTTCTACGTGATTACTTAAAAATCTTTTAGTCCACGAATTTTATCTTCAAACTTCATAGGACAAGAACCCACAAGGAGAGTCTGCATGCCCCAATTCCACATATCACTTCTTTCACTTGGGGATTACCACAACATCCTCAGACTGCCTACTAGTTTCTGATCTTCAGAAATCTCCCTTTCCTTCTTTCCCAAACATATATGGAGCACTTACTGGTCCAGGCTCTATGCAAGAAGCTAGGGAGTGGAAGACGAGTAAGACATATTCTCTGTTCTTAGCTAACTCACAAACAAAAGCCTTAATTTTTCATCATGTGACTCATGTCTCCTCTTCTTTGAAGCCTTATTCTGAGTGTAGAATAGCTTATTTAGATCTTTGGCTCTTAAAAATATGAACATTAAATTTTAAATCCAGATAGATGCATGATTGTATTCATATATTAACCTTACAAGAGTTACTAGTATTTTACTGAATATATATAATGGACAAAAATTAAAGAAAGCAGGTCTACTTGAAGAAATGATGCTAAACGTTTCACAAGTATACACTGAGTGGCCAGATTATTATGATCTCTGAACACATAATAATCTGGCCACTCAGTGTATATCCTATATAATAAAAAGCTCATATGCAAATTGTCCCCTTGACCAGGAGTTCGACCAACAGGCAAGCCGGTCAACTGCCCATGTCCCCTCCCCCTGACCAGGCTGGCTGGACCCCACCCATGCACAAATTCATGCACCAGGCCTCTAATATATAAATATGTGTGTGTGTACACACACACACACACACACACACACACACACACACACACACACACACAGAGTGGCCAGATTATTATGCATTCAGAGATCATAATAACCTGGCCACTCAGTGTATATAAAGAACACTAGAGGGCCAGTGCATGAAATTCGTGCACGGAGGGGGGGTGTCCCTCAGCCCAGCCTGCACCCTCTCCAATCTGGGACTCCGGTAGGATCGGGCCTAAATGGGCAGTCGGTCATCCCTCTCACAATCCAGGACTGCTGGCTCCCAATTGCTCGCCTGCCTGCCTTTCTGATTGCCCCTAACCACTTCTGCCTGCCAGCCTGATCACCCCCTAACCACACCCCTGCCAGCCTGATTGATGCCTAACTGCTTCCCTGCCAGCCTGTTTGCCCCTAACTGCCCTCCCCTACAGGCCTGGTCACCCCTAACTGCCCTCCCCTGCAGGTCTGGTCCCCCCCAACTGCTCTCCCTTGCAGGCCTGGGTCCCCCCCAACTGCCTTTCCCTGCAGGCCCGGTCCCCCCCAACTTGCCTCCCCTGCAGGCTTGATCGCCCACAACTGCCCTCCCTTATAGTCCTGGTCCCTCCCAACTGCCCTCCCCTGCTGGCCTGATTGCCTCCAACTGCCCTCCCTTGCAGGCCTGGTCCCTCCCAACTGCCCTCCCCTGCTGGCCATCTTGTGGTGGCCATCTTGTGTTCACATGGGGGCAGCCATCTTTGACCACATGGGGGCAGCCATCTTGTGTGTTGGAGTGATGGTCAATTTGCATATTACTGTTTTATTAGATAGGATAGAGGCCTGGTGCATGGGTGGGGGCCAGCTGGTTTGCCCTGAAGGGTGTCCCGGATCAGAGTGGCAGTTCCCTTGGGGTGTGGGGCAGCCTGGGCGAGGGGCCTGTGGTGGTTTGCAGGCCGGCCACACACCCCGGAGACCCAAGTGGAGGCCCTGGTATCTGGGATTTATTTATCTTCTATAATTGAAACTTTGTAGCCTTGAGTAGAGCCAAGCCTCCTGCTTGCTCCGTGGCTGCAGCCATTTTTTTTGGGGATTTATTTATCTTCTATAATTGAAACTTTGTAGCCTTGAGTGGAGGCCTGGGCCAGCCAGGGTGTGCGGAAAGCTTGGCTTCCTCCATTGCCAGGGAAACCCAAGCCTCCTGCTCGCTCCGTGGCCACAGCCATCTTGGTTGGGGTTAATTTGCATAGTCACTCCTGATTGGCTGGTGGGCGTGGCTTGTTGGTGTGGCAGAGTGATGGTTAATTTGCATATTACTCTTTTATTAGATAGGATATGCATTAAAACAGACACAATTGCCTTGTGATAATTAGTACTTAAATACATAAAAACAGAATACATAATATGGGCACAGGTGCTATATTTCTAGGCGCTGTTGGAAAATTCAAATGAAGGCAAAAGCACTTCCTGGTATGTAAAGCTTATAATGTGATTACATTTATCAGGAAGGAACACTCAGTATTCACATTTGATAAGGCACTGATAAAAGCTCTTTGATAAAAGCTCTTCTGCTATCAACTCCTTTCCAATGGAATTTCCTTTCCATGTGGTTAGATGAGAGCTGTGGCCCACTAGATCATCTTTTTCTTTTTTTTAAGTGTATTGATTACTTCTTTAGAATACAAGTGTGTCTTCATTCCTCTCTACTTTTGCCTCACAGAATATTTAGCACATAATAAGCACTTAATTTGTTGAATGAATGAGTGAATAAATAAAGGAAGAAAATGTTCCTTTCCTCTGCACAGATATTTCTTTTCTGAGAAGCATCTTTCTCCAGAAAGAATCCAAAAACATTTCTACTCTTGAATATATATATTAGAGGCCGGGTGCATGAAATTCTAGCACTGGGGGTGGGTGGGGGGCTGGGCAGGGGTAACCCTCAACCCAGCCTGCATCCTCTCACAATCCAGGACCCCTCAGGAGATGTCAGGCCTAAACCAGCAGTCAGACATCCCTCTCACAATCCGGGACACTGCGTGCACCAGTGACCATACTTTTCATACAGGTGAAAGGCATCTTGCTGTTATATGGGCAGCTACATTTTTTTTGCCCTGATTATAAAAAGTAGCACATAACATGATCCTTCTGAGGCAGTAGTACCATTTTCTCCATCTTATGGGTGGAAAAACGGAAGCAGAGAGAAGTTAAGTAATTGGCTTTCTCACACAGTTATAAGTGTCAGAATCAGGGCTGACCACAAAAAGTACAAGCCAGAGTCCATGCATATCATTGCTGCATCATCCTGTTTTTTTTCCAGTGTTAGAGTGGCCTTTCCAGGTTTTAATTTTTAAAATCTAAGAGACTGTTCCCAATATATAGGGTAGGGCCCCTAGGCCTGGCTGGCAATCAGGGCCATCTGCAGGGAAATGGCAGGCGGGGCGATCAGGGGGCCCCACTGGCACCCGCTGTTGGTCACTTCCCTCTTGGGGGCAGTTCCTGCATTGAATGTCTGCCCCCTGGTGGTCAGTGCGCATAATAGCAACTGGTCGTTCCGCCAGTCATCCCTCCATTCGGTCGATTTGCATAGTAGGGTTTTATTATATAGGATATATATAATTGATTTCAGAGAGGAAGGGAGAGGAAGAGAGAGATAGAAACACCAATGATGAGAGAAAAATCATTGATTGGCTGCCTCCTGCATGCCCCACACTGGGGATCAAGCCCACAACCTGGGCATGTGCCCTTGACCAGAATTGAACCCGGGACTCTTCAGTCCACAGGTGGATGCTCTATCAACTGAGCCAGACCAACTAGGGGTCTACTCTGAGCTGTTTGTTGCCAGGTTGTCAAGTTTGGAATCAACATAACAGCCATGTTGGTCAAGTTGGAGAGTTTAAGGACCCTCTAAGGCAGTGGTCAGCAAACTCATTAGTTAACAGAGCCAAATATCAACAGTACAACGATTGAAATTTCTTTTGAGAGCCAAATTTTTTAAACTTAAACTTCTTCTAATGCCACTTCTTCAAAATAGACTCGCCCAGGCTGTGGTATTTTGTGGAAGAGCCACACTCAAGGGGCCAAAGAGCCACATGTGGCTCGCGAGCCGCAGTTTGCCGAACACGGCTCTAAGGTATGATTTCAAAAGACTCATTACTGAAGCATGGAGAATAAATAGAACAAACAAACAAACAAAATGAATAAAACCATAGTCAGTACGAAAGCCTGCAGTGTTGGTTTACCCAATAGGTAGGCTAAATGCATGCCTAAGGCACCAGCACCTCAAGGGCAACAGAGGGTAATGTACAGCTGTAAAAAATTAGCTGATGTTCTGTAATCAGAAATTATATGGAGAAGTTATTTTAATTTCAATACACATATATGTATTACTTCAAAAAATAAAACTGTTTTGAATTAGGAAATATGTAATTTCATTTTAAAGGTCCTAAGCTGACCCTGCTGACATTGCAGGTTTCTACAATGGAAGAAGCAGATTTCACTCCTAGCAAAAATTCTAATTAGCCAGACACCTGAGAAAATGACCCACTTAGTCACTGTGTTTGATAGTGAAACAGATAGTCTTGCATTAGGAAAAGAGCTCTCGCGGGCATTCTCCTTCCTCCTGCTTTTTAAGTATTGGGGGAAAGTAGGAGGTGGTGGTAATAAAGAACCATAAATCGAGTTGAAATTCACATTCTCTTACGTGTATTTACAGCAAAAAACGATGTATATATTTCTGTGGTTGTATATCTATCTAGGAGTTTTTAAATTGCCAATTATATTGGACAATTGTAACAAAAGAAAGGAAAAATCCTGCACATGTTGATTTTTCCGAAGTTCCTTTGCATCTTTCAATATGCAACACTAACTCAAATTTTAATAGTCAGGATTGTTAATGTCTTTCCTTCTTCTCCTCCTTCTCCTTCTCCTTCTCCTTCTCCTTCTCCTTCTCCTTCTCCTTCTCCTTCTCCTTCTCCTTCTCCTTCTCCTTCTCCTTCTCCTTCTCCTTCTCCTCCTTCTCATTCTCATTCTCATTCTCCTCCTTCTTCTAATTCTCATTCTTCTTCTTCTTGCCATTTGATAGTTTTCCTACATTCCCCAAAGATTTACCTCTTACAAACAAAAGAGCTTTATGATTTCTATAATGGAAGGATTAGGGTTCCCACAAGCAGTTTCTTTCTGTTTAAAAATCATTGTAGGTATAATAAAATGCAAATAGTTCATGACTAATGCAGCTGTATCAGAATGAAAACTGAAAAGAAAATAAATACCTCAAAAGAATAAGATATATTATCTTCTTTCTTCTTCTTCTTTTTTTTTTTTTTTCTTGTGTGCTATTATTGGCTGCTAACATCCAGGTCAGGGCCAGGGAGAATAAATTAGTGGTGTAAAGCCATAACACAATAGCTGATGCTCATGCAGCCTCTTTTGTTTATGCAATTTCCACTGCACCAGTACAAGACATGTCTAGGTAAGTTATGTAATGGCTGCCCAGAGAATTTCATTTTGTTGTACTTACAGCACTTTAGAGATGCTTTGCATGCATGCCATTTTTACTTGCTATTTGATAAGAGCTAAGCTAATCTTTTTAGGTTTTTTTATATTGCTAAGGTATAATATCCCTTGCTTTTTTTTTAAGGTTCTGAAGTTATTATTTTTCTGGAATGGTTCACCTCTCACTCCTGCACTTATATGGAGTTCTAATCCTCTAAAACAGGGTCACTTTATTTAGCAAAAATAGAACACAGGCTTCCAAGGACTCACTTTCTAGAGGCTTGTCTCCTGTGAGGCCGAGATGTGACATGATCAACATTGTGTATCTTCACAAACACAGCCCATCATTGTTCAGGCATGTTTTTGGCTGCTGTCCTCTAGAAGAATAGCTTCCATACAGAGAAGCTGGTCTGCAGTGATTTTAATTCATTCATTGGGGGTTTTTGACATTCAACATTTGCAGAATTCCTGCCCTTGCAGAGATTTAACAAAAATATTCTCTTAGCACATTATTCCTTTTCTCATCTCTTCAGAGGCTTACTATTGGGACAGTGGAAGCTTTAACTTCTTGTAGAAGGGAAACCTAAACAACATTTGAAGAAGTTGGCTCATCCTGTTTCTTTGGGGATTGAGAAAGAGGAACCATAGTTTATATTTTCTTCTGCAAGTTTCTGTCTTCCTTTATGAATCTGTAAGATCAGGTAAATTTTGACTGTGGCTAAAAGGCAAACCTGAATATTCTGAGTTTTAATTTTCCTCTGCTTTTGATCTCACCTTACTTCTCCTATACTGATGGCACTGTTCTCTGGGTGGTAATATTACGTGGTATTGAGGAATTAAATCTAACTTGGTAGTTTACATATGTAACTAATCTTAATACGGTGTTACATCCAAATAATAACTCAGACTCAAAGAACATTTAAGCATATGTGGATTTTTTTTTAATTGGGCCATACAACACAAAGCAAAACATCCTAAATAATCATTTCTGTCTCTCTCCATTCCAGTTACTCAAACAGCTCTCCTCAGTTTCTGCCCCCATTCTCTAACCCCAAACTTTCTATGATTACTTATTCTTCTGTCTTCTTCACCTTTTTCCACTCCTGTTCTTGCTTCCTCCTCTGGGCATGAATAGCTTTTCTCTTTCCTAAGAGTTCCTTGCTATTTCTTTTTTAAATAAACTTTAAAAACTTTAATTAGGAAATATTTCAAATGTGCAGAAAAATAAGAGAATAATTTAACTAATAGTCATATACACACAACTGAGATTAAATCTACTTAATTCTCTGGAGTATTTTGTATAAAGTGGAGAACAAAAAGCTTATATAACATTCTAAGTCTGGGGTTTGTGTGTGTGTATAGATTTTAAAACTCTGATTCAATTTTTTTTTAGCATGCATATGTCTATTTATGTTTTCTATTGCTGAGTCAGTTTAGGGAGTTATTTTATGGGTAGGTTATATTATTTTTATTAGGAAAAGGTCCATTTAAGTTCCCACATTTACTGCAATGTATTTTTCAAGTTTTTGCCTATAATTTTTTTCCTTGCCCCAGATGGTTACTGCTTCAGTCTTCCCTGAAGAGTATAGAAAGTAGAACAGAGAGTTTGGGGGCTCTTTCTGTGCTGAGGGACCCAAAGAGAAGATGTCCTGTGTTATGTGTTGTCACTTGGGTATTTGTTTTTAATAAAACTCCTAAAGGAACAGAAACATTAAATTTGCAGTAATCACATATGAATTTGGCTCACTGGGGTTTTTCAATAGTGGATTTTTAAGCTTCAATTATTTAAACTAGAAAGACCCTGTATTTAGGTTTTTACTTCTTATCCTACATAATAAAAGGGTAATATGTAAATTACCTTCACTCTGCTACGCCCACGATTGGGCCAGAGGAGGCGCAGGGGGCGGGACTCGGGGTGGCCGGGGTGGCCGATTGGCGCCGCTGGGGTGTGACGGATGGCAGGCAACTGGCAGTCAGCTCCTGTGATCTGTCGCCTGGACGCTGGGGTGTGGCTGAGCCCAAGGCTGGGCAAAAGCAGAGAGCCTGCGATGGATGACAGGCAACTGGCGGTCGGCTCCTGCGACAACCAGAGGCTGACCAACTGGAAGTTAGTGCTGGCCCTGCCCCCAAGCAAGTGGTTAGGGGCAATCAGGCAGGCAGAGGGGTTAGGGGTGATCAGGTAGGCAGAGCAGTGGTTAGGGGTGATCAGGTAGGCAGGCAAGTGGTTAGGGGCGATCAGGTAGGCAGACAGACCCTCACTGGGCTGGCCCCGCCCCCAAGCAAGCTGTTAGGGGCAATCAGGCAGGCAGGCAGAGTGGATAGGGGTGATCAGGTAGGCAGGCAAGTGGTTAGGGGAGATTAGGCAGGTAGGCTAGCGCTTAGGGGCAATCAGATAGGCAGACAACCCCTTGCATGGCTGGCCCCACCCCCCAGCAAAGAAAGAGGGAGGCCCAGGCCAGCCACTCCATTGCACCCCAGCCTGTCGCCTACAGAGGGAGGCCGCCGGTGGCAGGGGAGGGGAAGCAGTGCTGCACAGATGGCAAGCAGTGGCAGCGGCAGGGGTGGGGCCAGCTTCCTGCAGACCTGGGAAGGAAAGACCCGATAGGTCCTGATCTCAGGCCAGGCCTAAGGGACCCTACCCAAGGGGTCCCGGATTGTGAGAGGGTGGTTGGGCTGAGGGACGCCCCCGAGTGCATGAATCTTCATGCACTGGGCCTCTAGTAATGAAATAATTACACCACAATGTCTGAGTGGCTGATTTCTGCCCAGCATGCATGCACTAAGGTAGAAAATACAATAATTTTTCTCCCAATGATAACAGAAAGGTCACAGCTTCTAAAAAGTCTTATTCCAGAAATATTTATGCTTGAAATACTGCATTCTCTTTTTAATGAGAATAAAATATGTGGGTGGTTGAACAAGTATATCATTTTGGCTTTGATTTCCCAATGGAAAAAATATCAAGTAATATAATAATTTGAAATGTGCTAAAATCTCTTATTAAATCTTATGAAGTACACTATAATCCTATTTTACTTTATTGTATATGTGAAGGAACATTTATTATTAAAAAATTACTTTGGGTTTCTATTTCAATACCCAATATCCTTGGGCCTTACCAAGTTGAGCTCTCCTGGGATTCAAGGAAACCCAGTTTGAGCTCTTGGATACTTAGTAAGTAATCTGTGCAATGTTGTAAGGTGTCACACCTAGTGCCCAGATGCTATAAGGAGACTTTAAAGACTCACCAGAAACATTTGGACATAGAGTGGAAGAATAATTGTGACTATATTAGTATATATTTTTAGCACTTGGTGCTGGACACTATGCCAGGTAATTTATTGATAATATTTTATCTACTCTTACAGGTTAGATAATTTTATCTAATCTTAAGGTTAGAATTCTTATTATCTTTGTTTTATCACCAAAGAAGTCAAGGCCCAGAGAAGTGAAATAATATTCCCAAAGGTGAGAGTCTTCCTCTAACTCTAAAATATATTTATAAAACAATAAAAAAACTAAAAAATAAAATAAATACAAATAAACAAAATCCATTTATATGACCCATTTGCCCTCATGACTAGGGAAGAATTAGAAGTATGGGACCTAAGTAGATGTTGATTAAACTGAAGGTGAATTTTGTAATCCCAGAATATTTGTTGCTTAAATACTTTTCTAATAGACTTAAATCTTCGAGTAACACATCTAAACTGTAACATATAATTGATGCCAATGTTTACTGAGGCTCCTAATGTTGCACAAATATTTAATTGGCAGGTGGATTGTTCTTTGAAACAAATGTTCATCTGTTTAATAATGTGCCGATACCTTACCTAGGCCCCTGATGTCTATGTTTTTTCTCAGTTACAGCTTCTTGCCTATTTCCACACTCAACAATCATCTTCAATGATGCGCACACTGAATCCCAAAGTGACCTGTGAGTTGTGAAGGCAGAGGTACAGGAGCGAATAAAGAAAGATTTAAAAGGGGAGAGGGTAGTGTGAGTCATTGAAGATGTTGAATATACTCTTATGCAATATTTATTCTCTTCTCTCCAGAGGGCAATTTTGTGTTCTGCAGAATAAATTAAAATCACAACTATAGGGAGATAACATCATGCAGAAAACAGCAAGGTCTTTGGAGTCAGATGTTGATTATGATGATGAGGAAGAAAGTGATACTACTACTAATAATAATAATAACAACAGCCACAACTATAATTTACTGAGTTCCTGCTATGTGTCAGCTGCTCTTCTCAGCACTTTACATCTATTCTTTCAATTAATTCTTCACCAAACCTGTGAAGTATGTATTAATACTATCTCCATTTTATAATTGTAGAAACTGAGGCATAGAGTGGTTAAGCAATTCCCCAAGGTCACTCAATAAGTAGCTGAATTAGGTTTCTAACCCAGGCAGACTGACTCCAAAAGGTGTGATCTCGACTAAATCTGTCTTCATTTCTGATCTCTGTCATGTAAAAGCTGTGTGACTTTGAGCACGTTATTTACTTTTCTGAGCCTCATTTTCACATATGAGGCGATAGGCAGAAAGGCAGCTGGCAGCTGGCAGCACAGTGCCTGGCCCGTAGTGAAAGTTTAGTAAATATTTGCTTTTCCTCCTTCTTCCTAGTTGCTGCTTTGGACCAGGTTTTCTCAAATTGTGATCAAGGGAACACCTTTATCAGAATGACCGGAGGAGCTTATTAAAAATACAATGACAGCATTTCTTATGCTCAAGGATATTCACTTCATAGCTGGAAGGCTTGGTATAGTTAAATAAGCAAAGTAAAATTTTAATGCCATTTTCTTGCAATAGCAACAGAAAGAAATTACTAAGTATTCTTTGATTTGGAACAGATATAGCTCTCTGACCATTTGAAACAACAGCATAACAAACAAGCATGTCAACCAAAAATATAAGTCTGACTGAGTCTTATCATCACTCAATCACATTACAGATATAATGAAATTAGCAAGAATATTAATAATATAGGAACCAACTCTCTTCATTGTATCTCCAGTGCAGTACCACACATGCTAGTGAACATTTGCACATCAGCACATGCCTGAGAGTAGAACTGCACATGCACACAAATGTATATACATGCACACATGCACACATATGCCTGCAGACAAGCAAAGATGCAAAGTGCAAACATAGCCTCAGGGAACACATAAACCCCTCTGAAATTAAGGAGAGCTCAGAGGAGAATTACCTTGTATAGAGCTAATGAACTTTATGTGAGAGAGGATGTGTGGTCGGAAATAAAAGACAAATTATTCTCATAATACAGTCTAGCCTTTGAAATCCACCTCCTTCTGCAGGTTTATAAAGGCTCCATGTCTAAAATTTAAAGGTGAGCAAAAGAATCATTTGGAACATGTTCTGTCCCAAATTTGATACTTAAAAGTTAGACAATGCATTCATTCAATCATTTATTCAAATATTTGATTGTGTACCAGGTGTTATACTAGATGCTGGATGTACAGTGATAAACAAAATAAATTTGTAGAATTCATTATCTAGAAGAAAACTCAGACAATAAGAAAACAAACAAAAGCTTATCAGCTATAATCACATTATGCAGCTCCCAGTCTGTGTTGAGTGTCAGAATCATGTGAGATTTTGGTACAAATATGACAGCAAGGGCCCTATCTACTTCAAGAAGCCCGTGCCTTTGTGTTCTTTATTAATTTTCAAATCTTTCTGAAACATACCACTTTGAGAGCCACTCACCTAGTAGATTGAAAAAGTACTTAGGGAATAGTTAAGTTGTAAGGGCGGTTCAAATGTCCTATAGTCCAGTGCTTCTCAAACTTTCAAGTGCATTTGAATCACTTGGGATCTTGTTAAACGACAGATTCTAATTCATGCAGTAAGTTCAAGATAGGTGCTCAGTTTCTGCATTTCCAGTAAGCTTCTAGGTGATGCCCATGCTTTGATGCTACCGGTCTCAAAACCTCACCTTAGGTAGCAAAGCTGTAGTTCATAGTGTACAGTCCCAAACTTGTCTAACATTTATATCTCAGACTTTGATCATTCTCATTCATCTCAAGCTCCTTTCATCAAAGCGTAAGGATGGGAATCAGAATTCTCTGAAGGTGCTAATTAAATATGCAAATACCCCCAAGTGATTCGATGCACACGCAAGTTTGAAAACCACTGCCTTCAGAAAAACAGTGACTAGAAATCATTCACATGTGTGAAGCAAGCTTGAATTCCTCAATTTACTATAGATTAGTGGTTCACCAACCCGACAACACATTAGAATCACCTGGGGAGATGTAAAAAATACCAATGTTCTGGTCCTATCCCACACCAATTAAATTGGAATCTCTGGGGGTGGGCCCCAGGCATCTGTATTTTTCAAAACCTCCCTGGGTGATGTTAATATACAGACAGGGTTGAGAACCACTGCTATAAGCACCAATTGCCTTTTATTTGAATTTAGGAATAAAATTGATCTAAGTAGAAATTGTCGAGTTAATAGTTTATCTTTGTCATCTTGCTTTTCTGGGCCCTTGTCATAAGCAATCTTCCTGCCCATGGCATGAATTGCCCTGGTGTTCCTTTCAGGGTGACTCACGACCTCATGTGTCCCATCTCCTGGCATTCTCCTTTCATCAGAAGCAAGCTTGTGCCCCATCCCCTATGAGCCCATTTTTTCTTTTCCTGCTAGTGAGTAGAAACAGGTTAATAAGAAAAAGTCATCCCAGGTCATGCGTAAATTAATGTGCTTTCCCACTTCGATACCAAACTCCTTTAACCCAGTTTAAATAGACTTTAAGGTTCTTCTGAAATTGGGAATTTCAAGCATGACTGTTTGGAATAATATATTTGATTTTCAAATAAGCAGCTAACTACTCCAATAATCTTTACCCCGGCCTTGCTTAAGAAAGGGCTCCCATTTTGCCGCTGATTTCATTATAAAAGGCATCTTTTTCCATCATAAATACTGTCCAAGATATATAATGTTCTGTGGGTTTTCTTTTTAAAGAGGAAAAAGCTAAATATGGCGAGGAAATCATTTTGACAACAGTTTCTTTTGTTACGAAAAGGAATTTAGTAGTTGTTTAAGTGTATGCTTTTCTAAGCATGAGGTGGTAGGAAAGTCTTTGATCAGGGTCCTTGTACTCAGGGAAACAGAGAGGAAAACAAAGGATGCACAAATATGAGAAATTGACTACTTTAAAAGGGAACTGTTACATCAACATCAATTAATATTTATTGGGCACCTACTGGGTACATAACACTTTGCTAGCAACTTGAAAAATGACATGGAATGCATACCTATAAAATATAATTACCAGGGACTATTTTTGACTATTTGTTTAAATTCATTATAGCAAAGACAAGCAACCAGGGCTGCTTGTAATTTGCTCTCATTAATAAAACGAATTCCTAGGGAGACTTGCTCAGAAGGAGAGAAAATAAACCATATTGAAATAGCATTTTCGATTATGCTGATAATGACAACGCATACACACAGGTGGGGTGGACTGCTGCAATTCCAAGTATGTGATTCTCAAATTTCAGTCATCAACCCATTCCCAGAAGAAGTAACTGCTTGAGATTCTTTCACTTATCATTTGTGGGATTCTTGAATGCTATTGATTTTGTCCTCTGGGGTGAGGTTAATAATGCGTGTGTATATCACTGAGATGTAAAAAATAAATGAGACACATTCCACTACTCACACACAGAAAGCATTCTCACCTCCTTATCCTGGTGGAAGACAATTATACATTTATACCTCTTTTGCTTTGAAAGTAAAGAGACAGTCTTTGAACTGCTACACAATCACCTGAAAATGTTAGCTAACACGTGTGTTTGGGCTGAAGGATGTGTGCCATACTCGGGTGCAGAGGGCCAGGACACCTTTACTGGAAGACTCAGGCCTGGGAAATACTAAGACAATCTGAAAGTTTCATGAACATGGACTTCTCTTAGGTTATAAAACTGGCCATCTTACTTAAATTCAGAAGAAATTGACATTTGGTATAGATTCTTACACTAATCAATTAATTCAATTGACCATTTTGAGTATTTTGGTTGAACACGGTTCTATTATTTGGTGTAGAAATCAACTTTGCAAATATTTTATTTCATGTATTTATAATGTGTACATTTTCTACTTCCAGAAAATAGCCAACACACTTGCCTTGTCAGGTAGGAAAAATAGATTGAGGAAATCTTAATGCATGCTCCTAGCACTCTAGAATGTCTGTGGCCTGCTCCATACCATGCCTTGAAAATGATGCATTTGAACACTCTAGAGAGGCACAGTCCCTATATTATGGATCATATTTCCAATTTTTATTAAAATTATGATTTGCCCTGGGCCTGTGGGGGTATACTTATCTGCCTGGCTTGATTATATTCTCTCTGAAGGTGGTTCAAGGTGAGAAACTTTCCATAGATGAGGAAATAACTTGGATGGATTTGCTAGGAAGTCAGTGAATAATATCTACTGTTCATTTTCAAAATTTACTCTACTTCTTAAAGCAAACAGTGTGGCTACAGCACAGCTTGGAAATAGTGTGCCTAATCCCAGTTACTAGTATGCAGCTAGTATTGTCAAGAAGGCAAGTTAAGTAAACAGGGAAAGGGAGAAGGAAGGAAGGAAGCAAAGCAGGAAGAAAGGAAGACACACACATGCGTATTATGGAATATACATCCTGAGCATGAGAACCTGCCTACCAACTTCACCAGCTCCCATGGTTTTCAAGGAAATGATCTAATCAGAAAGGATTACATGTACTCAAATTCTGAGGAAATATTTATCCATTTCCCTTTTACATGACTTACCTGTCTTCTTAAAAGAAATAGTTGGTGAAACAGAGTCTAGAATAATCCAAGGAATCAGTTCTGCATAGGTACTAGGCACTTGTACAAATTGAGTAAGTGGAGGCGCAGTCTTTGTCCTGGACTATCTCTTTAAGGATATGTGTATGGCTAGGTAGAGTTAGTGTCTCCTGCTGGAATAGAGGGCAGATTTGCTTCTGTAAATATACTAAAAATAATGTCTCCCTCCAGGAAAAAGATCATGCATGTTCACTACCTATTATTAACTGTAGGTTAAGCTCAAAGTGCCTCTCCTATAATGCAACCCACTGCCTATGCAGATGTTTCCTGGCCCTCTTCATATCACCCTTGGAAATTGGGGCTCAGGGAATGGAAATAATTGCTGCTACTCTGGGTACTGCTATCACAATGAACAATAATCTCTTTTGCTTCTGACCCAGGAGTCTCATATCTTAGGCTAACTTGTTAGGTTGCAAGTAGGATTAAATCTCAGATCCTACACATTTCTAGACAAACAATAAAATTTCGAGTCTAAAAAGGACATTGCAGATATTAAGCCCAACCCTTCCTTTTTATAGTGAGGAAACATAGACCCTGAAATTAATTTACCTGCCCAAGATTAAAGAAGTGATTATCAATACAATCAATATTAAAGGTAACTAAAATATACCCAGTAGGCAAACAACTTTTAACTCAAATTTATTGATAATTTCATTTTAGACTTAACAGTGCTCCTTTCAAATTGCCTCAGATTTCTTCTATATCTGTGTGCCCCTTCCCTTGCAAAGGTTGTTTCCATATACCATGGTCATCAGGCCCAGGGGAGTAAAGCACAGCACCCTTGCCTCAAGTTGTCATGATTCTGATATGTAACAACCTAGCATTCCTCTGTAGAACCCAGGTGAGCCTATGCTCTCCAGGCTTTTGCCAAGATTGTACCTGTGTTGACTTCCTGTGTCTGCTTCCCTCACTCTTTTACCAATGTCTCCTTGGAGTTTTTCCTTAATAAATCACTTAATAAATACACAGATCCTCATTTCCAGGTCGGCTTCTGAGGAACCTGGCCCAAGATGGTAACCTAATTATTCAAGCAAATTAGGCAAGACTCTAAGCTTTGAGAAAACAATATTTGTATATATTTCTTCTCCTTTTCACCTGGAAAATCTGATGAGTAGAATTGGGCCTTCAGTTATAATCGCCAGTTTCTATGTCTGCACTATGATGACTCTACATTCAGTATATTTTAGGAAAAGCACTGGGTTCAATGACTGCTACTCCATCAGAGTAAGAGTTAAAGAAGGTATGATTGACTGACTAAAGGTGGTGAGACAGCACAAGCTCAATTCATAGATATAGCTGTCATTTAAAAATTATGATGTGCCTACTTTCTGTAAGGCACTGTAAGGATATGTAGAAATAAATGACACAGTCCCTTCCTTCAGGCAAAATAGGTTTTAAAAAAATAAGACAGGACTTTTTGTAGTATGAAGAGGGTTGTTCCCAGAGCCTAAGAAGTAGAAAAATTGAGACTACAGGACATATTTAAAAAATAGAACTAGTTTATTCATTCATTCACTCAAAAAAATGATGAATTAAATGCTCATTGTGTACCAGGGAGCAGGTACAATGCTAGGGACTGACTGAGTCAGTGGTGTGCTGGTGACTATTTTAACAACTAACTAGAAACAAGCCAGCTTTATTGTGTTTTCCAGTTTTTGTGGTGGAAATATTCCCACCATGGCTGATTTCAAGCTACCAAGGAGACATCAATGGGCTCACAAAATTCCTGAAAATGTAAGTGGCAGCACAAGCTGCCTTCAGCATAAACTGGCTCCAGCACACCACTGCCTGAGGATCTATCAGGGAACACCACAGAAACAGTGTCTGTCTTGCCAGGGCTTACTGACAAACATGTACAGATGCTCCTCCACTTACAGTGAGGCTATGTACTGATAAACTCATTGTAAGTTGAAAATACTGTAAGTTGAAAATGCATTTAATACAACACTGTGGAGTGTGGGTTGTTTACCCTTGTGATTGTATGGCTGACTAGGACCTAGGCTCACTGCTGCTGCCTAGCATCATGAGAGATTATCTTACTGTATGTCACTAGCCTGGGAAAAGATCAAAATTTGAAGTATGCTTTCTACTAAATGTATATCAGTTTTGTACCATCATAAAGTTGAAAGTCGGGGACCATCTACACAAGCAAATAGAGTGCCTGGGAAATTAGATAGAAAGAGAATGGTGCCCCTAAAATAAGGTGACCAGACGTCCCGCTTTTGGTGGGACAGTCCCAATTTTTAACAATTTGTCCCGCGTCCTGCGACGTTTTAAAAAAGCCCCGATTTTTGGAAAGAATGCACAACAAGCTAGGGAACGGCGGGAGAACGGGAAGGGAATATACGGTTTTCGGCGGCCATGTGGCTATTTAGCCAGGATATGAGTTTTATATTATTTTTGTTAATTTTATAATGTTAAACTTTAATAATAACAAATAATTGTTGAGAACTGATTATCGAGAACTGCTTATCAAAGTTCGCATTGTTGATCAGTTGTTAGAATTCGACCACCATTGTTTGGACTTAATGAACAATGGCATTTTTTGGGATTGGCAATGACGAAAACATTTTGTAACTGTCTCTCAGACAATACACATCGTACTTCGTGCTAGTAAGCTAGTTAAACAAGTGATGTCATTACAAATCAGCTATTCAGATAATTTAGGTAAGTAATTTATTTATTTATTTCATAAATACATAAATTTTCTTGAATTTAGCAGACAGTACTCGTATTATTTATAGTTTATAGTGGCAGCAAAAAGTCTAGCGCCGGCCTTGAAAGTGACACGACTTACATTACGGCAAATTCAGAGGAAAAATAATACAAGTTAGTATTGTTATTATTTAGAAAGAAATATAGGATTAAAATAATTTTTAAAATATAGTTACTTTATAACAATCAAATTAATTTAATTTATAAACTAATAATAAAATATGTTCATGTAATTATGTACCTACTTACTGTGTTTTTAAGCAATATGTATATAATAATTTATAATATATTTTTAAATTATTTTTTTTAGATTTTTAACATAATGAGTAAGAAAAGAGGATGCAAATTCAATGATGATCTAAGAAGTGAATTTCCTTTTATTTAAAAAACCAAAAGCGATTACAATATAGACCAAATTTTTAATCAAGAACCCCCCCCCCCGCCTGCCCCAGGCCGAAACCGGTTTGGCTCAGTGGATAGAGTGTTGGCCTGCAGACTCAAGGGTCCCAGGTTCGATTCTGGTCAAGGGCATGTACCTTGGTTGCGGGCACATCCCCAGTAGGGGGTGTGCAAGAGGCAGCTGATCGATGTTTCTCTCTCACTGATGTTTCTAACTCCCTATCCCTCTCTCTTCCTCTCTGTAAAAAATCAATAAAATATATTTTAAAAAAACCCAATCCCCTCCCCCTCCCAATGGTGTCCCGCTTTACCAATGTTAAAATCTGGTCACCTTACCCTAAAAGAACCCCCTAACCCAGCCTTAAAGCTGAGGGGGCAGGAAAGCCTTCCCCAAAAATGACATTTACTCAGAGACAAGGAGCAGGAGAAGTTCATTAAGTGAAGAAAGGCCAGGTAACAGGATGGCTTCCTGTAGGGAACTGAAAAGAGTTCCCTCTTCAGGAAGAAAAGTAGCAGGATGTGACCAGCCTCCTAGGCTGGGTTAAGTAGTTTGGACTTTAGCCTAAGGTATAATTTCCTCCAGTAAGTCTTCAAAATGCCAATAGGTGTATGGAAAAAAAAAAACACAAGAAAAAGAAAATGAAAAATTCATTTGCTCAAAATGTTTTGGAAATACTGGTTAATCAATGTTAAATAGTTGTCCTCACTTTAGGATTTCTCAAAACCTTTAATATATCGATACTCAATGTGGCTCTCCCTGAGTGAGGAACAGTACACGCCATTTCCTAAAATTATTTTACCATTGGACACCACCCATTTATTTTTAGGATTAAATATTAGGTGTAGGGTGCTAGGGAATTTGTGTCTCCAAAATACATTCTGGAAAATACTCTTCTAAGAACAAGGGGAAGGTAGTGTGAGTTATAAGCAACACTGACATGATTGGATGATTTATTTTTTTCACTAATCAGTGATTTGTTTTTAATAATGTTTTTCTATCCCCCTCTTACACTTCCCCAACTGGCTTCTACCCCAAAATCATAAAAAGCCCTTGGAAAACCTCTAAATACATCTTAAGGGTAAAAATTAAAACAGTTTTGCAGAGGTAGTACACTAGTACTAAATGTGGTAGATTTCACTGTTTTGGTTTCTGACTTTAATGTCTCTTTTTGAAGTTTCCATTATTTCTGAAAAGCAGATAGGATAAGACCTCGGCCTCTCTCAACTTTTAGACCAATTTTTTTCAAAAAGAAACAATGACAAACTAATCTATTCATCTCTAGAAGATTATTGGTTCCCAAATCAGAAGTGGAAATTGTAGCTTAGATGATCATGTATTGTATATCTAGTTTATGGAAACTTTATTCTACATAGCAATGAAGGAAATGGTTTGAGGTAGAGGAGAAAAAGAAAAAAGGAGATGGAGAGAAAAAAGACCATTTAGCAACCTATCAGAACTTGATGAAGCCTGATATAATTAACAAACTTGTGATATCTCTAGCAATTGTAATTCCAATTATTTGCTAGCTAAAGGCAAGTTTCACTGCTCTAAGTTAGGAAATCATGTAAATAGCCTAATTAATATAATTTGCCTTATGCTCTACTAAAAAAGCAAAAACAAATATGTCATTTTTTAGAATAAATAGCATGGTATAGACTAAATATTATAAATATTCAGTCACTTTGCAGAACAAATATTGCATATTAGGGATCCTTTTCAGCAATTCTATGAAGTTCAGCATGATTTAATGAAATTATGATGGCTGTTTGAGTTTTACAACTACATTACAATAAAAAGAAAGTACTTCCTTTGTGGGGATACAAGGAAGATCCTTGACGAAATAACATTGTACAGTTTATAATGCTGTGGGCCTGAGGAGACAAAGAAAATTTCATTCTTTTTCTTGCCAGTTCTCTAATCTCAAGAGAACCCCAAAGTTAAAATAAATCTTTAAAAAATTCCATATGCCAGTGGTGAAGAGACATAATAAATAATTCTTTGCCATTTCATCATGTAGAATTGAGAGATAAAGCTGTTTGTAAAACCCTAAAAGACTTACAAATCATTTCAACAGGTTGTCATATGTTAATGTCAGCACAAATTTAATCACCACATGTGAAGATGCATAATGCAGTTGTTGGCCCACATTGCTCTTTGTCTGGGGGCGCCACCTCACTGACTTATAGTCAATCATTTGCCTTCTGTCCTGCTGTCAAGTATTTATCTCTCAAACAACTGCCATGATTAAAAAAAAAAAAGAAAAAAAGGAGAGAGAAGTAGAGATAATGATCGAGTTAATAAACAAGTATTTATTGAGATCCTATATTTCCAGCACTACACTAGGCACTGTAAAGTAAGCAAAGACAATGTTTTAATGCCAGACAGGATCCCTGACTTAAAGAATTTTACTATGTATTTGAAACATTTACAAATAAATTTCAGATTTTAAAATGCTATATGTACAGTGTTAACCTGAAAATCAATAGTCAAGAAATGAGACAGTGACTAAGCTGAAGTGGTAGCTAATGACTTCATGGACATGCTAGAGGCAACATATTGAAGGATGTTTAAGATGTGGAGTAATAAAGAAGGGAGGGCATCCCAATGGCAGGGGTGGGGGAGATTTAGCATAAGGAAGGGCACAGAGATGTACATGTTTTGGGGAAAGAATGGATAAAACTGATCATAGAAATTAACATGTGGACAAGAGAAGAACTGAGTAAAGTCATGGCCAGTTTAGTAAGCCCATAAAAGCTGCTAGGATATAATGAGTTAGAAAATAAGGAGGTTAGTTGACCAAAAGCTGACACTTAAACCAATTAAAAAAAAAACAAAACACACAAAGGAAAACAATAGATGAAACAGTTTCAAAATTGGGACAAATTCTAGAACAGGAGAAAACAAAGTTAAAGTGAAGAAGGGTACTTTAGTAAGTAATAAGTGAAGAGATGAGCAACTGAACAAAGGAAATAGAACTAAAAATGAACAAGGAGGGACAAATCAAAAAGACATATCAAATAAAAAAAAACATCAAACTGACTCATATGTCTTTCATGACAATTTGGATACAAGAAACAAAGGAAAAGGTAGAGTTAATGAAGTCCTCAAGGTTTGAGCTATGACAAGGAGTGACCCACAGGTTGAGAACCACTAGCAGGGTAGCCTAAGACCATTGGAAAACATAGATATTTACATTACGATTCATTAACAGTAGCAAAATTACAGTTATGAAGTAGCAACGAAAATAATTTTATGGTTGGGGGTCACCACAACATGAGGAACTGTATTAAAGGGTCGCGGCATTAAAAAGGTTGAGAACCACTGCTCTAGAAGCTAAAAAGGTAAGGAATCAGATTCCTCCCGAAGAAATGTAGCCCTACCTTGATTTTAGCCCAGTGAGACTCATTTCAGACCTCTGATCTCCCGAACTGTAAGAACTGTAAATGTGTGTTGTTGTAAGCCAAAGTTTGTGGTAATTTGTTATAGCAGCAGTAGAAAACTAATACAGCTGGCTAGCCTAACTGTATTTTCCACCTACTCTTATAGTTTGGTGTGACCATGTGACTGAACTTTCACCAGTGAAATTATGGACACAGTGATGTGTTCTTCTGAGGAAGCACCCATTGTACAACTTGTCACCTCTCCCCAGGATTGCCAAATCAGTGCCCTGGGCTTGGAACATTCCCTTATATGGAGGCTGCGAGCCAAGCTGTTGCTTGGCCACAAAATCTTCCTTATTAGAAGAAATATTTTTCTGTTTTGGGTACACAGTAAACTTCCTTGAACTACTTAAGTATGTACATCATACAGTACCTGACCAGCCCCAACAGTATGTATCTGTCCCCACATGAAGAGAACAGCTTCGACTGAAGCACAAGATGAATGTGTGCAGTCCATAGCCCTGCTCCAGCTGTGAGTAGAGGCCCACTGGACATGGGAGACCAGCATCCACAACAGATGCTGTTCTGGCTGCATCTCTTCTTTCTGAGGAGAGCACAATCCAGCCAGCACCTGGTGTGCTGTGTATTTCTTGGCCACTCTAAAACCAGAGAAGCTGCAGTGGGTTGAGGTCTGTGGGCTCCTAATTCGGGTGGTCAACCTTGTTATGATTTTTGCCATCTTCCATGCATGGTGGGAATTCTCATCTGGGTTTCGTACCTGGATCTTCCAGCTCAACATGCATGCTATGCAGGCTGGAGACTTTAAGATAATGGACCTGCACATTCTCTTTCACTATCCAGTGAAAAAGAACACCCCATGTGACTGCAACCACACTTTGACCATGCATATGAAGACAACTCCCTAGGAAATGGCAGAGAAACAAAATGAAAGGAAATTGGACTTCTAAGTCATGCTGTGCAGGAAAACCTCTCACTGATCTGGAATTAGACTATAACATTAGAAAACTAAGCGTGCATCTTGTCTGAGCCATTGCCTTCTAGAATCTTTATGTTATAGTAGCTAGTATGGTCCCGTATTATTCAGGGTTCTCCAGAGAAACAGAACCAACAGAAGATAAGAAAGTTTTAATGGACTTTTTCTAACAAAAGATAATCTCCTGTGTAGGACAGCAAGTGTATAAATTCTCTTGGGAGAATTAAAGCAGTGTAAGGCAAATAGCAGTCATTTGAATTCCATGGACAATATGGAGCCACTCAAGTTTCTTGAGCATTGGAGTAAGTGCTTAAATTGGTATTTCAGGAATATAGAGTGATTAAGAAGTCAGAAAAACAAGAAGCAAGGAACTGTTGTAGTGGGTTAAAATCAATGATTTTACAAAATAGAGTAAAATACTAGATAGTAAATGCATAAAAAATCCATTAGTGGCATAGATCGAAAACATCCTATATAATAAAGAGGTAATATGCAAATTGACCATCACTCCAACACACAAGATGGCCACCCCCCTAGTGGTCAAAGATGGCTGCCCCCATGTGGACACAAGATGGCCAGCAGGGGAGGGAAGTTGTGGGTGATCAGACCTGCAGGGGAGGGCAGTGGGAGGGACCAGGACTGCAGGGGAGGGCAGTTGGGGACGTTCAGGCCTGCAGAGGAGGACAGTTAGGGGCAACCAGGCCTGCAGGGGAGGGCATTTGGGAGGAACCAGGCTTGCAAGGGAGGGAAGTTGGGGGTGACCAGGCCAGCAGGGGAGGACAGTTGGGGGCAACCAGGCCAGCAGGGTAGAGCAGTTGGGGGCAACCGGGCTAGCAGGGGAGGGCAATTGGGGGTGACCAGGCCTGCAGGGGAGGGCAGTTGTGGGGGACCTGGCCTGCAGGTGAAGGCAGTTGTGGGGGACCTGGCCTGCAGGTGAGGGCAGTTGGAGGCAATCGGGCTGTCAAGGGAGCAGTTAGGTGTCGATCAGGCTGGCAGGGGAGTGGTTAGTGGGTGATCAGGCTGGTAGGCAGAAGGGGTTAGGGACAATCAGGAAGGCAGGCAGGCGAGCGGTTGGGACCCAGCAGTCCTGGATTGTGAGAGGGACCTCCAACTGCCTGTTTAGGCCCAATCCTACTTAAAGGGGCAGTTGGACATCCCTTGAGGGGTCCCAGATTAGAAAGAGTGCAGGCTGTACTGAGGGACACCCCCCCATGCATGAATTTCGTGCACCAGGCCTCTAGTTGTTTATAAAGCTTCAAAAGCGTTTAGATAAACTTTAAGTTAAAATTGCTATAACCACCTATTAAGTAAACTAATATATATCTCTAATATATGCAGGTTGACAATCTATGTTGTCATATGCAATCCATGTGTGTATGCAGAGGCCAATCCAAAGAATATGGCTTTGTGCATACTTTATTAAAATTTTATATTTTAAAACTATATTTAGCATTTATATTTTTATATCCAAGGGATAAGGATGAAAAAATTTAAAAGTATTATTGATATTATTATTAAGAGGTGAAGACATCCATAGAATTATTCCTGTGAGGATTTCAATATAATATTTACCTTTTTGACCCACATAGTAAGTGGTCAATATAAATTTGTTGATTGAGTTAGATTATTAAAAAATAATGCATATGTTATTGCCATCACAGTTTCTGACAAATAAGAAAGAAGGGAGGGATAGTGTGTAGGGTGTGGTAGAGAGGAATGTGGGGCATGCTGAATATTGAAAAGAATTATCTGATTAGGTTATAATATATCTTGCATACATTACTAAAAGAAAATCATTTCTTTTCCAATAAAATATCAAAGTGAAGTGGCAAAAAACAAAGATTAGAAAAACTTTAAAGAATATGTCTTTCTCACAACTATTGTTACATGTTTTAAGTGTAAATAATATTAACATTGCAATTAAAATAAGTGTAATGAATTTGAACAAAACCTTTATGAAAAACTATGGATTAGTTTTTCAAGAGCATATTTTATTTGAGATTATTTGCCAACACTGTTTAAACTATCGCAGGTCATAATGATAACAAATATTATACCCATTTTGAAGATGAAGTAAATTAAATAAGTAATATTTCTCAAGAGTAGCATATTAAAGTAATGGTAAGAATTATAAACAAAGACAGATTTTCAATAGGATGTAGCAACCAGCAGCAGTCTCATCAATATCTTCAATCAATACAGATTTATATTTTTCTCATAATATATCTTTTTTTTTTCCAGAGTGATTTTAACCAAGAATTATCACTCATGCGGCTATATTAAGCACAGTTTCCAAAGAAACTAAGGAATTCCTTTCCCTAGGGCTTAAGAACTGTTAAAATAACCACCTGTGTGTATAAAATTTGAAGTTTTTATTTGTTTTTTTTTTGTTAATCCTCACCTGAGAACATTGTTCCATTGGTTTTTATATTTTTAGAGAGTGGAAGGGAAGGAGAGGAAGGAGAAAAAGGGAGGAAGGGAGAGAGGGAGAGAGAGAAACCTAATTATGAGAGACACATTGATTGGTTGCCTCCTGAACGCACCCAGACCAGGGATCAAACCCATGACCCTTTGGTCTGTGGGCAGACGCTCTAACCACTGAGCTACCAGTCAGGGCATGGTGTAAAAGTTTTATAACCTACATATATGTTATGAGTTTCTTTTGTATATGTTAAAGTTACATTATAAAATGAGACAAAAATAAGTGAACTGAAGGGTCAACTCAAGAGGTTTGGAAGAGAACAAAAGGAAAACCAAATAAAAGAAGGAAGAATATAATGATGATGATGATAAAAATAAATGAAACAGGCACAACACCATAAACAATAAACAATAAAGAAATTAACAAAATTAACCTTTTGCACTTGGATGTCGAGTGTGACTCGACACGATTAGCATTAGAATAAAGGAATCGAGAAAAAAGCAAGCGAGTGCAAAGGGTTAAAAGCTAATTATTTGAAAAGATGAATTATATAGACAGCTTTGGCAAAATGATCAAGAAAAAATATGTGAATAAACAAAGTACTTTTAAAAATTTATTGACTATACATAAAATTAAATTATTATGAACATATGTGCTAAAATGTGAAACTAGATAAACTTGATATATTTTTCTAAAGACATAAAATGCTGAAATTACCACAAGAAGATCCCTTTTATAGACACTAAAAGCATGATCCATAAAAAGATATCAATAAGTTGGATTTCATCAAAATTTTAAAATGTTTCACTGAAAAACCCCATTATCAGGATGAAAAAACAGTTACAGACTGAGGGGAAATATTTGTAAACCATTTATCCAACAAAGGATGATTATAATATATAAGTAACACTTGAGACTAAAAAGAAAATAAGAAATCAAATTAGAAAATGGACAAAAATTAACAAAATACATGCACTGTGTGTATGCACTACATGCACTGAATGAATCATGCACTACATGCACTGAAATACATTCACCAAAGAGAATATATTGATGGAAAATAAGCACATGAAAAGTTGTTCAATATCACCATCCATCAGGAAAATCAAATGCAAACCATAATGAAGTATTACTGGACACCTATCAGAACAGCTAAAAATATCTATATTGATAACTAAATAGATAGATATAGATGAAGATGTAGAGTAGAAATAGACATAGAGATAGAGATAGTTTAAAATAAAAACAATTTAAAAAATAAAATAAAAAGTAAAAAAAAACAACATATTTTTAAAAGCCAGTTTGGAATTTTTTCATTTCAACCTGCAGGACTCCCATGAACTCCTTGAGCTTCTATTTATTTGGTAATATGTTAATTTATATCTCAGATTTGAAGAACAGTTTTATTGGCCATAAGATTCTTGATTGGCTTTTTTTTTTTTTTTTTTTTTTTTTTTTTTTTTTACTTTTAGTATTTTGAATATATTAGTCCTGCTGCCTTCTGGCTTCCAAAGTTTCTGGTGAGAAATCTGCTGATAATGAATATCCCTTGTACATGATGAGTTGCTGCACTCTTGCTGCTTTCAAGATTCTCTCTTTGTCTGGCTTTCAACAGTTTGATTATAATGTGTCTTGTGTGAGTTTCTTTTAGTTCATCCTATTTGAAGCTTGTTAAACTTCTTGAATGTTTACATTCATGTTTTTATCAAATTTGAGAAGTTTTTGGTCATTATTTCTTCAAATATTATTTTTGCCTCTTTCTCTCTCTTTTCTCCTTCTGGGACTCCCACAATCATATGTTGGTCCACTTGGTGGTGTCCCACATTTCCCTTAGGCTATGTTTACTTTTCTCCAATCTGATATCTTTCTTTTCCTCAGACTCCGTAATTTCAATTTCCTTATCTTCCTGTTTGTTGACTCTTTTTTCTGCTTGCTCAAATCTGCCTTTGAATTCTCCTAATGGATTTATAATTTCAGTTATTATTATACTTTTCAGTACTAGAATTTCTCTTTGGTTTCTTTTTGGGTTTTCCATCTCTTTACTGATATTTCTAATTTGTTCATACGTGATTTTATTGACTTTTTACTATGTCTTCCTTTAGTTATTTGAGCATGTTTTGAAGACCTTCTCTAGTAATTCCATCTGGTCTTTCTACAAATGGTTTCTGGTTTTTTGTTTTTTGTTTTTTTCCCTTTGAATAAGCCATACTTTACTGTTTCTTTGTATACTTTGTGATTTGTTGTTGTTTTTGAAAGCTACATTTGAATGTAATAATGTGGTAACTCTAGAAATAAGATTATCTTTCTACTCAGGTTTTCTTTTTTTCTTTTTATTGCTGTAAGCTGTCTTTGTACTAACGATCAGCCTGAGGTGAAAACTTAAGGTTTTTGCAGGTATTTTCTGATTCTGCACCTTTCTCTGGTCATGTACAGTGACCTTGCAATTTCCTCTGTTTGTGAAGTTGCTTTTGAATGCCATATTCTTTAATGTGTGGCT
The DNA here is from genome assembly GCA_025583905.1 of Ia io. Taxonomy (NCBI): domain Eukaryota; kingdom Metazoa; phylum Chordata; class Mammalia; order Chiroptera; family Vespertilionidae; genus Ia; species Ia io. Next base: position 74,867,897 of record JAJQQW010000001.1, read on the forward strand.
CCCAAAAGGGGAGAAAGAGAACAATTAAGGGGTGGGGGATGCTAGCTCTTTAAATTTTCTGGAAGTCACTTCATTTGAAGGGAGAGGAGCTTGAAACAATGGCTGCCCAACTCTGTGCCTGCATCTCCATTATCTGAGTCAGGCATCAGTTATCAGAACACAGATCCCAAATATTATTGCTCATCCTGATTCCCACCTAATGTATGCAAGCTGCTCCAGGAACACATGCATAGCTGCCTTCCACAGGGCTTGGATTGGGGAATGCGGAATGGCTGCTGAGCTAAGAACTGAAATTAACCACAATTTACCATTCAAGCCTTCCACTGGTAGTTGCAACCCTTCAATAGACTCTATAGTTCAAAAATAGTTACATTAGAAAGATTCTGCCAGTGCAATTGTTGTCTAAGTAGGGAGACAAATTCCTGATGCTTCCCATTCTGCCCTCTTCTGAGAATCCCTCCAATCCTTTATTTTGATCTCTTACTAGTTTCTGTAAATTTTTCTTTGACTTATCTATGTATGTCTCCCTAGCCATTAGCTTTTTCTGCATCATTTCACTTATAGACTTTAAGATAGCTAGGAAAGTATCAAAAATATAATTTGTACCACCTCTTCTGAGTTACTGGTGTTAAAAAAAAAATAATTACAATAGATAACCATCCCAAGAGAAAAAAGTATAACCGGGTATATTTTGCTTCACGTATCTACAACTTCTCAGGTGAATCCTGTCCACAAAATTTTTTTATCACAAAGGACAATGCCACAGAGAAAGAAATAGGTTGGCTCTTATATCCCAGGTGGAATGTATGGCATGTGCAGTGAGAAAAACAAATACAATGAGTTGCAATCTGAGATACAGGTGGCAGACTTTGTTCTTTACTGCCTGTCTCTGTCATGTATTCACAGACAATAAAACCTCATTAACCTGAACTCTGTTTGGAATCTGCAATAATCTCTACCTGCCCTACCTGAATGTATGTTGCTACTTTGGATACACACACACATACACAGTCTTCCCAGCAAATATATAAATAAGAATAAGTGAAAAGATTAAAAGTATCCTTGCTTTTGCTGAAGCTTTTGTATGTAATGAATGTCCTAATCACAAATGATTATCTACTCATTAAAGCCATTATGGAATTCTGTTAATACTTGAGGCCAAGTTCTCTCTACTTCTCCCCTGAGGTAATTAAACTGCTTTTATTTTAGCATTTTATTTAACTCAGCTTGAACTTTCCTTCCGAAGAACTGATGAATTAGTCTGTCCTGACCAATTTGAATGAATGTGACTATCTGGACATGTATGCATACACTATCCCATATGGCCAAATGATAATCTCATTTGACAGGGCTCAGCCAGAAAATAATTTTTTCCCATTTCCAATAGTGTTTCAAAGGATTAAAATATTTTTATGGCATTGCTTCCACAGTGGAGGACTGATTCTATACATGAGGTTTTAAATGCACTTTATTTATTACAGGCTATGAATGTACTCTGTACCACAGGTCTCCCTAATGAGAAGTTGGCTACCCCACAGTCTGGGTCTGGCAGGCCAGGGCAGCGTAGTCTGCTGGTCTGTAATAGAAAATCAAACAGGTCATTTCACAGCCATCAAACACATGCAGAGTTGCCTTACTGGTTTATACTCTTCTGTCTTTTAGGATATAAAATCATTTCTTACTTTATGAAAACAGGGCTCTCTTTAAAATAATAATTCAATTTACATATAGAGGTTACAGTTAGTAAAAATACATGAACCAAAATTGCAACAAAATTCTAAAACCGTAAAGTACCTTTTCAGAATGCACTTTCTTTCTCCCTCTTTCTTGAAAAGCTTCATTGCTTTTAGGACAGGAGATACTACTTCAGAAGTCAAGATTTAAAGCATTTCTTTGTCCCATAATAAGATTAATAAAGCTTTTTGTTGTGGAAAAAAAGACTGCAAATACATTTAGCAATAATTTCAACAACTCAGAAGTGGTTCAATTTCTACAGTGGAAAATATGAGTCTCATGACATTTAGGTGTTATCAAGACTTTCTTTTTCCTGATTCCTACACCTGTGGAGATATTAAGCTGCAATTATTCTAGATAAAGTTTCACTACAGAGAATCATGTAACAAATTCTCTCTTAAGTCAAGTGTATAAACACAAAAGTGAGAGGGAGCGGTTAGAAAATAATTCCTTTTTCTGAAGTTTTGTCAAAATGTCTATTTGTGCAGAAAGGGAAGAGGATAGAGTTTTGATCTGATAACTGGATTGCAGTTGAAACCAGGGTTCTGAATGAGAAATTGGGTAGAAAATCAGAGGGGCCATACCCCTCTAGACAAGGTAATGACCACGTGGATAAGCGGTAGCCAATTGTTGTAAGGCCTGAAGCAGTTGAATATGAGGCGAGAGGGGGATTTCAGAGGTGGAGGAAAAGGACAATAAAGTTACCTGGTGGGACTGAGGTTTCTCCTGGTCAAACACTTGGTTCAATACTTTTCTTTCTGAAAGTCAAATGTCACCAGGAGGAACTCAAAAATCTTCCAAATCTAACCATTCTTGTCGTTTCCAGCAGAAATGCTCTGTAATGTAGGAAAGACACAAGATGCAGTTGGCAGGAATATCTCTTGAAAACAAGCTCTCTGCATAAATTGAGTCATTTTACTCTTTATTCATGAAGGAGTGCTTTAATCCCCTGATTTAATAGCTGTTTTGTTTTGTTTTAAGGTACTTTCAAGAAGTCTAAAAACATTTTACTTAAAGGCCTTTCCTAGCTAGGAATAATGAAAAGAAAAAAAAAAAGACTGCTTCTAAGGAATCAAATTTGAATTTCCAATATGAAAATATGAGGAGGCTTATTTGGATGACTTACCTTTAGTTACATTAGGTAACTGAGGGTCATAAAGGTTAAGTAAGTGTTCCAATGTTACAGAGCTAGAAGGTGTGGAGGCAGCTACAGTTCAGTGCAGAATTTATCAGAGCTTGTATTTTATATTTTTTGAAATAACACTGCAGGCAGTATTCTGACTGAACATTTATATTCCTTGGCTAATCTATTCTGCTTGATTCTTCACAACTCCTTCAGACCTATCCCTTCCTCTCTGTTCTCAAAGCTATCATCCCTAGATCATTACTATTACAATTCTAGCTGGTCTTTTGTCATCTAGTCTCTCTCTCTCTCTCTCTCTCTCTCTCTCTCTCTCTCTCTCGCTGTCTTTCAGAATTAAAGTTTATATCTATAATGGAAACTAAAATAATCTTCCTCAAACTTTTTTCACCAGTCTAAACCCTTATTCAGTTAGTGTTATATAAAGAGGGTAACCATGTATCCCAGTTTGTCCAGTACAGTCCTGATCTATATATGTCATTCCAGAATAATTATTTGTTTAAAATATGCTTTTATTGATTTTAGAGAGAGAGGGAGAGGAACAGAGAGATAGAAACATCCATGAGAGAGAGACTTTGATCCGCTGCCTCCTTCACACCCCCTACTGGGGATCCAGCCCGAAACCTAGGCATGTGCCCCGACTGGAATTGAACTGGTGACCTCTTGGTTCATGGGTCGACCCTCAACCACTGAGCCACAACTGGCCAGACCCCGGAATAAATGTTAAGTGGCCCTTTTCGTTCTTCAAAATGCCCAACTTGGGATAATAACTTATATGGTTTCCCTACATATAACTCATTACTTCCAGATACCTCATATCATATATCTCTCAGCCACAATTTCTCTGTCTCCTACAAACTAATCCAATCTTTGTTCTCCGATACAAAAACTGATACCATGTAACTCCACATTGCCTTTGTATACTAACTACCTCAATTCTAATCACTCCTTTACCTAGAATTCATTCACTGAACAAATATTTAGCAAGTACCTGCTCTGTTTCCAGCATTGTTGTAAGTGCTGGAGTTAGAGCGGGAACAGGTCGGACATGTTTTGTGCTCTCATGGAGCTTCTATATGAAGAATGTCTTTCACATTTAGGTATGTAGTGAGGACTTGCACTTGCTCACATGCTTACTCCCTTTGCCCACTGTCTTCTCTCTGGTATCCTATCATGTTGAAAAATAAATGAGGAAAAATGGAAATACGTTCCTCCCATCTCCAAGTTCCTCTTGCCAGTACACAGACCGGAGCTGGCAACAGTAATGATTTGAAAGACTGTGCCAATGGGAGGGTCTCAATGGGGAGCTCCAGGCTGCCAGCAGCTGTCATCGTAGGGAGCCTGTATCCTGAGGAGGACATGACAAAAGTCTGATCCTCTTTCTGGAATCCAAAGACAGCAACATGTATACACAGCTGTCATAAACATTATGCTTTGGAACATTATGAATCTAATTAAGCATCATGTGTGACTCTGCCCACCCACACACACACCTCTCAGGCTTTACGAACAAATATCTAGATAAAACTATTTGAATAAGGATAAAATAAGGAAGACGTATTAGGAAATCTAGATTTGTTAAAAACAAAACAAAAAAAACTTGGGTCAGCATGACCTTAGCAGATGGGTGTGAGTTGAGATGAGAAATGCCATAAACATCAATAAAAATTTCACATTTCTTATTGTTTGCTTAATTCCACTTCTATACATGCATTTTAGTGGAAAAGTATTAAGGGGTAGCAAGAGAAACTAGGAAGGTAAAAGCAATATGATCATTCATACTCAGGCAATTCTGGAAGTTAGTTGTTTCTTACATTATTCTTCATCATTTTGTTGTTTAAACTTCAAACTCTTCAAGGGCAAGGACTATGCTTTCTAGTTCATTATGGTATTCAAATGTTCTAATGAGAACCTACTGCCTGACAGACATTTGCTAGGTTGTTGGACACAGCAGTAAACAAAAGAGTGAAAAATTCCTGTCCTCATTATTGGCCACAGCATCTCCCACAATGTGCTTGCCAGTGAACAAAGGTCTTGACCCCAAGACTACACACAAGGGGTAAAGATGCTTGCATGAGAAGTAAATGGATTTTTGTTGTTGTTAGTTTTTTATATTTCTTTCTGATATTAAACTGATGCTTAATTTGAAAGACTAGTTGCTCTCCTATTTAACTATCTGTCTAATATATTTAACTTCTCAGGAAAGTTTTATATGAGTTGGTAAGGAGCTCTATCTATAGAGTATGGCTAGGTTCACTCTAATTCAATTTCCCTGTCCCAAAATAATAGTAAATAAAATATTCCCCAAATAATAACAAGAAAGCTGTAAGAAGGAGGGGGTAGGTCTGGGAAGAAAAGTAACATTTATTGAGCATTAATTTTGTCCAGACTATATGCTAAGTGCTTTATGTATGTCAGGTAATAATAAAACTGTTTATTCATCACAAGGAGATTCTCAAGCTTAAAGAAATGGCAATCACTTCTTTCAGGTTTTTTAGGCAACAAAAATAAGATACCCCTGCCTGGCCAGCATGGCTCAGTGGTTGAACATTGATCTATGAACCAGAAGATTACGGTTCAATTCCGGATCAGGGCACATGCCCAGGTTGTGGGCTCAATCCCTGGTGTCGTGTGAGGCATGCAGGAGGCAGCCAATCAATGATTTTCATCATTGATGTTTCCATCTCTCTCTCCCTCTCCCCTCCTCTCTGAAATCAATTTTTTAAAAAATAAGACAACCCTTGCCCTAGCTGCTTTGGCTCAGTGAATAGAGCATTAGTCTAAGTACTGAAGGGCCCAGTTTGATTCCAGTCAAGGGCATGGACCTCAGTTGCAGGCTCAATCCCTGGCTCCAGTCAGGGTACATGAGGGAGACAACCAATTAATGTGTCTTTCTCACATCGATGTTTCTCTCTCTCTCCTCCTCCCTTCCACTCTCTTTGAAAATCAATAAAAAATATTCTTGGGTGAGGATTAACAAAAAAAATAACAAAGACACCACATAAAACAAATTTGGGTGTATGTGTCATCACATTTGATAGCATTAATGTGTTTTTGTTACCTTACTTACATTGCTTTGTATTTCTCAGGTTAATATAATTTGAAAGTATGAAATCCATTTGAAAGTGGGGACTTCTAAGAAAATGGATTAGGCCACTGTTCTCAAAATAGCCTGGTACTGGCACAAGAACAGACATATAGACCAATGGAATAGAATAGAGAACCCAGATATCGACTCAAATCACTATGCTCAATTAATATTTGACAAAGAAAGCATGAACATACAATGAAGTCAAGACAGTCTCTTCAATAAATGGTGTTGGGAAAATTGGACAGATACATGCAAAAAAAATGAAACTAGATCACCAACTTACACCATACACAAAAATAAATTCAAAATGGATACAGGACTTAAACATAAGATGGAAAACCATAAAAATACTAGAGGAATCCACAGGCAGAGAAATCTCAGACATATGCCAAAGCAATTTCTTCACCGATACTGCTCCTAGGGCAAAGGAAGCTAAAGAGAAAATAAACAAATGGGACTACATCAAAATAAAAAGCTTTTGCACAGCAAAAGAAACCATCAACAAAACAACAAGAAAGCCCACTTTATGGGAGAACATATTTGCAAATGTTATCACTGATAAAGGTTTAATCTCCAACATCTACAGGGAACTTATACAACTTAATAAAAGGAAGATAAATGATCCAAATAAAAAAAATGGGCAACGGACCTAAATAGATTCTTTTTGAAAGAAGACAGAAGGAAGGCCAAGAGACATATGAAAACATGTTCAAAGTCACTAATTATCCGGGATGCAAATCAAAACGACAATGTGGTACCATCTCACACCTGTCAGAATGGCAATCATCAAGAAATCAACAAAAGACAAGTGCTGGCAAGGATGCAGAGAAAAAGGAACCCTCGTGCACTGCTGGTGGGAATGCAGAGTGGTGCAGCCACTATGGAGAACAGTATGGAGTTTCCTCAAAAAATTAAAAATGGAACTCCCATTTGACCCAGTAATCCCACTTCTAGGAATATATCCCAAGAAACTAGAAACACCAATCAGAAAGGATATATGCACCCCTATGTTCATGGCAGCACAATTCACCATAGCTAAGATTTGGAAACAGCCTAAATGCCCATCAGCAGATGAGTGGATTAGAAAACTATGGTACATCTACACAATGGAATACTATGCTGCTATAAAAAAGAAGGAATTCTCACCATTTCCAGCAGCATGGATGGACCTGGAAAGCATTATGTTAAGTGAAATAAGCCAGGCAATGAAAGAAAAATACCACATGATCTCACTCATTTGTGGATAATAAAGAACATTATAACCTGATGAACAAAAAGATAGATACAGAGGCAGTAATGCACCGAACAGACTGTCAAATTACAGCGGGAAGGCTGGGGAGTGTTGGGTAGGAGGAGGAAAGAGATCAACCAAAGGACTTGTATGCATGCATACAAGCACAACCAATGGACACAAGACACTGGGGAGGTGGGATGAGGGCATGCGACAGGGGGTAGGGGAGGTTTTGGGAAGGTCAATGGGGGAAAAAAAGAGATATATGTACTACTATATGTAATACTTTAAACAATAAAAAATAAAATAACATAAAAAAAGAAAGAAAATGGATTATTCACAAGGGTACTACAAATGTGGGAAATTAACAACAAAATTTTGAGTAACCTTCATCATCCTTCACAATAAAAATATTCAGAATGGTAACTACAGATTATTTTCGTATTGTTAGAGTAAATTGGAAATGCAATGCTCAATTGGAAGTGGCTTATAGCAATAATTGCATGATATGGTGAGCTAATTAATTTTTAGAGGTTTATGGAAAGCAAGTAGGAGGCATTCCAGGAAAATGAAGACTTAGATAGTAAAGTTCTGTGCATCTCATTTGCATTTACTTTACATTGGCAAGACATGTCACTTTCCTAAGCATTCTCACTCTTATCACCACTTCATTCTGTATTCAACAATTCTCTAACTCTTAATTGCCCATAGGTTCCCTCAAACCTCCATCATTGTCATATTTAGCTCTACCGTCTTAGGCCTTAGGCCAGGGGTGGCAAACTGTAAAACCTACAAGAAATGGGCAAATTTCATAATGAAGTTACACCTGGTGTAAGAGACATGGAGATGGTGTGACTGTGGCAAAAGACAGAGCAAATGCCCTTTTTAAAGAGGCAGCTACCATGTTGTTCCAGGTGGTTATTGCTATGCAAGAATGCTAGCCTAGTGCTTCTAGATCTTCTTTTTCAAGAGAAACTGGAAATCCATATTTTCATGTCAATTTTACCAATGTTTAAATGTTGGCCATTTTTCCACCACTACTCTAGATAACTGTTCCCATCCACTTTACTCCCCACATCCCACCCAAACAAATACAAATCTACCTATTTTGTTTTCTTTCTTCAGATCCTGCTCGGTAATCCCATTCACTAATTTTTGTTACAGTGTTTACTACTGACAATGTTTTGATGTGCCTCCAAAAGTGCTTACATTTAAAGTGGGGCTAATACTTTACTTATGAAGGAATTAATACCTAATACTAAGTGGTCATTAGAATGGGTAGCTGCTTTAGCTCGGCCGGTGTGACTCAGTTGTTGAGCATCGACCTATGAACCAGAAGGACATGGTTCAATTCCCAGTCAGGACACATGCCCGGGTTGTGGGCTTGATCCTCTATGGGGGGCGTGCAGGAGGCAGCCAATCAATGATGCTCTTTCATCATTGATGTTTCTATCTCCCTCTCCCTTTCTATCTGAAATCAATAAAAATATTTTTTAAAAAGACTGGGTAGCTACTTTGAAGAAGGGAGGACTATACTATAGGTTTTCTCAAATTATAAGATATATAAATTAAGTGTTTTTTTCTGAGAAAAATGACTTTTTGTGGAGGGTGGAACTTTAGTAAAATGAATGGTAAGTCAGCCAGTAGACTTGGTGGCTTAAACAAGAGAAATTAATTTCCTCACAGTTCTGGAGGCTAGAAGTCCAAGAGCAAGGTGCCAGCATGGTCTGTTTCTGGTAAGAGATCTCTTCCTGGCTTGTAGATGGCCACCTTCCCTGTGTCCTACATGGTGGTGGTGGGCAAGAGGAGAACAAGCCCTCTGGCATCTCTTCTTTGAAGGACACTAAGCCCATCATGAGGCCCCCACCCTCTTGATCTAATAAAAACCATCAAATCTGGGGTTAGGGCTTCAACATAAGGATCTTGAGGAAACGATTCAGTGCATAGCTGTAGTTTTTACATGGTATTAAAGATGGGTTATTTGTTTAAACACTCAATTTACCAATATATAATAAGCTATTCATAAACAGAAAAAATTTGTATGTGTTAATGAGCTATACTTTAGCTTGTGATTATTTTATCATTTAAAATTTAAAAGACCAATTTGCTCTTTACTAGTAAAATTGAGTTTTTTTCCTATAAATAAATAGTAAATATGCTGGCTTTCCTGTTTTTGTTTCTCTTTTTCCATTTCTCTCTGTGTGTGTCTCTGTACACACCCCCCCTCTATCTCTCTCTCTCTCTCATACACACACACACACACACACACAATTTCAGGTTTGTGTGTACAAAAAGCACAGAAGGATAGCAGCCTAGGGTTCACATCAGTCCTTCCTTCCTTACATCGACAGATCAGCAGACAGAGGTTTGTACTCTGGAGTTTTTGTGTAGCCTGGAACCTTTGGGAACTTGGGCCAGTTCCTACTGGTGCTTTACCAAGAAGCACAACAAGAAGGACCAGAAGACAATTTAGGCCAACAATGCCAAGGCCATGAGTGCATGTGCTGAAGCCATTAAGGTCCTCATTAAGACCAAAGAGGTCAAGCCCAATATCCCCAAAGTCAATAGACAAGCTCAATTGACTTAACCACATCGCCCACCCCAAGCTCAGGGCACCTGCTCATGCCCATATCACCAAAGGTCTCAGGCTCTGCCAGCCAAAGTCCAAGGCCAAGGCTCAAACCAAGGCCCAGGTTAAGGCAGCAGTTCTGCCTCCATCTCAGGCTCAGGCTCTGTCTCTCTCTTTTTTATTCATTACTCTTTCTTAATCTATATTCATGGAAGAATTTAAGCAGTACACAAAATGAAATCTATGGTTGAATTAACATTCCCTTAGCAACTATATATGCTTCTCAGCTTGCAATTTTAGGTATTACTGACATTTTATTTCCTAATATGTTTTTGAGTCTATCATTAGAGAAAGGTCAAGAATGAAGTAAAAACAACTTGAAATTTTGACACCTCGATCTGCAATAAGAAAATCTGCCAACAGAACAGTAACTAGCATTTAGGCTAAATTCCCTTCTGTCTCAGTTTGAATTCAGTGTGTTTTCAAATGGCCAATTAAAAAACATTAGGCAATTACTATGGGCATAATCCAATGCTAGGTACCACAAAGTAAATAAAAGCAGTATAAGGCATAGTCTTTGCTTTGAAGGAGTTTAAAGTCCATCTGGGGAGAGGAATTATATGCATAGAATGCTTAGAGAACCATTAGATTCTAAATTGTGTGGTACAGACTCTCAAAGCAAGAGGAGTTCTAAACAGCATGTCATCAAACTGAGCTTAAGTAGCCAGGATTGTTAAAAATCAAGACGACTAAAAAAAAAAAAAAATCAAGACAACTGACAACACTAAATGTTGACAAGTATGTGAAGCAACCAGAACTCTCATTCATTGCTGGTGGGACTATAATTACCATTTTTGTATTACATTGTATGTAAATTTTACCTGACAAAAAGACCTAAAAATAAATATTGAACTCTCGTTAATGACATATATTTCTGATGTTTTTAGGGTGAAATGAACTGATATCTGAAACTTACTTTGAAATGCACCAAAAAATAAGATGGATTAATAGATGGATAAAAGGATGGGCAGATGCATTAGACATGTGATAAGACAAATAGACCAACTCATTAATTGGTTGTAAAATCTAGGTGGCAATCTCTGGTGATTTACCTTTAGCCTTCTTTCATGTTGGAAAATAGTGTTCACGGAGGTAGTGGGAACTGAAGTGGGCTTTGCAGTGTGGGAAATATTTTATAGGTCTAACAGAAGAGAGACATCATTGTCTCCGAAGGGGAGTTTGGGGAGCAAAGTCTCATTTAATAGAACGGAAAGAAATGGACTGGTTATAGAGTGAGAAATCTGGTATGACCAAAACATGCTTATGTATTAGTGAGAAATAAGTTTGGATACATAGCATGAGCCAGATCATGGCAAACTTTAAAAAGAAAGGTAAGGGAATATAATGTTACTGAGGGCATTCAGTAAGATCAACTTGGTATAAATGGTGTCTTAGGAAGATTGTCCAGCCAGTAGTTTTCTGGACAGATTGCACCAGAGAGAGCCTTGTAGTTAGGCAGCTTGGCTACATAACCAATGATACAATACAGACATGAAGTAACAAAGGATGACTACGGTGGAATCAATGAAAGTGCTGTTCATTTTTAAGCTATGAATTCAAGGTTACTGATAGCCATTGTTGTATATCTTAAATTCGTGTCAACAATTTTAGGGAAGGACATAACATTTTTCTTAAAGAATGGATTTACATGTGCATGAATCATCTGTAATAATAAAAGTATGACATGCTAATCAGACCAGACGTCCTTCCAGATGACATTCTGGATGAAGCTGGGGCTGAGAGGGAAGCCTGGGTCCCGGGTGCCAGAGGGAAGCCGGTGCTGGCAGCCAGGGGAAGGAAGGCCTACTTTTGCACGAATTTCTTGCATCGGGCCTCTAGTTTACTATACTAGTAAACATCTTAAGGTTGATACCAGGTGAGATACCTGGTTAATATGTTCTTGACTAAAATGGATAGGAAACAGGGTTTGGAAGGTCATTGCTCTAATCATACTTGCTAGAGTTCTGTTTTGAAGAGGTATGTAGAAATGTACAGTAGGAACTATATACCTGAAGGACTTATTATTAGAATAATAGTGAATAGACAAGAGCCCAGTAATAGTGCAGGGCTGTTAGAACTTGAACGTGTTGGGACAGATTTTAGTAAGCTAGCTATTAGAATACCATATGTTGTAGACCACCAGACAAGTGAACTATGAAATGACTTAAGCACATATAAAAGGCTTGTAAAAAGGCCAGAGTGGAAGTAGTAATAAGAGATTTTAACTATCCAGGTATAGACCGGCAGTATTAAGTAGAAGAGACAGGACTGGAAGGTTTTTATGGCTTTGGAACATGATTACTTTTTGTCTCAATATGTATGTCACCAAGATGAGCATGGTGTTAAGTAACATATGGCTAAACACCTATGAGTATATTGAAGGATGTTGTGTTTTAATGGCAATCTTCCTAGTGATGGATAGAAAAGGACTCTAGCACCAATTTTATGTTTTTTAAAAAAGATACTGAGGAGAAGAGTTTAAAAAGTGGTGATTAGAATAGTCAGATGTAGGACAAATTGCCAGCTTTTGACATATTTAGACTCAAGAAAAATAAAGATAACAGTCTTCATAGATAGAAAAGGAGTTAGAGAAAGGAACATATAGAAGCATAGAAGATTAATGAGAAAGGGGATTGTAGTAACTGTAACTAAACGGGAAGCTGGGATTTAAATAAATATGCAATATTTTAAACAAATAAAAATCAGGACAGGCAAATGATTATTACAGACTGCTGAATTGCCTTGTAGATTCTTTGATTTCTTATATTTCCTGAAAAAAAATTAATGTATATGTGTGTGGGCAGGGGAGTCACTGCTTTTAATGAGAAGAAAAAGAAGGATTATCACATCTGGAGTGAATGGAGAGAGAAAGGTCACAGCTCTTCTGGGGCTCGCTGGCTGAGAGCTAGGATACAGTCAAGGGCTGCGGGAACCATGTTCCTCAGCCTCCAGGTGGCTCTGCCTAATGAAGAGATCAATCCATTGAGCAGCTACAAACAAAACAAACAGAAACCACGAACCCTGAGCATGGCCAAGACTAAGCAAACAGGGATTGTCCAACTATGCCTTAGAGATTTATACTTTCTAGAAAACAGTAAATATCTTGGCACCTCACAAATTCCACATGCATGTTGGGAAGGCTTTAAATGTATTCGATTTGCTCAGAAACACATGTAATCCATCTAAAACAACTAGGCCATCTATTGTAAGCTGAGAAAAAAAGAAGTTCAAGAAAAATCCTCAAAGCAAGTGAATGCCAGTGTTGGCAAGAAAATTGCCCTGGTCTCATCTATAGTTACAGCTGAGTAACTACTAGCAATTTCTGGTTACATGTGATTTCACCTGTCAAAGGAACTAAATTAAAAATCTCAGTGCCCAACTTTGCCTCACTGGTAGCGTGTTTGTTTCAGGCTCTTTTTGGAAGACACTGAATTCAGAAACTGATGGATGATTTACAGGGATAAAAATAAACATGTTCAAAGGTTTTATATGTATTTAAGTTACATCAATTTGATTCTGGTCACAATCTAATGTGCTGAGTGAAATAACTCAGACAGAGAAAGACAAATGCCATATGATTTCACTTATATGTGGAATCTAAAAAACAAAATATACAAAAAAACAGAACAGAAACAGACTGACAAATACAGAGACTATTTTGATAGTTGCCAGGTGGGAGGGGGTTGGTGTAATGGCTGAAAAAGGTGAAGAGATGAAGAAGTACAAATTGGTAGTTACAGAATTGTAATGGAGATGTAAAGTACAGCATAGGAATATAGTTGATAATATTGTAATAACTATATACAGTGTCATATAGGTATGAGATTTATCGGGGTGATCACTTCATAAGTTATATAAATGTTTAATCACTGGGTTGTATACCTGAAACTAATACAATATTATACATTAACTATAATTGCAAATTTAAAAATTATAAAAATACTAGGGGCCCAGTGCATGAATTCGTGCACCTTGAAAAGAACTGTGGGCCACCAGGCTGCAGTGGACACAGAGGTGGGTCTCAGCCCATCCTCCCCACCCCTTGTTCCCCTGTCTGCCGGCAGCCCCGCTCTCGCTGCCACCGCTCCCATGTGCTGATGGCGTGGAGCGATTGGGGCCTGCGTCGTCAGTGGGTGTGAGCAGTGGCTGCTGCCCTGATCGCCCCTCAGGAGCAGGCGGAGGTGGAGAAGCCCTCAGGGGTGATCGGGGCCAGCAGCCACTGCTCGCACCCACTGACAGTGCTGAGCGATTAGTGCCAGCGCCAGGCACTGGCAGCGGGTGCGAGCAGAGGATCCAGCGCTGGCAGCAGGTGCAAGTGGGGCTGGCGCTGACCACAGGTGCGAGTGCCAGTGGGACCGTGGTGCGTGGGAGCAAAGAATTTTCAATAACCACCAGAGGCTCGCCCCAATGACAGTGACCAGTACCCCGCCTTGGTCTGGCATCCCCGCTCTCCTGCTCCACCATCTCGCTGCAGGTGATGCCCACCAGGTTCCATACTCTGCTGCCTGCTACCGATGCCTGCCATGTTCCACCTGCGCCCCCTGGTGGTCAGTGCACATCATAGTGACCGGTTGTTCGGTTGTTCTGCCATTAGGACTATTTGCATATTAGGGTTTTATATATATAGATTCAATTATTCTCTCCTTAAAAATAATATAATATGTAAAGAGAAGGCAACAGAACACACAAAATATTCACAGATTCAAGGTTATGTGAAATATTGAAAGAAGACACAAATCAAATCAGTCCATTCAGAAAGAGCACAATAAAGATATCAATATAATTTACTCATTTTGTTAATCATAGAAGGATTAAGTTAGAAGAAAATTAAATATGACCAATGCATTTCTATGGAAGCTTGCTAAGTAATAAATTTTTTTTTAAATATATTTTATTGATTTTTTACAGAGAGGAAGAGAGAAGGATAGAGAGTTAGAAACATCGATGAGAGAGAAACATCGATCAGCTGCCTCTTGCACAACCCCTACTGGGGATGTGCCCGCAACCAAGGTACATGCCCTTGACCGGAATCGAACCTGGGACCCTTGAGTCTGCAGGCCGACGCTCTATCCACTGAGCCAAACCGGTTTCGGCAGTAATAAAATTTTTCATTCTTTTCCATCATCTGTGTAATATATTTGGTAAACATAACACCTAACAATTTGTGCAGAAGAATTGTTCAGATGATTTGGTAATGGAAAATTACTCTACATTCATAAATGCTTTGTACTTACACACTGCAATGCTTTTCAATGCAGGAAATTCAACCCATCTAGACTACATTCCTTGGAAGATTGTTTCTGTGTATATTACAGGTAAGATCAGTCTTGACCTTACTCGTGGAACAAGAATCCTTTTTCTTCACTTCCAGTTCAGCGTTCTGTTCAATAATATTCTAAGGTTTTATTTAGAGTGACAATAGGGAGCTTGTATGATCCCTAGGGTCACAAAAAAGCTCATTTAATCAAGAAAAAAATTGCTTAACAATAAGCTTTAACTACAAGGTTAACCTGGAACTGAAAATAGAATAGAGTTGCATTGAGAGCTAAAACACATAAGAAAGTTAAATCTTTTTCACACACAGACCAACCTTTCATAAAGAATTTTTTAAACACCTACCAACTTTGAAATCACTAAGAAATGCATAAAGGGCTGGAAATAAAAAGCAGCAGGTTTTCTGAGATGTAAGAAAAATTATGATTCAAATGTGGGTTCCAGCCTCAGAGAATGTCTAGGACCTGTTACGTTATTTAAAGTAAATAACCAGTTACTGCCTTGGACTGATGGCTTTCAATATCTTGAAAAATAGTCTGCAGAATACAGAAGCAGAGAATAGGCTTGGCCAGCCTAATCTTTAGAGATGTGTATTTTTGAACAATTCCACATTTTTTCCTACAGGTGTATTTTGTTCACAATAACGCCATGATCAATGGCTCTCTTTCTAACTTCCTCAATTCTATTCAAGCCCAAACTGAAGCAAATTATAGCCTTAATTATAGGCATTCTGAACATGAGGCATTAAAAACAAATTCCTGACTCTTGTGCCAATCCGTTTATGACTTGAGTCACGAGTTTGATTATCATTATCTTAATATACAAAATAGCAAGTGTTATTATTGACCATAAAATTATAGTAGTTGATTGAAACTGCTACATTTTGAAAAGAATTGCTTCAGTGTTCAGGAAAGAAGAAAGTTTCTCAAATATATTTACCTATATTTCCTAAGGAAAGAGGAGAGACAAGAAGTGTAATGTTATACCCTATATAATAAAAGGCTAATATGCAAATTGACCAAATGGCGAATGACCAGTTGCTATGATGCGCACTGACCACCAGGGGGCAGACACTCAACACAGGAGCTGCCCCCTGATAGTCAGTGTGCTCCGACAGGGGGAGCGCTGCTCAGCCAGAAGCCGGGCTCACGGCTGGTGAGCGCAGCAGAGGTGGCAGGAGCCTCTCCTACCTCCACGGCAGCACTAAGGATGTCCAACTGACTGCTTAGGCCCTCTCCCCTGAGGGTGCAGGCCGGGCTGAGGGACCTCCCTCTTGAGTGCACTAATCTCGTGCACCCGGCCTCTAGTTGATAAATAAGTAAAGTTTATATCTCTGAACAGATAATTTGAATATTTATCTCTAAAAACAAATTTTAGCTCAAAAAATTATCAAGCTCAGAAAAATCCAAATGTTGAAGTAGAAGAGAGGATTGGGAGAATTATAACACTTTGCTAGAACAAGTTGGGTGTGTACAGAACTAATTATATAATAGAAATTATTTCCTCTCCCGGTGGAGTGAGGTATCCCTAGACTGATTGGTAAAATTTGGGGAAATGTCAGGCTTCTTGGTTCTGCCATTTGGTGAAAAAGTCAGTTAAATTCTGGGGGGTGGAGTTAAAAATCCAAATTGTGACTGTAAGTTGAAGCCAGTCAGATTTATAAGCACTTCAGGTGCTATTTTGATTTCAATCTGACTCTTTTGCACACTTCACAATTGGCTCAAAATCTGTAATAAAATGGGTAGGATTGTGACCTTGGGGACCATAAGAAAATCTACTAAGTGGATGCCAGGAGCTCCCAATAAATCTTCCAGGCCTTTTTCCTTATTAAAATCTCCCTTGTCACCCTAGCCTTGTGGCTCAGTTGGTTGGAGCATCGTCCTGTACACCAAAAGGTTGTAGGTTCAATTCCTGATAATGGCATATACTTAAGTTACAGTGCAATCCCCGGTCAAGGTGCATATGGAGGCAGCCAATCAACATTTCTCTATCATCAATGTTTCTCTCTGTCTGTCTCTCCCTCTCTCTCGCTCCCTTCCTCTCCTTCTAAAAAAATAAAATAAATAAAAACATATCCTCAGGTGAGAATTTAAAAAAAAAAACTTCCCTGTCAACACACACTTACACTAGTCAGGGAGGCACACAGTGAGGTGAGTATAGAGAGCTTGGGTTTTAAAGTTATATTAGAGGCCTGGTGCATGAAATTCATGCACGGGGGAGAGGGGGTGTCCCTCATCCCAGCCTGTACCCTCTCCAATCTGGGACCCCTTGAGGGATGTCCTACTACCCGCTGAGGACCGATCCCACTAGAATTGGGCCTAAATGGGCAGTCAGACAGCCCTCTCATAATCCAGGACTATTGGCTCACAACCTCTCACCTGCCTGCCAGCCTGATCACCCCCTAACCACTCCCCTGCCAACCTGATCAAAGCCTAACTGCTCCCCTGCCAGCCCAATTGCCCCTAACTGCCCTCTCCTGCTGGCCTGGTCACCCCTAGCTGCCCTCCCCTGCCAGCCTAGTTGTCCCTAATTGCCCTCCCCTGCCAGCCTGGTCCCCCCCAACTTCCCTCCCCTGCAGGCCTGGTCCACCCCAACTGCCCTCCCCTGAAGGCTTGGTCCCCCCCAACTGCCCTACCCTGCTGGCCTGGTCTCCCCCAGCTGCCCTCCTCTGCCAGTCTGGTCACCCCCAACTGCCCTCCTCTGATGCCCGATCACCCCTAACTGCCCTCCCCTGCTGGCCTAATCGTCCACAAATGCCCTCCCCTGCAGGCCTGGGCCCCCCCCCAACTGTCCTCTCCTGCTGGCCTAGTCTCCCCCGAACTGTCCTCCCTTGCAAGCCTGGTCCCTCCCAACTACCCTCCCCTGCTGGCCTGGTCTCCCCCAACAGCCCTCCCTTGCAGGCTTGATCCCCTCCAACTGCCCTCCCCTGTAGGCCTGGGTCCCCCCCAACTATCCTCCCCTGCCAGCCTGGTCCCCCCCAACTGCCCTCCTCTGCCAGCCCAGTCACCCCTAACTGCCCTCCCCTGCCGGCCTGATCACCCACAACTGCCCTCCCCACAGGCCATCTTGTGGTGGCCATCTTGTGTCCACATGGGGCCGCCATCTTTGACCACATGGGGGCAGCCATCTTGTGTGTTGGAGTAATAGTCAATTTGCATATTACTCTTTTATTAGATAGGATTGCCTAGATTTGAATCCTGCCTTCACCTTTGTAATCTTGGGCAAGTTAGTGAGCTATCCTAGGCCTCAATGTCCTTATCTGCAAACTAGGGCATTAAATAACCTAACCAAGTAATCATCCCTTACATATAAGCATTTTTATAGCCTTTGCATTATTTTCCTTTAGTATACTTGGATATTAAATACTATTTCATATGTTTGGGGAATAACTCAATATTTCTACTAATTACTGCCCCGTTCTCACAGATATCTAAGTACTACTGAAGGAGATGTGAAATTATTTTTCACATCTGACAGGCCTGCTATAAGTTGTATCATTCATCCTATCCCCTTACAGGTGTATTCATTTTCTATTGCTGCTGCAATAAATTACTAGAAATTTAGTGGCTTAACCCAACATAAATTTATTGTCTTACTGTTATGTATATCAAAAGTCTGAAATGGGTAGCACTAGGCTAAAAACAAGGAGTTGGCAGGGCTGTGTTTCTTTCTGGAGGATCTAGGGGAGAACTCACTTCCTTGCCTTTTCCAGCTTCTGGACACTGCCTGCATTTTTTGGCTCAGGGCCCCTTCTTTCATCTTCCAAGTTCAACTCCCTCTGACTCTTCTCTTCTGCCTTCTTCAACTTTCATGGACCTTTGTCATTATATTAGACACACTTGGTTAATCCAGACTACTCTTCCCACCTCTAGATCCTTAACTTAATTACATCTGCAAAATCCCCTTTGCCATGTAACATATTTATAGGCTCAGAAAATTAGGATATCCATATCTTTGGGGGTCATTATTCTGCCTACCACAACAAGTAAAGAAACTGAGGTCTAAGGATGCTAAGTTTTATTTTAATATTCACAAACTCAGTTCACAGTTGAGACCAAAATCCATGTTTCCTCAATTCTAGGTCTCTGCTCTTTCTATTATGCTTGACTGAAAAATAATCTCATGTTTCACTGTTTAGTAAATCAAGGACTACAGTTAATATGGGGCTTATTCTATCTATTGTATACTCTTTTGACCCTTTCATAGGGTTAATGGAAAGGGCTCAGGATATTAGGAACGGTGTATGTTTTATCTGCAGTAAGGATTAGCTAGATCTATTCTACTAATTCTAGTACAAAAGGTCATAGGCTAGAAAAAAAGTGCTTAAAACAAAATCTGAGCTTTTCTACAATTATTAGAATATGCAAATCTAGTAATTGAAGAAACAAGGCTATCAAACTTAGAAGGTTAAGGGAGTTAAAATGTCAACACATTCATAATTCCTATGTTTAGAAAAGTGCCACTTGTCCTTTGAAATGCTTGCTTTTCAGAGAAATTGAGACCACTAGGCCTGTTTTTCATGCAAGTAAAAGAAAATTTGGCAAAGAATTCAAATAAAATAAAGGGCATGGTTTTCATTCCTGTAAAATTTGCAGTTTAACCATTAACGGGGGAAAAAAAAGAAATGATTAGAAAAAAACTAAATGAAATCTCTGTGTGGAAACAGTGCAAGTACAATAGGTTCAGAGAAAGAAGCTCACTGGGCTACAGTGGTTAGAGAAGGCTTGATGGTATATGTAGAGTTAAATCTGGCCTTTGAATCAGTAATATAATCTTTCAAAATATTCACATCCTTTGACCTAGCAAATCCACTAATAAAAATCTAGCCAAAGGCATTTAACATGTAGCAAAATATGTCTCAGTACACCTTATAACAGTGAAAAATTCTGAGTGCCTCCCAAATAGAAGAATTTTTAAATAAATTATGGTATAGTGATACATGGGAATGGTATACGGCTATTGAAATTATGTTTTTGAAAAATTACTCATGATTGGAAAATGCTTATGTTATATCGTTAAACCAATAAAAAGGATAATACAAAACTATTTATATGGTATTCATAAATATTTATTATTTCAACAGTGAATCTTCTTTAAAAGTCAATAACATTCATTATTTTTCTAGTGGAAAAAGAATAAGACAGACAGTTGCCTCAGAGGCAAGAAAGGCCAGGGAAGGGATTGCCTCCCTGCTCTGAGGAAGTACATTCAGTACCTTCTGGCCATCAGAGCTCCTCCAACTTTTCTCTAAGATTCCTTAAATCTAAGAGACCCTGTAGGAAGGTAACTTAAGGTAGAGTCTTGTCACCACCCACTCCCTGGAATATGGCAGTGTCAGGGCCCCGGCAAGCTGCCCCAGAATATCCCACAATGGCATATGATAACTTGAATTGAAGTAACTTGAAAAACAGTCAGTACCACAAGGGAACATAGACCCTCCCTTGTCTCCTTGAATGCAGAAAATACATCTCCCTTGAGAAAGGGCCCTCCTTGCTCCAGGAGGGTTGAGAGAGGCACCCTTATCACTACAGTGAAGGAATCCAGGGCCAAAAAGCTTACATGAACAAACTTCGTTACTCCTTTACTAATTTACTACCCAAGCCCAAACTTTGATTAGATTCCTCACTAATGATCTTCCAAACCTAACTGTCTCTATCCTGTAATTTCTACACAAATTTATTGTCCAAAAGTATAAAAAGCTGGCTGGTTCATTATTTCTGAGAGCACCATGAATGATCTCCCATGTGCACATATTGAATTGGACTTTTTCCAGCTAATGTTGTCTTCTTCTGTCAATTTTCTCATTAGTCCAGCCGTAAGAACTCAAGAAGGGTAGAGGGGGATTTTCTTCTTCCCAACAGGTGGTTCAGTTTATCTACAATAACATGAGTTGGGGGGAAAATATAGAACAGGTGAAAATACATCAGAGTCTCCCAAAGAGTACACCATTCTTTAAAACAAGTGCTAGGTGTGAGATTCTGTAGATGCAACAACTCTTACATGGACGGGCAGGAGGAATACAGTGAGAAAGGAGGGGGCAGTAGAGGGCTATATACAGATGAAGGGAGAGGAGATTGGGAGCTGATATTGATGAGGATGAGGCAACATCACCAATCTCATGTTTTTATCATTTTCTGAGATCATTTTACTGGTAATTTTGGTTCAACTCAGATATAAAAGCAGCTTAAGACCTAATAATTTCACTCCTAGGTATCTTAGGGTATACCTAAAATAAATAAATAAATAAATAAATAAATAAATAAATAAATAAATACATAAATAAATAAAAATAAGTCCACACAAAAACTTGTACACTAATGCTCATACTAGCATTATTCTTTGTAGCCAAAGAGTGGAAAAAATTCAAATGTTCATCAGCATTTGAATAAATTAAAATTGTGATATTATTCAACAATTAAAAGAATAAGTAATGAAGTAATGATACATGCTGCAACATAAATGAACCTTAAAAACATTAAGGCAGGTGAAAAAAGCCCGATGCAAGAGGCCACATATGTATGATTCCATTTATATCAAATTTCCAGAATAGGCTAATCTATAGAGACAGAAAGTGGCTGCTTAGAAATGAGAGGGGAGGGTAGAGGGAATGGGATTGACTGTGCATGGGTATGGGGTTTCTATTTGGGGTGATAAAATTGTCCTAAAATTAAATTGTGGTGACAGTTTGTGCAACTTTTTACTTAAAATATAATAAAACAAAAAAAACCCAACAACTATTGAATTGTATATTTAAAATGAGTAAATTTTATGATTTACAAAGTATACCTTTTAAAGCTGTAAAAAATACCCAGTGTTTTGAGATGTCTCTTCGAGCCTGCATAGTATATGCCCACCTGGCCCTCAACAAAGAAAATCTGAACCCTGGTACTATGTTTTATGCCTAGTGGAGTAGATCACTTTATTTCAGAGGGCTCCAGACCACAGTGGTGCCCATGGAGCAGAGTTTTCCTATTCAACTTGTGTTTACTATAAATCAGAGATCTGTTGCTTTTGGTGAGTGGTGTAGAGGGAGATGGGCTCTGGGCCACTTGAGTCATCATATACCTGGGCCAGAATACCTGTACAAGATCATCTAAGCCCAGCTCTAAGGGGAGAAAAAAGAAGAGGGATTGTGTTGACTACTGCTCAGCTAACAGAACAAAGCTTGTGAGTCCTTTGATGAGATCATCCTCAGCCAGCTGCCCTTAGTATGGTTCCCTCTGAAATTGTCTCTAGCTTAGGGTCCTCCGTGCACAGGCCTCTCTGTGGGGGAGAGGATGGCAGAAGCACAATCTCTTCCCAAATCCATATTCAGTGGCAGTAGCTTAAGAGCAGCCACAGTGGGAGTATTCACACCATAGAAATAGCCAAATGCTGCAAATCAAGGTTTTTGTTTTGAGAGACTTGGTTGTTAAATGTTTAATGTGAACACATACATGTGACAATCAACAAGGGTTAATCATGTGTCTCATGTGTATTCATGTGCTGGCAATCAACGTGCCATTGGCTCCTGTATTTGGGTGTGTGTGTGTTGGGGGGGGGGTGTCTCTCCAGCTTTGTTGCTGTTAGACTGTACTTAGAAAGTCGTGAAGAAGTGAATCTAGGAAGGTCACTGGCCCATGGCATCTTTAAGGTTCTGTATCTGAAGATGAAAGATCATGGCATTGCCCCACCAGTGTGGCTCAGTGTTTGAGTGTCAACTTATGAAACAGGAGGTCACAGTTTGATTCCCGGTCAGGGCACATGCCCGGGTTGCTGGCTCCATTCACAGTGGAGGGCATGCATGAGACAGCTGATCAATGGTCCTCTCATCATTGATGTTTCTATCTCTCCCTCGCTCTTCCTCTCTGCAATCAATAAAAATATATATATTTTTAAAAAGATCATGGCATTGACTAGCAGCTGGCACCTTAGGGTAATGAAAACATATTGGACATAGTGCAGGACTCTGAGCAGCAGCAATAGCTTGATGTAAAACCCCTGTATTGACCTACTCTTTCCAAACCAAACAACTGGAGAAACACTCATTCGATATACCTAATTTCCCAAATTCCTTTGATAGCCTTATATAGAAGCTCAGCTGCAGTTTCATAGAAAGCCACATGGGAACGCCACTGATTGGTGGCTTTAGAAGAACAGGGATGTTCTTCTTTGTTAGGATTGAGCACAAGGACTGAGTCTGCATGGCAGAAATATTGATGGAAGTGAAAAAAGAACACACTAAATTAGCAGGTTCTGACTTTCTGAAACCCAGGGCACAGCAAAGGCAAAAGTCTACATCTGGTAGGTGCATAGAATCATTAACAAATTAGGTGTTGATAGCCATGGAACAACAGGTGAAAAAGCCTTTAAATTCCCTTGACTATTCATAGTATTAATGTATCTCCTCATCCAGATGTGGTAGGATTATTGATGATTGTCATGCTGTTATTTACATTTTTTATTTATTTTACGAAATTTCCATAATAAATATGTACCCATTTTATAATCTAATTAAAGTCATCAAAATGAGAGTTTTTTAGAAATTGGAAGTCATAAAAGAGGACATGATAAATCAAGGGAGTAGCATGAAGCAAATGAGTTTAAGGAGAGATTTGAAAGTCTTGCGGGCAAGTTAGGATTTAGTAGCAATAGGGAGCTATTATGCTTTCTTCAGTAGCATAGGGAAACATTTGTGCTTCAATGGAAAACTCTGCGTTGTTTAGGCACATCCTTCCAGTTTATGTGGTTCTAGCCTTTCATTGCTTTTGAAATATTTTTTAACAAGTTATAAGATACTGATGCAAATTATTTTTGTCTATGAACATACAAATGACTTCTATCGTGAGGAGGAAGGACCTGCACACACACAAAAATACAGTCTGCCTTCATTTGCAAGTCTATTTCAGAATTCCAGATCTATAAATATGTTCGTTGTCGGGACCAGCTGTAAAAGCTGCCAAGTTCCCTCATTAATAATAACTTAAATAAAATCATTAACACATGGTCATTTTATATAGGTGTGAGAGTCATGATTTTATCTTTTTCATGAAAATTGTCCTTTAACAGTAGACAAGTGTATAATGAGAGCATTGTTTTTAATGCAGGTGTAGCATACAAACATCCCCAATGTGTGCCTGTCTGATGATTTAAAGAGAAGGGAAGACATACTGACTACTTAAAGAAAAGGCAAGTCCTGGACAGTGTGTCTCAGTTGATTGAGTGTCATCCCATGCACCAAGAGGTCGGCAGTTTGATTCCCAGTCAGGGCACAGGCCTGGGTTGTGGGCTCAGTCCCCAGGAAGTGTGGTGCAAGAGGCAGCTGATCAAAGTTTCTCTCTCATCGATGTTCCTCTCTCATTCTCTCTCTCTCTCTCCATTGTCCTTTCCCTCTCTCTCAAATCAATAAAAACATATTTTTTTTTAAAAAAGAGAAGGCAAGAAAGATAAAATTATCTAAGTGGTTATGCGGTAAAAATAAACTGAAATTGGCTAAAAACAATAGCAACTTGTTTCATCAGCTGTCTGGTTGTTGTGACCTTTCTTGCATGGGGCCTGTTATGTTCTTCCATGATAATTTCCGAAAGTTAATAGATCAACTCTCAATTATCTGAGCTGACCCAGGCAGTATCAGCACATATAAGTGTTGCTAAGAAGCCCAGGACTTTCCTTCCTTTACCGCAGTATCTGGAGAGGGGGGTCTAGAAAGTAGCCACCAGTGAGCTCTCAAATGTCTGTCCATTCACTTTCAAGTCTACCTCCAATGCTGTGAAGAAAATTAGGGTCCCAGGGTCCCACTCTCCACATTCTGATTTTGGAGTGGGGCCCGAAAATCTGTATTATGAACTAGCTTCCAAGTTATTCTCCTCCCAAGTCCAGTTGGGGACACTACAGGTAATATAGTCCATTTAAATGAATCTTTCTTTCGTGACTATTGTTAAAAAAATTATTAAATAAGACAATTTGGGTTATTAACATTTTGTGAAGTGGACAGTCTCCTTTTGGAGAACTGCAAAATGGGACAGAAGGCAGGAAGCTTTTATAGGATAAAGAATAAAGAAAAGACAAGAAGAAAATATCTAATTGGCTAGGGCCACATAGTCGCCCTTGTTTGGGGTGAGAAGCCCAGAGTTGATTTGGCGTTTAGGGATTGGTTTCCCAGATATACTGCATGTAGCAACCCAGGCAGGAGATGCTCCATCTTGGGCCTAAAAATTATTTCAACACTACCCTCTTAATGGACCCCTTAAAAATGCTTAATTTTTTTTCAGCCTGAGACAAAATAATATTAGAAGGGAAAACACATGTGATTATAACTTGTTTACAAAGAAGGAAAGAGAGCAAGGTTTTCCAACTAGCCTATTACTAATCCGCAAGGTAGAGGAAAGCTTAGGAAAAAATCTGTGTCCCCTCTTCTTCACATCCCCAGTTGATTTGCTTCCTCAATAATTGGCTGGGACAAAGGAGGCTTTAAGCCTTTAGCAGAACAAGCAATGAAACGTGAGCTTTGTGAAGGAATAGAAGAGAGGCATGAAAAGCAGCAGGGGAAGCCCATGCTGCGAGTGGGTGGGTGGGAAAGGGGACCATAAGATCAGCTAAGTGATGAGTGGGAGGCAACTCCCAGGGAACATGAAAAATCAAGGTCTTTACTTATGACTCCATAGGAGATGAGAAATGTTTAAGACATGTTTGAAACAAAGCAGTCTTTTATATATCTCGCAAAATGCATTCCTGGGAGGTTATTCAGAACATACTGTTTTGAGTTACCTAATCTTTAAATGTATTTTGACGGTGGGAGTTTGATTTTCTAAAAAGAACTAAATCACAATCTACTTCATAATGTGGTTATTTTCCTTTCATTTCTGATCTGTCTTGCTGGAAGTCTTGGGGTGGACTACATGCCAGTCTGGATTTGAAGAGCTTGACTCTTCACTAAGGTTTACCTGTCAAAATCATAACAACACATGCTACTTCTTTCCATTCAGATGTGGTGCCCTGTCGATTTATATACTATAGAGTGAAAAATACACATCTTGTCAGAATCACTGACCTCGCCAAGGAAAGATGAACATAACATGCAAGTGCAAGACCAACTACTGGCTGGAAGCTTGGAAAACAAGTCAAAGAATAACCATACTGAAAATGTAATCCTTGTCAGAAACACTGAAATGTCTGGTAAACACTTGAACCAAGAAAGTGACTTTTTGTCTATAGTCCTACCCATCAGAGGCCATCAGTGCATTGCATTAAAAGAAGAAAAATGATATGAGCTTTGTCATTTCATATCTAGGTGTTTACTACAAATAGAACAGCCTTTTAAATATATATGGGTATGTATATATTTACATGTATGTCACTATATATCAATATATCAACATCTATCACAAAATTGATAAATAGACATAGAATATTTAGACTTCTCTTTAATGCCTGCAAATTCTTCCAGAGCCCCAAGACCTGGTACATTCCTGAGTCTCCAGGGTTCTCAGGTTTTCTTAAGATTTAGGTTGATTGATCTGAAGAAAAAAGGCAGCAGTAGAAAAAAACAAATTTTCCAAGCAGCTTCCCTTTTGCCAGATATATCAGGCACTCTGAGTCTACTAATATAGTTGTGCATGTTCAGTTGTATTTTAAAACTACATGATACAGAGAGAGTGACCTAAATGTTAACAAGACCAGTTCTGTTCCCAGGTATGTGAATAACTCTGTAATGCAGTTGATGAAACTGATAACAATAGTAGGGACTAAAATGGAGTAAGTCTTTGATATGTGTGGATAATACTGTGCCAAATGCTTTTCGTTTATTTAATCCTCACAACACACAAATGAAATGGAAATTGCTACTATCCCTTTTTTATAGAGAGAGAAATAGGCACAGAGCAGTTAGGTCACACCCTTCTATGTTTCAACTTACTGATCTATAGTAGGAGGAAAGAAGGGATAGCAGTTCTGTCTATGAACTGAAGTTCTTCTGAGCTATGAACACTGAGTACTCTCTGAGGTTCTGTACCTTTTAATACAACATATGATTCCAAAAATACATTTTCTATCTCCTATTAAATTCACCTTATGAAAATATCACCAGCCAAAATGTATTACTTGACTTAGAATTTGTCAGTTCTATTTGCATACTCTTCAGAAATTGCATGGTTGTTCATGTAGTCTTTGAGGTGTACCTCTAAAGTAATGAAGCTGATTTTCATTTGTGGTCAATGAAAACCCCTCTTTTCATTTCATAGGCATACCTATAAGGCAGAAGCATGAAATTATTATCCATATGATAAAGGTTAGCATAGAGAAAGAGACAAGACCTTTTTAATTTTCAGCAGAATGGCTCCCGATGGTACCTCTAACAACAAATAAACTAATATTACAGAAAGATACAGCCTAAACCTTAGGGTTCTGACTCTAATGACAGTCTCTTGTGATTAAACCAATGTTTCCCAATATTGTTTGCGATTAGAATCACTGCAGCACTGTTAAAAAGAGCATTCCAAGATAATGGAAGTGTTGTATAATCTGTGCAATGCAATATGGTAGCCACTAGCCACATGTGATTATTAATCATTTGAAATGTGACCAGTGCCACAGAGCAGCTGATTTAATTTAAATTAATTTAAATACCCCAAAGTGGCTAGTGACTACTATATCAGACAGTGCAGAATGTTTGTTAAAAATACACATCCCTGGGCCGTATGCTAGGCCTACAGAATCAGGATCACCAGTGCAGTGTCATTTGTACCTGTATTATTAACTTATTAGGCAATGCTAACTGAACACCCAGTTTAGTGTATTTCAAATTGCTGCCATACTTCAAGACCATAATTCTAGGCTACTTCTGTGTCTAAGCATAACACTGCACATCTACACTAATGAAAGAGTAACATGCTAATTGACCATACCTTAGTGACACCCACCAGCCAATCAGGAGTGAGTATGCAAATTAACCCAACAAAGATGGTGGGTTAATTTGCATACGCAGGTGCCGAGCAGTCAGCGGTGGGGCGGGATGTTTGTGTCGTCGCCATGGGACGACACAGGAGTTCCGCACCACCCCAGCTGTTCTGGGCCTCTGGGCAGCATGGGAAGGCAGAAAGTGGCTCCGGGCTGGAGCAGAAAAGCCGCTCTGGCCAGAGCAAAAGTGGTGCCGGCAGCCAGGGGAAGGAAGGCCCATTCTTGCATGAATCTTCGTGCATCGAGCCTCCAGCAGATTATATTATTTGTACACTGCATTTTCTTTAATTATAGAAAAGTGAATGGTATTGTTACCAAGAGCTGGAAGTACACTTCCTACATAGGGCTAGTACTGGTACATAGCTTTAAGAAAGTGTCACATATAAAAATTTTCATTTAAAAAAAATAAACTAGGGAGTGATTATTCATTTCACAAAAGAATTCACCAAAGGGCTAGTTTAAATAGCTAGCTCTCCTAAAATGAATTCTAAATAAGATTCAATTAACAAAAATTCAATTTGCACACAACTCTTCAAGAACACATCTGTTTCCTCAAACCAGCTACACCTGTGAATCATTTGCAAAACCTCTGGAGACTGCAAGAGGTTTCTCCATAAAAGCTATGATGCTTGGTGCTAAAAGCACCCTATTCCACAGTTTCATGAGCATGAGCTAACTTTCACTGTTTAAGTAGAGAATCTATGCCTCTAGTGAATTATCTTTTCTCAGGGTATAAGTGCTGGTTACAATGTTTAGCTTAATCCATAGCACAACGCAATTGGAACCAACCAAAGATTCCACTTGAGAGTGCTTTAAAAATAAAAACAAATGTAATGCCTAGACTTCCAGTTTCAGTCCAGCAGATAAGGAGCTTAAAAGTTACCAGTCCATCTTAGTAACAAGTGATAAGGTAAACAAAATGAAAAATCGACTCTTGCCCTGGCCAATGTGGCTCAGTTGGATGAGCATTGTCCCATGCACCAAAAGGTCAAAAGTTTGATTCCCAGTCAGGACACATGCCCAGGTTGCAGGCTAGATCCCCGGTGAGGGAGATGCAGGAGAAAGCCAATCAATGTTGTACTCTCCCATCAATGTTTCTCTCCCTTCTTCTCTCTAAAAATCAATAAACTTTTCTTTTTTTAAATTGATGCTTCTGCAATCAGTAAGGAAAGTGAGGTCAAAACGCAAACCACTGCCCCCACCCCCTAAATTGGAGAGACAGAAGGCAGATACAGAGAATCAAAACTTACCGGGACAGAAATCCACTAGCAGAAACCTCCACAGCAACAGGTATTTGGATAGAAAATCCTGAACTGCAATCAATGCATTGCTAGAGGCTCAGTGAGGACAACTCTGAAAGTTAAAGTCACCAAAGGGACCCAGTCAGAGGGGCCCCCATGTTTTGTGAGTTTTACCTCCAGGACCTATACCAGGTTCTCACAGTGAATATTAGAGAAAAATCTCCTCAGGGTTCCTGCAAGGGAAGGGAAAACTATTTTGAAATACACCAGAGCATTCTGTTCTTTAAGGCTTATGTTCAGGAAAAACTACTTCAGCAGAGAATAATCTGCTGGAGTTTTAATAGAGCCTAATATAACTGAAAAAAACTAGAACATTCTTTAGAAAACTAGAAAAAGAGAAGCAAATTAAACCCAAAGTACAAAAAATAAATAAATAAGAACAAGAGCAGAAATCAATAAAAATGAGAACAGAAAATTAATAGAGAATATCAAGAAAACCAAACGCTGATAATTCTTTGGAAAAAATCAATAAAATCAATAAGCTTCTAGCAAGGCTAACCAAGAGAAAATTAGAAAAGATGCAAATTACTAATATTAGAAATGACATCACTACAGATCCCGTGGATATTGAAATAATAATCTATCTATATAAAAGCCTAAGCGACTGAATGGCTGAAAGACCAAATGACCGGTTGACTGGTCGTTATGACCCACACTGACCACCAGGGGGCAGACGCTCAATGCAGGAGCTGCCCCCTGGTGGTCAGTGCACTCCCACAGTGGGAGTGCTGCTCAGCTGACCCATGGGCATCAGATGCAGGGTTCATGCCTGGCGAGGGCCCCTGCAGCATGAGCCTCTCCCAATCAGGACTGATTAGGCACGAGCATACAGCAGGCCCAGCGGGGCCTGGATGAACAGGAGTGGCAGGCAGTTTTGGACTGCCAGTTTCGGCCCGATCCCCAAAGGCCACGCGGAGGGATCCCACTGGTGCACGCACGAATCCGTGCACCAGGCCTCTAGTAAAATAATATTATAAACAACCTTTATGCCCACAAATTTGATAACCTAGATGAAATGGACCAATTCTTTGAAAGACACAATTTGCCAAACTCATAAGAAATAGGCAATCTGAATCAGCCTATAACTTATTAAATTAATAAACTTTCAAAACAGGAAGTGCCAGGCACGGATAGGTTCACTAGAGTATTCTACCAAACATTTAAGAAATAAATTATAACAATTTTCTACAATGTCTTCCAGATGATAGAAGCAGAAGGAATACTGCTGAAGTCATTCCATGAGGCCAGAATCATCCTAATACCAGAACCAAATACATTATAAGAAATGCAGACTAATATCTCTCATGAACATAGATGTAAAAATCCTCATCAAAATATTAGTAAATGAAATCTAACAATGCATAAAAATAATTATTTATTATGACCAAGGGGGTTAATCTGAGGCTTACAAGTCCAATTCAACATTCAAAAATCAATTAATGTAATTCAACATATCAACAGGTTAAAGAAGAAGCATTACATGATATCAATAGATATAAGAAAAGCATTTGACAAAATTCAACACTCATTTATAATAAAAACTCACAGTAAACTAGGAATAGAGAGCAATTTCTTCAATTTAATAAAAGACATCTCCAAAAATCTATGATATCATCACTCACAATGGTGAAGAACTTGAAACTTTCTTACTAAGATCAAGAACAAGGCAAGGATGTCCCCTTTTACCACCTCTTGTTAACATCATATTGGAAGTCCTAGTTAATGTAATAAGACAAGAAAATAAAATAAAAATGTATACAGATTAGGGAAGAAGAAATAAAACTGTATTTATTCACAGATGACATGCTCTTGTATGTTGAAAATCTGAAAGAATCAATGTTGTAGTAATATATAGAAATGTTTAAAAATGTGTTTAAAATGTTAAAAAGGCTTTAAAATGTTTGAATTAACTTACTTGAAACTTAAAGTGTGATATTAAGGACACATTGCCCACTGCCCTGAAGTATGTGTACCCCATAGATAAGGATTTGAACTTTAGTTACTGACTCAGAGTGACTTGCTAAGATAACCATTTGTGTGAGTGATGTACTCCCCCTAGATAACCACATGTAGCCCCTCGTCTCATTTGAGATTAACATGTGTGCATTGACATAATTCATTGATAACCACTGAACTGCTGTGGGTATGAACAGGTTTTAAAAATAGGTCCTGGCCAGCTAATGGTGCTTGCCTGTCGAGACAGCCACAAAGGCACGTCCTTTTGTCAGTCCTGCAAGCGACGCTGCTCCACGCTCCTTTCCCTGCCAGACAACAGAAGAATGGCTAGTACCTCCTGATTGAGATGCAACCAAGCTCTCAGGTGAGGAATGCCAGCCCCCTGCATCCATATCAGACCAGCCCAGCTGCTGGACCGCAGAGGAAAGCACCACTGGATCCCATGTAAGCCTGTACCTGCAGCATCAGGAATTTGTGTGAGTAATAAAGTTCCGTGTGATTTGCAACTGCATATGTTTCATGTGGTGTAATTCCTCCGGCAGTTAATTGAATCATTTTGCGTATGCTTAAAACTGAAAGTAAAGCTTCTGGTCTTTTTGGTCCTAGGCCTGCCCTTGGTCCTGCTTGTGTAGAGCAGCCTCTTCACTAGCAACTACTTGAATGTCCCAACACCTGCACGGTTAAAGTTTATCTCAAGGGACGCCTTAGATAAACACCCCAGATCCTTTCCTGGGATCTACTTGAGACAATCAACAGCAACAAATACTGGAGAAAAAGTCAATTGTTTTTCTATATACCAGATGAGAAAGTAGAATTTGAAATTAAAAACACATAACCATTTATTTAACAAACCAAAAAAAAAATGAAATACTTAGGTATAAATCTAATAAAATATGTAGATTTATATGAGAAAAACTATAAATGCTAATAATAGACATAAAAAAGATAAAGAAATGGAGATATAATCCATGTTCACGAATAGGAATACTCAATTTTATAAAGATGTCAGTTCTTGAGAGGAGGACCAAGATGGTGGCATAGGGCAGATGCCTGATTGTTGCCTACCACAACAATTTTTAAACTACAAATGGAAAACAGAGCAGACACCATCCAGAACCACCGGAGGTCTGGCCGAGCGGATGCTCTACAACTAGAATAAAAGAGAGGGGGACGTGGGATGATGCTGATGCCAGTGAGCCAAAGATCACACTTTAAGAACTACGGCTCTGGCGACACAATGGCGGCCTGGAACGTGCTCGGCGCAGTTGCCCTGGCGGTCTCCGGCTGAGGGGATGGCCCCACTCGCTGCCGAGCATGGACAGATGAGGCCCTGGGGGACATGGGGTGGGAGACTCTGCGCTTGCTGACCTCCGAGTCCTTCAAGAATCTCTGTGCCCTGGAAGCGGCCAGGTGCGCACGCCCGGTGACCGGCTGCCGCTGCAGACCCGAGCGCTGTCGCAGCGACTCGGACCAGCCCGCCGCCCTGCACCAGGCACACCGGATCTTCGCCAAGCCCGCTGCTCAGCGAGTTCCGCAGCAGCTGCCCCAGAGCTTTGAGAAAATGGCCGGAGGAATTGCTGAGAAGGAATTGACCGATGGTAGTTGGGATCAGGAAGACGAGGCCCCGCTGGGTCCTGGATCCAGGTGCGCTCGCCCGGCGACTGGTTGCCACTGCAGACCCGAGTGCCGCCGCAGCGACCTCGGACCAGCCCACCGCCGCGCATCAGGCACACCGGAGATTCGCCAAGCCCGCCGCCCAGCGAGTTCTGCGGCAGCCGCCCCGGAGCTTTGAGAAAATGGCTGAAGGAATTGCTGAGAGGGAATTGACCGACAGGAATTGGGATCAAGAAGACGAAGCCCCGCTTGGTCCCGGGTCCGGGTGAGGCCGCATGCCCCTGGATCCGGGTGAAGCTGGGTCCCGGGTCCAGGTGAGGCTGGATCCCGGGTCCGGGTGAGGCTGCACACCCCCGGGTCTGGGTGAGGCCACGTGCCCCTGGGTCCGGGCAAGGCCACGCACCCCTGGATCCGGGTGAGGCCACGTGCCCCTGGGTCCGGGTGAGGCTGGGTCCCGGGCCCGGGTGAGGCCGCGCACCCCTGGGTCCAGGAGAGGCCACGCGCCCCTGCATCCAGGTGAGGCTGGGTCCCGGGCCCGGGTGAGGCCTCACACCCCTGGGTCCGGGTGAGGCCGCGCGCACCTGGGTCAGGGCGAGTCCGCCTGCCCCTGGATCCGGGTGAGGCCGTATGCCCCTGGGTCCGGGAGAGGCCACACGCACCTGGATACGCATGAGGCTGGGTCCCGAGCCCAGGTGAGGCCGCACGCCCCCAGGTCCGGGTGAGGCCACGCGTACCTGGGTCCGGGTGAGGCCGCGCGCCCCTGGATCCGGGTGAGGCTGTGTGCCCCTGGGTCCAGGTGAGGCTGGATCCCAGGTCCAGGTGAGGCCGTGCACCACTGGGTCCGGGTGAGGCTTGATCCCAGGTCCGGGTGAGGCTGCGCACACCTGGGTCCAGGTGAGGCCACGTGCCCTGGGTCCAGGTGAGGCCATGCGCCCCAGGGCCCGGGTGATGCTTGGTCCCGGGTGTGGGTGAAGCCGTGCGCCCCTGAGTCCAGGT
Organism: Ia io; assembly: GCA_025583905.1. Taxonomy (NCBI): domain Eukaryota; kingdom Metazoa; phylum Chordata; class Mammalia; order Chiroptera; family Vespertilionidae; genus Ia; species Ia io. Next base: position 74,901,797 of record JAJQQW010000001.1, read on the forward strand.
GAGGCCGCGCCCCTGGGTCCGGCCGAGACCAAACCAGAGGGAGTCGGACCTGCATTACCACCATTTGTCCACCATCCAGAACTGAAAAGTCAGTGCTGACATGTACACATAAGGAACTGGTGAACATTGAAATTGTGTCTCAAAAGAACTGTTGGTCCAGAAAGAAACTCACTACAGACTGATTCATTTGCCTGTCAGCATAACTATTATTGCTCGTCTCACATTCGGTTCTTATAAGTATGTTTCTAGTAACACATGATCTCACTCATCTAGGGGAAATGATGAACAACATAGACTGATGAACAAGAACAGACCCAGAAACAAGGAGGCATCGATCGGACTGTCGGGCCTCAGAGGGAGGGGAGGGGAGGGTGGGGGTAGGGGGGAGAGATCAACCAAGGTACTTGTGTGCATGCATACGATCCTAACCAATGCTTAAGGACAACAGAGGGGTGAGGGCATCCGTGGGGAGGGGTGTGGGATGGGAATGGGGGGATGAGGACAAATATGTGACACCTTAATCAATAAAGAAATTAAAAAAAAAAAAAGATGTCAGTTCTTTCCAACTTGATGCATAGATTCAGTGCAACCCCAATCAATATCTCAACATGTTATTACAAATAATTATAAAGCTATATGGAGAAACAAAAGACCCAGAATAGTTAACTGAATATTGAAGAAGAAAAAGTTGGGAGGACTGACACTATGCAAGTTCAAGTCTTACTACAAAGCTATTGTCATCAAGACAGTGGGATATTAGTGAAAAGATGTATAAATAGATCAGTGGAATGGAATAGAGTCCAGAAATAAACCCACACAAAATACAGTCAATTGATCTCTGACAAAGGAGCAAAGACAATAAAATGAAACAAAAAATCTTTGCAATAAATGGTGCTGAAACAACTGGTCATTCACATGAAAAAAATTAATCTGGACACAGACCATACACCCTTCACAAAAATCAATTGAAGATGCATCATCAATGTAAATGTTAAAAAGCAAAATTATAAAATTCCTAAAAAATAATGTAGGAGAAAACTTAGATGACCTTGGGCATGGAATTGACTTTTTAGATATAATATCTATGGTGTGAACCATTAAAAAAATAGATAAGCTGGACTTCATTAAAATTAAAATATTCTAATCTCTAAAAAACAATCTAAAGAGAATAATAAGACAAGCCACAGACTTGGAGAAAATATTTGCAGAATATTCACATCTGTAAAAGACTTGTATCTAAAATTTGAAGGATAATTTTTAAAACTCATCAATAGGAGAATGAACAACCCAATTTAAAAAATGGGCAGAAGGGCTGAACAGACATGTCACCAAAAAGATATACAGATATCAAAGAATGGCAAATTAAGACAACAATGAGATATCACTACATATCTGTTAGACTGGCCAAAATCCAAAGCATTGACAATAACCAAATGCTGATGAGAATGCATAGCAGTAGGAACTTTCATTCATTGTTAGTGGGGATGCAAAATAATACTGCCATCCTATCTAATAAAGAGGGGATATGCTAATTGACCCTCACTTTGTCACAAAGATGGCAGTGCCCACAGCCAATAAGGAGGGAATATGCTAATTGACTGCCCCACCCTCAAAGATGGCAGCATCCACAGCCAATAAGGAGGGAATATTGTAATTGACTGCCACGCCCTCAGAGATGATGGCACCCAGTCCCCTCAGCCCCCCAGCCAGAGTCCCCCAGTTCCCTCAGCCCCGCAGCTGCCCAGGGCCGGCATGAAGCACAGGCAAGCCTAGGATGGTGGCTGCCCAGCCGCCCAGGGCTGGACCGAGGTGCAGGCAAGCCTCAGATGGCGGCTGCCCAACTAACACCCAAGGTGCAGGCAAACCTCAGATGGTGGCTGCCCAGGCGCCCAGTGCCGCCCGGGACTCAGGTAACCAGGGCTGGCTGAGGCTTGTGCTGTCGGCAGTGGCAGCAGCAAATTGTGATGGGGTGTTGCCTTCCCCTGATCTCCAGGTCGCCTCCTGCCTCCGAGGGCTCCTGGACTGTGAGAGGGGGCAGGCTGGGCTGAGGGATCCCCCCTCCAGTGCATGAATTTTCATGCACCAGGACTCTAGTATATATATATATATATATATATATATATATATATATATATATATATATACTAGCCTGTACCCTCTCCAATCTGGGACTCCTGGAGGGATGTCCGACTGCCCGTTTAGGCCCGATCCTGGTGGGATCAGGCCTAAACGGGCAGTCGGACATCCCTCTCACAATCCAGGACTGCTGGCTCCCAACTGCTTGCCTGCCTGCCTTCCTGATTGCCCCTAACCACTTCTGCCTGCCAGCCTGATCACCCCCTAACCACTCTTCTGCCAGCCTGTTTGCCCCCAACTTCCCTACTCTGCTGGCCTGGTCACCCCTAAATTCCCTCTCCTGCAGGGTTGATCACCTCCAACTGCCCTCCCTTGCAAGCCTGGTCCCTCTCAACTGCCCTCCCTTGCAGGCCTGGTCCCTCCTAACTGCCCTCCCCTGCTGGCCATCTTGTGTCCACATGGGGGCAGGATCTTTGACCACATGGGGGCAGCCATCTTGTGTGCTGAAGTGATGGTCAATCTGCATATTACTCTTTTATTAGATAGGATAGAGGCCTGGTGCACGGGTGGGGGCCAGCTGGTTTTCCCTGAAGGGTGTCCTGGATCAGGGTGGGGTTCCCTTGAGGTGTGGGGCGGCCTGAGCGAGGGGCCTGTGGTGGTTTGCAGGCCAGCCACGCCCCCTGGCAACCCAAGCAGAGGCCCTGGTATCTGGAATTGGTTTTCCTTCTACAATTGAAGCTTTGTAGCCTGGAGCAGAGCCAAGCCTGGGGCTCCCTCTGAGGCTGAGGTTGGCAGCCATTTCTGTTGGGGTTATAATTGCAACTTTGTTGCCTTTAGCGGGTGGACCTGGCCAGGGTGTGCAGAAAGCTTTGCTTCCCCTGTTGCCGGCAGTAACCTTGGCCTGCTCTCTCAAGCTCCATTCTGCCGCCATTTGTTTGAATTTGTTTACCTTCTATAATTGAAACTTTGTAGCTTGAGTGGAGGCTTAGGCCTGGCAAGGGCAGACGGAAAGCTTGGCTTCCTCTGTTACCTAGGAAACCTTACTCTTTGTGGCTGTAGCCATCTCGGTTTGGGTTAATTTGCATGTTCACTCTGATTGGATGGTGGGCGTGGCTTGTGGGCGTGTCGGAGGTATGGTCAATTTGCATATTTGTCTATTATTAGGTAGGATTGCCCAAACTTGGGAACAACTAATATGTCCTTCATTAGGTGAATGGATAAAAAACAAAACAAAACTGTAGTACATTTACACATCAAACTGTTAATCAGAGTGTAAAAGAAATATGCTAAGAAGCCATGAAAAGACATAGAGGGAATTCAAATGCATACTGAGTGAAAGGAGCCAATCTTTCTCTGAAAATACTACATACTGTATGATTCCAAATGTACTAGTATGACATTCTGAAAAAGACAAAACTAAGGAGATAGTGAAAAAATTCAGTGGTTTTCTGGGCTTAGAGAGGAAGGTGGTATGAACAGGCAGAGCACAGAGAATGTTCAGGACAATAAATCTACTCTGTATAATATATACTGGTAGATACATGTCATTATACATTTGTATATAGACTGTATACCAAGAGTGAACCTTATTGTAAACTATGGACTGTGAGTGATAATGTTGTGTCTATGTAGGTTCATAAGTTGTAACAAATGTACCACATGCAGTTAGTGGAGGAGGTTGTGTGTATGGGGACAAGGGGCGTATGGAAACTCTCTGTACCTTCTGCTCAGTTTTGCTGTGAATCTAAAACTGATCTAAAAAGTGAAGTTCATTTTTTTAAAAAGCTATATTCAAGTGTGAAGTAATATTAGACTGACACATGATATTACTTTACCCAGAATTATCACATTTATGCATTTATGCCTATTGTTCTGCATAATTTTTCACAATGTCCCCTTTCTCTATTAAAATTTCTGGGCTGAGACAAAAAAAAATGTATGCCCATCCCACTTCCACTTATCATGCAGTTTTGTGTTGTTTCTTTTTCGACATGATCTCATCTATGTTAAAACAGTGTTTCCCAAATATCTCATTTAAAAATTTAAAAATTCAGATCTCTCACTTAGAGATTCTGATTCAGTAATTTGAAGGTAATACCTGGAAATCTATACTTTTCACAGCATCCTTGTGGATTTGTATGATCACAGGGCATTAAACCAAAGACTTGATTTACGCAAACTGAATTTCATGCAAAACTTTAATTATGTATTTGGATTAAGATTGGCTCTGGTCATGGAAGTTTCTTGCTGCAGTCCATCAACAATCATAAGTCATTCTGACAAATTCACATTTTTTTCTTGGTAATAATACATTTGAGAATGGTTCCCATTAAATTGAATACGTGCTAGGACCTGGGAATATGCCATTACTTTAGCAAAGATAACACGATGAAGTTTAAAAATAACAGTCCAAATATGTATACTATTCTCTTTTCCCATTATTGCAAAAATTTAAGCTGCATTTTCTGAGGTATGCTAACTGTCCCTCTAAGAATATTGATTAAATGAAATACAAAGTTGTAATGGGAGTGAACAATCTAAGTTACTGGATAATCATCAGATTTTGAAGACTGTCATCACAATTGCAACTCACAAGTATTGTTTTCTTTAAAAAATAATTTAGTTAGTTATGTTTTTGTTTGGGGAATAAAGGACTATAGACTTTATGTCTGAGAAAACCAATTTTATCAATTCCTTCAGGCCTCTGACAGGACCTTTGTGCTTTACTGTATTATGTTACCACCCAACACAAATGCAAAGCAAGGCAAAACCTTGGGAATACAAACCCTTGTATGGATTTGTTTGCAAAAGCCTTTGTCTGGAGGTGTCTGTATAAAGACATCACTTACTCATGTCTATTTCTGTGGGTGGCCACGCTGAAACAAAGATCACATTTCAAACATGTTATTCTGGCTATGACATGCTGAGAATTGCGCAAAATTTCATCATTTTCAACCTTTTAAGCTAATACAAAAATGCAAAGAGTATAGATCAAAGCTTTTCATTCTGTTTCAAATTATGTCTTTCTTTCCAAAACTGTTATTTTGACACATTTAGTACTGTTTCCTGCCCAGTAGAAAAAATAGAAATTATTTTCCAAAAGTTCTACATAATTGTGCTCTGTTATACAATTTGAATTCAGATGATAGATAAACTTGGTTAGTAACAGATGCTGCTGCAGTGGTTGGAATTTGGCCAATGCAAAGCAACCTTGAACACGTTTGCATGACCAAGAGAGAACTCTATAAAAATTCTGTGCACCTTTTCTATCTAATTACTCTATTATGTTTCAAGTAATCACAACGCTGTGTATTTTCTTTTGAGTGGAAGAGAAAATTGAATATGCCTTGTTAGAATAAATAAAGGAAACTAACAATGACTACCTCACTAGGATAAAAACAACAGTTGAAGTGTGAACAATCTTTTCTCTATAAATGTTCAACTATTTTTCTATCTTTCTTATAAGTAAACAAGTTTTTTATATTCTCTATGAATTACCAAAATACAATTTTATTCCCCAGTTGGATAGGAAAGTGCATATTCCTGAAAGAGAAGATAAAAAATTGTAAAAACTAATATTATTTAATAGAGTACAACTGCAATAGTGTGTGTGTGTGTGTGTGTGTGTGTGTGTGTAGGGGAACTGAGGGAAATATTAGCCACTAATTCATTTCTAAGTAGTATATCATATTTTGCCTTGGCCAGTGTTGCACAGTAGTTAGAGTGTCTGCTCACACACTGAGGGGTCATGGGTTCGATCCCCGGCCCTGTCCAGTCATGTGTCTCTCATACATTGATGTTTCTCTCTTTCCCTCTCTCCCTCTCTCTCTCACCATTCCTCCCACCCATCCACTCTCTCAAAAAAATCAATGGAAAAAAATATCCCCGAATGAGGATGAACAAAAAAATAAATAGTAAACCATATTTAATTATCTACAAATTTTAAAATTTTAAATCCAATTGCTAATTCTCTAAGAACTGTGAAATGTTGGATTTTTTTTTCTCCTAACCACATAAGCAATTTTATTTTATTTTTTGGCAATAAAAAAAATTCATGATAAAATTTAATTTGGTAAGATAGATAGTAGCTTTATATATATATATATATATATATATATATATATATATATATATATATATATATATATATATTTATAGATTATAGAGAGGAAAAGAGAGGGAGAGAGAGATAGAAACATCAATGATGAGAGAGAATCATTGATGGGCTGCCTCCTGCACACCCCTCTTGGGGTCCATCCCACAACCTGGGCAAGTGCCCTTGACTGGAATCAAAGCCGGGACCCTTCAGTCCACAGGCAGATGCTCTATCCACTGAGCCAAACAAGCTGGGGTGATAGTAGCTTTTTATGTAGAAAAATATTTTCAACCACCAAATGCAAATATATAACCAGTAATGGAGCATTTAGTGTAGTCCTTTGTTTTATAATTTTAAAAAGTTGTATTTTAAGAATAAATTGGCAATGGAAAATATTAGAAACAAAAGTGTTATTGATATTTGGCCAATCTAAAAATGATTTGGGATTGGTGCTAAAAACCAGACACTGAAAACAGACAAATATGGCCTGCAGTATGATTTGTTTGCTCTCTAAAGTGTTAAACCTGTTCAAATTGATTACAAATTTTGAAAGTGAAAGACCTTACATAAAAAACAAATGTCAAAATCAAAAGATCTGACATAAAAAAATTCTTGATTTTCAGCAATTGAAAAATTAGGAGATCTGCCAACATGGGGCTTGCATTCCTTTAGGGTAACAATTAGCAAGAACTGAGGAGCAGCTGTGTTTCAGACAAGATCTGTTTGTTCCAGAATACCACAGTCCCCACTGCTCCCCATTGTCTCCATGACAATGTAGTCAAGTGCCAGTTCCTGATAGTTGCCTTTTTAGTACTGTTCACACATTCCTGTTACTTGCCTTTTTTCTGGAGCCATTTGAGTTTATGATTTGGCATATCAACAGCTTACAAAAGTGTACTAAGATAAACTAGGGTTTCATGGCAGTGCTTGCTGTCAAGATTGACAGGAAACTGAATGGGTGGACTCTGGCAGTCTCCATATCTTTGCCATAAAAATATTTGCTTTTATTTCTTTTAGATATTACAGTTTGTGTTCATGTTTTTTTAAATATTTTTATTGATTTTGGAAAGAGGAAAAGAGAGGAATAAAGAGATGGAAACATCAATGAGAGAAAAACATCATTGATGGATTGCCTCCTGCATGCCCCTACTGAGGATTGAGCCCAAAACCCTGGCATGTGCCCTGACCAGGAATCGAACCATGACCTCCTCGTTCATGGGTGAATGCTCTATCACTCAGCAACACTGGCTGGGCTGACCATGCTTTTTTTGAACACATATTTCTGTGAATATATAGGGAAAAATCATTGCTCTGCACCAATATGTCCTAATATTTTTATCCATTTATATATTATTGAACTGTTTTCATAGTAATTGATATTTAAAAAATATCGTACATAATAAAAAGGTAATATGCAAATTGCATCACTCCGCTACGCCCACAATTGGGCCGGCTGGAGGCGCTGGGGGCGGGACTCAGGGTGGCTGATTAGCTGACAGGAGGAGCAGGGGGCGGGGACTCGCGAGTCCCCGCCCCCCGCTCCTCTCACCGGCCTAAACGGCCGGCGCTGCGGCAGGACCCATGAGGCCCGCGGAAGGCACCGGTGGCTGATTGCGTGGCTGCCGGCATCAGTTTTCCGCCACTACCAGTTTTCCTCTAGCCACCTGCCGATCGGAGCGCCTCCAGCCAGCGCCATCAGCCACCCCGAGTCCCATCCCCAGCCTTCGGGAGGCGCTCCGATCCGCAGATGGCCAGAGGCCAGAGATCGTGCTGGCGGGAGGCGCTCCTATCGGCGGGTGGCCAGAGGAAAACTGGTGCTGGCAACCAGGTGAAGGAAAGTCTATTGCACGAAACTTCGTGCAACGGGCTTCTAGTTGATATATAAAAAATATTTTGTGATTTTTGCATACATAGTTACTGTGATGGTTAGTTTTATGTGTCAAATTGGTTTGGCTGTGGTACTCAGTTACTTAATGAAATATTAATCTAGATGCTCCTGTAAAGGTATTGAAAGGAGTTTTTAGGGGTAAAATAGGCAGGTTTATGAAATTTTAGAAATTAAGAGTCCATGGGAAAAGCACAGGGCTACAGAGCAGCAGAAGGTATATTTCCATAGAATAAGGGAGCTGAGAGCTGCAAACGGTACATTTCCATAGAATAAGGGAACTGGAAACAGCAGAAGGTATACGTTTACAAAATAAAGGGAAGGAAGCCCTTCTTCAGAGAGGAAAGAAGAAAGCCCTAAGGGAATGGGAAAGCAATAAGGGAGGAAAAGAGGAGAGCCTCAAGTACCTCAAAAGTTCAAGCTCTGGAGTTGCTATAGTAACCAATCTAAGAGGATAGTGATCAATCAGAGGGGATAGATATCAGGGCACAAAGATCTGCAGTCTTTATAAACCACAGAAAAAAGGGACTCAGTTGGACTCTTTCTCCTCCCCATGTGGGAGTCTGTGTTTGTTTCTCAATAAATTTCCACCTTTTACTATATCACCTTTTGTCTGTGGTTTCATTCTTTGACTCCACCTGGACAAGAGCCCAGGAACCATCCTGCCCAGAGGAACACCATGCTTTCCAGTCCAATTTTTCCATAACAGTATTTTGTAGATGTGGTTAACATCTACAATTAGTTGACTTTAAGCAAAAGAGATGACCTCAGTGAATGTAGGTATACCTCATCCAATCTATTGAAGGCATTAGGAGCAAAAACTGAAATTTCCTGGAGAAGAAGAAATTCTGCCTCAAGATTGCAGCATTAACTCCTGCCTGAGTCTGCAGTCTATCAGTCTTTCATAAATTTAGGTGTTTCCAGCCCCACAATGATATGAGTCAATTTCTTAAGATCTGAATTTCTCTCTCTCTCTCTTCATATCTTTCACTAGTTCAGTTCTCTTGAGAACCCTGACTGATAGTTGTTATGTAGAAATAATTTAAAGTAAAAGTTATTTTAGATCAGTGTATTATTAAATATTGTATTTAAATTTTATTTTAAGTAAATTTTATTATAACATCTTAAATATTCATAAAATATAGGCCCTTATTTTTCCCATTTGAAATGATATTCAATTATTACATGAGAAAAAGCATGATGTGCTAATATATAAATGGCATATAATAGATTTGTTTGATGAACAAATGTACATTAAAATGTAAATTGAAATGCAATTATGTAATATAGAATCAAAATAGACAAAAATCTACACTAATAAAAGAGTAAGATGCAAATTGACCGTACCTTCGTGACATCCACCAGCCAATCAGGAGTATGCAAATTAGCCCAACAAAGATGGAAGGTTAATTTGCATATGCAGGCCATGGAAACAAGGAAGGCATTCCGCACCGCCCCAGCCACTCTGGGAAGGGGGAAAGGCAGCTCCAGCCAGAATGAAGGCAGTGCTGGCAGCCAGGGGAAGGAAGGCCCATTCTTGCATGAATCTTCATGCATTGGGCCTCTAGTCTTTTTATAAAATCACTAGTGACCCGGTGCATGAAATTCGTGCACATTAAAAGGGGATTAATTAGAGGAAATAATTTAATATTGCTATTTGCCCTTTCTCTACAATAGAAGTGTCAGAGATGAAAGAAAATTAGTAAAATGTATATGAAAACCTTCCTCCTGTCAGAGTCTGGGGCTCACCATGGGGCCCAGAGTCAAGTCCTTGCCCACCCACATGCACCTCAAAATTGCGTGAAACCCAGACCCAGCTGCCCCCCCCACATTGGGCTAGATCCAGACCCGGCCAGTCCCACCCTTGTCAAGCCCTGCCAGGCAGGAGACGTAGCCTCAGGTCCCCTGGCCTGGTGCCATGATGGGGGGCATGGCCTGAGGTTCCCCCAGCCCAGACCGGGTCAGGGGGTGTGCCTTGAGGTCCTCCATCAAGCCTCGTCAGGTGGGGGACATGGCCTGAGATCCCCTGTCAAGCCCTGCTGGGTGGGGGACATGGCCTGAGGTCTCCCATCAAGCCTGGCCAGGTGGGGGGTGCAGTCTCAGGTCCCCCAGCCCAGCACCAGAAGGGGGGTGCCGCCTCAGGTCCCCCATCAAGCCCTGCTGGGCGGGGGCGCAGCCTGAGTTCCCCCGACCCAACAAAGGGGTTGCATCTTGAGGTCCCCTGTCAAGCTCCGCTGGGTGGGGGGCATGGACTGAGGTTCCCCAGCCTGGCACTGGGGCAGGTTGGAGCAGCCTGAGGACCCCTAGCCCAGCACCAGGACAGGAAGCGCATCTTGAGGTCCCCTGTCAAGCCTTGCTGGATGGGGGGGTGCAACCTGAGGTCCCCTGTCAAGCCCTGCCAGGTGGAGGGTGTGGCCTGAAATCCCCTGTCAAGTCCCACCTGGTGGGGGGTGAAGCCTGAGGTCCCTCGGCCTGGCACTGGGGCGGGGGGAGCAGCCTGAGGTCCCCTAGCCCAGCACCAGGACAGGAAGCACACCTTGAGATCCCCTGTCAAGCCCTGACGGGTGGGGGGCGTGGCCTGAGTTCCCCTGTCAAGCCCCAAGGGGGTGGGAGAGGGCGTAGCCTCAGGTCCCTGCTGATTGCTCGTTAAGGCTCCTATGGGAACTTGGCCTCAGCTGTGGGTGCAGCCATCTTTGTGATGGAGTGATGGTCAATTAGCATATTCCCTCTTTATTAGATAGGATATTAATAATTCTTACATGTTTTGCTTATAGAAATTATGTTATTTGTAATTACTTCCCACTCTAAGGGAGGAAAATAGTTTTCCCTCTACCATTCTAGGTTCTTGGCTGAAACCCCCATCCTATAATAAAATATAGAATAACAGGAACAAAAAAGAAATGTAATAAAATGTATATCTCTTATATACATAGGAGATACCAGGAAAAGCTCACCAAGTGGCTCAAGCTTAAATATCATCTCTAAGGTAAGATAAAAGTTGAGGGCAGGGTGAGACCATTTATGGAGGTTACACTGTAAGCAAGGGTATTGTTGTTATGCAGATTTGTCTTAACCTTCTCCATTGATAGAGTTTCTATAGATTAGTCATCCTCTTCTACCTGATACAAAGTGAAAGACACCCTTATGAATGGAGATTTCCCCTATAAATGTAAACTTCCTTCTCAATAGGGCAGCTTCTATTCTGTTTGCAAAAATACTTCTGTGCCTGCAGCCTCTAAAAAAATTATCAGCCCCAAATAATCAATATGCCAAAGAGGCATATTTTGGGGTGGCACATTCTGCTTCCCTTCACTCATCATGATTGTATTCAAAGATTTCCATTTGTTAGCACTATTTTGCAAAAGATGTATTGTTATTCTCTGTAAAATTTGTTGCAAGTAGATATTAAAGGAAAGTGGATATCTTTGTTACTAATTTTTTAGTAACAAAGGCATTGATCTTTAAAGTACTTGCAATATGCTGAGATTCTACATACACTATAATGAACAGTCTTATTGAGGTACTAGAGGCCTGGTGCACAAAATTTGTGCATGGGGGGGTTGTCCCTCAGCCCAGCTTGCACCCTCTCCAATTTGGGACCCCTCGAGGGATGTTCGACTGCCCATTTACAGAGATCTGGCCATCGGGGTGTGGCCAGCCTGGGTGAAGGACTGATGACTGTTTGCAGGCTGGCCACAGCCCCTTCAGGATGGGGGTCCCCACTGGGTACCTGGCCAGCCTGGGTGAGGGGCTGATGGCTATTTGCAGGCTGGCCAAGCCCCCCAGCGGGGACTCTCACCCCATGGGGGTGTGGCCAGTCTGGGTGAGGGGCTGAGGGCTGTTTTCAGGCTGGCCACACCTCCTGGTGACCCAAGCTCCCAGCCCCTCCTTTTTCCCTTTTCTTTTTTTTTTTCAGTGCCTCCTTGAGCGGAGGCCAGGGCCGGCTGGAAGCAGGTATCTGGGATTTATTTATCTTCTATAATTGAAACTTTGTAGCCTTGAGCGGAGTCCAGAGCCGGCCAGGGTGGGCGGGAGGGAAGCTTGGCTTCCTCCATCACCAGGGGCAACCCAAGCCTCCTGCTCGCTCTAGCTCTGTGGCTGCCACCATTTTTGGTGGGTTATTTTACATACTCGCTCCTGGTTGCCTGGTGAGTGTAGCAGAGTGATGGTCAATTTGCATGTTTCTCTTTTATTAGTGTAGATAATTTGTATGCCATAAAATATACCCATTGTAAATGTTCAAGTCAATAATTTTTAGTAAATGTATAAATTGTGCAACTTCCCCACAATCCAGTTTTAGAATATTTTCATCATCCCCAAAACTTTTCTCATGTCTATTTGTAGTCACTCCCCACTTCCATTCCTAGCCCCAAATAACCACTGATCTGCTTTTTGTCTCTACAGTACATGAACTTTGACAACTTCTCTGTTAAGTTGAGATCATATTGAGGCAAACACATAAAATTATCATATTTATGCTTTTATTCACCAAATAAAAGCATAAATACAAGCACCTATTAGATGGTTAATACAGTAGTAGATATAATTTATATCCATTGTGGTATAAACAGTTGAAAGAAGGGAGTATAGTAGGCAGATAGGCATGAGCAGAGCAAGAATGGTGGTCAAGGTATGGAAGGTCACCAGGGCAGAAAACCCAGGGTGCCTAGCAATGGACAATTGTCTGGTGGAACCTCACCCCCAGGGTGACCTTTCTTCCCCTAGCATATTGCTGGTCATGTTGTTTAGACCCCCTAACTATCTGACCCTCCCCTCTCCTTTCCTCCCCTAGCATGTCACTAGTCATGTGATAGACCCCTTTAGAGAGGAGGGGGGAGGGCGTGGGCAGAAAATAGCCAAATAGCCTCATAAGACTCCCATACAAGCCTTCATGAAGCGGGATTTTTGGATTGGAATATTTGATGTTCCTTGGGCAGAATGGTCCCTGGGCTCTTTGTTTGTTGGAGTTGAAGAATGAATCCACAGATGGTATAGCAAAGGTGGAAATTTATTGAAGAACAAGTACAGATTCCCACGTGGGGAAGGAGAAAGAATCTCACAACACAGACTCCCATGAGGAGAGGGGGAAAGGGTCCCACTGAGTTCCCTTTCCCTAGGGTTTATAAAGGCTGCAGATCTTTGTGCCTTGACATCCCCTCTGATTGGTCACTATTCCTTTAGACTGGTTACTATAGTAACTCCGGAGCTCAAAGGTCGAACTTCACATGGGACATGTGAGGTTCTTCCCAATTCCTTCCTTATTGTTTTCCTATTCCCTTTGGGGTTTCTTTTCTTCTTCTGGATGAAGGGCTTCCTTCCCTTTATTGTTTTATACATTACAATCAAAAGAGGAGATGGAAGTGGGTTACATGAAATCCATAGTGATAGACTAGGGAGGTGGGAGAAAGCAAAGTGGGGGAATCTCTGGAATTGGATAAAAAGTGAAATGATAGACACATACTTCTTTTACTTAGGTGGGTGTAGGATAATTATCAGTCAACAATGAACTCAATAACAATAAGGGGATTTGTGGTCCCTGCAGAGGGGTGCCTGTGCTTTGTAGGGGGTCCAGAAAAAGGAAAAAATTACTGACATTCCAACATATGTTATTGTAGATGCAAATAGACAAGCTCGGTTAAAGTAAAGATTGACTTTTGTCAGGGAAGATAGCCTAGGACAGTGGTCGGCAAACTCATTAGTCAACAGAGCCAAATATCAACAGTACAACAATTGAAATTTCTTTTGAGAGCCAAATTTTTTAAACTTAAACTTCTTCTAACACCACTTCTTCAAAATAGACTCGCCCAGGCCATGGTATTTTGTGGAAGAGCCACACTCAAGGGGCCAAAGAGCTGCATGTGGCTGGCGAGCCTCAGTTTGCCCACCACGGGCCTAGGACATGACTACCCACCATAAACTGCTTTTTATTTTTAAAAGTTTTAATTTCAGACCATCCTTTATGGTTACTTTAGGTCTCTGAGGCTGCCACACAGACCTTATCTGAGCTCATCAGGTTAGCATGTGGCCCCTTTTTGCCTACACCATGGAGACAGAGTTTTGCTCAAACTAGGCCTCAGTAGCCTTTCAGCTCCAGACCCAAACAAGCAGCAAGGCCAGGTGAGGGACCCCACGACTGACATCAGGACCAGCTGCTAAGACTTATGAACCAACACTCTGAAAAGACACCTTTGGAAAGCTGATGAATATTCCATTGAGATCCTTTCCAGGGACCTCCCCTAAAATCTCTGCCCTTAAAAGCCCTTAAGAGGGAGGGCCAAGTGTGTGGCTCTCTCCTGAGCACACCTGTGCCTTTCCTACCCCCTTCCTTCCCTAGCTCTCTCACGCACGCTCTCTCTCTCTCTCTCTCTCTCTCTCTCTCCCTCTCTCTCTCTCTGAAATATATGGGAGCCTTACCACCTCTCCTTACCCTAAGTGCATACATCCTTGCTTTCCTTCTCCTAAGTTCCAAGGGCTCCTTCCTTTATCTCTGTAACTTGTTTTCTGAGCCCACGCATCCCAGCTGGCTCATCTCTTCCACAGCTCACTTCTACCTCTGTGACTTTCTAAATAAACTTTTGTTTGTATTTGAGTTTTGGCTCTGAATTCTTTTTTAGCTAGAATTCAAGTACCAATAGCCAGTAACTATCTGGTGCTATTTCACTTCTAACAGAAACATAAGTTAAAATGCAATTAAAAATATTCTGAGTTAGGGGGAGACAAAGTAGATACTAGTATAAGCTCCCTGCCTCATGGAATCTTTATTATGGATGTAAATTATGGTAAACAATATTGTCAGGGAAGGGGAAAGTTTTATCCTGCCCATCTTGAATTATTATGACTGGGTAAATAATGAAATTGAGATAAGACCAGATTAATAGGAGAAAAAACAGTTTAATACATGCAAAAAGGAGGTATTAAATGATACTCAGAGAGATGATGGAAGCAGGAAGCTTTTTATACTATTTAGGCGAACAATACGTTTGTGAGGATTTGACATGACAAATGAACTTAGGTTTGGGTGGCCATTAGTTAGGAATCTAAGCAAAATTTGGGCGTGGGTAGTAAGTCAGAAAAAAGTAACAAGTTTGTATATACAGGCTTTTTTGCTCTGAATTCCTAAACCCTGAAGATAAGGATGGCTCTTTCCTTCACTCACACACACACACACACACACACACACACACACACAGACTGAAGCAAGGAAGGCATCTTTCACAGGGGGGAATATTTTTTTCTGCATTTAAGGAGACAAAGGAGGATCAACATGCCCTTCTTGAACTGGTTACTTTTCAAGTAACTTTAATTCAAAATAATCAATATGCCATTGTGGGATATTTTGTGGCCGCTTTCCCTGGGCCCCAACAATACATAACTTAGGATATAAATAATATAAATTGATAAAGTGGTCAAAAATCACTACAATGTCTTCTGAACTGAATGACTGTCTCATAAACATGCTCATCAGATATCTACCAACTGGTTACATGTATTAACACAATATGCCATCAGATGTTCTTAACTCCATTTTATGAGGAATAATTAAATGATTTCTTTAATTTGTGACTTATAGAACAGAAAAAGCAATATATGCCTGAATTATTTAATGATTACAAAAATATTCTGCAACATTTCCAGCTTTCTTTAAGGTTTTCACCTGTAATAGCACATTTTTAGTCCTTTTAGTAATGTTTAACATTTCTCATTAATTAATCTATTCAACAGACATTCTGTTTGCCTTTACTATGTGTCAAGCATTATTCTACATTCTGGGGAATTAGTATTGAAAAAGAGTCCCTGCTACTCTGAAACTTACATTATATTGGAAGAAACAGACAGTAATACTAGTAAATTTAAAATCTAAAGAACTACATGAAGAAAAATAAATTAGGAAAAGGGAATAGAGAGTGATGGTGCTGCAGATAGGCTGCCAGGTAGCTCAGGAGAATTAATCAGCTGGGCACTCAGAAGATATTCAGAAAAGTAGTCTTTATTTATAGACTAGAAGCCCAGTGCATGATTGAATCATGCACGTGTAGGGTCCCCTACACGCTTTCGCTTTCGATCACAGGGGAGCTGGGTGCCTGTCCGCTGGTGCACCAGGCCTTTCAGAAACCTTAGGCATGGCGGAGGCTTCTGAAAGGCCTAGTGCCAGAGCAGACAGGCACCCAGCTCCCCCGCTTTTGATGGTCCGCGGCGGGACGTGAGCTCGCTGCCCCGGAGGCCCCTTCTGTTCCGCAGCACAGCCATGGCACAGACGCTGAGCTCGTGACGCTGCTGGAGACGCAAGCTCAGCGTCCCGCCGGTCCAATCGGCTACCCCGGCCACCCCGAGTCCTGCCCCCTGCACCTCCCGCTGGCCCAATCGTGGGCGTAGCGGAGTGATGGTAATTTACATATTACCATTTTATTAGGTAGGATACACTAGTGCCGTGACTCAAGGGAGTCAGTCTCCAAATCCTGAGTGATGAATATGGATGAAGCTTTCCCTGTACACCCTTAGTTTCTTTGTCCCCCAAATATGGATCAGACTTCTGGACTTTTCATGGGCTTTGCAGACCCCTGTGAGTTGGAATGGGGGAAGTGAGATTGCACTCAGAGGTCTGTCTGGTGCCAGTGCTGCCATCCCCCTCAGGTGGTTCTATATGGTTCTGAGAAGGCAAACCCCTATTTTGTAAAAACTGCTGTTTGGAATTTTAATCCTGCTATTTGGCTTCTGTAAATGCTTGTTTGCTTGCTTGCTTTAGCCTGCTTGAATAATGAGGACCATAAACTTAGCTATCTGACCTTAGAGGCTAGATATGCCCATAAATTTAGCTGTCTGACCTTGCAGGTCAAGACTAGGTATGCCTATAAAGTTTAGAACTGTGTTTGTTTTTAAAGACAGCAGCGAGATAACCACTAATTGCACAGAGGGCTGGCTCCTTAATAAAAAGGGAAGTTCTGCTTGTAGCTTTGCTTAGAATTTGAATTCATTTTCTCTAAGCCCACCGCGGTGAATAAAGTGTATCTCCAAACTCTCCTGCATTGTTTGATTGATCCGAATCTCTGTAACAGTTCATGGTTTATGGCCCCTGTAAAATAGGAGTATTCCAGGAAACAGGTTCTGCAAGGCAGGACTGGCATCACAGATAAGAATGGAGTTAATTATCCCTAGCAAGAGTGTGAGTCAGAATGCAGGTTACTGGCACAGATTCAGATAGCTAGCCCCCCAAATGTCTTATTTTCCCCTTCAATGGGAGATGGAGAGGTGATTTATTTAAGAAGAGTAGTCAGGAATATTATTTTTGAAGCGGTAACATTTGAGCAAAACTTAAATAAAACAGGGGAGTAAAATTTGCAGTGTCAAGAGGAAGAGAAACCCAGGCCATAGACTCATATAGAGCCCCTGAAGCTAAAATCTACTTGATTAACTTAAGTGACAGAAGAAGGCCAATGTGGCTAGCACTGAGCGAGAGGAGCGTATTTATTGGATACTAGAGGCCCGATGCATGAAATTCATGCAAGGGTAGGCCTTCGCAGCCCCAGCTGTCTCGGCCCTCATGGCCCTGGCTGCCTCGCAACCACACACCCCTGCCTCTTTCCCTCCCACCCCCCTCCCCAAGCCCACTGGTTGTTCCAGAAGGTTGTTCTGCTGTCTGGTCTAATTAGCATATTAGCTCTTTATTATATAAGATGAGATCAGCATGGAAGCCAGGGACCAGAGTATGTGTGCCTTGTATATTAAGCCAAGAAATTAGATTTTATTCTAAGTGACATAAAAAAAATCACAGAAGTTTTGGAGTAAGAGTTAAATGATATAATTTACATTTTTAAAAGGTTCACTCTGGCTTTTGTATAGAGAATGGATAGTTGGGGATAATGAAGTAGGGGTAGAAGGTTAGAGAATCATTAGAAAGTTATTGATTGACAATTATTTTTGACTAGGGTGGTAGGAGTGGAGGTGATAAGAAGTTACTTGATTCTAGATAATCTGTATTTTGAATATAAGGCCAACAGGATTTGTTGATATGTATAATATGGGTTATAAGAGGAAATCAGATTGACACCAAAGATCTTGTTCTAAGCAACAAAAAGGATTGAGTTGCCATTAACTGATATGGAAAAATCTGTGGGCCAAGCTGGTTAGGGGGTGTTAAGAATCAAAAGTTTGGTTTGGAACATGGTTTGTTTGAGTTGTCTGTTATTCATAAAAGTGGAAATGTTGAGCAAGAAATTAGATTGAGTCTGGAATTCATGGAAGAGATCAAGGCTGGGGGTTTATTTTTAACAAATATCCATGTGGAGGTAGTATTTTATTTTATTATTATTATTAAATATACTAGTGGCCCAGTGCACAAAATTTGTGCACATTAAAAGGGGATTAATTAGAGGAAATATTGCTATTTGCCCTTTCTCTATAATAGAAGTGTCAGAGATTAAAGAAAATTAATAAAATGTATATGAAAATCTTCCTCCTGTCAGAGTCTGGGGCACACCACAGGAACCAGAGTCAAGTCCCTGCCCACCCACCTGCACCTTGAAATCACACGAGACCCAGACCTGGCCGGCCTCACCCCGATTGGGCTAGATCCAGACCTTGCTGGCCCCACCTCCATCAAGCCCCGCCGGGTGGGGGGTGCAGCCTTAGGTCCCCTGGCCCAGGCCGGAGGGGCACTGCCTGAGGTCCCCTGTCCAGCCCCGCCAGGTGCAGGGCACAGCCTCAGGTCCCCCGGCCCGGTGCTGGGATATGAATTACATTTTCTGCCAAGGTATGTACAAAATGCAACAGAAAAATATTCTCTAAAAAACAGGACAGAGAAACTAATTTTGCCTGGGGAAGAATGGGGAAAGCTGGAAAATTATGCAATGGGAAAGATTTCACAGAAAAACTCTGAAGTTAAAGTGGACCTTCAAAGATATGTGTGAGTTTTCCAAATGAAGTTAACAGGCAAAAAAGGCATGGGATACATGAATAATATCATGGAGGCATGAAAATGCATGATATGTTCAAGAGTAAGCAAATAGCCTTATTTCTAGAGGACAGAGTTGATTTATGTAATGAAAATAGAAAAATTGATCTATTTGAAGCATCCATCTTATATGAAAACTGCTGTTTGAAATTTTAACCCTGCTGTTTGGCTTCTGTAAATTCTTGCTTGTTAAGACTACTCCCACTTCAGAGGGGCCATTGAACCTTCCCCAGACAAGGTTATCAGTGCTGGTGCCAGGCCAGGCCTCTGGTTGAGGTCTCAAGGACCCAGTACATACCGGCTCTTTAAGAACTTGCAAAAGGGGCCGGAAACACTCCACATTTGGGAGACAAAGAAGGTAAAATCATATAAACAGGGAGAATTCCTGCATGTTGGGGCCCAGAATTTGAGAGACATTTTCCTCTAGACCCGTGCGTAATAAATGTAACTCCATCTCTCTGGTATTGCTTTGTTCTTCTTCGGTTTTCTGTAACATATTCAGATTGTGAAAATAATCTTACATTATACTAAGAGGTTCCAATATTATTCTATAGGTAATGGGGGCATTGAAGTTATTTTATTATTATTTTTAGAGAGATAGGAAGGGAGAGGGAGAATTGCATTATTGAATCTCTATTTTAGCAAAAAAAATAACTGATTATTGTGTAAATGTCAAGAAGAGAGATGAAGACTATTGGAACAGTTGAATAAGAGAAAATGAAGAACTAAATAAAGAGAACAGCAATTGAATAGAGAAAGCACAAGTGTGATCAAGAGTCTTGGAAGTAGAGTTGATAAGATTTAATGACTAATGGCATGTAATGAGCGGGGGAAAAAGTAGATATACTTTTTTGTTGATTCTGATGTTCCAGTGTTGATGACTGTGTAGATAGTGATGCAACAGGAAATAAGCAGATACAGCCTGGCAGTGTGGCCCAGTGGCTAAGCATCGACCTATGAACCAGGAGGTCATGGTTTGATTCCTGGTCAGGGCACATGCCTGGGTTGCGGGCTCGATCCCCAGGAGGGGGTGTGCAGGAGGCAATGGATCAATGAGTCCCTTTCATCACTGATGTTTTTATCTCTCTTTCCCTCTCCCTTCTTCTCTGAAATCAATAAAAATATATTTTTAAAAATTAAAAAAGAAGCAGATACAGATCTGTTGTAGAAACAGTAGGTTCAGTTTTGAATCAGTTACGTTTAATGTATCTATACTACATTCAGGTATAGGTCTTCAAAAGACAATTAAAAATATGAACTTGAACCTAAGGAGTGAGGCATAACCTTTAAACACCAATTTGGAACTAATCAACATAAAGTTAATTGAAGTTATAGGCATGATTGAGTCACCTGGGGAGAAAGAAGATAACTAAGATTTGTTAATTCATTAAACAAATTCCTAACAAAGAAGTACTAACAAAGAGTTACCTAACGAAGAGGCATGCGAGGACCTGAGAACAAAATTGCGAGAAAAGATACACAAGTCTCTGTTCCTATTAAACTGAAGCTGTATTGCAATCTTGTGTGGGGAGACAGATGTCAAACAATGAATTACAATTTTGGCAAATGCCTGTGAAGCAACTGAACATGGCCCTTAAAAAACCCTATAGCAGAAGAACCTGAAACAGTTTGTAGAGGTTGAAGGTAGTCAAGAGAAAATTCCTAAGAAAATAACTTTTGGAGTTTGAAGGAATAGTAGAAGTGAACCAAGCAAAAGGAAACGAGGGTTAGATGGGGGAATTCCAGGGAGAGAAAAAGTTTTTGCAAAGTCCCAGAGGGCAGAAAAATGTAGAACTTTGTAGAATTGAAGGGAGACCAATGTGCTTAGAACACAGAGAGCAGGTGTGTTTCTTTTCTTGAGTCATGAGAGATTAGATGAACAGAAAACCTATTATTAAATATCTGGTAATGCTGGATAAAATATAACAAGCATTCTTTTATGTGCATATCGGAACTTGCAGTAAACAAAATTATTGGTGGCCTTCAAAGTATGATTTATAAAAAGTTATAAACATAATTCTCATGTAAATGTAGAGTGAGGACGTGTCCTTGATTTATTTAATTCATTAACAAGGGAATGAGCCGGATGGTAAAACTGGGTTAAAGCCCTAACCGGTTTGTCTCAGTGGATCGAGCATTAGCCTGCGAATTGAAGGATCCCAGGTTCGATTCTGGTCAAGGGCCTGTACCTTGCTTGCAGGCACATCCCCAGTAGGGGGTGTGCAGGAGGCAGGTGATCGATGTTTCTCTCTCATCGATGTTTCTAACTCTCTATCCCTCTCCCTTCCTCTCTGTAAAAAAAAAAAAAAAAAATCAATAAAATATAATGTTTTTAAAAAGCTGGGTTAAAGGAGAATTAGAGGGATAGGGGTTTTAGAGTCCATTAAGAAAGGCGTCAAATTGCACACAGAATTGGTTAATGTCTTATAAGGGAATAAGACCATAATCTTTAGGGTTATTAAAAAATTGTTAGGCCATGGCTAGGTAGCTTAGTTGATTAGAACACCGTCCCCATACAACAAGATTGTGGGTTCCATCCCCAGTCAGGGCACATATAAGAATCAACCAATGGATACATGAATGGTTGGAACAACAAATAGATGTTTCCCTCTCTCCCTTCCTCTCTCTCTAAAAAAAAAATCAATAATTTTTTAAAAATTTTTACCTAATAGGAATCATTTGCACATCTAATGGACAAAACCCAACAAGTTAATATGTAACTTCTCAGAATCTGGGCCCTGACAAATAGTAATATTATGTCAAACTAAGTACCTTCTCTTAAAGAATTAAATATTCTTTGGATGGACCCTAGACAATGCTTCAGTATGACAATGAATGAAAAAAAAAAAAGCTATTTTATCACATAATTTTTAAATTTTTGAGATTTCTTTTTTTCTATATAAACCTTCCCCCCAAGAAAAAAATAGAAAACTCAAAACAAGATTAATAACACAAATTCCATGAGGGAAGGACTTTGTTTCATTTATGGCTATATCTCCAGTTCCTGTAATAGTGTTTGGTATAAGCCACCTCTGATTAAGCCACATGTGAATGCTAAATACTTAGATGCATGTTCTAAGTACTGTTTTCCTGCTGACATCAGGGTAAGCAGACAAAATTTGTTGTCCTAAGTGCATAGATGACCTGATGATTTGTCCTTAGATTGTTGAACTGTTTCTTGAATACTGTAGTCCAGACATCTTTACAGATGGACTTCATGATATCTAACTCATCCTTGAATTTTGCAGTATCTTTTGCAAACCTTTCTATCAATCCTTGTCCCACTTGAAACCCCATGGTTTCCAGCTTAGTAATACAGCATCCATTTTCCACTTCTCCCTGCTCTGTGGACTTGTACACTCCTGACACCATCTCCTTAGGAAGAAGCAAAAGCAATGCCTCCTCCGCCATTTCCTGTTTATGCTTCCAAGCTCTGGTCTTGGGCTCCCTTTGGTTCGGGCTTCTGGGTCCTGACTAGTGCCTGAGCGATTTGGACTGCACAGGCTCCTCTTCAGCCCTCACTCGGTCCCTTGAAGTTACATGACCCAGCTAGGAGGTTCAGCTGAGATGATGGAATAAACTAAGATGGTAATGGAAAAAATAGAGAAAAAAATCGATATTTAGGAAGTATAATTGGCAGTATTTGATAGTGGATTACATATAAAAATGAAAAAGAGAGACGACTCAAGTATAGCTTTCAATTTTCTGGCTTGTAAAACTAGATAAAAGTGATGAACATTTTTCTGAGTTAAAAAAATCTTAAAGATCAGGTTTGTGGAAGTGAGATGGATATCACGAGTTTATTAGTTTTTAACATAAGGAGTGTGAGGTGTCTTTGAGACTCTGGGGTCACCACAATGCAAAAAGTAGGTTGAAAAATAGAAGACAGTAAAGGTGACAAAGAAAAATCATAGAGGATGGAGGAAAAGTAGTAGAACATGATGACATGAAACCCAGGCAAGAAGAGTTACATGAAGGTTTCAAATACAATATGAAGGCAAAGGAGGATGTGCACTGAAAATATTGCATTTGATTTAGCAAGTAGCAAGCCATTTATGATCTTAATAAAGACCACTGGCTCCCATGTAAAATAAAGCCTCATCAGAATTAATAAAAATAAGACAGTTGCTTTAGAGTGAAATACCATGGTAGGGATGTCATTTTACTAAATTCATGGTAGGGACAATATAAACTAAGCATTGCCATGTTTTAAACATTAATACTACTAGAAAAAGACTTGGATACTACTAGTGATTCCCAAAGTAGTATATCCTATATAATAAAAGGCTAATATGCAAATCAACCAAACGGTGGAATGACCAGTCGCTATGATGCACACTGACCACCAGGGGGAAGATGCTCAACACAAGATCTGCCCCCTGGTGGTCAGTGCACTCCCACAGGAGGAGTGCCACTCAGCCAGAAGCTGGGCTCATAGTTGGCAAGTGCAGTAGCGGTGGCAAGAGCCTCTCCCACCTCTGTGGCAGCACTAAGGATGTGCTACTGTCGGCTTATGCTTGCTCCCTGTGGGGACATCTCCCAAGGGCTCCCGGACTGCAAGAGGGCACAGTCTGGGCTGAGGGACCCACCCCATGAGTGCACGAATTTTGTGCACTGGGCCTCTATATATATATGGAAATCTGTTTGATTGATAGATTATTTACTGCACTGCATACATAGGGATTAAAAATGATCACAATCAGGGGCAAGCAGAGAAAAGCTCCATAAGAAACTACACATAGCAGGCCGACAGCTCTGGTGGGGGAGGGGTGTTGGGATTGAGCAGAAAGAAAAAAAAGGAGAAAGAACTCATGGATATGAACAGCAGTTGTGGGGAGTAAAGAGGTGGGTGGAGAGTATAGGGGGCATAAATGAAAATTTAATCAAATTTTATTTTAAAAATTAACTATCCTATAGTATAACAAAGAGCTAATATGCTAATTAGGCCGAACAGCAGAATGACCATCTGGACGACCTTCCGGCCAGCTGGATGAAGCTGGGGCTGCGAGGGCCACGTCCCTTGCACGAATTTCATGCATTGGGCCTCTAGTATGTAATAAGATCCAACTAAAGGAAAGTCTTTTCACTATGAAATGAGAACAACATAATGACTAGCTAACATTCAGTTGTTAATTCATTTAACACATACTTAACTATTGGTCATTTACTGAGTAAGTTATGGGGACACAGAGTAGAACGTGTTTAGGTAGATAAGGGAGAGAATTGCGAATAGGCTGTGGTCACAGATTATATTCCAAATTTGGTCTTTAAAAAAGATGGTAGTCTAATAGTGTCTGTTTTAGAATCTGTTAAATATGTCTATTTAAATAGTCTTGCTCAGGTAGCATCATCAAAAGATCTTAGCATCAAAATGACTATGTTAAAATGCTCACATTAAAATGGCTGCATTATATTGTGTTGTTATATTATGTATCTTAATAGGGGATAAATTCCACTAAGTAATATGTCAATTGATTGCATAGGGCCTTAAAAGCCAGGTAGAAGAGTTTGGATTTAATAATTTAGGCAAGAAACTATTGCAGATTCTGAGTACAGGAAAGGCATGATATACATTGCACTTAAGAAAGAATCATCCGGGTAGTTTCTAATAGTGTCAATAGATGCATTAGGCTGTCATAGCTGGATGACACTAGCTATTAGAAATATCCAACTAACTCCCTTACTTAGATTCTAGGCTCTCCAATCTTTCTCGTTCTTATAATTTGACTTCCCGTATAAATTTGCCTATAGGGATAGAGTGTACTGCTCGGTGAATACATTTACCTGGATAGTTACTAGTTATGTATCTTACTATAAATTAATAAGTTGAATATCCTGTTTATATATATAAATTGAATATCTTGTGTATCTACGGTGTGGGCAAAGGTAGGATTACAGTTGTTCATGTGGAAAATAATACAATAATTAATACATAATAATGCAAGAATAAACTGTTTTGCATACTCATAACTGTAATCCTACTTTTGCCCACACCGTATATATTTTTATATATGCATACTTACATACATACTAGAGGCCTGTTGCACAAAGATTCCTTCCCCTGGCTTTGCTCCCAGCCGCCCAGAAGCCTGTAAGTCCCCGCTCCTGGGCCGCCCGGGAGCCACCAAGTTCCCGCTCCCGGCCAGAGCACTGCTCCTGTAGCTCCCTCCACCTCCCCTCCCCCTCATAGCAGGTGTCTCGCCCTGCCCGGCCGCTCCATGCCTGCATATGCAAATTAACCCACCATCTTTGTCTGGTTAATTTGCATACTCATTCCTGATTGGCTGTGGGCATAGCAGAGGTACAGTCAATTTACATGTTTGTCTATCAAATTACAAGGAAAATAAAAAGGGCATTTTCATCATGAATATTAAAATAACCTGAACTGCAAAGTTTTATAAAGGAATTAGAAGAATTAGACTTAGAAATGTGAGCTCTTTTAAAAGCTCATGCAAGCAACCAATATAACACAACTTTCCATGCAGGACCCAAACTTTTTACCTTGGTACCCTTTGCTCACGTTCCACTGAAATAGTTCTTCTACTCCTCTCTACATGTCCCACCAGCCCCTGGTCAATTTCTGGTTATTTTCATACTAGAGGCTCAGTGCATGGAATTCATGCATGGGTAGGGTCCCTAGGCCTGGCTAACAATCAGTTGCCGATTGGGGCCTTCTGGCTCTTGCCAGGGCCTTCCTTCATTCCACACCGACCCCTGGTGGTCAGGGCATGTCATAGTAAGTGGTTGAACTCTCTGTTGGTCGAACTCCCAAGGGGACAATTTGCATATTAGCCTTTTATTATATAGGATTACTCTTTTTGTAAAACCAGCTTAGATGCTATGGGCAACAATAAGCTTTTCCCAAATCCTCTGAGTCAGAATGACTTTCTCTCTTTGCTCCCATAATTAGAACACTTAGCACCTTTGCCCATGTTATAGTTTCTGATTGTGCATGTTTCTGTCTAGGAGAATATTAGCTTCTTAACAGTAGAAACTATGATTTGCCCAGAGCAGGTTTATGGTAAATTTGTACTGAATTTAATTATTAAAACAATGCTGTCCGATGGAAATGATGTTGGAAATGTTTTATATCTGTGTTGTCCAGTATATGGTAGCCACTAGCTACATGTGGCTATTGAACACTTGAAATGGAGCTAGCATAATTGAAGCAGCGAAATTTTAATTTTATTTAACATTAATTTAAATTTAAAATAGCCACATGGTTACAGTATTGGACAGCACAGACTATGACCATGCAGCCATTTAGCAGGTGCAGGATTCTGTCAGTTCTGTGAAATCCTCTAATGTCAAGTAGAACCTAAACAGTAAGTTGATTGGTAGTTTTTTGTTCTGTTTTGTTTTGTTTCCTTTTTCTGGCTGGTTTTATGCTGTGCAGAGAGACCTTTCATCAACCATATGGGCAGTCTATACTAAGCAATATTTGAAGAATAGCAACGAAAGTAGAAGCTCTAAACCTTGACTCCAAACAAATTGGCATTTTATGGAGGAAAGTATAATCTAAAGGCATTAGAACATTTAATACTTTAAAAATAACTGTCTCTACATGCTAGGAAGTAAACTGAAATTAAAAATGCAACACTGTATGTAAATGTCTAATCATTATGCTGTATACCTGAAACTAATATGATATTGTATGTCAACTATATAAATAAATTTCAAAACACTTTAAAATGCAGCTCTGGCTAGAATCCTGAACAGATTCATGTTTACTGAATAGGGCAGAGTTCATTGTTCCAGTGTCTGCTACAGAAAGACACAGCTGGAGTGTTTTACGTGTCATCTATCTCTCAAAATGTACTGCTTATCACAGAGGAGCCAAAATGAAAAATCATGGATGGCTCAGCACACGCTAACCTTCACAATCAGTTCACAAGCCACAACACAGTGGGTGGAGCCCAGGGGTCCCTTTGAATGTGGAGGACAGCTTAACTTCCACAAGCATTTGTGCGGTGACTTGTTGGGAATCCTTATTGCCAGGAACATTCCAAACTCAAATAAAGTCCCTAATCCTGCTGCCTTGGTATGGTCACCCCCTTTTTTTTTTAGATCTTGCTTATGACCAAAGAGATTTCCAGTGAGCAAGAAAAGTCCTCTTTAGACCAAGTTGATTATCATTATTCAGTTAAAAGATAAGGCAAATTTGCAGGTATCAGTCTCAAAGGTATTTTACTATGTCATTATCATCAGGAAAAAAAATATTCTGACTGGTATAAAGAAATGTTTAGCCTATAGAGCTTTTCACAGATGCTCTTAGTATACAGAATATCTCCTTTCTGCCCACTTCCTCTACCCTCACTTATGCTTGTACCTATAAATATATATGTAAGCTCCTAGTGAGGAATGAGGAGCAGTCCTCAGAGGGGGTCATTGAATCAGTGCTAAAGGGTTGATGGAAGAGTGAGATTGGTGAGGAGGTTTGGAGATCTAACCCCTATAAACTGTCCAACCCTGTGTGCTCATTTTGAAAGAGACTACTAAGAGTCAAGAATGGACTGTCAGACAGGCCAGGGTTCCAATCCTGGTTCTGCCTTACTAGCTCTGTGACTCTGAGCAAACAACTTAATGAGGTTAGGACTATAAAATTAGGATAGTAATAGTCATTACCTGGCAGAGTAATCATCAGAACTAAAGAGGTAATGCCCATATGACTCTAAGCTACACAAAAGTCGAGGACCATGTCTGCCTTCTTCAGCATTGTATACCTGGCACCTAGCACAGTGCTGGGCACATAGTAGATTGAATGAATAATTGAGTAGTTAGAGGACAGAAGGCCAGAAAAAGACCTGTTTAGAAGAGTCTATGTGAGATTCTAGCACAAAGGAAATTGAGAAGGAGAAGGTGTTCTCAGCACCTGCAGTTCTGCATGGCTCATTGAAAGTATTGAAAGGATCTGGAATCAGCTGCCATGGCATGTACATGGGAGTACTCATGATGAGCACTTGCAGTGGTGGGGTTCTGAGTGGATTAAAGGGCATAGGGCATTGAGAGTAGCTGCCAGAGAATGGGAGGTTAGAGCTTTTAGATTCATTTATGGGACCTCTTCAAATTAATGAGGACGTTTTTGAGGAGGACTATATTTCATCAAGCTGTTTGGAGCTTCCATAGCTTGGTTTTTAAGGTTAACTTGATCTTATTGTGTTGCCACGGGATGGTGAAGATCTAGAACAAGTAGTGACGCTATTGTCAAGTTGGTCTACCATAACAAAGTAATTTTCCAACATTTACTGAATTGTTTTAAAATTAAACCTTAATATTGTAAAGGTATCCCCAACCTCCCTGTTCTTTAAAATGCCCCATTACGAGTGCTTTGATGATTTCTGCTTTTCACTCCCTCTTTATTTTCCCTTGGTTTTTTCTTCTAAATTGTTACTATTTTTCATCTCTCCTTATTTGTCTGGCTTTCCTATGCCTCATGACTACTTCCAATGTAGTATCTCGTAAAGCCTTTAGGAATTTCTTAGCTCCTATACCCACTCTGTTACACTGTGTCGATACTATTGTACAGTAAATAAGTTTCAAACAGAATTTGATTGTGAAGAGAGCAAATAGCAGCTACTTAAATATGTTAAAGTTGTATGTTCTGAGAAGAACAACAAATATTCATCTATTTGTTCATTGATGCAGAATGTGCTTGTATAGCTAATATATCAGTGTCCATATATTTTAAATAACAAATAATGAGAAACAATAATAGAGGTTACATTGGACTTAGATCTTCCAGGGAAGGCTGGGACTAACAGGAAAGAGAACCTATATGCTACAGTTTGAAATTGAAGATCATATCCAGTCCTGGTTTTTGATGACCATGTATATGCTATTAATTCTACAATATACATCTTTCCCCCAAGCTTCAGAATCATATCCTGCTCTAGCTGAATATCTGCAAGTTACCCCAATTTTAGCATGTTCAAAATGAATGTATCATCTCCTCCCACCCCAGTCTTCTTTCTCAACTCAGTGAGCGCCCCATCAACCACACAAATGGCCAAGGCAGAAATCCTTTCTCCTGCCTAGGTCCTGAGAGACTTTCCATAGTGCACATCTGCTCCTGTCACTCTCTTTCATAAAAACTTCTTACTTTGCCATTGCCTAGTGATAGTAAGGCTCTGTGATCTGCCCCCTGCCTACCTCTCTAGCCACTGTCAAAGAAATACCAAGTCTGGACTTATTAAGAAGATACGTTACTCAAAAGGATTATTGCAAGGGATAAGGGAACTATTGTAATAGGTAGAACTCTGTAAGATCTGCAAGTCTCAACAGTTAGGCAGAAAAGGTTTTTCTTCTATGTAGGAGTAAACAAAGTTAGAGAGAACCAGGTGTAGGGAAGTGGGATGAAAGGGTGCTGCTATTTGATAGTAGGTTGATCAGAGAATATTTTATCCTGAGGTCAGCTGCTCTCAAAAGGCTGAGAAGGCTATACATCATGGGTCAAGTTCAGAGATCTGGGGGAAGGATAGAATCTTAATCAACATTTGGCTAATATACTGATAAGAAAAAAAATTTTTCTGAGATGTTCTAAATTAAATTATAGTGGCCACGAGTGGGAGAAAGACAAGAGACAGAACTGTTAGTTTGTTAATGGCTGTGGGCCAGCAAACAAAAGATTTCTTCCATTCCTGTTTTCCCTATTGGAACTTTGGATTCATTTCCAGTGGCTATTTCCAGAGATGATTTTAGCTAGGCAGCCTCTAACTCCAGGAGCCTCTGCTTGTTTACTTGTGGGCTTTCCACATTACTACCCACAGCCAATCTACAGAAACGCACATTGCTTTATGAGGAATCTGCTATCCCACAGCTGACACGCTTCACCTTCTCCCATCCCTTTGCCTATAACTAATGTAAATTCTTTGGCACTCTTTCTCCCCCCTGCCCCCCACTTATATAAAAACTCTTGCCAAACTCCAGGATGATGGACATGCTGTCTTTTTCAGCTAACCCTGCTGCTAGTGGTTTAGACTCTATGCCCCAAGATGAGTCTTTTTGCTAGCATTTTTGGCTCAATAAAACCTTACTTACAAAAAGACTTTCAGCCATGAAAGTTGAAA
This sequence comes from Ia io, assembly GCA_025583905.1. NCBI lineage: Eukaryota > Metazoa > Chordata > Mammalia > Chiroptera > Vespertilionidae > Ia > Ia io. The sequence goes on from JAJQQW010000001.1 coordinate 74,931,868, forward strand.
ATTCTTTGTGCTTAACATGCGTTTTGTTCCCATTGATCAGTGAGGACAAAACAGTTCAGTTAGTCAATTATGAAGCAAAGAATGGTAATTTGGGGGGTTCCTGCCTGGTCTTTTCATAGGTAAACAAGGCAGGGATCAGTTAGTCTTATCTAAGTCATATAGCAGGGCGGGGGCGGTTCTTTGTAGTAAGTCATTTCCTTGCACACAAAGTGCTAACGGAGGGGAGAGGGCTTCATCTCCGCTGGTTGCTTGTGGGGGTGGAATTCTTGCGATATCCCAAGTAAAGGAATTTTCTGAGACTTGCATGGGAGAATGAATGATTTTTATTTGTGTTGAGTTAAATCCTTGAGTTTCCAAAGTCCCACCATAAAAGAAGTGTAGCTGGGACCCCAGCAGAGCTAAAATAAGAGCCAGAGTTTCATTTCCATGTCCTCAGATCCACATGGCTATGGAAGAAACACTGAAGTCAAGGGAATACAAGGAAGTCAAGAGCAAGCCAAGAAAGACCACAGGAGAGCCAAGAACGAGAACTCCTTTGTTTAGGAGATTATGTATTCCCAAATAGATGAGCACTTGCAGTGGCCACACCCATTCTGGCCAACCATCTCTGTTTCTAGGTGTGATTGACCAGCAAGTACCTTCCCTATGCCACCCCAACTTTACTGAGCATACGTCTATCTTCCCTTTGTTGGATCTCTTCCCCAGTGTTTTGCAGGGAATAAGCTGTTGGGTCCCTAGGTAGTGCAAAGTTGCAGATTCCTGGTGAAGCTGCCCAAATGACATGCCTATAATGTCTGGCCTTCCCTTTACTTCTTTCCTATTATTAATAGTTAGCTAATTACAATGGTATCAAAAGGGTAGGAGAATTTATTACCTTCCTAGTTTTCTAGAAGTGTACAGCTTAGGTAAAATGCACCTTTGTCATCACATTACTTGGTTCTCTCACTTAAAATTTCTTTTTTTGTTGTTACAAGGCTGAATTTGAAATTCTTCACACAGACATTAACCTGTATCGTTACTGACTAATATTTTCTATCCAAGCACCATTTATCTGCCTTGTTCTAATTTATCATTCAATAAGCAACTTACATATCACTGGATGTTGTTTATTATTCTAACCCCCAAACAAAGATCAGTGTTCTGCAATGTATTCCTACTGACAATAGTGAATGTTATCTGAGCCTTGTGCTCCTGGAAAATAGCAACAATGAACAAATACCCCCACTCTTTTATGTGTCCAGAATTGGCTTATTGCAAAGGGCCACCCTTTCTACATGACTTAGATAAATGACTCATAGATGTCCTTATCATTTACTATGGACAACCTCCAAATTCCCATTCTTTGTCTCAGAAATGATTTGCTGAGCTGTTTGTCCCCTTTGATCATGCAGAACAAAATACCCATTAATCTGACTTGATCAAGCTTCAGTCAAGCTTCTCTCTTTCCCCAGGCCCCTCAACTTTGACTCCCACTCAGCCTGAGTCAGAATGCAACCCCGTCTTAGTGGCCCCTCCTGAGAGACTGACCTCAGGGTAAAACAGTCTCTGATTATTAAAGAAAAACAAAGCCAGACACCAATTAAAGGTAGTAAAAGTAGATTTTATATAATAGTCCCACTAAATTAGAAGAGAGACCCCACTGTACCCTGAGCTTAAATCTGAACTGTGCAAAATTGACTGCCCATTTCAAAGGAAGAATGAGAAAGAAGGATAGGGGAGTGAGTGGGGGCTTGAGCACAGTCAGGAACATGAAAAATTGCAAGCAGCAGGTCAATTTCCAAGTGATTAAGCTATCTGTCTCCTAAATGGCACTTATTAAAATTAGGCACCTGCCCGCCCACAGAGACTAAGAGACATGGTCTCCATTCTTCCTAATGATTACATTTCAACAGAATAGCTCTTAGGTCCTAGAAAAAGATACTTCTAGGTTGTAGTAGATACATATACATTTCAAAGAGACAGAGGAAAGGTTTACAATGGTAAGTTTTTTGTTGTTGTTTGTTTTGTGTGTGTGTGTGTGTGTGTTTTGTTTGTTTGTTTTTTGTTAATCCTCACTCACGGATATTTTCCCACTGATTTTTAGGGAGAGTGGAAGAAAGAAGGAAAGACAGAGAGAAACATCAATGTGTGAGAAACACATTGATTGGTTGCCCCCTCCATGAGCACAGACCAGGGCCCAGGCCAGGGAGGAGCCTGCAACCAAGGTACGTGCTCTTGACCAGAATCAAACCCAGGACTCTTCGGTTGGAAGGCCAGCATTCTATCCACTGAGCCAAACTAGCTAGGGCTACAATTGTAAGTTATTTTACGTAGAATTTAATCTTGATCCACACAGATGTGAACTGCCTGGATCTACTTACATGAGAATTTTTTTCCCCAATAAATTCTGTAAATGCATTTTCTTTCTTTTTTATTTTCTTAACATTTTTTTTTCTCTAGCTTTCTTTATTTTAAGAATTCAGTATATCATACATATAATATACAAAATATACATTCATTGACTGTTTATATTATTGATAAGGCTTTGTGTAAACAATAAGCTATTAATAGTTAAGTTTGGGGGAAGTCAAAGTTATATATGGATTTTTGACTGCAGGGGGGTTTGACACCTCTAACCCTTGTGTTGTTCAAGAGTCAACTGTAAATGCTTCTAAGAAAAGGGAATTCTGGGGCCTGTAGTCAGGTTTTGGTTGGAACAAACAGTGCAGTTTTTAGCAGTGTTAAGCTTTCTCAGACAGGAACTTAAGAGGGTGGGGTTATCATCTAGAGGTGCTGACTTGAGCTGTTAGAAATGATGTTAGTGTTTGTTCCAATCTCTTGTGTGGAAGGTAGATAAAATCATTTGTGCAGAGTCTGCAACTCTCATAGGCCAAGGTTGAGAGGAAAGCTCAAAAGAGCCTTATAAAGTTGGTCAAGGAGATAGTCTTTGTCATGCTCTACTATCTGATTGTGCCACTTCTATCCACTCATTCTGTCACTGGAAAGGGACTGGGACTGAGATGGGTCTGCCCTGGCATTGTCTGGAATGTGTGGGTTCTTGATTTCATGCAGGAAAGATTTCATAACATGAATCCAGGTAATTTTGAGAGTATGTTTATTAAAAGTGGAGACAATAAAACAAAGGAAGGCTTAGGATAGAAGAGACAAGATCATAGCAAAAGGCGTGAGCGTAAGTGGAGCTGATTTAGCCCTTTGGAAACACGATAGTTTCCGTATTCTACTTGCCAAGGAATTTTTCTAGCTTCTTGCTAACTTGCCTCAATTCCACTTGCCACTTTTTTCTTGTTCACTTCTCCCTATAGAAGAAAAGCCCTTTCCTGCCTGACCTTTGAGACACTTAGAGTCAGAGCATATACTTTATTATAATTGCCCTTTTGTCCCCATTCTTGCAATGATCCTTTTAAATAAAGTCTTTCCTTACCCAGGTCCAGATGTTTTTTATTTGACACTGTAGCACTCTGACACTTATCATCTATAATAATCTATACTAATAAAAGCATAACATGCTAATTAGACCGGACAGCCTTATAACCTTCCGGACGTCCTTCCCAATGAAGCTGCGATGGTGGGGGCCGAGGCAGAGGTGGTTAGGGGCGATCAGGCAGGCAGGCAAGCAGAGTGGTTAGGGGCGAACAGGCAGGCAGGCAGAGTGGTTAGGGGCAATCAGACAGGCAGGCGACTGGTTAGAGGAGATCAGGCAGGCAGGCAAGCAGTTAGGGGTGATCAGGCAGGCAGAGTGGTTAGGGGCAATCAGGCAGGCAGGTGAGTGGTTAAGGGTGATCAGGCAGGCAGGCAGACAAGCAGTTAGGAGCCAGCGGTACAGGATTGTGAGAGGGATGTCCGACTGGCAGTTGGATATCCCCCAAGGGGTCCCGGATTGCGAGAGCATGCAGGCCGGGCTGAGGGGACCCCCCTCCCCCATGCATGAATTTTGTGCACTGGGCCTCTAGTCTTATGATAACTGGCTTCATGTCTGTGTTACTGTAAATTCCATAAGGGCAAGAACTATGTCGTTACCCAGTGGGTAGTATCAAATAGGAGCTCAATAAATATTTATTGACAGAAAAATACATAAGTAGATGCTGTATTAAAAATATATACAGTTACAAATACTTTGAATAGAGTTATAGGATTCAGTTCTGTATATTAACTCTGTTGTAGACTAAAAGTTTTTAAGGGGACCGGGAATAAGTAATGGTATTAATAATTTACTTTGAGAAAGTTTGGCTCTTTAGGTATTAAAGATGACCAGAGACTGACAATATTATATTTCCCCCTTTTCTTTTAGAAGTATGAAATTCTTATTGTAGTTTATAGGAAAGGAACAATTTTCCTCTACCCTCTTAAGTTCAGTGGATTAGGCCTTCAAATTAAATTGATAAAAGACAAATTAACATCATAAAAGGCATACAATTTTTTTGATGTTGATATTTTCATACGCATGGGGGCTTTACAGAAAAAAGGTGAAAATCTAAAGAAGCAGTGAGACATGGGGGCTTATATATCATTTTAACAAAAGGTAGTAAATTGTGGAAAGGTGACTAGAAAAAAAGGGGGAATTGTGCTTTGGGGGGTGATAAATTGTGGGAAAGTGGCTAGGAAATATATGAGGTAACTGACAGAAGATAATGGTTATTTTTAGTAAGATCTTTTTATGCACACTCATCTTAGTGTTATTAACAGCAAACAGCACCAGATGCTAGATCTCAGTTCAGCAACCTCAGTTCTTGAGTTTGGCTGGGAAAGAATTCAGAGTCAAGACTCAAATATAAGCAAAAGTTTATTTAGAAAGTCACAGACGTAGAAGAAGTGAACTGTGGAAGAAGTGAGCCAGCTGGGCTGTGTGGGCTCAGTGAACAAGTTACAGAGGCAAAGGAAGGGCCCTTGGAGCTCAGGAGACAGAAAGGCAAAGAAAATGTGCCCAGAGGAGGAAGAGGGGAAAAAGTGCAGGCTTTCTCCAGAGAAAGAAAGAGTATGTACCTGGGGAAAAAAGGGGTGGAAGAAAGTGCAGGTGTGCTCAAGACAGAGCCAAAAGCTGGGTTCTCCATCATAAGGGTTTTTATCTCCTCTCTAAAGGCAGGGATTTTAGGGGAGGTCTCAGGGGAAGATCTCAATAGAATATTTATCACTTTCCAGGTGTGTCTTTTCAGGGTCATGATCTCCACTGATTGGTCAGTGCCAGGGCAGGCTGTCATTAGTCATAGCAGCTGATCCTAAAAAATATTAAGAAGATTTCAAAATGTTTAAATTAACTTTCCTTGAAACTTAAAGTATGATATTAAGGACACATTCCCCACTGCCCTGAAGCATGTGTACCCCATAGATAAGGATTTGATCTTCAGTTACTGACTCAGAGTGACTTGCTAAGAAAACCATTTGTGTGAGTGATGTACTCCCCCTAGATAACCACATGTAGCCCCGCGCCCAGTTTGAGATGAACATGTGTGCATTGATGTAATTCATTGATAGCCACCTGAACTGCTGCTGGTACAAAAGAGGCTGTAAAAATAGGTCCTGGCCAGCCAACAGTGCTTGCCTGTCGAGACCCCCACAAAGGCACGTCCTTTTGTCAGTCCGGCAAGTGATGCCACTCCACGCTCCTCTCCCTGCAAGACTACAGAAGAACGGCTAGTACTTCTCGATCGAGAAGCGACCAAGCTCTTGGGTGAGGAATGCCTGCCCCCTGCATCCATACCAGACCAGCTGCCGGACCCCAGAGGACAGCACCACTGGGATCCCATGTAAGCCTGTACCTGCAGCATCAGGAACTTTTGTGAGTAATAAAGTGCTGTGTGATTTGCAACTGCATGTTTCATGTGGTGTAACTCCTCCAGCAGTTAATTGAATCATTTTACGTATGCTTAAAACTGAAAGTAAAGCTTCTGGTCTTTTTGGTCCTAGGCCTGCCCTTGGTCCTGCTTCCGTAGAGCAGCCTCTTCGCTAGCAACTACTTGAATGTCCCAACACCTGCACGGTTAAAGTTTATCTCAAGGGATGCCTTAGATAAACACCCCAGATCCTTTCCCGGGATCTACTTGGGACATCTCAGATCAATTTCGCCTGTTTCTCGGTACCCAGGGCTTTCTGCCCTGGTGACCTTCTGTACCTAGACTATCATTCTTACTCTGCTTATGCCTGTATAATTGCCTACTACAGTGTTGACTCCCCATTTCTAGTCATGAGTCACTCCCCACTTTGGGGTACAGGGAGGGCACCTTTTTTATAGCCAATTTATAGCCTGCTTTTAGGCAGATCTGGGGAGGCAGAGGACTTTTCTTGCATCTGCTGTTTCTCAATTGCCTTCAGCTCAAAATAATCAGTTTGCCAAAGTGGCATATTTGGAGGTGGCATATTCCCTTCAAGATCCTTGATCATTTTTAAAAGAGAAAATTTGAAGATTTATTACTTGAGAACTAGTTTGTTGCTTTTATTAATCAGTGAGATGGTTTGCAATTTTTCAATGGATTTTAAAAGTAAGTAAAAAAATATAATTAATGTTTTATTCTGTATCATTTCCCAGTAGAATAGACTCACACTTAACTGCACACTTTGGTAAACTATTCAAATTAATCCCAAAGATTATATTTAAGGTAAAGAGTTATTTGCTGAGTATTTAACAGCCCAGTAAGCTCATTGATCTCACTGATATCATGGTTCAGTTTCCAGAGTGAGTTTGGTAATTAACAATGTAGATGACTTGCTACAGGCAAGATCTTTGTGTTGATATGCTGGCTTTCAGCTCCCTTTTTAAGAGAGCTAATCACATTTGCATACTTTTTCATTGTGAAGACCTTTATTGCTGTCTATAAACTTTTAAAATATCTTGAGCATAGCAGCAACTTTGCTCAATTGTTCAGTCTCAGTTCATTCACACTTTAATTGTTAAATGAAAGCAGTGTTGCTGTACAGGCAGGGAATATCTCAATTTTGAGAAAAACAAAACAAAACCCAAAGACATCCTTATTTTGAAGGTATTCAAAACTGAAATAATGTAAAATATTCACATGCAAATGGAATGACACTACCTTGTGATTTAAATAATACAAAGGATAGGCAATAGAACTATTCCATATGATGGGACAAGTTTAAAAGGAAAAAAGTTCACTGTTTTTTTTTCCCAGTGTTCACATTTTAAATTGGATTTTATAGTAAACATGGCAATTTTAAATACAAACCAATTAAAGGGCAGAGGGAGAGGAGAGTCACAGGAAGCCCCACATTGAATTTATAATCATAGCTGGGACTGTTTACCTGACTTCTAATCCAGTCAGTCCAACATTACACATTAACAAGATGATAGAGATCACTGGATATATTTGATATGTACAGAACAAAAGCAACAGGTTCATGGGAAAGGAATAGTTTGGGCTAGGTTTAAGTTTTTGGCAGAAAAATGAAAATGACAGCATTATTTGAGTGGTAGTTTCAGTTTCTCTATCAAAATGTGCCAATTAATATATATTACTAGAGGCCTGATGCACAAAATTTGTTCAAGGGACTCAGCCCTTGCAGCCTCGCAGCCCCTCACAGCCTCAGCCAGCCCTTGCAGCCCCAGCTTTGTCTGGAAGGTCATCTGGAAGGATGTCTGGAAGGTTGTTCTGCTGTTTGGTCTAATTAACATATTAGCTCTTTATAATATAGGATTAGTACAACACAATAATTTTAATGTCATTTTTCACAACATAGCTCAGGTAAATATAGTGGTTTAGGATAGACTGTGGGACACATGGACCTTCAGGTGACTGAGCCATATACTTGTTCTGCCAGGCCTCCAGGCAGAGCTTTAACTACAGAATATGAAATTGTGTGCCTAGAGAAGAAATCAGTAATGGGGAGATAGAGATATAAAAGATGATAGATGATAGATAGATAGACAGATAGATAGATAGATATAGATAGATGATAGATAGATAGATAGATAGATAGATAGATAGATAGATGATAGATGATAATGGAGAGGAGATTCTAATGAAATAATGGAATACACCAACAGATGATCAAAGTGATACAGATTTTTTGGACTGGAACCCGGATTCTTTGTCCGCTGGAGTTGAAGAATGAATCCATGGACAGAAGATGGTATAGCAAAGGTGGAGATTTATTGAAGAACAAGTACAGAGTCCCATGTGGGGATTGGGAAAGGGTCCCACTGACTTCCTGTTTCCATGGTTTATAAAGGCTGCAGTTCCTGTGTCCTGATATCCCCTCTGATTGGTCAATATTCCCTTTTGAATTGGTTACTATAGTAACTCCTGAGGCCCTCCTCTCTCATTGTCCTCCTATTCCTTCTGGGCTTTCTTCCTCCTTCTTTATTTTGTAAATATAGACCTCTTGGCTACTCCTAGTTCCCTTGTCTTATGTAAATTTAGCTGTTGCCTCTCCCTTGTGTTATGGAAATGTAACTGTGCCTGGCTTCCTTGTGTTATGGAAATGTACCTTCTCCCAGTCTGTAGTCCTGTGTTTTTCCATGGACCTGGACCCCAATTCTAAAAATTCCCTAAGCCTGCCTATATTCCCCTAAAATTCCTCTTTCAAAAGTACACTGATGTGAATTTTATGGAAAGGTGAAAGAAGCTTGGAGGTGGGCAGAATTCCAGGAAATGAGTCACAATATAGAAAAGTTCTAGTTACCAGCTAGGGTTCCGGGGTGGAAGGCAAATACCAAAGACGGGCATTACTGGTAAGAAAAAGAGGGTCCTAGTTCTATAGAGATCTAAGTCTTAGGGGTAATAACAAGATAGGAACTTAAGGAACAGCAGAGGCCTGTTTTCATAACAAGGGCATCGGATTTAGGCTGTGGATGATCTTTCTGCTGACAGCTGAGTGCTGAACTAGAGAACCTTCATTACTGCCTGATTCAGGGTAGGGTTGGTCCTCTAATTGTGTGGCTGTGGGGAAATTTAGGTTTAAAAAAAAAAAAAAGTGGGAGGAGGCCAAGTCTGACATTCAGAACCAGGAAATAAACACCCATCAAGAATTCAGAGTAAAGTCACATAAAAGTGGCTTTAATTTGTTGAATGTGAGAATAAACAAGTAATCTTTTTGTGTCGAAGAGAGGAGTTTAGGAAGCCAGCATTTTGGCCTGCATGACTTGCAGCTCCCCTGGGGGCCGCCATTCTGAAATGGCAAAGATTAACCCCTTTCTTTTTTCTTTAAATCAGCCAACCACGCAAGAGTGTGAGCCTAAGCTCTGACCACTCAAGAGTGAGGGACAGATGACATTCGTCAGGGATAAAACTTTGAGTGGACAGACTGGACTATCTGCTCAGTGTGCATGCTGCCAGATCCTGTGCATGCGCACCCTCCTGCAAGGATAAAGATATTTGCCTTGCTGACTAGCTCCCAAGTATCCTTTGTGTTTTACCAGGACCCCTGGTTTTGGAGGCTCACCTTATTTCTAACATGAACAAGATGTGAATGCAGTGAACATGTGTAGAGGACAGCCCCTTCACTTACACACTCACTTTTGTATCTCATCAACTCAGGGACTACGTAGGTATCACTTTTCTCCTTTATTTTACCTGTTTTCCATCACTAATAGATCATTCTCATCAGGATGCACATATGTGGCAATATTTTCCATCTTGACACACTCTCTCTTGATGTCATATTCCTTCATGCTATGGTTACCTTTCTTTGCTCCCCCATTAGCCAAAGTACCTTAAAATTGTCAATCCTCATCAGCTCTACTTTGTCATCTTCTGTTCTCTCTTGAACTCACTCCAGCCAGGTTTTTATCTCTATCACTCCACTGAAGTAGCTCTTGACATGTTTACCAATGATTTCCATGTTCCTAAATCCTACACTCAAGTCTCAGTCCTCATATTACTCACCTATGAGCTACATTTGACATAATTTGATCAATTCCTCTTTGACTTCTAAGAAAATGTTCTCTTTATTGTCTTTGAAGGGCAGCAGAATTTGCCACACTAAAATATGTCACTTTCACATAAAGGTTATTTTGAGCTGAAGCTAACTGAGAAGCAGATATAGGAAAAGCTCATTGCCCTCATCTTATTTGCCTAAAAGGATGACATACTTTTGTGAACGTGTTCCCCCTCCCTTCTCTACCAGTAAGGACAAAAGTTAATCACTGGAGAAAAATCTTAGACACTTAGCCTATTGAAGGCACCAGAGAAATTTACATAGCAAACTGTACTAACTAGCTTTTATCTACCATTAGCTTCCCATATATTTGCCTTCCCACAGTTTGCCTCCCCTAGGAATTCAAGGTCCTTTTCTTTATCCTTTCACTTCTCTAAAAAGTTTCTCTTCTGTTGTTAAGATGTTATATAAACCCAGGCTCTAGTCACTCCTATAAATTACTCATCCCTGAGTTTCTCTCATATATATGAAATATGTATGTTAATAAACTTCTGTTTGTTTTTCTCTTGTAAATCTGTCTTTTATTACAGAGACACAGCCAAGAATCTAGAAGGATAGAAGCAAAAAAGATGGTTCTTTCTCTTTATATCTGCCTACTTTATTGTCTGCTCTTTCTTTGCACACTTTGCTGGATCATCCTTACCTTCCATATATATGTATTTTTTAAATTATTGATTTTGAGAGAGAGAGAGAGACAGAAACATTGATGTGAGAGCATAACATTGATTAGCTACCTCCTGCATACCCCTACTGGGAATTGAGTCCACAACCTGGGCCTGTGCCCTAACTGGGAATTGAACCAGCAACCTTTCAGTGCACAGGAAGACACCCAACCAGGTGAGCCACACCAGCCAGGGCACCTTCCAGATATCTTAAGTGTTGGAGTGCCCTACTTTAAAATTTCTAAAGAGAAATTTTAGAATTTCTTTCTTATGTCTTCTTACTGTACGGCATGTGACTTTCTGCTTGAGGGCTTTCTTGGAGACAGTTCTCAAATAAGCCTGTAAAGAAGCAGAATTAGGCAGAGGGAGAATTTGAACTGCAATGCAGATTTCACAGAAGCATCAGCTGATTTTATGGGGAGCTCTATAAGATGTCCCTCAGAGTTGTCTCTAATGGAGACAAAAGGGTCAAGTTTTGGACCCTGAATAGACAGGTCATTGTATGCAAGTTGCCTCTGGAGAGGGGCTATCACCCAGGTAAGATAGCTCTTCTGTCCTTATCCATTTACTATCAAAATTACCAGGGGAGTACAATGAAGCAGTGGATCAACAGTGTGCCAAATATATTCTTCCCTGAGCCCATTAATAACAGCAGCCCTACCTCCTCCAGATGATCAAGGTTGAATTCCTCTGCCAGTGTGGTAGTAATTTTCTTGCTTTCTGGTCTCTTGGTACAAGGAACCTAAAGTAACAAGAGGGCAGCTATAGCTTAAAGGTCAATTCGGTTTTTACTATGTCCCTAGGAACAAGGATTTCTAGACCCTAAAAATGTCCACACACTAATACCTAGTACTGGTGACTATGTTACATAACATGGAAAATATAATTTTGTAGATATGTAATTCAGGTTACTCTTAAAATAGGGAAATTATCTTCTATACTCAGATGTGCACAAACAAATCATATGAGTCGTTGGAAGTGAAAAAATGTTTCAAGATGGAGGAAGAGGAGGAAATCAGAAGAGATGTGGCAGAAGAAGAAATTAGAGAGATTTGAAGCATGAATGTGCTATTGCTGACTTTTAAATGGAGGCAGCATGAAGAGGAACAGAGGCAGCCTAAAGGTGTTGAAAGAGGTTTCCTGCCTACGGTCTACAATGAAATGCGGACCTCAGCCCTACAACCATAAAGAACTGAATTCTTCCAACAACCCGAAAAGTTCGGTAGTAGATACTACTCCAAAACTTCCAGATAGGACCCAAGATAAAATACCTTGATTTCGGCTTTTCGAGGCCCTAGGCAGAGAAAGCCAAATAAGATTTCTTACCTACAAAACCATAAGATAATAATTTGTATTGTTTTAAGCTGCCATGTTTGTGGAGATTTTTACAGCAGCAGTAGAAAATAAATGTATCCACAGAGTCTGAGTTGTAGGGCTAGGAAGCACACATTGCCCAAGTGGGTCACTGAGGTTGATGGTAAGCAGGGCGATTCTTATTTTCACCCTTCAGTTCTCAGAGACATATGTTATACTTACTGGGGACATAGTAGCATAAAATGGTCATTGATTTGGGTTATATACCATATCCTAGGGGTTCCAGCTGGTGCCTCAATTGAGTCCTTAAGGGCTATTCCTTCTAAATGTCAGCAGCACTTAGACTGTGCAGTGTGCTATAGGATCAGTGGATAGCGTGGATATGGGCCTACTGCTAACCTTTTTTTGTTTGTAAAGTTGGTCCCTTGATCTGCCACTGTATTATGTGGTGCCTTATTAGTGCAGCAACTTGCAGCAATTCTGTAAGTTCTCAGGTAGTCATGCTGGCCAAAGCAATAAAGCAAGCCTATTCCTAGGATATAAGTACATTCTAATCATCAAGAATTACTTCTCTTTCTAGGAGTGTGAGGGGGTTCAGAGCTAGTCATCCTAAGTTGTGGTTCTGTGGTATTCAGTTTGTTTTGAGCGAAGGGAAACTTTATCTGCAGGCTCAGAATCTTCTGCCACTCCCTTGACAACCTGGAAAAACTTGAATTAGGAAGCTTTCCCATAATGAGAGATTATCAGAGAGCATTTCTTTTTACCTGTTTTGTGGAGCAGCACAAACTTCTATTACTAAACTCTTCTCATCATTCTGCAGTGACTCTTTGAAGCCCCTGAGGCACCTTACCTCATCTCCAGTTCAGAAGGTTTTATATGCCCATGTTCCCTGTCTCTGAACCTCTCATGCATGTGTGGTTTCTGACTCTCTCATATATGCAAGTTTCCACATGTATGCATGTATTAAATTTGGTTGTATTCTCTTGCTAACCTGTCTCTTTTCTATGTGATTATTAGACCAGCCAGAAGAATCTTGAGAGTAGAGGAAAATTTCTTCCTCCCCCACAAGGGCATTTATGTAATCCCTTTGCCATCAAGTGGCTGATTGTTCTCTTTGATGGAAGGTCCCATAGTGGTGACCCAAATTTAGTCTCTGCTGCTAGCTGGTTATACATTTAGCAGCAACACTAACTAGATCAGCTTTGGTTAGTGAAAGTCCATGATATTTAGCCCATGCTTAGCATCCATACTTGCAAACAGTACTTCTCTATTCATGTGTCCATTGTGCCAGATTGGAGTAACATCAATGGTCTAGTCATGCTTTCTTTTTTCCTATGTAATCCCTCTTCCATGTTGAATGCCCTCTGGCAGGTGTTAAAATATCAAATAAATCTCTTCACATTATATGCAAATTTTCATAAGTCCATTCACTATTTTTCTTTCACAGCCATCTTTATCTTTGATCTTTCAATCTTTTTATTTCTAGGCCCTTGACCCTCAGTCAAGCCATTTTCCACTGCTCATGAGTCCATATATATTTTAAACTTGGCTCACTTCTCTTTTTTCATGAAGTGAATAATCTGGTACATTGAGAGGATTTCTCTTCATGACTTTCAAAGCTATCCTTGACTAGGGTTCTAGTGCAGGCAGAGTTCATTTAAGCTTCCACCCATATGCTAAATTGATGTAGCCATGAACTAAGTTCAGCCTTTTTTTTTTTTTAGTCAGCTGATCATAATGTTCCTCTCCCATCTGACCATAGTGTGAACTTAAAGGAAGGACTGGTGTGATGGTGGGAGGTGATTTGTGGGTCTGGACCACATGCTCATGCAGCTTACAGGTGACTTCTGGTTCTGCTAGTACTTGATCCCGAGTGTACCGCCTCCAAATAATGATAGAGTGATCTTGGGCCTTCCTGATCTGAACATTTGGTTGATTTGAGAGAATCCAGATTGTAATGGACAGTTTTGGATGCATACAGACTTTTAAAACCCATCCTCAGGTGAGGTGCTGGCTGCTTAGTACTCGGCTGTGGTAGAGACATAGCATCTGAGCACGTTCATTAGTTTATTCCTCACCCAGCTGCTGATTTAACAGCACATCAAATGATGCCACTTGTCTGCTCAAAGCCTTCCCATCTCACTCAGAATAAAATCCAAAGTTACTGCAATGACAAGGCAGCATATGATCTGGCATTTTTATGCATCTTGGCTCTCATTTGAAACTGCTCTCCTCTTTCACTCTGTTCTAGCTGAACAGGCCTCCTTGCTGTTCTTAGAATATATCAATCATGCTACCATATCAGGGTGTTTGGACTTACGTGCAATTTTCTCAGAACATTCTCCCCGCAAGACAACTACACGACTTACCCTGTTACCTCATTCACATCTCTGATCAAATGTCTCCCTATCAGAGGTGAATTGCCTGACCACCTTAGCTAAAAAGGTAGTTCTCATCCATGCCATGCAATATCCCCTTAATCCTGTCTTAATTTCTTCAGAACAGTTACCAGCCTCTAATATATTATATATTTATTTGCTTGTTAACATTCTGTTTTCTCCTTTTACATTATAAACTTCAGGAATGCCAACATTTCCATTTGGCTTGTTTGCCGATGTATTCCAGCATCCCAAAATATGTCTGGAATATTAGGTATTCAATAAGTATTTGTTGAATAAATGAATGCATGCATTTGTCATTCTTTTGGGCTGCCTACCTAGCAGCCAGTTACCCTATTAGAATATGTGAGATCGGACCACTTCTCTGCTCAAAATGCTCCAATGATTTTCCATCTTATTCAGAGTGAAAGCTAAAGTCTTGTCCTTAGTCTAGAGGGCTCTACATGATCTGATCTCACCTACATTGCTTATCTTCTTTTAGTCACACTGGCCACTTTCTGACTTTGAACATCTCAGGTCTGCTCAGAACTGAGAGCCTTTGCACTTGATGTTATGTCTCCCTGAAATGCTATTACTCAGACAGTGGTATGCCTTGCTTCTGTCTCATCTTCTTTGGGTTTTCACTCAAATGTCACCTCTTCAGGAAGACTTTTACTGGTCATTGAAAATGGCAATTTTTCTCTAACTTTGACAATCTCTTTTCCTCTGTTTTATTTCTCCCCCTAGCAATTATAAGCATCTAATGTCATAACATTTTATTAAGTATTATATTTAATATTTTATTATATATAAACTATTTTATTAAATATAATACTATATATTTTATTAAACTGCTTCTTATTTCTCTCCATTCATTACACTGTGAGTTCCATAAGAGCAGGCATTTCTTTCTCTTTTCCACACTGCTATGTTTTTAGTACTGAGAACATTACCTGGCATATGGTAGGCATTTATGACTTATTTATGGCATGAAGGAATTCAATTTCTAGAGGCAACAGTGTTAGTAAGTCCAGTCTAGGGTGTGTAAATTGCTCAGTTTGTTTCCAGTAGCAGAGGCAATATCATTGACAGTAGTAGTGGGTTCATCACTGGACCTATTCTGTGGGGAAATAAATATTTTTTGCTACATATTTTTTAAGCCAGAATCTCTAACTCTTTGGGGATTGCTGAGATTTTTTTCAATATCTTTTAATAAACTCTTTTTATGCTTAACTAGCCAAAGTTGGTTTCTGTTACTTGCATTTAAGAATGTTAACTCATATAGACACTAGAATTACTCTTTCAAGGATTAGTTGCAGCAACACATGTCCCAGGAAGCAGAGGGAATCTGGAATTGTTTTCTGGTTTGGTTGCAACTAAAAGCAGTGAAAGTCCAGATAATATTAAGAGATGGAATACATTGATCGAATTATTGGGTCCAATGGTAGAATTATTCCTCCATTGGGAATCTCTATATCAGCAGAGCCCAGAGTTCTAGGGCTGAGAGTTTTTTCTAGGGAAAAAATTAAAAAGTAGTCCAAAGCAAATGATGACTTCAAGGCAAGTAGCTATATCATGTGAAACATATGACCCACTAGATCTGTGGGTATCCATGAAAAGTATGTATGGTAAGTTGGAATGCAGGATGGATGTTGGGATGAGCCTTTTGTAGTGAGGAGAAACATAATGCAGACCTAAAGCATTTTATAATAAAGTTATATTTTCTTTGGCAAATCACCTTTGTCCTTTGAGAAACAGCTCTTAGCTTGCTGATCTGGGCTCTCATAGAGACTGAAAACCTGACCATAGACATTAAGTGCCTATATGATCCGAACTAGTCATCATGAGCTAGGTGTTATTTGATCCACTAAGTCATAAACTTGGACAGCATTCCATCATTCAGTGGAAGTAATGTTCACAAGATTGGACTTGAACAGATCCTGTAGGCATAAGTAATTTGTGTGAGCAGATGATTCACACTCCCAATATGCCTATTTTGATTGCACTTGCGTTTTTCTTATAAATGACACCTTTGACATACTGAAGATTCCTGATGACCAGCTAACTAAAGAACAAAAACATGAGCCTAGTTTATGGATGGCTGTGAATGATGTGCTGACACCATGCAAACTGTGAACTACTGCAGTATTATAAGCTCACTTAGAGGTTACCCTGAAAGACACTGATGAAAGAAATTCCTTTCAATTGGCTGAAGCTCAAGCTGTATATCTTATTGTCCACCTCGCCAGGAAGGATATATGGCCTGAGGTGTGGATCATTATTTATTCATGGCTAGTGGCTAATGGTTTGGCTGGATGATCAGAGTTTGAAAGAATAAGATTGGAAAATTGGTAAAAGGAAAGTCTGAATAAGAGATTTCTGCATGGATCTCTCAGAATGGGTACCAAGCATGAGAATGTTTGTGTCCCATATGAATATTCTTCCAAAATCATTCTTGGCAGGATAGGGTTTTAATAATCATAGAAAAATGATCATCTCTTATAATAACAGTAGGGGTTCTTTTTTATATTCCTCACATTATGTTTTATTGCTGATTTATTTGTTTTTCCACATATTGTGAACCTCTTAAAAGCAGTAAGAGTAAATGTCTATTGTTCTACTTTCTTTTTTTGTAGTTCCCTTTATTTTATTGATTGATTGACTTTTATTATTTTTGGAGAGAGGAAGTAGGGGAGAGAGAGAGAAAGAGAGAGGCAGAGAAAGAGAGAGAAAGAAAGAGAGAGAAAGAGAGAGAGAGAGAGAGAAACATTGATATGAGAGAAAAACATTGATTGGCCACCTCCTGCACATGCCAAGACCAGGACCAAACCCACAACCTGGGTACATGCCCTGATAGGGAATCAAACCTGCCACTTTTTGATGTATAGGACAATGCTCCAACCAACTGAGTCACACTGGACAGGGCTTATTGTTCTATTTCTATCCTCTAGTACAATGCTTGCCATATGGCAGGCTTGCAATGTATGTTTGAATGAATAAATGAAGACACTGTGCTAAGCATGTATATGTTTTATCTTCTCACTCAAATTGGATCATTTTTATAAAATCTTTACATCCAGATTGATTTAATTATATTTCTCCAGTCTGGGTTATCTTCCCAGTCTCCCTAGTGCTTGCTCAATGGGTTATTATATAGTGATAGTCATGGTGACAGGAATAATATAAAATCTCTCTCATCAAGGTTGGCCTACTGAGTGGCCAATTTGCCTACCATAATGCCTGTCCCTGAGCCCCAATATAGTCAGCCACCTAGTGACAGGTGATTACAGTGGACTCTTTCATGTAGAGGGCTACATTTTTCCTTACTGGAATACAATGTTTTGATATGCCTTCTTTGCCCATCATGCTTCAGCTAGTACCCTCATCAATATAGTGAATGTTCTATGAACAAAGTATCCCACACAATATTACCTTCCACCAAAGAACTCATATTTTAGCAAAAGAAGTAAGTGAATGAATTGGCTGATTCCCATGTGATTCACTGGTTTTTCCATGAACTCCATCACCCAGAAGCAGATTGATTTATGGACAAGTGTGCCTCACTGAAGGCACAGTGACTGTGGCAACTGAGAGCTCATCATGTGAGGTTCAGGTACTTTTTTATGGGATGCATGGAAGTATTTGATCAATGTATGATGGAGCTTCTCTCATAGTCATATTCCATACATCTGGAAATCAATGGGAGAAAGTGGGAGTGGTACCTCTTTCTCACTATTCCACCTAATAAAGCATTCATATAGCAACACTAGGGTTTGTTGACTGAAAGATCTTAGTATTCATCCTAGCCGGTTTGGCTCAGTGGATAGAGCATCGGCTTGCAATCTGAAAGTTACCCAGTTTGATTTCGGTCAAGGGCACATGCCCAGGTCACGGTCTCACTCCCTAGTGGGGGGCGTGCAGGAGGCAACCAATCAATGATTCCCTTTCATCGTTGATGTTTCTATCTCTCTCTCCCTCTCCCTCTCTGAAATCAATAAAAATATATTAAAAAGAAAAAAAGAAAGATCTTAGTACTCAAAGGAGGAAAGTTTCCTCTAGGGCTGTGGTTGGCAAACAGCAGCTTGCGAGCCACATGCGGCTCTTTGGCCCCTTGAGTGTGGCTCTTCCACAAAATACCACAGCCTGGGTGAGTCTATTTTGAAGAAGTGGCGTTAGAAGAAGTTTAAGTTTAAAAAATTTGGCTCTCAAAAGAAATTTCAATCGTTGTACTGTTGATATTTGGCTCTGTTGACTAATGAGTTTGCCGACCACTGCTCTAAGGGATACAACAATGATTACACTGAATCGAAAAGTGAAATAGCAACGGACCATTTCTGGTGCTTTATTTACATTGGGGAAACAGGGAAAAATGGGATTACATTATTCACTTGAATAAGGTTGCTGTTACACAACTGAGGTAGAGAGAAGTAGAATCCCTAGGGGGAGAAGGTGTGTTCTTTGTACTGCTATGTCCAATGGCCAGTGGTAAAAGGAATTATAGCAACCCTAACCAGTCAGAACCACTAAGTTTAGATCCTTCATCTGACTTCTTAGAGGGCCTTAGCAAGTAAAGGGGCTGACTGAGAGAATAGGGAAGATTAATGGGCGGTAGAGAAAGGAAGTCTTTAATACTCATTGTGGCCTTGTGATTAGATGTAGAAAACAGCCTATATCATCAATCCATATCATTTTCCTCACTGTGCTATATGCATTTGCATATTTTAACGAATTTTCTTCTACATTCCTAAGTATTTTTCAGGTGTGTTGGTAATCATTAAAATTATGGGGTGCCTGGGTTATTAAATTTACCAGTTAAAATATTGAGAGAGGGTTGTGATACAAAAGAGGAACCATGGCCACTACAGAGACCTTATGCATTTAGAGCTGGATAAAGTAAGTGATAAGAACTTTTGGTTGACTCCTTGTCTTCATCCATTTGGGTTGCTAGAACAAATTATCATTTACCTGGGTGACTTATAAACAGCAACAATTTCTTTCTTACAGATCTGGAGGCTGGAAGTCTAAGACAGAGGGAGGCACTGGCAGGTTTGGTGTCCGGTGAGAGCCAGCTTTCTCAGAGATGGATGTCTTCTCACTGTGCCCTCACATGGAGGAAGGGGCCAGGGTGCTCTCTTGAGCCTCTTTTCCGAGGGCTCTGCCCTCATGTCCTAATTACTTTCTAAAGGCCTCACTTTCTAATACCATCACCTTGGGGATTAGAATTTCAACTTACGAACTTTGGGGGAACATAAACATGTTAGTCCATTTCGTACCTTTTGTAGAGACAGTGTGGTCTCGGTCGTTTAATGAACAACTGCCTTGAATCGCATAAGAATGTGGTAAAATACAGGGGTTGGGACCTTGAGCAAGTGATTTAATCTTTCTTTGCCTCAGTTTTCTCTCTGGTGAAATAGGAAGCATATAGTACTTACATCGTAAGGTTTAGTGAAGATTAAATGACTAAATATATGTGAAATGTTTAGAAAAATGCCTAGCGTAAAGTAAGAACTAAGTAATGCTACACAAAATTAGGTGTGGGAAGAACACTGAATGCTGGGCAGCTGAAGGAGTAAACTTGGTGGCTAGCTGTCATTGTGCTTTGGTCACTCAGGATCTGAACTTGCCTTCCTAATTTGGGGAATCTTCCACTATAGGGAAGCAATGCTAACTTCCCACTTACAGAAGCTGCAAAGTCCAGGTATGGTACTTGCCACCCCAGCTTCAGTGTAGCTAGGATTTGGTCGCATAACTTAGACTTTACTAATCAAATGACCCTCCCAAAGAAACATAGTAGAAATCATTTGGGCAGGAGTCAAAGCAGCGATGGCAGCTTTGCCCAGTCTCTAGAAACCTAGAGGCAGTGAGTGCTCCTAAGAGCAAAATCCCAGTGCCTCTGTCAGTGGTGTATGCGATGCTGTCTGGCCCCTTGGGCTCCAGCAGTAATGGTTTCACTCAACCAACTCTGCAGTGCGAGTAAAGACATCTGTGTTCGTTATACACTATGCAAGTCCAGTTTTTAGGCCCTGCTAGAGATTTTGAAAAAAAATAACAAATATATTTTTATTTTTATTATCTCTTAATAGAAACAATTTAGACAAAAGTGAATTTTGGTACTTATGATTCTGATCACTGGCTTATATTTTTGTTTAATTTAATGAATATTTTAGAATTAGTAATGTATTTTGCATTTGAGTAAATGTGATTGGAAAGAACATATTGTTTGAAAAGATATTTACCTTTATCAAATTACTAAGTTTTATTTCTCATGTTTGAAAAAGTTGGATTTGATTCATTACTGACTAGATATGTTTCTGATATTAACTGCATTCTTAAGATGTATTCATTCCACAAAATTATTTTCAGAACTAAAGAAATACCGCCATAGTGTGAAGTACCAGAAGATGTTTCAGAATATATTTAAAGGTTTTTTTTATAATGCCAAGATTTTTATAGTTGTGCTTATACGTTTGGCTCTTGCCCAAATGTACTTTGGTAAATAAAAAATTCTCCACAGTCTAACTGGTCTTCTTCTATTCCATCTTTTAGCCAAATCATATCTAGAAACTGGGACACTGAAAGAAAAAGAATGTGAGATAAGTAAAGGGCTATTTTTGTTGTCGTTGCTGTTGTTGATCCTCACCCTAGTATATTTTTCCATTGATTTTTAGAGAGAGTGGAGGGAGGGGGAGAAAAGAGAGATAGAAACATCGGTTGGAGCGAATCAAATCAAACCTGGGACCCTTCATAGGCTGCGACGCTCTCCACTGAGCCAAACCAGCTAGGGTAGTAAAAGGCTATTTTGACCTTGTTGCTGTGTCTACAAAAAAGGGAAAGTCACTGAGAAACATGAGAACAACAAAAACTTATTGGTTAATTAATAGTTTCATCTTTAAACATTCTTCCTCTTCAGTTTTGCCTCATGTGAAAATCCCCCATTAAAATTTTACTAAAATGTTAATACCTCTTGCTGTGAAAATCTGTTTTAAACTGTCCTTAATGATTCTCATATGAGAGCTCTCAATATATCTTGAAACAATTCAAGGCAAGGACAGCTGCAAAGGATAAATTTAACTTAAAATTTTTCTTTATATTGATTTAACTATTTTAATTAACATTTGACTTTGAAGTACTTGAAAAACAGGTGAAAACACTAAATAATTATTCTTATCAATGCTATTTAATTTTCTACTTTCCACTAATGACCTTTTTATATCAGGTAAAGTTATGAAAATTATGGTGAAACTTTTCAATGATAAAATATTACGTTAACCTTAATTTTGAAAAGAGCACATTTTTTTCTGGGGGAAAATATGTAAGTATGTGAATTCTTTTTCTTTGGTTATAACTAGCGGTTTGTTTCTGTGGGTTTTGTGTTGCTGTTGGAGCCCTCAGTGCACCTACACTCATCTGTTTTTATGCTGACACATGGTCACAGACTGCACTGTATGTGGAAAATAGGCTCCTGCATTCTTATTTTACAAAATACAGTGTTTAGCGATTTGTTTTCCATCAATGCAATATAAGGGGCTTTTCACATGGAAATATGATTCCCCTGCCCTCTTCCTTTCAGCTGTGTTCCAGTCTCACAGTCAGTAAAAACCATGTTTACTATCTTCCGTAGTAAAAATAACATAACAGTGAGAAAAAATAGAATTGCACACCATTCACTTTAATACTACCATTACAGTAAGAGTTCAATTTACAGTCGTTGGATATTTGGTAGCAAAATGAATGTAGCTTACTTTGACACCGCCTTGATTGCAGATATCCTAATGAATAGCTAGTTCTATGATTGATTGGCTGGAGGACATCAGCACAATTATAGGCCTGTATGAGCATTAAATAGCCAAATTGTTGGGGGGAGAAACACACAAAAGCCCAGGAGTAGAATGTGGATGGAGCTGGAATATAAGCAGGGTGTGAGTAGAATAGAACCCTTCTTTATGGAAATGTGCTTAGAACAATTTTACAGGAAGCAGTTGCTGTTAGGCACTATTGTATAGCTGAAGGAGCAATTTTCTCTTTTGAAATAACAACAAAATGCACTGCTCTAAATCAATATAAAGATCACACCCTTAGTTTAGGCTTTCAAGGGAGTTTTTTCCCAACAAAATAATCAATTCTATAACACATTTTTTCCTGATAATTAAAAATCAATGCATTCACAGTCACACCTTTTAAAAACAAAAACCCAGCCCTAACCGGTTTGGCTCAGTGGATAGAGCGTCGGCCTGCGGACTGAAAGGTCCCAGGTTCGATTCTGGTCAAGGGCATGTACCTTGGTTGCGGGCACATCCCCAATAGGAGGTGTGCAGGAGGCAGCTGATCGATGTTTCTCTCTCATCGATGTTTCTAACTTTCTATCCATCTCTCTTCCTCTCTGTAAAAAAATATATTAAAAAAAAACAACCCAAAAGCATGAGTTAAGTGTGCCTATCTGTATTAAATAAAACTTGATTTCACAAGTGAATTACTCTCTCTTCATTCAGAATGTTGGTTTGAAGAAAATTTTACAGTGCATCATTCTCACTCTGTCTTCCTCTCGTTTTCTACACTGCTCTTTTTTTTAACACACACACACACACACACACACACACACACACACACACACACACCCCGTACACAATTAGTTAACATCGAACTAAGTTATTTAGGTAAAAACTTTCTTTTTGTTGTTGTTAATCCTCACCTGAGGATATTTTTCCATTGATTTTTAGAGACTGGAAGGGAGACACAGAGAGAGAAACATTGATGTGAGAGAGACACATTGATTAGTTGCCTCTCACACACACCCTTGATCAGAATTGAACCAGGAACCCTTTAGTCCACCGGCTGATGCTCTATCCAATGAGCCAAACCAGTTAGGGCGGTAAAAACTTTCTTAAACTTTTTCAATCCTAAGATTGTACTTAAATGCTCCTGTTGTAGCTTGATACACAACAGCTGGGGATATGGGATGGTGGAGCTATAGTGAAGGCTAAGCACTTGTATAGCTGAAGGAGCAATTTTCCAGAATTCCACCTCTGGGGTTTATAATTCAGCTGTGTTTGAGTATAGTATATGCTAATTTATTTACATGTATTCAGTTGATTCAGACATTTCATGGAAAGAAACCACTGGGATATGCATTGCCCGGCAGCTTCCATTGCAAAAGATTAATCGGTAAAAACTGGGACTCACTTTTTAAAAGGCTAGATATAACTCATACTGTACATTATAGAGCTTAAATTATTATGTGAAAGATCAATAAAAGTACAATAATGTTATTCAATTATTTTTTTAATCTCTCAGAGAATGGTTCTACATGTTATGTGTTGGAGATATTAGAGACAATAGAGTCGGGGCTGAGTCCTGGAAAATAGCATAGCAAGCACCATGCCTCCTAACTCTATTTTAGTTGGCACCAAATGATATACTATGTAAATGGTTTCCCACACTTGGATGTGGATCAGAATTAATATGAGAGTTCATTAAAAATAAGGATTTCTGGGCTTTGCCCCAGGCTTATTGAATCAGAATCTTTGGTGTTGTGTGCATGGAATCTGTATTTTCTCCAGTAACCTCAATACCAATCATTCTGACACTGCCAGAAAGACTTATTTTTGGGAATCTCTCTGATTTAGATTGAACATCTAAGTGCAGATCCTATTTTTAAAAATATGTTTTTATTGATTTTAGAAAGAGAGGAAGGAAAAATGATAGAGCGATGGAAACATCAATGATGAGAGAGAAACATAGATTGGCTGACTCCTGCACACCCCCCACTGGGGATCGAGCCTGCAACCAGGGCATATGCCCTGACCGGGAATCTAACTGGGGACCTCTTGGTTCATGGGTCCACACTCAACCACTGAGCAACACTGGCCAGGCTCAGATCCTATTCTTGGAAGCAAAACTGATTTGGTGTCTATGCTCCCAATGCTACTTCACTTCTTCATACTACAGTTTGTCCATCCCAATAAGAGGAAATATGGCTAAATACAAATAACCATCTTATCATTCTGGACTGAAGAAAGATCAGAATCTAAAAATTATACTACATTTAGGATGTGTTTACCAAAATGAAATCTTCTGAATATAGGGACATGATCATAGTTTTTTTAACATCATGAAATATACAGGTTGGTGAATTTGCGTTGGCTTAAACAAATCCTATAAAAATTAGACCCAGGTGAAATATTGCAATTGAAAAAGACTAATTTAAGAGCAAATGAAGATCTTTTCATGAAGCTGGTAGTAAATCTATGAAAGTAATTAGAATCATAAATGAATAACTTCAAAACATAAATAGGTTCAAGAAGAGTTTTAATAAATTGTGGAAGATAAGTCCATAACTATTTGTATAGAAGGTAGGAAACCTTTGAGATGACCCATATTAGAGTAAAACATGGGTAACAATGGAAGTATAAATACAAGCTTTCCAGTTTAATAAAAATTTTTGAAGATCCAACCCCAGGTGGCTAAGATATAGTTTTACTCCTTAAAGTCGAAGGATTTAAAGAATTTGAGACTATTGAATATTATTATCTTTCTCTGACTATGGAGAAGAAATTAGTCTGGCTAATTTTTACAACTTTTAAAATGATTTTAGTGTGGAAACCAAAGGTAATGCTTACAAATTTCAGAAGTATAAATGCGATCTGAAATGAAGCAGCTCAATTTTAAATTTTCCATAATGATGTATCATCAAAATTATATATATGAATGGATCATTAAGTTATTAAAGTTGTCCTTTTTAATTTGTTCTGGTACCTGGCATTCTGGTTAATTTATGGTGATTGATAAATATACTGATAAAGTGCCCTGGGTTATCTGCATAAAACTTGGAGCTAGATGCTATTTGTTAGCACTTTTTAAAAACATACTTATGCAGTCAGTCTGGCTTCTACTTAAATTTTGGACAAAAACAATAGAAGAATTGTTTATCAATTCCAAGTAATTCAGTAATCCATGCTGGGATTATGAGTATGTATAGTAGATACATTTCTTCAATACTGCCCCCTGTACCCTAGCCCTCACATTTTCTCTGTAAAATTTCTGGAGTGAAATTTTCTTGGCTCCCAACCTATTTCAAAATTTTGCTCAAACTATCTTTCACATTTCTTTAACACCATGTCAACTTCTAATTCTAGAATAACTAACATAACCTAAAGTGAGTAGAAATAATTTATAATAGAAACACAATGAACTCTTTGTTATCTCTTACTTCATACTTTTACCAAACTTTTTTTCTGAGGATAAATCAAGTATATTTGGTATCTTGACTGTTGGTTATCTCTTTTCTTTGCTGTGCTCTGACAGTTAGGTCAAACTGAGATCATGATAAAATATTAAGACATTTTTCTAAATAGAACTTAGTTTTTCTTGATGTCCTATGATCACTGTAAAGGTCTACACTATAGGTACCAACAGTTAACCTGGCTCTGCAACTATGCTGTAATATTTGACACAGGAAGCTTCTGTGCCTGGTGGACCTCTGACTCTACCAGTTGCTGGGAAATGTTGGATTGAAGGTCTATCAGAGTGGTTCATAGCTTTGAAAATCAATTATCAATTAATAGGGCCTTTAGGACACCCTATTTTCTAAGCATGGCATTCTGCCACAAAAACACTCAAAAACTATTTGCTGTTACAGTTACATGGTAGACAAAAATCTATTCTGTTTCTAACTCCTCCTGTTAATCAATGCTGGGACAAAGCCTAGGGTTTTGTTCACTTAGAAGCAGATATATTTGACCTGGAAATGCCTTGCTGTAAATGTCTGGGTATATACCAACTTCCAATTTTGATTAGGTCTTTCATTGGTCTAGAGGTAAAGTTTCCATATTTTCTTTTATCCCATGAAAAAAGCATGTAAAAATGTAAGGAAGAGTTGATTTGTACTATAAATAAATATAAATGAGATTATATATATACTAGAGGCCCAGTGCATGAAATTCGTGCAGGGGGGGGGGGTCCCTCAGCCTGACCTGTGCCCTCTCCAATGCAGGAGCCCTTGGGGGATGGCCAGCTAAACTAGCAGTTGGACATCCCTCTCACAATCCGGGACCTCTGGCTCCTAACTGCTCACCTGCCTGCCTGCTGGCCTGATACCCCTAACTGCCCTCCCCTGCAGGCCTGGTCACCCCTATTAATTTTTTTTTTAATCTTATCCCCTTCACACAGAATTGTATTTGACTTCCTTACTGGCTTCTCCCTCTCACACAATTTTTCTCTCTCCTTTATGTAACACTTTTCCTACTGACTCATCATTTATAAACTTTTCTTTCCTCCTTATTTCCTACTTTTGTTCCATCATCCTTCTTCCCATCTTTCTCCTACCCTCCCTCCCTCCCCACATTCCTTCTTTCCTTTATCTTTACCCCTGCTCTCCCTCCCCTTTTCTTTCCTTCCCACCTTAATTTGTTTCTTCACTTCCTCCCTCAGACCTGCTTTGCTCCCTGCCGCATTTCTTCCTTCTTCCCATTCTCCTTTTAAGCTTTATCAGCTCCCCTTTAAAACTTTTCTTCCCTCCCTCTTTCTCTCTCATCCTCCCTTTCCCATACACTCTTCTCTACTTACTTCCACTGCTTTAATATCTATCTATCTACCTGCCTAATTATTCACTATCATTTATCTTTTTTCTTTTCTGACTCTTACTTTTAAAATCTGTCACCAGTACACAACTATACTTGACTTTCATTATAGCTCCTACTGTTCACTCATACATCCTCTTTCCTTCTTTAACTCTGTTCTCTACTGACTCCTTTATAAAGTTCTTCACTCTCTCCTTCCTTTCTTCCCCATCCTCCCCCCTCCTGCCTCACTCTTTTTACTCTTTTTACAGGCTAATTAAAAATTCTATGCTTTTTGTCTTTAGTACTGACTGCTTTCCTCTCTGGGACCTGTAGCTGCCTCTGTTTGGGCACTCGGACCCCTCTCGCACAGGCTTTGAGGGGCCAAGCGACTATGCAGCTGTGTCTTGCTTACCGTGGCCCACACCTCCCCACTTCGAGTTGGGGGAGGGTACAGCCGGCCAGGGTTGGTGTCCATCGCAGGGACTGCTGTGTTACATGCGTGCACTTGTGCATTCATGCGCACGCAAGGGTTTTCTCCTGTTGCGTGTTGAAGGGGGTGGGTATGCCGAGGCCTTTCCTGCCCCCCCAGCGTGCCTGCTCCCACGCCTCGAGCGGCTCTCCATCTGCTTCCCTCCGGAATTCACAGGTGACGGGCATGCTTGCACAGGCACGGTTGGGCCGGGCTTCTCCTCAGGGGACTTTCCGCCCAGAATGCGAGCCCCCGTTCAGGTTGGACCGGGCAGATGAATGGACGGCTGGAGAAGGACATGACGGCTTCCCTGTGCTGTGAGGGCCACCTGTGCACTCTCTGTTGTCGTGCCCGGGCCCTTCCTTCATGGTGTTGGGTCCACACCCTCTTTATTTGCATGCACAACCCCTCCTGGGGATCACCGCCAATGCCTAAATGCCCCGGTTGGCATCTGCCGACCGTTCCCTGAGAACCAGCTTTCTGCCATGCGGGTGTCACCCCACTGCTCCCCCCACCTCCGGGGGGGGGGTTGGTGGCATCCCCTGGCAGAGTGCTCTCAGACGGGGTGAGGTGTCACAGGGGTGTTTGTTGGGCGAGTGCACCCGGGAGAAAAAGAGGACTCCGGTGCGGGGCAGGGAAGCAAGCCTCATGCAAGTCCCCCTGCTGTGCGGGCACCTGCTGGTCTGTCAATATGCAAATTGGTGGTTACTGGGACACCGTAATGGACAATTAGCATATCACCTCTTTCTATGTATAGATAATATTGGATACTCACATGTCTATATGATCTAGGAAGAATTAAAATGAATCCTAGATTGCAGAAGTCAGTTTCTCGATGGCAAATCAGAATGTGCCTAAACAAACAAATAAAATATTTCAATTGTAAATTTGTAGTGAACTAGCCTATATACAATAACTGAAAAAAAGAGTTTACAATGATATGTGTGCCCTAGAACACAGTCAAACAAATTGATAAAGATGATTCAAGATGTTATGAAAATAAGTTATCAGAGTTAGATTGCCTCCCCACTTCTTCCATCCAAGTAAATCAGCTAACACACTAAGGGAAATAAATGATAGAATGGAGGTTCCTAAAAAAATTTAAAAATAGAATGCCCATATGACCCAGCAATTTCACTTCTGGGTATTTTTCCGAAGAAATCCAAAACACTAATTTGAAAAGATATATGCACCCTCATGTTTATTGCAACATTATTTACAATAGCCAAGATATGGAAGCAACCTAAGTGTCCATTGATTGATGAATAAATAAAGAAAATGTGGTACATATATACAATGGAATGTTACTTGGCCATAAAAAATAATAAAACCTTACCATTTGCAACAATATGGATGGACCTAGAGGCTATTATTTAAGTGAAATAAGTCAGACAGAGGACAGATACCATATGATTTTACTTATATGTGGAATCTAAAAAACAAAATAAATGTATAACCCAAACAGAAACAAACTCATAGATACAGAGAACAAAATAATGGTCACCAGATTTGGGGGGGAGGGGGGAGACTGGGTGAAAATGGTGAAAGGGATTAAGAAGTAGAAATTTCCAGTTATAAAAATAGTCAAGGGGATGAAAAACATAGAATAGGAAATATAATCAGTAATATTTCAGATGGGTACTAGACTTAATTGGAGAGATCACTTTGTCAGGTATTCAAACATCTAATCACTATGTCATACACCTGAAAGTAATATAATACTGTATATCAACTGTAATTAAACAATAAAAAATAAAATTTAAGAAAATATTTTTTAAAAAAGAAAAAAGTGACCCTAACCTATGGAATCCTATCTCATACCCCAACAAAAGTGTTTGGCAAGATAAGACTAAAGTCAAGTTTAATTCCTGAGACTGGAAGGTTTTCCAGATTGTGGGACTTGCCATGCTAAATCCTGGGCAATCTGAGATGGTTGGTCACCCTGGGTCTAAGGACATCTTTTCTGTCACTGAGCAGGAACACATCGCTAGAGATGGGTATGGATATGTTTAAGACCATGTTATACTTCATAAAACATATTTGAAATTTTAAATGATTAATTCTCTCTCGGCCTCTGACTTGCAAGTGAAAAGAAGCAAGAAAAGACCAAGATTTGGCATAAAACAATTTAGCTCACTTGGACATTGCTTATATCCTATAGAAATGGCAACAGAGTTGGAAGGAATCCTTGACATCTTTGTACACACTCAATTTGATGTGAGTTTATCACAGGACAGGAAGTATGATACTGACTCAGCTAAAAGTACTAGGAATTGTTCAATCCAAAATAATTTTGTAACATCTTCAGAGATATCAATGTTAATTAATAATGCCAGTGGCTATCTTAAGGGTGAATATTAGAAGTAAATAATTTTTGTCTGTGTTCTGGGTTTTTATTGCTTAAAAAACAAACTAGAAATATCCTATCCTATCTAATAAAAGAGTAATATGCAAATTGAACATCACTCCAACACACAAGATGGCTGCCCCCATGTGGTCAAAGATGGTTGCCCCCATATGGACACAAGATGGCCACCACAAGATGGCCAGCAAGGGAGGGCAGTTAGGGGTTACCAGGCCGGCAGAGGAGGGAAGTTGGGGGTGACCGGGCCTGCAGGGAAGGGCAGTTGAGGGGAACCCAGGCCTGCAGGGGAGAGCAGTTGGGGGGGGACCAGGCCTGCAGGGGAGGGCAGTTAGGGGTGACCAGGCCTGCAGGGGAAGGCAGTTAGGGGAAATCAGGCTGGCAGGGGAGTGGTTAGGGGGTGATCAGGCTGGCAGGCAGAAGTGGTTAGGGGCAATCAGGAAGGCAGGCAGGCATGCAATTGGGAGCCAGCAGTCCTGGATTGTGAGAGGGATGTTTAGGCCCAATCCTACGGGCAGTCGGATATCCCACGAGGGGTCCCAGATTGGAGAGGGTGCAGGCTGGGCTGAGGGACTCACACCCCCATGCATGAATTTCGTGCACCAGACCTCTAGTACAATAATAGAGGAATATGCAAATTATACATTACGCCATCACATAATGACCGATCGCAGCAGGTGTGGGTGGGTGGGGACTTGCAGCGTTGTGGATAGGGGCAGAGCCGGGGTGCGCGGACAAGCTTCCGCCTGAGGGGTGGCTCCTGGGCAAGCACCACGACTTTGGCGAAGCAGCTGGCCAGGAGGCAGGCAGCCCAAGGGGCACAGACTGGTGCCTAGGCAGGGTGCACTGGAGGGGGTTTGGGCCAGGGCAGGGGGCCAGCAGGTGGGGATCTGCCTCACCCACAGAGAGCAAGATTCTATAGTAGCCCCAAGATGTGCGTCGGCCTGGCGGGGAACAACGGGCGATGACTGCCGTCGTGGAAGGATGCCCAAGCAGAGGGGTGCAGACCTGTAGCCCTGAGGTGGGGGTTGAGGGGTGGCGCCAAGGCTGCGAATGCAGCGAGGCATGGGCGGGGCAGCGTGCACAGCACATCCACAGGCACCAGCCAACCCAGCCCCTCCCCCGGCCCCATGCCTGATCAGCCTCTCCCACCCCAATTGAGGGTGGGGCGGTTAGCCAACCTCCCCAACCCCCCACCCCTCGCCCACGCTGGCCACGCCCCCACGCTCCTGGGACTAGGGGTACCCCAGGCAGGCTGCAGGCACAGCGTTAGTCAGAAGCAAAGGTCCTGGCTGCCCTGGCCTACAGAGTCCCAAAAACCTCAGCAGTGACCAAAGACCAAGACTGAGTGGAAAGGTACCTGCCAGCACTTATGGCTCAAAGTGCCAGGAGGAGGCAGAGCATCTTGAACCTGCAACCCTGGTGTCTGCACACCAAGCCTTGAGGCACACCACGCTGGTGGCACCTGTGGGTGAAGGGGGGAGAGCAGGGAGCTGGGGGCAGAGGGCTAGAGTCTTTGGGAGCAGCCCCCACACCTGCCCCCCTGGCTGTGGCATCTGGGCATGGGGACAGCTGCCTGCCAAGGTTGCTGTGACCCACGCGCTCTGGCTGCCAGGCCCTGCTCCCTGCCCAAATCTGGGTTCCCACAGGTGAGCGAGTTTCACCAACTCCCAGCCTCAACTCTCCCTAGCTGTAGGAGTGGAGGGAAGCCAAGTGCTGCTGTGTGACACAGCGAGCCGGGGACCACCACACACCCTGGTTTCCTAAACCAGCTCCTTCAGCTTCCAATTTCCCAAGCCCAGCTCGGTCTTGGTCAAAGCCCCTGGTCAGCTCAGCCGCTTACCTTCCAGGTGTGGCTAGCCCTGAGCCGGTTGGCGTTGCACTCAGAGAAGCAGCTGTCACTGGGTTCAGTTACATAAGAGAAATCAAAGAGCCAAGAGTAAATATCCTCCCAGCCCCTTCCTACGCCCCAGGTGAGGAGGGCTGGGGATGGGGGTAATGGAAAATGGCTGCTGCTTTGCATTTTATAATGAAAAGACTCCTGCTATGTAGAGAGGAGAGCAGATTCATTTCCAGCAACACCTGGTGTGTTCCCTGCCCCAGCCCTGAAGCCTGACAGCACCTAGCAAAGGTGTGTCCACAGTCATGTTGGCCTGGCTCCTGGAACATTGGGAGCAAGTTTGAGCCACAGTGACTTAAAAAAAAAAAAAAAAAAAAAGGTAAAGATTGAAAAGCACCTCTTTGTACTCATATGGCACTATAAAATGCAGTAAAATGCAGATTACAGCATCTGATTTTGTCTTCTGTGTTGATTTTGAGGCAGAGCGCAAATAGGTTCATGGTAAAAGCAGAAAAAATAAAGGGAAAGGGAGAGGATTCTGCCATCCACAGCACTGAACGTTGTTTTTGGGGGTATTTTTGGTTGTTATTTTTCCTTTTGTCCTTCAAGTCAGTATATGCCATTTAAACCACTTTATGGTGTTAGCCCTTTGCACTCGCTTCCTTTTTTCTCGATTCCTTTATTCTAATGCTAACCGTGTCGAGTCACACTCGACATCGGAGTGCAAAAGGTTAGGTAATGAGCTAATGCTTCCTCTATTAAGAGCAAGCAGCAGTGCCTTTCATATGAGTCACATACATTTAATCCATTCAAATGGAGCATACTGAATGGAGAGAATGGTATGTGTCATTATATAAAGAACTTGGCATTATGATGCTATCTGGCTGAAGATCTTACTTATTTTGCAATTTAGAAAACATAGACAAATCAGGCATTGAAAGTGAATGTGCATGCTTACATGCATGACTTTATTTCCATCAGTAACGACCAAACGACTGGTCACCAGGAGGTGAATTGATGGGTCCCACAGCGTGGTGGGTCTGGGGTCTCATGGCACGGCGGGTCTGGGTGAAGCTGCATGGTGTGGGTTGGGGCCGGGGGACCTGAGACTGTGCCCCCCGCCCCGGGGCCCAAAAGTGAGACTGCGTCCCCCGCCTGGCAGAGCTTGATGGGGGTGGGGCTGACTGGGTCTTGGTGTCGCCCAATGGGGGTGGGGCTGGCCGGACACTTCTATTATAGAGAAAGGGCATATAGCAATATTAAAGTATTTCCTCTAATTAATTCCCTTTTAATGTGCATGAATTTTGTGCACCAGGCCACTAGTTGCTACATAAAGATTTCAGCAAAGTCCTATAACAGCTAACATCAAAGAGATGGGAAAAAAATCTAATGGAGACAAATTCCACCACCTAATAGATAACTCTTGGCACATAGTTAAATACTGTTAAAAGTATGTGGAATGAATGAATGATTAACAACTATGATACCAAAACACATACATTAAATCTACCAGCAAATGTTCATTGAATTCTTGCTAAGTGCAAGGCATAAAATCTGAAAGCCCATTTGTTTTTGCTTATCCATTCCTCTCTAATATTTTTTTATTTTGGATTATACATGTCAAAGTTCTGACCTATGCAGAAGTATAGGTATACTCTTTTCATTTCTAGCCCAAGCAGTAGCGATAGTGTTAATAAATCTCAGAAGAGTCATGTTTTTCTATAATTCTTGGACTGCATGCTTTGAATCCCAATTATTACATTACCTAGATTGATGGCACTTTCTAAATATGATGCTCCAGCCAACTGTGGTCCAGTTTAATAAATATGTGGTTCATACCGCACTTTCCCATTTCACTGATGGTTGCGTCAGTAGGGTGGAATTGAAAGCCTCAAAAGAGTCCCTACTCCAGTGCATGAGGCCTACTGCAGAAAAATATGTTTTCTCTCATAGGATAGGATTTGGTTTTCAAAAAGCTATGATGGTTATTAGTTAACTAGAGGCCTGGTGCATGAAATTAGTGCACGGGGGGGGGGTATCCCTCAGCCCAGCCTGCACCCTCTCCAATCTGGGACCCCTCGAGGGATCGGGCCTAAACGGGCAGTCAGACATCCCTCTCAAAATCCAGGACTGCTGGCTCCCAACTGCTCACCTACCTGCCAGCCTGATAACCCCCTAACCATTTCCCTGCCAGCCTGATTGATGCCTAACTGCTCCCCTCCCAGCCTGTTTGCCCCTAACTGCCCTCCCCTGCAGACCTGGTCACCCCTAACTGCCCTCCACTGTAGGCCTGGTCCCCCCAACTGCCTTTCCCTGCAGGCCCAGTTGCCCCCAACTTCCCTCCTCTGCTGGCCTGGTCACCTTTAACTGCCCTCCCCTGCAGGCTTGATCTCCCCCAACTGCCCTCTCTTGCAGGCCTGGTTCCTTCCAACTGCCCTCCCCTGCTGGCCATCTTGTGGCGGCCATCTTGTGTCCACATGGGAGCAGCCATCTTGTGTGTTGGAGTGATGTTCAATTTGTATATTACTCTTTTATTAGATAGGATAGAGGCCTGTTGCATGGGTGGGGGCCAGCTGGTTTTCCCTGAAGGGTGTCCCAGATCAGGGTGGGGGTTCCCTTGGAGCATGGGGTGGCCTAGGCGAGGGGCTTGTGGTGGTTTGCATGCCGGCCACGCCCCCCGGAGACCCAAGTGGAGGCCCTGGTATCTGGGATTTATTTATCTTCTACAATTGAAACTTTGTAGCCTGGAGCGGAGCCAAGCCTTCTGCTTGCTCCGTGGCTGCAGCCATTTCTGTTGGGATTTATTTATCTTCTATAATTGAAACTTTGTAACCTGGAGTGGAGGCCTAGGCCGGCCAGGGCTGCAGAAGCTTGGTTCCCTCCATCGCTGGGGGCAACCCTAGCCTCCTGCTCTCTCCAGTTCCATGGCTGCCGCCATTTCTGTTGGGATTTATTTATCTTCTATCATTGAAACTTTGTAGCGTTGAGTGGAGGCCTAGGCCGGCAAGGGCAGGCGAAAAGCTTGGCTTCCTCCATTGCCGGGGAACCCCAAGCCTCCCTCCTGCTCTCAGTGGCTGCAGCCATCTTGGTTGGGTTTATTTGCATATCTGCTCCTGATTGGCTGGTGGGTGTGGCTGGTGGGCGTGGCTTGTGGGTGTGGTGGAGGTGTGGTCAATTTGCATATTACTCTTTTATTAGATAGGATTTATTTTTCCATTCATTTTGCCTACAAATGATTTGGGGCAAAAAAATTTTTAGAGTTTTATGTATATTTAAAGAAGTTAAGCTCAGATGCCTATAATTTCCAGTATCATCATTTTTCTTTCGGGGAAAATATATAAATATATCCATGGTATGGCCCCACAATACTTTGACCCAATTTTTATAAAATTCTGCAGATTTGAATACTATGTTTATGCCTGAACACTATAACACAGTCAGCATAGTTATTTTGTTTCCTCTGACAGTTAATAGAATTCTTCATGATTGTAGAAAAACAATGTTGTCATTTATTCAATCTATTTTTCTATAGAATATCTTTGTGAAAATTGAACTTAAATAACAAAGAGCCAGTTAATGGGTTAAGCAAAGGGAGCCTCATGGTAACCTGTTCCTCAGCTTTCCCATCGACAAACCCAAAAGCATCTTAGAGAAATAGTTTTCTTTTTGCCAATCTCTTATTAGATGATAATTCTCACTACAAACCTTTTAAGGTGCCTTTGTCTTTGAATTGCGCATTAAGCATTTCAGCATTATAATTTTACATTCCTTAAGTACTTACAACCCCATGCTTTTCTTTGTATTATGGCTATTCAGATGCTAGTCTGTCAAATCCTTAACAAAGGAAAAACAAAACCATGTATTAACATCATCTTTTATTGTTGACATCATCTAGCATATGTAGCCTAGTAAATGTGAAAGACCGTTTGTCAGTCCAAATTGCTGTGACT
The DNA here is from genome assembly GCA_025583905.1 of Ia io. Classification (NCBI taxonomy): domain Eukaryota; kingdom Metazoa; phylum Chordata; class Mammalia; order Chiroptera; family Vespertilionidae; genus Ia; species Ia io. The sequence goes on from JAJQQW010000001.1 coordinate 74,967,285, forward strand.
CATTGACCTAGTTCCAAAACAGGCAGGAACCCAAACAGTCACTTGTATGGTTGCTTTATAAATTGTGACAGATTAGAATTAGCATGTGTTCTATTCAGGCTTAGAGAACCAAGAAAAGAAAGGATACAGGCTACATGGGAATACAGTATAGAACACGTAAGAGCTCAGCCTTTATAATCAAAGGAACCTCAGTTTGCATCCCTTCTCTTCCACCTAATTGCTGAAAGACCTTAGAATGAGAAAGCCATAATACCTGGTGTTGTGAGACTTGATCACAGAACAAATGTTAACTAACTCATCATTTCTCACACAGTCTACTAGGCCAAGAAGTTTAGAGGTAGAAGAGTGGGGATATACACAGAGCTAAGGTAATTTCTAATCTATGCATTGAAAGGGGCCTTTAGTTTGTTATTTGAGCTTTGACTCAGATATATCTCTTTCCTCTGAATTGCACTAGAGAGAAACTAAAAATACTAGGAATGAATTATTAAGTCATGTTTATACATTTATATCTTTCATATATACTCATCTATTTATTTAATATTTAGCAATTTAATTATTAAACTGTTTTTTTGAACATTGTTTATGGGAGAATATTCTTTTGCAGTCAAAATATATTCTCAAGTATAATCAGCTGACTGAGAATCAGAGTATCATAGAAACATGACAGAACCTCTGTCTCATGAAGTCCTATTGGTATTTTTGAAGTCAAAGCACTTAAAACAGGTAAGAGGACAGAATATTTTGACTTTCTTAAAAATATATCAACATGTAATTTATTTCCTGAGAAGTTTAGTAGATGATTATATAGTAAAAAGTTCTTCATTTCATTACTAGAAGCAAAGAAAAAGAGGAAAAGAAAGGTTTTTCTGCTATTTGGAAAGCTCTAGAGAAACTGTCAAAAGTTCTACATATTTAAGGTTAATTTCATGAAGGACTGAATTAATTTTAAAAATTTGAGGTTCAAAAGATTTAGAAAGCTTTGTTACTGGACTGCCAGGAAGTGTAAGGATATTCAGCAGATTTAGTGCTTGATTACAATCATGAAAGATGTAAGAAGTTATTGACAAATTAAAATGGATTCACTTTGGTCTCTTCTAATTCCTTATCTAATTATTTGATGTGGCCTGTGGTTGGAAGGACAGCAGCATTACGTCATTCACATTTTGCAGAGGTGACCTAACTGTCCCTGGGCTACTTGGAAGTTTCCTTTTCTCCACTCAATATTGTCTATCATCCCATCAGCAAATTATTTTTACTTAATTTGTTAAGAATTTAAAGAAACAGAAGGAAAACAATAAAGGAATATGAAATTCAATCTAATTTCACATTTAATGAACACCTACACTGCTCCACCTCTGAGCACCTAGGAGACATCATAGTGGATGAGTACTGAGGATCCAAAGTTGAAGAAAAGATGACTCCTGCCCATAAGAATTTTATCATCCTGAATTGGAAAGAGGAGGCAGACTACAGTGTGTACATTTAAAGTACTTAGATTTATAGATAAGCTGAGAGAATTTGGATTGTCTACTAATCCATTTAGTGACAATTAGCATGATGCTTTAAGAAAGAAATCTGCAATTCCCACCATGTCAGTTCTCACTTATCTTTCAAAGTGTGAACAACTCCCTGTGACATCTGTGATTCTCAGGTTTAAGGTTTGTATTTATTATATGTCTTGATCCCTACATGTGAGGCAAATATTTTACCTATTATTAAGTCTAAGGGTTAACCTTTCTAAGACAATTATTTTCAAGGTTAGTTTGAAACTATGTGAGTTTTTTTTCTTATATCTTTAGGTGTAGGGGAGAAAAAACTTTCCTCAACACTCTTAGGTTCCAAGGCTGGATCTGAATGTTAAACTAACAAAGACAGATTCACAGGAGAAAAGCATATACATTTATTTATTACTAGAGGCCCGGTGCATGAAATTTGTGCATGGGGGGTTGTCCCTCAGCCCAGCCTGCAACCTCTCCAATCTGGGACCCCTTGAGGGATGTCCGACTGCCCGATTAGGCCCGATCCTGGTAGGGTCGGACATCCCTCTCACAATCCATGACTGCTAGCTCCCAACTGCTCGCCTGCCTGCCTTCCTGATTGCCCCTAACTGCTTCTGTCTGCCAGCCTGATCACGCCCTAACCACTCCCCTGCCAGCCTGATCGACGCCTAACTGCTCCCCGGCCGGCCTAATTGCCCCTAACTGCCCTGCCCTGCTGGCCTGGTCACCCCTAACTGCCCTCCCCTGCCAGTCTGGTCACCCCTAACTGTCCTCCCCTGCAGGCCTGGTCCCCTCCCCCCCCAATTGCCCTCCCCTGCTGGCCCAGTCATCCCTAACTACCCTCCCCTGCTGACCTGGTAACCCCTAACTGCCCTCCCCTGCAGGCCTGCCCCCCCAACTGTCCTCCCATGCAAGCCTGGTCTCCCCCAACTGCCCTCCTCTGCTGGCCCAGTCACCCCTAACTGCCCTCCCTGCTGGCCTGATAGCCCACAACTGCCCTCCCCTGCAGACCTGGTCTCCCCCAACTGCCCTCCCTTGCTGGCCAGGTCACCCCCAACTGCCCTCATCTGCTATCCTGGTCACCCCTAACTGCCCTCCCCTTCAAGCCACCTTGTGGTGGCCATCTTGTGTCCACATGGGGGCAGCCATCTTTGACCACATGGGGGTGGCCATCTTGTGTCTTAGAGTGACAATTTGCATATTACTCTTTTATTAGAGAGGATAAGTTTTTCATAAGGAAATAACATGAGAACCTTCATAAGGAGATGAAGACCCCCCAAAAACAGTTAAACCTGAGTATTTTTGTTGTAGATTTGATAGGACAAAAAGATATGAAGTAAGGGTAGTAAGCTGGGTGAAACTTTGCAAGGCCTGCTTCCCCTCAAATTTCTCTCAGAGTCCCTTTGTTTTATGATCTGCTTCAGAGAAGAAGGTCCTTACAACAAGAAAGAAAGAAAATCACAAAAAGAAAGTATCTCGTGGGAACAGTGAGTATACAGACAGCTGGAGATTCAAGGGCCAAAAAGGATGCAGGTGAGCACAGAACCATTTAGGTATTTTCACCATACTGTCTGGGGCAAGGGATAACAGTAACATTTGCATTTAAAATCCTCTTTCAAAGGATGAGACCTTGCTGGGCAGGGGCAGCAGGAATAACATGCTAAAGACAGAAGCCTAGAACCACAGATTAACATAGCTTGAAGTGGTGCTAGTGATCATCTAGTTCAGAGATGAACAACTAAGGCCTGCAGACCAAATCAGGTCTGCATTTTTATATGGCTTTTGAGCTAAGGGTGGTTTTACATTTTTTTAAATATGTTTTTATTGATTTCAGAGAGAGGACAAGAGAGGGAGAGAGAGCTAGAAACATCAATGATGAGAGAGAATCATTGATTGGCTGCCTCCTACATGCTCACTACTAGGGATTGAGCCTGTTACACTGGCTTGTGCCCTGACCAGGAATTAAACTGTGACCTCCTCATTCATGGGTTGACACTCAACCACTGAACCACACTGGCCTGACTGGTTTTATATTTTAAAAGGGTTGTACAAGGGAGAAAAATGTAAAACAGAAAAAAAATATGTGACTATGTGGCCCACAAAGCCTAACATACTTTTTATTTGATCCTTTACGCAAAATGTTTGTCATAGTTTAATTTAAGAGCTTTGTGTTATAGGGTAAACTGAGGCCTACTTATTCTTATTACAGATATATTTTATAAAATGGCCTTCTCTGAAGGATCAATCTTATGCCACTAAACTAATTTTATTTTTAAAATATTTAAGTTTATATTTTGACAGAATCAGGGAGGGACAAATTTGTTTATTTATTTATTAGTGGCCTGGTGCATAAAATTTGTGCACATTAAAGGGTAATTAATTAGAGGAAATATTTTAATATTGCTATTTGCCCTTTCTCTATAATAGAAGTGTCAGAGATGAAAGAAAATTAGTAAAATGTATATGAAAATCTCCCTCCTGTCAGAGTCTGGGGCGTAATGCAGGACCTAGAATCAAGTCACCGCACATCACCCACACGTGCTTCGAAAACGCAGGAGACCCAGACCCAGTCAGCCCCACCACCGTCAAGCCCCTCTGGGTGAGGGGTGAAACCTCAGGTTCCCGAGCCTGGTGCCGGGTGGGGGGCACAGTCTCAGGTCCCCCGTCAAGCCCTGCTGGGCTGGGGGCACAGCCTCAGGTACCCCGGCCTGGCACGGGGGCAGGGGGTGCAGCCTGAGGTCCCCTGTCAAGCCTTGCCAGGCAGAGGGTGCAGCCTGAGGTCCCCCATCCCAGCACTGGGGCATGGGAGACACAGACTGAGGTCCTCCGTCAAACCCTGCCAGGTGGGGGTGCAGCCTGAGGTCCCCCATCAAACCTTGCAGGGCGGAGGGCACTGCCTGAGGTCTCCTGGCCCGGCACCGGGGCAGGGAACATGGCCTGAGGTCTGCCGTCAAGCCCCGCTGGGCGGGGAACATAGCCTGAGGTCCCTCGTCAAGCCCTGCCAGGGCAGGGGACATGGCCTGAGGTCCCTTGCCCCGGCCAGGTGCCATGCAGCCTCAGGTCCCTGCTGTTCAGTTGTGATGTTACAGCATCCCAGCAAATTTGCATATTCCTCTATTATTTATTTTTTTATTTTTTTTCTTTCTTGATAAAGGTATTACATATGTGTCCTTATACCCCCCTCCTTATTGCCCCCTCCACTCATGCTTTCACCCCCCTGGTGTCTGTGTCCATTGGTTAGGCTTATATGCATGCATACAAGTCCTTTGGTTGATCTCTCCCCTTACCCCCCCTCCCCACCTTCCCTCTGAGGTTTGATGGTCTGATCAATGCTCCTCTGTCTCTGGATCTGTTTTTGTACAGCAGTTTATGTTGTTCATTATATTCTACAAATGAGTGAGATCATGTGATATTTATCTTTCTCTGACTGGTTTATTTCACTTAGCATAATGCTCTCCAGTTCCATCCATGTTGTTGCAAAGGGTAAGAATTCCTTCCTTTTTCCAGCAGCGTAGTATTCCATTGTGTAGATGTACCAGTTTTTTAATCCATTCATCTGCTGATGGGCACTTAGGCTATTTCCAAATCTTAGCTATGGTAAATTGTGCTGCTATGAACATAGGGATACATATATCCTTTCCCATTGGTGTTTCTAGTTTCTTGGGATATATTCTAGATGTGGGATCAAAGGGTCAAATGGGAGTTCCATTTTTAGTTTTTTGAGGAAACTCCATACTGTTTTCCACAGTGGCTACAGCAGTCTGCATTCCCACCAGCAGTGCATGAGGGTTCCTTTGTCTCTGCATCCTCACCAGCATTTGTCATTTGTTGATTTGTTGATGATAGCCATTCTGACAGGTGTGTGATGGTACCTCATTGTCATTTTGATTTGCATCTCTCGGATGATTAGTGACTTTGAGCATGTTATCATATGTCTCTTGGCCTTCCTTATGTCCTCTTTCAAAAAGTATCTATTTAGGTCAATTACCCATTTTTTTATTGTGTTGTTTATTTTCCTTTTGTTAAGTTGTATGAGCTCCCTGTAAATGTTGGAGATTAAACCGTTATCAGTGATAACATTTGCAAATATGTTCTCCCATAAAGCGGGCTTTCTTGTTGTTTTGTTGATGGTTTCTTTTACTGTGCAAAAGCTTTTTATTTTGATGTAGTCCCATTTGTTTATTTTCTCTTTAGTTTCCATTGCCCTAGGAGCTGAATCGGTAAAGATACTGCTTTGGCATGTGTCTGAGATTTTGCTTCATGTGGATTCCTCTAATATTATGGGTTCCCATTTTATGTTTAAGTCTTTTATCCAATTTGAGTTTATTTTTGTATATGGTGTAAGTTGGTGGTCTAGTTTCATTTTTTTGCATGTATCTGTCCAATTTTCCCAACACCATTTATTGAAGAGACTGTCGTGACTCCATTGTATGTTCATGCCTCTTTTGTTGAATATTAATTGAGCATAGTGGTTTGGGTTGATATCTGTGTTCTCTATTCTATTCCATTGGTCTATATGTCTGTTGTGCCAGTATCAGGCTGTTTTGAGAATAGTGGCTTTGGAATACAGCTTAATATCTGGTATTGAGATCCCTCCTACTTTGCTCTTCTTTCTCAGGATTATTGCAGCTATTTGGGGTCCTTTCTTTTTCCAGATGAATTTTTGGAGAGTTCATTCTAGGTCTGTGAAATATGCCATTGTTATTTTAATGGGGAGTGCGTTGAATCTATAGATTGCTTTGGGTAGTATAGACATTTTAATGATGTTGATTCTACCAATCCATGAACATGGTATGTTCTTGCATCTGTTTATGTCTTCCTCTATTCTTTTTTCAGTGTCCTGTAGTTTTCCGCCTGTAGTTCTTTTACCTCCTTAGTTAAGTTTATTCCTAGGTATCTTAATTTTTTTGGTGCGATGGTAAATGGGATTGCTTTTTTAGTCTCTCTTTCTGTAAGTTCACTATTGGTGTATAAAAATGCCATAGATTTCTTGGTGTTAATTTTGTATCCTGCTACATTGCCGAATTCATTTATTAAGTCTATTAGTTTTTTGATGGAGTCTTTTGGGTGTTTTATGTACAATATCATGTCATCTGCTAATAAGGACAGCTTTAATTCTTCTTTTCCAATTTGGATGCCTTTTATTTCTTCTTCTTCTCTAATTGCAACAGCTGATACTTCCAGTACTATGTTGAACAAGAGTGGTGAGAGTGGGCATCCCTGTCTTGTTCCTGTTCTTAGGGGAAATGGTTTTAGTTTTTGCCCATTGAGTATGATCTTAGCTGTGGGCAAAAACATTATTATGTTGAGGTATGAGCCTTCTATTCCCACCTTGTTGAGAGTTTTTATCAAGAAGGGGTGTTGGATTTTGTCAAATGCTTTTTCTGCATCAATTGATATGACTATGTGATTTTTATCTCTCAGTGTTTTTATGTGATATATCACGTTTATTGATTTGCAGATATTGTACCATCCTTGCATTCCTGGGATAAATCCTACTTGGTCATGGTGTATGATCTTTCTGATGTACTGCTGGATCCGATTTGCTAGAATTTTGTTGAGGATTTTGGCATCTATGTTCATGAGGGATATTGGCCTGTAATTCTCTTTCATTGTGTTGTCTTTATCTGATTTTGGTATTAAGGTGATGCTGGCTTAATAGAAGGAGCTTGGAAATGTTCCTTCCTCTTTAATTTTTTGCAATAGTCTGAGGAGGATAGGTTTTAGTTCTTCCTTGAATGTTTGATAAAACTCCCCTGTGAAGCCGTCTGGCTGCAGGCTATTGATTGTTGGAAGCTTTTTGATGACTGCTTCAATTTCTTCCATAGTTACTGGTCTATTGAGATGTTTAGATTCTTCCTGATTGAGTTTTGGAAGGTTGTATTTTTCTAGGAATATGTCCATTTCCTCCAGGTTGTCCAGTTTGTTGGAATAGAGTTGTTCATAGTATTTTTAACAATCCTTTGTATTTTGGTGGGGTCTGTTGTTATTTCACCTCTTTCATTTCTGATTTTGTTTATTTGGGTCCTCTCTCTTTGCTTCTTGGTGAGCCTGGCTAGAGGTTCATCAATCTTGTTCATCCTTTCAAAGAACCAGCTCTTGGTTTTGTTGATCTTTTGTATTGTTTCTTTGGTCTCTATGTCGTTTATCTCCGCTCTGATCTTTATTATTTCCTTCCTTCTGCTTACACTGGGCTTTTCTTGTTGCTCTCTTTCTAACTCTTTGAGTTGTAGGGATAGGTATTTTATTACCATTGTTTCTTATTTTTTGCAGTAGGCTTGTACACTATGAACTTCCCTCTCAAGACTGCTTTCTCTGTCTCCCATCGATTTTGGATTGTTGTGTTTTCATTGTCATTTGTTGCCATGATGTTTTTTATTTCTTCCTTGATCTCTCTGGTAACCCAGTCATTGTTTAATAGCATGCTGTTTAGTCTCCATGTGTTTGATTTTTTTAGATTGTTTTTATTGTAGTTAATTTCCAATTTTATGCCACTGTGATCTGAGAAGATGCTTGATATGATTTCTATCTTCTTGAATTTGAAGAAACTTTGTCTATGACCCAACATATGGTCTGTCTTTGAAAATGACCCATGTGCACTTGAGAAGAATGTATATTCTGTGGCTTTGGGGAGAAATGTTCTGAAGATGTCAACTAATTCCATCTGGTCTAGTGAGTCATTTAGGATTGATGTTTCTTTGCTGATTTTTTGTTTAGAGGATTTGTCCAATGGTGATAGTGGGGTATTAAGTCTCCTACTATGATAGTATTGCTGTCAATCTCTCCCTTGATATCCTCCAGAATTTTTTTTTTAATGTATTTTGGTGCTCCTGTATTGGGTGCGTATATGTTTACCAGAGTTATTTCTTCTTGTTGGATTTCTCCCTTTAGTATTATGAAGTGGCCTTCCTTATCTCTTGTTATGTGCTTCACTTTGAGATCTAATTTGTCAGATATAAGTATTGCTACCCTCACTTTTTTTTTCATTTCCATTTTCCCGAAAAAACTTTTTCCATCCCTTCACCCTCAGTCTGTGTGCGTCATTTTTTCTGAGGTGGGTTTCTTGTAGACAGCAGATATATGGGTCTTGTTTTATTATCCAATCTGTTACCCTATGTCTTTTGATTGGGGCATTTAATCCATTTACATTTAAAGTTATTATTGATAGGTACTTATTTGTTACCATTTGTATTCTTTACCTCTGTGTTCCTTCTTCGCTTCCTATTTTTTTTTTTTTTTATAGCAGACCCTTTAGCATTTCTTGCATTGCTGGTATGGTGGTAATAAACTCCTTTAGTCCTTTTTGTCTGTGAAGCTCCTGATTTCACCTTCAATTTTGATTGCTAGCCTTGCTGGGTACAGTATTCTTGGATTCAGACCCTTCCTTTGCATGAATTTACATATTTCATTCCATTCCCTTCTGGCCTGATGAGTTTCTATTGAGAAATCAGTTGCTAGTCTGATGGGGGTTCCTTTGTGTGTAACTTTCTGTCTCCCTCTGGCCGCTTTTAAGATTCTTACTTAGTCGTTGATGTTTGCCAATTTAATTATAATGTGCCTTGGCATTGGTCTTTTGGGGTTCTTTTTGCTTGGGACTCTGTGAGCTTCTTGGATTTGTGTGAGTTTTTTCTTCCCTATATCAGGGAAGTTTTCTGTCATTATTTCTTCAAACATGTTTTCTATTCCTTGCTCAGTTTCCTCTCCTTCTGGCACCCCTATATGCGGATGTTGTTTCGTTTCGTGTTGTCCCAAAGTTCCCTTAAGCTCTCCTCCTGCTTTTTATTTATTTATTTTTCTAGAAGCTGCTCTATTTGGGTATTTTTAACCACCTTGTCTTCTAGCTCACTGATGCGGTCCTCTGCTTCCTCTAGTCTACTCATGATGCTTTCTATTGAGTTCTTTACAGCAGCGATGTCATTTTTCATTTCTTCTTGTTTCTTCTTCATTTCCTCTTGGTTATTACTCATATTGTCGAATTTGTCTTCCATTCTTTTCACCCACCTTATGACCATTTCTCTGAATTCTTTCTCTGACAGGTTGCTTGCCTCCATTTCGTTTACTTCCTTTTCTGGTGATGCCTGCTTTTCTTTCATATGCGGGCTGTTTCTTTGTCTCCCCATGATCTCTTTTTTCCAGTTGTCTGGTTATGTAGTTCTTTCTCTCCTTATCTCAGGTGAAATCTGACCTTTCTGTGGTGGAGTGTAGAGCTCCTCTGAATCCTTGTGTTTGAGGCAATTGGGGACCTTTTTTCTGGGGTTTGCTGCTGTTCAGTGGGTGCCACAGTTGTAGATTTTCAGGATTCCGATAACATCCACTTTCCCCTTCAAGATGGCACGGTCTCCTCGTCTGAGCCAGTCTCTCAGCTCCGGGTGGGATCCCTGCAGCAGTGGGGGCTGCCCGGTCAGGGGAACTCCATCCAGCAGTCCCCCACCTTCTCCTGGAGTATAGCTGTCCCTTAACTTGTCAACAAATACTCCCCGTGCGACCCTCAGGTGTTCTTTCTTTCTGCTCCGGGACAAGGCTCGGGACACGTCTGTCTATTCCGCCGTAACTTTTTCTCTCTCTTTCGTAGCAGCATTTTAAAATGTCCTTGGGGAATAATTGATCTTCTATATAGTTTGGTTGGAGTTCTTATTCCCAAGCCTCAGAGATGGGATATTATATTGGCTTAAGCCAATCAGGGTATCCCTGCCTCTACTCATAGTGACTGAATTGGGAATAAACACATGATGCAGTTCAAAATACTGATTATCATCCCCAGTTCTTTATGTTCATGTTTTTAGAAGGAGAAATAATCAGTTTTCTGCTAGATTTGAATATAGAAGAAAAATCCCTGGAATTATAGACAGCCATCTTTACACAATTAGAGCATGAAAATGAAGTCAACATGAAGGGGAAGAGGATTGAGAAATTGAGAGAAAAAGCCTAGTGACATTGTTGTTGTTGTTTTGTTTCTTATTTTTTAAATATATTTTCATTGATTTCAGAGAGAAGGGAGAGGGAGAGAGAAACTGAAACATCAATAATGAGAAAGAATCATTGACTGGCTACCTCCTGCATGCCCCCTACTTGGAATTGAGCCTGAAACTCAGGGATATGCCCTGACTGGGAATTAAACTGTAACCTCCTGGTTCATAGGTTGATGCTCAACCACTGAGCCACACCAGCCAGGCCAGTGACATTATTTAGAACATCTGGTGTACCTGAAGCATGTATACCTGAACTTTTGATTAAGAATCAATAAATTTATTTTTTATTAAGTTGGTTTAACCTTGGTTTCTTGCCATTTACAAAAAAACAAAAAACAAAATAATAGAAAACAACAGTCACAACAGAAAACCACAGTGGCAATCTATACACCATAGAAAAAATCCAGCTTACTATTTTTGTGTTGCTTATGAGCTAAGAATGATTGTATTCATTTTTACATTTTTTCAAAACAACAAAGAATAGTATTATTTTGTTATGCATTAAAATTATGTGAGATCAAAGTTTAGTATCCATAAACAAAGTGTTATTAAAGCACTCCTATGCTCATTCATTTATAAATCACCTGGATCTGCTTTTGTATACAGTGGTAGATTTGAGTAGTTCTAACAGATTTGTATGGCCTACAAAACCTAAAATGTTTACAATTTTGTCCTTTACAGGAAAAGTTTGCTAATCTCTGGTCTAACTAAAATGGGTGACTCTTAAGAGTTCTTTTGTTTAACATTCCTGTCAGTTTCCTAGGAAGATGGTAATGGACCCATTGAAATTTATGGTTCCAGCCAAGACTAAAAATTGAAGTATAGGCAAGGAGAGAGAGGTAGGGGGTCATTTCTACCACTCAGGGAAAAATTCAGAGAGTAAGGAATTTATTCACTATCTGGTAGGAGAAATTGTCAGAAAAGAAAAGAAAATTTTGAGTAAGTTGTTAAATGGTATCAAGTGAAATGTTTTCTGACCTCAGGCCTGGAGAAGCTCTTTTACATTCCCAGCTGTGGAGGGAGGAAGTAGAAAAGAGGCATTAACATTTTTTCATTCTCTACAGCAGGACTCCTCAAACTTTTTAAACAAGGGGCCAATTCACTGTCCTTCAGACCGTTGGAGGGCCGGACTATAGTTTAAAAAAAACTATGAACAAATTCCTATGCACACTGCTCATATCTTATTTTGAAGTAAAAATACAAAATGGCAAAAACAACCACATGTGGCCCGCGGGCTGTAGTTTGAGGACGCCTGCTCTACAGTATGTTAGAAACTGTTCTAGGTTTTATTCTCATACTAGAGGCCTGGTGCATGAAATTCGTGCATGGTGGGAGTGTGTCGCTCAGCCCAGCCTGCACCCTCTCTAATCTGGGACCCCTTGAGGGATGTCTCACAATCCATGACTGCTGGCTCCCAACCGCTCACCTGCCTGCCTACTTGATTGCCCCTCACCGCTTCTGCCTGCCAGCCTGATCACCCCCTAACCACTCCCCTGCCAGCCTGATCGACACCTAACTGCTCCCCTGCTGGCCCGATTACTCCTAACTGCCCTCCCCTGCTGGCCTGGTAACCCCTAACTGTCCTCCCCTGCAGGCCTGGTCGCCCCCAACTGCCCTCCCCTCCAGGCCTGGTCCCCCCCAACTGTCTTCCCCTGCAGGCCTGGTTCCCCCCACATGCCCTCCCCTGCAGGCCTGGTCCCCCCCAACTGCCCTCCCCTGCCAGCCTGGTCACCCCTAACTGCCCTCCCCTGCCAGCCTGGCTGCCCCTAACTGCTCTCCCCTGCAGGCCTGGTCCCCCCCAACTGCTCTCCCCTGCAGGCCTAGTTGTCCCAACTGCCCTACCCTGTAGGCTTGGTCCCCCCCAACTGCCCTCCCCTGCAAGCCTGGTCCCCCCTCCCCCAACTGCCCTTCTCTGCAGGGCTGGGTCCCCCCCAACTGCCCTCCTTTGCCAGCCTGGTCATCCCTAACTGTCCTCCCCTGCCAACCATCTTGTGGTGGCCATCTTGTGGCCACATGGGGAAGCCATCTTTGACCACATAGGGGCAGCCACCTTGTGTGTTGGAGTGACAGTCAATTTGCATATTACTCTTTTATTAGATAGGATTATGTTTGACTCATCCTGAAAGTAATCATGAGCTAAGTCATATTATCCCCACTTTTATGGTGAGAAAACAGGTTTTGCCCTGCTCTACTCAGCTAATTAGAACAGAGTTGAGATTTGAACACGTATCAATTGGGTTCCCTAGGTTTCTGTTATATCATGGAGTGGAAGAATCTGAAAGAGCAAGACAAATAAAAGAATTTTAAAATTGTAAGAACTATAAGATATTGAATTAGACTGTTATATTTGGGAGCTTCATTAAACTAGAATTTTAAACTGATGGAAGAGAGTCCATCTCCAATAAAAGATAGTACTTTCTAGAGTGAAAGGGGGCACTATAAAGAATTATGCTGGGTCAACAGAATTAATCTGAAATTGTCTTGGGCTAACAGGATGTATGGTGACCCTAATTAGTAGTAACAAGGACTATATGATTGTGGGGGGAGTCATGACAATGAGGCAATGACAAATGACCAGATTATAGGTCAACTGACATCATTGAGGCAGAGGCTGCTTTAGGATGGAGCAGATAAATGAGCACTAGCAGCTGCTCAGGACAATTATAGCACTAATCCCCAAGAAAGCATAATTCACTGAGGGAACTTGCTATGTGATAAAGGAAGGATTCAAAAGGATGGAGTTCTGGCAATTTTTATTGAACTCAGAACCAGAAATTATTGCCTTTGTAACTCAAATCCCTCTTCATTAAAGACCCCAAACTGGGGAAACACAGGTTAAACTTAACACCAGGCATATTCCTTTTCCTCTGTTTTCAAGAATGACGATCAGAGAGCAGTGCAGGTTTCCAGCTTTTAGCTAGTTTGTGGGTAGCTATTGTGTGGCTGCACATTCCTGGTAGGACTTCTTTATAGTGCCCCCTTTCACTCTGAAGGACTAGCTGAACAATGATAGCAATTCTCAACTTGCCATTCTTCTAGTCCCAGACCCACTTTCCAGTCTGTTCAGTTCTATGCCTTTAAACTGAGCTACAGGCTCCCTACCATCTCACAGGTTTCTAAGGCAAATGAAAACATGGTTTTTATTCAGCATTTCCTTTACTTCTTTCCTCTTTTGGTGGTATCCATTTCTTTCCTTCGCCTTCAGCCTCTGCTCCCATTTTTGTCCTGCTGTCTGATCTCTAATGTGGCTGCTTTAAGAGGAGTGCCATTTTGAGGATGAGGAAATGAGTTTTCCCTTTTTCCGATAATGTACTTGTAACAAAAGAAGGTAGCAACAGGAATAAAAACATTCGCTTTACCTGTTTGTTCCCCACACCTCCCACAAGATTTTCTTTTATCTGTAAACATTTCTTGTGCTATCAAAACCCATAATAAATTGTAAACTTGACAGCTGCACATTTATTGGCAAACACCACTTTGAAAGGATGTGTCCCTAGAGGATTAGTCTTGACAGTGTTTTTAACCAACATGCACTGAAACACTGGTACAGACATCAGTCGATGAGAGCAAAGCTCTATTCGTGGGGATTGTGCTGATTCTGCACACCCATTCACTCTCATGCCCCACTGCAATTTGGTTATTTATTTCAAGTCCCACCAGTCTGTGCACTGCTTCCCTGATGGATGCAAGACAGCATCTTATATATTGCCAACATCTTGTATAATGCCCAGATTTGATGTGCTTTTACCCTAGACTCCACAACCTGAGATTTCAATGTGACAATGCTATTATGTTATAGTTTATCTTGAAAAACCACATACCTCTGGCTAGACAAGACAGGCAATCTGGTACCAAGGGTATTTGGGGGTTTCTTTCAAGCACATTATCAGGAAATACTAGAGGAAAAAGGTGAAAAGCCTGAGCTGATAGAGGTAGAAAGTCAGTCCTCTAGGCAAACAAAATTGCTTGTTCTTTACCACTGAACAGCATTTTTAAAGAATACACTGGAAAAAAAATCAGCCAAAGCGACACACAGCAGACTTCTTCATATGCAATGTAAAGGATAGCCAAGAGGAAACCATGATTCTGCAACTAACATTCTACTTAAGATGGAAGGGAGTAAAATGTTGCTAAAATATATAAAACTCACACTGCGTTGGTTTGCCTTCTCAAAGGAATCACAGATTTTTCTTTCAGAAGTATATCCTCTCCCTTCACTTTACTGGGCCTTCGTAATGCGCAGTAAGGGAACTGTGTCCATTAATGATGCTCCTACTTCCAATCAAATTGTGGTTTCTAGATTACTGCTTCCTCCCAGTTTTCTCAAATTAAGTGACATCTATGCTGCTTAGCAATTAGTTGTAAGAAACTTTGAATGGCTTGCAAGTTTGCCTGGCTTGAAGGGTGGAGAAAGGACTGCAGTTAGCATGCCTTATGCTATCCCTCAGTATTGTTATCTACATGCCAAATTAAACAAAGTTGAAAGCTTTGCATTATTAATTTGAAGAAAATGGCTTTGTGACACGGTATACTCAATGCCTGAAACATTTTAAATATATTAGTACCTACCATAAGCTGTGCATATTAAAGACTAGTTATGGGAAAAAATGACCAAAAATGCTTGCATTTAAATAATCTAAAAGGTCCTAGAAAGAATTCCACTTGGCTGGCCCTGATCTAATAGTGAAATAGGTGATGGCATCATCCTATTAAATATCTTATCAGTTTTATTCATGTTAGATGATAATTTCCCAAATATATTGAACTATTGGTACTATTTTCAGTGATGCATACATAATTTAAGGAATCTTGTTAAAAGAAAGTCAATTAATCTTTTGATAGCCAGGAAATTATGTTGTGGTAAGATTAGCAATTTTAATGTGAGTAGAGAGTCTAATTTTAACTGCAACCTTTCACCACCACCCCTCTTAGCCTTTAGTTGGTACTTTCTGTGAGTGCATATAAATTGTTTGATATTCCAAAAGCATATGTTTGAATGTGCTAGGGACCTTGTTAAACGTTGTTCTCAGTTAACTGCAGTGACTTGGATACACCGCAAATACAGAAACAAAAGACAAGATAACAAACACTTTCCTATCTTTTACAGCTTTGTTTGATAATGATGCTTTCAAAACTTCTAAAACTGTCAGGAATAATTATGCTGTACTATACATGTGTGAAATTGCAGCTTAAAAATATGGAATTGCTTTGGTGTTTTTTATGTTGCCAATATAAAGAAATAAATACATTATGTAAAAGGAAATATTTGCAAAGTCATGGAGAAATCAACTTCTATAGCATGTATAGTGGTCATCTTTGCTTGTTACAGTTAAACTTTTACTATGTCAAGGCCTTACATGAAAGGTTAAATGTTCTGCCAAGTTCAACAACTTCTTTTATATTCCAGCTTTCAGTTTGGGGCAATATAATTGGAAGTCAGTTTTCTATGGTTAAAACATCCAGTTATTTTGTATATATGGTAGTGGTTTTCTGAGTATATGAAAATATCTAGATATTGCTCAGTGTTTTCAATTTTCATTGAAGTGTTTGATATCACACAAATCTAAGATGATTCTACAAAGATTCTACTTTAGATCTTTATTTAAATAGTAAACACTAAGATTTGAAAACCATAGGTGCTTAACTGAAAATATCACTGAATTAATTTACTTCCAAACAAGTCATCAAATGTTTATAGATACAAATTCTTTGACATTTTCATTTCTTATTTCTCATCAGTCCTTCAAAAAGTATCCTGAATAATCTACCTTACATTTAACTGCTGAGGAGGCTAAGGCCCAAAGAAGTACAACTACTGGATTCACCAGTCATTCAAATGATTACCCCACAGTAAACAGCAGGGTAAAAGTATAATTCTTTTGAGGAGGAAACTGGTCTTGCAGAACTTGTTATCTAAATGCAGAGGCCATGGAACTGTGAACAATGCACTGCCCTGGGCCGGGGCGGGGGGGGGGGGGGGGGGGGGGGCGGGGGAGGGGGGGAGGGTGGTTGTTATGCTGGTGCCAGGATGGACCATAGGATGTGGCCTGACATCTGGGGGCCTTCCTGCAGGACCACGAAGGGGGCAGGGGGCATATCTGCAAGACAAAGACCCCAGCTGGATATATAGAGACAGGCTCTCTGCATGTTTCTTCACTCTGATTTGGAAATTATGCCCGGAGTCCACTAGTGTTAAACTGGGTCCCTCCCTTTCTCTAGCAAGCATGCTCGGTATTTCTTTGGTCTTCTGTAACACTTTCATTCACTCAACAGTTATCAATTCATTGCTTACTATAGGTGAAGCCCTGGGGTAATTGTGACTGATACAAGGAATTGAAGCTCCGTTGCATAATGATTACCTCAAAGTTTCTTAGGGTGTAACAATTTTTATTTTTTATCATATTGTATAAAATTACTGTTTCTAGCAGCATAGAGTAAATGGAAGTTGAATACATTTATAAATAATAATATATTAGCATTGTAATGGAGGTGATTAAATTTAATGGAAGGCGCAGGCATTGAGGAAATAAAAATTTAGTCTTTAAGAGCAATCACCAGCCTCAGCTTCTGTCCCACAAGCTTGTTCTGAAGCTTTATCTCAAGAAAACTTAACTGGAATTCCTTTCCATCTTCTTCATATGGCGAAGTTTTCAACATTTCCAAATGTATTGGCTATAATAATAATACTTTATTTTATCTACAATCTTGTACATTCTTTGTGATTTTTGACTCTATTGGTTTTTATTTTACTTACTAACTGAACTGCCAAATGCTACTATTCTTGCTCCCTCTCTCCCATTTTCCCTTTCTTTCTCTTACACACACACACAGACACACACACATATACACACCACTCTCACAGTGTTTTCCTTTCTCTCCCCCTGTAGAGCAACTTACTTTCTGGGTATCTCATTTAACTCTCATACCTTCTTCTCAATCCTTAATTTATTCTTTAATCTTTATTAACCTTATATTAATAAGAACCTCCACCTCTCATTTCCCACTCAAACTTGAATGCATGCACCATGTGACCTTTGAGATCTACATCAATTCTTTGCATCGCATTTTCAATTTTGCTCAAGTAACCTCTTATTTACTAACTAGAAGCCCGGTGCACGAAATTCGTGCACGGAGGGGGGGTTGTCCCTCAGCCCAGGCTGTACCCTCTCCAATCTGGGACTCCTGGAGGGATGTCCGACTGCCCGTTTAGGCCCGATCCTGTGGGATCGGGCCTAAACGGGCAGTCGGACATCCCTCTCACAATCCAGGACTGCTGGCTCCCAACTGCTCACCTGCCTGCCTTCCTGATTGCCCCTAACTGCTTCTGCCTGCCAGCCTGATCACCCCCTAACCACTCCCCTGCCAGCCTGGTTGATGCTTAACTGCTCCCCTGCCAGCCTGTTTGCACCCAACTTCCCTCCTCTGCCGGCCTGGTCACCCCTAACTGCCCTCTCCTGCAGGGTTGATCACCTCCAACTGCCCTCCCTTGCAAGCCTGGTCCCTCTCAACTTCCCTCCCTTGCAGGCCTGGTCCCTCACAACTGCCCTCCCTTGCAGGCCGGGTGCCTCCCAACTGCCCTCTCCTGCTGGCCATCTTGTGGTGGCTATCTTGTGTCCACATGGGGGCAGGATCTTTGACCACATGGGGCAGCTATATTGTGTGTTGCAGTGATGATCAATCTGTATATTACTCTTTTATTAGATAGGATAGATGCCTGGTACAGGGGTGGGGGCCAGCTGGTTTGCCCTGACAGGTGTCCCGGATCAGGTGGGGGTTCCCTTGGGGCATGGGGCGGCCTGAGCGAGGGGCCTGTGTTGGTTTGCAGGCCGGCCACGCCCCCTGGCAACCCAAGCGGAGGCCCTGGTATCTGGAATTTATTTTCCTTCTACAATTGAAACTTCGTAGCCTGGAGCAGAGCCAAGCCTGGGGCTCCCACCGAGGCCGGCAGCCATTTGTGTTGGGGTTATAATTGAAACTTTGTTGCCTTAAGTGGGTGAGCCCCACCAGGGTGTGTGGAAAGCTTTGCTTCCCCTGTTGCTGGTGGCAACCCTGGCCTGCTCTCTCAAGCTCCGTTCTGCCACCATTTGTTTGAATTTGTTTACCTTCTATAATTGAAACTTTGTAGCTTGAGTGGAGGCTTAGGCCTGCCATGGCTATGGAAAGCTTGGCTTGCTCTGTTACCTGGGAAACCTTGCTCTCTGTGGCTGTAGCCATCTTTGCTGGGGTTAATTTGCATACTCGCCCTGATTGGCTGGTGGGCATGGCTTGGCTGGTGGGCGTGGCTTATGTAGCGGAGTGATGGTTAATTTGCATATTACCATTTTATGAGAGAGGATTGTTTGCTTATGTTTCTTTTTTTCTTGTAGTGCACCTAAGTTTATTTCCAGGTTTTAACCATCTTTGGACCATTTTATTGCTGATTTCTGTCTCATAAAGAGAGGTCATAATACATGTACCAGAGTAGCCTGAACCAAGCCATTTAAAATTCACATACGGCTCATTCCTGACACCAGGGAAGGAGTTTTGGGGTCAAAACTCCGAATAGGAGTTATGCCTGCATTTGGTTGCAGTGTTCTCTGTACATTTTAATCCTCAAAAGCCTGGCTTTAGTGGAAAGCTAGTTGACAATTTACGGGCATGAGGACCTTGCAAAATCTTCATCAGAGAAAAATTAATACAGGCAGTCTTTTTTTGTTGTTTTTCTTTTTCCATTTTTATTCTAGTCTGGGCCATTATCTCTCATCAGGTTATTGTAATAGTTCCCATTTTCTGGTCAGATAACTTCACCTGCTTCCTGCTGATGATTGAAAGCATTTAAAGTACTTTGCTTGACTGCAGCCACCCCTTTCAGTTTTATTTCTCACTGTTCCCTTCTTAACACCCTGCATTCCACACATACTTTGCATTTCCTGCTTCAGTTGCTTTGTCTAAATTGCTTCCTTTGCCCCAAATGCCTGGGTATCCCACTTGCACATAGTCATATTCTTCAAGTCCAAAGGCAAACTCATCTCCTCCAGGAAGACTTTTCTGATTCCTTAGCCTAATGTAATCTCTCAGTCCTCAGAAATCTAATTTAAATTATTTATTTTTCTCTTAGCAATTATTACTTTGTGGTTAATGAGCCATGTTTCACCTACTTCATAATAAGTCTATATACCTCTTGAGGACAGGGACCACTTGGCATTTACCTTTCTATTTCCAGAGGTCCTAGCCTTTATTCCTTCATTCAGTCATTTATTTATGCAACAACAGCAAACAAAAGGAAGATGGTGCCTGCATTTATAGAGAATATGGAATACAGTAAGTACATATAGTATACCTTCAAATATTTGTTGAATAAGCATTAATCACAATTGATGTATTTACTGGTCTCTATTGAAATGAATAAGCCCATAAGTAAAAAATAAATACTATGTTTATATTTAAAAGTACCTCAAGGTGAATATAAAGGTCTATAGGATTCACGGGTATAATATTTATAATCCACAAGAAAGCTTAAGGCACCATAAAGTCAATGAAAGTTGATAATAACAGATACTTTAAAACCTTTAAAATATTGTTGTATTTATTAAATTTGTTGTTGTTTCAATCCATGAATGGGGACAAATGTTTACTCTGTAATTTACATGTTATAGAATCATGGTCTCAAGATTAAATCAACCATATTCAGAATAGAAAACATTCCTGATTAATTTAACTATTATGGTGAAATGGTATATGGGCCCAGGGAATTTGCTCTTACCACTAAAATATTAAGTCTAATGGCACAAAAGACAAATGTAACTCTCTAACAGAAATTAGTGGAGTTCTAGCACAATATATACAAATTATATAAACAGCAATGTATAGGCAGCCAACTAAAAAGTATAGTATTTCTTAGAAAACTTCTGTATTTGAGCCTAAACAATCCTGATCACTTTGAGAATTGCTCTTCTGGGTTATCTGGGACAATCCTCACCACTCCATCAAAATAAAACATTAAAAAATCATAAATTCTCATGTGAAGTTTGCTAATTTCAGGATCACTTGACCCAGGGGCCCTGGCAAGCCCAGTAGAGAATCCTGGGGATGGGCAACTGTAAAGTAGCCAGGTAGGCAGCAGGACTGTCAACAAAGTGTTACTGCCATTGGCCTTCAGTGCACCCCTCCCTGATCACCCCTGATGGAGGCAAACTTTACCTTCCCCACAGACTGGCTGGTGTTATGGACTAAATGTGTACTCTAAAATTCATGTGTTCAAACTCTACTCTCCAGCGTGAGAGTAACTGGAGGTGTGCATAGCACCATGTATATACCACTATAAGTGTACTTACATTTTTGCATTCTGATGATCTAATTGCCAATTTCTGCCATTAAATGAGATATGTATTGAAGGGAAAGGCTGAGTCCTTATTTCCCAAGTAACTAAAATAATGTCTGGCTAAATCCTTAAGTAAATATTTAATGGCTACATGAATGAACAATTTGCAAATGTTATGCAGAGCTGCCTTAAGACTTGTGCAGCCACTATGGAAAACAGTATGGAGTTTCCCTAAAAAATTAAAAATGGAACTGCCATTTGACCATTGATCCCACTTCTAGGAACATACCCTAAGAAACTTGAAACATCAATCAAAAAGAATATATGCACCCCTATGTTCATAGCAGCACAATTTACAATAGCTAAGATTTGGAAACAGCCCAAGTGCCCATCAGTAGACAAGTGAATAAAAAAGCTGTGGTACATTTATACCATGGAATACTGTGCAGCTGTAAAAAAGAAGGATCTCCTACCCTTTGAGGCAGGATGGAGAGTATTATGCAAGCCAGTCAGAGAAAGATAAATATCACATGATCTCACTCTATGTGGAATCTAATGAACAACATAAATTGATGAACAACATAGATCCAAAGACATAGAAGCATGGAACAGACTGACGAATCTCAGAGGGAAGATGGGAGTGGGGGGTGGGGAGAGAATAATCGGGGAATTTATATGCATATATGCATAGCCCATCGACACAGGCAATAGTGTGGTGAAGAACTGGGAGGGGGTCAATGGGAAAAAATAGGGTATATCTGTAATACCTTCAACAATAAAGATAAAATTTAAAAAGAAAAAGGAATCGAGATGGTGCCAGAGAACCAGGTAAAACTCTTTTTTAAACTTTACCTTCCCCATGGATTAGCTGGTGTTATGGACTAAATGTTTGTTTCCCCCTAAATTCATATGTTGAAACCCTACCCCCCAATGAGATAGTATTAGGAGGTAGCACTTTGGGGAGGTAATTAGAATTAGATGAGTTCATGAGCCCTTATGAATGGGATTTGTGCCCTTTTAAGAGTCACAAGAGAACTTGGCTTCCCTTCTCTGCTCTCTGTCCTGTTAGGATACAATGCGAACTTGGCAGTCTACAACCTGTAAGAGGGTCCTCACCCAAACTTCACCAGACTTCTAGCTTCCAGAGCTGTGAGAAATAAATTTATATTGTTTATAAACCGCCTAGTCTAGAGTAGTTTGTTATAGCAGCCCAAACAGACTAAGACAGCTAGTGACTAAAATTCCTTAATTAGAAATGCTGTTCTCTCCCTTAAAAAAAATAATTCCAGCATTGTTGGTGTGGCTAGCATATAAAAAGCAGTCAGTCTTACCATTTGCAACAGCATGGATGGACCTGGAGAGCATGCTAAGTGAAATAAGCCAGTCAGAGAAAAATAAATATCACATGATCTCACTCATTTGTGGAATATAATGAACAACATAAACTGATGAACTAAAATAGATCCAGAGACAGAGACGCATTGAATAGATCATCCAACCTCAGAGGGAAGACATGGGGTCAGGGAGTTGAGAGATCAACCAAAGGACTTGTATGCATGCATATAAGCACAACTCATGGACACAGACACTAGGGGAGTGAGGGCATGTGCTGGGGGAGGGGTGTGGGAACAACCAAGGAGAGGTCAATGGGGGAAAAAGGAGACATATGTAATACTTTAAACAATAAAGAATTAAAAAAAAATTCAGTCGTTTATGGTTAAGTGCAGTGGTTCTCAAACATCAGGGTGCATTAGTATTCCCTGGAGGTCATGTTACAACCTTGACTCTAGGGCTGCACCCTCAGAGTTGGTTCAGCCAGTCTGGGGAGGGGCCTGAGAATGTGCATCCCTAACAAGTTCTCAGCTTTGCTGATGTTTCTGGTCTGGGGATTACACTTTTTTTGAGAACCACTGGTTTACTGTAAACAAGCTTACAGATCATTTCCTTAGGGCAAATTATGAGGCTAACGAGAGAGCATGAGAGCAGGAAAGGAAGAAGGAAGAAAGAAAAAGGGAGAATAAGAATAGCTGTAAGACCAGTTACACTTTCCACATTCTCTGAAGCCTGAATTAGTGAGCAGAAATCTTGGAAATGTAATGTGTACTTGTAGAATTGACACAGCACACTCACCTTGGGAATAGAAAATAGAACTTTCTAAATACAGTATTCTTTATACCTTAAAAGGGGAATTTCAATAAATAGGATAAATGCTTATTCAACAGTTTATAAATATAGCATGCTTTCCCAAGTCATCTGGCCTTTAAAAAGTGTGATTGCTTTTTTGGTCCAACAATAAGAGACTATTTTGTGCTATTTCCCCCATGAGTACTGCTGTTATTATTTAATATTTATTAGGTAGCCACCATAGTGACTTTTCTTTCTTATATTTGTGTTCTAAATAGGATTTTCCTGCTACCTATCAAATTGAAACTGTATTAAACAACAGAACAACTTGAAGCAGACTAGGGCATAGGAATCAATGCCCACATTTTTGCATTTGGAAAAACCAAGGACAACAAACCAAACATTTCCTCCTTTTAGCTTGAGCCTAATGTATCTATTAGGAATGCAGTTACAAATGCATCCAATCAATTAAACTCACTGATGAGCCTTAAGATTTATTGGTTAGAAGTGAAATGTAGGAACATATCATGTTAAAGGAAGTAAGATCCATAGTTAAAGGAAGATAAATCAGACCTTGGAGGTAATAATCTGCCGAAAAGTCATTTTAAAGAGACACTATACATATTGGATCAGGTCACTGGAAGAGAACACCAATTATAATAGTGGGAAAGGGTGAAACTGAGAATTTAAAGACTACAAGAAATTTAATAAAAAAGAATTATGCTTTATAACATGGATTAGGAAAACTGCAAGGCTAGAACTTATAGTCCTTATTTCTGTTATTTGGAAGAAGAAAAAAAAGTCTATCTCATGATAAAATATGATAATTCTAGCAATCTCAAAATAATCATTTCTAGTTTAAATATTTTAAAGTGAATCACAACGCAAAATATCTCATCAAACATATTGCCTCCCCCTCCCCCGCCACACAGACACAACCCTTTCTCCTCCGATCACCATCAAATGTGTGGATGCAAAATTTATGGAAGAAAGGACTAAGAGAATCACCACATAGGACAAGATGGGGGAAAAAACATCAATTGGGTTCTGTTGCAGTTGAATTGTGCTGGCTCCCCCAAAAAAGATGCTGAAGTCCTAACTTCTAGCACTTCAGAAACCTATTTAGAAATAAGTTTGCTATAGGATCTAATTAAAATAAAATAAAATAAAATAAAATGTAAAGGTTTAAAAAAATGAAATAGGTTTGTTGCAAGATGTAATTATTTAAGACTAGAGGCCCAATGCGTGAAATTTGTGCAAGAGTAGGCCTTCCTTCCCCCAACTGTTGGCACCGGCTTCCATCTGGCTTCCCTCGGGCTTCCCTCCAGCCAGCCGCCGGCAGGCACCCAGGACCTAGGCTTGCCTCCCAGCCCTGGCTTCATCTGGAAGGACGTCTGGATGTCCGGTCTAATTAGCATATTACCCTTTTATTATTATAGATGAGGTCATACAGGATTAGGGTGGGCCTTTAATCCAACATGACTGGTGTCCTTATGAAAAGAGGAGATGGGACACAGACACATAAGAAGAAGCCACATGAAGACAGAGGCAGAGATTGGAGAGATGCATCTACAAACCAAGGAGTGCCACGAGTTCAGGATTGCCCACCATGATCAGAAGCGAGGAGTGAGGCATGGAACAGATTTTCCCTCAGTGCCCTCATAAGGAACCATACCTGCTTACACCTTGATTTTGGATTTCTAACCTCCAGAACTGTGAAGTAATGAGTTTCTACTGTATTAAGCCACCAAAGTTTCTCAAAACTTTGTGTTTCAAGATTTGTTCACACAAAGGGCTAAGTCTTCTTTACACATTGACTCATATTCACTACTCAAGCCAGTCAAAACCTTCAAGGAAAATAAAAATAATTAATAGATTAGATAGGTTTGTATTGGAATGATTCTCGGGAATGTATATGTACTAGTTTAATAACAATTTATGCACATTCTAATGCATACTCTCCAAATAAAAATAAAAACGGGGATAAAGTTGAAATAAAAATACTTGAAAATACTCTATATTTTATTTTTAATGTTACAAAATGCCTTTTGTTCTCACTCATATGTTATTATAAATGTTATACATAATTATGTTTTAGTGAGAGTAATGTCACTGAATGTAGTTCATTACTTTAAATTCTTGGTTTAATAGTTTATGATACAGTGATTTAATGATCTGGTTCTAAATTCAGTATTTTTTCATACCTGGTTTTAATGGTTGTCACAGTTGAAAAGGTATTTGACAAAAATATATAGATACAAATGAAAAGAGTGAACTGTTGGTTGCATTTACTAAATACTGATACTCAATACTAAGTTCCAACCACCACTTTCTTAAAGGTTTTTGTTTAATTAGCTTGATACATTTATTTTTGTTTTTAGTTATTTGGAAGTAAATTATAGACATCATAGTGCATTGTTCTTATATGCTCAGTTTGCATCTCCTATATAGTAATCACTATACTATCACACCTAAGAAAAATGGCAATATTTCCTTAATATCATCTAATATGTAGTCCATATTAATTTTTTTATCATTTGTCCCAAGAATGTATTTTATAGTTGTTTTCTTAAACCAATGTGCAAACTAGGTTCATATATTCCAATTTTTGTGGGTTTCTTAAGCCTCTTATAGGAAAGAATGCCTTTCATCTCAAATATTTTTTTATGACATTCACTTTTTTTCAAGATCCCAGGACTATTTGTCCTGTAGAATGTCCTTGAATTCTGGATTTGTCTGATGGTTTCCTCCTGCTATTGTTTAACTGTAAAAATCTCATATATTCCTTATAAACTACAAGTAAGGGCTCTATCGGCTCAATTAAATTAAGAGAAAATATGTTGGCAGGATGTTTCAAAGATAATATTGTTCATTTCTATTTGCATGATATTGCAAGACATGTTAGGTCTGGCTGCACCTACACTAAGTTGGATCAGGTGCTTAAGGTGGTGACCTTCAAGTCCTGCCATGGTAAAGGTACTTTCTCCTACGTGCACTTCCACAGGGCCAATATTCTTTTCTACAACAACTTTTCACCTAATTGCTTTAACATTCATCAATGATCCTGTCCTTAGATAATTATTACTTTGGGGGTTACCAAATAGTGGTTTTTGAAATCAATCATTTATTTTATATTTAATTTAACTGACATTCTATAAAGAGGAGCTGTCCTTTTATCCAACTTTTTCTTTTTCCTTTTCTTTCTTTTTTGGGGGACTAATGAATTTTAATTTATTCAGTTATTCTTTTGAAAGCTCAAATTGTTTAAAATGTGGCCAGTGGATGGGAGCTTATTCAAGCTGTATCTTGTAACCTTGTGAGGCAACATGTCCCTATTAGATTTAGAGCACATCCTTGCTCTCTATGGCTTAAGATGTCTCTGTCTCTCCTTGTACTGCCCCTGCCTCAAATCTGCAATCACCATTTCTCAAAGAAGCCCTGGTTCCTTTTATGGAGGAATTGAATTTAGGAGTGCGGTAGGTATATTAATGCTTCTGTGGGTCATTGCTTCTAGTACTATTTATAGTCAGAGCTAGGGAGAATGATTTTTAAAATTATGGTTTATACTGATATTTTCATTTCATTTTATTACAAAAAAATTAATTGTGATAAAAACCATAAAACTTACCCTTTTACTCATTTTTAATTGCACAGTTAAGTTGCATTAGCTGTATTTACATTGTTGTGTAACAGATCTTTCAAACTTTCATCTTGAAAAACTGAAACTCTACACCCATTGAAAAACTTCTCCTGGTTTTCCACTCTGCAGCCCTTGGCAACTGCCATTCTCCTTTCTATTTCTGTGATTTTCGCTACTATAGATATTTCATGTAAATGGAATCATACTGTATTTGTCCTTTTGTGTCTGGCTTATTGTCCTCAAGCTTCATCCATCTTACAGCGTTACGGGATTTACTTCTTTTTAAGGCTGAATAATATTCTGTTGTATGGATATACCACGTTTCCTTTATCCATTCATCTGCTGATCAACATTTGGGTTGTTTTTACATCTTGTCTACTGTGAATAATGCTGCTATGAACATGAATGTCTTTGAGATGCCGCTTTCAATTCTTTTGGATATATACCCAGAAGTGGGATTGCTGGATCATATAGTAATTCTATTTTTAGTTTTTTGAGGAACCTCCACACTGTTTTCCATAGCAGCTTTCAGTTCATTTTATTATATTGTAGTTTTCTCTTGCATCTCTTTTTCTTATCCTGAAAATATTGATGCCTAATCACATCTATACATGCATGTACACTTATTTACTTTATTCTATAATATACCTAAATGAATTTTAAAATAAAAATTAATATAACAGGAAACCTATTGGGCTTTCTTTGCAGTTCTTTTTGTTTTTAGAATACATATAATTAAAGGTGTACAGTCAGAGTACTGTTAAAATACTTTAAATAATCATTTTCTCTGTATGATTATGCTTGATATACATTTATGATCATTTGTTTCTATTTTGTTTGAAGGTTTGTGTTTTATTCTTTTTATTCAATTTTATTAACATTTGCATGTCAAAAAATAAAAAATTTATAAAAAGATATACTCAAGAAGAAGACTTACAGTTATCTTTATTACCTCCACCTCATTCTTCCCCACCCACTTTTTTTTTTTTTTTTTTTTAGCTTGGGATAAGTTTCTAGTTAATCTTTCCATTGTTCTCATATTTGTTTTTGCAAAAAAGAGTAAACCCTCCTCCCTTTATGTTGATGATTGCATACGCCTTATTGTGGTGAATGTACAGTTTATTCAAACAGTGCCCTATGAATAGATAGCTAGGTTGTTTCCTTTTTAAAAAATTATTTCAAATAACGCTGCAATGAATAACCTTGTGCATGTTTTATATTGTTGGAATTATATCTTCAGAGTAGATCCACAGAAGTTGAATAACTGAGTCAAAAAATAAAAACATGTACAGTAATTTCATTAGATATTGCCAAATAACCCTCCTTGAGTGCTGTGACATTTTGCAGTCACTAGGGAATTTATTTTATTATTTTTAATTTTATTTTTCAATTACAGTTTACATTCAACATTATTTTGTATTAGTTTCAGGTGTACAGCACAGTGGTTAGACAATCACATACTTTACAAAGTGCCCCCCCTCCCGATATTTCCAGTACCCACCTGAAACTAGACATTTGAGTCCTTGTTTTTCCATATTAAGCTAACAACTTTAGTTGTCAGCATATGTGAGAAATATTATCTGTGTTGCTTTAATTTTAATAACTTATTAAATATGAGAGAGAATATTTTTTACACATTTAAAAACCATTTGTTTTTCTTTTTCTGTGAAGAGTTTGTCTTTATTTTTCTATCATGTTTTCAAATTTTAAATGGCACAAATATAATGTTTTGTTTGCTTTTATAGGTGCTATACATAGTTTCAGCCGTAAAGTCACATAATGTTGAAGATATTTTCAAACATTTTTTTAAGATGATTATCTCCCCATAGTGTGAGTTTCTTTTGAGAATAAGATGCCCTTTTCATTATTGTTAAAATATCACTTTTCCTTTGAAGGTGTTGATCAAGTGTTTATTATTTTTAAAGTACATTCTAGGTAACACATTACGGAGAGCCTTTTGTCATCAGAATAAAGGTCTGCATACTTGGAACACTTACCTTTTAGTAAAAAAATATATATCTAATGTATCTTCAAGTTCTACAAGTCCTTAAGTACTTTGTCACAAGATAATAAAAGAACCTCTGTAAAATACACAATAGTTTCTGAATCACTCACCATATCTATATTTCAGAGATTCCATTATTTAATGGTCTGGTTTTTGTAAAACTATGTTGATGACATCCTGTAAATTATAAGCAAATGGTTTTTCTTCTCACTTCCCAGAGGATTATTTTACACAGCACTTTGAAGGCCACTGTTATGTAGAAAAGTCAATGACTGTACTCTCTGAGCCAGTTACCATAGCAATGTCCTTAGATTTAGTCTAAATGGCCCTGGCCAGTGTGGCTCAGTTGGTTGGAGTGTTGCCCGCTGGACCACAGGGTCGTGGGTTTGATTCCCGGTCAAGGCACATACCCAGGTTGTGGGTTTGATCCCTGATTTTGGGAGGCAACTGATGGATATTTCTTTCTCTCTTTCTCTCTTCCTCTTTTTAAAGCCAATTTAAAAAATTAGCCTGGGTGGTCTTTGTCTTTTGAAAACTTTAAAACCTTTTCATGGTCTACTTTGTAAGTCTCTACATGCTGAAAGTCATATCTTTGTGTTTTACTTGGCTTTAAAAGACTGATTCCAGTTAATCTTGCCAAGGACCTCACATACAGTTTCAGAATATCTACCTAAAGTGGATACATAATTTTATGTGCCCACATGCTTTTCCCCTTTTTCTTGGTAATGGACCTCTTTTGTTTTTAGGAATAAAAATTCATAAAAAGTTTACTAGTAGAATTGTCAATATGGGAATTTATTTTATTATTTTAAAATATATTTTATTTATTTTTTACAGAGAGGAAGAGAGAGGGATAGAGAGTTAGAAACATCGATGACAGAGAAACATCGATCAGCTGCCTCTTGCATACCCCCTACTGGGGATGTGCCCGCAACCAAGGTACATGCCCTTGACCGGAATCGAACCTGGGACCCTTGAGTCCGCAGGCTGACGCTCTATCCACTGAGCCAAACCGGTTTTGGCTATTTTATTATTTTTAATTTTATTTTTCCCCTTCCTGCCATGGGGGTGCACACATGAGCCAGACCTGGCCAATCAGAGCATTTCATTACCATAGAAAAGGTAATTAATTCAAGGTTGGTTCATGCGATGCAAACCAAACCAATCAGAGCCATTTATAGGGATTAGTATGAATTTTGATAGAAAATACGGCTCTAAAAATGGATCTCTAGCCTTCAATGATGGTATTATAAAAGATGTTAAGTCAGGAGCTGCAAGAGAACATCTTTGCCATATTGTGAAGAAAATCTACCTTAAAATGAATCTAATGCAGAGCTAATCAGAGAAGGAAAAGACAGACATTGAGTCTTGATTTATTGCTGGAGCACCTGGGATCCAGCCATGCCTGAAGTGAGACTGACTTATTCTAATACATTTTAGTTATATGCAAGTAAATAACGTTTTTAATCTCAGCAGGATTAAACTTTTACATTGCATACAATTATAACTTGGGAGTGACTGCCCAGTTAGAAACTGTATTTCCAGGCTATTCCAGCACCTAGATGGGGTCTTGGGACCAATTATAGCCAATGGAAGGAATGAAGGAGGGCCAAAGCAGTAAAAAACAAACAAACAAACAAAAAAAACTCAAACAAATAAAAAACAGAAATGCCTTCTCTGCTTGTTCTCTCTTACCTTTTGTCAGCTGGATACAGATGATTCTGGGGCCCTAGAAGATGCTAAAACTACAAAGTGAAAGGTACCAGAGTACCTGAATTGTCATATGGAAGGCCAATACCTGCACTGGATTATTATAAAAGCAGACATAATTTTGTAAAGCCAGGGAAATTGTGGAATGTGTTTGTTAGAGCAGTTAGTATGACCCTAACTAATATACCATTTATTGTGTTATATTAGAAATATTTGTCTCACTATTAGATTAAGATTACCCTAAGGACAAAGACTGGGACTTACTAATCTTTGTAGACCTTATAGCAGAATCATTCAATAAATGTGCATATACTGAACTGAATGAAATCTCAGAGTGTCAAGAAAGTTTAGTTCAATATAACTCAAGAATGGCTTATGCAAGTTAATTATTATGTTTTTAATAACTGCTTTATAGATATATAATTCACATACCATACAATTCACCCATTTAATGTGTATAGTTTTTAGTATATGCTCACAGATGTGTAACCATTACAGAATCAATATCAGAAGTTTCATCACCAAAAAATAAACTCCTACTCAACATTTTCCTTTGACTCTCTTCTCTCATCCCTAGGCAGCCACTAATTTACTTTCTGTTATTATAGATTTGCCGATCCTGGACATTTTATTTAAAAATTTTAAAAAATATATATTTATTTATTGATTTCAGAGAGGAAAGGAGAGGGAGAGATAGAAACATTAATGATAAGAGAATCATTTATCGGCTGCCTCCTGCATGCCCCCTACTGGGGATCGAGCCCGCAACCTGGACATGTGCCCCTGGCTGGAATTGAACCCAGGGCCCTTCAGTCCGCAGGCTGATGCTCTATCCACTAAGCTAAACCAGCCAGGGCCCTGGACATTTTATATAAATAAAATTATGTAATATGGGAACTTTTATGTCTGGCTTCTTTCAGTTAGCATAATATGTTTAAGGTTCATCCATGTACTAACATATACTGGTATCAGTATTTCATATCTTTTTATTGCAGAATACTATTCCATTTACGGATATACCAATATTTGTTTATTCATCCATTGATGGACATTTGAGTTGTTTCTACTTTGGAGCTATTATGAATAATACTATTATGACATTTGAAAAACATGTTTTTGTTTTGGACATATGTCTTCTATTCTCTTGAGTATATACCTAGGAATAGAATTTCTGGGTAATATGGTAACTATATGTTTTAACTTTCAGGAGTTTCCAAACTGTTTTCCAAAGCCTCTGTGACACTTTACATTTTAAAACAAAACAAAACAAAACAAAAAACACTGTATAATGGTTCCAGTATTTCCAAATCTTTACCAACACGTGTTGTCTTCTTCATTAGAGCCATCCTGGCTGGTATAAAGTGGTGTCTCATTGTGGTACTGATTTGCATTTCTCTGATAAATAATGTTGATATTGAGCATCTTTTCATGTGTTTATTGGTTATTTAAATATCTTCTTTGAAGAAATGTCTATTTAGCTTCTTTGCCAATTTTGAAATTGAGTCATTCACCTTTATGTTTCTGAGTTGCAAGAGTTCTTATAATCTGGATACAATTCTCTTATCAGCTAAATGATATGTGAATATTTTCTCCCATTCATTTTTAAATTTTATTTATTTAATCTGTATTTTTGAGATTATTACAGATACCCCTTTTCCCCCATTATCCCCCCCCATTTGGTTCCAGCCCCCACACCAGGTCTTCACCACCCTAATTTTTATGTCCATGGTTAATCTTTACCAGTCCCTTCCACACTGTCCTCTGAGATTCATCAGTCTGTTTCATGTTTCCATGCCTCTGCTTCTATTTTATTCATCAGGTTCCTTATTTTTATTTTTAGATTCAATTGTTATGTATTTATTGCCATTCTATTGTTCATTTTTTAATCTTTTTCTTCAAGGACACCCTTCACTATTTCATCTAATACTGGTTTGGTGATGCTGAACTCTTTTGCCTTTTGTCTGGAAAGCTCTTTAGCCGACCTTTAATTCAATGGTTGCTTCTTGTATGTGTCCTGACCAGGGATCCACCCGCAACATTAGTGTATCTGGAAGATGTTCTAAGCAACTGAGCAATCCAGCCAGGGCTACTTTTTCTTTCTTTTTTTTTTTTTAAATGCAAATCATTTACTCTTTTTTTAAAATTTTTTAAAAATATATTTTATTGATTTTTTTAGAGAGGAAGGGAGAGGGATAGAGAGTTAGAAACACCGATGAGAGAGAAACATCCATCAGCTGCCTCCTGCACACTCCCTACTGGGTATGTGCCCGCAACCAAGGTACTTGCCCTTGACCAAAATCTAACTTGGGACCCTTGAGTCTGCAGGCTGACGCTCTATCCACTGAGCCAAACCGGCTAGGGCTACTTTTTCCTTTAGATGTTTCTCCAAACATTTTGATAACACACACCTAATGAGTTTAAGTCATGTGCCCCAAATATATGCATATTTGTTGATAAACTGCGTAGAGGTTGTCAACCAATGGTCATTGGCGCCAATTCAAACAGGAATCTCCAACTTGGGGTGCAGTGAAGAAGGAAACTTTAGTGCAAACAGCTCCATGATAATGCTGCGTGGCCATGGAAATACCACTGCTGTGGAACAGCTCCACAGTGCTCAAGATCAGCTACTGTGAAAACAGCATGGATGCACGGAGCAGAGTAACAGACCTCAGTGGGGTGGGATGGTTTGTGGGGAGGGGACAGGAAAAGATTAGCCATAAAACATATATGCATAACCCCTGGATACAGACAATAGCATGAAGACCTGGGGTGGGGAGGGGGTGGGCTAGAAGGGGACTAAGAAAAAAATGGGGGACCTCCACTACTCTCAACAACATAAAAACAGCAAGACTGGCTTGGAAAACAAAACAAAAACAAACAAACAAACAAACAAACATACAAAAAACAGCATGGCCATACTGCTTGAGCCCAGCTGCCATGAGGCTTGGAAAAGAAAAAATAAATAAATGTCCACCTTACAGCTCCTTAGTGCTTGTGCACAGCTGCCTTGAAAACGACATGGCCGGCCTGAGGATGCCAGGTGTCAGCCTGCTCCGCTGCTCCTCAGCTCCGCTGCTCCTTAGCTTCTCAGCTAGGCAGCTCCGATCTGATCTGGGTTGATCCGTTCTGCTCCAGAACATCTTCAGTGCTTCAACTTCTGCTGGAAAAACCCAGTCTTGAAGAAAACCACAGACAGAAGGGAGCTGGCTTGTATAGACAAAAGTCCCTGCCCCTGGTCCCTGATTGATCAGCAAAGGACCACTCTGATTGGTCAGAGCTGTGCAGTTGTGATTGGATGGTGAAAGCCTCAGTCCTATTGGTTGAAATAGAATTCTTGGAACTCCTTTATAAGGTTTAGCACAGATGGAAGAAACACAGTGCAGGCAGGCAGTGTAGCACAGAGGCTTCTCCATTAAGTTAAATTTGTATGAGAAGCCCCTGTGCAGAAATGGCTGCTAGGCTCTGCTTTTTCTTTTTTCTTTTTTCTTTTTGAGCCCAGTTAGCCCCCAGGAACCCTCCTTAGCCTTCAGGGTTTACAGGGTACTACTTTATGTACATATAAAACACAAAAATAGAAATATAAAAAGATGAATGAAATATAAATGGAAGTTCTAAGTCTTTTTTTCTTACAACCTAATGGGTTGTTTTCCATAGCCCTTGCTGAAGTGTGTGTACCATACCCCTCTTTTAATTAGCTTATAATAAGAATAATAACAAAATAAGTTTTAATGTATAAATAACATTAATTCAACAAATGTTAATAAATTCCAACTCTATGTTATATACTCATCTAGACACTGGAGATACGGCAATGAGTGAGACATTCCTATTCTTGAACTTACATGCTAGGGTGGGGGTAAATAAGACACTGGATAATAGCATAACTTGATTATAAACAGCTTGAAGAGATAATATATAGTACAGTGAGAAATAGCTAGGTTTTAGAATTAGGCATGCATGGACCAAATCATAATTGAGCATTTACAATTTCAGTGGCCTGAGGCAAATAATTTAACTCTAAACTTCTTTCCTATAAAATGAGGATAAGAAAAATAAAAATAAAATAAGGATAAATCCCATCTCAATAGCATCCTTTGATAATTAAAAATATACAATGGTCAAAGTTTCTGACATAAAGGCCTAATTGGTCATATTTTTATAAAGTTTTTCTGCCCCCAACAACTCCACCTTTATTGCTAACACTGTCCCTCCAATGTGTTGTGCATTCTGCTTGGGATAAAAATCCTCTATCTAGCCTATATGCATCTCTAGGTCAGAAATCATAGTAAACATTCCCTAAATTTTTGTCAAACAAACATATAAGTACATGTTTTTAATCAATCATTAATGGAAAACTAATCCAGCCATTTTCCTGTCAATCCTCCAAAACATTGGCATTAAATCATGTTGATGCCCCTTGAAATTAGGCTGGAATTTTTTTTATTATTTTTTTAATTTAAAAAATCTTTATTGTTAAGAGTATTAAAGATGGCCCCTCTTTCTCCCTCCACCTGAATCCCACCCGACCCCAGGCCTTCACCTCCTATTTTCTGTGTAATGCTAATATGCATATAAATTTTTTGGTTAGTCTCTTCTAACCCACCTCCCTCTTCCCTCTGAGATTGTTCAGTCTGTTCCATGTTTACAAGCATTTGGTTCTATTTTATTCATCAGTTTACTTTGTTCATTAAATTCTTTGTTCATTTATTGATATAATTAGATTCAATTGTTGATAAATATGTATTTATTGCAATTTTATTGTTCATTTTTTTAATCTTTCTTTTCTTCTCCTTCAAAAAGACCCTTTATCATTTCATATAATACTAGTTTGATAATACTGGTTTGGTAATCATGTAATACTGGAACTCCTTTAGCTTTTTCTTGTGAAGCTCTTTATCTGCCCTTCAATTCTAAATGATAGCTTTCCTGGCTAGAATAATCTTGGTCCTAGGTCCTTACTATTCATCACTTTGAAATTTCTTGCCACTCCCTTCTGGCCTGTAAATTTCCTATTGAGAAATCAGATGACAGTTGTATGGGCGCTCTCTTATAGGTAACTAACTTCTTTTTTCTTGCTGCTTTTAAGATTCTTTCTTTGTCTTTAACCTTTTGCATTTTATTCATGATGTGTCTTGGTGTGGGCCTCTTTGAGTTCCTCTTGTTTGGGACTCTCAGCCTTTCCTGGACTTGTAAGTCTATTTATTTCACCAGGTAGCAGAATTTTTCTGTCATTATTTTTTCAAATAGGTTTTAAATTTCTTGCTCTCTCTCTTCTCCTTCCAGCATTGCTATGATGCAAATGTTGATATGCTTGAAGTTGTCCCAGAGGCTCCTTACATTATCTTCATGTTTTTGGATTATTTTTTCTTTTTGATGTACTGATATTGTGCTTTTTGCTTCCTCATATTCCAAGTAACTGATTTGATTTTTGGTGTCCTGTACTCTACTGTTGTTTCCCTGTAAATTATCCTTCATTTCAGTTATTATATCCTTCATTTCTGACTTGCCCTTTTTCATGTCTTTGATGTTCTCACTAATTTCCTTGAAATTCTCACTAAGATCTTTGAAGTTATCACTATGTCCCTTGAATCTCTCATTAAGATCCTTGAGCATCCTTACAACCATTGTTTTGATCTCTATCTAGTAGATTGCTTTCTCCCATTTAATTTAGTTCTTTTTTTCTGGAGATTTCTTCTGTTCTTTCATTTATGATATACTAGGGGCCCAGCACATGAAATTTGTGCGAGGGTATGGTCCCTAGGCCTAGCCTGCAACCAGGACCATCTTCCCCGGCTGCCAGCAGCCAGCCCCACCCCCTGCTGCCACCCACCTGAGTTCCCAGTTTGCCATCGGGCAATTGGAGCCTGACAGCTGGGAGGAGGGACTGAGAGGTCAGCTGGTCCGCCTACTCACCAGCCCTGCCACCCTCCAACACCCACTCCGGTTCCCCATTTACCATCAGGCGATCGGAGCCTGCGGGCTGAAGGGAGGGGCCAAGAGGTCGGCCTTTCCACCCACTCGCCAGTCCCACCCCCTGCCGCCACCCACTTTGGTTCCCCGCTCGCCATCAGGCGATGGGAGCCTGACAGCAGCGGGGAGGGACCGAGAGGTCAGCCGTTCCTGCCTGCTCACCAGCCCTGCCACCTGCTGCCACTCACCCTGGTTCCCTGTTCGCCATCAGGTGATCAGAGTCTGATGGTCAGAGTAGGGACCGAGAGGTCAGCCGTTCCTGCCTGCTTGCCAGCCCCACCCCTGCCACGAGTCACCTTCTGTGTGTGGGGTGACCGGCAGGGTGGGGGCCTTCGCCTGGCACTGCCCACATCCCTTGCTACCCACCCCCAGGTCCCTGTTTACCATCAGGTGACGGGTGCCTGTTGGCTGGGAAAAGGGACTGAGAGCTGGTTAGTGCACCTCATAGTGACTGGTCGCGTGGTCATTCTGGTTGTTCTGCTATTATGGTCACTGGGCTTTTATTATGTAGGATTTCTTTGTCTCTACACTTAGGCTGCTTCCCTGTGTTTGTTTCTATGTATTAGATAGAGCTGCTATGTCTCCTGGAATTGATAGACTGGCCTTTTGTAGTAGGTGCCCTGTAGGGCCCAGTGGCTCAACCTCCCCAGTCATCTGAGCAGGGCACTCTATGTGTGTGTCTGTGGGGACCAGCTGGGACTACAGTGGAAGAGCTGCTGTGCAGGAGACCTCCCTATGGAGCAGGTCTTGCTTCAGTGGGACTTTTGTGCTCACTGAGTCTGCCCCTTGGGTGTCTTGCTCATGGATGTGTAGAGTTATAATCTGGAATGGTCTGAAGCTGTCCACAGGGTGCACTTGCTTCCTCCCCTCCACCCCCTGGAGGTTCAAAGTCAGTCACTGCCTGTGCCTTGCCTGGGCTCACCCATCAGGAGCTATAGAGCAATCTGCAGATGGATGCTATTTGTATTGAGCTTAGAAGTGCCCAGGAGAGGCCAAGCTGTGAAGCAAGGCAGACTGCTGCTAGTGCCAGGTCTGGGGCCTCTTATTGAGTGGCATGTGGCATGCTGATACAAGCTGCTGCTTGTTTGAGAGATTTTAGAAAAGTCTGAAGCCTGAACCAGGACAAACCATTCATATGGAAAAGCCGCTGGAAACAGTTTGGGTGGGGCTGCCAACTGGGTCGTGCGGGTTCTTCAAGAATCACCAGGGTGGAGTGAACAGTGTGAATCAGGTTGATGGAGACTCAGATATGGCACCTGCCAGTGAGCTCTGCAACAGGGGAGGTCTCAGCATAGGAACAGTGACCTCTACCAGCACTTTTGTTTGGGAGAAAGCTGCCCCCCCCGCCCCCCTCCCCAGTTCTTGCCCTGATATCACACAATCTAGTTCCTCCCAGTATGTCCATGGATCCACCAAGCCACTGCCCCAGCACTGGAGCTCAGAGGGAGCAAGTCCAAGTAAATCCATGTGCTGGCCCTTTAAGAGAAACTGACTGTGTCTCCAGCAGCCTCATTGTTACTCAGCCACAATCCCTGCTGGTTTTTATAGCCTGAAGTTATGGGGACTTCTCTTCCCAGTACTGGAACCCTGTGCTGAGGGTCTGGTGTGGGGCTGGGACCCCTTGCTCCTCACTGGAAGCCTCCACAGCCTAGATATCCACCCTCCAGATTAAAAAAATTGTCACAAGTGTGTGTCAGACACCCACGCTTCCACCCATACTACCAGTCTCAATGCAGTTTCTTCTTTAATTCTCTAGTTGTAGGACTCCCATTCAGACATATTTCAGGCAGTTCTGAATGATGGTTGTTCTGTATTTTAGTTGTAATTTTGATGTGGTTGTGGGAGATGGCAAGTACCAGAATTTACCTATGCTATCATGTTGGTTCTCCAAAAAGACTATTATTTTACAAATGAATTGTCATGATACTTTTGTAAAAAATCAATTAATCCTAAGTAAGAGCATTTATATCTGGACTGTTAATTCTCTCCTATTGATTTATATGTCTAGCTTTATGCCCATAACACATACCCTTCATTACTGCAGTCTTGTGGCAAATTTTGAAACAGGAATATGTGAGTTCTCCTACTTTGTTGTTATTTTATCCAGTTTATTTTGACTCTTCTGTGTCCTTTTTTCTTTTTTTAATATTTTTTATTGATTTCAGAAAGGGAGAGAAAGATAGAAATACCAATGATGAATGAGAGTCATTGATGGCTGCCTCCTGCACACTACCTACTGGAGATCAAGCCTACAACCCGGGCATGTGTCCTGACCAGGAATTGAACCATGACCTCCTGGTTCATAGGTCAATGCTCAACCACTGAGCCACACTGCCCAGGGTTCTGTGTCCTTTTTCTTTCCATGTAAATTTTAGCATAACCTTATTAATTTATACCCAAAAAAAGTGGTTAGGATTTTAAGAGATTGTATTGGTGTGTAGATTAATTTGTGGGAGTACTGATATATCAAAATATTTAAGTCTTTCAATACAGGAGCATGGGATGTCTTTCCATTTATTTTAGTCTTATTTCTTTCAATGATGTTGTTTTCTGTGCAAAAATCTTGTACCTTTTTTGTGAAATTCACTCCGAAGTATTGTTTATTTTTTATGCTATTATAATTAGAATTGCTCTCTCGATTTCCTTTTTAGATTATGTATTGCTGGTACAGAAATGCATTTTTGTATATTAATATTGTATCTTGCAACCTTGCAGAACTAATGTGTTACTTCTGATAGTTTTTAAATAGATTCCTTAAAATTTTCCATATAGAAAAAACTGTAAAAAAGAGTATGATTGTATTCTTAACAGGCTTTAAAAAGAGACCTTAAAGAGAACTTTATGCTGATTTAAGAATACCAATTGTAGAAGTCTAAACTAAAGGAACACCCTTTAAAAATCCTGCTAATTTCTAAGACTAAGGAAAATCTTTGCAGAATATTCCACTTTCTCAACAATCATTTTTATGTGGAATGTTTTCTTTGGAGATCCATCAGAAGAAATTCTAGAAGTTACCTAGAAATCAAGATAGATTTGTTATATAATATAAATAACATATTACCACTCACCTCCTCTGATTAAAATAAGCATTTGGCAGGATACTGTTGCTGCATGAGATTTTTGATTATTTATGCTTTCTCAGAAAATGTTCCCTATATAGGAGAAAGGGAAACTATTGGTAGATTATAGGAATGCACACCTTGAAAC
This sequence comes from Ia io, assembly GCA_025583905.1. NCBI lineage: Eukaryota > Metazoa > Chordata > Mammalia > Chiroptera > Vespertilionidae > Ia > Ia io. The sequence continues at coordinate 75,006,712 of JAJQQW010000001.1, forward strand.
TTCTCTAACTTTTAAAACACAAATCAATCTCCAGATGAAATATCTAAATTACTGTCCAAATAAACTACAAGAACATACTTGTGGGAGTTGCACTGTAGAAATACATTATCTGTCTATAAATACTATAATAATGCATTCTAGAGCCAATCCAACCTTTAGCTCAGCATGATAGAAAAGAAGAGCATAGAATTTTGAATAAGACAGACAGGGAAAACAACAACAAAAATGCATTAGAATCTGGCTTACTACCTGCTTAGCTATCTGAGTTTTATTTTTTATCTATAAATTGAAATTCTAATACAATAACACTTTCAGAGGACAACATAAGAGAGACTTAATATATTGACAGAATTTTATGGATGGTGATAGTGTACCTCTTAGATAACCTAAGAAAGCAATCAATAAAGGTTAGATCCTTATATTCACTAGAGGCAAAAAAATGCTTAGGGTAACCCTAGAGTTCACTGATAAACTTAATTCACTGTAATCCATTATAGATTTCATAAATATAAATATTTCAAAGCAACTGCATATACAGAGTTTTCCTTATTTTATAATGGACCTGAATGATTTAGTATCATACAGTTGCTTTATTGGAAGTCATTCACAAACCCTAGTTCATGGACATGTATTAGTTTTAATGAACATACCTTCCTTTGGAGAACCACTACTCCCCATTGCATTGTAATTCTTCTATATTTATGTGGCTTCATTCACAATGGTTCCCCAAATGGCTTTCGATTAAGAACATTGCCAGATCTAGCAAAAAAAAAAAGTGTATTTCATGACTCTGACCAGAGTGATTAGTTCAGTGATAGCCATGTGACCCCACACAGCCCAATAAAAACTGACACTAGAACTTTTCAAGAGCTCTTATGAAATACAATATCATTTTGGCTGGCATTGGGAGCTGTAAGAATAACATTGGATTGGGACTTCTGGCAACTATTTTGTTGCCACATAGAGAAAACCCTTTTGGGAAGGAAAACAAGTAGAAATAAGCAAAGATGTAGTCAAAAGGAGAAAAAAAAACATAAAGACATTTCTAACCCCCTGAACTTCTTAGTTATATAAATCATATATAAATCAATTAATTCTTCTCTCTCTCTCTCTCCCCGTCTACCTCCAACACCCCCTTTATTCAGCTAGTTTTAGTTTGTTTTCTGTGTCAGAGTGTTCTTTCAATACAAGTTTAAGACTTCTCCCAATATCCCATGCTGAGTCTAGCAGGTAATACTAGACAAAATCACAAAATGCAGATGTAAAAGAGGATAAAAAGAAAGGGAACAACAGAACGCAGTTTAAAAGAATAAAGTACACAAGGCTAAAATACTTAGATGTTCATGAAGGTGAGTGGAGACAGTGGTACCAGCCAATTCTTCCCAAGTTCCATTCATGCCCCTTATTCATAAGCTTTACCATGGAAATGGTCTAGGCTTAAATAATTATTTATAAAAACAAAGTTACGATTCGTAGGGTATATGAATGGCATTCTTGAAACTGAATGTAAAGCGTTCTCTGCTCAATATATTGTGATCCTAAGGACAGTGAAGAGCCTCAAAGGTCACTGATGACAGAGTGCTGGCAGCTTGACTATGGTGATGTCAGACATTAAAGCGCAGATTGGAACAAGGGGTCCACTTTCCCTTTTTGATCACCCTCAATAGAGTTATTATCCCCTCTGCCACAGAAAAAACATGCAAAGTTGTTTGAAAAGTTCATTATCATAAGTTTTAGCTCTTTCCTGATGTTATTGATAAGGGGAAGGCATTAATATAAGAAACTGAAGGACTGTGGATGAAAGAGGTAAGATTGGTCAGAGAAGGAGCTTTGGGAAATAAATGACTTTGGAAGCCAACCCCATTGGCATCATTGGCATATGGGTAAGAAAAGTGGCCTCAAGGTTGGAGGGGCACACACAGAGTTATAAGTGTACATTATGGAGTTCACGTACATTCGCTAAATAAGGCATTAACCAACTGCAGTCTTTGGGTCACATTGACCACCTGCCTATTTTTATAGAGCCCACAGTGAAATATGGTTTTCACACTGTTAAGCAGTTGGAAAAAATTAACAAAGTAGCCCAGTCAGGTGGCTCAATGTTTAAGCAGCAGTACTTTAGAGTGATTAAAACACAAATATCTTGCTCATCATTTCTAACTTGAGATATATAACAATCAGAAATGAGGTAAATTAAGGGGAATTAAAATGAACTTTGAGCTGATAGTAATAACCACTCGGTAATGAGTTATGATTTATCTTTAGGATACCAGATTTTCCCCTTATTTCCTTGACAACTGTTAGCTTTGAAGAGTAAATGCTTTTATTCTATATCTTTTTAACATTTCTGACTGCCTCTGTCTGTCTTTTGAGGCATCCTCTCTGTAATGAAAGGATAAAATTATGTTTTCTCAACTATTAAATTTTCATTGGGTCTTGAAATCCGAAAGAGAATCATATCTGGGAATAGGAACCCCTGAGATTTATTTCCAGTTTCATTCCTGGTTGTGACACTTAAGACAACTCATTTACATTCTTTTATACTCTCATTTACAATGCGCTCATGCACTGCAGTCTCTGTCTCCAAAGTACAGGCAGTGAGAGATTTCCAACTAAAGAAGATAAAAATTGGAAATGAATTATGTCACCAGAGACACATACAAGCATCTAGATGCAAAGACTAAACCAGTTCTTTGGGTTCCCACAGAACACCTTACCCAGTCTATAAGGATGCTGAAACTCTCTCAAACTTAAAGTTGGCTCTTCACTCCTTGAGCTTATAGTGAAGACCAAGAACAATTAACAATAAATATACTTTTTCCTAAAACCATCAATAAATAGACTGAGTCAAATATAGAAAAAGTAAACTATAATCTTTCCATCTGTAGTTTACTTATTTGAGTGGATTTCAAATTCACTCATTGGCAGAGTGCACACATATCTTATTTTTGTAGTATATTGATAAATGGTCAGCCAGCCAGATAGATACACTGAAGGCAACAGGCAAAATGTTGTCTCTGATAAGGGTTTAATCTCCAACATTTACAGGGAACTCATACAACTTAACAAAAAGAAGATGAACAATCCAATCAAAAAATGGGCAATGGACCTAAATAGATACTTTTCGAAAGAGGACATAAGGAAGGCCAAGTGACATATGAAAACATGCTCAAAGTCACTCAGCATCCAAGAGATGCAAATTAAAACGGCAATGAGGTACCACCTCACACCTGTCAGAATGGCTATCATCAATAAATCAACAAATGACAAGTGCTGGCGAGGATGTGGAGAAAAAGAAACTCTCCTGTACTGCTTATGGGAATGCAGACTGGTGCAGCCACTGTGGAAGACAGTGTGGAGTTTCCTCAAAAAACTAAAAATGGAACTCCCATTTGACCCAGTGATCCCACTCCTAGGAATATATCCCAAGAAACTAGAAACACCAATCAGAAAGGATATATGCACCCATATGTTCATAGCAGCACAATTTACAATAGCTAAGATTTGGAAACAACCTAAGTGCCCATCAGCAGATGAGTGGATTAAAAAACTGGTACATCTACACAATGGAATACTAAGATGCTGTAAAAAAGAAGGAACTCCTATCATTTGCCACAGCATGGATGGAACTGGAGAGCATTATGCTACGTGAAATGGGTCAGTCAGAGAAAGATAAATAACACATGATCTCACTCATTTGTGGAATATAATGAACAACATAAACTGATGAACCAAAACAGATCCAGAGACAGAGAAGCATCGATCAGACCGTCAAACCTCAGAGGGAAGGTAGGGGAGGGTGGGAGTAAGGGGGAGAGATCAACGAAAGGATTTGTATGCATGCATATAAGCCTAACCAATGGACACAGACACCAGGGGCGTGAGGGAGTTGGGAGTGGGGGGCAGCAAGGAGGGAATAAGGATACATATGTAATACCTTAATCAATAAAGAAAAGCAAAAATGCAAAAAAAAAAATAGAGGTTATTCTTTGTTGCTCACCAGGCAGTCTTATTTTCTATAACTTAATTTAATTATAGCTTATAAAAACATGGCCATGAAATATATGTTTGAAACAAAATAATTCACAATTTAATAGGGAGGTAAGAAGAGACCCAAGTTCTTCCCACCAGATGTGCAATAACCCATCTATCTAATAGTCAACATGTTTTAGCACTTCTGATAAATGCTTTGTTAAAATTATCCTACTTGATCCTCATAAAATCCCTGCTAAGCATGTAATATTATCAACCCCATTGTACAGCTGAGGAAACTGAATCTAAGCTGCATGAAGAAACTCGCTCAAGAAAAAAATAGCTGAAGGAGGGCAATTTGGCTCCACACTCTGTCTTCTTAGCCACACTATTACCTCCAATTCTTTCTTGGCTTTTTAGCCTCCTTTTCCTAGCTCAGGGCTTGGGATTTTTTTTTTCTTCTATAAAGTTCCAGATAGTAAATACATTAGGCTTTTCCCTATATGGTCTCTGTTGAAACTACTCAACTTATTATAAAGTGAAATCAGCCGTAGACAACATTGAAACAAATGGGCATTCCTGTGTTCTAGTAGACTTTATGGACTCTGAAATTTGAATTTGTTATAATTTTCCGTATTAAAAAAACATTACACTTCTTTTATTTTATTTTAAAATATACTTTTATTGATTTTTAGAGATAGATGAAGGGAGATAACCCTTTTTCACTTAGCTATTGGGCAAGACAAACCTTAATTACTGAACATCTTCTCTTCTCTTTGTCCTGCATTGACTGTCCTCTCCTCTGAAGCCCCACAGTTTTACTTAGCTCAGAATCATCATATATAATAAAAGGCTAATATGCAAATTGACCCAACGGTGGAACGACTGGTCGCTATGATGCACACTGACCACCAGAGGGCAGACGCTCAATGCGGGAGCTGCCCCCTGGTGCTCAGTGCACTCTTATAGGGGGAGCACCACTCAGCCAGATAACCTGAGCCAGGCTCACGGCTGGTGAGTGTAACGGTGGTGGCAGGAGCCTCTCCCGCCTCCATGGCAGAGCTAAGGAGGTCCTACTGCTGTCAGTCGGATATCCCCCGAGGGCTCCCAGACTGCAAGAGGGTGCAGGCTGGGCTGAGGGACCCCCTCTCTCCAGTGCATGATTTTTGTGCACTGGGCCTCTAGTGTCATATACAGCTCATTTTCCCTTTCTAGCTTTGAATCTGTCATGTATGTGGGGGTCTCTGACTCTTTCGTCTATTTGGGGTTTCCATATCTGTTTGCTTAATTAAAATTTGGTCATTTTCTCTTGCTAACTTGTCTCATGTCTATGTGATTATTAGAGCAGGCAGAAGAACCTTTAGGTAGAGAGGCGTTTCTTCCTCCCCGACAAGTTCTAGCAGGTCTAGATTGTCACTTGTGGAGAACAAGGTAAATTAAGTTGAGGACCCTCTTCTTGGCTAGGAAGAGCAAGACCAAGTGCTCAGGAGGGATTCTCTTTATTCATCCTGCCAACTATGTTAATCTCAAAGTGTGGCAAAGGCAAAAATGAAGTTGTTCATTCAAAATTTAGATCCAGGCACTAAAATGGCTTAAATTAATGAATCTATCTTTTTTTAACTCTTTTTTAACCCTTTGCACTCGCTTGCTTTTTTCTCGATTCCTTTATTCTAATGCTAACCGTGTCAAGTCACACTCGACATCCAAGTGCAAAAGGTTAAAAACATAGATAATGCCTTAAAAATACTCAAAGGTTATACATTAAATGTCAAAATTTATTTGAATGTGAATATTGACATTTTAGTTATATTATGTGTTGCTTTAAAAACCAAATAATGAACAAAAGTGGTATATCACATCAACTTACCTAAATCAACTTTAGGCTGTTTATAAAAGAAAGCTATTTTCCAGACTGATCATTATTTTTCAAAAATGTACCCTGTTATATAAAGAGTAAATTACATTTCAGACATATTGGTATTTCATAAGATATATCTACAGCCTATATAGTTTTTTACAAAAGCACCGGTTTAAAAGAGTTGAAACTATCACAGTTTCAATATTTATTGACTATTGTCAATATTTCAGTTTTAATCTTCTAAGGTTAACCAAATACTCTGCAATTTAAATTAAACAAATTTAATGGAATTGGGTCATTGAATAACTCAAAACAAAACAAAAAGTTGATGGGCTAGTGAGAAGACTTTTCTGTTACAGTCTCTGGTAATTAGCTTGACCACAGTTTACCATTCATTGCATATACATGTGCTTGCTTTATGACTGGGAAAGCCATACAGAAAGTGTAACATAGGATCTATATTATCCTATCTAATAAAGAGGGAATATGCAAATTGGCCATAACAAGATGGTTGCGTCCACAGTGGAGGCAGGGATTCTGTAACACAAGATGGCTGCACCCACAGCGGAGGCCTAGTTCCCATAAAGAGCCTTAAAGAGCAATCAGAAGAAACCTGAGGCTGCGTGGCACTGGGCCGGGGCAGGGGACCTGAGGCTGTGCCCTCTACCTTGTGGGGCTTGACAGGGAACCTCAGGTCATGTCCCCCAGGCCGGGGGACCTGAGGTCACAGCCCCCACCATGCAGGGCTTGACGGGGACCTCAAGGCACGCCCCTGCCCTGGCCTAGGCCAGGGGACCTCAGGCCCCACACCCCACCCCAGCACCGGGCTGGGGGATCTGAGGCTGCGCAGGAACCTCAAGGCGTGCCCCCTAGTCCAGGCCAGGGGACCTCAGGCTGCACCCCCTGCCCTGGTACCAGGCCAGGTGACCTGAGGCTGTGCCTCCCACCCAGTGGGGCTTGACCGGGGTGGGGCCAGCCAGGTCTGGATCTTGCCCAATGCAGGTGGGGCTGGCCGGGTCTGGGTCTTGTGTGATTTTGAGGTGCATGTGGGTGGGCAGAGACTTGACTCTGATTCCTGTTGTGTACCCCAGACTCTGACAAGAGGAAGATTTTCATATACATTTTACTAATTTTCTTTCATCTCTGACACTTCTATTATAGAGAAAGGGCAAATAGCAATATTAAAATATTTCCTCTAATTAACTCTCTTTTAATGTGCATGAGTTTCATGCACCGGGTAACTAGTACATTTTATAAAGAAGTATTGAATCATGATGAGGGAGCATATTACTTTAAAAAATTAAGCAAGCTCTAATAATTTTTGATAATAGATCATAATAGGTCAAAAGGGAAAATTAACTATGTTTGCATATTAAGAATAAATTTGAATGACATTATTTTAAGGCAGGATATGAATGGTAAAAATAGAGTCACCCAAAATTACTTAGAGACAATTTGAAACAAAGGCAACTAAACAGCTTAATAAAAACATGTGAAGATTTGTTAACTGAAATATTTTTCTTCAAATATTAATATTACTTTTCTCAGAATGAAAGAAAATGCTTCTCACAATATTATGATGCTTGCATGTTTGGCTGAAAATTCCAGAGGGTGCTTAGAAAACTTATTCATCCATTCTGGATACATGAAAGTCACTTTTTGCTGCTGTTTACAACTGTCCACTGTTTACAGATTCTGCTTTTTGTCCATCTTACCTACTTTAGCTTTCCTAAGTGGAAAGTAGAGCTAACATTTTTTTATCACTTATGAAATGACAGCCACTTAATCTATTTAATGTTATTTCATTTTAAACTACCCTTTAAAAGATAAGCATTATCATCATCCTCCCAATTTTGAAAAATCAGGATTAGAGAGGTGACCAGGCCAGGTGATATTAAATAACTAGTAAATGACACAGGCTGGTTTTGGATCCAAGGATGATTGTCTATAAGGCCCATGGCCTATTTATTTTATAACATATCCTTCATCTCCCTGACTACTGAGCACTTACTATATCCATGGTGTTATATTAGGTATTCAGGTGTTTGCCAAGCCACATAATACCTATGCTTCTAAAGAGAGGGCTCATTCTTTATTTGTATCTTACTTTTGTTTGTTTTCTCAGATTTGCCATCACATCTAAAGTTGTGCTTTCATGCACTCTTATTTACCTTCTTAGAGGCCGGGTGCATGAAATTTGTACACAGGTGGGGTTCCTAGGCCTGGGCGGTGATCAGGGCCTATCGGGGCTGTCTTGCCCACTCCCGATCAGGGCCAGGCTGGCTGGATGCTGCAGACTGCTGGACTGGGACTGCTGGAAGACATCTGCCAGATGCGGGGGAGGGACGGCAGGAGGTTTGCCGGCCAAGGGAAGGGACTCGGGGAGGTTGGCTGGCCTTGGGAGGTTGGCTGTGGGAGCCCACTGACCACCAGGGGGCAGCTCCTGCGTTGAGCATCTGCCCCCTTGTGGTCAGCATGCATCATAGCGACTGGTTGACCAGTCGTTTCGGTCATTCCGGTCGTTTGGTTGTAATGCTCACTTAGGCTTTTATTTAGATATTTGCTGAGTCTGAGCTCTTTAGGACATTTGTTGGGACATCTGCATTGAGAACATTATGTCAGGTAGTCAATTCAAAGTCTCAGTTTCTTCATCAGCAAAACAGGGTACCTATTCTGTCTACTCATTGATGAGAAAGTCAATTTAGTGTGCATTAAAGGGGTTTGTGAATCATCTTGCAAATTGAATGTATCTTCAACATTTGGGTATCAAAGAACTTAATAGTTAATTTGGTACTTCCAAAGAAAATTTTGGCATATACATAGAAATCTGCTATGTAAAATGTCTCTGCTGCATTTTAACACAGTAGTGGATCTCAGCAGTAAGAGAAAATAAACCAGTTTAGCTGCCCACAGAAATTCACATACATTTAAATATTATCCCATGGCCCTGACCGGTTTGGCTCAGTGGATAGAGCGTCGGCCTGCGGACTCAGGGGTCCCAGGTTCGATTCCGGTCAAGGGCATGTACTTTGGTTGCGGGCACATCCCCAGTAGGAGGTGTGCAGGAGGCAGCTGATCGATGTTTCTCTCTCATCGATGTTTCTAACTCTCTATCCCTCTCCCTTCTTCTCTGTAAATAAATCAATAAAACATATTTAAAAAAAATAAATATTATCCCATGAATGGCACAGAAATTACTTTCAGATATGAGGATATTCTACCCATAGAGTTTTGTTCCATGTTTGACACCATTAAAAGTGGTGTAGTGACTGAATTTTAATGTATACTAGTTAATATAGCTGAGCTTAGGTTAAGCAAATCCAAATAGTAGGATAACACTAATATACCTTCCCATTTCTCTATTCAGTTCTTCCAAGTTAACAATCCGTGAAATTATTTTCAATGTAGGAACAGAACAATCAAAAATCAAACTGAAAATTACCTGTTTATTAGTGCCCCAATTGTATAGTTTATTCTCAGCCATGGTAACAGTGAATAACATTCAGAATACCCATTTATATGTAACTGAACAAAAGCTCAAAAGATTTTTGATTTTGTCTCAATTGGTTAATATTTCCTGATTTATGTTCATCAAGAATGTTTTGAGCCCTGGCCAGGATATCTCAGTGGTTAGGAGGGTCAGCCTGTGCACCGAGAGGGTTGTGGGTTCCAATCCTGGTCAAGGCCACATGCCTGGGTTGCAGGTTTGATCCCTGTCCCAAGTCAGGGTGTGTGCAAGAGCAATCAATGAATGTGTCTATTTCACATGAATATTTCTCTCTCCTCTCTTGCTTTCTCTCTCCCCATCCCCCCTCTCTTTTTTTTTAATTTTTTTTTCACTTTTTTTTTATTAAGGTATTATATGTGTACATATCTTACCATTGCCGCCCCCCCACTCCCATATATGCCCTTACCCCCCAGAGTTTTGCGTCCATTGGTTATGCTTATATGCATGCATACAAGTCCTTTGGTTGATCTCTTATCTTCCCCACCTCTCCCTAACCTTCCTGCTGTAATTTGACAGACTGTTTGATGCTTTACTGCCTCTCTATCTGTCTTTTTGTTCAACAGTTTATAATGTTCTTTATTATCCATAAATGAGTGAGATCATGTGGTATTTTTCTTTCATTGACTGGCTTATCTCACTCAGCATAATGTTCTCCAATTCCATCCAGGTTGCTGCAAATGGTAAGAATTCCTTCTTTTTTATGGCAGCATAGTATTCCATTGTGTGGATGTACCACAGTTCTGATCCAGTCATCTGCTGATGGGCACCTAGGCTGTTTCCAGATCTTAGCTATTGTAAATTGTGCTGCTATGAACATAGGGGTGCATATATCCTTTCTTATTGGTGTTCCCAGTTTCTTAGGATATATTCCTAGGAGTGGGATTACTGGGTCAAATGGGAGTTCCATTTTCAGTTTTTTGAGGAAACTCCATACTGTTCTCCACAGTGGCTGCACCAGTCTGCATTCCACCAGCAGTGCACAAGGGTTCCTTTTTCCCCACATCCTCGCCAGCACTTGTCGTTTGTTGATTTATTGATGATAGCCATTCTGACAGGTGTGAGATGGTATTTCATTGTTGTTTTGGTTTGCATCTCTCGGATGATTAGTGACTTTGAGCATGTTTTCATATGTCTTTGGGCCTTCTGTATGTCCACTTTCAAAAACTGTCTGTTTAGATCCTTTGCCCATTTTCTTATTGGATCTTTCATTTCCTTTTGTTAAGTTGTATGAGTTCTCTGTAAATTTTGGAGATTAAACCCTTATCAGAAATATCATTGGCAAATATGTTCTCCCATGCAATGGGGTTTCTTGTTGTTTTGTTGATAGTTTCTTTTGCTGTAAAAAAGTTTTTTATTTTGATGTAGTCCCATTTGTTTATTTCCTCTTTAGCTTCCATTGTCCTAGGGGCAGTATCCGTGAAGAAGTTCTTTTGGCATATGTCTGAGATTTTTCTGCCTGTGGATTCCTCTAGTATTTTTATGGTTTTCCGTCTTATGTTTAAGTCCTGTATCCATTTTGAGTTTATTTTTGTGTATGGTGTAAGTTGGTTATCTAGTTTCATTTTTTTGCATGTATCTGTCCAATTTTCCCAACACCATTTATTGAAGAGACTGTCTTGATTCCATTGTATGTTCATGCCTCCTTTGTCAAATATTAATTGAGCATAGTGGTTTGGGTCAATATCTGGATTCTCTATTCTATTCCATTGATCTATATGTCTGTTCTTGTGCCAGTACCAGGCTGTTTTGAGAATAGTGGCTTTGTAATACAGCTTCAAATCTGGTATTGAGATCCCTCCTACTTAATTCTTCATCTCAGGATTTCTGTGGCTATTCGGGGTCTTTTTTTATTCCAGATGAATTTTTGGAGAATTCTTTCAAGGTCTGTGAAATACGCCTCTGGTATTTTAATGGGGAGTGCATTGAATCTATAGATTGCTTTGGGTAGTATGGACATTTTAATGATGTTGATTCTACCAATCCATGAACATGGTATGTTCTTCCATCTGTTTACATCTTCCTCTATCTCTTTTTTTAGTGTCCTGTAGTTTTCCGTGTATAGGTCTTTTACCTCCTTAGTTAACTTTATTCCTAGGTATCTTAATTTTTTTGGTGTGATGGTAAATGGGATTGCCTTTTTAGTCTCTCTTTCTGTAAGTTCACTATTGGTGTATAGAAATGCCATAGATTTCTTGGCATTAATTTTGTATCCTGCTACATTGCCGAATTCATTTATTAAGTCTATTAGTTTTTTGACGGAGTCTTTCGGATTTTTTATGTACAATATCATGTCGTCTGCAAATAAAGACAGCTTTACTTGTTCTTTTCCAATTTGGATGCCTTTTATTTCTTCTTCTTGTCTAATTGCAATAGCTAATACTTCCAGTACTATGTCAAACAGGAGTGGTGAGAGTGGGCATCCCTGTCTTGTTCCTGTTCTTAGGGGAAATGTTTTTAGTTTTTGTCCATTGAGTATGATGTGTGCTGTGGGTTTATCATATATCGCTTTTATTATGTTGAGGTATGAGCCTTCTATTCCCACCTTGTTGAGAGTTTTTATCAAGAAGGGGTGTTGGATTTTGTCAAATGCTTTTTCTGCATCAATTGATATGACTATGTGATTTTTATCTCTCAATTTGTTTATGTGCTGTATCACGTTTATTGATTTGAGGATATTGTACCATCCTTGCATTCCTGGGATAAATCCTACTTGGTCATGGTGTATGATCTTTCTGATGTACTGCTGGATCCGATTTGCTAGAATTTTGTTGAGGATTTTGGCATCTATGTTCATGAGGGATATTGACCTGTAATTCTCTTTCATTGTGTTGTCTTTATCTGATTTTGGTATTAAGGTGATGCTGGCTTAATAGAAGGAGCTTGGAAATGTTCCTTCCTCTTTAATTTTTTGCAATAGTCTGAGGAGGATAGGTTTTAGTTCTTACTGAATGTTTGGTAAAAATCTCCTGTGAAGCCGTCAGGCCCCGGGCTTTTGTTTGCCGGAAGCTTTTTGATGACTGCTTCAATTTCGTCCATAGTTACTGGCCTATTGAGCTGTTTAGATTCTTCCTGATTGATTTTTGGAAGGTTATATTTTTCTAGGAATATGTCCATTTCCTCCAGGTTGTCCAGTTTGTTGAAATAGAGTTGTTCGTAGTATTTTGTAACAATCCTTTGTATCTCAGCGGGGTCTGTTATTATTTCACCTCTTTCATTTCTGATTTTGTTTATTTGGGTCCTCTCTCTTTGCTTCTTGGTGAGCCTGGCTAGAGGTCCATCAATCTTGTTTATCCTTTCAAAGAACCAGCTCTTGGTTTTGTTGATCTTTTGTATTGTTTCTTTGGTCTCTATGTCGTTTATCTCTGCTCTGATCTTTGTTATTTCCTTCCTTTTGGTTACACTGGGCTTTTCTTGCTGCTCTTTTTCTAACTCTTTGAGTTGTAGGGTTAGGTAATTTATTACCATTGTTTCTTGTTTTTTGGAATAGGCTTGTAGAGCTATGAACTACCCTCTCAAGACTGGTTTTGCTGTGTCCCATAGATTTTGGATTGTTGTGTTTTCATTGTCATTTGTTGCCATGATGTTTTTTTATTTCTTCCTTGATCTATCTGGTGACCCAGTCCTTGTTTAATAGCATGCTGTTTAGACTCCATGTGTTTGATTTCTTTGGATTGTATTTATTGTAGTTGATTTCCAGTTTTATGCCACTGTTATCTGAGAAGATGCTTGATATAATTTCTATCTTCTTGAATTTGAAGAGACTTTGCCTGTGACCCAGCATATGGTCTATCTTTGAAAATGACCCATGTGCACTTGAGAAGAATGTATATTCTGTGGCTTTGGGGTGAAATGTTCTGAAGATGTCAATTAATTCCATCTGGTCTAGGGAGTCATTTAGGATTGATGTTTCTTTGCTGATTTGTTGTTTAGAGGATTTGTCCAATGGTGATGGTGGGGTATTAAAGTCTCCTACTATGATTTTATTGCTATTAATCTCTCCCTTGATATCCTCCAGGAGTTTTTTAATGTATTTGGGTGCTCCTATATTGGGTGCATATGTTTACCAGAATTAATTCTTCTTGTTGGATTTCTCCCTTTAGTATTATGAAGTGGCTTTCCTTATCTCTTGTTATGGCATTTACTTTGAGGTCTATTTTGTCAGATATAAGTATCGCTACCCCAGCTTTTTTTTTCATTTCCATTTGCCTGAAAGATATTTTTCCATCCCTTCACTTTCAATCTGTGTGAGTCTCTTGTTCTGAGGTGGGTCTCTTTGTAGACAGCATACATATGGGTCATGTTTTTTATCCATTCAGCCACTCGATGTCCTTTGATTGGAGCATTTAGTCCATTTACATTTAAAGTTATTACTGAAAGGTATTTGTTTGTAGTCATATCTATTTTTGTGTCTGTGTTCCTTCTTACCTGTTTATTTCTTCTTTTTACAATATTCCCTTTAGCATTTCTTGCATTGCTGGTTTGGTGGTGATAAACTCCCTGAGCCTTTTTTTGTCTTCAAAGCACCTGATTTCCCCTTCAATTTTGATGGATAGCCTTGCTGAAGATAGTATTCTTGGATTCAGTCCTTTGCTTTGCAACACTTAGTATACCTCCTTCCATTCTCTTCTAGCTTGTTGTGTTTCTGTTGAGTAATCATTTGACAACCTGATGGGTGTTCCTTTGTAGGTAACTCTCTGTCTCTCTCTTGCTGCCTTTAAGATTCTCTCTTTATCATTTATATTTGCCATTGAAATTATGACATGTCTTGGTGTGGGTCTTTTGGGGTTGATCCTGCTTGGAACTCTCTGTACTTGCGTAACTTTTATCTTTCCCATATCTGGGAAGTTTTCTGTCATTATTTCTTCAAATAGATTTTCTAATCCCTGCTGCTCTTCTTGTCCTTCTGGCAGCCCTATTATACGCATGTTACTTCGTTTCATGTTGTCCCAAAGCTCCCTTAGGCTTTCCTCCTGCTTTTTAATTTTTTTCTCCAATTGCTGTTCAGATTGAGCTTGTTTCTGTACCTGATCTTCTAACTCACTAATTTCATCCTCTGCTTCTAGTCTACTGTTGAAACTTTCCATGGTGTTTTTGATTGTAGCTATATCACTTTTCATTTCTTCCTGATTCTTGCATAAGTTGTTGATTTTCTCATCCATCCGATATATAAATTCCACGACCATTACTATGAACCCTTTTTCGGTCATGTTGCAAGCTTCAGTTTCACTAATTTCCTTTCTTGGCAACTCCTCATTTTCTTTCCTCTGTGAATTGTTTCATCTCCCCATTCTGACTATCACCAGAAAGCTCAAGCTTCAGTTTGCGTGGACCTGGGCCGTGTGCTGTGGGGACTTCACTCCACCTGAGTTTTACTGAAGTGCTCTGACACTAGGACATGTGGCTGCCATTGGTTGGTGGGAACCAGGCTTGCCCAGGGTCAGTGTCCCCGGTGTTCCATGTGGTCTCATGTGCACACTTAGAATCAGGGGCCCTGTCTGCACCACACTGTTGGTATGTGCCGAAAATGAGATCCTTAGCATGTGCTAGGAGTCAGAATTTCCCTGTGTCTGCACCAAGAATCGAGTGTCAGACTCTCTGTTGCCTCGTGCGGTTTCTCCTTGAGAATCAGGGTCCCTGTGTGTGCATGCACCAACAATTGGAGTCACTGGCTCTTAGTGTGAATGCTCTGTGAGTCAGGGATCCCAAGCAGCTGTGTCCGGCGTGCCAAATTCCCTGAAGTGGAGCTGCGTCCTGTGTGTGCTCTCTGTACTGAGCCAAACCGGCTAGGGCTTCGCACACTCTCAAATTCCTGAAGGGGAGCTGCCTCTGTGCACTCTCCCAGAATCCCCGAAGGGGAGCAGAGTCCATCCTGTGTGCCAAATTCCCCAAAGCGGAGCCCCTCTCTGTGCACTCTAAGATTCCCTGAAGGGGAGCTGTGTCCCGCAAGCCAAATTCCTCCAAATTCCCCAAAGGGGAGCCCTCTGTGCATGCTGTCAGATTCCCCAGAAGGGGAGCTGCAGCTGTCCCTCGAGCCAAATTCCCTAAAGGGGAGCATGTCTGTATGCGGGCACTCTGCAGTTTGGGCGAGGGGCAGGTCTATCAGTTACTATGGTGCTATTCATGAGCCTGCGGGGAGGGGTATAGGCTCTTTGACTCAAGGAAATCTGCTGCCGGGAAGTCTGGATTCTTGTTGTCTGTTGGTCTGAAGCTGTGATAGCAGTTCTCTGTCCCCAGTGGCTGCAGGGTCCTGGTTTGTGTCTGAAGCCAGGATCCTAGTCTCAGGCAGCTCTGTTTCTCAAGATGGCATGGTCTCCGCGTCCGCACCAGCTGCCGAGAAGTGTCTGCTTTGTGCGCGGGGCTCAGCTGTCTAGGACTCCCCGGTTAGGCAGCCCCTTGGAAGATCTGCAGAATCTAACTGACCCTAGCTCATACATACACACACCACAGACGTCTACACTCTCCTCTATGGGTTCCTCACTCACACTCTCTGTCTCCATACCTTTCTGCCGGTCACCATCTTTTTCTCAGTTTTTCTAAAACTCCCTCCTCTCTTGTACTCTGTCTAAAAAGGAGTGTAAAAAATACCTCCACTCCTTGGGTGAGGATTAAAAAAAAAAAAGAATGCTTTGAAATCTGACTTCCCTAGACTATTACTGTTATTGTTTAATATTTATTGAATGTGTCACACATTTGCAAAAGTAAAAGTGGACATAGCTCATTCACAATGCGCTTATTTATTTCTTATTCCTGTTTTGAAATAGACTTGAAAATGTGAAGGCATATTTCTGTAATCTATGAAATTTTTCTGAATTTAATGAGGTTCTGATTTGGTTAAAGATTTGTAGGTTTTAGACAGCTCATTCTAATTTTATCTGAACAGGTTTGCCTATCCTTGTTATGGATGTACACTGATGTCTTATAGCTTCTTAACATTCATAACCAATTTGTGATTTTATATGAATTTTCAGAGAACTCACAAGTTAATTCTGTGTAATTTTAAAAGGGTTTCTTTCCAGTTATCTCTTAAGAGCAAGATTGCTTTAAACTTCACATAATTCCAAAGGGAGCCCTATGTACTATTTAAATACACCAACACTAGAATAATTTTGTTATGGTACTTTCCATTCAGCCTCTACTAAACACTCCTTTTGTATATATAAAGCAAATATATGGCCACATCTTACTCAACATCTCAATATAATTACCCTCCTAGACTAATGTTGATAAATGTATAGCTTCTAGTTATCAACTTCTTGTGTTAACATTATTATATTTAAAATACTTTTTCTTAAAATATTGTTTATTGCATGTAACATCATACTTAAGATTTTTCTTGAAATATTAATGTTTATTGCATGTAAAAATAATAAAAAAATAAAATCAAGGAAAAATATACGCATATTTTTTAAAGTATCAATGGAATTGATTAGCATGGCTGTGAAAACAGCATGGCTGATTTGGTAAGAGAAAAAACAAAGAAACATGGCTGCCTTATAGCACCATAGTGCTTAAGCATCACAGGATGGCTGGCCAGGACAGCTCCTTAGTGCTTGAGCACAGCTACTGTGAAAACAGCATGGATGGCCTGAGGGTGCCCCGGAGCCAGGAGCCAGGCACTGCTGCGCTGCTGTGCTGCTCCCTGCTCCACGCTGCTCTGCTCCACTCTGCTGCTCCCCACTCTGCTCCACTGTTCCACACTCCACTACCCTGTGCAGTTCTGCTTTGCTGCACTGCTCCCCACGATGCTGTTCTGTGCTGCTCCTCTCTGCACTGTTCTGCTCTGCTCCGCTGTGCTATTCTGCTGCACTCCTCCACGCTGCTCCGCTCTGCTTCTCCACACTACGCCACTACGCTCTGCTCCACTCCATTGCTCTGCGTTATTCCGCTCTGCTCTGCTGCACTGCCTCTCCACACTGCTCCCCTCTGCTTCACTCCATTGCTCCCCACTGTGCCACTCTGGTCCACCACACTGCTCCATGCTGCTCTGCTCTGCTGCTACCCACTGCACTGATCCCCACCGCTGCGCTGCTCCCTGCTCTGCTGCTCTGCGCTGCTCCAATCTGCTCCGCTGCTCCACTCTGCTATGCTCCGCTCTGCTGCTCCATTCCGCTTCGCTGCTCCCTGCTCTGCTCTGCTGCTCCATTCTGCTCCGCTGCTCCCTGCTCTGTTCTGCTGCTCCGTTCCACTCCACTGCTCCATTCTGCTCCGCTGCTCCCTGCTCCCCAGCTCCCTGCTCCTCTGTGCTTCCCTGCTCCTGAACGAAATCTTCAGTGCTTTAGCTTCAGCTGGAAAGACTCAGTCTTCAAGGAAACTGCAGCTCTGGAGCCAGAGGGAGCTGGCTTATATAGACAAAAGTCCCTGCCACTGGTCTCTGATTGGTCAGAAAAGTGCAGCTCTGATTGGTCTGAGTTGTGCAGTTCTGATTGGATAGGGAAAGCCTCAGTACTGTTGGTTGACATAAAACTCTAGGAAATCCTTTATAAAGGTTTGGCAAAGATGGAAGTAACACAGTGCAGGTTAGCAGTTCACAGGCAGGCATTGTAGTGCAGAGGCTTCTCCATTAAGTTTTCATGAGAGGCCCCTATGCAGAAATGGCTGCCAGGCTCTGCTTTCTCTGTTTTTCCTTTTTGAGCCCAGTTACCCACCAGGAGCCCTCCTTAGCCCTCAGGGTTCACAAGGTACAACTGTGGCAGTACTTTATGTACATATAAAACATAAAAATCATCATAATAATAGGCCAAGAGGCGTCATGACCAAAACAACCAAACAAGCGGTCACCAGGAGGTGCATGGAGCACCTCTGGCCCATACAACCTAACAACTGGTCACTATGATGATCACTGTGGCCTACGAACTGGCAGGTCAGGGGGTGGGGCTGGTGGCCAACCTCACGGCCCTGCCCCCTGCTGCCTGTCCCTGATCGCACACTCCTGCCCCAACAGGGGGCTGAGCTGGGTGACCAACTTCCTACAGCTCCTCCCGCTGGCCACCCTACCCCTGATCAAAACCCCCACCCCAATATGGGGTGGGGCTGGCCAGCCAACCTCCTGCAGCCCCTCCTTCCACCTAGTCACACCCCAATGGGCCCCCACCACCCTAATCAGACTGCAGCCCCTCCCCCTGGCCAGCAGCCCCTCCCCCTTCCTGGCCCCACCCCAGGTCAACCTCCCCACCCTGATCAGGGGCAGGGCCAGCCGGCCAATCACCCATGGCCCCTCCACCAGGCCACTTGCCCCCAATTGGCACCCCCACCCACCCCATTTGGGGGCAGGACCAGCCAGCCCACTGCACACAGTTCCTCCCCATGGCCAGCACTGCCCTCAATCAGCCCCCCAACTCCAATAGAGGGCAGGGCCCACCAGCCAATCGCCTGCAGCCCCATCCCCCAGCCAGCCAGGCCCTGATCCAGATAGGCTGGCTGGCCACTTCCCACCATCTCTTCCTCCTGACAGGCCCAGCCACAATCCACCCTGATTGGTGCCAGGCTGACCGGACCCCACCCATGAACGAATTTGACTGGGCCTCTAGTAGAAATATAAAAAGATGAATTAAATATTAATGGAAGTTCTAAATATTTTTTTCTTGCAACCTAATGGATTGTTTGCCATAGACCTTGCTGAAGTATGTGTACCCCTCTTTGAATTAACTTATAATAAGAATAATGATAACAAAATAAGTTTTAATGTATAAATTAAATTAATTCAACAAATGTTAATAAATTCCAAGTATCCTATATAATAAAAGCCTAATATGCTAAGTGTCTGGTCATCTGGTTGGCCATTCAATCACTCAAAGCATAATATGCTAATTATATGCTAAGGCCGTTCAACTGCTCGCTATGATGTGCACTGACCATCAGGGGGCAGATGCTCTGACCGGTAGGTTAGCTTACTGCTGGGGTCTGGCCGATCGAGACTGAGTGGGACGGGCTGTACACACCCTGGAGCCCTCCCACGGTCCCTCCCTGGCTGGCCAACCTCCTGCGTCCCTCTCCAGCCCCAATCATGCACCAGTGGGATCTCTTGACCTGGCCTGTGTCCTCTCACAATCTGGGCTGAGGGTCACCCCCCACCCCCAATGCCGAGTGCATGAATTTCATGCACTGGGCCTTTAGTAAGTTATATAATCATCTGGACACTGGAGATACAGCAATGAGTAAGACATTCCTATTCTTGAACTTACATGATATAGTGGAGGTAAATAAGAAACTAGATAATTGCATAACTTGACTATAAACAGTTTGAAGGTATGGTATGTAGTACAGTGAGAAATAACTAGGTTTTAGAATTAAGCATACATGGATGAAATAATAATCTTTTACAATTAGGCATATGTGGATCAAATTCATCATTGAGTATTTACAAATTCAGTGACCTCAGGCAAATAACTTAACTCCAAACTTCTTTCCTATAAAATGAGAATAAGTCCCATCTCAAAAGCATGTTTTAATAATTAAAAATATATAATGGCTAAAGTTTATGGCATAAAGGTCTAATTGGTCGTACTTTTATAAAGCCTTTGCTGCCCCAACAACTCCGCCTTTATTGCTAGTACTGTTCCTCCAATGTGTTCTGCATTCCACTTGGCAGACAATCCTCTATCTAGCCTATATGCATCTCTAGGCCAGAAATCATAGTAAATATTCCCTAATTTTTTGTAAAATAAACATATAAGTTCATGTATTTAATAAATCATTAATGGAAAACTGATCCAGCCATTTCTCATCCATCCTTCTAACATGATTTTATTATTATCATTTTTTAGATATATTTTTATTGATTTCAGAGAAAAAAGAAGAGGGATAGAGAGATAGAAACATCAATGATGAGAGAGAATCATTGATTGGCTGCCTCCTGCATGCCCCACACTAGGTATTAAGCCTGAAATCCAAGCAAGTGCCCTGACCTGGAATCCAACCATGACCTCCTAGGTGGATGTTCATCGGTAGTTGCTCTGTTAAGCCACATCACATAGGAGGGGCCTATTGATATTTTTTAATCAACATTTACTAGTATAACCATTTGTAATTTGAGTAATAAAGCAAATGTTATTCTAGTCATCTTTCCTTTTGTGGACAAAAGTATTCTGAATTCTTACTCTTTTTTTATTTAGATAACGCTCTAAAGGGCATGATCATCTATTCTGGGAGCTATGTTTTCCAATGTGCTGTTCGTCCCTTGATAGCCAGAGGGTAATGTCCTTAATTCCTGAGGTTCTCTCAGCTTTAAGGTCAAAACTAGTACAGAGACACATTTTACTGTACAACCCCCTGGGTCTGGGCCAGAGCACACCCGGGATCAAGAGTATGCCTGAGAACTAATAACATATAAAGCCAGGCTGAGATGCCTGAAGCTGGTGGGGGTCATGGAATTGGAGAAGCCAACTGAAGCTAATAGACTGAATATCTCTCTATATAAAAGCCTAAGCGACCATCGAAACCGAACCAACGACCGAACAGGCTGCATGGGGCGACTAGGCCAGCAGGGGGGGTAGTGAGGGACGACCAAATGACTGAGCAGCAGGCTCTGTGGGGTGACCAGGACCGTGGGGGGGGGGGGCAGTTGGGGGAGACCAGGCCAGCAGGGGGGGCAGTGAAGGGCAACCACGCCAACAGAGGGGGGCAGTAAGGGGTGACCAGGCCAGCGGTGGGGCAGTTAAGGGCAACCAGGTCAGCAGGGGGGGCAGTTGGGGGTGACCAGGTGACAGGGGGAGCCATTGAGGGAAACCAGGTGGGCATGGGAGGCAGTTAGGGGTGACCAGGCTGGTGGGGGAAGGGGGCATTGGGGGTGACTAGGCCAGCAGTGGGGGCAGTTGGGGGTGACCAGGCCAGCAAGGGGGCCAGTTAGGAGTGATCAGGCAGGCAGGCAGGTGAGCAGTTAGGAGCCAGTGGTCCCGGATTGTGAGAGGGATGTCCGACTGCCGGTTTAGGTCCAATCCCCAGGATCAGGCCTAAACTGGCAGTTGGACATCCCCCGAGGGGTCCTGGATTGGAGAGGGTGCAGGCTGGGATGAGGGGACACTCTCCCCCACCCCCATGCACGAATTTCATGCACCGGACCTCTAGTGTAATAATAAAAAGGGTGGTCTCTAGTAGCAGACTTCCTGGGTTTGTAACCTAGTTTAATCATTTACTACTTATATGGATATGGACAAGTTAATTTCTCTAAGCCTATTTCAGCACCTATAAAAGGGGGGACTTAATAGTGTGTGCCTCTTAAGATAAACTGTGGAGAGTTCAAAGAGATCATGTATACAAAGCACCAAGAATGGTACATGGAACCTGGTGAATGCATAATGAATATTACCATTCATTCTATTATTATCATCATCATCATCATTTAATGGTAACAGTATTGCTAAGCACAAGCGTATAACTTTGTAAACATTGGTGTCACTCACTTTGATTTTGCATGGTATAACATATTGTGTTTCCTTATTTAAAGAATATTTCCACTTAAGGAATTTCCAGATTGTATCAGTTTGGGTCCCACAGAAATCTAAGGACAAGAATTAGAGAAGCAAGAAATTAATTTCAGGAAAAAAACAACAACAAAAAAACCTATGAAGGGTAAAGGTAGAGGCAGTGGGAGTAGGTCGGGGGAGCTCAGAATGCAGTGCAGGTCTGACCCCTGTGAAAGAAAAGGAATAAAGAGAACTGAGCAGCAAGATACTGCAGCACTATTTTGAGAGAGTTTTGGCAAGGCGAACTGGGAGTCCTTGAACCATGGTTACCTGCTAGAAGAATCCCCTGTTGGTCAGGAATGAGTCTGTACTTGCAGTACTCCTGTCATGCTCCACCATTGGCTGGGAGAACCAGGAACTATGTGTGACATTATCCTTCACAAGGAAACACATCTGGAGGCTGTCAGTTAACGAGGCATGTCATGGCAGTTTCCCTGGAAGGACTAAGTAGTGTATCTCAATGCTGGGTGCTGAATATCTTGATATTCTTATACAATTTTTGAGCTACATTCTGGAATACAGTTAATTGGGAATTATTTGATCCTTTCTGGTCTGGTTTTCAAGATATGTTAGGAAGGACTAGAGCCATGTTTAGTCTAAGGCTAATTATTCTCCACTACTAAGGTGATATCCTTCTGAGTATTCTCCCCATGAACTGGAACTGTAAGGTTTGCCAGTCTGACTGATAGGAGCAGGCACTATTCTTGGCCCTGGAAGAGTGCTGGATTGTGTTTCTTCTTAACTTTTTATTTAGTTCTTTTCCAGAGTCTCCACACATGTGTTGGGAAGGAATTTTCCTCCACTCTTCTAGGTTCTTCTGGCTGGTCTAAGAATTAAATTTACAGGAGACAGATTAATAGGAGAAAATCAAATTTAATTTCATATCAACGGAGGCCCCATACATATGGGACCTAAGAAGTTACCGAAATACCTTGTTTATATACCTTTTAGACAAATAAACTTAGGCTTGGGTACTGATTAGTGAAGAAACTAAGGAGAGTTTGTTTATACAACTTTCTTGGCCCTAAATTCTTCATTTTTGGTGATAAGAATGTCTCTTTACCTCCCAGTAAAGTGAATGTACCTTTCACATGGGAGATTTATTTCCTGCTTTCAGGGGGACAGACAGGAGGGTCAGAGTGTCCTTCTTGCACCAGCTGTTTCTTAAGTAACTTTAGTTCAAAATAATTAATATGTCAAAGTGGCATGTTTTGGGGCAGCCTGCCCTCATCAGCACTCTGCTAAGTCCTTCAGGAGGGATCATTTGTAGATCTTTGGAGTTCTCTTTCTGTGCAGTTCTCTCCTCTCTAGTACTGTGTCTTACAAACTCAAACTGCCATGGTCTTCCTAGTACTTTTCTTTTGAAGTTAGGTTTTCTGTCTTGTTGTCCCCTCCATATACCATGGCTCAGAAGCCCTTTGAAGCTAGTAATCTGGGGAAATCCAGGGGCTCCATTTGCATTTTTCCCATGGATCATGGATCACTCTCCTTCCTTGTTCGGTATCAATTGTCTTAAAAACTGTGTCACACATATATTTTTGTCTGATTTTCTGTTGTTTCTGGCAGGAAGGTAAATCTGGTCTTTGTTACTCCATCTTGGACAGAGGTTAAAATTCTGCTTTACACTTTGAACATGGTACAGAATTTATATTCCCGATTTAGCTTGTCAGAAAGCCAATATCTTAAAACATTTCTAAACCTTGAATATCATACTTTTCACCTGTGTTACACATGCTATTCTACTAGTACAGATTAAAATGCTTTTTTAAGGAAAGGAAAGCTATGGTTAATGATGTGAAGTTAAAAAATTTTAAATTTTTCCAGATGCACCGGGAAATATTTATAATTTTCATGGCAATTCAGTAGTTGGCTATATGCAGAAAATAAATTCAAGTTAATATTTTTTAAAGGTCCTAATATTTTTTAAGATTTTTTATTGCTATTTAGAGAGAGAGGACAGGAGAGGGTGAGACAGAGAAACACTGATCTGAGAGCAGATTGAGCCCACAACCCAGGCATGTTCCCTGACCAGGAATCAAACCAGCAACCTTTTGGTGCACAGGGATAAGCTTAACCAACTGAGCCACACAGGCCAGGGCAGTCCTAATATTTTTAAATGCAAAAAAAACCTCTTACAAGGACCATAAAATTCAAGATAGACCTACTAGCTCTATTAAGATGCATAAAAGAATAATCTCATTTTAAATTATAGTAACAACTGACAATTGATGTTTGCCAGTGTGCCTTTTTTCATTTGAGACTTGTAAACAAAACAGCTGAGGCTGATATTTAAGTATGAATAACAATTTGCAATGTTGTAAATGGACCGCAAGAATTCTACTGTTTTGAAGTTGAAATTGTAATTTGCATCTTTAATGAAGTTTGACCTCATGCAGGTTTACTGCTTTGATTGGTGGTTGCTTAGTACTATAAGTCTGATCATTTGGAGTAATTTTCTGAGAAATGTGATTATATAAACACAATTACAAAATGAACAGTTCTCTGCTAAGGTTGTTGTAGTTGTTCTAAAGCTAAGACTTGCCCATATTTGCAATGTTGAAAAGTTTTATTTTTGCCCAATGTTTCCAGTGTCTGAAGTGGATAGTCCTTGTTTATTTAAGATCTGATGTGATCTGACATCTGAATCCAAGGACAACCACAGGAGTTTGTGTTTTATATTGACTTTTCACAAAATCTGCATTTTACTGATGAGGAGAATGTATTGAGATCCTCAAGCTTCTCTGCATGAGAGGAATAGTTATTTATTCATTGTATAAAAAAAAAAGTCAATACTCTACAGTGCTACTTAACTCTAGATCGTAGAGTCAAGTAATAACTACCATCTGTAGAATTTTACCATTTTAATGATGGATGACCAGCACAATATTCTGCATTTCAAAAATACTATAAAACTATGTCTTCAAGGCTGAAACTATGGTTGAAAAGAGAAAGTAAATTTCATTTAAAAATACCAAATTGACTCATTTTCAATGAGTTCATGACATATTTTGTCATCATATAGGCACTAGCTCATCCATTTTGTTTTCAGGAGAAATGAAACCAAAATGTTCAATGACTTTTTTTGAATTCTAATCACCACTAACATTCTGAACAAGATGCAAGCCAATTTCTCAGGCATGGTGACAGTCAATCATTCACATTATCTTTGGGTTAATCTTCCTCATTTCTAAGCTTTCTTTGTGTAATTCCTGTTCAATAAATTATTTCAACCATAGTAGGTAAGTTCTCATTTGAAGCAGAAGGCTACAAGTAAAAGCAAACAAAATAGTGCTTGTAGGAATTTCAAGAAATGAATCAATGAAATGTTTTAAATAGGTTGATTCCTCCTGTAATCTTCAATAAGCCACTATCTCTACATTGACAATTAACATGGGTGTTTAAATAATATAATGATGGGTCAATTTTGCTAATATTTGAAAAATTAGTATCTGGATGTCTTATGGTATGTACATTTCCATAAAATAAGAGCTCAATGCTTTAGGGTGGCAAATAAATGCAAACCATTTCCCAAAGAAATACGTTGAGAGCCAGATAATCAAATTCAGTAGAAACTTTTGCAGTTAATATTATAGATTTTTTTAAAAACCTAAAACAATATCATTTATCATTTCCCATTTCTCTAGGCTCAAATTTTTGAGCCAGGAATGCATTCCCCCTATCTTACCCTTCCCCAAGTTTAAGTCCTAACTCATTTTCCAACTACTGTCACTTAGTATTTGACAACATTAATGGTCTGATCCAGTTTAATATTTTCTCCCTGATCTAGTCTGACCCTATTCCCTGTGTCATTGCCACTGTTCTCTCCCTATTTCTTCTTACCATACCCACCGTTCAAGGTCCAGCTCAAGCCTCCCATTCTCTATAACTATTTTCCTAATCTTCTCTGCTCTTCCTTATTCTAGAAGTGATCTGTGAATTAACAAACCAACATCACTAGCAAACTTATTAGAAATGCTGGATTCTGAGCCCCCACCCAGACCTACTGAATCAGAATCTACATTTTTATAAGATTCACAGGTTTTGCATGTAAATTAACATTTAATACCTCTTCTTCAGCCCTAGTGATGTCTCATGTATTTTAGATACTCACAGTAGTTGTTGCCTATATAGGTACTTGATGTTTTCACCAAACTAAACTAGTTAGGTTTTCATGGGCATGTCTTATCTCCTCACTTAGAATTAAAGCTTTTTAAAGGCAGCCATGAGGTCTTATCTCCCTCAACAACCCTGATGGAACCAAATACTTTATTTCCCATGCTGTGTTTTGATTCCAAGTTTCAACTTGTATGAATTTCTAGTGTATGATGTTGTTTTCCCTTCAGATGATAGAAATGCAACTTCTATTGCTTAGCTCAGTACCTAGCACACAGTGAGTAGCCAAATAAATACTTGCTGAATATATAAATTACTGAAATTAATTTTTGACAAGATAAATCTGGTCTTCAATTTTGCATCAGTGGTACCTCTTCCAAGTTATATTATTGGGAGAACAATGCATAATGAGAATATTAACATAGTCTTCAGCCTCTAAGGCTTCTGGGCACATTTACTTGAATTCTAATTGGGCTATTAAAACATTAATAATCATGTTTCTAGAATAGCTTTTTAATCTTCAGGGTCATTGAGCCTAACAGCAATCCTTCACCCTTCTCTGCAAGTCAGTATACTGAGATTCAGTTGCTAACTCTGTGTCTCACTATAACATGGTGATTAAGAATAGACTTTGGGCCTTAGCTGGTTTGGCTCAGTGAATAGAGCGTCAGCCTGCAGACTAAAGGGTCCCTGATTCCATTCTAGTCAAGGGCACTTGATGGGGTTGCAGGCTCTATCCCCAGTAGAGGGCGTGTAGGAGGCAGCTGATCAATGATTTTCATCATTGATGTTTCTATCTCTCTCTCCTTCTCCCTTCCTCTCTGAAATCAATAAAAATATATTAAAAAAAAAAAAAGAATGGACATTAGCCAGACTTCAAGTGTTTTCCTTCTGGGCCCACCACTTCCTATCTATGTGATCTTAAGTGTATTATTTTACATCTTTGTGCCTCAGTTTCTGTGTCTGAATGGTGAGAATAATAATAGTCTTTACTTTATAGAGTTGATATAAAGACTAAATTAGCTAATACATGCAAAGTGTCCACCTGAGAGCCCAGTGCATATTAAGTCTCAAAGAATAGTAGCTACTGTTATTAAAACATACAGCTAGAAAATCTGTCTTCCTGAAATGCTATTCTAGAGTTTCAATTATTTATATGTAGGTAGTGTGGAAAAACTTTAGATATGTTCTTATTTTGTCATCTTTTTGTGACTCAGTATTTACTTTGTTTGCTGGTAGGAATGGCTTCCAGCACTATATAGCTCTGATATGTGCAGTAAGGATATGTGTTTTTATTTTCCAATCCCTAGGTACAGGTGCTGACTCATTCCAGAAGAGAAAGAAGACTCTTTCCTAGTTCAGGTACAAAGGACTCAACCAGTTCCAATGACCTTCCAATAAAGGGTTGAGGAAGGGGGGATTGGGTTATGCCATAATGCTTAAGACCTTGATCTTTGCCATACCACTAAATGAAACAAATACCAAAGTCAAGATTCTTTTTAAATGATATAATGATACCTAGGTAACACCATAATAAGTAAGTAATGAGCCTTTATAATTGGGTATAATATAAATAATACCCAATTGCCAGTCAGTGAACATATGCATTACAGTTGACAAGTTAAGTATTTCCTAAAATCCTGTTGGAAATTTATAAAAATGATGCCTTTTTGTCCATAATAGAGCAATTTTTAGAATGCTTTGGATTAAATAACAATATTGCTGTCTAAAAATGTAAAATAGTTGCATATTCAGTTAATCAAACAGTACAATTGATTATTATACTGTATTCAAACCTAGAAACACTGGAGCTTCTCACCCTTAAGCAGCAGCTTTGGGGTTTTGGAAGCTTAGGGTGAGTTTAATTAAAGTCAGGGGGAAAAACCAATTAAGCACTGAGAAGCACAGGCATACCTCATGCATTCTAAAGACAAAAATATCATTTAGAATAAGATGATGCCATAATCTCAGTATAAATGCCAGTGTCTACTTCAGCAGTTCTGGAGGCCTAGGTATTCTGAGCAGTTTGAAGAACAGCTAGCTTATGAGTTTTCAATTCATAACTGCATTGAATAATTTCCATCGGTTTTAAATATTCTCTGATAGGAAGTGCTTAGAAAGAAGATTTCATAAATATAAGGAGTGACCATACTTTAAGACTAGAATACACCTATGTCAAAGTGTGTCTCTCCCAAAATCATTTAGTTTTAAATTCCATTTGAGTAGATTTGAAGAGCCAAGGATTAACATTTTTCACCACTTCAACATACAAAAGTGATAAAAATAAATGGATATAAGGATCCAGCTTCATGCAATGGAGAAGTTTGTGTCATATTTATATTTCACTGACTTTTGATGCTGTGTCATTACACTTCCCCACCACTATTGCACAGTACTGCCCACTGGGAAAATGGTAGAGCAGAACAACGTATTGCTATACAGCTTGCCAGTCAATCAAGAAACCAGAGAAAGAAGCAACTACAAGCATTAGTTCAAATGCAGCCCTTGGAAACTGTGAGGAATGGGAAGGACAAAGCAGTCAGTGGCAACTGAAAATTGGAAGCTGATTAAATGTGATTTACTGGGGGTTATTTTCTCATCTTCAACTCAGATTCTTGCAAATATTAATTGCAATGTAGAACAAGAATATGCAGAGTGCATTACAGAAAGTCAGGCTATTGTTCTAATTGGTGACAAGCAAATCAGCTATCTGGGTAATGTAGTACAACAGTGTGGACTCTTTTGCACTTTGGTGTGACCCGTGATGGAGCCTTCAAGCTGGTGAGGTCAATTGATTTCAGCCACGAGAAGTCTTGCAAATATTTCTTTAAGCAGTATCTAGCAGATATAGACTGAGTGGCCAGATTATTATGATCTCTGAACGCATAATAATCTGGCCACTCAGTGTGTGTGTGTGTGTGTGTGTGTGTGTGTGTGTGTGTGTGTGTGTGTGTGTGTGTATTAGAAGCCTGGTGCATGTATTCGTGCATGGGTGGGGTCCGGCCAGCCTGGCCAGGGGGAGGGGACATGGGTGGTTGGCCGGCCTGTCTGCTGGTCGAACTCTTGGTCGAGGGGACAATCTTCATGTTAGCCTTTTATTATATAGGATATACACTGAGTGGCCAGATTATTATGCGTTCAGAGATCATAATAATCTGGCCACTCAGTGTATATGTAGAATGCTTAAGAAAAATATATCCAAATGCTTTACAATCAAGTGCCATTATTTTAACAGCATTTTTAGCTCCTGGGTTAATATGTGATGAATCTTAGCAGTGGAGAATATTCTCTATGGTTACCAGTACAAATAGAAGTTACTTCCTGTTTAGAAAATGTTAACATATCTCTCATGATTTAACCAATCCTATAACATCATGGTGATATCTAAAAATGATTTTGTAAGTGACTGAATATAACAACTCAAATATACTTGCAAGGCTAGCTGATACCCTTTTCAGTTTCTGAAAAAGAGGTCTTTGAAATTATTAATAACTAGAGGCCTGGTGCACGAAATTTGTGCACTCAGGGAGAGGGTCTCTCAGCCTGGCCTGTGCCCTCTCACAGCCTGGGAGTCCTCAGGGGATGTCCGACTGATGTCCTAAAGCCATCAGTTGGACATCCTTAGTGCTGTCACAGAGGCGGGAGATGCTCCCGCCACTGCCACTGCGTTCTCCAGCCAGCCGTGAGCCCAGCTCAGGGCTTCTGGCTGAGCGGCAGTCCCCCTGTGGGATCACACTGACCACCAGGAGGCAGCTCCTGCATTGAGCATCTGCCCCTGGTGGTCAGTGCGCATCATAGCGACTGGTTGTTCCGTCGTTCGGTCGATTTGCATATTAGCCTTTTATTATATAGGATTCCTAGGTCAAGTCATATGGTATAGAGGAAAACACAATAGATGTGGGTCAGGACCCCTACATTCTATTTTGTCTCCAATTTGATGTATAGATTAGACAAATCTCTTTGCCTCAGTTTTCTATCTGTGGAAATGAGAGGGATGGGCAAAATAATTTCTGAATTCCATTTTAGTTCTAAGTATCAGAAATTCTTTTAGTCAAAGCTAGCTTCTCATAAAGCTGCAACTGGGATGTTAACAAAATTTCTAAAAAATGACCAGCAAATAGTATCCAGAGAGAGACCAGAATGAAACAATTAAAATCAGTTCTATCCTGTTTATATTGCAGTGAGGAAATGAATTACCAGTTTACCATTACCCTACTATTTGTTTTCAAACACGGTTGACTGTGATACTTAGCCCAGTGACTCAGGAGGCACTTCCTGTCTAGCTTTCTACAAGCGACTACCACCCACATCCAATGTGTCACAAAGTCTCAGTGATCCTCCAGTTCCCTTGACTCTCTTGCTGTTGCCTTTCCCACCCACGTACCTCAGAGACTGAAAGATGAGCTAAATTGTTAATTATTATCAGCAAAATACACATGTATATGAATTAGCTTAATTTCAATTGCCAATTCTAAACCCAAGTAATGATGATACATGTTGGAGAAGAGAGGGAATATCAGCTGGCCAACAGAATCACTCGGTACTGTATAACATACTAGATAGGAGTAGTGGCTACAATAAAATGACACTGGCCCAGGTTTGGTCAGTTGAAGATCTTAGACAAAACATTGCTAATATATAATGTTTTCACATGGGTTCCATTCATATCATGCCCATTAACAAATTTAGAACGCTAACTTTACATTGCTTTCTGCCAGTACACAGAAAACCTACATTACATCATAAATCACAAAAATTCAGTTTAACATAATATAAAAACTATATCACCAGAATGCATTTGATTTTGACAAATGTCTTACACAAAGAAAAGCAAATGTAAATATGAAAATAAGCAAACAGTTAGGAAAGAGACTTACAGCTTCAAAACACAAGGAGGCAGAAAGTGCAAGTGTTATTTGCATATGAGTCTAAGAGTTCTGGGGTGCCACCAGCTCCATGCTTGGCTCTATCATAGCCTCCATGTAAGAACTCAATAAATCATTCAGCTTTTCAATTCTTAGGTTTACAGACCTAGTTGTCTTACACATTGTGAGTAAATGACCATGTATCTTTGTTTAAAATTTACTAAATGCCATTGGGTTTTTATTTAAATCTTTAGAAGAAAAAGGCCAAAAAGTAGGCAAAGGAGTTGGCACCTATAAAAAGTATCTGAAAATGAATCAGGTTGTGCCTTGGCTGATGTGGCTCAGTTGGTTGGGCATCATCCCATGTGCCAAAAGTTTGCCAGTTTGATTCCCAGTCAGGGCACATGCCTGAGTTGTGGGCTAGATCCCTGGTAGGGGGCATGGAGGAAGCATATGAACAATGTTGTGCTCTCACACTAATGATGTTTCTCTCGCCCTCTCCCTTTCTGTCTTTCTAAAAATCAATAAAAATAATTTTTAAAAAATGAGTCAGGTTGAAAATAAAATATTAGAAGTATGCTAGGTAACTAAATGAATTACCTTTAGTATTTGATGCAAAATAAGCATTTATAAAAAAAAAAAAAAAGGAAAGTGGGATTCAGAGAATTGAATGAGTTCAGTTGCCCTCTTCCAAGATTCAAATTAAACTGTCCATGGAGATTGCTCAGTTCCTAGAGTCATGGAATGTACTTTCCAAGACTTTCTTTTGTTCTTAATGTTAGAGAACAAGCAAAGGTGTTTCTATATTCTGGTTAATAAAATGAAAAGAAAGAACACATTGCAAAGAAACCTTTACTATAAAAAGGCAGATTCTTCTCTCTAAAAAAAGTGAGGTGAGGGTAAGAGAACTCTAGTAGCACTATACCTAAGACCTGCTTCAAAATTAACTAGGTGTGCAAATGAACTCAATTAGTGTATTCTGCATGACAAACTGCAAAGTAATTGTTAAAGTTTGATGCTTCTTAAACTTTAAAGCAGCTGGGGTTGGGCAAAGAAGAATGAAAATGCACCCAAACCTAAAAGAGGTAAAGTTGATGCTGGAATCATCATATATAGGAGAAAGTTTAATTATGGTTTAAAATACAGACTTTTTGAACTTCTAATCATAGTTCCATGAAAGACATAGGTAACAAAGTCAGAAAGAAATTTCCACTGCTATAAAAAATAGGAGGTGGTGGTTGGAGAATTTTCCATTGCTATTAAAAATTAACATTACAGAGCTAATGGCAGAAACTGGCATCAAATCTTCAAATATTCTTCTAGTCAAAATTCATTAATTCAACAACTGTTTTGGAGGTGCATATTATTTGCCAGACATTCTTCTAGGCACTTGAGATATGGCAGTGAACAAAACAGAAAATTATCCTTGCTTTCGGAGGAGAAGACAATAGATAATAAGTAATATGAAAATGAAATAGTGTGCTAGAAGGTGATAATTGTACTGAGGAAACAAAAATAAAGTGCAGTAAGAGCTATAGGGAGAGTGGACATTGGCTGGTATTATAGATAAGGTGATTTTGGTTGGCTTCATTGAAGAAGTATTTGATTTAAAATGAAAGGAAATGAGGTAGCAAGTATGTGGCTATCTAAGGAACAGTGTTACAATACCAAGGCCCTCAAGAAATATTCTTGGTGGGTTTGATGAACAGCAGATCAGTGCAACTAGAGCAGAGTGGGTGAAGGGGAGAGTGGGAAGAGATGAGTTCAGAGAGGTAAAGAAGAAAGAGTTCATCTAGGACATTGTAGGTCATCATAAGAACTTTGATTTTATACTAAGCAAAATGGAGAGCCATTAGAAGGCTATGAACAGAGGAATAACATCATATGACTTTTGAAAAGATCACTTTAGCTTTTATATAAGAATAGACGATGGCATAAAAGAGTAGAAACTAGAGACCACTTAAGACAATATTTCAATTATTCAGGTGAAAGGTGATGATGGCTTGGACAAGGGAAGCAAAAGTAGAGACAGTAAGAAGTGGTCACATTTTATCTGTGGAAGCAAGTAGAAAGGTAAGGAAAATGGTTGCAGATACTGGTAGGAGGGTAGATTTACTTTTAGTGGGATCTGTGGAGATTCTTTTCTAATTGCTTCAATTTTCTCAATGATGTAGAAGCAAAGTCATAAGCTCTCATAAGAATGGGAGACTCTCATCAGTTGGAAGCTTTAGTAGTAAGAGTATGAAACATTTATCTAAGAAAGTGGAACAATTAAATAAAGATAGTTTATTATGATTGACCGGCACCACTACATAATGTGTACTTGAGATTCGTGGTCATGAATTCAAAGAGAGCTTGTTAGTGTGACTGGGTATTTTTTTAAGTTAAGTTCAACAGCAAAGGTGTTGGTGCAAAGTAATCAGAGAGTTGGTGTATTAGTCTACTCAGGTTACTCTAACAAACACCACTGGTTGGGTGGCTTAAACAACAGATATTCTTTTCTCACAGTTCTAGAGGCTATAAGTGCCAGATAAAGGTCCACCAGGGTTCAGTTTCTGGTAAGGAGTCTCTTTCTGATTATAGATATCCACTTTGTCCTCACATGGCCTTTCCTCTGAGTTTACATGTATAGGCAAAAGGAGAGAGTTCTTTCTTCCTCTTCTTATAAGGCCACCAGTACTATTGGATAATGGCTTCATTCTTATGACCTCATTTAACCTTAATTACTTCCTAACTACCCTATCTCTAAATATAGTCACATTGAGGGTTAGGACTTCAACATATGAATTTGAGGGGGACACAATTCAGTTCATATCAGCTAGGTTTAGAATTAGTTATAATTTTGCCAAAAGAAAAAGAGGTTGTCAGAGAGGGCGGGGAATATTACCCTATAATATATGTAGGTCAATTATATTAATTGATCATGGATTTAAGAAGAGTAAGTGGAGAGAGGAATTCAAGAAAGTGAGACACAAAAAATATAGGGTAGTAACAAGGGACTGGAAGTCTCAGTTTAAATATTGTTACAGTTAAGGCATTTTAGGGTATAAAATTTAAAAAAAATAAGAGGTGGTGGTTGGAAAATCAGAAGTTGAAACTGATATTTTGGAAGTATGGAAGTTATTGGCAATGCCAAGTTCTGAATTATATTTCAGTGGATGATGATTTTTCAGTGGACGAATGCATTGCATCAAGCCTTCTTTCAGAACAAGGAAAATCATTTTTGAGCGTCTGGGAGTATTGCCTGCTGAGAGCTCAAACAGTTTAGTTCCTTCCTGGGCATTGCCCTCCAATGAAGACAGTTTCTTTGGCCAAGGTTATACCCCTACCTGGAGACAGCCCATATTCAATGACTGGTTAATTAAAAACTCTGTCGGGCCATCTTACTTCTAGAGCTCCTTGTAGGATCAGATGAGACCTTTGTTGCTATTTGGTCTGCAATTGACTTTCTTTCTCTGTCCAATCCTGCTTCTTTCATTGCCTCATGGGTGTTATGTCTGAGAGCACTCCTCAATAAACTTCCTACATGCAAATATCCATCTCACAGTCTGTTTCATGAAGAACCCAACATGGGATAGTTGGTACTAGGCATGCTCTGAGGAAGCAGACTTTAAAATGGAATATTGGAATTGGATCACTCATCAGCTGGCTGTAAATAAGAATGCTGTTACTGGTGGTGGCTGGTGTATGGATAGTCTTTGGCATGTTATAGCAATGCAATTGCTAAAATTCTCAGAGTGGAGAGAAATGCACTGACAGTGGCAATATCTCAGGAATTTGAGAAGTTCAGGACAATTAGCAATAAGAACAATGGACAATGGATGGCTGTTGCTGAGTGTAACAGATTATTTGGAGAAACAATGAAAATGTGAGTGTGACTAATCACTAATTTAAGGGGAATTGTGTAAGTCAGAGGGTCTTGGAAGCATTTATATACTTTCACTTTCTGAAACCAGAGGATCAGGCCCAGGACTTAATTATAATAACAGTGTAGGTCCAGGGAAGGTTTATGTTCCCACCTGTGGCACATTTTTTATACCAAGGTAGAGCCTCTGGTTGAGAGAAAGAGGAAGCCTAAGATATGGGATGAGAGCATCTGATAGATACCCTTGACTTTTGTAACATGGATGAACCCTGAAAGCATTATGCTAAGTGAAAGAAGTCAGTCACAAAAGATCACATATTATATGGTCCCTATTCACAGGAATGGTGCAGGGTATTTTTTGATTAATGAAGATATTCTAAAATATACTCTTATGATGGTGGCATATACCTGCAAAAACCACTGAATTGGCCCTGCTGGTATAGCTCAGTGGTTGAGTGTCGACCTATGAACCAGAAGGTCATGGTTTGATTCATGATGAGGGCACATGCCCAGGTTGTGGGCTCAATACCCAGTGTGGGAAGTGCAGGAGACAGCCAATCAATGATTCTTTCTTATCTTTCTCCCTTCCTCTCTGAAATCAAATAAATAAATAAATAAATAAATAAATAAATAAATAACAACAACAACAAAAAACCCACTGAATTGTACACTTTAAATGGGTAAATTGTATGGTGTGTGAATTATATCTCAATAGAGCAGTTTTAAAATATCTTGAATTCTTTGGTTCCCCCAAATCTAACATTGCTTGATAATGCTGCAGAGGCCTATCTTGCAAAAAAAATCCTGTGGCCTCTCATGCTTTATCCTTAGCTCCCCTTCTAGCCACCAAACCAATACTTAGAGTCATGTCACACATAACCTGGATGTGGAAGTTTCGAGTGTAGTAAAAGAGGAAAAGGAATAAAGCAAAGATCTGAAAAACCTAATCAGCATGGAGCAGAATCTGTTACAATATATATGGGACTGAATCCTAATGGTGCTGGATCAAGGGAGGATGTGGGGAAACATTAATTCTCAGTTAGATAAGTGAGTATCTATCAATATCAATGCACTCTCTTATAATACAGTGTAAACACCCTGACCAGGACTCTAGATGATGGTGCTAATATGCTGCTAGGATGACACTTGGAAGTTTGGATAATGTGATGGTCCAAAGAAAGTGAAGTAAAAATTTTAGAGCTGCCATGGAAGATGATGGAAGACAGGATCAAAATGCCTAGTGAAGTGGGCATGCTAGAGAGAATATATTCTGTATGACCACAAAATGCACAGGTTGTCTATGTTCTTCCAGTAAGCCTGGGGGATGCCTTATTTAGAAAAGTGATAAGGAATGTGTTGGAGAGATAAGCACTATCTTCACTGAGAAGT
The DNA here is from genome assembly GCA_025583905.1 of Ia io. Lineage (NCBI taxonomy): Eukaryota > Metazoa > Chordata > Mammalia > Chiroptera > Vespertilionidae > Ia > Ia io. Next base: position 75,042,743 of record JAJQQW010000001.1, read on the forward strand.
GCAGTGGTATCCAACCTCTGTAAGCAAGGGCTGGTGGTAAGAAGTATTGATATAAAACTAAATTACCTGAAAATATTGGTGGACTAAGTGATCCCAAAATAATTAAGTTGTGCTTAACCATGAGAAATGGCAGGGCACAATTATTATGATAAGAGGCAGGGCTGTAGTGGTAGCCAGTAGGCCTGACCCATAGAGCCCTCAAGAGATGGTTAATGGAGCACAATGTTCCCATGGAGGTTGATTCTCCTCATAATTTTTAGGTTGGGTTCCCTAGAAACAGAGCGTGAGGCCAGAATTCTTGTCCAAGTGCATCATCAAGTGAAGACTCTCTGGAGGGGACTGGAGGGAAGTGAAGGAATCAGGCGAGAACAAAGAAAGTTGCCAAGAAAAAATAAATGTAGCTTCCAACAGATATTTATTGAGCCCTTACCCTATGCTTCACACAGGAAGCTCTGGAGCATGAACTGAGCAGTGTGCTTTCAAGACCAGACTGTGCACATCTTATCCCAACTCTGCTTTTTTTAGTGATGTCAGATTGGGGTATCATTTACACCAGCCATAGTAAGAGAATGCAGCACAGAAATCAGAAGAGAGTACAAATCAGGACCCCTCCTTTTTTTTAGAGAGAGAGGAAGGGAGGGAGAGAGAGACAAACATGCATGTGGGAGAGAAATATCAGTCGGTTTCTTCCTGTGTGCACCCTGCCCGGGGATGGAATTCACAACCTAAGTATGCGCCCTGACTAGAAATTGAAACCACCACCTTTTTGTGTATGGGATGATGCTCCAACTAACTGAACCACCCAACCAGGGCAAATCAGGGCCCTTTTTTTTCTAAACCAGTATATCAGAATACCACTGCATGAATCTCACCATAGAATAAGTCTTGCCTTTAGAAGACCCCTAAATTAGTCAGTCAGTCATTGCCTGGGTTGGCGGGACATAACCTCTTGGGTGAGAAGATTCCTGTCCTTGGAAAACTTTTCAGAGAAGGGTGCCACTGTAAGCATTTAGCAGCCAGTAATCACAGCAACTGGAGATGGAAAAGGGGATTGTGGTGAGCCATTAACACCATCTACTACCATCATCCTCCATTTTCGGGGAGAGCAAGGCTAACCGAGCTCACAAAAGTCCTTCAAATGGAGACAGAAAAACTGATTTACACAGTGGTGGGAGAAATTTTCTGAAGGTCTAATGTCTCTTCCTAAGAAGACAGGAAGTGAGGACACCACCCAACATGTCGTACACAGGCAGGCACCGCTTTGGCATCACTTTAGATCCTCTCAGCCTCACTTTTCATTGCAGCCCCATCAGACCTACCCGTTCACACAGGAGCAGGTGCTTCAGTTCATCACAGTGTAGCCTGACAGCACCTTGCCTAGACCAGCATCTTGAGTCTTGGACTTCATACTCCAGAGGTTCTCTGAGGGTGAAGACCGAGACAACGGTTAAAAGCTTTTCATGCTTAATCTGGGACCGCCCCGCTGTGTGGGTGCATTAAAGCTCCATGAGACAACTCTTGACTCTGAGGGATAAATATTCTTTCTTTCTCTACGTAGGCGATTCTGAGTTGCACTTTAGAAGTCTCCTCAGAAATCTCTTCAAGATCAAGCACTCATCCTGTAATGGGGGGAAAAAATTCAATATGCAAACTGCAAAAAATCCAATATGCAAACTGGGATGAGAAAACAAAGGAAATGTTTCCATAAATGTGGGGATGATAAGGGTTTTACCGCAAAGAGACAAACAGCAGGATGACTGGTGGCCTGGTTTGGTCAGGCAGGTATTATAATCTTGCCGGAAGAAGTTCTTTTTCTTTGTGATATGGCCCATTTCAAGCCATTAGGTCCTAGTCTCAGAATTGTTGACTAAAAGAAAGGAGATAGACGGAGTGAGAACAAAGGAGTCCATGAATGTTCAGAGCAGAGAATTTTAGAGCTGTCCACATCACCTTATACGGACTCTCACTTCTTCCTGTTTCCCTCTCTCTGTCCCTCACTCCTGTCCTCGAAGATTCAACTACTGTCAGACTTTATCACTGTCTCAGACTCTGCTTTTAGGAAAAACCCATGCTAAGGCAAGGGATGATAATAATACATTCTTCATCTACACTTAAAGGGCCCAGATACATCAGACATCCCACACAGCAGCCAAGGTAATTACATTTTGACTCTCCTAATTATTAAATAAACAACTCTAATTAATTTATTTGCCATCAAGTTTAAAATACAACATAATTTGATGTACTGCTTTAACGTGGAAACTGTCATTCATAAAACTACTTCTCTATAACATGAAATCTGTTTTAATATAATAGATCTGTTTCTTTCATTTTTCCTGCTTTTATAAAGGTTATGTGGATAAATTTAATTTTGTAAATTCTTTGAGCTTCTCAGCTGAAAAAGAGCAAGATGTAAAATATTTTTATTACTATCTTAATGGGCTCAAGCAAAAAAACTAAACAAATTAAAATAAATTATCTCAAATACCACCAGCTAAAAATATCCAACAGTGAGAAGATATGTGTTGCCACGTGCTGCTGAAACATATATTTCACTTTTTCTTCTTAATTCCTTATTTGTTTGATGTGGGAGACCAGATGTAGAAGAAATTTAAAGAAATTCTACAGCATTAATTAAAATAATGTTCTTTTAAAAAATATCTTGATAATGAAGATTGATTTACTTTTTCACTTTATCAATGGGAGATGTTATCATTTAAATCAAATTGTGTTAAAATAATATCTGATTTGGAAAAAAGCACAGGTCAAGTACTCAATAAATATCTGTTGGAAGTATGAAGAGGAGATGGATTAAGGTTTAGGGCTTCCTAAATGTAGAAAAATATATGGTTTCCAGTTTGTTAACTGTTCCAGATCCTAAATGTGAATAAAAGCTGGTGATGGTAATGGTCTAAACAGCAGCACAATTAGCAAATATCCTTAGACTAGATCTACAGTTGTTGAAAGTTTTTCCAATGAAAAGCGGCCATTTGTGTCATTTTCAATTTTCCCTGGATTTTTATTTTTGCCATTTAAAACCTTTTTAACTTTGCTAATTATTTAAGGAATGAGACAGGGTTTGTGATTATTTCTGTACAGTTGGCAATATTAATTTTCCTGCCAAAAAACTGTCCAAATATATTTTGTGTAATTAATGATGCTAACTTATTAATCTAAGTGGAATTTTCTTCTTTTGTTGGTTCATTTGATGTTTTGTTTTAATGAGAAGGGTGATATTTGTCAGCAGAGGGGTGGGTTTCTGAGTCAGGTCCATAGAAGCTGGGGTTTTTTCTTCCTGTCACTGTGCAGTGCAGCTCATAGCCTCCAGGGTTAGACAGACCTGGACTCCAAGCCTGACTTGCCACTTCCCTGTGAATGATTTTGACCAAATGATCTTTCAAGGCCTGTTTTCTCATCCATAAAGTGGCAATCATATTGACACTCTCCTCACTGAACTGCTCTAAGGGTTAAGCACTAATCACAGCATCTGGCATATACTAAGAGGTTAAAAGCATACTAGTTATTTTGATTAATGCACAATACAGCCTCATGCTTTTTTTAAAAAAAATCTTTATTGTTCAGATTATTACAGATGTTTCTCTTCCCCCGCCCCCCGCCACATAGTTCTCCTCCACCCCACCCCAGGCCCTCGCCACCCCACTGTCAGTGTCCATAGGTACTGTATACATGCATGTAAGATCTTTGTCCAATCTCTTCTCACACCCCCCACACAGTCTTCCCCCTGAGAATTGTCAATCCGCTCAATTTTCATGCCCCTGATTCTATTACATTCCCCCGTTTATTCTGCTCCTCAGATTTTTTATTCATTTGATTTTTAGATTCACTTATTGATAGATATGTATTTATGCTTTTTTAATGGAAATATAATTCTACAACCATTTCTTAACATTTTCTATACTGAACAGTAGGATAAAGTACACCGTGTTTTGTGATGTGTGTTTCTTTTTTGCCATAAAATAATTAATTTTTTCGTTACTTTTTCTTTATTAAAACAGTCCATATTACTAAGGAACTGGCTATAAAAAGGAAGACAAAAATTAATTGTTACATTATTTTTTCACAGTACCAAGTTTTTTTCCAGTTTTATTGAGATACTAGAGGCCCGATGCACGAAATTCTGGCAAGAGACTTGACCCCCGCAGCCCTGGCTTCATCCGGAAGGTTGTTCTGCTGTCCGGTCTAATTAGCCTATTACACCTTCATTATTATAGACTAGAGGCCCGGTGCATGAGATTCATGCACTCGGGGTGGGGGGTTCCTCAGCCTGGCCTGTGCCCTCTCACAGCCCAGGAGCCCTCAGGGGATGTCCAACTGCCGCGGAGGCGGGAGAGGCTCCTGCCACCACCGCTGCACTCGCCAGCCATGAGCCTGGCTTCTGACTGAGCCGTGTTCCCCCTGTGGGAGTGCACTGACCACCAGGGGGCAGCTCCTGCATTGAGCGTCTGCCTCCTAGTGGTCAGTGCACATCATAGCAACTGGTCATTCCATTGTTTGGTCATTTTGCATATTAGCCTTTTATTATATAGGATAATTGACATGTAGCACTGTATAAGTTTAGGGTGTACAGCATAATTATTTGACTTATATATATCATAAGATAACTACAAGTTTAATTAGCATCTATCATCTTATATTTATTGCAAAAAGGAGAAAAAGAAAAAAATAGTATTTTTTCCTTGTGATGAAAATTCTTAGGATTTACTGTCTTAACTTTCATATATATCATACAATATGCAGTTGTTTAGAAATACAGTTAAAGCATTAATTTGTATCTCTTTAACAACAATTGTGGAATATTTACATTGATCCAGGCACTGGGGCTACAGCAAGGAGATTGCAAATGAACTACAAAAATTATATACAACTTGATGGTAAGGTAATGAATTATTACTGAATGAAATAGCTTATTCTTATGTATAAAATACTTGTTTCAAATTACTGTTTGTACATTCATATTTACTTCTGACGAACAAAACGGAACCAGAAGCATGGATACATGGAACAGACTGGCCAGTGCCTGAGGGGATCGGGGTGGAAGTGACTGGATAAGGAAGGTGAAGGAATTAGCTAAATGACCTATATGCATAACCCATGGACACAGACAATTGTGTGGTGAGGCCAAGGGAGGAGAAGGTGGGAATAGGTGGAAGGGGACTAAGGGGGACACCTGAAATAATGTCCACATTAAACATTTTTAATACAAAAAGAAACATGCAAATAAAGAAAAAAAACAGAAAAAATAGTGAAAGGATGAAGATAAAAATGGAAATCACCTCTAGTCTATCTACATATATATGCAGGGTGGAGCAAAAGTAGGCTTATAGTTGTTCCTATGGAAAATAATACAATAATTAATCGATAATAATACAAGAATAAACTCTGTGTTTTGTATACTCATAATTGTAAATCAACTTTTGTCCCAGCATGTATGTATATATATATATATATATATACACACATACACACACACACATATATTCATATATACATACATGCAGACAATATGTGTGTATATATCTCTATATCTGTATATCTATATATATATATGATTAATATTTTGGTGTATATTTCTATTTTTTAATATATTTAGTATATATTTTTGTCAATTGGGACTATATCCTGCATACACTTTTGTAAACTCCTATTTTCATGTGAACCATATAGTAAACTAGAGGCCCGATGCACAAAGATTCATGCAAGAATGGGCTTTCCTTCCCCTGGCTGCCGGCGCTGCCTTTTCTCTGGCCTGAGCTGCCTTTCTGCCTTCCCACCTGCCCAGAGGCCCAGAGCTGCTGTGGCAGTGTGGAATACCTGCGTCGTGGCAAGTACCCTGCCCCACCCCTGCCGCAGGCCTCTTGGTGCCTGCATATGCAAATTAACCCGCCATCTTTGTTGAGTTAATTTGCATATTCACTCCTGATTGGTTGGTGGGTGTCACAGAGGTATGGTCAATTTGCATCTTTCTCTTTTATTAGTGTAGATAGTTCTCTTTGATCTAAAATATTCTTCTACAACATGATTTTTAAATACTACATAATAGAACAGTATACATACATATCATAATTTTACCAATCCCCTATGATATTTTTATTGCTTTTAATATTTCATTAACGTAAATAATGTGGTGACAAACTTTGACAGCACATCCTGTTTCACTTTTAGCAAATAAGTTTACAGATGAAATAGCAGCCATCAGAAGAGGATGGCCTCCTCAACCCTTCCCAAGCTCTATGACTGATCTGAGTCCCCATTCATTATTTCCTTCTTTCCCAAGTATTCTAGAGTCTACTTCCTTCTACATTTTCAGAGAACACGTTCTTTGATTATTTCTTCTCTCTCTTGTAGATGAGTTTTTCCCCCTCTCTCTCGGTCCTTCCCATTAACATTTCATAATCTTCAAAAAAACTTAAAACCTCTTTCATTAACTTCATGTTCTTATTTACCTTATGTCTATACCCAGGTACTCCTCCTTCTCTCTTCAATGAGAAACTTGGGTACATTTTTGTATTTTTGTTTTTGACACCACCCTGTTCCATAAGTTCATATCTAACCATTCAGAAAGTATTAGCAATTTTACCATCTAAATAACTCTTTAATCTATTTACTTCTTTCCACATTTCTACTATTAGTTTATACCAGTGATGGCGAACCTATGACACGTGTGTCAGCACTGACACGCGTAGCCATTTCTGAGGACACGCAGCCGCTGAGGTGGCCGCATGCCGAGGATGAAACATTTGCTGCTCCTGAGGATGAAACATTTGTGACTAGAGTCTTGGAGTTAGACTCTAGTCACAAATGTTTCATCCTCCCCTACTAGATACTCTGTGCCGGATGTCTGTAGGCCAAAACAACAGAAGTACGGCACAGAGTGTCTAGTTCTGGGACTTCCGGTTAAGCCGGGATCTTTGCCCTCACTTCCGCCGGCAGAGCAGGGAGCAGCGGAACGCAGCGGGGGATGCATCTCTGGGGCCCCTGCCATTACCAGTAACCAAATAACAGTTAACCACAGCAACCATTATCTACTGTTCTGGGGTGTCATGGATTTCTAATCCATCATTATTGAGATAAGTGAGGGGGAGCCCGGGAGAGGTGAGGGTTTGTGGCGTGCTATGGGTGCCGTTTCCTGCCATTAGAAATAGTGGCAGCCATTTTAATTCACATAAGGAATACCATCTTGCTCCATAGTGCAGACTCCATTTCACCACTATTACTGTTATGCATCCTTATTAACCCTTATTTCTGCTTATTAACCCTGCCCTTTCCTAAAAGACAGTTATATGCACCATTTTGTGGTTAGTTAGGCTAGTTAACCCCTAATTGCCTGCAGGCCTAACAAGCTATCTATAATTCTATCTTCTGTCACTGCCCCCCTGATGGAGAACCCAAAAAATAAAAAACTAAGGTTAAGTAAAGGAAGTGGTAGTAGCAGTGGCTGACCCTTTCAAGAGACATGGACCAAGATGTATGGCTTTATAGGAAAAAATGGCAGATCATTTTGCATTCTATGTACTGAAACGGTAGTAAGCAGAACATGGAATATAAATAGACATTTTGAAACTATTCATTCCCAGCTCTTGGAAAAAAGTGAGGATGAAAGGAAGGAATACATTTCCAGGCAGCTACACCTTTATAGGAGCCAATCTAATTCCATCCTTAAATTTATGAAAGGCTCTACAAATTTAACATCTGCAAGTTTGAGCATTGCTCACTCTATAGCTCAGCATGGAAAAGCGCTCAGTGAGGAAGAATTTATTAAAGAAACTCTCCTAAGATGTGCACCAGTTCTATTTCATGATATGCAGAATAAAGATGCAATTATTAAGAGAATGTCTGAGTTACCACTCAGTAGAAATATCATAAAAGACCCAATAATGAGACTGAACACAAACATACAACATCAATTAAAGAGAGACATAAGGAAGTGTAAATATTTTTCGATCTTTCTTGATGAAACTACTGATGTCACACCACATGCTCAGTTGGTCATTATTGGTCGATATTCTGATGGTCTCACAATGAGAGAAGAGTTGATAAAGTTAGTATCAGTGTCAATAAGTAAATCAGGAAGTGAAATATGTACGGTTGTTGTACAAACATTTCGTGACCTAAGCATTGATATCTCTAAAGTTGTGTCAGTGATGACAGATGGGGCACCAAATATGGTGGGGAAAAAAGTTGGATTTGTCAAATTGTTACAGAAGCTATTGGACATCCGAGTGTACCTTTTCATTGTATTATCCACCAGGAGGCTTTATGTGCCAAGGCAAGATTCACCGACTTAAACGACTTAATGCCAGTTGTTACAAAAATTGTTAATTTAATAGCTGCTCGCCCCCTTCACAAGCGAGAATTTTCGGCACTTTTACTGGAGGTTGATTCCACCTACAGTGGACTGCTGATGTACAATAATGTAAGATGGCTGAGCCGAGGCAAAGTTCTTGAGCGCTTTGTGGAGTGCTTTGAAGAAATTAAGGTATTTCTTGACGATAAGGATGTGGGAAACTTTCTTCAGCTTAATGATGATAAGTGGGTCAACACTCTGATGTTTTTTACAGATCTCTCTGTTCATATTAATGAACTGAACTTAAAGTTACAAGGTTTTGGCAAAAGTATTGACGTTATGTTTGGATACATAAAAGCTTTTGAAAGTAAAGTTAAAATTTTCAAGCAAGATGTAGAAACTAAAACTTATAAGTATTTTCCTCAAGTAACAAAGTATTTTGAGAAGGCCAGTGCAGCTGTACAAAATGAAATGGAACTCTTGCATATGAAGTACCAGCATGTTTTAGACTTGTTACTTGACCAGTTTAGTGATAGATTTAGTCAATTTAGAAGTCTAGAACAGACCATGAAAATAATTAAGTATCCTGATGTAGTAGTCTACAGTAGTTTGGAATTAAATGGTTTCCAATGGATGCAAATTGATGATTTGGAGATGCAACTTGCAGAATTTCAAAACAGTATCTTGGTTCAGGTGTTTGTCGACTTGAGGTCAAAGCTTGAGAATCTGGAAAGGTGCCGCTTGGAGAATCAAGAGGAGTGCCACTACGAACAGGAAATTTGGAGTGCCTGGAACTGACTACCAGACACTTTTAGCACCCTGAAAAATATAGCAATGGCTTTACTCACAATTTTTCCCTCTACATACTTTTGTGAGGCCTTATTCTCAGCGTTAAATAATATCAAAACCAACAAAAGAAACAGATTGACAGATGAAGTTAGTAGCACTTGCTTGGGCCTGAAGTGTACAAAATACCAACCTTCAATTGAAGATTTAGCCAATGAAATTCAGCAACAAAAAAGTCACTAATAGGCAGGTTAGTTAAAGAATTCCCCCTCCCCCTCACTTATCTTAGTTCCCGGCACCCCACACAAGCTAAATAATATCAAGACCAACAAAAGAAACCGACTGACGGATGAACAAAGAAGTCACTAAGCAGGTAAGTTAAATACTTAGTTTTTGGTTTATTAAATACAATTATATATAACAATTATACATTTATGTTATTTAAACTATAAATATCACAAAATAATGTTTTTTCCTCAAAGTGACACGCTACCCGGTTATGCTCAGTTTTTTGGCGAAGTTTGACACACCAAGCTCAAAAGGTTGCCCATCACTGGTTTGTACCATTACCATCTCTTATCTTGGCCACTGTAGACTTGGATCCTAAGGGTTCTCCCTGCATCTACTCTACTTCTCTTTCTTTTTTTTTCTTTCTTTGTTAATCCTCACTGGAGGATATTGAGAGTGAAAGGGAGGGGGAGAGATGGAGAGAGAAACAACTTTGTGGGAGAGACACATTGATTGGTTGCCTCCTGGAACAGGGATGCAGCCTGAAACCTAGGTATGTGCCCTTGACTGGAATAGAACCTGGGGCCCTTCAGTCCCCAGGCCTAAGCTCTATTCATTGAGCCAAACCAGCTAGGGATTTACCACTCTTTCAAATCTTTTCTACTAACAGAAGCCAGAACAAACTTTTTAATTGCAAATCTGAACATATCAACTCCACCCTTCCCCCAAGAAAGATGCCTACAAATAAAGTCCTTCAATGGCTTTCCACTGCTTTTCAGATAGAAATCAAATCCTTACCTTCCTGATCTTAGCCTGTCCTATTTCTCTTAGCCTCATTTCTTCCCATGCTCTATACCGCAGATACACTTGCCCTCTTTAAATTTCATGGATATGCCACGTTTCTTTCTGTCCCTGGTCTTTGCAAATGTTCTCTCATCCACTGCAAACCCAGTTCATCACAGTATCCTCACTCTCCTGTGCTTGGTTGATTTATACATACCCATTACATTTTAGTTCATATGTCATTTCCATAAGAGAAAACTTTCAGGTCACAGCCCCTCTATTTCATATATATAACACTTTCCCTTGTCAGAGCAGCAACCTAATATTTATTTACATGACTGCCCCATTAATATCTGTCTCCCTCACTAGATTGCAAGCTCCTTGAAAATGAGGATTATGTTCATGTTTACCATTGCATGTGCAACATCAAACACAGTGACAGGCTTAAAGTAGGCACTCAGTAAGTACATCTGTTGACTAAAAGGATGAATGGATGCCAATCAGAATTATACCCTCATTACATCACTGAAACTGCTTTTCTGAAAGATGCTAATAACCTTGGTGCTAAATCTGATAGATATTTTACATTTATTTAACTTGGTTGCTCAGCAGCACATGAGATTTTTTAAAAACCCATGTTTTCTGAAAAATTTTCTCCTCTTGTTTTCCAATACATGAAATGTCTTGGACTTCTGTTTATTCATTTGCAAGACCTTTACCTAGTTCCTCTTCTTATGTTAATTATATAAACATTCATGGTCAACAGGATTATTTTCTTTGTCCTTTTTACTACTGATTTATATTCTCTCATTGGTTGATATCATCGGCTCTCACTGCTACAATTAACATGCATGTTCTAATGACTCCAAAATCTACATCTTCAACTCAGATGTCTTCCCTGACCTTTGGACCTGTGTATCAAAGGGACCTGTGTATACAAATTTAAATGGATATCTTATAAGCACCATAAAAATAACATGTCTAAAATTGATCTTTTCTCCTTCCACACTCAAATTTGCTCTTTGGTGTTCCCCATCTCAATGAATGACACTGTCTTATCATGTACTCACTTTATTAAATTTGAAACCTGGGCCAGCCGGGCGTGGCTCAGTGGTTGAGCGTCGACCTATGAACCAGGAGTTCATAGTTCAATTCCTGGTCAGGGCACAAGCTCAGGTTGTGGGCTCAAGCCCCAGTGTGGGGCTTGTAGGAGGCAGCCTATCAGTGATTCTCTCTCATCATTGATGTTTTTATCTCCCTCTCTCTCCTTCTCCCTTTCTCTCTGAAATCAATAAAAATATTTAAATAGAAAAGAAACCTGGTAGCATTAAATGATTTCTCCATTTTGTCTGCTAACACATCAAGTCAGTACCCAAGCCCTCCTGGATCTATCTGTTGAATTCCCTGTTGACCTCATCCATTTATCTCCATCTTTACTATCACTATCCCATTTTAGGCCACCAACATTCTTGTCCAGATTACAGAACAAGCATCCTAACTGGTCTCCCTCACTCCAGTTTCACCCTCTTTAATTCATTCTCTCTCTTTTTTTTCTTATTTTTGTGGCTAGAGTCGTCATATTTAACTCCACGTTTATCATGCTATTCCCTTGTTTGAAAGATTTCTTCATTGGCCTTAGGATAAAGCCATAGCACCTTTCAAAAATTTATAAAAACTTTCCTATTTCTTGAGCTGCCTCTTTTGCTTTAATCTACTGCCATTCTATTTTCCAGCTATGCCAAGCTTCCTTTCCATATGCTAATATGTCATGCATTCTCTCACCTTGAAACTCTCTCTCATAATTTTTTCCTCTGGCTGCAGTACCCTCCACCCATTCTTCACCGAGCTAATTCCTACTCATTGTTTTAATCTCAATTTCAAATCGTTTTTACAGAGCTCTTCCCAATCCCCATTGCAATCACAGTCTAGGTTATGTACTGCTCTTCTATGTTCCCACAGCTTGATGTATTTTTCCTGTATTACCTATTATTATACTTTTCTGTAATTATATCTGTTTACTCATCTGTCTTTTCTGCTATATTGTAAGCTCTGTGATGAGAGGAATTATGATTCTTTTGATAACTCTTATATCCTCAGCACCCAAGCACAAGATAGATACAAAATATATATTGACGGACTGAATTAAATTTTCCAATGTAATATTTTATGGCTATGTTTTAGAACAGTAAAAGAAATTGACATTACAGTGATACATTTTATATGTATCCTTATCTTTTGGTTTTAACACATCTAGTTTTTATATAACAAGGATCAGGGACTAGGTTTGCACAGTGTCTATTATAGAGCTCTATTAGTCTAAGTAGTTAAATACTTCATGATCTTGTATAAGAAAGTTATCTTTTTGGGACATTAATTTCCTCATCTGAAAAAAATGAGGTCATTGGAATGGATGATCTTTTATGCTCCACACAATATATATGATTATATGAAATCAAAAGTATGTTGATACTCCTCAAAAAACTGTTACAACTATAAAAAATCTCAAAACTGAGTAGTTAATAATAGTGTAATAGAGTTTCTTTTGGTTGGAAGTAGCAGGGGTTTGATTATTCTGATAAGCTGGGAATGCTCTATTTAAAAATTCTCCTAGTAGTCTAACTTGACAGCGTACAGAATGGCAAAAGAAGCCTAGTCAGGTGATGCTGTAAGTCAGATTTCTGTATCGTAAACCACAGGTGCTGAGAAGCAACTTTAATGAAGAGAATGTAGGAGGACACAAATTTAGCAGCTGTGGAACTAAATAATGCAAAGATAGCTAAATTGGAGAATGATGAATGTTGTTAAAGTGGCAAAAATCAAGAGACCAGGTATTGCTATACAGCTGTGGCTTCTCTTTAAAAATGGCTGGCTGCTTCCAGAAGCAGTTGAAGCATAGGAAATATAAAACCTCCTTCTCTGAGGCAATACATCAGCTGCCTAAACCTCCTCCTCATCAGTCAAGCTTGTTGGCCTTTGACTCCACACAATCTTTGTGACACTGTTATCAATGATACTTCAGAAACATCTGCTCTAGAGCTGTCCATTACTGCCATGGAAGACAGCAAATTTAATGGCACCAAAAAGGAGTGACAGGAAACCTATTAATGTATAGCAATGGTAAGAAGCAACACAATAACCATGATCTGGGCCCACCAAATCCTTCAGCATTTCAGTGCCTAGTTTACTAGCACACAGTGGGAAAGATTCTTCCGTGTTTGTGATGTCACTGACAAATAAAAAGTTAATGAATGACTTAAATTATTGCACTACACAAAATATACGATGTTGTCTATAAATCAAAGTAGGCTTAAGTTGAAGGTGATTGTGCGTCATTCATGGTACAATTTGGTTATTTTTGTTTGTACAGAATACTTAGAGTGGAGGTTTATACCTAAAGCTCTGTAGCCCAATATTCATTTACTGATTCACTCATTCAATGCTTCATTTTTCAATAAATATTTTAGTTCCTACTCTTTTGGTTGCTAAGGATACACCAATGAATAAAACAGATAAAAATCTTTGCCTTCATGGGTCTTGTATTTTAGTGATACGAGAAAAAGAAAAATAAACATAGATAATGGTAAGTGTTAAGAAGAAAAGTAAAGCGAGTACTGGGAGCTGGGACTGGGGAAAGGGGTCTGCAGTTTTAAATAGGAAGGCAGAGAAGCCTTCTATAATAAGTTGACACTTGATTAGAGAAGAGGTGAGATAAAAATACAAGCTTTTGGGGGAAGAACTTCAGAGGCAGGAAGAACAGTAATGAAAAGTCCCTAAGGCAGGAGTGTGTCTTCCCAGGAAGGCCATGGCGTATGACTGAGTCAGAGTGAGAGAAGAAAACTGAAACAGGATTCCATCCTAATTGTCATGAAACTACTGTTCTTGTCTACTCTGAACACTTCCTAGTGTGTAAAAGGTCCCCAAGTTAACATTCTCTCTTTCGGATACTTGACAAAGGCAAGTGGGTCTCAGAATGCTGTTAGGAATGAACTCTACTGAAGAGGAGAGTACTGTATGCAGATGCGAGTTAAATTAAGTTCACCATTAGAGAAACTATGTGGGGGAAAATTTCTTACATTTGGAGATATTATATTAGCAAATGTAGAGTTGTTCCAGTTTCTCTTCTGTCTCTTTCTCTCTGCTTCTGAAGAAGAGATTTGAAAGAATTAATCTGAGAACTGTGGGGAATTGATGTAAGCAGTAGGCTGATGTGGTAAGCCTATCATAAGAAGAATTCTTTAGGATGACACCTTTTTTTGAGAAGAAGAGCTGTGTTTTGCTTTCCTAGAGTCAAGGGGCCTCTGAGCAAATCCTGTATAAAGGGAATGGGGGAGTGGGAGACGAAAGAGGTAAAAAAATGGTGTGGTGAAACATGTTAACAGTAGAAAGGAGAGGGCAATATGGAAAGGGGATGATATTCCTATGGTGATCCAAAGATTGTAAGCATTCATACCTCCCCTTTCTCAAATTTATTTATGATTGTGCATACCCAAAAGTTACGTTCTATGTTCATTTTGTTCTTCTTTGTTTCTTTTGATTTTTATATACAGATAAAAATAATATGGTAATCTTCATAGTAATAATTACCTATTTTTTATCTAGCAAAATATATGCCAAATGAACCTTCTGCTGACAGAGTATATAAAATAATGACCATGAGGAAGAACAATAACAACTAACAATGTCAGCCACTTAAAGTTATATGGACAAAATTTATACACAACTCAGGCATTTTACGGTTAAGATTTTTCTATTCATTGTTCACTTTTCATTATGAAAAATGTTTTTAGAAATAAGAACCATTTGGGAAACTAAATTTGATTCTACCTCATACTAAATGATGTTCCCAGCCCTCCAGAATATCTGCAACCCTCTGCCCCACCCTCTTTAGTCTCTCTCAATGCTACTTCTTGGAAATGGAAAAGCATAACACCAAGTTTAATTTTTCTGAAAATACATCTTCCTCATTTTAACTGCAAATCATTTTTGAAGGCCTGGAGGATGCTGCATCAGCAATCAAAGAATCATGAGTGTTAGAAAAACATTTTGTGAAGTACAGTACCAAGTAAAGTGAACACTCAGCAAGCACATTCCTACCTTTGTGTGTCACAGTTTGCCAGTTTGTTATGCACAAATGTGATTCATGTGACTCACAATGTCTGTGTGTTTGCAGCAGTACCACTGGCATTCTAAGATAGATTGCCACATATTCTAGGCATAGGAAAGAACTAATACATTTACTTTTGAAAATACATGGAAAAGCTATATATTCTAGTCAACATCTGCAAATTTGTCTTTGTTCAACAGTGGTTTTTATTTCAACTTGATGATAAGACTAACTCTTCATTAATTTAAGAAATATGCATTCCTGCCCAACTGGTGTGGCTCAGCGGTTGAACGTCAACTCAGGAACAAGGAGGTCATGGGTTCAATTCCTGGTCAGGGCACATACCCGGGTTGTGGGCTTGAGCTACAGTAGGGGGCATGTAGGATACAACTGAGCAATGATGTTTCTCTCTCATCAGCATTTCAATCTCTGTCCCTCTCCCTTCTTCTCTCTCTAAAAAAAAAAATCAATGAAACCATATTTTTTTAAAAAATATGCATCCCTGCATGAGATATTTCTATTTCCTCTTAATTTATTTTCTTCATAGGATATAAATGCTAAAGTGATTTCACCATGGGCAAAGGTGTTTTAGAATTCGTGGTCATATTAAAACAGCAGGTAAAGAGACAAATCAGAAATGGAAAATTATAGGCAAATCAGTAGTAGGTATGGAGATATGAAAACATTTAATACCCAGCTCTTTAATTATTTATTTCTTCCTTTATTTTTTAATTTAAATCACTTTTTATTCTTCAATTACATTGACATACAATAGTATATTAGTTTCAGGTGTACACTCTAGTGATTAGACATTATATAACTTACTAAGTGATCATCCCAATAAATCTAGTACCCATCTGACACCCTATATAATTATTACCATATTACTGACTATATCCCTATGCTGTACTTTACATACCCTTGACTATTCTGTAACTACCAATTTGTACTTCTTAATTCCTCCACTTTCTTCACCCATCCCTCTGACCACCCTCTCATCGGGCAACCATCAAAATGTTCCCTGTAGCTATGAGCCTGTTTCTGTTCTGCTTATTCATTTATTTTATTTTATTAGATTCAATTGTTGATAGGTATGAATTTATTGCCATTTTATTATTTATATTTTTTATCTTTTTTTTTCTTAAAGAAGGCCCTTTAACATTTCATGTAATACTGATTTAGTGGTGATGAACTTTATATTTTGCTTGTCTGGGAAGCTCCATATACACTGAGTGGCCAGATTATTATGATCTCTGAATGCATAATAATCTGGCCACTCAGTATGTGTATATATATATATATATATATATATATATATATATATATATATATATATATATATATTAAAGGCCCAGTGCATGAATTCGTGCACGGGTGCAGTCCAGCCAGCCTGGCCAGTGGGAGGGGACATGGGTAGTTGGCAGGCTTGCCTACTGGTCGAACTCCTGGTTGAGGGGACAATTTGCATATTAGCCTTTTATTATATATGATATACACTGAGTGGCCCGATTATTATGCATTCAGAGATCATAATAATCTGGCCACTCAGTGTACAAACTGACATAATACTTGTAAAATGGAGGCAAAACAGCTTTCTTGCACTATTTAATTGGAAATTAAATTTGTTTAAACATAAGCTACTATGAAAAATCCTAGTAAACTTCAGACTCATATGTGAAACCCTACTAAGCATTTTCACTTTTATAAATTACTCAAATTCAGTACAGAAAAGATTGAACAAGTCATCATCTTCCTTAAACTGTTTTCTTTCAGTGGTTTCAATTTGCATTTATGCAAGCCAAAAACCTGGGAGTCATCCTTGGCTCATCTCTTTTCTCTCACACCTCACAGCTAATTAATCATAAAAGTCCTGTCAGTTTTACCTTGACAGTATCTCAAATCTTTCAAATATGTCTACCACACCCACAGTCCTAGCTACCATGATTCCTTACCTACACTGAAGAAATACTCATATAAATAATTATCTCTTTCTAATCAGAAGATATTTTAAAAATGACTTTAGATCCTGCTATTTCACATGTTTTGATGTATTTCATTTTCATTGCCATTCTACTCTATGGTTTTTCAAGTTTCTTTGAAATTTTCTTCTTAATCCAGGGATTATTTATAAATGTGTCATTTAATTTTCTAAATGTTTGGAGATTTTCCTGTTGTCATTCCATTATTGGTTTCTAGTTTGGTCTGATTATGTTCAGAAAACATGTTCTGTACGATTTCAGGTCTTTTATATTTTTTAAGGTTTGTCTTATGACCTAAGATATTGTTTATCTTCAGGAATGTTATGTGGCTGCTTTAAAAAAATAAAATGTGTTGTGCTGTTGCTGGATGCAGTGTTCTATATATTTCAATTAAATCCTGTTTATTGGTTATATTGGATATATATATATATATGTATACACACACACACACACACACACACACACACACACACTAAGTGGCCAGATTATTATGATCTTTGAATGCATAATAATCTGGCCACTCTCTCTATATATATATTAGAGGTTTGGTGCATGAATTGTGCATGGGTGGGGTTTGGCCAGCCTGGCCAGGAGGGGACATGGGTGGTTGGCAGGCCTGCCTGCTGGTCAAACTCCTGGTCGAGGGGACAACTTACATAGTAGCCTTTTATTATATAGGCTATACACTGAGTGGCCAGATTATTATGCATTCAGAGATCATAATAATCTGGCCACTCAGTGTATATATACTAGAGGCCTGGTGCATGAAATTCGTGCATGGTGTGTGTGTGTGTGTGTGTGTGTGTGTGTGTGTGTGTCCCTCAGCCCAACCTTCACCCTCTCCAATCTGGGAACCCTCGAGGGATGTCCAACTGCCCATTTACTCCCTATCCCAGTGGGGCAGTCAGACATCTCTCTCACAATTTAGGACTGCTGGCTCCCAACCGCTTGCCTGCCTGCCTGCCTGATTGCCCCTAACCGATTCTGCCTGCCAACCTGATCACTCCCTAACCACTCCCCTGCCATTCAGATTGATGACTAACTGCCCTCCCCTGTTGGCCTGGTTGCCCCCAACTGCCCTCCCCTGCAGGCCTGATCACCCCCAACTGCTCTCCCTTGCTGGCCATCTTGTGGTGGCCATCTTGTGTCCACATGGGGGCAGCCATCATTGATCACATGGGGGCAGCCATCTTGTGTGTTGGAGTGATGGTCAATTTGCATATTACCTCTTTATTATATATATATATATATATACATATGTATGTATATATATAATAAAATCATAATATGCTAATTAGACTGGACAGCTGAACGACCTTCTAGACGTTATTCAGAAATCCTTCCAGATGAAGCCGTGGTGGCCGGGGCTGAGGCAGAGGTGATTAGGGGTAATCAGGCATGCAGCCGAGCAGTTAAGGACGATCAAGCAGGCAGGTGAGCAGTTAGGGGCCATCAGGCTGGCAGGTGAGCAGTTAGGGGTGATTAGGCAGGCAGAATGGTTAGGGAAGATCAGGCAGGCAGACAGAGTGGTTAGGGATGATCAGGCAGGCAGGCGAGTGGTTAGGGGTGATCAGGCAGGCAGGCAAGTGGTTGGGGGCAATTACGCAGACAGGCAGACAAGCGGTTAGGAGACAGCGATCCTGGATTGTGGGAGGGATGTCTTACTGCCGGCAGTTGGACAGCCCCCGAGGGGTCCCAAATTGCAAGAGGGTGCAGGCTGGGCTGAGGGACCGCCGCACCCCACCCATGCATGAATTTCATGCACTGGGCCTCTAGTATATATGAGAAAAGAAGGGCATAATAATAAAAGGATCCATTCAGGAGGAAACATGACATCCTAAACGTGTATGCACCAAACAATAGTCTCAAAACACATAAAACAAAAACTTATACAACTGTCTGGTCTCCCAGAGAGGGTATAGAAGATTATTTTTCTGTTTGGCCTGCCACTACCACCTGTTAAGGGAAATAGAGCACCAGTGGTTTCTATTAGCAAGGTAGGGAAGATTAGCTCTTTGCTTGGATCCACCAAAACTACCCAGCAATGGAATCCGAGCATATTATCTACTTGAACAGTTTTGGAGAATGGGCTGAAGATCAGTTCCTCACTTTGCCCTGCTGAAACTACAGTATGGATAGGGGATGGGGGAATAGTTTCTATTGGTGTTTGACTGGAATACAGTTGTTTAATAAATGACACAACCCCCCTTCAAATCCATATGTTGAAGCTTTTACACCTAATGTGACTATATTTGGAAATAGGGCTTTTAAGCAGATAATTAAGGTTAAATGAGGTTATAAGAGTAAGGCATTAATCTAATAGGACTGATGTCCTTATAAGAAGAGGAATAGAGAACAGAGATCATTCTCTTTTCCTGTGTGCACAGATGACAGACCATGTGAGGACATAGCCAGAAAGCATCTGTCTATAAGTCAGGAAGAGAGGCATGATCTTGGACTTCTGACCTCCAGACTATGAACAAATAAATTTTTGTTGTTTAGGTCACCAAGTCTTTGGCATTTTGTTATGGCAGCCCAAGCGGACTTTTACAGGCAGGTATAGCCAAAACATTTTTCTGCTGTTAGGCCAACATTTCCTGGTCCTTTGGTTAGGGTGAGTAAGTTTTCCTTGAAGCTTTTCTTTTTCTGTGCCTGTTGGTATTTTTGGGTTCAGAGCTTCTGTAGCACTCTGTCTGGGATATATGAGTGATAATGAGACAACCCAGGGAACTCACCACTATGTCCTTCCTCATTTTCTAAGGTCCCTAGGTAGCCTGTCTTCTTGTTTTTATCTGTCATAGGTTTCCTATGCTTGTTTGTTGTGCTATGTCCAGAGTAATTTTAGTTGTTAGAGGGAGGACCTGGGAGGAATATGGCTACTCCATCTGGGTGGTAGCTCTAGAATGTTTTATTCATGTTATCAAAATCTAAAATTAGTAAATATATTTACTCTCTTCCCAAACATTGCAAGGACATAGAATACTTTAATTATGATAATTTTACTTTCAATTCTTTATTTTTTTGTTTTAAAAATATTAAACTTATTTATAATCTCTGTCCTATAATTACAATATCTAAACTTTTTAAGGTCTGAAATAATTGTCATTGGTTATTGCTATCACTCACAATTCATCACTTTTGTGTGAGTGTGTTCAGAGAAGGGCTTGTGTGATTTATACAAAATTGTTAACAATGCTCATTTCAGAGTAGTAAAATTATGGATAGTTTTATACTAGTGTTTTTATACATTTTATTATTTTTCAAATTTCCTACAATAAATACAGACTATTTGATTCATATAAACCATAAACCTTTTCTCTTTTTGTAGCTTACATTGCTGCCAATAAGCTAGGCCTGTTGAATATGCCAGATAACCACTCAATTAAGTGAAAATGTTTTTAATTAAGCAAATCATTAACTTTGAAAATAAATCTGTATATGAAAGTACGATTAATTAATTTGCTAATTTTTTAAGCTGTTGTGGGCATTACCCTGTGCTTTTCTTGGTAAGAATGACTATAATGAGCAAACATGCAAATATTTTCTCTCCCATAATCGTGGTTAAATCAGGACAACTAATGTTAACAAAGGAAGTGTTTAATTCACAATGTATTGAAAACAGAAGATGGAGCCTGGCTGAATTTGTTAGTCATGTGTCCAATGGTGAAGAAATCTATAAACAGAAATGCTGGACAGGTTTGAGGAATGACACTGTGTATTGATAGGAAGGTGATAAGGACCCTTATGGTAGGTACAGGTAGAAGATGTTGGACACACTGCTATAGAATTATATAGCCAGGAAGAAAAGTACCATACCTTTAGAAATCCCCAAGAAAGATCTTCTTCTGTCTCCTTTAATATTATCTTTTAGAATCATGCGCCCTAATTAGTCATTATCAAATTTCTGTGGGGTAAATATGGATTCTGTGTTAGTATTATCCACAAAAGCCCTTGCATTAGTTGGCCAGTCAACAGCACGTGAACCTTCTTTGATCTTCAATTTTCTGCACACCCCACCCCCTCCCAGTCAGCCCTTTGGCTGGCCTGCTGAGTGGTCAGGTCTCTTGCTTTTTTCACATATTTCAATGGCATGATATTGAATCCTAAGTATTTCTAATATAGTTTTTTTGTTGTTGTTGTTTTTGGGGGTTCTGTTAAAAAATAGATGGTACCATTCCATTTGTTTTTGTTTTTCTCATACTATCACTTAGAATTGTAACCTTTAAAATGAATTAAGATTGTGTCAAAGTAGCTAGAGCAAAATAGTCTGTGAATATATGTAAAATATTTCACAAGGCCTAGAATTTAGTAGATGTTCAACAAATATTCCTGTCTTTTGATTAAATTTCTAGAGAGAAGAAATACCTTATAAGCAATTTAATTTATTTTTAATTCAACAAATGTTTTTATTCCACAACTATTTTATTATCTGCATAGTTTACATTCTGTTCATTATTATTTCTGCTATTTTATTAAATAAATCTTTATTGTTCAGATTATTGCAGATGTTCCTCTTTTTTCCCCCATAGCTCCCTTCCACCCAGTTCCCACCCCACCCCATGTCCTTACCCCCCCCCACTGACCTCGTAAATAGGTGTAATATTTTTGTCCAATCTCTTCCTGTAACCCCCTCACACCCTCTTCCCCGAGGATTGTCAGTCCACTCCCTTTCTATGCCCCTGATTCTATAATATTCACCGGTTTATTCTGTTCATCAGATTTTTTATTCACTTGATTTTTAGATTCACTTGTTGATAGATATGTATTTGCTATCACTTTGTTGTTCATAATTTTTATCTTTACCTTTTTCTTCTTTTTCCTCTTAAAGAATACCCTTCAGTATTTCATATAATACTGGTTTGGTGATGATGAACTCCTTTAGCTTTTTCCACTGAGCCAAACCGGTTAGGGCTCCTTTAGCTTTTTCTTGTCTGTGAAGCTCTTTATCTGACCTTCAGTTCTAAATGATAGCTTTGCTGGGTAGAGTAATCTTGGTTGTAGGTTCTTGCTATTCATCACTTTGAATATTTCTTGCCACTCCCTTCTGGCCTGCATAGTTTCTGTTCAGAAATCAGCTGGCAGTCATATGGGTACTTCCGTGTAGGTAACTAACTGTTTTTCTCTTGCTGCTTTTAAGATTCTCTCTTTGTCTTTTTCCCTTGGCATTTTAATTATAATGTGTCTTGGTGTGGTCCTCTTTGGATTCCTCTCGTTGGGGGTTCTCTGCACTTCCTGGACTTGTAAGTCTATTTTTTTCACCAGGTAGGGGAAGTTTTCTGTCATCATTTCTTCAAATAGGTTTTCAATATCTTGCTTTCTCTCTTCTTCTGGCACCCCAATAATTCAGATGTTGGTACTTTTGAAGTTGTTCCAGAGGCTCCTTACACTATCTTCATATTTTTGGATTATTTTTGTTCTTCCAGTTGGGTGTTTTTTGCTTCTTCACATTTCAAATCTTTGACTTGATTCTTGGGATCCTCTAGTGTACTGTTGGATTTATGTACATTATTCTTTATTTCAGTTAGTGTATGCTTAATTTCCAGTTGGTCCTTTTCCATTTTTTTGGCATTCTCACTAAGATCTTTGAAGGTCTCACTAAGTTCCTCAGAGGTTTCTAGAATATTTTTGAGTAACCTTATAACTGTGGTTTTGTACTCTATATCCAGTAGTTTGCTTTCCTCCATTTCTTTCATTGTGACATGTTTTTTTGTCTCCGCATTTTGGCTGCTTCCCTGTGTTGATAGAGTGGCCTTGTGTGCTGGTGTCCTATAGGGCCCAGTGGCTCAGCCTCCCCAATCACCTGAGGTGAACACTCTTGGTGCACCCCTTTGTGGGCTGTTTGTACAGTCTTGTTGTAGTTAAGCCTTGATTGCTATGGTGTCAGTGGGAGGAATTGACTTCCACGCCAATTAGCTGTGAGGACCAGCTGTGTCTGCAATGGAAGAACTGCTGTTCTGGAGACACCCTTATGGGGCAGGACTTGCTTCAGTGGGGCTTTGGTGCTCACTGAGTCTTCCCCTTGAGTGTGTCTCTTATGGATGTGAAGAGTTGTAATCTGATATGGTCTCACACTGACCACTGGGTACACTGGCTCTTGGATCTCTAAGGAGGTGCAAAGTCAGCCACTGGCTGAGGCAACCCAGCAGGAGCTACAGAGAGATCTGCAGATTCCTCCTCTTTGTTTGGGGTTTGGAAGTGCCCAGACGTGACCCAGCTGTGAAGCAAGGCAGGCCGCTGCTGCCAAGCCTTGGGCCTTCTTTTGGAAGCTTTGGAGCTCTCTGACCTAGCTGCAGTTTGTTAGGTTTTAGGCTACGAAAGGACAAGCCATTCATATGCAAAAGCTGCTGTGCACATCTTCGGTGGGGTTGTAAATTTGGTGGGGCGGGGTATCAGGGAATCACCAGGGCGGAGCAAACAGCAATGGCTGCCAGTCAGCCCTGCACCAGGAGTTCCCCACATCTCCATGTCCCGCTCCACCGTGTAGGAACAATGATCGCTGTGAGCACCTCTAAGAGAAAGCCACCCTCACATTCCCATCCTGAACTGGAGTTCAGAGCAATCAGGAGCTTCTATCTCCCTCCCGACTGAAAATAGCAACAGCACACCCAGTTGCCAGCCTGTTTTGCACATGCCTCCACACCTCCACACCTCCTACCAGTCTCAATGCACATTTTTCTTTCCTTTTAGTTGTAGAACTTCCACTCAGCCAGCTTTCCCATGGTTCTGGATGATATTTGTTTTGTCTTTTAGTTGTAGTTTTGATGTGGTTGTGAGAGACAGCAAGTACAGATGTTTACCTATGCCGCCATATTGGTTCTCCTATTTCTGCTATTTTTATGAATAGCACATTAGACATGTGTCATTACCCGTAATGCAGACATATGATGATAGCACACACTGATTTATTTTGTTTAAGATGAAGTAGTGTGGTATGTGATAATGAACATTTGTCTTCGAAGCCTCATATTATTATCCAGCCTGCTACATTTTCTAGCTGAATGAATATAAATCAATCACTTATTTCCTTTGAATCTCAGTTTGATCACATACAAAAATGGAGTTAACAATATAGTATTTACTATATTGTAGGATTGTTACAATAACAATCTATAAAACATTTAAAAATATGTCAAGATTTCAAAGTGCTATACAAATATTATATATCTAAATATATTAACTACTCATTTATTTGTGAAGATTTTATTTTATGCTAACATCAAAGTTCTTTGCAACCATTCCACACAGTATTTATATACACTCCATGTACAATAACTGTGAATGATTACATTTTTATAGGTGGAGAACCTGAGTGAGAGAAATATGGCAAGATAGGAAATAATAAATTTCAGTCTTCTTAATCTGATATGTTTATGAAATAGATAATGTATTTCTTTTCACCTGTTTATGAAAACTATAAACATTAATTAAAATGTCTTAATAAAAAATTAAATGAAAATCACAAGTTTTAGAATGTTCATCAGGACAATTTGCAAAACTGTACAGTAACCTCACTTGATAGGCAAACAGACCTCTTAACAGTGTAAATAATCAGTTCATAATTCAGAAGTGAGGAAACTTAATTTAAAATGTGATCAAATATATAGTGTAGTACAGGATCTTGCAGCCTTCTCAGATACGAGGGTAGAGATTCTATAAAAATAAGTTTTTTCCATCTTAAATTCAATCAGAATACAATTGACAAGAGCTTATTTTATTTTAGAAGTCTCAAAAACCTAACACAGTTGAATAACTTATTAAACGATTTGAAACCTCTATCATCATAAATGACATCAAAACAACGTAGAGGTCAAAAAAAAGAAATGTTTCATAGTTGTTTCTTTGAGACCAAATCCACATACCACAGAGCTGATCAGTAAAGCAACAGCCAAGAGAATGTCTGTGCTTTGTGGACATTATAGCCATGAGGTTCTCTTATATTTAATCTCATTGGCAAATCAAAATACTGCTGCTTTGGTTACAGTGAATTTTGGTTATGTCACCTTGAATCAGACTCTAATTGTTACAAAAAATGAAGACAATAAAAAAAAAAGCCTGTATTAATTTCAAATATGTTCATAAGCCATAGACCCAGTGGATTATTTTCCTGAGCATATTCCAAAAGATGTCCGGCCTTTTCAAATCCAGCCATCTCCTGTGTCAATAAGCCTGCTTAAGAGATGAGATGATTTTTATTCAAATTTAGTATCAAAATAACATGCCAACACAATAATCTCAAACATTACCTCTGCATTACATCTAACTCAATATGCAGAAAACATTTACCCTCTGACATTTCAAAGTAATAAATCAGCACCATCTGTCCCTGGGCTCTGCTTCTTGTCTCCTCCTTACACTCTGCTCAAGGGCATTCATCATGTTCCTTCCATTAGTTCACACCATAAAGATGTGTTGTTCTGACACCTGTATATCAGCCAAAGTTATACGCTAGGGATGACAAAATACCTTATCATATTGTCGTGAGCACCAGCCCCTTTTTTTTCCATTGAAAAGCTTCTTGGCTCTCTGGAGAAAAATGGCTCTACATAAATTTATCATCATTGGTTACATTTTGTTTGAGAACAACCCAGTGTCAGTTACATTACAGTTTGATCTTACAGTGATTTCCAGCATCAGGTAGTGAGAGTGAGAATGGAGAAATACAATCTTGTCTTCAAATATGACAATACCTGAAATTCCAATTAATTTGAGATCTTCTGGGCATAGAGTACATATACTGCAGATTAGTTTTGCTCCTTGCAGGGAAAAAAAAAGTGTACTATGGTACACAGATTTAACAATTGCTATTCCACTAATTACAAATGACCTTGAAAATCCATGTTATGTGGTGATTCGTATTTTATAATCACATTCAATCACTCTGCTTCAGAAGAGGGAGTTAACTTAGCATGGAGCCTTAGTCATTTTTCTGTCTGCTGTGTTACTTCAGAGGTGAGACAAACCTTACTTCTCTGAGAAAATGCTTCCTCACCAATTGTGATGCAATTGAAGAATAATTAAATGGGGCTAAAAGTGATAGGATACTTGGCTGTCATGATTCATGGTCATACACTAAAAGACTCCAATGCTTCTAGATGGGAAGATTAGGGATAGTTTTATGGAAGGAGCAAGTACAAATAGTTAGGGATCTTCACTTTTTATCCCTTATTTAGTCCTCCAAAAAGTTCCATTTTATGGGAGAAAGTAGCATCACAGAAGATGAGCAGTTGAGTAACTTCTGAGCCTCATGTTCTTCGTCTGGAAAAAAAAGGTTAGATACCTCTAATATACCTAATAGTTATGACAGTCTATCATCCTTACTTATTTCACCTCACCCCCTTTCAGGATCTGCCATACCTTAGACTCCAGACTCCAGACCATTTCAGAAGTTGTGAGTGAGTGTGTGTGTGTGTGTGTGTGTGTGTGTGTGTGTGTATGTGTAGGGGTGGTAGTTGGATCGGAAAGGAATGGTTATGAGAACCACAAATTTTGCTTCTTCTAACTTTTAAGCTGTAGTTTATACCTTGTACCTATGTATTCCCGTCACTGGTTTTACTGCCTGTAATATGAGTTCCCCAATATCTCTCTCCTACCAATGAACTTGTTGCCTTGTAAGTGCTTCCAAAACACCTAAACAAGATTTTTTTCAATGCCATTGTGGGCCAAAATCCCCATTACTTATTTGCCCTGTCCTGTGCTTTCCATACTGGCCTGATTTCTAAATTTCATATCTTTTTTTAGATTTATGATCCAATGTGCTCACCACTGAAATAACTAAACTCTAAAATTATTGTGTTGTCTGAATTGTTTCCCCATTTATCTTTCAGTTTTACCTCAACTCTTCCTAGTTCTAAATCTACTGTCTGATTTCTAACTTTGACAAAGTTAATGGTCAAACTGCACATTTTTCTGATCTTAATATTGATTAGTGCATCTATGAATATGTTGTTTAAAAAAAAAAACAAACACCTTTCTAATGTCTTCCCTTTATTACATTACCCTAAAAGATCTGGTCTTTAGGAATGATTCTGTTTGAGTTGCTGGAACCTTGAAGACCTTTGAACCATTTCTGCAATGCTTGGTAAATCTTTGCATTAGCAACACAAAAGAACAAGCAAGGAAAAAGAGAAGAAAATGTACCATTCTAATTGATTTTAAACCACAAACAAAAAACCAAGTATTTCCCCATTTTTGAGTATTTTTAAAGACATTCTCAAGGCTAAAAACACAGTTATCATTAGGTTAGGTTTTTTAATTAGGTTACAAGTGGAACAACATAGAAGGATGAATGAATTTCTAACAAATCATTTTACCATAAAAGTTATCTGTAAAACATATAGTCTATATACAAACTGTAAAATTAAAACTTTGTTAGGCAACTTAGAGACAAATATGGCACTTGTATTATAAGTCAATGTGAAACCATTTACTATATGATCATCTGTAGTGTTTATTCAATGAGGATAAATTTCAATTGAGGTATGATAAAAAATGTTCTGGAAGAAAATGAATAACATAGACTAAAAATACATTAATAAAAATAACATCATTAGGATCCACCTAGGAACATTGTCTTTACTTGAGATTAGATTCTTCTGGAAAATAAATAATAAAACTTTTTAATGAGAATTGTGGGCAAAATTACAAAACACAGGATGTTTTAAATAATACATGCATTGTTTTTCTTTAGGGGTTTACGCAACCATTTTGTCTCCTTATGTGTTATTGGTGCAAACCCCTGAAGCAAAACTGCATGTATTATTAAAAATGTCCACCAGAAATCCCTGGCACACCAAGATCCTCCTTGCGATTTCTGCATCACCCTTATTTAACTAACAGTCAGAGTGGCACTTATCTTTTCCTAGCCTATAGAAATACAAGCATTGCTAGCCACATGTTTTTTTAAAACTATCATTTAAAAAGTTATATTTATTATATTCGATACCTTTTGTGCTAATGAGGAAGACTTTTTTTAGATCAAAGAGTGTTTATAATAATCTATTACAAGAAAAAGAAACAAAAATAAATTCTATAATGTGAGATTTTTTTGGTTATATTCCAACTTTAAAAATTTATCTATATTATAGCAAATAAATCATTTCTTCGGGTTTAAGTAGATATTTTAGACACACATATATACACACACATCACACACACAGCTTCTCACTTGTTTTTTAAAATGATTTTGAGTCTTCCAATATATACTATGTGGGTTTAGTCAATTGCCCATATCAAATTTGTGAAATGTACTGCTTTTTAATGAAAACATATTAGAAGGGTGTGGGCACCATAACGTGTCCACTATCTTTCCTGTAACCAAATAAAGTGAAGCGTGTTTATTTTTAAAAATACTCTTAGCTTATCAGTGCTGTTGTCAAAAAGAAGGCATATTCTCAGGCAGAATACAAGTGTTGGCATTTTTGGATTCCATTTTCTCTAAATAGACTTCATTTTGAATAAGATTGCACTCAAAGGCTGTCTTTCAAAACAGTACTATTTCTCTTTGAAGTGACAGTTTTCCATTTCTACGTTTGCATTTTTAAAAGTATTCTAGAAAGAAAAGATGCCATCCCAAATCAGTGACGCAACACTTACTTAGAAATTTAAAGGCAACCATAGTTCTCTGTAATTCATATACTTTCAAACTTCCCTTCAAATACTATTCAAAGTGGCATTCTAATAAACAACTCCTTTGAAAACTTACAGAGAGAGTAAGAGTACAATAATTCCTTGGATATTGGGAACAGAATTAGAGAAAAAGAAAACCACTTTTCATAATATATATATATGTATATATTATTGATTTTTTACAGAGAGGAAGGGAGAGGGAGAGAGAGTTAGAAACATCGATGAGAGAGAAACATCGATCAGCTGCTTCCTGCACACCCCCTACTGGGGATGTGCCCGCAACCAAGGTACATGCCCTTGCCCGGAATCTAACCTGGGACCATTGAGTCCGCAGGCCGACACTCTATCCACTGAGCCAAACCGGTTAGGGCAAGAATAACACTTTTATTAAATAATTTTTCTTAAAAAAACACACCACAAAACTGATCAAGTAGACTTGCCGTTTTCTTTATAGTGACAGAGAGCATGGCATTCATGGTATCCATTCCATTTCACAGCTCTGACACCACCTAACCTTTAAGTTTCTTTGGTCAGATGTTTTAAAAATGGCTGTCACAAATATTCTGCTTTTGTTTTGTTGTGTCTGTTTTTTGGTGAATCTTCCTGCAGAATTTCCTAATATTTTTCTCCCCACCCCTTGTGGGTCAGACTGGGCTATTCACTAACCTCCAAAGATCACATAGTACTATTGTTTCCAGCTTCTTTGTTCCATTGCCAGTTGCACAAATCCTACCAGTGTGTTTTATTTTAAGATGAAGGTCTGAGATTATTTTATAGTTTTCCTTTTCAACCCCCAAATTTTAAGACTGATATATAATAGATATAAAGAAGGAGTGAAGGTGTGGTTATCCTTTAAAAAAACAATAATAAGAAAAAAAAATAAAAAAATAAAAATAAAAAAACAATAAGAAGAACATTATAAACTGATGAACAAAAATAGATACAGAGGCAAAGAAGCATCGAACAGACTGTAAAACTACAGCGGGAAGGCAAGGGAGGGTTGGGAGGGAGGGTAAGAGATCAACTGAAGGACTTGTATGCATGCATATAAGCATAAAAATGGATGCAAGACACTGGGGGGGGCGGGTGAAGTGAGGGCATGTGCTGGGGGGTAGGGGAGGCCAGGAGGAGGTCAATGGGGAAAAAAAGAAGACATATGTACTACTATTTGTTATACTTTAAACAATAAAATTAAATTAAACAAACAAACAAAAAACACAATAATAAGGGTAGACTATAGACTGTGAGAAAACCGGTAGATGCTTAGCCTGAAAAAAGAAAAACATAGCCCAACAATGAAAGAGGAACTATTCTACTATAAAACATGGGAGTAAGCACCAATAATTGCCCATGCTTGTAGAAAGGGAATACCAGGAATAAGAGAAATTCAAGGGCAACCGACAGCAAAAATAATTGGAGAACCATAAAATGGGAAACTCGTCAGTTTGATCACTGCAAGTTACATCCCATCTGACATTTGGAGCAGATAGTAGTTGTATCAATGTCTACTTTGGGGCAAGAACTTGGGTTTCAGAGGTGGGCAGTTTTCCCTCATGACTGTAACTCCCTGGAAGAAATCAAAAGCATCAATGTTGAGACTGCAAGCTAAGGTAACCTATGTTGTCACAGACCTTGGGACTTCCCAACTTTCACCCAAAACAGGTTGAAAACTAAAATTAAGCAGTATGTTTTGGTCTTTGTTGATACATAAGTACCATAAATTTTCTTGATCACAGAACTTTCCCAAATGTGTAATTTTACCACATGATACATGAGGTAATTTTTTTGGTAATACACTGATAATCTTTTAAATTAATAGTTATATGTAACTGGCATATTAACCCATGCTTTCGTAGATATAATTACATAGGGTGAGTATAAATTGAATTAAAAGTAAGTTAATTTAAATAAATTATTAATTAAAATGATAGTGGTATTCATATACAGAAATTATAAAGGTGCTAAAAATGGCTGACGTTTGGGAAATGTTGTACTGGGATATGTATTACCACAGGAAGAAAAATTAATTCAAGATGAAAAATTCAAATATAAGAAGAAATGAATAAAGAACTAAAGGGTAGCAGATTATACCATCCCAAAATATATCACTTTGGCCCAAGGATTATTTTGAGTTTAAAGCAATTGAGAAGAACCAGATAAAAGAAAACCTCTCTCCCCCTAATTGCCTAAAAACAGAACATAAATTTACAAAGCCATCCCTCCTTGTCTCTCAATCAGAAAGGACAAAAAATAATCACTAGAGAAAACTTTAGACCCTTAGTTAGCCTGGATAATAACTAACTAGCCTTTATTGCTGACCTTGGAAGTCTAAAATTGCTTTTCTTTGTCTTGTCATTTCCCCACAAATTCATTTTTCTTTGTTGAAAATGTTATATATGGTGGGATTCTATGCCACTTTGGTTACTCGTTACTCTCTGCCTATCTTCCATGTATGCATGAAGTATATGTGTTAATAAACTCCTGTTTGTTTTTATCTTGTTAATCTGTCTTTCCATACAGAGGTCTCAGCCCAAAACACAGAAAGGTAGAGGGAAAATTATTCTTCCTCCCAACAGAAACTAATCAAAATTCTTAAAACTGAGTACTATTAATAGTGGAAAAAAAACAACAAAAAACAAAAAACAAAAAATGCCCGGCATGGCTCAGTAGTTGAGTGGCAACCAATGAACTAGAAGGTCACGGTTTGATTCCCAGCCAGGACACATGCCCAGGTTGTGGGCTCAATCCCCAGTGTGGGGCATGCAAGAGGCAGCTGATCAATAATTCTCTCTAATCATTGCTATTTCTAAATCTCTCTCTCCCTCTTCTTTCCTCTCTGAAATAAATTTAAAAACATATTTAAAAAATAGTTAAAAAAGGAAAAGTTAAATTCAAATCTGGAACTGAAATTCCACATTTTAAAGGAAGAAGAGAGAGATGATAGGTAGGAATCTAAAAAACATGTAAATATGTTCTACATTTCTTTTTTTGGGTTGAGGGACAGAAAATAAATACTATTGAATACTTTCAAAAATATAGGTTTAAAAGTTTATATTAAAATTGAAGGATAACCAGTAGTGGAATACACATTCAAAGAGAGACACATAAACATAATACAAACACATAATCACACACATATTTCAAAACTTTAAGGAAGGACATGAATTAAAAAGAAACTAAATGGATGGGTAATAGAAAATAAAAAAAATATGTATTAGAATAAAACCAAATATATGAATACTAAAAGTCATATATTCAAACTCTCACAGATTGGCTTAAAATCCAATTAAGTGGTATTTACATGAGACACAAGAAGTTTGAGAATAAGAGATGAAAAATATTTTAGGAAAACACTAATAAAAAGGCAGGTGTGACATTATTAATAACAGAGAAATAGAATTCAAAGCTAAAGGTATTAAAAGGGCACAGAGAATATATTTCATATTGAAAGAATAATCTATCAAAATATATAACAATCATGAACTTTATTACTTAATTATTCAGTTTCAAAATTTATCAACAAAAACTGATAGTTTCAAGGAAAAATCTGCAATCATAGTGAAAATTCAACATACTTCACTAAATTTCTAGATCAAGTACATTAGAAAAGTAAGATAGAATACAGAGAATTTGAATTTTACAATAAGCACTCAATTTAATATACCACTATTATAAGCATACACATACTTGTACTATAAAAGAACACAGATTATTTTCAAACAAATATGATATAGTCTCAAAAACTGACTATATAATAAGCCTCAAGAAAAAATCTCGACAAATTCAGTAATTAAAATCTTACAGGCCACTTTGTACTACTGACCACCATGAAATAGAATTAGAAAGTGATAACCAAAATGTAGTAAAATAAAACAACAAATGTCTTATATAGTCATGAGCTGCTAAAAGACAGGGATACATTTTAAGAAATGCATCATCAGGTGATTTTGTTGTGCAAACAGCATAGAGTGCATTTACATCAACCTAGGTGGGACAGCCTACAACACACCTAGGCTGTATGTATAGCCTATTGCTCCTAGGCTACAGGCTTATGCAGCATGTTATTACATAAAACAATAGAAGATTATAGTAAGCAAGATAGAAAATGATGCAATCAAGAGACATGGTAAGCAGAGATGTATGAGGCCTTTGTCAGTGTAACATGGCATACTGTTTTGCAGCAAATTTTTTTTTTATGAGTAGAAAGAGTTAAAAGTATAGTATAGTAAATACATAAACCAGTAACATAGTCATTTATTACCGTATTTTCTGGAGTATAAGACGACTGGGCGTTTAAGATTTTCCTGGGTTAAAAAGTTGTTTTATATGCCGGAAAATACTGTAGTCCAATATATCTAATCCATTATATCTAATCCCATCAATATAGTCCAATATACTGTATTTTCCGGCATATAAAACGACTTTTCAACCCAGGAAAATCTTATACACCCAGTGGTCTTATACGCCGGAAAGTACGGTATCATTGTCAGGTATTATATAATGTACATAATTGTATGTGCTATACTTTTATCAACTGAGAGAGTAGTAGCTTTGTTTATCCAGGGGTGGGGAATGTCAGGCCTGAGTGCCATATAAGGCTCGCCAAATCTTTTGACCTGACCCTGCCCAGGCATTAGAGTTGAGCTAATTAAATGCTTGACCAAATATAGCAGGCTAATTTTTAAGTTGATAATTTTGCATGGCCCTCAAGTGATGTTACAAATGTCCAAATGGCTCTTGGCAGAAAAAAGGTTCCCCACCCCTGGTCTTATACCATCATCACCACAAACTCATTGCCCTAGTTAAGTGGGTTATGATGGCTGCGACATCACTAGGTCATTGGAAATTTTTAGCTCCATTGTAATCTTACGGGATTATCATTGACCAAAGCCAAAATGTTTTTATGAGTTGCATAACTGTATACTTGCAGTTTTTAAGTGTACACTTTGGAATATATCTTGTGTTTAAAAATTAAAATAAAATTGCAGTTTATTTAGAACTGAATGATGTCAGATAACAAACTGGTAGAATGTGAAATAAGGAGATTTAGGGGGCTATATACAGATCAAATAAAATGAATATATGGAAAACATGAAGAGTACAAAATAAATGAAACATTTTGGCTCCGTGGATAGAACGTTGGCCTGGGGACTGACGGGTCCCAGGTTTGATTCCAGTCAAAGGCACATGTCTGGGTTGCAGGCTCAATACCCAGTAGAGGCTGTGCAGGAGGCAGCCGATCAATGATTCTCCTCATTGATGTTTCTATCTCTCCCTCTCCCTTCCTCTCTGAAATCAATAAAAATATTCAAAAAAATGAAACAATCATCTTACTCAAGAAGCTGATAGAAGATCCACAAAATAAATTTCATTAAATTGAAGAAAGAAGTTAATAAAGATAAGAGCAGAAATTAATAATAAAAAACAAAACAAAATACAGATTTGATTAAAAAACAAGAACAAATTGCGAGGACCAAGAAAATAGACAAATTGTTGTTGCATATAATTAAGAAAAACAGGGAGAAAAATTCAAATGAACACCTTAAGGGACATAGATAAAGAGGAGATTAAACTGTTAACTCATGCTATGGAACTGTTATATAACATGGATATGTGCTGGGGGCTAATTCCAGCATGTCATAAATGCAAGAAGTTCATCAAAAGGTTGGTGGACCTTGAGGCTTCAGCAGGGCTGAAGATACATATTATTGCCTGCTGGAATAGCTGAAAGCATTTCCCCAAACCTGAAAATCTGCATATATTATTGCCTGCTACTGAAACAGCCGAAGGCAGTTCCCCCAACCTGACAATTCCTACTGTATACCAAACTTTACCTTTGATATGTATATCTGCTTTGCTTTAGGGCAATTTGTGTTAATAAAAAGCTAGGGGTCCAGAGACTCGAAGAACTTGGTTACTGAAGCTAGGTCTCCTCTGGCTCCCCAAAATACCTTCCAAATTTATATTTCATGTCTTGTCTCTTTATTAATTTACTCACAGCCCTTCTCCAGATTCCTGAACCCTTCTAGATGCTGAGAAACACCACAGCAGATATGGTAAATCACCAAGATATTTATTGAATAAAATAAGTAAATTGCAAAACCCATGCAATGTATGATCCCCTTCAGAATAAAACACAAATTAAAACAACACTGTTTATGTAAAAGTGTTAAAAAAAAAGTCTGGAAAGACACATACTTAACTGATAATAGTAGTTACTACTGGGAGAGAGGACAGGGCACTTGGGATATTGTTCGAAGTGCATTTAGCCTTACTTGTAATATTTACTTATTTTACTAAGAGAACATATTATTTTATTACTTGTTTAAATTAGCCTAAAAGTAACAATCACAACAAAACAACAATGTTGACCAATTATCTTACTACTAGAGGCCTGGTGCACAAAATTCATGCACGGGGGAGTGTCCCTCAGCCCAGCCTGCACCCTCTCTATCCAGGACCCCTCGAGGGATGTCTGACTGCCCATTTAGGCCCGATCCCACCTACACGGGCAGTCAGACATCCCTCTCACAATCCAGGACTGCGGGCTCCCAACTGTTTGCCTGCCTGCCTGCCTGATTGCACCTAACCTCTTCTGTGTGCCAGCCTGATCAACGCTTAACCACTCCCCTGCCAGCCTAATGGATGCCTAACTGCTCCCCTGCCAGCCTGGTCACCCCTAACTGACCTCCCTTGCCAGCCTGGTTGCCCCTAACTGCCCTCCCCTGCAGGCCTGGTCACTCCCAACTGCCCTTCCCTGCTGGCCTGGTCCCCCCCAACTGCCCTCCTCTGCTGGCCCAGTCACCCCTAACAGCCCTCCCTTGCCAGTCTGGTTGCCCCTAACTGCCCTCCCCTGCTGGCCTGGTCACCCACAACTGCCCTCCCCTGCTGGCCATCTTGTGGTGGCCATCTTTGACCACATGAGAGTGGCCATCTTTGACCACATGGGGGTGGCCATCTTGTGTGTTGGAGTGACAGTCAATTTGCATATTACTCTTTTATTAGATAGGATGACTGGATTATAATGATAACGGAGAGAGTTAAGGAAACAATGAGGCTGAAGGGGCAGGCAGGAATCAGATTAAAGGGTTTTGAAAAATATTGATTTTTGCCATGAAGGTGAAATGGGAGTATTTGAAGAGCATTAAGAAATATTTGTGTTTGAGAAAGTTAATCAGATGCTAGAGAATATGTTTGTACACAGAATGCATTATAGTAAAGAAGTTATTTGTGAGTATGCCTTATTTTCCTATCTACACAGTATGTTTTTGAGGGCAAGACACATGTTTTATTTATTTTGGAATCCTACCACAGCACTTAGTCAAATGTTTAATTGTAAGTAATCATTTAAGAAGGTTTGTTAAATTCAATTTTAATTGTGTTGCTCTATCTGATTCCATGCAAAGTATTCACAAAGTGTATTACTCTCCCTAATTATCAGTTACTAGGAAGGTTTCTATGATTCTTGAAGAAAAATATTTAAAGTCCAAAAATTATTAGTTATTAATTACAACCACTGCTGAATATTTTGGTATGTTTTTGTGGCATTAAATATTGTAATTTAGTAATGTAATAAATCAGGTATATATGTCATTCTGGACTAAAGATAGAGAAGGCAGAAGAAATATATGATTAAAGTCATTATGATTCATTCTAGAATCTAAATATGTCCTTTCAAACTATATGAGAAAAACTTGAAAATGTTTCAATATGCTTAAAAATGCTAATTGTTCTCTAAGCTGTTTGTTTGACTCAAGCATGAGGAAATTTACATATTAACTACTAAAGTAATGGGGACACAGGTTAAAATCATGCTCGTGCTACAGTTCCCCAGGGATAATTTGGCATTCAAGCACATCTAAGAGACCAAAGAGTCCTTGATGTATAACTTCAGTGATTTTTGTCTTTTAAAACATTCTGAATCAAAGAAGAGGTTGCCCATCAGAATAAACTGCTATGATGAGCAAAGTTTTCTCAGTGGTAAATTGTTTATGTCACTCAGGAATAATTTGACAAGAAGAATCTTACTGTTAGGTTGTCACCTACAAGGCTCTCACATCAAGCATTTTTGGACTACGGTAATGATAATTTTTTAAAAGGCATTTTACTAAAGATCATGTAAACTTGATATTTTTGTATTAAGTTCATAGTCATAGTCCTTGCTCAAGACTTAAACAATTCATACAAGTCACCCAGAGCTGCAGAGAAGTCCATACTCGAAGGCCCTGGCATCTTCCTTTGAGATGTTCTAAGTTGTGGATTAAAAAAAGGAGCTCTGTAATAAATCTGACAATTCCAGTGACCAAAATTAACCTCACAGGGTGATCTGATCATAAATTCCTAACTAGGTAGGTTATGATGGGTAGTCACACCCCAAGCATATAAATTCTTTAGTAAAAGGTTTATCTCTGCCTCAAACAAGTTCTATCCATTGTTCTTATACATCTAGGTTAACACACCTTTGAAATGCCAGAGTAATCCTTTTTTTCCAGACTCCTAGGATGCTCAACCATCCTCAAGGGAACCCATAATCTTGCTTGAGTTACAGGATAGTTATAGAACTCCCAACCTTGCTTTCTCCCATCTTCATGCAATTTTCCTTATGAGGCCTCCTTAATTCCAAATGTGTAAAACTACAAAACTGTCATTCTCCTGAGCATTTGAAATTTTGTTTCTTGGAATGTCATCAGTTGGGTTTAAATAAACTCTTATAATAACTCATATAAATTTTCTACAAGTTTGAACATTGCATATGCTAAAGCATGTTATAGATAGTTCCAATATTTACTTTATACTACTACAAGGTAGAAAATAATTATTGTCAAACCCTTCTATTGTCATTTTATTTCTTGCTATATGGAGATATAATTTACATATAACATCGTGTAAGTTTAAGGTTGTTAAGGAGAAATACATTTTCCTTGATCCTCCTAGGTTCTTTTAACTGGTCTAAGAATTAAATTAACATGACTCAGATTAGTAGGGGAAAATCAAATTTTAATATGTATGTGTGGGAAATTTACATAAGTATGAACATTTCAAAGATATTAAGGCAAAATATGGTATATATGTCATTCTACACTAAGGAGGGGGAAGGCAGAAGTCTGGGACTTCAAAGGGAAGTAAAGAGGTTCTCAGGGAAATGAAAAGAGTAAACAAATATGCTTGGCCATCTAGAGAAGATGGGTCACAGAGAGGACTTTGATGAAACGAGACTTGCTAGGCTCCTCCCTGTCTGCCACACCTAGATCAAATTAAACTACAGTTATCTATGGTGATCATTCTTCCCAGAACAGGTTTTGTATCTTAAATTCTTCTAGGCAGTTTGGGGGAAAGTCAAAGATTCTTTCTGAGTCATTTATTTCTTAATAATAAAATAATCCTCTTGCCAGAGACACATTTTGAGGTGGTACACTTTGATTCCTTACAAGGTGTACATCATGATGACTCAATCTTATCTAATAAAGAGGCAATATGCCAATTGACCGTCATGTCATCACAAAGATGGCAGCACCCACAGCCAATAAGGAGGGAATATGTTAATTGACTGCCACACCCTCAAAGATTGTGGTGCCCATAGCCACAAGATGGCAGCGCCCAGTCCCCTCAGCCCCGCAGCCACCCAGGGCTGGCCCTAGGCACAGGCAAGCCTTGGATGGTGGCTTCCCAGCCAATGCCCGAGGCGCAGGCAAGCCTTGGATGGCGGCTGCCCAGCCAGCCAGGGCCGGCCTGAGGCTCAGGTAACCAGGGCTGGCTGAGGCTTGCGCTGCCAGCAGTGGCAGCAGCAGAGGTGTGATGGGGTTGTCACCTTCCCTTGATTGCCAGGTCGCCTCCCACCCCTGAGGGCTCCTGGACTGTGAGAGGAGGCAGGCCGGGCTGAGGGACCCCCCACTCCAGTTCATGAATTTTCATGCACTAGGCCTCTAGCATATATATATGTAAAATGCTTACCAAATAAGGTTAGTTGACATCTCTATCACCTTACATAATTACCATTGTGTGTGTGTGTGTGTGTGTGTGTGTGTGTGTGTGTGTGTGTGTGGTGAGGCCATTTAAGATCTAGTCTCTTAGCAACTTTTGATTACATAATATAGTATTCTTAACTATAATTACCATGCTGTACTTTAGATCCACAGAACTTATTCATCTTATAACTGCAAATCTGTACCCTTTGACCAAGAATATTTCCATTTTTTCCTCCCCCAGCCTCTGGCAACCACCATTCTACTCTTTGTTTCTATGAGTTTGGCATTTTTAGATTCCACATGTAAGTGAGATCATACAATATTTGTCTTTCTCTTTCTGACTTTTTTCTCTTTTACTATTTTTTGAGAGAGGTTAACCCCTGTGACTAAGTAATTGCCTTATACTAGTGTAACTGGTCAACCAATGGGTCTGGGCTTCCTGTCACTACTTGAGCCAATTAAGCCGAGGTTGAATCATATATGAGCATTTATTCCAATAATGCTGGCAGTATGGGAGAGCAGCAGATCATCCACAAAAATCTGCTCTGCAACCCCTCCATAAGCAAGCTGCTTATATTGGGTAGGACAAAGATTACATGGGGAAGTAGGAATTACAGACTTGGGGAAATAGGCAATGTGGGCTAGGGCAGGACTCCATTGTTTGGGCAACAAGGTTATTAAACCTTTCCATGATAATAGACAGTTTTTGAATGAGAATGAACCACATTCCATGGTTGATTCCCAGGTCCAAGGA
This sequence comes from Ia io, assembly GCA_025583905.1. Lineage (NCBI taxonomy): Eukaryota > Metazoa > Chordata > Mammalia > Chiroptera > Vespertilionidae > Ia > Ia io. The sequence continues at coordinate 75,082,272 of JAJQQW010000001.1, forward strand.
TGACTCCCAGGTCCTGGAGCATATATCTCTCAGCCAGATTAGAATGTCCTTTCTTTAATCAGAACAAGGCAATCACAGTTAACAGAGCATGATTAATATATGTTACTAGTGGATTGGTGCATGGATTCATGCACATTGTCAGAAAATTAATTAGAAGAAAGATTTGTGTGGTAATTACGTTACTGCAAAAAATTGCATGTCAAAATAGTATATATAATATCCTATCTAATAAAAGGGTAATATACAAATTGACTGTCACTTCAACACACAAGATGGCCGCCTGAATGTGGTCAAAGATGGCCGCCCCCATGTGGTCAAAGATGGCCACCACAAGATGGCCAGCAGGGGACGGCAGTTGTGGGCAATCAGGCCAGCAGGGGAGGGCAGTTGGGAGGGACCAGGCCTGCAAGGGAGGGCAGTTGTGGGCGATCAGGCCAGCAGGGGAGGACAGCTGGGGGGGAACCCAGGCCTTCAAGGAAGGGCAGTTGGGGGCAATCAGGCCTGCAGGGGAGGGTAGTTGGGGGGGGGCAGGCCTACAGGGGAGGGCAGTTGTGGGGAACGAGGCTAACAGGTGAGAGCAATTAGGGTTGACCAGGGCAGCAGGGGAGGGAAGTTAGGGTGACCGGGACAGCAGGGGAGGGCAGTTAGGGGTAACCATGCCTGCAGGGGAGGGCAGTTGGGGGGGACCAGGCCTGCAGGGAAGGGCAGTTGGGGGGGACCAGGCCTGCAGGGGAGCAGTAAGGTGTCGATCAGGCTGGCAGAGGAGTGGTTAGGGGGTGATCAGGCTGGCAGGAGGAAGCAGTTAGGGGCAATCAGGCAGGCAGGCAGGCAGGCAGGAGAGTGGTTGGGAGCCAGCAGTCCTGGATTGTGAGAGGGCAGTCAGGCATTCCTCGAAGGGTCCCAGATTGGAGAAGGTGTAGGCTGTGCTGAGGGACACCCACCCCCCATTCATGAATTTCATGCACCGGGCCTCTAGTGGATTATAAAATTAAAACACATGTGTGATTGGCTCCAGGGAGAGCTTTAAATGTATCATGCATGTGCTAGTCAACGTTTATTTTTAAATTGCCAGTGCGCATCATATGTACCAGCCGTTTGGTCGGGCAGATGGTGGAACGGTCAGACATACGTATGGTCCATCATTTAGCCTTTTATATATATATAGATAACTATAACTATTCTTCAATATTGTATTTTTGCCCCTAACACTAGTAAGGTTCTCAAAGCATTTTATAAAAGAAAAATTGCAATGCTATTTTCCACATACTTATGAAAATATCTCTACATCACTCCAACTCTTTCAACTATTCAAATATTGAACACAATTCTCTCTCCTGTATTGACATTATTTATGGGCAGGAGAAAATAAAACAAATGGGGAAATCTAGCGCCCCCCTCCCTTTATAAAAAGCGATAAATGCAATGTGATGGAGGAAAAATAATTTTCTCTCTACCTTTATAGGTTTTGGGTGAGACGTCCCTGTAACAATAGGACAAATTAAAAGGAGGAAAATAAACAGAAGTTTAATGACATGTATACCTTCTGTATACATGGGAGAGACCCAGGAAAACTAAGTAACTGTGCTAAATAGGCCAAATCACCACCTTCAATAGCATCTCCAGCTAAAGACAAAAGATGTTGGGGGATTGGGAAGAGAGTTATGGGAGGTCTGGAGTTTTAGTCACCCTTTTCTTCATGGTACAGAGAGGAAGACGCCCTTACAAAGGTTATCCCTTTTATTTTTTATTTTATTTTAAAAAAATATATTTTTATCGATTTCAGAGAGGAAGGGAGAGAGGAGAGGATAGAAACATCAGTGATGAGAGAGAATCATTGATAAGCTGCCTCCTGCACGCCCCACACTGGGGATGGAGTCCGCAACCATGCATATGCCCTTGACCGGAATCAAACTCTGGACCCTTCAGTCTGCAGACTGACGCTCTATCCACTGAGCCAAACTGACTAAGGCAAAATGTTTTCCCTTTTAAATGTAAATTTATCTTACAAAAGAGTAACTTCTACCCAGTTTTCAGAACTTTTCCTAAGTCTGCTGTTTCTTAAAAATAATCAGCCTAAAATAATCCTTGTGCCAAAGAGGAATATTTTGGAGTCATATATGCTACCTCCCTCCAACAATAATTTTTTTTTCTCTGATTATGTCTAACTTTGTTTCAATCTAGGTTTGTGAACAATGTAGAAGTGAATTGTTATCTGATACTCAGTTTGTAGCTTTATTTGCTACCAAATTCTGAGAAGCATTCCTGGAAGAGAAAACATAGGGGTAGTTACTTTGCTCACTAGAGAAAGTCCTCTTTAGACTTACAGCAAACCACATAAGCTGATTACTCAAAAGATAATGATAGTGTATAAAACCTAAAAGTAAATGAACTATGTGCAAACTTTTGTTCACTTTGCATTGTCTCTTTCCTACTAGAATCACTACCCAAACAGAAGCCAAAGATATAAAAAAAAGATCCCCCCTTCATTGTGCACCCTGAAGTTTATATTCATTCTCTCAATTTATGTTGCAATTAAATTTGGGGCACTATAACTCTACAAATAATCACAGTAGTTTTTCCTTTTTCATTAAAACAGTGCCATCTCCACAGGTAAAGGTAGGGTATTTATATACACATATGTATGCACCTGATTTTTAATTCAGAAGCAAGCTCATCAATAATGCATGCTTTCTCTTTTCTTTATTGGTAGTTTGTCAAACAAAGGTGTGTCTCAATATAGGCTACAAAAAAAGAGTTAAGCAGAAAAACAGAACAATTAGCCCCTTTCAGTGCTCCATATAAGTGACAATAAAGTAATGCAGAGGGGGTTTCCTGCTACATAATACTCATAATAAGTGTTTTCAACTGCATTTCTTTACTTATTATGAAACTGGAGAACCAATGGGTCTGGGCTGCCGGTCACTACTTGAGGCAATTAAGCAGAGACAGGGTTGAATCATATATGAGCATTTATTCCAATAATGCCAGCAGTATGGGAGAGCAGCAGGTCATCCAGGAAAACCTGCTCTGCACCCACCCTCCCATAAGGTACCTATTTATATGGGGGTAGAAGGACAAAGATTACATGGGGAAGTAGGGAAAAGGAATAAGTATGGGTATGCAAAATATGCAGGCATGGGAAAGTAAGCAAAAGGAATAAAAATGGGTATAATGGTTACATGCAATGCAGGCTGGGGGTTTGCAAAGACTGGGGGTTTGCAAAGGGTTGAGGGTTTGCAAAGGACTGGGGTCTCTGGTTTCACAAGAGGTTGTTCATCTTTCCATGATAATAGGCAGCTCTGGGATGAGGATGATGGGCCGAATTTCCAGGTGAGCTCCAAGGTTCCTTGTGCAACTCCCAGCCAGGTTAGACTGTGCTTACTTTAATCAGAACAAAACAATCATGGTTAACAGAGCATGATTAATATTTCTCTAATTGTAGCTAGTCCCAAATATTCTATTTTTGCCCCTTACATTTATACTATAAATAATTATGAGGGGTTTAAATAAAAAATACTAGTTTCCATGGAAGAAGATCCATTATTGCTATATGATTGTCCAGATTTTGTTTTGTTTTAAACTTTTGTGGCACTAAATTCTATTTTTTTTTAATTCCATTTGTTAATACAGGTGAAATCATTTGAATAGCAGCACCTGTCTTTTCATGTTACTTAGGCAAGTTTGAACCTATAATATGTCTATCATTAGGAAAAAGTTGCAATGAAAATGATTAACTTTTTTTTTTTTAAGAGAAGAGAGGAAAAAGAAGAGTGAACCCAGGCCCAAAATCCGGGTGCTAAAGTCCAGGAGTGGAATAGGGCTGCAGCTTGGGGGTGGAGGCACAAGGTTGACAGGTGAGCAGCTCCTTCCTTCTACCTTTCCCTTCCTGCCCCTCTGTTTCTCGTTAATTATTTCTGCCTCATGGAGCAGGAATGAAAACAGACTAGAGGAATACAAAGAAAGTTTAGACCTGTTCTGACATCAGCCCAGAGGTGATTTTCCTGACCTGAAATGTTGAGGCCTGTGGAGGACCCTTTTAGTAACAGAGTGAACTGTTTGGTTTGCTCTTTCTGAAGGCTTTCAGGCTAATAGCTCCTGAGATGGGTATGCTAATTAACCATAAGAAATTTGCTTGAGGCTGGAGCAGCCCCTTTGTCAACAAAGTAATGCCTCCAGAACCTGACTCAGATAAGCTGGGGTGGAGAAGGAACAAAATGATTTAGAAATTGTAAACTCTTCCTTGGATTCCTTTGACTACCTGTCTATGGCCTACACCCACACCTTGCCTTGCCCCTTGTCCCAAGTAGATCCCGGGAAAGGATCTGGGGTGTTTATCTAAGACGTCCCTTGAGATAAACTTTAACGGTGCAGGTGTTGGGACATTCAAGTAGTTGCTAGGGAAGAGGCTGCTCTACACAAGCAGGACCAAGGGCAGGCCTAGGACCAAAAAGACCAGAAGCTTTACTTTCAGTTTTAAGCATACGCAAAATGATTCAATTAACTGCCGGAAGAATTACACCACATGAAACATATGCAGTTGCAAATCACACAGAACTTTATTACTCACACAAGTTCCTGATGCTGCAGGTACAGGCTTACATGGGATCCTAGTGGTGCTGTCCTCTGGGGTCCGGCAGCTAGGCTGGTCCGGTCCAGATGCAGGGGGCCGGCGTTCCTCACCCGAGAGCTCGGTCATGTCTAGATCGGGAGGTACTAGCCATTCTTCTGTCGTCTGGCAGAGAGAGGAGCATGGAGCAGCGTCGCTTGCCGGACTGACAAAAGGACATGCCTTTGTGGTGGTCTCGACAGGCAAGCACTGTTGGCTGGTCAGGACCCATTTTTAAAGCCTGTTCGTACCCACAGCAGTTTCAGGTGGCTATCAATGAATTATGTCAATACACACATGTTAATCTCAAATGAGGCGAGGGGCTACATGTGGTTATATAGGGGGAGCACATTACTCATGCAAATGGTTACCTTAGCAAGTCACTCTGAGTCAGTAACTGAAGTTCAAATCCTTATCTATGGAGTACACATGCTTCAGGGCAGTGGGCAATGTGTCCTTAATATCACACTTTAAGTTTCAAGAAAGTTAACTCAAACTTTTTAAAACCTTTTTAACATTTTTAGACATTTTTAAAAAATTTCTATATATTACTATAACACCCCTCCTCTGATCCCTTGACAATATAAGATGCCTGAATTCCAGATTCCCTTAAGATGGTTTTGAGAATTAGTTCTCCCATCTTTTCAAACTAGGTCTTCTCATCAATAAGCCTTTTCTTAAAACACTCATGCCTTGAATATTGGCCTTTCTTTGGAAACACTGGGCACACAGACCTTGTACCTTTAGCACTTTCCCCACTTTGTCCTGGTCTGACTAGGCACAGAAGGAGACAGGGACCAATTCTCCTTGAACCACTTTCTCTTCTCTGGGCACTGAACTTTGGGCAGGTGAGAGAGGTGGCACATGCCTGAGAAACTAGGAAAGGGTGTGTGGGCAAGAATGTGGCGGGTACTGGAGCTGGCTTTCCCCAAACAAACTACATACCACACACCCTGGCACTCTTTTCCTGCAACCAACACCATCATCACTCTCAGGCATTGTTCTCCCCACAAATAGTTGACATTTATCTTCCTATTGTAAGATATGCTATTGTATATGGAAAAAATACTATGAGGAGAAAGTTTTAAGTATTAAATGCTAAATTTAAACTTTGAGTGGTAAGTGTACTTTGAAAGTAAACTGATTACAGCAGTTTACATAGGGTTAGTTATTATGATAAGCCTTAATAGTTGAAGGAACAACATTTAATGTAAGACTCATTGCTCTGTAACATTTGTTAAACACCTGGAAATGGCTTGTGTCTAAACAGTATGTTTTCTTTTATTTTGGACTTTTATTGGAGTAAAATTTTAACGAAAATTCTCTATTATTACCTCTGTAAGCAGGTTACTAGGTAAGTCTTTCTTATGCCTGTAAAGTATATGATTATATACTTTACAATTATATACAATTATGTTGCCAAGGTGGCACACCATTCTGTAGATTTTTATGTGGGTCTATGCAGAGGAAAGTAGATTTCCTTCCTATGGAATACAGTTTGTTTCAACAAGACATGTTTGAGGCAGAAAGTCTTGTTTTATGGTCAGAAATTTCCCTATGTGGTATCTGTGAACACTACTGAGCTCCCAGAACTTTTTTCAAGTCCAAAGAAAAATATGGGAGTGTAAAAACCAAACACCAAATTTACTATAAAAAAACTGGGCATAAGAGTGACCTGAGGTCAGCTAACAGTAGATGTGATAAAATAACCAAGGGGTATTGAGTATAGTGTAAAGAAACTTGAATTTGAATGGTACCTATCCCATGTACTAACTATAATGAAGGGGAAAATAAGACATTTGGGGGGCTAGCTATCTGAATCTGTGCCAGTAACCTGCTTTCTGCCTTCTGAAGCACATTCTTGCTTGCTGTTAAACTCCATTCTTATCAAACTCCCTTCTTATCTGTGATGCCTGTCCTGCGTTGCAGAACCTGTTTCCCAGAATACTCCCATTTTACAGAGGCCATAAACCATGAACCATATACAACCCCGGAGGGGCCGGCGCCAGTGCTGGCAGGCCTCTGGGTGTGGTCTCACTTCCCCCATCCCAACTCATGGGGGGAGTGCGGGGGGGCGCTGCAAAGCCCACAAAGGGTCTGGAAGTCTGATCCATATTTGGGGGACAAAGGAACTAAAGGGTATAAAGGGAAAGCTTCATCCATATTCATCACTCAGGATTTGGAGATTGACTCCCCTGAGTCATGGCACTAGTGCATATGCAATAAAGGGTACTTTTCTGAATATCCTTTGAGTGCCCAGCTGATTAATTCTCCTGAGCCACCTGGCAGCTTATCTGCAACAATATGACCGTGTATATGTTACCTAATTACTCTATTAGCTTCCTTATCTAAAAAGTAAAGAAAATGAGTTTATATGTTTCACAGCATTATTGTGGGGTTTAAATAAGTTAATACATATTCACAATAGACAAGATATGGTATCAACCTTAGTGTCCATCAATGCATGAATAAAGAAAATGTTATCTATAATAATAAAAGCCTAAGTGACCATTGCAACTGGACAGACAACCGAACAGGCTGCATGGGGTGACCAGGCCAGCAGGGGGGTTAGTGAGGGGTGACCAAACAATGGAGCAGCAGGCGGTGTGGGGCAACCAGGCCTGCAGGGGGGGCAGTTGGGAGTGACCACACTGGCAGGGGGATGGGCAGTGAGGTGCGATCAGACAGGCAGGCAGGTGAGCAGTTAGGAACCAGTGGTCCCGGATTGTGAGAGGGATGTCCCAGATTGGAGAGGGTGCAAGCTGGGCTGAGAGGACCCCCTGCCCCATGCATGAATTTTATGCACCGGGTCTGTAGTCTATCTATAATATTAGTAAACCATAAAAAAGGATATTCTGCATTTATGACAACATAAATGATCATAGAGGACATTATGCTAAGTAAAATAAGCCAGATAGGGGAAGACAAATACTGTATGCTCTCATTCATATGTGGAATCCTAAAAAAAAAAAAATGTCAAACTCACAGAACTAGAGAGTAGAATGGTGGTTGCTGGGGGTTTGGTGGAAATAGGTTTCAATCAAAGAGTAGAAACTTTCACTTATAAGATGAATATGTTCTGAGGATCTAACATACAGCTTGCTGCCTGTAGGTATTAAGACTGTATTATACAGTTAAAATTTGCTAGGAGAGTATGTATTTAAGTATTCTTACCATACACAGACACAAAATGATAACTATGTGAGGTGATTGATGTGTTAATTAATTTGATTGTGGCAAATGTATCACAATGTATGCATATATTAAATTATCACATTGTACCCTTTAAATATATATAATTTTATTTGGCAACCATACCTCAATAAAGCAAGAAAGTTAAATAAGTTAATGCATATAAGTTGTTATGCTGTGTTATTCAGGATTTTTGGTTGCAAGTATCAGACCTTTAAAATAGCCAAAACAAAGGAAGGTATTTACTAATTAATGTAATTCAGAAAGGAAGAACATGGCTAAATTACTATAGGATCAGCTGGATCCAAGATTTCAAATAATGTTATCAGGACTTCAGAGCTTTCTCATTTTTCTTCTCTCTCTCTCTCTTTCCTCGTTTTTCTCTTTATATCTCCCACTTGGTCTCCTAGCCTTCCTTTGTTTTTGAAATCATTATTGGGCAGATTGATTTCATGTTTTGAAATATATGCCCCTTGGTTACTCAAGGATGACATTGTCTTCAATGTCCAGGTTTCAGAAGAAAAAAAAAAAGATCCTATCTCTCTCTGAGTTCATATATATCCCCATAAATACTTTGATTATTCTGACTGTGAATCATTCATTTTGCCCAGGGGTGATGAGTACTCTGGTCAGGCTGGGTCATGTGCCCACCACTTGGGGAGAAGAGAAAGATCTCCATCATGTTCAGGTCTATAAGACTAGCAAGTTGCAATGATTCTCAACTCTGGGTAAACTTTAGAAATACCTGGAAACTCATTATTTCACTTTTTTCCAATTACAGTTTACATTCAATATTATTTTGTATTAGTCTCAGGTAGTACATTATAGTGGTTAGATAATCATATACTTTACAAAGAGTGCCTCCCCCAATATTTCCAGTACCCATCTGGCACCATATATAAGTATTACAATACAGAGGCCCGGTGCATGAATTCGTGCATGGGTGGGGTCCGGCTGGCCCGCCCAGATAGGGGCCAATCGGGGCTGGGAGGGCAGGGAGGAGGGGATGCGGGAGGTCAGGGGTGCCGATCAGGGCCGATTGGGCCGGTTGGCCTCCACAGTGCACATCATAGCGACTGGTCGTTCCAGTAGCTTAGCTTTTATATATATAGATTATTGACTATTTTGGGAAACTTTTTTAAAAATAGGGGTTCCTGAGCCATAGCCATTAAAGTAAGTGAAGGGAATATGGAGCAAGAATTGAAAATCACTGAAATAGCATGATATGAGAGGGGTAGTTCTTAAAAGTGAAAAAAAAAAGGGGGGGTTTGTTTTGGCTAGAAGAGAAAAGGGTGGTGGAAAGCAACAAAAGACAAACATTTGCTACATGTGTTTAGCAAAGTGTTTGGCATATTCTAACACATAAAATGTTAGGTGTTATTACTAGTGTTTTATTATGAAACTAGAGGCCTGGTGCACAAAATTCGTGCACAGGGGTGTGTGTCCTTCAGCCCAACCTGCACCCTCTCTAATCTGGGACCCCTTGGGGGATGTTCGACTGCCGGGCCTAAACAGGCAGTTGGACATCCCTCTCACAATCCTGGACTGCTGGCTCCCAACTGCTCACCTACCTGCCTGATTGCTCCTAACTGCTTCTGCCTGCCAGCATGATCACCCCCTAACCACTCCTCTGCCAGCCTGATCGATGCCTAATTGCTCTCCTGCCAGCCTGATCATCCCCAACTGCCCTCCCCTGACAGCCCGGTCACCCCCAAATGCCCTCCCCTGCATATTCCCTCTTTATTAGGTAGGGTTTGTTCTTTAACATATTGGACAGTCCTAACTGGTTTGGCTCAGTGGATGGAGCAACGGCCTGCAGACTCAAGGGACCCAGGTTCGATTCCAGTCAAGGCCATGTACCTTGGTTGGGGGCATATACCAGTGGGGACTGTGCAGAAGGCAGCTGATCGATATTTCTCTCTCATAGATGTTTCTAGCTCTTTATCCCTTTCCCTTCCTCTCTGTAAAACATCAATAAAATATATATAAAAAAAAGGAACATTTAAGAATCCTCCATATCTGCCTGGTTGGTGTGACTCAGTGGCTGAGACCCCAGGCTGGGGGAGAGGACCCGGTCGCCGCATAGATGCACGTGCCGTCGCCAGCCTGAGACCCCAAGCTGGGGGCGGGACCCAATCGCCGCCTGGGTGCGCATGCTGCTGCCAGCCCGAGACCCCAGGCTGAGGGTGTGGACACAAACCACCGCTTGGTGCTAGAGCATTCCCAAGTGGCTGCAGGTGGGGCAGGAATGTCCCCGCCCCGCCCCCAGCAGCTTGGCACCTGCACTCACTGGCTCCAAGTGGCCAGGTAGAGTTCTGGGACCCCTGCCACTCAGGGCCTATGGGCCTACAGGCTAGGAGCAGCCTGGGTCCAGAAGATGTTCCTGGGACCCAGGCCAATCAGTGGCTGCATATGCAAATTAACCACCATCTTTGTTGGGGTAATTTGCATACTCGCTCTGATTGGCTGTGGGCGTAGCGAAGGTACGGTCAATTAGCATTTTCCTCTTTTATTAGTGTAGATAGGGACATACAGGGTGATCATCTGAAATGTTAATGTGCACCACTTGGTTTTCATGTGTGAACAGTAACTCTAGGCATTATTATTATAATAGAAATAAAACAGTGATTTTGAGCAAATGGAGATTAAAAATATAGTAGATGATGAATGCAAGGCATAGATATTTGTGAGTGAATGTTAAAACTTTTTAAAAACTTCTAAGAATTAATTTAGAAAAATTTATGCTAAATACATATGACAGATATTGTTCAATGTGCTGTGAATTTATTAGTTAATAGAAGAAAAAGATAAAAATCTTTTGTGGGGTTTACTTTCTAGTGAATAGAGACAGGCAATGAACAAACAAAAAAATAAACAATATAGAATATCATGGTATGTCATATGGTGATAAATGCTATGAAGACAAAGGAAAGCAGGGAGGTGCCAGATAGGAGGTAGGAGAGCAGGTGGTGATATTGTTGCAGTTTTACATGGGGTGACCTGGGATGTCCTCACTAAGGTGACATTTGAGCAAAACCTGAAAGAAGATAAGGGAGTACATATGTTTACATTGAGAGGATGAGTATTCTAGCCAAAGGCAAATACTTTGAAGTGGGAACATGCCTAGAGTATTTGAAGAATAGCAAGGAAATCAGTATGGTTGGAGTGAAGTAAGTGAAGGGGAAAGTAATAGGACATGTGGTTAAAGAGATCAGACCATATAGGACCTGATAGAGAGCTTGGGAGACTTTTTCTGTAAAGAGCCAGAAAGTAAATATTTTCAGCTTTGTGGGCCAAAAGGCAAAATTGAGGATATTGTACAGGTACTTACATAATAACAAAGAAAACACATTTCCACTATTCTTATTAATAAAATTCAAAATCTATAATAGTAAAAGCATAATATGCAAATTGATCAAATGACTAAACAGCAGAAGGACTGTCTGGATGACCTTCCGGATGACCACATTATGACATGCACTGGCGCCAGGCCAGCCAAGGTGGGTGCGATGTGATTGGCTGGGGGGCCCCACCATCGCCCCATGATGGCCCCACAGAGGGAGGGTGGTGGGGTGATTGATGGGCGGGGGGGAGGGGTAGCTCCACGATCTCTCCAAAGAGGGAGGCCCAGGCCACCCTCTGCATGGCTATCAATCGTGGAGCCCCAGCCAGGTGGGTGGGGCCTCCCTCTGCCAAGCGATCGATCTGGGGGCTCCACAATTGATTGCCCCACAGAGGGAGGCCCAGGCCACAGGCCAGCGATGCTGTGGCGGGTATGTGGTACCAGCCAGTGATCTCCCTACAGAAGGAGGCCCAGGCCAGCCACTCAATGACACCCCACTCCTGTCACCAACAGAGGGAGGTGACCAGTGGTGGGGGAGAGGGGGATAGCGCCACACAGATGGCAACCAGTGGCAGTGGCAGGAGCAGGGCCAGCTGCTGGCAGCCTGGGGGAAGAAAAGCCCCAATAGGCCCTAATCGCCAGCCAGGCCAAGGGACCCTCCCCAAGGGGTCCTGGATTGTGAGAGGGTGCAGTCCAGGCTGAGGGACACCCCCCAACCCCCCATGCATGAATTTCATGCACCCGGCCTCTAGTATAATAATAATAATTGAGTACAACTGTCTGTAATATAGGTATACTAAAAGAAGAATGACATGCATTTTTTTTTGCGGGGGGAAGGTTTACAATTTAGCTTAATTGGAGTTTGAAGGTATTGCTCCCCATCATCAAAATCAATTGCAAATGTTCATCTCTTAATGTTGATCTATAATGAGATTTTTTTGTATTTCATCATTGAAAGGTTTATTTTTTTCACACAGATAGGTACTTTGGAACACTGCTATAAATTCATGGGCCTATGGTTTTAAATGAGCACATTCATTGCCTGAAAGACATTTATAATGATTATATTATATTCTTATTTTGATATTTGCCTTTTAGTATGCCATTACATTACAGGTTAACCACTTTCAATCAGAAGTTAGGTGGAAATTCTTCATTGCACAGTTTGGATTTTAAAAAGTGGAAATTTTCTATTGCACTGGGATCAGTGTCAGAAAAATAAAAACTATATTTTGAGCTCAGTAAATATATCCATTGTACATTTGTGGGAAATGTAAAGCTTATTTTTTAATTTAACATTTTATAGGATGCAAAGTGTACAGAACATCTTGACATCACTTATAATCCAAATGTTGTCATCGAAATGATTACCACAGTATAAATTTCAAATATAAATGTTGTTTTGGCTTATAAACGTAGGGTGTGTGTGTGTGTCCCTCAGCCCAGCCTGCACCGTCTCCAATCTGGGACCCCTTGAGTGATGCCTGACTGCCCGTTTAGCCCGATCCTCCTGGGCATCCCTCTCACATTCCAGGACTGCTGGATCCCAACTGCTCACCTACCTGCCTGCCTGATTGCCCCTAACTGCTTCTGCCTGCCAGCATGATCACCCCCTAACCACTCACCTGCCAGCCTAATTGACGCCTAACAGCTCCTCTGCTGGCCTGGTCTCCCCTAACTGCCCTCCCCTGAAGGCCTGGCCCCCCCTAACTGCCCTCCCCTGAAGGCCTGGTTCCCCCCAACTGCCATCCCCTGCAGGCCTGATTGCCCCTAATGGCCCTCTCCTGCTGGCCTGGTCACTCCTAACTGCCCTCCCCTGCAGGCATGGTCCCCCCCAACTGCCCTCCCCTGCAAGCCTGGTCACCTCCAACTGCCCTCCCCTGCAAGCCTGTTCTACCCTATCTGCACTCCCCTGCTGTCCTGGTCACCCCCAACTGCCTTCCTAGGCAGGTGTGGTCCCCCACAACTGCCCTCCCCTGCAGACCTGGTTACCCCCAACAACCCTCTCCTACAGTTGGGGTCACCCCTAACTGCCCTGCCTTGCCAGCCTGGTTGCCCCCAACTGCCCTCCCTTGTTGGCCCAGTCACCCCTAACTGCCCTGCCTTGCCAGCCTGGTCGCCCCTAACTACCCTCTCCTGCAGGCCTGGTTGTCCTTAACTGCCCTCCCCTGCAGGCCTGGTCGCCAGGAAATGCCCTCCCCTGCAGGCCTGGTCACCCCTAACTGCCCTCCCCTGCAGGCCTGGTCACCCCTAACTGCCCTCCCCTGCAGGCCTGGTCACCCCTAACTGCCCTACCCTGCAGTCCTGGTCGCCCCCAACTTCCCTTCTCTGCTGGCCCGGTCACACCTAACTGCCCTCCCCTGCAGGCCTGATTGCCCCCAACTGCCCTTCCTTGCAGGCCTGGTCCCTCCCAACTACCCTCCCCTGCTGGCCTCATTGCCCATAACTGCCCTCCCCTACCAGCCATCTTGTGGTGGCCATCTTTTGTCCACATGGGGGCGGCCATCTTTGACCACACGGGGCGTCCATCTTGTGTGTTGGAATGATGGTCAATTTACATATTACCTCTTATTATATAGGATTATCAAGTTTGGAGCAAATTTAATTTCTAAACCTTTTAGTGTTTAGAAATAATGGTTGAAAACAATTCTTCTCATTCAGAAGCTCAAAAAATTGTAAAAAAAGAATGACTGCTAAATCATTGAATTGTTTGTTGTGTGGTAGGGCAAGTCAGGACATTCAGGTTTTAATACTGACAATAGTTCAGTGCACAAGAGTGAGTGAAATTTACCATTACCTCTACTGGTTTAATAACACATGACAGATTCAAGCATTTCCCACAGTGTACCTGCTGATGACTAATACAATGAATAATCGTAGGCTTTAAACACCTCACATTTTCATGAGCATTGAAAATTTGTTCAACTATTACTTTTTCTTTTTAATGCATATTTTTACTACCATCATTTGACACATCTTAGTAGACTCCACTTCAGGTTGTATTGAATTAGTGTTTTCTCAACTTCTTTGAACTTGTTCTCACCTGTAGTTGTTCCATGCAGATTATTCATACAGGTTAATCTTCAGTGACTTCAACTTCATCATTGCCTCCTGAAATAAATAACAACCCAGCAGTGTTGGTGGCATCTGTTAATGTACCAAAAGCCAAGGAAAACCACTTGAAATTCTTTTGTTTTTTTACAAATGTCCTCAACTCTTCAAACAACTGTTCTTACGTAAAGTCTATAATCAAGCATGATATAATTTTTTTCACCATCAGTAAATGATTTACCTTGCTTGGTTAACATGAGCCACCCTGAAGCTTAATTTAGTAGCAGCCTCATTTTCATTTTTACAAAGAATTTCTGCTGTCATGAAATTTTCATAATTTTCTGATTATTTTTTGCTATGAGTTGGAAATATTTGAGATGAGTATGGTTTCTGGCAATGTCAATATATGTTGTATTCCTTCAACAATGACAGTTTTACTGTCATTGCAAAAGAAACACAATGCCTTAATAGAATAATATTCAAAGTCAACTTTTCTTTCTTTCTTTTTCTTTTTTTTGTTTTGTTTTGACATTATAGATATTTACTGGTAATAAAAAATAGGTAAAATGTATCTATGGTGGTATGTATGGCACATGAAATACACTGAAGTAATAACTGTATCACTGTGATTTGTAGTACACTGAGGAGAATCATGAAAGCATTGAGAGCACTACATGTTGTTTTTATTGTGATTACTGAACACTGCCATTGAAGTACAAAAGCAGCCATAAATAATGCATAAATGAATGACAGTGCCCCAATAAAACTTTATTTATGAACATTGAAGTTTGAATTTCATTTGAATTTTTACATATTAAAAAATAGTCTTCTTTTTTATTGTTTAAGGTACTACAAATAGTAGTACATATGTCTCCTTTTTTTTCCCCATTGACCTTCCCCGGGCCTTCCCTACCCCCAACACTTGCCCTCACCACTCCCCACCCAGTGTCTTGCGTCTATTGGTTGTGCTTATATGCATGCATACAAGTCCTACGGTTAGTCTCTTACCCACCCCTGCCTTCTCACTGTAGTTTGACAGTCTGTTCAATGCTTCTTTGCCTCTATTTTTGTTCAACAGTTTATAATGTTCTTTATATTCCACAAATGAGTGAGATCATGTGATATTTATCTTTCACTGACTGACTTATTTACTTAGCATAATGCTCTTCAGTTCCATCCATGCTGTTGCAAATGGTAAGAATTCCTTCTTTTTTACAGCAGCGTAGTATTCCATTGTGTAGATGTACCACAGTTTTCTAATCCACTCATCTGCTGATGGGCATTTAGGTTTTTTCCAAATCTTAGCTATTGTAAATTGCGCTGCTGTGAACATAGAGGTGCATATATTCCTTCTGATTGGTGTTTCTGTTTTCTCGGGATATATTCCTAGAAGTGGTATTACTGGGTCAAGTGGCAGTTCCATTTTTAATTTTTTGAGCAAACGCCATACTGTTTTCCAAAGTGGCTGCACCAGTCTGCATTCCCACCAGCAGTGAAAGAGGGTTCCTTTTTCTCTGCATCCTCTCCAGCACTTGTTGTTTGTTGATTTTTTTATGATATCCATTCTGGCAGGTGTGAGATGGTACCTCATTGTTGTTTTGATTTGCATCTCTCAGATGATTACTGACTTTGAGCATGTTTTCATATGTCTCTTGGCTTTCTGTATGTCCTCTTTCAAAAAGTATCTAGTTAGGTCCTTTGCCTATTTTTTGATTGGATTGTTTATCTTCCTTTTGTTAAGTTGTGTAAGTTCCCTGTAAGTGTTGGAGATTAAATCCTTATTGGAGATAACATTGGCAAATATGTTCTCCCATGCAATAGGCTTTCTTGTTTTGTTGATGGTTTCTTTTCCTGTGAAGAAGCTTTTTATTTTGATGTAGTCCCATTTGTTGATTTTTTCCTTAGTTTCCATTGCCCTAGGAGCTGTATCAGTTAAGATATTGCTACGACAAATGTCTGCTATTTTGCTGCCTATGGCTTCTTCTAAGATTTATGGTTTCCCATCTTACTTTAAGTCCTTTATTCATTTTGAGTTTATTTTTGTGTATGGTGTAAGTTTGTGGCCTAGTTTCATTTTATTTTTGCAAGTATCTGTCCAGTTTCCCCAACACCATTTATTGAAGAGACTGTCTTGTCTCCATTGTATGCTCTTGCCTCCTTTGTCAAATATTAATTGAGCATAATGACTTGGGTTGATTTCTGGGTTCTCTGTTCTGGTTCTGTTCCATTGTTCTATATGCCTGTTCTTGTGTGCAAGTACCAGGCAGTTTTGAGAACAGTGGCTTTGTAGTATACCTTGATATCTGGTATTGTGATTCTTCCAACATTGTTCTTCTTTCTCAAGATTGCAGCAGCTATTTGGGGTCTTTTTTTATTCCAGATGAATTTTTGGAAAATTTGTTCTAGGTCTTTGAAATATGCCATTGATATTTTAATGGGGATTGTGTTGAATTTATAGATTGCTTTGAGTTATATGGACATTTTAATGATGTTGATTCTACCAGCCCATGAACATGATATGTTTTTCCATTTGTTCATGTATTTCTCTATCTCTTTTTTTAGCATTCTGAAATTTTCTGAGTACAGGTCCTTTGTCTCCTTGGTTAACCACTCCTGTTTGACATAGTACTGGAAGTACTAGCCATTGTGATCAGACAAGAAGAAGAAATAAAAGGCATCCAAATTGGAAAAGAAGAAGTAAAACTGTCCTTATTCGCAGATGACATGATATGGTACATAGAAAACGCCAAAGACTCCATCAAAAAACTACTATAGCCAAAGCTGGTTTGGCTCAGTGGATAGAGCGTCGGCCTGCGGACTGAAGGTTCCCAGGTTCGATTCCGGTCAAGGGCATGCACCTTGGTTGTGGGCACATCCCCAGTAGGGGGTGTGCAGGAAGCAGCTGATCGATGTTTCTCTCTCATCGATGTTTCTAGCTCTCTATCCCTCTCCCTTCCTCTCTGTAAAAAATCAATAAAATCTATTTTTAAAAAAGCAAACAAAAAAACTACTAGACTTAATAAATGAATTTGGCAATGTAGCGGGATACAAAATTAACACCCAGAAGTCTATGGCTTTTCTATACACCAATAATGGACTCACAGAAAGAGAAGTTAAAAAAGCAATCCCATTTACCATTGCAAGAAAAAGATATTAAGATACCTAGGAATAAAAATATTCTTCTTCAGTTTTCATTTTTAACGCTTTAAATTTTTAAAAGAAGAATTTAAGCATTCTGAGTTTATGGACCATTCTAAACCAAGCTATATGCCATAATAGTCTTAGTTTGCCATCCCTATTATAGATAATAGTAATGACTGTAATTTATTTTGATTGAGATGAGAAGTCACTGGATGTGTTGAGAAGACAAGTTACATGATTAGACCTATATTTTATTTTAAAGATTTGTTATTGTATTTTAGAGAGAGAGGAAGGGAGAGGGAGAGAGAACCATGCATGTCCCCTACCAGGGATCGTGCCTGCAACCCGGGCATGTGCACTGACCAAGAATCAAACTGGCAACCTTTCGGTGCACAGGATGATGCCTGAGCCACACTGGCCAGGGCAGACCTATTTAAAAACAAACAAGAAAAAACTATTATTATGTATGGGTTGAAATAAATATAGTGTTGACAAAGGTGGGTTCAGTAAGAACAGTTAGGAAGCAATTGTAATAATCCAAGGGAAAGATGATGTATCTTCAAAAATGATTGTAGTAGAAGGGGGAATGAATAGGGGTTAGATTCTGGAACTTTCCCATTGTGAGAATCTCTCCTAGGGCTTAGAAAGGACTTATCCAAATGAAAATTAAGCTTCATTGGTTTTGTGGTAAATCTGTCTTTGTAGATAAGATTTGCAGATGTATTCGATGTAGATTAAAAAAAAAAAAGAATCAAGAATAACTTCAGGTTCCTGGCCTGAGCACTTGCAAGAAAGGAGAAGCTCTTTAGGAGAATGGTAAGATTTGGGAAGGAGAAGATTTAGAGGAGGAATTCAGCAGTTCTGTTTTGAGCCATCTATTAAACATCTATATGGAGATGTTGAATGGGCGATAGTGTATGAGCCTGATGTTCACGAGAAAGGTCATGGTTTGAGATACAAATTTGTTAGTTGTATGCATATAACTGAAATTAAAACCATGAAACTGGATTATATTACTGAGGATATAAATATAGAATCAGTTGAGAACTGAGTCTTAAAGTCTTTGCAACATTTGGACATTGAAGGGATGAGAAAGAATTTGTAAAGGAATCCAAAAAATAGTGCCAGTGAATTAGAAGGAAAGCTATGAGGAATGTACTTAGAAAATAAAAAAAAAACAAATATCCCAAACTCTGGGTTACCCAGGTGGAGATTAAGCTGAAGAGCCTTCTCTTTCTTACCCAACAATATGACACTGAGACCCAAGATCAATCTATTTACATGGCATTACAAATACATGTACCTCAGCCACAATGGAAAACAGTATGGAGGTGACTCAAAAATTAAAAATAGAACTATCATATAACCCAGAAGTTCCACTACTGGGAATATATCCGAAGGGATCAAGAAATCTATGTGGCAGAGAGAGAGAAAATAAAAAGATATCTGCAGTCCCATGTTTATAGCAGCATTATTTACAATAGCTAAATATGAAAACAACCTAAGTGCTAAGTCTCATCAAGGGATGAATGGAAGTTGTAAGATATATATGTATGTATGTACTAATATGTATGTATATGTGTGTGCATGTATAAAATTCAGCCATAAAGAGGAAGAAATCATGCCATTTCAACAACATGGATGGACCTGGAGTATATTATGCTAAGTGAAATTAGTCAGACAAAGACAAATATTGTATGATATCACTTACACGTAGGATCTAAAAAGAAAGAAAGAAAAAAACTCATAGAAAAAGAGATCAGGTGGGGAGGGGGAATTAATAAAGATGTTCAAAAGTACAAACTTCCAGTTATGAGAAATAAGTATGGGGGTGTAATGTACAACATGAATACTAATAGTTAACGCCTCTGTATGGTATATTTTAATGTTGTTAAAGAGAATAGATCCCAATAGCTCTTATCACAAGAAAAACAATGTTTTTCCTTTTTTGTAGCTATATGAGATGATGGATGTTAACTTATGGTGATAATCATTTCACAATATTTGAAAGTCACATTATTATGCTGTACTCCTTAAACTTATACAGTGCTCTATGTCAGTTATATCTCAATAAAACAGTAATAAAACAATTACATGCAACTTCATACTTACAGATATGTAAATACAAAAATATTCATGCTTACAGGTATATAAAAACTATTTTGCAAATATTTATTAAATTTCAGTGTTTAGGGATATACATACACAGAGTATATATACAATTAGAGGATCATAGTATTTTCCTCTAAAGTTACCATATCTAATTCATTCTCTGAGTTCCCTCTCAATCCAGAAATTCAGAGGCAAATATTTATGTAAAAACAACATACAAGGTTTAAAGCAAAAAACAATTAACATAAGATGATGTTGGGACACTCTCATTGCTGCTTGGCACTCTGAGATAGTTCCACTTTCTGCTAAATGTATTTTTCCATTTCTCACTCTCTAAAAAAATTGTTAAGATCTGCTCTAGGCAAATTAATGAATAGAGCACAGTTTTCATTTGGCAAAAGCCTCCCTCTCTCCAAACAACCTTGAGGCCCAGCCTTCTCACTGACCCATCAGTATACCCAAGGCTGTCTTCCCCTACCCACCACTGCTTCTACCTTGTACTTGGGATTTCTGTGCTTTTCTTTGCTGAAACTTCTGGGTACAATACCTCATTCTGTCAAAGGGAAAGTCTCTGTGCTTTCCAAGGGAACAGCTAGCTAATCTAATTAACTAATGTTTGTTAATGTGTTCACTTGAGAGAATTAGGCACATCCGGAGTATTTTAACAGTGTTCTTTCAAAGCAAATACTCTAGTTTGTATTGCCTAACTTCAAGTGTTTAAATACTGAGAATTTTTGGGGAAAAAGATGAAGGTCAAAGGGGAAGATATTTGTGGGAAGAAGAAAATGACATTGCCCTCAAATCTCACCAACTTGGTAGCTTCATATTCTACTTAGCCTTGAAGAGAGCGGATATAAATGAATCGGTATCTGTATTCAGTGTTGGAAGGAATGCCAGCAGTACAGGAAGAGGAATGAGGGCTTCAGTGAATTGAGTGAAGCCAATGGTTTCATCACAGGGACAGATGTCTGACTGACTCTGAAAGGAGAGGAAAGTGGGAGAAGGTATTCCTTATGGCAAAACCAAATCAACATGTACCATCCCTTTCAATCATAGCTTGGGAGAGCAGCTTGATTGCAAAAGTCAAGAATTATATTTGGAACTTTTTTATTTTTTATAACTTTATTTAGGTATGTAAAATAAACTACACATATTGAAATTACACAGTTTGATGAGTTTGGACTTGTGTATATACCCATGAGACTATCACTCAATCAAGATGATGTAGAAGTATGTCATATCCAAAAGTTTCCACATGTCTTTTTGTAATGCCCTCTCTCTTTGCTCCTCCATCCACCGGTCACTACTGATCTGCTTTCTGTCATTACAGATTAAATTTTCTGAAATTTAGAATAAATAACTTTAGACAGTATATACTTTTTTTTTGGCTGACTTCTGTTTTCAGCATAATTATTTTAAGATTTCTTCATGCTGTAGCTTTAGCTGCTGAGTAGTATCCCACTGTATGGATATACCATAAGGATTTATCTATTTACATATTGATGGGAATTTGGATTGTTTTTTTTTTTTCTATGACAAATGAGCATCCATATATAGGTAGTCCTCGGGTAACTTCGGACTCGATGTATGTCATTTCGTGGTTACGTCGCCACCTCCCATTTATTTATAAAAAAAAAAAAAAGTTCTGTCATCTCGACGTATGTACATATGTGCTTTATGTTTTTTATTATTTATTTACCACAAGTAAAGGTCAGGAATTGTTATCTTTCTTTTATTTATTTATTTTTTTTACTTTTTCACTTCATTACTTCTATGTATGTGCTCCATGTGAGTGACATAGTTGCTTATGTAGATGGGTTCTGACTTATGGCGAAAATCGCATTACGTAGCACCAGGAATGGGTCTCTGACATAAACCGAGGACCTACTGTACAGGTCTTTATGTGAACTTTATGTGAATATGTGTTGTCTCTTAGAAGATACCCAGGTATGGCTAACATTTTTTAAAAAGCTGTGGTACATTTACATGATGGAATACTACTCAACCATAAAAAATAAAGAAATCTTACCTTTTGTGACAGCATGGATAGACCTGGAGAGTATCATGCTAAGTGAAATAAGCTAGTCAGAGAAAGACTAGTACATATGATTTCACTTATATATGGAACCTAATGAACAAAATAAACAAACAAAATAGAAACTGACTCATAGATACAGAGAACAGACTGACAACTGTCAGAGGGGAGGTGGGAGGGGCCTAGGTGAAAAAGGGGAAGGGATTAAGCAAAAACAAAACAAAACAAAAAACCCTCATAGACAATAGTATGGTGATTAACAGAGGGACAGGGGGTATAAATAGTGATAGAAGACTTGACCTTGGGTGGTGAACACACAATACAATATATAGGTAATGTATTATAGAAATGTACCCCTGAAAACTATATAATTTTATTAACCATGTCACCCCAATAAATTAAAAAAAAAGAAATTGCCAAACAATGTATAATAGGTTGATTAGTGTCCCCAAAAAGATTAATTCATATCCCAACCATTTTGGTAGATTTCTTCAGGTTTTGTATCATGGCATATGCAGATAAAGACAGTTAAGCTTCTTTTCCAACCTGGGTGTCTTTTATTTCCTTTTCTTTATTTATTATACTAGAGGCCTGGTGCACAAAATTCGTGCATGGGAGGGGGGTGGTCCATCAGCCCGACCTGCACCCTCTCCAAACCGGGAGCCCTCAGGGGATGTTCTACTGACAGCTTAGGCCCAAGTGGGCCTAAGCCACAGACTGGCCTCCCTCTGCAAGAGGTGACCGGGCTGATCAGGGGAGGGCGCTGCCCCCTCATCCCGCTGCTGCTGCCACTGCAGGCCGCCACAGCCACCAAGGTGTTTTCATCAACACAAACTCCAGTCCCTTCCCCACAAAAAAATGACAACTTTCTTTAGGCATTTTCAAGATGTCTCATAGGATATGACATTTCTTTCTTCCTTTCTTCCTTCTTTCCTTCCTTCCTTCCTTCCTTCCTTCCTTCCTTCCTTCCTTCCTTCCTTCCTCTCTCTCTCCCTTTCTTTCTTTCTCTCTCCCTTTCTTTCTTTCTTTCTCTCTCTTTCTTTCTTTCTTTCTTTCTTTCTTTCTTTCTTTCTTTCTTTCTTTCTTTCTTTCTTTCTTTCTTTCTTTCTTTCTTTCTTTCCTTCTTTCTTTCTTTCCTCACCTGAGGATATTTTTCCATTGATTTTTAGAGAGCATGGAAGAGAGAGGGAATGACAGAGAGAAACATCAATGTGAGAGGGACACTTTGATTGTTTGCCTCTTGCATGAGCCCTGACTTGGGCCCTGGCCATGGAGGATCCTGCAACCTAGGTACATGCCCTTGACCAGAATCGAACCCAGACCCTGCAGTCTGCAGGCCAAGGCATTATCCACTGAGCCAAACCAGCTAGGGCAGGATATGACATTTCTTAGCCCCTCCAGCAGTGGACCTTATCTTTTTCCTCCAGGAGTGTGGTGGAAAAACCCTAGATCACCTTCTTGGATTCTTATTACCCAAGTTACCTAGAACACTGCGAGTGGTATATGGGGAGCTTAGCCAATAAGCGGTCAGAAAAGGTGTTTCCTGTGCAGCTCATGGGCAAAGGTGGGACTGCTGGCGCACTGCGGCTGGCAGGCCCTACTGTCTGCCGTAATGCTGCCTAACTCACCATGGCGCCTGGCAGCCAGGCCCTGCTCTCTGCGCCTGCCTTGCTCCATCCTCTGGGCAGCGAGCCTTGCTGTGATAGGAGCTTGTGGGACGTGGGGGCGGGACCCAGAGGTGCTCCATGCACTTCCTGATGACTGGTCGTCTGTCTGGTTGTGACAGCCCTAGGCTATTATTATTATAGATTGCAGGCATTTTACCTCTTTGCATTTTAGTTTTGATCATTTCTACTGCTAATAACTTTAATTTAATAATATTTTTGCACGGTCTAATCTGATACTAATATCAAGTGAATTCTTCAACTCTGATTTTCTATTTTTCATCTCTAGAAGTTCAATTTAGATCATTTTTATGTCTTTCATGTCTGTCTTTATAATGCATATGCTTCTCTCTACCTTCTTGAATATATATAATATATATGTGTATATATATATATACATATATATATATATATATATATACAATATTTATAATAATTATTTTAATCTCCTTGTTTACTAAGTACATTATCTGCTTCACTTGTTGGTTTCTTCCCTTTCATTGATTGGTTTTATCATTAAGAATCATATTTTTCTGCTTCTTTACATGCCTGCTAATTTTTTATTGGATACTAGATATTGTGAAATTTATATCATTAGTGCTAGATATTTTGGTATACCTTTAAATACATTTAGAAATTTGTTCTGGGATGCAGGTAAATTACTTGGAAAAAATTGTGTGTGTGTGTGTGTGCCTTGCTTTTAAATTTTGTTAAGCAGTTCCACATAGTCTTCAGCTTGGGTCTAGTATGGCCCCACTACTGATGCAAATACCCTTCTGAGGACTCCATTTAATTCCCCAGATTTTAGGAGATCTTGCCACTCTGGCTTAATGGAACATGACTATGCCAGCCCTAATGTGAGCTCCAGGAATTTTTCTGCTTGCTCCTTTGAGTGCTCCTCCCCTTCCCCTTCCCCCCATCTCACTAGGTTCTGCACATACATATGCAGATCAGTATATAGTCAAAAACCCTAATAAAACCATCTGTAGATCTTCAGGACTTTATTTTTATGGGCAGCTCTTTCCTCTGTGGTAGTCTGCCTTATGAAATCTATCTGCCTTGATCTTTTTGGATGCTGAATTTTGTCTCAAGTCTAGAAAACTGTCATGCTCTGGGTACCCCCTCCCTGTGCTACAGCCTGAAAACTCTTAGCTACAGCAAGCTAAGACAATCATAGGACTTACCTCATTGTTTCCCTTTCTTTCAGAAATAACTATTCTTCACTGCCTCTTGTTCAACATATGAAAATCATTTTTTAATTTTTAATTTTTTGCTTTATAGTTAAGGCAAGTGGGTAAATCTGGTCATCCTACCTAATAAAAGAGTAATATGCAAATTGACCATCACTCCAACACACAAGATGGCTGCCCCCATGTGGTCAAAGATGGCCACCCCCATGTGGACACAAGATGGCTGCCACAAAATGGCTGGCAGAGCAGGGCAGTTGGGAGGGACCAGACCTGCAAGGGAGGGCAGTTGGGGGTGATCAAGCCTGGAGGGGAGGGCAGTTAGGGGGGGACGCAGGCCTGCAGGGGAGGGCAGTTGGGCGTGACCAGGCCAGCAGGGGAGGGCAGTTGGGGGGAATCAGGCCTGCAGGGGAGAGCAGTTAGGGGCGACCAGGTGGCAGGGGAGGGCAGTTAGGGGTGACTGGGCCAGCAGGGGAGGGCAGTTTGGGGGGACCAGGCCTGCAGGGGAGGGCAGTTGGGGGGGAACCAGGCCTGCAGGGGAGGGCAGTTTGGGGGGACCAGGCATGCAGGGGAGGGTAGTTGGGGGGGACCAGGCCTGAAGGGGAGGGCAGTTGGAGGCTATCAGACCTGCAGGGGAGGACAGTTAGGGGCGACCAGGCTGTCAATGGAGGGCAGTTAAGGGCGACCAGGCTTTGCAAGGGAGGGCAGTTAGGGGTGACCAGGCCAGCAGGGGGGGCAGTTAGGGGCAATCAGGCCTGCAGGGGAGCAGTTAGGCATCTATCAGGCTGGCCGGGGAGTGGTTAGGTGGTGATCAGGCTGGCAGGCAGAAGCAGTTAGGGGCAATCAGGCAGGCAGGTGAGCAGTTGGTAGCCAGCAGTCCTGGATTGTGAGAGGGATCCCAGATTAGAGAGGGTACAGGCTGAGCTGAGGGACAACATCCCCCCTCCCCCCCCAGTGCACGAATTTCATGCACCGGGCCTCTAGTTACATTATAAATCTGGTTAAATATTTTGACAAGACAAACAAGAAAACAAAATCTGCAAGCTGACTCTTAGATTTTAGTAGGAACTATCATTTTAAAAATCATACATATATAGAGTTAAGAAATTATCCATATCCTTCCACTTCTAATTATAGATTGCTTTGTATTTCTGTTGGGGACAGAACAAAAATCTTACAGAAAATTATGTTTCCTGAATCTTAAAGTTAAATTAGTTCTTCTAATCTATACATTAAACTAGGAATGTGTGTCTGTGTTTGTTTCTCAAGTGTTCAATGTAATTAGTTCTCAAGACTTTTTTCCAAATCCAACTTTATATAAATGTGTCATGGTAAATTGTAGCTGCTATTTAATTCTTTTGCCTGGACTCATTTCACCACCTTTTATCACAGACTTAAATCAAGCACTTGTTTTATTCAAATACATATATTTGAACTTTGTTTGATTTAGTTGTATGTCTCTCTCTGTCTCTCTCCCCCATCTCTTTCCCTCTCTCTGTTTGCACACACACACACACCCACCCACCCACCCACACACACACACACACACACACACAGTTGAACAGAAAAGGAAACAAATAATCATAAGCAACCTGTGAAAAATGTAATTTCTTTGAATTTCAATAACACATAGAATGATCATGGTAGAGTTGCCTGCTTTTTACATGTGAGTTTATTTTTTTATCTGGATTTATACCATCCTTCCTCAAGTTTTTTATAGTTTCCACATTGACGTGTTCTGGGTATGCATACTGTATGAAGTGGACAACCAGCTACTTTGTACCCTATGCAAACTACCAGAATGATGAAATTGTGAATGCTGAGTGACATTTAATAAAATGGTACTTTATGTTACAGTTTTCTTATTTGTTACTTAAGAATATACTATGCAGCCCTAACCGGTTTGGCTCAGTGGATAGAGCATTGACCTGCAGACTGAAGGGTCCCAGGTTTGATTCCGGTCAAGGGCATGTACTTTGGTTGCGGGCACATCCCCAATAGGGGGTGTGCAGGAGGCAGCTGATCGATGTTTCTCTCTCATCGATGTTTCTAACTCTCTATTCCTCTCCCTTCCTCTCTGTAAAAAAATCAATAAAATATATTTTTTAAAAAATAATATACTATGCGGAAAATCATTTCAGTTTTTACTTTTTTCTTTTGTATTTCCAAATGCTTTATTGAGAATACTTTTGTGTACCTGGACTATCAGATGACTTTTGAACCTGGACATAAGTCTTGAGTCTAGGGGCAGGGAGAGAGAGATGGCACTCTGTTCACCCTGGCCCAGATGTTTACTTATATGTAAATGAGCAAAGCTTTGTGTTCAGCTGGGGCCCCATAAGTGCAGCTTTAAAATGACATTTTCTAAAGTCAAAGAACATGTCCACAATGGGAATGGAATTAAAATGTGTACACCCTGGCAGTGCATCCTTCTGATATTTGTGTTTCATATTTGAATGTACAATTTAAATATATTTATCACTCACATGTTATACCATAGAAGTCACTTCTAAAACAGAAAAAAATACATCATTTAAGTTTTTAGCACATGTTCTTTTTATTTTTTATATTAGTGACATTTAATTCTGTATTTTGCATCTGAGATCTACATTATGTATTTCATTTGGAAAATCCACAAGTTCAAGTTACATTAAACCATATCTTATCAATTCATTTTACTTCCTATGCAATGTGACTTGCAATGAAGAGCAAAAGTCACCTGTGTAGACTTTTGGCCATTTAACCAAGCTTCTGAGAGCTAGTGTTATTTATTTAAATCTTGCTGGATATTATTGTTGAACAGTTTTATTCACTTGCCAATGGTAAGTCAGGCCATAATTACTCACTTTATAGCATCTTTTTTGTATATCACATAAGCTGATTATTCCTGTCATTTGTTTATAAGCGGACAGTATATTAATAGTCAAAGTGAAAACCAAATTGAGAACTACATGATGCCAACAACTTGCTAAAATATGGAAGTCATTTAAACACTTTTTATTTGGTTTTAAAGGCTATAATTTTGGGAACAAACCTTGGAAAAAATATTTTCTAACTGGAAATAAACCAGAGCTGGAAGTTACCAAGTACAATTATGTTCTAAGAGGCCATCAGAAAAATAAAATTACATCGGCTATGGGAAATGTAATGAATCAATCAAAGCAGAAGTCACATTGTCTTTTGGGGACTACTTTTACTTATGAAGAGGAACATATATTATCATGATCCATCAGCATTGTTGACTGTTATATATTGAAGTAAAAATATAACCAACTGTTTCATTTTCTTTCTTTTTTTAATAATTTGTATTTTTCAATTATAGTTGACATATAATATTCAATCTTGATGTGGCTTCTTCTTTATGTCCTTACTTATAGGAATTCTGTCCAGCTAGTCTTCAGGTGGCTCTCCAGAGTGATTTTTCTATAGTTTAGTTGTAATTTTGATGAGGTCATGGGAGGAGGCAAGAACAATGTTTATCTACTCCGCCAGCTTGACTGGAAGTCTAGTTCTTCTTTTCTAACTTGAAAATATATAAAATCTCATCACACATCAGCATTAACAACATTTTCAATCAGTTTTAATTGCTAGGGAATACTAACTTGGAACCCCAATTAAGTGAAATGTTACTCCTTTTCCCCAAAAGAAGAATTACATGAGTCTTAGTTTTCCAACAGGAAAAAAACCCGCAAATGCAGTGCACTTGGAGGTCCTGGATCTGTCTCTTGCTTCAACAGTGTTTGGACGGACCTGATCCAAGGACACCCCTTCTTCCAGCCTCAGGCCACTCTCCTGCATCTCATCCAGTCACCACCTTCAGAACCATCTCAGGGACCAGCCAACACACCGGTGTGTTTTTTTTGTTTGTTTGTTTTTTCTACCTTAACTCCTTTTTGCTGAACAACCATGAGCTCCCAAATTCATCAGAATTATTCCACCAAGGTGGAGGCTGCGGTCAAACGGCTGGCCAACCTGCATCTGCGGGCCTCCCACACCTACTTCTCTCTGGTCTACTATTCAACCATGACAATGTGGCTCTTGAGGGTGTGGGCCACTTATTCCACAAGTTGGTGGAGAAGAAGCACTGAGCATCTCTTAAAGTTGCAAAACCAGCGAGGTGGCCGCATTCTCTTCCAGGACATGTTGAAGCCTTCCCCAGATGAGTGGGCAAAACTCAGGATGCCATGAAAGCTGCCCCGGCCTTGGAGAAGAACCTGAACCAGGCCCTTTTGGAGCTGCAGGCCCTGGGTTCTATCCGTGCAGACCCTCATCTCTGCGACTTCCTGGAGAACCACTTCCTGGATGAGGAGGTGAAACTGATCAAGAAGATGGGTGACCACCTGACTCACCTCTGAAGGCTGGCCGCCCCGCAGGCTGGGGTGGATGAGAATCTCTTCGAAAGGCTCACCCTCAAGCACGACTAGGAGCCTTTGGAGCCCAGAGGCCTTTCAGAGGCCCCTCTGCATCCCCCTGGTGTCTCTGGCTTTTACCTGAGCCTTTTCCCGAAACTACTAGTCATTCTTTTAACCACCCTGGAGCCCTCTCCAATGCATTGGACCAAATGAAACAATAAAGCTTTTTGCAGCAAAAAACCCACAAATGCTAACACTTTCCACAGATACCAGGGAAGTTTTAAACATCTTACATCTTAATTATTGTACAGAGACACATTGATATCCATCTATTCACAATGAAAGACCATGGTTTCCATCTTTCATGCTCCAAAATTGTGGTTCTCAGCTTTCTTCTCTTGTATGTCCATTAGTCCTGTCAGTTCCATATTCATGCTCATTTGCTTATATTTTCATCCCTTTCCAACACACACACACACACACACACACACACACACACACACACACATTCCTTATGAGAGGACTAGAGGTCATTTTGCAGAATCTTTACTTGCCTGAGGCTGCAGTCAATAGAGTTTGAAACAATAGAAATATTGCATTATGGAGTTAAATTCTTGGCAGACAGTAATAGTATATTAATTATACTGCAGCGTGATGAATATACACAGTCTGGAGATAGTGACATAAGGAATGGGGCATATAAGAGAGGGACAAGCCTGGCTGGCGTGGCTCAGTGGTTGAGTGTAGACCTATGAACCAGGAGGTCATGGTTTAATTCCCAGTCAGGGCACATGCCCAGGTTGAGGGATCGATCCCCAGTTTCGGGAGGCAGGAGGCAGCCAATTAATGATTCTCTCTCGTCATTGATGTTTCAATTTCTTTCTCCCTCTCCCTTCCTCTCTGAAATCAATTAAAATATATTTTAAAGAGAGAGAGAGGGAGAGAGAGAGAGAGGGCCTAGTAGCCCTAGCTGGCTTGACTCAGTGGATAGAGTGACAGCCTGAGGACGGAGGGTTCTGGGTTCAATTATGGTAAAGGGCATGTACTTCGGTTACAGGCTCAAGGCTCAATCCCTGGGTCTAGTTAGGGTGCATGCAGGAGGCAACCAATCGATGTATCTCTCTCACATCAATGTTTGAGAGGACCTAGGAGAAAGGAACAGCCTATGTCTTCTGTTTTTTCTCTTCTTTCCCTTTGTCCCCCTGGACATTCCACAGCTGACCCCATCCAAAGTCAACTGTAATCCTGGCTGTTATGTAAGGGCATGTCGTAGAAACAGGGTCAGCAAAGCACAGTTAATTGGCCTAATCCACCTACTTTTGTTCAGTCCATGAGCTGAGAATTATATTTTACATTTTTAAATGGTTGAAAAAATCAAAAGAAATGTATTTGGGGTTATGAAAATTCTAAGAAATTCAAATCTCAGTTGTATAAATAAAGTTTTATTGAAACATAGTCACATTTGTTCATCCACTTTCTAAGGATGATTTTGCACAACAACAACAGAGTTGAGTAATTCTGACAGAGACTGTATATGGAGCTCTGATCTCTTCTTACTGCTATTATAAATCACAATGATGCAGTCAGAAATTCAAATGGCACATGTATTACCTATCTGTGTGAAAAGATATTTTCAAAAATGAAATATTTATATTTCATATAGATCACCATTAACAAATAAAATTTGCAGTCAATTTTAATAACTGATATTAACTTTGAACCCCAATTAAATGAAATGTTACCTCTCCTTAACCCAAAAAGAATTCCATTCTTTTCATATAGTAGACTTGTATTGCAAAATTTTTCTCAATTATTATTATTATATTTTGAATTTTGTCCATAAAAAAAACTAAGGAAGTTGTATTTTTTAAATGTAAATTCCTTCATAATATCCTTAATTTTTTCTCTGGCCTACAAAGCCTAAAATATTTACTAACTGCTCCTTTACAGAAAAACAAACAAACAATCTCTGCCAGAGAGTGTTGGAAAACTTACTGGGAAAAAGAATTATCCTGCAATCTGCAATGCATAACTAGAGATATTTTATTTGTTTGTTTTGTGTTTTTCCTGTTTCCTTCACTAAAAGATTGGGAATTACACACTTTGGATTTTAACTAACTCATGTGGCCAAGAAATAGCAAAAAGGTGTGAGAGATTCAAATATCTATTTTATGAAAAGTTTGGAGCTGATACCCATAATTGAGTCTTTGTTTGCGACTATTCAAAGAAAAATAAAAAGAAAGAAAGAAAGAAAGAAAGAAAGAAAGAAAGAAAGAAAGAAAGGAAGGAAGAAAGAAAGGAAGGAAGGAAGAAAGGAAGGAAGGAAGGAAGGAAGGAAGGAAGGAAGGAAGGAAGGAAGGAAGGAAGGAAGGAAAGAAGGAAGGAAGAAAGGAAGGAAGAGAGAAAGAAAGAAAGGAAGGAAGAAAGAAATGAAGAAAGAAAGAAAGAAAGAAAGAAAGGAAGGAAGGAAAGAAGGAAGGAAGGGAAGAAGGAAGGAAGGAAGGAAGGAAGGAAGGAAGGAAAGAAGGAAGGAAGGAAGGAAGGAAGAAAGGAGGGAAGGAGGGAAGGAAGGAAGAGAGAAAGAAAGAAAGAAAGGAAGAAGAAAGAAAGAAAGAAAGAAAGAAAGAAAGAAAGAAAGAAAGAAAGAAAGAAAGAAAGAAAGAAAGACCCTTTTCCCTTCACAGGTTTTGATGTGGATTTTGTCAGTACAAGGAAGTTCAGCTTCTGTTTTCCATAATGGTTTCATGTTTACTTGTATACTATATTTTAAATTTTAACTTATATATTATTTAAATATTCCTATGGATCAGAGTATCTGAGGCACATTTAAGATATTCTCTGGAGTGCCATGGCAGTGAAGTAGGAATGAAAGATGTACATCTTTATGAAAGTCACATAGAGATCACATATCCCCATCTGTCACATATTTATACACTAAAGCAGACTTAGCTGGAAGGGTGTATTGATGGTTTAATTCATTTCTATTTAATAGATATGTGGGTAGAACTGTGTTGGGTTTAGAGGGTGGGAGGAAGACATGACCAATGCCTTTAATGATTTCATAGTCTAGTGTGGGAAGAAAGATAAAAAAATTACCACAAAATATAATAAGTGGCAGTATACGCATTCTGTAATTACTTGTACAAAATTTGTGCACAATGTAATGAGAAGAGAAAAGAAGTTCTACTAGATCTGTCTTGAGGAGTTAGGAAAGTCTTTACAGAGAAGATTGCCTTTCAACTGGGTTCGTGTAGGTGAAAAGAAATTAATCAGAAAAAAAATGTCACATGCAAAAATATAGAAGCACCAAAGAAAAACCCTTTTGTGTGTGTGTGTGTTCCTTAAGAAAGTTCTGTATGACTAGAGTACTTAACTACTTTCTGATAATGGGTGGTTAGGGAAGAATGAATGAAGATGAGAGTAAAAATGCTTCTTTAATTTAGGAAAGGATTGAAATATGTCTGCTTTCTTTTGGCCTAGTAAAATATATTATTTCTCATTGGAGGAGTAAATAGTACAAAAGGACTTTAAATGGAAAGATAATTTTGTAGCTATTAAAAATCAACATTTAAAGATGACTGTTTCTAGAACTACTCAACTTTATAGTACTTCTTCATTCCAGTGATTATTTCAAAACACTTCAAATATTCATACGTACAACATGCTTTCCAATATATTCTTTCATTTTGAAACTTTGTGATATTAGTTGGAAGTGTTTATAGTCCCCTTTGATTAGATGAGAAAACAGAGGCCCATAGAGTTTAATTGAATTACTCCAACAGTATAGTTTAATGTAATCCAGAACAGAGATTCTTATCCCCCAGTACCAAAGCTCAGCTCATTTGTCATTGTCAACCACACCCCTTTGAATCACCTTTAAAATCGTTAGCTTGTTCTTAGAAATAGTCTCAACAACTTATGCCATCTGGACAGGGTAAATCAATTTACATGGAATCAATTTGGGGATGTGTTTCAACTCAGTGGCACTGTTTTCTGTTTGAAGCTTTTTCTTGCTAATGAGTCTTCCCAGACCCTCTGCTAAAATCACATGTGAATTTCCATTTGTGGGTATCATTTGCCCAGATTTTGACAGCAGAGGAGAGAGAAGTTAGTAGACCAGAGCTCATGGTTGTAACTGAATCTGAAAAATACTTTGGCTGTGTAGAGAGGAGAGTGACACTGATAAACAGCCCCACGTGACAATGGAAGACATTTATGGCTGCAGCTAATCAGTAAGTTCTATATACGGTAGGACCTTTACCATTTTAGGTCCTGGTGAGGCTGATGGCTTGAGAGTCTTTGTAAATACCTACATCTCCAGTTAATCTTCTATTAGAAGTCATCCTCCCAGTCTCAAGAAAAAATAAAAAGTAAAGGAGGAAATGAAAATGTAAGCAATATTGCATTCTGTACCCTAGATCTGAAGGCTATAGCAAATATAGGCATAAACACAAAACAGTTCAATAAGATACACAGTTGTTCATGTATGGCTTATTATACAAAGCAAACATCATTGAATTGCAATGAATTAAAGTATTTAGTTAATATATTGTTTGACTGGATCCCAAATAAGAGTCACCATAGGCAGAACTTCTATAACAATTTGTCACAAGTTACTGGACAGCTCAAGTTAATACACACCTCTCACTTTTCAATGGACTTATTCCATTAGTATGTAAATTCCATCAGGATAGGGATAAATGTTAGCTAATTTTTGGAAATTGCCTTTCTTTCAGGCCAATTTATCCTCAATGATTAGCACAGTAACTAAGCATAGTAAACAATCAATACATCTTAGCTAAATAATTTTTGGAAATTTCCCTAAATCCCAATTATTGTAACATTGGCAAGTACCATATTTCTCTGCCCTGGTTTTCTATCTTGGAGATTCTCAAAGTGTGGTCTGCAAGATCCCTTCAGAGGTTCTGCAACATTAACACTATTTTTCTAATACTAATCCTAAATTATAGTTTTTTTTTTTATTGTATTGACATTCACATTGATGGTACAAAAACAATGATAGTTAAAACTGCAGGGGCTTTGGTATGAGATAAGGCATCAAAAAGTAAGATTAGTCATAGTATTTTTTACCACTATGCACTTGCAATTAAAAAAAAAAAGCCTGGCTTATTTCACTTAGCATAATGTTCTCCAGTTCCATCCATGCTGTTGCAAATGGTAAGAACTCCTTTTTTTTACCGCAGTATTCCATTGTGTAGATGTACCACAGTTTTTTTAATCCACTCATTTATGGAATATAATGAACAACATAAACTGATGAAAAAAAAACAGATCCAGAGACAGAGAAACATCGATCAGACCATCAAACCTCAGAGGGAAGGTAGGGGAGGGTGGGGGTAAGAGGGAGAGATCAACCAAAGGACTTGTATGCATGCATATAAGCCTAACCAATGGACACAGACAACAGGGGGGTAAGGGCATGAGTGGGGGGGGGGGGTGAGGGGAGTAATGGGGAATAAGGACACATATGTAACACCTTAATCAAAAAAGAAATTTTTTTTAAATCATCCCTTTAGAAATAAAAAAAAGCCAATTTCACTTAACAATGTCCTCAAAGAAGCAACAAAATTTATTAATTATATGAAACTTGACACTTGTGTGCATGTCTTCTTAATAGTCTCTGATACAATGGGAGTGTACATAAAGTACTTAGGCATAGCGAAGCATGGTAGCTGCCTCAAGGGAAAACACTTGTGCAATTATTAAGATATGACTGTTGTTTTGTTTTTTTTCATGGAACATCATCTTATTAGAAAGGATGAATGATGAACTATTGTCATTCAGGCTTGAGAATGAATCAAGTGAGTCTGTTACTTCAAGGAAAATCACTGACAATACTGTTCCAAATAATAATATTTAATACTTCAAGTGGAAATAAAAATTTTGGAAAAATTGTTACTATTACTGCTACCATGAGATTGATAGCTTCCCAATGCTTGAAGACTTTTCTGATAAGATTCATGGTGACAATAATGAAGGTGACTTTGTGATAATGTGGAATGAAATACATCAATATTTGGAAGAACTAAAAAAACTTAGTGAATAAATATTTTCCAAATGACCAATACGTGATGGTATAATATCATGCATGGGTAAAAGATTCATCGAAGGTACAAGATATAGCAATAGTTTTTACTGTAAGAAAGAACAGACAGTTTAGTGATATGGTTTTAGATTTCACATCACAACTAAGCTTTAAGACACTACTACCTGTCAAGTTTTAGTGGAGCAGGGTTTAGGGAATGACTAGTTTTAATCAGATAGCAAAAAAAGAAGAACACTCCATGTTAAGGGAAGGGCTTATGCAAATTAATAGAAACATGAATGAGCCGTGTGTGTGTGTGAGGAATTATATCTGATTTCATGTTGTTGGGACATGAAATGAAAAGTGAGTGTGAGAGCTAAATTTATTCAAGATTTAGAGAGGTGAAACAGGTGTTGTATTTCAAAACCACAAATCACTCAAAAGTTACTATGATAATTAGTGTAGGAAGCGGTTATAGGGTTAAACCTCGGACTGACCTGCTGGCAAAGTCGCAAACAAGTCCAGGCTTGGAAGGCACAGTCCTCTAAGCATAATTAAGCTTGATCTTGTGACTGCTCCCTAGATCTTTCCTGGGTAACTAGTGGGCTGTGGGAGGGGCAGCAAGTGCTGCCAAAACAAGTGAAACTTACAACAACATTGTAGATTACCTTGTTTGCCCCTGATTATAAATAAAGCCTCAGCTTTGCAGTCTAGATCTGTTCTGTGGCTTCAGCAAGGCAGAGAAGATCCACCTAGACCCAGCTTTTTCTCTTTGTCTATCATTTCTCCATCCTTCGTCGCCCCCGCTCAGGCTCACCAAACCCTTGGCTGTGCTGGTGTGGCCCAAATTAGCATTCTTAAAAGTCCTTTGGTCACTGTACCATAACACTATTGTTTTCCTTCCTTGTCCCCATCCCTTTCTGTAACCATATTTCTCTTCCAAAACCTAATTCTTCCTATTTTCTTCTGCAGAAATATCCTAATTTCTTCAGTCTTACTCCCAAACTATTTTGTTTTCATTTTTAACATTTCAAAGATCTTGGCCATAACTTTAAAAGTAAAGTTTTAAAGTCCTGATTGTTTAAGTTTATTGACAGTACCCATTCTCCATCTTTTTCTAGGGAGAGGAAAAAGGGTAGATTAATTGTACCAAGTGTACATACTTACAATTTTGATAAATACTGTCAATTTGCCCTGTAAGTGATTGACAGTACTATTTTGCACTACCACTAATAATATATAAAAATGTTGATTCTCCAAAATCCTTACTAATCAAATATTATAATTCTCTGTTTTTCTTATCAAGCTATTAAAGGGAAAATGGTATTTTATTGTTTGCTTAATTTTCATTTGGACAATTGGTGAAGCTGAATACATTTCAAAAATGATTTAGTGATTTTCTCATTTCTTCTGTGAATTGTCAGTATATATACTTTGCCCACATTTCTAATTGAGGTTTTGATTTTTTAATATCAAAGTGAAGTTCAAAGTGAATACTAAACCTTTACTTCTATAAATGTTGCAGATTATATCTCTCAGACAGCTGTTTTCTTCCCACATTGTTTATGGTGTCTTTTTATAAACTCTCTAATTAGTTA
The DNA here is from genome assembly GCA_025583905.1 of Ia io. Taxonomy (NCBI): domain Eukaryota; kingdom Metazoa; phylum Chordata; class Mammalia; order Chiroptera; family Vespertilionidae; genus Ia; species Ia io. Next base: position 75,118,599 of record JAJQQW010000001.1, read on the forward strand.
TAAAAATTTTAATTTTTTCTATAACATATTCCAGGTAGACAATAATATAAACCACAATGTATAATCATTTTCCCAATCTTTATCATATATCTTGAAAAGAGCTCTTTTGTATCTATAGTTATGACATTTTTATCATTCTCAATTTTTAAAAATTTGCTTATTGGCTATAATTGCCAAACATCTGTCAATTTTATTATTATTTCTAAAAGACTGGCTTATGTATTTATCAACTATTATAATTTTTATCATTTATTACTTTGTTTTTATACATTATTTGGTTATTTTGTTTTCTTATCTCTTAACAAATTTGAAATTAATATATATATTTTTATTTTTCTTGTTATCAAGAAATGCAGTTAAAGGCTATACATATTCCACTCAGAACCACTTCATTTGTAGACTAAGAAAGAGATACTATGATCTCAGGGTTTCTTCTTTCTAAATTTTCTAAATTTTAGTTTTGATTTCTTCTTAAAGCAAGTTAATTTAAATAGATATTTAAAATTTAAATAATTATTTGTGGGTTTTGACTAATATTTTGATTTATTTCTAGTTGGTGACACTAAGGTTGAGGGAAGTAATCTCTATGTTTCCGACTTAGGTATTCTATTGAGTTTTTCTTTTGTGACAGTAAAAGATTAATATTGTAAGTATCCTTTGAGAATTTTGTAGAATTTTCAACTTATGATAGACTCTCATAATAAAACTAATTTAAAAAGAAATATATGTTATGAGGTTTGACCGAGTAGCCTGCAGCAGACCAATACTCCTGCTGAGAACAAACAGAAAAACCTGGATAAAATTCAAGATTTATTTTGAAGTTTTCAGGATAGTTTCAAAGGCAACTAAAATTTGAAGGACCAGATGATCCTAGAGAAAAGGGAAGGTCATTGAGGTAAGCCAAGTCTTTTATCTGCTGCTTTTCTTCTTGGTCTGATTACTGATTCTTGATACCAAGAAAGAGGAAGAGAAGCCAGAATAGTTTTGTTCAATTGCATAGAATGGAGGGATAGATATTGGGTTTCTAGTATTTCAAAGGCATTATACATGAGAAGTTAAGATCCCAGAGAGAAAGAAGCCACACATACATGAACTAGACACTTGGCACCAATTTCCTCTTCAAGGCCTTTTCTCACTAAGCTATACAGGGCAAGATGGTTAAAACAACAACAACAACAACAACAACAACAACAACAACACACACACACACACACACACACACACACACACACACGCACAGGAAACAGCTATAAAGGAAAGCTGAGTTTTCCAGTTTCCTGTACTGGGAACCAAAAATTGGAATTGAGGATCCCTCATTACTAGTATGTAGCATCATTAAGTGACACTGCAAACCTTCAGTTAGAACCAATGAGGAATTAAACTCTGGAAATGTAGGCAAAATAGAAAGAGGAGTTTATAAAGACTGCAAGTGAGCATGGGCCACTTCAGTCCAGGATTGGATTCAAGTATTCTGACCCTTGTGTTCTGGATAAGAGATAGAATACATCTTCCCTGGAGGAAGATAACCTTATGTAGAGCTTTCACAACTTTTCATAAGCAACTTCTGGTGGTCAGTAAAAAATTGAACAGCATAACAAAAACCATCTTCTAGGGAAGAAAATGGACAACAGAAGATCTGCTAGGAGTCCAGCTATTCAATTGTCAGGCTTTGACTTTAAAATTACTGTCATCAATACCTTCGTGTATTAAAATAGTAAGAGAATAACTTTGATTTTTCTAAGTGAATGAAAGACATTAAACCACAATTCAAGAATTTTGATAAACTCAAAGCACAATAATATAAAAAGAAAGTCACACATAGACACATCATAGTGAAACTGTACAAAACTAATGTCAAAGAGAAAATCTTAAAAACATTTAGAAGACTCACCACCTTTAAAACAGCAGCAGTTAAACAGAAGACTGAAAAGCACTGCTGTCATTTAAAAAAGCTAAATAATTAAAGGGATAAACAAAGCTAATGAATTGAAAGTCTTTATGTTGTAATTATATCAATTATCTTCAAATTTATCTGTAGATTTAGCACAAACCCAATAAAAATATCAGCCACCTCGTGTGTGTGTGTGTGTGTGTGTGTGTGTGTGTGTGACTTGATAAGCTCATTTGAAAATGTATAAGACACTATAAAGACCCAGCATAACCAAGACAATCTTGAACAAGAACAAAACTGGAGGAGTTACACTGCCAGATATCAAGACTTATTTTAAACTTACAGTAATTAAAACACCCTTCATTGTTTCATATAAACAGAGTTACATGATCTAGTCTCTACTAAGATTCAATGAGTGAAAGAATAGTACTTTTTCAATAAAGAATGCTAGATTAATTGAACATCTAAATTAAACCATGTAAAAAAATCAATTACAGGTTAATTGTGACCTAAATATAAAAGGTAAAACATAAAATTCAAGGAAAATAAACTTTTAATCTTAGAGTACACAAAGATCTCTTAAACAGTACAAAAAAAGCAACATCTATAAAGTAAACAAATAATAAATTGGACTGCATTAAAATTAAAAATGTATTTTCTTTTTTTATTCTTTATTGATTAAGGTATTACATGTGTATCCTTATTGCCCCATTGCTCCCTAGCTCTCAGCTCATGCCCTCACCACCCCCTAGTGTCTGTGTCTATTGGTTATGCTTATATGCATGCATAGAAGTTCCCCTCCCCCCGACCCTCCCCTGCCTTCCCTCTGAGGTTTGACAGTCTGTTCGATGCTTCTTTGCCTCTGTATCTATCTTTTTGTTCATCAGGTTATAATGTTTTTAATTATCCATAAATGAGTGAGATAATGTGATATTTATCTTTCTCTGACTGGCTTGTTTCACTTAGCATAATGCTCTCCAGTTCCATCCATGCTGCTGCAAATGGTAAGAATTCCTTTTTCTTTACGGCAGTGTAGTATTCCATTGTGCAGATGTACCACAGTTTTTTAATCCACTCATCTGCTGATGGGCACTATGGCTGTTTCCAAATCTTAGCTATTATAAATTGTGCTGCTATGAACATAGGGGTGCTATATCCTTTCTGATTGGTGTTTTTAGTTTCTTGGGATATATTCCTAGAAGTGGAATTATTGGGTCAAATGGGAGTTCCATTTTTAGTTTTTATGAGGAAACTCCACACTGTTCTCCACAGTGGCTGCACCAGTATGCGTTCCCATCAGCAGTGCATGAGGGTTTCTTTTTCTCCACATCCTCGCCAGCACTTGTCATTTGTTGATTTGTAGATGATAGCCATTCTGTCTGGTGTGAGATGGTACCTCATTGTTGTTTTGATTTGCATCTCTTGGATGATTAGTGGCTTTGAGCATCCTATATAATAAAAGGCTAATATGCAAATAGACCAAATGGTGGAACAGCCAAACAAACGAACAACTGGTTGCTATGACGTACGCTGACCACCAGGGGGTGTGTGCGGAACATGGTGGGCTTTGGCTGTGGTAGGATGGTGGAGCAGGTGAGCGGGGTTGCCAGACCAAGGTGGGGTGCCAGTTGCTCTCATGGGGGCGAGCCTCTGGTGGTTACTGAAAATTCTTTGCTCCCATGTGCCCGGCACTTGCACCTGCTGCTGGTGCTGGCCCCACTAGCACCTGCTACCAGCACCAACCCTGCTTGCACCTGCAGCCAACGCTGGAGCCCCTGCTTGTACCTGCTGCCAGTGTCGATCCTGATAACTCGGGCGACATCAAGGACTGCGAGCAGTGGCTGCCAGGCCTGATTACCCCTGAGGGCTTCTCCACCTCCCCCTGCTCCTGAGGGGTGATCAGAGAAGCAACCACTGCTCACACCCACTGCTGGTGCTGGCCCCAATCACTCCGCATTGACAACGGATGCAAGCGCGGTCGGTGCCCTCAGTGCGTGGGAGTGGTGGAGGTGGGAGCGGGGCTACTGGTAGACAGGGGACCAGGGATCACAGTGGGAGGGTCCCAGTGGGGGTGCGAAGGATGGCCCGAGACCCACCCCTGTGCCTACAACAGCCTCGCAGCCAACAGTTCCTTTCAAGGTGCACGAATTTATGCACTGGGCCCCTAGTGTTTTCATATGTCTCTTGGCCTTCTGTATGTCTTTTTTCAAAAAGTATCTATTTAGGTCCATTGTCCATTTTTTTATTGGGTTGTTTATCTTCCTTTTGTTAAGTTGTATGAGTTCCCTATAAATGCTGGAGATTAAACCTTTATTGGAGATAATATTGGCAAGTATGTTCTCCCATGCAGTGGGCTTTCTTATTGTTTTGTTGATGGTTTCTTTTGCTGTGCATAAGCTTTTTATTTTGATGTAGTCCCATTTGTTTATTTTCTCTTTATTTTCCATTGCCCTAGGAGCTGTATCGGTGAAGATATTGCTTCGGCATATGTCTGAGATTTTTCTGCCTGTGGATTCCTCTAAGGTTTTTATGGTTTCCCATCTTATATTTAAGTCCTTTATTCATTTTGAGTTTATTTTTATGTATGGTGTAAGTTCGTGGTCTAGTTTCATTTTTTTGCATGTATCTGTCCAATTTTTTCAACAACAATTATAAAAAATGTATTTTCATCAGAAGACATAATGAAAGGAGTGAAAAGGAAAGCCATAGAGTAAGAAAATATATTTGCAATTTTTTATATAAAACAATAAACAAGACATGCATCCAGACAAATAAGAAAGTAAAAGATGACCCAAAAGACATAAAAATGTGCAAAAGACTTGAATAGGCTCTTAAAAAATAAAAGATATCCATATGGCTAATCTAAACTAATAAAAGAGAAAGATTCAAATAGACCATACCTCCGCGACACCCACCAGCCAATTAGGAGTGAGTATGCAAATTAACCCAACAAAGATGGCAGGTTAATTTGCATACATGGGCACCAAGCAGCCTGGGTCCCGGGACAAGCAGCTGGGGGTGCCAAGTGTAAGCAGCTGTGGGGTGGGGCAGGAACTTCTGAACCACGGCTGCTAGTGCATGTGCCCAAGCCAAGCGGCCCAGGTCCATGACCCCTAGCCTAGTGGACACAGCCAACGTGGGCCACTGGGCTTGGAGGAGTGCTCCCAGTGGCCGGGGACATGCCCTAGCCCAGTGGGAACAACCAGGGGATCCTCTGAGCATGGGCTGCAGAAGAAACACCTTTTCTTTTCTTTTCTTTTCTTTTCTTTAAAAAATATATTTTATTGATTTTTTACAGAGAAGAGAGGAGACGGATAGACTGTTAGAAACATCAATGAGAGAGAAACATTGATCAGCTGCCTCCTGCACACTTCCCACTGGGGATGTTCCCCCAACCAAGGTACATGCCCTTAACAGGAATCAAACCTGGGACCCTTCAGTCTGTAGGCCGACGCTCTATCCACTGAGCCAAACCAGTTTGAGTGTAAACACCTTTTCTGACTGCTCATTGGCTAAGCTCCCTGTACACCACTGGTAATGTTCTTGGTAACTTGGGTAATAAGAATCCAAGAAGGTGATCTAAAGTTTTTCCACCACACTCCTGGAGGAAAAAATGAAGGTCCACAGCTGGAGGGGCTAAGAAATATCATATCCTGCCCTAGCCGGTTTGGCTCAGTGGATAGAGCCTCAGCCTGCCGACCGCAGGGTCTGGGTTCGATTCTGATCAAGGGCATGTACCTAGGTTACAAGCTCCTCCCTGGCTGGGGCCCAGGTCAGGGCTCAGACAGGAAGCAACCAACCAAAGTGTCCCTCTCACCCTGATGTTTCTCTCTTTCTCTCCCTCTCTCTCTCTTCCACACTCTCTGAAAATCAATGGAAACATATCCTCAGGTGAGGGAAGAAAGAAAGAAAGAAAGAAAGAAAGAAAGAAAGAAAGAAAGAAAGAAAGAAAGAAAGAAAGAAAGAAAAAGAAAGAAAAAAAAGAAAGAAAAGAAAGAAAGAGAGAAAGAAAGAAAGAAAGAAAGAAAGAAAGAAAGAAAGAAAGAAAGAAAGAAAGGTCATATCCTATGAAAGACACATCTTGAAAATGCTTAAAGAAAGTTGTCATTTTTTCATGGTGAAGGAACTGGAGTCCATGTTGATGAAAACACCTTGGCAGCTGCGGTGGCTGGCAGTGGCTGCAACAGCGGGGTGATGAGGCTGGTGCCTTCCCCTGATCAGCCTGGTCGCCTCTATGGGGAGCGGGCCTAAGCCGTCAATAGAACATCCCCTGAGGGCTCCCAGTCTGTGAGAGGCGCCCCCTTAGTTCTCTAATTTCGTGCACCGGGCCCCTAGTACACATATAAAAAATCATCAAAAGAATGAAAATTAAAAACCACAATAAAGTATTGCTACCTATTCACTGGAATGAACACTTTTAAAAGACTGACCATACTACATGCCAGAAAGGATACAGAGCAATTGAACTTTAATACACTGTTGATGGATATATAAATGGGTACAAACACTGTGGGAAATTTGTGATATCTTTAAAGACTGAGCTTATATTAATCATGTAACCCAACAATTTCTACTCCTAGGTACATGCACAAAAGAAATGAGTGCATATATTAACCAATATAATTTAGAAGACTGCTCATATAAAATTTGCACAGAAGAGCCCCAAATTGAAAACAATCTAAATACGTATTAACAATAGAATGCATATACAATGCATTCCTATAATGTATTACTGCATGGCAATAATAATGAAAAAAATCACAGTTACATGTAACATTAAGGAGAATCTCAGAAGCAATATTAATGGAAAGGTGCTAGATATAAGTAAATTACTGAAACATATATTTATACAAATTTAAATAACAGCTTAATAAATCTACTTTATGGCATTTGAAATCTGGATGATTACTTTTGGTGGGGGATAATAATACTTTGGAAGCATAAAGAAGGGAAGTGTTGTGTTGGTGACGTTCTGTGCAAGAATCAAATAGCACCTATGTTACAACTGAATCATTGAAGGCAAGGGTATTGGTCAGGTTCTTTTTTTTTTTTTTTTAAATACATTTTATTGATTTTCTACAGAGAGGAAGGGAGAGGGACAGAGATCCAGAAACATCAATGACAGAGAAACATCAACCAGCTGCCTCCCACACACCCCCCACCAGGGATGTGCCCGCAACCAATGCACATGCCCTTGACCGGAACCGAACCTGGGACCCCTCAGTCCACAGACCGACGCTCTATCCACTGAGCCAAACCGGCTTTGGCTGGTCAAGTTCTTAATATAATAAGCGGATATGTTTGAAAATTTATGAAAAGAATAAAAAGATATGATATCCATGACTAAAGATATTTAATTCTGAAAGATATATGGCCACACTTTTGAGGTGAATCCTCAAATTTTTGTGGGTAGTTTTGGCCAACTGTTAATAAATTCCATTAAGATATATGTAGAAGTTTCAAAGGGGAGTTTTGCCAAAAATTCAAAGAAGAACTAAAACTTACCGTCCTCAGACTATTCCAAAAAATTTAAAAGGAAGGAACACTCCCAAGCTCTTTCTATGAAGCCAGCATTACCCGAATCCCAAAACCAGATAAAGACACCACAAAGAAAGAGAACAAAGATGATTAAATCCTCAACAAAATTCTAGCAAATCAGATCCAGCATTGCATTAGGAAGATCATACACCAAAACCAAGTGGGATTTATTCCAGGGATGCAAGGCTGGTACAATATCCACAAATCAATAAACGTGATACATCACATCAACAAATTGAAAGACAAAAACCACATGATCATATCAATTGATTCAGAAAAAGCATTTGGCAAAATCCAACACCCTTTTTTGATGAAAACTCTCAGCAAAGTGGGAATAAAGGGATCATTCCTCAACATGACATAAGCCTAATATGACAAACCTATAGCCAACATCATACTCAATAGGCAAATACTAAAACCATTTCCCCTAAGAAAAGGAACAAGACAGGGATGCCCACTTTCACTACTCCTGTATGACATAGTATTGGAAGTGCTAGCCATTTGATCAGACAAAAAGAAGAAATAAAAGTTATCTAAACTGGAAAAGAAGTAAAACTGTCATTATTCATAGATGACATAATATTGTAAATAAAAACTCTAAAGACTCAAAGAAAAAATACTAGATTTAATAAATGAATTCATCAATGTAGCAGGATACAAAATTAACACCCAGAAATCTATAGTATTTTTATACACCAATAATGAACTCACAGAAAAAGAAACAACAACAATAACAAAACAATCCCATTTACCAATGCACCAAAAAAAAATTAATATACCTAGGAATAAACTTAACTAAGGAGGTAAAAGACCTGTACTCAGAAAACTACAAGACATTGACAAAAGAGATAGAGGAAGATATAAACAAGTGGAAGAATATGCTGTGTTCATGGATTGGTAGAATCAACATCATTAAAATGTCCATACTACCCAAAGCAATCTATAGATTCAATACAATCCTCATTAAAATACCAATGAGGTATTTTACCAAGCCACTGGCACAAGAACAGACATATCGACCAATGGAACAGAACAGAGAACACAGAAATCAACCCAAGTCATTATGCTCAATTAATATTTGACAAAGGAGGCAAGATAGTCTCTTCAATTAAATGGTGTTGGAAAAATTGGACAGATACATGTCAAAAATGAAACTAGATCACCAACTTGCACCATACACAAATATAAACACAAAATGGACAAAAGACATAAATGTAAGATGGGAAACAATAAAAATCTTAGAAGAATCCATAGGCAGCAAAATATCAGACATATCTCATAGTAATATGTTTACAGACCCATCTCTTAGAACAATAGAAAATAAGGAGAAAATAAACAAATGGGACTACATCAAAATAAAAAGCTTCTTCATAGCAAAAAAAAAACAAAAACATCATCAAAACAACAAGAAAGCCCACTGGATGGGAGAACATATTTGCCAATGTGACATCCAATAAGGGTTTAATTTCCAAAATGTATAGGGAACTCATACAACTTAATAAAAGAAAGATAAACAACCCAATAAAAAAAATGGACAACGGACCTAAATAAATATTTTTTGAAAGTGGACACACAGAAGGCCAAGAGACTTATGCTCAAAGTCACTAATCATCTGAGAGATGCAAATCAAAACAAAAATGAAGTACCATCTCACACCTGTCAGAATGGCTATCATCAGCAAATCAACAAACAACAAGCGCTGCAGAGGATGTGGAGAAAAGGGAACCCTTATACAATGCTGGTGGGAATGCAGACTGGTGCAGTCACTATGGAAAACAGTATGGAGTTTCCTCAAAAAATTAAAAAGGGAACTCCCATTTGACCCAGTAATATCACTTCTAGTAATATATCCCAAGAACTCAGAAACACCAATCAGAAAGGATATATGCACCCCTATGTTCATAGCAGTACAAGTTACAATAGCTAAGATTTGGAAACAGCTTAGTGCCCATCAGCAGATGAGTGGATTAAAAAATGATGGTACATCTACACAATGAAATACTACACTGCTGTACAAAAGAAAGAACTCTTATAATTTGCAACAGCATGGATGGACATGGAGAGTATTCTGCTACGTGAAATAAGCCAGTCAGAAAAAGATGAGTATCACATGATCTCACTCACTTGTGGAATATAATGAACAACGAAAACTGATGAACAAAAATAGATCTAGAGACATAGAGACATTGAACACACCACCAAACCTCAGAGGGAAGGCAGGGGAAGGTGGGGGGGGTAAGAGATCAACCAAAGGACTTGTATGCATGCATATAAGCATAACCAATATATACAGATAGTAGCGGGGTGAGGGCATGTGCTGAGGGGTGGGATGGCTGGGGAGAGGTCAATGGGGGAAGGAGGAAACATGTGTAATACTTCCAACAGTAAAGAATTTAAATTTAAAAAAAAAGAAAGAAAAAAGGGGGAAAAGATATATGTAGAAATAATACTCTTCATACTCTGGATGAAAGTAAACATGTTAAATTTTTCTGTAAGGATCTAAGCTGCATATCTTAGCTATATTTTTTAAATATGTTCTTATTGATTTCAGAGAGGAAGGGAGAGGGAGAGAGAGATAGACATCAATGATAAGAGAGAATCATTGATTGCTTGCCTCCTGCATGCCCCCCACTGGAGATTGAGCCCAAAATCTGGGCATGTACCCTGACCAGGAATTGAACCGTGACCTCCTGGTTCATAAGTCGATGCTCAACCACTGAGGCATGCCAGTTGGGCTCTTAGCTATATTTTTAAATTATGCTTATCCTATATAATAAAGAGGTAATATGCAAATTGACCCCCACGCCCTACAACCAGGCCGGCAGGGGGGTTAGTGAGGGATGACCAAACTGACTGAACAGCAGGCTGCATGGGGTGACCAGGCCAACAGTGGGGGGGGGGAGCAGTTGGGGGAAACCAGGCCTGCAGTGGAGGGCAGTTGGGGGCAGCCAGGCTGACAAGGGAGGGAAGTAAGGGGTGACCAGGATGGCCTAAACCAGCAGTTGGACATCTCCCAAGGGGTCCCGGATTGGAGAGATTGCAGGCTGGGCTGAGGGGACTCCCACCCCTGTGCATGAATTTCGTGCACTGGGCCTCTAGTCCATACATATATTTAAAAATGCTATGAGTACCAAGTGTAAATTCATAGGCTATATTTTCATTTTCTGGTATAATAATATATTTGAACTCACATGAAACAGTAATCTGAATTTCATTTTAAGTCATTCACTCATTTATACAGAAAATTTATTGAGCAGCTACTATTTATTATATATCATAGTAGGCGATGGAAAAAAGATATAATATCTGCTCCTAAGAATTTTCTGACAGTTTGATGTTAGAAACAGAAGCAAACGTGGGAGAAGTATAGTATACTGGTTAATAGAATGACATCTGAAGACAAATTTTGTGGGTTAAAAACCAAGCTTTGATTATTTTCTAACTGTGTGACCCTGGACAATATGTTTAACCCCTTTATGCCCATTCTTCATCTTAAAATCCTATCTAATAAAGAGGGAATATGCTAATTGATTGCCTAGCCCTCACAAAGATGCTGGCGCCCACAGGCAATAAGGATGGAATATGCTAATTGACTGTCACACCCTCAAAGATGGTGGCACCCACAGCCACAAGAGGGCGGCGCCCAGTCCCCTCAGCACTCCAAGCCACCCAGGACTGGCCTGAGGCACAGGCAAGCCTCGGATGGTGGCTGTCCAGCCACCCAGGGCCGGCCCGAGGTGCAGGCAATCCTCAGATGTCAGCTGCCCAGCCAACACCAGAGGTGCAGGCAAGCCTCGGATGTCAGCTGCCCAGCCACCCAGGGCCTGCCTGAGGTGCAGGCAAGCCTCAGGTGGTGGCTGCTCAGCCAATGCCTGAGGTGCAGGCAAGTTTCAGATGGTGGCTACCCAGCCGCCCAGGGCCGCCTGAGGCTCAGATAACCAGGGCCAGCCAAGGCTTTCACTGCCGGTTATGGCAGCAGCAGAGGTGTGATGGGGGCATCGCCTTCCCCTGATGGCTGGGTTGCCTCCCACCCCTGAGGGCTCCTGGACTGTGAGAGGGGACAGGCCGGGCTGAGGGACCCCCCCTCCAGTGCATGAATTTTCATGCACCAGGCATCTAGTGTAATAATAATAGTACAAACTCACAGGGTCATTGTGAGGACTAAATTAAAGGAGATATGACAGGTAAATTATTTAGCACAATGTCTAGCATGTAGCAAATGCCTAATAAATCCTGATTATTATTATAAAACTAGAGGCCTGGTGCATGAAATTTGTGCATGGGGGGGTTCTCTCAGCCTGGCCTGCACCCTCTCCAATCTGGGACCCCTTTGGGGTCGGACATCCCTCTTGCAATCCAGGACTGCTGGCTCCTAACTGCTCTCCCCTGCCAGCCCGATCGCCCCTAACCACTCTCCCCTGCTGGCCTGATCACCCCTAATTGCTCTGCCTGCAGGTCTGATTGCCCCTAACTGCCTCTGCCTCGGCCCCCGCCACCACAGCTTTGTCCGTAAGGATGTCCGGAAGACATCCGGTCAATCCAGTCTAATTAGCATATTACCCTTTTATTAGTATAGATCACCATATGTTGTGATATATTTTATGATACGTTTTATGTGAACCCATAATAAAGGTACCAAATTAAACCTTGGTGGTTTAGGGAAGAACTTCTGTGGATGACATATACTATGGTTACAATTTAACAAATTCTTACTGATTGCCTACTAGTGCTAGGTATTGTGCTAGGTTTTGAAGAAATAATGTGAAGAAATAATTGTTCACTGTTTATTGATGAGACAAACAAATATAATGCAGTAAGATACATGCTCTAATTGGGTAAGTAGATGCATTGCTTAAGAGTTTCCTAACAAAGTATGAGAAATACAGCATCCTGTCTTTCACATTGGAAATTGACAATGTACTATAACATGTTATTCAAGGACCTGAGATGTTCTGTGGGAATAAAAGAAAACAAAACACAAGAAAATAAAACAATAAGCCAGCATCTCCCAAACTTATTTGTAAATGAACCCTTTTTATTAAGGCATACTAACTATGCCCCTCTGAGTATCAGTTTTGGAAGTCTTGTAATAAGAGTAACAGTAGCATTGAGATGAATGGCAAGCCCTCTCCAAAACTCATCAGTAAGGCAGATTAGAAGAAGAAGCAGTTAAGTTTATTAACTTTGCTTTTTCTTAGTCTGACTCCTTTTTCAGACAGTGAGCTAACTATCTCCAGATCATTTAACTATTGCCTCCTTGAGGTTAACAAGATCACCACTAGTAAAGCTTGTCAAGTCAACAAATCCACACAACCTTTTTCTGAAATCATCAACATGCAGCCTCACCAGTGCTTTCCAGTCAGAGAATAGCAGCAAAGCGGGGAGAGTGCTCCCTTTTTGGCTGCTAGTTGACAGAGCAATTACTGCATTTCACATAAATGACTAAAAAGAAACAGGGCAGTGACTAGATTTTTCAGAAATTTTTTCTGTCACAAGACAAAATTATGAGAAATGCTTTAAAATTCAGAAGCTTATGCATGCAAAATTTTATACATTTCTACTTGTTTGACTTTTGAATTTCAAAATACACAGCTGATGGAATTTTTTTTCTTTCCTTGAAAATACATGACAAATAATAGGGTGCTTGTTTCAAATTGAGTCTGAGTTTCCAATTTTGGTTCAATATACTAAACATATGCTATTAGGCAAATAAATGAATATATAGCCACGTAGATTATGCCTAAATCTTTTGGTGAAATAAAGGCAACCTATCTTTTTTTTTTTTTTGGAAATTATGTCAGCCCCATCTCACATCGCTACCACCAGAGTTAACTGAGCATTCACAATCATAATTCAATTTATTTAATGTTAGCTCTTTTTCTGATTATCTCAACAATAACATACTTTAATGTTTATGGTTTAAATTTTAAATTATGTCCAAAGCAACCCAGGCTAACCCAAATAAATATAGGATAATAGTAATTGAATAAAAGAAAATCACACACCACCCCACTTACCTAATGATAAACATAATATCACCTTTGTATAAATGTTTTAGACCTTCTCCATTTGTTTATTTGTATGTTAACATATTTCATTATTTTTTAAATAGATTTCAGAGAAGGAGGAAGGCAGAGAGAGAAAAAAAAACACTGATGTGAGAGAGATACATCGATATGTTGCCTCCCAAATGCACCCCGAGCAGGGATCTAACTGAAACCCAGTTATGTTTCCTGACTGGGAATGGAACCAGTGACCTTCTGGTGCACTGGATGATGCTCCAACCAACTAAGCCACACCAACCAGGGCATATTTCATATTTTTAAAAAAAAAATTAAAAAATATATTTTATTGATTTTTTACAGAGAGGAAGGGAGAGGGATAGAGAGTTAGAAACATCAATGAGAGAGAAACATCGATCAGCTGCCTCCTGCACACCTCCTACTGGGGCATGTGCCCGCAACCAAGGTAGTACATGCCCTTTCAGTCCACAGGCCAATGCTCTATCCACTGAGCAAAACCAGTTAGAGCATATATTTCATATTTTTAAATGTGATCTGTCATTCATGGAGTCCATCAACACTTTATCACAATGTATCACCATGTAGACAATTATCATTATCATTTTTTGTTAATCCTCTGCTGAGGATATTTTTTCCTATTGATTTTTAGAGAGAGTGGAAGAGAGGAAGGGAAGGAGGAGAGAGAGAGAGAGAGAGAGAGAGAGAGAGAGAGAGAGAGAGAGAGAGAGAAACATTGATGTGAGAGAGATGTATCAACTGGTTGCTTCCTGCACCCACTCCACTGGGCCAGGGATGGACCTGTAACCCAGGTACTGTGCCCTTGACCTGGAATCCAACCTGTGACCCTTCAGTGCTTCCAGCCAACACACTAACTATTGAGCCACATCATCCAGGGCTGTAGAAAGTCAACCTATCTTTTAAGATTTAGCCCAGCCAGTTCACAGTTTGATTCCCAGTGAGGGCACATGCCCAGGTTGTGGCAGCCCATCAATGAATCTCCCTCATCATTGATGTTTCTATCTCTCTCTCCCTCTCCCTTCCACTCTGAAATCAATAAAGATATATTAAAAAAAACAAATAACAACCAAAAATATTTAAAATATTTAAATAAAACTGAGTTCCTTATATATTACTTATCATATATATGGTTTTCATTTTTTCTCCTATTTTGTAAGTTATCTTATACAAATATACATACAACTTATTGGCCTGTTTTCATGCTATGATTGAAGAACTGAGTCCAGAGACTGTATAGCCCACAGACCCTAAAACATTTACATTGTGGTCTTTACAGAAAAAGTTTTCCAACTCTGCCTTAGTCTGTTAGTTTTAATTATCAACTGGCTTCAGTAGGCTTTGGACAGAGCTTGGGAATCAGTAGTTTTACTCTTAAATTTTTAAAGAGCATTTGAGCAGGATCCATATGCTATGAAAATCTAAAAATCAGATTTATATCCACGTCCTGTAGGAGGGCTACCCTACCTTTGCACTGAAGTGGGTCACAGACATAACTGGGAGTGGGCAAAATTTCCTGAAAGGAACAGCTATGATTGTTACCATCCTTGTACCTTGCACTTGGCCAAGGCTCAGAGGTTTTCTAACAATAACTGACAGGATTAACATTTGTCTACCTTAATAGTTAAAAATTTCTGTGATCATTTTAGCAACTTTATTGAGATATAATTAATTCATGTACCATATAGTTAACACACTTAAAGTGTAAAATTCAATGATTTTTAGTGTATTCAGGTATGTGTAATCATCACCATAGTAAAGTTTAGAATATCTTCATCACTTCAGAAAGAAACCTCATAACTTTAAGGATCACTCCCTAACCTTTGTCCCTCCCTCAAACTTAAGTCACCACTAAAATACCTTCCATCTCTAGAGATTTAAAGGTTCTGGACATTTCATATGATTAAAATAATATAGTATGTGTTTTTTGTGACTGGTTTCTTTCATTCATCATAATGTTTTTAAGGTTCATCCATATTAGAGCATGTAGCAATAAGTTTATTTTGATGGCTGAATAATATTTTATTCAGGCACACCTCATTTTCTTGTGCTTAGCTTAACTGTGCTTTAGTATAGATACTGAATTTTTTACAGATTAATGATTGTGGCAACCTTGTGTCTAACAAGTCTAGCAGCATGATTTTTCCAAGAAAACTTGTTCACTTTGTGTTCCTGTGTCACACTTTGGTGATTCCCACAATATTTCAATTTATTATCATTAGAGGCCAGGTATATGAAATTCATGCACTCAGGGGAGAGTCCCTCAGCCCGAATGTGAGAGGGCACAGGCCAGGCCGAGGGATCCCACTGGTACATGATCGGGGCTGGGGAGAGATGGGGGATTGGCTAGCTGGGGAGGGACTGCCGGAGGACTCCAGGGTGTGTCTGGCTGGTCTTGCTGAGTCATGATTGGCCAAACCCCAGCAGTAAGCTAACTTACTGGTTGGAATGTCTGCCCCCTGTGGTCAGTGCATGTCATAGTGAATGGTTGAGCGGCCTTAGCATATCATTAGCATATTATGCTTTGATTGGTTGAATGGCTGACCAGATGACCAGACACTTAGCATATTAGGCTTTCATTATATAGAACTAGAGGCCCGGTGCACGAAATTTGTGCACTGGGGGGAGGGGGGTGTCCCTCAGCCCAGCCTGCACCCTCTCCAATCTGGGACCCTTCGGACATCCCTCTCTTAATCCGGGACCACTGGCTCCTAACCGCTCATCTGCCTGCCTGCCTGATCGCCCCAACTGCCCTCCCCTGCCAGCCTGATCTCCCCCAACTGCCCTCCCTGCCAGCCCGATTGCCCCCAACTGCCCTCCCCTGCCAACCCGATCATCCCCAACTGAACAACTGCCCTCCCCTGCCAACCTGATTGCCCCCAACTGCCCTCCCCTGCAGGCCTGGTCACCCCCAACTGCCCTCCCTTGCCAGCCATCTTGTGGCAGCCATCTTGTGATGATGTGAGGGTGGCCATCTTGTGATGACATGGGGGAAGCCATCTTGTGACGAATGGGGGTGGCCATCTTGTGATGATGTGAGGGCATCACCTAAGGGCACAAGGTCCACCTAGGCTTTTATTAGTATAGATTATTATGTTTTATATTGTGATCTGTGATCAGTAATATTTGATGTTACTATTATAATTGTTTTGGGGCACCACAAACCATAGCCATATAAGACAGAAGTTAATTTATAAATGGTGTGTATGTTCTGACTGCTTTACTGGCCAGCTGTTTTCCCAGTTCTTTCCCTCTCCTTGGACCTCCCTATTCTCTGAGACACAAAAATATTGAAATTAGACCAATTAATAACCCTGCAATGACCTTTATTTGTTCAAGTAAGAAGAAGAGTCACATGTCTCTCACTTTAAATCAAAAGCTAGAAATAATATAACTTAGTGAGGAAGGCAAGTCAAAATTCAAGATTGGACAAAAGCTGAGACTCTTGCACCAAATAGTAAGTCAAGTTTTGAATACAAATGAAAAGTTCTTGAAAGAAATTAAAAGTGTTACTTCAGTGAACACATGACTAATAAAAAACACAAAGCAACCTTATCACTGATATGGAAAAAGTTTTAATGATCTGGATAGAAGATTAAAGCAGCCACAACATTCCCTTAAACTAAAGTCTAATTCAGAGCAGGTTCCTAACTCTTTTCAATTCCATTAAGGCTGAGAGAGATGAAGAAACTGAAGAAGCTAAAGTAGAAAAGTTTGAAGCTAGCAGAGGTTGGTTGATGAGGTTTAAGGAAAGAAGCTATCTCCATAACATAAAAGTGCAAGGTGGTGAAGTAAGTGCTAATGTAGAAGCTGCGGTAGTTATCTGGAAGATCTAGTAAAGATAATTAATGAAGGTGGCTACACTAAACAGGTTTTTGCAGACAAAATTGTCTTATATTAGAAAAGATGCTATCTAGGACTTTCATTGCTAGAGAGGAGAAATCAATGCCTAGCTTCAAAGGACAGGCTGACTCTCTTGTTAGAAGCTAATGCAGCTGGTGACTTTAAGTTGAGGTCAATGTTCATTTACCATCCTGAGGTCCTTAAGAATATGCTGAAGCTACTCTTCCTGAGCTCTATAAATGAAACAACAAAGCATGGATGACAGCACATCTGTTTGTAACATAGTTTATTGAATAGTTTAAGCCCACTGTTGAAAACTATTGCTCAGAAAAAAAATTCTTTCCAAATCGTACTGCTCATTGACAATGCACCTGATCACCCAATAGCTCTGATGGGAATGTACAATAAAAATGTTTTTATGCTTGCTAACACAACATGCATTCTGCAGCTCATGGCTCAAAGAGTAATTTTGAGTAATACATATCCTAAGGCTATAGATACTATAGGTAGCAATTCCTCTGATGGATCTGTCCAAATAAATAAATAAATAAATAAACCTTCTGAAAAGGATTCACCATTCCATATGTTATTAAGACTATTCATGATTCATGGAAAGAGGTCAAAATATCAACATTAATAGGAATTTGGAAGAAGTTGATTCCAACCCTCAAGGATGATTTTGAGGGATTTAAGATTTCAGTGGAGGATGTGGTGGAAATAGGAAGAGAAATAGAATTAGAAGTGGAGCCTAAAGATCAGATTGAACTGCTGCAATCTCATTATAAAACTTTAATGGATTAAGAGTTGCTTCATACGGATGAGCAAAGAAAGTGGTTCCTTGAGATGGAAACTACTTCTAGTGAAGATGCTCTGAATATTTTTGAAGTGACAATAAAGAATTTAAAATATTTCATAAATTTATTTGATAAAGCATTGGTGGGGTTTGAGAGGCTTGACTCCAATTTTGAAAGAAGTTCTACTTTGGGCAAAATGTTATCAAACAACATTGCATGCTATAGAGCAAACATTTAGGAAAGGAAGAATCAATCAATGTGGAAAACTTTTTTGCATCTCTGAATTTTATTTTATTTATTTTTATTATTTTTAAATTAAATTTATTGGGGTGACATTGGTTAAAGTATTAGACAGGTTTCAAGTTTACATTTCTAGATACACGAGCTATATATTGCATCATGTTCCCACCACCCAGTCAAATCATGTTCCATCACTATATATTTGCTTTCTTATTTTAAAAAATTGCCACAGCCACCCCAATTTTCAGCAACCACCATACTTAGCAGTCATCAACATTAAGGCAAGACCCACCACTAGCAAAAGCAGTACAACTTGCTGAAGCTTCAGATGATGGTTAGCATTTTTACCAATAAAGGGTTTTTAAATTAAGTTATATACAATTTTATGGACACAATGCTATTGTACACTTAATAGACTACAGTACAGTGTAAAAACTTTTATATGCACTGCAAAACCAAAAATAAATTGTGTGACTCACTTCATTGTGATATTTGATGTATTGTAGTGGTCTGGAATGGAACCCACAATATCTCTGAAGTATACCTGTACTACATTTTGCTTATCTATTAATCAGTTGATGGATATTTGAATTATTTCCACTTTTTAGGTATTATGAATAAATGCTTTTATGAACATCAGTGTGAAAGGTTTTGTGTGGACATATGGTTTTACTTCTTTAGGGCAAATACTTAAGAGTGTATTGCTGCATCATATGATCACTCCATAATTAATTATTTGAGAATCTGCCAGACTGTTCTGGTGTGTGTGTGTATTTAGCATAAACATTTTTATTTATTTTTATCTTTATTGTTGAAAGTATTACATTTGTCCCCTTTTCTCCCCATTGACCCCTTCTAGCCTGCCTCTGCCCCCTGCCCCAGGTCTTCACCACCCTATTGTCTGTGCCCATGGGTTGTGCATATACCGCATACAAGTTCGTTGGTTGATCTCTTCCCACCCACCCATCCACCCACACCTTCTCTCTGAGATTCAACATAACAGACTGTTTTTAAAACAGCTGCCCCATTTTACATTTCTCATAGCAGTGGATGAAGATTTTTGATTTTTCTTGTTTCTTTCTAATTTTTTAAAATTATTCTAGCCATCCTAGTAGCTGTGAAATGATATATCATTGTGGTTTTGATTTGTATTTTCTGAAGACCAAAATGTCAAAGATTCTTTTATTTGTGTATTTCCCTTTTACTTATTTTTTTTCAGAGTTTACCTCTTATTCCAGTGTGTTAAGGTGAAATATTAGGTTGTTGAATTTGAATCTTTCTTCTTTCTTAATATTCACATTGATGGCTATAAATTTCTCTTCAAGTATTGTAAGCTGCATCCCATAATATTTTTAGATTGTGTCTTTATTGTCACTTATGTCAAAGTATGTTCTGATTTTCCTTTTTGTGTCTTCTTTGATCCATTTGTTATATATGAGTATGTTGATTAATTGCTATATTTGTGAATTTCAGAAACATCCTCCTGCTATTGATTTCTATTTCTATTCCATGTGGTCAGAAAACATACTTTGTCTTACTTATGGTCTTTTAATTTCATTGAGTTTTGTATTATGGCCTAGCATATGCTTTACCCTAGAGAATGTTCTGTGTAAACTTAAGAAGAATATATATTCTGTTGTGGTTGGGTAGAGTATTTTGTACATGTCTGATTAGGTCTAGTTGGTTTATAGTATTGTTAAAGTCTCTTGTTGATATTCTGTCTAGCTGTTCTATTCATTATTGAAAGTAGAATATTAAAGTTTACAACTATTATATTTGGATTGCTTATCCTTTCATTTCTGTCAGTTTTTGTTTCTTGTATTATGGTGCTCTGCTATTACATGCATTTATATTTTATAATTGTTATATCTTCCTGATGGTTTGACTTGCATGATATATCTTTTATGTAATTTTACCTTCAATCTGTTTGTATCTTTAAATCTAAAGTGTGAGATATAGTTCAATCATGTTTCTTAGCCCATTCTAACAATCTCTACCTTTTGATGGAATCATTTAATTTGTTAACATTTATTGTTATTATTGATAGAGTTGAATTTATATATATATCAAGAAAGTAAAATAGTAAACATATATATATATATTCCTTTACTCCTCTTTTATTTCTTTATTTCATATTAAGTGAATATTTTCTAATGTATCATTTTTTTCTTTAATAATTTGTATTGTATTTATTTTTTAGTGGGTGGTCTAGGGTTTATATATATCTTAACTTATTTGATTCAGCTTTCAAGTTATACTACCTTAATTCTAGTGATATATACTAATGTTACATTCATATAGCTCTATTTCTTTTTTCCCTGCATCATTATTATTATATACTAGAGGCCTGGCGCATGAAATTCGTACAAAGGGGGGTGTCCCTGAGCCTGGCCTGCACCCTCTCCAATCCGGGATCAGGCTTAAACTGGCAGTCAGACATCCCTTTCGCAATCCAGGACCACTGGCTCCTAACTACTCACCTGCCTGCCTGCCTAATGCCCGCAACTGCCCTCCTGTGCCAGCCTGGTTGCCCCCACTGCCCTCTCCTGCCAGCCTGATCTCACTCCTAACTGCTCTCCCCTGCTGGCCTGATCACCCCTAACTGCCTCTGCCTTGGCCTCCACCAACATGGCTTTGTCTGGAAGGAAGTCAGATGTTAGGAAGATGACCAGTCAACCTGGTCTAATTAGCATATTACCTTTTATTAGTATAGATACTAGAGGCCCAGTGCATGAAATTCGTGCATGGGCGGGGGGTCCCTCAGCCTACCCTCTCCAATCTGGGACCCCTCAGGGAATGTCCGACTGCCTCTCACAATCTGGGACCACTGGCTCCTAACCTCTCACCTGTCTGCCTGCCTGATCAACCCTAACCCCTGTGCCTGCCTGCCTGATCGCCCCTAGCCACCTCTGCCTGCCTGCCTGATCATCCTTAACTGCTCCTCTACCAGCCTGATTACCCCTAACTGCTCCCCTGTTGGCCTGTTTGCCCCTAACTGCCTCTGCCTCACCCTGCACACGGGACCCAGGATTCCCTCCTCTGGCCAGTCTCAGGAACCCAGGACCTGGGCATCCCTCCCTCTGGCTGGCCACAGGCACCCAGGATTCTGGCCAGCTTTGCCTGGGCCTGTCGCAGCCACAGGGGACCGTGGTCAGGTGGCTTTGTTCGGGCCACAGCCGCAGGTGCCTGGGACCAGGGGGTGGGTAGCTTGTCCCTCTCCTGGGCAGCACACCATAGGTACACCCGCTGGCACCCTGGACTGCGGGGTGAGCAGCTTGTCTCTCTCCCAGATCACAGCCCCAGCCACTCGGGCCTGGGACTGTAGGGTGGGCAGCTTGTCCCTCTCCCGGGCTGCAGCCTGGCTGGTCCCCATTTCTCTCTTGCAAGCTCATTTGTGCTTGGCTGGGCCCCATTACTCTCTCCCCAGTGTTGAGTGTCTGAGCCATTACAGCGTGATGGCATGAGGGCATGACAACTATTTGCATATTAGCTCTTTATTATATAGGATTACATCTACTAATGTTAGAAACATAACAATACATTGTTTTAATTATTGCATTTGTGGTCATTTCCATCACCTAATTTAATTTAGCTCCCACCTACCTCCATTTTGCTGTTATTGGTAAATATATTACACATATATTACATTTTCATACATTATAGGCCAAACAGTAATATATTACATACATATTATTTTATGCAATTGATTTTTTTTTTGCAATTGATTTTTAAGTCTCTGAAGATAGAAGAGAAAATTCCATTTCTATTTTCTCTTATAAATGAATAATTACTTTTATTGTTCTTTCCTTTTTTTTATATGTAGATTTGAATACTGTTTGAATATTTTATTTCAGCCTGAAGACCTTCCTTTATTATTTCTTGTAAGGCAGTTCTGCCAGCAACACATTCTGTCAGTTTTTGTGTATCTGGGAAAATCTATTTAATACTCATTTTTGAAAAATAACTTTGCTAGATACAGAATTCTTGGATGACAATTTTGTCCTTTAAGCACTTTGCCTCTTGATCTTCATTGTTTCTATTGAGAAGTCAGCTATTAAACTTAATTAAAGTTTCTTTGTGAGTAATAAGTCAGTTTTATTTTGCTCCTTTTAAGATTTCTTTTCCTTGTCTTTGACTTTCAGCATTTTTATTTTTTATCTATTTGTGGATGTCCTTGTATTTATCTTAGAGGTTTCTTTTAGCTTTTTTAGATATGTAAGCTAATGTTTGTCAACAAATTATTTGCTAGGCTTTCAGCCATTGTTCCTTTCAACTTTTTTTTTTTTTGCTTTTATCATCCACTTATCTCCCATAATGAATATTTTTTTAATTGATGATGTACACATTTCTCTAATTTTTCTTAATTCTTTCTTCCATCTTTTTTTTGGTTCATATGCTCTCTATTGAATAGGTATATTTGAAGCTTGCTTACGCTTTCTTTTGCCAGTTCAATTCTACTGTTAAAACCCTCTACTGATTTTTTCATTTTATTTTAGTTATTATGCTTTTTAATTCTATCATTTCCATTTAGTTATTTTTTTGTAATTTCTATCTTTTTATTGATATTTTCTATTTGATGCAACATTATTGTTATGCTTTTTTTTTATTTCCTTAGTTCTGTGGTATGTTTATAATGGCTACTTTACAGACTTTTTCATATAAATCTGGCAACTTGTTACTGTTACAGGCACATTCTGTTAACTTTTTTCTTTCAGTGGATGCATATACTGTCCTTTTTCTTTGATTGTTTCATAATTTGTTACTGTAAACTGGACATTTTAGATAATATATTGTAACAACTTTGGGTAATACTCCCCTCCAGGAGCTTCTTACTGTGTTTGTTTATTTGTTTAGTGACTGACTGTCTTATTTTAGTAAAATCAAGATTCTTGCTTCCCATAGTGCTCAGCCTTTGATATTGTTGCTCAAAAAAGCACAGTTTTAAGTAGAGTTTCAGTGATGCTGGGATAACAGTTTTTGAATGACTCTTTTCTTCTTTCCTTTACCATACCCACTTGCTAAATTCCAATATTTGCAGACGATTGCTTTATTGTTTTCAACAATGCTATGGGTAATAAATTGTTTTACAAATGAATGCAATCAAATTTTGGCTCCTTTGAAAAAAATAGTTTCTAATGTCAGTGTTTGATTTTTGTTCTGACCCCAGCAAAGCTTCTCCTAGCTGTCTTACTCCTGGTTTTCACCTTCCAAGTAGCTGACCTGCACTTTAGCCTATATCTTGCACCTTTTTTCAATCACCTTTTACCACACTCATTGAATGAGCCCTCTCTGAAGTGAGCAGAAGCCTAGAGTACTCTCAGCTTGCCTCTCCTGACATGAAACTACCAACCCCCAAGCTGGAACAAGAGTGATCAGGATTCACTATTCTCAGAAGTGCTGTGTCCATGTTAGAGCCTCTCTTTCATGTGTCAGGGTTGGGTATAAAAAAAGCAAGTCTCTCACTCAATTGCAGTTGCCCATTCATGTCTTAGCCTCAGCAACAGGTACATGGGGGTAAGCTGAGAAATGCTGACATTCTACTCTTCCTAAAGAAACACACACACACACACACACACACACACACACACACACACATACACAAAAACACCCTTTATC
Source organism: Ia io (assembly GCA_025583905.1). Lineage (NCBI taxonomy): Eukaryota > Metazoa > Chordata > Mammalia > Chiroptera > Vespertilionidae > Ia > Ia io. The sequence continues at coordinate 75,142,559 of JAJQQW010000001.1, forward strand.
TGGGTGATGTTAGAAAAAAGAACACTATGTTATTGGTTGCAACATTCTGGAGTGGAGTCTCTGTTTCCTTGAGCTGGAAGGTGGAAAAGGGAGGTAGTAATCTTGGTTAAAATAGATATTTACTTATTTTCTATTTATCTTCAGGATCATTTCAAGAGGCATTAATTAGTTAATTGTTTTCTTAAATAGTTTCACCAGTTTCATTATAGGCAATCTCTTCTATATGATATTGATTAAAATTGATACATGATTAATACTTCCTCTTTATAAAAGAATTATTTAATATATCTGGACCTTAGTTTTTACCACTATAAAATAAGGAGTTTTGTGTAAAGCAATGCTAGTAACTCCAAATTCTTTTTTTAAAAAAATATATTTTATTGATTTTTTACAGAGAGGAAGGGAGAGGGATAGTGAGTTAGAAACATCGATGAGAGAGAAACATCAATCAGCTGCCTCTGCATACTCCCCACAGGGGATGTGCCCACAACCAAGGTACATGCTCTTGACTGGAATCGAACCTGGGACCCTTCAGTGTGCAGGCCGATGCTCTATCCACTGAGCCAAACCGGTTAGGGCCAAATTCTTATATTTCCCTATTTTCATAAGGCAACAGAATACATAAAGTTAAATAACAGCTTGTGCTACAAACTCAATGAAGAAAAAAATGGTGAAAATAGTTCTTGATTTATGTCAAACAATATAAAATAACTAGTTATGCATAAGTAATCCAGATTTTGAATAACAGAATACAGAAAAATTGCCTGTTGATTTCTCCAACCAAGCTCTTTTATCATGGGAGGGGTATCCAGTTACATATATTGCCATGGTTAATCAATTGTTGAAAAAAAAATCCTACATAGGGTACTTCCTGGTGATTTTATTTTACTTTTTATTAATAAAGTGGTGTGATTTTGGCTTTCTAACTATATTGACTCTTTTGCTAGGTTTTAACCATCGGCAACAGTGGTTTTGTTAAACCGAATTTAAATTCATTTTATCCTCTTTGACAGTTTCTGAGTTAAAAAAAATACAAACCCTCTTGTGATTGCTATCAAAACCTTTTATAGCTTATTTAACAAGGGAAGTTAATGAGGAAAAAATTTACCTTAATGATTAAAATACATACCTCAGACTAGGTAGCATTGCTCCCTAAAGTAATTTAGTCTATGAAATTTATTGTGGGGATGGAATTTCAAAGAGAAATATAAAGCTTAAATATTATGCTGCTTAGAATGTAAGGGCAATACTTATCTACAATTGACATTTTGTCTCACTACATAGAAACCTAGAAAATAAATTATTTTTCTTACAAGTTCTCTGATGCTAAAATGCTAGAATCCATTCTCATGATTTCTAGAGCTATGGATGTAAAAATACCCTATATTTTATCTGGCATTTTGAAATAGGAAGAACATTTTTTCTAGTAGGAAGGGATTTCTCTTGGTTTTGAACATGTTTTTTGATGTGTGTAAACATGTTTTGTAATTAAGATTTGCAAAATATAAACAATTTGTAAAATCTGTTGCAAGAAGGACTTCAGTTTCAGTTCTGACATGTAAAAAGCTTAGAAATCATCACTCCTGTTCTTATAAGATAAGCCAGAACTTTTTTTTTGACATATCATAGAACTGAGGTAGCAAGGATAACCACAACCCTTGAATCTGAAGACACAGGTGAATTCAGAGAGTCAGAGCCAAGATCTGTTTACCTGGAACAGAAGCCACTAGAGCCATAAATGTGTTGGATTACTTAAATAGTAATGTTTTATAAATTTCTGGAAGCTGAGCATGGACTATGATGAGGGTGAGAAACTTCTGGGTGTGATAGTCTTACATATTTTAGTGTTATACCTCAGGAATCTTAGTAGATTCTCACAGTAAAGAAATGAGAAAGATTACCTCTTGACTGTGGCAGTGAGATGGGATAAGCACTTTTTGTGAAATGCACCAGACTTTCTCTATAACAAAGGGCCACCCTTCAGGGGAAATGATTTTACCAGGGTGTTATCTCAAAGCCACAGGAGAAAGACATTCTTCTCACTTCAATCCTCCTAGTCTTCCTTACTTAATCAGCAGGAATAATAATAAAGCTATATAAGAAAAAACACTTGTGAAGGTCAAAGCCAGAGACACTGAACCACTTCAATACTATGATTTAATTGGAGGAATATAAAATGTTTTTCCTCTCTTCATATTATAACATCACCAACAGGGCTGAAACACAATAATGGATTACAAATAAAAGATTTATAAGACAGAGACTCTCTCTAAGGAGATGTAAATTAAGAAAATCCAAAGTCGGTGAAGGGAGATATCTTCAGAGCATGAGTAGGGCTTGTAACCTGGTGGAGACAAATTGTGTTATAAAGCTTAATATTATTGGACTCTACATCACAACCTCCTTCTGTGCCCAGACCTCATAGTCCCTCTGACAAGAGAGCAAAGATTGCTTGGCTCTGAAGGAAAACTCCACCTCTCTTCAACAGGAAGCAAGGACAGAAGAAAACCTACTCCCTATTCCCTTAAATATTCAGAGCCAAGAATCTTTGAAGGTGAAATGATATAGCTGGCAATTAGACAGACTTGAGCAGAGTAGGAACAATAAACCAGGTACGAAAGTTCACCAGGGTGGAAAGTTCTGGGTATCTAGCAATGGACAATTGTCAGGAAGGACATTGCCCCTAGGATGACCTTTTATCCCCTAGCATATCACTACTGGTCATGTGTTTTAGACACCCTGACCTTTCACATTGATGGTCATGGCGATCGGACCCTTCCCTGACATTTTCTACCCTGGTGTATCACTAGTCATGCAGTTGACCCCATAGAGGAGGAACAAGGGGGGCAGAAAACAGCCTCATATGACTCTGTTGCTTGACCACTCCCTTAAGAATTAAGTCCTCAGGACAATGAGTTTTTGGCCCACATCAAATAATATTAGGAACAAAGTCTTGGATATGTTGACCACAGAGACAGAATTTTGGTCAAAATAGAGATAATATCTAGGCCTCAGTTATGTTTCAGCTCCAGGCCCAGAAAAGTAGCAAAACCAGATGACGCAATGCGATGGCCAACATGAGGACCAGCTGCAATGACTAGTGACCACCTACCCTAGCACTGACTAATCAATAGAAAGCACAACCCTGAAAAGGCACACCTGGAAAAGCGTATGAATATTCTATTGAAATCCATACCACCCCCCCATTCCAGACCTTCTCCAAAATCCTCACATTTAGAAACAGATTAAACCCCTTAAGACAAATGATACAGTGCACACTGGTGCACTCTCTTTCTAGAGCATGCCCATGCCTTTCATCACACCCTTCTTTCTCCAGGTTCACTCTCTCTGGAACACACCCACACCTCTCTTCCCCTTTTCTTCCTTCAAGGTTTATACCTTTGCTTTCTTTCTCCTAGTTCCAAAAGCCCTTCTTCTGCCTCTGTAACTTGTTTCCTGAGTCCATATAGCCCAGCTGGCTTACTTTTTCTATGACTCACTTCTATCAAAGTCAAGAGAAGAGAAAACAATGACAATGAGGACTTAAAGTCCCTGGAACTTATAAGTATAACCAACATTTAAGAAAGATCAACTCCTAGCCAGATTAATATACATCCTCACACTAGATGTATATTTACTTCACTTCTTATTACCTAATTCAACATATCTGGGTTTCAAAAAAAATTACAAAAAATACAGGAAAAACAAAACAACACAGCCTCAGAAGATAAAGCAAACATCAGAACAAGACATAGATATGACAAATATGTTGCAAATGTGAGACAGAAAATTGAAAATAAATATAATTTTAAAATAACACCAAGATGGGACTTTAGTAAAAAGAGTAGACAACATGCAAGAGGAAATGGGGTCTGGCTGGTGTAGTTCAGTGGTTGAGCACTGACCTATGAACCAGGACATCATGGTTCAATTCCTTGACAGGGCACATGCCTGGTTTGTGGGTTTGATCCCCAGTAGGGGGCATGTAGGAGGCAGGTGATCAAGGATTCTCTCTCATAATTGATGTTTCCATCTCTCTCTCCCTTCCTCCCTGAAATCAATTAAAATATGTTTTGAAAAAAGAAAATGGGTAATGTAAGTAGAAATATAAATTCTTTTTTAAAAATATATTCTATTGATTTTTTATAAAGAGGAAGGGAGAGAGATAGGGAGTTAGAAACATCGATGAGAGAGAAACATCGATCAGCTGCCTCCTGCACTCCCCCTACTGAGGATGTGCCCGCAACCAAGGTGCATGTCCTTGACCAGAATCGAACCTGGGACCTTTCAGTCCATAGGCTGATGTTCTATCCACTGAGCCAAACCGGTTTCGGCCAGAAATATAAATTCTAACAAAAAATTAAAAAGAAATGATAGAAATCAAATCATCTTAGTAATAAATGATATCTTTGATTGCTTCAAAAGCCGACCCAATGCAGTTGAGGAAAAAAATCAGTGAGCATGAGCATGGATCCATAGAAATTTCTCAAATTGGAAAATAAAACATGAATATTTAAGAATTGTGGGACAACTGCAAAAAGTTTAACATATAGGTCATCAGTATACCAGAAGGAAAAGAAATAAAGAATGGGATAGAAAACAAATATTTGAAGTAATAATGGCCATGATCTTTTCAAAATAAATAACAAACCCCAAGCAATAGATTCAGGAAACTCAGAGAACACCAAGCAGGAGAAATATCAAAAAATTACTGCATGTAAGCATATAAATATTCAAACTTCAAAAAAGCAAAATCAAAGAAAAAATTTAAAGGAACTAAAGAAAATTTAAAAAAATACCTTACCTATAAAGAAATAAAGATAAGAATTATAGTGGCTTACTCCTCTGATAACATGCCAGCAAAGAAGAGAATACAGTGAAATATTAAAAGTAATGAAAGAAAAAAAACCCACCAACCTAGAAATCTATATCCAGCATAATTTCCCTTCACAACTGAAGAAAAAATACTTTCTAAAACAAACAAACAAACAAAAACTAAAGGAATCCATTGCCAGTAGTCCTGTTCTGCAAGAAATAGTAGAAATTTTTCTTCAGGCATAAGAAAACTGATATAGGTCATTAACTTGGATACTTGTATGTATGTAAAGAAAGTAAGAACATTGGGGGAATAATTGAAAGCAATATAAAATATTTCATTGATCTAAAAGATAAATGTTTAAACTAACAACAGTCACAATATATTGGTTAATTACTGCATATAAATAAGTGAAATGAATGATAATAAATATCATAAAAAACAGGAGAATTAGTAATCCTACCTAATAATAGACAAATATGCAAATTGACCGTACCTTTGCTATGCCCATGATTGGCCAGGAGGCACGGGGGGGCAGGACTCGGAGTGGCTGGGGTAGCTGATTGGGCCGGCGGGAGGCTGAGCTACGTTGCCAGCAGCGCATGAGCTCAGCATCTGCGCCATGGCTGTGCTGCGGCACAGAAGGGGCCTCTGGGACAGCAAGTTGACATCCCGCCCCGGGGACCATCAAAAGAGGGGGAGCTGAGTGCCTGTCTGCTCAGGCAGCAGGCCTTTCAGAAGCCTCCCCCACGCCGGAGTCTTCTGAAAGGCCTGGTGCACCAGCGATCGAAAGCGAAAGCGTGGGAGCTGGGTGCCTGTCTACTCAGGCACCAGGCCTTTCAGAAGCCTCCGTGGCGCCGAAGGCTTCTGAAAGGCCTGGTGCACCAGTGGACAGGCACCCAGCTCCCCGCGATCAAAAGCAAAAGCATTGGAGCTGGGTGCCTGTCCACTCAGGCAGCAGGCCTTTCAGAAGCCTCCCCCACGCCGGAGGCTTCTGAAAGGCCTGGTGCACCAGCGATCAAAAGCAAAAGCGTGGGAGCTGGATGCCTTTCAGAAGCCTCTGGCGCCTGGTGCACCAGCGGACAGGCACCCAGCTCCCTGTGATCGAAAGGGAAAGCATGTAGGGGACCCTACACGTGCATGATTCAATCATGCACTGGGCCTCTAGTAATCTATTATAAGGCATTTTCACTACTTATGAAGAAGAATAGTGTTATTTGAAGGTGAATTTTTATTAGTTCAAAATGTTATTGTAACACTGTGGAAACCACTAAAATTATTTTTAAAAGAAGCATAATTGATATGTAATGAGAAGAGAGAAAATAGAATTATATAAAACCAGAGAAGGCAGAGAAAAAAGACTGGCAACAAATAGACAATAGTTACAAACATAGTTAATATGAATCCTACTATATCAATCATCACTTTAAATATGAGTGGTCTAAATATATCAACGAAAAGACAGATTGTCAAAGTGACTAAATAAAATAACAAAATCATCTATATTGTGTTTATAATAAACCTATTTTAAATACAAAAACTCTCATAGGTTAAAAATAAAGGGATGAAGAAAATATGCCATGATAATACAATTAAAAAGAAAACTGAAATAGCTATATTTATTTCGGATAAAACAGAATTCAGATCAAAGAAATTTATCAGGGGAAGAGAGAGGCATTACGCAGCAACACTGATGTGTTTAAGCCTAAGAATACCTGAGGCAAAAACTGAGAAAATTGCAAGGAGAAAGAAAGAAATTCACTATTATAGTTACACTAGTCACTTGGTGCATGAATTTGTGCACAACAAAAGGGAATTAATTAGAAGAAATATTTTAATATCACTACTTTCCAAGTCCTGGGTGCAGGTATCTGGCTCCCTCCTCCCTCCTGTCAGAGTCTGTGATGACGACCACGGGGATTCAACATCAAAACCAGCACCATGCGGGGCTGCAGGACTCACCCGAGTCCCAGAGTCCCACAGCCCCGCGGGGCCGGCGCCCCATGGGACACAGGGCTGGTGAGGAAAAAGAGAGTGGTGGCCTGACTCTAAGAAAACTGCCCTGGGCCTCCCTATGTTACCTCTGGGTTTCCCCGTGAAAAGGCCCAGAGGCGTCAGGGCTGAGTGTGGAGCCAGCGGCAGAAGCGGTGGAAAAAGCTATCATGGCTGGCTCTTTGCCTACATGGCGGTGGGACTGCAGCAAACAGCAGAATATGCCTTGGTGGGAATGTCTCTATCAAATGAGCTGGGTAGGGGCTATTTTAGAACGTGGCTGCCTGGCTACCAGAGTTCCACATTCTGTTGGGCTCCATCGTCATGAAGTGAGGTCACTGCCCTTGTCAGGAAATGAAATCACTGCTCTTGTTTGGGGAGAAGCTCAGGGTAGGGGACCAGGCAGTGACCAGGGAGGTTTTCTGTCATGTTCATACCCCAGGTCAAGGCTGGGGGAGGATGTGGAGTGTGGGCAGCTCCCTCCAGCTACCCCAGGTTTATCCTGACATTGGAGCTGAATCTCATTTCCCCTGGGTGGAGGTGGAGTGAAGGTGGTGCCCTTTGACCTGATGTTTAGCATGTGGGGCCAGCACCCCGCAGAGCTGCGGGACTCCCCTGAGTCTCAGGGTCCCATAACCCTGCGGCAGGTGCCCTGTGGGACTCCCCGATGCACTTCCTGGTCAACTTCCCTCTAGTGCCCTCGTATGTGCAGTGTCAAGCCCTGCCCTGCCCACCTGCAAGCGCCCACTGTGCACACATCCATCTTGTGATGGTGTGACAGCATCATGGCGTGATGGTGTGAGGACCACCTAGGCCAGTGATGGCAAACCTATGACATGCATGTCAGCACTGACACACGGAGCCATTTCTGATGACACGCGGCCGCATGCCGAGGATGAAACATTTGCTGCACCTGAGGATGAAACATTTGCGACTAGAGTCTTGGAGTTAGTTTTTTCCTCAAAGTGACACACTACCCGAGTTATGCTCAGTTTTTTGGCACACCAAGCTCAAAAGATTGTTTGACACACCAAGCTCAAAAGATTGCCCATCACTGACCGAGGCTTTTATTAGTAAGACTAGAGGCCCGGTGCATGAAATTCGTGCACAAGGGGGGGGTGTCCCTCATCCCAGCCTGCACCCTCTCCAATCTGGGACCCCTCGGGGGATGTCTGACTGCTGGTTTAGGCCCTATCCCGCAGGCAGGAATCAGGCCTAAACAAGCAGTCAAACATCCCTCTCGCAATCCAGGACCACTGGCTCCTAACGACTCACCTGCCTGCCTGCCTAATTCCCCCAACTGCCCTCCCCTGCCAGCCTGATCTTGCCCCAAACTGCCCTCCCCTGCCGGCCTGATCTTGCCCCCAACTTCCCTACCCTGCCAACCTGATCTCGCGCTTAACTTCCCTCCCCTGCTGGCCTGGCCACCCCCAACTGCCCTCCCCTGCAGGCCTGACCGCCCCCAACTGCCCTCCCCTGCCAGGCTGATTGCCCTCAACCACCCTCTCCTGCTGGCCTGATTGCCCCTAACCCCCTGCCAGCCTGATATCTCCCCTAACTGTTCTCCCCTGCCAGCCTGATCTCGCCCCTAACTGCCTCTGCCTCGGCTGCCACCACCATGGCTTTGTCCAGAAGGAAGTTGGATGTCTGGAAGATGGCCGGTTGACCCGGTCTAATTAGCGTATTACCCTTTTATTAGTAGAGATAGATTGTATAGGATAAGATTGCTTAAATGGGGGGTGGAAGCCTTTTTCAGCAGGAGGAGATGCTCTTGGCAGACAAAAATACATAACCCCTATATCTGGACTGATGCCAGCCATATGCACTATGCTGCCAAACTGGTTATTAAAAAATTGAACTGCTTTCTTACACCTTACTCCAAACAGCTGTTGCGCTTAAAACCCCTCCTCAGCCCCACCTTAGGTTCTGCCTTCACAGTTCACCCAGATTAGGTTCTGATTGGTTGGTTTCTATGCCAGTCAGTGTCAAGAGCTCCGCCTCCTAGGTAGCCATTGGCTCTTCTGGGAAATCCAGAATGGCCCCTCTGACAGCTGTCTCTCTCTCTGAGCCTCTCTCTGGGCCTGTTCCACAGCCTCCGCAGCAGATGTGGATCAGGTCCTGCCTCTCTTGCTGTGCCTGCCTCGCCCCGCCCACCCACCACTTGCCAGCCTTGCTGTGATAGGAGCCTGTGGGCTGTGGGGGAGGGACCAAGAGGTGCTCCATGCACTTCCTGGTGACCGTTTGTTTGGTTGTTTTGGTCGTTCTGGCCATTGGCTTTTCATATATATAGATTCTACATCCCTCTTTTAGTAATTGATAGATCAAGGAGGCAGAAAATTAATAAAGATATAGATTACCTGAACAAATCTATCAATAAGCTGGATTTATCTCACATTTATAAAATATACCATTCAACAACAGCAGAATACATATTCTTCTCGAATTGACATAGAACATTCAACAAGATAAACCATATTTGGGGCCATAAAACACACCTGAACAATATTTAAAACAATAGAAATATTATAAAGTATTTTTAGACCACAATAAAATTAAACCAGGAATCAATTATGAAAAGATATCTGGTAAATCTCCAAATATGTGAAACTTAACCCTTTGCACTCACTTGCTTTTTTCTCTATTCCTTTATTCTAATGCTGTGTCGAGTCACACTCGACATCCGAGTGCAAAAGGTTAAACAATACACTTCTATATTTCATATGAAGCAAAAAAGAACTCTAAAAATTTAAGTATATACTGAACAAATATGAAAATACACCCTATCAAAATTTGATAGGTGCAAAAAAATCAGTATTGAGAGGGAAGTTTATTGGTATAGCTTTAAATGGATGTATTAGAAAATAACAAAATTCAAAAAATAATTATGTATTTTTTACTTTAAGATCTCTAGAGAAAGAAGGGCAGTTTAAGCTTAAAGCAAGAAGAAAAATAGATAAAGTTCAGAGCAGAAATCAATAAAATTAAAAATAAGCAAACAATAGAAAAAAGCAAGAAAACAAAAGCCAATTCTTTGAAAATATTGATAAATTGGTAAATCTTTATCTAGTCTATCCAAGAAAAAAGAGAGAAGACATAAATGGATATTAAAAGGATAATAAAGGCGTACTATAAATTTGACTTATGTTCACAAATTTGATAATTTATTTATTTATTTATTTATTTATTTATTTATTTATTTAAATTTCCTTATTGATTAAGGTATCACATATTTGTCCTCATCCCCCATTTCCATCCCGGAACCCTCCCCACCCATGCCCTTACCCCCCTGTTGTCCTTATCCGCTGGTTAGGCTCATATGCTTGCACACAAGTCCTTTGGTTGATCTCTCCCCTTTACCCCCACCCTCCCCTACCCTCCCTCTGAGGCCCGACAGTCTGATCCATGCCTCCTTGTTTCTGGGTCTGTTCTTGTTCATCACTCTATGTTGTTCATTATTTCCCCTAGATGAGTGAGATCATGTGCTACTAGAAATACACTTATAAGAACCGAAAATGAGACAAGCAATAATGGTTATGGTGACAGGCAAATGAATCAGTCTGTACTGAGTTTATTTCTGGGCCAACAGTTCTTTTGAGACCCAATTTCAATGTCCAACAGTTCCTTATGTGTACATGTCAGCAATGACATTTCATTTCTGGATGGTGGACAAATGGTGGTAATGCAGGTCCGACTCTCTCTGGTTTGGTCCTGGGCATCCTGCAGTGATGCACAGCTGCTAACTGCTAGTATGGGAAGGCCACGTCAGCATCTTCCATCTCTGGAATGCTTCTCTTCTGTCTTCATGGCTGGAGTAGTCCTGTCGATTCCTCTCTGTTGCTGGAATCCACATGATCTCAGAGTTGTTTTCTGAAAATATACAAACATATTCTCGACCAAAAGTTAATAAAGGAATATTTTCTATAAATTTGACTGGGGATCCTATTTCATTTTTTGCCCAAATGATTTTCCTCTGGCTTGTTTTGACACCTTGTGTGTTTTTCATGGGTGTCTTGCTTTTAGCCTTACAATTAATTTTCTAAAGTATTAATTTTCTAGATGTAATTTACTTATAGGATATTTTTCCTTACATGATATTCTTCTACTATCCCCTCTTTTTTTTATTTAAATGTTAGGAGGCTTTTGAAAATTTTATAATGTAGTCTTGTTGGCTTTTAAATTTTAATTTTTGCACTATAATATTACTGTTTTAGGTTCATTACATGGTGCACAATTTTATCATGAGATGAAGTACCAACAAAAATTTTAGTTAACACTTTAGGAACACCTTTTTGTCCAGTACAATTAATTTTTCTAGAATATCGCTTGTTTCAACTAGCCAATTTAAATTTGCATGAAAACTTGACTACTATTTTACTGTCAAATTTATTACTCTAACTACAATCTTATTTTACCCTGTAAATATTAGTGGAAGGGATTATTTGCCTTCTTGAGTAGGTCCTGAGCATTCCTGGTGGTAGGTTGGATTTAGATATCGTAAACCCACTTCCCCACACCATGGGTACAAGACAACTCAAACAATTCTTGTTGGAGTGAGAGGGCAGCTGCTGTTGGCCAAGTCTCCGTTGGTCACCTGGATCCTGATCTGAGCTGGGCATGGGAAGCATGAAACAGCCATGGGGGCAGGAGACCGCCCTCAGATGGGGCTAGGGTTCTGGCCCCTGCAATGTTGGGGGGGTGAGGGTCTGTGCCCCACCTCTGTTGATCCCCAAATTCTCTCCTGATGGCCCCTCTGTGACTGTGCCTGTCTTAGGTTGTTCCTTCCTTGAGGAATCTTACCCGTCTCTGGCTAACCAGCCATCCTCCGGAGCCAAGCAGGGTGACGTGAGGTTCAGTTTTGTCTCCTTGGTAGTCTATGCCCCCGTGGCCTCCATGCCCAGCACCTGCCTTGGGATCCCCTCGCCTGCTGGCGGGGCCCCAACACTAATCACATATCTTGTGGAACCCGAGTTTCTTCTCCAGGGAGGGCTCAGTTCGCCCCACTGGGTGAAAGACAGATCCATGGCACCAGTCATCATGAGGCTTCAACCTCGACATAAACAGTAAGCTCAGGCAACAGCTGTGAGCAATTGGATTGTGAGAAGAGGGTCCCTCTTAGCCCAAAGGGTAAGAGGTTCCAATATAGAATGCTCAGGTGCCTTCCCAGGAGGCCCTCTACACAATGAAAGGGATTAAATCCTTACATGTCATTTTTAAATTGCTGCCAGACATTCAAAGAATAAGTTTGTAAGTTTGCTTGGGATAATTGTATATTATGCTGTTGTAATTCTAGAGTATCAAGAGATGTGTTAAGTTTGTCTCCAAGCACCAAACAGATGATTTTTTTTTTAATCCCCAAGGGTGTGAGGAACTATTATAAGTACTGGGGGTGATCGAAATCTGGGAAAAATTTTAATGACAGTGTAGAATAATATCATGTAAGGATATTCTTTGTTCTAGTCCGTGGCAATTCCCTTTCAAACTGGCTGTTCAGTTCTTTTTATATAGACAAGTTCTTAGTTACATTTTCTGCACCTCTACCGGGGGCAAGTAGTGATAGTAGTGACAACCTTTTTTTGGTGTCCACACAAGCCAGAAACTTCTCTTTAATTGTACACACAAAGGGGCATTGTTTGATTTTGTGTCATACAAAAGGGAAGCTGGGTGGAGATCCCTGTGTATTTATACTTTCTTGCCCCACCCATGGACCTCCCGGATGACCAAGGTGTTTGGTATTATTGGTAACTACATTAGTCAGGGGATCAGCCAACTTAAGGGTTCCTCGCACCCTTGGGGATTAAAAAAAAAATCATCTGTTTGGTGCTTGGAGACAAACTTAAGGGGTCTTACCCATGAAGGGGCAGGAGCATAAGACCAAAATACTTACCCTCTTGTCCCAGGTAAAATTACCGTACATCTGATGATTGCTAGCGTGGCTAGAAAGGCATTCTCAGGCATTCTTAGGTTTCTGGTTACCTCACAATTTCTTCCCTGAGGTTTGACGTTCTGATTGATGTTTCTCTGTTTCTGGATCAATTTTTTCCCCCATCAGTTTATGTTGTTCATTATATTCCACAAATGAGTGAGATCATGTGATATTTATCTTTCTCTGCATGGCTTATTTCACTAAACATAAAGTTCTCCATCTCCATCCATATTGTTGCAAATGGTAAGAGCTCCTTCTTTTTTATCACAGCGTAGTATTCCACTGTGTAGATGTACCAAAGTTTTTAATCCACTCATCTGCTGATGGGCACTTAGGCTGTTTCCAAATCTTAGCTATGTTGAATTGTGCTGCTATGAACATAGGGGTGCATATATCCTTTCTGATTGATGTTTCCAGTTTCTTGGGATATATTCCTAGAAGCGGGATCACTGGGTCAAATGGGAGTTCTATTTTTAGTTTTTTAAGGAAACTCCATACTCTTCTCCACAGTGGCTGCACCAGTCTGCATTCCCACCAGCAGTGCACAAGGGTTCCTTTTTCTCCACATCCTTGCCAGCACTTGTCATTTGTTGACTTGTTGATAATGGCCATCTCTGTCTGAGATGGTCCCACATTGTTGTTTTGATTTGCATCTCTCTAATGATTAGTGATTTAGAGCAGGTTTTCATATGTCTCTTGGCCTTCCCTCTGTCTTCTTTCAAAAAGTGCCTATTTAGATCAGTTGCCCATTTTTTGATTGGGTTGTTTATCTTCTTTTTGTTAAGCTGCATGAGTTCCCTGTAAATGTTGGAGATTAAACCCTTATCAGTGACATCATTGGCAAATATGTTCTCCCATGCAGTTGTTTTATTGATAGTTTCCATTGCTGTGCAAAAGCTTTGTATTTTGATGTAGTCCCACTTGTTTATTTTCTCTTTAGCTTCCATTGCCCTAGGAGCAGTATCAGCGAAGAAGTTCTTTTGGCATATGTCAGAGATTTTTCTGCCTGTAGATTCCTGTAGTATTTTTATGGTTTCCTGTCTTATGTTTAAGTCCTGTATCCATTTTGAGTTTATTTTTGTGTATGGTGTAAGTTGGTGGTCTAGTTTCATTTTTTTGCATGTATCTGTCCAATTTTCCCACCACCATTTATTGAAGAGACTGTCTTGACTCCATTGTATGTTCATGCATCCTTTGTCAAATATTAATTGAGCATAGTGATTTGGATCGATTTCTGGGTTCTCTATTCTATTCCATTGATCTATATGTCTGTTCTTGTGCCAATACCAGGCAGTTTTGAGAACAGTGGCTTTGTAATACATCTTGATATATGGTATTGAGATCCCTCCTACTTTGTTCTTCTTTCTCAGGATTGCTGCAGCTATTCGAGGTCTTTTTTTATTCCAGATGAATTTTTGGAAAGTTCGTTCTAGGTCTGTGAAGTATGCCATTGGTATTTTAATGGGGAGTGCATTGAATCTATAGATTGCTTTGGGTAGTATGGACATTTTAATGATGTTGAGTCTACCAATCCATGAACATGGTATGTTCTTCCATCTGTTTACGTCTTCCTCTATCTCTTTTTTCAGTGTCCTGTAGTTTTCCGTGTATAGGTCTTTTACCTCCTTAGTTAAGTTTATTCCTAGGTATCTTAATTTTTTTGGTGCGATGATAAATGGGATTGCCTTTTTAGTCTCTCTGTCTGTAAGTTTCTATTGGTGTATAGAAAGGCCATAGATTTCTTGGCATTAATTTTGTATCCTGCTACATTGCCGAATTCATTTATTAAGTCTATTAGTTTTTTGACGGAGTCTTTCGGATTTTTTATGTACAATATCATGTCGTCCGCAAATAAAGACAGCTTTACTTGTTCTTTTCCAATTTGGATGCCTTATATTTCTTCTTCTTGTCTAATTGCAATAGCTAATACTTCCAGTACTTTGTGAAACAGGAGTGGTGAGAGTGGGCATCCCTGTCTTGTTCCTGTTCTTAGGGGAAATGTTTTTAGTTTTTGTCCATTGAGTATGATGTTTGCTGTGGGTTTATCATATATAGCTTTTATTATGTTGAGGTATGAGCTTTCTATTCCCACCTTGTTGAGAGTTTTTATCAAGAAAGGGTGTTGGATTTTGTCAAATTCTTTTTCTGCATCAATTGATAGGACTATGTGATTTTTATCTCTCAATTTGTTTATGTGATGTATCACGTTTATTGATTTGCGGATATTGTACCATCCTTGCATTCCTGGGATAAAGCCTACTTGGTTATGGTGTATGATCTTTCTGATGTACTGCTGGAGCTGATTTGCTAGAATTTTGTTGAGGATTTTGGCATCTATGTTCATGAGGGATATTGGTCTGTAATTCTCTTTCATTGTGTTGTCTTTATCTGGTTTTGGTATTAGGGTGATGCTGGCTTCATAGTAGGAGCTTGGAAGTGTTCCTTCTTCTTGAATTTTTTGGAATAGTCTGGGGAGGATAGGTTTTAGTTCTTCCTTGAATGTTTGGTAAAACTCTCCTGTGAAGCCGTCAGGCCCCGAGCTTTTGTTTGCCGGAAGCTTTTTGATGATTGCTTCAATTTCGTCCATAGTTATTGGCCTATTGAGCTGTTGAGATTCTTCTTGATTAATTTTTGGAAGGTTGTATTTTTCTAGGAATATGTCCATTTCCTCCAGGTTGTCCAGTTTGTTGGAATAGAGCTGTTCCTAGTATTTTGTAACAATCCTTTGTATCTCAGTGGGGTCTGTTGTTATTTCACCTCTTTCATTTCTGATTTTGTTTATTTGGGTCCTCTCTCTTTGCTTCTTGGTGAGCCTGGCTAGAGGTCCATCAATCTTGTTTATCCTTTCAAAGAACCAGCTCTTGGTTTTGTTGATCTTTTGTATTGTTTCTTTGGTCTCTATGTCATTTATCTCTGCTCTGATCTTTGTTATTTCCTTCCTTCTGGTTACACTGGGCTTTTCTTGCTGCTCTTTTTCTAGCTCTTTGAGTTGTAGGGTTAGGTAATTTATTACCATTGTTTCTTGTTTTTTGGAATAGGCTCATAGAGCTATGAACTTCCCTCTCAAGACTGGTTTCGCTGTGTCCCATAGATTTTGGATTGTTGTGTTTTCATTGTCATTTGTTGCCATGATGTTTTTTATTTCTTTTTTGATCTCTCTGGTGACCCAGTCCTTGTTTAATAGCATGCTGTTTAGTCTCCATTTGTTTGATTTCTTTGGATTGTGTTTTTTGTAGTTGATTTCCAGTTTTATGCCACTGTGATCTGAGAAGATGCTTGATATAATTTCTGTCTTATTGAATTTGAAGAGACTTTGCCTGTGACCCAGAATATGGTCTATCATTGAAAATGACCCATGTGCACTTGAGAAGAATGTATATTCTGTGGCTTTGGGGTGAAATGTTCTGAAAATGTCCATTAATTACATCTGGTCTAGTGAGTCATTTAGGATTGCTGTTTCTTTGCTGATTTTTTGTTTAGAGGATGTCCAATGGTGATAGTGGGGTATTAAAGTCTCCTACTATGATTGTATTGCTATTAATCTCTCCATTGATATCCTCCAGGAGTTTATTATGTATTTGGGTGCTCCTATATGGGGAGCATATATGTTTACCAGAATTATTTCTTCTTGTTGGATTTCTCCCTTTAGTATTATGAAGTGTCCTTCTTTATCTCTTGTTATGGCATTTACTTTGAGGTCTAATTTGTCAGATATAAGTATTGCTACCCCAGCTTTTTTTTCATTTCCATTTGCCTGAAAGATATTTTTCCATCCCTTCACTTTCAATCTGTGTGAGTCTCTTGTTCTGAGGTGGGTCTCTTGTAGACAGCATATATATGGGTCATGTTTTTTTATCCATTCAGCCACTTGATGTCTTTTGATTGGAGCATTTAGTCCGTTTACATTTAAAGTTATTACTGAAAGGTATTTGTTTGTAGTCATATATATTTTTGTGTCTGTATTCCTTCTTACCTGTTTATTTCTTCTTTTTACAGTATTCCCTTTAGCAATTCTTGCATTGCTGGTTTGGTGGTGCTAAACTCCCTGAGTCTTTTTTTTGTCTGCGAAGCTCCTGATTTCCCCTTCAATTTTGATTGATAGTCTTGCTGGATATAGTATTCTTGGATTCAGTCCTTTGCTTTGCAACACTTTGTATACCTCATTCCATTCACTTCTAGCTTGTTGTGTTTCTGTTGAGTAATCATTTGACAATCTGATGGGTGTTCCTTTGTAGGTAACTCTCTGTCTCTCCCTTGCCGCCTTTAAGATTCTCTCTTTATCATTTATATTTGCCATTGAAATTATGACATGTCTTGGTGTGGGTCTTTTGGGGTTGATCCTGCTTGGAACTCTCTGTACTTGCGTAACTTTTATCTTTCCCATATCCGGGAAGTTTTCTGTCATTATTTCTTCAAATAGATTTTCTAATCCCTGCTTCTCTTCTTGTCCTTCTGGCAGCCCTATTATACGCATGTTACTTCGTTTCATGGTGTCCCGAAGTTCCCTTATGCTTTCCTCCTGCTTTTTAATATTTTTCTCCAATTGCTGTTCAGATTGAGCTTGTTTCTGTACCTGATCTTCTAACTCACTAATTCGGTCCTCTGCTTCTTGTAGTCTACTGTTGAAACTTTACATCGTGTTTTTGATTGTAGCTATATCACTTTTCATTTCTTCCTGATTCTTGCATAAGTTGTTGATTTTCTCATCCATCCAATGTATAAATTCCACGACCATTACTCTGAACTCCTTTTCGGTCATGTTGCAAGCTTCGGTTTCACTAATTTCCTTTCTTGGCAACTCCACATTTTCTTTCCTCTGTGAGTTATTTCATTTCCCCATTCTGGCTATCACCAGAAAGCTCAAGCTTCCATTTGTGTGGACCTGGGCCGTGTGCTGTGGGGACTTCGCTCCACCCGAGTTTCACTGAAGTGCTCTGACACTAGGGCGTGTGGCTGCCTTTGGTTGGTGGGAACCAGACTTGCTCAGGGTCAGTGTCCCCAGTGTTCTGTGTGGTCTCGTGTGCACACTTAGAATCAGGGGCCCTGTCAGCACCACACTGTTGGTATGTGCCGAAAATGAGATCCTTAGCATGTGCCAGGAGTCAGAGTTTCCCTGTGTCTGCACCAAGAATCGAGTGTCAGAGTCTCTGTTGCCTTGTGCGGTTTCTCGTTGAGAATCAGGGTCCCTGTGTGTGCATGCACCAACAATTGGGCTCGTTGGCTCTTAGTGTGAATGCGCTGTGAGTCAGGGATCCCAGGCAGCTGTGTCCGGCGTGCCAAATTCCCTGAAGTGGAGCTGCGTCCTGTGTGTGCTCTCTCTACTGAGCCAAACCGGCTAGGGCGCACACTCTCAAATCCCTGAAGGTGAGCTGCCTCTGTGCACTCTCCCAGAATTCCCGAAGAGGGGCGGAGTCCGTCCTGGGCGCCAAATTCCCCAAAGGGAAGCCCCTCTGTGCAAGCTCTAAGATTGCCCGAAGGGGAGCTGTGACCCGCAAGCCAAATTCCCCCCAAATCCCCGAAGGGGTGCCTTTTGTGCGCACTGACATATTTCCCAGAAGGTGAGCTGCTTCTGTCCTGCGCGCCAAATTCCCTAAGGGGGAGCGCGTCCCTGAGCAAAGCTCTGCAGGTTGTGCGAGGGGCGTGTCTATCAGTTACTATGGCGCTATCCGCGTGCGTCTGCGGGGAGGGGGATAGGCTCTTTGACTCACGGGAATCTGCCAGGAAGTCTGGATTCTTGTTGTTTCTTCTTCTGAAGCCGTGATAGCAGTTCTCTGTCCCCAGTGGCTGCAGGGTCCTGGTTTGTGTCAGAAGCCAGGATCCGAGTCTCAGGCAGCTCTGTTTCTCAAGATGGTGTGGTCTCCGCATCCGCACCAGCCGCCGAGAAGTGTCCCCTTTGTGCGCGGGGCTCCGCTGTCTAGGACTGCCCAGTTAGGCAGCCCCTTGGAAGACCTGCAGAATCTGACCCTAGCTCATACACACACACACACCACACATGTCTACACGTCTACACTCTCCTCTATGGGTTCCTCACTCACACTCTCTCTCTCCCTACCTTCTTGCCGGTCACCATCTTTCTTTTCCTGTAATGTTTTAATTGTAGGTCCGCTTGCTTTGCTACCCAGATTCTTTTGGGGATGGTGCTATTTGTGTAATATCTCAGTTCTCCTGGGCTTGGTAATCTAGTGTAGCTCCCTACTTGAGCTACTTGGGTTCTCTTGATGTAGGTCTGCAAGCTTGAGAGGCACAACTGTGGTGTCTAGAAGTCAGCAGCTATGGAGGGGAGTGTCCCAGTTTTTGCTATCTTGCACCCTTAGTTGAAATTGCGTGTGTCCAGTAGGGACTCACAGTGGCACCCAGGAGCCATCTGTTGGGAGAGCTCACAGTGGCTCCCACTAGCACCCGGTGTGTAGATGGGCTCAGGGTGCCTGCCTATTGTAAATTTGCTTCTGTGGAGGTGTGTTTGCAGGTGCAGAGCTCTGATGCACTCTGAGGGGTCCTGGCACTGAGGTTGAGTATCCAGGGTGGATGTGGGCCGTTATTCAGGAAGAGGGGTTTCGGGATTTCTGCTGTGGGGCAGCGCGACCTTATTTGTACAGAATCACACCCAGAAGGGGCTCAAAGCTGCTCCCCAGAGGACCCTTTGTATATATGGGCTCAGGGTGCCTTCCCTTGTCTGTGGCCTTGAGTTTGCAGGCTCTGGAAGTGTGAGCAAGCTGGTGGCGTGCTCACCGGTGCAGAGGTCTGTCGCACTCTGAGGGGCCCTGGCACTGAAGTTAAACAGCTAGGGTGTATGTGGGATGTTATTCAGGAGAAAGGAGTTCAGAGTTTCTGCTGTGGGGCAGCGCGTCCTTGGTTGTACAGAATCACACCCAGCAGGAGCTCAAAGCAGCTCCACAGAGGACCCCTTGGATATATGGGCTCAGGGTGCCTTCCCTTGTCTGTGACCTTGAGTTTGCTGGCCTTGAAAGTGTGCAAGAACTGGTGGCGCGCCCACCCGCGCAGAGGTCTGATGCACTTTGAGGGGCCCTGGCACTGAAGTTGCACCGCAGGGGTGTCCGTGGGCAGTTATTTAGGAAGAGGCAGTTCAGAGATTCTATTGCAGGGCCGCGCACCCTTGACTGTGCAGAATCACCCCCTCGGGGGCTCTCAGTGGTTCCCAAGCACTGCCTGGGTAGTGGAGTGCCTGGGTGCCTATGGGCTGGGGAACTCGGCGAATCCTGAGTTCCGGTGCTGGGGAGGGGGAGGTTGTACTTACTGCTTTCAGCGGCTCACTTTTGGAGATGAAATTCTCTGGGTTCGAGCATCTGCAGCTGGGGTGGCAGGTCTTCTACCAGAGTGGCTGTAGTGACCAGGTTTGCTTCCAAGACCAGACTGGGTGGTGTTAAGGTTAGGATTCTAGTCTCTAGCAGTTCCATTCTTAAAGATGGCGGGGTCTCTGTGCCACTGGTGTCCTCCCCGGAGTGTTTGCAGCAGCCGCGGGGTTTTGCCAACCAAGGCTGCCTGCATTGGAAGCCCCCTGGAAGAACTGCAGGGTCTAACTGTCCCTATTTCACTCATACACACACCCAAACACGTCCACACACACCTCTATCACTCCTTCACTCGATCACACACTCTCCCTCCCTACCTTCCTGCCAGTCGCCATCATGCAAAACCGACTTCCTAAGCTCTTAAGAGCTCCACAAATTTGATAATTTAGATGAAGAGAACAAATTCCTCAAAATATACAACTACAATTCACAAGGAGGAAAGATTAACTGAGTAGCTCTATATCTAGTAAGAAAGTAAACAAATAATTAAAAACCTTCTAAAAAACATAATCACCAGGGTCAGATAATTTTATTGGTGAATTCTATCAAATATTAAACACAGAAATTATACCAATTTTACATAAGATATATCAGAAAATAGAAACAGAGGAAACATTTCCTAACTCGTTCTATGAAATCACCATTATTCTAATACCAAAGCCAGATAAAGACATGACAAGGAAGGGAAATAGGCAAAGGAAAATAAGTGTATGGAAAGATACTCCACATTATTTGTTGTTAAGGAATTGAAAATTAACAATAATGAGATACCATTTCAAGCCCATTAGAATGGTTAAAATTTAAAAAAAATAACCAAAAAAAAAAACACCCAACAACTGACATTTACAACTGTGGGAGAGCTTGTAGAGCAAGAACTTTCATTCATTCCTGGTGGGAATGTAAAATGAAACCACTACTTGGGAAGAAAATTTGGCAGTTTCTTTTGAAACTAGACATAATCTTACCATATGATCAGCAGTTACACTCTTAGGTACTTAGCAAATTGATTCAAAAACTTATGTTCATGAATAAAACTGCACACATGCTTAGAGTAGCTTTATTCATAATTACCAAAAACTAGAAGAAAAAAAGAAGTCCTTTAATAGGTGAATGGACTGCCAACTGTGATACATGGAATATTTTACAGTGATAAAATAAATGAACTATCAGGACATGAAAAGACATAGATGACTATTAAATGCATATTTCTAAATGAAATAAGCCAATCTGCCCTGCTAGTGTGACTCAGTGGTTGTGGCATCGACCCATGAACCAAGAGCTCATGGTTCATTCCTGGTTAAGGCTCTTGCCCGGGTTGTGAGCTGGATCCCGAGTAGGGGGCGTGCGGGAGACAACCAATCTATGATTCTCTTATATATATAAAGAAGCCATCTGTAAAAGCTACATATATATATATATGGTTCTAATTTTTTGACATACTAAAAAAGGCAAAATTATGGAGATGGTAAATAAGTCCTTGGTCTCTAGGGTTTTGAAGGTGCTGAATAGGTTGTTACTGGAGAGCTGCCTGAGTCAGAGGGAGGTCAGCTCTCCCTCCTTGTTTCTTGTCACATTTGCTAGAAAGAATTCACATGAGTGACAGAAAGCAATGTTGAAGCAAAGCAAGCAAATTTACTAAGAATACACTTGGCAGCCCTAACTGGTTTGGCTCAGTGGATAGAGTGTCAGCCTGTGGACTGAAGGGTCCCAGGTTCGATTCCGGTCAAGGGCATGTACCTTGGTTGAGGGCACATCCCAAGTAGGGGGTGTGCAGGAGGCAGCTGATTGATGTTTCTCTCTCATCGATGTTTCTGACTCTCTATTCCTCTCCCTTCCTCTCTTTAAAAATCAATAAAATATATTAAAAAAAAAAAAGAATACACTTGGCATAAAGCACAAGTGGGCAAGTCAGGTTGTCTGAGTGCACTGCCTGGTGGGGGTTCAAGAATTTTATACATATTCCCCCTATAGGTTTCAAGGTGCCCTGCTGGATAGACTAGATTTCAAAGTTCCCCTTTCACACTGTTGTGGTGTTTCCCAGAATTTATGAGAACATCTGGTGATTTATCTTCTCAAGTCCCAAGATTGCTGACTTCGTTGTTCAATGGGTGAGATAAGCTTCCTTTTTTTTCCTATTTTACCCCTTCCCCTCCTCCTGCCTTAGTCACTGTCTATATACCATCCAAATGCTTTCGGGTTTTTTGTTATTTGTCCCCCAGACTTCATCTCTCCTTAGGTTTTGTTGGCACAAATGGCATTAATTGGGTCTTTGTTCCCTATTTTCCAGGCCAAGGTGATTTCAGCTATGTATTCTGTGGTTAGAGAGGAGAGGTATAAACTATCTGCTCTCGTGTCCTTGGTTGGGGAAGATAAAGTTTTGCGATTCACAAGCTGGCTGTAAGCTGCCCAAACTGTTTGGCCTTGTTTAATTTTATTGTTTCAGTTTCCCCATTCCACTTGCTCAGGAATTTTCCTAGCTTCTTGCTATCCTGCCACAAGGCGAATTACAGGAAACTTTTTTTTTTTTTTTAGGACACTGAAACTATTTTGTATGATACTGTAATGGTGTATATAAAACATTAAGCATTTGTCAAAAACTAATCAATTTTTATAGTACAAAGTGTAATCTTTAATGCATGGATTCCAGGATGGAATGCAAAAAGTGGCAAAATAATCCAAATGTATTTTAAAACCTCCCTGAAGAAAGTAAATAAATGTATTGCTGACCTAAAGGGTGGAGCAAAAGTAGGTTTCTACTGTGAGTATACAAAACACAGAATTTTTTTCTTGTATTATTATTTCTTAATTATTGCATTATTTTTCATATGAACAACTATAAACCTACTTTTTCCCCATCCTATAAGTAACTTTGGAAATGAGTGGAGTTTGTAAGACTAAAGGAAAAAGGAACTGCATATAAAACTTTACTTGATGAAGAGTTTTCCCACGAATATATGGGTTATCAATCCTGATACTGCAATGCATGTATACTGGAATTTAACAATTCAGTAAATGGATGGTTGATGGTGGGAGTCAGGTTTCTCATTGTTTGAGTGGGAATTTATAGGTAAACAAAGGAATAGTCTAAAATGATCCAAACTGTAGTAGATTAGAGTTAGAGAAATCAGTACTATGACGGAGGCATTAGTAGTTTAACATATATAAAGTAATTAATAGCTTATTATTTATAAAATAATCTATAAAATCATTAGAATACATGCATATAATTCCTTACTCTGGCCTATAGCCAATAGCACCCAGTAGCAATTAGCACACACAAATTTTGATTTCTGAGACCATTCCCCAATAACAGCAAAAAGGCTTCTTGACGAAATAGTTGATTATAAGACTGGGACAGAAAATATATAAAAGATGTGGAACATCTTGTTGTATAAAAAACTAAGGAAGTTCTCATAACGTAAAGTGAATAAAAGCAAAAGAAAACCACATTAAGGGTGTGAGGAGTACTGAAAGTTACACTAGAGCCAATGGAAAGGACACCCAATGGGTGAAATTTCAAGATTTTTGAGGAACAAAATATATCAAAGTATAAAATAAAGCTCCAAGAATTCATATGATATAAACGATTGAATAAATAAATAAATGGGGAGAATAGACAAATCTCCCATCCAAATAATGCTGATTTATGTAGATACTCCACCTTTAAGGATTCATAGCATAAGTCCACACCCTTAGATTTGGGCTGTTAATAGTGACTTTCTTACAAAGGTTACACACAGCATAGAAAGGGAGAGAAGAATGGTTAACTTTATAGTGGAGAAATCAGAGAAGCACTATGTTAAGCCAGGAGATCGAGTTAAGCCAGGT
This sequence comes from Ia io, assembly GCA_025583905.1. NCBI lineage: Eukaryota > Metazoa > Chordata > Mammalia > Chiroptera > Vespertilionidae > Ia > Ia io. The sequence continues at coordinate 75,166,428 of JAJQQW010000001.1, forward strand.
GATGATCATGGCACTTTACCTCTGTGGTCTTCCAACCAAAAAACATATAACCTCAGTCCAATAACAGTAATAAAATTATCAGACAAATCCAAATTGGAGGATATTCTACAAAATATCTGACCAGTATTTTTCAAAACTGTCAAGGTCAGCAAAATAAAGAAAAAGAAATGAAGGAAGGAAGGAAGGCAATACGAATGAGAGAGAAAGAGAGAGAGAGAGAGAGAGAGGGAGAGAGAGAAAGATCTGAGGCATTGCCATAGCCAAAGGCGACAAGAGAACTAATTGTAATGTGGTATCCTGGATGGGATCTTAGAACAGAAAATGACAGTAGATGAAAACTAAGAAAATCTAAATAAAGGTTTGTTAATGTAAAAACATTCAAACCTGTAAAGAATTTTTGTGAGTTTATTTGAGCCAAACTGTCAACAATTGCCAGGAAGAAGAATCTCAATGGATTGGGATAATGCTCCAGAGAATGGCGGTTTTTCACCTTGTTTTATACAGTACAATCAAAGGAAGAGACTTAATTGGGTTACATGAAATCCACTGGTAATAGATCAGAGAGGCAGGAGAAAGCAAAGCGGTGGGGGGTGGGGGGAGGATCTCTGGGATTGGATAAAAAGTAAAATGATAGACACATACTTCTTTTACTTAGGTGGGTACGGGAGTTAACATTCAACAATTAACACGATAACAATAATAATGAAGGAATTTGTGGTATCTGTCCTGTGCCCAGGGCATTTGATTGTGCCCTGAGGGGTTCAGAAAAAGGGAAATTACAAGTTACCCTGATATTTGAAGGATATGTTATCTTACATGCAAAAAGACAATAGGCTCAGTTAGGGAAGATACCAGCCTAGGACGTGACTACCCACCATAACTGCTTTTAGTTAAAGTTTTAATTTCAGACCATCCTTGTGGTTACATACAGGCCTTCCCAGAACTTGTCAGGTTAGCATGTGGCCCCTTTCATCCACAGGCTTGATATTAAATTGATAAAATTGTTCCATATTGATTAATTAATTATAACAAATGTACCATTCTAATGTAAGATATTAGTAATAGGGGAGTCTGTGTGTGTGGTATACAGGAACTCTCTGTGTTTGGTCATAATTTTGTAAATCAACTATTCTAAAATAAAGTTTATTTTTTTTATAAATATGGATTTTATCTAAAGGACCAATTCAAAATTGGTCAGATGCCACACAGCAGAGGCTTCCAGAACCACAGGGATGACAAAACAAGAACAACAAAAAAACAAAACCCAAAAAGAACAAATAAAAACACTCAGACCCACTTGCCTGAAAAATCAAGGTCTCAGTTAACCAAAGGCTTTTTCTAAAGAAACATATGTGGCTCAGGGTGGAGACCCTAAAGCCTGAACAAGTACCCAGAGCAGAAGGAAAACAACCAAATTCAAACCCAGTCCCTGCCCACTGGCCCACCACGCTGTCAAGAGCAAGGCAAAGGGCTTCACAGCTTTTTTTCTTTTCTTTTCTTTTTTCTTTTTTCTTTTTTTTTTTTTAGCTGTGGTGATGGTAAATAGCTTAAATAATGGGAGGAGGGAAATTTTTATAGTTTAACTTTCTTTTTTCTTCCCCTTTGGGAGAAGTAGAGAGACTAGTAGCTTGAGGGTAAGGAGAAAACTGATTTTTATTGTTTTAATGGGGAAAACATGTAGAAATGGCAGGCTGCCATGAAACGTACCCAGTTTGATCTGTGATCGAATGGCCCCCAATTCCTGAAGAGGAGGTCAGCTCTGGCACAGGTTAGGAGAGGTACCAGCCTTGGGTGCTGCAGCCTCTTGGGAGAGAGAACACCAGCTCCAGAGACAGAGAATGGGGAAGGCTAGGGGGGACCAGAAGGGGGCCAGGATGGGGGAACCCTTAAGTAGTACCAAAATTATCTGCCGTCTGCTCCCTGCTGGTGGGTCCCTGGGGTGTAGAGTGGCAGGAAGGGTGCTAGGGCTGAATGGAGAAGAAACTTGAGATGCTAGTAAAAAACACCCTCCACGAGGGTCCCTGGCCCTGGGTCTTAAGAACAGAAAACCAATAGGGGCCAGTCAATCAGAGTGCTTTCTTAGGCCATCCCCCTGAATCCCAGCTCAGTCTGGAGGGGGATGAACACTGCCCGGACTGGGGGTAGGGCTGGTGACCAAGTCCTGGCACTCGGCACCCACGGAGAGGGGTGGGCATGGTGGGCTCCCCCGCTCCCCTGGCTTCACCTCCCCTCCTCCCTGCCAGCCCGGCCTCCGCCCCCACCAGGCCCATTGCAGGGCAGCACCCAGTTGTTATCATGCAGACCCAGGCTGCAGCCAGGCGTCTCTCAATGGACTGGGCTGCCGCACATCCAGTAGGAGCGTCCCTAAGGCCGGTCATGGTGGTAGGGCTTAGGGTGCCAGCGGCAGAGTGACACATGGCCCTTCTTTCTTACAAGGATCATCGCGGTAGAGGGGGTCTCGGCTCCAGCGCGAGTCTGTGGTCCGAACGCTTTGATGATGCCCTTGAAGTGGTGGCAGGTGCACTTGAGGGCGGCCAGGGCCCGGGTGGGCAGGAAGCTGAAGATCTTGACCAGCAGGTGCTCGGGAAGCAGAAGCATGTACTGCCGTGGCTCCAGCAGCCTCTGGATCTTGAAGCCGATTTCCAGGAAGTCGTGTGACACCTGCCAGTACGGGCGGCACAGGGAGGTGTCTGCTGTGCTCTCAGTGTCATCTGGGCCTGGTGCAGTGTCCAGCGAGTCTGCTGGGGGTGGCTCGGGAGGCCCGTCTGGCCCCCAGGACAGGAGGAAGAAGAGCTGGCCAGGTGGGGGTGGCTCCTCAGGACTGACCGTCAGGCACACTGTCTCCTCCTTCACATTCTTGGTACCATCCTTGCCAAAGAAGATGCACTCGTCCACCACGCCTGTCACCACCACATCCACGTGGAAGTCGGATGCTCCGCAGTCCCGGGCAGGGGGTGGCAGGGGGTGCCGGGGGAGTGTCCTCAGGCCTGGCAGGAGCTGGGGCCTCCCCATCTCTGGCTTCGATCTGCCCTGGCCAGAAGGAATTCCATGTTGCTAGGGAGGGCGTCCCGAGAGGGACTGATGAGCTGGTACAGGTCACAGGTAATCTTGTCCTTGGCTCAGGTCCCTGGTCCTGGGCTGCCTGGGTAGGCACAGCCTGGCTGGACCCCACTCCCGTTGGGCAAGCTGCCGTCTGGTGCACAGGGATCTCGGCCATTGGAGATAACGGAAGGCGATGCGTACCCCGGGGCCTGGCCCAGGCCTCTCCTCCTTGCGGAAGCCCTCGGCTGGAGGGTTGTCCGGCTGGGCCTCGAAATGAGCTACCGCCTCAGCCACACGGCTGCAGTCCCCGCCACCAGACCGCCGTTCAGACCCCAGCCCCTTGGCAGAACCACCCTGCTCTGCCGCTACAATGACCACAGGCTCTGGGGTACCCGGGTGTGGATAGTTCCGCAGGGCAGCCTGCTGTTCCACAAGGGCCACCATCTCAGCCACAGAGAGCAGGGCCACAGCCTCACTGGCTGTGGCTGGGGTCACCTGAGCAGCAGGGGGCCCCTCCAGCCCCCCTGGGTCCAGTGTAGCGTTAGTAGGCTCAAGACAGAGCTTCCTCCGCTTGGCCTTGGAGCTGTCACTGCCCCAGTGCCCCTTGACCTTCATGGGGCTGGCCCGGCTGCCGCCACCACAATGGTGGGCCACAAAAAAAGGCCACCTTCTCCTTTGTATTCCCAGGCTTGATAACATACCACTTGTCCAGCAGGACTCGACCCTCATCACCAGCAGCTGCTGCTGGGAGGAAAGGGCCTCCGTGGCCAAGGCGGGTGGTGTGTTCTCTGAGTGGGCAGGCCCATGGTCTGGCTCAGCCCTGCTGCCTGACTCAGAACAGACTGACTGCTTGAGGGCTGTGGAAGGTGGGCGTGGCTGGTTCTGCGAGTAGGTGCCAAAGGGCCTAGGGCACCACAGCTGGAAGGGCAGGAGGCTGCTGCGGTCCATTCTGGGGAATGGTGGCAGATAGGCAGGGGATCACTGCATCTCAGGACCTGGATGGAGGTGGGGTATTCCACAGGCCACCATCTCCCCGCACTGAAGCTCCCTCAGATACGCCGGTTTCCCCCCAACTCCTAAACTTTATTTTTTAAAAATCTGTCCCCAAGAGCTAAGAAAATAACCTCTAAGCAGTCAGATTTATTTTTATTTTATTATTTTATTTTTTTGTTAATCTTCACTAGAGGATTTTTTTCAATTGCTTTGCAGTGAGAATGGAAGGCAGGGGAGGAGGGGGAGAGGGAGGGGAAAGGAGAGAGAGAGAGAGAGAGAAAGAGAGAGAGAGAGAAACATCAAAGTGAGAGAGGTACATTGTCGACTGGTTGTCTCCCTCATGCTCCCCGAGCACCCTTAACTGGGAATCGAACCAGCGACCCTTCTGGTGTGTGGGCCAACACTCTAACCACTGAGCACATGAGCCAGGGCAAGGAACAGTCAGCTTTAGAAAATAAAAATAACAACAATCAAGTCACTAAACACATTTTACTTTGGTTTGCCATGGATTTGAGGAAGTTTTGAGTACATGTCTAAGGACAAGTGATAACAATCACAGGTGTTCATAAGGTCCTCAATATTTCTCCAATTCACTAACCACTATAGGCAGGTGCTAACATAATCAGGCAGCTGCCAACACCAGAAGGTGTCATATCCCATGAGTAAAAATAATGAGTATGTATTCACTAACAAATAAAACTAGATCATCTCCATTAAATGAGTTGGTAATTCTCTTTATATTAATAGCAATAGATATTGCCATGTGGAAAGGGATTTTTATACCTCTTTTCTTCATCTGGAACCTCAGTCAACAGTGCAAGGCTTCCTGGAATAGGAAATGAGAGTAGACATTTATTTATATGCATGATTTATATAACTATTCTCTTGTTTTATGTAGGATTCTTTGGGGACTTTTGTCAGGTTTGTGTGGCTAAGAGGCTAATGAATCTTCTTTTTCTTTTGTATGTACTTTGCTACAGGATGAGGATGTTTATGAGAGATAAAAGTTCAAGGCCAAATAAAGATTTGAGGAAATTCTTATAGTTAAGCCTCTATTTGTCTGTTTTTTTCTTCTTTGAAAAATCATTTTAGGGAAGGACTGACTGATAATATTTTTTTTTATGAAATGGAGGTTCACTTCCTTTTCTTTTCCTATCCTAGAAAGTAATCTTTGCCATGTGTACAGGTATGTAGCTTCCAGTGCAATAAATTCATGGTCTTGCAGAAAGCCTTCAGTGTTCTCTTATTTTTATGATTCTCATGGTCTATGCCAGCTCTTTATTAAGTACAGTTATATGCTAAAAGCAAATATAGCATTATTACTCTGTACTATTTTTCAGGACACAGTTGTCCAGAATCATTTTCTCTAAAATAGCTTAGTTTTTTTATAAATATATTTTTAAACATAATACCCACATTTAAAAATAGAATAAAATAATAATTTTTTAAAACAGTAAAATTGATAAAGTGAGTAATAAAGTATTAATAATTTATCATTAGTCATACTTTATTTTATACCCTGAAGAACAATTTTGGTAAGATATAATTGGGAAGGAGAACAATAAAAGTATCTTTATTGGATAAACAACCAACCAGAACTATGTCCAGTATCTCCATTTATCTCACAACTAGAGGCCTGGTGCACAAAATTCCTGCATTTGGGCCGGGGGGGGGGGGCAGTTGTCGCTCAGCCCAGCCTGCACCCTCTTGCAGTCCGGGAGACCTTGGGGGATGTCCAACTGACAGCTTAGGCAGGCCTAAACCATCAGTCAGACATCCTTAGCGCTGCTGTGAAGGCGAGAGAAGCTCCCACCACCACTTTGTGCTCGCCAGTTGTGAGCCTGGCTACTGGCTGAGTGGTGCTCCCCCTGTGGGAGTGCACTGACCACCAGGAGGCAGCTCCTGCATTGCGCGCCTGCCCCCTGGTGGTCAGTGTGCATCATAGCGACCAGTCGTTCTGCCGTTCAGTTGATTTACATATCAGCCTTTTATTATATAGGATAATGGTTGCGGTTTACATTTAGTAAAAAAAAGAAATCCAAAATATGACAAAGTGGCTTGAAATAGTAGGGAAAAAAAAGTCAGACAATAGTGTGGTGAAAGCCTCAGGGATGTGGGGTGAAGAGGGTTAAAGGGGAAAAAAGGGGGACAACTGTAATACTTTTAACAATAAAGATAAATTTTAAAAAATGTGTTAGACTGAACCAGTCACAATTTATTTTTCAGTATATGCTATTTTGTATTTGGAAGGTTGTTTCTTTGTTTTTTAAATCTTCTCCTGAGGACATGTTTTCACTGAATTTTATAGAGATAGGAAGGGAGAGAGAGAAATATCAATGTGAGAGAGACATACCCATAGATTGCCTGGTTGCCTCCTCTACATTCCCTGACAGGGAACTAAATCCACAACCCAGGTATGTGCCTCAATGGGAATCAAACCTGTAATCTTTTTGGTGTACAGTATGATGCTCCAACTAATTGAGCCACCTGGGCAGGGCTATTATTTGGAAGTTTTAATAAAAAATTTAATAACAGCTAGTTTTTGTTTTGCCTTCATGAAAAGTTTAAAGAATATTTATAGCAAGTTTAACAAAATATTGAGAAAAACATAAGCTAACCAGATTGATTCATATTTATGTCTATAATTCCATATAGTAGCTATTATATAATATTCATGGAGTCTATTGCTGACATAGTGGCCTGAAACTGTGTTTAGGAGCCAATGCATTTATTGCCATTTTTTTCTGTTTTTTTGACATATTTTTGTCAAATGTTCTAGCACTGCCTCCCTCCCCCATTTTGTAACTTTTATTTCTACTGTATAGAAATTGGAAACTTGATTAAGATCAGGTGTTGAGGTTCAAGTAGAAACAAGATCTGGGATCTTAGCTGGCTACAGAAGGTTGAGTGGGGAGAATATTGCTTGAGGGAGTAACACTTGTGAGGGGATGCCACTGCCTGCCTCCTAGACAAGAAGAGTGAATCCTGACTACAACCTTCTTGAGAAGGAGCTTTAGGTTGTTTTGTCTTTTTCTTTCAGTTGAACGTAATAATTGGCAAAATCAATTGTACTTAAGAACTAAAAAGTAGTCATTACCCGGTTTTTGATTGCTCAAAATAGTTGAGTTGCTCAAAATAGTAAGCATGGCTGTTCATCATTGTCTAAATGAGTGTTTTTCAAACTGTGAATCACAACCCATTAGTGGGTTAAGAAATAGGTAATGGCCATCATTATTTTTTAAAAATTGCTACTAGAATATAAGATACCAAAATCCATCAAAATGTGTTTCTTCCTATAGCTCACACTTAAACAGCTTATAGAGTTACATATACTGACTCTTGGTATAATTTTGTATGTCATTAAACTTTAAGCATCAATATTGAAGATGAAAATATTTTTCATGTTAAAATATCCATGTTTCTATTCTAAACCTATTTATATGAATACATTTACCTTAAAATTTTATATAATTAAACAGTTTACCTTAATACATTGTTTTGACAAGTAATATAACACAATAGATATTAGAGAAAACCTACCTGGGTTCCAATCCCAGATGAATCATCCTACCTAATAAAAAGGTAATATGCAAATTGACCACAACATCAACATACCCACAAGCCACACCCACCAGCCAATCGGAGCAAGTATGCAAATTAACCCAACCAAGATGGCTACAGCCACAGAGAGCAAGGTTCCCCAGGTAACAGAGCAAGCCAAGCTTTCCGCGAGGCGTTGCAGGCCTTAGCCTCCACTCAAGCTACAAAGTTTCAATTATTGAAGGTAAACAAATTCAAACAGAAATGATGGCAGAACGGAGCTTGAGAGAGCAAGCCAGGGTTGCTGGCAGCAACAGGGGAACCAAAGCATTCTGCACACCCTGTCCGGGCCCACCCGCTTAAGGCAACAAAGTTTCAATTATAACCCCAACAGAAATGGCTGCCAGCCTTGAAGGGAGCCCCAGGCTTGGCTCTGCTCCAGGCTACAAAGTTTCAATTGTAGAAGGAAAATAAATTCCAGATACAAGGGCCTCTGCTTGGGTTGCCAGGGGGCGTGGCTGGCCTGAAAACCACCACAGGCCCCTCGCTCAGGCTGCCCCACACCCCAAGGGAACCCCCACCCTGATCTGGGACACCCTTCAGGGCAAACCAGCTGGCCCCCACTCTTGCACCAGGCCTCTATCCTATCTAATAAAAGAGTAATATGCAGATTAATCATCACTGCAACACATAATATAGCTGCCCCCATGTGGTCAAAGATCCCGCCCCCATGTGGACACAAGTTGGCCACTACAAGATGGCCAGCAGGAGAAGGCAGTTGGGAGGCACCCGGCCTGCAAGGGAGGGCAGTTGAGAAGGACCAGGCCTGCAAGGGAGGGCAGTTGAGAGGGACCAGGCATGCAAGGGAGGGCAGTTGGAGGTGATCAACCCTGCAGGAGAGGGCAGTTAGGGGTGACCAGGCCAGCAGAGGAGGGAAGTTGGGAGCAAACAGGCTGGCAGGGGAGCAGTTAAGCATCAACCAGGCAGGCAGTGGAGTGGTTAGGGGGTGATCAGGCTGGCAGACAGAAGCGGTTAGGGCAATCAGGAAGGCAGGCAGGCGAGCAGTTGGGAGCCAGCAGTCCTGGATTGTGAGAGGGATGTCCGACTCCCCGTTTAGGCCCGATCCCGGTAGGCAGATGCTCTGATGGGTAGGTTAGCTTGCTGCTGGTGTCTGGCTGATCAGGACTGGGCAAGAAGGGCTAGATACGCCCTGGAGCCCTCCTGCAGTCCCTCCCCTGCTGGCCAACCTCCCTCAGTCCCTCCCTGGCCAGATCGTGCACCAGTGGGATCCCTCGGCCTGGCCTGTGCCCTCTCGCAATCCAGGACCCCTCGGGGAATGTCAGAGAGCTGGTTTCAGCGCAATCCCTGCAGGCCAGGCCGAGGTACCCCACCAGTGCACGGATCTGTGCATTGAGCCTCTAGTTTATTTATAAATTGTGAGACTTTGTAAGCATTGTTTGGCACTCTAATTTGCTTAGCTGTAAAATGGGACTTTCTTATTTATTTGGATGTTCTGAGGAAAAAAATGAGATAAGTTATCAAATGTAACTCAATGTCCTAAGTAAGCCACATTTGAGTAACAATGAAGTAGTCAGGAAATGACTGTTAGTTTCCTTGTTTGTGGATTTTATCAAGTTACCTGAAGTTTCAGATGAATAGGCTCTTTTTATCATTTCAATCCACTGAGTGACCATATTGATGCTTGATTTTCTGTAGCATATCTGAATTAGCAGTAGCATAAAAAGTTGAAATACAAGCACACATAGCAAAATTTCAATAACAATCATTGATAATATTTAAAATCTTGATCTTAACCAAGCGCTTGTACCTGAAGGAAGCCAGCTAAAAACACTGGCAGAAAACCAGAGGGTGTTATTGAAGGACATTGGACCGGAGAGGTCCTGTGCTATTTTTCTAATTTTCTCAAGTTCTAATTCAACTTCACTAGAAGTATTGATCCAGAAACAGCATGAGGTGTTGACTATGGTACAGATGCGGCTCTGTTCTGCAAGAAGATAATTAAATGCTATTTGATTATCCAATATAACCCTTGCTAAGGAATCCAAGGATCAGTGTTGTTAAGCCAAGGCTCACTCACTGGAGTTTGCTAATGCAGCTATGGTTAGGGAATAATAGTTCACTAGAAAATTACCTTTCCATTTGCCAACAGAAGTGCCCTCAAAGGAAGTAAAGACTCCAGTTAGGATTAAACAGATTCTAACAAAGTACTGTCTAGTCACCATTTAAGACATAATAAAGAAAGTCACTAAGGGAAAATCCAAAGCTACCAGCTAATTAAGTGGACCTTCTTTAGCAAGGCAATGAGCATAAGAAGACAATTAACAATAATAATTTTCCAAAAATCTCATGGACATTCAGAATATAAAATTTGGTAATAGAGCTAATATTTCTAATTGTTTTATGTTATAAAGAGAATGGATTCTTTATTTTACTTATGCAAATACATATATTGTTATGAAAATAATATTTAATAAGCATTTCTAAATTCTGGAGGAATCAGGTAGAGAGAAAAAGGTAAATGTTTTATCTTTGTTTACAAAAATATATTTTATGAAATTATGTAAGTAATAGAAGCTTAGGAGAAAAAGTTCCCTTAAATCGGGAAAAGCAAAATATTAGAGAACAAGCCTCAGAACTCATAAAAATTATAATCATGCTCATTAGTTCATTTAGTCCTCTCTAATTAGTTCTGGTCATCTTGATCTTGAGTTAGCAGCTTTATAAATCAATAAGTTTTAAATTAAAGTTCTAGACTTATTCTTACCCAGTTTACTGTTATGTTCTTAATGTTATCAGAATTCTACATGCTAGAGTATTTATCAGGGTCAATTCCATGAATTTTCTTGATGAAGCAATTTTGTAGGATCATTTTTGCAAAGCATCAAACAAAACACACACACACACACACACACACACACACACACACACACACACACACACACAAAACTACAGTTAGTTTGGAGTAAAAAAAAAACACTTCATTTTGAATTTGATTTTGGGGAAATTTGTAAAAAAAATAAAACATTAAAGGATTTGGAACATTTACTATATACTATCACAGATAATATTTATTTAGCTAAAAGTGATTTAAAAATATCAGTGGCATGTATAGAGTTTCCATCAATGCGAAAAGCCTTAGCTTTTTTAATAACAAAAAGAATAACAATGAAAAGACTCAACTATTCTTAGCAATCAAAGACCTGATAAAGACAGAACACAGAATCTTGGTTTATTAGGCAGATTACATTCAAAGCATTGAAACTGTGTCTTTTTTTAAATTTATTTTTTAATTCTTTATTGTTTCAAGTATTACATATAGTATTACATATGTCTCATTTTTCCCTCATTTCCCTCTCCCCAGCCACCCCCACACCTGCACATGCCCTCACCCCCCTAGTATCTGTGTGCATTGGTTATGCTTATATGCATGCATACAAGTCCTTTGGTTGATCTCTAACCCACAGCCTCCCCTGCTTTCCCGCTGAGATTTAACGGTCTGTTCAATGCTTCTCTGTCTCTGGATCTATTTTGGTTCATAAGTTTATATTGTTCATTATATTCCACAAATGAGTGAGATCACGTGATATTTATCTTTTTCTGACTGGCTTATTTCGCTTAGCATAATGCTCTCCAGTTCCACCCATGTTGTGGCGAAAGGTAAGAGTTCCTTCCTTTTTACAGCAGCATAGTATTCCATTGTGTAGATGTACCACAGTTTTATAATCCACTTATTTGCTGATGGGCATTTAGGCTGTATCCAAATCTTTGCTATGGTAAATTGTGCTGCTATGAACATAGGGGTGCATATATCCTTCCTGATTGGTGTTTCTGATTTCTTGAGATGTATTCATAGAAGTGGGATTACTGGGGCAAATAGAAGTTCCATTTTTAAATTTTTGAGGTAACTCCACTGTTTTCCACAGTGGCTGCACCAGTCTACATTCCTACCAACAGTGCACGAGGGTTCCCTTTTCTCCACATCCTCATCAGCACTTGTCATTTGTTGATTTGTTGATGATAGCCATTCTCACAGGTGTGAGATGGTTCCACATTGTTGTTTTGATTTGTATCTCTTGGATGATTAGTGACTTTGAGCATGTTTTCATATGTCTCTTGTCCTGCTGTATGTCCACTTTTGAAAAGTATTTATTTAAGTCCTTTGTCTATTTTTTGATTGGATTATTTATCTTCCTTTTGTTAAGATGAATGAGTTCCCTATAAATTTTGGAGATTAGGCCTTTATCAGAGATAACATTGGCAAATATGTTCTCCCATGCAGTGGGCTTTCTTATTGTTTTGTTGATGGTTTCTTTTGCTGTGCAGAAGCTTTTTATTTTGATTTAGTCCCATTTGTTTATTTTCTCTTTAGTTTCCATTGCCCTAGGAGCTATATCTGTAAAGATATTACTATGACAAATGTCTGCTTTTTGTTGACTATGGCTTCTTCTAAGATTTTTATGGTTTCCCATCTTACGTTAAAGTCCTTTATCCATTTTGAGTTTATTTTTGTGTATGGTGTAAGTTACTGGTCTAGTTACATTTTTTTGCAAGTATCTGTCCACTTTTCCCAACACCATTTGTTGAAGAGACTGTCTTGTTTCCATTGTATGCTCTTGCCTCCTTTGTCAAATATTAATTGAGCATAATGGATTGGGTTGATATCTAGGTTCTCTGTTATGTTTCATTGGTCTATATGTCTGTTCTTGTGCCAGCACCAGGCCATTTTGAAAACAGTGGCTTTGTAATATAGCTTGATATCTGGTGTTGTGATCCCTCCAACTTTGGTCTTCTTTCTCAGGATTGCTGTGGCTATTCAGGGCCGTATTTTATTCCATATGAATTTTTAAAGCATTTTTTCTAGGTCTGTGAAATATGCTGTTGGTATTTTAATGGGGATTGTATTGAATCTATAAATTGTTTTGGGTAGTATGGACATATTAATGATGTTGATTCTACCAATCCATGAACATGGTACATTCTTCCATTTTTTTTTTTGTCTTTATCTCTTTTTTTTCAAAGTCCTATAGTTTTCTGAATACAGGTGTTTTAACTTCTTAGTTAAGTTTATTCCTCGGTATCTTAATTTTTTTAGTGCAATGATAAATGGGATTGGTTTTTTTGTTGTTGTTGTTTGTTTGTTTGTTTTTTCTCTTTCTGTGAGTTCTTTATTGGTGTATTAAAAATCCATAGACTTCTGGGTGTTAATTTTGTATACTACAACATTGTCAAATTCATTTATTAAATCTAGTAGTTTTCTGATGGAGTGTTTAGTATTTTCTATGCACAGTATCATGTCATCTATGAATAATGACAGTTTTACTTCTTTTCCAATTTGGATTCATTGTATTTCTTCTTCTTGTCTAATCACTATGGCTAGCATCTCAAATACTATGTTGAACAGAAATGGTAAAGTGCATATCCCTGTCTTGTTCCTGTTCTTAGGGGAAATGTTTTTAGTTTTTGCCCATTGAGTATGATTTTGGCTGTAGGTTTGTAATATTAGGCTTTTATTATGTTGAGGTATGATCCCTCTGTTCCCACTTTGCTGAGTTTTTATCAAGAAAGGGTATTGGATTTTGTCAAATGCTTTTTCTGCATCAATTGATATGATTATGTGATTTTTATCTCTCAATTTGTTTATGTGATGTATCACATTTATAGATTTGCAGATATGGTACTATCCTTGCATCCCTGGAATAAATCCTTCATGATCATGGTGTATGATCTTTCTAATGTAATGCTGGATCCCATTTGCTAGAATTTTGTTGAGGATTTCGGCATCTATGTTAATGAGGGATATTGGCCTGTGATTCTCTTTCTTTGTGTTTTCTTTATCTGGTTTTGGGATTAGGGTAATGCTGGATTCATAGAAAGAGCTTGGGAGTGTGCTTTACTCTTGAATTTTTTGGAATAGTCAGAGGAGGATAGGTTTTAGTTCTTTTTTGAATGTTTGGCAAAACTCCCCTGTGAAGCCACTTGGCCTTGGGCTTTTGTTTGCTGGAAGTTATTTGATAACTGCTTCAATTCACTCCATATTTATCAGCCTATTCAGAGTTTTAGAATCTTCCTGATTGAGTTTTGGAAAGTTGTATTGTTCTAGGAATATGTTCATTTCCTCTAGGTTGTCTACTTTGTTGGAATAGAGTTGTTCATAGTATTTTTTTTTTTTGTACAATCCTTTGTATTCCTGTGGGATCTGTTGTTATTTCTACTCTTTCATTTCTCTTTTTGTGTATTTGTGCCCTCTCCCTTTGCTTCTTGGTAAGCCTGGCTAGAGGTTCATCAATCTTTTTTATCCTTCCATAGAATCAGCTCTTGGTTTCATTGATCTTTTGTATTCATTTTTTGGTCTCTATGTCATTTATTTCCACTCTGATCTTTATTATTTTCTTCCTTCTGCTCACTCTGGGATTTTCTTGTTGCTCTCTTTCTAATTCTTTAAGTTGTAGAGTTAGATCATTTATTACCATTTTTTCTTGTTTTTTGAGGTAGGCTTGTAATCCTATGAACTTCCCTCTCAGGACTGCTTTCACTATGTCCCATAGGTTTTGGATTGTTGTGTTTTCATTATCATTTGGTTCCAGGATGTTTTTTCATTTCTCCTTTGATCTCTTTGGTAACCCATTCATAGTTTAATAACATGTTATTTAGCCTCCAAGTGTTCAAATTTTTTGATTGTTTTTATTGTAGGTGATTTCTAATATCATGCTATTGTGATCTGAGAAGATGCTTGATGTTATTTTAATTTTATTGAATTTGAAGAGACTTTGTCTGTGACCCCACATGTAGTTTATCTTTAAAAATGTTCCATGTACACTTGAGAAGAATATATATATTCTATGGCTTTGGGGTGAAATTTTCTGAAGATGTTGATTAAGTCCATCTGATCTAGTGAGTCATTTAGGATTGCTGGTTCTTTGCTGAATTTTGTCCAGAGGATTTATCCAGTGATGCCAGTGGGGTATTAAAGTCCCTACTATGATCTTATTACTGTTGATCTCTCCCTTGATATATTCCAGAAGTTTTTTTATGTATTTGCTGCTCCTGCATTGGGTGCATATATATTTACTAGAGTTATATCCTCTTGTTGTATTGATCCCTTTAGTATTATGAAGTGGTCTTCTTATCTTTTGTTATGACCTTCACTTTGAGGTCTATTTTGTCAGATATAAGTATTTCTATCCCAGTTTTTCTCTTCTTTTACATTTTCCTGAAAGATATTTTTTCCATCTCTTCACCTTCAGTTTGTGTGAGTCCCTTGTCTGAGGTGGGTCCCTTGCAGACAGCATATATATGGATCATGTTTTCTTATCCATTCAGCCACTCTTATGTCTTTTGATTGGAGCATTTAGTCTATTTATGTGTATAGTTATTATTGAGAGGTACTTGTTTGTAGCCATTTCTATTCTTTATGCCTGTGTTCCTTCTTTCCTTTCTATTTCTTCTTTGTACAACAGTCCTTTTAGCTTTTTTTCCATTGCTGGCTTGGTAGTTATAAACTCCCTTAGCCTTTTTTTGTCTGTGAAGCTTCTGATTTCCCCTTCAATTTTGAATGATAGCTTTGCTGGATAGAGTATTCTTGGATTCAGTCCTTTGCTTTGCATCACTTTGTATACTTCATTCTATTGCCTTCTGGCCTGATGTCTTTCTGTTGCAGAATAATTTGATTATCTAATGGGAGATCCTTTGTAGGTAACTCTCTGTCTCTCTCTTGCAGCCTTTAAGATTCTCTCTTTGTCCTGAACATTTTCCATTGTAATTACAACATGTGTTGGTGTGGGTCTTTTTGGGTTCATCTTGTTTGGGACTCTCTGAGCTTGTGTGACTTTTTCTTCCCCAAATCAAGGAAGTTTTCTGTCATTATTTCTTCAAATAGGTTTTCTAATCCTTGTTCCTCTTCTTGTCCTTCTGGCACCACTATTATACATATGTTACTCTGTTTCATGATGTCCAAAGGATCCCTTTGGCTCTCCTGTTAACTAATTTTTTTCTTTAATAGCTGTTCAGATTGGGTATGTTTCACTGCCCTATCTTCTAACTCACTAATTCAGTCCTCTGCTTCTTATAGTCTACAATTGAAACCTTCCATCGTGTTTTTTATTGTAGCTATATAATTTTTTATTTACTCTTGGATTATTACATAAGTTGTTGATTTTCTCATCCATCTTGTTTATGAATTGTATGACCCTTTCTCTGAACTCTTTTTCTGACATTGCATACCTCCATTTCATTTAGTTCCTTTTCTGGTGATTCCTTTTCTTTCCTTTGGTGGTTGTTTCTTTTTCTCCCCATTTTTGCTTCCTCTTTCTTGCCCTGGGCACCTTGTTTGGTGTTTGAAAGGTTGAAGACCTTATCAGGGCAATGGTCCAGAAATCCTTAGCCCAGAGGCTAGGTCTGCCTTGAGTCTCACACCTTTATTGTCTCTGCTCTGATTTGTATACGCTTCTCCCATGGATCTGGTCCCTAAGTTGTCTGCTTCAGATGCTCGGGGTAGTGAAAGCACGTGCACAGTTCCTCTGATGTGTGACTCTCTGTGAGGATCCAGAGCCCTCTGGCATGCAGTTCACTATGTGGCCTGGCACTTGTGGCAGGGTGACACCCTAGGTCCCTCTGGAAGTGCACTTTCAGCCTGGTCCTGTGGCCCCTGGCTGGGCACACCTACTTGCTCCGTGTTGCCCTGGAAGCACTTTCCTATGGCCTGGAGTGAGATGTGTGCTGGGTTCCTCCAGGTAGCTCCTGCAGGACTCTCCCAGGGGCTGGTGAGAAGTGGGTGCAAGTTGCTCTGGGTCGCATAATCCCCGCTTTCTTGTAGCCCAGAGTGAGAAGTGTGCTTGGTTGCTCCAGTTTGCTCCTCCTCAGTGTGGAACGGGGGTGGGTTGACCTGGGTGGTTCAGTCTAGAGCTCCCCTGTGGCCTGAGTCAGAGGCACCCCCTGGGTTACTCCAGGTTTCCCTGGCAGCAAGACCTTGGGCTTGGGGTGGAGTTGGTGCAGGTTGCTTTGGGTCACACAGTCCCCACTTTTTTGTAGCCTGGAGTTAGAGTTTGCTGGTTTGCTCCAGTTCACTCCTCCTCAGTGTGGAGTGGGGGTGGGTTGCCCTGGGTCACTCAGTCCATGCCCCCCTGTCTCCCGGAATGAGGTGCGTGTTGGGGTGCTCTGGATGTTCCCAGTAGGACTGTCCCAGGGGCCGGGGTGGAGCAGTTGCAGGTTGCTCTGGGTTACACAGTCAGAGCTCCCCTGTGGTTTGGTCTGGGTGGCTCTGGGTCACCATGGCAGCACGTCCTGGTGCCGGGGGTGGAGTAAGTACTGGGTGGCTTTGGGTCAGGCTAGAAGCACGCTTCTGGTGTCCTGGGTGGGGGTGGGGCACAGGGTTCCCCCTGGCTTGCACTCACTGTGGTGGTTTGGAGCCAGATCCTAGGACTCTGGGTCCCAGCAGGCTGGTGAGGTGGCCTGGTGCCAGAGCTCACTCTGGCGGTGTGCACTCCCTGCAGATGTCTGGGAGCCTGCTGGGAGGTACTGTGCCACTCACTGCTGGGGCACTGTGGTGTTTCCACGTGGGTTATGGCTGGCAAGCGGAACTCTCTAGGCATCCTCTGCCCTTCCTTATTGAAAACTGTCTCCTCAGCTGTGTCTAACTTGTTAATTCAGGGTGGATGTCCTCTGATTTAGTTCCTCTCTTGGCCTTGCCCTAAGAGGAGGGGCACAACGCTGCTGCCTATTTAGCTGCCATTTTTCTCTCTGAAACTGTGTCCTTTTAACAAAGACAAAAAAATGAATTCTAATTTTGCATCAGTGTACTTTTAATATTAAAATTTAATTAAATTCATTTCAATTTAGTCCAGCTTGACTATACATTAAAATTCAATTTTAATATTGTTCTCAGTTTTGCCTTATTTTTATTTTCCTCTAATTCTGGCAATAATTTTACTTTAGGACTAAATTATTTTTTCAATTTCAAAAACTTACAAAGGTTACATAGAAACAAATGATGCATGGTAGTTGTTACAGAATAATTACAGATTTACTCTTGGAGGATAGCATAACTGTCTGGTAATTACATTAAATGAATATAAACCATTTGTATGTAATATAGTTACAGTAATCCATATACATTTTTTAGAAATTACAGTATGAGATTCACTTATGTCTACAGTTTCATCTTAATATTGCTCTGCCATATTGGGAAGGATAAAAATGGCAGGGGAAATGGAATCCCCACATTATTGCTAAAGAGCATTGCTCCAAAGATAAATATAATAAAGATTTAAAAGATGGGATAATAACTTCTAAACTAATGGTAAGGCTATAAATATTTTGGAAGTTACCACCAGTATTCTCAGTCTTGCAAATAGTTACCAGATATTGGAAATATATATTTTTTAAAGATTGCTTCCTGGTTGTGAATCTGGAAAGATAAGAAAACAAGTACAAGTCTATCAAAGAGTAAATGCAGCCTGGCCTTAGGGAGTCATCATTATGTGTGTGTAGGACAGAAAGCGTGATTTTTCTTGTATTGGTCTTCCCAGCTGGCTGTATAGAACCTTTGTCCAATCAACTCACTGTGGTATACTAGTAAGAGCAATGGCCTTCAAACATGTTGGATCATTTCATAGCAAGAAATACAGTGTATAGTATGGCCTAGCACATACCTACATATATGAAATCAATAAGCAACTGAAAAAAAGTTTAATGAGCTGACTTGTATTTTTTATTTTTAGCATATGCCGTGCATGCATTCTATTTGTATTTTATAAAATTTCTCTTTTATTTAAATAGTAGAGGGGGGTCCCTCAGCCTGGCCTGCCCCCTCTCACAGTCCAAAAGCCCTCAGGGGTGGGAGGAGACCCAACAATCAGGGGAAGGCAACGCCCCCATCACACCTCTGCTGCTGCCACTGCTGGCAGCGTAAGCTTTGGCCAGCCCTGGATACCTGAGCCTTAGGCTGGCCCTGGGAGGCTGGGGGCTGAGGGTGGGTCCGGCCACACCGTGCGCTTGCCACCCCCCCTGGTGGGGCTGAAAGGACTGGGGGACTCAGGCGGGAATGTGGGGACTGGGTGCTGCCATCTTGTGGCTGTGGGTGCTGCCATCTTTGAGGGTGTGGCAGTCAATTAGCATATTCCCTCCTTATTGGCTGTGGGCGCCACCATCTTTGTGAGGATGACATGTTCAATTAGCATATTCCATCTTTATTAGGTAGGATAATAAATATAATAAACTTATCTATGATTTATAAAATTAAAAATACATCATCTATATATTTGTATTGATAAATGTAGGTACCATGTATATTTTTATTTAAATAAATGTTAATCATAATTCACCAATGGTCTGTGACTATAGTCTGAAGAATAAGAAGATACAGCAAACACTTTTATAATAAGAGAAAGCTCTCATGGGAGTTTCATTGCTTTTCATCTTCCAATGGGTGCTTGCTGTTTTGCTTGCATTTTCTCAACATCAATGTACATACTGTGTGCAGAGTTAATTTACTCTCATTATTATAAGTGTTTTGGAATTTTCTATTTAGTTCATTTTGTATTTCCAGCTCCTTTTTTTCAACCTTCAAACTATTTGAAATATTTGCTTTCCTGTATAAATTAGAAAGCAAGCAATTGTAAACTATCTATCATATATTTGCTTTCTCCAGTAAATTAGCAAACTTAAAAATACATTTCAAAACTTTAGAAGTGTATTCTTCCTTATAATAAAACTATATATTGTAATATGGCATAAAACATGTTTATTAACAGACCCCAAATTTTTAAAATTACTTGTTTTTGACAATTATGCTTGGATTAGACATTAAATAGTTAACTATCATCTTTAGTTATTCTTCTTGTTGACAAATTTTGAAAACATGCCTGCTTTTATTAAACCAACAAATTTAAATTAGTTTTTTTTTTCTTTTTTTAAAAATCCTCACCTGAGGATATGTTTTCACTGCTTTGAGAGGGAGATAGGGAGAAAGAGAGAGGAAGAAAGAGAGAGGGAAATACATCAATGTGAGAGAGAAACATTGATCTGTTGCCTCCTGTACTGGCCCTAGGATGAAACTGAAACATGTACCCTGACTAGGAATTGAACCCTCAACCTTTTGTTGTGTGGAACAACACTCCAACCAACTGATTCATTTGTCCAGCTTTTATGTCAAAAATTTTAGCCTATCTCAGGTACAAAATACAAAGTAGTAGCCAAAGTTTGTGTTTTTTTTTTTTTAACTGAAGATACTTATTGGCATGATGTAAAGACATAGAAATATTTTTGAAGTCATTTTGTCTTTTAGATTCTTTAGCATATCAATTAAAGAATGAATTCCATTGTTTTAAAAATCTTATTCAATTCATTTAGTTCTAAGGCTTTCAAGTTTATTATGTAGGAAAACCAGTTTTGGGACTTCAAAAGAGTCTCCCAGGGGCCACTCTAATTTGAAATCTTCTTTGGTGTTATCTGTTCATTGAAATAGAGATTTTCAAGATGCAGGACCATTGTTTATATAAAACTATCTAGAGTCACCAATAGTTGATAATCCTTTCATGGGGACTTAGATAAAGATAATCCCAGAGTTAATGGAGTGCACAAATAAATCAGAACACTCATTAGTAGGGAAACCCTCCCAATGGTGTAATTGCAACTGGCTCCATGAGACAGTGATCTCCCAGGGCAATCATTCACCTGATCCCAAAGAAAGGTGAGGACCATAACTGAAAGGACACAGGTTAGAGCCTGAGAAGACTCATAGCTAAGGAGCACAATGGCTCATGGAAGCAGTGAGCAAAAGAAGACTTGTGTGGGCATCACATCCCATTTCAGGAGATGCCAGTCTTAAAACAGTGAGATTGTTTCAGATCCCAATTCTGACAGCAGACACGTTGACTTTGTCAGGAGGCAATAATCAAACAAATAAAAAGAAAAACATTTATTTGGGGATCTAAGAATTGCAATTTGGGTAACACGGATTCAGGCAGCAAGTCAAATAGTGTCCTGCTAGAGAACAAAAGTCAGGGGTTTTTAAAGACAAAGTGGGGAAGTGTGCATAATCATTCACAAAGATTTTTAATTGGTGCTATTGGCAGAAAGTTAACCTTGGCCAAAAACAATTGATTGCTAAGGTATCACTAAGAAAAAGTCCATCACTTTAACAAGTTGCAGGTGTTCTTGCTATATTCTCAGAATATTTATGTTGTGGCCCAGTTAAGAAGTTCAAGTTCTGTTTGATGAGGATGTGCATAAGACCCATTACCTTAATGGCCTCCCAGTTCCATTGTAAAGCTCCTAAAAATAAGTGACTCTATTTTATTTCACATTTTATAAACTAACACTCTTGAACATTCACTAAGTGCTAGATATTGTTTTAAGTTCTTTAATCAACTCAGTATTTTCTGGGTCATATCGCTGTTTTTCTGGCTCACTGAGAAATTATTATTCCGTTTACAGTGTTTTTCTTATTTTTGCTTCCTCTTATAGATTTAGCCTACACATACTTTAAGAATCACCAGTCAGCACTTTAAATATTCCAAGGAGTTGTAAGGCAGTGTCATAGTGTTTTTGTATTGACCACTGTTACATATTTCAAAATGAAAATTGCCCAGCTAATAAAAGAAAACTATATATAGATATCTCCTTTGACTCTGTTCCTATGTCCTAAAGTCCTCATTTCTGTGATTTCTCCATGATTTAAAAATTTTATCCAGCATTCTTCTAAGATATATGATCTAATTATATTCTCAGTTTTGATTTAACCTAACTTGAAGTGATTCTTGTCACTTGTAACTAAATGGGTCCTGATGAGTCACTTCTGTAAACATATGCAAATAAAGCCAGCCTTCTGCTAGCCTGACTTTTTGTAGTGTTTTCTCTTTTTTTAATTAAAAAAAAAAAACTATTGCCCTGATGGCATGGCTCAGTGGTTAAGCATCAATCAATGAACCTGGAGGTCATGGTTTAATTCCTGGTCAGGGCACATGCCTGGGTTGCAGGCTTGATTCCCAGTGTAGGGCATGCAAGAGGCATCGAATCAATGATTGTCTTACATCATTGATATTTCTATCTCTTTCTCCCTCTCCTTTCCTCTCTTAAATCAATAAAAATCAATTTTAAAAATTTTATTAAAATTTTAACTTACAGTTTACATTCAGTATTATTTTGTACTAGTGGCCAGGTGCACAAAACTCATGTGCGGGGGGGGATGTCCCTCAGCCCGGCCTGCACCCGCTCCAATCTGGGACCCCTTGAGGGATGTCCGACTACCAGTTTAGGCCCGATCTCACTGGGATCGGGCCTAAACTGGTAGTCGGACATCCCTCTTGTAATCTGGGACTGCTGGATCCTAACCACTCACCTGCATGCCTTCCTGATTGCCCCTAACCACTCTGCCTGCCAGCCTGCTCACCCCCAACTGCCCCCCCACCAGACTGCTCACCCCCACCTGCCCCCCTGCCAGCCTGATCACCCCTAACTGCCCCCTTGCCAGCCTGCTTGCCCCCACCTGCCCTCACCACTAGCCTGTTCACCCCCAACTGCCCCCCTGCTGGCCTGCTTGCCCCCACCTACCCTCCCCTCTGGCCTGCTTGCCCCCAAATGCTCCCTCCACCCGCTCACCCCCACCTGCCCTTCCAACTGTCCTGCTCACCCCCAACTGCCCCCTGCTGGCCTGCTTGCCCCAAACTGCCCCCCCTGCTGGCCTGATAACCCCCAACTTCCCCCCCCGCCAGCCTGATCACCCACAACTACCATCCCATCCTGGCCTGATCACCCACAACTGCCCTCCCCTCTTGGCCTCTACCTCAGCCCTGCCACCATGGTTTTGTCCAGAAGAACGTCCTTAAAGTCTCCTGGAAGGTCCCCCAGTCTAATTAGCATATTACCCTTTTATTAGTATAGATAGAGGCCTGGTGCATGGGTGGGGGCTGGCTGGTTTGCCCTTAAGAGTGTCCTGGATCAGGGTGGGGGTTCCCTTGGGGGATGGGGTGGCCTGGGCAAGGGGCCGGTGGTGGTTTGCAGGCCGGCCACTCCCCCATTGGGGTGGGGGTTCCCACTGGGGACAGTGCCAGCCTGGGCGAGGGGCTGGGGCAGTTTGCAGGCCAACCATGTCCCCATGGGATGAGGGTCCCTGCTGGGGGTGTGTGGTCAGCCTGGCTGAGGGGCTGAGGGCTGTTTTCAGGCTGGCCACACCTCCTTCAGGGTGGGGGTCCCCACTGGGGTGCCTAGCCAGCCTGGGTGAGGGGCTGAGAGCCATTTTCAGGCCCCTCCATTGGCAGCCGGCTCAGGAGACCCAAGCCTCCCGTGTGCTCAGGCCTGCTCTGTGGCCGCTGCCCTTAGTCCCCTCCTTCAGCAGCTGGCCAAGGTGGGCAGGAAGTTTGGCTTCCTCTGTTGCCAAGGGCAACCCAAGCCTCCCACCCATTCTGGCTAGCTCCATGGCTGCCGCCATCTTTGTCCCACTAATTTGCATACTCACTCCTGATTGGCTGGTGAGAGTCACGAAGTGACAGTCAATTTACATATTTATCTTTTATTCATGTAGATTAGTTTCACTTGTACAATATACTAGTAGTAGTTATCCAATCATATACTTTGCAAAGTGTTCCCTCTGATATTTCCAGTACCCAATGGGCACCATACATAGTCATTATAATATTTCTTATTCTGTATTTTATATCCTCATGACTATTTTTAATTTCCAATCTGTATTTCTCAATTTCTTCACCTTTTTCACCCAGTGTCCCAAACCCCTCTTTCCTCTGGCAACCATCAGTCTGTTCTCTGTACCTATTAATCTGCTTCAGTTTCGTTTGTTCTTTAGATTCCACATATAAATGAAATCATGTGGCATTTATCTTTCTCTGACTGACTTATTTCACTTAGCATAATAACTTCTACGTCCTTACAGGCTGTTGCAAAAGGTAAGATTTTGTTCTTTTTAATGGCCAAGAAATATTCCATTGTATGTATGTACCACAGCTTTTTTTACTTACTTGTCAATTGATGAACATTTGGGTTGCTTCCATAGCTTGGCTATTGTAAACAGCACTTCAATTAACATAGGGATGCATATATATTTTTTGAATTAGTGTTTTGGGTTCCTTTGGATATATACCCAGAAGTAGAACCGCTTGGTCATAAGATTGTGTGTACATATGTATGTGTGTGCGTGTGTGTGTGTGTGTGTGTGCGCGCGTGTGTGTGTGTGCATGCGCACTTGGATGGGGGAGAGAGTGTCCAGATAAAAAAAGTTGGCTCAGTTGGTGTGGTTCAGTGGTTGAGCATTGAGCTATGGACCAGGAGGTCATGGTTTGATTCCTGGTTGGGGCTTATGCCTGGACTGTGGGCTCATTCCCCAGTGTGGTGGGCAGGAGTCAGCCGATCAATGATTCTCTCTTATCATTGATATTCTTATCTCTTTCTTCCTCTCTGAAATCAACAAAAAATATATTTTTTGTAAAAAAGCTAACATTTTTACTTGACCACCCAATGAAATAACAGTGCTTATCAAAAGCAGTAAAAATATTGTCATTTTTTTCTTTTACAAATTTGTTCCTAGCATATTTTAGAAACTATTTTGACTAATCCTTTTCAGGGAAGTTTGATCATTTACCTTGGGAATCATATATCTGAAGTAAGTGGAAGTGAGAAGGGTGACAAAAGCACTAAATTACAGAGTAAGTATACACAAAGCATATATCATTGTTTTTTTTAAATATATTTTTATTGATTTCAGAGAAGAAAGGGGAGAGAGAGAGAGAGAGACATCAATGATGAGAATCATTGATCAACTGCCTCCTGCATGGCCCCTACTGGGGATCAAACCTGCAACCTGAACATGTGCTCTTGACCAGCATTGAACCCGGGACCCTTCAGTCCACAGGCCAATGCTCTATCCACTGAGCCAAAGCTAGGGCATCATCATTAAGTTTTTTATGGTTGGAAAATATTGATCCAACTTTACTCCAAAATAATCTGAAAGTATAATTTCTTACTTTTCTGCATATACTCATTGGAATAAAATGTATCTCTTCTGGAATCCAATGAAGGTTTTTTTACTTTCTCAATGTAAACCCAGTCCTTCATGTCAGAGAGGTGCATACACTATCATACTTACCAAAAATGACTTTCCATAGATTAGAATTGAAATTTCCAACAGGAGGTAAACTCCACAACTGTCTCCATGAGAATTGCAGACACAAATGATTCAGTTCCATATCATGTGCTGCTGAAAGACATCTTATTCCATGCTTGGTTATCAAACACATCTTCACTTCACTCTTGGGCAATCTATTCATTCCTTGTGATTTTTCATATTGTGATTCAGACTCTCAAAATCATGCCAATGCAATGCAGTCACTTCATCAACAAAGCAAATTAAACAAGTGATTAGGAAATTTTTGACTTGATTATTTGTAATCATGGAGAATGAGCCAACAACTGATCAGCTAAAGTTCTTATTTTTCAACCTATTATTTTAGCTTCATGGAAAATTATATTTTTATGTGAGTATTTTATTATTGCATTTGCTGTTGTCTTTACCTCATATTTTGGATATAAGTGTTCCCTTTGGGGTTCCTATAACAGTATTTCTGAATGCGGTCCTCTCAAACTGCTGGCATAGATTATTAGCAGACACTGAATGACTGCTGTGGTATTCTACAAATGTATTTTCCTGTGAGATTTTCAGTATAGCATAGAACAACATAAGAATTGTTTCAGCACAGTTATGCTGCAAGCATTAACACCAGGGTATTTAAAATCCTACCCTAAAATTTGAAGTGAAAACTACCTTCTTCCTTATATTATTATGAAAAGAAGCTAATAAACACCTGTAGGGAACATATTTTCTCATCAATCAAAATCATTTTTTTCCTTATAGTAACAGAAGACTAATTGAGTTAATATGCATAAAGTGAGGACTGAAGGACAGTGAATTCAATGTTTATCACATGAGACTTGGTAATTTCCTTTAAATCATCATTGAAATGAAATACTTTCTCTTTCATGAATGAGACCCAAAGTCTTTATCCATTATTTTAGACATCTATCTCCTTGGATCTCAGATTACTGTCATCAATGACTTCATTCTTTTCCAGAGAGATTTTATATTATCACTAGAGGCCCGGTGCATGAAATTCGTACAGGGGGGTGCCCCTCAGCCCGGCCTGCACCTTCTCCAATCTGGGACCCCTCAAGGGCAGTCAGACATCCCTCTCACAATCCAGGAGTGCTGGCTCCCAAGTGCTCGCCTGCCTGATTGCCCCTAACTGCTTCTGTTTGCCAGTCTGATCACCCCCTAACCACTCCCCTGTCAGCCTGATCAAAGGCTAACTGCTCCCCTGCCAGCCTGACTGCCCCTAGCTGCCCTCCCCTGCTGGCCTGGTCACCACTAACTGTCCTCCCCTGCAGGCCTGGTCGACCCCAACTGCCCTCCCCTTCCAGCCTGGTCACTCCCAACTGCCCTCCCCTGCTGGCCTGCTCACCCCTAACTGTCCTCCTCTGCTGGCCTGGTCACCCCTAACTTCCCTCCCTTGCCAGCCTGGTCACCTCTAACTGCCCTTCCCTGCTGGCCCAATTGCTCCTAACTCCCCTCCCCTGCCAGCCTGGTCACCCCTAACTGCCCTCCTTTGCTGGCCTGATTGCCCACAACTGCCCTCCCCTGCTGGCCATCTTGTGGTGGCCATCTTTGACCACATGGGGGTGGCCATCTTGTGTGTTGGAGTGATGGTCAATTTGCATATTACCTCTCTATTATATAGGATGAAACAGAATAGCTGCTTAATTTTGGAGCCATCTACCTTCTTTATGTGTGCAGAGTATACTTAACACAGTATGTGGTGCAGCATCTGATAATAAAAGAAGTGTGTATTCAGATAAAAATAAATGCAGTGAGAGGTTTCATATGAAAGAGAGGTTAATGGATTTCAAGAAATAAATGGACTCGGATGTTTTTTCATTCAGTTCCAGTGAGGTTTGATTTCTGTTATTAAATTGTCTAATGGTTGTTGGTACTTGTTTTTTTCTTATCATAATAATTTAAAATACATAGAAACACAGAAGACATTTCCCATTAGCTGAAAAATAACAGGTTAACCAGTGACTCATACATGCTTGACCTGTCCCTTCACAACTTATTTTAAAACAAAATGAATGGTGATATGAAAGATAGTGCTGTTCTTAAGAATCAAGTTTGATTAGAAATTAATCTACTGGTTTGACTAGTAACAGTGCACAATAGATACTTAAGATATTTTCTAGAGAAATTTTAAATTACAAAATGATTTTATAAGTAGTGTGAGTGGTGCAAAATGTCCTATGAAAAACCGTAAGAGAAGCATGTCTTACCTAAGAGCACTTAACACATCAGGACTTGGCATCATATTGCACAGTAATCAATGAATTAAGCAGTTTCTCTCAGCAGCCCAAGTGCTACCTAGTAATAACAATATCAGCAATTTTATTAACAAGAAATAATTTTTCAAAGGAATTAAAAGATGATCAACCAATGCATGCCATCTGTACAAGAGTTTAAAACAACTCCTTCTAAACAAAAGATTCTACTTTGGAACTGTAGGCTGGATTATTTCCTACTTAATTCATCTTCCGTGAGGTGTCATCTTACTCTCCATTGAAGTCACATAGCACTTTTCTGTATCTCTATTTAGGCACTTTCTACTTTCTTATCTTCCTTTTTTATTATCTTCCTTCACTAGAATGGGAGCTCTTTTAGGAATCTGACTTTTTCATGCTTGTATCCTCCACGGTTCCTTATATATAGGAAGGGCTAAGTTGTTGCTGAACATAAATACCTTTGATAACCACAGATTCATTCAAAAAATCCAAGATGATAGGAGGTAGCCTCTGAAACAATAGAGAGTTTTAAGATGAATTAAAAAAAACTATTACAAAGTTGATAATTTAACTCATTATATTTCAGGAAATGGTAAAAACTGAAAAAAAATTTTTAATTCAGCAAGTTTTTATTTGAGCTGCTGAAGCATACTACTTTACTATGAGCAGAGGCTATAAGGGTGAATAAGATGTGGTCACTTTCCTAAAGGATCATGAATGTGCTAATTTCATGGAAGGCACACTTTTTTGCATTTTTAAATCTATAAAAGGTTATTAAAAAAGCCAAAGATGTTTGTGATTATAGTGTTAATCTTAAAAGAATTTGTCTCAGAGGGAAACTGTGTTTCTCTCAAACCCACCCTGCAGTGCTGTCTCACTACTAGTTTCAGAGAATGGATGATTAGACTTGAACACCTTTCAATTGCTCCTCCTCCCTGAGGATCTAATGTACTAGTACTTATTTGTGATGATGCAACATAAAAAAAGTTAAAAGGATTCCATTAATGTGAAACTTGCTTACTAGGATTTATCTCAACTTCAACAACTATCAAAGCAGCTTACATGACTAGCATGACTTCTACACTCAAAATAAATCACACTTTTCATATTTACAGACTCAGATTATATATAAATGCACAATACTATATATAGTTTCTTTTTTTTAAATATATTTTATTGATTTTTTACAGAGAGGAAGGGAGAGAGATAGAGAGTTAGAAACATCAATGAGAGAGAAACATCAATCAGCTGCCTCTTGCACACCCCCTACTGGGGATGTGCCCGCAACCAAGGTACATGCCCTTGACCGGGATCGAACCTGGGACCTTTCAGTCCGCAGACCGACGCTCTATCCACTGAGCCAAACCGGTTAGGGCTATATATAGTTTCTTAATTTTTAGACTGTGTATGTGACTATAAAATTTTGTTGTAATAGATCAGTTTTGTTATGTAGTTACAAAATTTGGTCTCTAACTAAATGTGTCTTTCCGAACTAGGACTTTGGGGAGATGGGAGCTCCTCGAGTATTTAATATGAGACATGTGCTAAAACTGTTTATTTTCATGAGTGAGGGGACATGTGTAGTTAGTTCACAAGACAGAGTCCCACATTTCCTTTTCCCTTCATCACTAGTGAATATTTTATTCACCAGAATCACCCCCACACATATCTCAAATCAATATGTGTTTACAATTCTTTTTGCTAACATATATGCATTTTTAAGCACTTGAAAGTACTATACTAATATAATGTTTTTAGGCCAAAAAAATTGCCTTAGTTTTGGCTACTAGTAGTATATCAAAATGCCATAACTTGGATGGTTATAAATAACAGAAATTTTATTCTCACAGTTCTGGAGGCTAGAAGTTCAAGATCAGGGTGCCAACATGGTCTGATTCTTGTGAGGGCTGTCTTCTGGGTTTCAGACTGCCAACTCACATGGCAGAACTAGGGAGCCAGAACTCCCTGGGGTTCCTTTTGATAAAGCTACTAATCACATTCATGAGGGCTCTACCCTTATGACCTAATTATCTTCCAAAACCACACCTTTTACTATCATCACATTGGGGGGTAGAATTTCAATAAATTAATTTTGGGGGAACACAGACATTCAGTCCATAACAAAATTTTCTAACAAGAATTCCCCAGATGTATCTTACAATATTGTCATTTGCCTCCAAATTGCTAATGCAATGATGCTGTGCAGAGAGTTGTCACTGACAATAATAATAAGCAATAATAATACTATTTACATAGCTCCTTTCATCTTGAATGTTCTTAAAACATCCAATAAAAGAATCATTTTTGATGTGTAACCATCTCTGGGGAAAACTTGGAAGCTATTTAACAGCTGGCCATCAGTTAAAGACAGGAAATGAAGAACATGTTTCCCAGCAGAAACTGCAGGATATACAATGTAATTACCTAATTTAGAATTGGTTTAGGACACTCGAGCTAATTAATGTTCATATCCTTGAAAAAGTGGCATTGGACAACTAGTGAGTACAGAGTGATCAGGACTTCAATTGTACATCTTAGCTAAAAGACAAGGCTTCCAATAACAGTGTCTTTGCAAACGCTCATTCACTGCTGCCTGAACACTGAGTGTGAAGCAATCAAGAGAGGTGATAATTTCTTAGCTGGGAATATAACACACACACACACACACACACACACACACACACACACACACACACAAATGTAAAAAGTCTGTGGATTTATTGAGTGAGTTTGCAAATGCAGCAATGCGTCCTAACACCAAATGCCAACTGTTAATTTCACTAGGCAGCTTCCCTGCTTCTTGATTCAACAGTGCAGGTGTACCCCATTGCATGAGGAATCACCAATGAGAAATTCACCATAACCAAAAAATATGGAATACATTTAATATATGCTTCCAGAAACCTCACATAAACAGAAATTTGCTAGCAGACAAGCAGTTTCTAGGAGCATATACAAAATGAGAACTCCAGTTGTCTGTACCTTGCCACAGAAACAGCAGGATGTGACCAGCTGCTTCTCATATCTCCCGCAGCCTGGTCTTGGATGTGCCATCAAATCTAGGCTGTGGCAGTAGGAGATGAGAAGTTGCCTGCATGAGGCAAGCATTTGAAACTAAAGCAAGGTGGAAAGAGCAGGACTTCCTGCATCCCATGCCTGAATTGAGTCATGGCTTAAGGCAGGTGGCAGATGTTCTGAGTTAGTGGAGTAACTATACCCCTCTTGTGTTATAATCACCTAGAGGCAGGAACAGAAAAAAATTCAGGAACATATTACTTACATTCTGATAAAGGTTGATGAAAAAAGATAATTTGTTTGACAAAAATTTGCTTTAGAAGCAATTTTACTGGGTGGTAATTATTAGCTAAATCAAGTAATGCTCAAATATAGTGAGATCTGCTGCTAATTAAATGGTTAAATATTGGAAAGGCAACAATAATGAAAAAACTATGAGCATTGAATAAAATGGTTGAAGGTAGACATAAACACCTCTTGAATAGTTCAGCTGGAGAATAAACATTTTATTCGTTTGGTATGTAGTTCTCATGTCTTTATTTCCAGGGATATTTTGATGCTAATACTGAAGTATGAGGTTATTCCTATCTTCCTAACTCCGACCCTATCACATTAATTAGGAATGATTATAAATATTTAGGATTGGAAGTGGGATAAGGTTTATTTCCTATACTCAACTAAAAATGCAAACTATATAAATCCAAATTAAGCAATGTTGAAGAGTGAAATCCAGGATCAAATTCAATAAAATTTATTTGACATCTTTAGGCATAGGGGTCACTTCACTTAAGTGACGTTTCATACAACTGATGTGAATATTGACCTGATTTTTAAAATTTAAACATTAAAAAATAATTTTTAAAAATTATATCTAATGAGTATTCATTAAATAATGAATAAAATTATCATTTTAAATAACTCCTGATGATTAAAATAATGATCATTTGTGTTAAAAAAGAGTGATACTCTCAGATGTTATAAACATTGTAGGGATTTTTGCACAAATGATCAGCAAAACCATACACTTTATGCTTCAGCCTGTTTTTTATAGTTATTCTGCCTCTAGATTGGCAGCTATCAGGTAATGTGTCTGCAATGCACTCCCTTTTTTAAAAAAATATTTTTATTGATTTCAGAGAGGAAGGGAGAGGGGGAGAGAGATAGAAACATCAATGATGAGAGAGAATCATTGATCAGTTGCCTCCTGCATGCCCCATACGGGGAATAAGGCCCACAGCCGTGACCTCCTGGTTCATAGGTCAATGCTCAACCACTGAGCCATGCCGGGCAATATACCCCCTTTTTAACCACAGTTCTAATTTACTGGTGCTGTTGCATTTTGCATTAAAACAATATAATAAAGCCTGTGAGAATTTGACAGTTATAGGTGTGGGATATTGTATCATTCGCTTGATAACAAATGTTTCAGTTGGTAATTATGGATGGCTGAAAACTCAAGGAGTCCAGTCTCCAAATAAATACCAACTTGCAGTTCACAGTACTTGATTAAAAAAAACACAAAAAAAACCCAAAAAACAACAAAAAAAAAGAATCAGGAAAGAAACAGAGTTATAGGGCCAGGATGGGTGGAAAGAAAAAATTTTAATGTCAAGCCTAAGAAAACAATTCAGTTTCAACCTTCAGTAGAATTTTTTAAAATTATAGTTTCTTTATAATAACCGTAATGACATAAATCTTAACATTAAGGTGGTAAATGATAAACCTGCATAAACAATCTTAATGAATAATTCCAAAGCATCCATTTCAAATTTCTAAAGTTATAACTGGCCAAATCATCTTTCATATTGTCAGCCCATCTTTGTACCTTCAGTTTTATTAATTCCAGACTGGATCACTGGAGTTAGAATAAGTGTAATGAATATTTTCATATATGCATTTTTTCTTTTTATTCAATTAATTGAGCTGACATTGGTTAACAAAATCATATAAGTTTCAAGTGTATAGTTCTACAATATGTCATCTGTACATTGTATTGTGGGTTCACGAAGCCAAGTCTCTGAAGTCTCTGTCCATCACCATTTACAACCCCCCACCCATACCCTCCTCCACCTTCTCCCTCTCCTTCCCTGGCAATCAGCACACTGTTGTCTGTGTCCATGAGTTTTTTTGGTCTTTTTTCCCCCCTCAATCCCTTCAACCCCCTCCCACCCAGGCTCACATCCCAGACAGTTGTCAGCCTGCTCTCTATGAGTCTGTCTCTATTTTGCTTGTTAGTTCATTTTGTTCATTAGGTTCTACATATGAGTGAAATCATATGGTATTTGTCTCTATCTGGCTGGCTTATTTCACTTAGTATAATAGAGCTGCTTTATGACCCAGCAATTCAACTTCTGGAAATTTATCCATAGAAATCTGAAACACCAATCAGAAAAAATATATGTATCCTTATGTTCATTGCAGCATTATTTACAATAGCCAAGATTTGGAAGCAGCCCAATTGTCCATCAGTAGATGAGTAGCTAAAAACTGTGCTACATTTACACAATGAAATACTATTCAGCTATATAAAAAGAAGGAAATCTTACCCTTTGTATCACATATGTATTTGAAGTTAGATATCATGTCCAAGATTAGTCTTCTATTTCCTCCACTTAAATTATCTGGAGTTGCCTCACTTCTTCTTAAAATAATATGGTTTCTGCCCTAACTGGTTTGGCCCAGTGGATAGAAGATTGGCCTGTGGACCGAAGGGTCCCGGGTTCTATTCCAGTCAAGAGCATGTACCTCGGTTGCAGGCTCCTCCCCAGCCTGGGCCCTGGTCAGGGCGTGTGCAGGAGGTAACCAATCAATGTGTTTCCCTCACATCAATATTTCTCTCTGTCTTTTCCTCTCTCTTCTACTCTCTCTAAAATCAAAGCAAAAATATCCTCAAATGAGGATTAAAAAAATAATAATAATATGATTTCATGTCTTCCAAATATCCTGTTTTTCTTCTGTCCATATGTTGCATTTTCTCAATGGGCATTCAGAACTAAGTGCAATGGTCTGGCTATAATCTTGCCAATGTAGTCTAAGATTATTGTATGTGCTATTTAATCTAAACTTCAATGCTACTGAGTGCTTTTACATTCAAAGCATGCTATATTTTCTTTTGCCATCTTTCTGATATTTTAGGTATTTTAAATCCAATACAGTAGTCCCCTTTATCTGTGAGAGATATATTCCAAGACCCCTAGTGGATGCTTGAAACCACAGATAGTACTGAACCATATATATAAACCAAATTTTATATATAAACCATAAAATTTATATATATAATAAATTTTAATTTATAAATTAAGCTCAGTTAAAGATTAACAACTAAAAATAAAATAGAACAATTATAATAATACACTGCAAAAAAAGTTATGTGAATGTGGTCTTTCCTAAAATATCTTATTGTACTGTATTCTCCCACCCTTCTTCTTGGGATGATGTGAGATGATAGAGTGCCTTATTAATTGAGAACTTTCTCCTTTTTACTTTAAAGAAGATCTTTACTCTTCTCTTTGGCATATCTGAATTGTCAGCATCACTACACTTGTACTTTGGGCCATTATTAAGTAAAATAAAGGTCACTTGAACACAAGCACTGTGATACTGTGAGAGTTAATCTGATAACTGAGATGGCTACTAAGTGACTAATGGGTGAGTAGGATATACAGCATGAATATGCTGGGCAAAGGGTTGATTCATGTCCAAGGATGAGCAGAGCATCATGAGATTTCACCACTCTGCTGAGAATGAAATTTAATTTAAAAGTTACGAATTATTTATTTCTGGAAGTTTTCATTTAATATTTCAGACTGTGGCTGACCATGGGTAACTAAAACCACAGAAAACAAAACTGTGGATAAGAGGGAGCTACCATATGTAAAAGGGTATTTCTCATATAATTTTATATTTGAAAATGGTAGTTCTCAAATATGCTAGATATTATGAATAATGGGATAGTTCAATTTTATAGCAGGTGCTTTTCCTATGGTGTCTCTAAGAAACTTTTTGGACAGTTTGTCTAAAGTCGCTTTTAAAAAATTATCTTTATTGTTGAAACTATTACAGATGTCCCTTTTTATTCCCCCCATTAAGCCCCTCCACCTCGCTCCTGACCCTCTCTATCCACTGAGCCAAACCAGCTAGGGCTAACTGTACTTATTTTTAATATGTTTAACCTTTATATTAGACTTAAGTGATTAACACACCGCCATATTACAGCATTAGATTATATTGTATTTTACTATATAATTATTTTACCATTTAGGTTTATACTTTTGTGTATTTTTGTTACTAATTAGCATGCTTTTATTTCAGCTCCAGGAACTCCTTTGAGCATTTCTTGTAAGGCAGGTCTATTGGTAATAATGTTTCTCAGTTTTCGCTTGCTTGGGAAAGCCTTTACCTCTCTTTCATTCCTGAAGGACAGCTTTTCTGGGTAAAGTAGGAGAATCTTTCTTCTGCTTGATCAAGCCTAATGTTTGTGCTCTCCATTGAATTTTTATTCAACATTGTATTCTTCAGCTTTATAATTTATGTTTGTTTATTTTAAATGGTTTATATCTCTCTGTTGGACCTTTAATTTTATTAGTGTATAGTTTTTGTGAGTTCATCTAGCTATCTGTGTTTTTGTAGCTCAATGAGCTTCCTAAAAACAATTATCTTGATTTTTTCCAGTTCATAGATCTCCATTTATTTGGGGTTAATTGATGGAAAATTACTGTTTTGTTTTGTTTTGGTGGTATCATGCTTCCTTGATTTTTTTGTCTTGTAATCTTGCATTGATATCTGTGTATCACACGGAGCAATCACCTTTTCCAGATTATATGGACTGATTTTAAAGGGAAAGACTTTCACCTGTGAGGGTACTAGATGGGTGGAGTGTGGTGGTCATTTCTTTGAGAAAGGCTTACTGTCATAGTCTCTTGTGCAGCTCCATCAGCTAAGGCAATCTTTGATGAAGATTGTAGAAGTCATTAATGAACAAGGCTGTGGACATCAACAGTGGCAGTGAGGGCTGATAGGATTTTCAGTGACAAAGGCTGCTAGGGACCTTTGATCCCTTTTTCTTCCATGATGGATGCTATGGCTAAAGGGATCCTTTTTGGTGGTGAGTCTGGCTTGGGGTGCCCTTGAAGTGGTGGTGGCACTGATGACTGATGCATGGCTACTTATGGGCAACCATGGAACTTGGGTCTAGAGCACAGGTATACATGGTGATATAGTATATTTGTCATTCAGGGTGCTAGCTAGTTTGTAACTGTGGTCACTCCAATGTGTTATGTGGGACACATGGAATAGTTTCAGAGTTGGAGTCTGGAGTTCAGGTACACATGAATTACCTTTGACTTTGGAGTTTGGTGCATGAGAGAGGTTGTGGGAGGGGGGTGGCAATCCTGGTCTTATGATGATACAACAGTATTTCCTTATGGAATGGGGGAGAGGGGCAGGATAATTTCCATTCCTGAGTGGGTCTGTTGGTATCTCAGCAATGAAAGCTGCCTGTGTCCTCTGCAGAACAGTCTGTTGGGATTCAGGCTGAGGAACACTATGGGTTCCCCCACTATGAAAGCTACAGGAATTCTGTGACAATAGGGGTTGAGGTCTTCAGTGGCAAAGGCTACTGGAGTACTCCACAGAGCAGGTCACTGGAGATCATAATAACACCCACACATGGCTTTACTGAAAACTTTCACCTTTTTTTGTTCCTGGCTATTCCCAAAGGTCTCAGCTAAGCTGATCTCTGGGATTCTTTCTGTGCAGTTATTGTCCATGTTTTGCTCCACTGTGTTGCTAAAGTTATTCATTGGATTCTTGAGAACTGCTAGGGCTATTTTCCTTTGTGGATGTCAGTCTATTTTGAGGGGGACAGGGGATAAAGGCTGGTATCTTATATTCTAAAACAAACTTTGTTATATTTGATAAATTGTAGTATGTCTGTACCCAAATATTCTTTAGATCTGATTTGTTATCCAGGCTATCAACAATGTGTTGATATTGCTTTTTTGATTCTTGATCCTATGAATTTGTTTCACATATTATCAATATACTCCTTTAGTTCATTGTTTCTTAAATAAACATTTATTGGCTACCTATTTTTTGCCAGACATTGGGATGGTGAGTATGAAATGTATTGCCTCACAGTGTCATAGCCTGGTTAGGCCACCCCTACATATAGAAAGCAGAGCAGGACTAAGGGCAGATTCCTGGGTGTTTCAGTAGAAATATTTCTCTAAGTTGAAATTTGTTAATTTAATTGGGACCCTTTGAGTACTGTTGTTTACCATCTCTGAATCAATGTCACTGTTCTAACATCAATCCCACATTTTGGTCCATCTTATGCACAAAGATAATATGAGGACTTACCATATTCCTTGAAAGAATTTATACACAGTATCTGTAGCATTCTCTTGATTTAGTAAACTTTGAATGGAATGGTAGATAGAATGGCAAAGAGGGTGCAACTGATGAGTTATTTGTTTTCATTTGAGAGCATGGGGTGGAATAGCAAAATAAGTAGATGGTAGAAAGGAGATAATAAAGTGGGGGAAGAACAAGGAAAGAACCAGTTGTATGAATAGCTAAATGCTTGGTTGTGAACTCTTTTGGCCTCTGGATAAATGCTGCCAAATAGAAAACATTTTCCATGTGCCTAACCAGAAGACCCAGCTACATGTTGCTTTTCATTTTAGTTATATTTCTAAAACCTATGGTTTGCTTTTCAGAAAAGCTGTCCTCTTACATTTTCTGCACGATGCAGTGAATTACAATGTTCATGTCAGATAGCATTAATCTGAGAAGAAAAGAGGACAGTGTACCTTCAAGAAATGGAGTCATTTTCTTCTGCATGCTTTCCTTTTCTATCCATCAGGATGACAATGTATGGATCTCTATGAGTGGGGTTAAGCATCTTGACTGCATGCTATCTTCTTCAGAAAGAAAAACAAATCTATGCAAATTAGAAAATAAAAGTGGAGCTGCCTTTAAAAAACACTCCTATGGTGTTTTGACAAAGTAATTCAATGAATCTAGAAATGAAAATTGCATTTTTAGTGGTGCTTTAGTGAGTCTCAGAACATTTCAAATCTGTGGTATGATGGAAAAAACACTTTAATATGAGCAGGGCACTTGGATTCTGGTCCTGGTTACTCTACTAGTTTTCTGTATATTATAGGCAACTCACTTACCTTCTCTAATAAGGTCCTCATTCTGACAAATAAGAGGGTTGAACATCATTTCAAAGGTACTTTTCAGCTCTTATTCTGTTCCTTACACAGCAAGCAAAATGCTATGAAACCTCACAATAAATATTTTCCATGTATTCTTGAAATAGGAGGTTATAAATTAAATCCATTCTACAATAGAAAAATTAAATTTATATTTATTGTTGAAAGTATTACAGATGTCTGCCATTCCCCCCGATTAACCTCCTCCACCCCACTCCTGTCCTCCCCCACCTCCATGCCTTCACTGCACTACTGTCTGTGTCCATAGGTTATGCATGCATGCATGTAAGTTTTTTGGTTTATCTCTTCTTAACCTCTCTCCTCCTTCTATCTGAGATTTGTTAGTTTGTTTCATGCTTCCATGTCTTTGGATTTATTTTGTTCTAAGAATCCTGAAACACCAACCAGAGAGAATATATGCACCCCTATGTTCATAACAGCACTATTTATAATAGCTAACATCTGGCCGTGGCCAGCATTGCTCAGTGGTTAGAGTGTTGGACCATGAACTGAAGGCTCCCGGGTTTGATTCTGGTCAAAGGCACCTACCTGGATTGCAAGTTCCCTGTTGTAGTTGGGGTGTGTACTGGAGGCAACTGATGGATGTGGCTCTCTCACATCAATGTTTCTCTCTCTCTCTCCTCTCTTCCCCTCCCCCTTCCCTTCCACTCTCTCTAAAATCAATGGAAGAAACATCCCCCAGTGAGGATTAACAACAACAACAAAAAAATAGCTAAGATCTGGAAACAGCCCAATGCCCAGCTGCAGATGAGTGGGGAAAAAAACCTGTGATAAATTTACACAATGCAATACTATGCATCTATAAAAAAGAAGGATCTCTTACCCTTTGAGACAGCATGAAAGGACCTGGAGAGTATTACGCTGTACAAAATAAGCCAGAGAAAGACAAGTATCACATGATCTCACTTATATGTGGAATCTAATGAACAAATTATACTGACAAAATAGAAACAGAGATATGAGTCATGGAGAACATAATCTTCTTAAAAGGGGCTCAAGACTATGGGATCTTCCACTGAATTTCAAATACAGTAAGGCTCTGATCTTACTACGGTCATCTGGAACTTCAGGTCTGGCTCTTTAGACCATGGAGAAATTTGCCTGACTCCACCCTGCCCTGAAATAGATTCTTCATCTGTAGTGGGAAGAAAAGCCCCGCCCCCCTTCCATGCAGGCCATCCTCAAAGTCCATCCCTATATTGACTGCAGAGGGAATACAGAAGCGAGCACTTGGGACAAAATTATTCCCTCTGGGTTTCATACTGGGTTAACCATACATTTCTTTTCTTAGAGGTTGTGCACAGTTGTTTTGGTTGATCTTAAAAATAAACATAACAAAGGACATAAAACATAAAATTTAATGCACCTACCCTTATATATTTATATGTTTGGCACATCACTTCCAAAATGGAGTGAGACTAAGGTTCTAGATGAGCTTGCCTCCTGCCCATGACATTCGGCAAACCTGGCATTATTGCATTCTAGCCTGAGCTGGCTCACTGTTTTTTCTTACAAATGTTGGCACTGATTTACAGCCCAAATTAACACATTTCTCTTAAAAACAGTAAAATAATTAAATATCAGGATTAAATGTGCAGATTTTAGAAATTTGGGGATAAACAATGTAATTAGGTACTTTTCAGAGATAGACATACTAGTAAAATACCAATGTGAAAGGAGAAGCTATAATAGCTCTAAATTATGCTATTTAAGAAGTAAGTACAAATAGTGCTTTCCAAAACCCCTTCTAACAGATAAACTGTTTTGAAGTTATCTTTGATGTAAATTGGTCTCTGTTATGAAGAACTGGACTGAAAATTTGCTCAAATCAAAACAGATACATATTGTCCAAGAAGCAGTTGTTCTGCCAAAAAAAAAAGGCAATTTCTAAAATTTCAAGGAGAAAAATGTGTTGTGTTTTTATAAAATTATTCCTGTAACATTTAACATTTTTATTCAGACTAGGAACAAGGATAGTCTTTGGTGCTATATGATGTGACTATGTAACCGATTCCAGGTGGCAGATGTCTTTAAGAGGCCTTGAAATAAAGCCATGATGCCTGCAGATGAGGCAAAAGAAAAAGAACCTATGCAAGAAGAATATAATTCTGAAGAATTGGTCAAGCTATCCTTGGCCCCATATTCAATTTTTTAAACCCTATAATACCTACAGTTTCAGATACCCAGTTGTCTCCCTGTATTATAGCTTCAAAACTGTCCTAAGAGGTGTTCAGAATCTCTTATTAGCCTACTAAATCACTCTTCATTTCTGCTAATGTCTTTCAGCTAAATTTCCTGTTATGGATGCTTGATATCAACTCAGCACAATCTCAGCTGGTCCCAAATGCAATTTTATGCCAAGTAAAGCGTTATAAAACATATCAAAGAAAGCTTTCTGTTAGCTTAGTTAATGCCTGTTCATATGCCTTTAAACTTATTATTTTCCATTTTTAAAATTTTATTTTTCAACTACAGTTTACACTCAACATTATTTTGTTTTAGTTTCAGGTGTATAGCATAGTGGTTAGACAATAAAATACTTTACAAAGTGATCCTCCCAATATTTCCAGTATATACCTGGTACCACACATAGTTATTACCATATTATTGACTATGTTCTCTATCTTGTACTTTACATCCCATGACTATTTTGTAACTACCAATTTGTATTTATTAAACCCTTCAGCTTTCTCACTCAACTAAAAGGTGAAGGGATTAAGAAGTACAAATTGGTAAAATTAATTTTTTAATAATTATATATGTAGCATTTTTTACCTTATCAAAAGACCACAATTGACCCAAACGTAGGAATAACATTTACACCAGTTGGATGGGAAAAGTTTCTTTGAGGAAAACACTATATTGAAGGCTTTCCAAAGTAGCTTATTTCTCGACTAATTCAATAAATGTAACCATCACTTAGAAAGTATTCTCTTATTGGTCATAATGCTCTTTTCAATTAAGCATCACATAAATCAAGATAAGAGCTCAGAAGAAATATTTAAGCATTTTAATTTAATTTTACTTTAATTAATACTAAGTGAGACAGAAATGCACAGTAATAACTGACAACTAGATATTTCAATTACTGAGACCTTACAGTGCCTAGAGACAGAAGATGAATTAGACATCATAGATAACTTTATGCTATATGGGACTATTCAAGTTTCTTTCATTCTTAGTGTGAGCATATAATTTATCATCCAAACCAGAACATTTTTTAAACTAAAAGAAACAACATTAAACATTACAACAGGACAAAATGAGTTAGCCATAACCTTCTCCCAGCAAAGGCATATAGTAATCTTGGGGGCATAGATTTTGTCTGTTTGCCTGCATACTCCAAACAGGAAACTGTAAGAATAAAAGATGGGGATTAAAAACAAAAATTACAGTGATTCTAAGAGTTAGGATCTAGATGCTTCTAACATTATTATAAGAGCATCCTTTTTTTTTTGTTTGTATCTATATACACAGATATTTTCTTCAGGATTCAAGTCCTTTTGAAATTGTCTTTCCTTTACCTCTTAATTTCTTATTGTGTTTTGGGCACAAGCCTGAAATCATCACAGATGGTTCTGCCCTGATCATATTTTTCTTCCATCAGTTTTTCTCTTGATTTAGCTAGGAGCAAGCTTTCTACTTTGATTTACCTGAGATTTTGAAAACTAGAAATGCAGTGTCATTTTACACTATAAAATGGACAGAATTTCTTTTCTTTCTCAGAATTGGTATAAGTTGTGTGGCTATTCCTAGCCATGTGGCATATGGATTATTTCTCTGAAATTTATTTGAACTGATTTAGTCTTCATAATCAACTGAAGGCATTTATCAAAATCATTAGAATAAACTTACTTTTCATTCATTCATCTGTTTAGATGTTCTGCACAGACATACTTTAGAATTAGGACTGCATCTTACTAGCTCAGTGAAATATTCAAATATTAAAAATAGATTCTATTTTGGAGAAATGTACCTTTAAACTCCTAGAAGACTGCTTTAGCAATTTAAATTTGCTGGAAGCTTTTTGATTACTGCTTCAATTTCCTCCATACTTATTAGCCTATTGAGATTTTTAGATTCTTCCTGATTGAGTTTCAGAAGATTGTATTGTTCTAGGAATATGTCTATTTCCTCTAGGTCAGTGATGGGCAACCTTTTGAGCTTGGTGTGTCAAACTTCACCAAAAAACTGAGCATAACTCGGGTAGTGTGTCACTTCGAGGAAAAAACATTATTTCATGATATTTATAGTTTAAATAACATAAATGTTTCATCCTCGGCATGCGGCCGTCTCAGCGGCCGTGTGTCATCAAAAATGGCACTGACAAGCGTGTCAGAGGTTCGCCATCACTGCTCTAGGTTGTCTACTTTGTTGGAATAGAGTTGTGCATAGGATTTTTTTACAATCCTTTGTTTTTCTGTGGGGTTTGTTGTTATTTTGCCTCTTTCATTTCTTTTTTTAAATATATTTTTATTGATTTCAGAGAGGAAGGGAGAGGGAGAGAGAGATAGAAACATCAATGATGAGAGAGAATCATTGATTGGCTGCCTCCTGCATGCCCCCTACTGGGGATCGAGCCTACAACCCAGGCTTATGCCCTTGACTGGAATCGAACCCAAGACCCTTCAGTCCCCAGACCGATGCTCTATCCACTGAGCCAAACCAGCTAAGGCATCGCCTCTTTCATTTCTGATTTTGTTTATTTAGGTCCTCTCTCTTTGCTTCTTGGTGAGCCTGGCTAGAGGTTCATCAATCTTTTTTATCCTTTCAAAGAACCAGCTCTTGGTTTCATTGATCTTTTATATTGTTTTTTGGTCTCTATGTCATTTATTTCTGCTCTGATCTTTATTATCGCCTTCCTTCTGCTCACTCTGGGGTTTTCTTGTTGCTCTCTTTCTAATTCTTTGAGTTGTAGTGTTAGATGATTTACTACCATTTTTTCTTGATTTTTGAGGTAGGCCTGTAGAGCTATAAACTTCCCTCTCAGGACTGCTTTCACTGTGTCCCAGAGATTTTGGATTGTTGTGTTTTTGTTGTCATTTGTTTCCAGGATGTTTTTAATTTCTTCCTTGATCTCTTTGGTCACACAGTCATTGTTTAATAGCATGTTATTCAGCTTCCAAGTGTCTGAGTTTTACTGATTGTTTTTATTGTAGTTGATTTCTAATATTATGACATTGTGGTCTGAGAAGATGCTTGATATTATTTCAATCTTCTTGAATTTGGAGAGACTTTGCCTGTGACCCCATATGTGGTCTATCTTTGAAAATGTCCCATGTGCTCTTGAGAAGAATGCATATTCTGTGGCTTTGGGGTGAAATGTTCTGAAGATGTCAATTATATATATCTACTAGTAAGTAGTTTAATGAACTCCCTTCAGGAAAGTCTCAAAGGAATGCAGCAGAGATACATTATAGTCAAATAGTCAAAAGTCAAAAAGAGAAAATCTTGATTGTGGCAAGAAAGAATTTACTCATTGTGTATAAAGGGTCCTCATGATTAATAGTTGCTTTCTCATTAGAAACCATGGAGATGAAAAAGCAGTGAGGTAACATATTTAAAAACCTGAAAACAACAACAACAGTTAAACAAAAATTCTATATCAGAAAAACTATCCTTCAGAAGTAAAGGAGAAATTGAGGCATTATCAGATAAACAAAAGTTAAGAGAGTTTGTTAATAACAAACCTGTCTTTAAAAATTGCCAATGAAATGAAAAGACAGTAGGAATAACTTAAAAGCCACATGGAGAAATAAAGAGCATTAATAGGAGAAATATATAGCTAAATATAAAAAAAACAATATTATTGTACTTTTGATTTATAACTCCTCTTTTGTAAAAACAAAATGTGCCCTAGTCAGTTTGGCTCAGTGGATAGAGCATTGGCCTAGGGACCGAAGGGTCCCAGGGTGCATGCCTCGATTGCAGGCTCGATCCCCTGCCTTGGTCAGGGTGCATGCGGGAGGAAATAAATTTGTCTCTCTTTCACATTGATGTTTCTCTCTCTGTGTCTCTCCTTCTCCCTTCCACTCTCTCTAAAAATAATAGAAAAAAATAGCCTCAGGTGAGGCTTAAGAATGCATAAAAAATAAATATTAATCAATATATAAAAATATAATCTGTTATAATTACAATATAAAGGGAAAGAAATGGGGATATATAGGAAGAGAATGTTTGTATACCATTGAAATGAAATTGGTATTATTCAAAACAGGTTGATGTAAGTGTAAAATATTAATTGTATTCCCTAATTAACCACTAAGAAAATAACTAGAAAGTATACCAAAAGGGTAAAAAAGATTATCAAAATTACATACTACAAAAAAATCAGCTAAATACAAAATGTAACTTACAGAGAAATTGAGAAAATAAAAGCATAGAAAATATACAGAAAACAAGTAACTAAATGACAAAAGCATTGTTTTAATCAGTAACTACTATACATGTAAATGGATTAAAGTCTCCAATTAGAAGGTAGAGATTGGCAGAATGGATTTTAAAAAATGACCCATCTATGTGTTGTCTATAAGAAACTCACCAGAGATAGAAAGACACAAATCAACTGAAAGTAAAAGGATATAAAATATCTTCCATGCAAATAGTAACCAAAATGAGGTGGAGTAGGCTATATTATTATTTAAAAAATAGATTTTAATCATAAAAAGTTACAAGTGACAAAGAAAAATAATTTATATTGATAAAAGTTTTAATCTATCAAGAGGATGTAATGCAGATATATATATATATATATATATATACACACACACACACACACACACCTAACAACAAAGCCCTAATACATATGAAGCAAAAATTGACAGCATTGAAGACAGAAATATAGTTTTACAACAAGGGTTGGATATTTCAGTATCCTACATTCAATATTAAATAAAACTTGTAGGCAGAAGATCAATAAAGTATAAGAGAACTTGCAACTCACCAATAAAATAAAAAGCAACCTACTGAGTGAAAGAAAATATTTGCAAATCATAAGGGTTAATATCCAAAATATATAAAGAACTCATAGGAATCAATAGCAAAAAAACAGTCAAATTAAAAAGTGGAAAGAAGATCTGAATAGACTTTTTTCCAATGAAGATATACAAATGGCCAATAGGTACATAACAAAATGCTCAACATTATTAGTCATTAGGGAAATGCAAATCAAAACAAAATGAGATATCACCTCACACCTGTTAGAATGGCTATTATAAAAAAGACTAGAAATAACAACTGTTGGTGGAGATGTGGAGAAAAGAGGATCTTTGTGCACTGTTGGTA
The DNA here is from genome assembly GCA_025583905.1 of Ia io. NCBI lineage: Eukaryota > Metazoa > Chordata > Mammalia > Chiroptera > Vespertilionidae > Ia > Ia io. Next base: position 75,210,893 of record JAJQQW010000001.1, read on the forward strand.
GGAATGTAAATTGGTGCAGGCACTGTGGAATATAGTATGGAGCTTCCTTAAAAAAATAAAAATAAAAATGGAGTTGCCATATGATCCAGCAATTCCACTTTGGGTATTTAATGAAAGGAAATGAAAAGACTAACTTGAAAAGATATATGTGCCCCCAGCTCATTGTAGCATTATTTACAAGATATGGAAACAACCTAAGTGTTCATTGATAGATCGATAGATAAAGAAGATGGTATATATACAAAATGAAATATTATTTAGACATCAAAGAGAGGAAATATTACCATGTACAACAATATAGATGGATCTCAAGGGCATTATGTTAAGTAAAATAACTCAAAGACAAATATCATATGTATAAACACAAAACAAGCAAAAAATGCTTATGGATAAAGAGAACAGACTGATGGTTGAAAGAGCGGTGGGCAGTGGGAAAAATGGGTGAAGAGAATCGAAAGAAAACGAAAAAAAAACCCATAAAGATAATTAGGATGGATTTCTAACTCATAAAGGTTTTATATAAAAAGAGAGGGGCATTCCAATGAACACAGAAATTTAAAAGAATTATAAGAGAATACTTTGAACAACTATATGCAAACAAATTAGAAACCCTAGATGAGGTGAAAACTTCATCTAGAAACCAAATTTACCAAAACTGAATTAGGAATGAATAAAGAATCTGAATAGGCCTATAACAAGGAGATTGAATTAGTAACTCAGAGCCTCCCAACAAAGAAAAGCCCATGACTAGATAGATGCTTTACTGGTGAATTCTGCCAAATGTTCAAAGAAGAGTTAACATCAATTCTTCTGAAACTCTCCAAAATATTAAAGAGGGAGGAGCACTTCCTAACTCATTCTAAGAGACTAGCATGAACCTATACTAAAGCCCAACAAAAACACACAAGAATAGAAAACTGCAAACAATATTTCTTAAAAATATAGATGCAAAAATCCTCTATAAAATACTAACAAACCAAATGCATCAAGATATTATAAGGATTATACACAATGACCAAGTGTAATTCATTTCAGCAATATAAGGGTGGTCCAAGATGCAAAAATCAACAAGTGTAAAATACCACATCTATATATATAAAACCTTAATATGCAAATAGACTGAATGGTGGAACAACTGAACAACTGGTTGCTATGATGTCCACTGACCACCAGGGGGCGAGTGGAACATGGCAGGTGTTGGCAGCAGGCGGTAGAGTGAGGAACATGGCAGGCATTGGTCACGGTGGGATGGTGGAGAAGATGAGTGGGGGTGCCAGACCAAGGCAGGGTGCCGGTCGCTGTAATCGGAGTTAGCCTTTGGTGGTTACTGAAAATTCTTTGCTCCCGCGTGTCATAATCCCGTCGGGTGCTTGCACCCACTGCCTGCGCCTGGTGCCAGTCACAATCTCTCAGCACCATCAGTGGGTGCAGGCTGTGGCTGCTGGCCCCAATCGCCCCTGAGGACTTCTCCACCTCCCCCTGTTCCTGAGGGGCAATCAGGGCAGCAGCTGCCGCTCACACCCACTGATGGCGCTGGCCTCAATTGCTCCACATCAGCAGCTGTCAGTGTGTGGGAGTGGCAGCAGGAATGGAGCTGCCAGTAGACAGGGGACTGGGGGCTGCATTGGGAGGGGCCAGGTGGGGGCATGGAGGATGGGCTGAGACCCACCCCTGTGCCCACCACAGCCTCATGGCCCACAGTTCCTTTCAAGGTGCATGAATTTGTGCACTGGGCCCCTAGTTAGTATAATAAAGGGGAAAACTTACATCTATGCAAAAAAAATGCAGTTGACAAAACCCAAGACTCTTTCATGATAGAAATACCTAATTCAGAAATAAAATTAAAAAAAGTCACTTGAAAATCTAAACTCTCCTTATTTTTGTGCATCTGGTATTATAAATCAAAACATCTTTTGTTCATTAAACTTTTTCCCATAAACTTTTTTTCCCTATAGACTAAACTGTGTTTGTTCTTTTTAGAGTTGCTTAGCCTGTTTTTCTTTGTCCAAAATGGTTCTAAATAGAATATAATAAACTGATGTAGCACTATTTTTTTCTAAATGAAGCCCAAAAAAGAAAAATGTTTTACATCATTAAAAAAAAAAGAAAAGAAATATCTAATTAAATAAGAATAGAAAGGAAATTCTTTATCTTGATAAAGGTGAGATATAAAAATCTTTCAGCTAACATCATAGTCAATATTAAAATACTGAAAACTTTTTTCCTATGATCAGGAACAAAAAAAAAAAAGATATTCACTTTTTCCATTTCTATTCTAATCTATAATAGTAGAAGTGCTATCCAGAGCAATTAGGTAAGAAAAATAAATAAAGGGCATCCAAATTAGAAATAAATAAATTAAAGTATCTTATTGGCAGATGTTAGATATAGAAAACCCGAAGGAATCTACACACATACCAAAAAAAAAACCCTGTTAGAGCTAATAAATAAATTCAGCAATGTCGCAGGAAAAAAAGGCAATATGCAAATATTAGTTGTATTTATATACACTATCAATGCACTATGTTAAAAGGAAATAAAGAAATTCATTTATAATAGCATCAAAGAGAATAAAATAATTAGAAATTAATTTATCCAAAAAGACTTAAGACTATACACTGAAAACTACAAAACATTCCTGACAAAAATTAAAGAAAGCTTAAATGGCAAGATTCTATAGCCATGGATTGGAAGACTTAATGTTGTTAAGATTGCAGTACTACAAAAAGTGATCCACAGATTCAATACAACTCCAACATAACAAAAACAAAAAAATGAAAAAAAAAACTGAAGGAAAATACATAAAAGCAAAGAACAACAAAATAAAATAAAAATCAATGCAACTTCAATAATATCTCAGTAGCATATTTTGTAGAAATTAATAAGTCCATTCTAAAATTCATATGGAACTTCAAGAGACACAGAATAGTCAACACAATCTTGAAAAAGAAGAACAAAGTTGGAAGTTTCACACTTCCTAATTTCAATACTATGAAGCTACAATAATCAATGCAATGTGGTACTGGCATAAGGATAAACATACACTGAGTGGCCAGATTATTATGATCTCTGAACGCATAATAATCTGGCCACTCGGTATATATATATATATTAGAGGCTCAGTGCATGAATTCATGCATGGGTGGGGGCCGGCCAGCCTGGCCAGGGGGAGGGGACATGGGTGGTTGGCCGGCCTGCCTGCTGGTTGAACTCCTGGTGGAGGGGACAATTAGCATATTAGCTTTTTATTATATAGGATATACACTGAGTGGCCAGATTATTATGCATTCAGAGATCATAATAATCTGGCCACTCAGTGTATACATCTATGAAATAGAATTGAGGAGCTAGAAATAAACCCATACATCTATGGTGAATTGATTTTTGACAAGGAAGTCAAGATCATTCAATGGGAGAAAAAACAGTATTTCAAAAAATGGTGCTGAGGAAACTGAATATACACATGGAAAATAGTGAAGTTTGACCTTTACCTTACAGCATATACAAAAACTAAGTCAAATATATTAATTTAAGAGCTAAAACTATAAAACTCTTAGGTAAGGTGAATTTCATCAAAATTAAAAACTTTTGCACCTGAAAGGACACAATCAATAGAGTGAACAAACAATCCAGAAAAGAGGACAAAATATTTGTATTTAATATTCAGATTATATAAAGAACTCACATCTCAACAACAAAAGCAAATAACCCAATTTAAAAAATGGTCAAAGGCCTTGAACAGAACATTTCTCCAAAGAAGATATACAAAGTGACAACAAGAACATGAAAAAGAAATTGTCTGTACCATTAGTCATTATGAAAATGCAAATCAAAACCCAAGTAAATACCACTCCAAACCTACTAGGAAGGCTATTATCCAAGAAACATAAAATAACGTGTGGGTGAGGATGTGGAGATATTAGGATTCTCGTGTATTGTTGACTGGCCTATAAAATGGTGCTGCCACTATGCAAAACAATTTGGCAGTTCCTCAAAATATTCACCATAGAATTACCTTTTGACCCAGCAATTCCACTCCTAGGTATATACTCAAAATAATTGAAAATAGGGCTTTGAACAGTTACTTGTATGTCAGTGTTTATTGCAGTATTATTCACAACTAGAGGCCCGATGCATGAAATTCGTGCAAGAGTAGGCTTTTCTTCCCCCAGCTGCTGGCACTGGCTTCCCTCTGGCACCAGGGACCTGGGTTTCCCTCGCAGCCCTGACTTCATCCAGAAGGACGTCCAGAAGGAAGTTAGGTCTAATTAGAATATTACACTTTTATTATTATAGATAGCCAAAATGCAGAAGCAAACCAAGGTCCAATGACAGACAAATAGGTAAATGAAATATAATATAGACATACAATCAAAAATCATTTAACCATAAAAAGAAAAAATATGTTCTGCTATATGGACAAAACAAATGAACCTTGAAAAACATTGTTTTATTAAAAAAGCCAGACATAAAATGACAACTATTGTATCATTTCTCATATAAAATAGCTAGAATAGGCAATTTCATAGAGAACGAAAGTAGATTAGAACTTACAAGGGCTTATAGAAGGGGATATGTGCTTGTTTCTTAATAAGTTTAAACTTTCTTTCGAGGTGATAAAAAACATTGGAAATAGATCATGATGATGGTCACACAACATTGTAATTGTATTTAATGCCACTGAATTATATAGTTCAAATTATCAAAATGGCAAATTTAATGTTATATATATATTATCACAATGAAATGAAAACATATAGTAATAAAAAGGAAGGCAATGGAAAAACATTCTCAGGAAGGGACTATGGGCCTCTCTTAACTACTAATAACTGTATATCTGAAATTGGCAAATTGTTTTTAGAATGGAATTTATTGCTCTAGAAGGACTATAATTATGGTTTAAATATGGTTCCAAATTTTTGGTCTACACCTGGAGTTTGGGAGCTTGTGACAAATACAGATTCCTGAACTCGCCTCCAGATAGTTAGATTTAATAGCTATGCCTGGAGCTCAGGATTATGCAACTTAACAAACACCACAGGTGATTTGGATCAGAGTAATCCACAGACAATGCTTTGAGAAACAATGCTATAAATAATGGTCAGGTTTTCACACCTGACCACAGAAGCTTATTTATCTCCAAATGTACATGGATATAGTAATATTTCAGTGACACCTACCCATAATTTCTAATTTTATTCAAGGAGAAAATGGTGTCCTAATATCCTTTGTGTAATGTTGAATAGGCAATAATAACTTACTAGCTCTGTACATTTCCATATATAAGAAAAGTCACATAAGTCAATTGTTATTCAGGCACTCTGATTAGGATTCAAAGGACAGATAACTTACCTATTTTAGGATGCTAGAGAGCATTCAGCATTCACTTATTATAGGTAATTTGTAAAGCATTTTTAAGACATGGACTTTTTTTGCAATAGAGATTTCTAGACAGTCAAAAAGAGCCTGAAGTTTAAGATTATGTATCTGACTGAATATAATCCTATATAACCTCTTGCATTTTTGTCAACTTTTACTTATGCATTCTTAGTCTCCCTATTTGGATTGGATAGATACATTTTAAGGACAGAAACTATGTATAAATTTCATGTGTTCCCACCATAATTAATAATGTTATTGACCAGACTAATCAATCGGCTTAGTGTAATATAATTCAAACTAGGTATCTTTGTAAAATATCAGCAGAGTATTAATAGGCTTAGGATTGCTAGCTAACTTGTTTTACCTGGGGGCACAGAGAAGACAAAGGCAACCATAACAAAACTGGCTCCTAGAATTTCAGTGAGAAAGAGAGAAAATAAATGCATAAAAGAAAAATTGATTCTTGAGTAGTATATAACTTTTCTTTTTAATTTTTGCTCTGTTTTACAATTTACTGTGTATCATTTGACTTTTCACCTTACAAAACAACCTCAGAAATATCTAAAACAAAAGACAAATTAACAGCCTGATTTAGTGTCTTCTGTTACACAATGAACTTGGTCAGTATTTGATACATCTTAATATATGTTATATATAGAATGGATTGATGCCAACCTCCAGCATCACTGTTTGTAATGTGTCATTCTTCCTAAATTAGATTATCTTTTTGTTCAATCAAATTCAGATGTTGTCCCTCATAAGTCTACTTTATCCTTGAACTAATGGAAAACACTAGAAGGTGAGAGTAAGCAATACTCACTTATAGAAGCAATGCCCAACTATTATGAATTTGTACTGATTCTTTCAAGTTACTGATCTACACTTCAATTATATTCATGAAATTCACAAGTATTAGGGACAGGTAGGCAACTGAATTGAGATTTTGATTATATTAGGGGGATAAAATCAGTATCTTGAGTTCTACCTGTAGCTGTGGAATTGACCTTTATTTCCTTGCAAAATTAGATTCTCTTTTGTTGATCACTTTTGTTACCTGGTCAACAAGACAGAGAGGCATAATATAAATAAAACAACACAGTAGTCCCCTCTCCCTTCCTGCAGTTTTGTTTTTCGGCATTTCAGTTACCCGGGATAAAAAATTTGAAAATGTTAAATGGAAAATCCCAGAAATAAACATTTCATGTTTTAAATTGCCTGCCATTCTGAGAAGCATGATAAAATCTTGAGCTGTCCCACCCCGTCCTGCCTGGGGAGTGAAAGGGTTAAAGAGAATAAAATGGGGCAGAGAAAAACTCATTGTGCTTAGCAGGTATCTTGCAGAAAGCTTGCAGCCTTGAGCACAGCATAGCTCAGGTAACCAGAAGACACCTGGCATGGGAGGAACCAAGACCGGCTTGTAGCCAGCAAAAATTAATAAAAACCTATCTCTCCCTGCTGTCTTTGCTGATGCCTTTCTTGGTCTCATCCCACCTGCACCCAGGTGCCTGGAATAAAATCTATTTTGATACATTATGGCCTCATGTCATAGGTGTGTGACCCTGGCCGACTCTGAACCTTTCAGGGAGGTGAATCATCACTTTGTCCAGCATCTCCATGCTGTACACCACTAATCACCCTTAGTCAGGTAGTAGCCATCTGGGTTATCAGATCCACTGTCACAGTATCACAATGTTAGTGTTTAAGTGACCCTATTTTGTTTAATAATGACCCCAAAGCAAGAGTAATGATATTGGAAATTTGCATATGCCAAAGAGGAGTCATAAAGTGCTTCCTTTAAGTGTAAAGGTATGTATGTATTGGAAAAAAACCACACATAGTATATATAGGGTTCAGTACTATCCACCATTTCTGACATCCACTGGGAGTCTTGAAATGCATGCCCCGTGGATAAGGGAGGACTACTGTCATCTAGAGTTAGACTTTGAGCCCCGTATCTTCTACATACTTGGCCATGTGACTGCACTAGTACTTTACTCTCTGTAAGCCTTCCTTCTCAAAAGAAAAATACTAGTAATTATCTAACTTACAGTGTTGTAAAGAGTAAATGAGATTATGTATGTGAAAATCATTTTGTAAAAGGTCAAATGATAAAGGCAGCCATTATTGCTATTATTATCATTATCATAAGAAGTTTCTGCTTCATAGACTCTTACAAGGATTTACTAAATGGGATAAAGCATTATTTCAATAATCAAAACCCTTTGAGCTTAACAATGGTAACAATTATAATAGCTAACATTTGACACTACCCTACATGATCTGGCCCCTGCTTGCCTATCTAATCTCATCTCCCATTTCTCTTTTCCTCCTCACTCACTATTTTCCAGCCACCTTGATGTCTTTGTTCTTCCTAGAGAACACTAAGATTATTCTTGCCTCATTAGGAACATCACACCAGCTACTCTGCTGCAAAAAAAATGTTCTTCCTCCAGATCTGTACATGGCTGTCTTCTCTGACACCTCCCAAGCCTCTGATCAAGTGCCACATCCTTAGAGAAGATGCCTTTCCAGCAACCCTAAACGAATAATTTTAAAAAATAGCAGGCCTCCTGCCCCTATAGTCTGCCCCTAGTCCCTTATTCTGCTTTAGTTTCTGCATGTCACTTATATTTTATATTATTATTATTTTAACTTATGTATCGTTTATCTTCCCAATCAAAATAGGAGTTCTATGAAAGCAAGGATTGCTTTCTGTCTTAATTCAACATTGTATCCCAAAACATAGACTAGTGACAGATATTTGGTAAATGTTTGATAAACATTTGTTGAATTAATGAACGACTTTTATTGAGCTTTATGTGCCAGGGCTTGTTTTACACATATCATTCTATTTAATATTCACACTAACCTTATAAAGTAGATACTATCATCCTTATTTTGCAGAAAATAAAATTTCGGTTTAGCAAAATCAAATAAGTTGTTCCAGGTCACACAGTGAATAAATAAAATATCTAAGATTTGAACCCAAGTAGTCCAACTCTAGTGGCCTTATTCCTAATACTCTAGTGCCTCTGGAGTTTATCTATTTAGCACTTACTATGCACAAAGAAGCATTGTTTCAAATACTTCATGTACATAATTACAGGAGGAACTTGTAGCTTAGAGAGGTTAAGTAATTACTAGTAGCCCCAGTCACACAAAAAATAATGGGTTGTCCTTTGTAAAAGATCTAAATAAAGGTGATGAAACTGACTCCTCGTTTAAAGAATTAGTTCTCAAAAATATTTTTGTGTTCTGAAGAAGAAATAAGGCAGTAATGAGTCATCTCTATTCTCTGGCCCTGTGATATCCTTTTTCTAAAACTATATTTTTCATGATTTTTGGCTAGTATCAAAAATATTACAAGCGTTCTTTTTTCTCCACATCCTTGCCAACACTTGTTGTCTTACTGTGTTGATAATAATTATCCTAACAGATGTGAGGTGATATCTTTTCTTTAAAAAATATATTTTATTGATTTTTTACAGAGAGGAATGGAGAGGGATAGAGAGTTAGAAACATCGATCAACTGCCTCCTGCTCACGTCCTACTGGGGATGTGCCCACAACCAAGGTACATGCCCTTGACTGGAATCGAACCCAGGACCCTTCAGTCCGCAGGCCAACGCTCTATCCACTGAGCCAAACCATTTAGGGTGTGAGGTGTATCTTTTTGTGGTTTTAATTTTTATGTCCCTGATGACTAGTGCTGTTGAACACCTTTTCATATACCTGTTGGCCTTTGTGTTTCTTCTTTGGAAAAATGTTTATTCAGGTTATTTGCCTATTTTTATTTGGTTTATTTGTCTTTTCTACTCTTTAATTGTAGGAGTTCCATGTATGTTTTGGATATGAACTCTTTATTAGATATATGGTTTGCAAATTTTCTCGTGTTCCATAGTTTGCCTCCTATGTTCACTGTTGGTGGAATGTAAATTGGTGCAGAGAGGTTTTTTTTCCAGTTTCAATGAATACTTTTATTTATTTAACAGATGACCAACTTTGTCTCCCTCCCTCCCTACAACTGGAATTTCACCTGGTTTTCATGCGAGTAGCGAAACAATGACAAAACTAATCAGAATAAGCTACTCCAAGAAGAGAATTAAGCTAACAGCTTACTTTTTTAACAGACAAAATATAAATACATGCACTGTAGAATGCATAATGGTTTAGTCACTAAGAAATTCAAATGGGATCCTGAAGAATGGAAGCAAGTCCAGGGTGAAGTAAAGTTGAGCTGAGATGCTGTGCAACTGTGTAAGTGTTCCTGGGCTGCATCTCTTGGCCATTAGCTGAATCTTGACATGGGGGAAGATTTTAGCTAATATCAAGTAGAGATGTGGAAAGCACTAAGTTAACTAAGGGGATGTGCACAGGAACCAAAATGGCAGGAAAAATATTAAACATTGATGAGAGCATCCACCCCAGGAAGGACTTTACCTTCCAGGAGCTCTAAATTGGCACCACCCCCAGTGCTCACATGGTTGACTTTATCCTCTGTGTTCCATTTGGCACAGCAAGTGGCAGTGTCTTCACCACCTATGATGGTGATGCAGCCCCTGGAAGTGGTTTTCACCACCTCGTCCATGAGGGCATTGGTCCCTTGGGTAAAAGGTTCCCATTCAAATATGCCCACAGGTCCATTCCACACAATCTGCTTAGCCCTAGTGACAGCCTCAGCATAATTCTTGCTGCTCTCAGGACCACAGTCCAAGCCCATCCAGCCAATAGGTATGCCAGAAGTCACAGTGGCTTGGCCAGTCTTGGTATTCTCATCAAACTTGTCAGCAATGACAAAGTCAATCGGCAAGGTAATCTTCACACCATTCTTCTCAGCTTTGGACATCAGGTCTTTGACAATCTTGGCTCCCTCTTCATCAAACAGAGAAGTGCCAATCTCCATGTTGTTGAGCACCTTAAGGAAGGTAAAAGCCATTCCACCACCAATAATCATCTCATTGACTTTGTTCAGCATATTATTAATCAGCTGGATCTTGTCTGCAACTTTAGCTCCACCCAGGATGTCCAGGAAGGGTTGCTCTGGGCTTTCCAATGCCTTGGCAAAGTAGTTCAGCTCCTTCTTCATAAAAAAAAAACCTCCAGCTTTCTGTGGCAGATTGACTCCAACCATAGAGCTGTGAGCTCGGTGAGCAGTGCCAAAAGCATCATTGACATAGACATACCCTAGCTTGGAAAGTGAACTTGGAAGGCTTCTACTTTAGCTGGCTCTGCTTTAACCTTGTTCCCAGAAGCATCTTTTCCCTTCCCTTCTTCTTCCACATTAAACCGAAGGTTCTCCAACAGGATGACAGACCCAGCAGCTGGGGCAGCACAAGCTTTCTCCACTTTGGGCCCCACACAATCCTTCAAGAACAAAACATCCTTGTCCAGCAGAGATTTGAGTTCTACAGCAACTGGCTCCAAAGAGGACTTGTCAGGCATGGGGACACCATCAGGCTGACCCACGTGACTCATAAGAACAACTGACTTGGCTCCATTGTCCAAGCAGAATTTTATACTTGGGATGGCACCCTTGATTCTCTGATACTTATCTGGTTGTTCTTCATAGGAACATTGAAGTCGACTCTCATGATGACCTCTTTGCCCTTCACGTCCAGCTTGTCCAGAGTCAGCTTGTTAGAAAGAGACATCTTGGCAATACAGCAGTGCAGAGAGCCCGCAGACCAATCAGCGACGGAGACAGCTGCAAATGTCCCAATGCAGAGAGTTTTAAAAAAAAAAATTAAAAATAGAACTACCATATGATCTAGCAGTCCCATTTCGGGGTATATACACAAAGAAATTGAAATCAGATTTCAAAGAGATATCTGCACGTTTATGATTATTGCAGCATTAGTCACAATAGCCAAGACATGGAATTAACAAAATGCCCATCAGTGGATGAATAAATAAATAAAATATGCTATTTACATACAATGCAATATTATTCAGCCATAAAAATAAAGGAATTCTGCTGTTTGTGACAACATAGATGAACCTTGAAGACATTATGCTAAGTGAAAAAAGCCAGCCACAAAAAGACAAATACTCTACGATCCCACTTATACTAGTACTAGAGCCCTGGTGCATGAAATTCATGCATGGGAGGGGGTCCCTCAGCCCAGCCTGCACCCTCTCATAATCTGGGACCACTGGCTCCTAACTGCTCACCTGCTTGCCTGCCTGATCGCCCCTAACCATTCTACCTGCCTGCCTGATTGCCCCTAACTGCCTCTGCTTGCTGGCCTGATCGCCCCCTAACTGGTCCCCTGCCAACCTGGTCCCCCCCTGCCACCCTGCTGGCCTGTTTGCCCCCTAACTGCCCCTGGCTGACCTGGTTGCCCCCTAACTGCCCCCCTGCCAGCTTGGCCACCCCCTAACTGCTCCCCTGACGGCTTGGTTGCTTTCTAACTGTCCCCCTGTCATCCTGGTCACCCCCCTAACTGCTCCCCTGCTGGTCTGATCGCCCCCTAACTGCACACTTGTTGGTCTGCCTGATCGCTCCTAACTGCTTCTGCTTGCTGGCCTGATCCCCCCCTAACTGGTCCTCTGCCAACCTGGTCACCCCCTGCCACCCTGCTGGCCTGTTCGCCCCCTAACTGCTCCCTGCCAGCCTGGTGGCCTCCTAAATGCCCTCCTGCTGGCCTGATCACCCCTAACTGCCTCTGCCTTGGGCCCCGCCTCTGTGCCTTTGTCCAGAAGGTAGTCAGACGTCCAGAAGATGTCCAGTTGACCCAGTCTAATTAGCATATTACCCTTTTATTAGTATAGATAAGGACTCTAAAATAGTCAAATGTATAGAAGAAAAGACTAGAATATTGATCATCAGAGCCTGGGTGCAAGGGGAAATGAAGAGGTGTTGGTCAAAGATATGAAGTTTCAGCAAATCACTGTAAGTCCTAGAGATCTACTCCACAGCACAGTGCCTATAATTACTATATTGAATACTTGCAATTTGCTAAGAGAGTAGATATTGTTGTATTTTGTTGAGGGTTTTTTTTTTTTTCAGGATGGAAGGCTTTATTTCACTTGATAGTAGTGAGGGAGTTGAGATGGGGGGAGCCTGGACAGAAGGCAGCAGGCTAGGCATCAGGGGCTGGCAATTGGACAGGAACTGGATGGGGGAAGAGCTGCCTGAGGCCTTGCGAAGGAGAAATTGAGTTAGGCCCCTGTTGAGACCTAACCAAGGTGGGGAGTGAGTGGGTAGGAATTGTATCTGGAAGAATAAGGGCCCACTCCTTCCCAGCTGGACATGGAACCTGGGCCTGCCTCATTTTACTCCTATAAGGCTTCAGTTCCTCCTGCTCACTGGGCCACATGACCCTTAAACCTTACTGTCCCTGCTCCAGAGGAGGGGACTAGGCCAGAAGGGGTAGTGGACAGGGAGCTGGGAGACTTAGGGAGCATGGGGTGGGGCCCACAGTGCTTGTGAGGGGTAGCGGCCCCCTGGCAGTCAGTTTCTGGCAACGATGACCACAGGGCAACAACAGTTTCTCCAAACAGCCACTTCCATGGGCTGGACCAACCCCCTTGCCGGGACACTTGGCAGCAGCCAGCTGGGGTTGCCCAGCATTTGCCGGTCCAGGGAGGTCTCCGGGCACCGCTGGGCTGCGTGCTTTTTCACCAGCTTCCAGAGCTCCGCACTCGGCATGCACTCTGCTCCTGGTTGGCTGTGCCACATGCTCCTGCTCCGCGAGCATCTCCAGGTCCAAGCCCGTCGCAGCTATCTTCAGGGTCATCTCCAGGCTCAGGGCCATATGGGGAGTGTGTGTATGGGCCCCTGCTGTCCTGGGAGCTATAGCGGTAGCAGGGACCGTAGCTGACTCCCCCACATCCATGAGGGGGACGCTGAGATCCAGGCCCTGGATGACATCACTGTCACCCAATATGAGCACCAGTTCTGGCTCCTACCGCACCAGTGACATCTGCAGTTGCACTGTGACCACCTGGCCCTTGGTCGTGCAACCTGAGCTGGGTGGGCCTGGGATCAGCATCTTCTTCCTCAACAGCTTCTTCCCCTGATGCCCAGCCCCTCGCCCAGGCTGGAGCAGCCTCAGGCAGGCTCCATGGCAGCCAAGAACACCCGGGCCAAGGCCCCTGGCTGTTCGGTCTCCTCCCATGGGGGCTGTCCTATGTCCTCTAGTGGGGGCACCTCACTTAGGTTCCCCCCTCTTCCTCCTCACCTTCTGTATCTCCCACCCCATATAGCACTTCGAAGTCCTCAAGCCATGGGACTGCAGCAGGCACTGGGGTGGCAGGCTCAGGGCCCATGATGGAGGGTTCAGCAAAGGATGCAATGCTGCTGGGGGTGGGGAGGGTGGGAACTAGCCTTCTGATTCAGGGACCGTCAATTGGGGTCCTGTGCCCCCCTCCCCATCCCAAGCTGTGTGGCTGCCATGCCTCAGGAACTCTGTTAAGTGTTCTTATCACAAAAAAATAAAAAGGGTGGAAAGAAGGAAGGGAGGGAGAGTTTTTGGAAGTAATAAATATGTTATGGAATTGATTGTGGTTATAGTTTCATGGGTATGCCTATCTCCAAGCACATCAAGTTGTATGCATGAAATATATACAGCTTTCTGTATGTCAATCACACTATAATAAAGTGTTTTCTTAAAAACATATCTAATCTAATAAAAGGGTAATATGTAAATTAACCATCACTTTGACACAAATATGGCGGCACCCATAGCGTCCTGAGCCCCGGCCACAGAGGGAGAGAGGGCTGCAGGTAGAATGAGAGGCTGCAGGGCTGGGTGTGTGCCCCTGGCCACCACCACGCGGCTTGGGGCATGCCCCCAGCCCAGCGGACAGAAGCCTAGTGGACAGAACACAGGACTGCCAGGCTGGGGGCGTGCTCCAGGCAGCCACTGCATGGCTCAGGGTAAGCCCCCAGCCCAGCAGACACAACGCAGGAGGTCCTCTGTGCATGAGCTGCAGAGGAAACACCTTTTCTGACCACTCATTGGCTAAGCTCCCTGTACACCACCACTCGCAGTGTTCTTGGTAACTTGGGTAATAAGACTCCAAGAAGGTGATCTAGGGTTCTTCCACCTCACTCCTGGAGGAAAAAACTAAGGTCTGCTGCTGGAGGGGCTAAGAAATGTCATATCCTGCCCTAGCCAGTTTTGCTCAGTGGATAGAGCCTCGTCCTGCTGACCACAGGGTCCAGGTTCGATTCTGATCAAGGGCATGTACCTAGGTTGCAGGCTCCTCCTTGGCCGGGGCCCAGGTCAGGGCTCATGCAGGAGGCAACCAATCGCAGTGTCCCTCTCACAATGATGTTTCTCTCTGTCTTTCCCTCTCTCTAAAAATCAATGGAAACATATCCTCAGGTAAGAATAAAAAAAAAAGAAAGAAAGAAATGTCATATCCTATGAAAGACACATGTTGAAAATGCCTAAAGAAAGTTGTCTTTTTTTCGTGGTGAAGGGACTGGAGTCCATGTTGATGAAAACACCTTGGCGGCTGCGGCAGCCGGCAGTGGCAGCAGCAGCGGGGTGATATGGCTGGTGTCTTCCCCTGATTAGCCTGGTCACCTCCAGCAGAGGGAGGCCAGACTGTGGCTTAGGCCCGCTCCCCGTCAGTGGGACATCCCCTGAGGGCTCCCAGTCTGTGAGAGGGGGCAGGCTGGGCTGAGGGACCCTCCCCTCCCCAGTGTATGAATTTCATGCACTGGGCCTCTAGTATTACTAATAAAGCTTGAACTGCGATTTCACAAATAGATACTCTTTTTTTGTGAGGGCAGGGAGAGAAATCTCCTTGCTTATGTCAAACAGCCACTTAAGTGTAGCACTGAAACTAGAACTCAGGTCTTTGGACCCTGACTTAATTTCTAAATCCATTACACTTTTCCTCAATAATACCTTGCTTTAATAAACTCAGCTAGTTGGAAACAAAGACTTGTTTGTGTTTTAATCTGTTTTAACATCTCCTCTGTCATTTCAAATAAATCTCAACATCTCTGTTACCCTTATGTATTTAGTTTCCATATTCATTTTATTCACAACTACCTCATCCAGATAGTTAGATGATTATATACCTATTTTTAATATATATTTCTTTATTGATTTCAGAGAGGAAGAGAGAATGAGAGAGAGATAGAAACATCAATGATGTGAGAGAATTATTGATTGGCTGTCTCCTGCACAACCCCCACTGGGGATCGAGCCCATAACCCAGGCATGTGCCCTTGGCCGGAATCAAACCTGGGACCCTTCAATCTGCAGGCTGACACTCTATCCACTGAGCCAAGCTGGCTAGGGCTTTATACCTATTTAAGGACATGATTTTATAGGGCAAAAACCACTAGTAGTCTTTATTATGTAACTCAAAAAAGAGCCAGGTACTATCTGGGCACTGAGTAAACACTGGGTCACTTATGTTAGTTCTTTTAATCTCAGCTTGGAACCCCACAAAAGAAAGATGCCATAGAAACACAGAGTATACAGAGAAAACAAAACCCACATGAAGGCTGTAATACACATTAACATACAATTACATGCGCATGTGTGCGCACACACAGAGAATTCCACAGCATTCAAATTTATTCTTGTTATCGTGGCTTGTTCAGTTTTTCTTCTACCAAGGGATCTCCCCCAACAGTTATTCATGATAAACAACAAGTATCGTGGGCATTTCCACTCTGGCATTTGCCAAAAGGAAAATGAATAATCCAGTATTTGTGTAGCTACAGGGACAGGCAGGCTTTGCCATTAGCAGAGAGAACCTTGGCTGAATTAGCGAGTACCAACTGGCACCATTCCACTAAGCACAAAGGGGGATCTTCTCTACTGTTTTGTCGCCAAATATCTGCACTTATGCAAGTGTATTTCCGTATTCAGAAGGAAAGGGTATTATGTGGGATACTTGCCACTTTTCAGTAATTATGAAATAATCTCTGCGGGGCTTTGTATAATCAAAACTTTATTTTCAAAAGGCATTATTCATCTACACTTGTTTTAAAATGAAGTCTGTTGTTTCTTGAACCAATACTCTGATTTTCACAAGTAGGAAAATGAGCCTCAAGCTTAACAACACCGGTACAGGCATACCTAGGAGCTATTGCAGGTTTAATTTCAGACAACTTTAATGGCAATAAAGCAAACCACATGAATTTTTTTCCCCACTGCATATAAAAGTTATGTTTATACTATACTGTAGTCTATTAAGGGTGCAATAGCAGCTTGTCTAAAAAATGTACAGACATTAACTTTTTTAAAGAATAGTTTATTGGTTTTTAGAGAGAGAAAAAGGGAAAGGGAAAGAGAGAGAAACATCAATGAGAGAGAAACATGGATCAGCTGCCTCCTGCACACCCCCTGCCAGGGATTGAGCCACAACCCGGGCATGTACCCTTGACCAGGAATCAACAGCAGACCTCCTTGTACATGGATGACACCCAACCAACTGAGCAACACTGGCCAGGGCAGACCTTAATTTTAAAATGTTGTTAAAAGTGCTTACCATCATCTGAGCCTTCAGCAAGTTGTATTATTTTTGCTGGTGGAGGGTCTTGCCTCAATGTTGATGGCTGCTGACTGATCAAAGTGGCAGTTGCTGAAGGTTGGGGAGGCTGTGGCAATTTCTTAAAATAAGACAATGAAGTTCGCCACATGGTTGTTAGGGTAGCTGAAGGAGGAATGCATGAGGCCAGAAAGGGGTGAAAATTATGAATTTATTAGGTCATCTGGATACCCAGATTTGGGTTGAGTCCCAAAATGGCACCAGCTCCCAAAGATGAGGAGTCAGAGGTTTTTAAAGGACTCTAGGCGGGCTTTTTCTGGGCGGAGAATTCTCTGCAGTTCTGGATTCTGGGAAACTCTGGAGGGGAGAGATAATGGTCTTAGCAAGTGGAATGTGGTCTAAGCAAGTGGAATGTCCATTGTGAAATGACCTAAAGGTCAGTTCCCAGGGGAGGGGGCATCGAATCAATTATATGATCAGACCTAACACATGGGTTGACTCTTCATTTCACTAACAATTTCTCTGTAGCATGCAATGCTGTTTTATAGCATTTTACACACAGTAGAACTTATTTCAAAATTGAAGTCAATCATCTCAAACCCTTCTGCTGCTTTATCAACTAAGTTTATGTAATAGCCTAAAACCTGTTATCATTTCAACAACCTTCACATCATCTTTACCAGGAGTAGACAAGGGACTCTTCCTTTTTCTTGAACACTTAGAAGCCACTATAGGGTTGACAATTGGCCTAGTTTCAATATTGTTGTATCTCAGGGAATAGGGAGGCCCCAGAAGAAGAGAGATGGGTAATGGTTTGTCAGTGGAGCAGTCAGAATACACGCATTTATCCATTAAGTTAATAGTCTTATATGAGCACAGTTCATGGTGCTCCAAAACAATTACAATAGCAACATCAAAGATTGCTGATCACAAATCTCTATAATAAATACTTATAATAATAATGAAAAATCTGAAATATTGAGACAATTACCAAAATGTGACAGAGAAATGAAGCAAGCAAATGATGTTGTAAAAATGATGCCAATAAGTTTACGTGATGCAGGGCTGCCATAAACCTCCAATTTGTAAAAAAATAAAAAAATAAAAAATAAAAAACAAAACACAATATCTGCAAAGTGCAATAAAGAATGCTATACCTGCCTAGTTGAGAGTCAACTTATGAACCAGGAGGTATGGGTTGTGGGCTCGATCCCCAGGAGGGGATGTGCAGGAGGCAGCTGATCAATGGTTTTCTCTCATCATTGATATTTATATCTCTCCCTGTCCTTTTCTCTCTGAAATCAATAAATAAAAACATATTTAAAAAAAAAGAATGGTATACTTTTTGTTTGGGAAAAATATTAACAATCTGAACTTAAGCTTCTTTTAGGAAAAAAAAAATTCCTACTATTTTTGCTACTGTTTTCCCACTGGTTCCACCTGTTCTATGTGGTCAACATCAAATGAATGGATATAGTATACAAATACACTGATCACAAGGATCTGATAATCTATTAAGTGGAAAGACATTCAAAAACAGACTCATTATTGCTTATCAAGTAAGGTTACTAAGGGCAAAATAATCAATATCCACTGAGCTGATACATTTTGTGAGGAAAAAGTAATTTATAATTGATATTTGATGCAAAAAAATCAAAGAGGGCTTCTTGGAGGCAATGACTAAATTTTTGAGGCTTAATGTTAAAGGAGTTCAGAGACAATGGAATAGCAGAGAGAGAGAAAGTACGCCAAGTAGGGGAACATTAATTTACCTATAATAGAGGCGGGTCCATTTGGGGAGACTGATGAAAAATATGTTGGTGATCAAGAGTGGCAAGTTGATAGAGATCTCTAAAGGTACAGGTAGAGGAATGTAACTTTGCTAATCCTATATAATAAAAAGGTAATATGCAGATGGACCGAACGGCAGAACGACCAGTCACTATAACATGCACTGACCACCAGGGGGCAGATGCTTAATGCAGGAGCTGCCCCCTGGTGGTCAGTGCCTTCTGGGGAGGGGGCGCCGCTCAGCCACAAGCTGAGCGTAGCGGGCCTAAACCAGCAGATGGACATCCCCCAAGGGTTCCCAGATTGCTAGAGGGTGCAGGCCGGGCTGAGGGGACCCTCTCCCCCACTCCAATGCATGAATCTCATGCACTGGGCCTCTAGTAAAAGTAATAAGAAACTACTTTAGTTTTATGAGAAAGGGAGCAACCTAATAAAGCCAACCCAAGCTACAAAGTGGTATAGCATACTGGTAAAGATCTCGAGTCTGAAGCTTAATTTCCTGGTTTTGAATGCTGATTCTTCCACTTCCTAGTAGCCTTATATAAGTTATTGAACTTTCATGTTTCTCATTTTCCTCAACAGTAAAATAGATCTCAGAATTTTGCCAACTTCATAGGGTTTATATGAACATTAGATGATTTCATACAAGTAAAATGATTAAGGTAGTGCCTCACACAGAGTTACCATCCAATATGTGTTAGCTTCTATATGAGAAGGTGGGGTGGACACTTTATCCTGGGGCCATTTTTCAATCTAGCTATCTTTATTGTTCTTGCACTTTTGAATTTAAATCATGTCCTTAATCTAAACACACTAATTTGCTCATCTTTACTATTCCAATGGAACATTATCCCTGTTTGTTGTAGCCCATTCCTAGTCTTTTCTACCAATCCACATTTCTACTCTAGGTAAAACCCTTACCTCAAATGACTTTTTTTTCCCCTCAATAATCCCACTCAAATTCTATCACTCCTTCAGCTTTCTCTCTATGATGCAGGTGCTCCAGTCAATTTTCCTTGTTTTACTGTGATTCTTTCAATAATTCAATGCTCTCTCCCCTCCACTGAAATTATCCTTTCAAAGATTCCTAACTTGACCAAGAATAAAAGCCAAAATTCATGAGTGTCATCCATACAGATTTTTAATATTTTTCCTTCACAATTTAAATATATTGTCATAACAACATGTTTCTCTGCTACTGATTAGTCACAGGGAAAGACAGAACTTCCTGGAGGCAACAGTTAAATCCTGAGTACTTACAATATGTAGGCATTGAAGTCCAACTATCTAGGTTTGTATCCTGACTATTCTATTTACTGAGCATCCCTAGGCAATGCTCTTAATATTGCTGAGTTTAAGTTTCCTTATTTACAAAATAGAAAAATTAGTAGTAATCACCTCACAGGATTGTTTAGAAAATTAAATAAGGTAATAAATTAAAAAGCCGTAGCATAGTACTTGGCATGTAGAAATATATTAATAAATTGTAACTACTATTATAATTACTATAATTTTATTTAGTCTTAACCTAAAAAATATAGGAGGAATTATTATCTCCTTATGTAAGACAGAAAAGAGGCTTAGAGAAGTAGAGGCCCTTGTTCAACTGGACAGAACTAATAAATGGCAGAATTTGAATTTCAACTGAATCTGCTGCTATTTATCCTGCTATTTTTTTGCATTTTTTCATAAACTTTTAGGTATTTAGAAGGGAAAATTTGTTACTTTTTGTCTATTCCTTTAATAACACTTTTTTTTTCTTTAATTACAGACATAGAATGAGCAGCCATGGCCTAATCTGTCTGGGTACACTGCAGAATGTGATGTCTTCTATGTAAAACCTGTAGGTGAGTGGAAAAAAACTTATCATATGCAAATAGCACTGCATCACTGAGGGAGAGCCCTGACTTCCGGTTTCCCAAAGAGATCCTGAAACTGAGTATTAAGGTTTTATTTAATTGCATCCAATTGTGTATATCATCTCTGAGTGTCCTTCATTCTAAGACCATATAGTAAAGCAATTAATGTAACCCCAAGAAACCAAACATTCACTGTGTAGCCTATAGCAAATTTATAACCCTGTTAAATGAATTACCTTAAACCAGGGATTTTCAACTGGTATGCAGAGGCAGGCACACTGGTGTGCCAATAGAATTTTTTAGAACATATAATACCTGACTATTTAGACAGGAGCACTGATCTTTGTTTCCTTAATTGTCAAATGAAAAAATGACAACAGCCAACACAATAGCCATCTGGTGTGAATGAATAAAAATTATACCTATTTTTGTCAGATTGGCAAAAAACACGTTTTTGGTGTGCCGCAGAATTTTAGTAATTATGTGTACATGGGATGAAAAAGGTTGAAGATTACTGCCTTGAATTAATGCTCCCCCAAAGCATGTGAGTTGCAACACTGGTGTAACAAGAAGCTCCTTGAGACAAAGCATTCAGCGGTCAAATAAGTTTGTGAAGCACTGCATGCTATAATCTCCTTCTAAGAAATTTACACAATTGTATTAGTTAAGGTTCTTTTGGTTGCAAGCAACCAAAATCAATTTGAGCTGGTATAAACCTAAAAGTGAATTTATTGGAAGGATACTCTGATAATACACAGAAATCAAAAGAACAGTTGCATTACTGAACTTCAATAAGATTAACTACTGAACATGCCAGCATCACGAGTTGCCAGAACTTCCCAAATGGGCACCTTTACACCAGTGCTGGACAGAATGCATAAAATCCCCTTGGAGATCTTGTTAAGAACTCCAGTACTTGGCATAGAGTACACGGTGAGTCTTCAGTAACTTTTAGTTCTCATTATGAAACATTTTTGTGTAAATCAGGTGTAAGACTTTCTGATTTAGAGATCTTGGGGAGGGCACATGAATCAGCATTTTTGCATAACTTCCATGAGTGTGAAGTTGAGTCAGATTTCAAAATCACTTCTCATGGAACACTTAAGTGACACAGTCACCAGTGATGGCCAGCTTCTGTATCTCTCAGTTCAAAATGTTATGAGGATGCCCTTGCCAGTTGGGCTCATTGGCTAGAGCATCGGCCTGCAGACTGAAGGGTCATGGGTTCGATCGCGGTCAAGGTCACATGCCTGGGTTGCAGCTCGATCCCCAGTAGGGGATGTGCAGGAGGCAGCTGATGAATGATTCTCTCTCATCATTGATGTTTCTATCTCTCTCTCCTTCTCCCTTCCTCTCTGAGATCAATATATATATATATATATATATATATATATATATATATATATATATATATTTAAAAAATGCTATGAGGACAATTATTCTTAATGGGTCCTTGAAGTTCAAATATTTTATTCCTTGACCAATCAGCTATGGCCTGGGAATCATAATATATGTAACTGCAGATGACATATTTCTGAGTAATAGGAGCAGTTCCCAGAAGAGGGGAACTTTTTGTGATCTAAGTAGCCAGCCCAAGAAGTGTCTGCTTTTAAAAAACATTCTAAGAGGTACCTTTTAAAAAAAATGCTTACTTTTGTTGAATCAGGCTTTGCCTAAACTCATTTGACCACAAAATCATATTTTCACCCAAAATTTAATGTTGTCATTTAGAACAAGGAATCTGCACCACACAGGATATGAGTTAGAAAGTTATCCTGGTCCCCTCATCTTCACGAGATTTGGATCTTAAACTTGCTTTCAACAGCGACTCCAGTAGTTTCTGTTTTGATATAGCAAAAGAGATGGTTCAGCCTCACAGTTTCGAAAGACCATTTCTGTCTCAGCTTCCTACCTCATGAGATATTCTGTAACAAAAAGCACAAGGGGATTCAGTGAAATTGAATAAGTTTAGCAGACATTGTCTATATGCATTTTATAAATTTTACAATGTACTTAAGCAAAGTTGGTAGTCACAAAATAGTCCCTGGGATGTAAAGTACAGCATAGGGAATACAGTCAATAATGTTGTAATAACTGTGTATGAAGCCAAGTGGGTACTGGAAATATCAGGGGGACCACTTTGTAAACTATATAGTTGTCTAACCACTGTGCTGTACACCTGAAACTAATACAAAATAATATTGAATGTCAATTGTAATTGAAAAAAAAAAAAAACACAGGAAAACTCTGAGACTACTCATAACAAAGACAATTCTTCAGCTTTGTTTAACCCAGCATATGCCCCAATTATTTTGTGGGAGGAAGCCCTATGAATGAAGCCTACTTTACCCACAGGCAGGAACTGAGTGGAAGCCTGGTCCAGCTTTTCCTCCTTGTCTTCCATGTTTCCTCTTTATATATAGGAAGAACAATCATTTTAAATAGTCCCAAAGAGTTTCTGGTCTGAAATTGAGCCTGGTCAGCTATTACTTAAGGCATCTTTTTCTGACTCATTTTGTCTTCTTCTATTATAAAGAGAGCAAAGGTTATACCACAGTCTTCTGAACCAGTTAAATATTGTGTCAGAAGCACCTGATGTGAGAGGCATGTTCAAATTGAAAATCTGGTTCATTGCATTTGTACAACAAAAACAAACTTCTGTTTTATTTTACAGCATTCAAAAATGATTTCACTGAAATGCAAAGTTGAGCAAGCCACAAAAATTGGATTAACCACAAATCAAAGAATGCCTGAAACAGTGCATAGGTTATATACTTATCTTACGCATCAGCCTCTCTGGTGTCTGCCTTTAATGGGTAATATTCCCTAAAGCCTTTTTATGTATTTCAAGCACATTACAACAGGTGTATTCACCTACAGAATTCACCTGCCATTACATCTGAATTTGACATGGCTGTCCTTGAGTTTCACACCTTAACAGAGACAGGCTACTGTGCCGCTTAGTATAGGGGTGACTTGGATGAGTTTAAGGTTGAGCAGTTAGTGTACCTAAAGGGAGAACTTAACTGGGTCACCATCGAACATTTTCGATTGCATGTTTCGGAGAAAGTTCATGGCTGTGAGAGTCTCAGGAAATAGGGAAGATAAAAATATCAAAGCAGAACTGAGACTAAACTTCCTGACATCACCCTGCTATTCACCAATGCTTGGCCAAAAGAAAAACAAAAAAGTGAAGCTACAGCCTAGTAAGCATTTTACTACTGTTATTTTAAATAAGGCCAGCAACCAACACAAAGAGCCCAGCTCAAGCTGTCTGCCACCTGTTTGGGTCTGGCTACATGAAGCTGCCACATATTCCCTGGTGGCTCCCCATGCTGAAATCTAATGGGTTAACCAGCCATCTGCATCTCCTGCCATTACTAATCAGGGCAGTACACACATCTATTGTCCTTGGGCTTCAGGGCTCTTCCAGCATTATGGCTTTGCGTATGGTTCACAGAAACTTTTTGAAACTCCCCTTTCCTCTCCTCTGTGACCCTCTGACAGCTTCCCAGTTCGCTCCATCCCTCAATGGTACCTTGTTTGATTTCTATTTAATCATTAAAATCATCATCATCAAGCTGTCTTTCTCCGGGACTCGATCTGCTTTTGCTTTCAAATTCCACATGCTCTGGGACAAAGCGCCCCTGAGAATTCCATCCATTTTGCAACCTTAGAAACTTGGGTTTGGCTGTTGCTGGCTCTTAATAGTGAGGGAAGCCCCAGCTGTTTGGCCTCGAAGAGGGAAACTGCACCCACACACATATTCACAATTAGGCAACAGAAAGAAAATTAAAAAGAAAAGCAACAAAAAAAACAAAGAAAGGATATTGGGAAATCTCTTGGAGGTGCTGATTCATTCTGATAGTTGTTTCAAATTCCACTGTACAGGTATCTGCTAAACATTTTATATAAGTAATAGAGTCTGGAGATTCAAAAAATAAATAAATCATAGACCCAGCCACACAAGTCTAATTTAATGAAATCTCAAAGTGCTTATGTTATAATGTTAGATTTTTTTAATTTTTTAAAAATATATTTTATTGATTTTTTACAGAGAGGAAGGGAGAGGGATAGAGAGTTAGAAACATCAATGAGAGAGAAACATCGATCAGCTGCCTCCTGCACACTCCCTACTGGGTATGTGTCCACAACCAAGGTACATGCCCTTGACCGGAATCGAACCTGGGACCCTTGAGTCCGCAGGCCGACGCTCTATCCACTGAGCCAAACCAGTTAGGGCTAATGTTAGATTTAAGAGTAAATTTGTGGGGGGGATAGTCTTTATCTACCGGAACCTGTTCAGAATTTCAGAAAGGAGGAATGAAATACAACAGTGTGCTTTCCAGATATGTATACTTTTACTATTTTTATTGTTTCACCTCATATATTGGATGTTAACCCCTTACATCTAATTACTAAATATCCACAGCAATATACCTGATACCTTGTTTGCCTCACAATACAACTTCTTTTACATTAAAAATTTCACCTTTAAACTCTTAAGTATCTTCCTAGCATTAAAGAACACCTTTAATTGTAAGAATTAGGTCGGATCTTTGGTTTTGATCACTGTGGCAATTCAACTCTTATTTCTCTTATGCAAAAAGAAAGGTGATACACTTATTGTATGCAGGAGTCTTACCTGGAGATAAAGCTGTTTTGATTACAGTAATTCAGTTTTTCATTAGCACCATTCAGTTTTGTTACTGTTCCTCATTCCAATATTCAGAAACTAATTAAGCAGTCTTAATTATTACTTGTCACATCTCTAGAAAACATGCCAAATAGTCAATTCAGAGTCTTAACAGTCCCTCACCCTGATGTTTCTGTCTCTTTCTCTAGTACTTATCACTGACACCTAGGTGACTCAGACAGAAAGAGTGTCTAAACTAAACAGCAAATGACAGTGATTGTGGAAGGTATAAACATAAGAGGTGATGAATTTTAATAACATAAGGACAATAATATATATCAACAGAACCCTGAGATCTGTGAAATAATTTAGGTAAAATAGGGAGTTTAGGTTTTATCTAAACCACCGATTTACCATAGGTAACAGTTAAATCATAATTAAATTATTCACTCCTTTTTTTCTTTCTTGGTCTCCCCTTGTAGTCACTCAGACACATGCATTCCCCAGATTCCTTTTGTGGAAACAATCATAAAGGCGAAACTATTCCAAAGGGCCTCTTTCTTACCTGGACGGTCTTTCACCACTGAAATTTTCAGCTCAAATTTCCCAAGTGGTTTTCAAGTGCACATTTAGTTTCAGTGCTTTTGGTTAGAAAAATTAAACCATTCTGCTTTATAAAGCCTGCCTGCTTCAGAGCAAATCAGCATGAATAAATTCAACAACTATAGATATTTCTTAAGTCCACTTCTTAGTCACAAAAGAGGAAAAGCAACTAGTAAACATGAGCATATATGAGATGTCTCCTGGAGACTTTCAGAAAAACTTGAACACGACAGTAATTGATAAGGAGTCTCTCAACAAATCTATAAAAAATGTGTGAGCTCATGAGTAATACAAAGTATGTATGTTAAACAATGGAATATGATTAATCTCTTAGGAAATTAGCAACTATCCTATATAATAAAGAGCTAATATGCAAATGGTCATCACCCCCTCATGCTGTCACAATGTAAAAGCTCAGACACTCAACACCAGGGAGAGAAGAAGGGGGACCAGCCAGGCACAAATGAGCTCATGAGAGGAATGGGGACCAGCCAGGCACAAATGAGCTCCCTAGAGAGGAATGGGGACCAGCCAGGCTACGGCCTGGGAGAGGGACAAGCCTCCCACCCCACATTCCTGGGCGCCAGCAGCTGGGGCTGCTGTCCGGGAGAGAGACTAGAAGCCCACCCTGCAGTCCCGGGTGCCAGCAGCTGTGCCTGCGCCTGCAGCCCAGGAGAGGGAAAAGCCGCCCACTCTGCAGTCCCGGGTGCCAGAGGCTGGGGCTGTTGCTTGGGAGAGAGACAAGCCATCTGCCCTGCAGTCCCAGGCACCAGCAGCTGGGGCTGTTGCTTAGGAGAGGGATATGCTACCCACCCTGCAGTCCCGGGCACCAGCGGCTAGGGCTGCAGCCCGGGAGAGGGACAAGCTGCCCACCCCGTGGTCCCAGGCACCAGTGCCTGCAGCTGCGGCTGAGGCAAAGCCACCCATCCATGTCCCCTTTGGATATGCCAGCCCGGGTGAAGCCATCCTGGGTCCTGGGTACCTGTGGCCTACCAGAGGAGAGAATCTTGGTTCTTGGGTGTGAGGCGAGGCAGAGGTGGTTAGGGGTGATAAGGCAGGCAGAGGGGTTAGAGGCCAGTGGTTCCAGATTGTGAGAGGCAGTTGGACATCCCTTGAGGGGTTCTGGATTGGAGAAGGTACAGGATGGGCTGAGGGAACCCCATGCCCCATGCACGAATTTCATGCACTGGGCCTCTAGTTTAAAATAATAAAAATGCTCAGCGCTAGCAAAGGTGTGTGGAAAGAGGTGTCCTTATATATATTTAGTTGTAATGAATTTGGTAAAACACTTTCAGAATGAATTTGAAAATCAGTATTAGGATTATTTAAAATGATATTACTGTGACTCACTAACTTCACATCTAGGACACAATGCTTTGGAAATCATTCTAAACACAATATATTTTATACACAATGATGATCATCAGAATATAGTTTATAATAATGAAAAATTAGAAACATTTAGTAAAAAATTATTTGTTAATCTATGATGCCATGCACTGAATGAAATATTGAGTAACCATTGGAAATTATGTTCTTAAAGACTTATAAACATGTGGAAAATATAGTATTGAACTAGAGGCCTGGTGCACAAAATTCATGCATGGGAGTGTGTGTGTGTCCCTTAGCCCATCCTGCACCCTCTCTAATCTGGGACCCCTCGAGGGATGTCCGACTGCCTGTTTAGGCCTGATAACAGGCAGTCGGACATCCCTCTCACAATCCAGGGCTGCTGGCTCCCAACTGCTCGCCTGCCTGCCTGCCTGATTGCCCCTAACTGCTTCTGCCTGCTAGCTTGATCACCCCCTAACCACTCCCCTGCCAGCCTGATCGATGCCTAACTGCTCCCCTACTGGACTGATTGCTCCTTACTGCCCTCCCCTGCTGGCATGGTCAACCCTAACTGCCCTCCCCTGCTGGCCTGATTGCCCACAACTGCCCTCTTCTGCCAGCCATCATGTGGGGGCCATCTTGTGTTTACATGGGGACGGCCCTCTTTGACCACATGGGGGCAGCCATCTTGTGTGTTGGAGTGATGGTCAATTTGCATATTGCCTGTTTATTATATAGGATGGGGAAATAATACAAATGTGTACATAATGTATAACTATAGCTGTGTTAAAAACAACAACAACATGCCTTGGCCAGTATGGCTCAGTTTGTTAGGTGTCATACCAGGAACCAAAAGGTTGCTGGTTCAATTCTCAGTCAAGGCACATACCTGGATTGTGGGCTTGATCCCCAGTAGGGGGTGTCCAGGAGGAAGCCAATGGATGCTTTTCTCTCACATAGGTGTTTCTCTCTCTCTCTCTCTCCCTCTCCCTTCCTCTCTCTCTTAAATCAATAAAAACATATTAAAACAACAACAACATGCTTAGAGTGGAAAGGGAAACTGGAAAGAAATATACCAAAATTACAATGAGTTGATGAATATGTAAGACCTATTCTATTGTTTATGTACACAGTTTGTCACATCTACTCTTTTCATAGTTTATAATGTATTAAAATTTTAAATCTAATCTACATGTTTAATTATAAATTTCACATAATCTTAAATTTAGTATAATTTATTAAAATTATAGAGATAACAATATCATAATTTTACACAATTTCTATTATGTGTAATATAAACTATATAAATGCAAGATTGAGTTAATCTATCTTATTTTTGTTTTTATTAAATTTATTGGGTGCCATTGTTTAATATGATCATACAGGTTTCAGTTGTGGGTTTCTTTGTTATAAGATCTGTATATTACACTGTTTGTCCACCACTCAAAGTCAAATCTTCTCCTGTCACCATATATTAGGACCCCTTCACCCATCACACCCTTCCCTCTGGCAACCACCATACTGCTGTTTGTGTCCGTGAGTTTCAATTTTATATACCACATATGGGTGAAATCATATGGTTCTTAGCTTTTTCTGACTTATTTCATTTAGCATAATATTCTCAAGGTCCACCCAAGTTGTTGCAAATGGTGTTATTTCATCCTTTCTTATGGTTGAGTAGTATCTCATTGTGTATATGTACCACATCTTCTTTATCCAGTGCTCTATGGTTGTTTCCATGTCTTGTCCACTGTGAATAATGCTGCAATGAACATAGGGGTGCAAATACATGTTTCTGAGTTTTTTGGTTATATACCCAGGAGAGGGATTGCTTGGTTGTATGGTAGGTCTATTGTTAATTTTTTGAGGAATTATCAGACTGCTTTCCATAGCAGTTGTACCAGTCTACATTCCCACCAGCAGTGAATGAGGGTTCCCTTTTCTCCACAACCTCTCCAACACTTATTACTTCTCTTGTGACTAAAAGCTACTCTAATAGATGTGAAATGGTATCTCATTGTAGTTTTGATTTGCATTTCCCTAATTGCTCGTGAGGCTGAACATCTTTTCATATATCTATTGGCTGTTCGTGTCTTCTTGGGAGAGGTATATTTTCAGGTCCTCTGACCATTTTTTTGATTAGGTTGTTTGTTTGGTTTTGAGTTTTATGAGTTCTTTACATGTTTTGGAAATTAAACCTTTATCAGAGCGACTGTTTACAAATATCATCTCCTATCAGATGGCTGCCTCTTTGTTTTGTTGTCAGTTTCTTTTGCTGTGCAGAAGCTTTTTAGTTTGATATAATCCCATTCATTTATTTTTGCCTTTACTTCCTTTGCCTTTGGGGTCAAGTTCATAAAATTTTCTTTAGAATCAAGGTCCATAAGTTTGGTACTTATGTTTTCTTTTATGTAATTTACTAGAGGCCTGGTGCACGAAATTCATGATCGGGCCTAAACCGGCAGTCACATATTCCTCTCACAATCCTGGACTGCTGGCTCCTAATTGCTCACCTGCCTGCTTACCTGGTTGCCCCTAACTGCCCCCTGCTGCTAGCCAGGTTGCCCCCAACTGCCCCCTACCATCTGGCCTGGTTGTTCCTAACTGCCACCCCTGCTGACCTGGTCACCCCCAACTTCCCCCCTTTGCCGGCCTGGTTGCCCCACGCAGCCTGCTGTTCAGTTGTTTGGTTGTCCCTCACTAACCCCCCTGTTGGCCTGGTTGTAGGCAGCCATCTTGTGAGGGTGTGATGGTCAATTTGCATATTACCTCTTTATTATATAGGATTGTTTTGGGTCTTATGCTTTAGGTATTTGATCCATTTTGAATTAATTTTTGCACATGGGGACAAACTGTAATCCAGTTTCATTATTTTGCATGTGGCTTTCCAGTTTTCTCAGTGCCATTTATCTAAGAGACTACTTCATGTGTGTTTCTAGCTTCTTTGTCAAAAAATTATCTGTCATGTACATGTGGCTTTGTAACTGGGCTCTCTATTCTGTTCCATTGATCTGTGTGTCTGTTTTTCTGCCAATACTATGCTGTTTAGATTTTCATAGCTCTGTAGTATAATTTGAAGTCAGGTAGCATGATACCTCCAGCTTTGTTCTTTTTTCTCAGGACTGCCTTGACTATTTGAGGTCTTTTGTGGTTCCACATAAATCTGATGATTTCTCATTCTATTTCTTTAAAAAATGTTTTGGGTAATATGGCCATTTTAACCATGTTGATTCTTCCAATCCATCAATATGGAATATTTTTTCATTTTGTTGTGTCTATCTCAATCTCTTTTAATAATGCTTTGTAATTTTCAGTATATAGGTCTTTCATGTTCTTTGTTAAATTTATTTGTAGGTTTTTAATTTTTTTGGTTGAAATTATAAAAGGAATTTTTTTTCATTTCTTTTTCTGAAGTTTTGTTGTTAATATAAAGAAAGGTAATGGATTTTTGCACATTGATTTTGTATCCTGCAACTTGACTGTATTTGTTTATTGTTTCTAATAGATTTTTGGTGGAGTATTTAGGGTTTTCTATATACAGAATTATGTCATTGGCAAAAAGTGACAGTTTGATTTCTTCCCTTCCTATATGGATGCCTTTTATTTCTTTCTCTTGTTTTACTGCTCTGGCTAGGACTTATAGTACTATCCTATATAATAAAAGCCTAATATGCTAAGTGTCTGGCTGTCCAGTGACTGGTCAACTGTTCAACCCTCAAAGTGTAATATGCTAATGATATGCTAAGGCACTCAACCGCTCACTATGATGTGCACTGACCACCAGGGGGCAGAAGCTTTAAGTGGTAGGTTAGCTCTCTGCTGGGGTCCAGCTGATCTGGACTGAGCAAGATGGGCAAGATATGCCCTAGAGCTCTCCTGCAGTCCCTCCTCAGCCCCTATCATGCACTGGTGGGATCCCTCAGCCTGGCCTGTGCCCTCTTACAATTTGGGACCCCTTGGAAGATGTTGGAGAGCTGGTTTCGGCCCGATCCCACAGGCCACTCCCCTTGGGAGGGCAATAGACACAGGGCTCATGACTACAGTGGCGTGAGCCTCCCCCGGTCGGGACTGATTGGGCGCAAGCCCACTGCAGTCACAGTGGGGCCCGCATGAGTGGGAGCGGCAAGTAGGAGCTGCAGGTGGTGTTGGACTGCGGTTTTGGCCAGATCCTCAAAGGCCACCCCGAGGGACCCCACCTGGGCCTCTAGCATTGAATAAGAGTGGTGATAGTGAACAGCCTTGTCTTTTTCCTGATCTTACAGGAAAAGCTTTCAATTTTTCACCAATGTGGATGATATTAGCTGAGGGTTTATCATACTAGTATATGGCCTTTATTATATTGAGGTACTTTTCTTCTATTCCTATTTTGTTGAGTTTTTTAATCATAAATGGATGTAGTATTTTATCAAATGTTTTTTCTGCATCTATTTATAATATCATATTATTTTTATCATTTCTTTTGCTAATGTGGTATATTATATTGATTGATTTATGTATGTTGAACCACCCTTGTGCCCCTGAAATGAAACCCACTTGATCATGATGTATTATTTTTTGGATGTACTGTTGTATTCGATTTGCTAATATTTTGTTTAGGATTTTTGCAACTGTATTCATCAGAGATATTGCCTGTAGTTTTCTTTTTTGTGTTATCTTTGACAGATTTGGTATCAGGATTATATTGATCTCATAAAATGTGTTAAGAAGTATTGCCTCTTCAATTTTTTGGAAGAGTTTGAGAAAGATAGGTTTTAAATCTTCTTTGAATGTTTGGTAGAATTCACTGGTGAAGCCGTATGATCCTGGACTTTTATGTTTTGCGAGGTTTTTGATGGTTGTTTCAATTTCCTCACTGTTGATTGGTCTATTTAGATTTTCCAATTTTTCATGATTTAGTCTAGGAAGGTTATATATTTCTAGGAAATTATTCATTTCTTCTAGGTAATTGAACTTGGTAGCATATAGTCTTTCATAATATTTTAGTATGATCCTTTGTATATCTGTGGTGTCTGTGGTGACTTCTCCTCTCTCATTTCTGATTTTGTTTATATGGTTCTTTTCCATTTTTTCCTTAGTGAGTCTACTCAGGGGTTTGTCAATTTTATTAATCTTTTCAAAGAACCAGCTCTTTCTTTTATTAATTTTTTATATAGTCTGTTTGTTCTCTATTTTATTCAATTCTACTCTAATTTTTCTTATTTCCTTTCTTCTGCAGACTTTGGGTTGCTTTTGTTCTTCTTTCTCTAGTTCTATAAATATGATGTTAGATTTATTTGGGATTTCTCTTGTTTCTTGAGCTAGGCCTGTAATAATATAAACTTTCCTCTTATTACTGCTTTTGCTGCATCCCAGAAATTTTGATATATTGTATTTTCATTCTCATTTTTCTCTCTCTATATTTTGATCACATCTTTTATTTATTCTTTGACCCAGGCATTTTTTAGTAGTATGTTGTTTAACCTCCATGTAGTTGTGGGTTTCTTTTTGCAGTTGATTTCTAATTTCAAAGCATCGTGGTTAGAGAATATGCTTGGTATAATTTCAATCTTCTTGAATTTGTTGATAGTTTTGTGACTCAACATATGGTCTATCCTTGAGAATGTTCCATGTGCACTGGAGAAGAATATATAATCTGATGGTCTCGGATGAAGGCTCTAAATGTTAATTATGTCCATTGTTCTAGTATGTCATTTAAGGCCGGTATTTCTTTATTCATTTTCTCTTTGGTTGATCTGTCTAGAGCTGTCAATGGAGTATTAAGGTCTCCAACTAGACTATGTTTTGATCCATTTCTCTCTTTAGTTCTGTGAGTAGTTGTTTTATATATTTCGGTGCTCCCTGGTTGGATGCATATATATCAAGAAGTGTTATGTTTTCTTGATATAGTGTCTCCTTTATCATTATAAAGTGTCCATATTTGTCTCTTGTTATCTTGAAATATATCTTGTCAGATATAGGTATGGCTACACTTGCTTTTCTGGGGATGTTATTTGATTAGAGAATAATTTTCCACCCTTTTACTTTGAATCTATCTTTGTCTTTGCATCTTAGATGTATCACTTATAGGAAGCATATGATTGGGTTTTGTTTTTTGATCCACTCTGTTACTCTGCCTCTTTATTGGTGAATTCAGACCATTTATATTTAAGGTAATTATTGATGTATGAGGATTTCCTATAGCCATATTTATTTTGTTTGTTTTCTGATAGTTCTGTGCCTTCACTGGCTCATTTCCTTTACATTTCTGTCTGTTGTTTTTGTTTGGTAGTGTTCCATACTTCTTTCCTCTTTTGTAAAGCTATGTGTCCTGGTTTGGGGATTTTTGTGTGTGGTTATCATTAGGTTTATAAAAAATAAAGTTGCATATATATAGTAGTTTGTTTTTTCCTTTTGAATGCATCTGAACTTCATCCTCCTTTGCCAGTTCAAGACTTTACCCCCTCCACTTTTATGTTTTCGTTGTCACAATTTATACTTGTTTATGCTGTAAGTTTTTTGGTGACCTTACTTGTAGTGTTGTGACCTTATGTTCTTTGTTTCAGGTAGAATAATTCCCATGAGTATTTCCTGCAATGGAGGTTTTCTAGTGATAAAATCCCTCAGCTTCTGTATCTGGGAATGTCTTTATTTCTCCTTCATAATTGAATGATAATGTTGCTGGATATATTATTCGTGGCAGGTATTTTCTCTCTTTCAGATGTTTAAATATTTGGTTCCTTTCTCTTCTGGCTTATAGTTTCTGCTGAGAAATTGTATGAAATTCTGATGGGTTTTCCTTTGTAGGTCAATTTCTTCTTTTTCCGGACTACTTTGAGATTATTTTGTCATTAATTTTTGACAGTTTTAATACAATGTGCCTTGAAGAAGGCCTCTTTGGGTTGAGGTAACTAGGTGTTCTATTTGCTTCTTGGATTTGAGGATATAGTTCTTTCCATAGGTTTTGGAAGTTCTCATCCACTATTTGTTTGAATAGACTCTCTGTTCCCTTCTCTCTCTCCTCTTCTTTCATTATTGCCTCTTATTCTAATATTGTTTTTACTGATGGAGTCAGATAGTTCCCGTAGAGCTCTTCCATTTTTCTTTATGCTCAGGTCTCTCTATTCTTCCTTCTGTGTCATTTCTATCTTTGATATCACTAATTATTTCCTCCATCTGGTTGGCTCTGTTTTCTATGCTCAGTAGTTTACTCCTTATCTCCTTAATTGCATGCTTGGTTTCCAGGATTTCTGACTGGATTTTTTTTGGTAAAGTTTAAATCTCGTGTTGTTCATTGATTTGTTTTCTGAGTACATTGAATTGCCTGTATTTTCTCACATATCGTTAAATATTTTCAGAATTGTAATCTTGAAGTCTCTATCATTTATATCATATATTTCCAATTGTTTGTTCCAGCTTGCTTTTTGGGGATTTTTCATTTTCTTTCTGATCATCCTCGTTATAATGGTTATTCATGGTATTTGCTACTCTCCTTTTTCTAGGCATGTGTATATGTATATATTAATGGCCCTTCCACAGCGGCTTTCTCTGGAGAGGTCTATTATTTTTCAGTAGATGGTGTTGAATCAGAAGACTTGACCTCTATGGCTTTCGGTTTCCATAAAACAGTACAGCCATGCTGCTTGGGGGTGGAGTTTGTTTTGCTCTAACTATAATGTGGACTCCTGATCTCTGTGGGGTCCCACCCCAAGCTCTCCACCTGGGGATCAGTCACAGAGGGAAACAGCTGTTCTACTGCAATAGCTCTGGGTTTACAGATAATGTACTCTTCAACCCAACACCAAGGGCTATGGGAGGTGCGTTTTGGGAGTCCAAGGGGCAGCAGAACTCTGTGGTTCCATTTATTTGTCTGAAATATCACTGCCCACAGTGGACAGCCACACAGGAGCAGAACCCTGTGCTGTGTTAGGCATCTGCTGGCTCAGTCACTGTTTGCTCCACTTGCCCTGCTGGACTGCCCCCCTCCCCCAGCTCTCTGTTCCTCCTGACTGAAGGACGCACCTGCTACCACTGGCTTCCTCCCTTCTCCAGGCTGAGCCATGAGCTCCAGGCTGCAGGGCTGTGTCTGTGGCCACTATCTGAGCTTTCCTCCTTTCTCATCTCCCTGTTTATTCTCAGTGGCCCACCTTTAGAGGTTTCATGTGTGGCTCTCTCAGGTGTGCCTTGTATTGAGTGGGGAATTCTTTGCTGAATCATAGCTGGTTAACTTGTTTAAATTTCAGGGGGAGAGGCCAAAGGGATCTTTCACACTGCCATTCCCCTTATGTCACGCCAATCCACCTGAATACATAGCTCTTTAGTCATTGTTTTATAACCAGTCCATTATGACCTAGTCTGATATTTTACTCAACTCATGATTTATTATTTGTGCTATTTTGGTTCACAATTTCTCATGGCTCATGCTGCAACCAAGTATTTTTTTTTTAAGTTTTTTTTTTTCCTATAATGAGGACATCTCTTGCCTACATAAAGGTAAAATTATCAGCTAGTTTTTTTGTATCAGTCAAATCTCATTTCAGTTGAGAGTAACTACATCTGTTAGCCTGGACACTTGGACTGATGCTGAAACCTGAAAAAAATAAGCTAGTTTGGGTGTCCCCTAAATGAGAGAGTTCACTTTGCATTAAGCCTGAAGTAAATCTGGTGATCCCAAACTCTCTAGGACCTTGGATGAAGATATTTTTTAAAATATATTTTATTGATTTTTACGGAGAGGAAGGGAGAGGGACAGAGAGTTAGAAACATCAATGAGAGAGAAACATCCATCAGCTGCCTCCTGCACACCTCCTACTGGGGATGTGCCCGCAACCAAGGTACATGCCTTTGACTGGAATCAAACCTGTGACCTTTCAGTCCGCAGGCCAATGCTCTATCCACTGAGCCAAACTGGTTAGGGCTTGGATAAAGATTTAAACAGGTTTTATTGGTTGGCCAGAGCTTAGTCTGGGCTAAAATCACAATGGAATCTATCAGGTAAACCATGAATTAAATGACTGTAGTTGTAATGACTCTCCTTTCAACCCATATGAACCCACAGGTTTTATATTTCTTTCCTCTATAAGTTAAGACATTTGTTTTGTTTCAGCTGATACTATAGGTCATACATTTCATTAAAAAATAGTAACTCTCTCTTCAGTTGCTTTATTTCTTTGAAGAAGAAACTAATCACAGAACTTGCCATAAAGTATGGTGCCTAGAAAGACAGTGAAGGACTTAGACACTTTTCAGCTCAATTTGATTCTAAGGCCATGTGCTTGGCACAACTGGCACAATTTACACGGAATATGCCCAATTAGAAACTCTAGAAATTATCACACAGACCAGGGCATATTAACTCTGCTTCTTGGATGGATAGTTGGGCTTTGCTCAAACAGAGCAATCTCAGAGCTACAGAACAGCTAATCCATTAGTTGTAGTGGAGCGTCAGCCAGGTATAGTTATATCTATTGCTCAAGAATGTATTTCATTGAGTGCTTTAAGTGTTGCTGCTGTCCTCCCTGCTTTCAATTACCTCTGATTCAGCTCACTAATATTATTTTTGTCTGTCCAGTTGCCATTTGCTCTAAACAATTAACTGACACATTTGAGTTGAATTGTATCTAGGAAACATAGCTTATGTATTTGAATGCTTATTATCTAGAATATCATTGATATTATACATAATGTTTATTATGGCTTATAAGGTATACCAAGGAAGTTTCACACTTTTCAAATATCACAATTATAAACAAAGTTGGAGGAAAAACCTGTTTAAGAGAAATTAAATTTGGTTCATGAGGGCCTCCTTGATTTATTTCTGTATTTTAATGGTCAATGAAGTGTTGTTTAGGTGCAATAATTTAGTTACAGCTTTAATATCTTTTATAACAAACTAGTGCTAATG
Source organism: Ia io (assembly GCA_025583905.1). Taxonomy (NCBI): domain Eukaryota; kingdom Metazoa; phylum Chordata; class Mammalia; order Chiroptera; family Vespertilionidae; genus Ia; species Ia io. Next base: position 75,247,838 of record JAJQQW010000001.1, read on the forward strand.
TACACTGCTTAAATCAGCCAACTATATCTCTATATCTTATAAGTGGCTTATACAGAGACAATGTCTAATGAATTTATTGATTAATTCTCTAAGATCACTTTATCTAGATATTTACTGCTTAAAATATAGGTATAGCATATTCTAAAGTTTTTTTTTTCTGTTATTAATTTGGATTATTAGTTTAGTTAACTTCAAGATTGTTGAGGTATACCTTACATAATTAAAAAGTAGCTTTGACTTTTACATCTTCCCACCCCACCCCTACAAGCTTCCAAAGAATTTCCTCTCAGTAATAGAATCGTCTTATTCTGAACTGTTATTTGTCCCAGTGGTTTCCCCAATTATCTATATTCAAATACATTTATTGTTAGTTTCTTTTCTGATACACACCAGAAGACACAGCCTTTTCTTATATCTATTAACTCCATTTGTAACACCGTAAAAACTACCATATTAATCCAACATTATTGCATCATTACAAAAAATATAGTGGTATACTTGAAAACCTTTTAAAGGGCAGTTTTTTGTTTGTTTGTTTGTTTGTTTGTGTGTGTGTGTGTGTGTGTGTGTGTGTGTGTGTTTTGTTCCCTTAGTACTCTCACATGGGTTGTTCTGACATTCTATATAGTGACATAGTGGTACTTGATCAGTAGCTAACATCACTTGTAGCACTAATATGAGATTCCAGTTTGCTACAAATTGGGTTAAAGTGGTAAAGGGTTAAATTCAGTTCCTTTTTTCACCTTCAACTTGTGATAAAATGAAAAAGAACAATTTATTCTATGCTTTGTATTTTCTGTTGTTGATATTTTAATTTAGTAATAGATGGTCCTATTTAAGAAAAGAGTAATATGCAAATTGACCATGACTCCAACACACAAGATGGCTGCCCCCATGTGGTCAAAGATGGCTGCCCCCATGTGGACACAAGATGGCTGCCACAAGATGGCCGGCAGGGGAGGGCTGTTGGGAGGGACCAAGTCTGCAAAGGAGGGCAGTTGTGGGCGATCAGGCTAGGAGGGGAGAGCAGTTGGGGGGGACCAGGCCTGAAAGGGAGGGCAGTTGGGGGCAATCAAGTCTGCAGGGGAGGACAGTTAAGGGTGACCAGGCCAGCAGAAGAGGCAAGTTGGGGGGGGGACCATGCCTGCAGGGGAGGGCAGTTGAGGGGGACCATGTCTGCAGGGGAGGGCAGTTAGGGGTGACCAGGCCTTCAGGGGAGAGCAGTTAGGGGTGACCAGGCCAGCAGGGGAGGGCAGTTAGGGGCAATCAGGCTGGCAGGGGAGCAGTTAGGCATCAATCAGGCTGGCAGGGGAGTAGTTAAAGGGTGATCAGGCTGGCAAGCAGAAGCAGTTAGGGGCAATCAGGAAAGCAGGCAGGCGAGCAGTTGGGAGCCAGCAGTCCTGGATTGTGAGAGGGATGTCCTATCGGGATTGGGTCTAAACGGGCAGTTGGACATCCCTGGAGGGGTCCCAGATTGGAGAGGGTGCAGGCTGGGCTGAGGGACACCCCTCCCCAAGCACGAATTTCATGCACCGGGCCTCTAGTAATAAATAAAATGTCTGTATCTAGTACATATATGCAACTATATACACAAAAAGTTAGAGTATGTAGGTTTTAATCACAGTGTAAAGCAGAGAATACAACATAACTTTCTTTTTGAATCATTTCATAGCTCCTTGTAGGAAGAAGGACATTAACCTATAACACTCAACTTTGTAGGGATTAGAATCATAACATCACAAGAAAAAAATTGTGTTTTTCATTTGGTTAAAGGGTACAAACTTTCGGTTATAAAATGAATAAGTCCTGGGGTTCTAATGTACAGCATGACGATTATAGCTAATAATACTGCATTATATACTTGAATGTTGTTGAGTAAGTAGATCCTAATGTCACCACAAAAGAGAAATGGTAATTATGTGATTGAAGGGACGTGTTGGCTAACACCATGGTGATAATCATTTTGCATTATATAAATGTATCAAATAAACTTGCTGTACACCTTAAACTTGTACAATGTTATATGTACAATTTTATTTCTAAGTAAAGCTAGAAAAGTTTCAGTGGCATTTACTTGAAAAAAAAATAGAAAAGAATTCCAAATATGTTTTATATTCTCTATGTATATTTTGCAATTATTACTTTTTAATCTAAAAACAAAAATACCTGAAATCCACAATGGATATCTGTCATAAAGCTTGTATATGTAGAAGAGAAACACCTGACCATATCATTCCTCACACCATTAAAATTGGGAAGGGAAGGCAGAGGGAAATTGTTCAAATTTGTTATTTTATACAGTTGAATGACTTTTTTTGAAAGTTGAGAAAGGTTTGCCCATTTAACAAAATAATGAATTGGAATATGAAAAAAATGAAGTACTTTTTAGAAATCCTTGGAACAACCTGTAAGTAACTTCCATATGAATCCCACATATATTTGTTTTGCTTAAGTAGCTATGCTAATCTGCAATTTACAAAGATTAAATTAGTTTAATAATAATTATACAAAATTATATGCTTGTATACCTTGATTATATATATATGTATATATATATATATATATTCCCAAATTAAAATATTTTTATGTCCCTATATGTGACTATTTACTATGTCATAACTCATCAGTGTTTATTATCTAAAGACAGCTAATTTTAAACCATAAGAACCTCACTGAGTAAGAAGATCTAATAGAGAAGCAAGAAAACAACCACGAACCTTTATTCAATTTCTAATATGAGAAATTACTTCTGTCCTTTTCATAATATAGATGTCAATATCAGTCTGAGATGTAGAAGTAATTGGATACTGTTTCTAGGACCTCCTTGGAGAAAATCCTTTTCATCCATAACTTGTATTTATAAGGTCACAAAAATCCCAGGGCCTTTGTAAGATACACTGCCTGATTATTTCTAGGTTTTTGGTTTTTTTTTTTTGTTAGACCACTTAATGATTCAGGGCAATAACTTATAAGATCATAAATTAAATTATGTTGACATATGAACATTACTGATGACTTTCTTTAAAGCACATCAGGCAATTTTGAGTGAAGAAAACAATGCTCTGATCCCTCCTGTGGATGTTGCCCAGTGACATATTCCACTAGATAATCTTGTCTCTGGGGCATAATCAGGCTCCTACTAAGACAGCACACAATGTTGCCATAGACTGGAATTGACAATAACTTATGCACAACCAATTTAACCAGGATTCATGGAGCAACTGAGCCTTTTTTAAGCCTATGGAAAATGTTAAACCCAATATGTAACTTTTGACATTTTTCAAGAGTTACGTTCATAAGTGTAGTGTATTTATTTCAAAGAAAGGTGTGTACATGTGTGTAAGAAGAATGTATGTGTTCACATTAACGTGGTCTACATAAAAAAGACCTGTTTCACATGAAATTGCAAATTATTTGGAATATATGGGGTAGAAGTTCTATATTTACTTGCATTTGTGCCTTTTAATTTTTTAAAAATATACTTTTATTGATTTCATAGAGGAAGGGAAAGGGAGAGAAAGAGAAAGAAATATCAATGATGAGAGAGCATCATCCATAGGCTGCCTTCTCCACTCCCCCTACTGGGGATGGAGCCTACAATCCAGGCATGTGTCCTGACTGGGACTTCCTGGTTCAAAGGTTGATCCCCTATCAGTGAGCAACACCAGGCAGGCTGCTTTTGTGCTCTTTTATATACAAACTAGAGGCCTGGTGCATGAAATTTGTGCACTGGGGGGGCGGTGTCTCTCAGCCCACCCTGCCCCCTCACAGTCTGGGAGCCCTCAGGGGATGTCCTATTGACAACTTAGACCCACTCCCCGCGGGCCTAAGCCATCAGTAGGCCTCCCTCTGCAGGAGGCAACCTGGCTGACCAGGGGAAGGAGCCTCCCCCATCACCCCGCTGCTGCTGCCACTGCCAGCCACTGCAGCTGCCAAGGTGTTTTCATCAACACAAACTCTAGTCCCTTCACCAAGAAAAAATGACAACTTACTTTAGGCATTTTCAAGATCTCTCTTTCATAGGATATGCCCTTTCTTCCTTTCTTTCTTTTTCTTTCTTTCTTTCTTTCTTTCTTTCTTTCTTTCTTTCTTTCTTTCTTTCTTTCAATCCTCACCTGAGGATATTTTTCCATTGATTTTTAGAGAGCATGAAAGAGAGGAGGAAAGACAGAGAGAAACATCAATGTGAGAGGGTCACTGCGATTGGTTGCCTCCTGCATGAGCCCTGACCTGGGCCCTGGCCAGGGAGGAGCCTGCAACCTAGGTACATGCCCTTGACCAGAATCAAACCCGGACCCTCTGGTCAGCAGGCTGAGGCTCTACCCACTAAGTCAAACTGGCTAAGGCAGGATATGACATTTCTTAGTTCCTCCAGCAGTGGACCTTCATTTTTTCCTCCAGGAGTGAGGTGGAAAAACCCTAGATCACCTTTCTGGATTCTTATTAGGCAAGTTACCAAAAACACTGTGAGTGGCGGTGTACAGGGAGCTTAGCCAATGAGTGGTCAGAAAAGGTGTTTCCTCTGCAGCTCATATGCAGAGGCAGGACTGCTGGCGAGGGCCTGCCCTCGACTGTAAGCGGGCCCTCTCCCCTCCCTCTCCCTCTCCTTCTCCTTCACCCTCTCTGTCGGGTCCACTCTCTCTAAAAAACAGTGAAAAAATATCCTCTGGTGAGTATTAAAAAACAAAACAAAACAAAACACAGAATAACAGGCCTCCTACTTAGAGATGCTGAATATGTAGGCCTGAAAGAGAGAATTCTTGAGTCTGTGAAGATCCCTACATGAATTTTATTAACAATACTAGAGACCCAGTGCATGGATTCGTGCACTGGTGGGGTTCTTCTGCCTGGCCTGTGGGGATCCAGCTGAAACCTGCTCTCCAACATCCCCCAAGGGGTCCCAGATTGTGAGAGGGCAGTTCTCAGGTGATGCAGTCTGGAATCGGGCTCCCTTTTCTCTGGTTCTTGGTGTGTCACCCAAGAATGGCAGCTGCCAAGACACCGCAGCTTGGCAACTCCTGAATTGAGTGTCTGCCTCCTGGTGGTCAGTGTGTGTCATAGCTACCAGTTGGAATATCTTCTCCCTGGTGGTCATTGCGCATCATAGCTACTGGTCGGATGGTCAAATGGTCAGACATATGCTTAGGCTTTTATATATATACTAGAGGCCTGGTGCACAAAATTCATGCATGGGGGGCAGCGAGGAGGGTGTCCCTCAGCCTGGCCTGCACCCTCTCCAATCTGGGACCCCTTGTGGGATAACCAGCAGTTGGACATCCCTCTCACAATTCAGAACTGCTGGCTCCTAACCTCTCGTCTGCCTGCCTGATTGCCCCTAACTGATTCTGCCTACCAGCCTGATTGTCTCTAACTGCTCCCCTGCTGGCTTGATTGCCCCTGACCACCTCTGCCTCAGCTTGCACCTGGTACCCAGGATTCCCTCCTCCAGCCGACCACAGGCACCCGGGATCCGGGTTTCCCTCCCTCTGGTCAGCCATAGGCGTCCAGGCTGGCTGCAGCCTCAGGGGATGGTGGGCAGGTGGCTTCGCCTGTGCTTCAGCTGCAAGTGCTGGTGCCCAGGACCGCAGGGTGGGCGGCTTCTCTGTTTCCCAGGCCATAGCCAGCCACAGGTGCTGGTGCCTGGGACTGTGGGGTGGGCGGCTTCTCTATCTACCAGGCTGAAGCCAGCTGCAGGTGCTGGCGCCTGAACCGCAGGCAGGTGGCTTCTCCATCTTCCCTCAGATGCAGTGGGGGCAACTTCTCTGTCTGACTGTAGCCTGGGATCATGGGGCAGGCGGCTTCTTCGTCTCCCAGGTCGCATCCACCCTCAGGCGCTGGCATCTGGTTTCTTGTCTCCCCCAGGACATGGGGAGGGTGGCTTCTCCAGCTGGCTGCGGCTTGGGATCACAGGGCAGGCGGCTTCTTCATCTCCCAGGTCGCAGCCAGCCTCAGGCGCTGGGGACCGGTTTCTCAGTCTCCCCCAGGATGTGGGGCAGGCGGACCTGAAGTTTCTGCTGCTGGCTGCAGCCTGGGATCACAGGGCAGGCGGCTGCTTCATCTCCCGGGCTGCAGCCAGCCTCAGACACTGGCACCCAGTTTCTTGTCTCCCCCAGGATGTGGGGTGAACGGCTCCTCCAGCTGGCTGAGGCCTGGGATCACTGGGCAGGCGGCTTCTTGGTCTCCGTGGCTGCAGCCAGCCTCAGGAACTGGGGCCCGGTTTCTCAGTCTCCCCCAGGACGTCGGGCGGGTGGACATGGGGTGGGCGGCTTCTCCAGCTGGCTGCGGCCTGGGATCAAGGGGCAGGCGCCTTCTTCATCTCCTGGGCCGCACCCAGCCTCAGGCGCTGGGGCCCGGTTTCTCAGTCTCCCCAGGACGTGGGTCAGGCGGACGTGAGGGTTCTGAGGCTGGCTGCAGCCTGGGATCATGGGGCAGGCGGCTTCTTGGTCTCCGTGGTTGCAGCCAGCTCAGGCGCTGACACCTGACTTCTCAGACTCCCACAGGCCCGGAGAAGCTGGGAGGCGGGGCTGCCGCAGTATGTTTGGTTTAATTTGCATACTTACGCTGATTGGCTGGTGGGCGTGGCTTGTGAGTGTAGCGGAGTGATGATTTGCATATTACTCTTTTATTAGATAGGATAGATTTGGAAAATTAGCCTAAGCCACACCAACGATTCAAGTGTGTGCTTTTCCGTGTTCCAGGGAAGAATCAAATGATCTTTTGTTTTATTGTGTCAAGAAAAAATTTTGCATGTGTTAAATACGTAATTCTTATTCAAATACATAATAGCAGATGCAAAAGTTCTGTTTAACTCAGGGAAGGGACTGGCAGAATGATAATGCTGTTCAAAGGAGATTGCCAAAGATGAAAGCCTGAAGTAAAACTGCTAAGTTAGATACAATCTAGCTAATGTCCTATAGGACAATAAAACCATCACTTTTTGAATTGGTTTGTCTTCTAGACAGAAATTAGTTACATCTTTAAAAGTGTAAAAATTCTTTTCATCTTCTCACTTTGCTTATCATTATATGTAACTTTCCAGGGCTGTAAAATGTCAAAATATATGGAACTTATTTAATTGTAAATAGTGTGTCAGAGTTACGTGTTTCATAGAAAAGGAAATGATTATTCTGTGGGCCTCTAATGCCCCAATTATACTGAAAGGACTTGCTGTCAACGTTTTACTCCGGGCCTGTGCTCAGCCACGGAGGCTGTGGGCGGGGGTGGGGGTGGGGGCGGGGGCAGGCCCACCCTTTCCTTTCAGGGTCTACAATTAGCTGGGGATGTTGTGGGCACCTGCCCTTTCTTCTCTTGGCCTGCGATCGGGGAGGCTGCGGGCGGGCTCACCCTTTCCTCTCTGGGCCTGCAATCAGCGCAGAGGCTGTGGGCGGTCTCGCCCTCTCCTCTCCCAGCCTGCCCTCAGCCGCGGAGGCTGCAGACTGGCCCCCTGTCCCTGTCCATGTCCGCTCTGGCTCCGGGGGGCCGGCCCGAGCTGCTGCGCAGAAGCTGGGGCCAGCCCCCTATCTCTGTCTCCTTCTCTGCTCAGGGTCTCACCTGTGCGTGCAACCTCCTCCTGTCCAGTCATGACCCGTTATGGCATCCCAGCCCAATTTGCATATTAGCTCTTTATATATATAGATTTCCACATGAATTCAACTCCACATCAATCAAAGCAAACCTCAGCTTGAACATGCCCAGCAGGATCCTCTCATCTGGTCTATTCCTTACTAATGCTGAGCCTTCTGATTCAGGTTCCTCTCTCCAAAAAGCCACGTTGTGTGCACTATTTCTCTCCAGGTCCTATATACATTGAATAAATTTAAAAAAACAGACTCATAGATTTTCATGCAAAGACAATATTCATTTGTAGATGTGGGTGAGGCAGGTACCAAAGGCTAATACTAGAATCTAATAGAATCTAATAATTACATGTATTAATTTTAATTTCAAGAGTGTTTTAAGCAAGAACCAGTTATGTTCCTGTTTCTTTGCAAGATTATACACTATCTGCATGACAATTAGTGCTCTTCTTCATGAATGCACTGATTCATTTCTTAGACATGTTATTGTGTACTTATTATTGTGTACCTTTTAGCTACTAGGCACTGTTTTGTTCTCTGAGAATATAAGAGGAAAGCAAGAGATAGTACAAAGTAATGGTTTAGAGGCTATACTCTGGAGTCAAGCTCAAATTCTCTCTGCTACTCATTGGCTGTAGCAAGAGACTTAATTTTTATGTGCCTCAGTTTGCTCATCTGTAAAATGGATTGATAAAGTTATTATTGTTATGAGTATTAAATAATATAAAGTATGTAAAATGCTTACAATAGTGCCTTGTCCATAGTATAAGTTCAATAAATAGCAGTTATTATTTTTACAGTGGAGGGAGCTTACAATTAGTCAAGAAAGAATATGTGAAAACAAGTAAGTACAACACAAAGTGACATGGGCTAAACTAGAGAAGTCAAAGATGTCATGGAAGCCACAGAAAGGCAGATAATCTTAGTTTGGTGTTCCATAGAAGGCTTTCTGAACAAGGTGATGTTAGTTGAGACCTTTGAGAAATGAGAAATTAGCTAGGAAAGGAGTTATTAGAAATGCATGGAGACACCATGGTTCCCCAGGAAGGAAAAGACCAGACCAAAAACACATTAAAAAACTGAATGCCTTGCCCTATCCAGTTTTGCTCATTGGCTAGAGCATCTGCCTGCAGACTGAAGGGTCTTGGGTTCAATTCTAGTCAAGGGCACATGCCCAGGTTGCAGGCTTGATCTCAAGTGTGGGGCGTGCAGGAGGCAGATGATCAATGATTCTCTCTCATAATTGATGTTTTTATCTCTCCCTCTCTCTTCCTCTCTGAAATCAATAAAATAAAATAAATAAATAACTGAATGACTTAAAAATGCAAATTTTTGCTGTTGTTCTCCAAACTGACCCATATTTGTTCCTCATGATACGATGTTTAAGCCGTTCTTTGCCAAAGGAATCTAACAACTAAAAGACTTTATCCCAACCAAAAACAGTTACTCCTCTCTCCAATCCCCTCCTTTTTGTTAAACAGCAGGCCACTGTTTAAAAGTCTCTTATTGAACCCATTAAAAAAAGAGAAAAAATGTGAGACATATCCAAAATATTAAATTCAATAAAAATGAATTCAACAAACCAGAAAACATACAAATAAAATATAACAGTCTTGCCCTGGCTGGGTAGCTTAGTTGGTTAGAGCGTCGTTCTGATACTCCAGGGTTGGGAGTATGATCCCTGGTCAGGGCACATACAAGAAACAACCAAGGAATCTTATATAATAAAAAAGTAATATGCAAATTGACCATCATTCCAACACACAAGATGGCTGCCCCCATGTGGACACAAGATGGCCACCACAATATGGCCAGCAGGTGAGGGCAGTTGGGAGGGACCAGGTCTGCAAGGGAGGGCAGTTATGGGCGATCAGGCCAGCAAAGGAGGGCAGTTGGGGGGGACCAGGCCTGCAAGGGAGGAGAGTTGGGGGTGATCAGGCCTGCAGGGAAGGGCAGTTAGGGATGACCAGGCCGTCAGAGGAGGGAAGTTGGGGGTGACCAGGCCTTCAGGGGAGGGCAGTTAGGGGCAAACAGGCTGGCAAGGGAGCAGTTAGGCCTCAATCAGGCTGGCAGGGGAGTGGTTAGAGGGTGATCAGGCTGGCAAACAGAAGCAGTTAGGGGCAATCGGGCAGGCAGGCAGGCGAGCAGTTGGGAGCCAGCAGTCCTGGATTGTGAGAGGGATGTCCGACTGCCCGTTTAGGCCCGATCCCTACTGGGATCGAGGGGTCCCAGATTGGAGAGGGTGCAGGCTGGGCTGAGGGACACACACCCCCATGCACGAATTACGTGCACCGGGCCTCTAGTACATAAATAAGTGGAACAACAAATCTCTCTCTCTCGCTTTCTCTCTCTCTCTCTTTCCTTCTCTCTCTCTCAATCCATAAATAAAAATGTAAAACTATAAGATTCTTAAAAATATTCTATTTAGGAATGTACCCAAACTATTTCTATAGTCACTACTTTATTCACCCAAGAACTTGAATCAATCCCCATATCTTCAGAGGAATTTTATATTTGGCTCGATATGTACACAGACTTTAAATCTGGTTCCTGCCAGCCAGAATTCTAGGATTCAAGATGCACAATTTGCATAGAACGATTTGTACTGAAAAAGAAGTAATTTCACAGATAAGGTTTCCCTATTAAGAAGATCTGATAAAGGGTGAAAGTTGTGAAACAGTTTCCTACGATAGAATATATACTTCCTAGTATTTTCATTTGCTAGAGAGTAAAAAAGATCTAATTCTGATGCATTGTCCTTCACTCTGGACTCCATTTTAAAGGCCCCACTGAAATACTAATACTTTCTGGCAGCTGAAGCAGGTCACAGCTCAAATGAACTCTCAGCAAGGCTCCCAAGGGAGAGGAACTGTGTCACCCTTACCCATTTCCATTAGAATTCAAATATTCTGGAAATGAATGGTGTTTATTGGAAATGGTACTGACAATAACATAGAAATTGAGAAAATAGTTTATTATTATTATTAACTGCTTTTAGATGGGACTTTAATATATCCAGGTCAGATATTTCTGTCTGACTGTAGGTAAAAGGCAGAGTTTTAATTTTTTTTACAGTAGGGCATGAACTGATTTTTTTCAAGAAAACAAGAGAAAGAGGTGATCATTTCTCTCCACAACTTCACAATGTCATATCCTTCTTTGTCACAAGTGAGGCAAGTTTTATTTCATATGCTGTGGGAGGAGCATGCTCTCATTGAATCCCATTGGCCCAATTCATCTTTGGAACAAATTTTAATTTCAATGCTAACTAAAATAGTCTTTTTTCTAAGCCAAAATTTAAGGACAGGTCACTACATTTGATAGATTTATGCAGAGGTAAAACAAGGAAGATCCTTGCATATGCTATGAAAGGTCAAAGGGAGACTCTAAGCATCTCCACTGAGAGGCAAATCAGTTTCATCAGGGTACAACAGGTACAAAATGTGAAATAGCTCAGAGGCTGATTATGCTCAAAATATGTGAACACATCAAATTCTTGTCAGCATTTTGAAATGAGGGTCATTGATAAGGTAACTACTCTGGAGAAATTAATAGGACAATCCCAAAATAGGGAAATAATAAAGTAAAAACAACTGCATTTCTTTAAACTAAGAAAGAAAAATGCAACAGAATGTAATACATGTGATACAGAAACTTCTACTACTTAACCTGCTTGTACTGAATTTTTAAACAAGGGACCTCATACACAAGGTCAGGAGAGTTCTAGAAAGTCATCAGTGTAAATGTAAGTATATTTACAAAGAAAGGTGTTTGAAGGCTTTTGCAAGTAATGTCCAGCTACAGATATTAAACAAAAGCGACTGGTGAAGACAGCGAACTTCTCAACAGTGTAGTATTATACAAAAGTCTACGAGAGAGAGAGAGAGAGAGAGAGAGAGAGATGAAGAAACAAAGCCTTGCTGTGATGTGAGTTCCTTAAACTTAAATAATAACAGCGAAAGAGAGAAAGAAAGACAGAAAAAGAAAGAAAGAAAGGAAGGAAGGAAAGAAGGAAGGGAAAAAGGGATGGAAAAAAAGAAAAACAAAGCTACTTTTCAAGAACAGTTTCTAAAATGTAAAGCATCTTATTGCTCCTCACTTTCAGAAATTAGCCTACACCAGAATCAAGGCTATGCAGGGTGGCACAAAAGTAGATTTACAGTTGTGAGTATGTGAAACACAGGATTTATTCTTCTTTACTATTTATTAATTATTGTATTATTTTCCATACGAACAACTACAAACCTGTTTTGACCCCACCCTGTATGTATACCTGCCATGCTCATTCCAGCACTTGAGCCTTCACACTTTTTTCTTTCTCAGTACCTAACAGAGTGCTCACAGGGTGAGCGCCTAATATCTTCCTAATCACTGACTAAATTAAAATGGATTTTTAAATAATCCTAAAAAATCCAGGCAGGATTTTCAATTTAAAAAGTCAGGGTACTGATAGGACCAACCAACACTTCCTACATGCCATGCACAAGTCTAAGGAGGCTACATGTATTAACTTTTGAAAACTCACAATAATCCTATGAAGTAGGTACTCTTAACATCAAACACGTGGGAAAACTGAGACATGGAGAGTTTAAGTAATTTGTACAGAAGCAAACCAATGTCTAGCTTAAAGGTCTGAATTATTACTCTCTACACAAAACTGGGATTTTCAGGGACTAGAGTTAATCCGAAGTTGAAGTCATGAAGCTCTGTATCAGAAGGAACCTAGAACAGCTCCAGACTCATAACCCAAAATTCTTGAGTTGGGATGATACCCAAAGGGCTTGTGCAACTACCCCATGTGCTGTCTAAAGATTTGGTTTTCTATCAAGAGCATAGGCTTAACAGAACATCTTTATTATCTGATCAGCTATTATATACTTAGACAAACATTTTTATCCCTTAGAAGATTTTCTAGTCATCTAAAGCAGCTGGGTGACCTGTAGTTATTTTAACTGATCTAATTCCATATTTTTTTGCACTAACAAGAGTAAAATAATATTCCTCAAATGTGCTATTGCATGCAATTTTAATCAAAGTAAAAAAAGAACACCCAAACCTATAGCAACAGTAGATTGGCTTCTAGCATTTTCTTTCACTTTTTTTATGTTTATTGAATGACTTTTCCCTTTGTAGACTTGACTTAGACCAACTTGATGGTAACACTATATTTTAATCACATAAAAATATCAAAACATAGAAAAGCAATAAAAAAAATAGAAGAAATACTGAGAGAATTTATAATATAATGTCAGTGGGTGTCTTGTTTCTCTGATGTTCATTGTCTGCACACACAGAAGTAGATTAATGAAAAGCAAAGAGTAGATATATTTTATTTTCTATACTATAACAAATAAAGAACAATCTTAGATGTCATTTATCACAATGTAAACACATAATTCAGGTGATAATCATCAATATTTTTCACTTTTTCTCAGTACTATGAAAAAGAAAATGAGTGTTTTCAATTTTGGATCCCAACAGGTTCTTTGAGTACAAGGTCCCTGCCTTGCTTATTGTTGACTCCCCAGCACTTAACACAGTGACTGGCACTCAGTACATGTTCAATAATATTTTGCTGAATTGAACTATAAAGATGAAAAATAAGTAGTCATAGAATCTACACAGAGATACACATGAAGGTATTTAAGCAATAGACACTGGGATTTAGATCCAAAAGTGCCGTTATTTACCAAGGATATCTGCCAAGCAATTTAGCACATTCATTGTTTAATCCAATCAAGAGTTGTTATCCTATTAGTCATATTTATCAGTTACCTTTTAAGTGCAGGAAATTTAACATACTTATCTTTGAATATTCTCATCAGCCCTGTGATAAGAGGTTCAAAATGTTCAGAGAGGATAAATAACTTGCCCAAGGTCACACAGTTAATGTGTGGTAAAGTTAGGATAAGAAACCTAAATCTGAATATCACTTGAGTTTATACTCTAGCCATAATTTATGTTGCTGCCTGAAATTTTCAGCTGAACCATGTGTATGTATTTTAAGAAAAAAAGCATGATGGTTAAATAATGCCAATAAAAACTATTTTGGAAACAATAAAATATCAAAGAGAAAATGAGACATATAAAGAGGTATTTCCTGTCTCTGGGGATGATTGGGTTAATTATCTCTATGGGTGCAGCTTTTCAAAAACATGAGATTTTAAAGATTTAAGGGAGAAACTAAAGCCTTCCGGAAATAGCTTGTTCACCACAGGGTATTTTAAAAAGAGTTAGTAATCAGCATCCACAACTAGAAAAATACAAAATGTCTTGAATATAAGGTCAATCATAATAAAAGCACCTCCAACAGGGGTGCCCTTTATTCTGTGTATTGTAAAGCAAGTTGATTTCAAAAGCCCCTAGTTAACATACAATTGAGAGGCAATGCTTCTAAACCAATTTCATAATTTCACTTATGTAAGTATGCTTTTATTTGCTCCATTTATGCTTTGTTAAACTAAATGGGGGTGATGGAAATGTTGAGACCCTTGACTCTTCTGTCCTCTTTTCTTTCTTTTTTTTTTTTTTAAAGATGGCAACAATTGTTATAGGTTTTGAAACACTTCATTTCATTTAATCCTCACAATATCAATAGTGATAGGACCAATATCACTTTGTACATTTTGCAGATGAGTAAATTGTGAGGAGGTAGAAGTGGGCTAGGTAGTCAGGGACTGGACCATGGAGGGAAAGTAAAATGGGGAAGTCCAAGAATAACAGGATCTTGTAAATGTGGATAGGATGCAGCCTGCTGACTGTGTCCTGTTCCAAGAAAAACCACAGAGACAGACAAAATGGCCTAGAACTGAACCCAGCTGGTGGGAGTTGCTAAGGCAACCCAGCTGGGTGGGAAGGAAGTGGCATGTGGGAGACATGAGCTTTATTTTATTTTTAAAATAACTTTTAATTGTTGAAAGTATTACATGTCCCCTCCCCCATCATTGACCTCTTCCAGCCCACCTCGTCCCCTCCCCAGCTCTTCACCACCCTATTATCAGTGTCCATGGGCCATGCATATATGCATACAAAGTGTTTGGTTGATTACCTCCCAACCACCCACCCTCTCCCGCCTTCCCTAGCAGTTTCTGCACTCTGTTCCATGCTTCCATGTCTCTGGATCCACTCCATTCATCAGTTTATTTTATTACTTAGATTCCACATATGAGTGAGATCATGTGATATTTGTCTTTCTCTTACTGACTTATTTCACTTAGCATGACACTTTAAAATGTATGGATGTTGCTAAGGCAGAATTCTTTGAAAGGACCAATCAGGAGCTAGCAAAGCATGTATCTACCACTAAGCAAAGAGCTTCAGCAGCAACCCACTTTGGTCCTCCTCCCTGACTGCTGCAGGGAGTCCGTCTATCTCTCAATAAACTTTGCTTCCACTTACTGTCTTTTTCTGTGAACTCATTCCTCAGTTTTGCAAGACAACGAACCTGGTTCTGATCACAGCACTGGTTTCAATAGCAACACAAGGAGACTTGTGGCAAAGCAGAATAAGGACCTGGTTTTCTTATAGCTGGACATATTATTCCTTCCTCAAATAAAATTCCAATCTGTACATTTTCTTTGGTCCAACTTCCCTATTGGAGCATCTGCACATTCAGTTTCTAGTCCATCTGATAGGATAGAAATACTGGCGATTGTTGAAAAGAGTTACTAAAGAAAAAAAAAAAAATCAAAGCCACAAACAAAATCACCCAATTACTTTGGTAATTTTAAACTGATAATGTCTTCATTAATAACACAGAGAGAGTCTAAATATGTTCAACTACCCTTTTTCCCATACCCTCTTTTATACCACTGGCTTTAAGAGCTACTAGCGAACATTAGAATGACTCCAGGATTAAGGATTGCATGAGGATTGGTATAAAGGGATTCAAGAGGTGTTTGGTATTCTTTTTAACATTTCTTTACACTTGCCCCAAAACTCTTAAACACCAAAATTCTTATTCCTTACACAAGTACTTGTCTCCAGCAAACTCTGTCCTTTAATTTTTAAAATATCATTTGGGGAGAATAAAAATTCTTAGGGGGTGAAAGGGAAGCCATAGCAAAGCAAATAAAATCTTCATATTCATGTTGGAATGATCAAGTGTGTGTATGTATGTATATGTGTGTGTGTGTGTGTGTGTGTGTGTGCACGCGCACTCACACACATGCACACATGTGCATGTGTGTTCTCTGCAATTACTGGAAGATATTTCCAATTCATCAAGTATTATTTAATTACTTTAAAGCTTCAACTTAAAAACAAATCCAGCAGAATGATGGCATTAGGAGCTCTTTAATCATTTTTTATCAAACTCCTTAACAGATTGGTTTCTGAAAGGAACATAATCAACCTGAAATTTCCTGGGATTATTAACCATTCAAAATGCTGAGAGTTTTGTATTAGCCAATTCATCAGACAGAAATATGCATCTTTAAGGCATGAAAGGGTTACTGCTTCATTGACCCATGATTATTTTCCTATGTGAAAAACACAGTGAGCAATGGGGATTAAACACTTCTCAAAAAGTCCCATAATTCAATCCAAATCAAACTTGATTTGCTTAGAAATCTACATTTTTTTTTATGAGGGACTGACATACAGCTGCTGTAGGATTATCATAAGATTATCAACCTCTGTGAGATTTTCTGATCAAATGTTAGACTTTGCCATGGCAGAGAAAGCACTTTTTGCAGGAGCAGCAGTGATTTGTGTGTGCATACTGGTAGAAGCAGTCTGTCAGGATTTTGCTTGCCCTCTCAAGTTCAAAGTTGGAAGTAGTATGGGATATTAAGCTCAATTCTCACTGCTAAGAAATGGATTGTCTATATACTTCTTCTTAACCTATAATTTATAGGTTTTCTCTCTGGACTTGTTGATGCAGGATATCCAGAAATTAAGTGCCCTAATATTGAACTTTTTTTAAAAAGTTCACAAGGATATTTTATGTATGCTCATGAATAAACTTTGCCAATGGTTGATTGCATTTTCACATTCTCTATATTTTGCCTACTCCACCTCCAAGTGATATACACTAACGTTTTTTCTTGGATCCAGACAAGAGTCACTTCTACTTGACACCACTATCTCTCTGTGGGCACTGCTGTCTCTGTTAGAATTCCTTAGCACATCTACTTTATACCACTATTTCACATCATAATGGTACATGTTCTTTGGATCTCTCAAGATTTCTTAATCAACCTATGTTCATTTTAGTGATGGAATCAATGTTTTCCTCCCATGTAAAGATACTTTTTTTGCATATTAATTCTCTAACGTTTTCGAATTGTTTAGTAAAGTTGTTCTTTTACGTTTTCCCTTTGTTACAACGAATACCCACCCCCACCACCCCCAACATAGCACTTAATATTCAGTCCATGACATGAAGACTCTACAGAAAAATCCAAGTGATAAATACCATGTTTTGTAGAGGGTCATATGCTTCCAACTTTTCTTCTCTTAGCACAATGACTCAGGCCCAGGTGCCACAAGCTGACACTTCCTAGAAACATAAAGTGGAAGCAACTGAAATGAATTCCCGGTGAGGCCCTTCTATTTTCTTATGTGGAGTTGCTAATGAGTATAGGAATATGGGTGGAGAGGGGTGCTAAAAACCCACTAGTTCAATGTGCTTTTAACTTTACCTTGTTTCCCTATTGTACTAAACTACCTCAGATTGATTGTAAAAGAAGGTCGTGTGAAGACAGCCTGATACTATACAATAGTTCTCAATGTTGTTGCCTCTAACTGTTTACATGTACAAGACATTCTCTTATCATTGTCTCACTTCCTGTAGTGATTCTCAAAGAAGTTGGGCCCTAAATATTTGGGGCTATAGGAAGCAGACCATAGAACATGTATCAGAGAGTTTGGATTGGAAGGGAGTATGTGTAATTTATGAAACCTCAGTAGCTGGGTATTTTTGCTTTATAGAATCACTGATGTAGAGGGAAAGGTTCCTGACCATTGGGAGCATATCATGGTCTATTCGCCTATGATCTGTGATCCAGGCTATTGTATTAATCCTTATTTTACTATCACTTTTGGGCTTTGCCCTTTGTTTTTGTTTATAAAATTTTGCTCTGTAGTGGTTTTACATGTTTTAAAATTGTTATGTTTTGTTTTGTTTTGTTTGCACATGCTGCCTTGACCCAGTTTGGGGTCAAGGCCAGCGCCAGTTAGTTCTCCTTCCTGAGGATGTGATTAAATCTACACCCAAACCACTTCCCTAGCTGGGCTCTCGCATTCTGCAGTACTCTGTAGCCGTCCTAACTGCGCTGGGGCCTTGCACCAGGCCATCCGGACAGCTTCTACGCCCTGGCGCCCGCGCAGCCTGTTCCTGTTATCATCCCTGTGCCCAGTCTGCTGTGTGGCCATGCCTTGCAGCTCTCTCTTTGGAAGAGGTGAGTGACAGAGTCCTGCATTTCGTGCGTCCTAACCACACTGTGGCTATATAGAACATGTTTACATATTAAGATTTATCTTGTCCTTCATTTACATCTACCTTTACAATGATCTCTCCCAATCAGATACGTGTAGCAGTAGAATATAGTGGACCTTGGAATCAGATTGTCTGAATTCAAATTTTAATCCTGACACGGAGCAGCTGTGTTACCTGGAGCAAAGTCCTGTCTCTCTAGGCCTCAGTTTCTTTATTTTTAATACAAGAGTATAAATAATTGTACCTGCTTCACAGTGTGGTGGTAATAATTAGGGCATATATAGGTTTTTATAATACCAGACACATAGTAAGCACTGGATAAATGATAATTGTTATTACTGATAGACATCCTAATATATAAAAACCCTGGGTCTGTCACATCTGCAAACCAGGAGGCTCAACCAACCGGAAGTCAGTCCTGCAGTCAACCCTGGGTTGCCATGGCAACCCAGCACTGTCTGCTGACGGGGCTGCAAATCAGGCCAGGAGAGAGACCTGAAGAGAGAAGCAGAGTCTGATCTGTAACCTCTGTGGCAGCTGTTGATCAGCACTTGCCTCTCTCTTTTATTCCAGGCCTGGCCAGCAGCCATGCCTCCATTTCTCTCCAGGCCTCCACTCAGGCTGCTGATCAGCACCGCCTTTCTGATCAGGCCCCGTTGATAGGCCCAGAGATGCTGACTGGCATAGAAACTGACCAATCTGAACCAAATCTGGGTCAACTGTGAGAAGCCAATGACTGCCTAGGAGGTGGAGCTTTAGACGCTGATTGGCATAGAAAGTGACCAATAAGAACCAAATCTGGGTGAACTGAGAGGAGCCAATGGCTGCCTAGGAGGTGGACCTTTTGACGCTGACTGGCATAGAAACCGACCAATCAGAACCAAATTGGCTGGCAGAGGAGAGAAGTTGGGGGCCAGATCAGTCCTGCAGGGGAGGGCAGTTAGGGGTGCTCAGGCAGACAAAAGCAGTTAGGGATGATCAGGTCAGCAGGGAAGGGCAGTTGGGGGCGATCAGGTCAGCAGGGGAGAGCAGTCTGGGGTGAGATCAGGCCAACAAGGGAGGGCAGTTGGGGATGACCAGGCCAGAATGGGAGCAGTTAGGGGGTGATCAGGCTGGCAGGCAGAAGCAGTTAGAGGCAATCAGGCAGGCAGGCAGGCAAGCAGTTAGGAGCCAGCAGTCCCAGATTGTGAGAGGGATGTCTGACTGCTGGTTTAGTCCCGATCCCTGTGGGGTCCCAGATTGGAGAGGGTGCAGGCTGGGCTGAGAAACACCTGCCTCCAGTGCATGAATTTCATGCACGAGGCCTCTAGTAGTCTATATTTCTGTTTCTCTGGTTTGACTATAATAATTATCTCCTTCATTCTCCCTGGGCTTATTTGGTAACATAACAAGATGAATGTTTGGCTTTTATTTTTCAGAACATAATGAATTGTTTCAGCAGGATTTTTTGAATTCATCTATTTCCAATAATTTATGATTCTACTTTTACCACATATTCCTTATGAGCTCTTGTGTTTGTTTTGTTATCTATTTTGTTTAATTGATCTGCTTATTCTTACACTAGTATCATACTGTTTTAATCATTGATGTTTTAAATAAACTTTAATGACTCATGGATTTCTCTATTACTCTCTCCCCCCAATAAGTTCTTAGATAACTTTGCTTTTCTACTATTCAGAATACATTTTAGGATAATTTTGTCACATTGAAAAAATAATCTTACTGGTGATGATTGCCAGAGGGGAGAGGGGTTGGGGGACTGAGTGAAAAGGTGAAAGGATTGAGAAGTACAGATTGATAGCTATAAAATAGTCATGGGGATGTAAAGTACACCATGGATAATATAGTCATTATTATTGCAATAACCATATATGGTGCCAGGTGGGTACTGGAAACATTGGGGGAACACTTATCCTACCTAATAATAGACAAATATGCAAATTGACCATACCTCTGACACACCCACAAGCCACGCCCGTAAGCCACGCCCACCATCCAATCAGAGCGAGCATGCAAATTAACCCAAACCAAGATGGCTACAGCCACAGAGAGCAAGGTTTCCTAGGTAACAGAGGAAGCCAAGTTTTCCACCTGCCCTTGCCAGGCCTAAGCCTCCACTCAAGCTACAAAGTTTCAATTATAGAAGGTAAACACATTCAAAGAGAAATGACGGCAGAATGGAGCTTGAGAGAGCAGGCCAGGGTTGCCGCCGGCAACAGGGGAAGCAAAGCTTTCCGCACATCCTGACCAGGACCACCCACTTAAGGCAACAAAGTTTCAATTATAACCCCAACATAAATGGCTGCCGGCCTCAGAGGGAGCCCCAGCTTGGCTCCGCTCCAGGCTACAAAGTTTCAATTGTAGAAGGAAAATAAATTCCAGATACCAGGGCCTCTGCTTGGGTTGCCAGGGGGCGTGGCTGGCCTGCAAACCACCACAGGCCCCTCGCTCAGGCCACCCCATGCCCCAAGGGAACCCCACCCTGATCCAGGACACCCTTCAGGGCAAACCAGCTGGCCCCCACGCATGCACTAGGCCTCTATCCTATCTAATAAAAGAGTAATATGCAGATTTATCATCACTCCAACACACAATATCCTGCCTCCATGTGGACACAAGATGGCAACCACAAGATGGCCAGCAGGAGAGGGCAGTTGGGAGGCACCCGGCCTGCAAGGGAGGGCAGTTGAGAGGGACCAGGCCTGCAAGGGAGGGCAGTTGGAGGTGATCAACCCTGCAGGAGAGGGCAGTTAGGGGTGACCAGGCTGGCAGAGGAGGGAAGTTGGGGGCAAACAGGCTGGCAGCAGAGTGGTTAGGGGGTGATCAGGCTGGCAGGCAGAAGCAGTTAGGGGCAATCAGGAAGGCAGGCAGGCATGCAGTTGGGAGCCAGCAGTCCTGGATTGTGAGAGGGATGTCCAACTGCCCGTTTACCGGGATCGGGCCTAAACGGGCAGTCGGACATCCCTTGAGGGGTCCCATATTGGAGAGGGTACAGGCTGGGCTGAGGGACAACACCCCTCCGTGCACGAATTTCGTGCACCGGGCCTCTAGTGAAGTATATGATTGTCTAAACACTATGTTGTACATCTGAAACTAATACAAAATAATATTAAGTATAAACATGTCTCTCCACCTGTAATGTGTCTTTTTACAAATATACTTAGGAGCCCTGGCCAGTTTTTCTCAATGGTTAGACCATCTGCTCATAGGCCAAAGGGTCATAGGTTAAATTGCTGGTCAAAAGGATATACCTTGGTTGCAGGCTTGATCCTTGGCCCCAGTCAGGGTATGTGCAGGAGTCAACCAATCAATATCTCTTTCACATCAATCTTTCTCTCTCTTTCTCCCCCCTTCTCCCCTTCCCTCCAACCTCTCTTTAAAAAAATCAATGGAAAAAATATCCTCCGGTGAGGATTAAAAACAAAACAAAACAAAAATACCAATATATTTAGGAAGCATGTGAGGGACCAACTGCATTCTAGTATAGTTTTGTTTTATTTTTTGTAACTAGCTACATGACTTTGGATATATCTCATAATCCTGATGTAATTCCTGCTCTGCAGAGATTATGGCATTTGCATTAGGGTTAAGTGAGTTAAAGTATTCATAAAAATAGTAAAGAGGTAAATATTTATAAAGATACAAAAATATTTTACTATTATTAAAAAATCAAACTTTGAGAAAAAGGCCAATTTTGCATCTTAGATATTTCTCATTTCAAATAAAAAAACCTCTACCAAAACAAAACAAAACAAAACAAGAAAACACACAAAACCTCTAGAACTCAGAAAAGCAGAGATCCAGGGATCCCAATATTAATCATCTTCAGAAACACGTTTTACTCACTACTACAAATTTAATGCTCATATCTCCTTATGGTGAAGACATTTCAGCATAGAATATGTGCATTGGACCTAGTTAAATCAGCATCATGTTTCCAAAGAGTCTTAGAATTAAAAGAAACCATAAAGTCATCTAATTAAAACTTTTATTAAATAGAAATGCCTCTTCTCTAATGTTTCCACAATAGTAAATTCATGAATTCATAGGTAATTATTAGAATCTTAGTATTTTTAAATATCCTATTGTACTAATATTTGTCTCCCTGTAGCTTTCAACTATGACCAGATACCATAGGTAAAGGAAGCTTAAGTATCTCAATTTGATCTGGCGAGGAGTAAGGAAGTAAGGAGGAAGAAGCATCCAAGCAGTGCATTTCAAAGGAGGTACGGCTTGAACGGAATCTTGAATAGGGAAAAGTTAAGGCATTCAAGGTCAAAGGACATCACTGAAAGTATAACACAGTTAGGAACTCTACTAAGTTTGGGTCTGCTGAAACAAAACCTATAAATGAGAGAGTAGTAGAAGATAAGGATGGATAAAAAGGCAAGTGACAGGTATCTGAGAGCCTTCTGTGCTAAGCTGAAGAGTTTAGGCTTTGTTGACAATGGAATCATTTAAAGGCTCTTTAAACTCAACAGCGCTACTAAATCTATCTTATTTTTTTTTCTTTAACCTTATTTATTTATTTATAAATATATTTTTATTGATTTCAAAGGGGAAGGGAGAAGGAGAGAGAGATAGAAACATCAATGATGAAAGACAATAATTGATCAGCTGCCTCCTGCACACCCGCTACTAGAGATTGAGCCTGCAACTCGTGCATGTGCCCTTGACCAGAATCGAACCTGGGACTCTTCAGTCCTATGCTCTTTTCACTGAGCCAAACCAGCTAGAACTCTTTAATCTTTTTTTAGTTCTTCAAAGTATTTGAAGATGGTCTTCATGTCTTTCCAGTTCTTTTATGAATTTATCACCTATTATTTTCTATATTATGACCATTGTGTTTTCTTTGCCCTAAACACAATTAGTTTAAGTTCATCTTAAATAGTAATATCCAGAATTAAATTAATACTTCAAATATTATTCAATGATGCAAATTAGAATGAGATTATTTTATTACATTAATTCTACATGAATTTATTTTAAAGATTAAAATTAGGTTTGGTTTATTTTGGAGTTGGAATAGGGGCAATGTATCAGATGACAAAGGCTTTGTTATGTCCCACTAACAAAGAACTCCAAAATCTGAGTGACTTAACCCAACAATGCCAAATTTCTCACTCATACTTAAAATCCAATATGGATCAACATGGAATACTTTGCTCATCACAGTCATTTTGGAATTCAGGTTGACAGAAACTCCATTAAAATACCCATTTCCAAAGTAAAACAAAACAAAACAAAACAAAAAAACAAAAAACAAACAAACAAAAAAACAGAAAAAGAGAATGTAGTAAATTATACACTGGCTTTTAAAGTTTCCAAAGCAAATCAATTGGTTTTACCTAAATTCAAAAGGAGTAGGAAAATCTAGTTTACCCATGGATGTGGAAGGAGAGAAGAACTAGGCTATTTGGCTTATCCTGAAGACTTCTACCATTTTACAACTGGATCACCAGAAACATGTGATCAATTAAATGTTTCAGATTATTTTTCTTATTATGACAACTAGAGGCCCAATGCACAAAATTCATGCAAGGGGCTCAGACCTCACAGCAGCCCTGGCTGCCTCGCGTCCCCACCCCCCACC
Source organism: Ia io (assembly GCA_025583905.1). NCBI lineage: Eukaryota > Metazoa > Chordata > Mammalia > Chiroptera > Vespertilionidae > Ia > Ia io. The sequence continues at coordinate 75,271,449 of JAJQQW010000001.1, forward strand.
CACTGGTCCTTCCAGAAGGTTGTTCCACCGTCTGCTCTAATTAGTATATTAGCTCTTTATTACATAGGATGGCTATGAAGCCAGATCTTCTTAATGCTATAAAGTCCTTTATTTTTTGTTTGTGTCGTTTATAATTCTTATGTTGAAATCCTAATCTCCAAGATGATGGTGTTAGGAGGTAGGGTTTTTGGGAGATGTTTAAATAATGAGAATAGAGCTCTCATGGATGTGATTCATTCCTTCATAAAAGAGGCCCCAGAGAGCTTGTTTGACTCTTACCATGTGAGGATACAGTGAGAGGTCAGCAGTCTGCAACACACAGAGAGGCTTCATCAGAATCTGACCATGCTGGCTCCTTGATCTTGGACTTCCAGTTTCCTGAACAGAAAGAAATAAATTTCTGTTGTTCATAAGTCCCCCAGTCTATAGTATTTTGTTATAGAAGTCCAAGCACACTATGATACTGTTCATGTCATTTAAAATTGTTATTCCAGTACATATTATTGAGTTAATCCTCACAGCTTTGATTCATCTTCCAAACTAGCAAAGATATAAACTTTGGCTTTAGGAACCTTAGGTACTCTACAAGACACTTCACTTTAGGTAAATGTTGATCAATTAACTCCATTGTTGCCATTATGGTAAGACTCTTCATCCAACTCACAATCTACCTAACTGTAAAACTAATCTGAGACATATTTCAAAAAAATTCTGTAAGTTTATCATCTGAGACTTTGCCAAGCACTTTGTTTCAATCAAGAAATAAAACATTTACTAGTAAGCATTATTCTGGTTTAGCAAACTAATAGTCCTATCATGAAAGGAACCAAGTTTAGTTGATCATGTCTTATATTCAAGTTGATCATGTATTATGTCTTATATATTAGCTCCTATGGATTACTTTCATTCTTTTCTAAATTTTACAAAATATCTTGTTAATATGTTTGTGATTTTTTTTGTTAAAAAACTAGGATTTTGCCGAAACCGGTTTGGCTCAGTGGATAGAGCGTCGGCCTGCGGACTCAAGGGTCCCGGGTTCGATTCCGGTCAAGGGCATGTACCTTGGTTGCGGGCACACCCCCAGTAGGGGGTGTGCAGGAGGCAGCTGATCGATGTTTCTCTCTCATCGATGTTTCTGACTCTCTATCCCTCTCTCTTCCTCTCCGTAAAAAATCAATAAAATATATTAAAAAAAAAAAAAAAAAAAAAAAAAAAAAAAAAAAAAAAAAAAAAACTAGGATTTTCCCCATAGTTTCTGAAAATTACCTTGTCCCTCATTTTCAAAAATCAGACTGTCCATGTTTCTAATAGTTACATTTTTTTCTTGTTTCACATGAGTCTTCAATTGTTACTTACATTGGCACTAATACAAATCTGAACATTTTAAAATAGACCTTTTGAGGAACATGTAGGCACATTTAAATGCTACCAGAATTTTATTGGACTTTAAAGACAATCTTTATGGTACTTTTTAGAATGTTTGTTCTACAGTTTTCAATTGGAAAACTACTTTACTTGCTATAGGATATTGAGGTAAAATAATTTTAAATAGCTCAAATGTCTTCCATCTCTTAACATGTATCATCTTTCTCATACATTAAACCTCATTCCCTTTTTTAAACTGCTTGAAAACCCCCTTTTGTTTCTTCTAAAACTTTTTACAAGTCTTAGTTAGTTCTAGGTTTTAGCATCACAGCAATATTGGTAGATGTATGGCATTCTGTTATACTCTGGTCATTTGAAATATATATATAAAATTTAAATCCCTTCTATAACATGTATTGCCAATACATATCATGCATAACATGTTATTTTGTTGGTTTTTTTTTTTTTTGCTTTCTCCCTCAAATAATCTAACTTGGAGTTCCTAGTTCCTTGAGTGTGTTTTATTTCTTTTTAAAAAATATTTTTATTGATTTCAGAGATGAAGGGAGAGATAGAAACATCAATGATCAGAGAATCATTGAAAGCTGCCTCCTGTACACCCCACACAGGGGATCGAGCCCCCAACCTGGGCATGTGCCCTGACTGGAAATTGAACCATGACCACTTAGTTCATAGGTTGACACTCAACCACTGAGCCACATCAGCTGGGCTAGTGTGTTCCATTTTTAAACAGGGAAAGACACAACTGAACAAAAGTATATATATCCTCTATTAATATTTTGAGAGATTTCCTTGCAGACAAATGTCATTTCAACAGTGAAGGACAAAATATCTATAGTTATTAAAAAGTCTTAATCTCTGTATATCTCTATTTCATCACAAAAATGAGAGTAATAATCTAAATCTAACTTTCTACTTGAAGTTTATTAAATATTTTTTAGAGATTTTATGGAGTTTCTATCACTATTATAACTGGATTTTCAAAATAAAGAGATACTATTCAAGGATGAATTATAATAATTATAACCATGGAGAAGACAAATATTAGTAATGATTACTATTGTTATTATAATTATAATAATTAAACCACATAAGTAGACCTCACTAGTTGCTACTTACTATTCTAAGCATGTCTCCTATTTAATTTTTTAATCTTCATGAAAACCTTATAAGATAGATACATGTGCTTTAAAAGCTGAGAATGGATAGGGCACATGATGTGTTTTTTTTCTGTGCAAGAGGGGGGTGAGGGGTCAGAATTAAAAGTCTCATTTACATCTTATCCATGAACTACTTTATTGAACTTTTTAACACTTAAAAAATATTTTTTTCTAGGCTGGTTTAATTTTATTTTTAACAAAACAAACTTCATAGATGCAGAAAACAAATTGATGATTGCCAGATAGGGGATGGAATGGGAGCTGTGTGAAATAAAGTGAAGGAATTGAGTAGTACAAATTGGAAATTGGTAGTTACAAAATAGTCACAGAGATGTAAAATATAGCATAGGCAATATAGTCAATAATATTGTAATAACTATGTATGGTGCCAGGTGAGTACTGGAAATATTGGGGGGAACACTTTGTAAAGTCTATGATTGTCTAACCTCTATTCTGCATGCCTGAAACTAATCTATATATATATAAAAGGCTAATATGAAAAGTGTCCCCTCGGGAGTTTGACCGAGAGACTGGGAGTTCGATTGCTTGCTATGATGTGCGCTGACCACCAGTGGGCAGCACGGAACATGGCAGGTGACCAGCGGCAGTGGGGGGGCACTGAGGGAGCGAGGGAAGGCAGAGGCGGGAGGTGGGGAGGCGGGGAGACAGGGAACTGATCGGCCCTGATTGCTGGCCAGACCTAGGGACCCTACCTGTGCATGAATTTTGTGCACTGGGCTTCTAGTATGAAATAATTAAAGAAAAGAAAAAGAGAAAGAATAAGCCCATGGGTTGGGAATGTTTACAGAATGATGCTGTTGGAATGGGCAATGCTGTTGTCTACCTAATGTGGCACAGAGAATTTTCAATAAAGCTTGGCTCCTATGAAATAGAAAAACAAAACAAAACGAAACAAAATAACTGAAAGTAGAAATGTACTTTTGAAAATTTATTTTAAAAACAAAACACTTCTCTATAATTTATAGGTCAAAGAATCATAATGAAAAAAATAGAAAATATTTTAATCCAAGATGGCAGCTGATTAGGTAGAAGGTACACTCACCTACTCCTGGGAAATAACTGGATTTACAACTGAAATACAGAGCAATCAACCCGAATAACCAACTGAAGACTAGCTAAACAGAAGTCTTATAACCAAGGATTTGTAGAAGAAGCCACATTGAGACTTGTAGGAAGGGCAAAAACATAAAAAGGACTGGCCCCACTCCCATAGGTAGCAGCTGAGAATCCAGAGGGATATCTTAGCTGCAAAGCAAGGGAACTCAATCCCAAGCCAGGCTTCCCAATTTAAAGTACTAGAGCATGGAAGAGGTGCATATATAACATTTGCCTGTGAAAATTAGAGGGAATTCTGTCAGCCAGGGAGAGACAGGAGTCTGATAAAAAAATCCAGGAGCACTCTTTTTTTAAAAAATACTACAGAAAAACTTTTTCTTCCAGTGTTTTCTTCCCTGATTTTTTATTGTTTTTTTAATCTTTAGACATAGGTCTTCCTTTTTGCCCCATTAACCTCTTCCAGCCCTTTCCCACCCACCCAAGGCCCTCACCACCCCATTGTCTGTGTCCGTGGGTTATGCATATATACATACAAGTTCATTGGTTGATCTCTTCCCATTTATCTTTTTTTTAATTTTATTTTTTTAAATTACTTTATTGATTAAGGTATCACATATTTGTCCTCAACCCCCCCTCCTCATTCCCATGTGCAGCTCCCTCCATATGCATGCCCCCACCCCCCTGTTGTCTGTGATCACTGGTTAGGCTCATATGCAAGCACACAAGTCCTTTGGTTGATCTATCTCCCTTATCCCCACCCTCCCCTACCTTCCCTCTGAGGTCTAATAGTCTGATCAATGCTGTTCTTGTTCAGTCTATGTTGTTCATCTTTTCTCCTAGATGAGTGAGCTCATGTGATACAAGGAGTACACTTATAGGAACCGAAAATGAGATAAGCAATAATGGTTATGCTGAGAGGCAAATGAATCAGTCTATAGTGAGTTTCTTTCTGGGCCAACAGTTCTTTTGAGTCCCAATTTCTATGTCCAACAGTTCTTTATGTGTACATAACAGCAATGATATTTCAGTTCTGGATGGTGGACAAATGGTGGTCATGCAGGTCCGACCCTCTCTGGTTTGGTCCTGGGCAATCTGCAGTGACACACAGCTGCTGACTGCTAGTATGGCAAGGCATCGTCAGCGTCTTCCATCTCTGGACTGCTTCTCTTCTGTCTTCATGGCTGGAACACTCCTGTCAATTCCTCTCTGTTGCAGGAATCCACCTGGTCTCGGAGTTGTTTTCTGAAAATATACAAACATATTCTCAACCAAAAGTTAATAAAGGAATCTTTTCTATAAATTTGACTTGCGATCCTATTTTATTTTTTGCCCAAACTATTTTCCTTTGGCTTGTTTTGACACCATGTATGTTTTACCTGTGTGTCTTGCTGTTAGCATTACAAATGAAAGTTAATTTTCTAAAGTAAAAATTTTCTAGATGCAATTTATTTACATGATATTTTTTCTTACATGATATTCTTCTACTATCCCCCCTTTTTTGGTTTAAATATTAGGAGGCTTTTGGAAATTTTATGCTGTAATCTTGATAGATTTTAAATTTTACTTTTTTGCACTAAAATGTGACTGCTTTAGGTTCATTACATGTTATGCAATTTTACCATGAGATGAACTACCATTAAAAATTTTAGTTAACACTTTAGGAACAGCTTTTTTGTCCAGTACAATTGATTTTTCTAGAATATTCGCTTCTTTCAATTGGCCAATTTAAATTAGTCTGAAAACTTGACTACTATTTTACTGTCAAATTTAATACTCTAACAACCATCTTGTTTTACCCTGTAAATATTAGTGGAGAGGATTATTTGCCTTCTTGAGTAAGCCCTGAGCATTCCTGGTGCTAGGCTTGATTTAGATATCAAAGACCCCAGTTCCCTGCATCATGAGTGCAAGACATCTCCATCAAGTCTTGCTGCAGTGAGAGGGCATCTGCTGTCGGCCAAGTCTCTGTTACCTGGGTCCTGATTTGAGCTGCACATGGGAAGCTAAGCAGCCATGGGAGCAGGAGACCTCCCTCAGCAGGGGTGAGGGTTCAGGCCCCTGCAAACTTGGGGGGTGAAGGTCTGTACCCCACCTCTGTTGATCCCCAAGTTCTCTCCTGATGGCCCCTTTGCGACCGTGCCTGGCTTAGGTTGTTCCTTCCTTGAGGAATCTTACCGTCTCTGGCTAACCAGCCATCTTCCAGGGCTAAGCAGGGTGATGTGAGGTTTAGTTCTGTCTCCTTGGTCGCCTACGCCCCCCTGGCCTCCATGCCCAGCACCTGCCTTGGGATCCCCTCGTTGCTGGCAGGGTCCCAGCACTGATCACATATCTTGTGGAACCCAGGTTTCTTCTCCAAGGAGGCCCAGCTCACCCCACTGTGCGAGAGACAGATCCATGGTACCAGCCATCAAGAGGTTTCAACCTCAACATGAACAGAAAGCTCAGGCAACAGCTGTGGACAATTGGATTGTGAGAAGAGGGTCCCGCTTGGCCAAAAGGGCAAGAGGGGCCAATTTAGAATGCTGAGGTGCCTTCCCAGGGGGCCCTCTACACAGTGGAAGGGATTAAACCCTTTCATGTTCTTTTCAAATTGCTGCCAGACATTCAAAGAATTAGTTTGTAAGTTTGTTTGGAATAATTGTATATTATGCTGTTGTAATTCTAAAATATCTAGAGATGTGTTACCTTTGTCTCCAAGCACCGAAAAGACAACTTTTTATTGATCCCCCAAGGGTGCAAGGTACTGTTATAGGTAATGGGGGTAATACAAATATGGGAAAAATTATAATGACATTGTAGAATAATATCATGTAAGGATATTCTTTGCTCTAGGCCATGGCAATTCCATTTCAAACTGGCTGCCAGTTTCTTTTTGTATAGACAAGTTCTTAGCTACATTTTCTACACCTCTCCCAGGAGCAAGTAGTGGTAGTCCCTTTCTTTGGTATCCACACAAGCCAAAAACCTCTCTTTAATTTTACATACAAAGGAGCAATGGTTTGATTTGGTATCATACAAAAGGGAAGCTGGGTGGAGACCCCTGTGTAATTATACTTCCTTGCCCCACCCAAGGTCCTCCTGGATGACCAAGGTGTTTGGAATTATTGGTGACTACATTAGGAGGGGGATCAGCCATCGTTAGGGCTCTTACCCATGAAGAGTCAGGAACATAAGTCCAAAATACTTCCCCATTTGCCCCAGGTAATCTTACCGTACAGCTGATGACTGCTAGCATGGCAAGAAAGATGATCTCAGGCATCCTTGGGGTTCTGGTTACCTCACAATTTCTTTTTTCTTTTTATTTTTTAAATTTTTTATTTTTATTATTATTTTCTTTTGTGTGTCCTTATTCCCCCATTACCCCCCATCCCCAATTCGTGCCCCCCCCCCCATGTTGTCTGTGTCCATTGATTAGGCTTATTGCATGTTCACAAGTCCCTTGGTTGATCTCTCCCCCTTTCTCACTGCATCCCCCTCCTTCCCTGAGGTTTGAGGTTCTGATCGATGTTTCTCAGTCTCTGGATCTGTTCTTATTCATCAGTCTATGCCGTTCATTATATTCCACAAATGAGTGAGATCATGTGATATTTATCTTTCTCTGCCTGGCTTATTTCACTTAGCATAATGTTCTCCATCTCCATCCATGTTGTTGCAAATGGTAGGAGCTCCTTCTTTTTTACTGCAGCGTAGTACTCCATTGTGTAGATGTACCACAGTTTTTTAATCCACTCATCTGCTGATGGGCATTTGGGCTGTTTCCAAATCTTAGTTATGGTGAATTATGCTGCTATGAACATAAGGGTACATATATCCTTTCTGGTTCCTGTTTCTAGTTTCTTGGGATATATTCCTAGGAGTGGGATCACTGGGTCAAATGGGAGTTTTATTTTTAATTTTTTGAGGAAACTTCATACTATTCTCCACAGTGGCTGTACCAGTCTGCATTCCCACCAGCATTGCAAAAAACTTCCTTTTTCTCCCCATCCTCGCCAAACTTGTCGTTTGTTGATTTGTTGATGATAGCCATTCTGACAGGTGTGAGATGGTACCACATTGTTGTTTTGATTTGCATCTCTCTGATGATTAGTGTCTTTGAGCAGGTTTTCATATGTCTCTTGGCCTTCCTTCTGTCTTCTTTCGAAAAGTGTCTATTTAGATCAGTTGCCCATTTTTTGATTGGGTTGTTAATCTTCTTTTTGTTAAGTTGTATGAGTTCTCTGTAAATGTTGGAGATTAAACCCTTATCGTTGATATCATTGGCAAATACGTTCTCCCATGCAGTGTGCTTTCTTGTTGTTTTATTGATGGTTTCCTTTGCTGTGCAAAAGCTTTTTATTTTGATGTAGTCCCCTTTGTTTATTTTCTCTTTATTTTCCATTGCCCTAGGAGCAATATCAGTGAAGAAGTTCTTTCGTCATATGTCTGAGATTTTGCTGCCTGTGGATTCCTCTTGTATTTTTATGGTTTTCCGTCTTATGTTTAAGTTTCAGGAGCACTCTTAAAGGGCCAGAGCACAAAATATCATTCACAACTATTCACCCTGGGCTCCGGCAGAGGGAGGATGGAACAGACTAGAGTTATGTAAGAAAAGACTGGTTGTGTAGCTCCAGGGAGAGAGCGAAAGGGACATCCTTTGGGGTCATTGTACTGAGTCCCTCTACCACAAGCAGATGCTGTATTTCTTGGGTGGATCACACCCATCCATATGGCATAACCTTTGGGGAACGCAATAGCCCTGTTGCCACAACTTGAGAAATTTACACCCTGCAGAGGAGACAGATCCCTGGGCATAGGGTATAGAGGTCTGGGAAGACTCAGGTTGTCAGTGATTAAGCTTTGTAGCTCTGGGGTGGGAACTATTCCCCTCATCTTCTAATAAGCTCAGCCAGTGCTTCACCCTCTTGAGTGATGCACTATCCCTACCCTCCCAACTCCTAGTGTCTTCCCTGCCCAGTTCAGGCTCTCCAGGGTTTCTGAGCAGAATCTAGGACAGACTGAGTTGTGTGGCTCTGAGGCAGGGGACATTTTTCCCTCACACGCATGACCGGTATGAAACCCTCCCTTTTCATGACCACATATTGGTCTGTTTGGGCCTGATAAACTTTGCTGGCCTCACTGTCATGACTCTCTGCCCCACCACAAAGGTATGTGGGGACCTGGCAGGTGGTAGCTAGCCATGGTGTGCTGTGGGACTTTTGCTGAGTGGTTTCAGACACAGCATTGACCTGGAGTTTGAACCAGTATCAGTCTGGTGAACATCACTGGCCCCTACCTGGTGACTCACTGAGAGCCTATCTCATGCATCTCCAGTACCACCAGAGATTCTTTCAGTGACTGAGCCTAACAGGCAGAGGCCTGTGGAGACAGATCTCAGGGTACCTTCAGCCTTTTGCTGACCTGCCCCTGGTCTCAGTGCTGGTGGAAATCAGCCTTGGTGCACAGCTTGGTATTTCCCATGCACACACAGGCTCAACAGAGGCAGCCACAAAATGTGGATGGCTTTGTAGCTCCAAACAGGTTTCCCAGCACAGGCAGTGTCTAACATTGATCTGCACCAGAGTCCCAATAGGCCCCATAACTAACACACCCAGTGGTGTGCTTCAGACAATATCAGGATCCAATTAGCTTCATTAGCAAATATCCAAAGGGATATCTTGGCAGGCTTCAAACCCTATTGAAGCTAATTCTGCTTTGTGTGGTCAGAACCCCCACAGCAGATTGTATATTGTGGTCAGGGTCAATAATAACAATCAGCCAGCTTAATGGTTGACCTCACCCACAAACAAGCCAATAACGATCAAGATTCAATTAGAGCCCAGGCTAGGTTGCCCAGTTGGTTGGAGCATCATCCTGTACACCAAAAGGTTGCAGGTTTGATCACCAGTTGGGGTAATTGATCAATGAGAGGTAATTGGTCAATGTTTCTCTCACACATTGATGTCTCTCTCTCTCTCTCTCTCTCTGTAAAAAAAATCAATAAACATATCTTTAGATGAGTATTAAAAAAACAAGACAACTACAACAAGAGAACTCATGTAACCCACACAAGGGATGTTTCTGAAGCACCAGCTCAGATGATCAAGAAGACAGTGCTACTAGATCCCTCAAGACATCTATTACATAAGGCTACCTTACCAAGACTGGGAGACATAGAAGATCTATGTCTAATACAAATAAACAAGTACAAAGAGGCAGCCAAAATGGAGAAATAGAGAAACATGCCCCAAATCAAAGAACAGGAGAAATCTCCAGAAAAAAGAAGTATGAAATGGAGGCAAGCATCTACCAGATATAGAGTTCATAACAATGGTTATAATGATTCTCAAGGAACTTAGGGGGAGAATGGATGAAATCAGTGAGAACTTAAACAAAGGGTAGTAAGTAGGAAAAAGGACATAGAAACCATAAAAAAAAGTACCAGTCAGAAATGAAGAATACGCTAGATGGAATGAACAGTAGGTTAGATGAAGCAGGGAATTGAATTAGTAATTTGGATGACAAGGAAGCAGATAACACCCAATCAGAGCAGCAAAAGAAAGAAGGAAAGAAAGAAAGAAAGAAAGAAAGAAAGAAAGAAAGAAAGAAAGAAGAAATAAAAAAAGAAAGAAAGAAAGAAAGGAAGGAAGGAAAGAAGAAAGAAAGAAAGAAAGAAAGAAAGAAAGAAAGGATAGTTTAAAGCAGTGGTTGCCAACCTTTCAGACCTCACAGACCACCAATGGTCTGTGGACCACCAGTTGGTAATTGCTGGTTTAAAGAACCTTTGAGACTTGAAGCATAACAACATCTGCATCATAGGAGTACCAGAAGGAGAAGAGAGAGAGAGAGAGAGAGAGAGAGAGAGAGAGAGAGAGAGAGAGAGAGATCCATAATGAAATGATTGAAAACTTCCCTAACCTGGAGATGGAAAAAGACACTCAAGTCCAGAAAGATGATCCAAAAGAGTCCCACCAAAGACACATCATAATTAAAATGGCAAAATTTAAAGACAAAGAGAAAATGTTAAAAGCAGCAAGAGAAAGAGAGTTAGTTACCTACAAAGGAGTTACCATAAGACCGTCAGCTAATTTCTCAACAAAAACAATCCCAGAAGGGATTGCACAAAAAATTCAAAGTGATGAAAAGGTGTACAACCAAGACTACTTTACACAGCAAGTCTATCATTTAAAATTGAAGGAGAAGTAAAGAACTTCCCATATAAGAAACAGCTAAAGGAGTTCATTACTACCAAACCAGTATTTCAGAAAATATCAAAGGGTCTTCTTTAAGAAGAAGAAATAAAGTAAAAATAGAAACATAGTTATAAAGAATAAAATGGCAATACATATGTATCTATCAAGTATCACTTTAAATGTAGATGGCTTCAATCACAGATATAGGGTAGCAGAATGGATGACAAGACCCACTATTTATGAGAAAACCACCTCAGAACAAAAGACACACATAGAGTAAAAGTAAAGTACTGGAAAAATATATTTCATTCAAATGGAAATGAAAAAAAAGCTGGGGTAGCCATACTTGTATCAGATAAAATAGGCTTTAAAGCAAAGAGTATAATAAAAGGGCAAAGAAAGACACTACATAATGATAAAGGGATCAATCCAACAGGTGGCTATAACCCTTGTAAACATTTATGCAACCAAAATAAGAGCACCTAAATATGTAAAGCAAATTTTGATGGACATCAAGGAGAGATAGACAGTAATACAGTAATAGTAGGAGATTTAACACCCCATTGACATCAATGGATAGATCTTCCAGACAGAAAATCAACAAGGAAACAGCAGCCTTAAATGACACACTGGATCAGATGGATGTAATTAATATCTTCAGAGTGTTTTACCCCAAAGCAATAGAATATACATTCTTTTCAATGCACATGAAACTTTTTCTAAGATAGACCACATGTTATGACACAAAACAAATCTCAACAAATTTAAGAGGATTGAAATCATATCAAGCATCTTCTCTGGTCATAATAGTATGAAATTAGAAATCAATCACAAGAGAAAAGGTGAAAATCACACAGATGATAAATAACACATTACTAAACAATAAATATGTTTAAAATGAGATCAAGTAGGATTCATTAAAACAAATGAAAATGATAAAACAACAATACAAAAGAAATGGCACACAGCAAAAGCATTCCCAAGTGGGAAATTCATAGCATCACAAGCCTACCTCAAGACACAAGACAAACCTCAAACAACCAACCTTACACTTAAAAGAGCTAAAAAGAATAACAACACACAAAGCCCAAAATGATTAGAAGAAAGAAAATAATAAAGATCAGTGCAGAAATAAACAAAATAGAGTCCAAGAAAACAATACAAAAAATCAGTGAAAACAAAAGCTAGTTCTTTAGAAAGATAAACAGGATTGATAAGCATTTAATAAAACTCAATAAGAAACAAGGAGAGAAGACCCAAATCAATAAAATCAGAAATGATAGAGGTGAAGTAAAAACTGATATCACATAAATGCAAATTATTATAAGAAAATATTACTCTCAGCAAAATGAAAATAGAGGGAACATACCTCAATATAATAAAGGCTATATATGTCAAATGCACTGCTAACATCATACTTAATGGGGAAAATCTGAAAGTATTTCCCTTAAAATCAGGAACAAGACAGGGAAGTCCACTTTCACCACTCTTACTCAACTGGAAGTTCTAGCCACAGCAATGAGAAAAGAAGAAAAAAAAAAAAAAAACACATGCAAATGAAAAAGTAAGTAGTAAAACTGTCATTATTTGCAGATGATATGATACTGTAGATTGAGAACCCTAAAGATTGCACCAAAAACTACTGATAAATAAATTCAGGACAGTGGCAGGATACAAAAAAATAATTTCCCAGAAACTAGTTGCATTTTTATACACTGCGAATGAACTATCAGAAAGGAAAACTAAGAAAACAATCCCATTTACAATAGCATCAAGAAATCTACACTAATAAAAGAGAAAGATGCTAATTGACCATACCTTCGCTATGCCCACAGCCAGTCAGGAGTGATATGCAAATTAATCCAGAAAATATGGCAGGTAAATTTGCATATGCAGGCTGGGCAGGCAACGCTGCGGGGTCCAGGCCACGATCGGGACCCGGGCAGGTGGAGGTGGCCAGCATCCCTGTGATCACTGTCTGCCCCTTGGGCCACCTGAGGACACCTGTGGAGCCAGCCTGAGTTGAACATTTTAATTAAAATGGGATGCCTGTGCCCCGCCCCACTGCGCCCCATCCCTGGTGAGGAGAGGGCAGTGGGCAGTTAGGAGGCACCGGGGCTCAGAACGGACTGGGAGCAACCTGCAGGCGTGCTACTAGGAAGAGATGCTGAACCATGACGACTCGGAGGGTTGGCTGATGGAGGCACAAAGGTGCAGAAGAGGCAGCTCTTGCTGGCGCTGAGCTCGAAAAGCGCATCAACAGCCTGATGGATGAAATCGCCTTTCTGAAGAATGTGCATGAAGAGAAGATCCCCGAGCTGCAGGCGCAGATCCAGTATGCTCAGATCTCCGTGGAGATGGACGTGTTCTCCAAGTCCGACCTCTCCACTGCGCTCAAGGACATCCGCGCCCAGTAGGAGAAGCTGGCTGCCAAGAACATGCAGAATGCTGAAGAGCCGCTTCACCATGCTGACCGAGAGCGCTACCAAGAACACCTACATGGTGTGTGCCGCCAAGGACGAGGTGTCCTAGAGCCAACACCTGTTCAAGGCCAAGACCCTAGATCAAAGCATGCCGGGGCATGAGCGAAGCACTGAGAAAGCACCTGCAAAAGCTGGAGGATAAACAGAACGCTGACGTTAGTGCTATGCAGGACACAATCAACAAATTAGAAAATGAGTTGAGAACTACAACGAGTGAAATGGCATGATATTTAAAAGAATGCCAGGACCTCCTCAATGTGAAGATGGCCTTGGACATTGACATTGCAGCTTACAGGAAACTCTTGGAAGGTGAGGAGAACCAGCTCAGTTTCACCAGCGTGGGAAGCATAGCCAGCGGCTACTCTCAGAGTTCCCAGGTTTTTGGTTGATCTGCCTAAGGTGGTTTACAGACTAGCTCCTACTTGATGTCCGCTTGCTCCTTCCCTTCTTAATACACCAGCCACGTCCAAGAGGAGCAGATCTAGGTGGAAGAGACCATTGAGGCTGCAAAAGTCGAGGAAGCTAAGGATAAACCTCTTCTGAAGGAGAAGCTGAAGAGGAGGAGAAGGAGAGGAAGAGGAAGAAGGTGCCAAAGAAGAATTTGAGGACGCAAAGGAGGAAGAAGGAGGTGAAGGTGAAGGAGAAGATGCCCAAGAAACTGAGGACGAGAAGAAAGATGAAGGTGCTGGGGAGGAGCAAGCAACCAAGAAGAAAGATTGAGCCCCCCTTTCCTTAATTATTTCAGGAATAATCCTCCTGAAACAAGGTCAACCCCATCACCAACCAAGCAGTTGAGTTCTGGATACTATATGAATTAAGAAGTCAATATATATAACATTCTGAGGTGACTCAGGTTGGACATTAAATGTTGTGCTATGACTTTTCTCCTTATGCAGAGTATCTGTTTGCTTGCAGAGTGGCTTCCTGGCTTGCTGCCAGCCTGTGCATGGTCCACACTTATGAGTTCAGGATCTGTGACAATGTGAATAATTCATATGTTTACAATAAAAACACATGGATACATGAATTCACTAATGTTAATGTTAAACCTCATGGAAAAAATAGTCCTTTGAATCTTTGGTGGTTAGAAATTAAAGACCTCAAATGAATGACAAAAAAAAATACATTAAGGGCCAGGAAACCTTCAAAGAACTGGGGAACCATTCCCAAATCCGGAAGGGAAGTTACAGGGTGTATATTATTGCTATGAATACAGTATTTCCTACTACTTACAACATATACAATGTAATGTATTAGATGGCTTCCTATAGCATGAATTGCATATTCTCATAGAGTAATACTGGTAGATATGTTATAGTTATGGCAGTATGTCATATCTATATTAATGAAAGGGTAATATGCTAATTAGACCATGAGACCTTCCAGACGTCCTTCCTGACAAAGCCATGGTGGTGGGGCCGAGGCAGAGGTGGTTAGGGATGATCAGGCCAGGAGGGGAAAGCAGTTGGGGGTGATCAGGCTGGCAGAGGAGGGACAATTGGGTGTGAGCAGGCTGGCAGAGGGGACCAGTTGGGGGTGAGCAGGCCGGCAGGGGGGTGCAGTTGTGGGCAAGCAGGCCAGCAGGCAGAGTGGTTAGGGGCAATCAAGCAGGCAGGCAGGTGAGCAGTTACGAGCCAGCAGTCCTGGATTGCAAGGGGATTGTCTGACTGCTGGTTTAGGCCCGATCCCACAGGGGTTCCAGATTGGAGAGGATGCAGGCCGGGCTGAGGGACACCCCCTCCCCCCCGTGCATGAATTTCGTGCACCAGGCCACTAGTATATAATAACTAGAAACAAATTTAACCAAGGAAAATTATAAGACACTGAAGAACAAAACTGAAGAAGATACAAATAAATGGAAGCATATACTGTGGTCATGGATATGAAGAATTAACCTTGTTAAAATGTCCATACTACCTAAAGCAATATATAGATTGAATGCAATTCCTATCAAAACACCAGTGATGTATTTCATATAACTAGAGAAAATAATCTCAAAATTTATATGGAACCAAAAACACATACACGTATAAACCAAAAAACCCAAATAACTATGGCAATCTTAAATAGTAAGAACAAAGTTGAAGGAATCATGCTACCCAATATCAATCTAT
Source organism: Ia io (assembly GCA_025583905.1). Taxonomy (NCBI): domain Eukaryota; kingdom Metazoa; phylum Chordata; class Mammalia; order Chiroptera; family Vespertilionidae; genus Ia; species Ia io. Next base: position 75,286,838 of record JAJQQW010000001.1, read on the forward strand.
ATTAAAAGGCCATAGTAATAAATAGGGCATGGTACTGGCATATAAACAGACATAGTTCAATGGAACAGAATAGAAATCCCAGAAATAAACTCATGCCTATATGGAGTATTAATATTTTACAAAGGAAACAAGAACATATGATGGGGTAAAGACAGTCTATTCAATAAATGGTGTTTGGAAAACTGGACAGATATATGCAAAAAATGAAACTAGTCCACCTACTTACACTATATACAAAAATAAACTCAATATGGATGAAAGATTTAAATATAAGATTGGATACTATAACAATCTGTGAAGAAAACATAGGCAGTAATATCTCAGACTCTTATCTTGGTAATATTTTTCTGAACAACTGAACAACTTTAGGAAAGGGAATCACACGAAAAAAGAAACAAATGGGAATACATCAAACTAAAAAGTTTTTGCACAGCAAAAGAAAACAACAAAATAAAAATACAACCCACTGAATTGGAAAATATATTTGCCAATGATACATTTGATAAGGAGTCACTATCCAAAATTTTTCAAGAACTCATACAACTCAATGCCAAAAATAACCCACAAAAAAACAATTGAAAAATGGGCAAAGGACCTAAATAGACACTTCTCCAGAGAGAACATACAGATGGCCAATAAACATATAAAAAGATGCTCAACATCATTAATTATCAGAGAAATGCAAATTAAAACCATAATGAGATATCACTTCAAACCTGTCAGATGGCTATTATCAATAAGTCAACAAACATCAAATGTCATTGAGGATGTGGAGCAAATGGAACCCTTGTGCACTGTTAGTGAGAATGCATATTGGTGTAGCCACTGTGAAAAACAGTATGGAGGTTCATCAAAAATTTAAAAACAAAACTGCCTTATGACCCAGCAATTTCCCTTCTGGGTATATATACCAAGAAATCCAAAACACGAATTCAAAAGAATATATACACCCCTATATTCATAGCAGTGTTTTTTACAATAGCCAAGCTATAGAAGCAACCAAGGTGCCCATCAATAGACAAGTGAATAAAGAAGTTGTGATACATATATACAATGGAATATTACTCACCCATAAAATGAACGAAATTTTGCCATTTGCAACAACATCGATGGACCTAGAACAGTGATGGCGAACCTATGACACACATGTCAGCACTGACACGCGTAGCCATTTCTGATGACACGTGGCCGCTGAGGTGGCTGCATGCCGAGGATGAAACATTTGGTGCTCCTGAGGATGAAACATTTGCAAAATAATATTTTTTCCTCAAAGTGACACACTACCTGAGTTATGCTCAGTTTTTTGGCGAAGTTTGACACACCAAGCTCAAAAGGTTGCCCATCACTGACCTAGAAGGTATTATCCTCAGTGAAATAAGTCAGTCAGAGAAAGACAAATGACATATGATTTCATTCATATGTGGAATGTAAAGAACAATATAAATGAACAAAACAGAAATGGACTCAGAGATACAGAGAATGATGGTTGGCAGAGGGTAGGGGATTTGGGGGACTGGTTGAAAAAGGTGAAGGGATTGAGGAATACAAATTGGTGGTTACAAAATAGTCATAGGGATGCAAAGTACAGCATAGGAAATATAAAAAATAATCTATAATAATGAAATCATAATATGCTAATTAGGCCGGACAACCTTCCAGATGACCTTCCAGATGAAGCTGCAATGTTGGGGGCCAAGCCCCTTGCACAAATTTCTTGCATCGGGCCTCTAGTATTGTAATAACTATGTATGATACTGTAAGTATTGGGGGGAACACTTTATAGGTATGTGATTTTCTAGCCACTGTTCAGTATACCTAGAACTGATACAAAATAATATTGAATAAAAATTATAATTGGAAACAATTAAAAATATTTTAAAAACAGAAAAATAGAAAATATTTAGTACTAAAGAACAATTAAAACTTGTCATAAATTTTGTGAGATACGAGTAAAATAAGATTTTGAGAAAATTTTGTGGCCTTTTGGGGAAAAAAAGAGGCTGAAAATTAATTAGATAAACATTATATTTGAGAAACAGAAAAATATCAACAGAATAAATTCAAGGATAGTGGGTATTAGAAAATTATAAGTATAAGAACAGAAATTCATGACTAAAAAGAATAATTGCAATAAAGAGTCAACAATGAAAAATGGTTTTTTTTGAAAATCATGAATAGACTCTTCTTTCACAAGACTTGTGAAAAATTAGAGTGAATAAACAGTATTGTAATGAAATGGAGATGTAATTACAGATGCAATAGAGGTTAAAAAATAATAGCTATCACTATGAACACAAATTCCAAAGAAATAAAACAAAATTGACCTTTTTATAGAAAAAGATAACTTCAAACTGAGTTAATCTTATATAATAAAAGGGTAATATGCAAATTGACGAAACAGTAGAATGACCAGAAAGCCAGCGACCTCTCGCCCCGGCTGGCCCGCCCCCAATGGCCCCCATGGGGGCAGGCCGGCTGGGCCCCACCAATGCCCAAATTCCTTCACCGGGCCACTAGTACAAAATATAAAGCCTGACTATAATCATAACCATAACCATTAATAAATCTACTTGATGGTTAAAACTATTCCCTACCTAGCCCTCACACCACACAAATAAATGGGACCAAACTTTTACATGTTCATTCTAGCAAACATAAGAAAATGGGTAGCTAGAATTGTTGAAAAAAATTTCCAGATAGCAGAACAGAGAATTCTTCCCAACTCATTATTTGAGGCTAGTATCTGCCTGACATTGAACCAAGATAAAGAAATTATAAGGAAGGAAAATTACTAATCTCCCTTAACAATATAGATGGAAAAATAGATCAAATATAAACAATTGAGTATAGAGTATACACAGGGTTGGGCAAAAGTAAGGTTATAGTAGTTTGCATGGAAAATAATGCAATAGTTAATAAATAATAATACAAGAATAAACTTTGTTTCACATACTCACAACTGTTAACCTACTTTTGCCCCAACCTATGTCTAAAAATTATGACCAAACTGGGTTTATCCTATCAATGCAAGATTTATTTAACACTGACATTGGTTTGCATAATTAGCTTTACTAATGGATTAATGGAGAAAAACTGTAATTTCACATTATTACATGCAAGAAAATCATGTGGCAAAGTTTGCCACAATGAGTTAACAAACTGAAAAAAACTGCCTTATTCTCATAAGAAATATCTATTCCAAATTATAAAAAACATATTGCTTAATAGTGTAATGTTGGTAGATTTATATGTACCAAAAAAAAGTAAGATATAGATGCCTGCTATTATCACTTCCCATCAACATTATATTGAAGGCCTTAGCCAAGTCAGGAAACGTTCAGTGCTGACACGCGTGTCATAGGTTCGCCATCACTGTTCTAGGTCCATCGATGTTGTTGCAAATGGCAAAATTTCATTCATTTTATGAGTGAGTAATATTCCATTGTATATATGTATCACAACTTCCTTATTCACTTGTCTATTGATGGGCACCTTGGTTGTTTCCATAGCTTGGCTATTGTAAAAAACACTGCTATGAATATAGGGGTGTATATATTCTTTTGAATTCGTGTTTTGGATTTCTTGGTATATATACCCAGAAGGGAAATTGCTGGATCATAAGGAAGATTAATTACAAGAAAGAAACAAATAAAACATTCATTACTTGTAGTCAAGAAGATTGCACATACAGAAAATAAAGAATTCATAAATGTATTATTAGAATTAATAAAATGTTCATAAAAGTCTGTAAATATATGATTAATATTCCAAAATCAATTGCATTCCTAATTACTAGCAACAAATAATTATTAAGTATAATATTAAAAAATTATGTCATTTAAAAATAATAATCAAATATATTAGTTACCTAGAAATACATTCAATTGATGGGCAAGTCATTTTTAAAGGTCATTTTAACACTCAACAAAAAGATATTAAAATAAATCTACATTGTTGCAGAGAAACTCCTTGCCCATATTATTAATTTTTTTTTTAATTAGCAAAATGGGTTTATTCAAGAATGGCAGAGAATTGCAATTGGGGACAAGCAAGCTATGGCAAAACCATAGGCAAGCCAGATAACAAAGAAGGGCGAGTTTTTATGAGGTTTTAGAAGGAAATTGGGGAGTGTTGTTTTGAACAAAAATTCATTGGAGAAGAACAAGAGTTGGAGGTTGTGACAGTTTCTCATTGGCTGCAAGGGCAGAAAGGGATCCTCTATTTTCCTAAAAGCAGGAGATGAAATTCCCATTGATTAACGTCCTCCCTTGTTAAAACAATTCTCTTCCTTCTCCCTGCTGGGCATGCAGGCTGCAGTGAGTGACAGGTGCATGAGATGTTTTCCCTTCAGGGCTGCCTGACACTTTAAGTGACATTTCCTTTATTTATTTTCATTCTATCATATTCTTTTTTTAATTTCTTTATTGATTGAGGTATCACATATTTGTCCTCATCCCCCCATTCCCATCCCTCACCCCTCCCCACACATGCCCCCACCCCCCTGTTGTCCTTAACCACTGGTTAGGCTCATAGGCTTGCACACAAGTCATTTGGTTGATCTCTCCCCTTTACCCCCACCCTTCCCTACCCTCCCCCTGAGGCCCGACAGTCTGATCCATGCCTCCTTGTTTCTGGGTCTGTTCTTGTTCATCAGTCTATGTTGTTCATTATTTCCCCTAGATGAGTGAGATCATGTGCTATTAGAAATACACTTATAAGAACCGAAAATGAGACAAGCAATAATGGTTATGGTGACAGGCAAATGAATCAGTGTGTAGTGAGTTTCTTTCTGGGTCAACAGTTCTTTTGAGACCCAATTTCAATGTCCAACAGTTCCTTATGTGTACATGTCAGCAATGACATTTCATTTCTGGATGGTGGACAAATGGTGGTAATGCAGGTCCGACTTTGTCTGGTTTGGTCCTGGGCAACCTGCAGTGATGCACAGCTGTTAACTGCTAGTATGGGAAGGCCACATCAGCGTCTTCCGTCTCTGGACTGCTTCTCTTCTGTCTTCGTGGCTGGAGTAGTCCTGTTGATTCCTCTCTGTTGCTGGAATCCACATGGTCTCAGAGTTGTTTTCTGAAAATATATAAATATATTCTCGACCAAAAGTTAATAAAGGAATATTTTCTATAAATTTGACTGGGGATCCTTTTTCATTTTTTGCCCAAATGATTTTCCTCTGGCTTGTTTTGTCACCTTGTGTGTTTTTTATGGGTGTCTTGCTTTTAGCATTACAATTAATTTTTTAAGTATTAATTTTCTAGATGTAATTTACTTACAGGATATTTTTCCTTACATGATATTCCTCTACTATCCCCTCCTTTTTTGATTTAAATGGTAGGAGGCTTTTGAAAATTTTATAATGTAGTCTTGATGGCTTTTAAATTTTAATTTTTTGCACTATTACTGTTTTAGTTTCATTACATGGTGCACAATTTTATCATGAGATGAAGTACCAATAAAAATTTTAGTTAACACTTTAGGAACACCTTTTTGTCCATACAATTAATTTTTCTAGAATATTCGCTTGTTTCAACTAGCCAATTTAAATTTGCCTGAAAACTTGACTACTGTTTTACTATCAAATTTATTACTCTAACAACAATCTTATTTTACCCTGTAAATATTAGTGGAAGGGATTATTTGCCTTCTTGAGTAGGTCCTGAGCATACCTGGTGGTAGGCTGGATTTAGATATCATAAACCCACTTCCCCACACCGTGGGTACAAGACAACTCAAACAATTCTTGTTGGAGTGAGAGGGCAGCTGCTGTTGGCCAAGTCTCTGTCGGTCACCTGGGTCCTGATCTGAGCTGGGCATGGGAAGCACGAAGCAGCCATGGGGGCAGGAGACCTCCCTCAGAAGGGGTTATGATTCAGGCCCCTGCAATGTTGGGGGGGTGAGGGTCTGTGCCCCACCTCTGTTGATCCCCAAATTCTCTCCTGATGGCCTCTCTGTGACTGTGCCTGTCTTAGGTTGTTCCTTCCTTGAGGAATCTTACCCATCTCTGGCTAACCAGCCATCCTCCAGGGCCAAGCAGGGTGACGTGAGGTTCAGTTTTGTCTCCTTGGTAGCCTATGCCCCCGTGGCCTCCATGCCCAGAACCTGCCATGGGATCCCCTCGCCTGCTGGCGGGGCCCCAGCACTGATCACATATCTTTTGGAACCCTGGTTTCTTCTCCAGGGAGGGCTCAGTTTGCCCCACTGGGTGAGAGATAGATCCATGGCACCAGTCATCACGAGACTTCAACCTCGACATGAACAGAGAGCTCATGCAACAGCTGTGAGCAATTGAATTGTGAGAAGAGGGTCTCTCTTGGCCTAAAGGGTAAGAGGGACCAATATAGAATGCTCAGGTGCCTTCCCAGGAGGCCCTCTACACAATGAAAAGGATTAAATCCTTACATGTCCTTTATAAAAGGATTAAATCCTTACATGTCCTTTATAAATTGCTGCCAGACATTCAAAGAATTAGTTTGTACATTTGCTTGGGATAATTGTATATTATGCTGTAGTAATTCTAAAGTATCAAGAGATGTGTTAAGTTTGTCTCCAAGCACCAAACAGATGACTTTTTTTTTTTTTTTATCCCCAAGGGTGCAAGGAACTGTTACAAGTACTGGGGGTGATCCAAACCTGGGAAAAATTTTAATGATAGTGTAGAATAATATCATGCAAGGATATTCTTTGTTCTAGTCCATGGGAATTCCCTTTCAAACTGGCTGTCCATTTCTTTTTATATAGACAAGGTCTTAGTTACATTTTCTGCACCTCTACTGGGGGCACATAGTGATAAGAGTGACACCCTTTCTTTGGTGTCCACACAAGCCAGAAACCTCTCTTTAATTGTACACACAAAGGGGCATTGTTTTGATTTCGTGTCATACAAAAGGGAAGATGGGTGGAGACCCCTGTGTATTTATACTTTCTTGCCCCACCCATGGACCTCCTGGATGTCCAGGCTGTTTGGTATTATTGGTAACTACATTACTCAGGGGATCAGCCCATGTAGGGGGTCTTACTCATGAAGGGTCAGGAACATAAGACCAAAATACTTACCCTCTTGTCCCAGGTAAAATTACCGTACATCTGATGATTGCTAGCATGGCTAGAAAGGCATTCTCAGGCATCCTTGCGTTTCTGGTTACCTCACAATTTCTTCCCTGAGGTTTGGTGTTCTGATTGATGTTTCTCTGTTTCTGGATATATTTTTCCCCCCATCAGTTTATGTTGTTCATTATATCCCACAAATGAGTGAGATCATGTGATATTTATCTTTCTCTGCCTGGCTTATTTCACTAAGCATAATATTCTCCATCTCCATCCATATTGTTGCAAATGGTAAGGGCTCCTTCTTTTTTACCGCAGCATAGTATTCCATTGTGTAGATGTACCACAGTTTTTTAATCCACTCATCTGCTGATGGGCACTTAGGCTGTTTCCAAATCTTAGCTATGGTGATTTGTGCTGCTATGAACATAGGGGTGCATAAATCCTTTCTGATTGTTGTTTCCAGTTTCTTGGGATATATTCCTAGAAGTGGGATCACTGGGTCAAATGGGAGTTCTATTTTTAGTTTTTTAAGGAAACTCCATACTGTTCTCCACAGTGGCTGCACCAGTCTGCATTCCCACCAACAGTGCAGAAGGGTTCCTTTTTCTCCACATCCTCGCCAGCACTTGTCATTTGTTGACTTGTTGATAATGGCCATTCTGACAGGCGTGAGATGGTACCGCATTGTTGTTTTGATTTGCATCTCTCTAATGATTAGTGATTTAGAGCAGGTTTTCATATGTCTCTTGGCCTTCCTTCTGTCTTCTTTTGAAAAGTGTCTATTTAGGTCCGTTGCCCATTTTTTGATTGGGTTGTTTATCTTCTTTTTGTTAAGCTGCATGAGTTCCCTGTAAATGTTGGAGATTAAACCCTTATCGTTGACATCATTGGCAAATATGTTCTCCCATGTAGTGGGCTTTCTTGTTGTTTTATTGATGGTTTCCTTTGCTGTGCAAAAGGTTTTTTTTTATTTTGATGTAATCCCATTTGTTTATTTTATCTTTAGCTTCCATTGCCCTAGGAGCAGTATCAGCGAATAAGTTCTTTTGGCATATGTCAGAGATCTTTCTGCCTGTAGATTCCTCTAGTATTTTTATGGTTTCCTGTTGTATGTTTAAGTCCTTGATCCATTTTGAGTTTATTTTTGTGTATGGTGTAAGTTGGTGGTCTAGTTTCATTTTTTTGCATGTATCTGTCCAATTTTCCCACCACCATTTGTTGAAGAGACTGTCTTGACTCCATTGTATGTTCATGCCTCCTTTGTCAAATATTAATTGAGCATAGTGATTTGGATCGATTTCTGGGTTCTCTATTCTATTCCATTGATCTATATGTCTGTTCTTGTGCCCATACCAGGCTGTTTTGAGAACAGTGGCTTTGTAATACAGCTTGAAATCTGGTATGGAGATCCCACCTACTTTGTTCTTCTTTCTCAGGATTGCTGTGGCTATTCGGGGTCTTTTTTTATTCCAGATGAATTTTTGGAAAGTTCGTCCTAGGTCTGTGAAGTATGCCATTGGTAATTTAATGGGAAGTGCATTGAAATTATAGATTGCTTTCGGTAGTATGGACATTTTGATGATGTTGATTCTACCAATCCATGAACATGGTATGTTCTTCCATCTATTTATGTCTTCCTCTATCTCTTTTTTCAGTGTTGTGTAGTTTTCCGCGTATAGGTCTTTTACCTCCTTAGTTAAGTTTATTCCTAGGTATCTTAATTTTTTTGGTTTGATGGTAAATGGGATTGCTTTTTTAGTCTCTCTTTCTGTAAGTTCATTATTGGTGTATAGAAATGCCATAGATTTCTTAGCATTTATTTTGTATCCTGCTACTCTGCCGAATTCTTTTTTTAAGTCTAGTAATTTTTTGATGGAGTCTTTAGGGTTTTCTATGTACAGTATCATGTCATCTGCAAATAAGGACAGTTTTACTTCTTCTTTTCCAATTTGGATGCCTTTAATTTCTTCTTCTTGTCTGATTGCAATGGATAGTATTTCCAACACTATGTTGAACAGGAGTGGTGAGAGTGGGCATCCCTGTCTTGGTCCTGTTCTTAGGGGAAATGGTTTTAGTTTTTGCCCATTGAGTATGATGTTGGCTGTGGGTTTGTCATATATGGCTTTTATTATGTTGAGGTATGATCCTTCTATTCCCAGCTTGCTGAGAGTTTTTATCAAGAAAGGGTGTTGGATTTTGTCAAATGCTTTTTCTGCATCAATTGATATGACTATATGGTTTTTATGTCTCAATTTGTTTATGTGATGTATCACGTTTATTGATTTGCGAATATTATACCATCCTTGCATCCCAGGGATAAATCCTACTTGGTCGTGGTGTATGATCTTTCTGATGTATTGCTGGATTCGATTTGCTAGAATTTTGTTGAGGATTTTGGAATCTATGTTCATGAGGGATATTGGCCTGTAATTCTCTTTCATTGTGTTATCTTTATCTGGTTTTGGTATTAGGGTGATGCTGGCTTCATAGAAGGAGCTTGGAAGTGTTCCTTCTTCTTGAATTTTCTGGAATAGTCTGAGGATGATAGGTTTTAGCTCTTCCTTGAATGTTTTATAAAACTCCCCTGTGAAGCCATCTGGCCCCGGGCTTTTGTTTGCTGGAAGCTTTTTGATAACTGCTTCAATTTCTTCCATAGTTATCAGCCTATTGAGATTTTTAGTCTTTCCCTGAGTAAGTTTTGGAAGGTTGTGGTTTTCTAGGAATGTATCCATTTCTTCCAGGTTGTCTAGTTTGTTGGAATAGAGTTGTTCATAGTATTTTTTGACAATCCTTTGTATTTCTGTAGAGTCTGTTGTTATTTCACCTCTTTCATTTCTGATTTTGTTTATTTGTGTCCTCTCTCTTTGCTTCTTGGTGAGCCTGGCTAGAGGTTCATCAATCTTGTTTATCCTTTCAAAGACCAGCTCTTGGTTTTGTTGATCTTGTGTATTGTTTTTTTGGTCTCTATGTCATTCATTTCTGCTCTGATCTTTATTATTTCCTTTCTTCTGCTCACTGTGGGCTTTTCTTGTTGCTCCCTTTCTAATTTTTTGAGTTGTTGAGTTAGATTATCTATTACCATTTTTTCTTGTTTTTTGAGGTAGGCCTGTAGAGCTATACATTTCCCTCTCAGGACTGCTTTCATTGTGTCCCATAGGATTCGCAATGTTGTTTTTTTATTTTCATTAGTCTCCAGGATGTTTTTAATTTCTTCTTTGATCTCATTTATAACCCAATCATTGTTTAGTAGCATGCTATTCAGTTTCCAAGTGTTTGAATTTTTTGGAATGTTTTTATTGTAGTTTATTTCTAATATTATGCCATTGTGGTCTGAGAAAATGCTTGATATGATTTCAATCTTTTTGAATTTGAGGAAACTTTGCTTGTTACCCAATATATGGTTTGTTTTTGAGAATGTCCCATGTGCACTTGAGAAGATCGTATATTCCATGGCTTTGGGGTGAAATACTCTGAAGATGTCAATTAGGTCCATCTGATCTAATGTGTCATTTGGAATTGCTTTTTCTTTGCTGATTTTTTGTCCAGAGGATTTATCCATTGGTGTCAGTGGTGTATTGAAGTCCCCTACTATGATTGTATTGATGTCGATCTCTCCCTTGATATATTCCAGCAGATTTTTTATGTATTTGGGCGCTCCTGTGTTGGGTGCATATACATTTACCAGAGTTATATCTTCTTGCTGGATTGCTCCCTTTAGTATCATGTAGTGGCCTTCGTTATCTCTTATTAAAGCCTTTACTTTGAGGTCTATTTTATCTGATATAAGTATCGCAACACCAGCTTTTTTCTCATTTCCATTTGCCTGGAAAATGTTTTTCCATCCCTTCACTCTCAGTCTGTGTGAATCTTTTGCACTAAGGTGGGTCTCTTGTAGACAGCAAATATATGGGTCATGTTTTCTTACCCATTCAGCTATCCTATGTCTTTTGATTGGTGCATTTAATCCATTTACGTTTACTGTTATTATTGATAAGTACCTGTTTGTTGACATATTTTTCCTTAGTGTTTGTGTTTCTTCTTGCCTTTCTCTTAATTCTTTTTACAGCAGCCCCTTTAGCATTTTTTGCATTGCTGGCTTGGTAGTGATGAACTCTCTTAGCCCTTTTTTGTCTGTGAAGCTTCTGATTCCACCTTCAATTTTGAATGATAGCCTTGCTGGGTTTAGTATTCTTGGATTCAGTCCCTTGTTTTGCATCACTTTGTATATTTCATTCCATTCCCTTCTGGCCTGGTGAGTATCTGTTGAGAAATCAGTAGATATTCTGATAGGATATCCCTTGTAGGTAACTTTCTGTTTCTCTCTGGCAGCCTTCAAGATTCTTGCTTTGTCATTGGTGTTCGTCAATTTAATTATGATGTGTCTTGGTGTCGGTCTTTAGGGGTTCCACTTGTTTGGGACTCTGTGTACTTCTTGGACTTGGATAGTTTTTTTCTTGCCAATATCAGGGAAGTTTTCTGTCATTATTTCTTCAAACAGGTTTTCTATTCCTTGCTTCTCTTCCTCTCCTTCTTTTATCCCTATTATTCGAAGGTTGTTTTGTTTTGTGTTGTCCCGAAGCTCCCTTAGGCTCTCCTCTTGCTTTTTAAGTCTTCTTTCCAGTTGCTGCTGTGTTTGTGTGTTTTTTCCTACCTTGTCTTCTAATTCACTGATGCGGTCCTCAGCCTCTTCTACTCTACTCTTTAAGCCTTCCATTGTGTTCTTTATTGCAGCTATGTCGTTCTTCATCTCCTCTTGGTTTCTTTTCATGTTGGTGACGTTTTCATTCAGCTCCTTATAGTTCTCATTGAGTTGTGTGTATTTGTCTTCCATCTGTTTAAACATCCTTATAACGAATACTCTGAATTCTTTCTCTGTTAAGCTGATAGCCTCAAGTTCATTTAACTCCCTTTCTGGTGATTCCTCTTTTTCCTCCCTTTGGGAATTTCCTTGTTTTCTCCCCATGTTTTCCCGTAATGTTTTAATTGTAGATCCGCTTGCTTTGCTACCCAGGTTCTTTTGGGGATGGTGCTACTGGTGTAATCTCTCAGTTCTCCTGGGCTTGGTAATCTAGTGTAGCTCCCTACTTGAGCTACTTGGGTTCTCTTAATGTAGGCCTGCAAGCTTGAGAGGCACAACTGTGGTGTCTAAAAGTCAGCAGCTATGGAGTGTCCCAGTTTTTGCTGTCTTGCACCCTTAGTTGAAATCGCTCGTGTCCAGTGGGAACTCACAGTGGCACCCAGGAACCGTCTGTTGGGAGAGCTCCCAGTGGCTCCCACTAGCACCCTGTGTGTAGATAGGCTCAGGGTGCCTGCCTGTTGTAAATTCGCTTCTGTGGAGGTGTTTTTGCAGGGGCACAGCTCTGATGCACTTTGAGAGACTCTGGCACTGAAGTTAAACAGCTAGGGTGTATGTGGGAAGTTATTCAGGAGAAAGGAATTCAGAGTTTCTGCTGTGGGGCAGCGCGTCCTTGGGTGTACAGAATCACACCCAGCAGGGGCTCATAGCAGCTCCCCAGAGCACCCTGTGGATATATGGGCTCAGGGTGCCTTCCCTTGCTGTGGCTGTGAGTTTGCCCACTCTGGAGTGTGCGCGAACTGGTGGTGCGCCCGCCAGCGCACAGCTCTGACGCACTTTGAGAGACTCTGGCACTGAAGTTAAACAGCTAGGGTGTATGTGGGAAGTTATTCAGGAGAAAGGAATTCAGAGTTTCTGCTGTGGGGCAGCCCGTCCTTGGGTGTACAGAATCACACCCAGCAGGGGCTCATAGCAGCTCCCCAGAGCACCCTGTGGATATATGGGCTCAGGGTGCCTTCCCTAGCTGTGGCTGTGAGTTTGCCTGCCCTTGAGTGTGCGCGAACTGGTGGCGCGCTCACTGGCGCAAAGCTCTGATGCACCCTGGCCCTGAAGTTGCACCGCAGGGGTGTCCGTGGGCAGTTATTTAGGAAGAGGCAGTTCAGAGATTCTACTGCAGGGCCACGCACTGTTGACTGTGCAGAATCACCCCCTCGGGGGCTCTCAGTGGTTCCCAAGCACTGCCTGGGTAGTGGAGTGCCTGGGTGCCTATGGGCTGGGGACCCGGGGAATCCTGAGTTCCGGCGTTGGGGAGGGGGAGGTTATACTTACTGCTTTCAGTGGTGCACTTTTGGAGGTGGAGGTCTCAGGGTTTGCACATCTGCAGCTGGGGTGGCAGGTCTTCTACCAGAGTGGCTGTAGTGACCAGATTTGCTTCCTAGACCAGACTGGCTGGTGGTGAGGTTACGATTCTAGTCTCTAGCAGTTCAGTTCTTAAAGATGGCGGGGTCTCTGTGCCACTGGTGTCCTCCCCGGAGTGTTTGCAGCGGCCGCGGGGTTTTGCTAACCAAGACTGCCTGGATTGGAAACCCCCTGGAAGAACTGCAGGGTCTAACTGTCCCTATTTCACTCACACACACACCCACACACGTCCACACACACTTCTATCACTCCTTCACTAGATCACACACTCACCCTCCTTACCTTCCTGCTGGTTGCCATCTTCCTTGCCCATATTTTGGAAGAATAAATGTCATAAAGATGTGAATTCATCCTAAGTAATTTCATAAAGTTAATTCCATTCAATTACAATAAAAACTCTGGATTTTATTTTTGTTTTTTATTTTTAATACTAGTGGCCTGGTGCACAAAATCCATGCATAGGGGGTGTCCCTTAGTCTTGCCTGCACCCTCTCCAATCTGGGACCCCTTGAGGGATGTCCGACTGCCAGTTTAGACCCTAAACCGGCAGTTGGACATCCCCCTCGCAATCTGGGACCGCTGTCTCCTAACTGCTCACCTGCCTGCCTGCCTGATAGCCCCTAACCACTCTGCCTGCCAGACTGCTTGCCCCCAACTGCTCCCCCCCACCGGCCTTCTTGCCCCCCAACTGCCCTCCCCTCCTGGCCTAATCGCCCCTAACTGCCTCTGTCTCAGCCCTGCCACCATGGCTTTATCCGGAAGGATGTCCGGAAGGTCTCCCAGAAGTTCTCCTGATCTAATTAGCATATTACCCTTTTATTAGTATAGATATTTTTATTGATTTCATAGAGGAAGAGAGAGGTAGAGATAGAAACATCAATAATGTGAGATAATCATTGATCAGCTGCCTTTTACACACTCTCCGATAGGAATTGAGCCTGCAATGCTGGCATGTGCCCTGACCAGGAATCAATTTGTGACCTCCTGGCTCATTGGTCTATGCTTAATCACTGAGTCACACTGGTTGGGCTCTGAGTTTTATTATGTTTTGTTTTGTTTTTGCAGAAACTTGACAAGTAGACTAAAATTTCTATTGAAATACAATGAGCCAAGAGTGGTTGAAACACACTTGAAGATGAAGGACAAGGTGAAGGAACTTTCCATAATAGATATAAGGATACTATAAAGCTATCGTAACTATGCCAGTGTATAGTTGGCCCAGAGATGGTAAATAGACTATTAGAACAAATTGACAAACAATATTCAAAATTCCATCTATAGAAATAGTAAAAACAATAAGAATCCAACACTAAGAAAAAAAAGGATAAAAATATATGAATACATAATTCAAAAAAGAGGAACTTCAAATGATCAATAACATGAAAAAACACTCAACGTCACTAGTATTCATGAAAATGTACACTAAAGCCTGAGAACATACATTTTTTTCATTCACCAAAATGCAAAAATTTAAGTTTATACCAAGTGTGGCTGAAGATGTAGAGCAGTGGTTCTCAACCTTTTAAATGCTGCTACCCTTTAATACAGTTCCTCATGTTGTGGTGACCCCCAACCATAAAATTATTTTCGTTGCTACTTCATAACTGTAATTTTGCTACTGTTATGAATCGTAATGTAAATATCTGTGTTTTCTGATGGTCTTAGGCGACCCTGCTAGCGGTTCTCAACCTGTGGGTCGACCCACAGGTTGAGAACCACTGATGTAGAGCAATAAGAACACAAAGACAAATCCAGTCCATCTGAACAATAGCTTGACATTATGTGATAAATTTGATGATGAGCCTACTCTTTACCCAGCAACTCCATTCCTAGTATATACTTTAAAGAAATACATGCACATGTGTGCAAGTAAACATAAAAATATTCATAGAACCTTTTTTTTATAATAGCAAAGTACAGGAGGCAATGCTAATATGCACCAAAAAAAGGAAAAGATTATTAAATTGTGGTATATTAATCCAATGAAATGCCATCCTGCAGTGAAAATAAGTGATGTAGATCTGCACATGTCAGCATGGATAAGTACTCAATATATAGTATTGAGAAAACAACAAGTTTCACCATTTATGACATTTAAAAATATTCAAAATAGTACTTACTATTATTTGATGCAATGGATATGTAAAGACATAACTAGAAATAATAGGCACTCAAATCAGAATAGTGACTTTCTGGAGTGGAGAGAGGAGTGTTTGATTGGTAAAGGTGTACACAGGTCCTCACTGTATTTGTTTCATTTATTTCTAAGCTGGATGGGAGTGTATATGTATGCTTGCTTTATTATGCTTTGTATTGTATGCTTCCTATATAATAAAAGTGTAATATATTAATTAGACCAGATGTCCTTCTGGACGTCCTTCCGAATGACCTTCCGAATGAAACCAGGGCTGCGAGGGCTGAGGCAGAGGTGGCCGCAAAGATGGCGGGGGCCGAGCCCCTTGCCTGAATTCCATGCATTGGGCCTCTAGTTATTATATACTTATTTTACTATGTATGAACTAGCTTTTAATTAATTTAAAGAAGAAAGAAAGGACTTTGAACTCAGTAAATTTATCTTTCTGCATGGAGACAATAAATATCAATGGAGGTTGAGAAGAAGGAAGGGAACTTGCTTGCTCTATGTCTCAGTCCATTCCGGCTGCTATAACAAAAATACAATAGACTGGGTGGCTTATAAACAACATAAATTTACCTCTCATTGTTATGGAAGCTGCAAGTTTGAGGTCAACGTGCCAGCAGGGTTAGGTTCTTGTGAAAGCCTTCTTCTGGGTTGCAGACCACCAACTTCTCATTGTGTCCTGACATTGTGGACTAGGACGAAATATTTCTTTGGAGCCTCTTTTATAAGGGAGCTAATCCCATTCTCGAGGACTGTATCCTTATTACCTAAACACATCCTAAAAACCTCCTAATACCATAACCTTAGGAGTTAGGATTTCAACACATGAATTTTAAGGGTTGCATTGAGTCCATAGCAGTCTACCACTTTACCTGCTAAGTTGGTACAAGTGAAAATTTCTGGTGCTCATCATTGAATTTTGCAGAATATGTTATCTTTGGTTTTGTTGAATCTGATTTTATGATTTCATGTTAAATTTAATTATTTGTAGCAAAAAATATAATTTTTCAGAGTCTGTGTTTTAAATATTGATAATATTTGTTTTAAAATAATTAACAGGATGTTTTAAAAAGATAAAATTCCAAGGTATTCTGATCAAATATTAGGAACATCCTTTAATAAATTCTGACCACAAATTATTTGTTCTTAGCCAAGTTGTAAAGATTTCTGAAATATTAATAAGCTAGAAAGTTATCTTTCTGTGTAAAAGGATAGAACAGTTCTGAATACTATGCTACATGCTTTTCTGTTCATTTTACATTGTAATGTCCAGCAAACAAAAATATGGTCTAAATTTATATTTTATCATCTTTTAATTGTTCATTCCATTTACCAAAATACATGCAGCCCCTTTTTAAGTGTGCATGATTCATATCAGAATATTCAATGGGTATACAATAAGCCTGTATTTAGAAGTTTTAATATACATTTACAAAATACTATTCGGCTAGAGGGTGCCGATTAAGCTTGCTAAGACCTGAAAGCTCTTGGGATAATCCATTTTAAAGTTCCAAGTAACAAATTTTAATTAAAGAGATTGGATGAATGTTTGATAGTATATTTAGAAAGTGCTCTAGTCTTAGTCCATTCTGGCTGCTATAATAAAAATAAAATAGACTGGGTGGCTTATAAACAACAGAAATTTACCTCTCATTGTTATGGAATCTGTAATCTATAATAATAATATGCCAAAACAACTTTTGTGCAAGCATTATTATTATTATTATTAGCCTAAGTGTTCAATTAGGTTGAGAGAGTGGATTGATAAGAACAATCTCAGCAGAAATAAACCAGGTTACCTTGGCTTCCTCTGTACAGTAGCCATTCAGAACTTATGCAAAGAAAGGATATTTCAGATAAACAAGATACTTCTGGAAACTACACACAACTTTTAGGCAGAAATTGTCTCATAGTACTAGTATTCCATGGCTACACTAAATAAATAGTAACCCACTGGTCTAAAAGACTGAATACATTCTTCAAAGTGGAGTAACATACACTATTCAAAGCATAGTCATCTGGTGAGGTCTTTTCTTGTGCTACCTAATATAATATATTACTACAATAAAAGGACATACACTGATTGGCCAGATTATTATGATCTCTGAACACATAATAATCTGGCCACTCAGTGTATATCCTATATAATAAAAGGCTAATATGAAAATTATCCACTCGACCAGGAGTTCGACCAGCAGGCAGGCCGTCCAACCATCCATGTGCCCTCCCCCTGGCAAGGCTGGGCGGACCCCACCCATGTATGAATTCATGCACCAGGCCTCTAATATATACACTGAGTGGCCAGATTATTACGACCACCTGAGGTTTGTAGGCAAATTACCCGTACACTGCATCATATGGGATATGGAAGCCGAAGGCCTGTTCGAACACCTTTGCTATCTGCAGTTACCAAGATAAAACGTCTCCAATTCGCACAGGAACACAAGGATTGGACAGTCGAGCATTGGAAAAAAGTCATGTGGTCCGATGAACCACGTTTCCAGTTGCATCATGCAGGTGGCAGAATGAGAATTTGGCGGAAACAGCATGAAAGCATGCATGCCACATGCATGAATACAACCCTTCAAGCTGGTGGGGGCAGTGTTATGGTTTGGGGCATGTTTTCCTGGCATGATTTGGGACCTTTAATTTGTGTGGAACAACGTCTGAACAGAAAACATACCTAAGTATTGTTGCTGATCAAGTTCATCCTATCATGTTGATGGCGTATCCCAATGGAGATGGCTTCTTCCAACAAGACAATGCGCCATGCCATGGTGCTCGTATTGTGCAGGAGTGGTTTCAAAAACATGAGGGAGACTTTACCTTGCTTAGGTGGTCCCCACAATCACCAGATCTCAATCCAATTGAGCATTTGTGGGACGAAGTTAAAAGCCATCAAGCAGCTGGTTCCACAACCATCAAATCTCACAGAACTGGACAGTGCTACTCATCAGGCATGGTGTCAGATTCCTCGCATTACCTTTCAACATCTCGTGGAGTCAATGCCAAGAAGAATCACTGCAGTACTGAAGGCAAAAGGTGGCCCAACGAAGTACTGATGGGGTGGTCATAATAATCTGGCCACTCAGTGTATTTTGCTTAAAACTTTTTTATTCCATTTGGCAAGATGCCCTATCTGCTTGTGTCTGTCAACTAATCAGAATTCACAGTGACTGTTCAACTCAAACAAATTGAAAATGTGAGCTCACCATTGAAAGAAGACATAAGGAATCTGCATTATTGACAGTTGTGAGAAAGGTAGATGCTACATATAAACAGACACACAGTCAGAATCAAAGTGCCCCACTATATAATATTGTTTAATAACATCTCTGCTGACACAGCTTCTGTAAATGAAACAGAAATTAAACTAAAGAAATAGACACACTGGCATTTTGTCTATTTCTTGTTCAAATAGCCTTTTCAATAAATATTCTCACCAAATTTGAATTTACAATTTTGAATTCCTCCATAAATGCTCCTTATCTCCCCTGCCCCTGCACCCTGCAACCACTTCATCCTTATTTCTATTTATCTCTACTCAAGAATTGTGAAGTTCACATTAACAGTGAAACCCCCTTTCATGTAAGTGGTGGGAATCTCTCTGTTCATAATCACAGTTCTCTTTTGACAGATAGATGAAATCTGGCTCTGCATAAAAAGGATTAACCAGCCTGGAAGCAAACAGAAACCGCAAAGTTAACCCTAACCTCCTGAGGCCCACACTCAAGGAAAACTGCTGCCTTCATCAAGGAGACAAGGGTAGGGAGAAATCACTGGTTGTAGTCCTTTGGAAAAGGGATGAAGAAGAATCCAAGTTTAGGAAAAGGACACTCCCAAATCTTGCTGATAAAGAATAAACAATAAAAACATCTCAGAATTTAAGGGAATTGTAGAATTTCTATATAGTTGCTATTATAAGAAACTCAAATACCATGAGGAAGTAAGTAGACTCCTACCAGAGAGAAGTGTTAATCAGTGTTTAACACATTTAAATAGATTGTCTGAAACAGACTCCCTAAGATTTGAAAATATGTCTCTCTATTCCCCATATTATTTGCACAGTCAAGCAATGATGAGCCAAATTGTATGAGCTCACAATGTAGTACAAATTTCAATATTTTTGTAAGTTGCTCCCAGCTTGGAAAACTTTTGAGTAGATCCATTTTCCAAAGATTAAGTAAGTTTGATGTATTGTATGTGTTTTTACAAGCACACTCTAAATATATCTCAGGATTATGCAAGATAAATTGCAACAAACAGTGTAGGTTAGAATTGGTCATTTTTGCCGATTCCCCTTGATTTACTTAACAAGCATTTCCTGAATTCATACTACAATAAAGTACTGCCAATTTTATGTTGTGGGACTACCAACTATTTTATTTCCTTACTCCTACCCAGCTGCCAAGACTTGGATTGAAAAGACTTTTCTTTAGAAAACTTTTTTGTCCATAAACTATTTTTCATAAATTGATGAAATACCAACAGAAGCTCATCCTATATAATAAAGAGCTAATATGCTAATTAGACCGAACAGCAGAATGACTGTCCAGACAACCTTTCGGATGAAGCCGGGGCTGCGAGGGCTGGCCAGTGCTGGGATGGGCTGGGAGGGCCGGCTGGGGCTGTGAGGGCTGAGCCCCTTGCATAAATTTCGTGCATCGGGCCTCTAGTAGACTATAACACAAACTTCATTTAAAGTAGACAGTAAATATACTTTTATAGATAGTTTGAAAGAAAAGGCTAAAATTGGGCTTCTATGCTTTTAAAAAACTTTATGACACATTGGATACATTTAAAAAACAGTTTATAATATTAAAAACTCAAAAATTAATAATATATTGAAATTATAAGACAAATCTAGATAATAAATATGTCTTTCAAGTTTCCTCTTTTTAAATTCACAGGATATCCTACTATTCTTTTATATCATACTAGTGACCCAGTGCATGGATTTGTGCACATTGAAAGGAAATTAATTAGAAAGTGGCTGGTGGGGTGGGATGGGACTGGGTGAGACAGGCTGGACATGCCCTGGAACCAACCTCCTGTGGTCCCTCCCCGGCGTCTGTGGAGTGAGCAGGGTCTCTCCAGCAGGTGGGGTCCCTCAGCCCGGTCTGTGGGGATCGGGCCGAGACTGGCTGTCCAACATCTCCCAAGGGGTCCTGGAGTGCAAGAGGGCACTCTGCAAAGTTGCTGTCATACAGGGTGTGGAACACAAACGCAAGTGTGCAGTAAACCATATTCAGGGCCGACAGTGCCCCAGAAACAACATAACCCACGGCTGAAGGTGGAATTGCGTGGCCCCATGAGGAATCAGGCTCCCCCCTCTCTGGTTTTGGGGTACATTACCCGAGAACCGTTGCTGCCAAGTCACTGCAGCTTGGCAGCTCCGGCATTAAGCGTCTGTCCCCTGGTGGTCAGTGTGCATTATAGCGACTGGTCGGATGGTCGGACACTTAGCATATTAGCCTTTTATATATATAGATTATGTCTCAAGAACATATAATTGTATACCTATTATTGCTATTATCAGTTATATAAGTATTAAAAGATTTTTCTTTCACTTTGGCTGGTGTGGCTCACTTGGTTGAGAGTCATCCTGTACACTGAAAGGTTGCCGGTTTGATTCCTGGTCAGGGCACATGCCTGGGTTGTGGGCTCAATCCCAGGGAGGGTGTGTGTAAGAGGCAGCCAATCAATGTTTCTCTCTCTATATAACAATCAATAAAAAATCTTTAAGAAAAAAAGATTTTTATTTTATATTAAAATCTAATTTCTAAATAATAACTTTATAGAAATATCCACATACCATAAAATGTACTCATTTAAAGTGTACAGTTCAGTGTTTTGAGTATATTCATAAAGTTGTGAAACCATCATCACTATCTGATTTCAGACATTTCCATCACCCAAAAGGAAGCCTCCTACTCATTAGCAGTTCCCCTACACCCCCTGCTCTTCAGAGTCCAGCCTTAGGCTACTTTCTTTCTCTACATATTTGCCCATTCTATGCATTTCATATCAATGAAATCATAAAATATGTGACCTTTTGTTTCTGGTTTCTTTTACTTAGAATAATGTTTTCAAGGCACTTTCATGTTGTAAAATGTATTCACATCTCACTATTTTTTATTGCTAAATAATTTTCCATTGTGTGTTTATACCATATTTTGTTTATACATTTATCAGTGGATGAACATAAGAATTATTTTCATATTTTAACTATTTTGAATAATGCTGTTCTAAACATTCATGTACTGGTTTTTGTGTGAACATGTACTTTTAATTCTCTTAGGAATTATTTTGTTCAAGTTATAATCCTTAATAGCTCATAAACACTAGTATCTGAGGAATATAGCTTAGGAAATCTAGATAAATTCCTTATACCAATTTCGACTCAGTGAGTATTTGGTTATTTCTTTCATATGTTTGGTAATTTGTCAGAATTGAAGGTAAGAAATGGAATATTATACAGTTTTGTCTATAGTGCCTATTCATGTATTTGAAAAAATATAGTCTCAAATGGAAATTTTATTCATAGAAGACATATTTTGTGTTTATGAAATTTCAAAATGAAGCTCTTTGTAAATCTTTTTTTTTTTTTAATTAAGCAAGGGAATCCAATTGATTTTTTGGTGGCTGGATGTCAACAGAGAATTGGGATTTTTGAGATCCCATTTGGGATTTAAGTAATTAATTTAAGTTTTAAGTTACTTATCTGTGTTTGACTGGCCCGATTCTCAGAAGTACTCAGAATCCTCTCTCAGAGGTACTAGAAAACATTGATTAATTCCACAAAATACTGAAAAGGTCTCAAAAGAACAGACTTATATAATACACATGCTACATAATATACGTAATGTGACCAAAATAACTTTGCTACTTTTTCTTGTGTTTTTAAGGCTGATTAATTCTCCTATAAAGAAATGTGATTTAATCTTAGCTTTCACTTTTTCTGGGACGCTTGTCAGATCAATGATCTTACAAGTCATAAGACTGTTGAAACAGGAAGCCTGAGGGCTCTTCAAACACTTGCGCTCATTCAGTTCTTCCCGCTCATTTGTGCTGAGTGAGAGTCTCATAATCTCCTTGCTTATTGAACAGCAAAATGTTGTTTCATATTGAGGCAGTTAAAGGACTAGGAACAGAAAAAATATATAAATTATTTTGTTCTTTTCATGTGACTTGAATATCTGGCTATATCCATTTAAAAATCTTCCTACTTTGGGGAACGTTAGTTAGAGAGCAAGGTTGGAGATGAGTCAACTCAGGAAAACCAAACCAAACACGATCATAGACACAAAAGAAGAGGGCTGATAGGGAGTGACTAGAAACATAGTAGAATTATCAAAGAATCAGCATGCTGCCCCTTTATACTCCTCCACCTAATCTCCATAACGCACTGTTTAATTTACTAATGAACTTCTTATCTTAGATTGTAAGACTCACCAGAATGCTGGAGAAGGTTCTGGCTATTCCTTTGTATTAGACCCATCTCAGGGTGTTTAAAAAAGTCATTCAGTTGGAAGGACTTCCTGATGAGGCCACGATATCATATAACTGAGTAATAGACTACTGGTGCATTTTATTATCTTTCAGAAGCTTTTGGGTATTAGGGTATTAGTTTTCTATTGTTGCAAATCAAATCACCACACCTGGTGGCTTAAAACAACACACGCTATTATCTCACAGTGTCTAGAGGTCAGAAGTCTTGGCACAGTGTTAGCTGGATACTCTGCTTCAGAGTCTCATGGGTGGCAGTCCAGATGGCAACTAGGGCTGCAACCTCATCAGGGAAAAAAGATTGCTTCTATGCTCACTCTGGTTGTTGACAGAATTCTTATACTTGCTACTTCAGGACTGAAGCTTTCACTTCCTTGCTGGAGGCTTTCCACAGTTGCTAGAGACCACCTGCAGTTTTTGACTCATGGGAATCTCCAGCCACTTACTTCATGGAAGCTTACTTCTCCAAAGCCAATAAGACAGAACAAGTCTACTAGCAAGATGGGGGTCATATAATGTAATTTATTTATGGAAGTGACATCCCACCACATTTGCCAAATTCAGTGTTTCAGAAGCAAATCACAGATCCTATTCACATTAAAAAAAAAGAAGGGATTACACAAAGGCAGGGATCTTGGTGTGGACATTTTAGAATCTGCCTGCCACACCTTGTATATTGCCTCAGGTGGCACTTAATAGCAACAGTACTCTAGGATAAGCCCTCAGGGGAAGGAATTTCTCACTCACATTTTCACTCAATAAGAGATCTAGGAGATGTGTCCAGGAAGAAAGAAAGCCTAGCCAACTGAATGTTGGAGAGAGAGAGAGAGAATGAAAATATAGAAAGCCAGGGAGCTCAAACTTTACCACTACTCATTTCTAGAGAGCCAGCAGGAACTGTCTAACGTGGTAACAGTTGATAGTGATGATTTTATTCATTATCACTTATAACTAAGGCTAGACTGCTCCTGCCAATACCTAATGAAAGATTGGGAAAGGGTAACCCACACGATGGATAAAGGGTCAAACAGCTGTGCCTTTATGCCTATGCAGGAAGGACTTGCATACTTTCTCAATGTACAAGAAAATCCAAATGAACTGGAAAGAAAATATTTAATTTTCCAACTTTCCAAAGATAAAAAGGAAAAAGTAACTCACAGACTCTTTTTGGATGTTTCTTCATGATTTATAGCTCCGTGGGTGTGAGAAACCCAATTTATTTTCCTCTCAGTTACATATGCCCTCAGTCCATTTTCACCTGGCCCTGTCCATCTTCACCAATCTGTCACATTTTGACTCAGTTTGATGATATAGTGAATACGTGAAGTGCTGTGGCAATAAACGGATGCAGCTGCTTGATCCAGACAACATATTAAATCCCCTCAGCTCCCATTTATGAAGAATTTTGATAATAGGAAAAATTGAAATCTCAGAATCTCCCCCACTATACAATGTAGTAGAATTGATTCTACCGGCAAAAGGGATATACACGATTCTTTAAGGCAGTGGTCGGCAAATTCATTAGTCAACAGAGCCAAGTATCAACAGTACGATTGACATTTCTGTTGAGAGCCAGATTTTTTAAACTTAAACTTCTTCTAACGCCACTTCTTCAAAATAGACTCGCCCAGGCCGTGGTATTTTGTGGAAGAGCCACACTCAAGGGGCCAAAGAGCCGCATGTGGCTCGCAAGCCACAGTTTGCCGACCACAGCTTTAAGGGATCTTTTTATATACACTTAAAAATTATGTTTATTGTTGAAAATAGTACAGATATCCCCATTTTCCTCCATCAACTCCCTCCACCCTACGGACCCCAGCTCAAGTCTTCACCACACTATCATCTGTGTCCATGGGTTATGCATATATGCATATTAGTTATTTGTTTAAACTCTCCCCACCTACTCATTTACCTCCTGCCTTCCCTCTGAGATTTGTCAGTCTGTTTCACTTATATGTGGAATAGAATGAACAAAATAAACTGACAAACAAAACAGATCCAGAGATGCAAATTAAAATCACAATGAAGTATTACCTCAGACCTGTCAGAATGGCTACCATCAACAAACAACAAGTGCTGGCGAGGATGTGGAGAAAAGGGAACCCTATTACGCTGCTGGTGGGAATGCAGACTGGTGCAGCCACTGTGAAAAACAGTGTGGAGTTTCCTCAACAAATTCAAAATGGAACTGCCATTTCACTCAGTGATCCCACTTCTGGGAACATATCCTAAGAGTTCTGAAACACTAGTCAGAAAGAATGTATGCACCCCTATGTTTATAGCAGCACTATTTACAATCACCAAGATATGGAAACAGCCCAAGTGCCCATCAGTAGATGAGTGGATGAAAAAAGCTGTGGTTCATTAAATATACAATGGAATGTTGTGCAGTGCAGCTGTAAAAAAGAACTCTCACCCTTTGACACAGCATGGATGGACCTGGAGATTATTATGCTAAGTGAAGTAAGCCAGTAAGAGAAAGGCAAATATCACATGATCTCACTTATATATCGAATGTAATGAACAAAATAAACTGATGAACAAAATAAGACCAGAGGCACGGATTCATGGAGCAGACTATCTCAGAGGGGAGGAGTTGAGGGGGACTGGAAGTGATCAAAAAACATATATGCATTTATGCATAGCCCATGGACACAGACAATAATGCAATGAAGTCCTGGGTTGGGGTGGGGACTGGATGTAGGGGGGCAAAATGGGGGAAATGGGAGACATCTGTTAATACTGTCAACAATAAAACAACATTGTTAAAAGTATTAAATAAGTCTCAAAATACAAATGCTGTTACAAAACATCGTATTTCTGTAAAATGTATTACTACAGAGTAAATCTATCTGAGGAGACAAAATGTCCTATTAGTTGTATCATTTTATACAATTGAAGTGTTCCTGGATGACTAAAATTGTTGATATCTATGATTTGGTGCTGCAGGTAAATTGAATTATTAGAAGAAAATAATTCAATGTAATGTATCATGATTATTTGACTGACTCTTTGGTAAATTCATTGTGAAGCAAAGCCTAATTTAGCATTATAACAATTTTGTAAATCCATGTGTTTCATACAACAGGTTGTAGGGCAGTCATGTATTGTAGCTTCTTTTAACTTAGTAATGGCACTCAATTTCTGTCTCAATTAATTTGTCACCTATTAAAATTTTAAAACTTGAATTAGATTCACTTTTATATCTTGGAAACAAACAAACAAAAATCTCATATTTTCACCATTTGTGACATGTACAACAAAAGTTAAAAAGTACAGATATAGTAAAAATAAAAGCCTTCCTTCTTCCTAGACCTGGTCTCCAAATGTGAATACTCTTACAATTTTTTGTACATTCATGCACATATTACAGTAAACACACATAAATATACAGACATCTCAGTTTAAAGGCATATTATACAATTCCTTTTTCATTTATGGAAAAAATACTATTCTCTACACACTGTAATAAGCTTTGATTTTTTTCACCAAATATCTTTTCTCATCTGTACATATAGATCTAATTTAACAATTTTAGTGGCTGCATGTCATTTCAGGATTTCTATATACTATGCATATGTAGACACATAAATCATATACCACATATGTGTATATGTACATATATAAACACACACTATGTATACATATACACATACACATACACATACACATACACATACACATACACATACACATACACATACATATACATATACATATACATATACATATACATATACATATACATATACATATACATATACATATACATTCCATACATGTTTATAAGTATTTGGGGTAACTTTGTATGGTCCTTTAATTTCATATGCCTCCCCAAGTATAATCTCTACAACCGTGCTGGAGTGATCCTTAAAGACATCACAAGGGGGACTTACTCCCAGTTTAGGCCATAATGTGGAAAAACAAGCTTATGAATTATGCACCCTGCTCCTCCTCTGCTCCTTCCTGTCTCTGTAAATGATACCACCATCTTCCTAGTTACTTAAACTAAAAACTTAACTTTCATCATTGACTTATGTTTTTAAACATCACCTAAGGATATGTTTTTAAAAAATTGATTTTAGAGAGAGGAAGGGAGAGAGAAAGTGAGAGAAAGAGAAACATCCATGTGAAAGAGAAATATTGATTGGTTATTTCCCTGTGCACCCTGACTAGGCATCTAACCACAACCTGAGTATGTGCCCTGACCAGGGAATCAAACCCACCACCTTTCGGTGTATGGGATTACACTCTCTCTATATATAGTAAGGCCAGTGAAGGCATGTATTACCTTTGATAAAGCAACATTTGTTATAGAAATACATCCTAAGCTGATATTTTATAGTATGACATAAACTGTATAAATAAAAATGTACATTATAGCATTATGTGTGAGAGAAAACAGCAGGGAACATTCTACATGTGAAACAAAGGGATAAAGATACAAGGCAATTAGCCAATAAATTCATGTATTATGCCACTATTAAAACTTAAAAGATGGAAATATGTATACTATATTAAGTTTTTAAACTATACAATTAGGTATACCAAATTGTTTCAATTATGTAAAAGATCTTATGTGGGGAAGGGTTAGAAAATAATAACATGCAGAAAAGAAGCTAAGGTGCAGATGTCTTGGATTAATTTAATTTTTTTCTAAATTGTATTAAATATGACTGTTTCTATTGACTTCCATTTAAAACAGAAAAAAAAGAAAAATATGTAGAATGCATGGTTCCTACACTTTGTGAATTTACAATTGTGTTAGAGTGAAATGGTATATACATTGAACCATTAAATAAGGTAATACAATAAGGCAAAAGATTCAACATTCATTCATTCAATGAGATTCAGTTAATATGCAGGCAGTAAATAAGTTTCAACTTTTAGGTTCAGATTTTGGTCTTCTACTGTTTTATTCTAGAATTTCTAGTCATTTTTTGGTAAAATATTCCTCAAATTGGTTACCCCAGCAATAACTCCTTGTGTTCTGATAGCAAGGAGTAGACTTGTCTATTAAATGGTAGCAGACTAATTACATTCCACTTTGATTTGCAACAGTGAGAGTAATAATTTTTCCTGTCAGTTTCTTAAGGTAGTTTGTTACATTTGTTATTTACATAAAAATATTAGCAATTTGATGGTGGTCAAGAGATATAGGAAATTAGTTGAGGGACTAAGAAGGGCTCTTGAAAATTGGATATATGTGAATCTATAAATCTAGGGCTAAATGAGTTTTCAATAAACAGTTATGATACTCTAACTATATTTGCTGAATATTATCTAAAACTTTATATATTTTAAAGAATTATCATATGAATCTCTTCATTTTAAAAACTAACCTCATATTCTAGCCAAAAATAGTTTCTTATTTTCATTTCCCATCAATTCATTTGACATTTTCAGTAATTCTTGGATTGGAGACTGAAAGAAAAATAGCAGATGTACATATTATAATAGTTATTTCTGAATCCTAGAACTCCATAAGTGCACCAAAAAAAAAAAAAACACACACAAAAAATAACTTTGCTGCTAGGATATCTGAGCACATTTCTGTAAAATAAATATAAAAGTTATATTTGTTTTCATTAAAAATAACAGTCAATATATTTGTCATAATATTATTTGAGACCACTACAATAATATTAAGAGTTAGATAGTATTTACTTTTCTTTCACTTTTATTCTTATCTGTGGTCTATGCAACAATTGCTTTAATGATTGAATTCTAGATAGCCTTTTGAGCTGGTTCAAAATGCCAGAACAAGATGTTCTCATGTTATAACTCCTACTTGTTTTTGAAGCTTATATCAAACATTTCTTCTATGAAGATTTTCCTCATATCCGTTTTTCCCTCTCCCCTCCCATTGAGAATCTTTGTACCAGCTGCTGTTCCATGTACAGATTTTATTTAAACATCTTTAAATGTGACTGCATTTATTTGTTTACATGTTTGCCTTTCTCACTCTGTAAACACTGAGCCCTACTCCTTGAGGACAATGATGGTATTTTATTCCCCTTTGTGTCCCTAGTACTTAAATTGAGTGTGAAAGAATGTATGCACTCCTATGTTCATAGCAGCACAATTTGCACTATCTAAGATCTGGAAACAGCCCAAGTGCCCATCAGTAGATGAATGGATAAAAAAGCTATGGTACATTTATACCATGGAATACTATCTATACTAATAAAAGAATAATATGCTAATTAGACCAGGAGACCTTCCGGAGACCTTCTGGACGTCCTTCCAGACAAAGCCAGGGGTCTTGGCCAGCCTGCAAATGGCCCTCAGCCCCTCACCCAGGCCGGCCACACCCCCCAGTGGAGACCCCCACCGTGAAGTGGGTGTGGCCAGCCTGCAAACGGCCACCAGCTCCTTGCCAAGGCCCACCCCATCCCCAGTGGGGACCCTCACCCCTATAGGGATGTGGCCAGCCTGCAAACGGCCATCAGCCCCTTGCCCATGCTGGCCATGCCCCCCAGTGGGGACCGCCACCCTGATCCAGGACCCCCTTCAGGGTAGACCAGCTGGCCCCCACCTGTGCATCAGGCCTCTATTCTATAGTAATAAAAGGGTAATATGCTAATTAGACCTGGAGACCTTCCGGACATCCCTCTGGACAAAGCCATGGTGGCGGGGCCAAGGCAGAGGTGGTTACAGGTGATCAGGCCAGGAGAGGAAGGCAGTTGGGGGCGATCAGGCCAGTGAGGGGCGCCGTTGGGGGAGAGCAGGTTGGCAGGGGGGGCCAGTTGGGGCCAAGCAGGCTGGTGGAGGGGCAGTTGGGGGTGATCAGGCTGGTGGGGGGGGCAGTTGGGGGCAAGTAGGCTGGCAGGCAAAGTGGTTAGGGGTGATCAGGCAGGCAGGTGAGTGCTTAGGGGCCAGCAGTTCCGGATTGCGAGAGGGATGTACAACTGCCGGTTTAGGCCCGATCTGTGGGATTGGGCCTAAACTGGCAGTTGGACATCCCCTGAGAGGTCCCAGATTGGAGAGGGTGCAGGCCGGGCTGAGTGGTAGCACCTGCCCCCCCACCCCGCACAAATTTCGTGCACCGTGCTACTAGTATTATACTAATATTTAACAAAGAATATTTTAGAATAAGGAACACTACCAGGGATAGAGATAGACTTTCCAGAGGAATTA
This sequence comes from Ia io, assembly GCA_025583905.1. NCBI lineage: Eukaryota > Metazoa > Chordata > Mammalia > Chiroptera > Vespertilionidae > Ia > Ia io. The sequence goes on from JAJQQW010000001.1 coordinate 75,316,900, forward strand.
AGAGATTAATTGATCAAGAAGACATAAAAATCCTCAATGTGTATTTTTATAATAATAGGATTTTAATATACATAGAACAAAAGTGATAGAAATTGAGAATAGGCAGATCCACAATTACAGTTGGAGAGTTCTTTATTCCTCTTAGTAGTTGAGGTATAATGACAAGGGAGGAAAATTTGTCTGTTTATTGATTGTTATATTATTATTGTCCTTTTCTCTGAGACTGGATATTTATCAATATAGACAGGAGGACAATAAAAATAGGCACCTCTTTATTTTGTATCCTAATTTATTCTATCTTTTCTTACTTTCTTATGCAATCAATTCCTCAAATTAAAAGGGCAGCTCTAGCATATTGGTAAGAAATACTAAATATTTCTTTCTTTATTATTATTTAGTATTGTTGCTACCCAAATTTTGACTAAATACCATAAGCACAAACATATTTTCTTTAAAAACTAAAGTTAATGTTGTCAGAAGTTGTACCACAATAAAACCTATTTTTACTTTCTCTATTGTATTGATCTTTGTTGTAAGTAATAGCATCTGTGTATGTATGACTTTTTCTTAGCCAAAGATTAGTTCATTGAAGCATATGATTTTGAAACAGTAAATGCAATTGGCATTGTTTTGCTAACGGGTACACATTTTTATAGCCTGTTTGGTCTAATATTTTATTTATGTTAGAAGTTGAACAAATATTTAGGCTAGGGTTTGACAAACTATAATCTGCCAGCCAAATCCAGCCCATTGCCTATTTTTTAAAAGAAGGTTGATTGAAATACAGTCATATTTATTTGCTTATACATCATCTATGGTTGCTTTCACACTACAATGGCAGAGTTGAAGAGTTGCAACAGAGACCATATTGCCAATAGTGACAAAATATTTATTATCTGGCACTTTTTTTTTGTTTACTTTTGATCTAGGCTGTCAGAGTTTCATTGAGATGTTAATACTAAGATATCTAATACACAAAATATATCTACAAATATACAATTTAAGTAGAAGACCTTAGGACAAAGTACACATGAATATAAAATTCTTATTTTTTAAAGTAAGCTTATTAGAATGACATTGATTGATAAAATTATATAGGTTTCAAGTGTACAATTTTGTAATATGCCATCTGTATATTGCATTGTGTATTCACTACTCAAAGTCAAATCTCTTTTTGTCATCATTCATTCGAACCCCTTTACCCTTTACTACCTCCTCTCCACAACCTTTTCCCTGTAATAACCACTATATGATTGTCGGTGTCTATGAGTTTTCATAATGATGTATGCACCCCTATGTTCATTGTAGCATTATTCATGGTGGCCAAGGTGGAAACAACTGAAATGTCCTCCTATAGATGATTGGGCAAAAAGGATATGGTACAGATATATAATAGAAAACTATTCAGCCCTAAGAAAATATGAAATACTGCCATTTGTGACAATGTGAAAGAAAATTGAGAACACAATCCTAAGCAAAGTAATTTAGATGGAAAAATTCAAGAACCATATGATTTCACTCATATGTGGGTCATAAAACTGAAAGCAACAAGTGAACAAACAAGACAAACAAAAATTCATAGAGACAGGCAACAGTATGGAATTCTCATTTTATATATTTATTAATTATGACATACACATACACACATACATACACTATCATACCATGACAAGGTAGGGACCTGCTTCATCTTTGGATGAGAGTCATTTAATCAATAAATATGCACAAAACCAGTTGGGTAAAATCACTTTAATTGTTGTATACAAGTCCTAGAAAGAGATATTCTTATCAAACTTGTATGAAATCTTCTGATCTTAAGAAAGTTAAGAGCCTAATTGTACTCTGACAGTCTGAAGACCCACTTTAATCATAGCATGATGAATTTATGAATCCAAGGAACCTTCAACCAGTATATTCAGACAAATTCTTGCTTAATTTGCATCCCACTCAACCCTTTTGATAAAGCCCCTTTCATATTTCTTATCTCACATATTAGTGTGGAATAACTAATATTTACACAGACATCATTATTCTTTAATGATAAAATGGATATTTCTAAGGATTGTTCTATTACTATTGTTATAATTCATAGTAGTTGCTACTACATTAGTCATTGATACATTTTTATCCACATTTTCTTATGTATTTTAATTATTCAGGTTCCTCTCCTATAGTCTCTTTCATTGTCTCTCAATTTATAGGTCAAGAAATTTGTCATGGCATTTAAAGCTTACCTTAACACCAGAAATTTTGATAATTAGACAAGTATCTGTACTTTAATTTTTCTTATTTATTCTTTTTCCCTTTATTTTTATTGTTGACACTATTACATATGTCCCATTTCCCCCCACTTTGTCACCCTCCATCCAGCCCCCCCAACCCCTGTTTCCCTCTGGCCATCACCCTTGTGTGCCCATGGGTTATACAGATATGTTATTTGGCTAATCCATTCACCTGCTTTCATCCAGTTCCCCCTCCCTCTCCTCTCTGACAACTATCAGACTGTTCCATGTATCCATGCCTCTTTTTTTATTTTGTTCTTTAGTTTATTTTGTTCATTAGATTACACATATAAGTGAGAGCATATGGCATTTGTCTTTCTGTGTCATACTGTTTCTTTATGTCACTTAGCATAATAGTCTCCAGATCCATCCATGCTGTCACAAAAGGTTAAGATGTTCTTTTTTATGGCTATGTAGTATTCCATTGTGTAAATGTACCAGCTTTTTTATACTCTTGGACTATTTCCAGACCTTGGCTATCTATAATAATAAAAGCGTAATATGCTAATTAGACTGGACGTCCTCCCGGACGACCTTCCAGACAAAGCCAAGGCGGCAGGGGCTGAGGCAGAGGCAGCCGTGGCGGTGGCGGGAGCTGAGCCCCTTGCACGAATTTCATGCATCGGGCCTCTAGTCCTATATAATAAAAGCCTAATGTGCTAAGTGTCTGGTCATCCAGTTGTCAGTTCAACCAATCAAAGCGTAATATGCTAATGATATTCTAAGGCTGCTCAACTGCTCGCTAGAATATGCACTGATCACCAGGGGTCAGACCGGTCGACCAGTTGCGATGACATGCATTGACCACCAGGGGGCAGACACTCTGACTGGCAGGTTAGCTTGCTGTTGGGGTCCAGCTGATTGGGACTGAGCGAGACGGGCTGGACATATCCAGAATCTGAGCTGTAAGGCACTTTGGGAAATACAGTTCACAGCTTTCATTCTTTAGAGTTAAAAGAGGGTTCAAATGGATGTGGAACAACTCATGATATTTATCACAAAAATGAAGGAACAAAACTGTCATTCTTAACAGACCATATGTTGGTTAACATGGAAAAAAAATAAACAAGAAAAGCAACTAAAAATCCAGTAAAGCGTCTGCAACCATTCAGAAATTAGATTGATAAAATATACAAAAAATTACTGATATTTTTATATACCAAATTAACCAATTGGAAAATAAAATATAGTAGTCATATTAAAAATTGTAACAAAGTCTTTCAATATCAAGAAATGATATTTAAAAGATATATACAAGATCATATGAAAATGTTATAAAATGTGCTTAAAATAGTAATGAAGATTACTGTAGTCTAATATTTTTAGATGGAAAGACTGAATAGCATAAAGATCATTCTCATTTCTTTGCTTTTTAAAATTCAATATCCCACTTATACTTTAAAAAATTTAATTCTATTTGCTTGACATGAATATTAATTTTTATGGACTTTACATACCTTATTTTAAATGATTTTTTGATCAGAGTACTATATATGTCTGTGCAAATTTTGGTATGATATTCACTTTTTAATTTTTATTCAAAAATTTTTCTTTTTACCTTTTGACCCCTTGTACTCATTTCTCCCACCCACCACACCCCACCTCTGGCCACCACCTATTCTCTGTGTCTTTGAGCTTGTTTTTTTTTATCCCATATATGAGAGATTACACGGCATTTGTCCTTTTTTATCTGACTTATTTATCTGACTTATTTCACTTAGCATAATGCCCTCAAGGTCCACCCATGTTGCAAATGGCAAGATTTCATTATTTTTAATGCCTGGATAATATTCTATTTACATATACAGTACACCATAATTTTTTATCCATTCATCTACTGATGTACACTTCGGTTGTTTCCATGTCTTGTCTATTGTAAAACATTGCTGCTTTAACAATATAAGGATAATATACCTTTATTAATATACCTTTAATAAACATAAGGATGCATATACCTTTTCAAGTTAGTGTTCTTGTTTCCTTTGAATAAACATCAGAAGTGTAATTACTGGATCATATGGTAATTCTATTTTTAATTTTTCAGTAGCTTCCAAACTGTTTTCCATAGTGGGTGCACCAATTTGCATCCTTACCAACAGTGCACAAGGGTTCCCTTTTCTCCACATCCTTATCAAAACTTATTTCTAGTCTGTTTCATAATAGCCATTCTAAGAGGTGTGAAATGAAATATCTTTGTTTTGATTTACATTTCTCTGATGATTAATGATGCTGAGCATTTTTTATGTACCAGTTGGACATCTGTACATCTTCTTTGGAAAAATGTCTATTCAGATCATCTTACTTTTTTTAAATTGTATTGTTGATTTTTTCGCTCCTGAGTTGTATGAGTTCTTCACATATTTTGTATATTAGCCCATTATAAAGATACTAGAGGTTCGGTGCACAAAATTCATGCACGGGTAGGGTCCCTAGGCCTGGCCGGCAATCAGGGCTGATCAGGGCCTTCTGGCGTCTTCTGGATGCCAGCCAGGGCCTTCCTTCTCTGGCTGCCGGCTGCCAGTCAGGGCCTCCCTTCCCCAGCTGTCCTCTGCTTCCACGCCGCCCCCCTGGTCATAGCGAGTGATGGAACTCCCAGTCTCCCAGTCAAACTTCCATGAGGACAATTTGCATATTAGGCTTTTATGTATATAGATAAGATTTGCAAATATTTTCTCCCATTTAATAGGGTGCCTTTTCATTTTATTGATGGTTTCCTTTGGTGTGCAGAAGCTTTTGAGTTTGCTATAGTCCCACTTGTATATTTTTGCTTTTGATGTTTTCACTTTTGGTGTCAGATTTTAAAAAATCACTGCCAAGACCTACATCAAGGAGTGTACAGTCTATGTTTTCTGCTGGAATTTTATTGTTTCAGGTCTTACATTCAAGTGTTTAGTCCATTTTGATTTAATTTTTCTGTATAGTATAAGATAGTGGTCAAATTTCATTCTCTTTTAATTTGATTTTTTTTTTACAGCTCTTGGCTTTTTTATTTTTAAATATATTTTTATTGATTTCAGAGAGGAAGGGAGAGAGCTAGAGAGATAGAAACATCAATGATGAGAGAGAATCATTGATTGGCTGCCTCCTGCACATCCCCTACTGGGGGGGATCAAGCCCACAACCCGGCATGTGCTGTTGGCTGGAATTGAACCTGGAACCCTTTAGTCTGCTGGCCAACACTCTATTCACTGAGCCAAACTGGCTAGGGTTAATTTGATTTTTCAATTATAGTTCACATTCAGTATTATTTTATATGTTTCAGGTGTGCAGTATAGTATTAGACAATCATATGCTTTACAAAATGTTCCCCGCGATATTTCCAGTATCCACCTGGCACTGTACATGGTTATTACAATACATTTTTTTCTGGGTAGAAGTCCTCCAGCTCTTTTTTTTTTTAATTTCTTTATTGATTAAGGTATCACATATTTGTCCTCATCCCCAATCCCATCCCAAACCCCTCCCATGCGTGCCCCAACCCCCTGTTGTCTGTGACCACTGGTTAGGCTTATATGCACGCATACAAGTCCTTTGGTTGATCTCTCCTCCTTATCCCCACCCTCCCCTCCCTTCCCTCTGAGGTTTGACAGTCTGACCGATGCTTCCCTGTCTCTGGGTCTGTTTTTGTTCATCAGTTTATGTTGTTCATTATTTCCCCTAAATGAGTGAGATCATGTGATACTAGAAATACACTTATAAGAACCAAAAATGAGACAAGCAATAATGGTTATGCTGAGAGGCAAATGAATCAGTCTGTAGTGAGTTTCTTTCTGGGCCAACAGTTCTTTTGAGTCCCAAATTCAATGTCAAACAGTTCCTTATGTGTACATGTCAGCAATAATATTTCAGCTCTGGATCGTGGACAAATGGTGGTCATGCAGGTCCGACCCTCTCTGGTTTGGTCCTGGGCAACCTGCAGTGACACACAGCTGCTGACTGCTAGTATGGCAAGGCATTGTCAGCATCTTCCATCTCTGGACTGTTTCCCTTCTGTCTACATGGCAGGAGCAGTCCTGTCAATTCCTCTCTGTTGCAGGAATCCACATGGTCTTGGAGTTGTTTTCTGAAAATATACAAACATATTCTCAACCAAAAGTTAGTAAAGGAATCTCTTCTATAAATTTGACTTGGGATCCTTTTTCATTTTTTGCCCAAAAATTTTCCTTTGGCTTGTTTTGACACCATGTGTGTTTTACATGGGTGTCTTGCTATTAGCATTACAAATGAAAGTTAATTTTCTAAAGTAAAAATTTTCTAGATGTAATTTACTTACAGGACATTTTTCATTACATGATATTCTTCTAATAGCCCATCTTTTTTGATTTAAATATTAGGAGCCTTTTGGAAATTTTATAATGTAATCTTGATAGCTTTTAAATTTTAATTTCTTGCACTAAAATGTAACTGCTTTAGGTTCATTATATGTTACACAATTTTACCATGAGATGAACTACCATTAAAAATTTGGATGCCTTTTATTTCTTCTTATTGTCTGATTGCAATGGCTAGTACTTCCAGCACTATTTTAACATGAGTGGTGAGAGTGGGCATCCCTGTCTTGTTCCTGTTCTTAGGGGAAATGGTTTCAGTTTTTATCCGTTGAGTATGATTTTGGCTGTAGGTTTGTCATATATGGCTTTTATTAGGTTGAGGTATGATCCTTCTATTCCCACCATGCTGAGAGTTTTTATCAAGACAGGGTGTTAGATTTTGTCAAATGCTTTTTCTGCATCAATTAATATGACTATATGATTTTTATCTCTCAATTTGTATATGTGATGCATCACGTTTATTGATTTGCAAATATTGTACCATCCTTGCATCCCCGGGATAAATCTTACTTGGTCATGGTGTATGATCTTTCTGATGTATTGCTGGATTCGATTTGCTAGAATTTTGTTGAGGATTTTGGCATCTATGTTCTTGAGGGATATTGGCCTGTAATTCTCTTTCATTGTGTTATCTTTATCTGGTTTTGGTATTAGGGTGATGCTGGCTTCATAGAAGGAGCTTGGAAGTGTTGCTTCCTCTTGCATTTTCTGGAATAGTCTGGGGAGGATAGGTTTTAGATCTTCCTTGAATGTTTGGTAAAACTCCCCTGTGAAGCCGTCTGGCCCTGGGCTTTTGTTTGCTGGAAGCTTTTTGATGACTGCTTCAATTTCTTCCATAGTTATCAGCCTATTGAGATTTTTAGAATCTTCCTGAGTAAGTTTTGGATGGCTGTATTTTTCTAGGAATGTTTCCATTTCCTCCATGTTGTTCAGTTTGTTGGAATAGAGTTGTTCATAGTATTTTTTAACAAGCCTTTGTATTTCTGTGGGTTCTGTTGTTATTTCACCTCTTTCATTTCTGATTTTGTTTATTTGTGTCCTCTCTCTTTGCTTCTTGGTGAGCCTGGCTAGAGGTTCATCAGTCTTGTTTATCCTTTCTAAGAAGCAGCTCTTGGTTTTGTTCATCTTTTGTATTGTTTTTTTGGTCTCTAAGTCATTCATTTCTGCTTTGATCTTTATTATTTCCTTTCTTCTGCTCACGGTGGGCTTTTCTTGTTGCTCTCTTCCTAATTCTTTGAGTTGTTGAGTTAGATGCTTTATTACCATTATTTCTTGTTTTTTGAGGTAGGCCTGTAGAGCTATAAACTTTCCTCTCAGGACTCCTTTCATTGTGTCCCATAGGATTTTCAATGTTGTTTTTTTATTGTCATTAGTCTCCAGGATGTTTTAATTTCTTCTTTGACCTCATTGATAACCAAATCATTGTTTAGTAGCATGCTATTCAGCTTCCAAGTGTTTGAATTTTTTGGGCTGTTTTTATTGTAGTTTTATTTCTAATATTATGCCATTGTGATCTGAGAAAATGCTTGATATGATTTCAATCTTTCTGAATTTTGGGAAACTTTGCTTGTGACCCAATATGTGGTCTATTTTTGAAAATGTCCCATGTGCACTTGAGAAGAACGTATATTCCGTGGCTTTGGGGTGAAATGCTCTGAAGATGTCAATTAGGTCCATTTGATCTAGTGTGTCATTAAGAATTGCTGTTTCTTTGCTGATTTTTTGTCTAGAGGATTTATCCAGTGATGTCAGTGGTGTATTAAAGTCCTCTACTATGATTGTATTGTTGTCAATCTCTTCCTTGATATCTTCCAGGAGAATTTTTATGTATTTGGGTGCTCCTGCAATGGGTGCATATATGTTTACCAGAGTTATATCTTCTTGTTGAATTGCTCCCTTTAGTATTATGTAGTGGCCTTCCTTATCTCTTATTATGGCCTTTACTTTGAGGTCTATTTTATCAGATATAAATATCACAACCCCAGCTTTTTTCTCATTTCCATTTGCCTGAAAAATGTTTTTCCATCCCTTTGCTCTCAGTCTGTGTGAATCCTTTGCTCTGAGGTGGGTGTCTTGTAGACAGCAAATATATGGGTCATGTTTTCTTATCCATTCAGCTACCCCATGTCTTTTGATTGGTGCATTTAGTCCATTTACGTTTAATGTTATTATTGACAAGTATATGTTTGTTGTCATATTTTTCCTTAGTGTTTGTGTTTTTTCTTGCCTTTCTCTTTCTTTTTTTTACAGCAGTCCCTTTAGCATTTCTTGCATTGCTGGCTTGGTAGTGATGAACTCTCTTAGCCCTTTTTTGTCTGTGAAGCTCCTGATTCCACCTTCAGTTTTGAATGATAGCCTTGCAGGGTATAGTATTCTTGGATTCAGTTCCTTGCTTTGCATCACTTTGTACTTTTCATTCCATTCCCTTCTGGCCTGGTGTGTTTCTGTTGAGAAATCAGTTGATATTCTAATAGGAGATCCCTTGTAAGTAACTTTCTGTCTCTGGCAGCCTTTAAGATTCTTACTTTGTCATTGGTGTTCACTAATTTAATTATGATGTGTCTTGGTGTCCGTCTTTTGGGGTTCCACTTGTTTGGGACTCTATATACTTCTTGGACTTGCATCGTTTTTTTCTTGCAAATATCAGGGAAGTTCTGTCATTATTTCTTCAAACAGGTTTTCTATTCCTTGCTTCTCTTCCTCTCCTTCTTTTATCCCTATTAAGCGAATCTTGTTTTGTTTTGTGTTGTCCCAAAGCTCCCTTAGGCTCTTCTCTTGCTTTTTAAGTCTTCTTTCCAGTTGCTGCTGTGTTTGTGTGTTTTTTCCTACCTTGTCTTCTAATTCGTTGATGCGGTCCTCAGCCTCTTCTAGTCTACTGTTTAAGCCTTCCATTGTGTTCTTTATTGAAGCTATCTCGTTCTTCATCTCCTCTTGGTTTCTTTTCATGTTGGTGACATTCTCATTCAGCTCCTTATAGTTCTCATTGAGTTGTGTGTATTTGTCATTGAGTTGTGTATATTTGTCATTCAGCCGTTTAAATATTCTTATAACCATTACTTTGAATTCTATCTCTGATAAACTGCTAGCCTTGAATTCATTTAACTCCCTTTCTGGTGGTTCCTCTTTTTCTTTCCTTTGGGGATTGCTTTTTTGTCTTCCCATATTTTCCTGTAATGTTTTAATTGTAGATCCAATTGTTATGCTACCCAGGTTCTTTTGGGGATGGTGCTACTGGTGTAATCTCTCAGTTCTCTTGGGCTTGTTAATCTAGTGTAGCTCCCTACTTGAGCTATTTGGGTTCTCTTGATGTAGGCCTGCGAGCTTGAGAGGCACATCTGCAGTGTCTAGAAGTCAGCCGCCGTGGAGGGGAGTGTCCCAATTTTTGCTGTCCTGCACCCTTAATTGAAATCACGTGTGCCCAGCAGGGAATCACAGTGGCACCCAGGAACTGTCTGTTGGGGTGATGGGGCTCAGAGGGCCTGCCTTCTGGAAAGGCGTGAGTGTGGTGCCCAGTGTTCTGCAGTCGTGGGGTGGGCAGACTCAGCTTTTGCTGCTGCACCTGTGCTGGATAGGCGCTTACTCCCAGTGGTGGCTCACAGGAGCACCCATGGTATGTTTGCCAGCGAGGCACACTGAAGGACTCTGAAGGGCCCTGGCAGTGTATCTGCCCAATTGAGGCGCCTGTGGGCTGGTATCCATGATGAGTGAATTCAAAACTTCTACTGCTGGGGGGGAGTGCACCCCCGCTTGTTCAAGATTGCACCCAGGGAGAGCTCACAGTGCCTCCAACTAGCGCCCTGTGGGTAGATGGGCTCATGGTGCCTGCCTGTTGGAACTTCACATCTGTGGAGGTGCGCTTGCAGGGTGCAGAGTTCTGATGCACTCTGAGGGGTCCTGGCACTGCGGTTGAGCTGCTGGGGTGAATGTGGGCAGTTATTCAGGAAGAGGGAATTCAGAATTTCTACTGCGGGGCCGCGCACCCTTGTCTGTGAAGAATCACACCCTCAGGGGCTCTCAGCGGCTCCCAAGAGCTGCCTAAGGAATGGAGTGCCCTGGCTGCCTGCACGGCTGGAAATGCGTGAATCTGGCTGGAAACGCGCAGATCCAGAGTGGAGTGCCCTGGTTGCCTGCAGGGCTGGATACTCACAAATCCGGAGTTCTTCCACTGGGGAGGGGGAGGTTGCATTTACTGCTGCCGAGCAGTGCACCTTTGGAGGTGGCGGTCCCAGGGTCTGCGGGTCTGCAGCTGGGGTAGCAGGATTTTGGCTGGAGTGGCTGCTGGGTCGCGGGGCACTTTCAAGGCCTGTCTGGTTGGTGGTGTTGATGAGTTCCTAAAAAAGGCTGTTCTCCTCTTTAAGATGGCGTGAGATCCGTGCTGGAGTTCTGCCATCCGGGTAGTGGCCGCAGCAGTGGTAGTCTCTCCTTGTCAAGGAGAGCCTGTCTGCCAGCCCTTGCTGTTCCTGTGAGATTTAACTGTCCCTCACTCACTCACACACACACCATGCACATCCACACACTCTCCTTTCATACCCTCACTCACTCACTTACTCTCCCTCACCTCCGTCCTGCCAGCCGCCATCTTTCTCTCCTCTACAATATTTTTTGACTATATTCCCTACTAGAGGCCCAGTGCATGAAATTCATACATGGAGGAGTGTGTCCCTCAGCTCAGCCTGCACCCTCTCCAATCTGGGACCCCTCAAGGGATGTCCAACTGACCGTTTAGGCCCAATCCAGTTAGGGATTGAGCCTAAACGGGCAGTTGGACATCCCTCTCACAATCTAGGACTGCTGGCTGCCAACTGCTCGCCTGCCTGCCTTCCTGATTGCCCCTAACTGCTTCTGCCTGCCAGCCTGATCACCCCCTAACCATTCCCTTGCCAGCCTGATTGATGCCTAACTGCTCCCCTACCAGCCTGTTTGCTCCTAACTGTTCTCCCCTGCAGGACTGGTCACCCTTAACTGCCCTCCCCTGCAGGCCTGATCATCCCTAACTTCCCTCCCCTGCAGGCCTGGTCACCCTTACTGCCCTCCCCTGCAGGCCTGGTCCCCCCCAACTGCCCTCCCCTGCAGGCCTGGGTCCCCCCCAACTGCCCTTCCCTGCAGGCCTGGTCACCCCCAACTTCCCTCCTATGCCAGCCTGGTCACCCTAACTGCCCTCCCTTGCAGGCTTGATCACCCCCAACTGCCCTCCCTTGCAGGCCTGGTCCCTCCCAACTGCCCTCCCCTGCTGGCCATCTTGGGGCAGCCATCTTGTGTCCAAATGGGGGCACTCATCTTTGACCACATAGGGACAGCCATCTTGTGTGTTGGAGTGATGGTCAATTTGCATATTGTTCTTTTATTAGTTATGATTAGATAGGATAGAGGCCTGGTGCATGGGTAGGGGCCGGCTGATTTGCCCTGAAGAGTGTCCCGGGTCAGGGTGGGGTTCCCTTTGGGCATGGGGTGGCCTGGGTGAGGGGCCTGTTGTGGTTTGCAAGCTTGCCAAGCCCCCCAGCGACCCAAGCAGAGGCCGTGGGATCTGGGATTTATTTATCTTCTATAATTGAAACTTTGTAGCCTTAAGCGGAGGCCAAGGCAGGCCCAGCAAGACGGAAAGCTTGGCTTCCTCCATTGCCAGGGAAAACCAAGCTTCCTGATCTCTCTGTGGCCGCAAGCATCTTGGTTGGGTTAATTTGCATACTCACTCCTGATTGGCTGGTGGACGTGGCTTGTGGGCATAGTGGAGGTATGGTTAATTTGCATATTACTCTTTTATTAGATAGGATGCTGTACTTTGCATCCCCATGACTATTTTGTAACTACCAATTTGTACTTCTTAATCACTTCACCTTTTTCACCTACTCCTCCAAAGTCCCTTCCCTCTGGCAAACATCAGTCTGTTCTCTATCTATGAGTCTGTTTCAATTTTGTTTGTTCTTTTATTTTGTTCTTTTCATTCCACACACAGTGAAATTCTATGATATTTGTCTTTCTCTGACTGACTTCCTTCATTGAGTTTCATTCTTTTGTATCTGGTGGTCTAGTTTTCCTAACACCATTTATTAAAGAGACTGTCCTTTCCCCATTGTATATTCTTGGCTTTTTTTGGTCATAAATTAATTGACCACATATGTGTGGTTTATTTCTTGGCTCTCTACACTATCCCATTTGTCTATGTGTTCATTTTTATGTGAATACAATACTGTTTTAATTACTATAGCTTTGTAATAAAATTTGAAATCCAGCTTTGTTTTTCTTTTTCAAGATTGCGTTGGCTCTTCGGGGGTTTTGGATAATGTGGCTTATTGTGATATATTATAATTTTTACTTAATTTTGTATATTTGACACTTTTATTTATTCATTCCTTATATCATCAAAAATTTTAACTTTACATTTTCAGACAGTTTTGTGTACAGCTATTTTCCTCATCTCTATATTCCTATAATTATAAAAATTCAATAAAGCTAATCTTATTTTTATAAATAACATATTAGAGAATTATACATTGAACCAAATACTGTGATAAATGCTTCAATTGCATTACAGTTGTAATTATTTCAAGAAACACCTCAGTTTAGTCCCATTATTGTGTGCCAGACACTTGCTAAGTGTTTTACTTTTATTCCCTCATTTATCTTTCCAACCACACTAAGATCTGGCTACAATTGTAACTCTCATTTTCAGGTCAAGACACAAGGTTATTATGAGAGGTTAAATAATTTTCCCAAGGTTGTACAACTCTTTTGTCACAGAGACAGGTTGGTTTGTCTGATGCCAGAAATTATACTCTTAATTATACTCATAAATATAGTTAGCCACTCTTATATATAAATATAGTTAGCCACAAACTATATTTATCCTTCAAGTTTCTAAATATCTTGAGTCATAATGGGAAAACTTCAGCGGTCATCATACAAACCTGAAACACAATTGTAATTTTACTTTTAAAATTTAATAAATATAATTTGAAAGGCCTGATTTGATAGTCAAAAGTGAAGCTCTGCTTAGTCATAGAATATAAAATTCTTAATTTGCTATCAACATTTAATGCTCCAACCATGACCAATGCATGCCATTGTCACAAGGCGGTTCCTTCATTAAGAGCTGGCCATTTTGGACTCATTGTAGCATCATTAAGTTAAAATTTAGTTCTTTAAGTCTTAGACATTACCAGCATTTAATAATTCTAATTGTGTTGCTACCTGTTTTAGCATTTGCCTCTGTTTTAACATTTCATGTTCATCTGCAGGAATATCTGAAATATGACTTTTATCTCCTGTAAACTGTGGTGAAGATAATGTGAAGGAGCTGTGTGCAATATTAGCCTCATATTTCACTAGCACTCTTTTGTTCTTTTATATTGTCATGCTAAGCTTCTAGCTAAATACTATTTTATGATATTAAACAACTTTTATCAATCATAGCTTATTTCCATCTACTAAACCTTGGTTCCAATTAATTCTTACCAATATATCTTTATCATGATTTGAATTTCTTTAATTTCCTTTTTTTGCCTTAATAAACCAATTTCCCACCATTTCATTCTATTTTCTGGGTAATGTTTTAATTCTAATACAGTGACAATTTTTCCTTAATCACTTGGTGAGTTTCTTCATCAATCTTGATCAATTCTCATGCAGTAGGTTATTTTTCTACGTGCCTTGCTTATTACTGATCTAGCAACTTAAGCTTTAAGCTTTGTGCTGTAGGTGCATTTGTTGTCCTTTATTTCCCCTAGAAGTCTTTTTTTTTTCTTCATAAACCTCATCACCACATATTATTTTTATATATAACTAAGTTTGTCATTTCAAAGGTAAATGTTGTGTGTGTTTTTTCCTTTCTACCACTGATGTTCACATTTGTCACAACATTGTCAGCCAACATAATTTTTCTTAACAATCTTTAAATATTATGAATGTGGATCAGATGAGCTCATAAATATTCACCAAACTAACATGCATGCCCAGGAAAACATGTCAGTGGAAATATTAGCAATGTTCTTAATCAGCAGCCAAAGGGACTTGACTGAATCACAAAAACAAAAGATTTTAGGCATTAATGCAAATAGATGAGCACAGACTACCTTTTCACAAAGCAAAATTGAGCAATTATCAGACACTCAATTAAACCTAGGACCAGCATTAAGAGATAAGTAAAAATTGCTAAGAAATTATATCCATGCAACTGGGCTTGAAATTATTCATTTGAAATGCTATATAAGATATTAGCTATGCAAGAGTGATGAGACTGATTGTCTTTAGCATCAGCAGACACTTTAGTATATAAAGTCAGCCTCATTTGTACTCCAGGGTGATTTATATGAATTGTATGTTCAGGGCTGATGTTACTGTATTGGGAATTAAGAAAAAGCCATGCATGTTCTACCAACTTTGCATGAAATGAATAATGTCAATCGCATTTTAAAAACTATGGCAATTTTGTGACGTGTCACATTGGATGAGCTTCTGGCCAAAAAAGATACATAAAATTATCGAAA
The DNA here is from genome assembly GCA_025583905.1 of Ia io. Taxonomy (NCBI): domain Eukaryota; kingdom Metazoa; phylum Chordata; class Mammalia; order Chiroptera; family Vespertilionidae; genus Ia; species Ia io. Next base: position 75,331,996 of record JAJQQW010000001.1, read on the forward strand.
CTCCAGAGGCTATTTTCATGATTTCTTGCCATGAAGCCTAAGGTTTGGGCCAAATTGAATATCGGGTATTTTTGGGTGTTTTTTTTTTTTTACTAATTAAAACTGTAACTCAGGATGATTTGCTTGTTCCTTTGATTGACCTCCTTACCTAATTGGTATCTCCTAAGCTTAAAAGATTTCTTTCTGGGAGATGGCATGCTTACAATATTGAGGAATTTCCTTTTTTTTTTCAATATATAAGAGAATATCTGGCAATCAGTAACACTTGAAAACTCAGGCTTTATTTATTTAAAAAAATCTCAAAAATACAATTTAAAATGTCTTGTACTAGGAGAACAAACAAAATTTAGAAATATGCACACATTGTATTAGAATACCAAAGTTAACCAAATGATGTTTTTGATGATTATAAGACGAAGCCATTAAAATATTCACAAATTGATATATGGCAATCTAATGGCTTTGGAGGGGGTCTTTGGGGACCTTTCATCCAGTAACAATATTTTAGACATATGTGGTAGGCAGCCTCTAAGATGGTCCCCAATGGCTCCTGCCTTTTGGTATTCATGCCTCCTTGTGCCATCATTGTCCCTTCACTGTGGGCCAGAATTCATGAATCCCTTGTAAATAACATAATACAGCAAAAGAGGCAGGATGCCACTTACATGAATAGGGTACCAAGAGATTGCATCCTTGGGTGCCCTCTCTTGATCTTTTGTTGTCTTGTTCACTCACTTTGAAGGAGTACAACTACCATGCTTTGAGCTGCACTTGGAGAGTCACACATGGCAAGGAACCGATGTCTCCATCTAAGAGCCAGTGACAACCTACAGCCTTTGACAGCTACGTGAGTATGTTTGGAATTAGATCTTCCCCTAGTAGAACCTTGAGATGATTGCAGCCATTGCTAATAATGTGACTACAGTCCTGCGAGAGACCTTGAGTCAGAGACACCCAGATGAGGCACACTTGGATTCCTGACCCACAGAAAATGTAAGATAATAAATGTTTGTTGTTTTAAGCCACTGCATATTGGGGCTATTTGCTAGACTGCAATAGACTACTAATATACCATAGTAGCATTGTTTATGATTTTTTTGTTTATTATGACTAAGGATCTTATTTATTTGCAATGTAGATGAAAAGTGATAAAACATAATGCTTTAAATAAAGAACTCCATTGTTGACTTAAGAAGTAGTTTAGGAATATAAAACTTGAAAGGTTAGCTCTCTTTAAAAAGTTTCACTCCATGGCTTAGCCGGTTTGATTAAGTGGTTAGAGTGTTGGCCCCTGAACTGAAGGGTCTCGAGTTTGATTCTGGTCAAGGGCACATACCTTGGTTGCAGGCTTGATCCCTGGCTCCAGTCAAGTGTCTGTGGGAGGCAACCAATTGATGTATCTCTCTCACATTGATGTTTCCTTCCACTCTCTCCAGAAATCAATGGAAAAATATCTTCAGGTGAGGATTAACAACAACAAAAAAATTTGCATTCCAGTCACTTCATAGCATTAAAAAGATCTGAGATTTAATGTGAGGCTTGCATCACAGAGAGGTTCAAACTGAAAATATGAATATTATAATTATTTGCAACAAGGTAAGTGGGGAAGTAGAGAGGAAATAGAACTTGCTTGACCAGGGCATTAAGACAAAATTGTCCTTCATATTTTCCATTGCAAAATACTTCTCAACATTAAATACTACCATTACATCTAGCTAATCATACTAGAGCTCAGTTTCATGCCTAGACCTAAGTAAACATTGGGGATACTTTCATCCTTCCATTATCTCACACAAAACTTACTGAAATTGAAAAGAAGAGCAATAAAAAAGGGTCAGTTCAGGTACCAAAATGGGAAAGGAAACATCTTTCTGCAATTTTGCTGTAAGAATGTCATTGTTTGTTTGTTTGTTTTTAATTTTGTGACACATACTTCAGGAAAGAAGGCACTTCAGGATTACAACAAATTATGGATTGATTTTCAGGGGAATTTTTATTTTGGCAGTCAGTGTGAATATTGAGACAGTTCTAATCCACACAGCCCCAAATATCCATTGGTTTCAGAGAGTAGTAAGTTGTCATTATCAACTACTGCTAGTTAGTGTAAAGTATTTTCAAGCGATAGACCAATGGAAAAAATGAAAATCTTGTAGGCATAGACAAGGGAAATTTATCCAAATTAATTATTGAAAGTATTGCATTAAGGTTCTTTCTGAGTATATTCATCTCCAAGGGCTTCTGTAACAAAGTACCACAAACTGGTGGCTTAAAACAATTTATTCTTTCATAGTTCAGGGGGCCAAATGTCCAAAATCAAGGTGCTGGCAGGGGCAGTTCATTTTGGAGGCTTGAGAGAGAAACTATCACATGCCTCTCTCTTAGCTGCTGGTGGTTGTTGATAAGTCTTGGCATTCCTTAGCTTGTAAGACACATCATTCTAATGTCTGCCTCCATCTTCACATTGTATTTCCCTTTGTGCCTCAGTGTCCTCTTTGTTTCTTATAAGGACACCAATCATTGGACTTAGGGTCCAATCTAAGTCCTAAATGATTTCATTAGAAATTTAACAAATTATATCTGCAAAGACTATTTCCAAATAAGATCAAGATATGAAAATCTGGATAGACAGGAAAATTTTTCTTTTTTGGGGGAGACTATTCAACCCATTACACTAAAGTTAGGTATATAAAAAGATAACAATCTCTTACTTGAATATTTGTATGAAATTGAATTTACAAGCAATAGCCATAGTCAGGCATTGGTTAGGATTTATCACAACTTTTTTAAAAATTCATAATCAAGTATAGGATAGATCCTTCTATGAAGCTTTTGGAACCTTTAATTTCCTGTGAAATTAGACTTATTAGAATGTTGTTGTCAGACAGAAAGTATTTAAAAAGGTGTGAATCACAATGGTCTCTCAAGGATATTTGACAATATGTTAGGTGTTCTGCAGTAAAAACTTCATGAACAATGCAAAGGTAGAAATCCTTAGCTCTAAGCATCTGCTGCGGTATATGCATTCTGGAATAGGAAATTTCTGTATGGGTAACACTGAACCACCCAGTAAGTGATTCAATGGTAAGCCAGGCTCTTGGAAGCTACAGCTTCCAAGGCCAAAAAGTGGTTTCTATTTTCACTCACTAACTGAATAAAATTTGATTGACTTACGGTAGCAATCTGAACTAGTTCTTACAATTTTCTCCATGCTGCTCTCATGTAGCTTTTCACTTCATTTAACAAATTCACCTGAATAATGATTTGTTGTTGGAGTATATATCACCTCCCTGGCCACTAATAAATTAATATTTAAAAATTACTAATGCCATTTGAAAGTGACATTCCAGTGTTGGGGAGCAAAGAATGAAGTGGATGCTCTTACACATTGCTGGTAAGAATTTTATTCCATAGAGCATTTCTAGTGAGAAATCTGGAAATACATATATATATCACAGGTCTTAAGAATACTCAGATTCTTTGACTCAGAACATCTACGTATAAAACTTTATTTTAAAAATAAAAAGATAAGTACACAAAAAATATGTACTAGGGTATTCATCAAAGTATTGTTTATAACAGTGAAAAATTATGACTATATTTAGTGTTACAAACCAGGATTTGGTTAGCTACATTTGAGGACAAAGAAAAAATGGAATGAAGTACTATGCAGTTATAAAAGGCAATTGAATAGAAAACATTTAATGACACAGTCTTTATGACTTCTAGTGAAGTGAAAAATTAAGATAAAACAATATGAAAAATATGAGCTCATTTGTGTAAAAAACAAACACACACACCACCACCAACAACAACAAACCCTGAATGCTAAGTGAAATAAGCCAGTCAGAGAAATAGAAGTGTCACATGATCTCACTCATATGTATAATTTAATGAACAACATAAACTGATGAACAAAAATAGATCTAGAGACATAGAAGCATCGAACAGACTGTCAGACCTCAGAGGGGTGGCAGGTGAGAGTGGGTGGGTGGGAAGAGATCAACCAATGAACTGGTATGCATATATGTATAAACCATGGACACAGACAATAGGGGGATGAAAGCCTGGGATGGGGGCTGGGAGGCAGGCTGGGAGAGGTCAATGGAGGAAAACGGGGACATATGTCATACTTTCAACATAAGGATTTTAAAAAAAATTAATGGGTAATTTTTTCTCAAAGGATGAGATTATGGGTATTTTTAACTTTTTATTTGTGGTAATTTGTTTATAATTAATAATTAACACATTTAAAAAGAAAACATCAATAAGTGGTAACAAAAGTTTTGGCCTGAAACATGAGTTTATTAGGGCATGTCTTTTCAACTATTTTCCTCTTCCCCTGTAAATATTATTTACCAATTTAATAGCCCCGTTTTTCAAAAGTAAAGCAAAAGAAGATTTTTCTAAACTTTAGCTGAGCTGAAATCAATTTATTTTATTGAGAATTATCTTCACAGGTCTTTTATGTTTAGGTGATTATGTTTTCCTGAGTAAACTTAAAAACAAATGTAACTATAAGAAAGTAGAATGCCTTCCAAATGCTCTTACAATGCTATTTATCAAACTATGTTTGGGGAGCAGCTACCAAGTGTTCGGCCAGGCCACTGGACATTATAAGATCCCACTCTTGTTTACATTCCAACATTGCATCATTGATTTCTTTTATATTGTAAGGTGTTATTGCAATTCATACTACTGTAAGGTCCCTGGTACATGCAATCATTTTCTATCTACTGCCCTGACATGTTCTTCCAGCATAAAGGGAGCTCTTCTGAATATAAAGCATTCGACAGCAATGCATCAACAAACCAGATTGCTAATTTTTAGCACCATTTGATTTTTATGACATTATCAAATGATGGAAAAGATTTGACTGACAAAAAGAAAAATAAATTGGGATACTGGAGAACAATTAACCTCCTGAAAAATAGTTACTGTGGAAAAAGAATAGACTAGTCTCTTATCCAGCAAACTTCATGTTTCAACAGGCATTCTACTGCAATTCTGACATAAATCCATTAAGTCCTTTTCTAAATGCTGGAGCCATTCCTTTTGAAAATCTGGAAACCTCTATATTAAGATTAGGAACCACATTTTCATTGTTCTCACCAGGTAGGTGTGCAGTAAAAAAAAAAAAAAAATCATGCAGAAAACCAATAGCTCTAATATTTAAATCATAATTAATTTCACTATTGTAACTTTTCTAGGTGCAATATTTATTTTTGTGGCATTCCCAAAAAATAATTAAAACATTCAGATTAACACCTAACTAAAGTGATGGTTTCATTCCAGGACCTAGTAGGTGATGAATTCAAATTCCTAACTTTTCAATGCAGAGGAAAGTGATTTAGTCCCTCATGGGAGAATGAATAAAAAGTTCTTGCATATTCTTATATGTCAACCAATGAATGTATAAATAAGTGGAACAATGGTGTGATGCTTCTCGTTCTCTCCTTCCCCTCTCCCTAAAATCAGTGTTTTTTAAGGTTCCTATGTTTGAATCAAGGGACCGGAAAATCTCCTCTTGGTTCAGATTCCTCAGCTGCCAAGTGGGTGAGCGGGAAGGCCTGTACAGGACAACCCAGGAAATATCCTCAAACAACGAGAAAAGAAAGCAAGGCAAGTAGGGTGTGATCATGATAAAGTTACTTAAGAATTTGTCTTTATCTGCACATGAGGGTACTTCATGTGTAGGATCTCTGACAATTACCTGAGATAATATATGCCTGTTTAATCACAGGGTTAAATTGGGAATATCTTTTAGCCTGGAGCTGGTTAAAGACAACAAGCAAGTCCAGTCAGTACTTACACTAATGTTGTAATTCTGACAACTTAGAAGCAAGCTGCTCTATGAATCTTATTCAACCAGAAGTTGGCCCCTGCTTCTTTCTCCAGTCCTTTTAGCTCCCTACTTGGTCACCTTGTACAAGTGAAAAGGAAGCAGGGACCCCGTTCTCTTTCATGGCCTCCTGTAAATAGAACAGACTTTCTTTTTCTGAACCTGCTGCAGACAGCTTCCACAACAGATGCTATGTTCATTAATCCAGGTCTACATAGTGACCACATTTAGATATTTTCAATAGAAAAAAAAGACTATTCTGGGCCTGAACATATCAGCAAATTAGGGTCATGTTATGAATTGAGATTATTTTTTTGTCCCCCAAGTTATAATTTTGAAACTGCTTCTTAGATTGTTTATATCAAAGTACTCTTATAAAAAGCAGCAGAAGATGATACATGCAGCAAAGGGGAGGGTAAGAATAGAGTGGGTTGAAAGCTGTTTTGTAGGGTAAGGATTTCTTTTAAGTCTTGATTTATCTAAACAATCATACAGACTTTGCATTTCATCCCACAATGATCCATGCTTGTTGTAATATAAAAGAAATGTTTTCTTACTGAGTAAAATTTGACTCTTCCAAAAGATATTCTATCTTTAGATGAACTATTTAAAGCTACAAGTACCGCACTCCTTGCATATCATTGGGTACCCTAATTTGGAAAGCAGTCATTTAGTGTTTTTAAGAAGTTTACTAGATGATATTGGTGAAGATTATATAAGAGTTAGTATGTTATAAAAAAATGATTGGTTTTTCATCATTAGAAGTAGGTCCATTGTTAGCAATAACTTTTTAGTACACTCAAAAACAATTTTTTAAAAAAAATCAGTGACTATGAAGTAGTACAACATATTTATTAGTGGTTAAAGTGAGGTGTTGGAACATAACTATGAGTGTTGTACAGGAAGACAACCTGAAAAAGCAAAGACTGTCTTCATTTTAACCTGCCCAAGAAAATTTAAATAGAGCATATGTGTTTGTTTTTCATCTTCAAATAATTTTCATAAGTAGTCAAGATTGTAAACCTTTATGTTTTGATTCTTTACTTCTCCTGAATCACAAAACTCTTTAAATACATCCATTAAAATTTCATAATATTTCTTGGGCTCCAAGAAATAGTGTCACCACATTTATTTTATTATAGGTAGCCATTGAAAAATGTTCCTATCTCAGAAATTATCTGGTAGCTTACTAATTGGTAGTGAATAAGCAACAGGGGCAGGTGACATTAAGTAGGGTATACAATTGCTTCTAGAGGGATCTTCATTTGAAACCATTAACTTTTCCACTGGGAGAGTCTAGACTTAAAAAAAAAAAAAATCTTTCACCCTAACCGGTTTGGCTCAGTGAATAGAGCATCGGCCTGTGGACCAAAGGGTCCCAGGTTCGATTCCCATCAAGGGTGGCATGTACCTCAGTTGCAGGCTCCTCTCTGGCCCAGACCCTGGTCGGAACTTATGCAGGAGTCAACTAGTCGATGTGTTTCTGTTACATTGATGTTTCTCTCTGTCTTCCCATCTCTCTTCCACTCTCTCTTAAAATCAATGGAAAAAATATCCTCAGGTGAGGATTAACAACAACAAAAAATTTTCAAGTGGCATCTTTTTATGTTGTTTGATTGAAGGACATAGAGCTGTTCTGGTTGTACTTCACTTTTTTCAACCAAGCAGCTTTTCCTCTCTCTCTCTCTCTCACCCAAGTCTATTACCTGTACTTACACAGAATAACATTCATAAAGGTTCAGGTATGAAACAAGAACTAGTTTAGTTTTAAATATAATTTTGGACATTCAGATTTTAGCAACAAAGTCACAGTGGCAACAGCTTCAAGATAGCCTTGGTTTAACCCAGCTATTTAAAAATTACAATGCTATAAGAATTTACTGACCAAGCATACAGAAGAATTGAAAATTGCCAAGTTTGTGAAGCAGTTTCGTTTGACCCAATAAATTATGTGTCATAATACAGCAACCTGATTTATCAAGGTTCATCAAACAGTATAAAAAAAAAAGTTTGGTTTATTGTAGTCAAAGGATAAGTATATTTGCCTCATCTATTTTAGGAAAACAAAAACAAAAATTAAAGAGCTGAGCTTTGCTCAGGGATTGCAATCTCTTTCTATCTGACCTTTATCCAATATTGCCTTTAAAAAAAAAGTAAGATTTTTATGTAGATCTATTTCTCATGGTAAATAAAAATTTCCTTTAAGGAATGAGCCATCTTATAACTTTATATCCCTCAGAGAACTTACCTCTTGCACATGGTAACAGTTTCAGTAAATAGTTTTGTAATGAATGCACCATTTCCCTCACAGAGTTTCCAAATATGTGCACATATTCAAAGGGTTTCTCAGAATGTATGCTAATGACACAGTTTTCTTATACACATACAAGTCATCTGCAACTGTTCAGACCAAATGAACAGAATTTCCAAAAATTACTGAGTAGTTAGAGGGTAATCAAGTTACACTGAATCTCAACAAAACAATTACAATTCCATTTGGTTATAGTTAGAGATTTGTTAAAAAAAAAAAAAAAGGCACCTCTTAGAAATTAATGTAAGTGGTAATGTAGTTTACTTTAAAACATTAGCTTAGCAATGTATCTGGGTGTAAAACTAAAACCAAATTCACTCATTCAAAGAACATTTAACAGGTCTAATTGGGGAAGTAGCATCAAAATGGATTTTTCCCGACTTGTTAGACAGTGTCGATCACACAAAGCAGCAGAGGAGCCTGCAATGCATTGATTCTGTCCCTCTCTAACTATGGGAAGACAGTCTGAGTCAATCTTCAAACAAAAAGTTTTAAGATAAACTGTAACACTTTAGAAAACACTCAAGTAGGTGAGTTATGCCAAATAACTAAAGCAAAAATACCTTCACCACAACTTGGCTGAAATTAATTCTTAGGGTGAAAACAAAGATTCCAATATTCCTAGCCTTACTTGAGAAAACTAATTAAGAAATGAATGTATTAATAGTTTTCTCATCAACAATGTCTGTGTATCATAATTATCTCACTGTTTTACTTATTATAGGGATTAAAAATAGAGATCGGTGCTACCTAAAAATGACTGTGCTATATATACAATTCAGCTCATTAGACTGACTCTGGGATTTTCTTTGTGACAGAATTCTATCTATGCTGACAATTTAGATGCTAAGTTTTAGCCAGATACAATTTAGAACGGTTGTGAAATAGTTCAGAGGGAAACAATAAACGCTGATAATGAAAATGCTGACCAGGTTTAACCACATAAAGCTGCCCAATGCTACCCACTAAAATGTAAACCTCCTAGTGCTGGAAGACTGATTTTATAATATAAATGACTTTAATGAGATTCCATTGATACTCAAATAATACTATTGCATGCACTATACATGCTGTTAGTAAATAAATTGTTAATGTATTAGGGAAACCATTGCAAGATTAAAATATTTAAAAAGCCTTCTCTCTAGTTTTTGGTATGTTCTCTGGAATAACTCTCAGATTTTATTTTCTAAATAATGTATGATTTTCTGCATGATGGAGTTAACTGATTGCAATCGGCCTGTTCAATATTTCTGTGTTTAATTGTGATATGTTCTCCCATGAGATATTCTTAAGCATTCACTTCTATGGTAAAGAACATTACTGAAAATAGTTTTCAAAGCTAATGTAATGCTTTCTACTTACATTATAGGCAGCATCAATGATGAAAGCCATATTTAATTTCCAAGATATAGTTATCTTGAAATCAAAGGGGTGGAATGATGAGATCAAGGATGTTCTGGGATGTTAATGTGGTTAGTGCTGTCAGCAGTCTTGTCAAATGAGAGAGAGAATCCACTTTTCTTTGCTTCAAACATAGAATATTGTTTTTACTATTGTCAGGTTTCATGTGTCAGTCCTTCCTACCTAGATTGCATTCAAGCCATCCTCAGTCCTTATTGTCAAAGTATAATATTTTATCCATTTATATAAAATCGTATATAGGCAAGGGCAATATAAATCATGAGTGCTGAATAATGTAGTGGAAAGAGTCTAGGTTTTTGTACTATACAGATTTGAGTTCAGATCTCAGCTTAGACACTTTCTAACTAGTTAAGAGGTTTCTACAAAAATCATTTAACCTCTCTGAGCCTTAGTTTCTTCTTCTGAAAAATGCAGCCAATACAACTTAGTTTGGCTTGTTATGAAGATTACAGACAACATGTATAACTGTCTAAATTTGCCTGATCTGTCTTGGGGTCCAGAACATGTCTTTCTCTAATCCATTTGTGTGCCTTTCTCTGAGGAACCTTCACTGGTTCTGTCATCCACACAGATTACTAGTATCTAGGATCTTCAGTTTCAAGAAAGCTCCAGTTTAACACAACTCAAGCTTCCTCTCCTATCTTTCAAAGTTTTTGTAAAGGAAGATGAGATGAACAAGCACAGTGCCTGGCATATTGTAGTTGTTTGATAAATATTTAAAATGATTCTATTTTAATTATATACACTTTTGTATGTGTGTAAAGGTCTATCATTGTATACAGAAGAATACCCATGGTGTACTGCGGAAGTAAACTTTTTTTGACAACCCAACATCATTATTTATGTATTTTTCTTTTAGCATCATTCTCCTTTTCCTATGCAGAACAAATCACTCTCTGGTTCACTGGGTTTGAGAAGAATTCTTGATCTCAGAAATAGTACCATGACCCAGGCTTGATCAACATCACACATATTTGTTCATCTACATGGACATGACAAGAGCAAATAAGAGTGCACTCCAGGATTTTTGTTGGGTCACTTCTTTATGTCAGGGTGGCTAGTTTGTATAAGTAGCCTTAGGATTATTGCCTTGACCTTGGGAGAATCTGCCTGGATATAGAACAGCCTATATGAGAAAAGCACATCAAACAAATACAGGTAAAAGCTGAGCTAAGAGAGGTAGGAAGATTGTCTTGATAAAAATGTTTAAACTCCTGGATTTAGACCTGCTTGTAAGTAGATATTTTTGCATATTTTAGTTTTGTGGGTCAAAAAGCTTCAAATTGTACTATTATCATTATAATCACTATCATCATCATTGTTTAAGCCAATTTTAGATGAGTATCTGTCAGTTGCAATCAAGAGTCCTAGTACAGCATGGCTGATGTTGCTCAGTGGTTAAGCATTGACACATGAACCAGGAGGTCACTGCTTGATTCCTGGTCAGGACACATGCTGGGTTGCTGGCTTGATCCCCAGTAGGGGGCGTATAGGAGGCAGCCTATTAATGATTCTCTCTCATCAGTGATGTTTCTATCTCTCTTTTCCTTTCTCTGAAATCAATAAAAACATATTTTTTTTAAAAAAAGAATCCTACTATCCTAATACTGTTTCTTTTTTTCACAGAAATATAACCTTATATATGGATGGAAACATAACTGAAACTAGAATTCTTTTCAAATCCTCAGCAAACATTGGGTGTACACTTTCTGAAGTGTTATCAAAAACAACTGAATAATATAAGAAACACATGTTAAAAAAATTAGCACACTGAAAACCAGCATGTTTCACCACTTCTGAAAATCTCATTTAAAAAACCTCACTACTGAACATTTAAAGAGAGAAAAAAATAGCTCTATAATAGTGTTGGGCTGGATCATTTATTCCTGGTCTGCTTTGAAACTGTATTTGAGTTCATGACTTTCAATAACTTACTATGTGACATATTTTTGTAATATGAAATGAATTAAAAGTAATTTTATTTTGAATTTTTTTGACAGCTCCTGACATTCTTGGAGACAACTTGAGTTGTTAAGGAGGATTAGGAATCATGGCCTTAGGCTCTCTTTATACAATGGAAATTCAATTGGCAAAAAGAAAAAAAATCTGTCGAATGGTTTTGGGGCTACAAAAAAATGTATTATTTCTTGAGATTTTTTTTTTTTTTTACCACTGAATTTAGTAAATGTTTGATTGAGCTGACTAACCTAACCTATGGTTTTGGAATCATGCAGACATGCCTGAGTCAAATCCATCCTAAGAAAGATCATGTTTTTCTTTCTTCAGTTACAGGGAACCAAGTTCATTGAGGCCGAGTTTATAAGTTTTAATCTGGCCCAGCTGGTTTCCCAGACTGAAAGACTCCACAGAGTATAGATTTACACTGTCCTGCTGAGATTAGAATTCTCTTATAGATCAAATACCTCATTGGTTTGCCCGTTTGCAATATTACTACTTTCTAACAGAAGCAAATTGGCTTAAGAACCTAAGCCTTATTTTCCAAAAAAACAACTGCCATTCTCTATTAGGTGGCATGGTTCTACCTTTGGGAATTGTAAGAGTTACTACTCTTCCTAACAACGATTCTCATATTTATGTACCCTTGGAATTTTTACTTTGCAAATGGTCAAGCGACAAAATGGAAAAAAATTAAATGACCATAGCAACCAACAGTTCATCATAAAACAGTTTTTGCCATTAGTCAATGAGCTAGCACTGCAGGGGGTTTAATGCCTTCCAAAGACAATTCTCAAGTAACCATAGAATAATTTGGCACTTTAACCTGTAAGAAACAGATTTCTCAGAAAATAAAAATATTTTGGCCAGTAGCCATTTAAATTTTAAACTATTTTCTAAGATTTTATTTTTGCATTTTTCTTGACAATAGGAAGTCTAATGAAAATGTGTTTCCTCGCAGTGGAAAGTTATACTAAAAAACATATACCCCTTACATATCAATTTTTAAAATCTTATTATGCTTTGTTCTGCACGTATCACTTTGAGGTGTGATTAGGCCTCCCGTGGTCCTAATCACAGGTGCCTGGCACAAAAGATAACACAGCCTCTTGCTACTGTAGGATGGCAGCGGAATATTTTGTAAAACTCCTACTAGCAGTAGTTTGCATAGGCAGACAGCCTGCCCTCTGATCTTCATTTAGCTAAAGCTTAGCAACCAAACATGTTGCTAACAGTTTTTGTGTGTGTGTTTTTTTTTCTCCAAGGACAGCTCCATTATTATAAGTCAATGATTGATTTTCAACTATAGGACTACTCATTTTTCAGACTACTTTGTAGCCATCAACATAAAGGGAAGGGGTAAAAAGAGCATCCAGCCTGAGAAAGGTGATGAGAGCCAGAGGGAAGTCAGAACCGATACCTATCAGGTAACCTGGCAGAACCAACCTTGGAATTACTTTGGCAAACGGTAATAGAGAAAGAGAATTTTTGTGGTGTAAAGAATTCAGTGAACAGAAAGTGTAGTGATGAGGATAGGAGGGGGAAGAGATAGAAAAGGAGCCAAAAGATGATTAAAACTTGTCAGTGAGGTGCGTTTAAGAAATATAGCAGAAGAAGCCTACGCTACAGATGTAGTCTTCCCTACTGCAAAATGTCTGATAAACTCATGCTAAAGTTTCTTGTGATGCTTATATATTATTAATTTTTAATCCCATTTCAAGTAATTCACATTTTTCTTCAGGTCTCATGTAAACTCTGTATTGTATTTGACATTTTTGTCTCTAAATCACAAACTATTTCTTCTGTTTTGAAATTCACAACTTGGAGAATTTGGATTTTTTTGTGTGTGTTTCAGTTTTCTAAGAACAGACCTTTGTTATGTTCTTAGTTCAAGATGTTTTATACTCTTCAATATATACTGCTATTGTGGTGATTTTTCCAACTTTATAATAATGCTGTTTTTAAAAAATGAAAGTGGACAGTTTGGGGCTTTGATTCACAGCAGGAATGTTTTTCTTAATCCTTTATACTTTACCAGGCAGTAGGCCCTTTTGAAGGGCTGATGGGAGTGGGAAAGAAGAAAGGCCTGAGAAAGAAAGCTTTGGGGTTAAAATGGACAAGAAGTATAGTAGTCAGAAAAATCAGCATGGTGCTGCCTTGATTCTACCTTCTTTTAGTGTATGAAATGGCCAATACCACCATCAAGGATAAAATGCCAGTTTTTGTGACAAGGTCTTTTAGAAGGAAAATGTCATTAGATTAAATGATGAGAAAAACACATACATACACTTAATATATTATCTCAATATTGTTCCTGGGCTCGGATGCTTATATTCTATGAACCTGTTGATACAAGGCCTAGTAGAAAGACTCTGAGGAAGGAGGGAAAGCTGGTATGGGAAACAAGAGCATAAGCAGCAATTCAAACCTTATAACTGCATTTGAATCATTGGCAAGACTACATTCACAGGGGATTTAATTGGATGGAAAAGTACAGGACAACAACAATAGAAATGCCATTAGCAAGTGAGAAAAAAAAGAAAAACTTTGCTCATGAAGAGAAAAATGCATTTTCATTTATTTCTCATATTCTGGCAACCCATGAGTTAGAACACATTAGTTTATAGTGACCTCTATATACAAAAGAACTCTGATACCCTTCCTCCTCACCAAATCATAACCAGAGTCCATCGTCAGCCAAGTCATAGCAAAAATCTGTCTTAGAATAGCAGGTATAGTGCCTGAATTCCTTTTGAAAAAAAATCATATAGAAATTTATTGGCTTTTGGCAGGCCTTTTTGGTGCTGAGGGTCAGAAAGAGAGGAGACGAGATCGGGCTCATTCATGGTGGTGTGGTTCATAGCAGCACAATTCACCATAGCTAAGATTTGGAAACAGCCTAAGTGCCCATCAGCAGATGAGTGGATTAGAAAATTGTGGTACATCTACACAATGGAATATTACGCTGTGGTAAAAAGGAAGGAATTCTTACCATTTGCAACAACAGATGGAAGAACATGGAGATGGAGAGCATTCTGCTAAGTGAAATAAGCCAGTCAGAGAAAGATAAATATCACATGATCTCACTCATTTGTGGAATATAATGAACAATATAAACTGAGGAACCAAAATAGAACCAGGGTCATGGAAGCATCAAACAGACTGTCCAACTTACAAGGGAAGGCGGGGGGTGAGGGATTAAGAGATCAACCAAAGGACTTATATGCATACATATGAGCAAAACCAATGGACACAGATTGGGGCGGTGAGGGCATGTACTGAGGGGTGAGGGTGGCCAGGGAGAGGTCAATGGGGGAAAAAGAAGACTTATGTAATACTTTAAACAATAAAGAATTTAAATAAAAAAAAAAAACATGATGAGTACCCCTGCACATCCATTAGGATGGTTATGATTAAAATAATAAAATTAAAGTTGGAAAAAAAAGAAAGAGATATTTGTGTTTAATTTTCATTAAAATATATTTTTACAAAATAGTACATGATTTTTGAAAAAAATCAAATAGAGAAATATAAAGTGTTAAAATTAAATGTTATCTTTTCCCTCATTTATACTCTTTAGCAATAAGCACCAATGCCATTTTAATTTGTATCCTTTAGCATTTTTCTATGTACATATAAGTATATCTACACTTACATAAACATGCACATCATATATAAAAATATTTTCTATCCCTGTGTGCTCCTTCCATATCCCTATCTCATTCTCCTGCTTCCTCTGCCTGCAACACAGTTAGAATTTTCTGAATATTTGTATTTTGGTTTTTAAAGGGTTTTCTCTTATTCATGAATGCATAAGTAATTTACTTGATTTGCATACTTTTGATCTTTTTATAAACACTTTATTTTATTGTGTGTAGTCCGCAACCTGCTTTCTTCATCAATATCATATTAGAAGTTTATCCACATTGTTGTGTGTAGCTATGGTTCATTCATTTTCATTTTCAAACATTACAATTTGAAACTGTCCTACAATTTATTAATCCATTCTGTTGCATTGCTGAATCATACAACATGTGCATGTTCAAATTTCTAAGACAGTGCAAAATTGTTTTCCAAAATGATTGCAAGATTTCAAGCTTTCATAAGCAGATATCAGAATCTAAGTATTATGGTTGCTCTGTATCTTGGCATCATCACACTTTTCAATTTTAACAGATTTTTACATCTGTGCTAATTTTTAAGTTTGCCAGTCATTTGAATCTCTAAAATTCTTTTTTTAACTATATTTTTATTGATTTTTTACAGAGCAGAAGGGAGAGGAATAGAGTTAGAAACATCGATGAGAGAGAAACATAGATCAGCTGCCTCCGGCACACCCCCTATTGGGGATGTGCCCGCAACCAAGGTACATGCCCTTGACTGGAATCGAACCTGGGACCCTTCAGTCCGCAGGCCGACGCTCTATCCACTGAGCTAAACCAGTTAGGGCTCTTTTTTTAAAATCTCTCTAATTCTTAATGAGGTTAAATATTTTTAATATATTCCTGATCTTTTTTTCTGATTCTGTGAAATGGTTATTCATGCTTTTGCCCAGTTTTCTATTAAGCTAATTGTCTTCTTATTGATTTGTGAGAATTTTTTATATATTCTAGATACTAAATTTTGTCAGTTTCATGTGTTTTAAAATATCTTCTTCAAGTGTTTAGTTTGTCTTCTCACTTTCTTTATAGTGTTTCTTCACGAATAGACATTCTTTTTTAATGTAATGAATTTATTAATCTTATATTTTATGGTTAGTGCTTTGTGTATCAAAATATCCTTTAGTTTGCTCAGTTGGCATGGCTCAGTGATTGAGCTTTGACCTATGAACCAGGAGGTCATGGTTCGATTCCTGGTTGGGAAACATGCGGGCTTGATTCCCAGTGTGGGACATGCAGGAGACAGCCAATCTATGATTCCAGATTTTGTCTTTCATATTCAGCGCTTAATTAATCAGTGTTAGTGAGTTAAGGGCATAATCACTTTCTCTTTTAAATATGACCAGTTGTCTCAGCACAACTTATAAAATAGTCTCTCCTTTCCTCGTTGATCTGCCATGGCACCTCAAGCATATATTGTTTTCACATATGCCAGAGGGTGGCTGAGTCTATATTCCAAAGATGGTTGCATGAATATAGCCCACTTAACATGGTCTTATTACACTGCACCATTGGTATTATTCATAGAGAGGTGGAGTCTGTGTTTTCTCCCCTTGAATCTGGTCATGTCAATGACTACAGTGGAAGTAACCCTGGTTAATTTCTAAGGTAGAGCATAAAAGATGATGCAGCTTCTTTCTGTCTAGCCTTAAGAGACCGTAGAAGAATTCGGGCCATGCTGAAGCTACCATACAGAAAAAATCGTAAGAAAATAAAGAGAAGTAGCCAAGGACAAAGTAGTCTAACCCCCAGTTGTTTTGAGTTTTCCCAGTCAAGGCACCAAAGCCTTTGAAAAGATCTTTGCCATCATATGACTACAACCTAATGAGACTTGAGCTAGAAGCTCCCAGCTGAGCACTCCCAAATTCTATCACAGAAAGTGTGAGAGATAATAAATGATTGTTGTTAATTCAAACCACTAAGTTTTGGGATGACTTGTTATGGAACATTAAATAGATAGAACACCAAGTCTTCTTCTGAATACTCTATTTGTTAATTGGTCAATTTGCTTATTATATTTTTTTAATTTGTGAAATGGAGATAAGGAATACTAGCCTCATAAGGTTAATGCAAATATTAAATGGGTTGATTTTATCAGTGCCTAGAACATGGTAAGTGCCATATGTGTTAACTATTACTATTGGTACTATTATTTCTAATAATAATGACTAAGATTATTATATCTGAGCCAATAGCATATTGTCATAATTTCCATATCATTATAATAATTAATGGTATTCAGTAGAGTAATTTTTGTTTGTTTGTTTTTCTTTTTCTTCTTCAGGTTTCTCTTGATTTATTCCTGGGTACTTGTTCTTCCATATAAATTTTGGAATTGCTTGTAAATTACTTCATAATAACATGTTAGGACTTTAATTGCAATGACTATTATACAATTTAGAAATAGTGAATATCTTTATGATTGTAAACCTAGAAAAAATAGTATTTCAAGAACAGGGGTTAGAATCACTTTTCTGTAAAGGTCCAGATAGTAAATGTTTCAAAGTTTAAGGGCTATCCAGTCTTTATTGCAGCTACTAAACTCTGCCTTTGTAGAGCAAAAACAACCATAGACAGGACATAATCAAATGCACATGGGTGCCTAAATTTGGCCCACTGGCCACAGTCTGCTGTCCCTCTGTTCAAAGAGAGAGCAAAGTAAAGTCTCCTTAGCTACTTTGATTGTATATTAAATCCAGATATATAACATAGATCTTTTTCTGAGCTCTCTTTCTATTACTTTGTCTGTTCACTGCTTAACTTATCCATTAATTTTATCATATATTTAAGAATGACATTTTTCATTTTATTGTTTTAACTAGAGGCCTGATGCACAAAATTTGTGCAAGAGTAGGCCTTCCTTCCCCTGGCTGCGGTCACTGGCTTCCTTCTGGCACCCAGGACCCAGGCTTCCCTCACAGCCCTGGCTTCATCTGGAAACTCGTCCAGAAGGACGTCTGGAAGGATGTCTGGAAGGATGTCTGGTCTAATTAGCATATTATGCTTTTATTATTATAGATTAGTTCTTTTTCAAACCTGTCTGCTCACGTTTTTGTAGTTTCTTGTTGACTACTCATTTTATACCTTCATTCTTTGTTCATTGTGGTTTTCCATTTCATTGTATTCTGTAGTTTCATATATTCTGTATTTGATAGTTTAAAATTCTGGAATCCCTATGGGCCTAAATATGTTGAGCTTTTGTTGTTGTTATTTGTTCCTGCTGATTCTAACTCTTGATGGTTCATTTCATTGTATGTTTTATGAACCTCGTTTGTGAGCTTTAGAGTTGTTTCTTTCTTTAGTGTTGTATATCCTGAATGCTTTCCTCCAAAGAAGAATTGTATTTGCTTTTTCTGAGAGCCATGGGGTATTACTGACCTGGAACATTTTCATTTTTATCATCCATCCAGGGGCCTCCACTTTACCCAGGATTCTTGGATTCTAGTAGGTTCTTTTTTACCTACATTGTAGTTTTCAGCATTTGCCACTAGGACAACCTTGGGGATTTTCCTTATTCTATGATTCCCAAGCAATACAACAAATATTATACTTGCAGGATATAGTTGTGATTTTTTTCTGCATTAAAAACACTCTTTCAGATCATTTAATTAACATATTGTCACAAACAGTAGTGCTTGATAGATTCTTTAAAATAGAAAGTATAAGGGAAAATAAAAGACATGTGCCTTTAAGTTTTGCTCCATATTGCCAAATGACCTCTGAAAAAATGCTTCATCAATGTATGTTCTCACAGCAGTGAAAGTAACCATTGTCTCTTACCATTGTTAACAGTGGCTATTATTAATCATTTCATTTTCTCTTTCAGATACAGATATGTGTGGCTTTCTCTCCCATAGGGGAGAAAAAATTATGATGTGTAGAAATGCATACATAGTTTCATCCCTCATTTGAAGTTCACCAAGCTAAGATTCAGTAATCCTTCATGGTGAAGGAACCAGCTTCCTAGGTCTGCCTATGGTCTTCTGTGAATAAATGAAGACCCTTGAAGCCTTCTTATTTTTTAGAGATGAAGGAAGAATGATAGTTATCATATGGCCTGGACAAACAATTGTAGGACAAAGTAAAAACCATGTCCACTCTCCAGAATCAGTTACATTCTCTCTCTGGCACTATAACCTTCAGGAAATTTTATCTGTTAACCCTTAATTCCCATATTTGAGGGGAAATGGGGGAAATATATTCTGCTTCATACTCTGAATCCGTAAGGTCTTTAAAAAGTTGTTATGTAAATCAAGTGTATTATTAGAATGCAATTTCAATGTATGTTCAGATAGTCTGAGGATAAAAACTTATCAAAACACTTCTCTTATTGCCAGAATATTTTCAATTATATTAATTGGACTGTAATCTAGCAACTTGCCCAATAAAGTCATTGTCCTTAATGGGTACAGAACTAACTTGCTTCAAGAGGAAAAATTAGAATACATTTGTATTATTATAGTTCCCTAAGGACTGTAGGCCCGTGATTCCAATAGAGAGAGAGTCTAAATGCACAGAGATTCTGACATGGAGTTTTTAAATTAAGTCAAATTTAACAAAAAGGCTGATGAATACCCCATCATATTCCTGAAATTCCTTTCAACAAGTAGACCTTCCACACACTTTCATGCTGAAGCATTATGCCAAGAGAAAAAAATGATTTCCCAGTAACCAATCAAGAGTCATTTAGTATTGAAGAGGCGCCATGAGCTGACATTCCTATTAGCATAAGAGTGTTTTAGAATGTTAGGACACCACAATGTGACCATTAATACCAATTAAGTCCACTTACATTTCTTAACATGAAAAATCACTTTCTAAAATGATAGTATTCAGAGTCTTCTTCAAAATTGTACAGTTCAAATAAGTAGCCATTGCTTTTAATTATTGACCAGAATTTAAACTAATACACATTTCCAGAAGCCATGCATTACGTTTTATTAAATTATTATAGCAAATGACACATTTGTATCTTATTTTAATCTTTGTGTTTACCCAACTTCAAAATCAATTAAAACAATTAATTATAAATTACCTTGGTCTTTTCAGTTGGGAAATGCTATCTGAGCAAATTTAAAAGTGTATTTTTGTTACTTACTAATATTTAAAAAATAGGCTCTCCTAGAGGAAAAGACAACACATATGTTCATGCTAGTTTAAATGTATATAAGTTTAAAAATAGAACTCAGCCATTTATCGATCATCCTTTATTAGCAATGATCAAGAATCACCCATGCAACCCCCTTACCCAGGACTACATGATTTGGTGTCTCTGGTCATCTTGAGACAGAGTATGAAGGCAATGATTTGTAGTCTCAGATGAGATATAAAAATGGCAATCTTTTGACACAGGTAAGGCAGTTTGAAGCTTCCTGAATATTGTGGCTTCATGTTATTTTGCAACATTAGAGGTGGCTTTAAATCAGAGGTGAAGAAGTCAGAGCCAGAACAGCAGGTAATAAATAAGAGAGATATGGTGACATGGCCTGCCTGTGCCTGCTGGAGCTCAGGAGAAGGCTAATCCCATGCCAAACAGAACCAACAAAACTTTTTTTCTATATAGATAAGGCAAACACAAAAATGATTTTTCCCTTACTTCCAAAAAATATAAACAAATAAAGAAGGTAGATTTTATAGCAGAAAGAGAAGTGCTATATCAATATACAAGGTAGCTTGGAAGGAAGCACAGATCAGATTAATACATGGGCATCACATCTCTGGAGAACAAGATTTAATTCCAGCTCTTGTCACAAATGGAATGAGTTTGACGGTCTGTAGTGAGCAGTATTGCATAACACACAAAACTGCTGCACTCCTTGGCAGAGAAAATCAAGAATGTTCCATACAGAACAAAGTTAATCCCATTTGATAGAAAATAACTCATAGTGCAATTCCTTTTAGTATCTAGGGAGGAAAATTCCTTACAGATGGTGAGCATTATTGATTACAAGATATAGGAAACAATTGTCCTCCATCTCATTACTCTATTTGGTCGGTTGATCAGAAAGGGGTTTCAAGCACCAGAAATATTAATCTTTCACATTTTTATTAGCAGCAAATAATATCGGTGTATCATTAACCCATGTGTCCTTTCCAAAATATATATCTATGCACTAGGAGAAAATTGTCCAAGGGTGCATTTTGTCACCAACATAGGATTATGTGACTCACCTGAGCTTGAGGGGCCCCGAATTATTGATTTTAAGACCCACAAAGGAAATCTCAAATGTAATGTATATTTTTGAGGTATGTTCCTGGTCTGGATACCAATTTCACAGTTATAATTCCAACCAATTTCTCTGTGCTATCACTTCACAGCTACTTATCCTTTAAAAATAATGCAATAATAATGATTGTGTTCCTTATACATAGACTGAATACTGAACAAAGCATTCTTCATGGTATCTAATAACTATAGTTCCAATTCCTCTTTTTTGTGTGTTTTTTTAAAATATATTTTTATTGATTTCAGAGAGGAAGGAAGAGGGAGAGAGATAGAAACATCAATGATGAGACAGAATCATTGATCCGTTGCCTCCTGCACACCCGCCTCTGGGGACTGAGCCCGCAATCTGGGAATGTGCCCTGACTGACCGAGAATCCAACCAATGATATCTTGGTGCATGGGTCGACATGCAACCACTGACCCACACCAGCCTGGATCCAATCCCTCTTCTTTCACCATTTCAATAAGCTATGTGATTTTTAAGGAGTCATTGTGTTCCTGTTTCACTTTTATCACTTGAGTTTACATAGTAAACCACAATGATGAAATCCGGCAAAGACTTCAGGGATTAAACACATTTCCTGTTTTCATACTGGGTTGTTATAAGGACTTGTGATTCAACCTTATATTAATACAAAAGCCTCTCTTACCAGTCATTTCATCCCAGAAGACAGAAACATATTTGTTTGTTCACTGAGCCATCATAGCTATGACATGTAAATCTGCAAAAAATCAAAAAGTATGTTAAAATGATTTTCTCTTGCTGACTGTCTAACTTTTATAATGGCTCTGTATATCTCAAATTCTATTTTAAAAGCAAAAACAAAACAAAAGAAAAAGAAAAAGATGTGTAACACTGGGTGTTGTTGATTGGGTTAACTAATGTGGTTGATGTTGTTAGTGAAAATATTGAATAAAAATTCAGCTCAATAAATAGAGCAGAAAACACTTTCTTTAATGAATGCAACAAAAGGACATGAAAGAACACTTATTAAGCACTGCAATGTATTTAAGGAACATGCAAGATGATATACATCCATTGTCTCATGGAATTCTCATAGCAACACCAGGAGTAGATATCAGCACCACTATTTTGCAGATGAGAAAATGAGTTCATACACGTTAAATAACTTACCAATATCAAATATATGTGACAGAACTAGAATTTCTAGATTTGACTGACCTGCAAAGCTATTATTTTCTCTATACTGCAGCATGTTCTATTATTGTAAGAATTAGGGTACAGGTTAAACTGCTGTAACAAGTTGCCTCCAAAATACAGTGGCTTAAAGAAGAGATTTGTTTATTAATTTATTCAATACTAGAGGCCTGGTGCATGAAATTAGTGCACTCGGGGGGGGGTCCCTCAGCCTGGATTTCAAGAGGGTGCAGGCCAGGCCGAGGGACCCCACGGGTGCACGATCGGGGCCGGAGGGGGCATGGGATGTTGGCCAGACAGCGAGGGACCACAGGAGGGCTCCATGGCATGTCTGGCCCATCTCGTTCAGTCCCGATCAGCCAGACCCCAGCAGCAAGCTAACCTACTGGTTGGAGTGTCAGCTCCCTGGTGGTCAGTGCATGTCATAGCCAGCAGTTGAGTGGCCTTAGCATATCATTAGCATATTATACTTTGATTGGTTGAACAGCTGACCTGATGACTGGACACTTAGCATATTAGGCTTTTATTATATAGGATGTTTACTTTTCTCCCACATAATGGTCTTAAAGATTTCTGCTTGATTTTCAACTGTTTCACAGAGTCATTCATGGTTGCAAATTCCTTCCATCTCTCTGCTTGTTCATCCTTTAGGGTGTTGTCCTCCTCTGCATCATCAAAGCTAGGTTGCTTCTGTATTCATATTCCAGCATGTACAAAGAGGCAGAGAGTCAAAATCTAGAGAAAGTAATGTAGCTTTCTTTATTAATTTAATTTATTGGGGTGACATTGGCTTGGAAAACTGTACAGGTTCAAGTGTGCAACTCAGGAAAACATCTGCACATTGCATTGTGTGCCCATTGCCCAAAGCAAAGTCTCTTTCCAGCCTCATTCCCCCCACCTTTGACCACCTCCACCTAGCCCCCACCCCTTTCCTTCTTGCCATCACCATACTGTTGTCTATGTCTGTGTGCTATATATATGTTGTTGTTGTTGTTTTGCTAATCCCTTCACCTTCTTTCGTGGCTTTTAAGAGAAGATGGCCCAAATGCTGCAGATATTCACTTTCATTCACATCCAATTGGCCCGACCTTATTACTTACCTAGTGGTAAGGGAAAGTGGAAAATGTAGTCAGGCTCCTGCTAGGTGGCCATGTGCCTAGAAAATAAAGAAAGAATGGATTTTGATGAAAAACTTGTACACTGTCACTGTTAAGGATTATATAGAGGGGTCAGGTGTATGCAGTATGTGGTGAAGGGACTCCATAGGAGAATTCAGAAGCCATAGTAGCCCCACCAGCATAGCTCAGTGGTTTCACATCAACCTATGAACCAAAAGGTCACTGACTCCATTCCCAGTCAGGGCACATGCCTGGGTTGTGGGCTTGATCACCAGTGGGGCGCATGCAGGAGGCAGCCAATGGATGATGACTCCCTCACATCATTGATGTTTCTATATCTGTCTCATTCTCCCTTACCCTCTCTCTAAAATCATTTTTTAAAGCCATAGTAAGTATAGAAAGCACTTGAATGAAGATGTGATGAGAGGATTTGACTGTGTCCCAACTATGACTACTATGTGACAAATGGACATTTGAGCTTAGTCATATTTTAGCTAAATTACTTTTTGAATGAAAAGTCAGTTATATAGAATACATAATTATGTCATGTTATATTACAAATACATATTTTATAGAAAATATTGTATACATTATGTACTATAATTAAGGATATTTATTACATTCTAATTTTACTCCACTAACAATAGACCTTAAAAATCATTTATTATAAAATGTAAAAAGGAATAGATAAAGCAGGTTTGGCAAAACTTGAGTATTGTTTGATTCTGAGAGTTGAGTATATGAATGCTCCACTGTACAATGTTTTTTTTAATCTTTATATATCCTAATATATAAAAACCCTGGGTCCATCACATCCACAACTGCAGGAGGCTCAACCAATTGGAAGTAAGTCCTGCAGTCAGTGCTGGGTTGCCGTGGTGACCCAGCACTGACTGCTGTGGCTGCAGGTGCTGTGACCCAGCACTGACTGCTGAGGGAGCTGTGAATCAGGCCAGAGAGAGGCCTGAAGATAGAA
Source organism: Ia io (assembly GCA_025583905.1). NCBI lineage: Eukaryota > Metazoa > Chordata > Mammalia > Chiroptera > Vespertilionidae > Ia > Ia io. The sequence goes on from JAJQQW010000001.1 coordinate 75,356,662, forward strand.
GCAGGGTCTGATCCATAGCCTCTGTGGCACCTGTTGATCAGCACTTGCCTCTCTCTTTCTCTCTGGGCCTGGCCAGCAGCCTTGCCTCCATTTCTCTCCAGGCCTCCACTAGGGCTGCTGATCAGCCCCGCCTTTCAGATCAGGCCCTGTTGATAGGCCCAGAGACGCTGACTGGCATAGAAACCAACCAATCAGAACCAAATCTGGGTGGAGAGTGAGGAGCCAATGGCTGCCTAGGAGGTGGAGCTTTTGACGCTGACTGGCATAGAAAGTGACCAATCAGAACCAAGTTGGCCAGCAGAGGAGGGCAGTTGGGGGCGAGATCAGGCCCTGCAGGGAAGGGCAGTTGGGGGCAACCAGGCCAGCAGGGGAGTGCAGTGGGAGGGGCACCAGATCTGCAGGGGAGGGCAGTTAGGGGCCATCAGGCCAGCAGTGGAGAGCAGTTGGGGGCAAGATCAGGCCGCAGGGGAGAGCAGTTGGGGGGACCAGGCTTGCAGGGGAGGGCATTTGGGGGCAACGAGGATGGGAGGGAGGGCAGTTGGGGGCGATTGGGCCAGCAGGGGAGCAGTTAGGTGTTAATCGGGCCAGCAGAGGAGCAGTTAGGTGTTAATCAGGCCAGCAGAGGAGTAGTTAGGGGGTGATCAGGCTGGCAGACAGAAGCGGTTAGGGGCAATCAGGCAGGCAGGCAGGTGCGTGGTTAGGAGCCAGCAGTCCTGGATTAGAGAGGGTACAGGCTGGGCTGAGGGACACCTCCCCGCTGTGCACGAATTTTGTGCACTGGGCCTCTTCTTTGGAAATATTCATAACAAAATATTTTAAAACAAATTATTAAGGAAAAACAACCAAGAGGAAAAGTCAGTTATACTAAAGTGAATACAGACTGATAAGTGGAAGCAAAGAAGTGAAAGTCAAAGTACTTTGTTTTCTAAAATGATTTTGTGTAGTAGTTTCAGATGGGATATGTTCACGCTAATGATCTGGTAGTTAGACCATATCATAGCAAGTTGAATTTCAATGCAATTGTCCTTACAGTGTATTTCAGGTGGAATGTCTTCTTATCTGTCTCTTCTTCTTCACAAAACTTTACCCAATGCTCTAACTTAAACTGATTTCTCTGTCCTCTAAAATTTTTACATAATGATAGACCACAACACTCATATCAGTGCTTCATCAGACATTGCCAGATATTTGTTACTCTATGTCTTGTAGTCTTAGAAGCTTTATGTCAAAATATTCCTTATAAAATTGTCAGATTTTAAAGACAACTCTTATTAGACAAAATTTACATTTACTCAGAATTTGGGTTCTCTCATTATATTATACTGGTGGCCCAGTGCATGAAATTCATGCATGAGGGAGGGGTGCCTCAGTCTGGCCTGCACCCTCTACAATCTGGGACCCCTCAGGGGATGTCCAACTGGGATTGGGCCTAAACCAGCAGTCGGACATCCCTCTCACAATCCAGGACCACTGGCTCCTAACCACTTGCCTGACTGCTTGCCTGATTGCCCCTATTCACTTCTGCCTGCCAGCCTGATCACTCCCTAACTGGTCCCCTGCTGGCCTGATTGACACTTAACTGTTCCCCTGCCAGCCCGATCGCCCCCAACTGCCCTCCCCTGTTAACCTGATCACCCACGACTGCCCTCCCCTGCTGGACATCTTGTGGTGGCCATCTTGTGACAATGTGAGGGCATCGCTTGAGGACGCAAGGAACACCTAGCCTTTTATTAGTATAGATAATAATAAAAGCATAATATGCTAATTAGATGAGACAGTTGAATGACCTTCTGGACATCCTTCCAGATGACTTTTGACAAAGCTGGGGCTGCGAGGGCTGAGGCAAGCCACTGTGGCAAGCCACGGCAGCTGTGAGGGCTGAGCCCCTTGCTCGAATTTTGTGCATCAGGCTTCTAGCAGAATGCTAAAAGGAATAGGCATTAATTCCAATAACTTACTTTAAATATTTCTCTTAACTTTATTGATATATATTTGAATATCATAAATTCACCCATTTCAGATATACAATGTAATGATTTTTAGTAACTTTATAAAGTAGTACAATCATATAAATAAGTTGGTTTTATAATATGTTCATCCACCCCAACAAGGTCAATATGCTTTATAACCCTTAAACATACTTTCTTCCATTGGCTATTGTGTAGAATAGGACTTGTGTACATCTATTTCAACATTTAATGCCTTCTCAAACTACATTGAGCCTTACAGTGCAACTGTTCCACTGGTCCCCTGGCTATTGTTTTGCTCCCTTTATTACTATAATGCCCAATACATTTGAAGTTGAGCAACTTGGGCAGCAGAGTGTCCAACAGTGATGATACTCAACTACTCAGTATGTAAGCAGAGCTCTTCATGCCACAATAACATGGAATACATGCCCTTTTTCGGGTATCTCACTTACGCAAATGCATGTAATGTGTAGTTACTATTCAGTGTCTTTTTGCCTTCTCAGTCAGTGAGAATCAGGCATATATACTAATAAAAGGGTAATGTTCTAATTAGACTGGACATCTATACTAATAAAAGGGTAATGTTCTAATTAGACTGGACATCTTCCAGACAAAGCCACAGTGGCGGGAGCAGAGGAGAGCAGTCAGGGGCGATCAGGCCAGCAGGGGAGGACAGTTAAGAGCAATCAGGCCAGCAGGCAGGTGAAAAATTAGGAGCCAGCGGTCCCAGATTGTGAGAGGGATGTCCGGCAGTAGAACATCCCCAAATGGGTCCCAGATTGGAGAGGTGCAGGCTGGGCTAAGGGACCCCCCATTCCATGTAAGAATTTCATGCACCGGGCCTCTAGTGAGGCAATAATATTGACTGCCCTATTTTCATGTCTTTTTAGCCATAGTTCTCTGAGTTTCTTGCTGAGTAAACTTATATCTCTTTATTGTTATTACTAGAGGTCTGCAGGGATTGAGCCTAAACTAGCAGTTAGACACCCCTCTCACAATCCGGGACCACTGGCTCCTAACAGCTCACCTGCCTGCCTGATCACCCACTAACTGCCCCCCTGCCGGCCTTGTCGTCCCCCAACTACCACCCTGCTGGCCTGGCCACCTCCCAACTTCCCCCCTGCCAGCCTGCCTGGTTGCCCCCCAACTGCCCCCCTGTTTGTCTAGTCGCCCCCCAACTGCCTCCCTGCTGGCCTGGTCAACCAGTCTAATTACCATATTATCCTTTTATTAGTATAGATTACTATTGTTATTTATTGAGTGCTTATTATATGCCAGGAATTATGCTAAATACTTTTTTATACATCATTTTGCTTCTTGATATTCATGATAAACCTACTAAATAGTTATTACCATCTTTATTTTAAAGATGTGGAAATGTGTTTCCCATTTTGGATGAGGAAACTGAAGTCTAAAGATGTAAAATACTTTTCCAACATCACCTAACAAGTTTGTAATGGAACCTGACTACAAAACCCTCTTAATCACCTTTCTAAGAGTAAAGATCATAAACCACATGCTCAGTGAATACCAACCATCATTATAACCTACTAGTGGCCCAGTGCATGAAATTCATGCACTTTGGGGGGGGGGGGTATCTCTCAGCCTGGCCTTCTCCCTCTCGCAGTCCGGGAGCCCTTGGGGATGTCTGACTGATGGCTTAGACCCGCTCCCCCCTTAGGGCCTAAGCCGCAGGGAGCAGGCCTTAGCCATCAGTCGGACATCCTTAGCACTGCCACAGAGGCAGAAGAGGCTCCTGCCACCACTGCTGTTCTTGCCAGCCGTGAGCCCGGCTTCTGGCTGAGCAGCACTCCCCCTGTGGGAGCACACTGACTAGCAGGGGGCAGCCTCTGTGTTGTTTCTGCCCATGGTGGTCAGTGCACGTCATAGCAACCAGTCATTCCACAGTCAGGCCAAAAACGGCTTTCTGACATCCCCCGAGGGGTCCCAGATTGCAAGAGGGAACAGGCCAGGCTGAGGGAGCCCACTGGTGCACAATTGGGGTCGGTGAGGGATACGGGTGGTTGGCCAGTCAGGGAGGGACTATGGGTGGGCCCGTCTCGCTCAGTCCCGATTGGCCGGACCCAAGCAGCAAGCTAACCTACCAGTTGGAGCATCTTCCCTTTGGTGGTCAGTGCACGTCATAGTGAGCAGTTGAGCGACCTTAGCATATCATTAACATATTACACTTTGATTGGTTGAACAGCCAACTGGATGATCAGAGAATTAGCATATTAGGCTTTTATTATATAGGATAATTATTAACCCATAAATACCCTGTGTGGCAGGAATTGTTAACTCCATTTAATTGAAGAGGAAACTGAGGGTCAGAGAGTTTAAATGATATGCTTAGGGACATTAAGTGGCACTTAAGAGTACAAATACAAGGCAGCTAATGTGGGCCTCCCTTAAATCAAGTAGACTCTCTTGAACTCCCTCTGCCTCTGAGTTCAAATACTGGTTCTGTTACTTCCTAGCTGTTTGATCAAGGAATAATTGTTCAACCTTTTAGAACCTTGGTTTCCTTATCTGTAATATGAAGTTAATGATAGTAACAACTTAATACATTATTGTGAAGATTAAATTAGTTAAGATATATAAAGTACCTAGAACCAGGGTCTGGTACATAGTAAGTGTTTTATAAAAAGCAGCTTATTAGTAATAGTAGCAATAGGACTCATTGTTACTATGCTGAATTGCCTCTGGGCCATGTATCATTTATCATATCAAGTGCACTGTTTTCCAGCCTCATCATCTTCTATATAATCCTATTTTCTTGCAACTACTTTTTATAGATATTTTATATTTTATTGATTTTTCACAGAGAGAAAGGGAGAGATAGAGAGCTAGAAACATCGATGAGAGAGAAACATCGACCAGCTGCCTCCTGCACACCCCCCACCGGGGATGTGCCCGCAACCAATGTACATGCCCTTGACCGGAATCGAACCTGGGACCTTTCAGTCCGCAGACCGACGCTCTATCCACTGAGCCAAACCGGTTTTCGGCTACTTTTTATAGATATTTTAAATCTGGTATTCCAGCAATACTCCAAACCATTCAAAACTATTTTTAAAGATGCAGGACTGAGTTTCTTCACAATATTCATTAGTGATTAATTTGCTTTCCAATGTGATAAGAATGTATGGGAGTAAAATTTCACTCTTCTTTTTGTGATAAGGGCAGAGTTTCCTACACTACTCTAGAATCTCTATAGTCTTGTTTCTTACTAACAGTGGGGAAATAATGACCTTATCAAAGCTAATGAAGTGAGAGGTCCATAGCAGTATTATCAGCAGCGAGCCCAAAGGGAAAAGGCCCAACCCTCCTGGCCAGGGCAAATATCAGCTGGATCCCTAGGGAGGCTTTTTACAAATTTCAACCACTACTCAGGGGGTTAGAATCATTTCTAAAATTTAAAAAGTGCTTTTTCTGATATGTAGACTTGCTAGCTAATATCTCTTGAAAGTGAAAAGACTAGCTGGAAAGCAAATATCAACCTAAAATATAGTCATATTTCTCATAACCAGTGATTTACATGTGAATCCACAATATACACTACCTGCTTTTACAAAAGGCTAAGCTTTCATGAATCATTTATTCTGTGTACCAAATATATGATTGTGATTAAAACTCATGTAGTTTGTCTCTTTGTTTGCTTGTGAAATGTTTCTCCAGTGCCTACTACGAACCATGCACTCTACATTGGTTCTTTGATATTGAAAATGTGTAATAATATAAAGTACAGAAAATGACCTTACTTCTGCTGTTACCCTGGAGATTTCTTAGTTTCATTATAGATATATTCTGACTTAACTCTGAATACAGATGATGAAATTAATAGGATTCTGCAATGTCCTTATCCCAGGATATCCTAGGTCCTGCCATGATGATACATTTGAAATTAATTTCCTTTAAGAGAAAATGAATATCTTGTCTGTGATCAGTTTAATAGATGCTAAATGATTAGTAAATATGTTTGTCATTTTTAATATTTACCTTAAATGTATATTTAGTATGGCAAAACCTATGTCCCCAAAATTGTTATAAATATTTGGTTATCTGGTTCCAAGAACAGATACACAAAAAGGGAAAATTAATCCAATCTCTACTATATTATGATCCTATTATTTAATTATTCAAATCTAAATATTTCAGTAATGACCCTGCCAGTGTTGCTCAGTGGTTGAGCATATATCTATGAACCAGGAGGTCATGGTTTGATTCCCCAGCAGGGCGCATGCCTGGGTTGCAGGCTCCATCCCCAGTAGGGGATGTGCAGGAAGCAGCCAATCAATGATTCTCTCTCATCATTGATGTTTCTATCTCTCTATCCCTCTTCCCTCCTCTCTGAAATCAATAAAAATATATATTTAAAAAATAAATGTTTCAGTAATGATAAAAGTAAATGTTAATAATGTTATATAGGTTTTATATCCTCTTAAACAATGCTTAAAACATGCATTTGGATTTTTTTCTTCAAGCAAAAACTGATATAAAATAAAATCAAAGTTCACACCGTGTATTTCATGACAATATTGAAGGATATGCACACATATATATTTAAATCTTGTTCTAACAATATTGAAAAGGTATCTATGATATATATTAGTACTGCCTGCATTATTAGAGTTAGTTCAAGATGGGAACAATGAACCATAACTGTTTTTTTTTTCAAGTGACTTTAAAAAGACCTTTATACTGTGTAATTAATTGGCCAACTAGGGAAATCTGCTGTAGAAATAAATGCAGTTCAAATAGTATTTCATAGTAGATGGCATTTGTTCAGAAACCTTTCTTTCTGAAGACTATTAAAACATGCATGAGAAACTACCAATTACTTAGCCCAGAGAGAGTTCCTTACAGAAAAAGCTTGGGGAATTATCATACAATAATAATAAAAACACCAAATGTGTTACATAGGGCATGAGATCATATACTCTTGGTGACTTTAGTCACCAGATTTTATATATAATTAAGTCTATCAATGTGCTTCAACATCAGTTTAAATAGTTGACTCCTTATTGAAAAATTAAAATTTATTGGCATGAAATGTGCACAGAATTGCTTGTCTTACAGTGACATTGGATCTTTTACTCACAAGTATCCTTTTCATCGCTATGTAACATTTTTGATACTCGTCTTAAAGTGCAATAGCAGATGAGAAGGTATTACTCCGCACATGTCTCTAAAGAGTATAACAATCTCAATTTATTGCAGAAGGAAATGCCTGGAACACATGATGCAAATGCTGTAAAAAGGTTTTCTCCTCGTTTGAACAGAAATCTGCAGCTGAACTTGACTCAATCTTCCTTATTCCTAACCAGGTCATTTCATAAGATGTGAAAATTTACATAAAGTGCTTTATATTTTCCCTCTAATCTATCAATTCATTCAAAAGAATTATATTTGGATAATTGAGATTTGACTGCTTTAGTTAGATACTAATAATCAATTATAAAATCTGTGCCAAGGTATCATTTCACCTTGCTTTTTCTTCATCCAATTGCTGACTTAAAGTGGAACATTCCTAGTAATATTTGACTTGTTAGAGCCTCATTTTTAGGCCCTTAGTTGCCAATCATCTAGCACAAGGTAACACAGGAATTAAGTAAAAGCTTGAGGAGGCATTGGGAGATTATTCAGCCTTTATCTTCCTTAAAGTTGAGTGATTAGTGACCATATGCATGGTTAGGGTTTTGGTAGTAATGGGTACTTTGGTAAAAATTCATAGCTCAGAATGTATAATTTTTTATTGAAGTCCAATATGGTTTGCATTGTATTCTAAGGATTATGATCATGGCTACTGGCCTCCATGTGGGTGTAAAGTAGTGCCCACTCAATATCCTTGGATGGTGCTGACATTGGTTTAATCAATATAGGTGTTGATAAATCTTTCTCAGACAAAAAAGAGAGAACAATAAAACTCACAGTGGAAAACCAAAAAAATGAATTTACATTAAATATAAAGACATTGTTCCTGTCTGTTGCTTAAACAAGCATGGGGGAAGGTGAGTCAAGTATTTTGGCACTGGAGAGAAAATGTCCCTTAGCTATAGAATGAAACAATTGTACAAGATGGTAAGAATTATTAAGGATATTGCTACCAAATGGGTTAATATGAAAACTAAATTTTCTCTTTGTCTTTTACTAAAGTTGTCCTAATTGATCCTGCGTTGACATTGAAAGACATTCAAGACAGCCTTATTTTCAAGACATATTTTTTTTGAACTTCTAGTTCATATGTGAAAGGAATCCATAAACCAGGTTTATTTAAACACTCTAAAAACAATTTACTTGAAGTTGAACAAATTTTGTAAAGGGTGATTCTATCTAATAAAGAGGAAATATGCTAATTGACCCTCACACCCTCACAAAGATGGTGGCACCCACAGCCAATAAAGAGGGACTATGCTAATTGACTGCTATGCCCTCAAATATGGTGGCGCCCACAGCCACAAGATGGTGGTGTTCAGTTCCCCTCAGCCCCACTGGGGTGGCAGGCGCACGGCACAGCCGGGCCCACCCCCAGGCGGGCCCGGCTGTTCCATATGCCTGCCTCCAGAGTCTTTAGTCCCTTCAGCCCCCAGCCACCCAGGACCAGCCCGAGGGACGACCAAATGACTGAACAAGCAGGCTGTGTGGGGCGACCAGGCTGGCAGGGGGTTAGTGAGGGACAACCAAACGACTGAACAGCAGGCTGCGTGGGGTGACCAAGCTGGCAGGGGGGTTAGTGAGGGAAGACCAAATGACTGAACAGCAGGCTGCATGGGGTGACCAGGCCAGCGGGGTGCCATGAGGAGCGACCAGGCTAGCGGGGGGGGGGGGGGCAGATAGGGGCAAGCAGGTGAGCAATTAGGAGCCAGCGGTCCAGGATTTTGAGAAGGATGTCTGACTGCTGGTCTATATTGGAGAGGGTACAGGCTGGGCTGAGGGGAACCCCCTTCCATGCACGAATTTCAAGCACTGGGCCTCTAGTATTCATATAAATAGATAAGCTATATTTATCTAAAAATTAAGAATTTTAAATTCTTATTAGTAGGGTTGTGACAAGTTTCTTCATAAAAGGACAGCATTAATACCAGTAATAGGTTCAAACTAGTGATAAAGATTGCCTTTTGGAAGAACTATTGACCACACTAAAGCCTAGTCAATATAACAACTGGTAATTACTGATTGGTTTCACACTGAGAAATTTGTGTAAAGCATTTTGATGTCCAAAATAATAGCGAAAACCAAATTTAAAAATATTTTTTAAATAAATATTTATTGTTCAGATTATTACAGATGTTCCTCTCCCCCCCCCAATAGCTCCCCTCAACCCGGTTCTCACTCCACCCCATGCCCTTACTCCCAGCCACTGTCTTCCTCTATAGGTGTAAGATTTTTGTCCGATCTCTTCCCACACTCCTCATGTCCCCTTCCCCCTGAGAATTGTCAGTCCACTCCCTTTCTATGCCCCTGATTCTATTATATTCACCAGTTTATTCTGTTCATCAGATTTTTTATTCACTTGATTTTTAGATTCACTTGTTGATAGATATGTATTTGTTGTCACTTTGTTGTTCATAATTTTTATCTTTACCTTTTTCTTCTTCCTCTTGTTAAAGAATACCCTTCAGCATTTCATATAATACTGGTTTGGTGGTGATGAACTCCTTTAGCTTTTTCTTCTCTGTAAGCTCTTTATCTGGCCTTCAATTCTAAATGATAGCTTTGCTGGGTAGAATAATCTTGGTTGTAGGTTCTTGCTATTCATCACTTTGAATATTTCTTGCCACTCCCTTCTGGCCTGCATAGTTTCTGTTCAGAAATCAGCTGACAGTTGTATGGGTACTCCCTTGTGGGTAACTAACTGTTTTTCTCTTGCTGCTTTTAAGATTCTCTCTTTGTCTTTTGCCCTTGGCATTTTAATTATGATGTGTCTTGGTGTGGTCCTCTTTGGATTCCTCTCGTTGGGGGTTCTCTGCGCTTCCTGGACTTGTAAGTCTATTTCTTTCACCAGGTGGGGGAAGTTTTCTGTAATTATTTCTTCAAATAGGTTTTCAATATCTTACTCTCTCTCTTTTTCTGGCACCCCCATAATCCAGATGTTGGTACTTTTGAAGTTGTCCCAGAGGCTCCTTACACTATCTTCATATTTTTGGATTCTTTTTTCTTTTTGATTTTCTGGTTGGGTGTTATTTTGCTTCCTCATATTTCAAATCTTTGACTTGATTCTTGGGATCCTCCAGTCTACTGTTGAATTTCTGTATATTATTCTTTATTTCAGTCAGTGTATGCTTAATTTCTGACTGGTCCTTTTCCATTTATTTTGGCATTTTCACTAAGATCCTTGAAGGTCTCACTAAGTTCCTCAGAGGTTTCTAGAAGATTCTTGAGTAACCTTATAACTGTGGTTTTGAACTCTATATCCAGTAGTTTGTTTTACTCCATTTCTTTCATTTGTGACCTGTTTCTTTGTCTCCGCAGTTTGGCTGCTTCCCTGTGTTGATAGAGTGGCCTTGTGTGCTAGGTGTCCTATAGGGCCGAGTGGCTTAGCCTCCTTAATTACTTGAGGTGGACACTCTTGGTGCACCCCTTTGTGGGCGTGTGCACAGTCTTGTTGTTGTTAAGCTTTGTTTGCTGTTGGTATCACTGGGAGGAATTGACTTCCAGGCCAATTGGCTGTGAGGACCAGCTGTGTCTACAATGGAAGAACTACTGTGCTAGAAGCACCCTTATGGGGCAAGACTTGCTTCAGTGGGGCTTTGGTGCCCCCTGAGTCTGCCTCTTGAGTGTGTCGCTTATGGATGTGAAGAGTTGTAATCTTGAATGTTCTCACACTGACCACTGGGTATACTGCCTCTTGGATCTCTGAGGAGGTGCAAAGTCAGTCACTGCCTGAGGCCACCCAGCAGGAGCTACAGAGAGATCTGCATATTCCTCCTCTTTGTTTGGGGTTTGAAAGTGCCCAGATGAGGCCCAACTGTGAAGCAAGGTAGGCTACTGCTGCCAAGAGCCTTGAGCCTTCTTTTGGAAGCTTTTGAGCTCTCTGACACAGCTGTAGTTTGTTAGGTTAGGCTGCAAAAAGCCAGGCCATTCATATGCAAAAGCCAATGTGCACAGCTTGGGTGGGGTTGTAAATTGGGTGGGGTGTGGTCTCAGGGAATCACCGGGGTGGTGCAAACAGCAATGACTGCCAGTCAGCCATCTCCGTGTCTCCCAGTATCCATGTCTCTGAGTCTCTGCTTCTCCAAGTCTCTGCATCCCGCACCCCCACACAGGAACAATGACCACTATGAGCACCTCTAAGAGAAAGACGCCTTCACATTTTGGCCAGGTGCCAGACAGTCCAATTTCTCCCTATGAGTCTGGGTCCTCAGAATCTCACTCTGAACTGGAGTTCAGAGCAATTGGGAGCTTGTATCTCCCTCCAGATTGAAAAAAACAACAGCACACCCAGTTGCCAGCCCGTTTTGCACATGCCGCAGTACCTCCACATCTCTGCACCTCCTACCAGTCTCAATGTGCTTTTTTCTTTCCTCCTAGTTGTAAAACTTCTACTCAGCCAGTTTTCCTGTGGTTCTGGATGATAGCTGTTTTGTCTTATAGTTGTAGTTTTGATGTGGTTGTGAGAGGCAGCAAGTATAGGTGTTTACCTAGGCCGCCATCTTGGTTCTCCCGAAATTTAAAAATATTTTTGAGAGTCATTACTTGATAATTATTAAGTATGAAGAAACCATTATATAATGGAACCAAAATATGAATAGTAAAGTTAGGAAAATGGGGAAAGATGAGACAGAACAAAAAAAGCTATCAGTTAAAAACAACAACAATAACAACTATTCCCTTAAATGTGCCCCAAGACAACTATCTTTCAGTATCTTGATTGAAGATCATGTTTTCTAACTTTTCATCCTTATTTTTAATCTCATGAGAAACTCATATTATTTTTGTGTATGTGTGTGTGTGACAACTGCTGCATTTGCATCAGTGCTGTTAAAGTCATATTGGTTTCCATCTGCACAACTTAGTGACCTCCAGATTGGGTGTTGAATGTTATGTCTATGGTAGTCTGACAGATTCCAAGTGACAGATGAAATCACTGAGTTGAATTGGTAACTGCAAAATGGACACAATTAGATTGGTTGTGAAATTCTGGAGATGAAACTGCTAGATAGAGCTGAAGTTCCTTGCAGTGCCAAAGCAGTTAGTTTTTGAGAACTAACTTATATTTGGAACAATTTCTTATAAAGAGCTTTTGTAGCTAAAATTCTGAAAGCTCAAGTATCCTTTACCTGAGTCTTATGGAAGGTAAATAAAAATACCTAGGCAATTAATCTTTGCCATTTTTAGACATATGTTTTTACTTTCCCTGAACCCACTAACCTGGAGGGGATTATATATTTTCTTTAACTGATTGAAGAAGATGATTCAGAAAGAAATTGGATGATATTAGTAACACTCTAATTTTGGAATCTAACATAATCAACTGCAAACACACAGCCATTAGCAATATTTGAACTGAATATCACATATATGTTAAGGGAAAAAAACAACATTTTAAAATCTCTACTAAAAAAAGCAGGGGAGATTAGAAATAATTTCTGAAAGTGAAGAACAATGTCATAAAAATGTTTAAATGATTATAGCAAACAAAGAGTTTCATTTTAGTTCACCCTATTATTGAAATGGAAATGATACACTGTTACTTGATAGTAAAGTTACTTTTCCCATTTTCATTCTTGATTTATAACTCTAATTTTACATTCAGTTGTTAACAATCTTACAAAGTCAGTGCAAATCTACAGAGATAATGAAAAATAAATGATGCTACATCTAGTCAAAATTAACACTATACCATTAAGATGTCAAATTACAATGGGTTAGTTTCATCAGGTATACCATTTTGTAGTACAGTATTGGGCAACAACAGGGGAAATAAATTATTCAGAGACTCTGCTCCTTTTAGGATTCTACTGAACAACTTGTGCAAGCAGCTTCTGTCTCCCGCTCTGCCAGAGCATGGAAAATAATTCAGGCTTTATTCTTGTAGACTCTGAATGGATTTCTGTGATGATTTTAATGTCTCTCTTTTAAAATTTCAGTATATTTTAATGACATAGTGAATCATCAGTGTTGTTGAAAGGTTTCATTACTCATTGTATGAAGTTGAAATGCTCCATTACTCATTATATCATGTTAAAATGAGATATAACTGCTTTGTAACATAATGCTTATTTATTAAAATGTATTTATCTTGTCTGGTGCATTAATATGTGTTTTTCATAAGAGATGTGCTTTTGATAACAATTTCCCATAAAATTAGAAGAGCTATCTGAAACCTTTTAGACAATTTAGCAGAATATTAATCTTACAAAATTGCTATGCTAATAGCACTCTTCTAAGTAAATACAGTAAAGCTTCATTATAGTATTCCTGAAATGATCTGTAGCCTACTACCTCTAGTCATTAAAAAATGCATTCCTTAACATCAAAGTTACCTTGACAATTGTAACACTAGACATCTCAAGACTGTCTTTATTTGCTGGAAATTAATTTCAAAAACTTTCTATTGAATCAGTTCTAAAAGAAGGGACATGCTCTATAATATAGCAATATAATCTATTGGTTGTCTGTCTGGCTTATCCTAGCATGAAACTTAGATACAAGTATTAGTACAGTTTATCAGCAGGAATTTGTCTCCACTGTGAAAAAAAAAGAAGTTAATTTGGCATCTTGTTTCCTCAAAGACTTGGATGTAAATGAGAGTGTAAAAGTAAAAATTGGCCCAGTTATTATGGAGTACATTAAAAAATCAAATTGTGTTGAAGTGATCCTGGAAATATAAATTGATAAGGAAGCATATTTTGTATCAGTCAAATAACAAACAGTAAGAAGGGTATACTTTTCAAGTGTATAAAGCATCTATATATATAAAAGCCCAAGTGACCGGTCAACAGACCAACCGTTTGACCATCCAACCGGTAGCTATGATGCGCGCTGACCACCAAGGGGCAGATGCTCAATGCAGAAGCTGAAACCATAGGCATGGAAACGTGGAACAGACTGATGAATATCAGAGGGAAGGGGGGATGGGGGATGGTGGGAAGATATTAACCAAAGGTCTTATATGCATACTAGAGGCCCGGTGCATGGATTCGTGCACCGGTGGGGTCCCTTGGCTTGGCCTAAACCCTCACAATCCAGGATCCCTTGGGGGATGTCGGAGAGCTTGTTTTGTCCCAATCCCCACAGGCAAGGTGCCGGTGGTCTTAATCCAGCATCTAGAAAGGTTCAGGAATCTGCAGAAGCACTGTGTGTAATTAAATAAGAGTCCAGAGACAAAACATAATTTTGGAAGGCATTTTGGGGGCCAGAGGAGCTTGGCTAAAGAAACCAAGTTCTCCCTTGTCTCAGGACCCCTTCCTTTTTATTAACATGAATTGTCCTAAGGCAAGGTAGAGATACACTTCAAAGGCCAGGGTTTAGTCTACAGAATCCATTGTCAGATTGGAAAATTGCTTACGGCTGTTCAGGTGTTTGGCCAGTAGGAGGCAATAACATGTAGATTGAAATGCCCTTAGCTGTCTGGAAACAAGCAATCATCTATGCATCCCTTTCAGGTTTGGGGAAATACCCTTAGCCATCTCCAGATGATTCAGCCCTGCTGACATGCTGGAATTGGCTTCCGGCAGTCAGGCCAAGGAGCCCCACCAGTGCATGAATCCATGCACCAGGCCTCTAGTATGAAAATAAAATGAGAAAACTGCCTGTTTCTTATTTAAAGAACCTGGTGGGTATACTGAGAACTCAAACAGAAATAGAAAAGGGAATGGTTTAGGATACCTTTGAAAGGTTGGTGGCATACATTCTTGATTACTTATGTCACTGGCAGATATTAATTTAGTTACTAATATTTTTAAGGCTTAGTTGGGGAAAAAGAAGAAAGGCTAAAGAAAAATGTGAAGATTGAAGGGAAGGAAACAAACAGTTAATGAATGACAACAAAGCTATAAGCTAAGGATTATTATGTCCATTTTGCAAGTGAGGAAACAGAGGCTCAGAACATTTAAGTAATTTATTCAGTGTCATACTGGTAGCATGAAGATTCTAACTTTTATATCTGGCTCTTTGTTCTACACAAAAGCAAGCTGCCTGGATAAATGGAGGGAACTTGTGAAGAACTTTAAAAGAATCACAAGAAAATAAATACATGAATGTTGAAAATCATCTCTTTCCATGGCATCAGACATATAATATCTATTGTTTTCTTGCCATTTTAATCAATTGCTCAGCAATACATATACACAATAATGTTTTCTTTGAGAATACTGCAGAATGATTTATTACAAGTACACTGATTCTTTGTCAAAATGCAAATGAGAAAATGTGGTCTTAAAAGGCATGAAGATAGTGTTTAGATATAAAGAAGAAATTATTTACTTTAAAATATATTAATCAGGATACAAAAGTGAGTCATAAATGGCAAAGTCCTCCATTTATAAAAGACTCTGTTTACCAAAACTTGCTTGCTACTTTTGACTCAGGTCATGAGACATCTTTGTTACCTTGTATCTCTTAAAAAATAAACAAAACAAAATAAAAAGCTAGATACATCACTTTCTTTCTGAACATTGTCTTGATTGGATAGGAGGCTCAGAACTGCTGTAGCTACTTCAACATCATCCTGAGAATGCAGCCAACGCCCAGATGAGAGCAGTGAATAGGGAATCACAGGAAAGTGGAGCCAAAGCTTCCGGATTACACCAACCCTGAAGCCTGCTCTGTCTCTGGATTTCTAGTTATTTGAACAATTTATTTCTTTCATTGCTCAACAAACGTATGCCTACACAAATGGAAACCTACACTTATTGGAAAGTATTTTCATCGTGTAACATTTTATAGATAGTAACTAGTTACTTGAATTAACTCTTAGCAGCAGGTAAAATGTAGACAATCTGCCAAAAATTAACCAAACACCATTTTACTAGAAAACCTACTCTAGATTTCATATGTTTTCTAAAAGTACATGAATAAAAAGAAAACATATTCTAGTACCAAATTTTGATTAGATAATAATAGGATGTCCAATGACAGCAAAATTATTTCCTTAAATCTTTATTGAGCTAAGACCCATTAGGATAGTAAAATTTTGTAGTTTCATAGCTGATGCAATGATAACAAACCACTATCATTTACATCACCAGAATCATAAACAGATCCTTCTGAGGATTTCTGGAAATATTAACCTAAGTACCATTTCATTTCACAAGGATTCTTAATTTACTCAACAACAGAGTAACAATTATATTTTGAAAATTAAAAAAAAAGTATGTTGCAAAATTATACCAAAGATATAGAGTCTATTCCTATCCTGAATATATTCATGGTTTAACCAATCTCATCCACATGTATAAATTCAAATAACTATTGAAGGGATCCACATACCCAAAATGAAAACATAAGCATGGTTTGTAATTGTGTGCCTTATTTGGGGGGCATACCATCACTCCTACACTCTATATTTTCAAGCAAAAATACTATTACCAAACTTTAGTTAAAAACACTGGTGAGCGGAGAGGTCAAGGTATTTGTGTAAAGGCATACAGCTACTGACAGAGTTGGGATCCTAACTCAAGTTTTCTGATCCCTAAAGTACAGTTGCTATGCAAACTCCAAAAAATCCATTTTATTTTTGACAGGAAAAGAAAAAAGGAAGGAACAACAGGAAGTAAAGAGGGAACAAAGGAAGAAGAAATAAATGAAGAAAGGAAAGAAGTAAAAGAGGAGAGGAAGGTTAGCGGCTCCCACGTGGCAATATTGTGGAGGTAATAGTATTTAGGTAAG
The DNA here is from genome assembly GCA_025583905.1 of Ia io. Classification (NCBI taxonomy): domain Eukaryota; kingdom Metazoa; phylum Chordata; class Mammalia; order Chiroptera; family Vespertilionidae; genus Ia; species Ia io. The sequence goes on from JAJQQW010000001.1 coordinate 75,373,464, forward strand.
TCTACATACAGAGCTGTAGTTACTGATATATCTGCGATAGGTAAAACAATATAAGAAGTAAGATACAGCACTAACCGGTTTGTCTCAGTGGATAGAGCGTCGGCTTGCGGACTCAAGGGTCCCAGATTTGATTCCAGTCAAGGGCATGTACCTTAGTTGCGGGCACATCCCCAGTAGGGGGTGTGCAAGAGGCAGCTGATTGATGTTTCTCTCTCATCAATGTTTCTAACTCTCTATCCCTCTCCCTTCCTCTCTGTAAAAAATCAATAAAATACATTAAAAAAAAAAAAAGAAGTAAGATACAGTTCAAAGTACTAAGGGAGGTGTGAGAAGGCTTTAGTGTTTGGTCAGGACTTCCACCAGCACCCACCAAGCCACCACAAATATACATAGTCTGAGTAAAATAGTATACATGATATGCAGATTCATCTCATAGCCTTCAGTCCCTTCTCCATCTCCAAATTCTGACAAGATTGCCACCTAAATTTCCTCTTACATAAAAATTCTAGGTCTGTGATGCCTGAGACAGTCTTTTTTCTCAAAGATGTTATATAGCTCAGTAGGGGAACATAAGAGAAATACACAAATGATGCATAGTGCAAACTAGAGAAAAATGTTCCATAACATAGCTAAGGCTTGAATGCAGTTGAAGTTCAAAGGTAAATAGGTAGGCAGGGATTAGGAAATACCCAGCTCAGAGATAGCTACTTGATTCAATGTTTCTCTGGTAAATGGTCTAGGATTAATTATGCCCCAGACTAAAGTCACAAGAGAAAACTATTGTCTTATGTCTTCCATAGCCACACTAGTACAAAAATGGGATTGGCAAAAATCCTGCCAGTTCTTGGTTGTACCTGATGTAGCTCCGTCTGGTTGGTCATATCTTTTGTGTCTGAATGATTATTCAGATACAGTATTTTTTTTCCAGATACAGTATTTTTCTATGTGGTACCCAAAGATTATTTCTCCTGAGCTTCAGTATGGCCAACATCAATTTTATAGTGTTGATCCACCTTTTCTCCATGCTGCCTTTAAAAGCATCCTTTTAGAATTATAATTTTAGTACTTAGAAATGGCATAAATAGGCAGGAACAAAACACGTCAGAAAAGATGTTCAATTTGAACTGGACCTTGGAGGATGACTATTATTTTTATATGGCAGCAGGGAGAGAAAGATAAGCCAGGAAGAAAGCATAGCATGAGCAAAGGCAAGTGATGGGGTAACATAGGTCATTTTCAAAAAGTCAGCAGTTTAATTTCATTGGAGCATAGGTTGAATGCAAAGGAATCATAGCAGATGAAGTTTGGTACCATATAGACAACTTTAAATGCCAGAGTCAGTGATTAATACTTTGTTAGCTGGCAATAAGAAGGTGTTGAAAGTTTTTGAGCATGGTAGTATTTTGATTAGAGTTGCCTCAAGGAATATCTCTCTGACAGTGTGTGCGTACCATGCAATGGAGTAAAGAGGGATGAGTAGTGTGAAACCAATTAAGAGGCTATTAGAGTAGCCCAGGATTAAAAGTAATGAGAGTATTAACCAGAGTGTTGGCAATGGAAGTAGATAGGAGGGGGCAGATGCAAGAAATATTGAGAAAGTGGAATCAAGAGCACTTGGAAATTGATTGTGTGTGAAGAGCCATGGAGAGAAAGGAGTCTAGGGTGCCTGAAGTGCTCCAGCCACAGTGACTGGGAGAGAAGATGTACTATTAATAGAAAAACAAAAGTCGGGGACTATACTCTAAGAAGGATATATGTTGAACATCCAACTGGGATATCCAGTAGGAGATGTGAATCCCACATTAGGAAACATGGATCTAGAGTTCAGACTATAGCTCAGGGTCACATATTTAAGAGTTGACTGTAAAAGGGTGATAGCAGAAGTCCCTGGATTGGGTAAAATACATGACAATGTTATATACAGTTATGCTCAGGGGGATACCTTCTGAGAAATGTGTCGTTGGGTGATATCATCCTTCTGTGAGCATCATAGAGTGCACTAACATAGATATAGATGATATGACCTACTATACACCTAGGCCATATGGTTTAGCCTATTGCTCTCAAGCTACAAGCCTATGCAGCATGTTATTGCACAAAACAACACGAGATTAAATCAAGCACAAGAGAAAATGATGCAATCAAGAGACTCAGTATATACAATATGTGTGATCTCATTGCTGGCATAACAAAATATACTGTTTTACAGAAAATTTTATTTTTTATAAGTGGAAAGAGTACACACTAAAATAACAATAAAAGTGTGGTATAGTAAATACATAAACTAGTAACATAACCATTTATTATCATGTATTATGTATTGTACATAACTGTATATGGTGTATTTTTATACAACTGACAGGTTTATTTACCCAGCACCACCACAAACACATAAGGAATGCATTGCACTATGAAGTTATGAAGGCTTGGACATCACTAGGCAATAGGAAATTTTCAGTTACATTATAATCTTATGGGGCCACTGTCCTATATGTGTTCTGTTGTTGAATGAAACATTGTTATATGGCACACGACTGTACAATGAGAGGGAAGTTAGCAGTCTTCCAGACTTGTGTGAATGGAGGTGAGAGTAGGAAAGATGAACTGAGGCAGTTGTGAGAAAAAAAATAGAAACTGAAGCAGAAATTCTAGTTGTTACTAGATAGAGCAACAATGGTGTAGGACCCTGTTAAAATGTCCCCAGAAGTCGAAATACAGATTTCTCCAAGAGAAGAAAAAGACACTATTAAAGGTGTAAACAGAACACACAAACTGAGGCTTAGCAACCTAGAATGTCTTTGAAGGTATATAGATACTTTTATTGCAAACAGGTAATTTCTGTTATGTATTACATATTAGGCTCTAGATTCATGTAAAGAACTTCAACAGGTTAGCCTTAAACTGAACTTGAATAATCAGTGGATCAAGGTTTTGACATATGTTTCTTTTACTTTAATTCAAAGCATCATTAAATCAAATATGGGATGCATTTTTACTGTCCTTTGGTCTATGTCTTCTGGGGATTTAAAATAACATTTTCTAGTCCAGTCAAAGCTGCATTTAAATTGTATATTAAGGATCTGACAACTTCATAAAAAACAAGGACATTCAGAGTTAATGCTGAAATCATTGACCTTAACTTACCCCATCAAAGCCTTTGAAAAAAAAGTTTTTTCTTTTTGTGTGGTTTTCATATTTTTAGATGATATGCAAATGTGAAAAATTAAAGTGTGAACTTAGCTACCAGATGAACGTGGCCAAAAATAAAGGGCTAATGGAAGAGAATGAATGAACTAAGATTTGAAAATGATAAAATTATTGTACTCCCTATACATATTGCCCTGTTTTTTCTTTGCATCTTTAAATTCATAGCAAGATTGTTTTTCTTCCTGAGGAAAATAATTTTCATTTAGCTCCTGGTCCTCTATTTGTGAATGGGGAGACAAGACAACATTGTCAACCAGAACATAATTGTTTCCATTATCTTTTTTCCCCTGATTGGTGCCTTTTATCTTATTCCCTTCTCTCCATGCCCTTCTCCTGAGACTGGACTTTATATCTCTGAGTTCACTTTCTAAACAATTTCCTCAAAACTTGGCTGTCTTGTTTTCTCTTGTTTGTTTGCCTTTTCTCCTTTAAGAATGTTTTTCTCTTCCCATGTAAAAACTAGCTAATCAGATGAACTTATGGGAACTATTGTATTATTGATTTTTGCTGTGTTCTTGAAAGTGGCTAGAACTTTCTCTAGCCTATGCTATTCTTCTTCACAAGTAACATGTCCATTTGGAGGGACTTTGGGCAATTCACTCTCACTCTTTGGACTTTAGTTCCTCCATTTGGGAAATGAGGAAGTTGGTGAATTATTAGGTTAACATTCCTGTGGTTTCTAAATCTTTCCTTTTAAAAAGCTGACTTTAAAGTGTCAATTTCAGAACGGGCAGGAAAACAGGATGATAAACTCCTGGAGGAAGATCTTTTCCACCTTGATATCATACTCTAGATAGCTGCAGATTCTGCTCACCTGTAAGTCTGTCCCTGAAAGAAAATTATGTATTTACTTTTGCAGAAATTTGAAATAAAAGATCAATATTCTTTAAAAACTTGGTTTTTTATTTGTTGACTAAAATATTTTAAAAGTGAAAACCATTTGGGGCTGAAATCACTTTTGAGTATGTATTTCTTTTCCTTCTCTCTTTTTTTTTCCCTCACCCCATCTCCATTATCTTTTCCTGATCATGCCCAATTGTTGAGCATGAGCAAGTTGCACATTTATGACTGGTCAGCAAATTGAAGAATCATGCAATCTGCGGGTTTCTAATAAATGCAAAAATGGGAACTAAAGAGTCTGAAAGTATTTCATTTAGCATTTCAACATGAATCATTTTCCTGTCACAACAATTTTTTTCAATTCCAGCAGGCTGAATTTTTTCCAGAATAGTGTTATTATTCCAGCTACAGATTAACCTTTTGGAAAGCATATTCACTTAGCAAATATTTTTGCTTCTGTTCCTGATAGAGTTTTACAGTGATTGGCGTTGCATAGCTTCTCTAAATTGTTGCTAACAGCCATAGTCTACAAGGGTCCTCTACTAGTTCCTTCTATGGTAAATAAAGGTCCTTATCAGGTAACAAGTTTTTTAACACCTTCTTCTTCTCAGTCATTTGGTCATTAAGATCAGAAGGTAAATAGAGTTGCCTTGTTATTTATAAAAGGATAAGTAACAAAGTAACACCCTTATTTAGATTACAGATCTGATTTCTTACCCTATCTAAGTTTTACCTGTAAATGCATTCTCAAGTGATTCTTTTTGATTCTTACCTAAAGAAACAACCATACTTTTCCTGCTCCCATAGTGGCAGTCACTGGAAGTTTGCAAACATATGAGAACCAGTACTCAAACTTCCTGTAATGGTCATAGTTTTCTTAAATATGTTGATATAACTTCAGGAAGACTCGGTTTTCCAGCTTGCAAAATTTTAGTACCTTTCATTAGGTTAATTCTTAATCAACAAGAGGGAAGTAGCAAATGCAATTTCTCAGTTTAACTCAAAGTTCCATACTTTCACAAATTTTATATGAACATTTCATTATGTATAATACCCTGTTCAGTTGTAACTCATTACCATCCCTTTATAAGGAGACATGGTTATTATCATGAAAGATAAGAGAAATGGCTTTACATAGCAACCTTGACCCATGATTTGGAGCAGTTGGTTCTCATAATCTTCCTCTGATGAACCTATCTTCCTTTTTGGGACCCTTGATGCTCTATAGTAAGCATTCCACCCAATTAATATTTCAATGTTCCCCTCTAAATCCATTTGCTCCCTTTGGCTTTTGATGTTGAGAGTATTTAGCAGAACTCTGTATGTCCTTTTCTACATCTAGCATAGTAGATTAGATGAGAAGCCAGATTACAAAAAAAAAAAAAAAATCTGGAAAAGCCAAAACCAGGTGCAAATATCCCAATTACAAAATAAAATGTAAAATATTATAAGGTAAAACAGAATGCAAATTATCACCATGTAGTACTTTAATCTTAGTTGAAGAAGTGGAGGTACTATAGAACAATTTCTATAAAGAAATTCAAAATATTGTGGTGGATATTTACTACAAGATATCTACTCCATTGGTTTATTCCTTTATTTGGTATCCAGCACATCTTACTCAATCTTCTTCTAATTTTCTAATATTAGTCTTGTTCAATATATATTCTCCATATAAAATGAGATTTTCTGTCAATAAAAACAATGTTTGCACCAATAGTTCAAAGGATAAATGGCATGAATGAGCATATTACAAAATAAAAACATGGGGAAAATGGTTGAACCTTACTATTTAACCTGGCAAAGGAAGTAAAGCATGGTAAATTTCAATGTTTACAAGGGTGTAGAGAAACAGAAAGTCCCATACAATTAAAGTAGAAGTGTTAATTAGTGCAACTTTTCTCACAGGCAATTGGGCAAATTACTAGGTACTTTAAAGCAGTAATTCCAGACCTAGGAATTTATCCTAAGAAAAAGTAAAAAAAAAAAAAAAAAAAAAGGCAGTCCAAGATTAATCCATATGGATGGTCATCACAAGTGTTTTTCATAATAATTTTTTTAAAAAATTGCAACAATTTAGAGGGTCAATAGCAGGAATTGATTAAATTAATAATAACATATTTGTTCTAGAATAATTTGAGCTAAAATTAATTTTTTGAATTACATTTAAGGGAAATGTTTATGATACATTGTTAAGTGAAAATGCAGGTTATAAATATAGATGTACCAAAAAGAATTTCAAAAAAGATCATATATCTATAAATTTATCTTTCTATGTAGAAAAGTATATATCTTAAAATATTAACAGTGGTTACTTTTGAGTGCTTTGATAGATAATTTTAATTTTCTTCTTTATACTTTTCTGAGTTAATAGCTACAAATCTGTTCCTTACTATAAATTTAAATGTAACTTTAGAGATTTTGTTCAAATTTGATCTATTTTATCTATTGTGTAGTGGTTTTAACATATTATGAAAATGTATATATTTAAATGTAATATGTAGCATTTAAGTATATTTAGATTTTAAAATATTTTTTTTAATTTTTGCAATAATATTCATTTTTAGGAAACATTGAAAATATAACTAAATTTAAAGAATAAAAATCTTAGTAATTTTACTACACCTGTTAACCATATATATTTAAATACATGGCCTCTGTGCCTTTTGTGCATGTGCACAGGTGTGTGATGCTCACAATTTTATATTTCAAAACGAGTTCACACCTATATGAAATTTTTACTGAATTATTTGTCATGAACATTTTTTACATTATTAAATGTTCTTCAACATCATATTTAAAGATCGCTTAGTGTTTCTTCTGTATGGATGCACAGTATTTTTATATAATAAGTACTCTATTAGTGTGTTGCTATTTCTTAATGTTATAAGTAACACTTTAAAGTATTCTTGAAATAATAACTTGGTGCATATACATTATTTCCATAGTATAAATCCACATACTAAGTAAAAAAGGATGCAAAGTTGTATAGCTCTTTATGGATATTGACGTATTTTCTTCAAGAAACATTGTATTTACTTAGGTTCCCACAAATCATGGATGACAATGCCCAGTTTACCAAGAAGGAATGTTATTTCTTAAAATGCTTTTTAATTTGAATAAAAATCTTTATTTTTTATGTATAATTTCTTTGGGACAGCTCTGCCAATTATTAAAAATATTTATTAGCCACTTAATTTTCCTTTATGCTGTATTCTGCTTTCTTAACTTTTGTCCATTTTTGTACAGCCTGCTTATCTTTATTGATGGCCACAGGTCTTTTTGCATTGAGTAAGCTTAGTCTGGGGTTTAATCTACATGAACTTTTTCGAGTTTGTAATTTGTTTTTCAGTTTTATAGATGCTGTTACACTTAATTATTACCATTTCATAAATCTGAGTTTCCTCATTTATATATCTCTAATTGTTTTTCAATTAGTCATAGATAGGAGGAAACCAAGATGGCAGCATAGATAAACAACTCGCACAACAATTTCAAAACTACAACTAAAAGACAAAACAGACATCATCCAGAACCACAGGAAGACTGGCTGAGTGAAAATTCTACAACTAGGAGGAAACAGAAAAGCACACTGAGACTCAGAGTGGCTGCAGGAGGCAGAGATACTGAGAAGTGTGCGCAGAGAGCACTGTCAACTGAGTGCGTGGCTGGCTTTCTCAAGCAGGAGGGAGACAAAAACTCCCAACTGCGCTGAACTCCAGTTCTGGGTGAGACCCTGGGGACCCAGGCTCATACGGGATGAAACTGGACTGTCAGGAAAGAGAAAAGCACACTGAGACTCAGAGGAACTGAGGCAGGCAGAGGTACCGAGGCGCACGCACGGAGAGGGTGGGCAACTGAGTACGTGGCTGGCTTTCTCAAGTGGGAGGGAGACAAAAGCTCCTGACTGTACTGAACTCCAGTTCCAGGCGAGACTCTGGGGACCCAGACTCATTCGGGTAGAAACTGGACTGTCTGGCATCGGGCGAAACTCAAGGGCGGCTTTCTCTCAGAGGTGCTTGCAGCAATTACCTCAGGACACTGAGACACAGGGGCCTATTAGGGCAGGGCTGACAGGAAACCAATGCTGTCTGCTCCACCCTGAGACTCCGTCCCATCCAAACTGAGCACAGAGGCTTTTGCAAGTCTTGTCTCATAAGGGTGTCTCCAGCACAGAAGTTCTCCCAGCATAAACACAGCTGATCCTCACAGCCAATTGGCCTGGAGGTCAATTCCACTCAGTGATATCAACAACAATCAAGTCTTAACTACAACAAGAATGTGCACACAGCCCACAAAGGGGTGCACCACGAGTGTCCACCTCAGGTAACTGGCAAGGCTGAGCCACTGGGCCCTATAGGACACCTAGCACACAAAGCCACTCTATCAACTCAGGGAAGCAGCCAAAATGCGGAGACAAAGAAACAGATCACAAATGAAAAAAATGGAGGAAAGCAAACAACTGGATATAGAGTTCAAAACCATGGTTATAAGGTTTTTCAAGAATTTTCTAGAAAAGGCAGATAAATTTAGCAAGACCCTCGAGGATATGAAAAAGGACCAACTAGAAATTAAGCATACACTGACTGAAATAAAAAATATTATACAGAGATCTAACAGCAGACAAGAGTATCACAAGAATCAAGTCAAATATTTGAAATACAAAGAAAAAAGAAACACTCAACCAGAAAAGCAAAAAGAAAAAAGAATCCAAAAATATGAAGATAGTGTAAGGAGCCTCTGGGACAACTTCAACCATACCAACATCAGAATTATGGGGGTGCCAGAAGAAGAGAGAGAGCAAGATACTGAAAACCTATTTGAAGAAATAATGACAGAAAACTTCCCCCACCTGGTGAAAGAAATAGACTTACAAGTCCAGGAAGTGCAGAGAACCCCCAAAGAGAGGAATCCAAAGAGGACCACACCAAGACACATCATAATTAAAATGCCAAGGGCAAAAGACAAAGAGAGAATCTTAAAAGCAGCAAGAGAAAAACAGTTAGTTACCTACAAGGGAGCACCCATACGACTGTCAGCGGATTTCTCAACAGAAACTATGCAGGCCAGAAGGGAATGGCAAGAAATATTCAAAGTGATGAATAGCAAGAACCTACAACCAAGACTACTCTACCCAGCAAAGCTATCATTCAGAATTGAAGGGCAGATAAAGAGCTTCACAGATAAGAAAAAGCTAAAGGAGTTCATCACCACCAAACCAGTATTATATGAAATGCTGAAGGGTATTCTTTAACAAGAGGAAGAAGAAAAAGTTAAAGATAAAAATTATGAACAACAAATGCATAGCTATCAACAAGTGAATCTAAAAATCAAATGAATAAAAAAATCTGATGAACAGAATAAACTGGTGAATAGAATAGAATCAGGGGCATAGAAAGGGAGCGGACTGACAATTCTCGGGGGGAAAGGGGTGTGGGAAGTGCGGGAAGAGACTAGACAAAAATCGTACACCTATGGATGAGGACAGTGGAGGGGGTTAAAGGCAGAGGGTGAGGTAGGAACCAGGTTGAGGGGAGCTATGGGGGAAAAAAGAGGAACAATTGTAATAATCTTAACAATAAAGATTTATTAAATTAAAGACAAACAAACAAACAAAAATTAGTCATAGATAAGCAGCACAGAAGAGTTATTATTTCACCTAAAATATTGGATTCTCATCTGTAATTTTTTCCATCTTTTATGCATACACTTTATTGTGGTGTTATTTTTAAGGCACTATCTCCAAACACATGAAATATCCAAAGCCTATCTATAACAGCATAGGTTTCTCTTAGAAGGCATCTGTAATTCTGTTAAACAAAAACATATAAGCAAGGGATCAGCCAGATGCATAGAGTGGAGATAAGAAACTAGAGAGCTGATAAGTAGACTCCTATTGCCCTTTGCTGTGGATTCCTTAAGCCTTATATCAAATTCATGGCTGGAGCTGAACCACATACTGTGTCCCTTGTCAGACATTCTTTTCCAAAAAGGATATCTAATAACTTTATGAAAGTGTGTGCAGAAGAATAAAAGCAGGCCTTTGGGGACTTCTCACCAAGACTTTCAGTATTGAGTGTCTCACTCTCAGATTATAAATCTGCCCCTGAACTTGCATCTTGGAGGGCTCAACTGAATTGAGAAGCAATGAGAAGGATTAGTGGATTGCTTTCTCTCTGTGTGCAGTAATGAGATATAAGCACTATCCACAGGCTCCTGAAGGCTAACTAGCTTAAAACATGTCAAAAATTGCACCTTTAGGATTTACATAGGCATATCCATTCATGGACCCTATGCACAAACATTACTTATGTACTTATCTTACAACTCCTGCTGTCATATAGCTTTAAAATTTACAAACTATGTTTAAACAAAGTGTAAAATCAAGAATTTTTAAGTTAGATAGAATCACCTAATTCAACTATCATAGGAAGAAAACAGAGGCTCAGAGATCAGAAGTGACTTGCCGGATGCGACCTTATGAGCTAGTAACTCTTCACTAATCATTATTATCAGGCAAAGGTGACTAGGATTGAGGATCTCAGTAGGTGTGGGCATCTTAGAGTAGAGCATGGTGGTGTGATTGGGGGTCGGGGAGGTAACTTTCTTCCATTGTATAATGCATGAAATTCCACCACTACAGGCCTCTAGGATGAGGAGTAGTTCAAAGTGTACCAGCTAAAACGTTGTATGGGACACCGTAGGTTAAAATTCTGTATGGAATGAGAAATGATCTAGAATGAATCCAGGGGGAAATCTGTATTTACTTGGCAATACTGTGAAAGGCCAGGTTGAGGTACAGAGGATTCCTTAGCTAAAACACCTTAGAAAAGTTTAAATGTTGGGGTAAAGCGAAGCTTCTGTCCATCTTTCTATGAGTCAATGTTAAAGAGAGAATATTTAGATTTTAATTCTTTTATTTCATTCTCATGGTACTGTGTGACACATTTAATTATACAACCATAAGATCCAGCATTAACAAAGTACTAATTTGAAGCACTCTTTTCATACTAACTCAGAGGGATGAGTCATCCATGAAGGTACACAAACCTCTTCTTTACAGTATTCTGTTTCTTAAACCATTTGTAGGATTTAAAAAATGGAAAGGCATTTAGAGATCATTTAGACCACCCTCTTCATCATCTTACAGGAGAGGAAACTGGAGCCCAGAAAAAGGAGCTGATTCACACAAAAGCTTTTATATGGCACTGTTAGATGGAGTAGAACTCTGGTCTTCTGGATCTCAGGCCAGTGTGTGTGTATCTAGCATCTTGCTTCTCACCAAGATGATCAAACCAGATAAAGGGACCTCCTTATGTCAGGATCTTTAGAAAACCCCAATGCCCAATATTTGTTTTTCTTTCTTTTAATCTCTAGAATTTTCTCTCTGTGTATATGTCCCCTCCCCTTCTCTTTTTTTCCCTTTCCTTCCCTTTCTCTTGTCCATAACAGTCACATCATTGGGAAGAGATGGCATAACAGGACAGTATTTGTAGAGCCAAACCAGTTGTTAGTTGCTGTCACAACCAAAGTTTTATTATTTATTACACGGGAAGCTCCAGTTGATGGCTCCAGTTGAGTGGGAATAAGACAGTGAGTATTTCTCTAATACTAGGTAAAACCATTTTGTAGAAATGAATTCATGATCATGGATTTTTGGGTTGGAAATCCTGTTACACAAGTATATCTGCATTACACGGTCACACACACACACACACACACACACACGTTTTTGGGGGAATGGCTATATAAATTATCTCCGGTGGTAGCAAATTCCTATTTGTTCTTAATAAGAGTTGAATTTTTCCCTGGGCCTGTTTACTTCCAGCAAACTACTTTCTAGAAGGGTAGATACCAATATTGCAGATATATAGTCATTGCATCTATATTCCTAAGTTTTCAGATTATAAAATAGGTACCTGGGAATCCCCTAGCTCAATGAGTGGCCGAACAAATACTAGCATCCAGACCTACCAGTCAAGGGTTTTTTTTTTTTTCTACTGTATACTGGTGATTCTATTCTCTACTATCATATCCTTTTGTTTACCCAGAGGGTGTCTTTCTCATACTCTTTGATTGGATTGAGAACTAGAGTTACTGGCAAGCCAAATTCACTAACTTGTTCTTTCCCATAGTACAAATCACAAAGCAGAATATTTAAATGAATCATTCTACCAAGCTCTTTAGAAACTCTGGTATCAAAAATACCACTTAAAGCTTGTTTTATTCAAAATGTAAGTGTTAAATTCAAAGGGAAATGTGCAAGATCACAGGATGGAGCTAAGACATCCCAAAGGGGTATACACTGACTCTTCTTGAGCTCACATTGAGAATAATACCAGTTATCCTGACTTGAGTAGAAATAGCACTATAATTAATGAAAGATGTTTTGCTTGGAACCTAGAACTCACTATGATCTCTATCTTATAAGTGATTTGTCAAATTTTAAAGCAAAAATGTGTTGCAAAATCTGTCATGAAGGTGAAAGTCAAATGTCTAAATTTAATAGTAGAATAAAAAGTTCATCTTCTATTTTATTGCCTTTTAACACTTTTAAAAGCAATTCCAAAGTCTTCTTTATATTTTTTGAGCCTCATAATAAATGTGTGAGATAGATAGCATGGGTATATTCCTTGAAGGCAATGTAGGTATCTTTGTTTTTTTAAACAGATAGTGCAACTAAAGTCCAGGGAACACTAAAGTGAATTGGTACTAAGTGCCTGCAGCAAGACTAGCTTCTAAGTCCTTAGAAAGCATCTGCATGCTTTCTAATATTATTTATATTTTTAATTAAAGTAAATAATCTCCATTAACAATGTTTTCATGTTTTAACTACAGAGATTCCTGTAGAAATGGCATATAAACTTTATAATTCAAAACATTGGGTATAGGTGTCCTATTTAGAAGGTCACCTAAAACTTTTTACTGGAGAGCTATCATATGTGAATGTCATGTCTTTTTATGGCACTCAGAATGTAAAAATAGTATAGAATAATTGCTAAAAGCTTTCCTATGTAAATTTTAACATAGACATAGATTTGAATCACTAGAGTGAAGTTAGTGTTGAAAATGAGAGAGGAGAGAGGAGAGAAAATGAGAGGCAGGGATAGAGACAGAGAGAAAGAGAAAACATGTTTTCATAACTTATGACTTAGCAGAAACTGTCAGAAATGACTTATCAGTCCTCTCCAGGAATGTCAAATAGAAGAAAACAGGTAGAAATCAAAAGCACACAGCCCACAGATCCTCTACCTTATTTTAGAATACCCACTTGAAATTCAGCAAGGGTTATAGAGAGATTATGTTGCTCATGTGTTAGTGTTCCTAATGATTAAAAAGAATAGGTGCTACTCTTAAGTTTTTAGAGGAACCAATGAAAATTAAACATTTTCGTGTTGAGTACCAGGGAATTGAACTATAATGTGGGGGCAAGTGCCTGATGTGAAGGGGAAAGTAAAAAGCACATTTTGAGCTATCCTATCTAATAAAAGAGAAACATGCAAATTGATCATACCTCTGCTACGGCCACAAGCCACGCCCACCAGCCAATCAGTAGCAAATATGCAAATTAACCCAACCAAGATGGCAGCGACCACAGAGTTGGAGTGAGCAGGAGGCTTGGGTTGCCCCCAGCGATGGAGGAAGCCAAGCTTCCCGCCCGCCCTGGCCGGCCCTGGCATCTGCTCAAGGCTACAAAGTTTCAATTATAGAAGCTAAATAAATCCCAGATACCTGCTTCCAGCCTGCCCTGGCCTCTGCTCAAGGAGGCGCTGAAAAAAAAAAAAGAAAAAAAGGAGGGGCTGGGAGTTTGGGTCCCGGCAGCCGTGGCCATCCTGCAAACCACCACAGGCCCCTTGCCCAGGCCTCTCCATGCCCCAAGGGAACCCCCACCCTGATCTGGGAAACCCTTCAGGGCAAACCAGCCGGCCCCCACCCATGCACCAGGCCTCTATCTATACTAATAAAAGAGTAATATGCTAATTAGACTGGGAGACCTTACAGGAGAACTTCCAGACATTCTTCTGGACAAAGCCATGGTGTCAGGACTGAGGTAGAGGCAGTTAGAGGCCAAGAAGGGAGGGCAGTTGTGTTTGATCAGGCTGGTGTGGGGCAGAGCCGTTGGGGGTAAGCAGACCAGCAGGGGGGCCAGTTGGGGGCAAGCAGGCTGTCAGTGGGGGTCAGTTGGAGGTGATCAGGACAGCGGGGGAGGCAGTTTGGAGTGAGCAGGCCAGCAGGGGGCAGTTGAGGACAAGCAGGCCAGTGGGGAGGGAAGGTGGGGGCAAGCAGGCCAGCAAGGGGGGTAGTTGGGGGTGAGCAGGTTGGCAGGGGAGGCAGTTGGGGGTGATCAGGCTGGCGGGGGGGCATTTGGGGGCAAGCAGGTCGGCAGCGGGGGACAGATGGGGGATAGCAGGCTGGCAGGCAGAGTGGTTAGGGGCAATCAGGCAGGCAGGCAGGCAGTTGAGCGGTTAGGAGCCAGTAGTCCCGGATTGCGAGAGGGATGTCTGACTGCCGGTTTAGGCCCGATCCCTGTAAACCAGCAATAGGATATCCTTCGAGGGGTCCCACATTGGAGAGGGTGCAGGCCAGGCTGAGGAACACCCCCTCCCCCATGCACGGATTTCATGCAGTGGGCCACTAGTTATTGTTAGAAAGGCATATGTAAATATGATGCAGATTGTAAGATTTAAAGACCAAGAGGTTCACTTTGGGCTCACTAAACAGGATTAATGACAAGGAAAAGGGGAAGTTCACTTGTTTTGTGCAATCATAGCATAATGGATTTCCCCTATTACCTCTTCATACTTTATCCTGCGTATTTGTCTACCAATCCCCTATAGACTGGAAAATCTGTGAGGGCATAAAACTCTGAATTGTTCTCCGCTTTTCCCTAATGCCTATATGGTGACCAGCATACAGTATGATTTCAAAATATCTGTTAATGAAAAGAAGAGAAGGGAAAAGAGAAACTGGAAAGAGGGATGGAAGGAAGAAATGAGGGACATACCCAGATAAGGAACAAATTCACCAGACACTGATCTTGTTATACTTAATTGCATTTATGCAATATATCTGCTTAAATTTTTACTCTTCCTGATTAGAATATAGACCGAGATACATGTACTACTATATGTAATACTTTAAACAATAACATAAAATTAAAAAAAGAAAAGAAAAGAGATATTTTCTGCTCAAAACAAACACACAAAACAAAACAAAAAAGACAGCATTAAAATATTGTGTATATTACATTTCAATAAAGAGTACACATGCGTCTTTGAAAAAAATTGTAAAATATACGTTATTCAAATATTTAGAGATTCAGCCTGGCTGGTGTGGCTCAGTGGTTGAGTGTCAACCCATGAACTAGGAGGTCACTAGTTTGATTCCGGGTCAGGGCAGATGCCTGGGTTATGGCTCGATCCCCAGTAGGGGGCGTGCAGGAGGCAGCCAAATAATGTTTCTCTCTCATTGATGTTTCTAGCTCTCTAACCCTCTCTCTTCCTCTCTCTCTAAAATCAATAAAAGCATATTCAAAAAATATTTAGATATTTATAGTGGGCACTATTACCTAAATGAATATCCCTGCAGTAACTTTAAACTTTGTTTCCCATAATAATACTTTAATACTTTTTCTAAAAATGTGCCACCAGTTTTCTATAGACATTTTATTCTATATTCAAAATAAGCTTAACGTTTAAAAATATGAAACAAGTTCTGCTTTTTTTGTCTGCTAATGGCTATGGGGGGACTTTTTATGACCTTTCACTATTTTCCCTCCTGAGCTTCAGAAACCCTGAAACCTAAATGGAAATCATGTATTTATCTACTTCTCTCTGTCTCTATTTATAGTTTTATTGAGGAGTTGTTGTTGTGTGTTTGTTTTTTTTAATATCTATCAGATAATTTCACAACTTCTGCTTTGGAACTGAGAAGCTGTTTATGCATATAAAATATTAGGTCAAAACTAAATTTTGAAATAAGTGGATAATTGCTGAGAATTAGGAAGTTGGGAAATGTTGGTTTCCTATAGCCTCAGTAAAAATAAAACATTGATTTGATTTCTATGGAACTAAGCTAAATACCACAGAGTAATTCTTTCTCATTCTTTTGTGATATTGAGATTAAAATGTGCTCATTTCCAAAAGCCATTTCAAATAACTTAAGCCAAATTTCAACATTTTACTAACTCTTTAAATTCGATTATTTCACTAGTCATTATTAAAGCTTCTATTTCTTCATGAGATTTAATAATTGTGTTTTTAAAAATCATCAGCTGTAGCCCTGGCTGGTATGGTTCAGTTGGTTGAGCTGATGACTTCCCATCCACTGAGAGGACATCAGTTCGGTTCCCCGTCAGGGCACATACCGGGTTTCTGGCTCGAGGGGGTATGTAGGAGGCAGCTGATTGATGTCTCTCTCTCTCTAAAATCAATAAAAACATATTTAAAAAAAATCTTCAGCTGTAAATGTGGTTAGCTTCATGAGTGTATTCAAACTTTTAAGCACTTAAAAATTTGTTATTGCATATAATATTTTAAAAGTTATCTTAACCTTTTCTTAGAGATATCCAACTTATGTTACAGTAAAGAGAATAAGGCTTTGATCAACCAGTCTCCCAAAACACTTCAATAGCCATCTGAACTCATCTATACGTACACTCATTTCTCTCCCATTTGCTCTGGGATCATAAAAAATTTAAACAATGAAAAGTGTATTCAACTACTTTAAAATTACATCCCTCCCCCCAAAAAATGATTATGCAAAATCATGGTAACAAAATTCATACTATGACAAAATTACATGTATCTATCCCTTTATTTGGTTTAGTATTCTCACCAATTATCCAGATACAATAGAATTATGTGGGGTTGGCAATACTTTAAAATACTTGAGAGAAAAAAAAAACAACAGATATCTTATAATCCCATAAAAAGACTATGAATTAATAATGCAACTTCAGCCCAGCCTGTGTGGCTCTGTGGCTGGGCCTCGAACTATGAACTGGGAGGTCAAGGTTCAATTCAGGGTCAGGGCACATGCCAGTGTTGCGGGCTCGATCCCCAGTAGGGGGTGTGCAGGAGGCAGCTGATCAATGGTTCTCTCTCATCATTGATGTTTCTATCTCTTTCTTCCTCTCCCTTCCTCTCTCTGAAATAAATAAAAACATAGAAAATAAATAAAAATAATAAATAAAAATAATAAATAAAATAAAAATAAATAAAAATAAAAGATATGGTGATCCTGGTATGTGTTAACAGAAGCTAAAAATGTTCTTCCTATAATTATGTAAGTCTGTCTATCTATCTATCTATCTGTCTATCATCTATCTATCTATCATCTATCTAAACTTCTAGTTGCTTCCAACAAGTTTATGTGCTATATTATATTAGTACCCTTGTTTTATTGGTGAGCAAACTAAGACTCACCTTGTAACTTGCTCAAGTCACATAGCTATAAAGTTTACTGTATTTTCCGGCGTATAAGACGACTGGGCGTATAGAAGATTTTCCTGGGTTAAAAAGTCGTCTTATACGCTGGAAAATACGGTACTTTTCACTAGATTGTGATGTTTCTGAATAGTCCACCAGCCCACCCAATGTTCTCCTGTATAGGACCTACTCATTCCCTGATATTCTCTACTTTGGTTCCTGCTGTTTCTCCTGTTTGAAAAGACATCCTGGTCCTTTTCCCTATGTCCACATTGTACCTACTTTTCAAAGATGAGTCCAAGGCTATTTTAACCTTGGAGAGTTTCTAATAATTTCCATCCCTTCTTGATGTCCCATAGTGTGGTAGACAGTACTCTAAATATAGATACCCAAGATCCCTGTCCCCTGGTTATTCAAGTAATCATTAATCCAGATAAATTTCTGAAAGGATTTTGCAGATGTAATTTAAATTATAAGCCAATTGATCTTAAGATATAAAAATTAATTATGTGGGCTTGACCCAGTCAGGTAAGCCCTTTAAAAGCAGAGAATTTTCTATAGCTGGTCACAAAAGCCAAAATCAGAAATACAAAGCACAGAGGGATTTGGTGTGTCATTCCTGGCTTGAAGCTGGAAAGGACCAGACAGAAATAATGTTGACAATCTCTAGCAGCTGAGAAGTGTTTCCAGCTGACAGCCAGCAAGGAAACAGGGACCTCTGTCCTATAAAAACAAGGAGCTGAATTCAGAAAAAAACATAAATGAGACTGGAAGTAGATTCTTCCCTGGAGACTTCAGATAAGAGTCCAAGCCAAACGAAACCTTAAATTTGGCCTTGTCATATCAGGAGCAGAAAAGCCAGCTGAACCCACCTGATTTGCAGGATTGTGAGCTAATAAATTTGTGCTATTTTAAGCCGTTGAAGTTGTGGCATTTTGTTATGCAACAATACCATGGGCTGGTCTTTGATTCAAATCAAGACTTGACTACATTACTTTATTTAGATAATGGTATACAACAATATTTAAATATTGATATTCTTGGATCTTTTCCTACATGACGGTCTTATTTCCCTAATATGTTTTTAAGCTTATTTATAATAAAGACAATGTTTTATATTAAATAATAATAATAATTAAAGCTAGGCACATCATTAACATGCAATTAATAATTGATAAAGTAAACATAATATAAACAGAATGTGCATATCATTGGCCTTGGCTTTCATTCCTGAAATATTATCAGAGAAGCTGTTAGGATTGTTAGCTATTTGTCATGAAACTATTTTTATTTTAAAAAAAGCCACTTTAATATGAAAAATCCTGTATCAATAGCTACTATCTCCATAATAAGGAATTCATGTGTTTTGCTAAAAATTAACATGTGCCAGTTTAATATAAATCTATAATTAAGGTGCACATGGATGCTGTAGATGTTATTGTGCTTGTTGCCGTGGAAACCATATGTACTATGTTCAAAAAGGTTGTTTTTCCCCCCTCCTAAGTGAGAAGGAAAAATAATCTTACTTAAAAACCTATTTAGAAAGGAATAATCTGGCATTTTTAAAAGCTGGTATTTCACTTCATCTTATCAAAAGTCATTCCCTTAAAAATGTCAAATTTAAAAGAACCAACTTTTTAATCAATCCATTTATTTATTTTTCAGGGATTGCTTTTTGGTTGTATTTTGTGGGCTCTAGAACTCCAGTTTTATTCCCTCACCATATTCATCCACATTACTCATCAAAGAGTACAACCACCATTTCCATATTGTGGAATTCTTTTTACACAGTCATATCTAAGAATGAATTTTCTGTATTCCAATGATTACATTTATTAATTTCAATGGAACAAATAAGTTGCCATTTGTACATTCGGCATTCTGTTAGATTGCTGTAGTTACCTTATGTAATTGGAAATAATGTGGTTTAGTCTTATTATCAAACACCTAAATAAGGAGTGTATTGGAGAAAAGGCAACAAGCTTTGTACAAGGAGAAATCAAGCATGACTGATCCATTGTGATTCTTCCAGTGGGAAATATGCATGCAGATAAAGGGAGTGCAGTGTATGATCTACCTAGGTTCAAACATTAAAAAAATTTTGACAAGGTGAAACAAACAATAAACAAAAGTATAGTTCTGCAGAAAACCATCAAATCACAAAGGAAGACAACAGGCAAAGCAGAAAGGAACAAAGAAATTACACAACATCCAAAAAACAATGAACAAAATTGCAATAAGTCCGCAAACAAAAAAGAATAAGGAAACAAACAAGCAATCTTCATCACAGAATAGAGAATTGGCTTCAATTTAGGAAACAAATAGGCATTTTTAAAATAGAAACTTATAAACAGTGGGGACCAGGGTAGTTAATATTTTACAAATAGTCCTGAGGTAGGATGATAAAGTCTTCAAGTCGGCAGATGTTCTCAAGCTCTTTTGGGCAGTTAAATGCTCAAAGGACATAGGAATACCTAGCAAGGTCTTGTGACTGTGCAAAGTGCAAATGTGGCTTATCAGAAGGGAGTGTCCTCAGCAAAATATCGAGTTTACTCAAAGGAAACCCAAGAAATAATCTGGGAGTCATCAGAAGCTATTTCCTAAAGACATCTGCCCAATGTGTTGCTGGGTTTAAAAAAATAAAGAAACAGAAAGAAAAAGAAAAGGAAAAAATAAATAATTGATGTAAGTCATTAGTTGAGGAATGAGATAAAAATCTGAAAAGATTCTCCCTTTGGTTGGAAATTATGGTTGCAGTATCAAACACTTCTGATCAGTGAACAAAAGATTAAAAGGTATAGACCAAGGCAGTGGGCAGATTGTTTTCAAAATAAAGACTGATAAGAGGTAATGACTGCCGAAACCGGTTTGGCTCAGTGGATAGAGCGTCGGCCTGCGGACTGAAAGGTCCCAGGTTCGATTCCGGTCAAGGGCATGTACATTGGTTGCGGGCACATCCCCAGTAGGGGGTGTGCAGGAGGCAGCTGGTCGATGTTTCTCTCTCATCGATGTTTCTAACTCTCTATCCCTCTCCCTTCCTCTCTGTAAAAAATCAATAAAATATATTAAAAAAAAAAAAAGAGGTAATGACTAAGGTGAAGGAAAACTTTACATTTTTTTCTATTTTAATTTCCTGAAGCTCTGCATATAGAATGAAACAGATGAAACTTGAGAAATGTTTAGCAAAAAACAACAGTGAAGACCTACATCCTAGTGAAGAATAGATTTATGGAAACTCTTAATGCCAGAGGGTTTTTACTTCATTTCTTTCTCAAGTGATGGACTTTTACTTCTAACTGCTTTTTGACATCTCTACTGGATTCTTGCACAGACACATTAAAGTCAACAACTATAAAACTAAATCCTTTATCTCCTGCTCCCTATATGTGTTTTTCTCCTCTTATGTGCCCTTCTCACTGAATAAGGTCCCAGGTTCCTTTTCAGTGCCTTCCTCTCCTAGACAGCTCTTTGCATCATTGCGAAATGATACAGCCACGTTTTGGTTGTTTTTAAAATATATTTTATTGATTTCAGAGAAGAGATAGATAGAAACATCAATGATAAAAGAGAATAATTGATCGGCTACCTCCTGCACACCCCACACTGGGGATGGAGCCTACAACACGGGCATATGCCTTGACTGGGAATCGAACCGTGACCTCCTGGTTCATAGGTCCATACTCAACCACTGAGCTACCCCATGTTTTTAAATCCTTCCTGTTTGACCTCTGAAATATGCTCCAAGTCTGGATCCACTCCTCCATTCCCACTGCCCCTACCTTGGTTAAGCCCCTGTTCACAGTTTGCCGGGGATATGTTAAGAGCTTAATAAACTTTTCTATTTTGTTTCTACTCTTTCATCTCTCTCCTTTCCACTCTGCACCTAGTTTCAAGACTTGACTTTAAAATTCATGTTTGGTCATGTGATTCTCTTACATAATAGTTTTTAAAAGCCTTCTATTGCACATAGGATAACTTCTAAACTCCTTAATTTGCCATATAAGTCCTAATACAGTCTGGTCCTAACTGCTACCTCTCTTGTTTAACCAATGCTTTCCACCCCAGGCTACCTAAGCTCCAGGGACAACAGACTACTTCAATTCCCAACATACTCTATAAACTCTCATATTAAAACTTCTATTACATCATTAGACGTGATTTTTGGACTGGAACATGCGGTGTTCCCCTGGGCAGGATGGTTCCCTGGATTCTTTGTCTGTCAGAGTTGAAGAATGAATCCACGGACAGAAGGTGGTATAGCAAAGGTGTAGATTTATTGAAGAACAAGTATAGACTCCCACATGGGGAAGGGGAAAGAATCTCACAGCACAGACTCCCAGGTGGAGAGTGAGAAAGAGTTCCCCGCAGAACAAACTCCCATGTGGGGCAGGGGAAGAGTCCTGCCTACTTCCTGTTTCCATGGTTTATAAAGGCTGCAGTTCCTGTGTCCTGATATCCTTTCTGATTGGTAAATATTCCCTTTTGAATTGGTTGCTATAGTGACTCTGGAAGCCCTCCTCCCTCATTGTCCTCCTATTCCCTCTGGGCTTTCTTCCTGTCTTTATTTTATAAATATAGACCTTTTGGCTACTCCCAGTTCCCTTGTCTTATGTAAATGCAACTGTTGCCTCTCCCTTGCCTTATGGAAATGTAACTTCTCCCAGTCTCCCTTGTCTTCTGGAAATGTAACTGCACCTGGCTTCTTTGTGTTATGGAAATGTACTTTCTCCCAGCTCTGTTGTCTTATGGAAATATAACTTCTCCCATTCTGTAGCCTTGTGTTTTTTCCATGGACATCCAATTCTAAATTCCCTAAGCCTGCTTATATCCCCCTAAATCCCTATTTCATCATTATAGTTAATTGCCTCCTCACACACTCATGGGCACCTTGACAGCAGAGAAAAGATCTTTTGTTATCTATCTATATAAAAGCCTAAGCGACTGTTGCAACCAAACGGATGACTGAACGGGCTGCATGGGGGCAACCAGGTTGGCACGGGGGTTAGTGAGGGATGACCAAACGACTGAGCAGCAGGCTGCGTGGGGCAACTAGGCCGGCATGGGAGAGCAGTTAGGGGTGATCAGGCTGGCAGCGGAGTGGTTAGGGGGTGATCAGGCTGACAAGCAGAAGCAGTTAGGGGCAATCAGGCAGGCAGGCAGGCGAACGGTTGGGAGCCAGCAGTCCTGAATTGTGAGAGGGATGTCCGACTGCCCATTTCAGGCCTAAACGGGCAGTCAGACATCCCTTGCGGGGTCCCAGATTAGAGATGGTGCAGGCTGGGTTGAGGGACACACCCCCTCCCCGTGCATGAATTTCATGCACTGGGCCTCTAGTATAGTTATAAAAGTATGAAAGAGTAACTCCATAAACATTGAATGAATGAATGATTGAATAAACTAATGAGCAGGGATCATGTAATATGAATAACTTATATAGCTGTTCATATAAGTTTGTAGGTGACAGAACCATAAGTCATTACTTAAAAAATATTACTATTCCGATGCCTGGAACAATGTGTACCCTTATTATGTGTGAAAGCAGTGAGAAAATTTGTATCAGTTTGGGATAGTTCATAGCAATAATTTAAAGATGCAACTTTTCTTTTTTGAAGTTTCTAGATTCATACAATTCTTTTTTACATAGAAAAATTACAAAAGCTATTCCTGATGCTTGCTTGGGTGAATTCCCTGAATTGAGGCCCCATACTTATTCTAGTCATTTTCTATACCCCTAACACAGATTGCCATTAGACATAAAACTAAAAGTTGACAAACTTACTTGAAGGACATACAAATGGAAAGTGATCTTTCAGGTGTTATAAAAGGAAGTACCTAGTTCAGAATCACAGAGGGCACTTCAAGATGGAAAGTAAATTTCCCAAACCTGAAAACATTTGCAAACATTCACAGATGTAGTGACAGCACAACTACAAAAATAAGCTGAGTTTTGGGAGAAAAAAAGACATTTGTTACTTAGAGTAACTGCTGAAGTTTCATCTAGAGAAACTGCAAATAACTCTTCCTTATCGAAAAGTAACTAGGCAGTGATTGCAAATGCAGACATTTTGGATTTGTGTATTCTATAAACAAGGAATATGCTTATTGCCCAGTTCTGTTCTAGTGCATCCCTCCCCACTTGCCAATAAACTTTACTTTCTATATTTACACTGTTTTCTACACCCCACCCCAGTGCATAATAGAGGCAGAAGCCTCCATCCAGCATACATTTTTATAGAATCAGAGTCCACTTAGGAGAGGTTTCCTTTTTTTGTTTGTTTCTTTTTCATTGCTGAAGTAACATCTCTTCATCAGCAAGGGGTTTTGAGACTTCAGGAATACAGTATTTTCCATATGTTATTCCATCTAACATTGCCTTGCTGCTACTGTTTTATTACATAAACTCAGCCCACATTCCCTGAAGTGGAGGTAGGAAAAGCCACACATTTGTCAGCAAAGTCCTGACATTTTATTTCTCAGACATCCCTCAAGCTTGCAAGACAACTTGCTGTCCAACATGAGAAGTTCAGTACATGGAACACGGAGTTCAAGAGGTTGACTTCTGAATCCCATCGAAGTGCCAGGTTCCAAAGACTTTTCATAACTGGGCTTTGCTGAAGGGCTCACATCTATACTTCACCTGTCCTTTTCAATGTATGGACAGTAGCTGTTGGGGCTATGCAATTTTCCTTTTCCAAGAAAAGCATCAATTGCTCAGGAGTTATCGTTAGCATTTTAAAATAAAATATACCTTATTTTGATCATCAGAAGGAGAAGTATATTGTAGAGTGCAATTTGCTGTTGCTAACTCCGATCTGCAGCTTTGTTGCTTCAGTGATTTAGTGGATTCTCAATGGATAGTTTGTTGTATCTCTAATTTGAACTTATATCTGCAGCATGTGCTTAATGTTATGCAGTTTTCAGCGAGGCATGAAGGTTTGGGCATTACAAAACAGAAGTGAAGGGACTCCGTGGCTCCAGGGAATGGTCATGAGGTAACTGAACTAGTTGGAAAGTCAAACACAAATGGCCTACCACAAAGGTCATTGTGAGAAAGGATTGCTGGGTAGAAGTCTGATAAAATGCTAGTGGCCAAAGCAAACCTGCAAACAACCTAATAAAATACCCTTCATCAAGAGAAGAGCAATGAACTTAGTTCTAATATGTTAATTACATGTCAGCAGGTGAAATCTCATTCCTAGTTTCAGCCTCTTTAGTGTTGGCAATATGTGGCTGTGTCCAGCCAATGTCACTCTAGCTGGGATTCTAGAGCAATCAATGCCTTTTTCAAGTGGGCTGATCTGCTCTGGGTAGGTCTCTATTGGGAAAGGTGTCATTTAAGAATTCTACGGACTCCACAATAGGGAAAAAAAAGTTCCTTAAAATATACACAGAGTGGCCAGATTATTATGACCTCTGAACGCATAATAATCTGGCCACTCAATGTATATATATTAGAGGCCCGGTGCATGAATTCGTGCATGGGTGGGGTCCAGCCAGCCTGGCCAGGGGGAGGGGACATAGGCAGTTGGCCAGCCTGCCTGCTGATCAAGGTCCTGGTCGAGGAGACAATTTGCATATTAGCCTTTTATTATATAGGAAGGAGGATATGCACTGAGTGGCCACATTATTATGTGTTCAGAGATCATAATAATCTGGCCACTTAGCATATTTAAATATTCAGAAAACTATTGTATGGGTAAACTAAAAAAAAGGAGGTGAATATGCTGAAAATGCAAAAGCAAGATAAAAGCAGACATTTGTGAATGCAAACTAATAAATCTCCGAGTTTGGGGATACCCTTTTTGTCAGATCACTTGCTTTGCTCATCTCTTCACCCCAGGGTTTTGAATGTGCCATTAAAACAGCAGAGAAGCTTCTTTCTTTTCTTTTAAAATTATAATATTTGAAAATAGATTGCCATACAGCACTCTGATAGGCTTTCTCTGTTACCAAGGCTGTGCAGGGACCTAATTTCTGCTTCTCCCTCTCTTCTTTGTATCATTTCCCTCATCTAACTCCCCATTCCAGACCATTGTAGAAATCAACTAGCTACAAAACATGTCTTATCCAAATGTGAATTTTTCTAAGGCATTGTTCTTTATGCCTTCTAAAAAGCTATTGTACAATTATAAAACCTGACTGTTTTTGCCACCCAGATTATTAGAAATAAATAATTAAATGTCGAGGCTAGGGGATAAATGTACCTTTAAATATATATATATATATATATATATATATATATATATATATATATATATATATATATATATATATATATATGTCCCGACCCGCGGGACAACAACGGGGGAATGAGGACACACCCTAAAAGAATGAGACAAACAAGGGACACGAAAGAATGGAGGTAAGACAGTGTTCTGATCAAGCCTCTCTATTTTATTCAAGACGGCCGCTTATAAGCAGTCAGTGAGGGAAGGAGGGGCAGGGTATACTATGTAACGGGGTATGTCAGTAACTGATTGGCTAGCGCTGAGGCTGGGAAATGGTAGTCCGTGGGCGGGGAAACTCTGGGCGGCGCCTTTACTTTGGCGTGCAGTGTAACGCTTGACCTATCTTATTGAGGATTATCTGGCTGTATGGTTAAAGTTTTTCCATGGCCCCTGACATCTCCTCCTTTTCTGTTTCTTAAAGGAGATGGGCTTTAACCGAGCGAGGGAGTAGTGACCCGGCTCCTCCCGTGGGTTTCCCAAGCCCACAAGCAATGGCTCTCGGTATCTTTTGGGGAGGAGAGGCAGAGCCTGGAAGAAAACTTTTTTGATACCAACCTCTATGCAAGCCAGGTATACTCTCGGGGAAAACCAGAGGGGGTCGAATCTTTCTTAGACCGAGCCTTGGGAAGAGGGGGTCGAAAGATTATGAGACCTTCCCTTGCAATACTTTGTTCCTCTAAGGCGGCGCAGAGGCCTCCCTGTTGTAGAAAAAGTAGATTTAGGCCTCGTCGGCTTTGGAGTACCACCTCGGCTAGAGACGTCATGGATTCTTGTAGATGAGAAATGGCGCCTTCTAGGCTTTTGATGTCTTCATCTATAGCTTCCTGCAATTGGTTGTAATAACGATTGGAAAGAACAAGAGAGATTATTCCGACCCCCGTACCCGTGGCGCCGAGGCCTAAGAGGGTGGCCACCGTAAGGGTTGTAATAAGTTCCCTTCTTTGTCTGAGGAAAGGATCAGGGGAGGCATTGTCGGGGAGTAACGAGTGGGAAAACTGTTCATCACTAAGATAGGATACTTTAGGAATTAAGGAAACCTGTACACAAAAGGAGTTATCGAGCAGGGGGCATAGACACACGGTGTCAGGCCGTCGCTGCAGGCCCACCATGTATTATTGTTAGGAATTAAATATTTCTGATTATTCTGAGGGGTAATTATTTGATTACAGAGGTGCCAGTGTGAAATAGGCACAGGCCCTAGGCAGATTCCCAATCCAGAGACAGCCTG
Source organism: Ia io (assembly GCA_025583905.1). Classification (NCBI taxonomy): domain Eukaryota; kingdom Metazoa; phylum Chordata; class Mammalia; order Chiroptera; family Vespertilionidae; genus Ia; species Ia io. The sequence goes on from JAJQQW010000001.1 coordinate 75,400,397, forward strand.
GAGTGTTATTTTTCCCTGCCCACTGTGTTGCCAACAGCACTGAGTGATGTTTTGAACAATGGAGTAACCGTTGGACGTTGCTATGCCTTCATAAAAAGGAGGGATGGCGGAGAGACACAACCAACAGGACTGGGTGATATTGGGGTTGGATTGGTTTAGGGTGTGTAAGGTAGCAGAGAGTAAGGATAACATAGAGGCCCTATGGGAGGTAGTATGGGAGTCTGAACTGTGGGGGGAGTATCGGAGTTTGTTTCGGTAGGTAGTGGTTTCGGAGAAGGTTTATTTTTGTCAGCTGGGGGGACAGCTACGTTAGGGCCGATTCTGACTGGGGGTGTGGATGGTGTGAATCATAGTTTAATATTGAGGACACCCCCATAGTCTGTTCAGTGAAGATACTGTCTAACTCCAAAATCTACTCCGGAAGTCCAGCCTGAATAAATTTTACCTTTATTTGTGAAGGTAATAAGGAGTCCATTGCAGAGCTGTCGTGGCGTTTTTGGGTTATGACCTCTAAGTGGATAATTATCACAATTATTTATGGTCAGGGGATCTCTAGAAATAGATATAAGGGCATCAGGTTTTGTTGTTAACCAAGGTGCTTGTGATTCGCATCCCCAAGTGGCACAAAAGGCGGATTCGGTGCCTCCACATTGTCTAGCTCTTTCTCTATTACCTCGGGTGCTGGGGCAGACATAAAATTCTACCTTGCCCTGACTACAGGGGTACCTGGCGGGCCCTGGTTCCATGATATCTGTGAGATTAATTTGAGAGTGGGGAAGAAGGTATCTAATGGGGTAATGCGTGTGGTGGAATATAGTACTTTACTGTCGAGATATGAGGTGACAGACCATGTTTGGTTGAAGGGTTGATGACAACTGCAGCTGACAGCGGCGATCGTTAGGAAGATGATGAGAGATGTAGCCATTGAGTGATAAATCTACTGTCTTTCTGGATCCCAGCAGGGGCAGAAAAGTTTACCTCCTGGAACAAGCCTTGGGTTTCGGCGGCACTCGTAGAGGGCAGTGACAAAGATGATAAGCAGGATAAGAATGATGATGACCCAGATGTACCAAAGCATTTCCAGTGGTCACTTCTCAGTCCGGCTAGGTGTTGTATTTTTTGTATCTGTGGATAAAGAAGGGTTTATCTCAGGGATTTCCTTCCCTGGAGGTGACTTGGTTATTTTTCGGGGGAGGGGGTCTATGGGTTTTATAAGTCGTTCCGGTAACCATCGGGGTCCTTCTTCTCGTGTGTCATAGATGCAGGCGTATCCTCTGCCCCAAATAAGAACTGGGTCAGGACCGTGCCATTTAAAGGTTAGAGGATCTTTCCACATGACCTTAGCATATTGATTTTTTGTCTCTTGGTGCCAAAGATGGTCTGCGGCAGATTTCCCCCATTGCTATCTAGCTGTAGAAAATTGAGGGTAAATAATGCGTGATTAAGGATATTGCGGGGAGAGCCTTTTGTAGGATAAATGTTGGTTGTTTTGAGTTTAGTTATGGTATTTTTTAAGGGTTTGGTGAGCCCGTTCTATTATTCCCTGCCCTTGAGGGTTATAGGGAATGCCAGTGACATGTTTGATTTGGAATTGATGGCAGAAGTTTTGGAATGCTTGGGAGGTATATCCAGGCCCGTTGTCGGTTTTAATTTTTTGAGGTTTACCTATAGTGGTGATACACTGAAGGACATGTGCTATGACATTTTTTTTAAAGGCTTCGCTGCTATGGAGGGTGGCGAAGATGAATCCACTGTAGGTATCAATGGTCACGTGGACGTATTTGAGATTGCCAAACTCAGAGATATGGGTAACGTCCATCTGCCATATTTCATTGGGGAGCAAGCCTCTTGGATTAACTCCTAGATGAGGGAGTGGTAGGAGAGTAAACACATCCTGGACAATTTTTAACAATCTGTCTGGCCTGTTCTCTGGTAATTTTAAATAGAAGGCGGAGCGTATGGGCATTAAGGTGATGGAGAGCATGGCAGTGCTCAGCCTTAGTAACAGAATCTATGGTGAGGGAACATATTAGGCGGGTATTTTTATCTGCGAGTAAGTTGCCTTGAGAGAGGGGGCCGGGGAGGTCAGTATGAGCTCTTAAATGCCCAATGTAGAAAGGGGCTTGTCTTTTTAGGATAAGGGATTGAAGTTGGTGAAAGAGGGGGACAGCGTTGGTAGATGGTTTAATATAGGGGACTGTTTCGAGTAAAGGGACTGAGAGCGCTATGTAGGCGCTGTCTGTATAGAGATTGAAGGGGGTATTATTCAGGATTTTAAAAATCTGTAAAATGGCAAAAAGTTCTACAAGCTGGGCAGATTGGAATGGGGATTTAGTGCTGTAGCACTGTGAGTCTATAACGTATGCCGCAATGCCGGAGGAGGACCCATCGGAGAAAACCAAGGAAGCTTCTTTTAAAGGGGTGATGGAGGTTACTTTAGGGAAGATGAATGGATGTAGTCGGGTAAATTGAAGGAGTTTATGAGAGGGGTAGTGGTTATCAATATTACCCTGAAATGAAGAAAGGGCTATAATCCAATCATCTTCATTTTGTGAAAGCCAGTCTATTTGTTCCTTGGTGTAGGGGAGAATGAGCTGGTCAGGATCCCTGCCGAAATATTGGCGACTTTTTTCTCTACCTAATTTTATGAGTTTAGTAACTAAGAAGGGATATGTAGTAAGAACCTTAGACGGGGAAGAGGGTAGGTGGATCCATAAGAGGGGGTTGTCTTGCCATAGGACTCCCGTAGGGGTATGGGGTGTAGGGTAGATGATGAACATAAAGGGTTTATTATAGGATATGAATGTGATTTGTTGTTGTTGAATGGCTGTTTCTATGATGTGGAGTGTTTTTTCTGCCTCTGGAGAGAGTTGGCGAGGGGATAAAGGATTAGAGTCTCCTTGTAATGTATCGAAGAGGGGTTTTAGTTCTTCTGTTGTTAGTTTAAGATAAGGCCTGAGCCAGTTAATGTCACCTAGGAACTTTTGAAAGTCATTGAGGGTTTGTAAATGGGATGGTTTAAGTTGAATTTTTTGTGTGGTGATTTTGTTTGAGTTTAGTTCGAAGCCGAGATAATAGTAAGGGTCTTTTAGTTGAATTTTGTTTGGGGCAATTTGTAATCCGAGAGAGGAAAGTCGATGATTTAATTCCTGACTACATTTAATACCTCGAAGGGGGCAGCCCCTGCTAATAGGATGTCATCCATGTAATGAATGATATAGATAGAGGGCCATCGAGGCCTGAGAGGGTCTACGGCCTGTGCGACAAATTTCTGACACAAGGTGGGGCTATTTGCCATGCCCTGAGGGAGAACCTTCCATTGATAACGTTGCATAGGGCCTTTAAAATTAGTGACTGGGAGGCTGAATGCAAAACGTTCTCGGTCTTGGGAGTGAAGAGGGATAGTGAAGAAACAATCTTTTAAATCTATAATTATTTTAGTGATTAATGGGAATGGCAATAGGAGAAGGGAGGCCAGGTTGAAGGGCTCCCATTGTGAACATGGTTTTATTAATTTCTCTAAGGTCTTGTAAGAGATGCCAAGATCCAGATTTCTTTTTAATTATGAATATTGGAGTATTCCATGGAGAGGTTGTAGGTTCTAGATGTCCAGCGGCCAATTGCTCCTGTACTAACTTTGAGGCGGCTGTAAGTTTCTCGTTAGTTAATGGCCATTGATCTACCCACACAGGGGAATCAGATTTCCATTTGATCTTATCTGCGTGGGGTACAGGAAAGTCAATGACCGCCATGGAAAATTTTGATTTCCTAGTCCTAATCGGTCATTTTTGGGTGTTATAGAAAGTGGTTGTTTGATGCCTTGATTATTTTTTCCTAGTCCTTGTCCTGGTAAAAAGCCTTGGTTAAGCATTTGTTGGGTAATAATTTCATTGGGGCTACACATAATGAGCTTTAATTGAGATAGAATGTCTCGTCCCCATAGGTTAACAGGTAGTCCTGGGACAATATAAGGTAGGACTTGCCCTGAGTTACCCTCAGTATCTTTCCAGGTTAGGATTTTTGCGCTCTGTTTTGGGTTGGTAGATTGGCCAATGCCTTTAAGATGTGTTACAGAGGCTTCGCAGGGCCAACTGGGGGGCCAGTATCGGGTCGATATTACCATGGCGTCTGCCCCTGTATCTACTAAACCTTTAAAAATTTTTCCGTCTAATTCAAGAGTGAGTAGTGGCCTCTCAGTGGTAATCTGTTGAACCCAATAGATATCAGAGGAACCGAAGGCAGAATCCAACCTAGGTTGTTGAATATTACTTTTGTTGGTGGAGTTTAGGGGAAGATAAGCTGAGCTATTCTTTGTCCTTTGGAAATGGATATGGGCCCTGAGGGGGCTGAAGCTAGAGTGGTAATCTGTCCTGTGTAATCATTGTCAATGACCCCTGGGGTAACCTGAAGGCCGGCCAAGGAGGAACTGCCATGCCCTAAGATCAAACCAAATGTTTCTGGAGGTAAGGGTCCAAAAGCCTCAGTGGAAATAAGTTGAATGCCTTGATCTGGTACTAATATTGTATCGGAGGCGGAACAGAGGTCCAGTCCTGCGCTTCCTGGGGTGGCGCGGCAGAGGGAGCTGATGCCTGGGCGGTAAGAATCCGTTTCTGTGTCTGAGCTTGGGGAACGAACCTGATTGCCCCTAGGTTCTGTCCTGATGGTGGGGCCAGGGGCTGGCCCCTCTGGGAGTTTCCCTGTTTTGGTAAAAGTGGTGTACCTTCAATGTCTGTTTTGGAATGACACTCATTGGCCCAATGTAAGCCGCGTGGGCATCGAGGGCAAATTGTTTTAGGGGGTGCGCAGGACCGTGTCCCTGCTGGGCATTCACGAGCAAAATGCCCTGGTTGTTTACAATTAAAACAAGTCTTTTGTTGCTTATTTTTTTGGTAAAATCCTTAAGCGCAGCCCCTATGGCTAGTCCAATGGCATGGGAGGTTCCTATACCTGAGCAGAGTTTGATATAATCAGAGAGACTGCCACAGCGATGGGGTCGTATAGTCTCTTGACAAGATGGGTTAGCATTTTCCTAGGCCAGGTGTTTAACAAAAGCGCTTTCTGTTTCTCCTTCCCCGACCAATTGTTCAGCCGCATCAGTTAAGCGGCTGACGAAATCACTGTACGGTTCATGGGGCCCTGGCGAATCTTTGCTAAGGAGGTGGTAGCTGAGCCTTTAGGCGGGAGGCGCCGCCAAGCCCTAAGGGCTGCGTTTTGGATTTGGGCTGAAAGGCCGGGGGGCTGCTTGAGCTTCATTGGTGTCATAGGGGCTGCGCCCAAGTAGCTTATCCCTTGTCCATGAGCGAGAGGTTTTACTTTCACTGTTGCGTTGTGCGGTCTCGCGGCAGTTCTCTACAAAGTCGGTACGCCATAGGACATGCTCCCCTCCTGATAACGTGGCTCGAGCCAGGGAAAGCCAGTCATTAGGGGTTAGCCATCGATCACTCAGGCTTTCAAGTAGGGCTAGGGTGAAAGGGGCAGTGGGGCCATAATTGGTTACAGCCGCTTTTAGGTCTTTTAGGTGTTTAAGGTTTAAGCGGCGGTATTTTTGGCTTCTAGTTTGGTCTTTAGGTTGGTTTTTAGTTTGATCTTGATCGGGATTGGGGTCCTCTGTATCAGAGGTTTCATCTGCGGAATTTTGGTCCCGGTTTTGAGAGTCCGGGGAGTCTTCCTCCTCCTCTTCCTCTATGTCCTCTGGAGGAGGTCCGGGGTCGTGACTACGGGTAACTGGAAATGCGAGGACAGGGGTTTTAGACTTTAGGTTTTTTGTGGATTTTTTAGGAGGTTGGGTGGGTTGATTGGGGCTTAGGGATGTGAGTTCAGCCTCGAGGGCTCGGATTTCTTTGATAAATTGGACATGTTCGCGTTTTTGCTGTAGAATTTCCTTTAGTGTGGAAACTTCTCGAGTTAGAGAGATTTTAGCTTGCCGGATGGGATCGGAGGAGGGAGGGGGGCCGCGGAATGGTTCCAGGGCTGGATAGGGACATTTCGTGAGGGGTCGGGGTTATACGGAGGGGGCCTAAAGGATTCACTAGAGGTGCCACGAAGGGCCGGCGCTGTAAAACGCCAGGGGTCTTTATCATCGTGATAATGGGCGGCCTGATCCTCTAAGGTTTCCTCCTCCTCCGGAGATAGGTGGTTCTCTTGATGTCTTCGGGAGGCGAGGGAAGGATAGATACTCGGGATATTAGGGGGAGGGGGGTTAGGTTTATTATAGATGTCTGGAGATTTTATGTCAGGTTGGGATTTAGTGATTTCTTTGGAAGGTGCCGTGGGCTCCTCAGGGATATCAACAGAAACTGAAGGGCAGGCAGAGGGTGGCCGGGAGCTATCCCTAAGGGCTGTTTCCGCTGTTTTTATTATGTCTTGGATGTCAGGGTCCTTAGGGTGGATTTTAAGAATATCCTGGATAAGATTCCAATATGAGAAGGCGGAGACAGGGATTTTTTCAGGGCCAAAGGTTTGATAGAAATCCTGAAGGGCATCGCCCACTCTTTTCCATCGTCTATGGTCAATAGTGCCTTCTAGGGGGAACCATGGGCAGGTCTCATGAATAAAGGAGAAGAATTGTCTAAGATCCTTTCTCTTAACCCTTACTCCCCGTGTCCTGAGGGACTCCTTGAGCCCACCTAGAAATATATCTTGAGAGTTCAATGAGTTGCCCATTATTTTGGCTGGGTAGTTTTCAAGATTTCCTCCTCCACGTAAGCCTCTGGGACGTATAAACCCCGTGGCAGGTCAGCTCGGAATTTCTTAAATCACTGGCGATCCTTATGTAACTGCTCTCCTTTTACCTTACGGCCTCTGCTCGCGTGTCATAGGTCGGGATGTATAAGCCCCATACCAGGATGGTGACCACTAAGACGTAGTGAGCTCAGAGTTTGCCAGAGAGGGTGACACAGGTCGGGCCAGAGAAGAATTACTCTTCCGAGTGATTCAGAGTTTTCACTGCCGGTTTCGGGTACCCTTCACCCTTCCCCGAACGGCGAGGTGAAAGCTTATTAGTGGACGGGAGGGAGATCAGAAAAACTAAAAGGGCCAGCCGAAGAGGGTCAAAAGGGTGAAAACTCTCAAGAGATATTTTAAAAATCTTGTTTGAAAAGTTTCGTCTGCTTACCTTTACAACGATCTGTCTCACGGGCGGGCAAAACCGTGGCGATCCGGATGCCGAGTCTTCACTCGCGAGTCAATACTGTGCGGCAACTCAAAGGGGTGCCTGGCCAGGCGCTTCGAGCAGACATTCTCGCAGGGGGTCCCCAGGTCGCCCCACGTTGGGCGCCAGACTGTCCCGACCCGCGGGACAACAACGGGGGAATGAAGACACACCCTAAAAGAATGAGACAAACAAGGGACACGAAAGAATGGAGGGCAAGACAGTGTTCTGATCAAGCCTCTCTATTTTATTCAAGACGGCCGAGGGCAAGGGGAAGGAGGGCAGGGTATACTAGGTAACGGGGTATGTCAGTAACTGATTGGCTAGCGCTGAGGCTGGGAAATGGTAGTCCGTGGGCGGGGAAAACTCTGGGCGGCGCCTTTACTTTGGCGTGCAGTGTAACGCTTGACCTATCTTATTGAGGATTATCTGGCTGTATGGTTAAAGTTTTTCCATGGCCCCTGAGCCAAGAGAGATAAGAGGCATTGTCGGGGAGTAACGAGTGGGAAAAAAACTGTTCATCACTAAGATAGGATACTTTAGGAATTAAGGAAACCTGTACACAAAAGGAGTTATCGAGCAGGGGGCATAGACACACGGTGTCAGGCCGTCGCTGCAGGCCCACCATGTATTATTGTTAGGAATTAAATATTTCTGATTATTCTGAGGGGTAATTATTTGATTACAGAGGTGCCAGTGTGAAATAGGCACAGGCCCTAGGCAGATTCCCAATCCAGAGACAGCCTGGAGTGTTATTTTTCCCTGCCCACTGTGTTGCCAACAGCACTGAGTGATGTTTTGAACAATGGAGTAAACCGTTGGACGTTGCTATGCCTTCATAAAAAGGAGGGATGGCGGAGAGACACAACCAACAGGACTGGGTGATATTGGGGTTGGATTGGTTTAGGGTGTGTAAGGTAGCAGAGAGTAAGGATAACATAGAGGCCCTATGGGAGGTAGTATGGGAGTCTGAACTGTGGGGGGGAGTATCGGAGTTTGTTTCGGTAGGTAGTGGTTTCGGAGAAGGTTTATTTTTGTCAGCTGGGGGGACAGCTACGTTAGGGCCGATTCTGACTGGGGGTGTGGATGGTGTGAATCATAGTTTAATATTGAGGACACCCCCATAGTCTGTTCAGTGAAGATACTGTCTAACTCCAAAATCTACTCCGGAAGTCCAGCCTGAATAAATTTTACCTTTATTTGTGAAGGTAATAAGGAGTCCATTGCAGAGCTGTCGTGGCGTTTTTGGGTTATGACCTCTAAGTGGATAATTATCACAATTATTTATGGTCAGGGGATCTCTAGAAATAGATATAAGGGCATCAGGTTTTGTTGTTAACCAAGGTGCTTGTGATTCGCATCCCCAAGTGGCACAAAAGGCGGATTCGGTGCCTCCACATTGTCTAGCTCTTTCTCTATTACCTCGGGTGCTGGGGCAGACATAAAATTCTACCTTGCCCTGACTACAGGGGTACCTGGCGGGCCCTGGTTCCATGATATCTGTGAGATTAATTTGAGAGTGGGGAAGAAGGTATCTAATGGGGGTAATGCGTGTGGTGGAATATAGTACTTTACTGTCGAGATATGAGGTGACAGACCATGTTTGGTTGAAGGGTTGATGACAACTGCAGCTGACAGCGGCGATCGTTAGGAAGATGATGAGAGATGTAGCCATTGAGTGATAAATCTACTGTCTTTCTGGATCCCAGCAGGGGCAGAAAAGTTTACCTCCTGGAACAAGCCTTGGGTTTCGGCGGCACTCGTAGAGGGCAGTGACAAAGATGATAAGCAGGATAAGAATGATGATGACCCAGATGTACCAAAGCATTTCCAGTGGTCACTTCTCAGTCCGGCTAGGTGTTGTATTTTTTGTATCTGTGGATAAAGAAGGGTTTATCTCAGGGATTTCCTTCCCTGGAGGTGACTTGGTTATTTTTCGGGGGAGGGGGTCTATGGGTTTTATAAGTCGTTCCGGTAACCATCGGGGTCCTTCTTCTCGTGTGTCATAGATGCAGGCGTATCCTCTGCCCCAAATAAGAACTGGGTCAGGACCGTGCCATTTAAAGGTTAGAGGATCTTTCCACATGACCTTAGCATATTGATTTTTTGTCTCTTGGTGCCAAAGATGGTCTGCGGCAGATTTCCCATTGCTATCTAGCTGTAGAAAATTGAGGGTAAATAATGCGTGATTAAGGATATTGCGGGGAGAGCCTTTTGTAGGATAAATGTTGGTTGTTTTGAGTTTAGTTATGGTATTTTTTAAGGGTTTGGTGAGCCCGTTCTATTATTCCCTGCCCTTGAGGGTTATAGGGAATGCCAGTGACATGTTTGATTTGGAATTGATGGCAGAAGTTTTGGAATGCTTGGGAGGTATATCCAGGCCCGTTGTCGGTTTTAATTTTTTGAGGTTTACCTATAGTGGTGATACACTGAAGGACATGTGCTATGACATTTTTAAAGGCTTCGCTGCTATGGAGGGTGGCGAAGATGAATCCACTGTAGGTATCAATGGTCACGTGGACGTATTTGAGATTGCCAAACTCAGAGATATGGGTAACGTCCATCTGCCATATTTCATTGGGGAGCAAGCCTCTTGGATTAACTCCTAGATGAGGGAGTGGTAGGAGAGTAACACATCCTGGACAATTTTTAACAATCTGTCTGGCCTGTTCTCTGGTAATTTTAAATAGAAGGCGGAGCGTATGGGCATTAAGGTGATGGAGAGCATGGCAGTGCTCAGCCTTAGTAACAGAATCTATGGTGAGGGAACATATTAGGCGGGTATTTTTATCTGCGAGTAAGTTGCCTTGAGAGAGGGGGCCGGGGAGGTCAGTATGAGCTCTTAAATGCCCAATGTAGAAAGGGGCTTGTCTTTTTAGGATAAGGGATTGAAGTTGGTGAAAGAGGGGGACAGCGTTGGTAGATGGTTTAATATAGGGGACTGTTTCGAGTAAAGGGACTGAGAGCGCTATGTAGGCGCTGTCTGTATAGAGATTGAAGGGGGTATTATTCAGGATTTTAAAAATCTGTAAAATGGCAAAAAAGTTCTACAAGCTGGGCAGATTGGAATGGGGATTTAGTGCTGTAGCACTGTGAGTCTATAACGTATGCCGCAATGCCGGAGGAGGACCCATCGGAGAAAACCAAGGAAGCTTCTTTTAAAGGGGTGATGGAGGTTACTTTAGGGAAGATGAATGGATGTAGTCGGGTAAATTGAAGGAGTTTATGAGAGGGGTAGTGGTTATCAATATTACCCTGAAATGAAGAAAGGGCTATAATCCAATCATCTTCATTTTGTGAAAGCCAGTCTATTTGTTCCTTGGTGTAGGGGAGAATGAGCTGGTCAGGATCCCTGCCGAAATATTGGCGACTTTTTTCTCTACCTAATTTTATGAGTTTAGTAACTAAGAAGGGATATGTAGTAAGAACCTTAGACGGGGAAGAGGGTAGGTGGATCCATAAGAGGGGGTTGTCTTGCCATAGGACTCCCGTAGGGGTATGGGGTGTAGGGTAGATGATGAACATAAAGGGTTTATTATAGGATATGAATGTGATTTGTTGTTGTTGAATGGCTGTTTCTATGATGTGGAGTGTTTTTTCTGCCTGCCTCTGGAGAGAGTTGGCGAGGGGATAAAGGATTAGAGTCTCCTTGTAATGTATCGAAGAGGGGTTTTAGTTCTTCTGTTGTTAGTTTAAGATAAGGCCTGAGCCAGTTAATGTCACCTAGGAACTTTTGAAAGTCATTGAGGGTTTGTAAATGGGATGGTTTAAGTTGAATTTTTTGTGTGGTGATTTTGTTTGAGTTTAGTTCGAAGCCGAGATAATAGTAAGGGTCTTTTTAGTTGAATTTTGTTTGGGGCAATTTGTAATCCGAGAGAGGAAAGTCGATGATTTAATTCCTGACTACATTTAATACCTCGAAGGGGGCAGCCCCTGCTAATAGGATGTCATCCATGTAATGAATGATATAGATAGAGGGCCATCGAGGCCTGAGAGGGTCTACGGCCTGTGCGACAAATTTCTGACACAAGGTGGGGCTATTTGCCATGCCCTGAGGGAGAACCTTCCATTGATAACGTTGCATAGGGCCTTTAAAATTAGTGACTGGGAGGCTGAATGCAAAACGTTCTCGGTCTTGGGAGTGAAGAGGGATAGTGAAGAAACAATCTTTTAAATCTATAATTATTTTAGTGATTAATGGGAATGGCAATAGGAGAAGGGAGGCCAGGTTGAAGGGCTCCCATTGTGAACATGGTTTTATTAATTTCTCTAAGGTCTTGTAAGAGATGCCAAGATCCAGATTTCTTTTTAATTATGAATATTGGAGTATTCCATGGAGAGGTTGTAGGTTCTAGATGTCCAGCGGCCAATTGCTCCTGTACTAACTTTGAGGCGGCTGTAAGTTTCTCGTTAGTTAATGGCCATTGATCTACCCACACAGGGGAATCAGATTTCCATTTGATCTTATCTGCGTGGGGTACAGGAAAGTCAATGACCGCCATGGAAAATTTTGATTTCCTAGTCCTAATCGGTCATTTTTGGGTGTTATAGAAAGTGGTTGTTTGATGCCTTGATTATTTTTTCCTAGTCCTTGTCCTGGTAAAAAGCCTTGGTTAAGCATTTGTTGGGTAATAATTTCATTGGGGCTACACATAATGAGCTTTAATTGAGATAGAATGTCTCGTCCCCATAGGTTAACAGGTAGTCCTGGGACAATATAAGGTAGGACTTGCCCTGAGTTACCCTCAGTATCTTTCCAGGTTAGGATTTTTGCGCTCTGTTTTGGGTTGGTAGATTGGCCAATGCCTTTAAGATGTGTTACAGAGGCTTCGCAGGGCCAACTGGGGGGCCAGTATCGGGTCGATATTACCATGGCGTCTGCCCCTGTATCTACTAAACCTTTAAAAATTTTTCCGTCTAATTCAAGAGTGAGTAGTGGCCTCTCAGTGGTAATCTGTTGAACCCAATAGATATCAGAGGAACCGAAGGCAGAATCCAACCTAGGTTGTTGAATATTACTTTTGTTGGTGGAGTTTAGGGGAAGATAAGCTGAGCTATTCTTTGTCCTTTGGAAATGGATATGGGCCCTGAGGGGGCTGAAGCTAGAGTGGTAATCTGTCCTGTGTAATCATTGTCAATGACCCCTGGGGTAACCTGAAGGCCGGCCAAGGAGGAACTGCCATGCCCTAAGATCAAACCAAATGTTTCTGGAGGTAAGGGTCCAAAAGCCTCAGTGGAAATAAGTTGAATGCCTTGATCTGGTACTAATATTGTATCGGAGGCGGAACAGAGGTCCAGTCCTGCGCTTCCTGGGGTGGCGCGGCAGAGGGAGCTGATGCCTGGGCGGTAAGAATCCGTTTCTGTGTCTGAGCTTGGGGAACGAACCTGATTGCCCCTAGGTTCTGTCCTGATGGTGGGGCCAGGGGCTGGCCCCTCTGGGAGTTTCCCTGTTTTGGTAAAAGTGGTGTACCTTCAATGTCTGTTTTGGAATGACACTCATTGGCCCAATGTAAGCCGCGTGGGCATCGAGGGCAAATTGTTTTAGGGGGTGCGCAGGACCGTGTCCCTGCTGGGCATTCACGAGCAAAATGCCCTGGTTGTTTACAATTAAAACAAGTCTTTTGTTGCTTATTTTTGGTAAAATCCTTAAGCGCAGCCCCTATGGCTAGTCCAATGGCATGGGAGGTTCCTATACCTGAGCAGAGTTTGATATAATCAGAGAGACTGCCACAGCGATGGGGTCGTATAGTCTCTTGACAAGATGGGTTAGCATTTTCCTAGGCCAGGTGTTTAACAAAAGCGCTTTCTGTTTCTCCTTCCCCGACCAATTGTTCAGCCGCATCAGTTAAGCGGCTGACGAAATCACTGTACGGTTCATGGGGCCCTGGCGAATCTTTGCTAAGGAGGTGGTAGCTGAGCCTTTAGGCGGGAGGCGCCGCCAAGCCCTAAGGGCTGCGTTTTGGATTTGGGCTAAAAGGCCGGGGGTGGGGTGGGGGGGAAGGCTGCTTGAGCTTCATTGGTGTCATAGGGGCTGCGCCCAAGTAGCTTATCCCTTGTCCATGAGCGAGAGGTTTTACTTTCACTGTTGCGTTGTGCGGTCTCGCGGCAGTTCTCTACAAAGTCGGTACGCCATAGGACATGCTCCCCTCCTGATAACGTGGCTCGAGCCAGGGAAAGCCAGTCATTAGGGGTTAGCCATCGATCACTCAGGCTTTCAAGTAGGGCTAGGGTGAAAGGGGCAGTGGGGCCATAATTGGTTACAGCCGCTTTTAGGTCTTTTAGGTGTTTAAGGTTTAAGCGGCGGTATTTTTGGCTTCTAGTTTGGTCTTTAGGTTGGTTTTTTTAGTTTGATCTTGATCGGGATTGGGGTCCTCTGTATCAGAGGTTTCATCTGCGGAATTTTGGTCCCGGTTTTGAGAGTCCGGGGAGTCTTCCTCCTCCTCTTCCTCTATGTCCTCTGGAGGAGGTCCGGGGTCGTGACTACGGGTAACTGGAAATGCGAGGACAGGGGTTTTAGACTTTAGGTTTTTTGTGGATTTTTTAGGAGGTTGGGTGGGTTGATTGGGGCTTAGGGATGTGAGTTCAGCCTCGAGGGCTCGGATTTCTTTGATAAATTGGACATGTTCGCGTTTTTGCTGTAGAATTTCCTTTAGTGTGGAAACTTCTCGAGTTAGAGAGATTTTAGCTTGCCGGATGGGATCGGAGGAGGGAGGGGGGCCGCGGAATGGTTCCAGGGCTGGATAGGGACATTTCGTGAGGGGTCGGGGTTATACGGAGGGGGCCTAAAGGATTCACTAGAGGTGCCACGAAGGGCCGGCGCTGTAAAACGCCAGGGGTCTTTATCATCGTGATAATGGGCGGCCTGATCCTCTAAGGTTTCCTCCTCCTCCGGAGATAGGTGGTTCTCTTGATGTCTTCGGGAGGCGAGGGAAGGATAGATACTCGGGATATTAGGGGGAGGGGGGTTAGGTTTATTATAGATGTCTGGAGATTTTATGTCAGGTTGGGATTTAGTGATTTCTTTGGAAGGTGCCGTGGGCTCCTCAGGGATATCAACAGAAACTGAAGGGCAGGCAGAGGGTGGCCGGGAGCTATCCCTAAGGGCTGTTTCCGCTGTTTTTATTATGTCTTGGATGTCAGGGTCCTTAGGGTGGATTTTAAGAATATCCTGGATAAGATTCCAATATGAGAAGGCGGAGACAGGGATTTTTTCAGGGCCAAAGGTTTGATAGAAATCCTGAAGGGCATCGCCCACTCTTTTCCATCGTCTATGGTCAATAGTGCCTTCTAGGGGGAACCATGGGCAGGTCTCATGAATAAAGGAGAAGAATTGTCTAAGATCCTTTCTCTTAACCCTTACTCCCCGTGTCCTGAGGGACTCCTTGAGCCCACCTAGAAATATATCTTGAGAGTTCAATGAGTTGCCCATTATTTTGGCTGGGTAGTTTTCAAGATTTCCTCCTCCACGTAAGCCTCTGGGACGTATAAACCCCGTGGCAGGTCAGCTCGGAATTTCTTAAATCACTGGCGATCCTTATGTAACTGCTCTCCTTTTACCTTACGGCCTCTGCTCGCGTGTCATAGGTCGGGATGTATAAGCCCCATACCAGGATGGTGACCACTAAGACGTAGTGAGCTCAGAGTTTGCCAGAGAGGGTGACACAGGTCGGGCCAGAGAAGAATTACTCTTCCGAGTGATTCAGAGTTTTCACTGCCGGTTTCGGGTACCCTTCACCCTTCCCCGAACGGCGAGGTGAAAGCTTATTAGTGGACGGGAGGGAGATCAGAAAAACTAAAAGGGCCAGCCGAAGAGGGTCAAAAGGGTGAAAACTCTCAAGAGATATTTTAAAAATCTTGTTTGAAAAGTTTCGTCTGCTTACCTTTACAACGATCTGTCTCACGGGCGGGCAAAACCGTGGCGATCCGGATGCCGAGTCTTCACTCGCGAGTCAATACTGTGCGGCAACTCAAAGGGGTGCCTGGCCAGGCGCTTCGAGCAGACATTCTCGCAGGGGGTCCCCAGGTCGCCCCACGTTGGGCGCCAGACTGTCCCGACCCGCGGGACAACAACGGGGGAATGAAGACACACCCTAAAAGAATGAGACAAACAAGGGACACGAAAGAATGGAGGCAAGACAGTGTTCTGATCAAGCCTCTCTATTTTATTCAAGACGGCCGAGGGAAGGAGGGGCAGGGCATACTAGGTAACGGGGTATGTCAGTAACTGATTGGCTAGCGCTGAGGCTGGGAAATGGTAGTCCGTGGGCGGGGAAACTCTGGGCGGCGCCTTTACTTTGGCGCGCAGTTTAATGCTTGACGGATCTTATTGAGGATTATCCGGCTGTATGGTTAAAGTTTTTCCATGGCCCCTGACATATATATATATATATTGATTTTAGAGAGGAAGGGAGAGGGAGAGAGAGATAGAAACATCAATGATGAGGGAGAATCATTGATTGGCTGCCTCCTGGACGCCCCCAACTGGGGATTGAGCCCACAACCCAGGCATGTGCCCTTGACTGGAATCAAACCTGGGACTCTTCAGTTCACAGGCTGACACTCCATCCACTGAGCCAAACCAGCCAGGGCTAAATGTACCTTTTGAACACAGAAACACCTGTGCCAGATGAGCTATGACTTATACCAGGGTGAAATACTCGCCTGTGGGGAGTTTGAATTATTTGTTTTCTGATATTTTCAATAAACTGCTTCACATTTCTAATTATTTCTGAAGAATAAAATGAATTTTTGGAATCCCTCCAGCTTTTAAAACTAAATCTGCTTTATGAAGTTATTTGTTCAATATCTTTTTCAGCTCATGCAGCCTTAAAATATTCCAATTCCAAACCACAGAAGATTCAAATAGAATTGTCAAATCTCACTTATTCTTTCTTACCAACTCCTAATCTGCTACTCTGTATTCTCTGCAAGTACAGCTTTGAAAGCCAATAAATTAATATTTGAGATGTTTAGCAGTCTGCTCAGTTGCAGCCCTTTTATATCTTTGAGGACACAATATACAGTAAGATTTTATGCGAGGAATAAACAGTCTTTGCAGTAGATGATTTCAAAGCTTGAGTGCTTTAGCCCTTTACTGAATGCAGTACATTTTATGTAGATTGTAATCCCATTCATACTTTAGCTTTTAGAAGGCCTAACAACTTTTAGCAACTACAAATCATCACGCAAATGCAATCGAATCATAGTTTGCACCATAAAATTCCTATCATTTTAGTAAAAAATAAAAAGTATATTTCTTTATGTAGGTTAATCATAAATATGTATCAGCCAGCTATTCTTTCACCTAATGTAACACCCAACATTTTACTGTATTAATTCATTTGGTACTTATGACAATCATGACTTACTGCAGACTGATTGAAACATCATAGAGTCTACTCCAAAAGATTCATTGGCTTCCTTAAAAGCTTTTATAACATCACCCTATCAGGTGTATTAAAAATATAAAGTCGATATAGTGTAACTGTAAATCAGCCATTTAATCAGATTTGAACATCACACAGAGAGTTAATAATATCAACTGCTTTTTCTTAACGTTAAAAAGAAAAGGCTTCTAATTAAGTTTATGATGAAATGAACTGCTAGAGAGAATCAGAGCACGGGACTTACTGGGCCAAACATGTTTAAATGCTTCTTAACCTTCCTCACTTTTCCTGCTGTGTCACTATTCTGCACTAATGGAGCAGATGAGACCTTTAACCAGACACTGGAAAACAATTTTATACGATACATTTTCCTCATCTCTAAACCAATTCCATTATTAATTTAGAAATAAATGTATTACAAACTCAACAGCAGTATGCTTTAAGTTCCATAAGAGAAGATATTCTATCTTATGCATTCCTTTATATGCCATAGATTCTGCTGTTGTAGTTTCCATAATCTCAAATTAAACACTTTTGGTTGATATATATAAAGATATAGTCAATGGAGTACATTTTACAGAAATGATGATAGAAACAGTGGGAATTATGTTCTTCTTCCTAAAGAAATGCTGGTTTTAGTTAGCATTTTTCAGTCAATGAATGACACTCCAATGACTGATGGGGAAATAAGTTATTGGTGTATATGTACAATAATAGTCATATTTAAGAGGGCCTTGATGCAAGGTTCTCATGGAAATGGTTTATGAGGAGTTATTCCCTTCTGTTGTATTCATTTACTTTTGTAAGTGTAATAAATTTATCCCCAGTCCATCTTCACTAATTTTAGTTTGACTCCCCCTTGGAAACCTTTCTGCAGATGCTGCAAGATCCTATAATAATAGTCCAATATATAATGCTCTTTACATAAGTGTTATTACTCTTTTATGGGCCATCTTTGCAAAGCATTCTGTAATGGAAGATTTATAGTTTCAATTACTTATTTATATTTTACCAGCATTTTCCACTTTTGCAAATTGTGTATCTAGTCAGTTTAACTATACCACTTTGTCCAGGACATAATACTTCATCGGACCCTAATCCTAAACTTTGTGGGACACGTGAATTTGGCTATTTATTTTGGGTTATTCTTGAGAGAAGCATTCTGCTGTTTGTTATTGTTTTTTATGCAATCACAAAGCTAAACTCCTCTAACCTTCACCATGACCTCTCATTGCACTTCATGATTGATTTACTATTTAAAGCTACTGGATTTGGGAACCATAACATTATAAATGGGGACAATTCAAGTCTGTGCACAGCAGAAGTACTGGACTTTTCAGATTTGAAGAAGGATTGTGGGGAAGGTTTTGCTGTTTAGACCTTCTTAAATTAAACCGATCATGCACAATCTCATATTCTTTATGCATTTTGGTTCATAATTTTTGGGGGTGCATTGAGATTATTTCTACAGGTATGATATATAATTTAGTAGATTAAATGCACAGTTAAATATTTTATATGTCAGTGTCTGAACAGTGGAATGGACATACAAATATACAGCCTAAATGTAGTCCATTTAGTCTGATACTGAATTTTATGGCAATTTCGTAATTTGAGATTTCAATGTTATTAATAGAAACAAGCAAAGGCAGTTTTGAGATGTCAATTAATGGCAAATAACCATTAAGATTTATATGACATATTGTTTATAATTTTTACTTTATTTCTATCCAAAAATGTGCATATGTGGGCAGATAGATCCCTTCGGTGAGACAATGACAGATGAGTGAGAAAACAGTCATCCTGTCTGTCTTGATTGAGGAAAGCTATCTAGAAAACAGGTCAATGTCTGACAGCTCAAGTGGTGATCAGATGACAGGGCAACTTGACCTTGTTGGCATGTCATGTGAAGTAGAATTTAAGTATTAACCTCTAGAAACTTACAAATTATTCTAGAGGCCCAGTGCGAAAATTCATGTACCAGTGGAGTCCCTCGGCCTGGCCTGTGGGATCGGGCCAAAATCAGCTCTCCGACATCACCCAAGGGGTCCCGGATTGCGAGACGGTGTAGGCCAGTCCAAGGGACCCCACTGGTGCACGATCAAGGCCGGGGAGGTACACGGGAGGTTAGCCGGCTGGGGAGGGACCACGGGAGGGCTCCAAGGCATGTCCAGCCCATCTTTCTCAGTCCTGATCAGCCAGAACCCAGCAGCAAGCTAACCTACTGGTCAGAGCATCTGCCCCCTGGTGGTCAGTGCACATCATAGTGAGCGGTTGAGTGGTCTTAGCATATCATTAGCATATTATGCTTTGATTGGTTGAACGGCCTACCAGTCGACCAGATACTTAGCATATTAGGCTTTTATTATATAGGATATCCAGAGGTCCCAACTGAAGATTGCATTGACCAGCTGTAATGAACAGTATTCACAGCAAGTGATCCTATCTACTTTTTGAATGGTTTTAACTTCCTTTCTTCCTCCCTCCCTCCTTTCCTTCCATTCTTCTTTCCTTTCTTCATTATTTTCTCTCTTTATTCTCTTCCTCCCTTCCCTCATCCCTTTCATCTCCTGGTCCTCCTCCTCTTTCTCTTCCTTCTTCGCTTCTCTTTCTTCTACTTGTTTTCTTTTCCTTCTCCTTCCTCGTTTTCCCTTCCTACTCCTCCTACATCCTCTTTTTTCTTCTTTCTAATAGTCAAAGTCCTTTATGATTCAACACTTGGAATATTGGCTATTCTCAAAAACAAAGTAGAACAAGTACCTTAGCAAGTATGAAAAACTGGAAAAATAATCAATACAATTAAAGATTTTATAACAGATAAATCCAATACAGAGAGAAATGGTTTATCATCTTTTTCAGTACCATCTTAGATCCTATAAGAGAGACTGTGGTGAAAAAAACTCTTTGAGTAGGCTTCATATCCCTACCTTCTAGTATTCACACCCCATGTATAATTCCTGCCTTTGAGTATGGGCAGGACCTGTGGCCTCCAAACAAAATATGACAAAGGCAATGGAATGTATATAATTATAGGCAGGCTTCAGGTTACGCTGGACTCTACGTACATCGTTTCGTGGTTACATCGCCATCTCCCATTTATTTATATATAAAAAAAAGTTTTGTCATTTTGACATATGTACATATGTGCTTTATGTTTTTTACTAGAGACCCAGTGCATGAAATTTCATGCACTGGAAGGGGAGTCCCTCAGCCCAGCCTGCCCCCTCTCACAGTCTGGGAGCACTCAGGGGCAGGAGGCGACCCGGCAATCAGGGGAAGGTGATGCCCCCATCACACCTCTGCTGCTGCCACTGCCAGCAGCGCAAGCCTCGGCCGGCCCTGGGCTGCTAGGCAGCTACCATCCAAGGCTTGCCTGTGCCTCAGGCTGACCCTGGGTGGCTGGGGGGCTGAGGGGACTAAGGGACTCTGGAGGCAGGCGCTTGGAGTGGCTGGGTCTGCCAGGGGGCGGGCCCGGCCTTGCTGCACACCTACCAACCCGAGGGGCTGAGGGGACTGTGCACCGCCATCTTGTGGCTGTGGGCGTGGCCATCTTTGAGGCTGGGACAGTCAATTAGTATATTCCCGCCTTATTGGCTGTGGGCACCACCATCTTTGAGGAAGGGGAAGCCAATTAGCATATTCCTTCCTTATTGGCTGTGGGTGCCACCATCTTTGAGGGTGGGGCAGTCAATTAGCATATTCCCTCCTTATTGGCTTTGGTTGCCGCCATTTTTGTGAGGCCTGAGGGTCAATTAACATATCCCCTCTTTATTAAATAGGATTATTTATTTACCACAAATAAAGGTCAGGAATTATCTTTCTTTTAAATTTTTTTCTTACTGTTTCACTTCATTACTGCTGTGTATGTGCTCCATGTGAGTGATATGGGTGCTTATGCAGGTGGGTTCCAACTTACAGCAAACATCGTGTTAAATGGTGCCGTAGGAACGGATCTCCAATGTAACCTGAGGACTTACTGTATATGCCCATGATTATGTGATTGTATAAAATTGTAGAGTTTATTCTCTACTGGCTTTGAGGACTCAAATGGACATGCTGGAGAATAAAATATATCAAGGGGTTATGGTTGAAATCATGTAGTTAAGGATGGCTTTTAGTTATAGCCTGCCAGGGCTTGTAGTCAATAGCCAGCAAGACAATGAGACCCTAAGTCTTACAACCACAAAGAATGGAATCCTGCCAGCAAACTAAACTTGGAAGTGGATCCTTCCCTGCTCAATTCTCATGAGTCTAAAGCCCCAGCTGTCACTTTGGATATAGTCTTCTGAGACCTCCAGGCAGAGGACACTGTGCCTGCACTCATGGCTTACAGAAGTGGTGAAGTCAGAAATGTGTGTTGTTTTAAGCAGCTAAATTTATGGCAATATTATTATACAACAAAAGATAACTAATGCATACCCCTTCACTAGGCTCCCCACACAAAGACATATGTAACCACACATACCAAAATAACCATGTTGAAAAACAAATGTGTGCTCTGTCACTCAGCTTTGGTGCTCGATCCTATATAATAAAGAGCTAATATGCTAATTAGTCTGAACAGCCGAACGATCATCTGTACAACATTCTGGACGACCTTTCTGGATGAAGCTGGGGCTGTGAGGGCTGGCTGAGGCTGCGAGGAGCAAGGGTTGGCTGAGGCTGCGAGGGGCTGTGAGGGCTGAGCCCCTTGCACGGATTTTGTGCATCAGGCCTCTAGTTCTAGCATAATAAGACATCAATTTTCTCTTCTGCTCTCATGACTAACTGTTCAGACTCTAGGAAATCACTCCATATCTTTTTCTTTATGTACCCCAAATAAAAGGCAATTGTTCCTGAATGCCATAAAGACTTCTTAAGTTGTGCCAAAATCAGAGAAGAGTACTGTTTCAGGGTATGGGGAAGATTTGAATAGAATTACTTAAGAGACAAAATAATTAAGTTACCCAGTTCTTATTCCTCAATAAGATAGATATTGCATAATGAAATATTATTTTCCACTAGTCCCCAAGAATGGCAAATATCCATTTTTTTACTTCTCATGATATTTAATTCATGGTTACAGAGATACTTACAAATTAGTATAGTATTCACAAAAGATGCACATAACAGCTGAGGACTATCTTGTAATATTAATTTATATTGGTCTTAAATTTGTATGTAAGCTGGTCTGTATATATGTGTTATGTTGGTAACTATATGAACCTTGATCACTTAGACTTGGAAATATTTTTTTTTCAAATCTATTCTTTAATTAAAACTTTTTAAATTATGTAAAATTTTTGCATTACATTTAAACCTTTACCTTTTATAACTTATTAGAGGCCCAGTGTATGAAATTTGTGCATGGGGGGTGTCCCTCAGCCCAGCCTGCACCCTCTCCAATCTGGGACTCCTCGGGGGATGTCCGACATCCCTCTCACAATCCAGGACTGCTGGCTCCTAACCACTTGCCTGCCTGCCTGCCTAATCGCCCCCAACTGCCCTCTCCTGCAGGCCTAGTTGCTCCCAACTGCCCTCCCCTGCTAGCCCGATGGCCCCCAACTGCCCTCCTCTGCTGGCCTGATCATTCACAACTGCCCTTCCCTGCCAGCCGTCTTGTGCTAGCCATCTTGTGGTGGCCATCTTGTGGTAGCCATCTTGTGATTACATGGGGGTGGCCATCTTGTGATGACGTGAGGGTGCCATGTGAGGGCCCAAGGGCCACCTAGGCTTTTATTAGTATAGATAATTGTCACTGTCTTTTTATTTTAATTTATTATTTTGAGTTATTTGGAGGAAATATTTGTTTTCTTCAATTTTCCATTAAGGTATTATATGTGTACATATCTTACCATTGCCCCCCCCCACCCCACTCCCATACATGCCCTCACTCCCCAGAGTTTTGTGTCCACTGGTTATGCTTATATGCATGCATACAAGTCCTTCGGTTGATCTCTTATCTCCCCCACCTCTCCCTAACCTTCCCGCTGTAATTTGACAGTCTGTTTGATGCTTTACTGTCTCTGTATCTATCTTTTTGTTCAACAGTTTATAATTTTATTTATTATCCATAAATGAGTGAGATCATGTGGTATTTTTCTTTCATTGCCTGGCTTATTTCACTTAGCATGATGTTCTCCAGTTCCATCCAGGTTGCTGCAAATGGTAAGAATTCCTTCTTTTTTATGGCAGCATAGTATTCCATTGTGAAGATGTACCATAGTTTTCTGATCCAGTCATCTGCTGATGGGCACCTAGGCTGTTTCCAAATCTTAGCTATTGTAAATTGTGCTGCTATGAACATAGGGGTGCATATGTCCTTTCTGATTGGTGTTTCCAGTTTCTTAGGATATATTCCTAGGAGTGGGATTACTGGGTCAAATGGGAGTTCCATTTTCAGTTTTTTGAGGAAACTCCATACTGTTCTCCACAGTGGTTGCACCAGTTTACATTCCCACCTGCAGTGCACAAGTGTTCCTTTTTCTCCACCTCCTCGCCAACACTTGTCATTTGTTGATTTGTTGATGATAGCCATTCTGGCTGGTGTGAGATGGTGCCACATTGTCGTTTTGATTTGCATCTCTCGGATAATTAGTGACTTTGAGCATGTTTTCAGGTGTCTCTTGGCCTTCTTTCTGTCTTCTTTTGAAAATATTCTATTTAGGTCCGTTGCCCATTTTTTTATTGGATCATTTATCTTCCCTTTATTAAGTTGTATAAGCTGCCTGTAGATGTTGGAGACTAAAACTTTATCACTGATAACATTTGCAAATATGTTCCCCCATACAGTGGGATTTCTTGTTGTTTTGTTGATAGTTTCTTTTGCTGTAAAAACGCTTTTTATTTTGATGTAGTCCCATTTGTTTATTTTCTCTTTAGCTTCCATTGCCCTAGGGGCAGTATCAGTGAAGAAGTTCTTTTGGGGTATGTCTGAGATTTTGCTGCCTGTGGATTCCTCTAGTATTTTTATGGTTTCCCGTCTTATGTTTAAGTCCTGTATCCATTTTGAGTTTATTTTGGGTATGGTGTAAGTTGGTGATCTAGTTTCATTTTTTTGCATGTATCTGTCCAATTTTCCCAACACCATTTATTGAAGAGACTGTCTTGACTCCATTGTTTGTTCATTCCTCTTTTGTCAAATACTAATTGAGCATAGTGGTTTGGGGTTGATATCTGGATTTTCTATTCTATTCCGTTGATCTATATGTCTGTTCTTGTGCCAGTACCATGCTATTTTGAGAACAGTGGCTTTCTAATTCAGCTTGAAATCTGGTATTGAGAACCCTCCTACTTTATTCTTCTTTCTCAGGATTGCTGTGGCTATTAGGGATCTTTTTTTATTCCAGATGAATTTTTTGGAGAGTTCTTTCTAGGTCTGTGAAATACGCCATTGGTATTTTAATTGGGAGTGCATTGAATCTATAGATTGCTTTGGGTAGTATGGACATTTTGATGATGTTGATTCTACCAATCCATGAGCATGGTATGTTCTTCCATCTGTTTATGTCTTCCTCTATCTCTTTTTTCAGTGTCCTGTAGTTTTCCGCGTATAGGTCTTTTACCTCCTTAGTTAAGTTTATTCCTAGGTATCTTAATTTTTTTGGTGCGATGGTAAATGGGATTGCTTTTTTAGTCTCTCTTTCTGTAAGTTCACTATTGGTGTATAGAAAGGGCATAGATTTCTTGACGTTAATTTTGTATCATGCTACATTTCTGAATTCGTTTATTAAGTCTATTAGTTTTTTGATGGAGTCTTTCGAGTTTTTTATGTACAATATCATGTCATCTGCAAATAAGGACAGCTTTACTTGTTCTTTTCCAATTTGGATGCCTTTTATTTCTTTTTCTTGTCTAATTGCAATGGCTGGAGGAAATATTATTAGAAGACATGTGGAAATCATTTTAATTTTTCAATATTTTATATTTACTATAATGTCTTAATCAATTATATTTAAATTTTATTCATTCTGAATAAAAGTCATTTTTAAATTTTGTTATTCTTTAGATAAGTGATCAGTGAGCCGTAGCTTATAGGCCAAATCCAGCTTGTTTTTGAATGACCTGTGAACTAAGCATAGATTTGCATTTTTGAGTATTGAAAAAAATCAATATTAGAATAATATTTTGAGACATGTGACTTATATAAAATTTAAATTTCATTTTCCATAAATAAAGTTTTATTGGAACATAGTCATGGCCATTCTTTTACGTATTGTTTATGTCTAAATTTAAGCTACAACAGCAGAGTTGAGTATGTGTGAAAGAGACTGGATGGTCTACAAAGCTGAAAATTTATACTATCTGATTCTTTGAGTTAATAGTTTGATGACCTGTGCTTTAGGTTATTACTACACTAGAGCACATATTATGCAAAAATCTACATTATAACAAATACTTATTTTGTCAAAATGAAGGCAATAATGTGACATTAATAGAATAAATATATAGTGACTTTTTAAATTAGAAATGTGTTTTATTACTCATGTGCATATTGCTGTTTCATGATCAGAGCATCCAGATATGCTCAATAATAACATTTAGTGATTTTTTTACATTTATTTTTATTACTGTTGAGTTTTAGAGAAAGAGAGAGGGAGAGGGAGATAGATATAGAGAAACATCATTGTGAGAGTGAAACGTGATCAGCTGCCTCCTGCACACATACTACTGGGAATTGAACCACACCCCAGGCATGTGCCCTGACCAGGAATGGGACCAGCAACCTTTTGGTGCACAGGATGATGCCCAACCAACTGGACCACACTGGTCAGGGCTAACATTTAGTGATTTTTGATAGTTTTACAACTTATCCTAATATATAAAAACCCAGGGTCCATAACATCCAAAATGACCGAAGGCTCAACCAACTGGAAGTCAATGCTGGATTGCTGTGGCGACCCAGCACTGACTACCGGGGCTGTGGGAACCTGGACCCAGCACTGACTGCCAAGGGGGCTGTGGGTCAGGCCCGAAGAGAGGCCTGGAGAGAAAAGAAGGGTCTGATCCATAGCCTCTGTGGCACCTGTTGATGAGCACTTCCCTCTCTCTTTTGCTCTGGGCCTGGCCAGCAGCCGTGCCTCTCTTTCTCTCCGGGCCTCCATGGGGGCTGCTGATCAGTCCCGCCTCTTTGATCAGGCCCATTGATAGTCCCAGAGACGCTGACTGGCATAGAAACCGGCCTATCAGAACCAAATCTGAGTGAAGTGTGAGGAGCCAATGGCTGCCTAGGAGGTGGAGCTTTTGATGTTGACTGGCATAGAAACCGACCAATCAGAACCAAATCTGGGTGAGCTTCAAGGAGCTAATGGCTGCCTTAGGAGGCGGAGCTTTGGACGCTGACTGGCATAGAAACTGACTAATCAGAACCTACTCTGGGTGAACCTAAGGCAGAACCTAAGGTGGGGGCTGAGGAGGGGTTTTAAGGGCTATAGCTGTTTGGTGTAAGGTGTAAGAAAGCGGTTCAATATTTTCATGACCGGTTTGGCAGTTTAGTGCATATGGCTGGCTATCAGTCCAGATATAGGGATTATGTATTTTTGTCTGCCAAGAGCATCTCCTCCTGATAAAAAAGGCTCCTACCCCCCATTTAAGCAATCCTATCCTGTATAATCTATCTATACTACTAAAAGGGTAATATGCTAATTAGACTGGGTTGACCATTCATTTCCAGATGTCTGACTTTCTTCCCAACAAAGCCATAGTGGTGGGGGCCAAGGCAGAGGCAGTTAGGGGAGATCAGGCAGGCAGACGGGTGAGCGGTTAGGAGCCAGTGGTCCCAGATTGTGAGAGGGATGTGCGTCTGCTGGTTTAGGCCCGACTGGTGGTCAGCCATCCCCCAAGGGGTCCCCAATTGGAGAGGGTGCAGGCTGGGCTGAGGGACACCCCCCTCCCCATACATGAATTTTGTGCACTGGGCTTCTAGTAGTTATATAAAAATCATAGTTTTTGTACATATTTATTTCAATTTTGTTGTTATGAAGATACACCCATAAATGTGAGAGGATAAAATATATTTTATTTAATAGTTTATTGACTAATAACTTAAAATATTTAGGCAAATTTATGTGTCCTCTAGTTGTGCTATAGATTTAGGCTTCATAAGTGCATTTTTTTCTTTTTATTAAATATATTGGTGTGACACTGGTTAACAAAATTATACAGGTTTCAGGATGCACAATTCCACAGCATTCCATCACACCAAGTCAAGTCTATGTCCATCACCATTTATCCCCTCACCCCCATACCCTTTGCCCCTTCTCCCCATCCCCTCCTTCCTGGGGCATGCATTTTTAAAAAGAATATTCTTCAAAGTTCCGAATTATTCCTCCAAGTGGGTACAAACGTGAATACATACACATATATACACACTGTGTGTGTGTGTCCATGTTTAATGTGTCAGGTTTAGTTTTAAAATAACTAGTTTACATATTTTGCTCTTTTTTAGAAATCAACAGATATTCAGCTATTCAATTTTATTTATTTATTCATTCATATAGAAATTGGCAGATCTGAATAAATAAAAATATTTATAATTATTAAAGTGGGTAGGGAAAGGTTGAAGAAACTGAGAATTTAAATTAGAAATGCATTGAATAAATAGGTAAGACATAATTCATAAGAAAGTAGTACATTTGACTACTGGTCTCCAAAATTAAGGCTCTAATTAAGTCATAGTTATGACTATACCTTGATTGGCTCAAATAAGGACTCATACAGTGATATGTTTCAGGTGGCAGCACCTGTAGTTGGTTGAGCTTTAGTAAAGTACCCCTGGGGGGACAAAACAGTTGGGTAAATACTTAACTTAAAATTACTCTAGGAAAAAAAACACAGATTCCCCCCACCATTTCATCACTCAAAAAATGCATGAGTTGCTTAGTAAATGTGTGAGTTTGGGATCAACACATTTTAAATTTAAAAGAAGCAATTTCAGATAAGCAGAGTTATAAAGTTATACTGTGAATACTAGAGAAATGTTTGTATTGGAAAGAGACTACTTAACGGATTTTCTATTTTTAATCAGTATTCACAATGCCATTTTCTTACTTAAATATGTTTTACTCTGCAGATATGATCAGTGTATGTCTACTTTTTATACTCTCCTTTTACAAAAATAGACTTTGAGCACAAGAAACTCTCAGATTAGTCACCACACTTCTGAATACTACTTTTTATTAATAAACTTTATTTTTAGATCAGTTTTAGGTTTATAGAAAAAAATGAATGGAAAGTATAGTAACTTTTCGTACATTTTCTCACCACTCACTCTACCCCCCACCCAGTTTCCCCTATCATTAACACCTTACAGTAGTGAAGTACATTTATTGCAATTGATAAGCCAATATTAACATATTATTATTATTAACTACAGTCCATATATCACATTAGGGTTCACTCTGGGTATTGCACATTCCATAGGTTTTGACAGCTATATAAAGACATGTATCTAAAATTATAGTATCATACAGAATATTTTCACTGTCATATTCAACCTTCCCTCCCCCCTAATCCCTGGCATCCATTAATCTATTACTGTTTCATAGTTTTGCCTTTCCAGAATGTCGTATTATTAGAATAATACAGAATTTAGCCTTCTCGGATCAGCTTTTTTCACTTAGAACTATGCATTTAACATTCTTTTATGTCTTTTCATGGCATGATAGCTCATATATTTTTATTGCAGAATAATATTTTATTATATGTGTGCTAAAGTTTGTTTATTCATTCACTTGTTGAGGGAAATCTTAGTTGCTTCCCAATTTTGTGAATCATGAATAAATCTGCTTTCAACATTATGTGCAGGTTTTTTTATTGATATAAATTTCATTTCATTTGGGTGAATATCAAGGAGCACAATAGCTATAATTTTGTGGTATGAATATGTTTAGTTTTGTAAGAAGCCGCCAAACTGTCTTCCAAAGTGGCCATACCATTTTGTATATTCACATGCAATGAGTGAGTGTTCCTGCTGGTCCACATCCTTGTCAGCATTTGGTGTTGTCAGTGCTCTGAATTTTAGACATTCTAATAGGTGTGTAGTAATATTTTGTTATTTTTATTTGCAATTTCTTGATGACATATGATGTTGAGCATTTCCATATTCTTATTTGTCTTCTTTGGTGAGATGTCTGTTCAGACTTTTTACATATATTTTATTTTATTTTATTTTTTTGTATTTTATTTTATTTATTTATTTATTTTAATTTCTTTATTGATTAAGGTATCACATATTTGTCCTCATCCCCCCATTCCCATCCCACACCCCTCCTCACACATGCCCCCACACCCCTGTTGTCCTTAACCACTGGTTAGGCTCATATGCTTGCACACAAGTCCTTTTTACATATATTTTAATTGGGTTGTTTTCTTATTGTTGAGTTTAAAATATTCTTTATATTGTTTGGACGCTGGTCCTTTATTGTGTATATATTTTGCAGATTTTTCTCCTTGTCTGTGGTTTGTTTTGCTTTTCTTCACCTTGACTTTCACAAAGGAGAAGCTTTTAATTTTAATGAAGTCCATGTTATCAGTAGTGTTTTCAAGGATCATGCTTTTGGTGTTGCATCTAAAAAGCCATCACCAAACCCAAGATCACCTAGATTTTATCTTATTGTCTCATCTAGAAATTTTTGAATTTTGAGTTTTAAATTTTAGGACTATAATCTGAGTTTATTTTTGTAAAAGATCTGTGTCTAGATTCATTTTTTTTTCTACACGTGGATGTCCAGTTGTTCCAGCACTGTTTGTTGAAGACTTTTATTTCTCCACTTGCCTTTGTTCTTTTGTCAAAGATCATTGGCAGTATTTGTGCGGACCTGCACACAAATTTAAACCAACAGCTGCTGCATTTATAAATGTATAATATTTTTTGAATTGTGAATATCCTCTTCTTGATAAGAATTTTAAGCCATTGGTCTCTCTTCTTCTTTTTTTTTAATATATTTTTATTGATTTCAGAGAGGAAGTAGAGGAAGAGAGAGATAGAAACATCAATGATGAGAGAAAATCATTGATTGGCTGCCTCCTGCACGCCTCCACTAGGGATCAAGCCCGTAACCCAGTCATGTGCCTTTTACCGGAATCGAACCCAGGACCCTTCAGTCAGCAGGCCAACGCTCTATCCACTGAACCAAACCAGCTAGGGCAGTGGTCTCTCTTCTTCATGTGTGTGTGAAGAGTCCCATTTAATTCAGGAAGTATATGAAAAGGTATGCAGTGTGGGAAAGTCAATTTCCAGTATAACACATATTCAACAAGGTTAGGAGTAATATTTTACCTTTATAGCTAAAGATGAGGCAACTACCAAGCTATATGCCAATATACAATCGCTACCCTTATTTCCCCAGGAAAATTTAAGGCATTTGGAAAATTTGCCCTTTCAAAATAAAGGGATTGTTAAGAGTGGTGTGAAAATCATTCTAATGATATGTGAGACCAACTATTGAAATGTTAATACTATTAAATGTCTTTTTCAGAATATAGATATCTAACTTAAATCAATAAAATGTAATTATTGAGGTTAGAGAGTTCACTTCTATGTCTGACCGTAATCACCTTCAAAAAGCTATCTTCTGGGAATAAATAAGAGCTAGTACACATGAGCAGAGAGAGAAATGATAAAAGGGATTGCAAACTTGACAAAAATCTGTTAACTTTATAGCAGATAATAGTGACAGGCATGTCAGTGATTTTCTTGAGTTCTTTTTATAATAATTTTTTTAGTATATTTCATTTTAAATAAGGTTTTGTTCTCATGGACATATAACAGTTTTATTGCCGTGGTTGCAAAATATTGTCTTTAGAACTCAGTAAGACTTTATGAAAATCCACGACTCCTTTTTCTCACATCATTCAAAGGCCCTCTAGTTAGACCATAACAAGGAACAATAGGTTGACATTTATCAGAAACTATGTGCATAAACTCTTTACACCCTTTTGCCTTTCTTTGCAATTCTTACAGTTTACCTATGTAAGTTGAGTGTTGGTGAACTTAGAAATATAATCGTGTCTTTCTGCTTTAATGTCAAAAAATACACTGAAAGCTTGTCAGACTAGCTTGCGGCACACAAGGAAGGGGAGTGATACTTTTCATTAAAGTTTACAAAGTAAGTTCACTTATTTGTTTTGGCTCATCCCACCCCCTTTTCTGTAGGTAACAATATCACATGTCTTTGTCTCATGTCATAATATACATCTATTCTCTATCATTTATAGGGACAAAATATTTGGGTGCGATTGGGAAGAAATTCTGGCTTCATCACAGCTTAGGTGGAGCACTAGGTAAATGCTCTGTGTCTTATCTTCAAATGGAATGTATAATAATAATGGACTGACTAATGAGGCTAACAAAAAAGAGAATAGTTATGGTGAGTTTACATTGCATGTAATTCTGCACTCCTGACCTGAAGAAAATCTGAAGAGCTCATTTCAAGGGGTTAAGATTGCAGGGAAGATAAAAGCAACACTACACATGCTCTAGGTTAGTACCTTGTCCAAATTATACATAATTCTTTTGTTTTTGAACTGGAAGTCACATTAAAGTTTGCTAATGCCCTAATTACACTTAAATTACCATAGTGAGTATCACTGCTGTTTTGGACTCCAGAAACTGGGACCAATTTTGCTGCTTTTCTGTCTGAGCTCAATCAGTCCTTTAGTCTAATCAAGAGTCACTATGAACAGACGCTGTGTGGTCTCTCCAGAGTGGAGCTGTGCCTTAGCTATAGGTTTTGCCAGCAGTGTACCTTACCAAAGCCAAATGACATATGGGGTTCTTGAGTCAGGCTTGAAAGTTTGAAAGCAGATATTTTTCATTTTCTTTCATTCTTAATATTGTAGGACATGTAAAATTAAAATGTTCAGAGCTTTAACAAGTAAAGGTTACATGCTGGGTATACACAGGAGAGGTTGGCATTTAGCCTAGGACTAACATAAGAAAGTTGCAAAGGACCTTAAGGATCTTCTGGCCTTGAAATTGATCTCCAATTGTTCTGAGTTCATGCTGTCTTCTAAAACTAAACTTAACCTTTTGAACGTTTTAAGGGTGAGAGAGTTTTTATTTTAATCTCTAAAATAAATGTGACCAGGTTAAGTGCAATTTGCAGTATTACATGACTGGTCAAGATATTTTCCTTGTGTGAATACATGTCTGAATAATAATGGTGTCACTGAAAACGCACAGTCAATATATATTTTTGTTTACTTTTCAAATAATTTTTGGAGATGAGTCAGAATACAGTAAGACCAACTTATGCATCAGCATTCCTTACTGAAATGTATTAATTAAAATTCTACAGTGCACATGTCATGTTTCACATATTTTATGGCGAGTACCAAGATTGGATTTAAGTAATTGAGCTGCACAGTTAAAAACCACTTCTTTTTGGAAGAGTAACCTATAATCTATACCTTATAAAACCACATTTCTATCATTTACTCTAAAATGTGTCACCATTTAATTGTATCTGACAACTTCTATACTGCAATCTTAATTAGCAGTAAATGGTGAGGAGAATAGACTGTATTACAAGGTTTAACAATATTCAAGCTTCATTATTTTTCTTCAAAAGCTAGAAATTGTGAGTTGTAAACCAACGAGTTAACAAGTTTAAAAAGAATAATATTTATTTCAAAATATATCAATGTGTTTCCAGAAAGTAGCATGATCTAGAATAATGAACAATAATATTAGAGCAGGTGAACTATGATTTGTTCTGAGCCTACTAGTTCTATGACTCATGTAATATGCTTAATCTCTCTGAATCTCATCTTCTTTATTGGTAAAATGAGGAGTTAATAATACCTACTTCTCAGGATTGCTGTTAAAATTTAATTAAATTCATGTAAAATAAGTAGTATAGAACATGGTAAAAAGTAGACTTTCAGTAGATGTTATTTCTCTCCCTCTGTTGTATTTTTCATTTATTGGAAACATACTAAACATTTTAAGTGTATTTTAAATTATTAACTTGAACCTGTATAATACCAACATTTTTCAGAGCATGCCTGAAAACCATTGCTCTAACCTACATTTCTCACAAAGCCTGCGAAATTATAAAATAGCATACTTTAAATCCATGGGTATTTGCTTGTTAGGGCATGATCATTCAATTTTCTGAAAATATGAGACAGCAGGTTTTATTTTATAACCTTTTTGGCGTAAGGGTCTCAATTTCATAATGGGCACTAAGCATAGATAGAAATATTGTTTTTTTCCTAAGTAAACAAAGTAACCTCTTTTATTTGAACTGAAGTTTCTGCTTTCTGTTTGGGAACAGAGAGCACGTCATAACTACCAGTAGAATTGCTATCACCTGACAGAATTTGTATATGGCCAAAATTTGTTATGCTAAATAGCTGAAAATACTACAAAATAACCCAGTAAAGGAATGTGAAGATTAAATGCCATCAAGGATTAGAAAGAACAGCAGAAACCCTAGCCTTAGTAGGTAGGCACAAAGTAGAATTCATACAGGGTTTAGAGTGCTGTGAAATGAATAACATCATGTCATTTTATAACCTGAGTCCAACTAATGACTCAACTCCAATAAAATCCTATGTGGATAGGTCTCGCTAATCTCTCTGGGCTCAAATAATTTAAAAGATAATTGATATTGATAATTGATATATGTCAATGATAAGGACAGATAAGAGCAAGAATTGGCACCCTAGAAAAGCATATCACTGTGGGGAAGGTCAAGGCCTGGGACTCCAAAGTTAGGAAACTATAGGGTGTCAATGCTATAGACAGACAGTTATAAAATAGCACTAAGAAATGATATAGTGACAAGTCTTTTAATAGCATTTTACTACTTACAATGTTTTTCACGTGCATTATCTCATTGGACGTTCGCTAGAATTCTATAAAGCTGACATAGATGCTAGAAAGATATAATGATTTCCCCAAGGTTCTACTTGTAGAATCTCGGACTCCATCTTCCATACCCTTTTCAGTATCAACACATTACTTTTGATGAATAAGCATAAAGTTCTCTAGATAATCCTTCAAGGTGAAAGGAATCAAGATGCTTAGAGAGAGCATAACAATGAAGAAAGAATGAGACTGTGAAATAACACTTTTTAAGTTATCATTCAATAAGTCCTCCTGAGAGTTATGGTGAATATGATTTCCAGAACTGTCCTGTTGCTGAATACAGTTAAAAGCAATAGAGGAACATGAATTAATGAGATCCAAAAGATATTTATAGAACCAAGGTTAGGGACACTAAGCAGAGTTAGAAGAAGAGACAGTTGTTCAGCGGGGATGAAGAGATTCTGAACTTTGCATACCTCTCATTAACATATTCTTGACCTTTAATTTAATGCTTGAATGTTGCATTATAGGCAGCTTGCCTAAAGTATTTTCCATGAGAGAATAATTTCTGAATAAAGGTCTTTGTGAAGCAATTTAACACACCCAACTTTTTTTTCTCACAAGGCAATATTAAGAGGTCAATATGTCTACTGTAGTAGTGCATCACTCCTGATTTTTATGTTTTCAATTATTTTTAAAATAGTTATTTAAATTGAAAATTTGAACACTTCTCCTAAGAAAAGATTTACCATGTTCTTCAATAAGAGGTAGCAACCGCATTCTCTTAAAATGTTCTCATATAATTGTTTCATGTTACTTATCTATAATTTTATCTTAAATGAACAAACCCTGATTTACATAAAGAAACAAAATGGAAATTTATTTTTATTTAGGTACTAGAGGCCCAGTGCATGAAATTTGTGCATGGAGGGGGGTTCCTCAGCCCGGCCTGCACCATCTCCAATCTGGGATCCCTCAGGGAATGTCCAACTGCCTGGGGATCGAGCTTAAACTGGCAGTCGGACACCCCACTCACAATCCAGGATGACTGGCTCCTAACCACTCGCCTGCCTGCCTACCTGATCACTCCAAACCCCTCTGCCTTCCTGCCTGATCACTCTTAACCCCTCTGACTGCCAGCCTGATCACCCCTACCTTGCTCCCCTGCCTGCCTGATTGCCCCTAACTGCCCTCCCCTGCTGGCCTTATCTTACCCCTAACTGCTCTCCCCTGCTGGCCTGATCATCCCTAACTGCCTCTGACTTGGCCCCCACCACCATGGCTTTATCTGGAAGTAAATAGGACATCTGGAACATGGCCGGTCCACCCAGTCTAATTAGCATATTACCCTTTTATTAGTATAGCTAGATTATGCAGGATAGGATTGCTTAAATGGGGGGGGGGGGCGGAGCCTTTTCAGCAGGAGGAGATGCTCTTGGCAGACAAAAACACATAATCCCTATATCTAGACTGATAGCCAGCCATATGCACTATACTGCCAAACCAGTCATTAAAAAATTGAACAGCCTTCTTACACCTTTCACCAAACAACTGTTGCCCTGAAAACCTCTCCTCTGCCCCGACCTTACGTTCTGCCTTCCCATTTCACCCAGATTTGGTTCTGATTGGTCAGTTTCTATGCCAGTCAGTGTCAAAAGCTCCGCCTCCTAGGCAGCCATTGGCTCCTTGCAGTTCACCCAGATTTAGTTCTGATTGGTAGGTTTCTATGCCAGTCAGCATCTCTGGGCCTATCTCCAGGCCTGATCATAGAGGCAGGGATGATCAGCAGCTGCCCAGGCTGCTGGCAAGTGGGCTGAACTGCTGACCTCTGGGAGAGAGAGAGAGGCTTGGCTGCTGGCGAGGCCAGGAGAGAGAAGCAGGGACTGATCACCCTACTTCTCTATCTGGTCCGGGCCTCACCAGCAGCCGCTGCCGCTGCTGATCAGCCCCGCCTCCCTCTCTCTTGGGGAGGTCAGCAGTTCAGCCCACTCGCCTGCTGCGCACGCAGCATGGCATTCGGTCGAGCCTCCAGTCATTGTGGATGTTACGACCCTGGCCCTTTATATATATATATATATATATATATATATATATATATATATATATAC
This sequence comes from Ia io, assembly GCA_025583905.1. Lineage (NCBI taxonomy): Eukaryota > Metazoa > Chordata > Mammalia > Chiroptera > Vespertilionidae > Ia > Ia io. The sequence continues at coordinate 75,435,836 of JAJQQW010000001.1, forward strand.
ACACACACACACACATATATACATACATATATATATATATACGTATATATATATATATATATATATAATTGATATACAACATTATATTAGTTTCAGGTGTACACTATTTATCACCATATATAGTTAAATAATCTTTTTCTTGTGATGAGAACTTTTAAGATCTATTCTCCTAGCAACTTTCAAATATGCAATACAGTATTATTAACTACTAGGGGGTCAGTGCATGAATTCGTGCACCTTGAAAGGAACTGTGGGCTGTGAGACTGTGGTGCTCACAGGGGCAGGTCTCGGCCCATCTTTCCAGCCCCCGCCTGGCCCCTCCTGCCACAGCCCCCAGTCCCATCTTCCAGTAGCCCCACTCTCGCTGCCACCACTCCCATGCAATGATGGTGCTGGCCCTGCTCGCACTTGTTGATGGTTTGGAGCAATTGGTGCCAGCACCAGCAGTGGGTGCGAGTGGTGGCTGCTGCCCCAATTGCCCCTCAGGAGCAGGGGGAGATGGAGAAGCCCTGAGGGCAATCGGGGCCAGCAGCTGCTGCTTGCACCCACTGACAGTGCCAAGTGATCTGGGCCAGTGTTGGGTGCTGGCAGCAGGTGCGAGCAGCGACTCCAGTGCCAGCAGCAGGTGTGAGAGGGGCAGGCGCTGGCAGCAGGTGTGAGTGCTTGGCGGGACCATGCCATGTGGGAGCAAAGAATATTCAGTAACCACCAGAGGCTACCCTTATGACAGCAACCAGTGCCCCACCTTGGTCTGGTGCCCTTGCTCATCTGCTCCACCAGCCTGCCCTGGCCGATGCCCACCATGTTTCGCGCATGCCCCCTGGTGGTCAGTGCCCATCATAGCAACCAGTTGTTCGGTTGTTCTGCCATTTGGTCTATTTGCATATTAGGGTTTTATATATATATATATAGATAGTCTCCATGTTGTATATTATATTTCCATGATGTTTATTTTGTAACTAGAAGTTTCAACCTTTTGACTTCCTTCACCAATTTTGCCCACTTACTCCTCCTAACACCCGCCCCTGGCAACCACCACCGATCTTTTTTCACTTAGCATAAGTCCTCAATTTCCATTTATGTTGTCATAAATGGCAAGTATATATATGGCACATTTTCTTTATTCACCTGTCATCGATGTACACTTAAGTTATTTCTGTATCTTGGCTATTATAAATAATGATTCAATGAATATGGGAGTGCATATTTTCTTTTTGAGTTAATTTTTTGTATAAATAACCAGAAGTACAATTGATGTATAATATAGTAAGTCTATTTTTTTTTATATTTTATTGATTTTTTACAGAGAGGAAGAGAGAGGGATAGAGAGTTAGAAACATCGATGAGAGAGAAACATCGATCAGCTGCCTCTTGCACACCCCCTACTGGGGATGTGCCCGCAACCAAGGTACATGCCCTTGACCGGAATCGAACCTGGGACCCTTGAGTCCGCAGGCCGATGCTCTATCCACTGAGCCAAACCGGTTTCGGCAGTAAGTCTATTTTTAATTTTTGAAAAAATTAAACCTCCATTCTGTTCATTGGTTGCACCAATTTACATTTCCACTATCACAGCATAAGGGTTCACTTTTCTTCACATTGTTATTTCTTGTCTTTTTGATAACAGTCATTTTAACAGGTGTGAAGTATCGCCTCTTTTTTATTTTGTTTTGCATTTCCTTGATGATTAGTGATATTGAGGATCTTTTCATTTACCTATTGGTCTTCTATATGTCTTATTTAGAAAAATGTTCTGGTTCAAATCTTTGGAGCATTTTAATAAATTAATTTATTTATTTATTATGTTTTTACTGGTTTTAGAGAGAGAAGAATGGAGAGGGACAGAGAGATAGAAACATCAATGAGAGATAAAAATGGATTGGCTGCTTCCTGCACGCCCTGTACTGGGGATAAAACCCGCAACCCGGGCATATGCCCTGACCAGGAATTGAACCAGCAACCTTTTTGGAGCATGGGAGGATGCTCAACTAACTGAGCCACACCAGCAGGGTTGGGCCATTTTGTAATTGAATTGTTTGGTTTTTTATTGTTATTGAGTTGTGTTTCTGTATTTTGCATATCAACCCCTTATTAGATGTATGATTTGAAAATATTTTCTCCCATTTTGTAGGTTGCCTTTTTATTTTGTTGATGGTTTCCTTTGCTGTGCAGAAGCTTTTTAGCTTACTGCAGTTCTATTTGCTTATCTTTCCATTTGTTGCCTTTGCTTTTGTTGGGAAATTCAAAAATTATTGTCAAGACTAATGTAAAGGAGTTCACCACCTATGTGTTCTTCTAGAAAGTTATGGCTTCAGATCTTACATTCAAATATTTAATCAATTTTGAGTTTACTTTCATATTTGGTGTAAAATAATGGTCAAGTTCCATTTTTTTTTTTTTTTGCATTTGACTATCCATTTTCTTCAACACCATTTATTGAAGAGAGTGTCCTTTCCCCATTGTATTTTCTTGCTTCCTTGTGATCAAGTAATTGACCATATTTGTGTGGGTTTATTTTTGGGTTCTCTATTCTGTTCTATTGATTTATGTGACTGTTTTTATGACAATACCATATTGCTTTGATTGTGATAGCTTTGTAATAGAGTTCAAACTCAGGGAGCACAATGCCTTTAGCCTTGTGTTTCTTTCCTCAATATTGCTTTGGTTATTTGGATCTTTTGTGGTTCCATACAAATTTTTGGATTATTTATTCTATTTTTGTAAAAAAAAAATGCCATTGGAATTTTTATAGGGAGTGCATTAAATTTGCAGATTTCTTGGTATGGGCATATTAACAATATTAATTCTTCTGATCCATGAATATGGAATACCTTTTCATTTATTTGCATCTTATTCAAATTATCTTATCAATGTCTTATAGTTTTCTGTCTATAGATCTTTTGTCTCCTTGTTTAAATTTATTTCCAGGTATTTTATTCTTTCAGATGCAACTGTAAAAGTAGTATTTTCCTAATTTCTCTTTCTGATAGTTCATTATTAGAGTATAAGAATACAACAGATTTGTATAAATAGACTGTGCATTCTGTGATATTACTGCATTCATTTATTAGATATAACAGTTTTTTGGTGGAGTCTTTTGGGTTTTCTATATATAGTATCATGTAATCTGCAAGTGATAATTTTATATCTACCTTTCCAACTTGAAAGCCTTTTATTACCTTTTCTTGCCCAATTGCTCTGGTTAAAATTTCCAATATTTTGTTGAATAAAAGTGATGAGAGTGTGCATCCTTGTCTTATTCCTGATTTTAGAGGAAACGCTTTTAGCTTCTCACAATTGAGTATGATGTTAGTGTAAAAAAAATACTTTTATTTTAAAAAGAAAAATGACCTTGTCTTGGCCAGGTATCTCAGTTGCTTAGAGCATTGCCTCAATATGCCAAGGTTGTGGGTTTGATCCCCAATCAAGGTACATACAAAAATCAACCAATGAATGCATAAATAAGTGAAACAAGTTGATGTTTCTCTCTTTCTCTCCTTTCATCTCTCTGTCTAAAATCAATTTAAAAAGAGAAAAAAATGGTCTTTAAAATAGAAACGTTGAAAGCAAAAAAAAACTAGAAGAATTTATCTTGGAATATTCATAGCCATTCTTTTTTTAATAATGAACTATGCTTTTTTAAAATGTCTTATGCTTTTTCATGTTTTTAAATTTATATTGTATGAGTATGTGTTACATTGTAACAGAAAAACCATAACAAAACCTTAATGTTAAAGAAAAAAATGATCTTATAATTCTAATAGTATTGAAAAGAACTCTGGGAAATGCATAGCTATCTACACTCCTGGAAAGTCCTAGGAAAGGTTTCAAACCTATTTTACTGAGCAGCTTCTCCATGATTGTGATGTCCTTTCTCTCATGTAACCTTTTTTGTTTGTTTGCTGTCATTAAACAACTCTCTCTCTCTCATTTTCCAAGTTTGTTTTTTTAATTTTAAATTTTCTTTCTTGCATAGCTCTCTAATGATAGATAATATTTTATTGGGAAGACTTGTGTTTCATGTTAAATAAAATACCTTTCTTTGTAATAGGCACTATGTTAGAAATGATCATTTGCTTGAGAGGTTTTTAAAAATATAAAGAAAATAATTGTATATTTTTATTAATTTAAGCTTTCCAAATTCCACTTACTTATGCCATATATGTGAAATATAACATGAATTGCTGTATGATGTCCCTTTGGGAAGAAATAGAATGAGAAATTCAAAGAAGGCCTGGGATTTTTTGAAAATCTACAAGTAGAATGTGGGAAGAGTTAAGTGTGGAAAAGGCAAACTTTTTGGGAATAACCCCAAACTGAGTATAATTGGTTTGTAATCTACGCCATTGGCCTAGAGATAAGCAGAAATACTCCCAGTGTTTTCATGCATTTTTGGACAAGATAGCAGGACAGAGAATGATACAAATGGTGTTGTTTTCCAAAATGATACAGATGTTATTTCAACTCTAGAGTCTAGAAATGTCTTTAGGTGGCCAGCAGAGAATCAAGTGTAAACTCTACATTATGGTTGTGGCAGCAGGCAAGAGCCAGGGGTATGGAGGACATTGTAGGTCATGTTAAGAAGCTGTAAAAAAAATAGCAGTAGCTTAATCAATGGCTTTTGGGTTAGAGAGTTATTTTGTCAGATCACTGTTTGTGAAAGTATCTCTAGCAGTTTTATGAACATAGATTGGAAGCAGAGAACAATCCAAGCAAGATATAATGAGAACATGAACTAGGGCAGATGGACAGAGGGTAGTTGTACAAATGTGATCTCAGAAGTAAAATAAATAGAGCTAGAAAGTGTGATGTGTTTGGACAGAGTGTGAGTAAAGGGATAAGAAAGAGTCTAAGACAGCCTGGTTGATCTATGTTCATGGCTATAAGCAATTATAAGCAGTAGATTTGGGAAAAGGCAAATTACTTGGCTTTGCATATACAGGCTGGGGCAAAAGTAGGTTTATAGTTGTTTGTATGGAAACTAATACAATAATCCTATATAATAAAAGACTAATATGCAATTTGTCACCTCAGGAGTTCAACCAAACAGGAGTTCAACCACTCACTATGACATGTGCTGACCACCAGGGGGTGGCGCAGAATGAAGAAAAGACCCGGTCAGCAGCCAGCAGCTGGTAGCCGGGGGAAGGAAGGCCCTGATAAGCCCTGATCTCTGGCCAGGCCTAGGGACCCCATGCACAAATTTCATGCACTATGCCTCTAGTTAATAAATAATAATATAAGAATAAACTCTGTGTTTCATGTACTCACAATTATAAACCCACTTTTTCCACATCCTTTACTTATTTTGAAGTAGACAGAAAATTATATTATTGGTATTGAACATAATTGACATAAAATAGCACTATATGTACAGGTTAAACCCACAGATTTTTCTAAAGAAAAGAAAATATTTGACTAAAAATTCAAATTACCTAATTTGTAAATTACCTAATTCTTAAAAGTAGATTTATTCAGTTTCTATTTAGGAATTACTGGGATACCTATATTTTATGAAATGGAGAAATGCTTCTAGGATATGATTCTGCTGTAAATCTTACCCTGTAGGCATTAAAAACGTTTATGCTTTTTCACAAAGACAAGTGTTATAGTCAGGTAAGAACCAATAATTGTGTCCAGTGAAAAGCAACACATTTGAGGTGCTGAAAATAATGAAATAGCAGAAAATGAATCAAAATCTAATGACCAAATGAGCAAAACACAATCAGCAAAGGAAAATGATTGAGGTGAAATTAATCTACTTAACAGTTCATATTTTTCTATATTCAGGTTTGGCTCAGTCCATTTAATTGTTTATTACCTGGCTACTTCAAATTACACAACCAAATACACTCACATCGGTGATGTCAGAAAAATAGCCCCAGAACTCTCATCATTACTTACCTTTCCATGGATACTTTAAGACACTATTAGTATTTTCCTTTCTTTCCACTCCTTACTATGCTTCACTCTTAAACTTGGTCAGTCACTTTATTAATAAAGAATCTTTCCTGAAATCATACCTAAAATATTCTAAGTTTTCAGGCACTGGGCACTAGTAAACTAGCTTGTTAAATCTACCAACAATATTTAACATCCACCCATTTACATAAATTAGCTATGAATTATATAAGATTTGGACTTTTCATATATGTCAAAAGATTATTGTTTTCATTTCTGGATTTCTGAATTCCAATAAATGTTAAAATGCCTACTTTAAGAAAAAAAAAGACAGAAATAGAGAGAGGGGAACAGAGGTATGAAGTATAAAATGGCAATAAATAAGTATCCTACATAATAAAAGGGTAATATGTAAATTACCATCACTCCACTACGCTCACGATTGGGCCAGTGGGAGGCGCAGGAGGCGGGACTCGAGGTGGCTGGGGTGGCCGATTGGACACTGAGCTTGCGTCGCCAACAGTGGCGCGAGCTCAGCGTCTGTGCCATGGCTGTGCTGTGGCACAGAAGGGGCCTCTGGGGCAGCGAGCCCACGTCCTGCTGTGGACCATCAAAAGCAGGGAGCGAAAGCAGGGGAGCTGTCTGTCTGTCCGCTCTGGCACCAGGCCTTTCGAAAGCCTCCGGTGAGGCGGAGGCTTTCGAAAGGCCTGGTGCACCAGTGAACAGCCAGCCAGCTCCCCAGCGAATGAAAGCAGGGAGCTGTGTGTCCACTCCAGCACCAGCAGACCCTCTGCCATCAAAAGTGGGGAGCAGGCTACTAGCAGTGTCTGTGGAGCATGCTAGGCTTTGCGGGGCAGTGGATGTGGCCTGGATGGCAGGTTAGGCCTAGGGGACCCTACACGTGCATGATTTAATCATGCACTGGGCCTCTAGTCTATCAATAATAACCTTAAATGTAAATGAATTAAATGTTCCAATCAAAAGACATAGGGAAGCTGAAGGGATAAGAAAACATGATCCATATACTGTATATGCTGTGTACAAGAGACTTACCTCAGAACAAAAATTACACACAGACTGAAGGTGGAGGAATGGAAAAAATAAATTCCATGCAAATAGAAAAAAAAACAAAAACTGGGGTAGGAATATTTACATTAGACAAAATGGACTTCAAAACAAAGGCGATAAAAGAGACAAAGAAGGTCAATACATAAAATACTAAAGGGATCAATCTAACCAGAGGATTTAACCCTTGTAAACATATCTGCACCCACCATAGGAGCACCTAATATATAAAGACATCTTGGTAGACATAAAGGGAGAGATTGACAGCAATACAGGCATAGCAGGGTATTTTAACACCACACTGATATCAATGCATAGATCTTCCAAACAAAAAAATCAAAAAGACAACAGCGACCTTAAATAATATAATGGATTAGATGTATTTAATTGATATTTCATCCCAAAGCAACAGAATATGCATTCTTCTCAAATGTACATGGAACATTCTCAAAGATAGACCATATGATAGGATACAAAATTTCTTAACAAATTTAAGATAATTGAAATTATATCAAGCATCTTCTCTGACTACCATGCATAAAACTAGAAATCAATTACAATAAAAAAGCAGAAAAAACATTCAAACACATGGAAGATAATAATATGTTATGAAAACAATAAATGGGGTAACAATGAGATCAAGGAAAAATCAAAAGTTACCTGGAGCTGAGACAGTGTTTCTCAGTGGTTGAGTGTCAACCTATGTACCAGGAAGTCATGGTTCAATTCCCCATCAGGGCACATGCCAATGTTGCAGACTTGGTCCCCAATAAGGGCTGTGCAGGAGGCAGCCAATTGATGATTCTCTCTTATCATTGATGTTTCTACTTGCTTTCTCCTCTCCCTTCTTCTCTCTGAAATCAATAAAATATTCAAAAAATAAAAAATAAGTTACCTGGAAACAAATGAAAGTGAAAACACAATAACCCAAAATCTCTGAGACACAGCCAAAGCAATCTTGAGAGGGAAGTTCATAGCATTATAAGCCTACCTCAAGAAGCAAGAAAAATCTCAAATAAACAAACCCTACACCTTAAAGAAAACAACAACTAGAAAAAGAACAACAAACAAATCCCAGAATAAGTAGAAAGGAGAACATAATAAAGATTAAAGCAGAAATAAATGACATAGAGACTAACAAAACAACACAAAAGATCAATGAAACCAAGAGCTGGCTCTTTGAAAAAAATAAACAAGAGTGAAGAACTTTTAGCCAGACACATTAAGAAAAAAAGAGAGAGGACCTAAATAAATAAAATCAGAAATGAAAGAGAAGAAGTAACAACTCATACCACAAAAATACAAAGGATTGTAAGAAAAATGCTATGCACAACTACATGGCAACAAATTGGACAACCTAGGTGGAATGGATAAATTCCTAGGAATGTACAATTTTCTAAAACTAAATCAGGAAAAAAAAGCCTTGAATGGACCAATTTTAACTAATGAAACTGAAGCAGTAATTTAAATACTCCCAGGAAACAAAAGAAAAAGAGAGAGAGTGAGAGAGAAAATTCATGGACATGGACAACAGTGTGGTGATTGCTGAGGGGAGGAGGGTTGGGAGAAGGTGGAGGCGGATATGGGGGGTGGTGGTAAATGGTGATGGACAGAGATGACTTGAGAGGTGAACACACAATACTGTGTATAGATGATGTGTTCTAAAATTGTGCACCTGAAACCTGTACAATTTTGTTAGTCATTGTCACCCCAATAAACTCAAAAAATAAAAAATAAAAATGTCATGGACCAGATGGCTTCACAGGTGAATTTTACCAAACTTCCAAAGAAGAATTCACACCTATCATTCTCAAACTATTCCCAAAAATTCAAGAGGTAAGAAGACTTCCAAGCTCTTTTTATAAGACCAACATTATCTAATTGCTAAACCAGATAGACACTACAAGGAAAGAAAATTATAGGTCAATATTCCTGATGAATATAGATGCTAAAATCCTCAACAAAATATTAGCAAACTGGATCCAGCAATTAATTAAAAAGATCATAGACCATGACCAAGTGGGATTTCTTCCAGGGATGCAAGGCTAGTACAATATTTATAAATCAATAAATATGGTACATCACATAAAAATTAAGGATAAAGATCACATAATCTTACCTAATAGAGAAACATGTAAATTGACCTTACTTCCACTATGCCCACAGCCAATCAGAGTGAGTATGCAAATTGACCCAACAAAGATGGTAGTTAATTTGCATACATACCTGGGTCCTGGGAACCTCCTCAGTACCCAGGTCACTCCCAGCCAGCCATCGGAGCGGGGGACCCTTCCCAAGCCTAAAGCCGAGGGTGGAGGCTTTAGGCTTGGGAAGGGGCCGAGCCTGCAATCGGAGGGGCGGGGGGTGCCTGCTTCCTAAGCCTAAAGCCTGGGGCGGAGGCTTTAGGCTTGGGAAGGGGCCAAGCCTGCAACCAAATGCAGACCATCCAGAAGTCAGTGCTGGGTTGCCCAGCTGCAGCCTAGTGGCTGAGACCCAGAAAGTGAGTCAGGGTCTGATCTGCAGCCTCAGTGAAAGCTGTTGATCAGTGTACTTACCTCTCTCTTTCTTTCCCTCTTTCTTTCTGATCTTGGCCAGCAGCCAGGCTTTTCTTTCTCTCCTGGCCTCCCTGGGGGCTGCTGTTAAGCCCCGCCTCTTTGATCAGGCCCAGAGATAGGCCTGGAGATGCTGACTGGCATAGGAACTGACCAATCAGAACCCAAGGTGGGTGCTGGGGGAAACCAATGGCTGCCTAGGAGGCAGAGCTTCTGATGCTGATTGGCAAAGGAACTAACCAATGAGAACCAAATCTGGGTGCTATGGGGAGCCAATGGCTGCCTAGGAGGCAAAGCTTTTGATCCTAACTGGCATAGGAACCAACCAATCAGAACCAAAGGTGGATACTATGGGGAGCCAATGGCTGCCTAGGAGGCAGAGCTTTTGACACTGACTGACATAGGAACCGACCAATCAGATCCCAAGGTGGGTGCTGTGGGGAACCAATGGCTGCCTAGGAGGCAGAGCTTCTGATGCTAACTGGCATAGGAACTGACCAATGAGAACCAAATTTGGGTGCTGTGAGGAGCCAATGGCTGCCTATGAGGCAGAGCTTTTGATGCTGACTGGCATTGAAACCAACCAATCAGAACCAAATCTGGGTGCTATGAGGAACCAATGGCTGTCTACGAGGTGGAGCTTCTGATGCTGACTGGCATAGGAACCGACCAATGAGTACCAAATCTGGGTGCTGTGGGAAGCCAATGGCTGCCTAGGAGGTGGAGCTTTTGATGCTGACTGGGATAGGAACCGAACAATCAGAACCAAATCTGGGTGCTGTGGGGAGCCAATGGCTGCCTAGGAGGCAAAGCTTTTGATGCTGGCATAGGAACCAAGCAATCAGAACCAAATTGGCCAGCAAAGGAGGGCAGTTGGGGGTGACATCAGGCCTGTAGAAGAGGGCAGTTACAGGTGATCAGGCTGGCAAGCAGAGGCAGTTAGGGGCAATCAGGCAGGCAGGCAGGTGAGTAGTTAGAAGCCAGTGGTCCCAGATTGTGAGAGGGATGTCTGACTGCCAGTTTAGGCTGGTCCATGGGATCAGGCTTAAAATGGCAGTTGGACATCCTGCAAGGGGTCCCCAATTGGAGAGGGTGCAGGCTGAGTTGAGGGAACCCCCCCCCCATGCATGAATTTTGTGCACCGGGCCTCTAGTCATATTAATAGATGCAGAAAAAAGCACTTGATAAAATCCAGCAGAAATTTATGATAAAAACTCTCAGCAAAGTGTGAATAGAGGGATCATATCTCAACATAATAAAGGTCATATATGACAAACCCAGTCAGGAGCATACTTAATGGGCCAAAACTAAAAGTGTGTTCCTTAAGATCTGGAACAATACAGGCATGTCCACTTTCACAACTCTTATTCAACATAATATTGGAAGTCCTAGCCACAGCAATTAGACAAGAAGAAGAAATAAAAGGTGTCCAAATTGGATAACAGGAAATAAAAGTCTCATTATTCACAGATGGCATGATATTGTAAATAAAAAACCCTAATGAGTCCACCAAAATACTACTAGATCTAATAAATGAATTAAGTAAAGTAGCAGGATATAAAATTAATATTCTGAAGTTGGTGGCATTTTTATACATCAATGATGATTACTAGAAAGTGAAATTAAGGAAATAATCCCATTTACTATTTCAATAACAACAAAATAAGGTACATAAGATAAATTTAACCAAAGAAGTAAGATACCTGTAATCAGAAAAGTATTATACTAAAGAAAGAAACTGAGGAACATACAAATAAGTGGAAGTATATACCCTGTTCATGGATTTAAAAAAATTATCATTATTAAAATGACCCATACTACCCAAATCAATCTACAGATTTAATGCAATTTCTATTAAAACACCAATGGTATATCTCACAGATCATGAACAAATATTCCAAACATTTATATGGAACCAAACAAGGTCATAGCCTCAGCATCTTGAGAAAGAAGAATAAAGTTGGAGGTATCACACTACCTGATATCAAGCTATACTACAAGGTCATACTAATTGAAAAAGCATGGTATTGGCACAAGAACAGGCATATAGCTCAATGGAACATAATGGAGAGCACAGAAATAAACCCACATCTTTATAATAAATAAATATTTGACAAAGGAGGCAAGAACATATAATGGGGTGAAGACAGTCTCTTCAATAAATGGTGTTGAAAAAAGTGGGCTGTTACATGCAAAAAATGAAACTATACCACCAACTTACACCCTACACAAGGATAAACTCGAAATGGATTAAAAACTTAAATGTAAGTCACAAATCCATAAAAAATATTGGAAGAAAATGCAGGCAATAAAATCTTAGACATCTCTCATTGCAATATTTTGCTGATATATTTTCCTGAGCCAGGGAAACAAAGGAATCCTATATAATAAAAGCCCAGCAACTGAAATGGTGGAATGGCCAGAACAACCAGAGATCAGAATGACTGGGGCCCCTCGCCCCGGCCTGTCCCACCCCCCAGCAGGGACTCCCACCCCGATCTGGGGCCCTCATCAGGGCAGGCCAGCTGGCCCCCACCCATGCACCGGGCCTCTATCCTATATAATAAAAGGGTAATATGCAAATTGACCCTAATGGCGGAACAACCAGAACGACCACTTGACCAGTCACTATGAGGTGAACTGACCACCTCTCAGTCCCTTTCCCTGGCTGGCAGGCTCTGATCACCTGATGGCAAATAGGGAAGCGGGGGTGGGTGGCGGCAGGGAGCGGGGCTGGCTGTGGGCAGCCAGGGAAGATGGCCCTGATCACAGGCCAGGCCTAGGGACAGTACCTGTGCATGAATTTCATGCGCCAGGCCTCTAGCCTATATATATAAAAGGATAATATGCAAAGTGTCCCCTTGAGTTTTCGATGGGGAGACCAGGAGTTCGATCACTTGTTATGACATGTGCTGACCACCAGGGGGTGGCGCAGAATGAAGAAAAGCCCCAGCTGGCAACCAGAATGCCCTGATTGGCCCTGATTGCCAGCCAGGCCTAGGGACTCTACCCATGCACGAATTTTATGCACCGGGCCTCTAGTAAAAAAATAAATGGGACTACATCAAACTATAAAGCTTTTGAACACCAAAAGAAACCATTAACAAGCCCAGTGAGTGTTGCTCAGTAGTTGAGTGTCGACCCATGAACCAGGAGGTCACAGTTCCATTCCTAGTAAAAGCACATGCCAGGGTTGCAGGCTTGATCCCCAGTGGGGTGTTTGCAGGAGGCAGCAGATCAATGGTTCTCTAAAAATAATTCTTTAAAAAATCAATAAAATATATTTTAAAAATATATATTTTTATTGATTTCTGAGAGTAGAAAGGAGAGGGAGAGAGGGATGGAAACATCAATGATGAGAGAGAATCATTGATCTGCTGCCTCCTGCACACCTCCTATTGGGGATGTGCCTGCAACCAAGGTACATGCGCTTGACCAGAATCGAATCTGGGACCTTTCAGTCGACAGGCCGATTCTCTATCCACTGAGCCAAACCAGTTAAGGCAATAAAATATATATTTTTAAAAAATAAGCAAAGGACCTGAATAGACACTTCTCCAAAGAGAACATACAGATGACATATGAAAAATGCTCAACATTACTAATCATAAGAGAAATGCCGATTAAAACCACAAATGAAATCTCACCTCATGCCTGTCAGAGTGGCTATCATCAATAAATCAACAAACAACAAGTGTTGACAAGTATGTAGAGAAAAGGGAAATGCAGACTTGTGCAGCCACTGTGGAAAACAGTATGAAGTTTCTGCAAAAAAACTGAAAACGGAACTAGAATATCTTTATATCTTTTTAGGGCATCTGAGTGAAATCAATTTGCCCTTCCTCCCCTGCAAAGGTGCCATAGTGTTGCACAGGAGAGGCTAGGGGAGGCAGTAGCAGGTGAATCTGATAATTATTTCTCATACAAAGTTTGCAGGCCCAGATATCTCCTTAACAATTTTCTTAAGTCCCTTCCCAGTTAAAACTCACCGGCTGAGAATACAGGGGGCCTCTTTCCCATACTGGGTGGCCTCATGTAGGTCCCTGACAACCCTCCATTGAATCCCTTCCAGTACTGAAAGGCACCTTTCATTGTCAAAATTGCATCCTTGTTCATTAAGGGAGTAGCCCCACCATGTTACTCAGGCTTCCTCAGTTGGATAGTATGGGGGTTTTGGTAATAAAGAGTGTGGTCCCATGAGTAGAGCTAGGACCTCAAGGTCTTTTCCTCAAGCAGCCCTCCTACCCTCAAACCCCACAGCCACTCTGTCAGCTAGATCATTCCCATAACTAATGGCTGAGTCTCCCTTCTCATGCCTCCAGTAATGTATGACAGTGATTTGTGCCAGGAATTTAACCTCCTCTAAGAGAGAAAGAATTATGTCCTTATGCTGATAGAGGAATTCTTAGCTGTTAGCATTCCACTCTTCTTCTAAACAGGAACATGGGTATGGAGGACCAGGAATCCATACTTAGAGTCAGTATATATGTTGACTTTTTTCTTTTGCTAGCTGGAGGGCCTTAGCTCTGCTTCCTGAGCTGATGTGCTGGGGGTGGGGGAAGCATTTATGCCTCAGTGATCTCCTGGGCATTGACTATGACATAACCAGCCTTCCCAACACCCTCCCCTATAAAACTATTCTTGTCTGTGAACTGTTCTAATGCAGGGTTCTCCAACAGGGAATCCTGGAGATCTACACTACGGGAGAAGACCTATTCTATAGTTTCAGTGTAGCTATGGTCTAATTTTTCTGAGTCTCCAGACAGGAACAGGGTAGCAGGATTTAAATTTTGACAGACCTTCAGTGTGAGGTCAGGAGTGTCCAGTAATATAGCCTGATATTGGGCCAATCTAGACCCAGTCAGCCAGAGGTGCCCCTTGGACTCCAATACTGGGTGAACTTGATATGAGGTGAGAACTTTAAGAGGCTGAGGGAGGGTCAGCTTGAATTCCTCCTTGACTAGCTGGGTGGTACATGTTATTGCCTGGAGGCGGCTTGGCCACCCTTGAGCCACTAGATTCAGCTGTTTGGAAAAGTATGCAACTGTCCCAGAAGAGGTTTCTAGTTTTGGGGCCAATACCTCAAGGCCAGCCCAGCCCTTCCATGGAATAGGAAAAAGGCTTTCTTATATCAGGGAGGCGTGGGGCTGATCCCAGTTTACTAGTAGTCTGAAGTTCCAGGAAGGCCCCCTGGAAGACATTGTCTCAGTGTAGAAGCACCCTCTTTTTTCCCTTTAGGGCTTCAGAGAAGGGCTTGACGATTCCAAAACTAGGGATCCAGAGGTGGTAGATAACTAAAAATCCCCAAAGTTCCTTTTTGGTCTTTTGGGTGGGTAAAGCTAAGATCATCTGCTTGTGGCTCAGGACTAACATCTGGGCTCCAGGAGTCAAGATGAACCCAAGATACTAAACTTCCTTTTGGGAGATCTGTGCTTTGGCAGGGGGGACCTTGTAACCCTATCCTGCTAGAAAGTTCAAAGTTCTAATGGTATCCTCCTGGTAGATAGAAAGGTCTTTACTTGCAATTAACAGGTCATTAACATACTGCATGAGGGTACTGCCCTAAAATTGGAGATCCCTTAGATCTTTCTCCAGGGTCTGTCCAAATAGGTAGGGACTAACCCAGAACCCTTTGATAAAGACAGTCCAGGTGCATAGAGTGCTCTTTTGAGTTCCCGGGTCCTTCTATTCAAAGGTAAAAAAGGTAGTAGAGTCTGGGTGCAGAGGAATATAAATAAAAAATGTATCCTTGAGATATAATACCATATAATATTGGGTATTGCTGAGGATCTGTGAATGGAGGGTATATGGGTTTGGGACAATTGGGTGTATGGAAGTAACTGCATCATTGACTGCCCTAAGGTCCTGTACAAAGTGGTATTCGGTATTCCCAATTAGGTTTTTTAATAGGTAGGATGGGGGTGTTATAGGATGACTGAAACTAAGTAATTAGGCCCTAAGAAACTTCTCTCCAAGGGGCTGTATCCCTGTGAGTGCCTCAGGTGATAGAGGGTATTGGCATTGGTGGGGGTAGGGAGCTTCTGATCTCAGGTGAATTTCTATGGGGTGGCCATAATGGCCTGGCCAGGTAACAAAGTGTCCCAGACTATATGATTTACCTGTGTTCATAGGAGCTCAGGGAGATGGGAAGGCTCATATCTCTGGGGATGGCCAGTGCCAGGAAGTGATCTACCTTAAATTGGTTATTCTCTAAAATTTAGAGTCTAAATAAATATGCCCCCCAATTTAGTCAACAGATCCCTGGCAATTAAAGGAATTGGGTACTCAGGCACATAAGGGAAGGAATGAGTTCAAACAGACTAGGTATCGCATATAAGAGAGAAGGTAGCCCTGGCTGGTTTGGCTCAATGGATAGAACATTGACCTGCGGACTGAAGGGTCCCAGGTTCAATTCCGGCCAAGGGCACATGCCTGGATTGTGGACTCAATCTCCGGTAGGGGGCGTGCAGGAGGCAGCCAATCAATGATTCTCTCTCATAATGTTTCTCTCTCTCTCTCCCTCTCCCTTCCTCTCTAAAATCAATAAAATACATATTTTTTTTAAAAAGAGAGAAGGTAAATTGCCTTACCTTAGGCTTGCCATTTATCCCTGTGGCCAAACAGTCAGCATTGGGAGGCAGAGTCAGGATACAGTAGGAAGATCAAGTCAATCAAAAACTCAGTTTTTCCACCTGCCATGTCAAAGATGAGACTCTGCAAGGTCAAAGGTGATGTTTCTTCCTGAAACTGAAGCTCATTGAGCTCTTGGGCCTCCTCAGTGGGAGAAGGTGTGCCCCTTTTGAGAAAGGATGGCCAGAACTTCAGAGGACCTTTGAGAGCCTATTCTGCCCCAGCTTCCCAGGGCAGAATGAGCATTCATTTTTCCAGTGTCCCTCTCTTTTGCAGTACGTGCATGGGTTTGGCCCAAACCCCAAGACAGGTAACTATGGATGGGGCTTTCATAGTCTAAGAGTCCTGGAACATCTGGGGTCAATCTCAGATGGTCCCTGAATAATAGCATCCAAAATCTGGGCCTTTCTTTTAGTTCCATTATTCTTTCTGGCCTCTTCTGCCTGGTCTTGATTCTTAAAGGGCTCCACTACCAAAAATGCCTGACGGGTCTTGGGGCCTGTCTTCAGCTTTTGGATATCTCTCTGGACATCCAGGGAAGCCTGAATGATAAGATGCATAACCAAGAGAATGGGCCCCTCACAGGAGTCTGGGTCCACATTAGTAAATTTTCTAAAGGGCTTAGATAACCGGCTCAGAAAGAGAGCTGGATTTTCCTCTGGCCCCTGAGTGACCTCTCAGATCTTGTCATAGTTGACAAACACAATCTGACAATGCCTCATTCTTTCAATTATGCACTTAATAAAATGCTCCATTTGGGCATTATCTGTTCTGTCCATGTAATCCCATTCGGGGTCCTGAACTAGCACTCCTTGTCCCCATGCTTTATAAATATCATGTGCTAGGCTGTCAGCTGCCCTCTGATCTGTCCAATCTCAGGCCTTGCCCAGGATGCAAAGCTTTTTCTCCAGGAAACAGCAATGAGTTAAAAGCACTATGCCATCCTGCCAAGTTATGGAGAAGACAAGGCTGAACTTGACAAATTCATCCCAGAATTTTTCAGGATTCTCGGAGAACTGGTCAAATTTTTCCCTACACTGACTGATATTGGACATAAAGGAGGGGAGGTGAACCTGGGTGATCCCTCTGTCCTTGTCTGCTACTTCCCACAAGGGAAAGAGGCCAGAAGGGCCCCCCCCCCCTTTGGGGAGAGGGAAGGGTAAAGGAGGCCTGAATAGTTCCCATACTGGGAAGGCTCCAGGGGTTGATTCAGAGGTAGAGGTGGGGCAGAGGGTTCTGGTGGACCTGTTTGGCCATCAGAGACCTGTAGGGTAGAGGGCCATTAAGTGAAGTGAGAAGCTGAAGGGGTTTGTCAGGCCTGTGGAGACCGGGCAACTAGGGTTCAGCCAGATCAAAGTCCAATGCTAAGAAGCTTTGTCTGGGATCTGGGGAGACTACCTCACAGCAACTGTAACACAGACACAACAAGAGTTAGGAAGCTTTGGGTCCTGATGAAGTTTCATAAATGCCTGAACATATGGAATCTCAGTCCATTTCCCAGACATTTTGCAAAAGAGATCTAACTGGACAGTGGACCCATTTTTCAGGCCATAATTTCTGGCCCTCCAGGATTAATTGCATAAGAAAAATAATATTTTCTTTCTCAAACCATCTAATTTGAATTAAAATGCACCCTAGAGGTGATTTTCTTGGCATTGCTGGTATGTTCCCTTTCCAGTGTAAATGGTGGCTAAGAGTAAGGTCACCAGGAGAAGGATGAAGAGCCTGAGAACAAGTGTCCCTATAATTTCTGTGCCCTGGAGACATACCGACTGAGGGGATGAAGAAAATACCTGGCAAGTAGAAAAGAGGGGGAAGGGAAATAGGGAAGTAGGGGCCTACGGGACCTGTAGTAGACATAAAGAATATGACAGAAGTGCCAAATAAGGCAACAAAGAGAGACTTCCCTGTCTAAAGTAAGAAACTGGGAAGCCAGGAAAAATAGGAAAAGGGGACCAAGTGAGTCCTGGAAGGATGAGAAGTTCAAAAGTAACAAGATGACCTGCAGCGTTGATAGGAAAGCTCCAAGAAGGGCTGGAACAAACAGAGAAAATAGGAAGGCATGCCACCTAAAGAGGATGGAGTGAAAAAGCCAGAATGGTTTTGGCTTAAGATCAGAGGGATAGAGATGCAGAGGTCCGGTCCACTCTCAGAGCAGAAATGGAACTTTAATGGGGGCACCGGTGATTGCCCACAAGGCATCTCACTGACTGAAACCAGTCCTGCAAGGTTAGGAAAAAAGGCAATGGGATTACCAGGACCTCGAGGGGAAAAACAAACAAACAAACAAACAAAAAAAAAACAGAAAAGAAGATCAATAAACATTAAAACTAGGAAGATAATAGTCATACTCACAACAATCACACTTACCAGCCAGCAAATGCCAAAGGAGGTGGATGAGCCTTAGCTCCTGGGCAGGCTGGAATCCTATAGTTTTCAGCGGATCAAGCTAAGTCTCATTTGAGTCATCAAAAAAATGTCACTGTGCCTGTGCCCACTCCCAAGAAATAAATCAAGAGGGGGAAAACTAGATTAAAAATAAGAGGTTTACTGAGAACAAAATGGAGGGAACCGGCCTTGGCCAGTGGGACTCAGTTGATTGGAGGGCAGTCCCATACACCAAAAGGTGGTGGGTTCGATTCCCAGTCAGGGCACAAACCCAGGCTTCAGGTTCCATCCCTGATAAGAGCAGTTGTGGAAAGCAGCCTATTGATGTTTCTCTTTCACACATTTATCTCTGTCTGTCTGTCTGTCTCTCTCAAATTAATTTTTAAAACTGTTTTTAAATAGATGGAGGAAAACGGACAAAGGGAGGGAGCTTGATGAGTAAGGGAGAATGCACTAACAGAATATGGCTCCCAGAACTGCTGCTGGGGTCTGGCTTATATAGCGCTGAGTACCTTTGTGCAAGTGCAGAGTGGAACTCTTCTCCAGTTTCCTACTGTGGGCTGGCATTGACTGGTGCAGGCACAGACACATTGGTTTGACGATGACCCAAGGAGAAATTTTTATCTTATGCAACAGAGGCTAAAAAAATAACTGAAGGACATGCCCATCTATTTTAAGAGAAGCTCAGCCTTTCTTAGAGCTACCTGTCTGTTCTTTAAGCTAATATGATGAAAGGGGGAAATATATTTAATTATACCTAATCAAAATCTTTCCTGAGATAATGGAACACATTTCAGAATAAAAAGGGGTCAAGAATGCAAGCTCTGGAATCAGAAGACCATTGTGATTAAAAGTACTTAATTGTACAAAGCCTTTATTTTCTCGACTGTTAATTGTCGATGAGATATACACACAGGACATGCCACTTCCCTTCTCTGAGCTAAGTTTCATTATTTGTATTTGTAATTAAAAATACACTTGCCCTAGCTTGTTTGGCTCAGTGGATAGACAGTCAGCCTGAGGACTGAAGGGTCCCAGGTTCTATCCCGTTCAAGGGCACATGCCCAGGTTGTGGGCTTGATCCCCAGTGGGGGGCATGCAGGAGGCAGCCGATCAATGATTCTCTTTCATCATTGATGTTTCCATCTCTCTCCCCCTCTCCCTTCCTCTCTGAAATCAATAAAAATATATAGAAAAAAAATTAAAAAATACACTATTTGTGTGTCTTCTACCAGGTGCTTGTTAAGTGGATCAAATTAGATAAGCAATGTGAATATTCTTTGGAAAATATTAAATGGTTTATAATATGGTTCATCTCAGTTACTTGGAACTGTGAGGTATCCCTTTCCCCACTGAGTGAGGTATCAGGTCCTTATGATATCTCAAGAAAAATAATTTTCTGAGACTTGCATGGAGGATGTGTGATTTTCATTTGCATGGAATTATATGTGTTTCTGAAGTCCCATTTCCCTTAATACAGTTCTGGTAGATGTGCACCTGGGGATTCAGTAGAGCTAGAAGCAAAGCCAATGTCCAGAGTTTCCATTCCATTCCATGGTGGAGCTGGGTCCAGTGTAACATCAGACTAGTGGCAGTACATTAGTCCATTGTGTGAGGTCCACATGGCTCTGAGCCATGTGGGAAAATGCAATGGAGTCGAGAGAGCATGCCTCCTGCAACAAGAATCCAAAGAGTCCCCAAAACACAGGAGAGCAAACTTCTTTGTTCAGGGGAGTAAATATCTCAAATCTTCCTGTACTTGCAGTGGCCATGCCCACCTCTGGCCAATAACCTGTTCCCAGGTGTGACTGACAGACAAGTACCTTCCCTGTGTCACCCAGACTTTACTGGGCATGCATCTATTCTCCCCCTGTCTAGTCCCCTCCCCCAGAGATCTGAGGGGAATACATCGGTGGCCCCGTGGGGAGTGTTAAACTGAAGCTTCCAGGCAAAGCTGCACAAATGACAGGCCTACAATATTTGGCCATTCCTTTGCTCCTTTCCAGTATTCATAACTAGGTTTATTACATGGTATAAGAACTCTATTATATCTAAATGCATTTGTCTTATCTAAAAGTCCCTGATGGTGATTTAGTCATCATAGAAAATGAAATTGTTCAACATGACTTATGAAAGAGATGCCAGATATGTGTTTGGTATATGAATGATAGAGTGAAGACATTTGGCTTTCTATTATTTTACCATTGAACAATACTAGCTTGATTTAAGGTATTTTAGAGCCTGGAGTATTGAGCTAAAAAAAACTATTAAGTAATTAACTCATGTTCCTAAGTAGCAGTGACAGATAGAATAATTCTGGTGATTTGATGACCCTAAACTATTCAAATTAGGAGTGGTTATCTCCAATTCATTTAATACATGTTCAGTTCTCCATTTCATTTTGTCTGAAGAGACATTTATTGTTGTAAGATGAATTATTTTCTCAAATTGCATCTAGAAAGCCATTTTTTAAGGTTGTCAGACAGTTGGAAGAAAAATAGTCTTCAGCATAATTTTTTGTTTATAATGAATAAGTAAGCTGGAAAAAAGTCCTATTGCATGATTATCTAGGAATACAACCTGGACAATACAAACAGCATATTTTCAGTTAGTCCAGAAGCACCACAAAAACACAAGGACATTCTTAGCATGAGCTTAGTCTCCAATCATCAGGGATTATGTAAAAATAGTATTCTGTTGTTTCTATAAAATGTCTCTGTCAACTGAATAATTTTATAAAAGGTAGTTCATACTGAACAATTATTGAAATGTTATAAAAACCATTGAAACCTATAAATAATTTTTGTGAGTTTATTTGAGCCAAACTGTCGACATATGCTGGGAAGCAGAACCTCAACAAATTGAGATAATGCTCTGGAGAATGGTGGGTTACATCTGTATTTATACATTGAAATCAAAGGAAAGGGATGAAAGGTGTGTAGGTGGGTTACATGAAATCCATTGGTGATAGATTAAGGAGGTGGGATAAAGCAAAATGGGGAAACCTCTGGGATAGGGTAAAAAGTGAAATGACGGACATGTGCTTCTTTTACAGAGATGGATACAGGATAGTTTAACATATTAACAATTAATAACAATAACAATGAGGGAATGTCCTGGTGCCATTTGTTGTGTCCTGAGGGTTCCAGAAAAAAGGGAAGTTACAAGTTACCCAGACATTTCACAGATATGTTATCTTAGAGGCAAAAAGACAAATGGGTTCAGTAAAGAGCTAAGTTGATCTTTGTCAGGGAAAATACTGGCCTAGTACTGTTGCAGAAGAACAGAGAAAAACTAAGCAATGCTTTAGAGAAAATGAGTTACAGTTTATTACACCAGCAGACTCAGTGGAATAAATTCCCAAGTCTGAGCAAAGTAACATGCAGGGAGCTTCTCTTTTATATCTTTCTGGTATCTTTGTCTCTCAAATATGGATTATGCTTCTGGTCCTTTTGCGGGCTTTGCAAAAAAGGCCCCAGGTGTTGGGGGTTTTCAGACCATATCTAAATGGTCTGGCCTGGTGCCAGCACTAATACCCCCCAACCCCCGCCCTGGGCTGTGCACTGTTCATAGTTTATGACCTCTGTATTTAGGTAATAGGTCTTGCAAGACCAGTTTCTGGGAAAGAGGTAGTGACTTAATTATAGGTTATCAAGAATGTACACTGGGCTGGCTAGCACAGATTCAGATTTCAAGGCCCCCCCCCCCCCCCCAAATATCAGGGTTACATTGGAATTAGCCTTTTAGCCTTCTCAGGACATGTCTACCCACTATACCCTGTTTGTAGTTAAATATTTAATTTTCAGACCATCTTTCATGATTATTTTAGGTCTCTGAGTTTGCAAGACTGCCATGCAGGCCTCCCCTGAGCTTGTCAGGTTAGCATGTGGCCCCTTTCGTCCGCAGAAGCAAGATTTAATTATTTTACAAATAAGAAAAACAAAACATTGTGGTTAAGGAACAGATCACAGAGGTGAGTTTAATTGTAGAAGTATCTAGAATTTAACACAGCTCCAAATTCAATTTATTATGATTGGAGTGAATATTTTCCAATCCTATTTTTAGACCTCAGTACATGTAGAAATGTATGGGGATAAAAGGCTACAATTTACTTCAGTGAAGTTTCTGGCAATGAGGGTCTCTATGTTGTGGATATGTGATGATGAATATTGTTGCCTATGAATGTTTAATTATAACTGTTAGGATCACTGAAGGAGGAATGCAGGAGGCCAAAAAGGATAAAGAGTTAGAAATTTATTGTTACATCTGCTAGGTGAGGGGCTGAGGCCAAAATGGCATCAGCAAGGCAAAGTAGGGGGAGCAGGATATTTACATCTCTTGTAAAGGTTACCCCTTTATAAGAGTAACCAGTGGGACCAGGTGCAGGTGGGGGCCAGGTGTAGGTGGTCCACTGGAAACAGGGTGAGGTGGTTTACTGGAAGCCATTAATGATGAAACCTACAATGAGAATAACAGGAAAATCATGGGAGGGGCAAGAGCCCCCAGCAGGGCATAATGGAGCACAAGAATGTACCTAAGAATAACCTTTTTACATTTTGATAAGCACTTCTAGAGTTTGGAGTGTTACAGAAAAATGAAGAAGAACAAAGCAATATTTAGAGAGATGGAGTTACATTTATTACGTGTGGGTCCAGAGGAAAATGTATCTTAAATTCTGGGCCCCAACATGCAGAAATCCTCCCCATTTATATGTTTTTACCTTCTTTGTCTCCTAAATATGGAGTGTTTCTGGCCCCTTTTGCAAGTTCTTAAAGAGCCCGTATGTGCTGGGCCTTGAGACCTCAACCAGAGGCCTAGCCTGGCGCCAGCACTGATAACCTTGTCTGGGGAAGGTTTAATAGTCTCTCTGAAGTGGGAGTCGTCTTAGCAAGCAAGAATTTACAGAAGCCAATTAGCAGGGTTAAAATTTCAAACAGCAGTTTTCATATAAGATGGATGCTTCATTCCCCACTGGTTTTATGTACGTGAGTCAAATCATTGACTTTTATTCATTGTAATATATTTACCCCTGAGGACTATAATCTTAATTTTCTGCCTAATAAAGTTAGTGGGCCTGCTTATAAGATAAGGGCCCAGAATGAGGGCTAGGAGTAATCTTTAGAGAGTCCAAAGAGTCCTGGACTCTCAATTTTTCCTGGGCTGTCTTAAGCCAGATGTGATGAAGCCACCTTGGGATTCCATTGACCTTGACTGCTGTGGAGGTGGTCCTTTCCAGGTAGGAGTCAGTCCTTGGATGGCAAATACCTTTACCCAAACAGAGTCACCAGGGTGGAAGGAATGAACCAGATCAGAAGTTGGTACAGGCAGAGCATCTCAGATGCTTCCTGGGTAGACTGTAAAGCCTGTAAGAACTTGAATAAAGACTGGTTATGGATTTTAGCTTTTCTAGATTGGGTAGGTCAGGATCTGGAAGAGTCACTAGAATCTGTAGAGGCCCCACTGGTTTTAGGGCAGCATCCAGGGCAGCTTCATCTGTGGCCCAGTTCCCTCTTGCTTCTGTGGAGAACCGTTACCTTGTTGTAAATGCATACCTGCTATCAGTATAAATTGTTACTGATTTTTCTTTTGTCTACCAGAGAGCCTGAAACTGGGTGACTCAAGTGTTTGACATCCAGTGCTCTAGTGTGTTCTGGAGTACAACCTCGACCTCATGTGTGGCAGTTAGGATTATTTACTGCCCTAGGGTTAACTTATTTGCTTTTATGATAAGCATAGTTGTGGCTGCTACTGCCTGGTGGCAAGCATGTCACCCAAATGCAAAGGGGTCAAGTCTTTTGGTCAAATAAGCTACTGGCCTTTTCTAAGGGCTGAGACTTTGGGTGAATACCTCTTTGGCTATGACCTTTGTCTTAAATACTTAGTTACATCTGGTAGCGCAAGTTGGCCCATCGTCCTTGCTCTGCTCATGTCTGTCTAACTGCCTAATATGTTACCTCAAGGATCCTGGATCTGAATTCTTTTAGGGAAAATGGACATTGAATTACTTCTGTAGCTGCTTCGTGCTGAGGAGCGACAAAGTTTTCTCTCAGAGCCAAGAGATCCTTGCTGTCTGTCACAGGGACAATGAGGCCTGGGCACAGAAGGAGGTGGGCTTGTGACTTGGCAGAGACAAATTGTAACAAATGATCCAGTGGAAGGGAAAGAAAACATTTCAGTTTTACTGACCTCTATTGAAATAGAATTTTTCTCCTCAAAATTACCTCTATGTTTATCAAAAGAGCCAGATAAAGACTAATTTACCTATTGTATTTAATTTGGCCTGATTGTTTATGTAAACACAACAAGAATGGTAACTGACTACCTTTGCAGGGATTTCATGATTGAATCTTATTGTGCACCATAGGGCTAGGAAGCCAAACCATCTAGCTGCCATCAGGCCTGCTTGTAGTATCTGCTGAGTTAGGTGAATCCCTCACCTGCAGCGACTCCACCTGGGCCCACACCCTAGGTTTTAAGGCCCATCTCAGTAGCCCTCCTACGCATCGTGGCCTAGAGTGTGTGGGGTTCCGCAGGACGCAAAGTCGTCCTTATTGCTCCCCTTCTACTCTGACCAACCACCAGTGATGGTAGGGCATGGGCCTGATGCTCCAGCACCAGCCATTTTCAGGGCTCCCAAGCAGGATACCAGGCTTTTCCTTGGCACTCTTATTGGCTTCAAGTCTTTAGAGTTCAGACAGGCCTCTTTAAAACATGACACTCCAGTCAAAGTTTTTGGTCAATAAAACCCCTATTAGAAACCAGTCTTATTGAATTTATGCAGAGAAACGTATTGCCATGATTTATTAAGCATTGCCAAATTTCAGAGGAATTATATAAGGAAAAAAATATACTGACCTGCTTTAAGATCTTCTGATTTTCCTTGTCAGCCCTTTCTATGGATTCTTCAGAGTAATATAACTGTCTTCAAATGACAAGGAGAAATTCAAAATGTATCTATATTCAAGTAGACAATTATAGCTGTCCTTGTAGTAGGGTTCCCCTTACTTAACTTGTCCTTAAAATTTTATATGGTCTCTGAGAGGGGTGACATGCCCTCTGAGAAAGGACTAAGGGAGCTTTATTGCTTTACAAGATCTCACATGTCACAGGACCTCACGGGGTCTGTAGTTGTTGTAACAAAGGGCTGGTACTCACTACTTCCCTCTGTTCCAAACAGGCCTTCCCCAGTTTCCTAAAGTTGAGGTTTTTGCCATACCTGACATGGGCATGGTCACACAGGCCTGCAAGACAGTATATAGGCTGCCAACTGTCTTTAAATAGAGACTAAAACCAGATGGGTATTTTCCTTGCCAATTTGGGCATCTGCCATTTTGGCAACTGCATTCAAATCTGCAAGGTTAATGTAATATTATTAACACAATGAAGTACAATATTGGCACTGTGGCCACCTTAGGTAGCCAAATTTTCTGCTACCATATATGACACATGGTAGGGCTATACAAATATCTTAGGGAGGTGACTAAGGTCTATTCTTGACCTTCCTATACAAAGCAAAATTGTCCTTGTCTTTCTGGAGTCATGTCCATGAAGACGCAGACGTCATCTAAGTCTATTGTACAGTTTTCTGCAGGTCACTGTCAGGGCTGTGCATGGTGGCCAGTTCTTCTTTCTAGCCACAAACACAGCCTGTCTAATTTACCTGAATTTTATTCTGGCATGGGAGAAAGTTGTTTTGCTGTAAACAGGCAGCTTAACTCCTACATAACTGGACTTATACATCTGCCTAGAAAGCCGTAATTTATAAGTTTAACATGTGGCCTTAGGTCCTTCCAACCCAACAGGGTCTCTGCCATCCCTCAGTCAGACTCCTCCTCTCTTGGAGAATCTCAAAGTCCTGAAGGCTCCCTAGTCCAGGGAAAGTGCCTTTCCTTTGCTCTTTGACTTTAAGCTGCCATTCCAAAACAGCCAGAGTTGTAGTTAGAAACAGCTTTGCATATTGCAAAGCTCTTCTGTGGCAGTGGCTTGGGTATTAGGCCCCTTGTCTTCCTGCCAGCCCTCGTTGTGGCAGAGCAGTGACTAGGCCTCTCCTAAGGGAGTGCACTGGAAGGGATCTCAGCCCCTCCTATTCCAGCAGCAAAAGGTACTGAACCCTTTCAGTACATTTGCAAACAGGGAGCTTTCACTAGCTCTATCTGCTGCTTTCACAGATCCAGGGCCACTGCAGGCATCTCAGGCATCCAGCCCCCCTCTCCCCCTTCTTTCATCTGGCTCTTGGGGGATGTGTCTGCTTAGCAACCAGTTTTAAATCACCAGGGCAGCTAGAAGTTCTGATAAGACACCTACACCAGCAGAGCGGTCTGCAGCCAGTAAAAATAAACAAAAGCCTATCTCTCCCAGCTTCATAATTAACTGCTGACACCCCCCCCTTTTCTACATTAACCATTTACTCTGTACTTAGCAGGGGAAATAAAGCAAGCAGTCTGAGATCCTGTATAACCAGGCTTTTTACATTTAAGGATACTTTTTTCTCATTCAAAGCTGTAACTGTTGTTTTCCCTCATAAATTTTTACTCTAAGCCCCTAGACTCCTAGAGGATCTTAAATCCTCCTCCTTTACCACTCTTGATTTCTACGACCATCCCCTCCCCACCCGTCCCCCAGTCCAGTTGCTTGTCTCCCTTTCCAATTGCGAGTCAGAGAAAGACAATTCCTACAGAGGGGGAAATATAAACAGTAGGAGTTTCAGAGAAAACTACAGACTACCACTGTAGCAGTCCTCCCTTTCGAAGGCTGAGTTTCAACCTGTGAAAAAATGACTATTAGTCAGCCTGAAAAGATTGGGAGGAGCAAGATAAGGGTGTGTAGGGAAATTTCTTGCAAGCTGAAAGCCTGGATGGCCTCCTGAAAGAAAAGATCTTTAATCCAGTTACAGATGCTATTAGAATCGGGGGTCCATAGATGGTTAATAATAACTTCAGCCTTAGTTCCACCACAGGTGGCTCATGTTGGATTATGATGTCACAGGTAGGGACAGGGCCTGTAAATCTCTGCCCTGTGGAGCTGTAAGCCCTGCCCTTGGAAGTCTCTGACCACCAAAAGAGATAAGAAAACCATAAATAAAAGTTCTTTGTTCTTTGAAATATCATAAATTTATACCTTTAAATTAACCCTAGGACTTTAAAATTTCAATTTAATACAGCAAATTCACAAATCAGAGCAAACTGAAACCCTTACTTATACAAACATACAAACAGAGAGAGAAATTTTTATTAGCTAAATGGGCTGATTCCCTCCCACTGTGGTAGAGAGCAAACGTCTCTGAGAAAAATAACTCAGCAGTGCTGCTTAAGTTTGCAGACCATCACAGTAGGTCTTCCCTATCTTTAAACAAATTAAACAATAGAAAGAGATAACAAATACTCTCATGTGTATAGCCAGAGAGCACAAAGTAGCTTTCACTTCACACAGACTCTTACACTTACATTTATATACCAAACAGTCTGAGTTTTTGACTCCTACCAGATATTTACCCAGAGTTTAAACAGTCACCTGATTCCTGACTCCTGATTAATTTGCCTGAGGAAGCTCTATGGCCTCCGGGGAGGTGATCAAGCTCCCCCTTCCACTCACTTGGAGTGGGCTGAACTGACGGGGCCCCTACCTTACAGATTCTGTTGACAGGTCCAGAAATGTCCGTCCACTCTCTCCAGATGCTGGCCAGGTCCTGGGCTGAGCTCCAGGAGCGCCCAGAGTCCCCCAGTTCAATTCTACTAAATCAGCAGAGCGGTACCTCCCAGAGGCCTATCCAGCTCCCCCGGGCCCCAAACCTGGCCCATTCACCGGAGGCCAAAAGGCAAAGCTCAGTTATTCCCTGGTTCAGGGAACCAATAATGTTACAGAAAACCGAAGAAGAACAAAGCAATATTTAGAGAGATGGAGTTACATTTATTATGTGCAGGTCCAGAGGAAAATGTACCTTAAATTCTGGGCCTCAACATTCAAGAATCCTCCCCATTTATATGTTTTTACCTTCTTTGTCTCCCAAATATGGAGTGTTTCTGGCCTCTTTTGCAAGTTCTTAAAAAGCCCGTATGTGCTGGGTTTTGAGACCTCAACCAGAGGCCTAGCCTGGCGCCAGGACTGAAAACCTTGTCTGGGGAAGGTTTAATAGCCTCTCTGAAGTGGGAGTAGTCTTAGCAAGCAAGAATTTACAGAAACCAATTAGAAGGGTTAAAATTTCAAACAGCAGTTTTCATATAAGATGGATGCTTCAGGAGAGCTTTTGATAACCTAAAAAAATTGAGTACTTTTGTGGTAGGCAGTTACTAGTGGACAGATGGGCCAGGTACAGAAGATCACCAGGGTGAAAAGTCCTGGATGCCTAGCGAAGGACAATTTTAGGGTGGGACCTCACCCCTAAGGTGACCTTTCCTCCATTAGCATACCACTGGTCATGTGGTCTGGACCCCCTGACCTTTCTTCCCTGGAGTTAACATCTAGGCCTCAGTTGTATTTCAGCTTCAGGCCCAGAAAAGCAGCAAAACCAGACAAGTAACCCCATGGCTGACATCAGGACCAGTTGCATTGGCTAATGATCCCTACCCTGGAATAAACCAATCAATCAGTGGAGACCCTGACCTAGAAAAGACATGCCTGGAAAGCTGCTGAATAGTCTATTCATATCTTCCCCTGGGACTTCCCCTAAAATCTACACCCTTCAAACCCTTAGGACAGAGGACCTAGTGTGCTCTCCCTCCCAGGAATATGCCTGTGCCTTCCCCTTCCCCTCTTCTTCCACTTTCTCCCACGTGTGTCACCTGTACCTTCCTCACTTCTAAGCTCCAAGGGCCCTTCCTTTGCCTCTATTACTTATTTTCTTAGCCCATTTATTCTATGAATAACTTCTACCTCTATGATTTTCTAAATAAATATTCTCTTATAGTTTGCGTCTTGCCTCTGAATTCTTTCCTAGCCAGAACTCAAGTACTGAGGTTGCTGACCCAAGTCCAATCTGCCGAGCCCCTGGTGCCATTCTCACTGCCCACAATACTTTTGAGTCTGAGTATGGAGTTCATTTTAAAATGTGTATTTCCCCTGTAGTTTGTAACTGAATGCTTTAAAATACTTCCAGAATTGCAGAATTCAGTCCAGGATACCTATTGCATTTGTACTGGAGGTCTCCTCCTTAATCTTGATTGCCCTATTCAGTTGTTTATGTTCCTCAAAGGAACTAGCTGGCTTTTATCTCTGAGTTGTAGACTGAAGCTGAAAGCAGTGACTTCAGAAACAAGCATTTTGGCAAAAAAGCAACTGCCTGGGGGTAAAGAAACTCAGGATATTTAACACACAAAGTGTTTTGACAATGGCTCAAATTGTCATGGCAGACTGATTAGGAAACATTGCCAAGATCATAGTCTTCCAATAAATTCTTGGCAAAACTGGTTTGTCAAACTCTGAATAATAGGAATAGGTAAATTGCCTCAGGGCTTTTTCTTTGAAGGGATGAATAATAATTATCATTTAAATATATCTTCCTCAGTTTTTACAGTTTTGTAACCAAGTATGATAAATAGCAATAATTAGCACCTCAATGGTGCTCACATGTTCAAAGCACTTACCAGACATGAAGTAGAACCTGGGGATTCAGGATGTGCAGTGTCACTGCTACCACTAGACTTCATACTACAAGGACCTGTTTCTTTTGATCTGTCCAATAGCTTTTTGTGAATATTTAGCAGCCTGCTCACTTCCCAGGAGAGATTGACATTAATAGCATCAATAATTAGTGTTGTAACTGGTTTTCTTAGGTTGACAGCCAAAATTAACTCCACAATGCCTACTATCCTATTTCACCAACATTCTTTTCACCAACTAGATTAAGAAGGAGATATCCAATACAAATGCAGATGATTAGAAAGCATAATTATTTCCTTTCTAGTTTATATGGTGCTACATAACTATGATTGTTTTTATTATAATTTAAAATATCACCTCTAAGTTATTTTCCAATATTACAGGCATGGGGGAGAACAAAATTTCCTTTCTCCCTCTTAGTTCTTCTGCATGGTCTAATACATTGACTAGAGACAGGTTAACATAAGAAAATTACCAAATTTATTGCATATGTACATATGGAGGTTCCATGAGAATATGGGACCTAAAGACAAGTCAGGCAGTTGATGCTTACCTGCCATCTTGAGCAAGGAGAGAAAGGTGCAGTTGTGGTTTGGGACTTCAAAGAGCAGGAAGACAATTCATATGGAGATAAAAATGCAAATGTTTGATAAACAAATGTTTTTTGGGCCATCTTTAACAATGGGGCACAGAGAGGGCTTTCATCAAATGGGCCTTGTTAGGTTCCTCCTTGTCTATCACACTCTATATTAAACTACTAGAGGCCCGGTGCATGAAATTTGTGCATGGAGGGGGTCCCCTCAGCTCAACCTGCACCCTCTCCAATCTGGGACCCCTCGGGGGATGTCCGACTGCCGGTTTAGGCCTGATTCCGAGGATTGGGTGTAAACCAGCAGTCAGACATCCCTCTCACAATCCTGGACCGCTGGCTCCTAATTGCTCACCTGCCTGCCTGCCTGGTTGCCCCTAATTGCTACCCCTGCCGGCCTGATCACCCCTCACTGCCTCTGCATGCTGGCCTGGTCACCCCTAACTGCCCCACTGCAGTCCTAGTTGACCCTCATTGCCCCCCCTACTGGCCTGGTGGCCCCTCATGCCCCCCCGTCAGCCTGGTCACCCCACGCAGCCTGCTGTTCAGTCATTTGGTCATCCCTCACTAACCCTCCTGCCGGCCTGGTCATAGGCAGCCATCTTGTGAGGGTGTGATCATCAATTTGCATATTACCTCTTTATTATATAGGATAGTTATCTATAATGATAGCTCCCTTCCTGGAGCAGGCCCTCTATCTAAATTCTTTTAGGTAGTTAGGGGCAAGGTCAAATGTTTTTCCTTTGTCTTTAATTTCTTAAAAGTAACCAGTCTAAAATAATCAATATCTCAAAGAGGCATATTTTATGGTGGCAAACTCTGCACACCTTTAACTTTGAAACTTAAGAAAAAATCTTCACAGTCCTGAAGATAAGTTTATTGATTGCTCCATATTTCATTTTAATATATTTTATTGATTTTTTACAGAGAGGAAGAGAGAGGAATAGAGAGTTAGAAACATCGATGAGAGAGAAACATCAATCAGCTGCCTCTTGCACACCCCCTACTGGGGATGTGCCCGCAGCCAAGGTACATGCCCTTGACCGGAATTGAACCTGGGACCCTTGAGTCCGCAGGCCGATGCTCTATCCATTGAGCCAAACCGGTTTCAGCCATATTTAATTTTAAAATAATCACTCCTAAGAACAAGTCAGTTCAATTAAACAGTTAAGTCTCATTTCAGGAGCCAATGATGCAGGTGGTTTCCCAAAATTAGCCCTATATTTTTTAAGCAAGCAATCAGTTACTTCATAAGAGACATTTCTATCAAAACAAAAGGAAAACAAAGGTTAATGACTGGAGCAAATTATAAACCAGTTTTTGAGCCTAAAGCACATTCAGTAAAAAATATTTCTACATGTCAAACTCAGAGCATCTTTTTAATTGGAAATATCTCTGATGATGTAACTGGGTGTTCAGGTAAACTTTTTAAGTGGCTTATACATCAACAGGCATGAAGATTGTTTAAACATGAGTTTGTATTTGTGATTGGCAGTCAGATAGGTGTGAGCAAAGCAGGACAATAGGTCAGGTACAGAACCTCACTAGGGCAGAAAGTCTTAGACACCTAGCAAGGGATACTAGCAACAGGCAGAACTGGGAGAGCAAGTATTAGAAATAACTATTGTTAATAAGACCTCCTCCCTTAGATTGTCTCTAGTCATTTAGTTCAGATCCTCCCCCTCACCTTTCCTCCCCTGGCATGTACCTAGTCATACATATGGTATCTCCTCTCCTCCCTTTAGAGAAGAACAAGGGGGCTGGAGAAAATCCCCATCTGACTTCCATACAAGAACAGGAGATAATGGACTCGCTCTGATAAATCAGCTTGAAGAAGAAAGCAGTTAACACCCCTCCAAGGTGTTAAAAGGAGCCCTAGCCCACACCCCAGGACAGCTCTTTGGGCCACCCACTCAAATCATATTTTCAAGTGTACTTTCACTTTGCTTGCTAAGTAAACTTTCTCTTGCAAGTTTGAGTCTTGCCTCTGAATTCTTTCCTAGCCAGAACTCAAATACCAAGCTCTACTTTCACTATTTACATGTTGCTTTCTCTGAAATTTATATCAAGTTGCAGTGCTTCAGAAACAAAGCACCTTTATTTTTCAATAATTTAAGACAAAAGTGGGAGAAAAATAAACATTACTAGTAGTTTGGATAGTTGTAACCAAATATCTGAGGAAACTAGATGAATTCAAGATCTAGTCAGTTTACAGGTAAAAACAAAACCTCAAAGATGATTGCCCTGGCTGGTTTGGCTCAGTACATAGAGCATCAGCTTATGGACAGAAGGGTCCTGGGTTCAATTCCTGGTCAAAGCATGTACCTTGCAGGTTCAATCTCCAGCTCTGGTCTGAGTGTGTATGGGAGGCAACCAATCAATGTCTCTCTTTCTCTCTCTCTCTCCCTCTCTCTCTCTGTCTCTCTCCCTCTCTCTCCCTCCTCCCTCCTTTTCACTCTCTCTAAAAACCAATGGAAAAAAATATCCTCGGGTGAGAATTAAAAAAAAAAAAGATGATTAATTGAACTAGAATCTGATATAACAAGTGTGTTATAGTTTCTATTGAAACATAGTTTTTCTCTCTTAGACAACCCTAATTTTTACCAAAAATAGCCAAAATAAGACTAATTTATTTGCAATATAAATTAGTTTAAATAAACTTGACCTGATTATTTAAAAAAATACAACAAGACTAGTAATTGATCATATAAATGAGGAGATAGAAGGGGCATAGGCAGTCAGAGATGGGACCATGGGAGGGAAGTAGAATGGGAAAGTCCAAGAATAACAAGATGCAGCTTACTGATTGCACCCTGTTCTGAGAAAAACCACAAAGACAGACAAAAGGACCTAGAACTTGACCCAACTAGGTGGGAAAGAAGCGTGCTTGAGGGAGATGTGAGCTTTAAAATGTATGGATGTTGCTAAGACAAAATTCTTTGAAATGACCAATCAGGAGTTAGCAAAGCATATATCTACCCCTAGACAAAGAAACATACTCTCTTCTCTCTCTGGTACACTGGGTTCCTGGGTCTCCTATGGCAGGGGATATGCTTCCCTGCCCTCACGTGGCTTATGGCCATATGGGACTCCACACATGGACTGATGGACTTTCATTAGTTTGAATGCTGAACTACACCCTGCTGCAACATGGAAGTGAACCTCTGGACACTGGCCTGCTTTTGGCTCTCCTGGAACCCCAGCTGTACCTTTTCCAGGACTGGTTTAAGGGTCATGGGACTTTGGAACCTGAGACAAAGTAGCTTCATTAGCAACCCACTTTGGGCCCCCTCCCTGCCTGCTGCAGGAAATCTATCTCTCAATAAATTTTGCTTCTGCTGACCATCTTTGTCTGCGACCTCATTCTTTGATTTTTGCGAGACAATGAACTCAGACCCAAACAGAAATTTTGGCATCATAGTCTCTTATAAATCTGCTGTGCTTGAATTTTTTTTTTCATAAGAAATCTCTAGATTGAACTTTTAACTGCCTCTCCAGGATAAGAGGCTAAGCTAAATGCTTGCCATTAGACTTTGCTTTCAATGCCTTTAGATTCAGGTTATTCTCTCTCTTCTCAGGGTTCCAAAAATAATATCCCGAGATTACTGCACTTGCCAGGAAGTCAACTTTTTCACTCACCTGGTAAGGTTTCTGGGAATCCTGTAAGCAAGATATCATACCAATTTTCTAAGGGGTTTTACATTGGCCTATAAAGTCAATCCAGTTCCTTAAAGCTATTTGTCCATATCTAAATCTATGCATGTCTCCCTCAAACATGGCATTCCAGTCAAAACCTTGGTAATATAACCAGATTCCAATTGTGTCCTATTATAAGGAGAACAGATTCTTATTGAACTTATGCAAATAACTATATTGCCATGAAAATAAGAATTCTAAGAGCTTCCAAATACGAGAGAAATCAGGTAAGCAGAAAAGGATAAATGTTTCCATTCTGCTTACAAAGGTATAATTCACCAAATTGCTTTAATTTATAGGTAGCTTTGGAGAAAAAAAAACAAAACGTTTTCTTAAATCTGTAGAAACAAAACACTAAATTCAGAAATATTTCAAACAAAATTATAATAGTTTTCATCAGTTTGTTCATTCCCACATAATCAATTCTTATTTATCTTGATTATTTGTTAGGATTATGAAGCCATCAGAGTTTTTTGTTACAGTTCTGCAAATGTTTACCTAGTTCAATGGTATATAATTTAAAAGGTTATCAGGGACCTATATTTTTAGTGTCAGAATTCTCTCCACAAATCTCTGAAAATGAAATATATTTGCAAAAGCATCAGAGCAAAACAAAAACTGAGTGCAAATGACAAAGATTTAATAGCATGGTTAAAAATATGATTCATTGAAATGCAATTGATTGAATTTGTTTATTTCTGCAACACAACATTTTATGATAACTATAATTACAAATGAAAACATTACAACAGGAGATTTTAGACTTTTAGAAATGTTATATGATTTTGGAACATTTATATTAATAACAATAACATATATGTATACAAATACAACATCATTATCATTTCTTAATTGGCAATGTTTCCCGTATAATTTTAGCATATCAAATATGCCTAATTAGTTTAATATCTCACTTTTATAGAGGAGAGAGATCCTTTGAAATCCTCCAAGGACCCTTTTGGAAAAACTCAGAATTATTTTCAGATAGAGATAAACACAATATGAAATTTGAATTTTAGGAACTTTTTGAAAATATCAAAAGTTTTGGACATTTGACTATAAAAATCATAGATCATTTTGAAACAATACTTAATTATCCATTTTGCCAAAGTGACAAAATATTTCAGTGACAAATACATACAATTACATAATTGTTAGCAAAATTTAGCTCTTACTATTGAAAATTAAGTTTTGCTAAGTAATTAAGGACCTGATTAAGACAACATAAAAAGAAAGTTATTTGACAAAATACAAAATTTTTGCTTTATAGGTAGAAAACTTTTCACAGTATTTTATCAGGAGCAGACCAATAGTAATGAAAACTTAGTCCTTTTAACACATAGAGAAAAAGAAAAATTTATATCAGATTACTCTTTATATTAAAACTCAATTAAATTTATTCAAATCTTAATCAGTTGTGATTATGCATAAACTTCCATTTTTCTTCCAAAGTTTCCAAAGATTTCAACTCTAAACCTCTACAACTTCCTTGCTGATTTGTGTTCTCCTTTTTCTCTTTTCTATTTTGCCTCTCTTAATTTTTCCCCCTCAAAGAAATGTATTTCTATTCCTTATACTTCCTTTTACTGAAAACATATATCCTACTTTCCTTGCATTTAAAGTTGTTTTACCAAAAAACCTTTTATTCTACTTCATCTATTTAATTTAGATTACTCATGAAAATTTTATGAGACACAAGATAAAGTCAATTATTATCACAAGCTATTTTTCCTGCTAATTAATTTGTAAAAGTGATAAAGTGAATTTATTGTAGTAAACCCAGGTAAAATAAAAGTATAATATTTAAAATTTATTATTCTAAAGACTTGTATGCTTTAATTAAATCAACAAACTTCAACTAGTTTTTATTTACCAGAAGACTATTCCAGATTATGTGAACTTGAAATTCATTTGAAAAATTTTCCATATTTTTCAATTTATATAAATACAATGTATTTAAGCCAAATAAACAGAACTCTTTATAATTGTTTTTAGTAATACCATCTGGAGGTAGAAAAATACCATATTTATATCTAAAACAGAGACAAACACAAAAAGAGATCTTCTAGTTACTAATATTTGTAGAGAAGACACAAGATTTTTCATTTGCCCAATTTCCAAACATATCTTCTCTCTTTTTTTCTTATGAGAGTTGTCTGCATATCAAGAAGTACCTTCTAGGTCCCAGGGGAGCTGGGAGTAGAAAGTGCACATTATAAAGGCTCAGAGAAAGTTCCAAGTTACAGACTATTTAAATAATCTCTTCCTATCAGCCTCTGCCAGAGCCTCAAGACTCTAGTCCGCATTTTGGGGACTCAGAGAACTTTATTGGCACTTATAATTGTTTTTGGTTTTTTTCCTGATTAATATTGCTCTAAGGATGGATTTCTAAAACTTCTGTTTTAGCATCAGGTAAAAGAGATGAAATCATTTCATGAAAATATGTTCAAATATACCAAATTTCCTATAAGCTTTTACCTTAATTCTATCAACTCTTACATTCCTAACTAGAGTCTCCATTTGGACTTTAGCCATAGGTCGTGGTTTTACAATACTGGGCAGTGTACCCATCCAGGTATAATTTTCATTCTCATGAAAGATTAAGGCAAAGTTGACATAACTTCTTTATATAACACCTGCTCAAATATTCCAATTTTTGTAATCATAGTCACCATGATATTTTTATGTTCTCTCAATCTAACTGTAGCCTGAGTCAGAAATTCATCAATAGGCTTTGTATCAGAGTCTGTGGGATTCCTATATCAAGGAGTCCTGGAAACTTCTCTTACTCTCTGACCATTTTACCTAACTTTGTGCAAAAGTTTTTGGGTGCCTGGTGAAGAGTCAAGTCAAGGAACACTTGCCTTTTCTTTTTAATGTTTGTTTATTTACTTTTCAATGACAATTTACATTTAATACCATTTTGCACCAGTTTCAGTTGTACGGCTAAGTGGCTAGAAAACCATGCACTCTGCAGAGTGCACCTCCAGCAACCCCAAGCATCCACTGGCCTCATACCCCATTATCTCAACACTAGAGGCCCAGTGCATGGATTTGTGCACTGACAGGGCCCCTCAGCTTGACCTGCGGACATCCCCTGAGGGGTCCTGTATTGTGAGAGGGCAGAGGACAGGCCAAGGGACCACACTGGTGCACTATCAGGGATGGGGAGGGACCGTGGGAGGGCTCCAGGGAATGTCTGGCCCATTTTCCCCAGTCCCAATGGGCTGGACCCCAGCAGCAAGCTAATCTACCCGTTGCAGCCTCTGCCCCCTGGTGGTCAGTGAGCATTATAGTGACTGGTCGAACTGTCGAACTAATGGTCAGACACTTAGCATATTAGGCTTTTATTATATAGGATTATTGACTATATACTTCATGCTTCAATTTGCATTTCTGTGGCTATTCTGCAACTACCAATTTGTACCGCTTAATTATTTCCCTTTTTCACCTAACCCCTCAAGCCCTCTCCCCTCAGTCTGTTCTCTATATCTGAGTCTGTTTTTATTTTGTTTATTTATTTATTTTGTTCATTAGATTCCACATATAATTGAAATCATGACCAGCAGACCCTGAGCGACAGATGAATGATTATTCTGACACAATGTTTGCTGTGAAAGAGAGGGCTAAGGGATTGCCTGTCTAAATGAACCAGAAAGCCTCGATTGCCTGCCTTTTCAGGCTTTTATTGTAACAGCAGTTTGAGATAAAGTTTATCTTTCAGATACAATCAGTAGGGTAAGTGCTCTTGAGAGGACACATGTGTCTTCAGTGTCCTTTAAGCAAGGACAACTAAAGATTAAGCATAAAGATTCCGGTAAACATCCAGGGGCTCAGACTTGTTTGGAAAAGTCAAGGCAGGGTCTGCTGCCTTCAGCAAGGTCCCCCTAGAGGCCCCCAACCTTTTGGAGATTCCCTTTTATACACTTTCCAACCAAGTTTCCTGTGCTTCTCCACAGTATTTGTCTTTTTCTGCCTGGCTTATTTTACTTAGTATAATACCCTCTAGGTCCATCCATGTTGTCACAAAAGATAAGATTTCCTTCTTTTTTTTTTACCAAAAGTAGTATTCCATTTTTTAAATGTACCACAATTTTTTTATTCACTCATCTACTGATGGACACTTGGGTTGCTTCCAAATCTTGGCTATCTAAAATAATCTATAATAATAAAAGCATAATATGCTAATTAGACCAGACAGCCAAACGACCTTCTGGACGTCTTTCCGGACGACCTTCCAGATGAAGCTGGGGCTGCAAGGGCCAAGGTAAGGCACCATGGCTGCGAGGGCCAAGCCCCTTGCATGAATTTCATGCATTGGGCCTCTAGTTGTAAATAACACTGCAATGAACATAGGAGTGCACATATTCTTTCAAATTACTATTTCAGGCTTCTTAGGATATATTCCTAGAAGTAGAATTGCTAAGTCATAAGGCAATTTCACTTTTAATTTTTTGAGGAACCTCCACACTGTTTTTCATAGTGGTGACACCAATCTACAGTCCCACCATCAGTGCTCTATGGTTCCGTTTTCTCCACATCCTTGCCAACATGTTATTTTTTTGATTTATTGATAATAGGCATTCTGATAGGTCTGAGGTGGTATCTCATTGTGGTTTTGATTTGCTTTTCTCTGTTGGCTAATGATGTTGAACATCTTTTCATGTATCTATTGGCTATCTGTATGTGTTCCTTGGAGAAGTGTTTATTCAGGTCTGCCCACTTTTTAATTGGGTTGTTTGTTTTTCTAGTGTTAATTTGTCTGTGTTCTTTATAAATTTTGGATATTAACCTATTATAATATGTATTACTGGCAAATATCTTCTTCCATTCAGTATGTCACTTTTCATTTTGTTGATGAATTCCTTTGCAGTGCAAAAATTTTTAGTTTAATGTAGTCCCATTTGTATATGCTTTTTATTTTATTTCTTTTGTCCAAGGAGATATAGGAGAAAAATATTTCTAAGAGAAATGTCTGAGATTTTACTGCCTATGTTTTCTTCTAGAATTTTTATGGTTTTGAGTCTAACATTTAAGTCTTTAATTCATTTTGAGTTTATTGTGTGTGAAATAAGAACGTGGCCTAGTTTCTTTCTCCCTCTCTTTCTTTCTTTCTTTCTTTCTTTCTTTCTTTCTTTCTTTCTTTCTTTCTTTCTTTCTTTCTTTCTTTCTTCCTTCCTTCCTTCCTTCCTTCCTTCCTTCCTTTCTTTCTTTCTTTCTTTCTTTCTTTCTTTCTTTCTTTCTTTCTTTCTTTCTTTCTTTCTTTCTTTCTTTCCTTCTTTCTTTCTTTCTTTTTGCATGAATCCCTGTGCTCAGACCATGATGGCTAAGAATGAAGACCCTTACCTTTTTGTCAATCTGTAACTTGATTAACCAGACTAGCTACAGTCCCAAGCAATCCTTAGGATCTTATTGTAATCTCTGCTCTTTAGCTTACCAAATTTCACCAAAATGAGGTAAATAAAGCATACTTGTTTGGGACTCTTTGATGTTTGTTTGTTTGTATGTATATATCTATACTAATAAAAGGGTAATATGCTAATTAGACCAGACATCTTCTGGACATCCTTCTGGACAAAGCCATGGTGGCAGGGGCAGGGGAGAACAGTTAGGCAGTGATCAGGTTAACAGGGGAGCGGTTAGGGGACGATCAGGCCAGAAAGCATAAGCAGTTAGGGGCGATCAGGCAGGCAGGCAGGTGAGCAGTTAAGAGCCAGCAGTCCTGGATTGTGAGAGGGTTGTCCGATTGCTGGGCATCGGACATCCCCCAAGGGGTCCCGGATTGGAGAGGGTGCAGGCCGGGCTGAGGGACACCCCCCATGCATGAATTTTGTGCACCGGGCCTCTAGTCTATAATAATAAAAGCATAATATGCTAATTAGACCAGATGGCCAAACAACCTTCCAGACAAACTTCTGGATGAAGCTGGGGCTGCTAGAGCCGAGCCCCTTGCACAAATTTTGTGCATCAGGCCTCGAGTATATACATACTTACTGATTTCAGAGAGTAAGGGAGAGGGAGAGAGAGATAGAAACATTAATGATGAGAGAGCATCATTGATCGGCTGTCTTCTGCTTGCTCCCTACTGGGAATCAAACCTGTAAACCAGGCATGTGCCCTTGACCAGAATCGAACCTGGAGCCCTTCAGTCTGCAGACAGACACTATCCACTGAGGCAAACTGGTTAG
Source organism: Ia io (assembly GCA_025583905.1). NCBI lineage: Eukaryota > Metazoa > Chordata > Mammalia > Chiroptera > Vespertilionidae > Ia > Ia io. Next base: position 75,476,440 of record JAJQQW010000001.1, read on the forward strand.
GGATGGGACCTTCTAATGTTTCAAGGCCAATAGAGAGTTGCTTTAACCCACCCAGCTTTTGGAATTGCAATATTAAAACCTTTGTTTTAAACCCATCAATTTTTTATTTATTTATCTCATAATTCAATAGCCATTTAAAGATTTCCACTATGCTAAGATGAATCCTGTGACTCACCCATTTCTGTTTCCTCTCCATGCAATCCCTATTAATATTTATCTTCTTTATTCTTATTTCTGTCAACACCAAAAACATCCAAATCTGTAGAGAATTTTTATGAGTTTACCTGAGCCAAACTCATGACATACAGGGAAGCAATATATCAAATGCTCCAGAGATGATAGTTTTGCAGTTCTTTTTATACATATAGAATTAAGGAGGAAACATTAGGGAAGATTACATAAAGGTGGGAGAAAGCAAGACTGGGAAATCTCTATGATTGAATTACAAGATAGTTAACAAGATTATGTGCTCCTTGGAGGATGGTTATGGCTCCAAGGGGTCTGGAAAGAGTATTCTTTTTAACATTTTAAAGGTGTGTTAACTTAGATGCACAAAAGAAGTGGAAAAGGCTTTGCTTAAGGCAAATATAAACCTTTTATAGGCCTGGGTCTGACTATCCACCATGACCTTCCCAGTTAGGAATTTATGATCAGATCACCCTGTGAGGTTACTTTCAGTCACTGAACTTGTCAGATTTATTACACAGTCCTTTTTCATTCACAGTTCCATTTTTTGCTCATAAATTAATCTGATGGAGGCATTGATGACCAAGCTTTTAGTTGAATAGTGTGGTCTCATGGCACTAAGAAGTTACATTCCTAGGAATTTTCTGTATCAATGTTGTCTTGTGGTAATGGTGGACCAATGGGGATAGAGCAGCACCATAACAATGGGATGTTGAGTTGACGTCAAAATTTTCAAAAAGAGAAGAGCATGTAAAAGAAAAGCAGTTCATATTATCACTTGCATTGTAAAAAATATTCTGGATCTTTTCTAGCCTGTGAATTATTGCAATCCAATTTTGCAGCCCATCTTCTTTTTCTGTATTTTGCACCTAGTTTAACATTTATATAACCCATAAAATGAGGATTAAAACTTATACATTTTTAGTAATAATTTACAGTTGAATAATACAGAAAAAAAGTATAAGCATAAATATTATTATGATTAATATCATTTATCAGACAGGTAAAGACAATCAAACAATTGGTTTCTAACTTCAGCATCAATCTGTAGGTATACAGGCCTTGTCTTGGTCTTGGAATAGCTGTTTACCTCTAATGTCATTGGCTTCTTACCGTTGAGGAGTCTTGGATGTCTTTTGTAGATGGAGGTGAGTGTCAGAGACTAGGGTGTATGTGTAATTGTAGTTAAGCACTTTATAATGTCACCTCCAATGAGATTGGAGAGTGCCTTTTATTTGATGTCTTTCCCAATAAACAAAATTTCCAGGTGACAGTCAATGATCTTTCAAGTCTTTGTCCCCTAAGACTCACTGTGAAAGAAATGCCAATTTGGCATTTTCTTGAAGTAACTTTATCAATCCTTGGCAACAGTATAAAACATCTCTTTTCAATAAAGTCAGCTTATAAGTTTCTTTATCTAACTTTAGTCCAGCTTAAATCACTATGATGCATGAAGTAATGTAAAAAAATAAACTAAAAATGGGGCTTGCCAGGGAGCTTGAAGAACCCAGAAGCCTTCTTGGGTTTCCCATAGTCCAAACTATGTTTTTAATTCACAATCAATGTTTATGAATTAATATACCCTAGAAGGTTTTTTTTTTTAATCTCTTATTTGCAATTCTTCCCCATGCAATTTAACGTAACAAATAAGACTAATGAGTTTAAAATTTCTCTTTTTTAAGGAGACAAAACAAAACTGTTGAGTTTTTCCAGGGGCCTTCTGGCACACTGCAAAGTTATTATGCATACATCTCTTGAGATTTTTAAGCCTTAAAAGCTTTATTTCTAATTGTGAAGACGTTTTTTAACCTCTAAGAACCTAAGCTCTTTTTTCCCAATATATTTTTATTGATTTCAGAGAGGAAGGGAGAGGGAGAGAGAGATAGAAACATCAATGATGAGAGAGAGTCATTGATTGGCTGCCTCCTGCACACCCCCTACTGGGGATTGAGCCAGCAACCTGGACATGTGCCCTTCACCAGAATCTAACAAGGGTCCTTTCAGTCCAAAGGCTGATACTCTATCCACTGAGCCAAGCTGACTAGGGCAGAACCTAAGCTCTTTTAAAGGCAAATATATTTCATAATTTTGGAAACATATGCTTCCTCAAAAACAAACAAAACATACATTAATAGATCCAATTTTATCTTTTAGTTTTTCTGTAATAAGAAGCCAAAGTAGGTAAACATATGTATAGTATGTTTTTTTCTATATAATTAATATATATATATATTTTTTGGTAAAGTTGGGTAAAATAAAAACAAGTCTGTTTTGCTTAAACCAATAAACTTAAATAATCTTTTATTTCCTAAGGATTAGTGTTATTAATTCTTTTTTTTTTTTTACAAGAAGAGAGAGAGGGAGAGAGAGATAAGCATCCATGTGAGAGGGAAACATTGATCAACTGCCTCCTGTATGCCCCTTACTGGGGATAGAACCCGAAACCTGTGCCATGACCTGGAATCGAGCCAGCAAACTTCCTGTGCTCAGGACAATGCCCAACCAAGTTAGCCACACCAGCCAGGGTGTAAAGATTACTTTTAGGTCATGTGAACTTGAAAAGCATTTGAGTTAATTTCTATATTTCTGATTTATTATATTAATTTTAACAATACCATCTGAGTACCTGAAGGTAGAAAATTATCTCACACATACAGCACACACACACACACACACACACACAGACTTGTTAGCCATGAGAAAAAAATCTTACTAGTTTATGAAGAAAAGTTGTATACTAATTTTGTTTTGGCAGCTGGGATATGAAGACACTTAATTTGTATCTGTCCTTGAAAAGTTAAGTTCAAATTGACCTTCTCTCTTCAAAAGTAAGGCAATTGTTTTTAATACCTCAAAAAATTAGTTGGGAAAAGATGGCGACTGGCAGGAAGGTAGGGAAGGAGAGAGTGTGAGAGAGTGAGGGAGCTATAGAGGAGTGTGTGGACATGTGTGGTGTGTGTGTGTGTATGAGCGAGGGACAGTTAGATTCTGCAGGTCTTCCAAGGGGCTGCCAAACTGGGCAATCTTAGATGGCGGAGCCCCGCACACAAAGCGGACACTTCTGGGCAGCCAGTCCGGGCATGGAGACCATGCCATCTTGAGAAACAGAGCTGCTTGAGACTAGAATCCTGGGCTCAGCACCACCCAGTCGCATCTCAGACACAAACCAGGACCCTGCAGCCACTGGGGACAGAGAAATGTGACAGCAGCTTCAGACCAACAGACAATAAGAATCCAGACATCCTGGCCACAGATTTCTGTGAGTAAAAGAGCCTAACCCCTTCCTGCAGGCTCCCAGATAGCACCATAGTAACTGATAGACCTGCTCCTCACTTGGCCGCAGCTCCCCTGTGGGAATTTGAGTGCTCTCGGACCGCAGCGCTGCTAGCGGAATTTGAGCCTGCACACACACAGAGAATGGGAATCTGCTCCCTGCAATGCAATTGGGAGGCCAAACCTGAAGCCCACGCAGGGCGGCAGTGCCACATGACTTCGATTCTGGGCAAGCACACATGGAAGTCTGTTTTCCACAGTGCACACGGAAGTCTGTTTTCTGCAGTGCACATGGAAGTCTGTTTTCCGCAGCGCAGGCACGCCACAGTGCTACTGTGCAACCCAGTCCCCCAAGGTGACAGGGACACAGATTATCCAGGCAAGAGGCAGCACTGAGCACCACTGACTTGACTGTTTCTTATCACGTGAGCCTGGGATCGCTGACTCACAGTGCAATCACACTAAGAGCCAGTGACTCCAATTCTTGGTGCATGCGCACACAGGGACCCTGATTATCAGCGAGAAGTCGCACGAGGCAACAGAGACTCTGATACTCAATTCTTGGTGCAGACACAGGAAAACTCTGACCCCCAGCAGGTGCTAGGGGACTCTGATTTGAGGCACACGCCAACATCGCGGTGCAGGCGGGGTCTCTGATTCCAGGTGCACACAGGAGACCACACTGAATGCTGGTAACACTGACCTGGGGTTAGCCTGGTTCCCACCAACCCACGGCAGCCACAAGTCTTAGTGTCAGAGCACTTCAGTGACACTTGGGTGGTGCTAAGCTTCCATGGCACATGGCCCAGGTCCATGCAACTCGAAGTTTGAACCTTCTGGTGATAGTAAAAATGGGGAGATGACACAATCCCCAGAGGAAAGAAAATGAGGAGTTGCCAAGAAAGGAAATTAGTGAAATAGAAGCATGCAACATGACTGAAAAAGAATTCAGAGTAATGGTCATGCAATTCATACATTGGATGGATGAGAAAATCAACAACCTATGCAAGAATCAAGAAGAAATCAAAAGTGATATAGCTACAATCAAAAACACCAAGGAAAGTTTCAACAGTAGACTAGAAGAAGCAGAGGACCAAATTAGTGAATTAGAAGATAAGGTAGAGAAACAAGCTCAATCTGAACAGCAACTGGAGAAAAAAATTAAAAAGCAGGAGGAGAGCCTAAGGGAGCTTTGGGACAACATGAAAAGAAGTAACATCTGTATAATAGGGCTGCCAGAAGGACAAGAAGAGCAGGAAGGATTAGAAAATTTATTTGAAGAAATAATAATAGAAAACTTCCCCGATATGGGGAAGAAAAAATTACAGAAGTACAGAGAGTCCTAAGCAAAATGAATCCCAAAAGACCCACACCAAGACATGTCATAATTTCAATGGCAAATATTAACAACAAAGAGAGAATCTTAAAGGCGGCAAGAGAGACAGAGAGTTACCTACAAAGGATCCCCCATCAGATTATCAAATTATTTCACAACAGAAACACATCAAGCTAGAAGGGAATGGAAGGAGGTACACAAAGTCTTGCAAAGCAAAGGACTGAATCCAAGAATACTCTATCCCACAAGACTATCAATCAAAATTGAAGGGGAAATCAGGAGCTTCGCAGACAAAAAAAGGCTAAGGGAGTTTATCAACAAAAAACCAGCAATGAAAGAAATGCTAAATGGAATGCTGTAAAAAGAAGAAATAAAAAGATAAGAAGGAACACAGACACAAAAATAGATATGACTACAAACAAGTACCTTTCAGTAATAACTTTAAATGTAAACGGACTAAATACTCCAATCAAAAGACATGGAATGGCTGAATGGTTAAAAAAACACGACCCATATATATGCTGTCTACAAAAGACCCAACTCAGAACAAGGGACTCACACAGAATGAAAGTGAAGGGATGGAAAAATATCTTTCAAGGAAATGGAAATGAAAAAAAAGCTGGGGTCACAATACTTATATCTGACAAAATAGAACCCAAAGTGAAGGCTATAAAAACAGATAAGGAAGTCCACTTCATAATACTAAAGGGATCAATACAACAACAGGACATAACACCAATAAACATATATGCACCCAACTCAGGAGCACCCAAATACATAACAAAACTCCTGGAAGATATCAAGGGAGATATTGACAACAATGCAATCATAGTAGGGGACTTTAATACACCACTGACATCACTGGATAAATCCTCTAGACAAAAAATCAGCAAAGATACAACAATCCTAAATGACTCACTAGATCAGATGGACTTAACTGAAATCTTTAGAACATTTCACCCCAAAGCCACCGAATATACATTCTTCTCAAGTGCACATGGGACATTTTAAAAAATAAACCACATATTAGGTAACAGGCAAAGTCTCCCCAAATTCAAGAAAATTGAAATGATACCAAGCATCTCCTCAGACCACAATGCCATAAAATTAGAAATAAACTACAATAAAAACAATCCAAAAATCTCAAACACTTGGAAGCTGAATAGCGTGCTATTAAATAATGACTGGGTTACCAAACAGATCAAAGAAGAAATTAAAAGCATCCTGGAAACTAATGACAACAAAAACACAACAAACCAAAATCTATGGGACACAATGAAAGCAGTCTTGGGAGGGAAGTTTATAGCTCTACAGGCTTACCTCAAAAAAAAAAAAAAAAAAGATAAAAATGGTAGTAAATCATCTACTCTACAACTCAAAGAATTAGAAGGAGAGCAACAAGAAAAGCCCAGAGTGAGCAGAAAGAAGGAGATAATAAAGATCAGAGCAGAAATAAATGACATAGAGACCAAAAAAACAATACAAAAGATCAATGAAACCAAGAGCTGGTTCATTGAAAGGATAGACAAGATTGATGAACCTCTAGCCAGGCTCACCAAGAAGCAAAGAGAGAGGACTCAAATAAACAAAATCCGAAATGATAGAGGCTAAATAACAACAGACCCCACAGAAATACAAAGGATTGTTAAAAAATACTATGAACAACTCTACTTCAACAAACTAGACAACCTGGAGAAAATGGACATATTCCTAGAAAGATACAAAATTCCAAAACTCAATCAGGAAGATTCTAAACACCTCAATAGGCCAATAACTATAGAAGAAATTGAAGCAGTCATCAAAAAGCTCCCAGCAAACAAAAGTCCGGGGCCAGATGTCTTCACAGGGGAGTTACACCAAACATTCAAGGAAGAACTAAAACCTATCCTCCTCAGACTATTCCAAAAAATTCAAGAGGAAGGAACACTTCCAAGCTCATTCTATGAAGCCAGCATCACCCTAATAACAAAACCAGATAAAGACAACACAATGAAAGAGAATTACAGGCCAATATCTCTCATGACATAGATGCCAAAATCCTCAACAAAATTCTAGCAAATCGGATCGAGCAATACATCAGAAGGATCATACACTATGAGCAAGTAGGATTTATCCTGGGGATGCAAGGATGGTACAATATCCACAAATCAACAAACGTGATACATAACATAAACAAATTGAGAGATAAAAATCACATAATCATATCAATTGATGCAGAAAAAGCATTTGACAAAATCCAACACCCCTTCTTGATAAAAACTCTCAGCAAGTTGGGAATAGAAGGATCATACCTCAACATAATAAAAGCCATATATGAAAAATCCACAGCCAACATCATGCTCAATGGACAAAAATTAAACCATTTCCCCTAATATTAGGAACAAGACAGGGATGTCCACTCTCACCACTCCTGTTCAACAGAGTACTGGAAGTACTAGCCATTGCAATCAGACAAGAAGAAGAAATAAAAGGCATCCAAATTGGAAAAGAAGAAGTAAAGCTGTCCTTATTAGCAAATGATATGATATTGTACATAGAAAACCCTAAAGACTCCATCAAAAAATGATTAGACTTAATAAATGAATTTGGCAATGTAGCAGGATACAAAATTAATGCCAAGAAATCTATGGCATTTCTTTACACCAATAGTGAACTTACAGAAAGAGAGACTAAAAAAGCAATCCCATTTACCATCGCACCAAAAAAATTAAGATACCTAGGAATAAAGTTAACTAAGGAGGTAAAATACGTATATGCGAAAAACTGCAGGATACTGAAAAAAGAGATAGAGGAAGATATAAACAGAAGGAAGAACATACTGTGTTCATGGATTGATAGAATCAACATCATCAAAATGTCCATACTACCCAAAGCAATCTATAGATTCAATGCAATCCCCATTAAAATACCAACGGCATATTTCACAGACCTAGAAAGAACTCTCCAAAAATTCATCTGGAATAAAAAAAGACCCCAAATAGCCATAGCAATCCTGAGAAAGAAGAACAAAGTAGGTGGGATCTCAATACCAGATATCAAGCTGTATTACAAAGCCACTGTTCTTAAAACAGCCCGGTACTGGCGCAAGAACAGAAATATAGATCAATGGAATAGAATAGAGAACCCAGAAATCGACCCAAACCACTGTGCTCAATTAACCCTTTGCACTCGCTTGCTTTTTTCTCGATTCCTTTATTCTAATGCTAACCATGTCGAGTCAAACTCAACATCCGAGTGCAAAAGATTAATATTTGACAAAGGAGGCATGAACATAAAATAAAGTCAAGACAGTCTCTTCAACAAATGGTGTTGGGAAAATTGGACAGATACATGCAAAAAAATGAAACTAGACCACCAACTTACACCATACAGAAAAATAAACTGAAAATGGATACAGGACTTAAACATAAGACGGGAAACCATAAAAATACTAGAGGAATCCACAGGTAGCGAAATCTCAGACATATGCCGAAGCAATTTCTTCACTGATACCGCTCTCAGAGCAATGGAAACTTAAGAGAAAATAAACAAATGGGACTATATCAAAATGAAAAGCTTTTGCACAGCAAAAGAAACCATCAACAAAACAACAAGAAAGCCCACTGCATGGGAGAACATATTTGCCAATGACATCACCGATAAGGGTTTAATCTTCAACATTTACAGGGAACTCATACGACTTAACAAAAAGAAGATAAACAATCCAATCAAAAAATAGGCAATGGACCTAAATAGACACTTTTAAAGGAGGACAAAAGGAAGGCCAAGAGACATATGAAAACATGCTCAAAGTCACTAATTATCCGAGAGACGCAAATCAAAACAACAGTGTGGTACCATTTCACACCTGTCAGAATGGCTATCATCAACAAATCAACAAAGGACAAGTGTTGGCGAGGATGCGGAGAAAAAGGAACTGTTTTGCACTGCTGGTGGGAATGCAGACTGGTGCAGCCACTGTGGAGAACAGTATGGATTTTCCTCAAAAAACTAAAAATGGAACTCCCATTTGACCCAGTGATCCCACTTCTAGGAATATATCCCAAGAAACTGGAAACATCAATCAGAAAGGATATATGCACCCCTATGTTCATAACAGCACAATGCACCATAGCTAAGATGTGGAAACAGCCTAAGTGCCCATCAGCAGATGACTGGATTAGAAAACTGTGGTACATATACACAATGGGATACTATGCTGTAGTAAAAAAGAAGGAATTCTTACCATTTGCAACAGCATGGATGAAACTGGAGAGCTTTATGCTAAGTGAAATAAGCCAGTCAGAGAAAGATAAATGCCACATGATCTCACTCATTTATGGAATATAATGAACAGCATAAACTGATGTACACAAACAGATCCAGAGACAGAGAAGCATCGATTAGACTGTCAAACCTCAGAGGGAAGGTAGGGGAGGGTGGGGGTAAGGAGGAGAGATCAACCAAAGGACTTGTATGCATGAATATAAGCCTAATCAATGGACACGAACACCAGGGGGGTGAGGGCATGAGTGGGGGGTTGGGTGGTTAATGGAGGGATGAGGACACATATGTAATACCTTAATCAATAAAGAAATTAAAAAAAAATTAGTTGGCACTTAAACAGCATCATAACTTGATCCATTTATTGGAATCCTCTTTCTTGAAGCTTTTAGAGAAAATATATATATATATATGTTTTCTATTAATTCTGCTTAATTATATAGACAGATTTTTCTAATTGTGTACACACACAAAATTAATTTAGAACTATCAAAGAATTCTCATTTTAGCCATCTTCTTGCAGGAGCATTAATGGGAAGCTGACTTTTGTGGGGTTTATCAGCCTCAGAGGACAAATTTTCATGTAAATTTTAGTTTACCTTTGAGATCTATATGGTCTGAAAAAACTTCTAGGAAAAACATCCGTATTTGCTCATCTCTGGAAGAGCCAAATGTGGTAGATAACCCTACTGGATTGCTTATGCCCTAGAGGAAATTTTTTTCTCAGGCAATGTCATGAGCATTGTTGGGTTGGGAAAGTATGTGTCCTTTATCTGTCAGAGCTAAAGAGAGTTCAGTCCCTCATTTAACCAGCAAAGATTTTAAGACTCATAGTAAGTGATTCAATAAAAAGCCAAAATTAGAAAAAGCCTTCCATTTTGCTTCTCCTTTCTCTGGGTTACCTTATCTCTTATTCGCCTTGAGGATTTTCTAAGAACACCTCAAATAGATTCAGGACCAGCCACCTGAAGCAGGGAGCTCTGTGATTCTAAGATAAAAAACATTCAAGTTTAGCCAATGTATAGAAGGGAGCCAATGGGGCACAATGGGCTCCTGCTGACATCTAGCAGCAGGGTCTGGTTTCAAAGGGTGGGCCTAGGTGGGCTTCTTAAGAATCCTGCTGACTATGCCAAGTAAACGCCAGTGCAAGAAACATCAAAATCTATAGGGAATTTTTATAAGAGTTTCTTTGAGCCAAATGGATATGTCAACATGCCTGAAAGCAAGATCTCAAATGCTCCAGAGAAAGATATTTTGCAGTTTTTAAAATTTATTTTTAAAAAACCTTTATTGTTGAAAGTATTATATATGTCCCCCTTCCCACATTGACCCCTTCTAGCTCACCCCGACCCAACCCCAGTCCCCAGTCCTTCACCTCCCTATTGTCTGTTTACATAGGATATATATATATGATCTTTGGTTAATCACTTTCCATTCACCCACCCACTCCCACCTTCCCTCTGAGATTCGACAGTATCTTCCAGCTTCTATGTCTCTGTATCTATTTTGTTCAACAGTTTATTTTGTTCATTAGAGTCCACATATGAGTGAGATCATGTGATATTTGTCTTTTTGTGACTGGCTTATTCCAGGTCCCACTATGCTATCTCAAATGGTAAGAGATCCTTCTTTTTCACTGCTGCATAGTGTTCCATGGTATAAATGTACTGCAGTTCTTTTATCAACTGATCTGCTGATGGGCGCTTGGGCTGTTTCCAAGTTTTAGCTATTGAAAATTGAGCTGCTATGAACATAGTGGTCCATAGATTCTTTATGATTGGTGTTTTGGGTTTCTTTGGATACATTGCTAGAAGTAGGACCACTGGGTCAAATGGCAGTTCTGTATTTAATTTTTTGAGAAAACTCCATACTGTTTTCCACAATTGCTACACCAGTCTACATTTCCACCAGAAATGTACTAGGGTTCCCTTTCCTCCACATCCTCGCCAGGACTTGTCATTTGTTGACTTGTTAATGGTAGCCATTCTGACAGGTGTGAGGTGATACCTCATAGTCATTGTAATTTGCATCTCTCAGATGATCAGTGACTTTGAGCATTTTTTAATATGTCTCTTGGCCCTCTGTATGTCTACTTTGGGGAAGTGTCTATTTAGGTCCTTTGCACATTTTTGGTTGGATTGTTTATCTTCTTTTTGTTAAGTTATATGAGTTCCTTAAATATTTTGGATATTAACCCTTTATTATATGTATCATTGCCAAATATGTTCTCCTATACAGTGAGCTAATTTTTCATATTGTTGACGGTTTCTTTTGCTGTATAGAAATATTTTATTTTGATGTAGTCAAATTTGTTATTACTCCTTAGTTTCCTTTGCCCCAGGAGATGTATCAGTAAACATATTGCGACGAAAGAAGTCTGACATTTTTCTGCCTATGTTTTCTTCTAGGATTTTTATAGTTTTGTCTCTTACATTTAAGAATTTTATCCATTTTGAATTTATTCTTGTGTATGGTGTAAATTGGTTGTCTGGTTTAATTTGTTTTGCATGTATCTGTCCAATTTTCCCAACACCATTTACTGTCTTGACTCCATTGTATGCGCTTGCCTCCTTTGTCAAATATTAATTGAGCATAATGGCTTGGGTAAATTTATGGGGTCTCTGTTCTGTTCCATTGATCCAAATGTCTGCTCTTGTGCCAGTATCAGGCTATTTTGAGAACAGTGGCTTTGTTGTATAACTTGACATCTGGTATTGTGATTCCTCCAACTTTGTCTTTTTTCTCAAGATTGTTGTGGCTATTTGCAGTCTCTTTTGGTTCCATATAAACTTTTGGAGTATTTGTTCTAGATCTGTGAAATATGCTATTGGTAATTTAAAAGGGATTGCATTTAATCTATAGATTGTTTTGGGTAATATGGACCTTTTCATTATTTCTTTAAAACTCTGAGAAGTATCAAATCTTTTGAATCTCTTTTTTTTAATATATTTTATTGATTTTTACAGAGAGGAAGGGAGAGGGATAGAGAGTTAGAAACAGCAATGAGAGAGAATCATTGATTGGATGACTCCTGCACACCCCCTATTTAGGATGTGCCCACAACCAAGGTACATGCCCTTGACCGGAATCGAACCTGGGATCCTTCAGTCCGCAGGCCGATGCTTTATCCACTGAGCCAAAATGGTTAGGGCTAGACATTTTAATGATGTTAATTCTACCAATCCATGAACACGGTATATTCTTCCACTTGTTTATATATTCTTCTGTTTCTTTTTTCCATGTCCTGTAGTTTTCCACGTACAAGTCTTTTACCTTCTTGGTTAAGTTTATTCCTAAGTATCTTATTTTTTGGTGTTGCAATTTTAAACGGGATTGTTTGTTTCATTTCTCTTTCTGAGAGTTCATCATTGGTGTATAAAAATGCCATCAATTCTGGGTGTTAATCCTGCTACACTGCCTAAATCATTTATTAAATCTAGTAGTTTTTTGGTGAAGTCTTTAGGGTTTTCTATGTACAATATCATGTCCTCTGTGAATAATGAAAGTTTTACTTCCTCCTTCACAATTTGGATGTCTTTTATATATATTTTTTTCTTGTCTGATCATTGTGGCTAGCACTTCCTCTACTATATTGTATAAGAGTGGTGAAAGCTCACAACCTTGTCTTATTCCTGTTTTTAGGGGAAATGGTTTTAGTTTTTGCTCATTGAGTATGATGTTGGCTGTAGTTTTGTCATATATGGCCTTTATTACATTGAGGTATGATCCCTCTATTCCCACTTTGCTGAGAGTTTTATCAAAAAAGGTGTTAAATTTTGTGGAATGCTTTTTCTATGTCTATTGATATGATTATGGGATTTTTTTCTTTCAATTTGTTTATGTGATGTATTACTTTTATTGACCTGCGAATATTGTACTAACCTTGCATCCCAAAAATAAATCTCACTTGGTCATAGTGTATGATAGTTTTAATATATTGCTGGTCCAATTTGCTAATATTTTGGTGAGGATTTTAGCATCTGTGTTCATCAGGTATATTGTCCTATAATTCTCTTTCTTTGTAGTCTCTTTAACTTATTTTGAAATTAGGATAATGCTGACTTCCTAAAAGGAGATTGGAAGTGTTCCTTCCTTTTGGATTTTTTGGTAATAATTTGAGGGTATAGGTTTTAGTTCTTCTTTGAATGTTTGGTAAAACTCCCCTATGAAGCCACCTGGACCAGGGTTTTTGTTTGCTGGGAGTTTTTTTTTTTTTATTACTGCTTCAATTTCATCAATTATTATTGGCCATTCAGGTTTTCTTATTCTTCCTGATTCAGTTTCAGAAGATTGTATTTTTCTAGGAATTTGTCTATTTCATCCACATTATCCAACTTGTTGACATATAGTTGCTCATAGTATTTTCTTATATTTCTTTGTATTTCTGTGGTGTCAGTTGTTACTTTACTGCTTTCTTTTCTGATTTTATTTATTTGGATCCTCTCTTTTTGTTTCTTGATTAGTCTATCTAAAGATTCATCAATCTTGTTTATCTTTTCAAAGAACCTGCTCTTGGTTTCATTGATCTTTTGTATTGTCTTTTTAGTCCCTATGTCATTTATTTCTGCTGTAATCTTTATTATTTACTTCCTTCTACTTACTCTGGAATTTTCTTGTTGTTCTCTTTCTAGTTCTTTAAATTGTAGGGTTAAATACCAGGTACTTTATTATTTATTTTTTCTTGTTTTTTGGGGTAGGCCTGTAGTGATATGAACTTTCTTCTCAGGACTGCTTTTGCTGTGTCCTAGAGATTTGAGGTTATTGTGTGTTCATTTATATTTGTTTCCAGGACGTTTCTTATTTCTTTCTTGATCTCATTGGTAACCCATTCATTGTTTAAAAACGTGCTATTTAGCTTCCATGTGTTAGAATGTTTTTGAGTGTTTTTACTGTATTTTATTTCTAATTTCATTCCATTGTGATCTGAAAAGATGCTTGATATGATTTCAATATTCTTGAACTTGTAGAGACTTGTTTTCTGTCCTAACATGTCATCTATCTTTGAGAATGACTCATGTGCAGTTGACAGGAATGTATATTCTGTAGCTTTGGGGTGAAATGTTCTACAAATGTAAATTAAATCCATCAGATCCAGTGTGTTCTTTAGAGCCAATGTTTCCTTGTTAATTTTTTTGTCTAGAAGATATATTCAGTGAAAATAGCAGGGTGTTAAAGTCCCCTACTATGACTGTATTGCTGTCTATCTCTCCCTTGATATCTTCCAGGAGATGTGTTTGTTTGTTTGTTTTTATGTATTTGGGTGCTCCTGCATTGGGTACATATATGTTTACCAGGGTTATATCCTCTTGTTGAATTGATCCCTTTAGTATTATGTAGTGGCCTTCCTTATCTCTTCTTATGGCCTTTACTTTGAGGTCTATTTTGTCAGATATATGTACTGCTTCCCCAGCTTTATTTTCATTTCCATTTGCCTGAAAGAAGTTTTTGTATCCCTTCACTTTCAGTCTGTATGAGTCCCGTTTTCTGAGGTGGGTCTCTTGTAGTCAGCATATATATGTGTCGTGTTTTATCCATTCAGCCACTTGATGTCTTTTGATTGGAGCATTTAGTCCATTTACATTTAAAGTTATTATTGAAAGGTACTTCTTTGTAGCCATTTTTATTTTTGATGCCTGAACTCACAGGAGCCTGCACCCAGGGTGGCTGGAGCTTCGTTGACTGTGGGATCACAGCCTAGGTAGCAGGTCCCTGGCAGGGGTGGCTGTAGAGTCCCAGGTGTTATCTGAGGGAACTCTGTGTGGAGTTGAGGCTGAGCACCAAGTTACAGCAGCTCTCCCCTTCAAAAAGGCTAGGCCTCTGAGAACGAGCCAGCCTCCCGGTACTGTTTGCAATGGTAGCAGAGGCTGCGTAGTTAGGCGAGCCTGATTAGCCTGCCCCTGAAGGTCCTGTGGGATCTAACTGTGCCTCACCCACTCACACACACACACATACCTCACCTGCTCACACAATCCTCTTTTACTCCCTCACTCACTTACTCACTCACTCACTCACTCACTCATTCACTCACTCACTCACGCTCTCTCCCTCACTGTCTCATTCTTCCTGCCTCTGTAGTTGGGTCTGGGGTGTTATTGACCCATTCGTGGATGGAGTTTCCTCTCCAGATGTCTGGTTATGAGGCTTGCTCTCTAGCTCCTTGACCAGACAGGTTAAAATTCACCTGGACAAGACACAACACAAAGGGAACTAAGTAAAATATACTCACAACACCAATAACCACAATATAAGTGACCCCCTGAGAAAAGAGAATTAGGGGAGAGAAAAGAGAGCACAAATGCTATCGAAGAAAGAAAAAGATAAGAGATTAAAGACAAGGGAAGAAAAAGGAGAATATATATATATATAACCATGGAACCAATAGATAAACCAAAAAATACAAACACCAAACACCCCCAGCAATGAGGGTTGGGGCAGAATCTGTAGAGGCTGAACTTATATACTGAAAATAAGATTAAGAATTGGATGAATATGGGGAGGACCTCAATTCAGTATTGAGGAAGTAGAAATGGAATGAGTGAATAAGAAGAAAGAGAATGAGAAGAAAATAATAATAAATTTACAAAAGAATTGATTTCAAAAATGGTACAAAAAATTAAAAATAGGAAATAAAAATAAAATATAGTGATGGAAAAACAATGCAAAAAGAAATAGAAAATAAAGCAACAAACAAAAACAGGGGAAAAAATAAGAAGAAAAGAAGAAAAAAAAAAAGAAAAAAGAGAGAAAAAAAGGGATAACAAAATAATAAAAAAATAAAAATAAAAGTGAAAAAAGTGAAATGTCATTCCTTTGGCTGGTTTATGATCCCAGCCATCTGTACTGTACTATTTCTCAGTTTCCCGTTGCTGGGGCTGAAGGTTTCTCTTTAGGCCTGTTCCTATGGACTCTTAGGGACTATTCAGATTCCTTTGTATCATTCAGGGTGTATTCTGGGTGTGGCTGTATTGGTTGCCTGGAGATTGGAGGGAGGGGCTATCTCTCAGGAGAAAATTGCGGCCCAGGACCCGGGCTCAGGTATGACTCAGCACCAGACTCACTACCACCTCTCCTGGACCCTCTCCTCTCCCCAGATTCCACAAGTCCACACCTTCTCCCACACCTCAGCCATGGGTAAGTGTCTGTATCCAAAAGGTCGTATGAACTAGGTTCAGTGAAGAAAGGCACAGACCCCAGAGCAGGGAAGGACTGCGTCTCTGCAAGTTCCTCTCTTCCCAGCACTGCACTGTCAGGCCAGCCTTTCAGAGATACCTCTGAGCTTAGATCCAGAATCCAGAATCTAAAGTCCAAAATCTCCTGTCTCCCGCAGTCCCTTGGACCCTTTTTTCACATTCAGACGCTTTGCCTGTCCCCAGCGACATGACTTGGCACCGGTGGTTTCCCCCTGACCCTCTGGGCACAGAGGTCTGGCAGACTCTCCTATCTAGATCCTTGATTTTACCTTTCTCCAGGGGTCTCTGCCCTTCCTGGCTGCAAACTGTCTCACCAACTGAGTCTCCTTCACCAATTCGGGCTGAATTCTATTCGTTTCAGCCACTCACTCTATTTGCTCCAGGACAAAGCTCAGGACACATCCATCTATTCTGCTGCCATTTTGTCTTGGAAGGTTATTATTGATAGGTACTTATTTATTGCCATTTTAATTCTTTATGCCATGTTTCTCATATATATTTCTTCTCATTATAGCAGCCCCTTTAGCATTTCTTGCAGTGCTGGTTTGGTGGAGATAATCTCCTCTAGCCTTTTTCTGTCTGAGAAGCTCTTTATTTCACCATCTATTTTGAATGATAGGCTTGCTGGAGATAGTAATCTTGGTTTTAGATCCTTGCTTGTCATTACCTTAAATACATCATGCCATTACCTTCTGGCCTGTAGAGTTTCTGAGGAAAAATCAGCTGATAGCCTTATGGAAGCTCCTTTGTAGGTAACAAATTGCTTTTCTCTTGCTGCCTTTAAAATTCTCTTTAATTTTTGGCATTTTAATTATGATGTGTCTGGACATGGGCCTGTTTGGGTTCTTCTTACTTGGGACTCTCTGTGCCTTCTGAACTTGTGTGACTTTTTCCTTCACCATGTTATGAAACTTTTCTGCTGTTATTTCTTCAAACATATTCTCTCTCCCTTGCTCACTTTACTCATTTCCTGGCACTCCTATGATGTGAATATTGTTACATTTCATGTTGTCCCTCAGCTCCCTTAAGCTGTCCTGTTTTTTAATTGTTTTCTTATTTTTGGTTCTCTAATTGAGTGATTTTTTTCCTATCCTGTTTTCTAATTCACTGATCTGAGTCTCAGCTTCCCCTAATCTGCTGTGTATTCTTTCCACTGTGTTCTTTATTAGTGCCATATTATTCTTCATAGTTATTATGTCTTTTCTCATGCTATTGAGCAACCTTGCCATCATAATTCTGAACTCTATATTTAATCAATTTTTTATCTCCATTTCATTTAGCTCTTCTTTTGGAGAATTTTCTTGTTTATTTCTTTGGGACTTATTTTTTAATCTCCCCATTTTGTCTGCCTGTTTAGGTTTGTGTATGTGTATTAGGCAGATTTACTACAACTACTAATCTCTAGTGTAGGACAGTGTCAGATGCTGTTTCTGACTGGCCCTGAGTACCCTGTTTGGAGCTATCATCAATCTACAGCTGTGGCTCCATATTCTGGGGTTGAATGCCTTTGTAAAGGACCAAGATGTGCACCAAGGTCTGGTTTTCCTAGCCCCGGGCCCCAAGTCAGATCAGGCAAAGACTCAAATCCTCCAGAGACTTGCCTCTGCTTTCAGTTTGATTATAATTCAGTCTTAATTAGCTTCAGCCTATCAACCACAGAATAGGGTGAGAGTTTTTCAACAGGGTGGAACAATTGCTTCTGTATGCTGGCTGATTGTTATTCTTAGTCTCTTAATGGAACCCAGACACTCCAATAGGGTGGGGCAATTGCTTCCCACCCAGGCAAAAGCTGCCTGGGTGGTAAAGATCTGCAGAAGAAAGATGTCCTCTGTATTATTATGGATTGATTCGGCACAGGAAACTTGCGTGTCTGCCTTCTGAGATCTAGTCACAGAGCCTTCAACCCTGGCTTCTGTTGAAACAGCTCCAGTCCACTCTGCCCCCGCTCTACCACAGCAAAGGTGAGTGGTTGCACACAAAATTTTGTGCATTGGGCCTTTAAGAGGGAGCCTGAATTTCCAGCCCTCTCTCCCTGGCAGATAGCAACCCTGCTGCTTTTCACAGCCAGATGTTATGTGGACATATTGTTCAGTTTGAGATATCCCTCCGGAACTTCAGCTGCTGTCTGTGGGAGCCTGGCCAGCACTTTTGTGCCTATGCACTTCCTACCAGTGTCTATGCAGTTTTCACTTTCCATCCTTGTTTATCAGATTTCTTTCCAGCTAGTCTTCAGTTGCTTAATCAGGATGTTGTGTGTGTGTGTGTGTGTGTGTTTGTGTTAATACATTTGCAATTAAGGAGGGAACATAAGGGGGATTGCATAAAGGTGGGAAAAAAGCAAGGTTAGGAAGTCTTTATGATTGGATTACAGGATAGTTAACAACATTATGTGCTCCCTTGGTTATGGCTCCAAGGTGTCTGGAAAAGAGGATTAATTCTGGCATTTCAAAGGCACGTTAACCTAAATCAGTGGTCAGCAAATTGTGGCTCTCGAGCCACATGTGGCTCTTTAGCCCCTTGAATGTGGCTTGGTGTTAGAACCACTTCTTTAAAATAGACTCTCCCAGGCTGAAAACCGACTTCTGCACATGGGCCATGAAGTTTCAATTGCACTGTATGTGCCTGCCTACATGTGGTATTTTGTGGAAGAGCCACACTCAAGGGGCCAAAGAGCTGCATGTGGCTCTCGAGCCGTGGTTTGCCAATCGCTGACCTAGATGCACAAGAATAGTGGGCAGGGCTTTTCTTTTTTTATTATTTTTATTTTTATTTTCTTTAAAATAAATCTTTATTGTTCAGATTATTACAATTGTTTCTCCCTTTTTCCCCTCATATCTCCCCATCACCCGGTTCCCAACCCCCCTCTGCCCTTACCTCCCCCTCGTTGTCCTTATCCATAGGTGTATGATTTTTGTCCAGTCTCTTCCCATACCCCCCACACAGACACCCCTTTCCCCCTGAGAATTATCAATCCACTCCCATTCTATACCTCTGATTCTATTATATTCACCAGTTTATTCTGTTCATCAGATTTTTTTATTCACTTGATTTTTAGATTCACTTGTTGATAGATATGTATCTGTTGTTCATAATTTTTATCTTTACCTTTTTCTTCTTCTTCCTCTTCTTAAAGAATACCTTTCAGCATTTCATATAATACTGGTTTGGTGGTGATGAACTCCTTTAGCTTTTTCTTGTCTGTGAAGCTCTTTATCTGCCCTTCAATTCTGAATGATAACTTTGCTGGGTAGAGTAGTCTTGGTTGTAAGTTCTTGCTATTCATCACTTGGAATATTTCTTGCCATTCCCATTTGGCCTGCATAGTTTCTGTTGAGAAATCAGCTGACAGTTGTATGGGTGCTCCCTTGTAGGTAACTAACTGTTTTTCTCTTGCTGCTTGTAATATTCTCTCTTTGTATTTTGCCCTTGGCATTTTAATTATGATGTGTCTTGGTGTGGTCCTCTTTGGATTCCTCTTGTTTGGGGTTCTGTGCGCTTCCTGAACTTGTAAGTCTATTTCTTTCACCAGGTGGGGGAAGTTTTCTGGCATTATTTCTTCAAATAGGTTTTCAGTATCTTGCTCTCTCTCTTCTGGCACCCCAAAAATTTGGATATTGGTACGCTTAAAGCCATCCCAGAGGCTCCTTATGTTATCCTCACACTTTTGGATTCTTCTTTCTTTCCGCCTCTCTGGTTGGGTGTTTTTTTCTTCCTCATATTCCAGATCTTTGGTTTGACTCTTCGGGTGCAGTGGTCTACTCTGTATATTCTTTATTTTAGACAGTGTATGCATAATTTCTGACTGGTCCTTTTCCATTTTTTTGGTATTCTCATTTAGGTCCTTGAAGGTCTGTTCAAGTTTCTCAGCGGTTTTTAGAAGATTCTTGAGTAACCTTATAAGTATGGTTCTGAACATTGTGTCGTCCATTAATTTGCTTTCATCTATCTCTCCTACTTGTGACATACTTTGATGTCTCCACATTTTGGCTGCCTCCCTGTGTTGATGGATTGGCTTTGTGTGGTCAGTGACCTATAGGGGCCGGTAGCTCAGCTTCTCCAATCACCCTAGGTGGTTGCTCTTGGTACTCCCCTTTGTGGGCTGAGTGGAAAGTCTTGGTGTAGTTAAAAGCCCTGATTGCTGTTGGTACACTGGGAGGAATTGACCTCCGGTCCAATTGGCTGTGAGGACCTGCTGTGTCTATAACGGAAGAATTGCTGCACTGGAGGCACAGTAGGGCTTTGGTGCTCACTGAGTCTGCCTCTTGAATGTGTCCCTTATGAGAGTGGTTGAAATCTGGTGTCATCCACACCAACAGAAAAGTCACTCTCACTCTCCGACCGCTGGCCGAGTGTCCTGTAGGCGTCTGGGTCCCCCACGTGTCTCTCTAGAAACTGGAGTTCAGAGTGGTTGGGATTGTTGGTATCACTGGCGGGAGTTGATCACCAAGCCAGTTGGCTGTGAGGATCAGCAGTGTCTCCGCTGGGAGAGCTTCTGTGCTCAGCTTGGATGGGGCAGAGTCTCAGGGTGGCACAGACAAGCTTTGGTTTCCCATCTGCTCCTCCCTAAGAGGGCTGGTTTCTCCGTGCCCTAATCAATGGCTGCACACCTCTGAGAGAAGGCAGCTTTTGAGCCTCACCCGCTGCCAAACAGACCAGTTTCTCCCTGACCACCGCTGGATTTCAGTGCAGTCAGGAGGTTTTGTTTTTCTCCCAAACGAGAAAGCTAGCCACGCAGCATCTGCTGCCCGCCCTCTTCGCGTGCTGCGAGCAAGCCTGCCGTGTATTCAGCCGCCCACCCTTTGTGCACTCATGGATCTCCGCACCTCCACAGCTCCTGAGGCTCAGCGTCCCCCTCTCTTTTTTTCTCTACCTGTAGGTTTTCCACTCTGCCAGCTTTCCGGTGGTTCTGGACGGTGTGCTCTCTGTTTTCCAGTTGTAGTTTCAAAATTGTTGTGGTAGGCAACAATTAGGTGTTTACCTTATGCCGCCATCTTGGTTTCTCACAGGGCTTTTCTTGAAGCAAAGATAAACCTTCCATAGACCTGGGGTATGACTACCCACATAATCCTGCTGAGTTAGATATTTTTGATTAGATCATCCTATGAGGTTACTTTAGGTCATTGAATTTCTCATATTTATGACATAGTCTCTTTTTCATTCAAATTGTTACCCATGAGATGAGGAGACTTTGGTTCTTATCTTCTTGAAAGAAAAAAAAAGATTTCAACCAAGAGACAAAATGTAGAAAAGCAAACAAGAATTTATTGACCGCAGCAAAAATATACTTAAGCTGGGCTGCTTTGGCTCATTGGGATGTCAGAGAAAAGGGGGCCTTGGGGACAGGTTCAGGGGGTTCTCCCAGGACAAGCTGCTACTGCCCATTGCTCCCCTGTTTGCACATCTCACTGGGGTCCCTTGGAGATTAGGGGATACATGCCTGTTGGAGAAGGAGGAGGGGAAAGGAATGGCAAGGGTGTGCTCCCTGGAGGGAGAGCACACTAGGACCTTTTCTATCAGGGTTTTTTTTAGAATTTTTTTTTAATATATTTTATTGATTTTTTACAGAGAGGAAGAGAGAGGGATAGAGAGTTAGAAACATCGATGAGAGAGAAACATCGATCAGCTGCCTCTTGCACACCCCCTACTGGGGATGTGCCCGCAACCAAGGTACATGCCCTTGCCCGGAATCAAACCTGGGACCCTTGAGTCCGCAGGCTGACGCTCTATCCATTGAGCCAAACCGGTTTCGGCCATCAGGGATTTTAAAGGCTGGGTGTTTAGGGGAGGTCTTCAGGGAGAATCAATAGAATATTCATTAGCTTTATGCTGGTGTGCCAAAATGAGATTTATTCTTCTAATTTGTCTGTCCTTGGGTGTGGTTGGAAAATGGCACTAATTGGATTTCTGTTTCCTGTCTCCCTGAGTAAGGTGATTTAAGCTTTTTACCCTCTGATTGGGGAGGAAAAGTGCAATCCATTTACTTTCAAGTGTCTTTGGTTTAGGGAATATGGGATTTACTAGGTGGCTGCAAATTGTTATTTAATTATCTGCCTTAGCTTTCCTATTCTATTTGTCCTGGAAATTTCCTAGCTTCTTACTCTTCTATAACGACATTTATTAACATCACTTAAAATTTTTCCAACCATTAAGGAAGAGTCCTTTGATATTACCCTTAGCCTCTTCCCATTCTCATGTTAATTAACCTAATATTTTTGTTTTTATTATCATTTGTAATACCCATGAAGGGAAGCTGAGACAGAAAATTTGCTAAGGCTTTCCAAACTGATTTTTTAAAAAGCTATTAAGAGAGTTCTTAATGGCTAGTTATATTTATTTGTATCTACTTTTTAAACTTGGTCTTTTGATAAATATTAATGAAATAGATGTTGAGACAAGAGGTCTCTAAAAAGTTTCCAGTTTAGAAGTTTTTTTAATTCAAAGGATCCATTATTCAGGATTGATGATAGTATCTAGGAATCTCAATAGTGACTCAAACTAATAAAAGTTTTTATGGTTTAACCAAGGAAACAAGATGCATCCACAAGAAAGTGCAAAGGATGCAGCCCTCACAAGATCCCAAATTTCACTCCCAACATTAGAAACAACCATTCCAAACACAGGATATCATGTGTTTCCCCCTCTTTTGAACAGAATAGTGTAAATTGCCAAGCCAAAAGTTCACCCATATTTTTAGATTCCATAAAGTCATCTCCATAGCCTATTTGGCTTTCCACCAGATGCATATGCAGCCTCCAGCTGATGGAAAATGATAACATCGAGGAGCCCTATTTTTCTCATTTGGGAAGAAAAGAACTA
Source organism: Ia io (assembly GCA_025583905.1). Lineage (NCBI taxonomy): Eukaryota > Metazoa > Chordata > Mammalia > Chiroptera > Vespertilionidae > Ia > Ia io. Next base: position 75,499,504 of record JAJQQW010000001.1, read on the forward strand.
AAAACACCCATGAGTAATCATACCAAATAACCAAGATTTGCTAAACCCAAGGAACTAGTCGCACACATATTTTCTCCTACTAACCTAAATTTACAAAAAGAATATAAGATTCTCACTGTTAGGGGCATAAATAGAATGGTGGGGACCAGCTATAGTTATAAGAAATATTAATCATGCTCTGTTAACCATGATTGTTCTGTTCTGATTAGAGAAAGCACATTCTGACCTGGCTAATAGTTGTACGTGCCAGGAAATGGGAGCTAACCTTGAAATGCAGTCCATTCTCTTTTTCTGAGTGCTGCCTATCATCATGGACAGATTAACAACCTTGCTATTGAAACAATAGAGTCCAGAGGTATGCACCCTTTGTGATCCCCCCAGCACACATTGCTTATAATCTGTAACCATTATATCTTGTCTACCTCCCCATGCCTGTAATTCCTAATTTCTCATGCAATCTTTGTCCTTCTACCCAATATAAGTAGCTGGTTTATGGGGAGGGGTAGAGCAGATTTTCGTGGATGACCTGCTGCTCTCTCATACTGCCGGCATTATTGGAATAAATGCTCATACATAATTCAACCCTATCTTTCTGTTTAACTGGCTCAAGTAGTGATAGGCAGCCCAGACCCATTCCTTTTTGAGTTTCATCTCCACATTTGCTTTCACTAAAACCAAACAGCAGAGATCTGAGGTATTGGATATGGTGAGAACTCATATTTTCTTTCTTTTTTAAAAAAAAACATATTTTATTGATTTTTTACAGAAAGGGAGAGAGATAGTTAGGAACATCAATGAGAGAGAAGCATCGATCAGCTGCCTCCTGCACTCCCCCTACTGAAAATGTGCCCTCAACCAAGGTACATGCCCTTGACCAGAATCGAACCTGGGACCCTTCAGTCCCCAGGCCAACACTCAATCCAGTGAGCCAAACCAGCTAGGGCGAGAACTCATATTTTCTTCTGATTTGTTTCAGATGTTCCAGGATCCGCAGCAGTCCCAAAGAAAACTGTGTCTAGCCAATAGTATCTTGGCTACCTTGACAATTATAGGGGTGGAAAAATAATTTTTACTTGACTCCTGAATGGCCTAATAATCAAATTGACATGAGACAGATCAGCATGAGAAAATAACCAAGTTTATTGCATATGTACACATGGATGTTCCATAAAAATATAGGACCCAAAGGAGAAATGCAGGGTTGTGTTTTGGGACCTCAAAGGGAAGAAAGGCAAATAACATGGAAATGAAAAAGCAAATGCTTGGTAAAAAAATGGTTGTAGGGACATCTTTTATTTTTAAAAATAGATTTTTATTGATTTTAGAGAAGGGAAGGGGAGAGAGAGACAGAAACATCAATGATGAGAGAGGATCATTGATTGGCTGGCCCTTGCACACCCCCCACTGGGGATCGAGCCCACAACCTTGGCATGTGCCCCAACCAGGAATCACCTCCTGGTCCATAGGTCGACACTCAATTACTGACCCATGCCAGTTGGGCAGCAGGGCCATCTACACTAATAAAAGAGAAGCATGCAAATTGACTGTCCCTCTGCTATGCCCACCAGCCAATCAGGAGCAAGTATGCAAATTAACCCAACAAAGATGGCGGCGGCCATGGAGCTGGAGCAGCAGGAGGTTTGGGTTGCCCCTGGTGATGGAAGAAGCCAAGCTTCCCACCCACACTGGCTGCCGCTGAAGGAGTGGCTGTGGGACTGGATCACTGGGGGTAACCCAGGCTTCAGCCAGCCCTGGCCTCCACTCAAGGAGAGGCTGGGGTCCTGGGTCTCCAGGGGTAACCCAGGCTTCCAGACCACCCTGGCCTCTGCTCAAGGAGTGGCTGAGGGCCTGGGTCTCTAGGGTCAACCAAGGCTTCCAGCCCACCCTGGCCTCCACTCAAGGAGTGGGTGGGAGCCTGCATCTCTGGGGGCCATGGCTAGCTTTGAAACAGCCCTCAGCCCCTTACCCAGGCTGGCCACGCCCCCATGGAGTAAGAGTTCCCGCTGGGGGTGTGGCCAGCCTGCAAACAGCCATCAGCCCCTCACCCAGGTTTGCCAGGCACCCCAGTGGGGACCCCCAATCTGAAGGGGGTGTGGCCAGCTTGAAAACAGCTCTCAGCCCCTCACCCAGGCTGGCCACACCCCCCCCAGTGGGGACTGTCACCCCATGGTGGCGTGGCAGGCCTGAAAACCACCACAGGCCCCTCACCCAGGCCACCCCACACCCCAAGGGAACCCCCACCCTGATCAGAGACACCCTTCAGGGCAAACCAGTCAGCCTCCACCTGTGCACCAGGCCTCTATCTATACTAATAAAAGGGTAATATGCTAATTAGACTGGGAGTCCTTCCAGGAGACCTTCCGGATGTTCTTCTAGACAAAGCCATGGTGGCAGGGCTGAGGTAGAGTCAGTTAGAGGCCAAGAGGAGAAGGCAGTTGTGGGTGATCAGGCCAGCGGGGGGACAGTTGGGGGTGAGCAGACCAGCAGGGGGGCCAGTTGGGGGCAAGCACACTGGCACAAGGGGCATTTGGGGGTGAGCAGGCCAGCAGGCAGAGTGGTTAGGGGCAATCAGGCAAGCAGGCAGGTGAGCTGTTAGGAGCCAGTAGTCCCGGATTGCGAGAGGGATGTCCGACTGCCAGTTGAAGCCTGATCTCTGTAAACCAGCAGTAGGACATCCTTCGAGGGTGCAGGCCAGGCTGAGGGACACCCCCCTAACCTGTGCACGAATTTCGTGCACCGAGCCACTAGTATATATATACTTTATTAAGAAAAGGAATGCTAACTCTGGAATAGGAATGGTCTGGGCTCATAAACTAGTCAGTCTTCCATTCACTAGTGATGCCACCTTGGGTGAGTTATTTAAACCCCTTGAGCCTTAGTTTTTTCAACTAAAAATGAAGGAAATAATTATGGTGGTTAAATAGATTAATGCATGAAAAGTGCTTAGCACATAGTAAGTGCTAAATAAAAGTTACATATTATTATTTTATGGATTATGCACTGTGTTAAGTGCCTTACATGTTATTATTTTCATAACTACTCCATGAAATAGATATTAGTATTATTCTCATTTTGCAGAGGAGGCTACTGAAAGAGAAAGGTGAATAAATTTGTCTAAGGCCACATAAAACTTGGAGATTGTATTTGAACCCAGGTATCTGATTCTAATAGTTGTGCTCTTAACCATACCTTTATATTGCCTCTCTTTACACACACACACACACACAAACACACACACACACACACAGACATACGTATGCACCCATGTGCATATGCACACACACACGTCTAGAAAAATATCTGTTATTTGTTAACTTTGGATGGGCAGTGAAGTAGTGCTAAAAAGAGACTATTGTGTTTTTCTAAATATGTTTTTATTGATTTGAGAGAGAGAGGAAGGGAGAGGGAGAGAGAGAGAAACATCGATTGGCTGCCTCCCACATGCCCCCACTGGGGATTGAACCCTCAACCTGGATATGTGGCAAACCAGTGACAGTTCAGTGCAGGGGACAACACTCAACCAACTGAATCATACTGGCCAGGATGAGACTATTGTTGTTTAATCAATGTACTCCCAAAGTCTTGTGAAAATTATTCAAGTTTTACACATAAAACTTAATTAATAAAAAAAATAAAGCATCAAAGCATCATAGACAATAAATATAATGCATTCAATGTAATTGACTTGGGATACAAATTTAACAACTTTTGTTTATCAAAAGATAAAATCAAAAGGCAAGAATGGTAGAAGACATTTGCAATGCATATAACTGACAAAAACTAGAATATAAAAAATTAAAAAAAGCTCCTACAAATCAGTAAGAATGAGATAAAAACAAAAATCAACAAAATATTTGAAAATAAACTTGGGAAAGAAGAACTACAAATGGCTAATAAATATATGAAAATGTTTTTGAATTCAATATTCATGAATATAATTTAAAACCACAATGAGATAAAACATCAGTGAATAAAGTTTTTTTAAAAATATTTTTATTGATTTTAAGAAAGGAAGGGAGAGGGAGAGAGAGATAGAAACATCAATGATGAGAGAGAGAACCATTGATTAGTTGCCTCCGGCACACCCTCAACTGGGGATCGAGCCTACAACCTGGGCATGTGCCCTTGACCTGAATAGAACCTGGGACTCTCCAGTCTGCAGGCTGATGCTCTATCCACTGAGCCAAATCAGCTAGGGCTGTTTTGTTTTTTAGAATGCCTTTATTATCAAGTACAAGAGTTACAGTCTTTAAAAAAATGTTTTTTTCATAAAATAAAGTGACAGTGTTTTAAATTAAGGATGCTTGTAGGCTCCCTGAATGCACACGAATGAGCTGGTAATTCAAATCTACTTAACTGAAGGAGGCATTGTAGAGCAGGTGATTGAACTGTCCCCAAATAAAGGCAATGGATATTTGTTTATTTAACAAGCTTATTCCTTTTGTCATACATCGATTTAAAAGCTTTCACTCTTCTGTCATTAGTTTTGATTGAGGATCCTAAAAGTGTACTGAACAACATTTTTTTTTCTACATGAGCACCAGTGCATAATAATTAAGTCAAATGTACACAGAATTGTTCATTATTTCTTGGATAAAAGTAGATCATCATTACTCTACAGGAATAATTTATATCCCTGTTGAAGCACTCTGGATCCAGATAGTTTTGGTCAGCTTATGACTTCTGTTTGGCCATTAAATTGTACTTCAAAGTCCCCTCGTTCCCATTGACAGAATGTGTGAGAAGAGTCTTCCTTCATGTTTGCACCACATTTGCCATCAAAGCACTTTACTGGCTCTTATTCTATCACTTCATCCCTTTCTGACATTTGCCATGTCTTTCTCTGCAGTGAGAGCATAGCTTATAACTAATGTCCATGAAATCCCATGAGTACAGAATACCTGATAATGAAAAGGAAATTCTGATATTTCATAACTCCCTGACACAACGACTACCAGAAAGCTACAGCTAGAAGAAATGCCGAGTGCTAAGATCTTTTCAGACTGAAGATTTTAGTGCAAAGAACCACAGGAGAATATCAGGAGACATAAGTTCTATGCCCAGCTTCCACTCTTATGACATCTTGAATAGGTCACCATAACTTTCCGATCTTCCAGTTATTAATCAGTAGAATAGAAATAATGTCAAGAAGCTTAACACTGACCTAGATTTTCCAATATAAAAAAAAAAAATCACAAGTTGGACTTGACTAGAAGGACTAGATATGTTTAAAATTATTTTTAAAATTGAATGTTAATTAGAGTTTGTTGAAATACATATTTTGGCTGGCCAAGAAGGAAAATATTGCATTGTAAAAAGATTTAGAGGAAAAAGGAATAATTTCTAAACTTTATAAGGACAAACGTGCATTCTACTTTAGTAGGTTCCTGAAATCTCAGTTCTGACTCTGCAACTAGGAAGTTTTGTGGCCTTGGGCAAGTTATTCAGTTTATAAATGAAAAGTTCATTCTAGATTATGATTAAGCTCCCTTTCAGAGTTACTCAAAATCTCAAATACTTTAATTTAAAAGTATTTCTGCACTAATAAAAGAGAAAAATGCTAATTGACTGTGCCTCCGCTGTGCCCACAGCCAATAAGGAGTGATATGCAAATTAAGCCAACAAAGATGGAGGGTAAATTTGCATATGCAGGAGGGGCGGGCTGTGCCTGATGCCTCCCGTGGGGTCCAGGCCACCATCGGGGACCTGGCAGGCCTAGTGGGCAGCACCTGATGCCACCTGCAGGGTCCAGGCAGCCATTGGGGTTGGGCAGGTCTGGCAAGCAGTGCCTGTCACCGCCCACAGGGTCCAGGCAGTCATCGGGGTAGGGCAGGCCTGGCAGGCTGCACCTGATGCCGCTGCGAGGTCCAGGCCACCATCAGAGACTGGGCAGGCCTGGCAGGCAGCACCTGATGCCAACCGCGGGGTCCAGGCAGCCATTGGAGTTGGGCAGGTCTAGCGGGCTGTGCCTGATGCCACCCGTGGGGTCCAGGCTGCCATCAGGGAACTGGGTAGGCGGGGGTGGCCAGGGTCTCCTGGATCACTGTCTGCCCCCAGGCTGCCTGTGGACACAGGTGGAGCAGGCCAGGGTTGAACATTTTAATGAAAATGGGATGCCTGTGCCCTGGCCCACCATGCCTGTCCTTGGCGAGGAGAGGGCAGTGGGCAGTTAGCAGGCACCAGGGCTTGGAAGGGACTGGGAGAAACCTGCAGGCATGCTACCAGGAAGAGGCTCTGAACCATGATGATGCAGAGGGCTGACTGATGGAGGCGTGCAAAGGTGCAGATGAAGCGGCTCTCGCTGGCATTGAACTTGAAAAGCACATTGACAGCCTGATTGACGAAATCGCCTTTCTGAAGAAGGTGCATGAAGAGGAGATCGCCCAGCTGCAGGCACAGATCCAGTAGCTCAGATCTCCTTGGAGATGGACATGTTCTCCAAGTCCGACCTCTCTGCTGGACATTCGCGCCCAGTATGAGAAGCTGGCTGCCAAGAACATGCAGAATGCAGAACAATGGTACAAGAGCTTCTTCACTATGCTGACCGAGAGCACCTCCAAGAACACCTATGGGGTGCGCACCGCCAAGGACGAGGTGTCTGAAAGCTGCTGCCTGCTCAAGGCCAAGACCCTGGAGATCAAAGCATGCTGGGGCATGAACTAAGCTCTGGGAAAGCAGCTGTGAGAGCTGGAGGATAAGCAGAACTCCAATGTTTGTGCTATGCAGGACACAATCAACAAATTAGAAAATGAGTTGAGAACTACAGAGAATGAAATGGCATGATATTTAAAAGAATACCAGGACCTCCTCAATGTGGCTTTGAAGCTTACAGGAAACTCTTGGAAGGTGAGGAGACCCAGCTCAGTTTCACTAGCGTGGGAAGCATAGCCAGTGGCTACTCCCAGAGTTCCCAGATCTTTGGTCGATCTGCCTAAGGTGGTTCACAGACTAGCTCCTACTTGATGTCTGCTCGCTCCTTCCCTTCTTAATACACCAGCCATGTCCAGGAGGAGCAGATCGAGGTGGAGGAGACCATTAGGCTGCAAAAGCCAAGGAAGCTAAGGATGAACCTCTTCTGAAGGAGAAGCTGAAGAGGAGGAGAAGGAGAAGGAAGTGGCTGATGAAGAGGAAGGAGAGGAAGAGGAAGAAGGTGCCAAGGAAGAATTTGAGGATGCAAAGGAGGAAGAAGAAGGAGGTGAAGGTGAAGGAGAAGATGCCCAAGAAGCTGAGGACGAGAAGAAAGATGAAGCTGCTGGGGAGGAGCAAGCAACCAAGAAAAGATTGAGCCCCCCTTTCCTTAATTATTTTAGGAATAATCCTCCTGAAACAAGGTCAACTCCATCACCAACCAAGCAGTTGAGTTCCGGATACTATATGAATTAAGAAGTCAATATATATAACATTCTGAGGTGACTCAGGTTGGACATTAAATGTGCTATGACTTTTCTCCTTATGCAGAGTATCTGTTTGCTTGCAGAGTGGCTTCCTGGCTTGCTGCCAGCCTGTGCATGGTCCATGCTTATGAGTTCAGGATCTATGACAATGTGAATAATTCAGATGTTTACAATAAAAACCCATGAATACATGAATTCACTGATGTTAATGTTAAAATTCATGGAAAAAATAGTCCTTTGAATCTTTGGTGGTTAGAAATTAAAGACCTCAAATCATGTGCAATGAACAGTAAAGTTACACTGAATGACCAAAAAAAAAAAAAAAAAAAAAAAAAAAAAAGTACATTAGGGGCCAGGAAACGTTCAAATAACTGGGGAACCATTCCCAAATCAGGAAGGGAAGTCACAGGGTGTACGTTATTGCTGCGAATACAGTATTTCCTACTACTTACAACATATACAATGTAATGTATTAGATGCCTTCCTATCACATGAAGTATGTATTCTCATAGAGTAATACTGATACATATGTTATAGTTATGGCAGTATGTCATATCCTATCTATATTAACAAAAGGGTAATATGCTAATTAGACCATGAGATCTTCCAGAAGTCTTTCCGGACAAAGCCATGGTGGCGAGGTCGAGGCAGAGGCAGTTAGGGGTGATAAGGCCAGGAGGGGAAAGCAGTTAGGGGTGATCAGGCCAGGAGGGGAGGGCAGTTGGGGGCAAGTAGGCAGGCAGAGGGGACCAGTTGGGGGTGAGCAGGCTGGCAGGGGGGTTCAGTTGGGGGCAACCAGGCCAACAGGAAGAGTGGTTAGGGGTGTTCCAGCAGGTAGGCAGGTAAGTGGTTAGGATCCAGCAGTCCCGGATTGTGAGGGGGTTGTCCGAGTGCCAGTTTAGGCTTGATCCCACAGGGGTCTCAGATTGGAGAGGATGTAGGCTGGGCTGAGAGACACCCCCCACCCTGTGCACGAATTTTGTGCACCGGGCCACTAGTAATAATATAAAATCCATGTTAACTATTTTAAAGCACACAATTCAATAGTTTTTAGTATGTTCACTGTAAAAATATTACCAAATACCTAATTCTTGAACATTTTATCACCCCAAAAAGAAATGTCATACCTCTTAATTCCCTCTTCCTATCATCTCTTTTCTTTCTCTAAGGATTTGTCTATTCTGGACATATATAAAACGGAATTATATACTATGTGATATTTCATGTCTGGTTTCTTAGGATAATGTTTTCAAGGTTTATGTATGTGTACCATGTGTCAGTAATTCATTTCTTTTTACAGCTAAACAATGTTTCATTATGTATATACCAGAGGCCCGGTGCACGAAATTCTTGCACTGGGGGTGTGTGTCCCTGAGCCCAGCCTGCACCCTCTCCAATCTGGGACCCCTCAGGGGTTGTCCAACTGCCGGTTTAGGCCCTATCCCGCAGGTCACCCCTCTCGCAATCTGGGACCGCTGGCTCCTAACCACTGACCTTCCTGCCTGCCTGATTGCCCCCTAACTGCTCCCCTGCCAGCCTGATCACCCCCAACTGCCCTCCCCTATTGGCCTGATCGCCCCCAACTGCCCACCCCTGCTGGCCTGGTCACCCTTAACTGCCCTCTCCTGCAGGCCTGGTTGCCCCCAACTTCCCTCCCCTGCTGGCCTGGTCACCCCCAACTGCCCTCCCCTGCCGGTCAGATGGCCCCCAACTGCCCTCCCCTTCTGGCCATCTTGTGGTGACCATATTGTGGAAGAAATCTGTGATGATGTGGGGGAGGCCAACTTGTGATAATGTGTGGGCAGCCATCTTGTGACAGCTATCTTGTGATGATGTGGGGGCAGTCATCTTGTGATGACATGAGGTGGCCATCTTGTGATGTAGTGAGGGTGCAAGGGCCACTTAGGCTTTTATTAGTACAGATGGCCATCCTAGTGGGAGCGAAGTGGTATCTTGTGTTTTAAATTTACATTTCCTCAGTGACTAATGATGTTAAGCATATGTTAATGTTCTTATTGATCATTTGTAAATCTTCCTTGGAGAAATGCCTATTAAAATCATTTGCTAGGAAAAACAGAGCTGCTTGAGACTAGGATCCTGGCCTCAGCACCACCCAGTCTGGTCTCAGATGCAAAGCGAGACCCTGAAGCCACTGGGGACAGAGACCTGCTACCATAGCTGCAGGCTCACAGACACCAAGAATCCAGACATCCCAGCAGCAGATTTCTGTAAGTCACAGAGCCCATCCCCCTCCCCACAGGCTCGCAGCAGTGCCATAGGAACTGCAATACCTGCCCCTCACATGGGCCACAGCACCGCTACAGGAATTTGAGCCTGGGATCGTGTGGACACAGGAAATCTGTTTATCGCAACGCAATTGGGTGACCAAACTCCACGCCCACACAGGGCGGCAGTGCCACCTGACTTCAATTCTGGACAAGCACACAGCACAAGAGTGGACCTCCTGCAGACACAGTGAAACTGTGCAACGCGGTCCCCCAAGCAGACTGGGGACCCCAATTATCCATGTGAGAGGCAGCACTGAGCACCAGTGACTTGACTCTGTTTCTCATTGCGTGCGCTTGGGATCCCTGATTCCCAGTGCATTCACAATAAGAGCCAGTGACACCAATTCTTGGCACATGTGCACATAGGGACCCTGATTCTTGGTGCAAGGCTGCACCAAACAACAGAGACTCTGATACTCGATTCTTGGTGCGAGCACAGGGGGACTCTGACACCTGGCATGCGCTAGGGGACTCTGATATTTGACACATGCCAGCAGGACCTCTTTTTCAGCTTGGCACAGGTGGAGTCCCTGATTCTAGGTGCACACACGAGGCCACACTGAGCGCCGGTGACTCTGATCCTGGGCGAGCGTGGCTCCCACCAACCTACGGCAGCCACATGTCTTGGTGTCAGAGCTCTTCAGTGATACTCAGGTGGTGTGAAGCTCCCACTGCACATGGCCCAGGCCCACGCAACTGGACGTTTGAACCTTTTGGTGATAGTCAGAATGGGGAGGCAACGACACAATCCTCAGAGGAAAGAAAATGAGGAATTGCCAAGAAAGGAAATAAATGAAACAGAGCTTGCAACATGACAGAAAAGAATTCAGAGTAATGGTCATACAGTTCATACACTGAATGGATGAGAAAATCAACAACCTATGTAAAAATCAGGAAGAAATCAAAAGTGATATAGCTATAATAAAAAACACCAAGGAAGGTTTCAACAGTAGACTAGACGAAGCAGAGGACCAAATTAATGAGTTAGAAGATAAGGTAGAGAAAGAAGCCCAATCTGAACAGCAACTGGAGAAAAAAATTAAAAAGCAGGAGGAGAGCCGAAGGGAGCTTTGGGACAACATGAAACGAAGTAACATCTATATAATAGGGCTGCCAGAAGGACAAGAAGAGCAGCAAGGATTAGAGAATCAATTTGAAGAAATAATGACAGAAAACTTCCTGGATATGGGGGAGAAAAAAGTTACAAAAGTACAGAGAGTACCAAGCAAGAAGAATCCAAAAAGACCCACACCAAGACACATCATAATTACAATGGAAAATCTTAACGACAAAGAGAGAATCTTAAAGGCTGCAGGAGATAGACAGAGAGTTACCTACAAAGGATCCCCCATCAGATTATCAAATTATTTCTCAACAGAAACACATCAAGCTAGAAGGGAATGGAAGGAGGTATACAAAGTGATGCAAAGCAAAGCACTGAATCCAAGAATACTCTATCCAGCAAGACTATCAATCAAAATTGAAAGGGAAATCAGGAGCTTGGCAGAGAAATGCTAGAGGGAATGCTGTAAAAAGAAGAAATAGAAAGTGAGGAATGAACACAGGCATAAAGTACAGAAATGTCTACAAACAAGTACCTATTGATAATAACATTAAATGTAAATAGATTAAATGCTCCAAACAAAAGACATGGAGTGAGTGAATGGATAAGAAAACATGAACCATATATATGCTGTCTACAGGAGACCCACCTCAGAACAAGGGACTCACACAGAATGAAAGTGAAGGGATGGAAAAATATCTATCAGTCAAATGGAAATGAAAAAAAAGCTGTGGTAGCAATACTTATATCTGACAAAATAGACCTCAAAGTGAAGACCATGTCAAGAGACAATAAAGGCCACTTCATAACTCTAAAGGGATCAATACAACAAGAGGGTATAACTCTGGTAAACATTTATGCACCCAATGCAGGAGCACCCAAATACATGAAAAAAACTTCTGGAAGATATCAGGGGAGAGATTGACAGCAACACAATCATAGTAGGAGACTTTAATACCCCATTAACATCACTGGATAAATCCTCTAGACAAAAAATTAGCAAAGAAACATCAATCCTAAACAACTCACTAGATCAGATGGACTTAATTGACATCTTTAGAACATTCCACCCCAAAACTACAGAATATACATTATTCTCAAGCACACTGGGACATTTTTAAAGATAGTCCACATATTGAGACACAGGCAAAATCTCTTCAAATTTAAGAGGATTGAAGTCATATCAAGCATCTTCTCAGATCACAATGGCATAAAATTAGAAATCACCTACAGTAAAAACAATCACAAAAATTCAAACACTTGGAGCCTGAATAGCACACTATTAAACAATGAGTGGATTACCAAAGAGATCAAAGAAGAAATAAAACACATCCTGGAAACAAATGACAATGAAAACACAACAATCCAAAATATTTGAGTCAGAGTGAAAGCAGTCCTGAGAGGGAAGTCCATAGCATTACAGGCCTACCTAAAAAAACACTGGTAATAAACCATCTAACTCTGCAATTGAAGAATTAGAAAGAGAGGAACAAAAAAAAGCCCAGTGTGATCAGAAGGAAGGAAATAATAAAGATCAGAGTGGAAGTAAATAACATAGAGACCAAAAAAACAATACAAAACATCAATGATCCAAGAGCTGATTCTTTGAAAGGATAAAAAAGATTGATGAACCTCTAGCCATGTTCACCAAGAAGCAAAGAGAGAGGACCCAAACAAACAAAATCAGAAATGAAAGAGGTGAAATAACAATAGACCTCACAGAAATACGAAGAATTGTAAAAAAAATAAGAGCAACTCTACTTCAACAAACTGGTCAACCTAGAGAAAATAGACATACTTCTAAAAATATACAACCTTCCAATACTCAACCAGGAGGAATCAAAAAATCTGAATAGGCCAATAACTATGGAGGAAATTGAAGCAGCAATAAAGAAACTTCCAACAAACAAAAGCCCTGGACCAGACAGCTTCACAGGGGAGTTTTATCAAACATTCAAAGAAGAAATAAAACCTATCTTCCTCAGACTACTCAAAAAAATTCAAGAGGAAGGAGCACTTCCAAGCTCTTTCTACGAAGCTAGCATTACTCTAATCCCAAAACAGATAAAGACAATACAAAGAAAGAGGATTACAGGCCAATATCCCTCATGAACGTAGAGGCCAAAATACTCAACAAAATTCTAGCAAATCGAACCCAGCATTACATTAGAAAGATCATACACCATGACCAAGTTGGATTTATTCCAGGGATGCAAGCATGGTACAGCATCCACAAATCAATAAATGTGATACACCACATAAACAAAATGAGAGATAAAAAACATATAATCCTATCCATTGATGCAGAAAAAGCATTTGACAAAATCCAACAGCCTTTCTTGATAAAAACTCTCAGAAGGTGGGAATAGAAGGATCGTATGTCAACAAAATAAAAGCCATATATGACATACCCACAGCCAACATCATACTCAATGGGCAAAAACTAAAACCATTTCCCCTAAGAACAGGAACAAGACAGAGATGCCCACTCTCACCACTCCTCTTCAACATAGTACTGGAAGTATTAGCCATTGCAATCAGACAAGAAGGAGAAATAAAAGCCATCCAAATTGGAAAAGAAGTAAAACTGTCCTTATTTGCAGATGACATGATATTGTATATAGAAAACCCCAATGACTCCATCAAAAAACTACTAGACTTAATAAATGAATTCAGCAATGTTGCAGGATACAAAATTAACACCCAGAAGTCTATGGCTTTTCTATACACCAATAATGAACTCACAGAAAGAGAAATTTAAAAAGCAATCCCATTTACCATTGCAAAAATAAAAATTAACGTACCTAGGAATAAACTTAACCACAATGTTGGAGGGATCACAGTACCAGATATTAAGGTATATTACAAAGCCATTGTTCTCAAAACTGCCTGGTACTGACACAAGAACAGACATATAGATCTGTATAACAGAATAGAGAACCAAGAAATCAACACAAGCCAGTATGCTCAATTAATATTTGACAAAGGAGGCAAGAGCATACAATGGAAACAAGACAGTCTCTTCAACAAATGGTGTTGGGAAAAGTGGACAGATACTTGCAAAAAAATGTAACTAGACCAGCAACTTACACCATACACAAAAATAAACTCAAAATGGATAAAGGACTTTAACGTAAGATGGGAAACCATAAAAATCTTAGAAGAAGCCATAGTCAACAAAAAGCAGACATTTGTCATAGTAATATCTTTACAGATATAGCTCCTAGGGCAATGGAAACTAAAGAGAAAATAAACAAATGGGACTAAATCAAAATAAAAAGCTTCTGCACAGCAAAAGAAACCATCAACTAAACAACAAGCAAGCCCACTGCATGGGAGAATATATTGCCAATGTTATCTCTGATAAGGGTTTAATCTCCAACATTTACAAGGAACTCATACAACTTAACAAAAGGAAGATAATCAATCTAATAAAAAAAATGGGCAAATGACCTAAATAGACACTTTTCGAAAGAGGACATTCAGAAAGCCAAGAGACATATGAAAACTTGCTCAAAGTCATTAATCATCCAAGAGATGCAAATCAAAACAACAAAGAGGTACCATCTCACGCCTGTTAGAACAGCTATCATCAACAAATCAACAAATGACAAGTGCTGGAGAGGATGTGGAGAAAAAGGAACCCTTCTTCACTGCTGGTGGGAATGCAGACTGGTGCAGCCATTGTGGAAAACAGAATGGCATTTCCTCAAAAAATTAAAAATGGAACTGCCATTTGACCCAGTAATACCCCTTCTAGGAGTACATCCCAAGAAAACAGAAACACCAATCAGAAAAGATATATGCACCCCTATGTTCATAGCAGAGCAATTTGCAATAGCTAAGATTTGGAAACTGCCTAAATGCCCATCAGCAGATGAGTGGATTAGTAAACTATGGTACATCTACACAGTGGAATACTACGCTGCTATAAAAAAGAAGGAATTCTTACCATTTGCAACAGCATGGATGGATCTGGAGAACATTATGCTAAGTGAAATAAGCCAGTCAGTGAAAGATAAATACCATATGATATCACTCATTTATGGATAATAAAGAACATTACAAACTGTTGAACAAAAATAGACAGAGGCAAAGAAGCATTGAACAGACTGTCAAACTACAGCAGGAAGGCAGGGGAGGGTTGTGGGGGCGGTAAGAGATCAACTGAAGAACACGTATGCATGCATATAAGTGCAACCAACAGACTCAAGCCACTGGGGGTGGGAGGATGAGGGCAAGTGCCCCGGGGGGTAAGGGAGGCTGGGGGGAGGTCAGTGGGGGAAAAATAAGGAGACATATGTACTACTATTTGTAATACCTTAAACAATAAAATTAAATTAAATTGAAAACAAATAAATCATTTGCTCATTTTAATTGGATTATTTGTCTTTATATTGTTGATTTTGTGTTATTTATATAAACTGGATACTAGACCATGATCAAATATGTGATTTGCAAGTATTTTCACCTATTTTGTGGGTTGTCTTTTCATTTTCTTGATAGTATCCTTCTATGTACAAAAGTTTTTAATTTTTATGAAGTCCACCTTAACATTTTTTTTCTTCTGTTGCTTGTGGTTTTGGTATAATAAGAAACCACTGACTAATACAAGGGAACAGATGTACTACTATATTTTCTTCAGAGTTTTATTTTTTTTAAAAATTGATTGGGGTGGCATTGGTCAACATGAACATATAGGTTTCAAGTGTTGGTTTCTGTTATAAGATCTGTATATTGCACTGTGTGTACACTAGCCAAAGTCAAATCTTCTCCTGTCACCTTATATTAGGACCATCTTCTTCACCTACACCCTTCCCTCTGGCAACCACCACACTGCTGTTTGTGTTCATGAGTTTCAGTTTTATATCCCACATATGAGTGAAATCATATAGTTCTTAGCTTTTGCTGACTGCCTTATTTCACTTAGCGTAATGTTCTCAAGGTCCATCCATGTTGTTGCAAATGGTGCTATTTCATCCTTTCTTATGGCTGAGTATTATTCCATATCTTGGCCACCGTGAATAATGCTGCAATGAACATAGGAGTGCATATATCTTTGTGAATATATGATTTCGAGTTTTTCAGATATATACCCAAGAGAGGGATTGCTGGGTTATATGGTAGCTCTATTCTTAATTTTTTTGAGGAATCACCAGACTGCTTTCCATAGTGATTGCACCAGTCTACATTCCCACCAGCAGTGCAGGTAGCATGATACCTCTAGCTTTGTTCTTTTTTCTCAGGATTACTTTGGCTATTTGGGGTCTTTTGTGGTTTAATATAAATCTGATGATTTCTCATTCTATTTCTTAAAAATTTGATATTGGAATTTTGATGGAGAGTGCATTAAATCTATATATTGCTTTGGGTAATATGGCCATTTTAACTATGTTGATAGTTCCAATCCATGAACAAGGAATATTTTTCCATTTTGTTGTGTCTTTTTCAATAATGCTTTGTAATGTTTAGTATATAGGTCTTTCACATTCTCTGTTAAGTTTATTCATAGGTATTTTAGTCTTTTGGTTGCAATTGCAAAAGGAATTGTGTTTTTTTTTTTTTTAATTTCCTTTTCTGAAGTTTTTTTGTTAGTAGACAGGAAGGTAATGGATTTTTGCACATTGATTTTGTATCCTGCAACTTGAGTGTATTTGTTTATTGTTTCTAATAACTTTTTGGTGGAGTCTTTAGGGTTTCCTATATAGAGAATCATGTAGTCCACAAAAAGTGACAGTTTGATTTCTTCCTTTCCTATTTGGATGCCTTTTATTTCTTTCTCTTGCTGTATTACTCTGGCTAGGACTTCTAGCACTATGTTGAATAAGAGTGGTGAGAGTGGACATACTTGTCTTGTTCCTGATCTTAGAGGAAAAGCTTTCAGTTATTCACCATTGAGTATGATATTAGCTGAGGGTTTATCATACTAGTATATGGCCTTTATTAGGTTGAGGTACTTTCCTTCTATTCCTATTTTACTGAATGTTTTAATAAAAAAATGGATGTTGTATCTCAAATGCTTTTTCTGCATCTCTTGATAAGATCTTATGATTTTTAGCCTTTACTTTGCTAATGTGGTGTATTATGTTGATTGATTTGCATATGTTGAACCATCATTGTGCCCCTGGAATGAAACACACTTGATTGTGATGTAATAGTTTTGAATGTACTGTTGTATTTGATTTGTTAGTATTTTGTTTAGGATTTTTGCATCTGTATTCACCAGAGATATTGATCTGTAGTTTTCCTTTTTTTGTGTTATCTTTGCCAGGTTTTGGTATCAGGGTTATATTGGCCTCATGGAATTGTTAGGAAGTATTGCTTCTTATTCAATTTTTTAGAAGAGCTTAAGAAGTATAGGTTTTAAATCTTTGGATGTTTGATAGAATTCACTGGTGAAGCCATCTGGCCCTGGACTTTTGTTTTGGGGGAGGTTTTTGGTGGTTGTTTCAATTTCCTCACTGTTGATCGGTCTAGTTCTTCATGATTTAGTCTAGAAGGGTTATATATTTCTAGGAACTTTTCCATTTCTACTAGATTATTGAATTTGGTGGCATATAGTCTTCATAATATTATAGTATGATCCTTTGTATATATGTGATGTCTGTGGTAACTTCTCTCTCATTTCTGATTTTGTTTACGTGGCTCTTTTCCTTAGTGAGCCTCCCCAGGGATTTGTCAATTGTATTAATCTTTTCAAAGAACCAGCTCTTTGTTTTATTGACTTTTTGTATAGTCTTATTGTTCTCTATTTCATTTAATTCTGCTCTAATTTTTATTATTTGCTTTCTTCTGCTGACTTTGGGTTGCTTTGTTCATCTTTTTCTATTACTTTAAGATGTGATGTTCAGTTGTTTACTTGGGATTTCTCTTGTTTCTTGAGCTAGGCCTGTAATGATATAAACTTCCTTCTTATTACTGCTTTTGCTGCATCCCAGAAGTTTTGATATGTTGTATTTTCATTCTCATTTGTCTTTGTATATCTTTTGATCTCATCTTTTATTTCTTCTTTGACCCTTCATTTTTTAGTAGTATGTTGTTTAATCTCCACATATTTGTAGGCTTCTTTACTTTCTTTTTGCAGTTGATTTCTAATTTCAAGGCATCGTGGTTGGAAAATATGTTTGGTATAATTTAAATCTTCTTGAATTTGTTGATGTTAGTTTTGTAACCCAATATATGGTCTATCCTTGAGAATGTTCCATGTGCACTAGAGAAGAATGTACAATCTAATGTTCTGGGATGAAAGGTTCTGTAAATCCTCATACATCAATAATTACCCTAATACTCAATTATGTCCATTTGCTCTAGTATTTCATTTAAGGCTGATATTTCTTTATTGAATTTCTGTTTGTTTTATCTGTCTAGTGCTATCAATGGAGTATTATGTTCTTCAGCTATGATTGTGTTTTGATCTGTTCCTCCCTTTAGTTCTGTGAGTAGTTGTTTTATATATTTCACTGCTCCCTGGTTGGGTGCATATATATTAAGAAGTGTTGTGTTTTCTCAATGTAGTGTTCCCTTTATAAAGTGTCCATCTTTGTCTCTTGTTATTTTGAAATCTATTTTGTCAGATATAAGTATGGCTACACCTGCTTTTCTGTAACTATTTGCTTGGAAAATAATTTTTCACCCTTTTATTTTAAACAAGACACCCTTTTGTCTTTGCAGCTTAGATGTGTCTCTTGTAGGCAGCATATGATTGGGTTTTGTTTTTTTTATCCACTCTGTCACTCTGTGCCTTTTTATTAGTGAAGTCAGACCATTTACATTTAGGGTAATTATTGATGTATGAGGATTTCCTGTAGCCATTTTATTTTTTGTTTTCTGGTACCTCTGTGCCTCCATTGGTTCTTTTTCTTTGTGCTTCTGTCTGTTGTTTTTGTTTGGTGGTATTCCATATATCTTTCCTCTGCTCCCTCTTTTTTTAAGCTATATGTCCTGATTTGGGGATTTTTGTGTGTGGTTGCCATTAGGCTTCTAAAAAAGGAAGTTACATATATACAGTAGTATTTTTTTTTGAGTGCTTTTGATCTTCATTTTCCTTTGCCAGTTCATACCATTCCCTCCTCCCCTTTTATGTTTTTGTTGTCACAAATTATCCCTGTTTATTCTGTAAGTTTTTTGGTGTTCTTACTTGTAGTTTGTGACTTTATGTTGTTTTTTTTTTGTTTCAGGTTGAATAATTCCCTTGAGTATTTCCTGTAATGGAGGTTCTGGTGATAACTCCCTCAGCTTCTGTATGTCTGGGGACATCTTTATTTCTCCTACATATTTAAAGGATAATGTTGCAGGATATATTATTCATGGCTGGTAATTTCTCTCTTTCAGATGTTTAAATACAGTGGAACCTCGTTTCTTGAATTTAATTCATTCTGGAAGGCTGTTTGAAAATGGAATCATTTTTTCCCCATTAGAAATAATGTAAATTGAATTAATCTGTTCCGGACCCCCAAGTGATTCCCTGTTTTAACCTTACCTATATATATTGCATATCTATTATACTATTTAATCTATAAATAAGCACTTTAAAACAAAAGGACATGAAATGTAAATGGAAATTTAACAAAAAGGAAAGGAAATGTACAGTAAAAAATGAAAATTGAACAATAATTATAAGCAGCAACAAAAGCAAAAAACAACACACACACACACACACACACACACACACACACACAAAAACCCACGAAAATATTCACAGCACAATATCTTGAGATTTTAACAGTGGTAAACTGACTTATATTTGCACATTCTCTCTTTTGTTGGTCACCTGAGAAATGCGTGACTGATCACAGAGGTGTCAAAGGGTTGTCAGGTTGAGAACCCGAATTGTTCAAGATGGGAGATGTTCTAGAAATGAGGTTCCACTGTATTTGGTTCCACTCTATTCTGGATTGTAAAGTTTCTGCTGAGAAGTTGGATGAAATTCTGATGGGGTTTCCTTTGTAAGTCACTTCCTTCTTTTCCCTGGCTTCTTGACAGTTTTTGTTGTTGTTGTTATTTCTTAATTTTTGACACCTTCAATACCAAGTGCTATGGAAAGGTCCTCTTTGAAATGAGGTAATTAACTAGGTGTCCTGTTTGCTTCTTGGATTCGAGGATTTAGTTCTTTTCATAGATTTGAGAAGTTCTCATCCATTATTTGTTTTAATAGATTCTCCATTCCATGCTCCCTCTCTTCCTCCTCCACAACGCCTATAATTCTAATATTGCTTTTTCTGATGGAGTCAAATAGGTCTTGTAGAGCTCTTTCATTTTTCTTTATTCTCAGGCCTCTCTCTTCCTCTGCATTATTTCTTGATTCCTATCTTCAATATCACTAATTCTGTCCTCCATCTGGATGGTTTTGTTTTCTATGTTCAGTAGTTTACTCTTAATCTCCTTAATTGCATGCTTCATTTCCACGATTTCTGATTGGTTATTTTTTAATGTTTCAATCTATTGGGTAAAGTACTCGTTTTGTTCATTGATTTGTTTTCTGAGTGCTCTGAATTGCCTGTTGGTATTTTCTCACATCTAGTTGAGTATTTTCAAAACTGAAATCTTGAAATCTCTGTCATTTATATCACATATTTCCATGTGTTCTAGCTTGCTTTCTGGGGATTTTTCATTTTCTTTCTGGTCATCATCATTACTGTGGTTTTTCATGGCATTTTCTGTCCTCCTTTGCTTATGCATTTATCTCTGAAGAGGTCTTTCTACTATTTTCTAGTA
The DNA here is from genome assembly GCA_025583905.1 of Ia io. NCBI lineage: Eukaryota > Metazoa > Chordata > Mammalia > Chiroptera > Vespertilionidae > Ia > Ia io. Next base: position 75,519,963 of record JAJQQW010000001.1, read on the forward strand.
GATGGCTCTGAATCTCAAGGTTTTTTACCTCTGTGGTCGCCCAATCTTGAACCTCTGTGGGTTCTATAAGACAATACAGCCACCCTGCTTAGGAGTAGAGTTTGTTTTGCCCTCACTATAATGGCAACCCCTGACCTCCCATCCCAAGCACCCCCGCAGAGGGAAACAGCGGCTCTACAACAGCTCTTGGTTTACAGACAATATGCTCCTGTACCCAACTCCAAGGGTGATGGGAGGTGAGTTTTGGGAGTCCAAGCGGTGGCAGGGCTCTGTGGTTCCGTTTCTTTGTCTGAAGCACCATTGCCTAGCCCAGCAGTGGAGAGCCACATGGCAGAACCCCGTGTTCTATCTGGCATCTGCTGGCTCAGTTACTGTTTGCTCCACTCTGCTCTCCCTGTTGGACTGCCCTCTGCAACTTTCTGTTGCTCCAGGTGAAGGAAGCGCCTGCTACTGCCAGCTTTCTCCCCATTCTTGGCTGGCTGTGTTGTGAGCTCCTAGCTGCAGGGCTACATCTGCAGGCTGTCTGTGCTTTCCTCCCTTCTCACGTCCCCATTTATTCCCAGTTGCCCACCTTTAGATGTTTCAGTGTGCGGGTCTTTCAGGTATGCATCTGTGTTGAGCAGGGATTTCTTTATTGAATTATAGTTGGTTAACTTGTTGAAATTTCAGGGGGAGAGGAAAAGGTGTGCTTTCATGCCACCATTCCTATTACGTTACTTGAGTTTTATATTTTAACTCTTAGATGTAGGTCTTTGATTCATTTTGAGTTAAGTTTTTTATAGTGGGAGGCAGGGTTCCACCTTTATTGTTTTACATGTGGATATCCAGTTGGTCCAGTACCATTTGCTGAAAACATTTTTTAAATTCATTGAATGATCTTGACACCCTTGTTGAAAACTAATTGGCCATAGATGTACAGGTTTATTTTTGGATTCTGAATTCTATTCCTTTGTTATATATGTCTGTCCTTATGCCAATATCACACTGTCTTGATTATTGCAACTTTGCAATAAGTTTTGAAATTAAGAAAAGTGGGTCAATCAACTGTTTTCCTTTTAAATATTTTTTTTCTGGGTATTCTGGTTCCCCTGTACCTCTAACATTATTCAATATTTAATATACAAAAATAAAGGAATAAAAATAGAAAATATAATTCTGAAGGAAATAATAGAAATCAATGTAAATCTGCTATGTAATATATTAAAATGATTATTTAACTATAATAATTTAAGTATAGTAATATAGCACTGGCCAATTTGGAGAGTATTATGCTAAGTGGGATAAGCTAGTCAGAGAAAGATAAGCACCATATGATTTCATTTATATGTGGAATCTAATGAACAAAATAAACTAACAAACAAAATGGAGACAGCCTCATGGACACAGAGGACAGACTGACAGCTGTCAAAGGGATGGGGATTGGGGCTGGGTGAGAAGGGTGAAGTGCTTAAGCAAAGAAAATAAATGAGACTCATGAACACAGACAATAGTATGGTGATTGCCAAAGGGAAGAAGAGGTGGGAGTGAGGGGGAGGTAGAAGAAGGTAAAGGGGAGATAAATGGTGATGGAAGAAGACTGGACTTGGGGTGGTAAACACACAATACAATGTACTGTAGAGTTGTATGCCTGAAACCTGTATAATTTTATTAATCAATGTCACCCCAATAAATTCAATTAAAAAAGAAAGTTCAAATGAAAATTTATATATAACTATATAACCAAATTTAGTATATGATAAAGGCAGCCTTTCAAATTAATGACAAAGGTGTTATTATTTAATTACTGATAAAACTGACAAGTCATTTAAAAATTTGAAGGTCTATACATATTTCATTTTTTAAATTAAAAAATTTCCGTATGAATTAAATATTAAATGCAAATATTAAATCACATTAAGTACAAGAATAAAATATAGGATAACATGTTTATAATTATGAAGTAGGAAAGGTTTTTCTAAGCAAAATACAAAATCCAGAATTAATAAATAAAAACAATTATTTCAATGCCTTATAATTTAAATCATCAGTTAAAAAACACAATTGAGCAAACATAAAATAAAATCACATACTTGGAAAAATCAGTTGCAACATTTAGAATATAGGATTGCTAACATGAATATATAAACAACTTTTATAAACAGATAAGTAAAATAGAACACATCAATAAAACATTTGTTAAATACATATATAGGTCATTCACAATATTAAGAATACAAATGTTCAGCAAGCATTTTCAAAGTATTTAGCTTTACTAATACTTAAACAAACACATGATAATGCAAAAATATAAGGGTAATTTTGACCATTTTGTTAAAGGAAAAAACAATTGTAATATTGCATTGTTAGATGAATGCAAATTGATGCAACCCTTTCTGCAAGATAATTTTTAGAATATATATTAAAATTTTAAAAAAATACATAATTCTAGTTATCATGGTATAAATTGTAATAAGAGTATTCCATACAAATACACATTACCACAACTTCAAAAAGATAAGACGTTTTAAAATTTCTTATATTAATACAACGCTGGGAAAATCATCCTAATAGTAGAATCAAAAGAAAGTTTTGGAATTCAGTTAGCTATAAACTAGAATACTAGCTCTGCCAGTTATGTGCTGTGTGACCTTGTCAAATCACCCTGAACTTTTTTTTTTTTTTAAGTTTAAGACAAAATACAGTTACTTACCTTGCAGAACTAATAGAATTCAGTGAGGCAATAATTTTAGCATTATCTATTGGGTCAAATAGTGTCTCCCTAAAATTCAAAATATATGATCTACATGGAACCTGTGAATGTGACTTTATTTGGAAATAGTACCTTTGGGAATGTAATTAGTTAAGATGAGGTCATACTGATTTAGGATGCGACCTAAATCTAATACAATGCATGCCCTTATAAGAAGAGAAAAATTTGGACACACAGGGCAAAAGGCCATGTGAAGACAGAGGTAGAGACTGGAGTGATGCATCTGTAAGCCAGGGAATGCCAAGGGTTGTCAGTAACAACCAGAAGGTAGAAGAGGCAAGAATGGATTCTTCCCTAGGACCTTTCAAGGGACCATAGGCACAGTACTTTGCAAAGTAAGAACTCAAAATAGACACTATTTTTTATATACTGGTGACAAGTTCTTTTCTTATATACTAATTTTACTTTTTGGTTTATGCTCCCCATTGATTTAGGTGGTTTTATTTAAGCAGCTTAGAATCAAAGAGGTTAAATATTCTTATAGGTCATAAAATTAAGAAGTAACAGACATTTATTTCATACTAGAGGCCCAGTGCATGAATTGGTGCACCAGTGGGGTCCCTTGGCCTGGCTTGTGGGATCAGGCCAAAACTGGCTCTCTGACATCTCCTGAGGGGTCCTGGATTGCGAGAGGACACACGCCAGGCCGAGGGACCCCACTGGTGCATGATAGGGGCCAGAGAGAGACACAGGAGGTTGGCCAGCAGGGGAGGGACCGTGGGAGGGCTCCAGGGCGTGTCCAGCCTGTCTTGCTTCGTCCCTATTGGCTGAACTCCAGCAGCAAGCTTACCTACTGGTCAGAGTGTCTGCCTGCTGGTGGTCAGTGCACATCATAGAGAGCAGTTGAGCAGCCTTAGCATATTACTAGCATATTACGCTTTGATTGGTTGAACAGATGACTGGTCACCAGATGACCAGACACTTAGCATATTAGGCTTTTATTATATAGGATTTACTTGACTAAAATATTCCACTTTTAAAGTATCACTTGACATTCTTTCTTTAAATTTCATCCCAAATGCTGACAGATAACTAGGTGAGCTTGTCTGCACTAAGTTTTGAACTGCCTGTTGGAGAATACTAGAATCATTATTTGCTTTTAGGTCTCTGTGCAATATATAAGAAATGCATAGAAAATTCCATATACTTATAGCAAGAGAGCCTGATAGGCAAGATTGGTAAATGGTAATGGTTCAAGCAATTGGACCCCAAATTAAAGCTACCAGAGATGGGTACGGCCAGTCATACTTGTGCTGATGTGCTTTATGTGAGCAGATCTTTCCATTAGAAGAAAATAAGCTAGGCTAAGAGGTCAAATTCATATCACTACTTTTAAAGTAATTAGGTTGTTGTTTCAATTCCCTAAGAAATTAAACCTTAAAAGGACATAAAAAAGAAAATTTGAACCAAGCATTCAAAGTTCATAAAATGTCTCCTGAAAACTCACCTAGATTTTTTAAAATTATGAATCAGGTTATATATCCAGTAAACACAATGCTAATCTTTATGACTCACTCTCCAAATAACCACAAATTTCCACTAGTAATAAAAAGCCATTAAATCCCAAGTTCTCTGCCGCATTTATTTCTGAAGTTGCATCTGAGGCTGTGTTAAGTAAAAAAAAGAAAGCAATCTCTAGAAGTTGACTCTACCTGGCAGTCTTAGAAAGAGGAACAGCTCTTTCCATTCAGCCAAAGCCCCATTCAGAGTGCCCTTACCTCCATGGATCCTTCTCCAATGATTTCACCCTCTTCTGAGAAATCTTCTTGAGCTTGTCCTTATTGCACTTTCTTTCCAACGTTACTGTGTACTTATACACCAGACGTTATGAAAGACATGTAGCACACGGAGTATTTATTGCTCACAAAAAGCTGCAAAACAGGGATTTGTGTAGATGCTCTGCATAAGGAGGACAGTCCAAATCAGCTGAACTTTACCCTGCGCCGTGTCTCTAGGGACCCTAAACACTATTACTATTGTCCACAAACTCAGACAAATAAGCCACATCCCTTCAAAGGCTTCCAAGAGCAAAGGAAAGAAGAATTTCACTCTTAACAATGTCCACATCACTTTGTACAGTTCTAGCCCCTAAATAGGTACTTCGCAAACAACTCTTGTATGATGAATGCTAAGTTGGGAAAAAAGCATGCTATAGTGAAAAGAATATTCTATTAGAAGTAAAGAGGCATAAGTCACATGGCTGTGACAGTGAGGAAAAAAAATCTCTCTGAGCTTCATTTTATTTTCTATAACATAAAGAGGTCAGATTAGAAGATCTTTGGCACTCTTTCTCTCTCTGACACTATAATATAGACCAAAATGTTCAAGGAACTGTTACTTAGAAAGCGAAGTTTTACCTACCACAATCAAATGAGACTGGGAAAGTATTTTTAGAGCACATTGTAAGATATAAAAATGTCAAATCACAATATTGTATACCTGAAACTAATACAACCAATATAAGATTGTATGCCAACTATACTTAAATAAGAAAATAAATTTAAGAAAAGAGTACTTCAAATAATTACTTCATTGGGCACTGGACCTGCCATACCTGTAGAGAAACCCCAGTGCCAGACAGAAGCAAAGCAATGCCTTTAGGTGAGGGCGATGCATATATTTGATTATTCTAAAGGCACTTCTGAAATAGGCTCCTGCCTCCCTTTTAGTCTTTTCTCAACAATATACTCAAAATGGTCTTTCTATAGTTACAAAAAATTTCTTAACCAGCCTGATTAAAACCCTTCAGTGGTTTTCATGAGTTCTTCGGGAAAAGATCAGATCCTTAAAATGGTCTCTAAGGCTTCTCTGTATCTGACACCTTCTTAAAACTCTAACCTCAACTTTCACCACTCTCTGCTTCAAATTCTTTATTCTAGCTTCCAGCCACACTCAACTTTTTTTTTTTTTTTAGAAACCCAAATGAGCCACAAGTACATTCCTCTATGGGCCTTTAACAGACTTACTAAATAAAAATACTGTGTACATATTACATGTGAAAAAGCAATTTAATGTATTCAGCAGCACTATTTACAATAACCAAAAAGTGAAAACAACACTGATACCCATCATATAATGGATGCATAAATAAAAAGTGGTATATTCATACAATGGAGTAGCATTCAGCCATAAAAAGGAATAAAATATTGATATTGCATGACATAGATAAACCTTGAAAACATTATGCTCAGTGAGAAGAGCCAAACACAAAAGGCCACATAGTATATGATTGCATTCATATGAAATGTCCAGAATAGGCAAATCTATAGAGTCAGAAAGATTAGTAGTTGCCAGGGCTTGGAGGGAGGAAGAGTGGGGAATGACTGCTAATGGGTATAATGTTTCTACTTGAGGTGATAAACAATATTCTAAAAGTAGCTCTTAAAGATGATCCCATAATTCTGTGAATACTAAGCAGCATTAAATTATACAATTTAAATGGCTGAATTGTATGGTGCTTGAATTATACTTCAACAAAGCTGTTAAAAATGCAATTGAGGATGATTTGAAAGTCATTATAGAAATGGCAGAGGGGCAAGGTAGTCCAGTGCAAATAAAGAACTGAACTTTGGTTGGAGTGTTGGCATCTCAGCTTTGTGGTTGTGTGACCTTGAGTAAACTCTATCTCAGCCTTTAGCTGTAAAACTGGGGATAATACAACTTATACTAGCTTGTGTGAGGATTAAATGGGATAGTGAAGGTGAAATGCTGTGTAAACTGTAAAATTCTATTCTTATATATAGTGGTTATGTGGAGTCCAGTATTTGTCACCTGTATTTTTATTCTTAGTCCTACAAGTCCCCTTGGTAACAATCAGAAGAATTAGCTTCAGATGAGAAACAACATTCTATACCTTTTTAATTTTAGATAATATAAATTTATTGTACTATCTTTGGTTGATACTCAGACAAGTAAGTTTTGTTCATGAGTCACTGAACACCACATTTTTATCTAATGCTAATACACTAAGAAGGCAATTTTGCTCAGGAAATTCAAAGAAGAAGACTCTATTGAAATAATTTGAAAGCCAAGCTTTATATTATGACATTAAGGAGTCAGGGAAGAAAGGGAGAGGAAGGATGCATATTTCTTTATAAATCTGTTCTGAGAATCTTGGGGTGGGGGAGTCAAGCAAATATCTGTAGAAGTGAATGTTTTTCTCCTTTAATCTAAAGGACAGCTGATAAGCAATCTGTTGTTTGTATAGAAAGAAATGCTAGTAAAAGAGGAAGAAAGTACACTTGGGGGAACATCTGCTATGAGAAACCACTTGAAAAGTAAGCGTGGGGAAACATTTGCACAACACACAGCATATAATGTGCTGCAGAAATGAAGAGAGAATAATGCTGGCAGGGAAGATCTATATGCATAAATTTATGTAGCATAGGGAAACATAAGTAATAATAGAATAGATTGACTATTTTCCTCTTCATAAATAATTGGCAATATATATTTTAATACTGGGCTGAAGGGTCATGATCACAAACAAAGTGACCACAAATAGCATCTATTGCACTAGCATAAGTCAACCCCCCCCTCCTCACAGTGTGCTCACTGTAAGGAGAGCAGAGTTGAAATAGTGGATATGGTCCTTCCTTTTGAAGAACTCTTGGCCGACCTAGGGAGACAGTCAATATATAAAAAGTACATATTGATATACATATACAACACTATAGAAATAAATGCAAATGTGAAAGCCAAGAACAAACAAGGATAATAAAACATTACAAAGATGCGAAAACCCGAACTGAGTGGGGTTAGTAAAAAAAGTTCAGAGGTCATACGCTAGTTGCCCTTGAGCCAAATCCCACCAAAAGTCTTTAAAGACTTTTTGTTTGTTTGTTTTCAGCAAGAGAGAGAGAGAGAGGGGGGGGTGAGACATTAAACATTAAAAATTGGGAAAGTAACTATAAGAATTCATTCATATACCTGGTTTCTCCTGAAAAAGCAGATACTCAAACAAAATTGGGCCAACTTTCCTGAATGGCAATGATCAGCTTAATCTGAGTTGCAGCTGCCTACTTAAGAGACAGCCTGTGTTCCTTTGTCCAACACATTTCCCTCACCTCCAAATTACATCACTAATGTATTGGTTTAGAAGATTGGTGTGAAGGCAAATCAGATCAGAAGCTCTCAAATACTATGTATGTAAGGAACATTCGTATGTACAAAACCTGAGTATGTAGGTATGTACATGCATGTATGAAACACCTGGCCTCAGTATATGTTATGTAAGAAACATTTAAAGTGCTGGTAATAAACACCATTTCCTAGAATATACCTTCTAACTACAAACTCTGAGGCCAGGTGACTGGAATGCATATTTTTAAAACTAGCATCATAAATATTTTTTAGATACACATAAATATGAGAAACACTATTCTGGGCTATCCCACTCTAAGTCACTCCACTTACTGGTGGAAGACTAATCTTAATCTAACTCTGACATGATACTTTCTGCTGAAAAACATCTTAAATTATTTCCTTTCATCTACTGCATGAAGTTCAAACTAGTCCATCTGACATACAAAGCCTGCTATGATGTATTCCAAGGCACCTTTTCATTATTTTCCAGCTATATAAATCTTACAGTATTTTTAAATTTAACTATTTCCTTATAAATACCTCATACCTCTCTAATCTCTAGGCCTTGGCAGAGGCTTGCCTTTGTATGTGGAATGTATTTTTCCCAACTGCCAATTAATTAATACCAAAGTAGATACCTGACTTAAATTGGGCAGGTCATATTTTTTCCCACAGTGGTTCTCACTAGTAGGTTGTGAAACCCAAGAACTCATGACATTCATGTGTTCAAAATATGTAGGGCAGAAAAGCAGAGAAAGAGTTGGAATGGGCCTCAGGCATCTGAATTTTTTTGCAAGTAATTGGATGGCTTATTCTGATGGAAAGGACATACTTTCAGAACCAGTGGTATAGAAAATATTGAGTCTACCATTAACTTACTGTGCATCTTAGTGTAAATTGGTCAAGATTTCTCCATTTATAAAAATTAAAAGTGGTATAATGAACATAATTATAAAAAAATGGAAGGATTGGGAATGCATACTTCTCTTCTTGTGGAACTTTAGATTGTAATGTCTCTGATAATCTGCTCCTAACTGGTACCATGTGTTGTTGTGATTTTGTCCCAAGCATTGGTCCATGATATTCAGCAGTTACAAAGAGACCAACTCTGCAGAATAGGAGTTGAACCAGATAATGTAAAAGTTTTCTTTCCCTAAATGACTTCAGAGAAGAGCTGTGGGGAAAAACCTAAAAGCAAAAAAGTAAAAAGCAAAGATGTTAAGTGTGAACTGAAATGAGCTCATTGGACTATGTCCATTGAAGCTGAAGCTGAAATCAGAAGTAGACCAAAGGAATTTATTACATGACTGGAGGACCGGTGCACGAAATTAGTGCATGGGTGTGTGTGTCCCTCAGCCCAGCCTGCACCCTCTCCAATCTGGGACCCCTCGAGGGATGTTCAACTACCCATTTAGGCCCGATCCCAACAAAAATGGCTGTGGCCATGGAGCAAGCAGGAGGCTTGGCTCCTTTCAAGGTTAGAAAGTTTCAATTATAGAAGATAAATAAATCCTAGATCCCACAGCCTTCGCTTGGGTCACCGGGGGGCATGGCTGGTCTGCAAACTACCACAGGCCCCTCGCCAAGGCCACTCCATGCCCCAAGGGAACCCCCACCCTGATCCAGCACACCCTTCAGGGCAAACCAGCCTGCCCTCACCCATGCACCAGGCCTCTATCCTATCTAATAAAACAGTAATATGCAAATTGACCATCACTCCAACACATAAGATGTCTGCCCCTATGTGGTCAAGGATCCTGCCCCCATGTGGACACAAGATGGCTGCCACAAGATGGCCAGCAGGGGAGAGCAGTTGGGAGGGACCAGGCCTGCAAGGGAAGGCAGTTGTGGGAGATCAAACCTGCAGGGAAGGGCAGTTAGGGGTGACCAGGCCGGCAGAGGAGGGAAGTTGGGGGCGACCAGGCCTGCAGGGAAGGGCAGTTGGGGGGGACCAGGCCTGCAGGGGAGAGCAGTTTGGGGGGGACCAGGGGCAATCAAGCTGGCAGGGGAGCAGTTAGGCATCAATCAGGCTGTCATGGGAGTGGTTAGGGGGTGATCAGGCTGGCAGGCAGAAGTGGTTAGGGGCAATCAGGAAGGCAGGCAGGTGAGCAGTTGGGAGCCAACAGTCCTGGATTGTGAGAGGGATGTCTGACTGCCCATTTAGGTAGGATTGGGCCTAAATGGGCAGTCGGACTTCCCTCGAGGGGTCCCATATTGGAGAGGGTGCAGGCTGGGCTGAGGGATACACACCCCTGTGCACGAATTTCGTGCACCGGGACTCTAGTCTTCTATAATTGAAACTTTGTAGCCTTGAGTGGAGACCTAGGCCAGCCAGGGTGTGCGGAAAGCTTGGCTTCCTCCATTACCGGGGAAACCCAAGCCTCCTGCTCCCTCCATGGCCACAGCCATCTTGGTTGGGTTAATTTGCATACTCACTCCTGATTGGCTGGTGGGCATGGCTTGTTGGTGTAGCGGGGTGATGGTCAATTTGCATATTATTCTTTTATTAGATAGGATTGTGGAAAAGCATCTGTTACAGGGTCTGATTCAAACCTTTTGTTGTTGCAATTATATAATGAACTTTATGTCTAAAAGCAATGATGATACAAGAAATAAAATTTTATGCATGTGTCTTATATTTTTAACATTAGTAAAGTATACCCTTTCTACAACATTTCCTAACATGACCTTTGGAAGACTGTCCCTGGATAGAAATTTCCCAATTCTAGAAAATGTACTCCTTGAATCATCTGTTCTTTAGGGTAACCTAATTATAAATTCCTGTAAACAAGATTGTGTTTAATTTGGAAATGTATTGTATTTAAGCCTAAAATAAGTAATAAGCATGACATGGTACATTTGCTAAACTACCAAAAGGAGGTAAGGTCCAAGAATAATTACCTGGGTTATACACTATATATATAGAAAGAGAGAGAGAAAGAGAGAGAGAGAGAGAGAGAGAGATACAGGTATAGATATAAATATATATCTCCAAGTCTTCAAAATGCAATAACAATTAATTCTGACAATTCAATGAGAAAAAAGTAGTTATACTTACATTGCAAAACAAATAATCAATTTGTTTGTCACCAATTTATTTGTGGCAGCTTGTTAAATGAATTACACATCTCAGCTTTGTATACCATTACCTTATGGTCTGAGGAAGATTCTAAGAAAGTGACATCCTGAGTGTTGGGTGGAAAGAATGTGTGCCTTGTTTCTCAAAAGTATTGTTTACAGTAAAATTCAAGTACTTTCAAGATTGGCTCTGTCACTCTCTTCCTCTTTGTAATAATAGGCAATTCATATAATATGTTAGGTCAAATGTTGGAATAAATTTGTTGATACTTTCAAGTAGATGATGAGGTATTTGAAATCTTGGAGAATGTGAAGAAACACAAAAATAACCATCTTTCTAGGTATTACTTACCACTCCTAATTCCTTCTTTCTCTTTTGTAAGTTTCATAATTATTTTGAAAATCCACAAAATGATAGAAAACATAGACATTAAGAGGGAGAACCTGAGCAACCTAAGCTAGTCATACAAAGGTTGCATAGATAGAAAGACTTTTCTAATGTAGATTTACAGTGATAAGTGATTAATTGAAGGAAGGGAGCACCAAAAGTAAGTTTCCTTTCCCTGCCAAAACAAGTTGTGTCCTATTATTTCAAATGTGCCAAAAATATTGATTGACCTGAAATGTTGGTTAAAAGCTGATTGCTCTAATCAAACACTTTTGAAAATTTCTCCAGTGTAGCTAAGCTAACTTAGAAAAAAGAACATTTTTGTAGCTGAAAGGTTGTAAATTATTTAAATAAACATGTCATTATATTTCAGAATTGTTAATTTGAAAGTTTTTGTTTTGATCCAGGCAATCAGATCTCTTCATTTTGAGCTTTTAACATGCATCTCATTATGTGAACACATAAAAGTGTAAAATTGAATAGCTATCTATTGAAAGTAAATATTTTAGATCCATTAATTAAACTAAACCTATTGCTAGTAATTTTATAATTCTTTTGTCATAGTAATCTAAACATGACAAAATGCCTCTATTGGAAGTAGTGAGTCTGGACACAGTACATTTCTCAGTGTAGATTAGGATTTGTTTACAGCAAAATAGCCTTTATAATTCAGCATCTACTTGCTGAAGTAATTATATACCATGGTATTAATGACTGCTAGTTAAAATTCAGCCCAGAATCCCCTGACATACTGTATTTATTCAAATTATTCCATTATTGTCTCTCACAGGCTATAGTTTTCAAACAAATAATTTGCTTATTTTTCTCAAATATGGATAAACCACACAAATAGTATATTCATGCAAAACATATTTCTTCATGAGAATATGAAGTACTAGTACTTAGATTATTTAAAATTCCATCCTAAAATTTTATAAAAAGCAAATCTTATGGAAGAGCTTGAATTATTGTCATAATTAAAAATTACTCTATATTTTTACAACTAAATTGAGATATAATTCATATACCATATAATTAATCTATTTAAAGAGTCTGGGGAGTGGGTAAAAGGGGGAAAATAAAGTTATAATTTCATGGATTTCAATACATTATGAGTAGTGAAACCACAACCACAATCAATTATAAAACATTTTCATCCCCCTCTCCCAAAATCCTATATAAATTTATCTTCTGCTGTTTTTAATACCTGTTTTTTGCCCTTGTATTTGTAACTTTAGAGTCACAAGATAACTGCTGTGTCTCCAGGATTCACAATAATCTTCTAGCCAAGAAGGAAGAAGGGTGAAGAAGAAAAGGGAAAGTGTGAAGAAGTGGTGGGAGATGTACAGTGGGCATCCAAATATATAAAAACCCAGGGTCCATAACATCCAAAATGACCAAAGGCTCAACTGACTGGAAGTCAGTGCTGGGTTGCACCGCTGCAGGCGCCGCAACCCAGCACTGACTGCCAAGGGGCTGTGGATCAGGCCCAAAGAGAGGCCTGGAGAGAGAAGCAGGGTCTGATCGATAACCTCCATGGCAGCTGTTGATCAGCCCTTGCCTCTCTCTTTCTCTTGGGGCCTGGCCAGCAGCTATGCCTCTCTTTCTCTCGGGCCTCTGCACGGGCTGCTGATCAGCCTGGCCTCTCTGATCAGGCCTGTTGATAGGCCCAGAGATGCTGACTAGAATAGAAACCGACCAATCAGAACCAAATCTGGGTGAAGTGCAAGGAGCCAATGGCTGCCTAGGAGGCGAAGCTTTTGATGCTGACTGGTATAGAAACTAACCAATCAGAACCTAATCTGGGTGAAATGCGAAGGCAGAACCTAAGGTGGGGGCTGAGGAGGAGTTTTAAGGGCAACAGCTGTTTGGCATAAGGTGTAATAAAGCAGTTCAATTTTTTCATGACTGGTTTGGCAATATAGTGCATATGGCTGGCTATCAGTCCAGATATAGGGATTATGTATTTTTGTCTGCCAAGAGCATCTCCTCCTGATGAAAAAGGCTCCCCCCCCATTTAAGCAATCTTATCCTATATAATCTATCTACACTACTAAAAGGGTAAAATGCTAATTAGACGGGGTCAACCGGCCATCTTTTGGACGTCCAACTTCCTTCCGGACAAAGCCATGATTGTGGGGGCCAAAGCAGAGGCCATTAGGGGCAATCAGGCCAGCAGGGGAGGGCAGTTGGGGGTGATATCAGGCCAGCAGGGAAGGGAAGTTGGGGGCAACCAGGCCGTCAGGGGAGGGCAGTTGGAGGCAAGATAAGGTCTGCAGGAGAGGACAGTTGGGGGTGAGATCAGGCCGGCAGGGGAAGGCAGTTAGGGGCGGTCAGGCTGGCAGAGGCAGTTAGGGGTGATCAGGTTGGCAGAGGAGAGCAGTTGGGGGCAAGATCGGGCTGGCAGGGGAGGACAGTTGGGGGCGAGATCAGGCTGGCGGGGGTGGGGGGGGCAGTTGGAGGTGAGTTCAGGCCAGCAGGGGAGGGCACTTAGGGGTGATCAGGCAAGCAGGCAGAGGCAGTTAGGGGTGATCAGGCTGGCAGAGGAGAGCAGTTGGGGGCAAGATCGGGTTGGCAGAGGAGAACAGTTGGGGGCAAGATCAGGCTGGCAGGGGAGGGCAGTTGGGGGCGAGATCAGGCTGGCAGGGGAGGGCAGTTGGAGATGAGTTCGGGCCAGCAGGGGAGGGCAGTTAGGGGCGATTAGGCAAGCAGGCAGAGGCAGTTAGGGGAGATCAGGCATGCAGGCAGAGGCATTTAGGGGCGATCAGGCAGGCAGGCAGGTGAGCAGTTAGGAGCCAGCTGTCTAAACCTGTGGTAGGACATCCCCCAAGGGGTCCCTGATTGGAGAGGGTGCAGCCTGGGCTGAGGGAACTCCTGCTCCCCCCCCACACACACACACGTATGTCATGCACTGGGCCACTTGTTTAGATATAAGGGTTTAAAACCCAGTAGCAAGGTTTATGGTACAAGTTTTGGAGTTATCGGTGTATACAGAGTGATAAATCTATGAAACTGGATTAGATGAATTAAGGAAAGAGTGTAGAGTGCAAAGATAAGGCAGGTAGCAAAAGTAAGTCCAGAAAATTCACCATTTAAAACTTAGGGTCCAGAGGGCCAAAAAACATATGAGAAGATGTTCAACATTGTTACTTATGTAAAAAATGGAATTTAAAACAGTGAAATCACCCACATGCACACATAGACACACACATCAGAATAGGTAAAATTAGAAAGATTACATTACCAAGTGCTGGTGAAGATGTAGAGCAACTTGAACATTTGCACATTCTGATAGGTAAAAAGTAAAGAGTAGAAATCAATGAATTAGAAAACAAACATAAAATAAGAAAAATCAGCAAAGCCAAATATTGGTTCTAAATACATTACTAAAAATGATAAATCTCTATAAAGACTGACCAAGAAAATTCAAGGGAGAACAAGAGTCTACAGACATTTCGAGATAAGGAGAGGTGTTATGTAAAGTGCTGAGGTCATAGAATATCTCAGCATATTGTTTATGGATTCCAAAGAAATAACACAGAAGACTGGCTGTGTAAGACATGGGTTTATTTGGACATATGTGCTCACCGGCTACCACCAGTGTCAGCTCGCTGGTGAAGTTTACCACTGCACAGGCTGCCACCAGAGAAGTTGTCCTCCTAAGTCCCATCTGGGCTGCACTGGGGGTGGCTTTGTTTTGCAGCCACCCAGACTTTCCCAGTACAAGGTTTTATAGAGTACAGAAATCAGAGAAAACCAGGGCATGAAGGGGGAGTGGGATATACCCTTGTACAAGCTGTGTAAGATAAAAACACTAGTTGTTACAATCCAGGCTCCCATCTAGAAGCAGTTTCTCTCTAGCATTTCTTAGACTGAGTTGCAGGCCAGGTCCCCAAGGTCTCATAGTCTGATGACAGATGCCTTCATTATATTCCCACAGGGTGGGAGGGGTAGTTGGAACATGGGATGAGGCCCATGTTCCCATTTACCATACAAGAGATTATTAGAATGACTATGTAGATACCTTTCATGGTTTGCATGAAATGGAATATTCTTCAAAAAGTATAAGCTATTGCCTGGCTGGTGTGGCTCAGTTGGTTGAGTGCCATCCCATGCACCAGGAAGTCACTGCTTTGATTCCATTCAAGGGCACATGCCTGGGTTGGGAGCTTGATCCCCAGTGGGGGGACATGCAGGAGGTAGCTAATCAATGTCTCTCATCAATGATTCTACCTCTCTCTCCCTCTTCTTTCTTCCCTCTGAAATAAAATAAAAATATATATTTTTAAAAAGCATAAGCTATCAAAGCTAACAGGATATTGAAAATATATTATGACTTCTTTTTTAAAAATTTTATTGTTGAGATTATTACAGATGTTCCCTCCTCCCTTTGCCAACCTCCACCCAGCCCCTGTCACCCTCCCCTGGCCTTCAACACTCTGTTGTCTGTGTCCATGAGCTATGTATATATGTTCTTTGGCTACTCTCTTCACCTTCTGTCATCTAGTTCCCCTTACCCTCCTCTCCTTTGACCCCTGTAAGTCTGTTCCATATATCCATGCCTCTGTTTTTATTTTGTCAGTTTCTTTTGTTCATTAGATTCCACTTATAAGTGAGATAACATGGTATGTCTTTCTCTGACTTGCTTATTTTGCTTAGTATAATAATCTCCAGGTCATCCATGCTGTTGCAAAGGGTAAGAGTTCCTTCTTTTTTATAGCTGCATAGTATTCCATTGTGTAAGTGTATCATAGCTTTTTTATCCACTCATCTACTAATGGGCACTTGGGCTGTTTCCAGATCATGGCTGTTGTAAATAATGCTGCTAAGAACATAGGTGTGCATATATTTTTTTTCTGATTGGTATTTTGGGATTCTTAGGATATATTCCCAGAAGTGGGATCTCTGGGTTAAAAGGCATTTCCATTTTTAATTTTTTGAGCAAACTCCATACTGTTCCTTTATAGAAACTGACCGTTGTCAAATTTTCTTGTAAGCACATGCACACACACTTAGGATCACATGACTTTATTAATGAATTCTTCCAAATATCTAGGAAATAAATAGTACCATACTCTATAATCTAACATGAGCATGGCAAGAAAGAAATATTAAAAATCAGTCTCTCTCATTTACATAGATAACGAAATAATAAGATATTAACAAATTGACATTATTACTATGTTAAAAGAATAATACATAATATTTAACTAACATTTATTTTGATTTTGCAGGATTGCTTTAGTATCAGAAAATCAGTTATAATAAACAGGAAAAAAAAACTTTGGTTATACACACAATCATCCTGATGATGCATTCAACACTATTCATGACAAAACTCTAAGAAAATTAATAAAAGAAGGGAACATGCCCAACAGGCTTGGGTCAGTAATTGAGCTTGGACCCATGAATCAGCAGGTTGCAGTTCAACTCCCTGTCAGGGCTCAGGCCCTGATTGCGGACTCAATTCCCAGTAGGGGTGTTCAGGAGGCCGCAGACCAATGATTTTCTCTAATCATTGATGTTTCTATCTCTCTCTCCCTCACCCTTCCTCTCTAAAATCAATAAAAATATTGCTTTTAAAATAGAGGGAACTTTTTTTATGTGATAAAGGGCATGTTTTAGTTATCTTATTGCTGCTATAAGAAATTACCACAAATTTAGTAGGCTGAAACAACACAATTATTTGTTGATCTTTACTTTTTATTTTTATATTGTCCTAATGAATTTTGAATCAAGATTATATTACTCTCATAAAATCAGGTCTTATTATCACTTATAATTATTATGTATATTGGGTACTTACCATATAGTAGGCATTTTCTATGAACACAAATTTATTATTTAATATTTTCTGTGATCAGATGTCTGGATGGACTTGGCTGAAATTAGACATTGATACAGCTTAATTCCTTACTAGAGGCTCTATGAACAGTTCTGCTTCCAAATTTATTCAGGTTTTGGGAAGAATTCAGTGTTACAATAGTAAGACTGAGTTTTTTTTGTTTCCTTGCAAGCTATCATCTGGGGGCTGTCCTTACATCCTAGAGGCCTCTGTCTGGTTCTTGTAAATGGCCCAAATGCAATGGGGTGATGATCCCTTCTCATGCTTAGAATCTCACTGAATTTTTCCTGCTTCCTGTTCTACCTCATCTCTCTAACTGGAGGCAGAGAAAGTGCTCTGCTGTTAAGGGCTCATTTGATTAGATTGGGCCCACCTGGAAAATATCCCTATTTTAGGACCCGTAGTAATAATTACATCTGCAAAGTCCCTTTTGTCAGATAATCTAATATATTTATGAATTCCAGAGATAGGGCACAAACATCTTTGGGTGACTACACTGCTCACCACAGGGAACCTACAAAAACCTTACAGTACATATGATTCTCAATCAGGAACTATTGGAAACTTTTTCACTGAACTTAGGAATGAGACAGGACTCTCCACTATCACTGATTTTATTTAGTACTCTGCTAGAGGAGCTAGTCTAAGAACAAAAGAAAAACAAATAAAAGGTATAAAGTTTGAAAAGCAAATAATAAAATTTTATTACTTGTAGATGACATAATTATGTACCTAGAAAAGCCAAACGTGTCTATGTACCAGCATCATACAAGATGAAATATATTTCTTAAAAATAGCCCTCAACATTGTTTGTGTGACTGTAAAATGGTGCAGCCACTGTGGAAAGTACTTTGAATTATAATCCAGCAATTTGACTCCTATGTAAATACCCAAAAGGATTAAGAGCAGGGACTCAGATACTTGTACTCCAATATTCATAGAAGCATTATTCACAAAAGTCAATATGTAGAAACAACACTAGTGTCCATCAAAAGATGAACGGATAAACAAAAGTTGGTTGATACATACAATATAATTATTCAATCACAAAATGGAATTAGATTCTTATATATGCTGCAATTTAGATGACCTTTGAAGACAGTTTGCTAATTGAAGTAAGCCAGACACAAATGGACAGATATTGTATGAATCCACAAATGTGAATTATCTAGAATAGTCAACTTTATAGAGACAGAAAGTTGAACTGTGGTTAGCAAGGGATGGGGAAAAGGACTCGTGGGGAGTTATTGTATAAGGGGTAGAGAGTTTTGCAAAATGAAAGCTTTAGAGACTGGTTGAACAATATGAATGTACTTAACACTACTAAGCTGTTCACTTAAAATTGTTAAGATGATTAATTTTATGTTATGTATATTTATCACAATAAAAAAAAAAACCTTAAGAACTAAAAAAATATATAGTACCCCAAAGCATAAAAATTTCATATATCTAAGACTACGTCAAATGAAAGATGGACAAAACCTTTATGTTAAAAACTAAAGAAAAGCATTATAGAGAGAAACTAAGAAATATATAGAGAAGTAAATCATGTTGGATTGGAAAATTTTATACTGTAAACATGTCAATTCTTCCAAATTATTCTAAAAATTCATGGTAATCAAAGTAAAAATATTAGCAGTTTTTTTGAAGAAACTATTAAGTTGATTCTAAAACTCAAAAGAAAATGAAAAGAACCAAGAACAGCCAGGGCTGTCTTGAAAAAGCAAACAAAGCTTGAGGACATAAAATATCAGATATCAAGATGCATTATAAAGCAATAGAAATTGAGGCAGTGTGCTACTGGCACATGCATAGACCAACTGACAAATAGATCAGAGAAAAGAACCAAGAAGCACATTCAGAAATACAGTTACCCAATTTATGACAAAGGTAATACTATAATACAGTGGTGAGAAATGGGTCATTCAGTAAATTGTGCTTGGTCAGTGGGATATCTATATGGAAAAACATGTATCTAATACAACACTAGTTTCTTTTCTTTGTTTTTCTTTTAGTCTTTATTGTTGAAAGTATTTCATAGGTCTTCCTTTCCCCCTCCCCCATTAAGCTCTTCTATCCTTCTCCCATCCTCCCCCCACCCCCAGGCCCTCACTACCTCATTGTCTGTGTTCATAGGGTATGCATATATGCATACAAGTTCATTGGTTCATTGCCTTCCCTCTGAGGTTCAACAGTCTGTTCATCCTTCTATGACTCTGGGTCTATTTTTGATCATCACTTTATTTGGTTCATTAGATTCCAAATATGAGTGAGATCATGTGATACTTACCTTTCTCTGACTGGCTTATTTCACTCAGCATAATATTTTCCAGGTCCATCCATGCTCTTGCAAATGGTAAGAGTTCTTTCTTTTTTTATTGCTGCATAGTATTCCATTGTGTAAATGTACCATAGTTTTTTTATCCATTCATCTGCTGATGGGCACTTAGGCTATTTCCAATTCTTAGCTATTATAAATTGTACTGCTATGAAGGGGATGCATATATTCTTTCTGATGAGTGTTTCATGTTTCTTAGGATATATTCTTAGAAGTGGGATCACTGGGTCAAATGGGAGTTCCATTTTTAGTTTTTTGAGGAAACTCCATACTGTTCTCCACAGTGGCTGCGCCAGTCTGTATTCCCACCAGCAGTGCAAGAGGGTTCCTTTTTCTCCGTATCCTGGCCAGCACTTGTCTTTGGTTGATTTGTTGATGATAGCCATTGTGACAGGTATGAGGTGATATCTCATTGTAGTTTAGATTTGCATCTTTTGGATGATTAGTGACTTGGAGCATTTTTTTATATGTCTCTTGGCCCTCTGTATGTCCACTTTGGAGAAGTGTTTATTTAGGTCCTTTGCACATTTTTAGTTGGATTGTTTGTCTTCCTTTTGTTAAGTTGTATGAGTTCCCTGTAAATATTGGAGATTAAACCCTTATAGGTGATGACATTGGCAAATATGTTCTCCCATGTAGTGGGGTCTCTTGTTATTTTGATGATGGTTTCTTTTGCCATGCAGAATCTTTTTATTTTGATGTAGTTCCTTTTGTTTATTTTCTCCTGAGTTTCCATTGAGGCATTAGCAAACATACTAGAGGCCCAGTGCATGATTGAATGCACTTTCGATCATGGGGAGCTGGGTGCCTGTCTTTCCCTTTCGATCACGGGGAGCTGGCTGCCTGTCTGCTGGTATACCAGGCACCGGAGGCTTCTGAAAGGCATCCAGCTCCCACGCTTTTGCTTTCGATCGCTGGTGCACCAGGCCTTTCAGAAGCCTCTGGCATGGCGGAAGCTTCTGAAAGGCCTGCTGCCTGAGTGGACAGGCACTCAGCTCCCCCGCTTTTGATGGTCCCCGGGGCGGGATGTCAGCTCGCTGCCCCAGAGGCCCCTTCTGTGCCGCAGCACAGCCATGGTGCAGATGCTGATCTCGTGCCACTGCTGGCGACACAGCTCAGCCTCCCGCAGGCCCAATCAGCTACCCTGGCGACCCCGAGTCCCGCCCCCCAGCGCCTCCTGGCCAATCATGGGCATAGCGAAGGTACGGTCAATTTGTATATTTGTCTATTATTAGGTAGGATTGCTATGAGAGAGAGATGTCTGAGATTTTGCTGATAATGGTTTCATCTAGGACTTTTATGGTTTCACATCTTACATTTAAGTATTTTATCCATTTTGAGCTCATTCTTGTATATGGTGTAAGTTGGTGGCCTAGTTTCATTTTTTGTACATATCTGTCCAATTATCCCAACACCATTTATTGAAGAGACTGTCTTTGCTCCAATGTATTCTCTTGCCTCCTTTGACAAATATTAATTGAGCATAGTGACTTGGATTGATTTCTGGGTTCTCTGTTCTGTTCCATTGATTTATATGCCTGTTCTTGTGCCAGTACCAAGCTGTTTTGAGTACAGTGGCTTTGTAGTATAACTTGATATCTGATATTGTGATTTCTCCAACATGGTTCTTCTTTCTCAGGATTGCTGCAGATATTCGTGGTCTTTTTTGGTTCTATATGCATTTTTGGAGAGTTTGTTCTAGGTCTGTGAAATATGCCATTGCTATTTTAATGGAGATTGCATTGAATCTATAGATTGCTTTGGGTAGTATGGACATTTTAATGATGTTGATTCTACCAGTGCATGAACATGGTATATTCTTCCAGTTTTTATGTCTCCTTCTATCTCTTTTTTCAATGTCCTATAGTTTTCAGAATACAGGTCTTTTACCTCTTTGGTTAACTTTATTCCTAAGTATGTCAATTTTTTTGTTGCAATGGTAAATGGGTTTATTTTTTTTGTTTGTTTTAGTTTCTCTTTCTGAAAGTTCACTATTGTTGTACAAAAGTGCTAGGGATTTTTGGGTGTTAATTTTGTATCCTGCTATGTTTCTGAATTCATTTATTAAATCCAGTAGTTTTTTAATGGAGTCTTTAGGGTTTCTATGTACAGTATCAGGTCATTTGTAAATAATGAGAGTTTTACTTCCTCCCTTCCTATTTGGATGCCTTTTATTTCTTCTTGTCTGATCACTATTGTCAAGACTTCCAGAACTATGTTGAACAAGAGTGGTAAAGAAGGGCACCTCTGTCTTGTCCCTGTTCTTAGGGGAAATGGTTTTAGTTTTTGCCCATTGAGTATGAGGTTGGCTGTAGGTTTGTCATATATAGCCTTTATTATGTTGAGGTATATTATATCTATTCCTATTTTGCTGAGAGTTTTTTAAAAAAAGGGTGTTGGATTTTGTCGAATGCTTTTTCTGCATTGATTGATATGATCACGTGATTTTTGTCTTGCAATCTGTATATGTGCTATATCACACTTATTGATTTGTGAATATTGTACCAGCTTTGCATATGTGGAATAAATCCCACTTGGTCATGATGTATGGTCTTGTTTGCTAAAATTTTGTTGCAGATTTTAGCTTCTATGTTCATTAGGCATATTGGCATAGAGTTCTTTTTCTTTGTCGTGTATTTTTCTGGTTATTGGAATTAGGGTGATGGTGGCCTCATTGAATAAGTTTGGAAGTGTTCCTTCCTTTTGAATTTTTTGGAATAGTTTGAGGAGTAGAGGTATTAGATCTTCTTTGAATATTTGGTAAAAGTCCTCTGTGAATCTGTCTGGACCAGGGCTTTTGCTTACGGGAGTTTTTTTGTTTTTTTTTAATATATTTTATTGATTTTTTACAGAGAGGAAGAGAGAGGGATAGAGAGTTAGAAATATCGATGAGAGAGAAACATCGATCAGCTGCCTCTTGCACACCCCTACTGGGGATGTGCCCGCAACCAAGGTACATGCCCTTGACCGGAATCGAACCTGGGACCCTTGAGTCCACAGGCTGACGCTCTATCCACTGAGCCAAACCGGTTTCGGCAGCTTACGGGAGTTTTTTATTTTTTTTTACTGCTTCAATTTCATCAGTAGTTATCAGCCTATTCAGGTTTTCTGATTCCTCCTGATTCAGTTTTGGAAAGTTGTATTTTTCTAGGAATATGTCCATTTCGTCCAGGTTGTCCCATTTGTTGGAATAAAGTCATTCATAGTATTTTATTACAATCCTTTGTATTTCTGTGAGGTCAGTTGTTACTTCACCTCCTTCATTTCTGATTTTGTTTATTTAGGTATTCTCTTTTTTTTTTCCTGGTGAGCCTGGCTAGAGGTCCATCAATCTTGTTTGTCCTTTTAAAGAACCAGCTCTTGGTTTTATTGATCTTATGTATTGTTTTTAACACTAGTGATTTTCAAAGTGTGGTTCATGAACCCCTGGGAGTTCCAAAGATCCTTTGAGTTTAAACTATTATCATATGATTATGAAGACATTCTTTACCTTTTAACTCTATTGACATTTGTAATGTTGCTACAAAAAGGAGAGGTAAAATCTATGGTACTTTAGCACTGATCAAGTCTATCACAGCCAACTAGTGTTCATTGTATTTTTTATTTACTATTATGCACTCACAGTAAGAACTAAAGCCAGTTTCACTATGTATAATGCCAGGTGGGTGCATAAATTGTCAGGCAATCACTTTGTAAATCACATAATTGTATAATCACTATGCTGTCTATACACCTGAAACTAATATAAAATAATATTGAATATCAACTGCAAGTGAAAAATGAAAGAAAAAAGAATGACCCTTATGAAACAATAAAAATTATTTCTTTTATTAAATTTTAACTTTTAGTATACATCTTTTTAATATTTTATATGATGACATGACAGTATATAGTAAAATACTTCTATGTATGATGGTTGTCTCAATGAAAAACATTTGTGATTGAGTTGCCAGCTGAACTAGCTACTTTTTACATGGAACACCATATTCACTTGAATGAATGATTGTCAAACTGGTTATTAAGACTTTATTTGGTGGACTTATTCCTAAATATTAATGAAGTCAGCCTGCCACTTGAAGATAAACAACTTATAATATGTGTTGCCCACAATAAAATTTGGTCTTCAAGTAAAAATTAGTATTATGGAAAACTGTGAACTTGACATCTCCCAAGTACTTAAATATTTTGGTGATAAGATCTGTGGTAATTTTAATGCGGTTTTAAAAAATTTATATAACAAAATATGTCAACATTTGAAAGATCTGTGTAAATCAATGAATAAGTATTTTCCAAATGATCAATATATGATTTTCAAAATCATGCATAGGTCAAAGATCAATTAAACATACAAGACATGTCCATTACTTTAAAGTAACACAGTACAAAAAGTGCACAGTAACACAGTACAAAAACATGTGATACTTTTTCAGATACTATATTGCAACTAACCTTTAAGATACTACTACTTGTCAAATGTGTTATCAAAGAATATCCACAATTATCCTGAAATATCAATATAATACTCTTCTTTTTTCTAACTACAATCTGTATGAGACTCAATTTTCTTCATAAACTTCAATCAAAACAATATAGCATAACAGACTGGAGAAGCAGATATGAGAATCCAGCTGTTTTATATTATGTCGTGTATTAAAGTGTTTTGCAAAAATATAAAAAAATGTTACTTTACTCACTAAATATGCTTTATGTTTTGAAAAATATAATTTTAATATGTTACTGTTAACATGCAATTTTATTACTCTTTTAATTACATAAGTAAAAATACATAAGTATTTTCAAGTTTTCTATTATGGTAAGTATCAATAGATATAACCCACATAAACTAAAGCTCTTTGCAGTCCTCACTATTTTTAAGACTATAAAGGATTTCTGAGACTAAAACATGAGAATCACTGCCATACAACAAAATCTATTCCTACTGACTTAATATATAAATGTGAATGATAAAATCATAATGCTTTTAGAGGAAAACTTAGATTATCTTCCTGACATTGAAATAGGCAAATTTTTCTTAATATACAGAAAGTATATTGATAGCCACTATTTTTCAAAGTGAGGTTCAAGGCCCACTTGCATCAATATCACATGGTAGGCTTATAAAAAAAGAATGATTTCAATTCCAAGCCTATGGGTATGATATCTAAATCTCAACACCGTAGTTTTTATGTCTTTCAATGTGATTTTTATGTATTCCAGTCACTTTTGTTCATCTGGAGCTGTTAATGTATTTTCTGTGCATTTGATGGTGATATCATTTGGGAATTCTGGTTGTTTTGAATCATGTTCAACAAAGTGCAGGGTGAAAACAGACAATACACTTTCTCTAAGATTAAAAAAAAAAGAGTGAATGAAAATTATTGCAAAATAAGTATCCAAAAGACAACCTAAGATCATTGTTGATCTTATATAGAGTTATTCTAAAGATGTGTTGAAGTGAAATCTATGAGAAATAAGAAACAGTATGTGGGTAGTGAGTGTATAGACCAGATGTTCTCAAAGTGTGGTCTCTGGACCAGTAGCAGATACATTACCTGTGATCTTGTTAGAAATGCAAATTCTCTGGTTCCACCTGATGACTGAATAAAAACAAAACAAAATAAAACTTCTGGGGTTGGGCCAGAAATCATTTTTAATAAGCTCTCCAGTTGATTTTGATATATGCTTAAGTTTGAGAACAACAGATAGAAACAATTATTTTGAGAAATTTAGTTGTGAACAAAGATGCCTAAGCATATTTAAATACTGATGGAATAGTGTTTCTACTGAAGAAGTGGTTGAAAATGTAATAATAAAAAGGAAATTCCACTAGGTAATATTCTTGAACAGTTATAAGATGATGGAATTCAGTCACAGTTCAAAGTAGAGGGTTACTTATGCATTGTAAAAAAATGAAAGTCAAAATGATGGATTTAGATAATAGCTAATATTTATTGAATCCTTATTATATGCCAGATAACAGTCTCATATATTCATATGCTAAATTCTTATATTGTTGTAATAATCCTATATAAGACTATTATTATTCCTATTTTACTGGTGAGGAGATAGGATTAGTGAGAGGTTAAATAACTTTTCCAAAATCACACAGCTAGTAAGTAATAATTCTACACAAGAGGTCTGGCTTCTAAGCTTATGTTCTTTTTAAAAATTTTTTATGTTCTTAACTATTGTTCTATGCTGTATCTTAGACTCAAGTAGGTTTTTTAATGTGATGTGTGGAAGTAGAAAGAATTCCTATTAGATAGCTCCCTCCTTCCCCAAGAAATAATTTGCTGAAAGTGAGTGAGGAGGTGAGTTCAGATATTTAAAGTCAATGGAGCTAATTTAGAAATAACCATTGTGGAATATGGAGAGTGGGGGACAACTGAGAAAAAATATTTTAAAAATCATTAAAATGGCTATAATGGTTGAAGACCAATTCGAGGCTGGTGATCATTAATTTAGAGTCCTACATAAACCTTTGTCATATTGTAACCTATGGCAATAATCTGCCTGTGTGTAGGTGAAGAGATAGATATTTGGTTTTATCCAAGGTTGGAATTTTTGTCAGTTAATTAAGAAGAGAAGATAGGGGAGCAGGATGCTTTCTGGGTTAGCACTAGGCATATCGAACTGATAGGCAATAACATGTAAACTGAGTATAAATACAAGTTAAAATGAAATTTCTTATACTGTCAAGAAAGTTAGAAAAGAAAAAAAAATCACACACATTCTTACAGCTATTTTTAAGTCTCTGTTCCCTGGCAAGTCTTTAGCCATATGTGTGAATATTTTACGTCTTTTAAGCATATTGTACCTTCAATTTTGTATTGTTTTTTTTTTTCCACTTAGAAAATATGTTTTAATTTGCTACAGTTTTTTATTTATCATTTTAATAGATGTTTTACATATTTGATATAGCATGATCTACTTAATCCTTCTCATATGTGGAACCATTTTTGTTGTCCTAAATTTTCTAATTTGTTCATCCTTTTTGAATATATTTCTTAGAGCAATTCCTTTAGATGAGATTATTGCAAAAAAGGATATGAACAATTTATGTCTCTTGATTTATTGATAAAATTTCAACTTTCTGTCCAGAATAATTGTCCTAATTTACCTTTTCACCAGAAAAGTGTGTATATGCCAGTTTTCTATATTGTCTCCCATTATCAGGCTCTTAAAAATACTTAAAATATTTTTCTAATTTACTCGGAGTAAAATAACACTTTAATTTTATTGTAATGATTACTACTTTTAATAGTCAAAGAACAAGTTTCCATATGATTTTTTGCCTTATATATTTCCTTTTGAGCGAAATAACTTCATATCTTTTGCCAGTGTCTAGTATGTCTATTAGGATTTTGGTGTTATTCCTATTTAAATAAACTCAGTAAAAAGTAGATAAAATTTTTCCTCTTAGATGTCATAGATATAATATATTCTTGCAAAATGTATAAATTCCCAGTAGTTCTGAGTGTCCATTTTATTGCTTCAGTGCATGTCCAAATTTATAGCTTTGGAAATATTCACATCTATTAGCATGACATTTGCATATGGCAGCGGAGGAATATTTTGCAACATAAAATAATTCATATAATTACTCAGTTTGGAATTATGGAGATATAGCTATAACATTAAATATTTATGGATTTATATTGAAAAGCAGAATTCTGAATAGTTTTACCTGAAAAGATAAGTAATAAAACTTGCTTATATTTGCAAACATGTAAGATTTCAATTTTATTCATATAAATTTGATTTTAAAATTTCTTATTTATTAAATATTATTTCTATATCCTCTATAATAAAAGCATAATATGCAAATAGATCGAATGGCAAATAGATCGACCAGTTGCTATGATGCACACTGACCACCAGGGGGCAGACGCTCAATGCAGGAGCTGCCACCTGGTGGTTAGTGCACTCCCACAGGGAGAACGCTGCTCAGCCAGAAGCCAGGCTCATGGCTGGCGATCCCAACAGTGGTGGCGGGAGCCTCTCCTGCCTCCGAGGCAGTACTAAGGAACAGCAAGCCAGGCTCACAGCTGGTGAGCGCAGCAGCGGGGCTCCTGCCTCCACTGCAGGCTGGCAGTAAGGAGCAAGGGGTCCCAGACTGCATGAGGGATGTCTGACTGCCAGGATGGGCTGAGGGACCCCACTCCAGTGCATGAATCTCATGCACCGGGCCTCTAGTTTTTGTATAATAAATATTTTGAGTATTTTAGATGAGAAATAATTTATTGCACTTATATATGAATACTGAATTTATTTTTTATCTTATAATTTTTACTTTATTTAAAGTTTGATAAAGTAGATTCAAATTTTGTACACTTTGAGTTTAATAACATTTTATTTTTAAATTTTTTAGATAGACTACATACACTGAGTGGCCAGATTATTATGATCTCTGAATGCATAATAATCTGGCCACTCAGTGTATATCCTATATAATAAAAGGCTAATATGCAACTTGTCCCTTCGGCCAGGAGTTCGACCAGCAGGCAGGCCGGCCAACCACCCATGTTCCCTCCCCCTGGCCAAGCTGGTCAGACCCCACCCATGCCCCATGCATGAATTCATGCAGCAGGCCTCTAATATATATGTATATGTATATACTGAGTGGCCAGATTATTATGACCACCCCATCAGTACTTTGTTGGGCCACCTTTTGCCTTCAGTACTGCAGTGATTCTTCTTGGCATTGACTCCACAAGATGATGAAAGGTGATGTGAGGAATCTGACACCATGCATGATGAATAGCACTGTCCAGTTCTGTGAGATTTGATGGTTGTGGAACCAGCTGCCTGATGGCTCTTTTAACTTCGTCCCACAAATGCTCAATTGGATTGAGATCTGGTGATTGTGGGGGCCACCTAAGCAAGGTAAAGTCTCCCTCATGTATTTGAAACCACTCCTGCACAATACAAGCACCATGGCATGGCGCATTGTCTTGTTGGAAGAAGCCATCTCCATTGGGATACGCCATCAACATGATAGGATGAACTTGATCAGCAACAATACTTAGGTATGTTTTCTGTTCAGACGTTGTTCCACATGAATTAAAGGGCCCAAATCATGCCATGAAAACATGCCCCAAACCATAACATTGCCCCCACCAGCTTGAAAGGTTGTACTCATGCATGTGGGGTACATGCTTTCATGCTGTTTCCGCGAAATTCTCACTCTGCCATCTGCATGATGCAACTGGAAACGTGATGCATCGGACCACATGACTTTTTTCCAATGCTCCACTGTCCAATCCTTGTGTTCCTGTGCGAATTGGAGACGTTTTATCTTGGTAACTGCAGACAGCAAAGGCCTTCAGCTTCCATATCCCATACGATGCAGTGTATGGCCAATTTGCCTACAAACCTCAGGTGGTCATAATAATCTGGCCACTCAGTGTATAGCCAACAAATGATGTGAAAATTTAATTGCAACAGAGTGATTATACTAAAATAAAGGTAAAAAATATATTTTTTTGAATAAAATATTTATAAATAAAGTAGTAGCCCATAGTGCGATATTGCGCACAGTAGGCCTCCCAATGCTTCTGCGGGAGCTGGCGGGAACCGCAGCGTGCTGCTGGGAGCCGCGCTACTTCCACGGTAGCTGTGTGGCTTCCCTGTGAGGTGGATGTGAGCCGCTGGTGCCCACGGGAGCTGGGAGGGAGCCCTGACGATTCTGCAGGAGGCGGGAGGGAGCCATGCTGCTTCCACAGGAGGTAGGCCTGCCATTTTCTCTCCAGGCCTGCACTCATCCAAGGAGGCTGCAGGCCGGTCCCCCTGTCCCTGTCCGTGTCTGCTCTGGCTCCAGGGGGCTGGCCCGAGCCAAGGCACAGTGGCTCACCAGCCCCCTGTCTCTGTCTCCTTCTTCGTTCCGGGCCTCACTTGCACGTGCAACCCCCTCCTGTCTGCTCGTGACCCGTTACAGTGTCTCAGCCTAATTTGCACATTTCTTCTTTCTCTCTCTCTCTCTCTCTCTCTCTCTCTCTCTCTCTCTCTATATATATATATATATATATATATATATATATATATATGGAATAAAATATGTTAGCATTATGTACATAATAATCTAAACATTGCTGACACAATATCAGATAATGAAAAAAATGGTCAGTTTTGACACTTTACCCACTTTGATTCATATAAAAGTTATAGCTTTGCACATTTTAAAATTTTGTCATTGTGATGATATATTTGTTCAATTATTTACAAATTGTATATATTTACACGTATTATATGTGGGCCTTTATTTATAATATTGCTCCATGCCTCACAAGTGTTCAATGTGGGTCCACATATAAAGGTTATTTAAGAAAGTTATTAAATACACAAAGGAAGAGTCACATTTTAAGCAAAAATATGTACTTGCCACCGAAGTAAAAATTTCACCCTCTTGAGTTTCAATTATTTGTGTCAAAGCCATTACTCTATTACAGAGTGATCTTTTCTGTTGTGGCAGATAATTACAAGTAAAAGTCTACACAAATGCTTATAGAGATTTCAAGCCTTAATAAAATAAATTAGCTGAAAACCAAAATGCAAATCCAGAGTATTTTTCAAGGCACTTTTCCTTCATCTTTACTAGTTTATTGCTCTAGCATTCTCAAAAAGAATCTGAGAGGCTATATAATTGTTAAAAGTTTATATACTCTGTTATAAGGCAGTGTTAGAATATATGTAAGAATCATTTTTTAAAGATGTATTAATTGCTTCTGTGAAAATGGAATGTATAATATTTAAAGCAGTGGGTTGAGAATCACACATATAAAAGCAACCAGAGTGCACTAATGAGAGAAATCGTATGTCATAAAGAATGCAACTGCTTGAACTTAATCCTAATGCATGTTACAAAGTTACAATTTTCAATCAATTTTAATGAACAGAGACTGTGTTTTTATTAACATACTAGAGGCCCAGTGCATGATTGAATCATGCACGTGTAGGGTCCCCTACACGCTTTTGCTTTTGATCGCGGGGGAGCTGGGTGCCTGTCTTCTGGTGTACCAGGCCTTTCAGGAGCCTCCGGTGCTGCGGAGGCTTCTGAAAGGCCTGGTGCCAAAGCAGACAGGCACCCAGCTCCCCCACTTTTGATATTCCGCTGCGGGACGTGAGCTCGCTGCCCCAGAGGCCCCTTCTGTTCCGCAGCACAGCCATGGCGCAGATGCTGGCCCAATCGGCTACCCCGGCCACCCCGAGTCCCGCCCCCCTGCGTCTCCCGCTGGCCCAATCGTGGGCATAGCAGAGTGATGGTAATTTACATATTACCATTTTATTAGGTAGGATAGCACAATCTCTTATACCTCAGTTACTAGGACATTTCCTAGCATTCACATTTCTGTATTTTTATGTAATTCATTGCAAATGAAATTCTCAGTTTTAAACGCTGCATTCTAAGCAGACTTGTCCACTCTAAAATAAAAAACATAAATGGTACAGGACTTGTTTTTTTCATTTTTTGTTTTGGGAATTTTAGATGCAAAGATTCATTAACAATGTCAAGAATTCATCTTTAATCTTTGTTTTTAGAATTGCCAATACTGAATGGGGAAATTCCTAATATAGTAGGTGATTCTCCTATTTTTGGTATGTTTTCTTTTACCCTGGCCTAATAAAAAATGTGGTCACAAATTTTCCACAGTCTTCTATTTCAACATGAAAAATTAATGACAGAAAATAAAATCGTATGATGAGGGGAAGATTCAGGTATTATGAAACCTGAAGTGTAAATAATTTGGGATATAATGTTTAAGAAATAGAATACCAATTACAATTAAGTATCTAAATTAAGCACAAAAATTAATATTTACTCTGAATGATAAAATAATTGGCAATAAGTTACACATTTAAAAATCTGTCATTGTCTAACCATTAATCTGTACAGGTGAAGCTATTACAAAGTAATCTATACTAATAAAAGGGTAATATGCTAATTAGACCGGACATCTTCTAGACATCTTCCGGACATCCTTCCAGACAAGGCCTCAGTGGTGTGGGCCAAGGCAGAGGTGGTTAGGAGTGATCAGGCCAGTGGGGGTGAGTGGTTAGGGGTGATCAGGCAGGCAAGCAGAGGTGGTTAGGGGCAATCAGGCAGGCAGGGGAGTAGTTAGGGGCATCAAGCAGGCAGGCAGAATGGTTAGGGGCAATCAGGTAAGCAGGCAGGTGAGGAGTTAGGAGCCAGTGGTCCCCGATTGCAAGAGGGATGTCTGACTGCCAGTGATCAGGCCTAAACCGGCAGTCAGACATCCCCCGAGGGGTCACTGATTGGAGAGGGTGCAGGCCGGGCTGAGGGGCCTCCCATGCATGAATTTCATGCACCAGGCCTCTAGTATTGAATATAAATGGCAATTAAAAAATAAAAAATACCCATGTAAAATAATCTGTCAAATACAATAAACATGACCAAATTCAGAAAAAAAGAAGCAGAATGTTTTTTATTAATTAATTGTGTTTCACAGTTATAATACTTTCCCCCATTTTTTAGGTTACACAATCAATGTTCTCCTGCACATATAAAAATGATTTTGAAATATTTTCTATAGTGAGAATAAAAGGACTAACCATGCTTTATTATCATATGGTTAAACCCTATTTTTAAATATTTAATAATATAGAACAGTTTTTCTCAGTTTTATAACTCACTTTTTGAAATGCCTTATAAATTTTAGGATTGTTGTCAAATTTGGAAAACCTCTATCAAATATTTTTCATATATCCGATGTAAGATTTCAAGGGCATTTTAAGTTTTCTTGTGAGGTGACAACTCCGAGGTAATCTTAAAATTGACAGTATTCATTATCCAGTCTGTCACCAATGTCCTTATTTTACTGATGCATTTTGAATTTTTTGTTGCTTTTATCAATGTCAGTAATTCACCTCAAATCAGCAAGAAATTTAAATATTTTCCCAATGTGGTCATGACTCATTTCTTTATAATTGAATTATCAAAAAAATCCAAAAGCCTATTCATTTCTTGTATTCAATTATTCAATGACTTTTCTTATATATATTACTAGAGGCCTGGTGCACGAATTCATGCACCAGTGGGGGTCCCTCAGCCTAGTTCGCAAGATTGGGCCAAAACCGGCTTTCCAACATCCCTTGAGGGGTCCTGGATTGTGAGAGGGCACAGGCCAAGCTGAGGGACCCAACCGGTGCACGATCGGGACCAAGGAGGGACGTGGGAGATTGGCCAGCTTGGGAGGGACTGCACGGAGGGCTCCAGGTTGTGTCCATCCCCTCTTGCTCAGTCCTGATTGGCCAGAAACCAGTAGCAAGCTAGGCCTACTGGTTGGAGTGTCTGCCCCGTGATGGTCAGTGCACATCATAGCGAGTGGTTGAGTAGCCTTAGCATATCATTAGCATATTATGCTTTGATTGGTTGAATGGCGGACCGAACAAGCAGACACTTAGCATATTAGGCTTTTATTATATAGAATTGATTTCAGAGAGAGAAAGGGAGAGGGAGAGAGGGAGAGAAACATCAATGATGAGAGACAATCATTGATCGGCTGCCTCCTGCACATTCCCTACTGGGGATTGAGCCCACAACCCGGGCATGTGTCCTGACGGAATCAAATCTTGACCTTCTGGTTCATAGGTGGACCCTCAACCACTGAGCCACACCAGTGGAGCTCAATGACTGTTCTTTAGGGAGTTTTGTTTCTAGTGCTGCACTATTGATTGTTTACAATAAAAATCAGTCCAATTAAAGAATACCACAATGAAGTTAAAAAGCTGAAGATAATCTCTGAGGTGGTATTTACAATATATAAGCACATTCCAAATAAACAAAAAAATCCAAATAAATATATCAAATAGCCTATTTTTTCACTTTTTTTTGGTTAATCCTCACCCAAGGATATTTTCCCATTGACTTTTAGAGAGGTGGAAGAGAGGGGAAGAGACAGAGAGAGAGAAACATCGATGTGAGATAGACACATCACCCTGACCAGGGTGGGGGATCTATCCTGCAACCAAGGTACCTATTCTTAACCTGAATCGAACCTGTTACCCTTCAGTTGGCAGGCTGAGGCTCTATCCACTGAGCCAAACCGGCCAGGGTCTATGCTTTCACTTTTGATACAGATTTAAGACATTGTAGTAACATAATGATAATGAAGTCTAAATTATATAATATCTCAAAATAATATACATATATTTTAATTAAGATAAGTGAATGTTGAGAAAATATTGTGTATCAAACATAAAACATAGTTAAAAAGAGCTAGATGCAAATAACTCTTGTCCTTTAGGAATTTATGGTTATAGTTAAGTGGAGCTATGTTCCTGTAAGAATATTCAAAATGTGAATCTAATTTATAAGAGTGCAAAACAATAGAATATTTCTATAAGTACTATAGGGATATAAATAACAGGAATAATCAGAATGAATGTGTTAGTATCTGTGGACTTGAGTTAATACTATAAAAAATAATGAAGTATATTTGAAACAGGGTAGGTTAAATCTTTTGATGGTTTTGTGTTGATTGAGAAGAACTGAATATTCTGGGAGCAAAGTAGTTCAATATCAAAGAATTATTCTAAAATGTTTTTGTTGCCTGTTAAGTCATTGAAGCCTCAGAATAATTTATTTAGTGAGTACCATTGTTAAACCAATTATACAGAAGAACAAACAGAAGCAAAATGGGTTGCGTATGTTACCTATGTCCACATAATTGGCAAATGACAGAGCTGGAGTTTCCAGTCAGTTTGGCTGTTAAGAATATAGGAGCAAGATATTTAAGGATGAGAGAGTAGGTGTGATCTATCTCTGAAGTATATCCTCTTAAAAAAAAGTTTATGCATTTCCTTTAAAAATGCATGATCAAGGCACATATGTATAAATCCATTATTCAATAGATCTGAATACAGTTTAGTACAACAACCTGTCCAGTCTCAGCTAAGTCAGCAGTGAACAGGGTCATTGAGGACATAAGTAAGAGCAATAGACAGACTACGGTTAGGGACAAACATAGTTCCAGTAGAGTTAAATGATAAAAATTAAGTACAGCTTGGTAGGAATTTTTCAGGCCTTTTCTCTTTTAATCTTTCCAACAACTCCAAAAGGAATCTTATTGGTTTGGACTTTTTGGTTGTAAATAACTGAAACCAATTTTAACTGGATTAATGAAGAAAAGGGATATTAATTGTTTAGAACCAGTAATGTTTCATGATGGCTAAAGGCATGAATAGAAACACCATGGTAAATAATTAAAATAAGCAATTTAGAAGTTATTGGAAAACCAGGTAGCACTTTCCCTCCATTTTTTGCCTCTGATTTTTTTCTTGGGGCCTGCTTTGTCTTTCTTGCTGTTTAGAGTAGTTCTCTGTTACTCAGTCTCCACAGATCATTGTTCTCATTTCCAATCCCAAGTAAGAGGGAAGATAGGGAAAGAAGTTAATTGGGTTCAATCTAAGCTGAATTTGGGCCAATCTAATATGACTGGGGAAGGTCATCTAGTACAAACATTGTTATTGGCTATCCACTTCTATGGACCAGGTTTCCTTTAAGGGGCTGACTATGGGCTTAGAGATATTATGTATCATCATTTATCTTACAGGTGTAAGAAAAATGAATCTTAAGAAGGTATGTAACTCCTCCAAAATCACAATCAAAGCAGAAATTAGATTTGAACTCAGGTCTTTATACTCACAAAACAGTCTTTTCACCATTTCATATCTTCTTAAAGCAAGAAGCAGTGTTACATAGACATACTAAGAACCATATAGATTTAAGTTAGGTAAAACTAATGGCTGAGCTGTGGACATGAATTATGAAGAAATACATTGAGTGGCATAATGTTTCAGGGTCAAATCTTTTCACAGCAGAATCAGTAGATGAGACTTATTGAAGAGAAGTCAGAAACAGAGATATGACTAGATAGTATGCTTGTGCCCAAGTCAGAAGTAAATATAGCTACAATAGGCTTTGTGACTTATATGCCTAGCTCTTGAGGCAGTAGCTATGGGACCTCAATAGCTCTGGTCTATTAAGGCATCCATTCAACGAACACTTATTGAGCATCTACTATGCCAGACAGTGTTCTAAGTGCAGGGATATAAAATTCCTGGACTCAAGGAATGTACATTCTAGTTGAGGGTAGACAAGTAAAAAAATCAAACAAATAAATAGTAGGTTAGGTGGTGATGAGTGCTGGGATGAAAAACTAAGCTGGGCAAAGATTTAGAGGGTAAAGAAGCTCTACAATTTTAGTTAGGATGAAGGTTTGATAGGCAATGCTTCTATGAAGAGTTGAACAGCAGAAACTAAATGATTTGAGACATATAGTCATGCAGGTATCTGGGATCAGGTATGCCCTGGTTCCCCATTTGAAAGCTTACATCATTGGTGTTCAGACCTTGCATTGGGGGATTACAATTCTGTGTGACACTTGAATCTTTGGGATCTTCTTTTATTAGAATACTAGAGGTCAGGTGCCAAAATTCATGCACTGGGAGGAGGGGGTCCCTCAGCCCAGCCTGCACCTTCTTGCAGTCTGGGACCCCTCGGGGAATGTAGCAGTGTGCCAAGTGGCAGGTGGCTAGGGAGGAGCCCAAACCAGGGCTGGGTGCCATGCCACTC
Source organism: Ia io (assembly GCA_025583905.1). Lineage (NCBI taxonomy): Eukaryota > Metazoa > Chordata > Mammalia > Chiroptera > Vespertilionidae > Ia > Ia io. The sequence goes on from JAJQQW010000001.1 coordinate 75,556,040, forward strand.
GCACTCATACCAGCTCACTGCGCCTGCTGCTGCCACTCGGTAGTGCCTTGGAGTCTGGAGAGGCTGCCGCTGCTGCCACAGCGGTGCTTGTCAGCCATAAGCCCTGCTTCTGGTTAAATGGTGCTCCCTCTGTAGGAGCACACTGACCACCAGGGGGCAGTTCCTGCATTGAGCGTCTGACCCATGGTGGTCAGTGCACATCATAGCGACCGGCCATTCCATCGTAACGGTCGCTTAGGCTTTTATTATATAGATTCTTGTGGTAGATTGATTGCATAAATGGCCCAATTCTCCACTATTTGTTATCTGTGCCCTTAGCAATGTGATTTTACAGTTTTTCCCTTCAATATTTAAGAAACTGTTTTCCTACTCCTTAAATCTGGGTAAATCTTGTTACTTTGTTTGGCTAATAGAATGTAGTGCATGATGGTTCTATACTGAGTCTAGGCCTCAAGAGGCTTCATGTACCTCTACTTTTCTTTTTTTTTCAGGATCCTTCTTCTTTCATAAAAACTTAGGCTCTCCTGGTGGAGGACATGACACCACGTGGAGGAGAGTCTTTTCATCCCAGTGACTCCAGATGTGGTCTTAATTATGAATGAGACAAGATCAGCAAAGTTTCCCAGCTGACCTGCAGATCCATGAGTGAACTCCTCAAGCTCAACCAACATAAGAACTTCCCAGCCAACATGTTGACTTATGAGCAATATTATATGGCTATGAGCAATATGATAGGGTTATTAGTTTAGGCAATTGAGTTTCAGAATTGTTTGTTATATAGACGAGAGGCCCGGTGCATGAAATTTGTGCACGGGGGTGTGTGTCCCTCAGCCCAACCTGCACCCTCTTCAATCTGGGACCCCTTGAGGGATGTCCGACTGCCCATTTAGGCCCAATCCTGGTAAGATCAGGCCTAAAGGGGCAGTCGGACATCCCTCTCACAGTCCAGGACTGCTGGCTCCCAACTGCCCTCCCCTGCCAGCCTGGTCCCCCCCAACTGCTGTCCCTGCAGGCCTGGTTCCTCCCAACTGCCCTCCCCTGCAGGCCTGGTCCCCCACAACTGTCCTCCCCTGTTGGCCCAGTCACCCCCAACTGCTCTCCCCTGCAGGCCTGGTTCCTCCCAACTGCTCTCTCCTGCAGGCCTGGTCCCTTCCAACTGCCCTCCCCTGCTGGCCTGATCACCCACAACAGCTCTCGCCTGCCATCCATCTTGTGTCCACATGGGGGCAGCCATATTTGACCACATGGGGGCAGCCATCTTATGTGTTGGAGTGATGGTCAATTTGCATATTACCTCTTTATTATATAGGATTATTATGGCAACAGATAACTCATTCTCTCCCCACCACCCCAAAATACTAACCCCAAGGAGTTAAGGCAGTGGTCGGCAAACTGCGGCTTGCGAGCCACATGCGGCTCTTTGGCCCCTTGAGTGTGGTTCTTCCACTAAATACTATGGCCTGGGCGAGTCTATTTTGAAGAAGTGGCATTAAAAGAAGTTTAAGTTTAAAAAATTTGGCTCTCAAAAGAAATTTCAATCATTATACTGTTGATATTTGGCTCTGTTGACTAATGAGTTTGCCGACCACTGAGTTAGGGGATTGTGATTTTTCAAATTTGGAATGTATACTTACAACTCGGCCTGAAATACTACCTCCAGTTTTGATTGTGTGTGGGTGTGTGTGGTCAAAATATATGTGTCATGAGGTAAAGAGCAAGGAAGGGAGAGTGAGAGGGGATGTTGAGAGGATCAAGGCAAGTTTACTGTGTAGCAGATGTGCAGTCTTAAAATATATCTTCTCATTACATGTGCACACATGATGATGTGATGAAACCATTATGCATAGCTCCAAAACCACAGTTGGTGGAATGTGACAGAAGCACTCTTATATTCTTCCATTTAGGCTGCATCCTTGTGACTTAACAATGCTCTAGCAATCTAGATAAAGGCCCATATATTTTCATTTTTAAAAATATTGCTAGAAACCAAATATCTCACATCCACCATACAAAACACATTTGAAAGAGGACAAGAGCTAAATTATAGCCTAACTTTCACCCCATCACTCTTCCTTATGCCTGTTGTAATCTCACTTGTACAAAACAATTCCAATTTTATTTTATAAAAACACTAAACATTTCCTAAGCTTACAAAATCCTTGTTTTTTCATCTTCGCAATGTTGTGTTTTTCTGTGGCTTCCAATATTTCTGTTTGTTAATAGAATGACATGATACTTTGTGTATAAAGAAATGCTTCTGAACCATCAATAAGATACATACTTTGAGCTGTGTTTTCCAGTTGTAAGAATGTATTTACACTGTTTGTTCCATCCCCTTTTACCCACTGCCCAATTTTGCTGGTATGAGTACTGCTTTTTAAAGTCATGGAAATAAAATCCAATCCTGCCCCTATTAATAGTGTCCTCAGCAATTAAGTTCAATAAGTCCTGGATTGAATTTCAATAGAACCTTCCAATGCGTCTTCAATATTTTTTCAACTGTTATCACATTCTGACTTAAAATTGATAGGCTGGGTTTCTTATTTTAAACTCCACAAACAATAAGAATTACTAAAAGGATGTTTCAGCAAGCCCACTTGATTACTTCCCTCAGCAATAGTTATTATTATCTTCAACTACTTTTCCTTTTGTGAAAAAGCATATTTGTGTAAAAGAGACAAAGCTAATAGCTTGCATTTATTTCAATGATAATATTTTAAAAGATAAGACAACTATACTATATGTAATTAATATTATTTATATTTACAAATTGGTCTTTGATATTGGGCTTAAATAATTTTTCACCAAACTACAGTTAAGATAGCAATCTTAATGTATATATTTTACTGATGATTTAAATGTTTTATTTATAGATTACTTTATTCCAAAATCAGAATTTGAACTTAGATAATTCAAAGACAAATAAACCATATTTGAATAACTCTTCTTTCACAAATATTTATTTCTTAAAATGATGTTATCTTGAGAGCTGATAATTTTCAAAAGTGATATTAAAAAATATTACATACCATCACAAATTATTATAATACTCATTAAGAAATGCATAAATGTTTACATAAAGAATCTGGTGAAAAACACTAAAATTTTTTAAAGTTTGTTGGCAATTAAAAACACACATAGAGACCTCAGCCTGGGCCATGGGCTCGTCGGCGGCCGTGGCAGCTGTTGTGGCAGCGGCCGCAGACTCAGTGCAGTGGCTCTCGGTGAAGGAAGAGACCATCTTTCTGCAGGACGGGCTCATCTGCATCACCGACCTGGCCGAGCTGCCCAGTGAGATCCTCGGGGCCCCGGTGGCCTCCGACACCGACTTGGAGGATTTTTTATGATTTCCCGTCTTACATTCAAGTCCTTTAGCCGTTTTGAGAGAGGAGAACCAAGAAGGCGGCAAAGTTAAACAAATGAACTGCGCCGCGCACAGCAATTTCAAAAATACAACTGGAGGACAGAGCGTCTGCCACCCAGAACCACAGGAGAGCTGGCTGAATGGTGGATTTACAACTAAGAGGGAAGAGGAAAGAGCAAACTCGGAGGTGATGAGGTGCGGAGGCGCGTGGGTCGGGCTGGTGGTGGGGGAAGGGACGTGCGGCTTTTTTTCCAACCCTAGGGGAGATTAGCTCCCCATCACTCTGAAATCCAGCTTCTGGGGACGTGCGGGAGACCCAGACGCCTGCGGGGAGAGGCTGGACTCTCGGCATTCGTGTTGGAGAGTGGGAGTAACTTCCTTGTGGAGGTGCGCCCAGCAATCAGTGTTTGCTGCGCTGGAGTGAGGGACGAGGGGACTTGGAAACGTGGAAAGCAGAAAAAGCAGACTTGCAGCCATTGTGGTTCTCCACGCCATGGCCTGGTGGCACCCTGAGACCCCGCCCCGCCCTGAGACCCGCCCCACCCTGGGACCCACCCCGCACCTTTTGCAGGCCCACCCGGGCTCCAAACAGCGGCTTTTGCATGTGGGTGGCCTGCCCTGTGGCAGCTTGACCAGATGAACTGCGGTTCCAGTCAGACTGCTCCAGGGCCGCTCAGGCAGGAGGAGGAAACTGCAGTTTTTACTGTAACTCCTGTTGAGTGGCCTCAGGCAGTAGCTGACCTACACTCCATTGGAGACCCAGAAACGAGGGCATCTAGTGGTCGGTGTGAGATGACACCAGATTTCAACCACTCGCATAAGGGACACATTCAAGAGGCAGACTCAGTGAGCGCCAAAGCCTGCTGCAACAAGATCCGACCCATAAAAGTGTCTCCTGCACAGCAACTCTTCCTTTATAGAAACAGAGGGTCCTCACAGACAATTGGCCAGGAGGACAATTCCTCCCAGTGACACCAACAACAATCAAGACTTAACTATACAAAGGAGGACCAAGATGGAGGCATAGGGCGGAAGCCTGATTGTTGCCTACCACAACAATTTTGAGACTACGATGGGAGAGCAGAGCAGACACCATCCAGAACCACCGGAGGGCTGGCTGAGCAGATGCTCTACAACTAGAATAAAAGAGAGGGGTACGCGGGATGATGCTGATGCCGGTGAGCCAAAGATCACACTTTAAGAACTATGGCTCAGGCGACACAATGGCGGCCTGGAACGTGCTCGGCGCAGTTCCCCCGGCGGTCTCCGGCTGAGGGGACGGCTCAACTAACTGCCGAGCATGGACAGACGAGCCCCTGGGAGACATGGGGTGGGAGACTGCGCGCTTGCTGACCTCCGAGTCCTTCAAGAATCTCAATGGCCCGGAAGCGGCCAGGTGTGCACGCACGGTGAATGGCCACCGCTGCAGACCCAAGTGCCGACGCAGCGACCCCAGACCAGCCCGCCACTGCGCACCGGGCACACCGGAGCTTCGCCGAGCCCGCCGCCCAACGAGTTCTGTGGCAGCCGCCCTGGAGCTCTGAGAAAATGGCCGAAGGAATTGCTGAGAGGGAATTGACCAACAGGAATTGGGATAAAGAAGACGAAGCCCTGCTGGGTCCCGGGTCTGGGTGAGGCCGCGCGCCCCTGGGTCCGGGTGAGGCTGAGACCTGGGTCAGGGTGAGGCTGGGTCCCAGGTCCGGGTGAGGCCATGCGCCCCTGGATCCGGGTGAGGCCACGTGACCCTGGGTCTGGGAGAGGCCACGTGCCCCTGGATCCGGGTGAGGCCATGCGCACCTGGGTCTGGGTGAGGCCGTGTGCCCCTAGATCGGGGTGAGGCTGGGTCCCAGGCCCGGGTGAGGCCATGCGCCCCTGGTTCCAGGTGAGGCCACGCGCCCCTGGGTCCGGGTGAAGCTGGATCCTGGGTCCGGGTGAGGCCGGGTCCCAGGTCCGGGTGAAGCCGCGCGCACCTGGGTCCGGGTGAGGCCACGCGCCCCTGAGTCCGGGTGAAGCCGTGCCCCTGGGTCCGGCCGAGACCAAACCAGAGGGAGTCGGCCCTGCATTACCACCATTTGTCCACCATCCAGAGCTGAAAAGTCAGTGCCGACATGTACACATAAGGAACTGGTGGACATTGAAATTGGGTCTCAAAAGAACTGTTGGTCCAGAAAGAAACTCACTACAGATTGATTCATTTGCCTGTCAGCATAACTATTATTGCTCATCTCACATTCAGTTCTTATAAGTATATTTCTAGTGACACATGATCTCACTCATCTAGGGGAAATGATGAACAACATAGACTGATGAACAAGAACAGAACCAGAAACAAGGAGGCATCAATCAGACTATCGGGCCTCAGAGGGAGGGTAGGGGAGGGTGGGGAGACGGGGGAGAGATCAACCAAAGGACTTGTGTGCATGCATACGAGCTTAACCAATGGTTAAGGTCAACAGAGGGTTGGGGCATCCGTGGGGAGGGGTGTGGGATGGGAATGGGAGGATGAGGACAAATATGTTACACCTTAATCAATAAAGAAATTTAAAAAAACACACAGATAGACATGGTGAATATAATTTTCTTAATTGTAATTGATATGATAAAAATTTGCTAGTTTTCTATTTAAGTAGTAATTTCCTATAAATATATTTGTAATATATAAACCATTCAACTTTATAATACACTTTTCATTTTGGATCAAGAAACTATCATCAATATGTTATGATTATTAAAACTTTTCTGCTTAAACACCACTAGAGAATATTCAATAGATCTTAAGTGCACTATTTTGCACACACTTGGTGTTCTGTTCATACACCAAATTAAATTGCATCTCAAACTTGAAAATGGAACCTAAGTCATGGTATTCACATCTGCCAGCTATGCAAATGGGCTATTAGTTTTTGCTATTTTCTCAAGAACAATTTTTCTTATCGTATCTGTAGAAACCATTTCAACTATAGTTGAAATTGCAGGGGTAGAAGTATGCATTTTCTCCCTCCTTACAATTGAAGGAACAATTGAGCATGTATTTTTTGTCTCATATAATATTACATGTAAGGTAGTTTGAGATCTGCTCTCTGACTTTTGAGAAAAAATGTGCTTGAGAATAGGAGAACCTATAGAAATTATATCCAGATCTCTGCTTTTAAGAAAGTCTTTAGCAAGTAAAGGCAAGTATATATTTTTTGGTTAAACTTTTTTTTCTTTTAAAGGCTAAATATTAATTAATTTCAAGATATTCCTGCAGCTTTAGTAATTTTATCCATTGGAGATTTGTGATGATTCTGATAGAGTAAGAATATGCTAGTGTCCTTTATTCATTCTGTGCTTACACAATTGTTTAAATCTTGCCAACACTGTGGAGGAGAAAGAAGCCGGTTCTCAGTTTATGAAATCTGGATTGGAATTATGGAAAGCCATCACTAATAAGCCATATTCCCTTAGTCGAGTGAGACTCTTGCTGAGGCTTGGTTATCATCTCTAAAAATGATTCAGAAGGAGAGTATGGGAAGTTACATTTGGAAGTTCATTGTAATTGGTGGAATGATTTTTATATAAAATCTAATAATTTCTTGAAACAAGTAATATGCTCACTACATATATGGTACAAACTCTGCCTATCGCCCACCTCTCTTTCTCCACAGGAGTTCACATTAAAGAAATCTCAAGCTGTGTAAATGCCAGTTTAGTAAAAAACAACAAAAAGTCTACTTTCAAATAGACCAATATTTAACTGGCTGGTTTCAGTAAACCTATGCCATGGACAAGTGCGGATCTTTAAAACATAATGCTTTGCAGTTTTGATCAAACATGATTCCTATTTCCTCTACATACAATAGCCTCTTATACCCAGCAGTGATTACATAGCCTTCATCATTAGCTGCTAGAGTCACAAGATATATTAGCATTTTTGGTGGCAGCTGGCTAAAACATTTCTATGTTTATCTTTTAAAAATATCTTTCATGCTACTGTATTGTTATGCAGTCTGGAAATACATTCTGATTCAACACTGAAAAGAAGACAGCAAAAATACTTGACAGCAGTTTTACAGTCAAGGCAGGCCATAATTTCTGTTTCAGAAACTATGTGTGCAAGCTGATTTTTTCTCTACTGTTAGAGTTTTAGGGCCAGATTTTCAAACAAGCATTTGTGAACATAAAATGGGTAATTGCACACACAAATGGGCAATTTTATATGCAATTATCCATTTTGCATACGCAATTATATGCGTCTGAGTGTGTAACGCATGTACATGAAATTTGGTAAGCATTCCCATTATACCTTTCTTTGAAAATTTGGTCTACATTATAGGTTTACTTCACAGAAGAAAATTGGAATTTTTCCTGTTTGATAGTCAAATTGTTTTTCCTTATACAATACCTTTAAATCAAGGATCTCAAATCCCATTACATTACTAACTCAATCATCCCAATAGCCTTATTATCTATGGATGCTAACTAAGTGTTGCAACAATCTCATTTTAGAAGTTAAGATGCAAAAGTTGAGCTTTTCTAAATATTAACCACTTTTCATTTAGGCTGCCTGACAAATAGTTCTCTAGAATCCACTGGCCATGTGTCTGCACAAATGCAAATTGAAAAGAGCAAATATTACAAATGGCAAAAAAAAATAAAAACATAAACACAACATTTCTTTCTTTGTGCTTCAACTTAGCCAAAGTTTATTTACATTTTTGTACTGACAAAATGCTTGTATTGTTCCCTTCTTCAAGCATAGATCCAGTAAGACAGCGAGTTTTAATAGGAGGACTTGTTCACTTGGGAAATTCCGATGTCATTGTCAAAATGAGAGAATAAAACCTTCACTCACTTCCTGGAGGTAAATTGTGTCTTTATGTTTGAAGCATGTTTCTCAGAAAGCTGATGAAAGAGGTTTACTTGACTGATAACAGCCGGAATTTTGTGGTTCCACATGTGGCTTTCTCACAAAGCTGAAAGTAGGATTCTTCTTTGCTTTGTTATCAGGGAAAGAAGACAAACACTTTTGAATATTTGTTGTTGTTGTTGTTGCAGTTAACTTATGTGCCCTTTCTATCCCTGCTTGACTTGCTACCTGTCTGCCATGTCATTGTGCATGCTGTGCTGAAAGTATTGCAGAGGCAGAAAACTCCAACTGTTATAGAGAAGAAAAGAATACAATCAGCTCCTGCAAGGGAAACAAGTTAGATTGACACCTACTACACAGAGATTACAATTTGACAGTAATTTTGCTTGAAATCAATGGATTATTATATTAGGACAAATTGAAGTACTTAAAAATGTCCTTTAATTGAAGTATTATTGGGTAATAGTAATAGGAGTAGTAATAGTAGCAGCAAAAGTAGGAGTGATACTACTAACAACAAAACCAGAAACAACATTTCTAAGCACTATGGAGGTATATTAAAGAAATTGTTTCTTTTAATTCTCACAGTGCATCTGAGAGTTATTTTTAAACAATTTTACAGATGAGCAAATGACAGGTTAAAAATCTTGATTTTGGTCATACAGCTAGTCAGTAGCAGACCTGGGATTAGACCCAATGCGTTCAACTATTAAATGATGAGAATGTGAAAATAGATACAATTCCATCTCACCCATTTTCTTTTCATTCTATGCAGTTGTAGAAAATACAAGAAAAATTTGGCATGTAGTTGCCTATTTCTCAAAATACCATTCAGAGGATGCAGTTTTTGTAGCTTATGCACTTAAAAATTAAATCTTGCTAAATAGTATAAAAAATACCACTTTGTGTAACAAGTCATGAGTCAGAGATAGAACTAAACAGAATGAGGGGCCTTTTTGACTCATATTCTTATTTCTTGATTTAAAAAATGAAAATTATTTGCCTTAGGGTGTGCGTGTGTGTGTGTGTGTATGCGCGCGCGCGTGTGTGTAATTTCAATTGCATTAGAGAAAGTTAACCTTCTAAAGTACCTGACTCTGCCAATACCATTAGTTTCTTCCTTTAATAATAACTAAAGCTGAGAAAGACCTTGAGGAATAAAATACATGGTGCTTATTAGTCTTAAACCCTTCATGATGAGCATGTTTATTGGGATGTTTAATAATTTGTGTTTCCTTATAATCTTTCATCTTAGAATCCCAGTGTGCTTTATAAACATTAATTCCCTTAGCACTGCGACTAGGAAGATGTATTTGTGTATATGTGGCTTAAATATGCCCTCAAATGAGTAACTGGTTTACTTTATGTCACAAAGTATGAGAAAGTCAGTTATAAAGTCACTATTTAATTGAATGATTTATTCTAAACCCACATATATACCCATAATTTCAGAAGAATGTGTTCCTCAAAATATATTACTGTACATGATTGAAAAACTTTATAGTTGACAACTACTTCCCAAACATTCTATTATGAATCAATTTATAAAACTCCATTTAGATACTTAGCTTTTTTGAGCAAATAAGTCTGATAACTTATAATTATGTAAATAACATGTACATGTACATACAGAGAGGGAGATTGGGCCTTTTGATCAGATTGCTCAGCTGAAGATTTCTCCACTGATCTGTATTTACCTAGCAGTCTTATGTCATAGCTCTGTCTTCACACGCTGTCTTCTTCTTGTGCATGCTAAAGAAGGTTTGCTATATAACAATCGCTTCACTTGGGATGCTTAATAGATAAGAGGAAGAGTGTAATTAAGATGCCTATAAGTCATTTATAAAACTGTGATGTGCTACTGTACCTACAGAGCGAAAACACTTTGTGCACCTATGAGTAGTGGGGGCTGAGGAGTTTAACCTTGGCTAATGTGTTGAAAAATGCATTTTTAAAAATTCTGTAATGCAAATTCAGAAGTTAAGAGTTTGCACACAAATGTTTAATTCCACACCCAATTTGTTCTTTTGCATGGCAATAGGCACAGTTATCTCCTTAGCACATAAATTGTAATTTTAAGCTATACTATATGCTGAAATATTTACATAGAGGTAGGTCCTGGAAACACATAACTTTAGCTCTTGGTGAGCTATTATAAAAAAATGTGCAAGATAGTGTACATATATGCAAAGTACAGTCTGATTTTTTTCTTATCTTTACTAACCTCCTTTTATGATGGATATTATTCAATCTAAACTGGATGGGTTCAGTTTTTTTCCTTCTGTTCTATACTTCTGCAAATCATCCATTCCCCATGTAACAATTTCCACTGGGGCAGGTTTCTCATCCTCATAATGCTTTCTATTATTTCCTTTTCCAGACAGTGTTTCCAGAAGGTAGTTTGCTCCTTAAACAGCTTTTTTAAGCTTAAAGAAGTTTTAGCTTGTTGACATAGGCACTTTCTTTCATTTAAGAAAGCATTAAGAAAAAAACAGCATTCTAAGCAAAGTACAGTCAGGCAAGGTTAGAAAAAGGGTTAATTTCTTTAACTTTAGAAAAGGCAACATTCAATGGTTCTGGGATTTGGTAATATTGAGAGTTGTATACATTCTTAAGGCTTAATTTATTTTAAAAATGAATAGAGCACTATTTATTAGGCTTCTGCAGTCTTTGTATTAATCATGATTACCACAGATAGTTTTACGATGTTATTTTATTCAGACTAAAATGATCCAATTAAAATTGTAACCTTAGTTGGAAAACTTTGGGGAAATTTAATGCATAGTCAGAATCCAACAGATGATATTTTCATCAGTGAAAGGGAGTAAGACCTTAACCTAAGGCCAAAAACAAATTATCTAATCACCCATCAGACAGTAGAATGAGAAGATTTAGTGTATATTTAACTGGAACACACGTATTTTGCGGGCTCACTAGATGCAAAATCATGTAGAACAAGACATCACCAAGCTATTTGAAAATAAAATGATAGGCCGAAACCGGTTTGGCTCAGTTGATAGAGCGTCGGCCTGCGGACTCAAGGGTCCCGGATTCGATTCCGGTCAAGGGCATGTACCTTGGTTGCGGGCACATCCCCAGTAGGGGGTGTGCAAGAGGCAGCTGATCGATGTTTCTCTCTCATTGATGTTTCTGACTCTATCCCTCTCTCTTCCTCTCTATAAAAAATCAATAAAATATATTAAAAAAATAAAATAAAATGATAGTTTACTCAACACTAGGGATTTGGCAGAATTTCTGAATTGGGTATAATAATTCAGGATAATCTCTCTTTTTTCAAACTCATATCCTCAAAAGGTTTTAGGATTCTTGAAAGTGGAGAACTTCAGACACCTTTCACTGAAGAATACATTTTTTAAGGTGATACATTTATTGTGAGCATTTGTTGTAGTGGTGGTCTATTATCAGGAACATGGAACACTGGATGAAAAAATGTCTATGGCTTCTCAGTCAAAGCTAGATAAACATGCTTTGTGACTTTTTCAATCATTTGCCCCTTCCCCCAGTGCATTCAGAGTCACTCATTTCTCCCCCACCATTCATTTTAATTAAATGAAACTAAAGTTCACATCTGCTAATTGCTATTCACATTTTCTTGGCTTTTCTGACCCTAAGAAAAATATCTTTAATGTCAGCAGCAATCTTCTTTGTTACCTATATTCTAATATGATCATTTCCAGCATAATATGTAGTATTAGGTAGAGCAATGACTTCTGTTCTCCTTCAATGAAACTAGGTATCTGTACTTATGTACATTGCACTCAACATTTGCCCTTAATAATCTATAAAGTCAAATATTATTCACTGTCTCTATTGACTTTGCTCTCACTAACAATCCTGTAAACACTCTGAAACTGCTTTATCCTGGTGTCTTGCACATGCCCCTTGGCAATCTCTGCATCATTTGCTTTCATTCAATGTTTTTCCACATGACATTGTGAAATAACTATTTTATATGAGGAGACATGTACAAAGGCAACTATTAAGAACTATCAAATTCATTACCTCTTTTTCCACAACTAAATTTATGGCTAAGATTTCTCTCCCTCTTAGGGAAAGGTGTTTCTTAGCATATCTTTGGTTAGTAATTCTCTCAAAGTTTTCTTAATTCATGAGATTTATAGAAACATGTGTACCACTACAAACTCTAAAGTTTAAGCCGAAGTGGAGTTACTCACATTGCAAAAGACCCCCAACAGAAGTTAGAGTCTCAGTACCATAGATTTTCCCATGCTCAGAGTATGTATAGAAGTGACATTCAGTAATTTAATGGCAACAAACCCAAGCATATAAGGTAAGACCTCCCCATCTGTGCCTAATTCTTCAGTAAGCGTTCACAAAGCAAATGCTAAAGGCTTTTCTAGGTCATTTGGAATTATGTGAGAAATCACTGCTCTGACCCCATATGGTGAAGTGTCAGTAGCTAAAGAGATTGGCAGGGCAGGGTCATAATACACTAGAATCCTTGAGGACATCAGTTGCTGTTTAGTCAATTCAAAAGCAGCTTGACATTCCTTTCACCAATGACATTGTTTATTTTGCTGTAATAGTTCTGTCGTAAAAAAGTAACTGCTTTGGGAAGATTTGGTTTCAATTTCAAGAAATAGTTGGTTTAAATTTCAGAAATAGAATGAATATGTAATTTTATATAGAGATAAATGGTATATATTGAGATGAACAGTATATATTGTACACATAATACATAGATGATATATTCTTATCTATCTAATAACAGACAAATATGCAAATTGACCATAACTCCGACACACCCACAAGCCACGCCCACAAGCCACACCCACCATCCAATCAGAGCGAGTATGCAAATTAACCCAAACCAAGATGGCTACAGCCACAGAGAGCAAGGTTTCCTAGGTAACAGAGGAAGCCAAGCTCTCCGCCTGCCCTGGCCAGGCCTAAGCCTCTACTCAAGCTACAAAGTTTCAATTATAGAAGGTAAACAAATTCAAACAAATGGCGGCAGAATGGAGCTTGAGAGAGTGGGTCAGGGTTGCCGCCGGCAACAGGGGAAGCAAAGCTTTCCACACACCCTGGCCGGGCCCACCCACTCAAGGCAACAAAGTTTCAATTATAACCCCAACACAAATGGCTACCAGCCTCGGAGGGAGCCCCAGGCTTGGCTCCGCTCCAGGCTACAAAGTTTCAATTGTAGAAGGAAAATAAATTCCAGATACCAGGGCCTCTGCTTGGGTTGCCAGGGGGCGTGGCTGGCCTGCAAACCACCACAGGCCCCTGGCTCAGGCCACCCCACACCCCAAGGGAACTCCTACCTGATCCGGGACGCCCTTCAGGGCAAACCAGCTGGCCCCCACCCCTGTACCAGGCCTCTATCCTGTCTAATAAAAGAGTAATATACAGATTGATCATGACTGCAACACACAATATAGCTGCCCCCATGTGGTCAAAGATCCTGCCCCCATGTGGACACAAGATGGCCACCACAAGATGGCCAGCAGGAGAAGGCAGTTGGGAGTCACCCGGCCTGCAAGGGAGGGCAGTTGGAGGTGATCAACCCTGCAGGAGAGGGCAGTTAGGGGTGACCAGGCTGGCAGAGGAGGGAAGCTGGGGGCAAACAGGCTGGCAGCAGAGTGGTTAGGGGGTGATCAGGCTGGCAGGCAGAAGCGGTTAGGGGCAATCAGGAAGGCAGGCAGGCAAGCAGTTGGGAGCCAGCAGTCCTGGATTGTGAGAGGGATCCCAGATTGGAGAGGGTATAGGCAGGGCTGAGGGACAACCCCCCTCCTTGCACGAATTTCGTGCACCGGGCTTCTAGTATTAATATAATGAAACACAGAATCAATTAAGCTTTTAATGATATGATCAGAATGTTTTGATGAAAATACATTTTAGACACTTGGTGGAGAAAATGAGTGTAGGAGAAAAAAACTTTTAAACAAAAACATTTGCTTGCTTTTCAGGATGATTATCCAATACCTTTGATCCCACTCCTTTCTCCATCATTCAAGTAGAATGAGATATCAAGCTAAAAGGACATATATGAGTCTTAATTAACATTCACTTAGCATAACTAAATCCTTACTGGAGAGTTAATATGCTGGGAATGGAAGTTGAGCTTTTGTTACTCGACTCCTTCAGCTTGGTCACTTACTCATTTATTTGAGCTCATCTTAAAACATTTTGCCTTTTGACTATTCACTAGCATGCTCCTCACATGCAAAATATTTCATAGTAACCTTCTCATTCTCTATTTTTTCATAAAAATTAAAGGTAAAAGCTTGGAAAGGAAGGTACATTGGCATTACCAGAATCTCTTCCTGTTGAACAAATTAATTTCAAAACTATCACCAACATAAATTCATAATATATGAAATCCTAAGAAATTTATATCACTATAATTCTGCAATTAGATTCATTACTTAAGTGTTTGTTTAATGACCCATATCTAAGAAGAGCTTGTATTAAAACTAGTCACCAGGTATTCTTATGGTGACACTTAATATACATATACTAGGGGCCCAGTGCAAGAATTCGTGCACCTTGAAAGGAACTGTGGGCTGTGAGGCTGCGGTGGGCACAGGGGCAGGTCTCGGCCCATCCTCCACGTCCCTGCCTGGCCCCACCTGCTGCAGCGCCCCCCCTTCCCCGGTCCTCCGTTTGCCAACAGCCCGCTCCCACCTCTACTGATCCCACGTGCTGATGGTGCGGAACGATTGGGGCTGGTGCCATCAGTGGATGTGAGCAGCGTCTGCTGCCCCGATCACCCCTCAGGAGAATGGGGAGGTGGAGAAGCCCTGAGGGGCAATCAGGACCGGCAGCCGCTGTTCACACCCGCTGACAGCGCCAAGTGATTGCAGCCAGCATGGGCACTGGCAGGGGGTGCGAGTGCCAGGTGGGACCGCGACGTGTGGAAGCAAAGAATTTTCAGTAACCACCAGAGGCTCGCCCACTCACCTGCTCCACCATCCCACCACACCTGATGCCCACCATGTTCCGCACTCTGCTGCCTGCTGTCTATGCCCGCCATGTTCCGCGCATGCCCCCTGGTGGTCAGTGCACATTATAGCAACTGGTTGTTTGGTTGTTCCGTTGTTCCCCCGTTTGGTCTATTTGCATATTAGGGTTTTATATATATATACAAATATATATATAAAACCCTAATATATATATGTATGTATATAGATAGATAGATAGATAGATAGATAGATAGATAGATAGATAACATAAAAAATGGAGGAAATTGTCAACTTTCCCTCTAAAAGCTATAATTGGAATTTTGCTTTGATGTGGATGAAACAATTAAAAGTGAAAATGCCATAAAATTATAAAATGCTTGTCTTTACAAAATACTTGAAATACATGGCAAATTAATATTACTGTAATATATCAATAAAATGGTTTGTTTGTGTTAAACATGAGCAGAGCAAGGACAATGGGCCAGGTACAGAACCTTACCAGGGCAAAAAGCCCTGGATGCCTAGCATGTGACAAAACTGGGAAAACAAGAACCTTGCCCACAGGGTAACCTATCTTCCCCTAGCATATCATTGGTCATGCAGTTTGGAACCTGAATCTTTCATATCACTGGTCAGGCAGTTTAGAGCCCCTGAACTTTTCCTCGAAAGATGACATCCAGGACTCAGTTGTATTTCAGCTCCAAACCCAGATAAGCAACAAAACCAGACAAGTGACACCTTGCCTTAGGTACAGCTACATTGACTAATGACCCCCTGCTCTGGCACTGACCAATCAGAGGAGACCATGACACTGAAAGGGCACATCTGGAAATCCTGCTTTTTGTAACTTCCAGTTTTAGGATGAATACATTTTTTTTTTTTTATCTAATGTACAGCCTAGTGACTATAATGAAGAATGCTGTGTTATATATTTGAAAGTTGCTAAGAGAATAGATCTTAAATGTTATCATCACACACAAACAATGGTAAATATGTGAGGTGATGGAGGTGTTCCTTTGGGATATATTTATCATATGTACATCTTAAATTTAATCTCAGATATGCTATATGTCAATTACATCTTAATAAAGTTGAACAAAACAAGGGATTAAAGATTTTAGGTCATAGATTCAATAAACCCTACCAATCCCAAGGAAGATAAATGAAAAGAAAACTGTTGCCCTAGCCAGTTTGGCTCAGTGGATAGAGTGTTGACTCATGGACTAAAGGATCCCAGGCTTGATTCTGATCAAGGGCGCATACCTCGAGTGCAAGTTCCTCGGTCCTGGTTTGGGTGTGTGCAGGAGGCAACCAATCGATGTGTCTCTCTCACATCAATGGTTCTCTCTGTCTCTCCCACTTTCTTCCACTCTCTTAAAAATCAATGGAAAAATATCCTCGGGTGAGGACTAACAAAAGAAAGAAAGAAAACTACCTAGTTTCATCATAGTAACCCTGTTGAAAATCAATGATAAAAAGACAAATCTTGCCCTAGCCAGTTTGGCTCAGTGGATAGAGCATATGGCTGTGGACTGAGGGTCCCAGGTTTGATTCCAGTCAAGAGCACATGCCTGGGTTCCAGGCTAGATCCCCAGTAGGGGGAGTTCAGGAGGCAGCTGAACAATGATTCTCTCTCATCATTGATGTTTCTCTCTCTCTCCCTCTTCTTTCCTCTCTGAAATCAATAAAAATATATATTTTAAAAAGACAAATATTAAAAGCAATAAGGATAAAACACATTTCTTCAAGGAGAAATAACACTTCTCAATAGACACAATGGAAATTAGAAGATAATAGAATGACATTGTTAAAGTCCTAAAAATGTACTAATAACTTAAAATTTTACATCAAGGAAAAAAAAATTAAAAATAAAAATACTACAAAGACAACCAAAACTAGAATCTTACTCAAGAAATGATAGACTTATTCAAGAATGAAAATGATGCCAGTAAAAAGATAGAAACATAGAAAAAAAAATAAAGGATGATGTATAGGGTAATATGTGAGTTAATATAAATGAATAGTGACTAGAATAATAATAACAATAATACTGATGATAATATATTATAAAGTTAAATATATATAAACTAAAGGCTCATGGCACAAAGATTCATGCAATAAGCCTTCCTTCCCCTGGCTGCCAGCACTGGTTTTCCTCCGGCACCCAGTACTCAGGCCTTTGCTCTGGCCATAGCGGAGAAGCCAAGCCTCTTCAGTCTTCAGTCTTCAGTCTTTGCTCAGATCAGAGCCTTCAATCTTCGCTCTGCACCTGCATATGCAAATTAACCTGCCATCTTTGTCGGGTTAATTTGCATACTCACTCCTGATTGGCTGGTGGCCGTCGTGGAGGTATGGTCAATTTGCTTATTTCTCTTTTATTAGTGTAGATTTGTGATATATATGAATATACATAATTCTAACTCTAACCCTAGTTATATGCAGTCAATTCTCAATATTCACAAATACTATATTTGCAATATTTGCCTATTCTAAATTTATTTGTAATTCCAAAATCAATACTCATAACACTTTTCACTCATTTGTGAATATATTCATGTGGAGAACAGTAAAAACTTTGAGTCACCCAAAGTACACCTTTCCAGCTGAGGATGAATAACGCAACATTGCCTTTTTGTTTTAGCTCTTACACTAAGTAAACTGGAAATATTTCAACAGAAAGTCATTGAAGAACTCTGAAAGGTGGAAAGCAAGGTGGACTACCTAGGTATCTCAGAATTTGAGAAATGGCATGGCAGTGAATTCCTTGTTCCACCCCACCAACATTTTTATTATGAAAGAAAATACATAGAAGTGCAAAAAACAAAAATATGCAGCACAATGAATTGTTACAAAATAAGCAAAACTATATAATCACAGCTAACGGTCCTGGATTTTCTTTTTATCTACCAATAGAGGCCTGGTGCATGAAATTCATGCACGGAGAGAGTACCTCAGCCTGGCCTGCACCCTCTCCAATCTGGGACCCCTTGGGGGATGTGCAACTGCCTCTCACAATCTGGGACTGTTGGCTCCTAACTGCTCACCTGCCTGCCTGTCTAATCGCCCCTAACCACCTCTGCCTGCCTGATAACCCTTAACCACCTCTGCGTGCCTGCCTAACTGCTCCCCTGGTGGCCTGATCACCCCTAACTGCCTGTGCCTTGCCCCATACCCAGGACCCAAGATTCCCTCCTCCAGCCAGTTGCAGGCACCCAGAACCTGGGCTTTCCTCTCTCTGGCTGGCCACAGGTACCCAGGACCCGGGCTGGCTTTTCCCGGGACCACAAGGTGGGTGGCTTGTCCCTATCCTGGGCTTGAGGCATAGCTGCTGATGCCTGGGACCGTGGGGTGTGTGGCTTTTCCCTCTCCCAGGCTGGGCCACAAGTGCAGGCGCAGTTGTTGGCACCCGGGACCAGAAAATGGGTGGCTTGTCCCTCTCCTGGGCCATAGCCTGGCTGGTCCCCATTCCTCTCTCGCAAGCTCATTTGTGCCTTGCTGGTCTCCATTCCTCTCTCCCCAGTGTTGAATGTCTGAGCCCTTACAGTGTGATGGTGTGAGGGCATGAAGACCATTTGCATATTAGCTCTTTATTATATGTAATTATTTCAGACTGGGCACCACAGAAATCTACAAGTTGGAATGGCCAACAGACAGACAAAACAAAACAAAACATGAAACTATGGTTTCCTCTGACCAAAGGTCTGGGAAAAAGAAAAGCCTATAGAGATTTAGGAGACTCAAACCCGGTGGCAGTTGTGAGCCCAATCCACCATAACAGTGGTGCGAGCAAAGGTGGGGAAGGACAGAGACTGAAAGAAGCCATGTTTTAATATTTTTACTTTAAGTTTCAAAAGGCCAATATTGGTAGGATGAGATGATTTATATATAATTACCTAGAGCAGCCACTAATAAAGTTAACAAAATAATACACTCAAAGGCAGTATAAATAAATTAAGGCAAAAATTAAGTAAAAATAATAAATTTACTTAATAAATTAAGTAAAAATAAATTAAAAATTGTTCAATTAACCCACAGGAAGTTAAAAAAAAAAAAGAAACAAGAATGTGAAAGAGAAAACAAAGAGAAAGCCCATAATAAATATCAAAACTCAGCCATAATATATAGATAATCATTTTAAACATAAACAGCTTAAATATAGAATGGAAAAGATTGGCAGGGTAGATTCTAAAAAACACATGAAAACTCTTTGTTCTGCATAGGAAACTCATTTAAAGCATTAACAGCATAAGTAGCTTGAAAGTAAAAAGATGAAAAAAAAAGTCTTGATAGTTGTTTTTAAAACAGGAGTAACTATGTGAATATTATGAAAAGTAGACTGAAGAACAAAGTAAATTTCTAGGGATAAAGAGGGACATGTAATACTAATAGAACCAATCCATCTGAAGACAGAAGTAACATAAATGTGAATGTATCAAAAAACACAGCTTCAATATCCATGAGACAAAACCATTAGGGCTAAAAAGAAGATATAGAGAAATCCACAATTATAGTCCTTGACTTCAGAACTACACTTGCAACAAATTGTAGAACAAGTAGACAAAGAAACAGCAAAGATTTAGAACTCAAAAGCACCATCAATCAACATGATCTAATTGATATAATATAATAGGATAATTAACACAGTGACAGCAGAATAAAATTTCTTTTCAAGCACTTACAGATTTTTCACCAAGATAGACCATATCCTGAGTCACAATTAAGCTTCAACAAATTTAAAGAATTAAAATCACTTGAAGTATGTTTTCTGATCTTAATGAAATCAAACTACAAATCAGTAACAGAAAGATAACAGAAAAATCTTGAAACACTTGGAAATTGATACATTTTTAAACAATCTATGAATCAAAATGAAATCTTAGGGGACTTAAAATATATATTGAGCTAAATAAAACAAAGATACAATATATCAAAATATGTGAAACACAATTAAAACAGAGCCCAGTGGGATATTTATCACATTAAATTCTTATATTTATAAAAGTACACCTCAAATCAATTATCTAAGTTCTTACTCCAAGAAACTAGAAAAAGAAAAAGTAAAATAAATACAAAACAAGCAGAAAGAGGAAACAGTATGAACAAATGCAGAAATCAATGAAATTGAAAATAGGAAAACAATAGGGAAAGTCATTTAAACAAATATTTAGCTCTTTAAAAAAGAAAATGAACAATTCTTTAGCAAAGCAGACAAAGATAGAGTGAAGACACAAATCACTAATATCAGGAAATAAATATGAAGTATTACTACAGGTGTTGAAGCCATTGAAAGGGTTATAAAAGAAGACTACAAACAACTCTACACACATAAATTTGACAACTTAGAAGAAATGGACCACTTTCTTAAAAATCACAAATTACCAAAATGCAACTAAGATGAAACACTTCTTTTTTTTTAATTTCTTTATATGAAATGCTTCTTAAAGCATTTTATGAGGTCAGTATTATTCTGATATCAAAAGCAAAAGAGATGAACAAAACAAAACACTTCAGATCAATATCTCTCATTAATATAGACAAAAAGTTTTCAATAACGTATTAGCCAATGTCAGCCACTTGTAAAAAATAATCTACCATGTCCAAGTGGAATTTTAAGTATCCAAGGGTAGTTCATCATTTGAAATTTAATCAATGAAATCCACTGTAACAACAGATTAGAGAAAAAAGTTATATATTTGTATTAACAGATGTATAAAAAGCCTTTGACAAAACCCAAAACTCATCCTATATAATAAAGAGGTAATATGCTAATTGAACATCGCACCCTCACAAGATGGCAGCACCCACAGACACAAAATGGCTTTGCCCAGTCCCCTCAGCCCTGCCAACAGTGAATTTTCATGCAACCATTACCTTTTAAAAAAATCCTTACCCAAGGATATGATTATTTCTTTTAGATCATCTGTTCTCAGGGAGCAGGCCTAAGCTAGCAGGTGGACATCCCCCAAGGGTCCCAGACTGTGAGAGGGCACAGGCTGGGCTGAAGGAGCCCCGTGTGCATGAATTTTCATACACCGGGCCTCTAGTTTATTATAAAAACTCTCAGCAATTTGAGAGTACAGAAGAACTTTCTCAACTTGATTGGTATATCTTAAAAAACCTATAGCTAACATTATACTTAGTGATGAAATATTGAATGTTTTCACTTAGGATCTGGGAAAAAAGCAAGCATGTGTTCAGGCTTACTATTCTAATTCAGCATGGTCCTGGATATTCTAAATTAACACAGAAAGGCACTAAAAGGACCTAAAAGTCATACAAATTGGAAAGGAAAAAATAAAACTGTTTCTATATGCATATAACATAATTAGCTGCATAGAAAATGTTAAAGAAGGTACTAAATTAATTTCCTAAACTAATAAGTGAGTTCAGCAAGGTTTCAGGATGCAATATAAAAAAAATTAAAGGACAAATGAACAAATGGACATAAAATAAAATGAATTATGATTTACAATTGCACACACACTAAAAGAGAAGTTCATAGGTGTAATTACAACATGTACAGGTTTGTTTACTGAAAACTACACAATGCTGACAAAAGAAATAAAAGATCTAAATAAACAGACAAACCATGTTCATGGATTGTAAGACTCAACATTGTAAAAATGTCAATTCTTTGCAGATTGAGATACCATTTATATTAAAATCTAAGAGATGCCCTGGCTGGTGTGGCACAGTTAGTTGGGCCAAACCACAGAACGTTTGCCAGTTTGATTCTTGGTGAGGGCACATTTCAGGGTTGTGGGCTTGATACCTAGTAGGGCAGTGGTCGGCAAACTCATTAGTCAACAGAGCCAAATATCAACAGTACAACGATTGAAATTTCTTTTGAGAGCCAAATTTTTTAAACTTAAACTTCTTCTAATGCCACTTCTTCAAAATAGACTGGCCCAGGCCATGATATTTTGTGGAAGAGCCACACTCAAGGGGCCCAAGTGCCGCATGTGGCTCACAAGCTGCAGTTTTCCAACCACGGTAGTAGGGGGTGTACAGGAGGCAGCAGATTGATGTTTCACTCTCACATCCATGTTTCTCTCTCTCTCTCCCTCTTGTTTTCTCTCTCACTAAAAATCAATAAAAATAGTTTTTAAAAAACTCAGATATTTTTATAGATATAGGCGTGAGTATTCTAAAATACATATCTATATTATAAAAAGCCAGTGGCCGTAATGCCATAATGCCATAATGACCGGTCACCAGGAGGAGCATTGATGGGTCCCACGGCGGTGGTGGGAGGAACTCTGGGTCCCATGTGATT
This sequence comes from Ia io, assembly GCA_025583905.1. Lineage (NCBI taxonomy): Eukaryota > Metazoa > Chordata > Mammalia > Chiroptera > Vespertilionidae > Ia > Ia io. Next base: position 75,578,476 of record JAJQQW010000001.1, read on the forward strand.
TCGTGCACTGGGCCTCTAGTAGAAAATAAAAACCTAGAATAGCTAACTCAATATTGAAAAAGATGAATAAAGGGAGAAGAATCAGTCTATGCGGTTTAGCTATAGCTATAGTAATCCAGACTGTAATATTGGTAGAAAGGTAGACATATAGATCAATGGAACAAAATAGAGAAATCAGAAATACAACCACACATAAAATAGGTCCAGTTGATTTTTTTTTAAGTTGTGCAGAAGCAATTTAACAGAGAAAGAAATCTTCCTCAACAAAAGGTGATAGAGAGGTTGGACATCCTTGGGTAAAAAATAAAAATAAATAAACATTGGCCTAGGCCTCATATCTCATAGAAAAATTAACTTAAAATAGATAATTAACTTAAGTATAATATTTAAAAATATAAAACTTTTAAAATAAAGAGAGTATTTTTGGGTTCTAAACCAATGTGAAGAGATCTTAAATAGATTGGATTTCATATAAAGTTTTTTGAAATACCTTGTCTATAGTATGAAAAGACAAGTTAGAGACTGGAAGAAAATATTTGCAAACCACCTATGTGACAAATGATAAATGACTCATCTAGAATACATCAAGCTCTCTCTATACTACACAGTAATAATAATAATAATAATAATAATAATAATAATAATAAATAAAAATTCCATTAAAAAATAAGCAAAATTCCTGAAGGTATTTTACTGAAAAAGACATAAAGATGTCAAACAGGCACATGATATTAGCTTTATTAGCCATTAGGGAAATACAAATTAAAACCACAATGATATCACTATACACCTCTCATAATATCCACAATAAAAAAAAAGCTACAATACCAAATGCTGGAAAAGATGCAGAGAAATTGGTTATACATTGCTGATGGAAATACAACATGATATTGTCACTCTGAAAAATAGTTCAACAGTTTCTTAAAACATTAAACATGTAACTGCCATACAACTCAGCAATTGTATTCCTGGGAAGTTATCCCAGAAAAATCAAAACTTATGTCACACAAAAACTTGTTTGAGAATGCTTATAGCAGTTTTATCCATAAGAGCCAAAAAAATAAAAATGATCAAAATGCCCTACAATAAGCAAATAGTTAAACTGTGGCACATCCATACCATGGGTTACTACCTAAAAATGAAAACAAACACACACACACAAATTATTGACACCTGTAACAGCTCAAATAGACCTCAAGGATTCTATTTTATAACCTTCTTGAACAAACAATATTACAGAGATGGAAGAAAGAATAGTGTTTTTCCAAAGATCATGGTTTAGGATAGGGGTGTGGAAGTATGGATAAGATGTGGTAGGACAAGATTGTCTTATGGTATTAGAACAGTTCTGTATCTTGATTTTTATAATAGTTATACAAAGTTGCGCATGTGAAAAAATTGCACATAATTACACATCCTATCTAATAATAGACAAATATGCAAATTGACCATACCTCCGACACACCCACAAGCCCACCATCCAATCAGAGCTAGTATGCAAATTAACCCAGACCAAGATGGCTACAGCCACAGAGAGCAAGGTTTCCTACGTAACAGAGGAAGCCAAGGTTTCCGCCTGCCCTTGCCAGGCCTAAGCCTCCACTCAAGGTACAAAGTTTCAATTACAGGAGGTAAACAAATTCAAACAAATGGCGGCCGAATGGAGCTTGAGAGAGCAGGCCAGAGTTGCTGCCGGCAACAGGGGAAGCAAAGCTTTCCACACACCCTGGCCGGGCCCACCAGCTTAAGGCAACAAAGTTTCAATTATAACCCCAACACAAATGGCTGCTGGCCTCAGAGGGAGCCCCAGGCTTGGATCCGCTCCAGGCTACAAAGTTTCAATTGTAGAAGGAAAATAAATTCCAGATACCAGGGCCTCTGCTTGGGTTGCCAGGGGGCGTGGCAAACCAACACAGGCCCCTCGCTCAAGCCGCCCCACGCCCCAAGGGAACCCCACCTTGATCCGGGACACCCTTCAGGGCAAACCAGCTGGCCCCCACCCCTGTACCAGGCCTCTATCCTATCTAATAAAAGAGTAATATGCAGATTGACCATCACTACCACACACAATATAGCTGCCCCCAGGTGGTCAAAGATCCTGCCCCCATGTGGACACAAGATGGCCACCACAAGATGGCCAACAGGAGAGGGCAGTTGGGAGGCACCCGGCCTGCAAGGGAGGGCAGTTGAGGGACCAAGCCTTCAAGGGATGGCAGTTGGAGGTGATCAACCCTGCAGGAGAGGGCAGTTAGGGGTGACCAGGCCGGCAGAGGAGGGAAGTTGGGCGCAAACAGGCTGGCAGCAGAGTGGTTAGGGAGTGATCAGGCTGGCAGGCAGAAGTGGTTAGGGACAATCAGGAAGGCAGGCAGGCAAGCAGTTGGGAGCCAGCAGTCCTGGATTGTGAGAGGGATGTCCCTGGGATCGGGCCTAAATGGGCAGTTGGACATCCCTCGAGGGGTCCCAGATTGGAGAGGGTACAGGCTGGGCTGAGGGACAACCCCCCTCCGTGCACGAATTTCGTGCACCGGGCCTCTAGTACATACATATGCATACATTAGTGCATGTGTATTTTGTGAAATCTTAAGTTCTGTGAATGGTACCAATGCTGTTTCCTTGGTTTTAATGTCTTACATAATAAAAGACTAATATGCAAATAGAACAGGTGAACAACCGGAACAACTGAACAACCGAACAACCAGTCACTATGACATCTGCTAACCACCAGGGGGGAGTGTGTGGAACATGGCAGGCATTGGCCATGGTGGGGTGGTGGAGCAGGTGAACAGGGGCACCAGACCAAAGTGGGGTGCCAGTCACTGTCATGGGGGAAAGACTCTGGTGGTTACTGAAAATTCTTTTCTCTTGTGTGCCACGGTCCTGCCCGGTGCTCACACCTGCTGCTGGCACTGGCCCCGCTCATACCCACTGCCAGCACCAGAGCTGCCACTCACGCCCACTGCCAGCACTGGCCCTGCTCACACCAGCTGCTGGTGCCCAGTGCTGGTCCTGATCACTCGGTGCCATCAGCAGGTGTGAGCAGAGGCTGCCAGCCTTGATTGCCCCTGAGGGCTTCTCAACCTCCCCCTGCTCCTGTGGGGTGATCGGGGCAGCAACCGTCACTCGCACCTGCTGACGGCGCCAGGCCCGCTTGCACCTGCTGCTGGTGCCGGCCCTAATCACTCCACGCCATCAGTGGGTGTGAGTGGGGCTGGCACTGTCAGCATGTGGGAGCGGCAGTGGCAGGAGCGGGGCTGCCAGCAGATAGGGGACCAGGGGCTGTGGTAGGAGGGGCCATGGATGGGCACAGAGGATGGGCCGAGTCCCGCCCCTGTGCCTTCTGCTGCCTTGCGGCCCACAATTCCTTTCAAGGTGCACAAATTCGTGCACTGGGCCCCTAGTTGTACTATAATTATGCCAGGTGCTCTATTTGGGTCAGGCAAGATAAAGGGCACACAGGACCTCCCTGTACCCTTTTTTTTTGCAAGATTTATTTGTAAATCTATAATTGTTTTTTAAATAAAACTTAAAAATATAAAGAACTAAAATATAAAATAACAATGGTAAATAAAGCATGAGGCTGTTAAACGGATTTAAAGTTTTCTATGACCCTAGTATATTTGAGAAGTGATAAGAGTTGTCTAATTAATATTAAACTTCAACAAGTCAGTGTGCATGTTTTAATGTCTAGGGCTGGGGTTGGATCACCTGTGGGCCAGCCACCAGTTTTTTAAATAAAGTTTTATTGGTACAGAGTCACACTCGTTTATTCACTCATTGACTGTCTCCTTTTGCTGTATCTTGGCAAGTTGTTACTGTATGGCCCTTAAACCATAAAATATTTACTTTCTGATCCTTTAACAAAAGTTTGTCTATCACTGTTATAGGGCAAAAACAACAAAACTGTAAAAAAAAAAACTTTATGACTAACAAAGTAATAGAGGGATAGAGGAATACATAGTCTAACAAAATATTCCTGGTTAATCCAATAGAAAGTAGTCAAGAATTAAAAAAGGACACACATGAGAGATTGAGTAAACAAGACAGTAAATATAAAGCCAAACATAAATAATTGTATTATCATAAATAGAATAAATATGCCAATTAAATGACAGGATTGTCAAATTGTATAAAATTATATCCTGCCTACAAGAGAAAATTTAATGGAAAAGAATGGAAAAAGATATATCATACAAACAAACTGAAAGAAAACTGACATATCTATACTCATTATAGACAATATAGACAGACAGAAAGACAGTAAGAATTACTTAATCTAACAGAAATAGTTTATGAAGAAAAAAAAGAGTACACCTATCAGGAAGATATAACAAATATTTCATGTAAGCATAACTTCAAAACATATTGACAGTAATGGAAAAAATATAAAGAGAAAGAGATAAGTATTCAATCTTAGTGGGAAAGTTTAACATAATATACCTTTATCAATAACTAAGAAAGCAGGCAGACAAAAAAATCAACAAGGTATAGAAGATCTAAAAAAACACAATGAAATATTTTGGCATTGATAATTTATATAGAAAACTACATAGAATAATGAGAGGGTACACATACGTTACAAGTTCATACAATAAACTGCACATTTCAATTATGCATTTTGATAAGTTTTAACACAAGTATCTCCCATTCAATGATCATCACAATCAAGACAGTGAACATATTAATCACTCCAAAATTTCCCTTATTCCATTTTCGTGATTTCATCCTTTTCCTCAGGAAACAACTGACCTAGTTTGTCAGGAAACAACTGATCTATTTTCTGTCAATAATGACTAGTTTGATTTTCGAGATATTTTATTTAATTAAAAACATACAGTATATTTTCTTTTATATCTGGCTTCTTTCACTCAGTACAATGCCCTTGATATTATCCAAGTTGTGTGTATCAATAGATTGTTTTTTGAGTGATGAATAATATTCTATTGTATGGATATACCATAGTGTGTTTAACTATTAACCTGCAAAAGGAAATTTGGCTTGTTTCCAGTTTGGGGCTATTACAAATACGGTTGTGATGAACATTCATGTACAAGTTTTTGTGTGAACACCTACACTAATAAAAGAGAAAGATGCAAATTGACTATACCTTCGCGATGCCCACCAGCCAATCAGGAGCAAGTATCCAAATTAACCCAACAAATATGGCGGGTTAATTTGCATACACAGGTGCCGCAGATGTTCCGCACCACCCCAGCCGCTCCGGGTTCTGGGCAGTGTGGGAAGGCGGAAAGGTGGCTCCAGGCCAGAGCAAAGGCAGAAAGGTGGCTCTGGGCAGGAGCGAAGGTGGTGCCAGCAGCCAGGGGAAGGAAGGCCCATTCTTGCACGAATCTTGGTGCATCAGGCCTCTAGTACATTTATATTTCTCTGGAGTAATCACGTAGGTTTGGAATGGCTGTATCATGTCATAGATACGTCTCTCATTTTTCCATCAGTGGTTCTTTTCTAAGCTAAGCCCAGATTTTCAGCCTCTGCCTATGTTCTGAATTGGCAAATGTCCCCAGTGGAAAAGCAGCTGAATTCAGCTCACCTCTCCAAATTTCTCTCTTCTTCTGAAGCTTAGCCCCTGTAGTCCTCAATGCTTTAGTAGCTCTCAGATAAATTTGTGTATTATCCAATTTTTCTAACTGATCTGTCGCAAGCTGTTTTTTTTTTTTAATTAGATTTAAGAGAGGAAGGGAGAGGGAGAGAGAGAGAGAGAGAGAAACATCAATGATGAGAGAGAACCATTGATTGGCTGCCTCCTGCACGATCCTTACTGGGGGTCAAGCCTGAAACCTGGGCATGTGCTCTTGACTGGAATCAAACCCAGGACCTTTTAATTCGCAGGCCCATGCTCTATCCACTGAGCCAAAATGGCTAGGGCTCAATCTGTTTTGAGTTAAAAGGAGAATGCTAAATTTTACCTTTTTAAATATTGCATTTTTGTAATATCTGTTAAAATTAAAAAATCAAATAACTTTTGTATACAATCACATCTAGGGCAACTTTGATAAATTTTCTTATTAATTCTAATAATTTGTGCATTATTAGTATTGTAATACTTTCAACAATAAATATTTATTTAAAAATAAAACTAAAAAGATGTTCATGAGTTTTTATTTTTTAAATTGTTATTTAATATATTTATAACACCACCTATAACTTCAAACTTTCCTTTCAATAAAGTTAAATGTATTTAATGTTCATAATATGGACATGCTCAAAGGTATAGCAAATACACTGAATTGAATATTAGCCACAATATCTGACTATGCACCAACATAAAATGTATACATAAATTTACAAAAACAGGCCACAAAATTACATATCTATATTATAAGTTTACAATTAAATTATAAAAAATGGAAGAAATTGCACAAAGACAAAAGAATAAGAGAGGAAACAGTGCCAGAATATTATTAATGGAAATCATAACTAACTATAGAAAGATCAGACTTGTTATCCAAATACTTAATGTCAAATTGCTTTCAAATTATATACTGAGAATTTTTCCTAACTTTATGGATGTATAATTGACAATTAAAAATTATATATACCAATGGCATACAATGTGATGTTTTGAAATATGTCTAAGTTGTGAAATGATTACCACAACCAAATTGATATTTTTAGCTCATATAGTTATCACAACTTTTCTTTTGTGAGAGCAATTAAAGTCTACTCTCTTAGCAAATTTCAAGTACATAATACAGGCTTATTAACTAGATGCTGAAAAATTCTTTTATTCAATTAGAAAACATAAATTGGACATTATTTGTAATATATTATTGGACTTAATTTGCTAATATGTTGCTCAAGATTATCTCTCTCTGTTCATTAGTGTGTTTAGCCTGAACATTTTCTTTGCTACACGGTTCTCTTTTGGTTCTGTTGACATGGTTATACTATCTTCATAAAAGAACCCACAGAGCATTCCAATTTTTCTTTTTCTCTAAAAATTTGATTTAAGTATGAAATTATCTGTTCAATTAATTTTTGTCAGAAGTTGTCTGTAACACCATTTGGTTGTTCAAGTTTGTAATTCATATTTACTTGCTTTGGTAATTTGGTATTTTTCCTTGAATTTTCTCTATTTTACCTGTTTCAAATTTATTGGCAAGCAGTCTTTTTAGTCACTATTTCATTTATCTATGCCCTGATCTTTATTATTTTCTTTCTTGTGCTAACTTTGGTTTTTGTTTATATCCTAGTTCCTTGAGCTATAAAGTTAGGTTTTTTATTTGAGCTCTTTATTTTTAGTGTAGGCATTAATCACTATGACCTTCCCTCTTAGCACCATTTTTTTTGCTTCTTCTTGTATTTTAATTTTCATTTATCTCAATATAATTTTTATTTCTCTTTTTATTTCCTCTTTAACCCATTGGTTGTTCTGTAGCAAGTTTTTAAATCTCCACATATTTGTGAATTTTTCGTGGTTTCCGCCCCCCCTCTTATATTTCATTACTATTTTCACCAGTTAACTTGCCACGCGTCCAAAACAGAAACCATTCCCATTTCTTCCATTTGCACTGGAATATTTATGAATTTAAGATACCATAATTTTAGTTAGATGTTACTAACAAGTCTGATTTTAAAATTGGGCGACCAGAGTTGATATGCGAGGTTTGCTGCTATAGATGTGCTTGGTATGTGGGGAAGGTCCGCCGCTTGCGTCTATAGAGGCTTATGGCGTACAAGGGGTTCATACCATTGTGGTTGGAAAAGAAGCTTGATATGATTTTAACTTCAATGTATTGACTTGTTTTGTGGCCTATGATCTATCTCAAAATATGTCCAGTGTGTGTTGGAGAAGAAGGTATATTCTGCTGCTTTTGGATAGAATGTTCATTACCTGTTAAGTTCATCTTATTTGATGTGTAGTTTAAGTTCAATGTTTTCATATTGATTTTGTCTGGGTGACTTATCCATTGATGAAATTGGGGCATTGAAGTCTCTTATTACCTACAAAGACTGGATCATGAAGAAATAGAAAATCTGAATATACCAATTACTATTAAGGAGGTTGAATCCTAACAAAAAGCCCAGGACCAGATAGCTTCACTGGTGAATTCTATCAAACATTTAAAGAAGAATTAACACTTGCAAATTCTTCCAAAAAATAAAAGAGTAGGGAACATTTCCAAACTCATTTTATGAGTTCAACATTACCCTAATGCCAAACTCAGAAAAGGACACTACAAGAAAAGAAAATTACAGGTCTATATCCCTGATGAACATAGATGCAAAAATCCTCAAAGTATATTAACAAACTGATTCAACAATACATTAAATAGATCATACCCCATGATCAAAAGGAATTATTCTAGGGATACAAAGATGATTTAACATTTGCAAACCAATCAGTGTCATACACTATATTAAAAAATTAAGGATACAATTATATGATCATTTTAATACATGCAGAAAAGCATTTGACAAAATTCAATATCAATTCATGATAAAAAAAAAAAAAATTCTTGCCTGGCTGGTGTGGTTCAATGGTTGAGCATCAACCCATGAATCAGGAGTTCATGATTCAATTCCCAGTTAGGGAACACACCCCAGTTGTGGGCTCAATCTCCAGTAGGGGACATGTAGAAGGCAGCTGATCAGTGATTCTCTCTTGTCATTGATGTTTCTATCCCTCTCTCCCTCCCCCTTCTTCTCTCTTAAATCAATAAAAAAAAAAAAAACATATTAAAAAAATTCTCAACTAACATTAAAAAATGCAGAAAATTGCCATTGGTACATGTATCATTATGTTCTATAATTCCAATTTATAAACTCAGAAAACAGATTTACCTAAAACATTTGACATATCAACTTGCCAAAAAATACAATTCACAAGGAAATTAAGGATTCCAGTAGTCATTACAGAGTCATCATTTTTAGGTTATTTGTTTGTTTGTTTATTTATTTATTTATTTATTTATTTATTTATTTATATTTATTTTTAAATGTTTATTGTTAAGAGTATTACAGATGTCCCCCCTTTGTCTCCCCAAATGCCCCCTCCACCCAGTTCCCACCTCGCCCCAGGCCTTCACCACCCTATTGTCTGTGTCCATAAGTATTGCATATAATCACATAAGTTTTAGGTAATTTATGACTGCAAAATCCACACTTCCCAATTTCATTCTGAGTTCCTGCTCTATATTTTTAACACCCTACTTCCAATCAGCATATCACCAAAAGACTATCATTTATACTTCCCTTCCTTAACCTACTTTAACTTCCTTTTACAATTATAAACTTTACAGCATTCTACAACGTTGTACTAGCTAAAAATTTTGGCTTAATCTTATACTCCTTTCTTTCTTTCAATCCCTACATCCAAGCTGTTCTCTGATGCATTTTAGTCTATCTATAATGTTTATCATGAGGCTTCCACCCATATTCCATTTCCATTGTCACAATCTTATTTTATCTCCTACCATGTGTCTTGCTCTATTCAACAAATTCATAGAGGGTTCCCTTACTCCTGTCTCAATAATGCCACCAAGAAATTCTTTACACTGATAACAAAGTTATCTTTATAAACAATTATGATCCTGTAACTTATCTGCTTAATAACTCTCATGGCAATGACCACCAACTGCCTACTGTATATACTCTAAACTCTTTTGTGTAGCATACATAGTCCTTCACAATGTGGACAATGCCAACTTGTCTATAGCACTACTAGAGGCCCGGTGCATGAAAATCCATGCACTTAAGGGAGTCCCTCATCCCAGCCTGTGCCCTTTTGCAGTCTGGGACCCCTTGGGGGATGTTGTCCACCTGCCGGCTTAGGTCCTCTCCCCAGGGGATCGCGCCAAAGCTGGCAATCAGACATCCCTCTAGCAGCCCTGGAGCCCTAGGGGGATGTCAAACTGATGGCTTAGGCCCATTCCCCATGGGAAGCAGGCCTAAGTTGAAGTCTGACATCCTTAGCGCTGCTGAGGAGGTTGGAGAGGCTCCTGCCACCAATGTTACACTTGCAGCTGTCAGCCCAGCTTGTGGCTGAGTGGAGCTCCCCCTGTGGGAATGCACTGACTGCCAGGGGGGTAGCTCCTGCATTGAGCATCTTTCCCCTGGTGGTCAGTGCGCTTCATAGCAACCAGTCATTGCTGGTTGTTCTGCCCTTAGGGTCAATTTGCATATTGCCCTTTTATTATATAGGACTAGAGGCCTGGTGCATGAAAATTCATGCACTGGAGTGGGGGTCCCTCAGCTCCACTTGCCCCCTCTCACAGTCTGGGAGCCCTCAGGGGTGGGAGGTGACCTGGCGATCAGGGGAAGGTGATGCCCCCATCACACCTCTGCTGCTGCCACTGCCAGCAGCGCAAGCCTCAGCTGGCCCAAGTTACCTGAGCCTTGGGCGGCCCTAGGCATCTGGGCAGCCACCATCCGAGGCTTGCCTGCGTCTCATGAGTTGGCTAGGCAGCCACCATCTGAGGCTTGCCTATGCCTTGGGCTGGCCCTAGGCGGCTAGGCAACTGACATCTGAGGCTTGCCTGTGCCTAGGGCCGGTCCTGGGCAGCTTGGGGGGCTGAGGGTACTGGGCACCACCATCTTGTGGCTGTGGGCACCGCCACCTTTGAGGGTGTGAGAGTAAATTAGCATATTCCCTCCTTATTGGCTCTGGGCACCACCATCTTTGTGAGGGCATGATGATCAATTAGCATATTCCCTCTTTATTAGATAGGATTTCCTTCCTCAAAGCCTATCACTTTTCCTGTCATGCAAATTAAATTCCAGCTGGAATGAATTTCTTTGAATATGCCCTCCCTTTTATATTTTTATGCCATTGGACTTGTATAAAATGCCCTTTCTTCTCTTTCTAGCCAAGAAAAAAATCCTACTTGTCTCAAGATTGAGTTTATATCATGTCCTCCATGTAGCCTTTCCAGATTTGTCTGCAGTTATTTCTTCCATTTTTAGTTCTCCCACAGCAATTTGTCATGTCTTTCTTATAGTACTTACCACATAGCATGTATTTAGTTCCCACTATATTGTAGGCTTTCTGAGGCACAAACCTTAGTCAGCTTTGTGTCTTAAGCATTCCAGAGTGATAAATGCCTGCTAAATGAATATGTTTTAATTGAGATAAAAGAGCTCAAGGTACAATGTTTAATCATTTACTCATAGTTAATAACCAGAACATGAATGTATATTTTATTTTGTATTGCATATAAATAGAAAAATAGATGACATCTACTTCTTTTCTGAATTATTCACTTGCAAATGCAGTCACATGGCATGTTTAAGTAAGAGAACAAAACTTTAAAAAGAGGAAATATCAAAACCCATTTTTGTCTGAATTTTTTCTCTTTGAATTTACATTTCATAAATAGAATATTTATCAAGCTACCTTTTAAATTTAGCTTTAATTAGTTGGTATAATACCTATAAATTTTGCTAAAAGGTTACATTGGTGTTATGGATATGAAAATAAAATATAAAATGATTAACCCACTAAAGATGTACTAATTGATTTCTGCAAAATACAACTATTTATAGCTTATTGATCCAAACTGTGAGCTTTAACTTTAATTACTTAACACTGGGTTACACTTTTTGGTGCTTCACATTAGCATTTTTCTTTTCTCTTGGGAAAAAAAACAAAACAAACAAACAAACAGAAACTACTGTGCCGGAAGCTAATTCCAGCATGTCATAAATGCAAGAAGTTTCATCAAAAGGTTGATGGAACCTTGAGGATTGCCTGCTGGAAATGGCTAAGGGCATTTCCCCACACCTAAAGATTTTCATAAATGACTGCTTGCTGCCAGACAGCTGAGGGCATTTTAATCTACATGTTATTGCCTCCTACTGGCCAAACACCTGAACAGTCATAGGCAGTTCCCCCAATCTGACAATAGATTCTGTATACTAAACCTTGCCTTTGATGTATATCTACTTTGCCTTAGGACAATTTGTGTTAATAAAAAGCAAGGGGTCCAGAAAGACAAAGGAACTTGGTTCCTACAGCCAAGCTCTTCTGGCCCCCCAAAATGCCTTCCAAAATTATGTTTTGTCTCTAGACTCTTTAATAATTTATAGCAACCCCTTCTCCAGATTCCTGAACCCTTCTAGATGCTGTACAAGACCCCCAGCACTACTTTTAATTTAATTTAGGACAATAAAATCACCAAGAAAGGGTTTTATGTGTTGATTATTCATTAATAAAATTAAGAGATAATGTCAAGAAAGGAGAATGCAACTGTGAATAAGACTTTACCTGTTGCAAAGTACTAAAAGTGCTATTGAACAGGTAAACTATTATAGGAGGAATTACAAGTGACTATGAAAATTGTGTTTAAATTGTTTCAATTACAAGCTTACCTAGGAAATAAAACACTTTTTTTAATAAGCAAAACTTTTTAAACTATTGTGAATCATAGATCTCTTTTTTTTTTTTTATTATTTGACACTGCATACACACATATCAATAACCATGGCTAACATTTTTTGAGCTGTGAATTTAGTTTTCATAATTATACACTTATGTAACAGAATCCAATGGTGCTTTCTGTTCTGTCCATGGTGGTTATCAGATACAGATTCTGCTGAGCTTTAGACAAATCTGCCATAATTATAAAATTAAATTTATTGGGACATAAAAGCACAGTTTTGTAAATGCAGAAACAAGCACTAACTTTTCTGGTTCTAGTAGTTGCTTGAATAATGTCCTTTTACATTATGTTAGCCATAGCAGAGTGAATCATGCCTTGCCAAATAAAAAACCCAGTAAATGAAATATTACCAGATAGAAAATAATCAATAAGAATTGATTAAGCACCCATTATGTTACCAATACACTATGTCAAGCTCTAAGATGGAACTAGTGAGTAATAATAGATATTCTTGCTATGATTTACAAAGAGAACAATGATAAGAAAATACCATAATATTTAGACTAAAGATCTGAAATTATAATTTGGAACTGTTGAATGTAAACTGGTTTATGTATGGCTAAATTGCAAAACCAACTCAATGTTGGTTCAAAGATTTTTAAAGGTACTAACTCTACTTTGGTTTGTGATTTTTTTACATTGACTAGTTATTCATTCCTTGCTGCAGTTCAAGGTATTGATTTTAATTTACAAAACTTCTTTTTGCTATAGCAACTGGTTATTTTAGAGATTGGCATTTTCCTATATGTCTAGGGTTGTTTCTTCAGGCAATGCTAGTTCAATTTTTATGTGATAGTATTAGTTGGATTAGGAGGGGACAAGTTACTTTGGAATGTAATGTCTTCCTCTTCATGCAGAGAAAAATTAAAGTTCATATGCTTAATGAGGCCTTGATTTAAATAGTTTGCAAATGAAGCTCCATTATTTTACACTCACTAACAAAATGTATGATTATTTGGAAAGACTATTAAGAAAACACAGAACTCACTGAAATAGATTATAAAAACAGAAACTTCTACTTTTTGTTTATATGATGATTTAGCAAATTCTTTCTCTGTTGTTATCTCACTACTTAAAAATGGTAAAACAGCAAAAAGCAACATAAAATATGTTATCAAATTAAACAAAGCATTAAGTTTTCAACAATTCCAATAATTTCTTAAGGTCATTCTTCTAAATGAATGTAAACTTGTTAGGTTTTATAGCTTAAATGAATTTTCCATAATCTTTTCAGCTGTGCATTTAGTTTTACTCCAGGCAAATCAATGAAAAATTATCTACTGAAATATAAAATTTTCTTTATATACATTCACAAGAGACTGGTTTGAAACCGTTGATTTGGTAGACTATAAAATCAAATGGTTATCATAAGGGTTATGCTCTTTTGTTCCTTTAAAAGCATACTCAGCTTATTATATTTGAATGTAGACTAATTATCTCAAAACTAAATAGAGGAGTGATTTTTTAAAAAGATCAAATAGAAGCATATCTTCTTACCATGTCATACTTACTTTAAAAATCAATTACTAATTATGAATGTAAGACTAATGTAGTTTTTATGCTTAACATATATTTGGAACATCAAGAAAAAACTGTTTACCTAAATTTAGACTTAAATGGAACAAAACAATTCAATTTATTTTTATACCAGCACTACCAAATATAGAATATTACAACTCAAATTCACAGTGAGAATAAGTCATAAAAACAATGCTGAAAAGGAAAGCTTAAAAATGAGCATAAACAAACGAAGTGATTCAGTGGAAGAAATAGAGAAAAGATTATAGCCAAATAAAGCAGGCCACTGTCCTATTTATAGAAATGTAATTCCTCTCTTTCATTTTTTTTCCAAACTGGTGTATAGTCGCCATCTTTGTCTGCCTTTTCATTTCCTCACTTTACCCTTTTATGAAGACTTATTTCCTTTTTTAAAAATCTTTATTGTTCAGATTATTACAGATGTTCCTCTTTTTTCCCCCCATACCTCCCCTCCACCCAGTTCCCACCTCACTCCAGGCCTCACCCTGCACTGATCTCATCCATAGGTGTAAGCTCTTTGTCCAATCTCTTCCCGCACCCCTCCAACCCCTTCCCCCTGAGAATTGTCAGTCTTCTCCCTTTTCATGTCCCCGATTCTATTACATTCACCAGTCTGTTCTGTTCATCAGGTTGTTTTTTTTTTAAATATATTTTATTGATTTTTTACAGAGAGGAAGAGAGAGGGATAGAGAGTTAGAAACATCGATCAGCTGCCTCTTGCACACCCCCTACTGGGAATGTGCCCGCAACCAAGGTACATGCCCTTGACTGGAATCAAACCTGGGACCCTTGAGTCTGCAGGCCGATGCTCTATCCACTGAGCCAAACCGGTTTCGGCATCATCAGGTTTTTTATTCATTTGATTTTTAGGTTCACTTGTTGATAGATATGTATTTGTTGTCACTTTGTTCATAATTTTTATCTTTACCTTTTTTTTCTTCTTCCTCTTCTTAAAGAATACCTTTCAACACTTCATATAATACTGGTTAGGCGGTGATGAACTCCTTTAGCTTTTTCTTATCTGTGAAACTCTTTATCTGACCTTCAATTCTGAATGATAGCTTTGCTGGGTAGAGTAATCTTGGTTGTAGGTTCTTGCTACTCATCATTTTGTATATGTCTTGCCACTCCCTTCTGGCCTGCATAGTTTCTGTTGAGAAATCAGCTGACAGTTGATTTCTGGGAGTATGGGTACTCCCTTGTAGGTAACTAACAGTTTTTCTCTTGCTGCTTTTAAGATTCTCTTTGTCTTTTGCCCTTGACATTTTAATTATGATGTGTCTTGGAGTGGTCCTCTTTGGATTCCTCTTGTTTGGGGTTCTCTGCACTTCCTGGACTTGTAAGTCTATTTCTTTCACCAGGTAGGGGAAGTTTTCTGTCATTATTTCTTCAAAAAGGTTTTTAATATCTTGCTCTCTCTCTTCTTCTGGCACCCCCATAATTCTGATGTTGGTACGCTTGAAGTTGTTCTAGAGGCTCCTTACACTATTTTCATATTTTGGGATTCTTTTTTTTTTTTTTTTTTTTTTTTGCTTTTCCAGTTGGGTGTTTTTTGCTTCTTTGTATTTGAAATCCTTGACTTGATTCTTGGGATCCTCTAGTCTACTGTTGAATCTCTGTATACTATTCTTTATTTCAGTCAGTATATGCTTAATTTCTGATTGGTCCTTTTTCACATCCTTGAGGGTCTCACTAAATTTCTCAGAGGTTTCTAGAAGATTCTTGAGTAACCTTATAACCATGGTTTTGAAATCTATATCCAGTATTTTGCTTTCATCCGATTCTTCATTTGTGACTTGTTTCTTTGTCTCTGCATTTGGCTGCTTCCCTGTGTCTGTTTCTATGTACTGGGTAACTGCTAAGTCTCCTTGAGTTGATAGAGTGGCCTTATGTGGTAGGTGTCCTATAGGGCCCAGTGGCTCAGCCTCCCCAGTCACCTGAGGTGAACGCTCTTGGTGCACCCCTTTGTGGGCTGTCTGCAGTCTTGTTCTACTTAACCCTTGATTGCTGTTGATATCACTGGGAGGAATTGACCTCCAGGCCCATTGGCTGTGATGACTAGCTGTGCCTACACTGGAAGATCTGTTGTGCAGGAGACACCCTTATGGGGCAGAACTTGCTTCAGGGTTTCTTTGGTGCTCACTGAGTCCATCCCTTGAGTGTGTCTCTTATGGATGTGAAGAGTTGTAATCCGGTATGGTCTCACTCTGACCACTGGGTACACTGCCTCTTGGATCTCCAAGGAGGTGCAAGATCAGCCACTGTCTGGGGCTGCCCAGCAGGAGTTACAGAGACATCTGCATATTCCTCCTCTTTGTATGGGGTTTGGAAGTTCCCAGATGAGGCCCAGCTATGAAGCAAGGCTGCTGCTGCTGCCAGGCAGTAGACTTCTTTTGGAATATCTGGGGATCTCTGACCCAGCTGCAGTTTGTTTTAGGTGAAAGGACAGGCCATTCATATGCAAAAGCCGATGCACACAGCTTGGGTGGGGTTGTAAATTGGGTGGGGCGGGGTCTCTGGGAATTACCAGGACAGAGCAAACAGCAATGTCTGCCAGTCATCCCTGCACCAGAGAGGTCCCAGGGTCTCTGTGTCCAGCACCCGCATGGAGGAACAATGATCGCTGTGAACACCTCTGAGAGAAAGCCACCTTCGTGTTCCTTTCCCAATGTCAGAAGTCCAGTTTCTCCCCATATGTGTCTGGGTCCCCCAGAGTCTCACCTGGAACTGGAGTTCAGAGCAAGTGGGAGATTGTATCTCCCTCCCAATTAAAAGAGCAGTACATGCAGGTGCTAGCATTTTCCGCACCTCTGCACTTCTTACCAGTGTCACTGTGCTTTCTTCACCTCTCTAGTTGTGTAACTTCCACTCAGCCAGCTTTCCCACAGTTCTGGGTGGTAATTGTTCTGCTTTGTAGTCGTAATTTTGATGTGGTTGTGAGAGGCAGCAAGTATAGGTATTTACCTATGCCGCCATCTTGGTTTTCTCCTTTATTCATTTTTGTTTATCTCAGACATGTATAGCTCCAGTTTACATAATCACATCTCAGGAGTAACAATGAAATAATAATAATAATAATAATAATAATAATAATAATAATAATAACTACTTTTAAATTCATGCATACTATATTCTAGATACTATTGTAAACCATTAAATATTGCTTATTTAATATTTATAACCATCTTATAAGCTACTATTATTATTCTAATTTTATAGATATAGAAACTGAGACAGAGAATATTTCAGTGGTCTGCCTAAGTAGCAGAGTTGGAATTTAGTTCAAGATTTCAACATAAGCAGTATGGCTCCAAAGCCAGTAGAGTTAACCACTAAATGTTGTACCTCCTTATTTTATAACCTTATTTCATTTTCTTCATAGTGCTTATTGCTCTCTAAAATTGTTATATTTAGATGTTAATAATCTATTATTTTCCACAGACACATGAGAGTTAAGGCTGTACTCCCCTTTATATTCAGCACTATAACATGTCTGACACATGGTATGTACATGACACAGGAGTCATACTCAATATCATTCTTGTTATGAAATACTCAATATTGCATACAAATTGAGTAAATTGTATTTAAACCCAAATTAAAAAATTATTCTTTACTTTCAGTTTTATTAATTTCTTGTTCTTTGTTGCTTCTCCATTATGTTTTTCAACTTTATTGAAGTATGAGTAGAATACAAAATAATTCATCTATTTTAATTGTGCCAGTCAATATCTATATATATAAAGAGCCAAAGGTCCATAATGGCCAAGGCTCCACCAAACACTAGAAGTCAGAAGCAGGTCCTGGTGCAGCGACCCAGCACTGACTGCCGAGAGGGCTGAGGATCAGGCCCAGAGAGAGGCCTGCAGAGAGAGAGGCAGGGTCTGATCCCCAGCCTCAGTGGCAGCTGTTGATCAGCCGTTGCCTCTCTCTTTCTCTCCTGGCTTCGTCAGCAGCAGCACCTCTGTTTCTCTCCGGGCCTCCTTGGGGGCTGCTGATCAGCCCTGCCTCTTTGATCAGGCACAGAGATAGGCCCAGAGAGGCTGACTGGCATAGAAACTGATCAATCAGAACTAAATCTGGGGGAAGTGCCAGGAGCCAATGGCTGCCTAGGAGGCGGAGCTTTTGACACTGACTGGCATAGAAATCGACCAATCAGAATCAAAATTGGGTGAAGTGCAAGTTGCCAATGGCTGCCTAGGAGGCGGAGCTTTGTACATTGACTGGCATAGAAACCGACCAATCTGAACCTAATCTGGGTGAATTGTGAAGGCAGAACCTAAGGTGGGGGCTGAGGAGGGGTTTTAAGGGCTAAAGCTGTTTGGTGTAAGGTGTAAGAGAGCAGTTCAATTTTTTCATGACCAGTTTGGTCGTATAGTGCTTATGGCTGGCTATCAGTCCATTATATAGGGATTTATGCATTTTTGTCTGCCAAGAGCATCTCCTCCTGCTGAAAAAGGCTTTCCCACCATTTAAGCAACCCTATCCTATATAATCTATCTATACTACTAAAAGGGTAATATGCTAATTAGACTGAGTCTTCCGGCCATCTTCTGGATGTCTGGCTTCCTTCCAGAAAAAGCCATGGTGGTAGGGGCCAAGGCAGAGGCAATTAGGGGCAATCAGGCTGGCAGGGGAGGGCAGTTGGGGGCGAGATCAGGCCAGCAGTGGGTTAGGGGCAATCAGGCCAGCAGGGGAGGGCAGTTGGGGGCAACCAGGCTGGCAGGGGAGGGCAGTTGAGGGCGAGATCAAGCTGGCAGGGGAGGGTGGTTAGGGGTGACCAGGCAGGCAGGGGAGGGCAGTTAGGGTTGACATCAGGCCAGCAGGCAGAGGCAGTTAGGGGCGATCAGGCAGGCAGGAAGGTGAGTGGTTAGAAGCCAGCAGTTCCAGATTGCAAGAGGGATGTCCGACAGCCGATTGGAGAGGGTGCAAGAGGGATGTCCGACAGCCGATTGGAGAGGGTGCAAGAGGGATGTCCGACAGCCAATTGGAGAGGGTGCAGGCTGGGCTGAGGGGACTCCCCCTCTGTGCATGGCACCGGGCCTCTAGTATTTTGATAAATATATACACTTGTGTAAACACTAAAACAACCATAGCCCTTTGCAATCAATTGTCCCCACCTCCATGCAGGTAACATATGATATGATTTGCATCACTATAGAATAATTTTGCTCCTTCAAAAACTTCATATTCAAAACATGATCTTTTGTATCTAATATTTTTATTCAGTATAACATTTTTGAGACTACTAACTATTCAATATTACATTTATTGGTGGTTTGTTTATTTTATTGTTAAAGAGTATCAGAGTGTATGAATACACCTCAATTGACCACTTCCAGTATGGGCTATTATAAAGAAGCAGCTATGCAAATTAATATAAAATCTTTTTTTGTGTGTGTGTGAGTGTAGAGTTACTGAATCGTATAGTGAGAATGTGTAAAACTGTTTTCCAAAATGGCTCAACCATTTTGCATTCCATCAGCAATGTGTGAGGGTTCCATTTTAAATACATCATCACCACAACTTTGTGTTTAATTTCAGACTCTAAACGTTTTCTACTCTACTGTGTGAATGATGGTAATTCATTGTGGTTTTGTTTTGAATTTTCCTAGCAAATAAAGATTTACCATCTTTTCATGTGCTTATTGGCCATTCATGTCTACGTTTTTATTTGTAAGGTGTCTGTTCAAATAATTGCCCTTTAAAATATTGGGCTGGTTGTCATTTATGGGAGACAGAATAATGCGCGCATCCCAAGATATCTACATCCTCATTTCCAAAACATATGTATACCAATAAAAGGTACTCTCAGTAAAAGGGACTTTGAATATGTTTTCAAATTAAAGACCATGAGATGGGAAGATTGTTCTAGATTATTCCTGTGAGACAAATCTAATCATAAGGGTACTTATCATGGGAAGGCAGGAGGATCAGAGTCAGGGAAGGATATGTGGCCACAGGGAAGCAGAGAGAGAGACAGGAAGTGAGAGTTGAAGATGCTATGCTGCTGTTGGCTTAATGGTAGAGAAAGTTGCCATGAGAGAAGGAATTCATGTGGCCTCAACAAGCTAGAAAAGGCACAGAAACAGAATCTCCCCTAGAGCCTCCAGAAGGAATGTAGCCCTGCTGACGTGATTTTATAACTTCTGACCTCCAGAACTGTAAACTAATCTATCTAATAACAGGATAATTTGCAAATTAGTCAGGATACCGTCATGTAACGACCGATCAGCAGGCTGCGTCACCCCCCTCCAGCTGCGAGGCCTGGAGTAGGTAGGATAGGATAGAATAGGAGGGGGTAAGAAAGGAGAGGGAGAGGAAGGCAGGCCTACATGCATACAGGCCAAGAGGAGAAACAGAAATACAGAAAGGGAACAAGAAAAAGATGCAGAAATGGAAAAGGGAAGGAAATGCGGGACTGCACGCAGGAGGGGATGGCAACCGCGGGGGGCGGGGGCAGAGTAGGTGCACAGGTGAGGGGTGGGGCACAGGTGGCGTGGATCAGGGAGCCCCGCCAGGATGCGGGAGGAGAGTGGTGATCCCTGTCATGGGCTGTTAACATGGAGGCACCTGGGTCCTGAGATGGAGGGGTGGAGGTTTCGAGGCCTTCTGGGTGGAGGTGCTCCTGCTTTGCAGCAGCAGAGCTTGGGCCATGCGGGCCTCGGCCACCCTCACTGGGCCAGGTGCTCCATACTGGGAAGGGAGGCGCAGCTTAGCTGGGGTGAATTTGGACACTAAGGAGGGTACCTCTTATGTCCCCGAGGACTGGACTCCAAAGACACTGGCCAGGGTTAGTTTGGTGGCGCCTTAGCTGTACTTTGTTGAATAGAAGTTGGGGTTTCACAGGCATGGAATGGGAGGAGGACAGTGGCAGAGAGGCCAGGGAAGAGTGGGTGGTGAAGGCCTGGCCAGCGCTGGGCCCTGGTCTGGGGGTTAATGCCCCCTGAATGGTAGCTTTAATATCAAAGTGCCCTCAGGCAGGGCTGGAAGTAGGTCCCAGAGTGGAAAGGGGAAGCTTTAAAAGAGAAACCAGTGAACATGGCAGGGGGTGGGGGTGGGGGAGGTAATAATAGGGAAGGAGGGAGGGAGGCAGGGTTCAGGCTCACGAGGGAAAGGCAAATGGGGGGAAGGTGGGAGGAGTAAGAAGGAGACAGACGTGAGGAATGAAGGGAGAGAAGGGAGGAGGGAGGGAGGGAGAGGGGCTACGGGAGGTTCAAAGGGAGAGAGGGAAAAAAAGCAGGAAAGAGAAGGATGCTAAAATGGGGAGAGGCCAGGAAAATAGTTAAATAAGAAGAAGAAACAGAATGTGAGAGTGAGGGGAGTTTAAAAGGAGGAGTTAGTAAGAAAATTAGTACAGCATGATTTTTTAAAAATGTAGTCGGAAATCCCCTGAGGGCTCCCAGACTGTGAAAGGGAGCAAGCTTGGCTGAGGGCCACCTCCCCTCCCCTGTGCATGAATTTCATGCACTGGGCCTCTAGTAAATATATATTGTTTTATGCCACTAAATTAGTAGATATTTACTATAGCAATAATAGGAAACTAATACATCTCATTGGGTTATAAGAGCTCTTTTATATATTCTGTATATACATTTTGTGCCAGATATATGTCATGCAAATGTCCTAGTTTATGATTTGCTTTTTTCTAGTCTCTAGCTTGCCTTTTTAATTTTTTTAATATTACCTACTGAAACATGGAAGTTTTAAAATTTTGATAGAGCCCATTTTCTATTATGATTACTTCTGTGCTTTATTTAACCAATCTTTGTGAACCACAAAGTTACAAAGACATTCTAATGTTTACTTCTGGCTGTTTTGGTATTTTAGGTTCTATAATCCATTTTTCATTAATTTTTGCATATAATGTGAGGTATTAATCAAAAACCATACACAATATGTAAACAAATGAGTGTTACTATGTTCCAACAAAATTTTACATGTGGACACTGAAATTTGAATTTGACACAATTGTCATGTGTCATGAAATATTCTATTTTTAAACACTTAAAAATGTAAATGTAGAAACCATTCTTACCTCATAGGCTATACCAAAATATGTCTAAATATGGTTTTAGCCCATTGGCTATAGTTTGATAAGCCCTGCTTTGTGACTTACACCTAAATAAGTTATAAAACTCACAATAAAATGTCGTATGAAGTTATGCTTTAAATAATCGTATGTATTTTAAGGAAATAATTCTTTCATATTTACCTATGTATTTTCCATTTTGGGTGCTTTTCATTCTGCCTGATGTTTTGAATACCATTTTTTTCTAAATATGTTTTTATTGATTTCAGATAGAGCAACGGAGAGGGAGAGAGGGATAAAAACATCAATGATGAGAGAGAATCATTGATCAACTGCCTCCTGCATCCCCCCACCCCACTGGGGATTGAGCCTGCAACCTAGACATGTGCCCTGACTGGGAATCCAACCGTAACTTCCTGGTTCATAGGTCGATGATCAATCACTGAGCCATGTCTGCAGGGCTCAGGTGTGATTTTCTTAGCATATTTTCTGCTTGGAGTTTATTGAGATTCTTAAATCTATGGCTTTCACTAAATTTGGGAAATTCGTATTTTCAAATATTTTATCCTCAAATTTCTCTCTTCTCTTGTTCTAAATCTCCAATCTACCTAATAAAAGAGTAACATGCTAATTGACTGTACCTTTGTGACCCCACCAGCCAATAAGGAGAGAATATGCAAATTAACCCAACAAAGATGGCAGGTTAATTTGCATACGCAGGCACTGAGTGGCCGGGAGTGGGGCGGGATGCTTGCGTCATCACCATGGCGATGATACAGGTGTTCCACACCATCCCCGGCCCTCCGGTCCTCTGGGAAGTGTGGGAAGGTGGAAAAGCGGCTCTGGCCAGAGCAAAGGTGGTTCTGGCAGCCAGGAAAAGGAAGGCCCCTTCTGGCACAAATCTTCGTGCATCGGGCTTCTAGTTATGTATATGTTTAACCATTTGATATTGTCCCACACTATCCCAAGGCACTCATTAGGGTTTATAAATTTTCTTTTCCTCTTAGTTTTTTGTGTTGTGTTGAACAATTTAAATTGCTGTTTTCAAATTGACTGACACTTTCTTCCATCACCACTAATCTGTTGTTGATTCCATCAGAGATTGTTTTCAAATATGAATTTGAATATTTAAGTCCTAGAAATTTCATTTAGTTATTTTTCCCGCTGATACTTCCAATCTTTTCACTTATTATAGGCCTATTTTTTATGACCTGGAACATATTTATAATAGCAGCTTTATAATTCTTTTGGGTTGATTATGACATCTTGTTAGCTCAATGTTGGTCTTTTTGTGTATTTTCATACATAGACCTCATGCACAGAATTTGGCAGTCCCACTCTGAATGATTCCTTTATGGTACCCTTCTCACTTCTGATAGTTCACGGTAGTCCCAAATTTTGTATTCTAGTTATTTAAGCTTGTAAGACTACAAGTGTTCTATCTGAATTTCAACCACCCAATTTTGCCCACACTGAATACTACTTTTAGGATAAAAACATGAAAAAGGAAGAAAATCACCTAGTGAAATTATTTTCTTCCAAATTTAGACTTTATTACTTAAAAAATAATTCAAGGTTTTATATTTCTTGAAGCATGTTTTATTCCACTAACAAATTCATCAACAAAAGAGCTACTTATGTTAGTATGAATTGAAACATATATAATAACATTACACAAATGTGAGTTTTTAAATTTTTTTTTAAGTATGCAAAATTATGCAGTAAAAGTAGGAATCTATATGTTCCTGAAAGAGCAGCTTTAGTGAACTTGGTTTCCAATGTGCTGTCCTCTAGCAGAAACAAGGAGGATTTGGGTCTCTAAAAAACTGCTGGCCAGAGACCTGGTTATGTCCTAAGGTTTCTTTACTTTGGTTTAAGGTTGGAAAAATGAAGATGCTATTTCTCTCTCTGCAAGTGTGTGTGTGTGTGTGTGTGTGTGTGTGTGTGTGTGTGTGTGTGTGTGTGTAAGGGGGATTCCATTTAGGAAAGTATTTGAAATGCATTATTTCCAGATTGTTTGTTTCTATTCTAGATGGAAAATTTTAAGGCAGCTGCTAATATTTGGAGAAAAAACATGTGTAGAGTAATGTGCACATCTAAACATAACCTCCCCATTAGACTTTAATATGGATTAAAAAGATGATACAGTTTATTATTGAAAATATCCAACCAATATCAAACAATAATTTGAGACATAGACTCTAGACTGAAGGCTAAGCAAATTTATTTTCCTTTCAGCATCATTTTAGCTAGTGTGGGCAGCCAATAGTGGTCTCTCTAGCCTACTTATATCACCCATTGTGCCTCAAGGGGTATGACAGATTTTAAAACTTTGTAACCACTGACGTTTTTGTTCCTCTGAGAAGCCTATCTTTTGGGGATTTTTCTCCTTAGTCCTTTTTTAGAGATATTATTTGTCTTAGGATTCCTTAATTAGGTTTTCAACCTTGGTTGTACTTTTATTCTGCTCCCCCTCCCATATGCACCCACAGTCCTGGAGAGAACTTTGCATAATAAATTCTGTTATCTTTGAAAAGAGTATCTGAATAGAGTTTTGGAGCTGTGGACAAAGGGGTGATGGCAAAGTGTTTTTCAAGAGGACATGCTGTCATGGTGTGGGCACAATTCTTCATTGTATAAAATTAAATTATGCATTGCAGAACATTTAGCATTTCTGGTCCCAAGGCATTAAATGCCAAAATTAATTCCCAATGAATGTGGAAGAATATAGTGCATATTTCCAAACATTCCTGGGTGGTTAATAACTTCTTGAATTAAGAGAAAATGGTAACAGATTTTGAGAGTCATTATGAATTTATGATAAAATCACATTTAATAAATAAATATATTCTCATTGCAAACCATGTGATTCTCTGTGCCTCACTCATTACCACTCCTTTGCTAGTATGAAAACATATTGTTCTAAAAAATAAGCTGTTATTATTTGCTAGGCATAGAGTAGTGTTTCCACAAATTACTAAAATAAAACGTATTATTGGATAAAGAAAAAATGACTTGTCCTTTTGATAAATGAAAGAATTTACTAAACTATTTGGATAAAGTTTGTAGATTCCACTTGTTACAAGTGAGGAAAAGAATGGCAACATCCATTTTTTTCGGTTGTAAATGCAACATGGAGGCTAGTAGCTCTATTATGACTATCATGAGGTTATAATTGCATTAAAGGTAGGAAGGCCTATAATTCTTATTAGCTATTTTTCATTTTTGTTCTTGGTACTGAGAGTTAAAATGGCTCCAATGTTCCCCAGCACAGTCTAGACTTTCAGTCACTTAACTTATCTAGACTTAGCAGGACTAGGAGTTTATATATGTAATAAGTTAAGCATTGCATAACTTGTTTCTGCCTGAAAAATTGTTACAACCAAATATGTAGCCTCTCAAGGAAATATGTTCTAATTACATTATTTGTGACATCACACTGAGAAGGCAATTTTTTTCAACTTTAAAGGAAAAGGCCAGCAATTCTATTGCCAGGAAGGAAAATAGCCAATAATGGTGCTGCCTTTTGCTGGAAATTCAGCAAAACTAAAATGTCAGCACCTGATCATTGATACTTTTGTTGCATAAATATTTTTTTTAAAATATGACTTAATGTTAAACTTTATCTTATTAATTTAAATCCACTTCAAAACATGGGGTTAAAAAATAAATGTTTGCTAGACTGGATGATGACTAAATAGGTGGAGAAACAAAGAGTATTTCCTATCTTCTGGTGATACATCCATAAACAAGTGTATTGTAATAGTGAAAACTATAAGCTAGTGAATATAATACTGACCATTATTTTGAATCATTTACTAAAATTATACCTATATCAAATAGGGTATATATGAAACAGGCCTTAATTTTAGGTTGAGGATAAGGACTGTTTTTAGGCATACTGGGAAAAAAATGCTTAATCATTAGTTGCATTCATTACTTTAAAGACTGCTAACTTATTCCAATTTAAAAATTACAACTTATAAAAGAGAAACTTACTGAAAATGCATTCGTTTCCAATTGCTGTTGTAACAAATCAACACAAACTTAGTAGCTTAAGATAACACAAGTTTATTATCTTACAGTTTTGTAGGATAAGGTCAAGCTTGTGGTAAGGTTCTTTCCCTTTCTGAAGGCTATAGGGACAATATATTTTCTTGCCTTTTCCAACTTCTAAGGCTGCCAGCATTCCCTGGTTCATGGCCCCTTTTCTTCATCTTATATCCACAAATGTTGTATCTCTTGTACCTTTCTTCCATAGTCACATATTCCCCTGTGTAACTTCTCTTCAACTTTAATGACCCTTGTGGTGACCTTGGACCCACTCAAACAATTCAAGATAATTTCCCTATTTTATGATCAGCTAACCAGTAATGTTGCTTCCACAGGCAACCTTAATTCCCTTTTGCCATGTAACCTAAAATATTAACAGGTTCTGGGGATTCGGGTAGGCAGGGTATTATTCTGCCTACAACAGCAACTACACAATAATATATTAGAGTAGACTGAAGAAGGCCTCCTGAAAGAGATGAGTCTTAAATGGGGTTTGAAAAGAGATTAAAATATGGACAAGGGTTATATTAGGATGTGAGATTATTTTAATTAATCCTGAGATGATTTTTCCAAGCCAATAATGTTTGTGTAGTATAGAATACAGGGTTTACACAGGACTAAAATCAAAGTGCCAACAGGGCTTCTGGCAGCTCTAGGGGAGACTCCTACCCATTTATTTTTCCAGCTTCAAGAGATGGCCAGCATTCCTTAGCTCATGGCCCTTTCCCCCATCTTCAAAGCCAGCAGTGTAGCATCTTAAAGTTTTTATCTGACTCTGACACTCCTGCCTCCTCCTTTCACTTATAAAGATCTTACAGTTGGCTTTAGAGTCCACACAAATCATCTAAAATCATCTCCCAATCTCAAAATTCCTAACTTAATCATATCCGCAAGTCACGTTTGCTTTATAAGGTAACATATTTACAGGTTTTGAGGAATAGACGAGAATATTTTTGGGAGGGGCCAAAGATACTCAAAAGCAGATCTTACCCAAGGTCTGCCATTTGGCAATCTCCAAAGACAACCTGTCATTTTGTTTCTAGCAGTTTGAATATGATACACTTAGGTGTGTTGTGTTTTTTTTTTTTTTTTTCTTTTCCTTTTTTGGCACTTTTTCTTTGGTGTTTTCTGAGCTTCTTGGACATGCAATGTGGTGTCTTTCATTAATAATGGAAAATTATTGGTCATTATTATTTCAAATATTTCTTCTGCTTCATTCCCCCCCCCCCTTCTCTTCTGAGATTCCAACTACTTGCATGTTAGATTTTTTTGGGTAGAATCCTTCAGCTTGTGGATGCTTGGTTTTGTTTTTCTCACTCTTTTTCTTCTTTTCCTTTCTATAGATCTATCTTCAATTTCACTGATTTATTCCTTGGCCATTGTCAAATCTGCAGATGAGGCCATTAAAACATTCTTTATCTCTGTTAGGGTGCTTTTCATTTCTAGTATTTTATTCTTTATAGTTTCCATCCCTCTGCTAAAATTACCCAGCTGGTTACATGTTTTCTACATTTTCTATTAGAGTCTTTAATATATAAATCATAGTTATTTTAGACTCCCTATCAGTTACCTAGGCCTAATTGTAATTTTTTTATTGTCTCATTGCAGTGTGTTGTATTTTCTTGACATTTCTTATGCTTTGTATTTTCTTGAATGTCAAACACCTTGTGTAAGACAGTCAAAACTGAGGTAAATAAATTTTATTCCTGGAAATGTGCAAGCTTTTCTTCTTGCTGAGCCTCCAGTCCAATGGTTTGAGTTAATTCTAATTAAGTGTTGGGCTGGGTTTGAGGGTTATTGCTATGGTTACTCTCACTGTACATAGGCTTTAACTTCAAGTAATATCTTGTGCACTCTTCCTATACTTGAAGCTGCAGAGGCTTTCACTCAAAGACTTCCACTTTTTTGCCAATCACTTTAATTGAACTCTTAGTGGCCTGAGGATATACCTTGTCTCAGTTAGTGCTCTGTCTCTTCCAGTAGGTATCTGCCTCTCTTTTGACTTTGGGTCAATTTGATCCCCTGCAAGCTTGACATTCTAATAGGTTCAAGGAAAGTTGTGAACATGCTGGCTATTTGGCATATACAGTTGGGATTGTTGTCTTTTCTTTTCTTTTTGTAAAAGTCTTTATTGTTGAAAGTATTACAGATGCCCCCTGTCCCCCTCCTTATTGACCTCTTCTGGCCAGCCCCATCCCCAGACCTTCACCACCCTATTGCTAACTTATTCCAATTTAAAAATTACAACTTATAAAAGAAACTTACTGAAAATGCATTTGTTTCCAATTGCTGTTGTAACAAATCATCACAAACTTATATGCATACAAGTTCTTTGGTTGCCTTTTCTAGTTCACTATACCACTCCTCCACTCTCAGAAGAAACTTAAAGTTCACATTTTTCACTTTGAAGAAAGAGAGCTACAGTGGAAGATACTGAGAATTTTATAGCCTTTAGCAGTGACGGAATCTATGGGATAGTTTATGTTTCTAAATTGAATTCATAGACAAGTGCATTAGGATCACTTTGAATGCTTGTAAGTATAGAGATTATTGCCCCATACCAAACCTAATGAATCAGAAGCCCTGAGAGTGGGTTCAAAACCATGCATTTCAAACAATTTCTCTTGTGATTCTTGTGCCCTCAGAAATTTGAGAATCTCTGGTACAGAGGGTACATATCCAAGCATTTATCTGTATTTTTTTTTTTACCCAAATGCATAAAACTTTTAGTCCTGCCTGATTTTAGTGTATATAATACTGTTTCTATTGAATTTCTTCTAGATGGGGAAGTTTGGGCACGGCCATATTCATTTGCTTACCATAGAAACAGCAGTAGTTAACATTGTCTGCATATAATAAGTACCTCCTAACAGATGACTATTGAAAGAAAAATGATTGAGCACTTGGTTTGTTTGTTGTTGAGACATATCCAGAGTAGTGTAAAACATAAATGCCACTTCATTTAGGTTGGCATATGATGCACTTGAGGTTTGTTTTTAAAAAAAATTCTGTAAGAGCTAAGCATCAAGGAGATTTTACTGGACCTCTTGAGAAGTTAGTCTTTCCTGATTGGAGACTCAGCTAGATATTTTGGTATAAAAAGAGTTCCTCAAGGAAGTAAATTTATGAAGAGAAACTGAGTGAACTGTTTTTAATTTGGAGTTTCAGAAGATGCAGGTCGATAATTCTTTGGCCACCAATTAAACTCAAATTCATTACAGTAAACAAGATTTTTCAGCATGCTTGCCTTAACTAATAATTAGAACAAACCTATCTCACACAATAGCAACACACAGAAAGTTCTCATGTACTTGTGCCTCATTGCTTCATTCACTGACAGGAATCCAGGATGGGAAAGGATGGAATAGGTGTGTAAACAGTGAAGCTAGTAGTTATGAACATTTCTTGGGCCAAAAACTGCTATGAAAAACTGACCTCTTTTGCCATCTCTTTCCATTTACACATATGACTATAGTTTGTGTACAATTTCAGGTTTAAAATCCCTAAGAGTATGTTAGTTGGTATTTGTATGTGTGTGTGGACAGGGATCTTTTAGATTAGTTTGCTCTCATTTGAATGTTCCTAATAATCCCCTAAAAAGGGATTTATACAACAAATCACCCCTAAAAAGAAAGAGTACAGTCAAATTAAAAGGTTTTGAGTCATATTTTCCCTTATGACCTGGGAAGAAGGGAGTGAATTATCACATTTATATTTTGGCAAAATATAGTTACACAGCACAGCTAATTTTTGTGTCCTTAATTTATTTCCATGAAAGGGCAGCTATTGATCCTTTTCTCTCCTTGTAGACCCGTATAGGTCACTCAGTATGAGGCACATCTAAGGAAATTAATGCTTTCCATTCTATTAGGTTGTTGTTTAAATTGTATCACTAGAAGCTAGGATTTTTGTTAACATTTCTTAGGAAAAATTCAATCTTTCTATGTGCATCATTATAAAATGCACAGTGATGTAGTAGAGAATATCTGGTGTGTGTAGAAAACAAGATGACCCTAAATTGAAGAGAATTGGATGTTTTTTTAAAAAAATCTTTATTGTTTAAAGTATTACATATGTCTCCTTTTTCCCCATTGACCTCTCCCCAGCCACCCTGACCCCCCAGCACATGCCCTCAGCCCCCTAGTGTCTGTGGATATTGATTATGCTTATATGCATGCATACACAGAGAAAGAAAAATATCACATGATCTCATTTGTGGAATTTAATGAACAACATAAACTGATGAACAAAAATAGAGCCAGAGACATAAAAGCATCTAACAGTCCATCATTCTTTAGAGGGAAGGCAGGGGAGGGGGAGGGAGAGGGATAAGAGAGAATTGGCTTTTGATTCAGGCACAATCCTTTGGTTTAAATTTAACAAATATTTATTGAGCCATATATGGGCCAAGCATTTACACAAGCATTCTCATTTAATCTTAATAACTATGTGAGGTAGGTGATATTTATCCCCATTTTTAAAGATGAGCAAACAGAAACTCAGAAATTTGAGACAACCTGACCAAGATCACATGGCTAAGAGCTATTTAATTCCAGAACCATATATATATTTTGATGACACGCTTTATTCCAATAGATAAAGACACTTAATGGGGTGTTTTCCTTTTTGTGCATAATAGAAGCCATAGAAAAATAAGTTCATAGATATTAGCTCAGTGTGCCAAAATGCTTTCTGCTAGACCTGAGAGTTTTTGACGCATCCAACATTATGTCTCCATGGGATGGCATAGACTCTGAGGGTAGAATTTGCCAGTTATCACTGTCTTATCTCTGGAAGAGGGCTAAAGTTATATCCACCACAATCA
Organism: Ia io; assembly: GCA_025583905.1. Classification (NCBI taxonomy): domain Eukaryota; kingdom Metazoa; phylum Chordata; class Mammalia; order Chiroptera; family Vespertilionidae; genus Ia; species Ia io. The sequence goes on from JAJQQW010000001.1 coordinate 75,609,320, forward strand.
ATGTGGGCCCTTTAACCTTACTGGAAGATCAAGTAAGAGCAATAACAATATCTCCCTATTAAGAAGAAGCATCAAATATAGTGTGGCTACCCAGTGTTTGAAGATGAACAAGCAGGTCAATGGGGATTGTACAGTAGTGTTATGTCTCAGGTTGACCAATGTACCTATGAAAAGATACAAGGAAAACAGTACTGAAAATACAGACAGAATTATAATAATATGCTAAAAATCCCTGGCTTTAGCATTTAAAAAAATTCTTACAGCTGAATTAATATCTCTATTAGAGTTGAGCCTTAAACTTTGACTTATCAGGAAGCCTGCGAAGAGCCTATCATTTACCTTTGTAAAGAAACCCATTATCTCTCTTAACAAAATGAATCCCAAACCAAGATTCTGCAGTTTGGGAAAATTTCTCTCCAACATCTGTTTTCCAACTCTGCTATCAACCATGCTGAGAGTTCTTGCCCCAGTCATTCTCCATTACTGGGTTGCTTTTATTCACAGACATTTACTCCCATTTAATGCCGGGTTCCTCTGCATTTTAACTCAGTTTGGACCTTGGATAAGTATAATTGACTACTGCCTTTGTTCCCTTTAGCCTTCTTAGAATGATAGTTCTGTTATGGCTCTACTTTCTCTATTTTAGTTCTTGTACACTAATTCAAAAAGACTCCTAGCTATAGTCCAATTTTTACAAATCCCAGCCTTTCATTCAACCCTGCATATCCACCTGGATTTCAAGTTTCAATGAGATGTCAGCCCCTGTTATGATAGAACTAGAAGCCCAGTGCATGAAATTCGTGCATGGGTAGGGTCCCTAGGCCTGGTCAGCAGATCAGGGCAGATCTGCGGGGTGACCAGCGGGGTGATGAGGGGTCCCCACTGGCACCTGCCTTGGAGACAACTGGTGGGACAATTGAGGGCCAGCACCGGCCTGCTCACTGGCTGTCTCTGCCCCCTGCCACCACTGATGTTTGCCTTCCTCTGTGGGGCAACCTGCGGGGTGATTGGGGGGCCCCCGCTGGCACCTGCCTTGGCTGGCCTGGGGCCTGCAAGCTGGGGGCAGCTCCTGCATTGAGCATCTGTCCCTTGGTGGTCAGTGCGCATTGTAGCAACTGGTCATTCCACTGGTCGTTCTGCCATTCAGTCGATTTGCATATTAGGCTTTATTATATAAGATGAATAATAATTTAGCTCACAACATTTTTCTCATAGCATCTGTCTGTATGACATTTAAAATGATGGTGTTTAACTTTCATGAAATTAAATCCACTCTTTTTTGGGGGAGGGTGAATTTTTAAAACTTCTCTTACACAACGATAAATGGAAATAAATATTCACAATGATACTTATGTCACATTTTATGTAGAACTTTAATATATTTTGCTTTAAAGTTGACTCTTGGTTAGTGACAACTCTTCAAAATTACCTGGCTGAACAAACAAATTGCCAAAAGCAAAAAAAAATTGTTTCATCCCTAGCTGATTTGGCTCAGTGGACAGAATGTGGACCTGCAGACTAAAGGGTCCCAGGTTCGATTCCAGTCAAAGGTACATGCCCAGGTTGTGGGATAGATCCCCTGCGGGGAGCATACAGGAGACAACCAATCAATGATTCTCTCTCATCATTGATGTTTCTATTTCTCTCTCCTTCTCCCTTCCTCTCTGAAATTAATGAAATATATTTTAAAAAAATTATTTCATGTACATAAATTTCTAAAAAGAGTGTTCCTTATTTATTGTCTCTACTACCCAATTAGTAATGTATCTTTGCTTCTGGTGCAAAAAGTGTTTAAGCCCTCAAAGTTACCTTTATCATTTGATATCATTGTTTTTGTTGATATTGACAGACGCAAAAACAGCTTTAAGGTATGCTCTCAGCCACTATCATTATTACTAATTAGTTTGTTCCCCTTAGACTGATATTACTTTTAGCATTTTCTAATGACTAAAAAGAGCTTAGAAAATTCACTGCACAATAATAACAAATGTTCGTTTTCCCATGTTTACCTAGTCTTAACCTTCATATATTAGTAATACAGATTATAAAGCAAGTATTTTGAATTTAAATGAGGGAATTGATTATGATCAAGTAATGCAACAGCATTTTGAAAAATAAAAATTGTCTATATTAGAATATCATAAATAATTGAAACAATTGAAATAAGGAGCAGAATAGCAAAGATGACCCTCCCTTTCTGTAAAGTATTCATTAAATTCTGCCAAGGTCTGTTAATTTCTACTTATACTATTCCATAGGAAGAACACTTAATGCCTCACTTAGTATATAGCCATTGTCCCAAAATATTTCAAGAGTGTATATAACAATTATAGCTTAAGGGAGTTGAGGTTATTCTGGTTTGAAAATAAATGGCTTAGTGGTTACCTAATTACGTTTTGCAGAATTACACAATTATGAAAGGTTTGAAATGTTTGACTATGATAGACGTTATCTTGGTTAGTATTTAAAAGCTATGAGAGAGACTCCAAATCATCAAACGTTGCGTACTAGCATCTGGTGAACAATGGACTTCCCAACTTGCAGTCCATCTGAAACTCTTCCAGACCTAGGAAATAAAATCTGGATATGTGTGTGGGGATGGTATGCAGAATTAGAATATCACATATTATAATACTTTGTTTTGCCTCTTGATTCTTTGCACATATCACTGCAGCATGCATTATCATACTGAAGATAATTCATTTGCGCTTATTCCTAAGGTTCTTAAAACTCACAGAACATTATACAGCTATCCTTACTCCCCGTTCAGAGGCACTTCAGTCATTTCAATGCATTGGTTTTGAGAGTATGCACTCTGCTCTCAGACAATCTGCATTTCAGCCTTACTCTACCAGTTAATAGCTGTGTGACCTTAAACAAGTTACTTACCTGAGAATGAGGTTAATAAGAATACCTGCCTCACAGAATTATTGTGATGATTCAAAATCATAATTCATGAAAAGAACTAACACATTGTCTGGTATAGACTAGTTTTTTTTTCCCTAAAGTTAGCTAGTATTGTTAGAGAATAAAGAGACAAGTATATAGGTACTCTTCTAACTTTCAAAGTGGCTAAAAAAGTCCAAGGAAAGGAACTAAAAATTGAGTAGAATACTGTATGCCTGTAAGATATACATTGGTATGTGGTAGCTAGCTTACAAGGTATATTTCTAACACCTTTGTTGTAAGGAAACAAATTCTGAACCTGAATAAAATACATTCTGAGTACCACCTATTGAGTATGACCAAAGGATATTGTGAATATATATATATATATTTTATCAAGAAAAGTAGTCACATACCTAACACAAAACAGAATTATTGATTTGGCTGCAAAGGCTATTGAAAAGATAGTTATCAGCAACATTTCATTTAAGTTCAGATTCTATTTCTGACTTCTTTTATTCAGAGATTGAATGGAAAAAAAGAATTGATAAACAAGAATCCTAAATTTAATGATTATGATCATAATCAGAGGACTTTGTAAGACATTTGAAGAAAAAAATAAAACCCTTTATCAACTGTTATTCAGATGAAAAATAAAAAAAAATGTGAGTTATAAAAAACAAATATTTATCCAAAATAAAAAAGTTAAATTATTAATCAATTGATAAATGTTTCCAGCCCACACACAGAAATAAGACTAGAAAAGAAAAGAAAAGAAAAGAAAAGAAAAGAAAAGAAAAGAAAAGAAAAGAAAAGAAAAGAAAAAGATACTAATCAGAGCCCCCTGGAAGGATTTTTTTCTGCCCAGTTATAAAAGGAAGGAAGGAAGGAAGGAAGGAAGGAAGGAAGGAAGGAAGGAAGGAAGGAAGGAAAGAAGGAAGGAAGGAAGGAAGGAAAGAAGGAAGGAAGGAAGGAAGGAAGGGAAAGAAGGGAAATGAAGAAAGAAAGAAAGAAAGAAAGAAAGAAAGAAAGAAAGAAAGAAAGAAAGAAAGAAAGAAAGAAAGAAAGAAAGAAAGAAAGAAAAGAAGAAAAGAAAGAAGAAAGAAAGAAAGAAGAAAGGAAGAAAAAAAGAAAGAAAGAAAGAAAGAAAGAAAAAAAGAAAGAAAGAAAGAAAGAAAGAAAGAAAGAAAGAAAGAAAGAAAGAAAGAAAGAAAGAAAGAAAGAAAGAAAGAAAGGAGCCATGTGATTAACAAATTAAATGGGATATTCAGCTTGGATCACTTTTTTTAAAGTAGGTGTGGATAACCCTGTGGGCATCATGTAATATTACAGTGGTAAAGAGAACACATTCAGCAAGCACTATGAAGTAAAATCTAGAATAATGATCATGAATATTAGAAATGGGAAAGACCAACTGCTATCTACATCAATCCTCAAGAATCTGTGAAGGATTGCCCCATTCTGTATATTCCCTAGTGCTTTGTCCAGGCCAATTTTAAATAGCTCCAGCAATAAATTTCTGCCATTTCTTCTGGGAAACTATTCCACCACTTAATTAAATCTCAGAGTTGACAACTTTTCCTGACATTCAGACTAAATTTTGCCATGTTCAGTTTCAACCTGCTATTTCCATTTCTACAGCATATGCTTGTATCAGCCCAAGTATCTCTCCTGTTTCCTCAGTGCTTACAATTCTCAATGCCTCCTTTACATTTCAGTAGCCTGTTGCAGTGAATTTCTTTGTTAAAAAATGATCTTTTTAAGATCAGTGAGTGTACATGTTTTATTGTAGACCAAAAAAAGCAAGTTAGTTCTAAAAACCAAAAGACAAATTAGTGAGTATAGAAGCATGATGCTAACAGCACATAAAGCCATCTAAAAAATTGAAGCTCAGGACAGAAACAAATTATGGACCTTTTTGTCTCCTTTGGGCTGGAAGGTCACACTCTCCTTTTCATTAAACAATCCTCTTTTACCCTTCTCTGGTATTACCCAGTATACATATATGGACTCTGGCTTTCTACAACAGGGAAGGACAGGCAAGGCAAGCTATTCTTACAGCAACCATCCATTCTCTCTATGGTCTCACATGAGCTCATTTCATCTCAAAGAGTTGACAGGGAACTAGCAAGCATGAGCTTTAGAATTTCAAAGTGTTTTAAATTCCATCTTCAGGAATCAACTGGGTCTCAGAGTTGCCAATGCTACAGTACAGAGATGGGAGCTGAGAATTTTAAATTTTGTGTATAAATGTGCAAAAGATGTGTTATTATTTAGTTTTGACTTCTTAGTTTTAAAATAAACCAGTTGTGAGATGATTCATCCAAGAGTAAGATTTTAGAGATGAGTCATGGATTACACAATCTTTAAGTATAATATTTTGGGTAATTTTTAAGCAAATAGGGTAATTTCAAAGAAAGTGCATGCAAACTCCAGAGTGTTTGGCAGAATGTAAGCAGATAGATTTATCATTATGGGAAATTACCTCATAGGCAAGACTTGTATTAAAGTTAAAATATATGAAACTTTGAAGTAGAAATATTTCTTAAACTATGAAAATATGAATAAATAGTCATGAAACTGAACCTAAAAATGAAGACAGCAGCTTAAAAAAAAAAAGACCACCAGTATTTGACTGAACTTTCCAACATATGCCAGTGTCACAATTATGTTATTTTCTTGCGAGAATGTATGTTATTTTAAGAGAAATATTATAAGATTTATTTTTTCAGAAACCCTTTACATTCTTATAAGATTTACCTCAGGCAATATGTAGTTTTATTTATTGTTTTGCACATATATGATTCATAAAAGAGTATGTGCACATCCTGCATAAAATGTCACAGCTCTTATCCTCTATAACTTTACATTCCATTGAGGATGTAGCACAGTTAGACACTAAAATGACTAATAAGAAAGACACAAATTAGTCCTCTAAGTCCTCTTAAGATCCATAGCTCAATATTGCATAATTTTTACTAGAAATAAAGATTTAGTACTATAAAGAAGCAGAAAATATAAGCTAAATAAAAATATCTACAAGAGAAATGAAGGTTAATACAGAAAATAGGTTGATGAAAGCAGCAAAAGAAAATACTGAATCTGCAGAGTAATAGTAATACAAATATTTTAGCTGACACATAAGAGTTTAGAAGATAATGACAGCAATATTACTATATTAGTACAGAGTTACAAAGCAGTAAGGGAAAACATCAGAAAACACTTTTGCTGATAAGAAAAGCTTAAAATGGATTAGAAGTTAAATTGTGGAGGTTTCAATCTCTCCAATATTGGCTGTGATATCAGTGATATGATAGCATTTCTTACAAACAGAAGAAAGCTTCCTTCTCTTAACGTATATAAGATGGAAACTATTCCAAAAATTTCTGGGAAAGAATTAAGCAGGTGTGATTAGAACATTGAAATTTTTATCATCTAATATGAAGTGTTGTATGAGCATAAAAGAAACAAAGCAGCATCCTATGATTTTAGAGAACTGACTTTGAAGGGATATTAGACTGTTCTTCAAACATTTAAAAGTATTGCCTAAAGATTTTTGTAACATTACGCAAAGAAATTTGAAATATTTAAGAAAGTTAACGATTTCAGTAAAGCACAATTAAGTAAACCTAAAGACAGAAAAGGGCAGATCAGGACAATATCATTAAGTAGGAATGCAGACTTGTATAAGCAATACACATATGGTTTTATTTAAAAAATAGATGTTAGAAAGGAAAATGAAAGAGCTATATAAAGCAAAGGGATGCTAAGATGAAGAGCTGTATATAATTAAGCTGCAGAGAGTATCCTACCTAATATAAGGGTAATATGCAAATTTACCACATCTTCGCTATGCCTAAGCCACGCCCACCAGCCGTGCCCACCAGCCAATCAGGGCGAGTATGCAAATAAACCCAACCAAGATGGCTACAGCCACAGACAGCAAGGTTTCCCAGGCAACGGAGGAAGCCAAGCTTTCCACCTGCCCTTGCTAGGCCTAAGCCTCCACTCAAGCTACAGTTTCAATTATAGAAGGTAAACAAATCTTAACAGAAATGGCAGCAGTCACAGAGCTGGAGAGAGCAGGCCAGGGTTGCCCCCGGCAACGGAGAAAAGCAAAGCTTTCCACACACCCTGGCCAGGCCCAGGCCTCTGCTTAAGGCTACAAAGTTTCAGTTATAGAAGGTAAATTAACCCCACCAGAAATGGCTGCCAGCCACGGAGCAAGCAGGAGGCTTGGCTCCGCTCCAGGCTACAAAGTTTCAATTGTAGAAGGTAAATAAATTCCAGATACCAGGGCCTCCTCTTGGGTTGCCAGGGGGCATGGCTGGGCTGCAAACCACCACAGACCCCTTGCTCAGGCTGCCCCACGCCCCAAGGGAACCCCCATCCTGATCCGGGACACCCTTCAGGGCAAAGCAGCTGACCCCCACCCCTTCACCAGGCCTCTATCCTATCTAATAAAAGGGTAATAGGCAGATTGACCATCAATCCAATACACAATATGGATGTCCCCATGTGGTCAAAGATCCTGCCCCCATGTGGACACAAGGTGGCCACCACAAGATGGCCAGCAGGGGAGGGCAGTTGGAAGGCACCAGGCCTGCAAGGGAGGGCAGTTGAGAGGGACCCAGGCCTGCAAGGGAGGGCAGTTGGAGGCGATCAACCCTGCAGGAGACAGCAGTTAGGGGTGACCAGGCTGGCAGAGGAGGGAAGTTGGGGGCAAATAGGGTGGCAGGGGAGCAGTTAGGCATCAATCAAGCTGGCAGCGGAGTGGTTAGGGGGTGATCAGGCTGGCAGGTAGAAGTGGTTAAGGGCAATCAGGATGGCAGGCAGGCGAGCAGTTGGGAGCCAGCAGTCCTGGATTGTGAGAGGGATGTCCGACTGCCCGTTTAGGCCTGATCCCACCAGGATCAGGCTTAAACGGGCAGTCGGACATCCCTCGAGGGGTCCCAGATTGGAGAGGGTACAGGCTGGGCTGAAGGACACCCCCCCCTCCGTGCACGAATTTCGTGCAACGGGCCTCTAGTTTAAACAATAAAACATTTGTCAAATAAATTTACAAAGTAAATTTGTGCAAAAATAAAATTAGAAAAGGCAGAATTAAAGATGTGTTCACAATTTTACATGGAGAATACAATTTATTTTTTTGTAATCTTTAACCTTATTTTAAAAATCTGAGCATACAAATTTAAAACTTATCTTTTTCATATATTTTAGTGCCTATAGTTCAGAAGATGAGTATAATATACATATATTCCATAAGAATAAAAAAGGAGTCCTCTTTGAGGGTGTAATCTTTACCCTACTGAACTTTTCTGGAGAAACAAACAACAGAGCTGCAAAATATACCAAGCAAAAACTATCAGAACTAAAAGGAGAAATAAATAAATCCATAATGATGGTTGGAGTCTTCAACACTCTTCCTTCAGTGATAGAACTAAAACACAGAAAATCAGTAAGGACATCAAAGAGTTATATAATAAATTCAACCAATAGGATAAAATTTAATTCTATACACATCTCTACAAGTCAAAAAGCAGAATACACATTTTTAAGTGCAGGTGGAAAATTAACTAATATAGATAATATTCTGATTTATAAACTAATTATTTTTAGTCATTTTATTTAACTTTTAAATTAAATATTGTTGAAAGTATTACATGTGTCCCCTTTTTTCTCTCATTGACCCCCTCCAGCCCGCCCACACCCCCACGCCAGACCTTCACCACCCTATTGTCTATGTCCATAGGTTATGCATATACACATACAAGTTCTTAGGTTGATTACCTCCCACCCATCCACCCTCCCCCACCTTCCCGCCGAGATTCTGCACTCTGTTTAATGCTTCCATGTCTCTGGATCCACTCCATTCATCAGTTTTATTTTGTTAATTAGATTCCACATATGAATGGGATCATGTGATACTTGTTTTTCTCTGACTGACTTATTTCGCTTAGCCTGATACTCTCTAGGTCTCTCCATGTTGTCTCAAAGGGTAAGAGATTCTTCTTTTTTACTACTGCATAGAATTCTATGGTATAAATGCACCACAGCTTTTTGAACTACTCGTCCACTGATGGGTACTTGAGCTGTGATTTATAAACTAATTATTAACAAATTAAAAAATATTGAAGTAATATGAAATATGTCCACTGACAAAAATAAAATTAAGCATGGCATTAATAATAAAAAGATAACAAGAAAATCTCAAAATACTTGGAATTTCAGCAACGAATTAATGCATTTATTGAAAAGGAACTATCAAGGTAAATTAGAAAATTTACTCTTAAACTGAATGAAATTTAAGCATAATATGTCAAACTTTGTGGGACATAGACAAAGTAGTGCTTAGGGATAAATTTATAGCAATACTAGTAAATGCTCATATTAGAAAAAGAAGAAAGGTCTAAACCTTAAAATCTAGCTTCTTATTTAAAAAGCTAGAAAAGGAAAATAAACCTGAAGTGGGCAAAGAAAACAAGGGAAAATTAATGAAATAAAAACCAGTTCTTTAAGAAGATCAATAAAATTGATTAAAACATAGCAAGACTGACAAAACAAAAACAATATACAAGAGAGTAGTATTAGGAATTTAAAAAGTGGATATCAATGCAAACTTCAAAGATGTTGATAGGATTAAAAAGGAATACTATAAACAACTATGAGCATAAGTTCCATAATTTACATGAAATAAACCATTTCTCAAAAATCATAACCTACCTAAATTCACCCAAGATTAAATCACACAAATTGCAATATGACCATTCAAAGGTATTGAATTGGTAGTTTAAAACCTTAGAAAAATATGAGGCCTAGATGGTTTCAAAGGCAAACTTTACAAAACATTTAAAGAAGAAAAAAACAATTTTACTTAGCATGTGAATGAAATAAGTGAAATAAACCAGGCAGAGAAAGATAAATATCACATGATCTCACTCATTTGTGGAATATAATGAACAACATAAACTGATGAACAAAAACAGATCCAGAGACAGAGAAACAGCAATCAGAATGTCAACCTCAGGGAAGGTAGGGGACGGTGGGGGTAAGGAGGAGAGATCAACCAAAGGACTTATATGCATGCATATAAGCCTAATCAATGGACACAGACAACAGAGGGGTGGGGCATGAATGGGAGGTGGGGGGTAATGTGGGAATAAGGACACATATGTAATACCTTAATCAATAAAGAAATTTAAAAAAAAGAAATAACAATTTTACATAATTTCTTCCAAATAATAGAAGAGGAGGAAATATTCCCCTACTCATTTTATAAGGTCAGCAATTCCTTGCTACCAAGACCAGATAGACTACAAAAGGAAACTATGGACCAATAGTCCTCCTTACCATAGACCTATCAACTTTTTTGCTAATATTTTATTTTGAGAATTCAAGGCTGGTTTAATATTCAGGAATCAATGCACAATCCATCTTATTAACAGGCTAAAGAAGAAAACATGATCATACTTACTGATTCAGAAAAAGCTTAGCATAATACTCTCTAGGTTCTTCAATGCAGTCTCAAAGGGTAAGAAATCCTTCTTTTTTATAGCTGCATAGTATTCCTTTGTGTAAATGTACCTCAGCTTTTTTATCCACTTATCTACTGATGGACACTTGGGCTGTTTCCAGATCTTAGCTATTGTACATAGTGCTGCTATGAGCATAGGGGTGTACATATTCTTTCTGATTGGTATTTCAGGATTCTTAGAATATATTCCTAGAAGTGGGATCACTGGGTCAAATGGCAGTTCCATTTTTAGTTTTTTGAGGAAACTCCATACTGTTTTCTGCAGTGGCTGCACCAGTTTGCATTCCCACCAGCAGTGTACTGGGGTCCCCTTTCCTCCATATCCTTGCCAGTACAAGTTGTTTGTTAACCTGTCGATGGTAGCCATTCTGACAGGTGTGAGGTGATACCTCACTGTCATTTTAATTTGCATCTCTCTGATGATTTGTGATCTCACTTATATGTGGAATATAGTGAACAAAATAAACTGATGAAAAAAATAGATCCAGAGACATGGAAGCATGGAATGGATTGACAAATCTCAGAGGGGACAGGACAGGAAGAGATTAACTAAATCACTTATATGCATATATACATAACCCATGGACAAAAACAATAGTGCAGTGAAAGCTGGGATGGTGGTAGGAGTAGGATGGAGGAAGACAATGGAGGAAAAATGAGGACATCTGTAATACTTACAACAATAATGATAATTTTAAAAATCTGACACTGAAACTAAAAATAGAATATATAATCATAATGATCAGATAATTATAAGTGCAATGTTTTAAAAACATCAAGAAATCAACTTTTAAATAAAATTGAAATTATAACTTCTATATATCTGGGAAATACTAAAGCCATGCCCTGGCACTATGAAGAGCTTCTTGTTTCTTTTTGTCCCAAAACAAGAATAAATGAGCATCAAAAATGAAACCTGAAAGAAAAATAATTCTAAACACAAGCACAAACTTTCAGAAAACTTGCATATAATTTCTTCCTTCTCTTTCTTTTTTGCCCAACAAACAAAATAAAAGGTGAATGTTGTCAAAATGTAGACATCTAAACCCAGATTTATCTAGGTGCTTAGATAATTTAAAAATATTTTCTTTTCTTGTAACATGTTTCTTTTTATTCTTTGTCAACATTGCAAACTTTCCCGAAGCCTTTTCAACAGATAATTTATAGAGGAGGATTCACTCAAAGTCCCCTTTCTATCTTCCTTTGAACTTCTAGCTGCAATACTATGTATTAGGAATATTTCTATATGTGAGACAGCAACTCTGGCATTTACAAAAAGTTTATGGCCTTTTAAAGAAAATAGAGCAATTAGACACATTCACCTGTTCAACTTTATGACCTTATCAGCCAGATTTTCTCTATTATTTTCCTTTTTTACAAATAAATATCATTCAGTATCAATGCTATCACAACTATTTTAGACTATTGAATTGACCTTTTATTTTATAAACATCAGTAAATCAACCATTAAAGTGCAATGAAAATTTGTAACATCAATTCATCATGAAGCTAACAGGAACTGTCAGGAGAGTAACATATTATTAATCACAATCACAATCAGAGTAATCCATGGCATCATATCTGCTGACAGAGGGGGGAGGCACTCCAAAACCTTTGTAGCCCAAAGGTTAAAGATTTCAGATTTCTCAGCTCACCAGGAAAAAAGAAAAATCCATGGTTATCACAAGAAGGAAGTGGTGCAGGTAAGTAAACAAATTTCATATTTAGAAAACAATATAAAGTTTTATTTAATCATATAAAAATGCCATTACTTAAGTAACTGGATATTTCTGATTTGTTAATATGTATAACTTATCATGTCTAGTTCTTTGAAGACAAGAAATTAACTTCAAATGACCAAGGGCTCAGATAAGTACTTACTGCAGATATTTGTAATTAATTCTTATCAGAAACAACTGGCTTTTCTCCATATTTTATTGTGCATAACTTTCAGATCCATTCATTCAATGTCAGAAGTGATTTTTTACAATTGTTCATCTCTTATATTTGGCTTCGGAGTGTACATAAGAAGAACATGTTCATTAACTTACACTATCACCATATCTAAATATATAAAAGCCCAGCGACTTGAATGGCAGAATGACCAGAATGACCAGAATAACCTGTGGCTATGACAAGCACTATGGCAGCCAACCAGCCTGATCCGGGCCCCTATCGGCCCCCCTTCCCCTGGCCGGCCCCACCCCCAGTTGGCCCCCAACACCTCAATTGGGGGCGGGGCCTGCCTGCCAACCACCCACAGCCCCTCTCCCTGCTGGCCCGGCCTGATGGGCCCCCATTGGGGCAGGCTGGCTGGACCCCACATGTGCATGAATTCCTGCACTATGCCTCTAGTTATTAATAATTTCTAGCCTGGGCAGCAGCATTAAAGACCATATATATGGTTTTTTTTTTCATTTTGTGTAAATGAAGAGTTTATTGAGGAAGACACAAGGTCATGCTTCCCCCAACCCCCACCCTTCCCAAGAACATATCCAGACAACAAAAGAATGGTAAGCATTCTTAGGGCAACACTTACTTCTTCCCCTCCCCATTTCTCTCCAGAGTCCCAAGGTCACAACACAGACCAACTGAACAGGCTCCAACAGGACAGACACTCAAGGAATTTCTGACCAGCAAAAGAGTTCTGGCTGTGTATGTACTTCCCTTGCCCTTTGTATGACACCAGCTGACATGACAAAAACATACTGAGGCAGAGGAGAGGGGAATGCAGGGCAATCTCCATTCCATTTCCCCAATTTGGCCAAGATTGAGATAGGCCAAAAGGGAGGCTGTGGTGTAGGCAATTGGTTCTGTCTCTTTGAGAGAGTCCTTTTCTGTGGAGCAGAATCCCTCCCTAAGTGCTGGGGAGCCTAGGGAGGCAGCTTCCCCAAGGAGCAGAGTTTCTGGATTGGCTCAGTCAGGTCAGCTAAGAACAGCAGTTATGGTCACTGCTGGAGAGAGTCACTGCTGAGGAGGCTGAGAGAAGCCTAGTTTCAGGGGCAGAGGAACATAGCCTGACACAAAATTGTTTTCTGACTGCTTACTCTGACACACTCTTCTTTTTGGAACTACAGTTTGCTTTGAGATGAGAGCACTGTATTTGTAGTGTGAACGTTTACTGCCTGTACCCAACTAACTCTATTAATTATTTCTCAACAGGGGACTTTAAGGCCACATATAGTTAATATGTCCAGCATCTACAGAAGGTATCTGATTATAAATAGTAAGAAAAAACTTGGTTAAAGTGTAATCGACAAGCATTACTAAATTGACCACTAAATGTATTGCAAGTCTTTAGGAATAGTTCTTGGTGCTGTCTTGACTCCTACTTTTAGATATGCTTCAGTTTCTAGAAATGACATAAGAAGTGCAATTGTCCTTTGGCCAATCATTGCTCCTAAATATCGTTATTATGCTTTTTATTTCACCCCACTCATACCTACTTGCAAAGAAAACCTAAAAACTACAATTTATTTGTTTTTAATAACAACTACTATATGTATTATGTGCCAGCCTTTCATTCATTGTCTCATTTAACATGCACACACATGTAGATAATAGTTTTACCTATTACCATTGGAATAATTAATTTTACAATATAATTATTCCAATATTTACAGACAAGTAAAGCAAATTTCAGCACAGAACTATTCAATGGCTGAAGTTTCAAAACTCTAATATGTCAGTTTCCAAAAATCAGTGAATATTTTGTTTCTTGTTAATATGAAGCACTTTCCTTTCTTCCTTTTTTTTCCCCCTTTTTTTAGCATTTGGCTTTGAAACATCAGAAGAGTCACCCACTGGAAAGTGGTAGAACATAAAACATATTTTCATATAAAAACACTATTGCATTTTTCATTGAGGTATTATGGCTGTGTTATTATTCACCTCTAGTTAAAATGTGTTTGATAATAAACATTGAGAAGGTGGTCTGTCACACAGGCATAGTTTAATACATATTTACACGGCAATAAGAGAGAAAACAGAGGTCTCATGGAAATGGTCGTTACTAAATGTAAATGACAGAAAAATTTAGAAAGTGATAATACTTTATTCTTAAAGTATTTTTTATCACAGCACTTCCAAATACACACACACACACACACACACACACTCACACAGGAGTGACACTCCCTAGACATTCCCATATGGCAACACAGGGATTATGAGTCTTACTCTGCATATCAAAAACATTACTATAAAAAATTTAAGTAGTCTGGCTAAGACTGATTAGAAATGCAAATGAAAATACACTGATTCCTTGTACACTTTTATGATCAACAAACAAATAATAGTCTTCCTCGTCTATCCCTTACCATTTCCAAGGTTGTCCTGGATTAGGCTCTGCAAAGACAGTCACATAAATCCTCTAACTGAGCTCCCTACATTCACAGTCTCCATAATTTAATGCACCCTGCACATCAATAAGAGATACAACTTCCTAGAGCAGGGATCCTCAAACTTTTTAAACAGGGGGCCAGTTCACTGTCCCTCAGACCGTTGGAGGGCCGGACTATAGTTAAAAAAACAACTATGAACAAATTCCTATGCACACTGCTAAGTCGGCTGCTAAATAGGACAGGCAGCGGAGGCAAAAACACCTGGCGGGCCGGATTAATGTCCTTGGCGGGCCGCATGTGGCCCGCGGGCCGTAGTTTGAGGACCCTTGTCCTAGAGTATTATGATGATTGTATATTTCTTATGCTCTTTAGTCTTCTATGGGATTCTCTTGATGACAAAGTAAAATCTTTTCAAACTTTTTGAACCCTTGAAGGAACCTTGGAGATGATATAATCTGTCCCTCTTACTTGCCAGATAGAAGAACTGAAGATGAAGTATGAAAAATTACTTATGTAAGGAATTACTTATTTTCTAAATCTCTTCAGCAGAGTATATGACATTTAAGTGTGTCATGTCACTTAAAAATAAATACAAATTATAAATTCAAAGTCCTTTCCAATCTAAGTCAAAGTACTTTCCCTGCTTTATCTATTACCATTCCACTAGATTACAACCCTTCATGAATATAATTTTATTGCATGCACTTTCTTTGTGTATATATTTTCTTTTGTTTTATTAGTCATTGATTATAAAACTATTACCAACTCTTACAAATGTCAGATTAAATGCTACATTGATCATAAAATTTGGAAGGCTGTCTTATTTATTAATGCTCATGACCATTTTTATCCTCTGAATGCATAGACCCCATTCTGCCTTGTGTTCACATCCTACCCATTTTACCTGATTGTAAGCTTTCTGAACCCAGGTTCTGATCCTTGTACACCTATGCTCCTTTTACAACACCTAATACAGCACATTGCATATCATAGGTGCAAAATAAATATTTGTAGAATGAATGAATACATAAATGAATTAATTACCAGAAATTATCAGGGTTTCTTTTCTAATTATTTTATGTGATGCCAAAACATTCACATATTTAGAACATCTGGATGGTTGGCATCAAATGGTAAAACATATGTATGGTTAACAGAATTTCCTTGCACTTCATCTGGATGGTTTGGCATGGGAAAAATAGCTAATCTCTCTTAAACTAGACTATCACTTTTGTATGGGTTGCAGTATTTTGTCTTAGATTGAATAAAGAACCTCATTTAAGAGAACTGAATAAAACCCTATTTTAAGGCACATCTATTCAATAAAAATATAACAGGAGTTAATTTTCTGCAAATAGCATCAGTCAGATCTAAGTAACAAACATAGCTGTGTGTGTGTGCACATGTGAATATTTTCTTCCTGTCTATTGACATTTTGGCACTCATTGCTATGAAGCCCTGAGCACATTTTGTGATATTTTCTTTTTATTGCAATGCTCAGATGGATTATGCATTAGCCATCAACAATCTGTTTGTGAAAGAGGGAACACTCTTGGAATTGTCAGTAAGATCATCTTCATATCAGTGCATATTAATGAACATTTGCTATTCAATAAAATTGCTGGGGTCTGCAAAAGTAGATACTTGATAATATATCCATTTTTTATTTATAAAAAGGATATTTACTTATAAGAAATTGTAGAGGGACTAAGATAATCATATTTTATACTACTCTGGATAAATATTTGGAGAGAAAAATAGCACATAAAGAAAAAGGAAAGAATGCATATCAAAAACATACTACAATAATACATAAAGTATTAAGATATATTGGAAAAGTAAAATGTTAACAACTTTTCACGTTACAGAACATAAAATTCTTTAGTAACTCTCTTTATTCAAAACTGTATTTTTATGACTACTTAAAATTACATGCTGCTACACTTTTTAAAAGTATATTTCTAGTCTCACAATTCTGTGAAAAAATTTACAAGTTGTGCTTACAATGCTGAAATTATAAGAAGTATTTATTAGATTTCTGCTTTGCTTGATATTGAGTGAAACTTTAAACCAAAGCTATAATGCTCGAAAGGTATACTATAAGGCGAAAAAGAAATTTTTATTGTGTGTGTATAAAACTTGCTTGTTTATTTCTCCCTAAACCACCGTCGTTAGTGTTGACTTTTATGATTTTGGTCCAAATCAGAGTTAATCCATAACAAGCTCTGTGGGGACACTAACTTGTTTTTGTTTTGAATGGCAAATTATATACGGACAGATTATAGATAATACAACATGAAATGGTGACAAAATTGTGCAGTTATCCCCAATCTCTAGTCACTTTGGAGATAAACATATAGAGATATCTCACAGATTGTCTAACATATTTATTATATAGTTTAAACCATACAAATAAATAATAACTTCCCCAACTACAACTTATTTTTACTCTGCCCTGTTAAAAGTCATCCCCAGTGATCAAACCAATATCAATAAATTTCTCTCTTGCCTCAAGTATACTTTCATATATATTTGTCATGATTGTTTTCAGTTGCAGGTTTAGAAGAATGGCTACTTGTATAGTGAACCTGTTATCTTTTAATCACTGTTGTTCAGACTTTGTGTCTAGTTTCTGGGTTTTTGACTGCTCTTACACCCAAGAGTAAGGCTATAAGTATGAGAACTTTATTTTGGGGGGGGGGGCGGGGAAACAAGTCCCGCTTGCTTTAAAAAAAACACAAAAAAAATACCTATTTTTAAAATTTTAAAAATGTTATCCTCAACATCTATCTGAGCCTGGGTTTAGATTTTGGTTTTATTAATTTGTTGTCTCCTGGTTTCTGCCCCTGTGTTGCTTCTTGGGTATGGTTATTTTTTTTTCCTGTGTCTTACACTGTAGTTCCATTTTCTCAGTTTCTATACAGGTTTTACCATTTTTTAAAGACCTACTGCTTGTAAACCTATTGATATTAGCTGAAAATGAATTGCATGCCCATGTATATTTGTCCCCATATTTACATTTTCTAAATATACCACAGGATAGCACTGATTGTTTATGAACTTTTATTTTCAAATTTTTAAATTAACATCACAACATCCCACTTTTACTTCTTATTCCTCTTTACAGATGTAATATAAAGTGAGACAATTGGGTATTTGAACTTACACCCAATTTTTCTATAACTGAACATAGCATTTCTTTCATCTAATCAGGTATGAGTTGTGGCCATTTTTTATCAGCAATATGTTTTTTTTTCTAAGGAGGAAACATAACATATTTAACTTCTGGAAATAAAAACGTTGACAATTTTTAAGCAATAATTTATATAAAATTGATGTTAGACTTTTATCTTAATGAATTGTTAAAGTTTTATACACCCATGTAATTACCACTCAAAATAACATTACCACAGAAAGTTCTCTCATGCCCTCTTCTGGTTATCACCCCTAACCTCACCTAAGGTAATGCGTTTGCAATTTCTATGACCATAATTTTGCCTATGGTTGGCTTTCAGATAAAAGGAATCATACAGTATGTATTTCTTTGGATTTGACTTCTTTAACTCAATATACTAGTATATTTGTAATGTGGTAAAAAAAACGATCTACTCTTAACACATTTTAAATGTACAGTACGGTGTTTCTCACTATATGCACATTGTTGTACAGCAGATCTCTAGAACTTTTTCATCTTGCATGACTGAAACTCTATATTCACTGACCATTAACTCTTCATTTCCCCTCCCCCCAGCTCTTGGCAACCACCACTCTACTTGCTGTTTCTATGAGTAAGACTATATTCAATACCTCATATGAGAGGAATCATGCAGGATTTGTTTTTCTGTGACTAGTTTATTTTAGTTAGCATAATGTTCTCAACATTTATTTACCCATGTTGTAGCATATGACATGATATCTTTATTTTTTAAGATGGAATAATAAATTATATTCACACACATATACATTTCACATTTTCATTATCCATTTATCTAGTGATAGACATTTAGGTTGTTTCTAAAACTTGGCTATTGTGAATAATGCTTAGTGAGCATGGGACCACAAATATCACTTCGAGAGCTTGTTTACAATTTTCTTGGATAAACACTCAGAAGAGTGATTGTTGGATCATATGGTAGTTCTAAAGTTAATTTTCTGAGGACCCCCCCCAATACTGTTTCCATAGCAGCTGCACCATTTTAAATTTTCACAGTGTATATGAGCTCCAATTTTTCCACATCTTTGCCAACACTTGTGTGATTGTGTGTTTATAAATGCAATTACCACATGTGTGAAGTGATACTTCATTGTGGTTTTAATTTGCAATTCCCTTATGATTAGTGATGCTGACTATCTTTTCATGTGTTTTTTTGGCCATTTATATAACTTATTTGGAGAAATGGCTATTCAAGTACTCTGTCCATTTTTTAGTGAGTTTTTTTTGGTTTATTGAGCAGTAGCAGTTCTTTATCTATGTTGGATATTTAGCATTTATCAGATAGATGGGATAATTACTCCCATCTATAGGTTACCTTTTTACTTTGTTGATTGTTTTCTTTGCTATATTTTACTTTGATACAGTCCCACTTGCAATTTTCTTTTTGTTTTCGTTGCTTTTGTTGCTTGCATTTTTGGTGTCATAGACAAGAAGTCATTGCCAAAACCAATCTTATGATTATTTTTCTCCAATATTTTTATTCTAGGAGTATTATAGTTTTAAAGTTTGTTGCTTTAAGTCTTCAATCTATTTTCATATAACTTTTGTGTATGGTTTAACATATGGGTCCAATTTAAATTTTTTTCATGTACATATCCACTTTTCCCTGAACGTGTGTTGAAGAGACTATAATTCCCCATTGTGTAGTCTTGGTGCTCTTGTTATGATCATTTGGACATATAGGTGTGAGTTTATTTCTGAACTCTCTGTTCTGTACCATTGATCTATATGTGTGTGTGGTGTGTTCTTTTAATGTCAGTTCCTTATTATTTTGATCACTGTATCTTTTTAATATGTTTTAAAGTCAGAAAGTGTGAAGCCTCCAGCTTTTTCTGTTGTTGTCAAGATTGCATAAGTTATTCGTGCTATTTGTGGTTCCAAATGAATTTTAGGATTGCTTTTATGTTTATGCAAAAAATGTCATTCGAAATTTGATACAGATGTATTAGATATGTAGATCATTTAGGGTAGTATGGACATTTTAACAATATTAAGTCTTTCAATCCATGAACATTGGATGTCTTTCCATTTATTTGTGTCTCTTTAATTTCTTTCAGCAACATCTTGTAGTTTTCAGTATATAATTCTTTTGGTTCCATGGTTAAGTTTATTTCTAAGAATTTTATTCTCTTTGATACTATTCAAAATTGAATAATTTTCTTAATTTCCTTTTTAATTGCTTACTATTAGTATACAGAAATGCAACTGATTTTACTTCTTACTTTCAAATTTGAATGCCTTTTATTTTCTTTTCTTGACTAATTGCCCTGGTAATGAATTCAGTTTGCTTGTGTTTTTAGAGGAGTTTTGCATCAATATTCATCAGAGATATTGGTCTGTAGTTTTTTGTAACATCTTTTCCTGACTTTAGTTATAGTGTAAAGTAAATCTCATAAAATAAGTTTATAATTTTTCCTTCCTCTTGACATTTTTGAAAGAGTTTGAAAATAATTGGCATTAATTTTTCTTTAAATGTTTGATAGAGGCTCTCCAGTGAAAACATCTGGTCCTGGACTTTTCTTTGTTGGGAGGTTTTTTACTATTGAGTCTATCTCCTTATTCGTTATATGTCTGTTCAGATTTTCTATTTCTACATAATTCAGTCTTGTTAGGTTGTATGTTGCTAGAAATTTATCCATTTCTTCTAGGTTATTTAGTATTTTGACGTATAATTGGTCATAGTAGTGTCTTCTAAACCTTTTTATATCCATAGCATCTGCTATACTTCATCTTTCATTTCTTAGTTTAGTTATTTTAGTCTTTTATCTTTTTTTTCCCTGACTCTAGCTAAGGGTTTTTCTATTTTTGTTAATCTGTCCCATAAGTTTTGGTATGTGGCGTTTTAATTTTTATTTGTGTCAAGATGTTTTCTGTTTTCCTTTTTATTTCTCCTTTGACTTACTTGCTTTTCAGGAGTGTGCTGTTTAATTTTCATGTATTTACTAGTTTTTATTAGACCATTAATTGCTATCTGGTCAGAAATTTGTGTTCTGAAATCCACTACTAATATTGTGTTGCTATCTATTTATCCCTTCAGTTTTGTCAGTATTTGCTTCAGATATTTTGGTACTCTGATGTTGGGTTCAAATATTTTTATAATTTGTATATTTTCCTGGTAAACTGGCCCTCCTATAATTATACAGGGTGGAGCTAAAGCATGTTTACAGTTATAATACAAATAAATAATACAATAATTAATAAATTATAATAGAAGAATAAACTCTGTTTAATGTACTCACACTGTAAACCTACTTTTGACTCACCTTGTATAATGTTTATCTCTTGTGACTTTTTTGACTTAATGTCTATTTTTTTTCTGGTAAAACATGACTACCCCTGTTTTCTTTTACTATCATTTGCATGGTATATCTTTTTCCATCATTTTACTTTCAGTCCATGTGCGTCCTTTAATCTAACCAGCATATAGTGGAATTTTTTTATCTGTTCTGCTACTTTATGCATTTTGATTGGACAACTTAATCCATTTACATGTAAAGCAATTACTGATAGACAAAGGCTTATTTTTTTTGCCATTTTAGTAATTGTTTTCATCTGACTTGTGGTTATTTTGTCCCTCTGTACTTCTCTTGCTTACTGATTCGTTGATTTATTACAGTGACATGATTTGATTCTTTTCTCATGTTCTTATCATGTATCTTCTTTAGATATTTTCTTTGTGGTAACTGTGGAGCTTACATGAGACATCTTAATTTAACCCAGCAATTCCATTTCTGGGAATTTATCTAAAGAAACCCCAAAACAATAATTTGAAAGAATATATGCACTCCTTTATTCATTGCAGCATTATTTACAATAGACAAGATTTGGAAGCAGCCCAAGTGCCCATCAACAGATGAGTGGATAAAACAGTTATGGTACATTTACACAATGGAATACTAGTTGTCCGTAAAATGAAAGAAAATTTTGCCCTTTGTGATAGCATGGATGGACCTGGAGAACCTTATTCTAAGTGAAATAAGCCAGCCAGAGAAAGACAAGTGCCATATGATTTTACTCATATGTGGAATTTAATGAACAAACTGAACTAACAAGCAAAATAGAGACAGACTCATATATAGCAGGCAGACAGCTCTGGTAAGGAGCATGTTTGGGGGATAGTGGTGGCAGGACTGAACAAAAAAGAAAAAGAAAGAGAGAAAGAACTCACGGACACGAAAAACAGTATAGTGATTGTAGGGGGAGGGGATGGAGAGATGAAGTGTAAGAAGGTATGGGGGGAATAAATGGTGATTGAAAAATATAAACTAAAATAGGGAGAAAAAATTAAATAAAGGGAATAAATAAACATTTTAACTTGATAACAATTTAATTTCAATTGTATACAAAAAATGATTCTTTTATCCCCTCACACTTCATGTTATTGATGTCACAAATATATTTTTATATAGTGTATCCAATAACATAATTATAATTATATATATATATATATTTAAATTTAAATATATTTGGTATACAATATTATATTGGTTATATTAGTTTCAGGTGTACAATATAGTGATTCAATATCTTTATACCTTACAATGTGATCACCCAATTAATTCTAGTAACCATCTGTCACTGAATAAACTTATCTTACAGTATTATTGACTAAATTCCCCTTCTCCTTTTCATTCATCCCCCCATCCCTCCTTTCTAGTAACCATTCCCTTTGGTCTTTTTTTATGAGTATGTTTTTTTTTGGTTTGTTTGTTTTGTTTTAGATTCCACATATAAATGAACAATATGTTGTCTTTCTCTGCCTGACTTATTTCACTTAGCGGGATATCCTCTAGATCCATCTATGTATTGCAAATGGCAAGATTTCATTTTTTTAATTGCATAATATTTTGGTATTTTTTATTGCATAATATTTTTATTGCATAATATTTTTTATTGCATAATATTTTGGTATATATATATCACATATCACCTCTTCTTCATCCATCCATGGGCACCTAGGTTACTTCCATATCTTGGCTACTGTAAACAATATTGCAATAAAAAAAGGCATACACATATCTTTTTGAATTAATGTTTCTTTTTTTCTTTGGTAAATATTGTTATTTTTTATATTTTTGCCTTTTCATTTCTATATCAAATTTAGAGATGATTTATGTACTTGTCTTACATTTTTATAATGTTCTGTATTGTGTATATATTTATTTTGTACCAGGGAGCGTTATGTCTTCATGTGCTTTTCTGTTGCTATCCTATATCCTATATAATAAAAGGCTAATATGAGAACAACCAGTTGCTATGATGTGCGCTGACCACCAGAGGGCATGTGCGGAACGTGGCAGGCTTTGGCAGCAGACAGCAGAGCATGGAACATGGAGGGCGTTTCCCACGGCGGGATGGTGGAGCAGGTTAGCGGGAGTGCCAGACCAAGACGGACCACAGGTTGTTGTCATTTGGCAAGCCTCTGGTGGTTACTGAAAATTCTTTGCTCCCACGCCACAGTCCTACCTGGCACTCACATCTGCTGCTGGTGCTGGCCCCACTCGCACCTGCTGCTGGCGCTGGAGCCATTGCTCACACCTGGTGCTGGTGCTGGCCCCAACTGCTCCTCACCATCAGTGCATGGGAGCAGTGGCGAGATCAGGGCTGCTGGCAGACAGGGGACTGGGGCCACAGTGGGAGGGGCCAGCAGGGGCACAAAAGATGGGCCAAGGTCTGCCCCTGTGCCCACTGCAGCCTGGTGGCCCACAGTACCTTTCAAGGTGCATGGATTCATGCACTGGGCCCTTAGTTTAATATATTTTCATTTCAATTGGACTGAGTTCCTTTAGTATTTCTTGTAAAGCAGGTCAATTTGTGATGAACTCCCTTACACTTGCTTTTCTGTGGAAGTTTATCTCTCCTTCATTTTAAGACAGGTTTTGTTTTTTTCAGCTATAGTATTCTTGGTTGGCAGTTTTTGTTTTTTTCTTTCAATAATGTTTATATATCATCCTATTCCTTTCTGGCCTGAAATATTTTTGTGGAGAAATCACTGGATAGCTTATAGAAGCTCCCTTGCACATGATGAATTATTCTTTTTCTCGCAGCTTTCAAAATTCTCTCTTTGTCTTTAACTTTTGACAATTTGATTCTACTGAGTCTTGTTGTAGACTTCTTTAGAGTCTTCCAAGTTGTAGTACTTTGTTCTTCTTGAATCTGGATGTACATTTTCTTTACGAGATTTGGGGAGTTTGGGGTTATTACTTCATCAATTAAGCTTTCTGTCCCTGTCTCTCTTCTCCTCTTGGGACTTGCATATTGCACATATTGATTTATTCAATGGTGTCCCAAATGTCCCTTAGACTTTGTTTACTGTTATTCATGATTTTTTTCTGTTTGTACCTCCAACTAGATAATTTCAAATAATGTGCCTTCATGTTCCTTATTCTTTCTTCTGCTTGGTTAAGTTTGATACTGAACCCCTATAGTAATTTTTTCAATTTAGTTATTGTATTCTTCAGCTCTAAAATGCACTTGCTACTTTTTTTACATTTTCATTTTTTAATTAAATTTATTGGGGTGACATTGGTTACTGGGACCATACATTTCTATGAAACATGATATATACACTGAGTGGCCAGATTATTATGACCACCCCATCAGTACTTCGTTGGGCCACCTTTTGCCTTCAGTACTGCAGTGATTCTTCTTGGCATTGACTCCACAAGATGTTGAAAGGTGATGCGAGGAATCTGACACCATGCCTGATGAATAGCACTTTCCAGTTCTGTGAGATTTGATGGTTGTGGAACCAGCTGCCTGATGGCTCTTTTAACTTCATCCCACAAATGCTCAAATGGATTGAGATCTGGTGATTGTGGGGGCCACCTAAGCAAGGTAAAGTCTCCCTCATGTTCTTGAAACCACTCCTGCACAATAAGAGCACGGTGGCATGGCACATTGTCTTGTTGGAAGAAGCCATCTCCATTGGGATATGCCATCAACATGATAGGATGAACTTGATCAGCAACCATACTTAAGTATGTTGTGCTATGCAGACGTTGTTCCACACAAATTAAAGGGCCCAAATCATGCCAGTAAAACATGCCCCAAACCATAACACTGCCCCCACCAGCTTGAAGGGTTGTACTCATGCATGTGAGGTGCATGCTTTCATGCTGTTTCTGCAAAATTCTCACTCTGCCATCTGCATGATGCAACTGGAAACGTGATTCATTGGACCACATGACTTTTTTCCAATGCTTGACTGTCCAATCCTTGTGTTCCTGTGCAAATTGGAGACATTTTATCTTGGTAACTGCAGACGGCAAAGCTGTTTGAACAGGCCTTCGGATTCCATATCCCATACGATGCAATGTACGGCTAATTTGCCTACAAACGTCAGATGGTCATAATAACCTGGCCACTCAGTGTATATTGCATTGTGCTCCCACTACCCAAAGTCAAATAATCTGCATCACCATATATTACTTTCTTACCATTTCTATCTCTGTGTTGATATTCTCATTTTGGTCATGCATTGTATTCTTGAGCATGTTTAGCATTTTTATAATGGTTACCTTGTATTCTTTGTTAACAAATTCATATACCTTTACAATTAAAAAGATCTGCTGGTTATTTTATTTTAGGGTCTTGTAATCTCTTCTCTCTGTTTTCTGTCTGCAATACTGCAGATTTTCTGGAGCTATAATAGGCTGCATATCTGAATCCCCCAGATGTCTAGAGTAGGCCAGTCCCTTCTGCACTCTGAGTCAACTGAGACAGAAACCAGACCCTTTAACTGGAAAATTGGATGCACACTTCACTCTTCTCTTTTCTCTGAGGAAGAGACTTCCAATCTCTACTGGATTTTGTCTGCCTATCATGTGTCATCTGGGAAATCAGCAAGCTGACACCTATATTTCACTCTCTCAGCTGGTGCAGATAATAGAATATGCCATATCCCACCAGTGCTTTGAAATAGGTGAGAAAGAAACCAATTTACCCACACCTCAAAAAGCAAGAACTTTGAATGCATATCCTAACTCTCTTGGTTCCCAAGAAGCAGCCAGAAGTTGTGGGAATTTTGTCCTGTTCATTTCACATTGAGTCAGGAAGAGGGACTATGTTGAATGAGCTTATGCTAGTCAAAATTGTTGCCTTTGTTTTCAGTGGACTTCAACATGGTGCTCTTTACTATCTACACTAAGTTCAGACAAGACAAACAACCAGTTTAAATGTTGGATGTATGTTTCAGTCTTCTCATTCCCTTCTCAGGAGAAACCGGGAGGTGAAACTTTTTTCTTTATTGAACTACTGTGAGGGAGGGAGAGACTATGGTGAATAAGTGCCATGGATTTTCCGAGCCATTTCCATGCAGCTCTCGTTTACTTCACTTGGGGTGTAGGAGCATTTCACTGGTTTCTGAATTTCTTTCAAAGGGAATTGGTCTATATATTATTGTAGAGTTTGAATATTGCTCTCCTCTTCTTCCTGACATCTACTTGATGTTTGAGGCTTACATATAAAAACTAGAGGCCCAGTGCATGAAAATTCATGCACTGGAGGGGGGTTCCCTCAGCCAGGCTTGTCCCCTCTCACAGTCCGGGAGCCCTCAGGGATGGGAGGTGATGAGGCGATCAGGGGAAGGCGATCCCCCCATCACACCTCTGCTACTGCCATTGCC
Organism: Ia io; assembly: GCA_025583905.1. Lineage (NCBI taxonomy): Eukaryota > Metazoa > Chordata > Mammalia > Chiroptera > Vespertilionidae > Ia > Ia io. The sequence continues at coordinate 75,635,923 of JAJQQW010000001.1, forward strand.
AGCAGCGCAAGCCTCAGCCAGCCCTGGTTACCTGAGTCTTGGGCGGCCCTGGGTGGCTGGTCATCCACCATACCAGGCTTGCCTGCACCTCAGGCCCACCCTGGGTGGCTGGGCAGCTGACATACGAGGCTTGCCTGTGCCTCGGGCGTCAGCTGGGCAGCTGAAATCCGAGGCTTGCCTGTGCCTTGGGCTGGCCTTGGGGGGCTGGGGGCTGAGGGGACTGGAGGACTCCAGAAGAAGGCTCATGGAGCAGCTGGGCCCGCCTGGGGGTGGGCCCAGCCATGCCGTGCACCTGCTGCTCCAACGGGGTTGAGGGGACTGGGTGCCACCATCTTGTGGCTATAGGCACCACCATCTTTCAGGGTGTGGTGGTCAATTAGCATATTCCCACCTTATTGGCTGTGGGTGTCACCATCTTTGTGAGGGTGTGATGGTCAATTAGCATATTCCCTCTTTATTACATAGGATGTGTACCAGTTAGTAAAAGTGGTATAATAATTAAAACAAGAAAATGTTCTCATTCCAATCTATTTTATTTTACATGGGCCTATACTTTTTAAACTCAATTTTATATATAGACTAGAGGCCTGGTGCACAAAATTTGTGCAAAAGCCTTGGCCCTTGCAGCCACGGCAGCTTGCCTTGGCCCTTGCAGCCCCAGCTTCATCTGGAAGGTTGTCCAAAGGATGTCTGGAAGGATGCCCAGAAGGTCGTTCAGCAGTCTAATCTAATTAACATATTATGCTTTTATTATTATAGATTCTTTCTGTCTTTATTCATATTTTACTGGCAAGGTGATAAACTTTAAAATTAACAGTGTATATTGGCATTTTATCATAAATATTATAGTTTTAAACTGCATTATTCATGTATAAAATCCTAATTAATGATAATAATTATTTCTTTATTTTATGAAAACAGTGTTTTACCAATGTCTTGTTTGTTTCTAAGGACATCAAAATTGCCCATGGATGAAGGTTACTATGAAGTATATTTGGAAGAAAAACAAAACTGAATTGGAAAATCTCCCTGATCTTTACAAAAGAATGGTTTCTCACTTCCAGGCTGAAAGTTGACTAATGTCCTTTTAATTGTAATTCTAGGTCCAGCATAATTTGGCAAAGTAAGTCTTCTTAGTTAATATTTTGTTCAGTAAATGTGGCATTAGAAATAAACTATTTGTTTAAAAGGTAGATATCAAGTTAATTAAATTATTTTAGGATTACAAACGGTCTTGAATACCAAAGATAAATTAATAAGTAAATGGATCTAGTAATGTGGAAATTTTACTGTTAGATTATTGTTGTCATGTCTGGAATTCTTAATACAAGTAAGAGAAAGGTCATAAGCCTCACATAAGATGTAAACTGAAAAGTCTCAATTATATTGAATCAACTTGTTTTCTTAAAACCATACTAACTGCCATAAAATTTGATTAAATGTTTGCTTGTCATTTTCCCCTATTCTCAGCTCTAGCTTTCATCTGTTCTAGAGAAACATATGTTGGAGTAGGAAAAAGTCCTGAGAATTACCATTTCATGATTACATTTTATTTCTGCCTGAGTTTTATTCATATGAACATGAACATGGAACATGGAAACTGTCACTGTAATTTGAGACTTTCAGTTTATCTACTGTTAACCAAAGGAGCTAAAAGTGAGGTTTGAGCTTTGACAAGCTTAAACTCATATGACCAGCTTGCTTGTGTACCATATAGATCCATAAAAAGCAAGGATTATTTGATTGACCTGGCTGTTCATAGTAAGTTCTCATTTTGAATTTAAATTTAATTTAAAGAATTTAAATTAGCATTGTAATAAATATAAACAAACTATAAAATATTTTTACCTCTGGCAATATTTGATTATTCAGTTGAAGTAATTGTGTTAGGCATCCTAATATATAAAAACCCTGGGTTTGTCATGACCGGAGGCTCAATCAGTCCTTCAGTCAGCGCTGGGTCACCGTGGTGACCCAGCACTGACTGCTGAGGGGGCTGCGAATCAGGCCTGGAGAGAGTCCTGAAGAGAGAAGCAGGGTCTAATCCATAGCCTCTGTGGTAGCTGTTGCTCAGCACTTGCCTCTCTCTTTCTCTCCAGGTCTGGCCAGCAGCCATGCTTCCATTTCTCTCCAATCAGCCCTGTCTTTCTGATCAGGCCCCGTTGAGAGGCCCAGAGATGCTGACTGGCATTGAAACCGACCAATCAGAACCAAATTGGCCAGCAGAGAAGGGCAGTTGGGGGTGATCAGGCCTGCAGAGGAGGGCAGTTGGGGGCGATCAGACCAGCAGGGGAGGGAAGTTGGGGGGAACCAGGCCGACAGGGGAGGGCAGTTGAGGGTGACCAGGCTGGCAAGGGAGAGCAGTTGGGGGTGATTGGGCTGGCAGGGGAGCAGTTACGTGTTAATCAGACCTGCAGGGGAGCAGTTAGGGACAATCAGGCAGGCAGGCAGGCGAGTGGTTAAGAATCAGTCCCAGATTGTGAGAAGGATATCCCACAGGGATTGGGACTAAACCAGCAGTCAGACATCTCCCAAGGGATCCCAGATTGGAGAGGGTGCAGGCTTGGCTGAGGGACACCCCCCAGTGCATGAATTTCGTGCACCAGGCCTCTAGTATTAAGATAATCAACATTTTGCTTTTCAGCAAAGATTTATCCTATACCTTTACATCTGACAGTGTGTTTTAGAAAATAAATGTTCTATTCTGTTTTTAAAATAGTTTCAACATATATATTTTTGCTAATTCATCTTTTTGTATGAATTTTATTTTTTTATTTACAGATTTCAATAATTTTTTGCATTTTTTTATAATTCATACTCACATCTGAAAACAACTGGAAAATACATTAGTGGTTGTTTTTCTTTAATAAAACTAAATACTACTTGTATTTATCTTTAACAAAAATTAAGACTACTTTATCCTTTGTTGTTAAATTGAGTATGCCAGTATTTATAGTTAAAAAAGAAAATGAGATTTGTCATATCTCAATATGTGTATATTATGTGCATCTAAGTCCAGGAATGTAATATAAATATATTTATTATGATTTTTTTGTTTCTATGGTTGAATATTTTAATACTTTACTTGGATTTGGTTTTCATGACAAGTTCTCAGTACCTTCCTAACTCGTTAATATTTATTAATCTACTTATGATATTAAATATAATTTGAATCTAAAAATCAAATCAATGATAAGTAATTTATTTGGTTACTCTAGAAAATAATAGATTGGATTACTCTAACAGTCATTTTTATCCAGAGAATGAAAAGAAAATAGTATAATTCATACTATTTTAATGAGCTACCTGGGGACCCCAGATATTTACTTCAGCACATTATAACATGAAACAAAACAGGTTTTTACCTTCAAATCCCAAATATTGATTCTTAGCTCTAAGTCTTCAGCTATATAGAGAATTTCTAATTGAATGTTGTCCTTGGACAAAGTAAGTTATACTAGATATTTTGGATTAGAAGACCTAAGCAATACATAATATTTATTAAAATTTAAGGTCAAATAGAATAAACACACATGGCACATCCATAATGGAACTCTGCTCAGCAATACAAATGACTATTGAAACATGCAATACCAAGTATGAAAATTAAAAGCATTGTATTAGAGTGACTTCATTAAGATGGTGAATTAGGAAGCCTTGAATCTCCTTCTACCAATGGAGACACAAATTCCAAATAATATATAGACCAATGGGAATGACCTCCACAATATTTTGCTATGTGAGTTATAAGTGTTTACATCAAATGTACACTGCATTTTACAATTAGTTCAGTAGCAACAATTAACAAGTTCTTTGTCAGGTTCTCTAACACTAAATGTTTACCACACAAGAGCATGGTAGAGTTCTCTACTGGTTTATTTTAATTTATCAGTTTTCTTCTAGAATGGAAATTACATTCACAAAGGTGAGTCATGTTGAATATACATTGATGGTATATTTTCCAGTGCATATTTCAATAACCCCCATGAGATATCAAAGAAGCAGATTTTTATTTGTGACAAAGATGTAACTGAGATGATCCTCTGAAAATTTTGGGTTTCTTAGTCCTTTGAATTTATATGAGAGTTCATTATTATTTACCTAAACAATTTGTTAAAACCATGGTAATTAAGCAATTTTGACTGTCAAACTTATTTACTTAGAGTTGATTAAGTTTCAGTAGTTCATAGGCCAATATTTTCTGTTTTAATTCTGAAGGATTTTTGAATTACTTGGTTTTTCAGAATAGATATTAGTGAAACATTTGAAGATTTTCATATTTTGGCCCAAAGTACACAGAACTTTTTCTTTAAACATGTGAAAAAGTATAATTCACTTACTTTATGAAGATGGTTCCTGAATCATGGTGTTATGTTTTAGGTTATTGGATTATTTTAAAAGGTGGCTGTAGCAAGAAAAAAATATTTATGTAGATATAGCCCAATATTGTGAATATGTCAATAAATATATCCTATGTAACTTAATGATCTTAATCAAACCTTTGTGATGTTTTTTTAAGAGCTTTCCAAAATTTATTTTAGGAAACAAAACACTTTAAAGCTTTTGACTTTAAGTAAGAAAAAAAAAAAAAGGTAGTGTTAATTTAGTGAAAAATTATCAAATAACTACTAAAAAGACAGATGCATTTTAGGTTACTTTTATTTAAGGCTTGCAAGAAATGACAAAACATTTTCTCACTAAAAATGCATTATTTGGTAGGAAGAAATAAGGAGGGAGAACATTAGTAGTTAAAGGACTAGTACAGATAGAATGTAACAAATACTATAAAATAAGTATGTTGTGTCGTAGGAAAGAGTACATCTGGAAGGAAAAGAGGTCAAGAAAAACTCTGCATGAGTGGAGGGGTTGGGGGGATAATGGGGGGAATAACGGCACATATGTAATACCTTAATCAATAAAGAAAAGAAAAACTCTGTAGTGGAGATTTTACTTCAAGTGGGCTTTAAAAGGTAAACAAAGTTTAAAAAAGAGAGAATTATCTCTAAGTATTAGTCCTTATAGTCAAGAGTACATTTTTTAAATGATAGAAACTCAACAAAAGCTTAAAAACAGAAAAACTGATTTATTTGATATTATTACTATAAGGTCTATGACTATAAAACTAGCTTCACTTTGATGGAACTCAGGGAACCAAAAATTGACATTAGACCATCTCAGCATATTGTACTTGCTTTTCTTTATGTTAGTATTATTTTCAGGCAGGGTGTTATGAAAATCATAACAGTTTTCTACCTCCAGAAGCAAGAGAGGATGAACTCTTATCAATCATCTCAATATAGGTGTCAGGATGAAATTTCATTAGTCTAGATTAAATCATGTACTTATATTTGAACAAATCACTGTGACCAGAGGAATATAATACTCTAATTAGCCACTCATGCATTATGTCCTCAACTCTGGGGATGAAAGTAGAGGTGATAACATTGTCACTTAAAAAAAACATAGAATATCCATTACCAGAAGGAGAAAGGGTATACTTAGTAAAGAAAAAAATGTCCCCACATAGTGCACCATTGGACGAGCTGCTAACATATCTAAAATTCAATTTTGTCATCTAGAAAATAAAATGATATAAGTAACATTAAGTTATTGTAAGGATAAAATTTATGTTGTGTATAAAGCATAAGACACTTAATATACTTTGATAAATGCTAGTCTTTTTTCACTTGTAAAGTATCTAGGTGTGTCCTAAGGTCAATCTAGATAAAGACACACCCAGACAAACCCACACAAATGCAAATATATACACAGATGATATTATGGATGATATGATGGCAAGTAAAGGTAATGCTATAATATATGTCTCAGAAGTTTTACTTAAGGCAATCATTTTAGCTATTACCATTACACTTAATCAAATTGAGGCGGTGATCTGAGTCTTAAAAATCTCAGGTTTAGAAACTACTATTGGTTTAATACCAAAAAACTTAAAAATTGTTAGCAATTCTCAAGTTACTCTTAAAATTGAAATTAGTTTAATTTTCTATGATTAGAGACAATATTATTTTAACCTATAATGTGGAAGCTCTGGGAAGACATATTAAGCCTGAGAATCTCTGTATATTGGGTGCTAAAGGGTGGAAAATAGGTACTAAATCTTCATTTAGGAAGACATAATCAAAATTGAATGGATACCAGACAAAGTAGAATTAAATATTCTTGTTTCTTAATAGGAGATCTGTTGAGTTTAGACCAATGCATTTCTACATTTAATCTAACAGGGCATGTAGTTATGAGACTCATAAATGGGAGTGACCTTCCAAATTGTACTGGGACACCAGCAAATTCTTCAGGTCCTATCAGAATTTGAGTAGAAATCTTACACAAAATCTAATATGTCAAGCATAGATGCATTCCAAGGCATGGTGATGAACAAACCCATGATCTACAGTGACCTACTTATCACACTCTATAGCTAGCTTTTCATTGTGCCTATGCTTAAGGATTGTCTCATTAGTGAAGCCATATGATTGCCAGATTAATAGGCAGCCAGCTACAGGAAAAAGAGTATTGCAATGAAAAACTTGCTCCATTAAACACAAAACAAACATGAAAAGATGAGAAAAACATATTAAGAAAGAGAAGGACAAAAGATGTCAAAAATAAGTCATAAGTAAATATATCAGTAATAATGATAAATGTGAATGGTTCATTCTCACATGTTAAAAGACAAAAAGGGGACATATGTAATACTTTCAACAATAATGATTTTTTAAAAATTAAAAAAAGACTGATACTTTCTGATAGGTATGAGACAAACAATAACCAGCAACATGCTGTTTATAAGCAACATACTTAAAATTGAATGGTTGAAAATAAAAGCATAAAAAATACATGCTAGGCAAATACTGAAAAGGGGAAAGCAAATATATAAATATTAATAGGAATTAAAACAGAATTCATGGCAAAATAATGAGTAAATAAGTATAATAATTAATTATAAACCATTTACAAGAGTTCATGAGTCCATACCAATAATAACTGACTAAACAAATAAATAATCTGATAAGAAAAAGATGGGTTCTTGCTTAGAGTAGAATGTCTAGTGCTGACTAGTAAATGTGGAGGAGTACTGGATTTTGAAAATTAGCATTTTGCAACCATCATAGTAAATATTGATCAAACAAGAACCAATTTAGGGGAAAATGTTGATGAAGAGAAGGATATTTGCATGGTCTTATAATGTCTCCAGACAGATTTCTTACTGGTTGTAAGGCAAAAATACAGTAATTGTACAATGGAGAATTTACACCACACCTTGACTAGGTGATCAAAATTACATCACCAGTGAGGAGCAGATGGGCATTGTGTAAATCTAGATGTGATCCCTGACAAGGACATAGCATCACCTATGTAGTGTTCTGGTTGAGAATGCAAGATCTGAATCTAATCATGATGAAACATCAGACAAACTCAAAATGAAGAGCATTCTATTAAAACAAACAATAAAAATAAAAAAATAGAGAAGACTAAAAATATAATTAACTTTCCCTGAAAATGTTAATGTCATAAAACAAAAGAAAAGATGTTCCAGATTAAAGAAAGCTAAATATATATGACAACTAAATATAATACCTGACCCTAGACTGGTGCTTTATTGGATCAATTGAAAAAAAAAATTGGATACAAGTGATGATTGAATTAGTATATCAGTGTTAAATATACTGAGTTGATTATTTGTGGTCTTGTTATGTATGTATAGGGCTAGGACATATATAAGTTACCCAAAAGCAGTTTGGCCCTGGCTGGTTTGGCTCAATGGATAGAGTGTTGGCCTGAGAACTGAAGGGTTCCGGGTTTGATTCTGGGTTGTGGGCTGTATCCGCAGTAGGAGGCATGAAAGAGGCAGTCGATCAGTGATTCTCTGTCATCATTGATGTTTCTATCTATCTCTCCCTCTCCCTTCCTCTTTGAAATCAATAAAAATATATTTAAAAAACAAAAACAAACAAACAAAAACGGTTCGGAAAAGGAACACACACCTCCCCCGCCACACAAATATGTTCTGTGTGGAGAGAGTGTGAGGAGGGGTACTGAATGATAAAGCAAATAGTAAAAAGTTAGTAATGTTAACAAAAGGTGAATCTCGGTAAATTGTTAATGGATTTTGATGCATTATTCTTATTCTTTTTAATATCTGTAAGTTTTAAGTTATTTCTTTAAATAAGTTAAAATTTTTAAAGTAGTAACGTATATGTTATTTGCATAATAGAAATGTGAGAAAAAGATACAAACATATGAACTTAGTATAACATAAAATAACTTTAAAATATAAATTGATATTTTTAGGTCAAAAAAGGGTGAAATACTGGCAATTTCATGCTCAACCTAATGCTTTAGGGGGAAAACACATGTTCTCTACTCTTTATGTTTTTATGTGAGATACTTCACTAGACAGTCACCCCCAGCACTCCTTACCTACTTTACTCCACAGAAAGAGGAGCAAAGAGTGTTTGGAATAATAACCATCATACTTAATCTCAATTAGTCTCTCCATTGTTTCTGATTTTTGTGCGACAGCCTTTCAATACAGAAACACAAATGCTCTATTATTTTAACTGACACACAGTAGGGACTTGCTCTTGCAGGTGTGGGAAGCAGTCATCAAGCTGTCCTCATGATTGAGTGGCTAAATCTGTGTTAAGCGAAGATGAAGTATTAAAAATATCACTTGATTGAAGGTCTAAAGCCACATTCTCCTGCCAATTCAATCAGGATTCAAAACAGATATATTTTGATCTTCATATAATAACTTGTGTCTGTTTCAATTGATTCAAAACTCAGAGAAGATGGAGTTTTATTTATTGACTAGAGGCCCGGTGCACAAAATTTGTGCACAGAGAGGGGTTGTCCCTCAGCCCAGCCTGTACCCTCTCCAATCTGGGACCCCTTGAGGGATGTCCGACTGCCCGTTTAAGCCCGATCCTGGTGGGATCAGGCCTAAACGGGCAGTCGGAATCCCTCTCACAATCCAGGACTGCTGGCTCCCAACTGCTCGCCTGCCTGCCTTCCTGATAGCCCCTAACCGCTTCTGCCTGCCAGCCTGATCACCCCCTAACCACTCTGCTGCCAGCCTGTTTGCCCCCAGCTTCCCTCCTGTGCCGGCCTGGTCACCCCTAACTGCCCGCCCCTGCAAGGTTGATCGCCTCCAACTGCCCTCCCTTGCAGGCCTGGGTCCCTCTCAACTGCCCTCCCTTGCAGGCCTGGTGCCTCCCAACTGCCCTCTCCTGCTGGCCATCTTGTGGTGGCCATCTTGTGTCCACATGGGGGCAGGATCTTTGACCACATGGGGGCAGCTATATTGTGTGTTGCAGTGATGATCTATCTGCATATTACTCTTTTATTAGATAGGATAGAGGCCTGGTACAAGGGTGGGGGCCAGCTGCTTTGCCCTGAAGGGTGTCCCGGATCAGGTGGGGGTTCCCTTGGGGTGTGGGGCGGCCTGAGCGAGGGGCCTGTGGTGGTTTGCAGGCCGGCCACGCCCCCTGGCAACCCAAGCGGAGGCCCTGGTATCTGGAATTTATTTTCCTTCTACAATTGAAACTTTGTAGCCTGGAGAGGAGCCAAGCCTGGAGCTCCCTCCGAGGCCGGCAGCCATTTGTGTTGGGGTTATAATTGAAACTTTGTTGCCTTAAGTGGGTGGGCCTGGCTAGGGTGTGCAGAAAGCTTTGCTTCCCCTGTTGCCGGCGGCAACCCTGGCCTGCTCTTTCAAGCTCCATTCTGGGTCCATTTGTTTGAATTTGTTTGCCTTCTATAATTAAAACTTTGTAGCTTGAGTGGAGGCTTAGGCCTGGCCAGGGCAGGCGGAAAGCTTGGCTTCCTCTGTTACCTAGGAAACCTTACTCTCTGTGGCTGTAGCCATCTTGGTTTGGGTTAATTTGCATACTTGCTCTGATTGGATGGTGGGCGTGGCTTGTGGGTGTGTAAGAGGTATGGTCAATTTGCATATTTGTCTATTATTAGATAGGATGCCATGAAATGCCTGATATGTAACACCATATGCAAAACAAAAACTGCAAAAGAAATGGATAGAGTTATAGTTGGAATTAATCCTTTTTTCAGACAGCAACTGTCAAAAGTAGACAACGAAAAATTAAATGTATAAAATTGGAATTAAATGAACAATTAACTGTACTTTATTCAAAAATTCATTTTCTTTTCAAATAAAATAGAATATTCAAAAAGTTGATTACATACTAAACTTTGCTCTTAACATTATGAAAGAAGAAGGGGTATACACATTTCCTGTCCATAACCTCCGGTAGTTAGCATGTGGTCGGTAAGGCCAACTAATTACTTATTTCTACCGAAAACTTTGACAATATAGAGGAATTGGATACGGTGCTGGGAGAGCTACAGATTACATTCAGTCACTTCAATGGAGTTGAATCCAGAAGTGGTAGCAAAAAATGTTCACCGGTGGCCGTCCCAGCAGCTTCATTGCAACTGCCAAAGGGTTTTCAGCTGCTTGGCTTCTCTTTGTACTTGTCTTTTTCTAAACAATGCTCTCTAGTCTTCCCATTGCATAAGCTCCATGATATATTAATGAAAAATTAATTTTCTGCCTAAGTAAACTATAATTGATTTTTGTTTATACCAACTAAGAAACTTGCCTGATATACCATTACATAGCAAATTAAAACATAGGGCAATAACTAGATTACCTCACTAGGATAACATGAGCACAATAAAATTCTAGGAAATATTCACTTGTGAGCATGAATGCAAAAAGCCTAAATAAATATTAGCAACTGAACCCAAAAATTAAAATAATAATATAAAATGATTATCATAGAATCCAAATATATTTTGATATGAGTAAAGGAAGATATATAATTCAGTATGTTAACAGACTGGAAAATAAAAAAATATATATGACCATCATAATATGTTGTTGAAGAAAACATTTAAAAAATTCAATATCCATTTATGACAACATACTACCATCAAACAAAAAAAAATGCCATATATTTAACTTGAAATAGAATATCTACAAAAATACTAGCGTTAACACCATTCAAACAAACAAAACCTTCAAAACCTCCAATATCAGAAAAAAAGTCTGTTAAATAATTCTTGAGTGAAAAAAAAAGAAACCTAAAATTGCAGAAAATCTGGAGAATAACAATAAAATATTTGATCACAATAAAGTTGCACTCAGAAGAAACACAGCATTAAGCACTATTATTGATAAACAGTTAATATTGAAAATATATTAATTAGGCATTCAACAGCTCAACAAATGAGAAGGAAAAGCAGTACTATAAACTGAAGACAATATCATATGATAGATTAAAAAAAAACACAGAGCTAACTTCATATCCTGGCTCTACCACACCACTAACTGCATGACCCTTGGCAAATGACTTTACCTCTTAGTGCCTTCATGCAGCGATTTTCAACTAGTGTGCCACACGAATTTGTAAAACAAGAAATACCTGACTATTTAGTCAAGGGCACTGGCTCCTTTTTCCTTATATTATCAAATAAAAAAATGACAACAACCAACACAACAATAGCCATCAGTGTGAATGATTCAAAGTTATGCCTATAATTTTTCTGGTGGAGCAACAAAAATATATTTTTTGGGTACTTCAAAATTTTTGCAATTAGTTTACATGTGCTGTAATGTGAAAAAGGTTGAAAATTGCTGCCTTACTGTCCTATTCTGTTAAAGGGAAATAAAAATAGTGTTTACTTTCTAGAGTTCTTATAAGGACTATATGTATTAATATAAGTGCACTATTTTGAAAAATATATAAATTACACACACACACACACAAAACCAGAAGAAATCAGAAATAAGCAATCAAGAAATTAATAAAGATTAAAGTTAATACTAGTGAATTAACAACAAAAATAGTAGAAATAATGAAAAAGCTTTTTCCTCAAAACCATGAAAAAATAAACAAGTAGCTAATCTAATCAGGAAGAAAGGGAGAAAGCACAAAAACAATTGGAAATGGGAAAAGGGAAAATTACCACAGATATATGAAAAAATAGGAAATACTTATATGAGATGAATTTACTCAACCTTGTGAAAATAAATTTTAAATCTGGATGAAATAGGTGATTTTCTATGAAAACATAAATTACCATACATTGGCTACAGATGAGATTAAAAGAAAAATAAACCAGTTGCCATTGAAAAAATATCTAGTCTTACTGAAGAGCTATGTCTTTCCTCGAAAACGGTTTCAAAGAGCTTTATAAGGTATTTTTCTCAAACATTCAAGAAATAGTTCATTCTGAAAATCTTTCAGCTATTTCTGAGAATAGAAATAGGAAGCTTCTAAACTCTTGTTACAAAGTTAACATAAAGTTGACACAAAATCACACAGAAATAGCCTCTGAAAGCAAACTGATCTCATTTATGTACATAGATACAAAAATTCTACAGAAAATATTGCCAATTAGAATCTGCATGCAAAGAATAATACACTAAGGTGATTTGAGGTTCTTTCTAGGAATTCAATAATGTTTAATATTAGAAAGCATTGATGTAATTTACCACATTAATAGGTGTGGGAAGCAGTGTATAGTTTGATCCTATTGTGTTGATCCATTTTGCACAGACATACAATTTTTCAGAAGGACACAAAAGAAACAGTGAGACCAAGAAATTTGTTCTAAGTAAGGGAGGTAGGGTACATATGAGTTTTTAAAAAGGTGATTTTATAATGTACTTCTGCCATTGCCATGGTTTGTTCTCTTTTCTTCTTTAATCTTAGGGACCTAAGGCTTTTTCACTTTTACTGATCACTTATGGGAAAAACACCTGAGTGATGCGACTTGACGAACAGACAAAAAGCTACTGCAAAAATATTACCCCAATTCCTCATACTGTTTCTTACCGATAGTCCATTATTAGAGATTGATTTCTTCAGCTTATATGCTCCTGTACTCTGTCTTATAAAAATGCAAATACTTGGGGGAAATATAATATGCTAAACTAATCCACAACATAATGTCAGTAATAATAGAGTGCTAAAAACGAGCATTGAGAGTAGAGTTTAGTGGTTAAGGGTTGGGATTTCATTGTGAACAGACAGGTTTAAATCATATCTGTAACATTCAGTAGCTGTTTGGCCTTTTTAAGCTGAATGAACTAAGAATTATGAAGTCACCTACTTCATAGGGTTGCTGATGTATTAGTGAAACAATATGAATATTTAGAATAATGCTTTGCATGCATTAAGCCTTTGACAGTTATGCGATAGATGTAAACTATTAAAATTAGAAATGAAGCAATCAAAAAGTTGTTGAACACTTGCTGTGTGAAATAGATATTGTGCAGAATACCCAGACATACAAAATATGTTCTTTGTTCCCAAGGAGCTTATTATAAACCTATGGATATAGTAGATCTGTTTTCCTCTTAATTGTAAATTCATAATGTACAAATACATGTTAAATACTGGCAAAGAGTAGAGCTATTGAAAGTGGGAGAGAGCATGAAGAGAGGAGGGGCAGGGAGTCTAAAAATAAATTTCAGTCCTGACTCATAGATGAAGTCAAAGCTTATTTCATAAAAATGGCCAAGTTGAGAGAGAGAGAGAGAGAGAGAGAGAGATAATAGTGTATAGAGTTCTGACTTTTTTTGTCTCTTTTCTAAAAAGTTAAAGACAGCAAGGAAGGTCAGGGACAGTAAGACACAATTCCAGCTTACCACTTCTGTAACAATAGTACAATTACAATACAGATCTATGATCTGTTTTTACAGTTCTTACTTTTCCTCATAATCTTTCTCTAAACTTGTCAGCATTTAGAAATAGATTATTCAGCTTTTTCCTTTTAAATATTCAATATCTCCCTTATGGCACTTTCACCATCCATACTGTGAAAAAATATGGTGCTTACCATAATTATCTTTTAAATTTACATAATAAAATAAATTATTAAAGTACTACCTAAACTCTGCCCTTTTAGTATAATTTTATTTTTTCACTCCTGATGAAAAATGAACAAATCACATTCAGTCTCATAAAATTAGAAAGAACCTGTTTTTTCTTTCATTCTTTGTTTATTCCTCATTCATTGAGAGCATTTTTTCTTAAAGTTTTTTTAATTTTAATTTTTAAAACATTTCTGAGAACATACTTAAAAGAATGAGTGTAGATTTCCTTTTAAAAATAATTTATTGGGGTGACATTGATTCACAAAACCACACTGGTTTCAAGTGTACTAGTACAACTCAATAAATCATTGTGCAACCATCACCCCAAGGAAAGTCTCTTTCCTCCCCAAGTTTCTCCTATTTTGTCCACATCCCCTTTCCCAATTGCTATTACCACACTTATGCCTGTGTCTCTGTGTTATGTATATATGTTTTCTGGCTAATCCCTTACCTTTATTCATCCTGTGCCCCTCACCCCCATCCCCCAGACAGCTATTGGTCTGTTCCATGTATCTGTTTCTATTTTCCTCATTAGTTTATTTTGTTCATTAGTTTCCACATATATGTGAGCTCATGTAATACTTGTCTTTCTCTGGCTTATTTTGCCTAGCATAATACTTTTCAGGTCCCTCTATGCTGTCACAAAGGGTCAGAGTTCCTTCTTTTTCACTACTGAGTAGTATCCCACTATATAAATGTACCACAGCTTTTTTATCCACTCTACTGATGGGCAGTCGGGCTGTTTCCAGATCTTAGCTATTGTAAATAACACTTCTATGAACATAGGACTGAATATAGTGAGTGCACTTTTAGGGAGCAGAAGACAAAGGCAGTTAAAGCTAGAAAGATCCATAATAAATGATATCTTTTAATAAAGATTGCTTTCATCTTCATAACCTGATGTGCATAAAATTGTGTCTATATGTCTTTCCCTATTGATACAAATACAGAGTACCAATTTTGTGCTGTTCACTAAACTATGCACTCATATTCTTTATTTAATTAAGCCTCTTAATAATCATACATGATAGAAACTTTGATCCATATTTTACAAGTGGAAAAATTGAGCTTTAGAGAAGATAAATAGCTAGCCCACTAATGCAGTTAAGAAATGGCAAAGCTAGAATTACAAATCCTACCCTTATACTATACCACTTGCCAAAGTTAGTCTACTGAACTTTGTACTACAGTTATGCTCGTTAGTTTCCTCCTTACAGAATTATAAACTCTTGGAGTTTATATATAAATTAATAGTACAAATGAATGCATATAAGCATAATCAATGGACACATACAAGGGGGGAGGGGTGTGAAGGCCTGGGCTGGTGGGTGGGGGCAGGCTGGGAGGGGACCATGGGGGGAAAAGGGGACATATGTAATACTTTCTTTTTTAAATTTAATTTTATTGTTTAAAGTATTACACATAGTAGTACATATATCTCCTTTTTTTACCCCATTGACCTTCCCCCAGCCTCTCCTACCCTCTGTCTCATGCCCTCATTCCACCCCCCCACCCCAGTGTCTTGTGTTCATTTGTTGTGTCCATTTCTTTCATTGCCTGGCTTATTTCACTTAGCATAATGCTCTCCAGTTCCATCCATGCTGTTGCAAATGGTAAGAATTCCTTCTTTTTTATAGCAGCATAGTACTCCATTGTGTAGATGTACCATAGTTTTTTTTAAATTTTATTTTATTGTTTAAAGTATTACACAAAGTAGTACATATATCTCCTTTTTTTCCCCATTGACTTTCCCCCAGCCTCCCCTACCCCCTGTCACATGCCCTCATCTCACCCCCTCCCAATGTCTTGTGTCCATTGGCTGTGCTTATATGTATGCATATAAGTCCTTCGGTTGATCTCTTTCCTCCTCTCCCCAACACTCCCCAGCCTTCCCACTGTAAATGGACAGTCTGTTGGATGCTTTACTGCCTCTGTATCTATCCTTTTGTTCATCAGGTTATAATGTTCTTTATTTTCCATAAATGAGTGAGATCATGTGGTATTTTTCTTTCATTGCCTGGCTTATTTCACTTAGCATAATGCTCTCCAGTTCCATCCATGCTGCTGCAAATGGTAAGAATTCCTTCTTTTTTATAGCAGCGTAGTATTCCATTGTGTAGATGTACCATAGTTTTCTAATCCACTCATCTGCTGATGGGCATTTAGGCTGTTTCCAAATCTTAGCTATTGTAAATTGTGCTGCTATGAACATAGGGGTACATATATCCTTTCTAATTGGTGTTTCTAGTTTCTTGGGATATATTCCTAGAAGTGGGAAAACTGGGTCAAATGGGAGTTCCATTTTTAGTTTGTTGAGGAAACTCCATACTGTCCTGCACAGTGGCTGCACCAAGTCTGCATTCCCACCAGCAGTGCACGAGGGTCCCTTTTTCTCCGCATCCTCCCCAGCACTTGTCCTTTGGTGATTTGTTGATGATAGCCATTCTGACAGGTGTGAGATGGTACCTCACTGTCGTTTTGATGTGCATCTCTCGGATTAATTAGTGAATTTGAGCATGTTTTCATATGTCTCTTGGCCTTCCTTATGTCTTCTTTAGAAAAGTATCTATTTAGGTCCATTGCTCATTTTTTATTGGATCATTTATCTTCCTTTTATTAAGTTGTATGAGTTCCCTGTAAATGTTGGAGATTAAACCTTTATCAGTGATAACATTTGCAAATATGTTCTCCCATACATTGGGTTTTCTTGTTGTTTTGTTGATGGTTTCTTTTGCTGTGAAAAGCTTTTTATTTTGATGTAGTCCCATTTGTTTATTTTCTCTTTTGTTTCCATTGCCCTAGGAGTGGTATCAGTGAAGAAATTGCTTCAGCATATGTCAGAGATTTCTCTGCCTATGGATTCCTCTAGTATTTTTATGGTTTCCTGTCTTATGTTTAAGTCCTTTATCCATTGTGAGTTTATTTTTGTGTATGGTGTAAGTTGGTGGTCTAGTTTCATTTTTTTTCATGTTGTAAATTCCCAGGATTTTCAGGCTTCCCACAACATCCACTCTCCCCTTCAAGATGACTCAGTGTTGGCATCAGAGCCGGTCGCTCCGGGAGCAATCCCAGCAGCAGTGGAGGCTGCCAGGTCAGGTGAACCCCGTCTGGCAATCCCCCACAATCCCCTGGAGTATAGCTGTCCCTCAACTCACAAACAAACACTCCCCGTGCGACCACCACTCTCCCTTCGTTCTCTTATTTACGCACTATCTTGCAGTCTGCCTTCCTGTCAGCAGCCATCTTCCTTCCCCTTCCATATGTAATATTTTCAACAATAAAGAATTAAAAATAAATAAACTCTTGGAGGCAAGGATTATGTTCAGACTTATCTGTACCATAAAGTTAGCATGGAACATTAAAATATTCAGGCCTTTTTAAAAATATGACATTTTGGTAATGTTATATTCCCACAACTATAGTATGATTATCTGCACAGTAAGGATTATATCTCTACAGAGATGCAGATGAATAAATAAGTATTTAAGTGACTGACTGAATAAGAATGCACCATGTTGCTTTTATTACTATAGCTTTAGAATTTGTGTAGTGTCAGTCTTCCAACTTTGTTTTTTAATATTGTGTTGGCTATTTTGTGTCTTTCACTTCTTTATATAAATTTCAGAGTCAGTTTGTCAATAACTTTTTGAGATTTCATTTGGGAATGCATTAAGTCTATAGATCAAGTTGGGGAGAACTGACATTTTGACAATATTTAATCTTTCTATCCATCATTTTCTAAATAAAGGTCTTAGATAATTGATTTTAGATTTTCCTAATTTCCAATATGCACATTTAATGCTATACATTTCTCTCAAAGATACTATTTTTTGCTGCACTCTTCAAGTTTTTGTAAGTTGTATTTTAATTTCATGTAATTCAAAATATTTTAAAATTTCTCTTGAGATTTCTTCTTTGACCCATCTGTTACCTAGAAGTGAATCATTTAATCTGCAAGTATTTGGAGATTATCCAACTATCTTTGTGTTGTTCATTTCCAATTTAATTCCATTGTGACTTGAGAACAGATATTGCATGATTTCTATTCTTTTAAATTTGTTAAGGTGTGTTTTATGGCCTCAAATGTGGTCTATCTTGGTGAATGTTCTATGTGAGCACTAGAAGAATCTGTACTCTGTTGTTGATGAAATAGTCTATGCATGTCAATTAAATTCAATTATGTCCTTACTGATATTCTACCTGCTGCATCTGTCCATTTCTGAAAGAGGGATGTTGTAGTTTCCAACAGTAATGTTGGATTCATCTATTTCTCCTTTCAGTTTTATCAGTTTTTGCCTCTTTTCATATGCACAAACACATTAAGGATTATTATATCTTCTTGAAGAACTGATGACTTAACATTATGTAATTCTCCTCTTCATCCCTGATAAATTTCCTTGTTGTGAAGTCAACAGTGTCTAAAAATAATATAGCCACTTTAACTTTCTTTCTATTAATGTTATCTCTAACAATGTTTAGTGATATCTTTCTCCATCCCTTTACTTTTAATCTAATATGTATTTAATGTGGTTCCTTCTAGACAACATATAGTTGGACACTTCTTTTTTGATCCACTCAGGCAATCTCTGATTTTAAATAGGTGTATTTAGACTATTGACATTGAAGGTGATTATTGATATAGTTGGTTATTTGTTACTGTTTTTTATATGTTGCCCCTGTTCTTTATTCTTATATTTGTCTTCTGCTCTTTTTATACCTATTGTGCTTTTAATTATATTATGATTCCATTTTCTCTCTTCTTTTAGCATATAAATTATACTTCTTTTTACTTCTTTTAAATTAGTGCCCTAGAGTTTGCAAAATATATTTATAGCTAATCCAAGTCCACTTTCAAGTAACACTATACTGTTCACAGTTAGTTTGTGTACCTTATAAAAAAGGAAATAACCCTAATTATTTCTTTCCATCCCTTGTATCATTGTTACCATTTATTTAACTTATATATTAGCATACATAAGAATATTTACACAAACATACAAAAATTTTGCTTTTATTATTTTGAATAAACATTATATGTTACATCAATTAAGAATAAGAAAAATACATTTTTGTTTTACCTTCACTTTTTCTTCATCTAATTCTCTTCATTTATGTAGATCCAAGTTTCTGACCATATTGTGTTCTTTTCTAAAGGACTTTTTTTCAACATTTCTTGCAAATCATGTCTACTGGCAACAAATTTCCTCAATTTTTGCTTCTCTGAGAAAGTCTTTATTTCTCCTTTAATTTTGAAGGATAATTTCACAGGGTACATAAATTGTTGTGTGTTTTTTTTTTTTTCTCTTCTAACACTAATGTTTCACTCCTTTCTATTTACTTGCATAATTTTTTAGTAGAACTCAGATGTAATTCTTATCTTTGCTCCTCCTCTATAGGTAAGGGTTCCCCCAACCTGGCTTCTGTCAGGCATTTTTTTAGTTTTCTTTTTTTTTAAAGTATTTTTATTGATTTCAGATAAAGGGGGAGAGAGAGAGAGAGAAAGAATGACACAGAATCATTGATCGGCTGCCTCCTGCACACCCCACACTAGGGATCAAGCCCACAACTCAGTCATGTGCCCTGTTCAGGAATCAAACCATGACTCTTGGTTCATAGGTTGACACCCAACCACTGAGCAACACCAGCCAGTTTTTTGTTGTTTTTTTTTTCATTTTCTGTAGCTTGAAAATGGTATGTGGAAAGGTTTAAGGGTTTTGTTGTAGTTTATGTTTTTTTTTTTTTGTTTGTTTGTTTTATACTTCTTGGTGTTCTGTGGGCTTCCTGAATATGTGGTTCATTAATAGGGAAAAATAGGTTGTTTTTTTTCCAAATATTTCTTCTGTTTCTTTCTCTTTTCTCCTGCTAGTAGTGCCATTATATGTATGTTACATCTTTTTTAGTTGCAGTTGTCACATAGTCCTTGTATGTTCTGGGCTTTTTTTTCAAGTCTTTTGTTTGTTTGTTTGATTTTTAGTTTTTGAGGTTTCTGTTGATATATTTTCTAAATCTCAGAGATTCTTTCCTCAGCTCTGTCCAGTTTACTAATAGGCCCTTCAAATGCATTCTTCATTTTTGTTACAGTAGTTTTTATCACTAGCATTTATTTTTGGTTCTTTCTTAGAATTCCCATCTCTCTGTTTATGTTGCATGCTGTCTATTTTATCTTATAGATCCCTTAGCATATTAATAGTAGTTATTTTAAGTTCCACTTCAGATCATTCCAACATCACTGACATATCTGAATTTGGTTCTGATGCTTGCTATCTCTCTTCCAATGGTGTTTCATGCTTTTTAATCTGCTTTTTGATTTTTGGTTGAAAAATGAATGTGATGCACTTGGTAAAAAGAAGTACTTTAAATACGCCTTTAGTGGTGTGCTGGCAAGGTGTAGGGGAAAAGGATGCATTCTATAGTCCTATAATTAGGTCTCAGTCTTTTACTGAACCTCTGACTCTGGACTGTGAACATCAAAAGTGCTTCTCAGTCCCTCCCTCTCTTAGGTGGGGTAGGTTGGTTAGAGTGGGCTGGAGTGGGGTATTTCTCTCCGCCTGTGTATATAGCTAGAGATGGTTGGACTTGCCTTCCCCCCAGGTTTGTTAAGGCTCTGATAACCTCCCAGTATTTTAGGCTCTGATAAAAATAATTTATCTTGAGGGAGGACCTCATTAAGAAGAACAGAATGTTCTGGCATATTTAAAATGCTGCCTTCCCCACTCTCCTTACCACTAGCATGAGGGGATTTTTTTTTTTCTTTCTGATTTTTATTGTGCAGACCTGATCAAATTCCTAGAGGTAAAATGTACTAAAGCATGACAGCCCACCTGTGACTGAGTTCTCTGGAGTTTTTATCTCTCTGACTTGTCCATACTTAACTTCTAGCAATTTATTAATTACAGTTTAGGTTTTCCTACCGCAGTATTGGTTCCATCAGCAGTTTCTGCTCAAGGGTTTCAGTTTTAGTAAATTGTGATTCTTTATATTTGCCTTCCTGTTTCTCTAATTTTATCAATAGCATCTTCCTCTGTGACATCACTTCTAAGAAGAGATGTTTATTATTCACTTTGTTCAACTTTTTTCTAAATATTACAATGGAGCGGCAACTTCCAAGCTTCTTACATGCTGGACTGGAAAGCAGAAGTCCCCATGTGTTGTTTCCTTTAACTTCCATTATACTATGAGTTAGGTGCTACATTTATTAGTATCTTAAGGATGAGAGACTGAGGATCAAATGGTTTATGTAACTTGTCCAAGGTCACACAGTTACTGCTGACAGGACAAAGACTTGAAACTAAATCTGCCTAGGTTTAATGTCTATATTCCAATCCACTATCTTCTACCATGGTAACATTATTGACTTGAAAGAATGCTACAGAATTAATTACAACTGAGTTGTATTCAAACATCCTAATGTAAATCTCTGGGAGCTGTGAATATGTTAAGTGTAATGGCAAAGAGAAAGTATGACTGCAGGTAGAATGAAGGTTGCTAATCAGCTGACCTTAAAATAGAGATGTTATCTTGGATTATTAATAGGGTCCTGATATAATTGCAAGGCGTCTTATAATCAGAAGAGAGGGTCAATCAGAGGAAGATGTAACTATGGAAGAAAAAGATAAAGAGCCACATCACTGTTGTCTCTGAAGATGAAAAAAGGAACCATGGGCCAAGGAAATGAATTTTACACTGAAGTCTCCAGAAAGGACTGCAACCTTCCAAATACTTTGATTTCAGCCCAGTGAGACTTGTATTAAACGTCTAATCTATAGAAATTTAAGATATCAAATTGTGTTGTTTTAAGCCACTGAATTTGTGGTGATTTATTAGCATAGTCACAGGAACCTGATACACTTGACCCTTGTGAATTTCTACTGCAGCACTGGTTGTCTTAATCACACATTCACCAGGTCTTTAGTGGGGCAGTCTTGTATTTATTGACAACCAGCTATTAAGGCTTATGATATTTTCCCCACAATTAGAGCATACGTTCTTTAAAAGTGGGGAATATGCCACACATTTTGCTATCAACTGAATTAAGTACATTGCTTTGCACAAAAGGTGTTCAATAATACTAATAGTGGTGACTCCTTACAACAATTAAAGGTTGCTATTTATTTCCTTCTAAACAAACATTTTTCACCTTTCTATCAGTAAGTAGTTTGAAAGTTCATTATATCACAGATCTCTCTCCTTAGTTTCTATATCTGGAGGGTTGAAGAATGCTTTATCTAAGTTGATGGTTTCAGGTAGAAGTGTGATATTTGCAGCTTTCTTTTCTCATAGCTATCTCAGAGACCAGCTATTTTACAAATCTTAAAAAATGAAAAATATTAGTTTACTTTCCAGTTAATAAAGCACAAGGTATGCTTTTGGATGTTTTGCCAAACTTCAACTGAAAATTATCTCACTCAACAAAGTGCAATTATCCTGCAGTCAGGCAGTTATTTTTGTAATGTGTAATACTGTACTTGGGAGACATTTTGAATTAAGAGAGTTGTTTAAACAACATAATCACTAAACATAATCAGTAATTACTTATCAGGACCTTTTTTAAGTTTCTTTTACAATGTTGATTTCCTGTGCAATTTAATCTGGAGTTGCCATGATGTTCATTGTCTCATAATAACTTCAATGAAAGTCTGCAGGGACCCAGTTATGATGCCATTATAATGAGAGATTAGAACGAGAAAATGCATAACGATGCAAATCCAAAAAGAATCTATTATGATGCCAATTTGATGTCACAGCAAGTATGATGGCAGAAGTATTACAGTTTAATTCTTTGGAGAACCCACATTGAGGGACATTATTATAAAGGGATGCCAGTACATATTTTAGTATATGTGTGAAATTTATATCAAATTATGAAAATAAAAGTCAAATAATAGCTCATATATTAATCTGTAGAAATGCCAAGACAATGTCTCACTCTAATGGTGTTTGTAAGCATCAGTGAAGAGTAAGATGCCCAACAAACAGGAGCATGTGAGCCACTTGGTAACAGTGCTAACAAGCTCGATTAGTCATTAACACATGGCAGCTGAAATATTCTCCATTGTGGCACATCTCTGTTCAAATGGAAAACATGAGAAGGGCAATATCTTATCCTTAATTGTTAAAGACCAGGAAATCATGTCAGCACTGAGTTCATGAGTTAGTACCTTTGTCTTACTCTTTTCCATACTCTTCTCAACCTGATGTTCCTTTGAACTATTCCCTAGGTTTAGATTATTTACAAATTAATGTTAATAAATCCAAACTGAATATTTTATTTAAATATTTCTAAAATATGTTGGGGTGAAAAGAAGGAATAATACAGAAGTTCATAATCTGGAGTTGAAATCTTGGGTTTCAAAATGCCCATGAACTTCCTGGAATTATATACACAATTTTATGTGGGAATGCATATAGACATTTGGACAAGTGGCAGTGATATGGGTCCCTTTAACTTTCATGAGATTCTCTAAAGGTCACTAATCCAGAAAATTTTAAAGCACTGGTGCATGTAAGCTTGTCTGTTTCAGGAAGCAAGCAATAGAACTACTGGAGATCTAGATCAATAAGTACTGCTATTAATTAAGTGCAAACATCTAAAAGGAAGAGGATTTACAATAAAAAAGTAAATGCTAAAGTAGAATCAGCTTGAAATAACAACATGCCATGATTTTTTTTTCATTTTTAAATATATTTTTATTGTTGACTAGAGGCCTGGTGCACGAAATTTGTGCACTTGGGGGGGGGAGGGCGGGTCCCTCAACCTGGCCGGCACCCTCTCGCAGTCTGGGAGCCCTCAGGGGATGTCCAACTGACACAGAGGCAGGAGAGGCTCCCGCCACCACTGCTGCATTCACCAGCCCTGAGCCCGGCTTCTGGCTGAGCGGCACTCTTCCTGTAGGAGCACACTGACCACCAGGGGGAAGCTCCTGCATTGAGTGTCTGCCCCCTGGTGGTCAGTACACATCATAGCAACCAGTCGTTCCACTGTTCGGTTGATTAGCATATTAGCTTTTTATTATATAGGATAGTATTACAGATATCTCCCATTTCTCCCTCCTTCCACCCTCTTCCCATCACCCCTCCAGGTCTTCACTACCCTATCGACCCTGTCCTTGGGGTATGCATATAAGTATATAAGTTATTTGGCTTATCTCTTCTCATCCCCCCAACCCCACATTGAGGTATGTCAGTCTGTCACATGCCTTCCTGCTTCGGGTTTTATTTATTTACTAGAGGCCCGGTGCATGAAATTCATGCACAGGGGTCGCTCAGCCCAACCTGCACCCTCTACAATCCAGGAGCTTTCAGGGGATGTCCTACTGATGGCTTAGGCCCACTCCTGTGGTTCTCTGCTCTCTGTGGGGCCCGGGGGTTTCACTGAAGCCATGGAGATGAGGTCCCCATGCCCTGCTGTCCGCTCTCTGCCTGCAGCCGCCATGCGCCATGCAAAGGAAACCCCAATGCCCTGCAGTGTGCTCTGTCTTCCAGGCCTGGGGGCTTTGCCGAAACCGACACACTAAGGAAGCCCCCATGCCCTGTTGTCTGGACTCTGTCCGCTGGACCTGGGGGTGTTCCTGCCGCCACCTTGCTAAGGAAGCCCTCAAGCCCTGCTGTCTGGACTCTGTCTGCCATGTCTGGGGACTTCCCCACCACTGCTGCACTAAGGAAGCTCCCAAGCCCTGATGTCCAGGTTCTGTCTGCCATGTCTGGGGACTTCCCCACCACTGCAGCACTAAGGAAGCTCCCAAGCCCTGCTGTCTGGGCTCTGTCTGCCATGTCTGGGGACTTCCCCGCCACTGCCGCACTAAGGAAGCCCCCAAGCCCTGATGTCCAGGTTCTGTCTGCCATGTCTGGGGACTTCCCCGCCACTGCCGCACTAAGGAAGCTCCCAAGCCCTGCTATCCAGGTTCTGTCTGCCATGTCTGGGGACTTCCCCGCCACTGCCACGCTAAGGAAGCCCCCAAGTCCTGCTATCCAGGTTCTGTCTGCCAGGCCTGGGGCTTCCCCACCATCACCCTGCGAACGAAGCCCCCAAGCCCTGCTGTCTGGGCTCTGACTGCCGGGCCTGGGGCTTCCCTGCTTCTGCCATGCTAAGGAAGCTCCCAAGCCCTGCTGTCTGGGCTCTGTTTGCTGGGTCTGGGGCTTCCGCACTGCCGCCACACTAAGGAAGCCCCCAAGCCCTGCTGTCTGGGCTCTGTTTGCTGGGCCTGGGGCTTCCCCACTGCTGCCACGCTAAGGAAGCCCCCAAGCCCTGCTGTCCGGGCTCTGTCTGCTGTGTCTGGGGGCAGATCAAGCCTCACTGCTTGGTCCCCGCGAACCCCCATGGGGCTGACAGGCCCAGACACTGCAGCAGCGGTGGAGCTGGGAGGCTGGATCCGCCTCCTCCGGCAGTGGATCCAGCCTCGCTGCTCCTGGGGACAGGCCTGACACTCCAGCAGCGGGGCTTAGGGGACTGGGCGCTGCCATCTTGTGGCTATGGGAGCTGCCATTTTGTTGCGGAGTGACAGTTAATTTGCATATTGCTCTTTTATTAGATAGGGTTATTTATTTATTTATTTGTTTGTTTAATTATTTATTTATTTTAATATATATTGTTTCATGGGTTTTTATGAAACTGTGGAGTATGAATTCCCTTAAAAATACTCAGTGATTTTCCATAAAGATTCAAAATACAAGCCAAGTCATTATTGGCCAAAGGGACCAGGCAGAGCATTAGGGAAACAGAGCCTTTTCAGTAATTACTCAGAGTTCAGATAGACAATGAAAATTAAATGTTTATAAATACACAGGCCAAAATAATACAAGTCCATGCAAACAGTCAGCAGACAAGAGATGCATAGATGAATAGCAGAGTAAGGTAAATGATCAAATGCAACACAAAGAGCAAACAGGAACTCTAAATTAAGTGAAGGAGAAAGAATATGTCAAGCCAGCATATTATCTACACAGCACTATCTGGAAAGTATAACTATTACTGCTGAACACTGGCTAGGCATTCTACATACATTATCTCTACTGTTCTCACAAATTCTATTAGCTTTTACATTCATTTTAGATAGAAGGAAATAGAGGCTTTTTTACTCTGCTGGGGCTGCCATAATAAAATACTACAGACTGAAGAGCTTAAACAATAGATATTTATTTCTCACAGTTCTGAAAGTTGAGAAGTCTAAGATCAATGTGCCAGCTTGGACTCAGTTCTGGCTTGCAGAAGCCTCCTTCTTACTATGATTTTACAGGACCTTTCACATGTGTACCTGCATGCACGTGGATGTGCCAGCGCACGTGCACACACACACACACACACACACACTCACACACACAATCTCTATTTTTATAAGGCCACTAGTTCCATCATGAGGGTCCCATCCTCATGACCTCATCTAACCATAATTATCTCCCCACATCTTCATCTGAAAATATCAAAGGTTAGGGCTTAAGGACATGAATTTGGGAGACACAAACATTCAATCCATAACAGGGGCCCAAGTTCATATAACTAGTAAGGGAGTTTGCCATCCTGAGATCTCTCTCCTTCTGTTTCACCTCTTTATTTCTACCTTCTCATGATCTTTTTAGTCCATCAAAATGTTTCTTTTTAAAATGTTTGCCCCTATGTTACTTGGACTCTCTGTTGTATTTGATATCGCTGACTTATTTATTATTTATTCAGTCAGTATCCTTTGAACATGTACATAATCTCAGGGTATATATGCTAAAGTTACAAAAATGAATAAGACAGTTATTGCTTACTAAGAGGTTGTAGGTTAGTAGTGATGGATGACGAGGGTGGGAAAACAGTAAGAGAACAGAAACATTAAAAGAAATGGTGTACAAATTATAATAGGAATATTTTTCTGATAAATTCATTTTATGGTAAATGAAATATAGCAATGAGCTCATGGTCATGGATTTCTGGGTCTTATTATATTTACCAATACCCTGAAGCAACCAGGTTGATAGAATAATGGAACAGCCCTTTGAAGATTCAGTTATGACTCTATCTGGGTGGTAATACCCTATGTGGTAAGGATAACGTTCTCTAGGATGCAATTATGCTCTCAACTAATATATGACCTTTTTTCCCCCATAGACAAAATTCAGGGGTACAAAAACCAAATTATCCCTAGTAATTTAGAAGCAAAGCTTTTGCTTACTTTCCCCATCATTTTAGGCTCTGCCAGTCTAGAAGTCTTAGTCTCCCCTCCCCCCCAAAAAAACGTATCCACCAGAGGAAACAACAATGTTTCCATTAAATTAGAAGTAGAGAATGACACCTGTCCCCTTTGAACTTCTGATGCCAGTGAATGTACAATCAAAAGGATTACTGTACTAGATTGGGTGGTAGATCCTGACTGCCAAGGAAAAATTTTGGGTTGCTCCTTTATAGGAAGGAGAATAAAGAAGAATGTGTCTGATGCAGGACATCTTCTGATACAGACCTATTTTAAAAGTTAACAAAAACTAAAACATCTCAATGTGGGCAGGACTACTAATGGCCTCAACATTTCAGGAATGAAGTCTTAGATCACTTATTCCAGTAGTCAAGAACCAGTAAAAGTGCTTATTGAGGACAAAGGAAATATGTAATTGTTAATGGATGTAGAAAGTTATAAATACTTTCTATAACCACATGACCTGTTACAGAAAAGAACACTATTATAATTATGAGTATTTCTTCCCAATTTTGATATGAATATATTTGTGTATGTATTAACCAATTTTTTATTACTCTCCTATTCCTCTACCATCTAAGAGAAGATATGGTAATAGTAGTTAAGCTTAGATTTCACTATTTAAGTTACAGGATATCAAAGGCATAGAGGGTGTTATGAGTTAAATTGTTTCCCTCCAAAATTCATATGATGAAATACTAACCCCTAGTACATTTTTGGGATAGGACCTTTAAAAAGTGATGATGTTAAATGAAGCCCTTAGGGTTAGCCCTAATTGAATTTGCCTGATGTCCTTATAAAAAAGAGGAAATTTGAGAAGAAAACAAGACTCCAAATATGTATGTGCACAGAGAAAAAATTATATGAGGATATAGTATGAAGGTGGCCATCTATAAACCAAGGATAAAGGTCTCACAAGAAACCACACTTACTGACACCTTGACCTGGTACATCTTGCCTCCATAACTGTGCAAGAAAAATTATATGTTTTAAGCCACCCTGTATGTGGTACTTTGTTATGGCAGCCCGAACTGCTTAATGCAGGGAGTATGATTCAGTTAGAAGAAGAATAACTATCATCCAAAATGGATAAGTATCCTATTTTGGTTAATGTGGTTTCAGTGGTACAAAGGATAGTTGAACTATGTTGCTTTTTTTTTTTTTTTAAACAGAAGACAAATATGGATTTCAAGTTGAGAAGGGTCAGCCTTTGGTGGTTTTGTACTGTATCAATGAGGAACTATACTTCTTAGAATTCTCTTAACTATTTGATGCTAAGTTAGCATTGACCTCTAGAAAAAAAGGTTCCATGAGATTTAGAAGGTGGAAGTAATGCTTTCAAGGTTGGTGTAGGCATAGCGGTCTAGGCACCATTGAAGCTCACGCACATTGTGGCCAATTTGCTGATTCACTTTGTTAATTTAGAGCAGCAGCCAAGCATGCAGCTATTCCAGCTCCTACCAGATCTCCTTCAGCTTTTCTGAGTCCTGGGCTAGGCATACTTGCAGCTCCATAACAAATTTGCCAGCTCCTTCTGCAAGTCACCTACATTGATAAATTTGAAGGCAGTGATAGACTTACACAGGTTTCAGTTTTTCCCCTTGGGTTTCTGTTAGTCCTTGTGAGTTACAATCTGCTCTGATTCTGCTCTGCTTGGTTTTCTTCTCAAATTCTGGCCCTTCTGACTTTTAGCAACTTTAGGCCTACCCCAGATACGCAGGAGTCAGCCTTCTATTATCTTCAACAATAGCTCCCACAATTGCACTATATCCGACACATATAGTGAATAATTTATTCCATTTTACTCAGAGAGGTTCTGATTCCTTACTCAAATTCTAACTCTTAGTGTTTCAGCCTCTAAACAGTCAAATTTTTCTAGGTTTCTCCACATCTATGTTTGTGCCATTTACAATTTGATGAATACCTGAGAGAAAATCTGTTAGACCTGTCAGGCTTACTTTTCTGCTCTTCCATTTTCTTTGGGACCTTTGCCAGTCACTTATCAGTTGCTTTGGGAGCTGTGAGCTCCAACTTTTTTTTTCTTTCAGCTTTATAAGATTGCTAAAAAGCTCTGTAGACTCTTCAGACTCTTAGTGACCACTTCTACCCTACTGCTTAGCTTACCAACCTCTCTATTCATGCCGCTTATGAATCAGCAAATTCTTTGAGGAGAAAGAAACGTAAAATGTTTAACATATGAAAGGAAATTTTCCTCTTTTCTCTTGAATTTTGTACTTTAATTCTGTCTTCCTTGATACTCTCTGATACCTCTAAACAGGAGGGATTTTTAGTATTTTTTCAGATTTTTAAATTGTTCTTTTTCTAATTTTCTTTCAAGATTTTGCACAAACATTTATCCTATCAAACTTTCCTTTACAACTTTCTTCCCACTACCCAAGGCAGACAGTGGCTCCATTATTGATGTCTTATTAACACTTTGCACATGCCTCTTTTGGCACTTATCTTACTCTTATTAACTGCTAACATTTCTATAGCCTCTAATGGAATTTGACTTGCTTAAAGGCAAAAACTATTTGATTCAACTTGCATACTGATCCTAAGCAGTTTCTAGCGAATAGAGTGGCTCCATTTTAGTGAAAGAATGGATTAATTACATATAATTGTTCAATAAATTCTTTCTAACTGACTCTAGAAGTTGAAAATTTTCTTTTGGTTTTGATATTTATAATTGATATATTTTATTTTTAAAATACATTGGTACTGAGAGAGGCCATATCTAAATCTATTTACTTTTTATGTAACTATTTAATAACTGTTTACTTCCTGACATCATATAGTTTTGCAATGAATCAACACCTTTATTCTAAAAGAATAAATATTAGGATTTTGAGAGGAAAATGATTTTTTTTGCTGAATTGTTGTTTTAAAGGTAAAACAAAAATGAGTACAATAAATTTTGGAAATTGCATGCACACCAAATAAATATAGGTATCATCTAATCATTCTGTACAATCTTATGCTCCACCTTCTGTCTTGTTAATCCTCACCCAAGGATATTTCTTCCTCCATTGATTTTTAGAGACAGTGGAAGGGAGGGGGAGAGACACAGAGAGAGAAACATCAATGTGAGAGACACATCGATTGGTTACTTCCCGCACATGCCCCAAACAAGCTTGGGGATCAAGCTTGAAACCAAGGTAATTGCCCATGACCAGAAGGGAACCTGGGACCCTTCAGTCCATAGGCCGATGCTCTAACCACTGATCAAAACTGGCTAGGGCTACCTTCTGACTTCTTATGACTGCCTCTCCAGAGTGTAAAATACAGTAATCTATTCACATTAACTGAGGGTAAATAATTCAGTCAATTATCTGGAATATTTGTCTAAGCAACACAAAATATCTGGATATTTAGAAACATTTAGATGTTTTGGTGATATGTAGGTAGACATAGTCTATTGCTCATACAAATGTAATCTTGGTATCAACATTAACATAAGGTATTTTCTCAAAGAGTTATGATTACTTTCCTTTCCTTCCGACTGAATTTCAATGCATGTTTTAGTATTGGCCAAACATGAGTAAACCAAAACCATACTATGCACAAATACTAACAACTTTCTGAATATATCATCAGGACAGAAAATTTAGTTTCCTGAGACACATTTAATAGACAATTGTCACACATTGAGCTTGCCAAAAACATAGAAAACTAAACAGTAGGAACACAATATTTATCATAAAGAAAAGGTCCTTCGATGAGTACATGGTTACACTTCAAACAGAAAGGATCTACAGAACTCTCAAGTACATAGCAAAATGATTTAACACACTCTGGGAAAATTACACTCCTAGTCTTCAAATTATCAAGTGAAAAGAATGAAATATTGAAGGAAAACCTTTGAGAATTGCACAAATTGCTAAACTAGCATGCTGTTTGTACTTCATGCATGTAAATTTATAAGAGCAACAACCTTTCCAATTTAGTTTTTAGCTTTTGGAACCAATCACATAACCTGTGGTAAATTTAATTTCCAATTTTGTAACCTTTCCTAGATTAACTTACTGTTAAGGTACTTAGAGTAAGGCTGACTGAATCTGTCACACAGGCAATAGTAATAACTATATATAATGAAGTCCGCTCATTCAAATGTCTAGGATATAAATTCATCCTTATCATATGAAAAATTATCTCAAAATTTATACTGTGTGTACTGTATGAATTTTAAAATTAATTTCATAATTTTACTTGTTTAAAGGTCCTTTTTCCCAGTGATTATATATACACTAGTAAAAATCTATAATATACGATTTTGTAAGACAAACCATTAATTTATAATCATTTTATACATGTCGGTTCTGATAATAATGATGCTATACAATCTGTATCAGTTCATCATACTTTGGCAGAAGCAGCCACTTTACATTATTTCCACTAGAGGCCCGGTGTATGAAATTTGTGCACAGGGGGGTTGTCCCTCAGCCCAGCCTGCACCATCTCCAATCTGGGACCCCTCGAGGGATATCCGACTGCCCATTTAGGCCAATCCTACCAGGCAGTCGGACATCACTCTCACAATCCAGGAATGCTGGCTCCCAACCACTTGCCTGTCTGCCTGACTGTTTGCCCCTAACCACTTCTGCCTGCCAACCTGATCATCCCCTAACCACTCCCCTGCCAACCTGATCAATTCTTAACTGCTCTGCCTCCCCTGCCGACCCAATTGTCCCTAACTGCCCTCCCCTGCAAGCCTGGTCACCCCCAACTGCCCTCCCCTGCAGGCCTGGTTCCCCCCAACTGCCCTCCCCTGCAGGCCTAGTCACCCCTAACTGCCCTCCCCTGCAGGCCTAGTCACCCCTAACTGCCCTCCCCTGTAGGCCTGATCACCCCCAACTGCCCTCCTTTTCAGGCCTGGTCCCTCCCAACTGCCCTCCCTTGCTGGCCTGATTGCCCACAACTGCCATCCCCTGCCGGCCATCTTGTGTCCACATGGGGATGGCCATCTTTGACCACATGGGGGTGGCCATCTTGTGTGTTGGAGTGATGGTCAATTTGCATATCGCCTCTTTATTATATAGGATGGCAATTTCAGCTCTGTTTTTATTTTCTTTTTTTTTTTAAATATATTTTATTGATTTTTTACAGAGAGGAAGAGAGAGGGATAGAGAGTTAGAAACATCGATGAGAGAGAAACACCGATCAGCTGCCTCCTGCACACCCCCCGCTGGGGATGTGCCAGCAACCAAGGTACATGCCCCCGACCGGAATCGAACCTGGGACCCTTGAGTCCGCAGGCCGACGCTCTATCCACTGAGCCAAACCAGTTTCGGCACTGTTTTTATTTTCATTACATTCACAATTATCATCTTGTATTACTAGTATTTTTATACCACTGAATAAAATTGGCTACTCTTGTTTGATCTTTTTCATTAAAGTGAATGTAATGTTATTTAACTATTTTCTTTTTAGTTAAAATGATTTTTTTTCTTATTGTGTGGGAAATACTGAAGTCTTGTCTGAATTGAAGTCACACAAGTTACTTAATATTGTATTATATTATTTAATCACCTTTGGTCATCCTTCTTTAAATTACATTTTGCTATAGTCGCTCCATTAGAAATTCCACGGGAAATTCTCAGTTGTTAGATTTTGTGATACCAATGAGGACAAAGAAAAGACAAGTGCAACAAGATGTTTGCCCCCATTATTTTTCTGCAAGTTCATATTCTTCTGTTGAAATAATTCATGAAATTTAAGGTTCATCATTACCTAAAGCATGTTTTTATGTGTCATGTTATTAATGATTATTATTTACATAGCACAGTTTACTGAATTTTGGCAGAAGTGGTGGGCATTATAGATTGAATGCACAATTATATTTTGGTTAGAATAAATGATGAATTATTTTACATGTATAGTTGTCATAGACAACAGTGAGAATTAGATGTGAGTTAGTACTCCAGGGGTGAAAGTTTCCTGTACGTGCTCCAAATTTAGATTATGATTTAGAAGTGTAAGTGGGTAGGGGGGCACTTTCCTTGAAGGAAAAGGTGGAATACTTAGTGCTCCAAATTTATAAAAATTAATAAATAGCATTTCAAAATATATTCCCAGAACAATCAAATAAGGAAAAAAACCACAACAGTCAATCCAGCTGTTTGGTATAAAAAAAAAAAACCCACAAAATTAATAATGCCTTCAATATTATTTTCTTTTCAACTGGTTTTTGGTATTGTAGAGGTATGGCCTAGATCATATGATTCAGAGGACTCTGCTATCTGGAATTATGTTTTACACACAGACACACACACACACACACACACACACACACACACATACCCGTCAGACCATTAATACTGACACATTGGGACAGTGTGCTCAAGACTGGGAATGTAAACTAATGGCTGTCTCTCCAATTCCTACTTTTTACTGCTCAATCTAAAGCTAATGTATTATGTTACCATAGTATAATGCTTATCATGATCCAGCCCCATGGACGTCTTGGTTACACTAGTGATTAGCCAAGTAATTCATGATCTTAATGTCTAAATGATGCCTGACAGCTCAGGTTTCACTATCATCCCAGAAAGCAGCTTCTTTCAACTCTTTCTATGACCTTAAATGATAAAGGACACAAAGGGGAGTTTAATAACCTTCTGTATCTAAAAGGAAATGACATCTTTAAAAAATGATCTCATACCTTTCTATAGAAAATAGTCATTATCCTCCCCTCTCCTCCCTTCAGTTGCAGCCATTTTCTGCTCTCCAATATATGAGGCCACCCATGACATGTAAAATTTAGTGCAGGTAAGTTCAGCTCACTTGAGGAACGGCCACAGGAAAAAACAAAAAGAGAGAGAGAGAAAAAAGAAATTGAACAAGATCACCAACTGCTAGTGCATCAAAAGTAAAACAACCAGGAGAAAGGACATCAACCAGAGTGCATTTCCACACAAGTGACAGGGAAGAATGAGAACTGCCAGTGGGCAGAGGGTAGAGGAAGAAGGCTAGTTGGATTTCTAAGCAACAATCCACCCAGGGAAATGCGGATATTAAAGCTAACTCTTGGATAAACAAAGAAAATGAAAATTTACTTCTATTTTAATCTGAATTAATTTAATTTTGGAGAAAGCATGGTTGAGGGATTAGAGCACTTGTTTAGTAATCAGCTGTCTTGTATTTTCAGCCTTGCCACCAACTCTAGTAAATTGCTTTGCCTCTCAGTCCTTCACAGAGATAATGGTAACTGTCCTTTGCTTTGTTAACAATAATGTTTTTGAGAGGTGAGATAATGCCTTTAAAGTGTTTAAAGCTCTTCAGGGAAAAGCTCTAAATTTAAATATCTGATCCATTTGTAATTAGACATCTATTTTTCAAATATTGTGGAGCTATTACTAAGTACATAGTACTGTGTTAGGTGTTATGGAGGTATAGGGATAAATAAACTTAAACTCATGTAGTCATGAAGCTAACTAATTGAGCAGCAGGACCACTCACAAATATAAATAATTGTTATTTAGGCAATATGGGCACATGCAATAAGAGGAATAAACATAGCATTTTAGGGGGTCAAGCAAAGTAGAAATCACTACTTGTCTAGGAGAAACACGGTAGACTATATGGAGAAAGGGAACTTTAGATGACCCTTGAAAGATGTCTAGGATTTCAAAAAACAAAGATGTGGAAAGGCCTTTCCTAAGGAGAAAAGAACATAGGCAGGGAAGTAGTGTCTGATTTGTGGAATGACAAGTAGTTTGGCTATACTCTATATAGAATACTAGCATTCCCGTTGCAGGAAAAATCCTGGAAAATGCTGCACTCTACCCTGCCCAGCCTGCTCTCCTCCCTTCTCTGGCCCTGCCTGCGCTCCTCCCTTCTCCCCTGCCCCGCCTTCTCCGCCAGCCCACCTGCTCTCCTTCCTTCTCCCCCAGCCCCGCCTCAGCTCCTCCCTTCTCCTCCCCCCGGCTTGCTTGCTTCTCCGCAGCTTTGCTCCCTTCTGCAGCTCTTGGCTTCTTTCTACACTGTCTTGATATGCAAATTAGCCGCCATCTTGGTTGGGATAATTTGCATACTCGTCCTGATTAGTTTGTGGGCGTGGCTTGGGCGTAGTGAAGGTGCGGTCAATTTGCATATTTGTCTATTATTAGGTAGGATGTGGTGGAAGTAACTGGGGATAAAGTTAGAAAATGTAGGTTAGGATCAGACTACAAGAACTTCAATACTTGGCTTAGAAATTTGGACTTCATTCATTTGACAAGGAGAAGCCACATAAGGTATCACATGGCATTGAGCAAAATGGCTGTACATCTACTTTTGTAACTGAACAGATTGCAATGGGGTCACACTGGAGGTTAGGTGACTAAGGTATTACTAGTAAGTTCAGGTGTGAGGTATTACACAGTTGAATAAGAATAGTGGTAATGGACTTGAAGAGAGGGGGAGATAAAGGTAGAGATAGTGATAGAACTATAACTAGAGCTAGAGATAGATATAGAAATAGAGCTAGAGCTAGAGCTAGATATAGAGATAGATAGAGATAAAGAAAACTTTAGAGATCAAATTAATAAATTCTGACTGTCTAGTGTGGTTTGAGAGTGAGTAAGGATTTTAAGGATGACTCATGTATTTATGAACCTAAGGGATTTTCAAAATTTAAATAAGTAGTTATAGAAAATTGAAGATAACAATAGTAAGCCAACTTTTGGATATTTTGAGTTTTAGGTATTAACATTTATCTAGGTGAAAACTTTCAAATATTTAGTTATCATTTGGAACTGTGGGTCTGAGACTTAAAGAGGGAAGTTGTTAGTGATGATATAGATTAGGAAAACCATTTGGACAGAGAAGATAATTTTAAATCATACATATATATTAAATCACTAGCGTGGAGCTTATATAAAGAGAATTAGAGAGAACAAAAGACAGAATATTAGGTAATAACTACAATACAGGAGACAGGGAATGGAGAGGCAGAAACAAATGGCCAAAACAGTAGAAGAATTCATAAGGATGAGTAATCCTATGAGCCAACAGAACAAATACATTTCAGTAAAGATATGTTAGTATAATGTACTGTATGAAATGTTACAGAGTGGTCAAGCATATGGGCTAAGAAAATACAGAAATTTAGCTGAGGACATTAGTGACCTTTGAAAACCAGTTTCTAATGGCTGGCGGGGGGCGGGGGGATTCAGCTTGACTATAAGTTGGTTGAAATTTAAGTGATGATAAGTTGAAAAAGTGACTCCAGATTTTATTTCTGAGATAGTTGTTGATAGAAGTAAGCCTAGATATATGCCATAAGCTTCAGTGAATTGAATTTCATAGGAAAAGTCTTTGTTAGTTTTATTATTTTTGTCTTACTTTTGGTTTCTCCTAGATCAGAGTATAAGTGGCTATAGGGAAATGATAAGATGTGAGAGAGAATGGGCCAATGGATGAAATATTGATACTAAAATAATACAGAAGGAGAGGACAGAGGGGTAAATCTTGGAAAGAAGGAAGACAATATTTTCCTCAAAGACAAGACAAAAGGAAAAGATGATGAGGGAAAATCCAGAGAAGCTTTGAGATGGAAGGGGTGGAGAAGAAGGGGATTTATGCATGGTGGTATTTTTCTCTTAATAAAGTAATAAATTAAATTTTTCATAAGTGAGGAAGTAGGATTGTGGCTGAAGGTTTAAGGAGATTAGATATAATTTACAATAACTGTTATAGAGATTACAGAATGGTATCAAGAAAAGATAAATAAAATAATTGCCAAACAGCAGCCAAGGACCTAATCAGTACAGTTCCTTGATTTTCTTCAGCAATGCTCAGAAGCCTGTATAAAAGTGTGAAGAAACAGACATTGGGATTTTTCAGAGTGTAAGATTGTGTGTAGCAAATATGCAAAAACCCAAGGGGGCTAAGAATTCTAAAGTGCTATAAAAATATTATTCAAATGTTTGACCATGGCTTCTATAAAAATTAAGAAAGCAAATGAAACCAGAAGTGATGCATTATTTGAGAAAATAGGAAGGATTTAAAGGACATTTAGTCATGACAATAGTGAAGTATTGGTTTGGTAAATGTAAGGAAGTCAAATCTAAGGAGCTCATAATATAGAAAACAGGATTTCAGAAATCTGTACTTATAAGTCACAAAATTCTAAACCATGACTGTTAATGGACTTTTAGCAGATTGATGAGTGGCTGACATAGCATGAGCTATATATGTATAATATTCTTATTATTACCCTTTAAAATATAGAATTGTTAAGTCATCAGTTCAAAGTTACCAAGTTATAACTAATGCTGTTATAAATCTAAAAATCATGCTCAGAAAAGTAATAGGGTGGGGAACACAAAGAAATCACTCATGGAAGTCTACAATGTATCAAGCACTGTGATAAGCTTTACATATCACATAATTTACTTTTTCCTATAGTCCTGTCAGATCACCATTTCATGATTTCTCCATTCCCCTCTTCTTTTCCAGGTTATCTCTTGAAATAATAGCTTTGGAACATCAAGGCTACTTCCCTATTGATGAAATGAATGTATTAGCACATCCCTATAGTAAGTTGCCTCAACTTTTGAATATTTTGGTACATAGTTGGGGGCATTTTTGCTTTACAGATTAAGAGAAGGCACTAAAACCCAGGGAGATGTCATTCTACTTATAGTTCCCTGACAGAACTTCTAGGCATTGTTTTGCCAGCCCAGATGTCCAGATGTCCAAAAACATGTATTTCATGTGTCAATGTTATTGTATGTATCTAGGTGTCTTTAAAAAATTCACATTGAAAGGAAATTAATTAGAAGAAATATTTTAGAGGCTGGGGAGGGACCACGGGAGATTGGCCAGCCAGGAAGGGGCCACGGGAGGTTGGCTCCAGAGCATGTCCAGCCTGTCTCGCCCAGTCCCAATTAGCGGGACCCCAGCAGCAAGCTAACCTATCTGTCAGAGTGTCTGCCCCCTGGTGGTCAGTGCACATCATAGTGACTGGTTGAACGGTCAAACGAATGGTCGGATAATTAACATATTAGGCTTTTGTTAGATAGGATAACAAATGAATTTCAGTAACTTGACCAAAGCACTATAGGTATTGAGTGAACAATGAGATATGAGGCCTGGTTGGAATATATGTCATTTTCTAGCCTCTAGGCTATTTCTTCTCAAATAATTTATCTTGGCTTAAAATGGGTGCAAATAGGTTGATGAGCCCACCATGATCTGTATAGCTGTTTTATACAGTATCTGTAGGATCCATGATCAGTATATAATTTCCTTGCTTTTTTTAGGAGGTATTTGATGACATATTGTAACCTGTAAATATGAGCTTTACCATGCTTGCAGGGCCATGGAGATGGATAATGGTGAATTGAACCTGGCAAGTAACTGATTCTCCAGAGAGTCACTTTGAACTTTGAAAGTACATTTATATTTAGGCTTAGCTAGATGATCATTTTAGTTCTTTATCTCAGCCAAATTGAATTTAGTCTGCATCTATTTGGCCTCTGTGATAAGAGGGAACTGAAAACATTTCCAAATACAATTTTTATAAACTGAGTAGATCAGTTCCTCAACATGTTAGCATGGCAGAAAAAGCAAATATTTCTAGAGTTTCAAGCTGCTCTTGCACTGAGAAG
The DNA here is from genome assembly GCA_025583905.1 of Ia io. Taxonomy (NCBI): domain Eukaryota; kingdom Metazoa; phylum Chordata; class Mammalia; order Chiroptera; family Vespertilionidae; genus Ia; species Ia io. The sequence goes on from JAJQQW010000001.1 coordinate 75,674,604, forward strand.
ATAGGTCATGTTGATTGATTTGATAAAGGGGTAGAATAAAAAACCTTAAAACTAAACCTTTTATTGGCATATGAACAGCCACAGCTTTAACTTCACAGAAGTACATTCATTTTCACATACTCTTGACATGGCTTCAATTTGAAGTCAGATTTGAAAGCAATTAGTGCAAATTATTATCTAGGTAGAACAGGGAAATTACCACAATATTTATGTAAAAAAGATTATATATCAGAAACAACAAGATAAATGCTAAAACTAGTCCGTAAAATGTATCAGTATAAGAATGACCTTTGTTTCAGTTCATTCTACTTGAATTAATTTCCTCCTTTAACTTTTATAAGTTTACATTTTTCAAACCATACATTTGGCAGCCACCGAAGGTGCAATATTTTATGAGCATTCACACAGTCATAAATTATGGACATTAAGCACATGTAATGGCGCCAAATTACAGAAAGGCAAAGGACATCACAATTTGAATATTTATCTGAAGTTTCTGCACCAATAGCAAAAAGTAAAGTTATTTGATAAGTTATTTGCACACATGAAAGATTTACCTTAAACTTAGGAATGAACCAATGCACTTATTGATTCCAGTGACTGTTTCATTCTTTAAATACTTCCTAAATGGCCCGTGTTTCTGGTTGCAAAGTCATCATATGCCATTAAGCATTATGGAAAATGTTAGCATGCTATGATTCAACAACATTAAAAATGCTAAATACAAGGACAAGTAGAAAGATGAATTAAACTCAATAGAATAATGCTCTAATAAATTTAATATTCTAATTTTAATTAACAAATCAAATGATGAAGAAAACTTATATTTGTGTACACTATGGTGGTATTCTAATTGGCCAATCTTAATGGCTTTTTGAATATTGGGAGGCCGAAATAACAATATTCTCCTTTCATAATGCAAGCTACATGTATTGTAGCTCATCTACCTCTCAGATCTTTCATTCCTTTCTGGTTTTGTCATTGTCATGTATTATCCAACTCAAATTGTCCCTAAACCAGAACTGGATTTCTGAGCCTTACATAGGGTGATTTTTGAAGGCCTCCATATTGCTTTCATTTTCTCTTTTTGGTGTTTATGCCTTCTAGAATTACACTACACAACACATGGCCTCTGTATTTAATAGATTAAAATTATATTAATTTTAAAATAACATTAATTAAATTTAAATGAAATTTAAAATTAAGTTTCTCATTTGTATTAGCAACATTGCTATCATTACAAATGTTCTATTAGACCAGGGGTCCTCAAACTTTTTAAACAGGGGGCCAGTTCACTGTCCCTCAGACTGTTGGAGGGCCGGACTATAGTTTAAAAAAAAACTATGAACAAATTCCTAGGCACACTGCACATATCTTATTTTGAAGTAAAAAAACAAAACGGCAAAAACACCCACATGTGGCCTGTGGGCCGTAGTTTGAGGACGTCTGTATTAGACAATGTTGCCCTAGAATCCTATCTTGTATGTATAATTATTTCTCAGGACTCATATTTTCTTATAAGATGGAAACAGAGTGTGTTAACATATTACTCTTACACAGATACATTTGCATAATCATAAAAGAGCTATTGAAATAACAAATGGTCTTCATAATCCAAATAAATTTGAATTATAAAGAGTAGAAAGTCAGATCCCAAGAAAAGTAAATGACAGAATTATTTTAGGAAGGAGATTGTTTTCTAGCACCATTCAAATCATATCATACACAAGGGTTGCCCTGCAGTCACTGATATGTGTAACTCTGCTTGTTTATGCATTCTTTCCTTATTTTGTTTATTCCATTTATTTTACTTACTGTATGGCTGACCCTTTCTGTATGACAGGGATTCATTTATAATAAAAATAGATAGGCTTTTATCCTTAATGAGCTTATACTTTAGTAAGGGAAAGCAACAATTAAACAGGCATTTATAATATTATATAGTAAGTGCTATGAGACAATAAAAGGGAGAACATAGGAAATACATACAACATGGACTTTGAGCAACAAGGGGAAGGACTTTGTTGTTGGATATATATATATATATATATATATATATATATATATATATATGTGTGTGTGTATATATATATATATGTGTGTGTGTGTATATATATATATATGTGTATATACACATTTTCATCTTGTGGCACATATAAAATAATGACTAAAGTTCTGGGGCACACCAAAAATATGTTATCTTTTACTGATCTGACAAAAATAGGTATAATTTTGATTCATTCACACTGGATGGCTATTGTTGTGGTGGCTGTTGTCATTTTTTTTACTTAACAATCTAAGGGCAAGGAGGTTAGTGCCCCTGACTAAATTGTCAGGTATTGCATGTTTTAAAAATTCTTGCAGCACACTGGTTGAAAACCGCTATTCTAGACTGAAGAAGAAACCCCAAAACTGAGATTTCTTGCAAACCATCTTTATAACAGACTATAGAAGTGATTTTCAAACTATGTTTCATAAAGTTTTGGGTTAGTAAAAGTGACAATGGGCACCCTAGGATAGGTGAGAGAGAGGGAGACACTTAGTATATATGGTTTTGTGTCCCTTCACTTCCTATTTAACCAGAGAAGCTCTTCTTTTTTCTGTTTTCAGACAGGATTCTATGTAAGAGTTTATAAAATTCACAAAATTCTGCACTACAATACTCTCAAGTGGACATTCTCTTACATATTGTTCTTTTACCAATGCAGTATAGTCCCTTAGACACTGAAGGAACTAAGAAACATACATTGAAATAATGATTGAATAAACAAATTAATAAATATATAAGAATTTCAGCCCCCTTCCTGCTTATGTCCATTACTGAAATTGCACTATATTTCTTATGAAATTTAGACAATCTGTATCTTCTTTGAATTTATTTTCTTGAGTTGATTTTTCTAACATTTTAGTGACTACATAAAATTTCCTTTTCTTTAACATTCCAGATATTTTTAATCTTTAGGATTGTTATCAATTTCATTATCATCCATGTTAAGTTATCATTATTACTACTTCTACTAAAATTAATAGCCAAAATATTATCAAATGCTTATTTTACATATATTACTTTCTTTAATGTTCACCAGAAATCTATAAAATTATAGGGTAGGTAATATCTTCATGTTATAGAGAAATAAAGACCACATAACATACTCAAAGTGTATATAGATAGTAAGAGAAGAAGCTGGGATTCAAATCCAGATTGATCTGATTTTGAATTACATGCTCTGAACCATTACAGTAAACTAAACAGCCTTACTCTACATTATACTGCTTTTTAATTTCATTTCTTCACTTCTGTCTTTAAATACATTGGCATAATCAATATCTACTTTCACTAAGCTCTTTGTGTGAGAAGAAATCTACACTTACTGACCTCTTTGTCTCTGCATTGCTGTATCAAGAAAGAGCATCTCCAATTCTAATTGACTGCACTTCTTAACAGTAAGCTTCATTTTTGTAAGGTTGGCTGAGCACCATTTTAAATAAAGGAGGGAATGATGGAGGTTGATAGTTCAGTACACCAGCCTATCCTATACAGAGCCATGGATGGTAAAACTAGGGTGCTAAAATATCCAAAGAGTCCTTCCATAATTCTACCTCTGATAATTGGTTAAATTTGTCGCAAAAGAAGTTATGCATTTTTCCGGGCAGCCTATGCATTTGCATGATACCAGGTGATCCCAAACTGACAATAGAAACAAGCCATTTATACCCCAGTAAACTGAACTGATACCACTGTGTATACCTATTGATAATATGGGCTGTGGCAGTATACTTTCAATGAACTATTCAGAGTAAATTCAGTCAACTAAGATATTTCAAAGGGAAATCTGTAAATTTAGAAACTAAGTCTTCACTGTATAAAGAACTTCTACGTAAGTGGAGAGTTGTATAAGCACAGATGAAAGAATTATTAACAAGGCAAAACATATCAAAATGATGAGAGATAAAAGTGTAAGAAGAGAAGGTGAACAGAAAGCTAAACATTAAGTTGAATCATATAACATTGCTATTTTATTAATCAAAACTAGTTGAATATTGACAATTTAATACGGTTCAACATAGCAATAGTTTCCTTACAAACTAAGAAGGAGAAAATAAACAGTAGAACCTGGCAAGTCTTCAGAATGTGAAACTGAAAACTACAGGAGGGAAAGGAAACAAAGAATCCATAAATTCTTTTCTGACCCTTAGACCTATTCTGAGCATTGTACTCTTTTACTGAGAATAAGATCCTGGTAGTTTCTGAAAAAATCTCTTCTCTTGGTCTCTGTGGTCAGAGTGTTGGATATAGTGATTTGGAATTGAAAATGGATGAAGCAAACTGTTCTTGGATGAACCTAGTTACTGTGAGATTTTTCTGAAGGTCATTTGGGCTTTGCTTAACTCTAGTGTGTGTGTGTGGTTTCTGTAGTGTTTTAATCTGGGATCAGCAAATGTTTTCTGTAATGATCCAGATATTAAATATCTTGGCTTTCATGGGCCATGTATGGTCTCTGTCACATGTTCTTTATTTGAACAACTCATTAGAAATATAAAAGTCATTCTTAGTTTGAGAGCTGTACAAAAACAGGCCACAGACAGAATTCGGTCTGTGGGTAGTTTGGTGACCCTATTTTAAAACATTTTGACAATTATGTTTTCTTTTTTCAGATTCCTTTCACTTTGTTTCCTATTTGTCATACTATTTCCTTCTCCCTCTTCCATTTTCCACAGCTCATGCTAGATTGTAACGCTATCTTTGCCCAGGAAAACTCCAAGAACCTGGGTATGTGAGTTCTGTTGATAGGACTTTCTCACCTAGAATATAAACAGGTTAGATTCTGTAGTGGCTAAGGTCCTTATTTCTGACAGGCTTTGATTATATTCGTAACCAATGAATGAAAAAATAAATGGAAAAAAGTAACAGAGACATATGCAGGGAAAACTAAAGTTTCTAAGATGAAAAGAGATTTTACTAAAGATTTAATCCTTGAATTATATTTCTTCCTTCACATATGGGATTCAGAAATATATACTCTGCTAAAAGAAAATGTAAGATAATATATCACTATAGTCTTGAAATAGGCCATTCTATATAACCTTATCTTAAGCTTGTTGCTTTCCTTAAAGGTTTAGTGGATGTCTTCCAGCTGGACTCTTTCCATTAAGCATTGACCATGACATCCAAAAGGAAGAAGATGAGGTCAGATGTCTCCCTCACCATTCTCCTGAGACCAAAGCAAACTATACTTTTAATAATTTTGGACTGATACTCTACCCTTCAAATTTTACATTTGAAATTGTTACTTGTCCAGAATATAAAATTAGATCCTATCTAGTCAATTGTATCTTTAACTATTGTTCTTGAACAAAAGACTTTTTATTCTTTAGCTTCTAGGTTACCTTTTCAATCTTAATCAGGTCAGGAGTTAATTTCTGCAGTATTTGACTTCAAAAGTGGGTATCACCTATATTTTAGAATAAATTATAATCACATTAATAATGTAACATAGAATAATGACGTAGATATTCCTCTCTTTTTACTGCCCCTTGGATGACTATAAAATTTCCACGTAGTGGTCAGGTCACATGTAGTCCCATGGAGTATTAAAACTGAAAAGTATTTAAATCCAATTTCTTTAATGTTGAAGTGATACTAAAGCCCAGATGTGAAACAACTTGCATTACCTAACCAGCTATTTAATATCTGAACAAGGACTAAAATTCAGGCCTTCTAACTTTCATTCTGAGATTTTCTCATCATAACATACCTCATGACTACTCAAAGCAACTCACAAAACGTCTACAAGACTCATAAGTCAACAGTTGTGACTAGCAAAGGGCATATCTATGTTTATCACTTTGTTTTAAAGTGATATGACAAAATCTACTTTAAAGACTTTAGGGTAAAATGCACAGGGAGTTGCTCTTTCAAGGCCTCCTGAAAAATGAATGTTCTGTTATCTTAGCTACTAGTTCTAACTAGAAACAATTTATGGAACTTCTAGTTAAAGCCTCAGGTGTTTAGACACCTTTACAAATAATTATCAGAGGAAAGTTGCAGGGAGTGCCATTGCTACTTCTGCATCTCCTACCCAGGCCAGCACATAAGGAGAAACCCCAATAATCTATCCTTAAGGGATATGGATATAACCTTTATGATTTGATTTGGCTCTTTTAAGCACTCTGCTATAGCATTTGAATCAAAGGAAGATGTAAACTGGCAGAAAGCAGGGACTACATCTATTTAATTTGTATTGTATAGTACTTAGCGTGGCGCCATGTGTATATGGGCACTTGATAAATATCACTTGAGGAGAAATGTATTCCAAATGCATTTGTTGGCAATGAGCTTAGTTTTCATCCCTTTACTGATTGGGGATCTAAATGTCACATCTTTTCCACTTTATACTTCTTGAACAAACACTTCACTCTTTCCCTTGGTAAAAGAGAAAATTTTTAATGAAAAAATACCCATCTTGTAAGTGAGAGACCTTCCCAGAGGGGCAGAAAGAGAATAAGTCCTAAAAGAATCAATTTCAACTACAGATTACCCAAAACAGAAGATTTAGAGACTCTAGCTAAAATCCCTCAGGACAATACAATTTTCCTCCCACGTTTCTCAGCAGTGGGCAAGGGACTTTCTCAGTTTCAACAACATATAGAACATGACTTATTCAATCAAATTTCATTGTCAAAGGAGAAATTTACCAATTCTACTGAGCTTTATTATTTCTTTGTCTTAGATATCTATATGCATTAGCTTGGGTGAGGACTCTGAACTGAAGGAGTTACCTAAATGAATACAAATATTTTCTGATATTTTATTTTTTAAAATGTAACAAATCGGTGCATGTGGAGAAACAAATATTTAATGGTATCAAAATAAATCAATTCTGAAATAAAAATAGAACATCAAAGAAGTTAAATAACCACTCTCATTTCATTATACAGCCTAAAAGAGAGAGTAAAATAGTAAGAGTTATTTTATTTATTTATTTATTTATTTATTTATTTTTTAATTTATTTATTGATTAAGGTGTTACATATGTGTCCTTATTCCCCCAATATGCCCCTCTATCCCCCCACTCATGCCCTCACCCCCTGTTGTCTCTGTCCATTGGTTAGACTTACATGCATGCATACAAGTCCTTTGGTTGATCTCTCCCCCTTACCCCACCCTCCCCTAACTTCCCTCTGAGGTTTTATGGTCTGATCAATGTTTCTCTGTCTCTGGATCTGTTTTTGTTCATCAGTTTATGTTGTTCATTATATTCCATAAATGAGTGATATTTATCTTTCTCTGACTGGCTTATTTCACTTAGCATAATGCTCTCCAGTTCCATCCATGCTGTTGCAAATGGTAAAAACTCCTGCTTTTTTACGGTAGGGTAGTATTACATTGTGTAGATGTACCACAGTTTTTTAATCCACTCATCTACTGATGGGCACTTAGGCTGTTTCCAAATCTTAGCGACGGTGAATTGTGGTGCTATGAACATAGGGGTGCATATATCCTTTCTGATTGGTGTTTCTAGTTTCTTGGGGTATATTCCTAGAAGTGAGATCGCAAGGTCAAATGTGAGTTCCATTTTTAGTTTTTTGAGGGAACTCCATACTGTTCTCCACAGTGGCTGCACCAGTCTGCATTTCCACCAGCAGTGCACGAGGGTTCCTTTTTCTCCGCATCCTCGCCAGCACTTGTCCTTTGTTGATTTGTTTATGATAGCCATTCTGACAGGTGTGAGATGGTACCTCACTGTCGTTTTGATGTGCATCTCTCGGATGATTAGTGACTTTGAGCATGTTTTCATATGTCTCTTGGCCTTCCTTCTGTTTTCTTTCGAAAAGTATCTATTTAGGTCCATTGCCCATTTTTTGATTGGGTTATTTATCTTCCTTTTGTTAAGTTGTATGAGTTCCCTGTAAATGTGGGAGATTAAAACCTTATCGGTGATAACATTGGCAAGTGCTCCTTCCTCTTGAATTTTTTGGAATAGTCTGAAGAGGATAGGTTTTAGTGCTTCCTTTAATGTTTGTAAAACGCCCCTGTGAAGCCATCTGGCCCTGGGTTTTTGTTTGCTGGAAACTTTTTGATGACTGCTTCAATTTCTTCCATAATTATCGGCCTATTGAGATTTTTAGAATTTTCCTGATTGAGTTTTGGAATGTTGTATTTTTCTAGGAATATGTCCATTTCCTCCAGGCTTTCTAGTTTCTTAGAATATAGTTGTTCATAGTATTTTTAAACTATCCTTTGTATTTCTGTGTGGTCTGTTGTTATTTCGCCTCTTTCATTTCTGATTTTGTTTATTTAGGTCCTCTCTCTTTGCTTCTTGGTGAGCCTGACTAGAAGTTCATCAATTTTGTTTATCCTTCAAATGAACCAGTTCTTGGTTTCATTGATCTTTTGTATTTTATTTATTTTTGTCTCTATGTCATTTATTCCTGCTCTGATCTTTATTTTCTCCTTCCTTCTTCTCACTCTGGGCTTTTCTTGTGGCTCTCTTTGAGTTGTAGAGTTAGATGATTTATTACCATTTTTTCTTGTTTTTTGAGGTAGGCCTTTACAGCTATAAACTTTCCTCTCAACACTGCTTTCATTGTGTCCCATAGATTTTAGATTGTTGTGTTTTTACTGTCCTTAGTTTCCAGGGTGTTTTTAATTTCGTCTTTGATCTCTTTGGTAACCCAATCACTGTTTAATAGCATGCTATTCAGCTTCCAAGTGTTTGAATTTTTGGGGCTGTTTTTATTGTAGTTTATTTCTAATATTTTGCCATTGTGGTGTGAGAAAATGCTTAATATGATTTCAATCTTCTTGAATTTGGGAAACTATGCTTGTTACCCAATATGTGGTCTATTTTTGAAAATGTCCCATGTGCACTTGAGAAGAACGTATATTCTGTGGCTTTGGGGTGAAATGTTCTGAAGATGTAAATTAGGTCCTTCTGATATAGTGAGTCATTTAGGATTGCTGTTTCTTTGTTGATTTTTTGTCTAGAGGATTTATCCAGTGATGTCAGTGGTGTATTAAAATCCCCTACTACGATTGTATTGTTGTCGATCTCTCCCTTGATATCTTCCAGGAGTTTTTTTGTTTGTTTGTTTGTTTGTTTTTTATGTATTTGGGTGCTCCTGCATTGGATGCATATACGTTTATCAGGGTTATATCCTCTTGTTGTATCAATCCCTTTGGTATTATGAAGTGGCCTTCCTTATCTCTTATTATGGCCTTCACTTTGAGGTCTAATTTTTCAGATATAAGTATTGCTACCCCAACCTTTTTTTCATTTCCATTTGCCTGAAAGATATTTTTCCATCCCTTCACTTTCAGTCTGTGTGAGTCCCTTGTTCTGAGGTGGGTCTCTTGTAGACAGCATATATATGGGTCATGCTTTTTTATCCATTCACTCACTCTATGTCTTTTGAGTGAAGCATTTAGTCCATTTACGTTTAAAGTTATTTTTGAAAGGTACTTATTTGTAGCCATTTTTATTTTTTGTGCCTGTGTTCTTTCTTACCCTTTTATTTTTTCTTTTTACACCTGTCCTTTTAGCATTTCTTGCATTGCTGGCTTGGTAGTGATAAACTCCCTTAGCCATTTTGTCAGTGAGACTCCTTATTTCCCTTTCAATTTCGAATGATAGCCTTGCTGGATAGAGTATTCTTGGATTCAGTCTCTTGCCTTGCATCACTATGTAAATTTCCTTTCATTTTTTTCTGGCATGATGTGTTTCTGTTGAGAAAACATTTGATAATATAATGGGAGCTCCCTTGTATGTAACTTTCTGTTTCTCTCTTGCAGCCTTTAAGATTCTCTCTTTGTCCTGAACATTTGCCATCGTAATTATGATGTGTCTTGGTGTGGGTCTTTTCGGGTTCATCTTCTTTGGGACTCTCTGTGCTTGTGTGACTTTTTTCTTTCACACATCAGGGAAGTTTTCTGACATTATTTCTTCAAATAGGTTTCCTAACCCTTGTTCCTCTTCCTGTTGTTCTGGCACCCTATTATTCATATGTTGCTTTGTTTCATGTTGTCCCATAGTTCCCTTAGGCTCTCCTCCTGTCTTTTAATTTTTTTCTCCAATTGCAGTTCAGTTTGGGTGTGTTTTGCTTCCCTGTCTTCTAATTTGCTAATTTGTTCCTCCAGTTCTCCTAGTCTACTGTTGAAACTTTCCATGGTGTTTTTTTATTGCAACTATATAACTCTTTAGTTCTTCTTGATTCTTACATAAGTTATTGATTTTTTTCATCCATTTCTTCTTGATTCTGACATAAGTTGTTGATTTTTTTCCTCCATCTGGTTTATGAACTGTATGACCCTTATTCTGAATTATTTTTCTGACATATTGTATACCTTTGTTTCACTTAGCTGCTTTTCTGTCGATTCCTCCTTTTCTTTCCTTTGGGGGTTTCTTTGACTACCCATTTTTGGTCTCACCGAGTGATCTAGATATGGAGTCATGCAGGGTCTGCTCCTTGGGCTGTGGTTGTTCCTCAGGCGGTTGTAGAAGTGGCTGCTCCTCAGTTGTCAGTGGCTCCTTTGGTGGGTGCTGTTCATAGCAGTGGTGTCTCCTCTGGCTGGTGGGGAAGGCTGCTCACACAGTTGCTGCTCATTGGATGGGGGTGGGCTGCTCATGTAGCTGCTGCTCCTTGGATTGGGGCTGGCTGCACGCTGCTGCTGTTCCTCAGATGGGGCAGGCTGCTCATGAAGCTGCTGCTTCTTGGACAGGGGCAGGTTTCTTTCAGGGCTGGTGCTCCTCATATGGGTGCGTGCTCCTCTCGCAGCTGCTGCTCCTTGGATGGGGGATGGGCTGCTTGCATGGCTGCTGTTCCTCAGGCAGGATTGAGCTGCACATGTGCTGCTGCTCCTTGGATGGGAGCGAGAAGTTATTTTGATTTAAAATATATCTCTTAGTAATACATGCAGGGATACTTTTAAATATAGGCCTTTCATCTCACTTCTGTCTCTTTAAGTAGCTTTTTCATAGCAAAATAAGCCAGTCAGAAAATTACAAACATCACATGATCTCATTTATATATGGAATCTAATGAACAAAATAAAGTGACAAAAAAGTCCAGAGGCATGGATACATGGAACAAACTGACAGATTTATATGCATATATGCACAGTCCATGAACACAGACAACAGTATGGTTAAGGCCTGGGGTGGGGTGGGGGCTGGGTGGAGGAGGGAAAAGTGGGGGAAAATAGGGGACATCTGTAATACTCTCAACCATAAAAAAATCAGTGAAATAACTATAAATTTTGAACAAATAGTCCCAATCCCAAGCCAGTGTTGTCAGAAGCCTCCCAGTGGTGATGCTATTACATTTATGTGAGTAACCTAGCTATAAAAGATAAATATTTTGTCTTAATAATACCTATCTATCTATCTATTATCTATCTATCTATCTATCTATCTATCTATCTATCTATCTATCAATCATCTATCTACCACCTAACTCTGTGGTCGGCAAACTGCAGCTAGCGAGCCACATGTGGCTCTTTGGCCTCTTGAGTGTGGCCCTTCCACAAAATACCACGGCCTGGGTGAGTTTATTTTGAAGAAGTGGCATTAGAAGAAGTTTAAGTTTAAAAAATTTGGCTCTCAAAAGAAATTTCAATCGTTGTACTGTTGATATTTGGCTTTGTTGACTAATGAGTTTGCTGACAACTGACCTAACTCTATTGGTTTATTATGAATTTATTTATTTAATGCTATTTGCAATCAGCAACTGTAAAATGTAAACCAATAGCCCCATGTGATAGTTAGGCACACAGTACACTAAGCACTATAGGCAACATGAGAAATAAGTTTACAGGTAAAAAAGACAGGAGGACAAGCTTGCTTGTGGGAGAATTTCTCTTACTAAGTGGTCTTTAGAATGGAGAAGCAGTTTTCATAGCCTTTGCCCTAAGTCATTCATTCTCTAGTGGATGTTAGGCATGAAACACATTTAAAAAATCTATTCCATAAGTGAACTAACTTCACTCATCATGCAGCTAGAAATGAAACTATGTAGGTGATCCTACCTAATAAAATGGTAATATGCAAATTAACCATCACTCCACTACACTCACCAGCCACGCCCACCAGCCAATCAAGAGCAATATGCAAATTAACCCAACCAAGATGGCAGTTAACTTGCATATCCAGGCCCAGAGCGAAGACTGAAGACAGTGGAGAAGGAAGCCAAGCACTGCAGAAGGGAGCAAAGTTGCAGAGAAGTAAGCAAGTGGGGTGGGGGAGAAGGGAGTGAGCAAGGCAGCAGAGAAGGGAGGGAGTGAGGAAGAGGAGATGGGTGGGAGGGAGCGAGGCAGAGGAGACAGGTGGCAGCCAGGCAGCGGAGACGGGAGGGAGCAAGGCAGAGGAGACAGGAGGGAGCGAGGCAGAGGAGATGGGTGGGAGCGAGGCAGCAGAGATGGGTGGGAGGGAGTGAAACACAGTAGACGGGAGGGAGCAAGGCAGCGGAGATGGGTGGGAATGAGGCAGCGGAGAAGGGAGGGAGTGAGGCAGCTGAGACAGGAGGGAGCGAGGCAGCAGAGATGGGTGGGAGGGAGCGAGGCAGAGGAGACGGGTTGGAGCGAGGCAGCGGAGATGGGTGGGCGGGAGCGAGGCAGAGGAGACGGGTGGGAGGGAGTGAGGCAGCGTAGAGGGGTGGGAGCGAGGCAGAGGAGATGGGAGGGAGCCAGGCAGCGGAGATGGGTGGGAGCTTGGCTCAAGCTGCAGGAAGCCCTATTCTTGCAGGAGTATTCCTGCAATGGGCGGCTAGTTTTATTTATAAAAACCTTTTACTTTCTGGGAACAAATAACTAATCACCCTTGTCACCCATGGAGGAAAATGAATCCAAAAAGAAAGCATGAGCCAACTAACAGACGAAGAAAACAATAACATTGTGGCAAAAATCCAAATAGAAAGGTGTGGAAGTTAAATGTAATTTGCCTGAGTGCACAGTTTTAATTAGCATTTGAGCCTAATACTCTCCTTTTACAATTTGCTCAAAGCATCTAGTAGTATGGCACAGCGTACAGCCTCATGATGTGCTCCTTAAACCACATTTTCATCTTTGAGAATCCCCACATCTGCAGTTGCAGGATGCTCTGGTTTGGAGTCCCCAGTGCCAGTGCAATAAAGCTGGAAAGGCTGAGGCTCCCGGAAGCCTATTCAGGAGGCAAAGCATGAGAAGCAGACACACAGAAAAAAAAATAATGTCTGGCTCCATCTCAGCAGCAGACCACTTACTAAAATAATTAATAGAGTGCTTTTCTGACATCCTTGTCTTTGTCTTAGTTGCTAAGAGTCAAAATCATTATGTGACTCTTCCTCTTTTACATCTTCCATTACTGAGGTGATTTAATTTTTTTCTATTGATTTTCCCTTTCCCCCTCTAACAGAGTCTCTCTTTTTCCACTATCACTCTAATCCAGGTTCTTTTTATCTCATACCTGAATGACTAATAAACTTTTAGCTAGCATTTCTTACTAATCTTTCCCTACCTTAACATCTTGCCCCATTAGAGACAGTGTTTCCTACTATACATTCATTATGGTCCCCCACAACTGAAAATTTTTTCTGGGATTCCAACTGGCCAGCTAGCCTCTTTGCTTAACTTTCAATGTCCTTCATAACATGTTTCTGTACAAATTTATCCCCCACTAGTGCATGCATGGTGCATTTAGTCATGTTTTTACATGTAGTGTTAGAGGGAGTATATATTCTCATTTTGACATTTCTACACATTGAACCAACCATCAAGCACTTTTCTGTACTCCATTGTTTTTGTTTTTGTCTTTACTTGTAAAATGAGGGTAAGTTTGTTATGAGGATTAAATGAGTCAGAATAGTTCCTGGCATATACTGTTATATAAGAACTGTTTCTTAAATATATAAATATAGTGAATGAACATTTCCTTTTCCCCCCTGCTTATCAAAATTCTATCAACTAACTAAGGTCCCACTTTCTCTATAACTCTCTATTTGACACTCCAATTGCACACCAATTTCATAGCTGTATTCTATGCTACCAAATATAATGTTCAATTATATGTCACTTTATATTTCTCACTGTTGTTTCAATGGTATACATTTAATCATCCTAAGTCAATTATAAGTTCTTTGAGGTCAGGGACTTTTACTTCTTCACTTTTCTTTAATGCAATATTTACTAGATAGTGGACACTAAAACATCTAATGATTATTAGAGCAAGAAAGAAATGTACTAAATTACTGGCCATTTGATATCAGGCAGGTTACAGCCTGAACCAGTCACCCTTTCTCTATCCTTTGAACACTTTGTGAGAGCTATCTGAAGGTTGACACAATTTGTATGCTTAACAGTTTCATCATTTCCTTCTGCGAAAATTCTAGAGCACACAGGACAGGAAGTACTATATCAAAACAACATTGAGGGTCTTAGCAAGATTTCCAGCTATGGTTCAATCTTTCCTTAGAAAAGACAAAGTGGATATCACTTGCTATACCTCAAAAGTAGCTTTGCCTTTATTTTGCCTAAAAACTGACATCAACTCTAACAACAGACTTATTGTGTTAGAAACTCACTTTAATCTGACAGTTCACTAAGCACCTAGATCTTTCCCATTATGCTCATGTAGTTTACACTTTAATCTAGTTGGTATGAAATGATTGCATAATAAAACCTAGCTAAAGGGATGTTTAGTTAGGTGACACAGGAAATAGACAGGGGATGGAGTCTATCAGTAATGTTTCAGTTACTGCACTATATCAGAAAAGTCATTTCATTTCATCTTTATGCCAACTTATGTCAATTATTATGGGAGTTCATGCACCGAGATTAAGAAACTCACACTAAGTCACATAGCAAATAGAGTTGGGAGTTTGTGCTGGAATGATCACTACAGTCCATAGTTATTGAGAATTCACTATGTTGCAGGAACTATGTCAATTAATTTACATTGTTAATTAATGTACTCTCTAACTTTAACAATGGTCCCCCTGACCCCTGTAATTTATTGTCTCCTATGTATTAGCAAACAAGTACAGAAAGATGTTTTAAAGAGGGTGTTTTGAGAAAATGAACTTTACTAAGTTTTAATATTTATACAGATTTGTAAAGTACTATAAATGACTGCAATTATGCAACAACACTGTTAACAACTTCTTATTTTAATGTTAAAACTTTACACACTTTCCATTGTGTTAATGTGGCACAGCTTTTTTATCTTCTAATCTACTGATGGACACTTGGGCTGCTTCCAAATTTTGGCTATTGTAAATAACACTGCAATGAACACAGGGGTGCATATATTTTTTCAAATTAATATTTCAGTTTTCTTTGAATATATTCCTAGAAATGGGATTGCTGGGTCAAAAGGCAGTTCCATTTTCAATTTTTTGAGGTAACTCCATATTGCTTTTCACAGTGTATACACCAGTCTGCATTCCTGCCAGTACTGTAGAAGGGTTCCCTTTTTCTCCACATTCTCACCAATACTTGTTGTTTGTTGATTTATTGATGCTAGCCATTCTGACAAGTGTGAGGTGATAGCTCATTGTGGTTTTAATTTGCATTTCTCTGATGATTAGTGACATTGAGCATCTTTTCATATGTTTATTGGCCATCTGTATGTTCTCTTTGGAGAAGTATTTATTCAGGTCATTTGCCCATTTTTAATTGGATTGTTTGGTGTTGAATTTTATGTTATTTATAAATTTTGAATGTTAACCCCTTATCACCGTGGTCTGCAAACTGCAGCTCGCTAGCCACATGCGGCTCTTTGGCCCCTTGAGTGTGGCTCTTCCACAAAATAACACGGCCTGGGTGAGTCTATTTTGAAGAAGTGGCGTTAGAAGAAGTTTAAGTTAAAAAAATTTGGCTCTCAAAAGAAATTTCAATCGTTGTACTGTTGATATTTGGCTCTGTTTACTAATGAGTTTGCCAACCACTGACTTATCAGGTGTAGCAGCAAATAGGTTCTCTCATTCAGTGGGTTGTCTTTTCTTTTTGTTGATAGTTTCCTTGTCTGTGAAAACCATTTTAGTTTGACCAGGCCGGTGTGACTCAGTTGACTGAGCATTGACCCATGAACCAAGAGGCTGCTGGTTTGATTCATGGTCAGGGCACATGCCCAGGTTGCAGGCTTGATCTCTAACCGGGGGCTGTGGGGGGGGGGGGAGGCAGCCATTCTTTCAACAGTGTTTTTACCTCTCTCAACAGTGTTTTTACCTCTCTATCCATCGCCCATCCTCTCTCTCTAAAATCAATAAAATCATATTAAACAAAAAAAATTATTTTGATATAGTCCCATTTGTTTACTTTTTCTCTTGTTTCCCTTGCCCAAGGAGATACATAACAAAAATAAAATACTGTTACAAGAAATGTCTAAGATTTTAATAGTTTCAAGTCGGACATACTACTTGGCTGTAAAACGAAGAAAAGAAATCTTACCTTTTGGGACAGCATGGAGTATTATGTTCAATGAAAGAAGCCCATCAGAGAAAGACAAGTACCATATGATTTCACTTATATGTGTAATCAAATGAACAAAATAAACTAACAAACAAAATAGAAACAGACTAATAGATACAGAGAACAGACTGAAAGCTGTCAGAGGGGAGGGGGCTGGAGGGATTCGGTGAAAAAGGTGATAAGGGATTAAGCAAAAAATAATTCATAGACAACAGTATGGTGATTATGATTACCACATGGAAAATGGAGTGGGAGAAGTAGGAGAGGGTAAAGGAGGAATAAATGGTGATGAAATAAAACTTAACTGTGGTGGTGAACACACAGTACAATATACTGATACATTATAGAATTGTAAAACCTGAAATCTATACAATTTTATTAACCAATGTCACCTCAATAAATTTAATGTAAATAAATAACTTTACACTATTTGCAAAGAGATTGATGTATCTAATATGAGTTGGTGAGGAAATTTTTAAGATATGAATCAGTATTCAAACAGAATATGGACAACAGATCACACAAAATGGACAGATGAGGAAGGAAAGCTTAGGCATGGAGTAGAATCAAAATAGTTTCCTTAGTCATATTATAATGTTCAACTACCTTGTAAGAAGAAACTGATATATATATATATATATATATATATATATATATATATATATATATATATATATATATATATGATTTACACTGTAGCTATATCTTATTTTAATACTACCGAAGTTAATAATGGAATAGAGATTAATGACTAATAAATCACTTTTAGTTTATTTAATAGCATGTATTCTGCTGTTTTCACAAAAATAGATCTCCTTGTTGCTATTTATGTGAAATTCTCAGTTAAATAGGCTACTTCATCTTTGATGAAGAAAAAGTACCTCACTGCACCCAGGATTCTTATAACCTGAGGAATCTATCCATGTAAGCAATATACTTTAAGAATAGTGCCTGAATATAGCCTATTTCTCTTGGATGAGCCACAGGTGATATTAACACATAATCATTCCCCATCTGATACCTTTATAGTACCAAAAAATCAGTTTTATTGTGTTTTTTATTTTTGATCGGTGACAAAAGCAACAAATACTATTTCTTATTAAAAGACATGCATCATGTTGGCAGGTTAGCAGAGAGGCAAGCAAATTGAAAAAGCTTAGTCCTGTGCCCTCTGGTCTTTTAAATAAAATTTCTTGCTCTAAATTTTCATGGTTTCAAATTTGACATGTGTCTTTGGATAGGTGATTTATTTTTATGTAAAATCAAATAGGATCAGAAAGAAAGACTGCCTCTCCCCCACACTAGAACCATACACAAATATTTCTTATTCCATTTTTAGTCTCAATTGTACATTCTGGCTATTGGTAGATAACTGCCAAAATTCACATTGGTGAAATGCAATATTTTGAGGAAGAATTGAAAGCATTTTTCTATATATGCTAGAAAAAATGATCTAATGATCAATAATGGGGTTCAAATCTTTCCAGGAATACATATTGGAAAAAAAAGGCAAATACTGATTTATAAGGCATTGGGTAACTTCCATTTATAAGAAACTTCATCTCATACTGAGATACAGAAGGAGATTTTCAGACAGAGTTTCAGCCCTAATTTCATCCTTATCATAATGTTTATGTTTATGTCTTTTGTCATGTCACTCTTGGGAATCATTTTCCCTTTAGTGATCATGACTGGCTGGTTGTCTGCCTGTCTTACACCAGAAAGTCCAATAATGAGCTCTACTGTATATTAAAAAAAGGTGCTTAGGAAAAAGCATTTACTTCTTCAGAAAATTAAGAGAAAGCATTCAAAAATATTATCAACTAGACTTTGGTAAAAAATTCCAGAGTTCAGCTAAGTTTTAGGTATATCCAAAACATGCATTCACGAATGTTAGAAAATTAAACCATTCAACTTTGAACACAACAGTCAAAATGATCTCACAGAGATTGCCTGCTCAGCTAATCTTCTCAGGAGATATATAATACAAAAAAAGTTAGTTAACATAAACTATTATTCTACAAGTCTTCTTATCTAAATAGGCAGTGTAGTGTTCTTTGGTATACTCTTGAGGATTCAAGATGGATCTAGAAATAAATAGTACTTCTTCAATTTTATATGCTGGGAGAGCTGATGTTATGGTAGACTTATCTCATCCTTTTTCTCTGTGTCAAGATATTTCAGAACCATCAAAAAAACTTACTTTTCTCTAGTATCAGTTTTATAATAAATACATTTATTATATGCTGCCTTTTTCTGTCTGGGAGAAAGCCTTTCTTCAAGCACTTGTCCTGATTCCGTATAATTCAGTTAAATAAATTCAGAATGTATTTAAGGGAGTATACACAAATATGAGCAGTACAACAAGAATTTCCATAAATAAATAAGGAAATCATGGTGAAGTAATTTAAAAAGTTAGCAAAGTAAGATTAATTATAGGTGAGATTAATACTAAAATTGCATGTTGTGAAGTACAGAAAGAAATGTTACATGAGGTGTAGCCCAAAAAAGAAATGTTCAAGAGAATTAAAAGTATTCACAAATACAAGATAGAAAATTTTATTGTTATTTTTGTGTATTTTACAGTATAATGTAAATGCTGTCATCAACTTTAAATAAAAGAACCAAGATCACCAGGCTGTATTATAAGATATCTCAATGTATAATACTAATATTATTCCATATGCCTAAACCTAGTTCCAAAAAAATAAATTTTGCTGGTTCCAGTCAAGATGGTGGTATACCTGAGCACTGTACTCAGATCCTCCCACAACCACATCAAAAGTAGAACTAAACTACAGAACAACCATAATTTAAAACCCCCAGAAATGTAGTTGAACAGAAGTTCTACAATTAAGGCTATAAAGAATAAGCCACATAGATACTGATAGGAAGAGCAGAGATGCAGAATGAGCTGGTCCCACCATCACAGTGGCAGATAAAAATTGGAAGACATATCTCCAATGCAGACTTTCTCCCTGGAAAAGCGAGGGGTCCAAGCCCCACACCAGGCACCTAAGCCCAGGGTTCCAATGACAGGAAGAGAAGTCTTCATATCTTCTGGCTATAAAAACCAGCAGTGATTGTGACTGAATGAGATGGATGGCTGCTGGAGTCCCAGGCATTCCTCTTAAGGGGCCAACAAACACTTGCTCTATACTCCAGTGATGGGGTGGCAGCTCAAAAGGTACCAGAGACACACAAGAAGGAACTGAATTATCTGGCATCAGGACAAGTGCTTGAAGAAAAGCTTTCTCCCAAACAGAAGTGCTGGCAGAGGCCACTGTTCCTTTTCTGAGGTCTCCCCAAAGAGAGCCAACAGGCCAGCACCATAAGTAAGTCTACATCATCCTGTCTAACACTGAAACCCTGACCCACTCAACTTAGTAGAGGCCAACCTAAGCCATTTCCAGTGGCATTTTGATACAAATAACCTATCTTGGCTCATGCTTCACATTTTCATAAAATTTCTGAAACAAGTAGTATCTGGTCTTTGCATGCCTCGTACTTCTTACTTTGTGACTCAAGGCCTGGAACTAGTGGCATCCAGCCTTGGTTCATAGGTTGGACTCTCCTAGGCAGCTCTAAGCCCAGCATAATTATCCATCTGCAGATTGCTCTGTGCCGCATGCCAGTGGCCCCAGGCATGTTACGGGTGGTAGCTAACCTTGGCCTGTACCTCTTGGGAGGCCCCAAAACCAGCTCACCATGTAGACAGCTTCAGACCATGCTGAAGCACCTCCACAAGCTGCACACTGAAGGGGTGGATTTATTGGGCACCAGAGCCCCACTGAAGTGAATCCTGCTCAGTGATAGATCCCTTATATTAACATGTCAACAGCAATCAGGGGTCAACTACAACAGAAGGGTGTACACGGCCCACATGGGAATTGTTCCTGGAGTGATCAGCTCACGTGATTAGGGAGGCTGTGCCACTCGACCCTACAAAACAACTACTATATTAGGCCACTTTACCAATTTTGGGAGATATAGCAGCTTTACCTAATGCATAGCAACTAATTGAATGAACAGAACAAAACTCTAGAAAAAGAGCTAAACAAAATGAAGACAAATAATCTACCAGATGCAGAGTTCAAAACAAAGATGCTCAATGAATTTAGAGCAAGTCTAGATAAACTTAATAAGAACATCAACAAAGAGATAGAAAACATAAATAATAACCAGTCTTAAGTGAAGATTATATTAATTTAAATGAAGAATGCATTAAAAGAACAAACAGTAGAATAGATGAAGCACAGGATCAAACCAGAGATTTGGAAGATAAAGAGCAGAAAAACCCCAATCAAAACAGCAAAAATAATTTAAAAAATTAGGACAGTGTAAGTAGCCACTGGGACCACTTCAAATGTACCAATATTTGCATCACGGGGGCACCAGAAGGAGAAAAGAGAGAGCAAGGAATTGAAAATCTATGTAAAAAAAAATAATAATGACAGAAAACTTCCCTTACCTGGTGAAGGAAATAGAAATACAAGTCCAGGGAACACAGAGAGTCCCAAACAAGATGAACTCAAAGAGGCCCACACCAAAACACATTGTAATAAAATGCCAAAAGTTAAAGACAAAGAGAGAATCATAAAAGTAACAAGAAAAAAGCAGTTGGTTATCTAAAATGAGTTCCCATAAGACTATCAGCTGATTTCTCAAAAGAAACTTTGCAGACTAGAAGGTTTTGGCAATAAATATTCAAAGTAATGAAAAGCAAAGACTTACAACCAAGATTACCCAGTGAATCTATCATTTAGAACAGGCGTCCTCAAACTACGGCCCACGGGCCACATGTGTGTGTTTTTTTTACTTCAAAATAAGATATGTGCAGTGTGCATAGGAATTTGTTCATAATTTTTTTTGAACTATAGTCCGGCCCTCCAATGGTCTGAGGGAAAGTGAACTGGCCCCTGTTTAAAAAGTTTGAGGACCCCTGATTTAGAATCAAAGGACAGATAAAGAGTTTCCCAGACAAGAAAAAGCTAAAGGAGTTCATCACCACCAAACCAATATTACAATAAATGTTAAAAGGTATTCCTTTAAGATAGGTAAAAAAAAAAAAAAAAAAAAAGTGAATGGAGTAAGAAGTACAAATTGGAAGTTACAAAATAGTCATGAGATGTAAAGTACAAAATAGGAAATCCTATATAATAAAAGAGACATGTAAATTGACCATACCTCCGCTACACTCACCAGCCAATCAGGAGTGAGTATGCAAATTAACCCAACAAAGATGGCGGGTTAGTTTGCATATGCAGGTGCTGAGTGGTCTGGGTTCCGGGAACATCCTCGGGACCCAGGCAGCTCCTAGCCTGTAGGCCCATGCATAGGCCCTGAGAGGCCAGGGTCCCAGACACCTGTAGCCACTCCAGGCCTACGGGCACAGGTGCCAAGCAGCTGGGGGTGGGGTGGGAACATCACTGTGTTGCCCTGGCACCATGCACTGGCACCAAGCATCGGCCCGGGTTCATGCCCCCAGCCTGGCGCCCACAACGTGGGGCTGGCTGCCGGCCTAGGGGGTGTGCCCTTAGTCCAGTGGACACAATGCAGGGGGTCCTCTGTGCATGAGCTGCAGAGGAAACACCTTTTCTTTTCTTTTTTTTTAAACATATATTTTATTGATTTTTTTACAGAGAAGAGGGGAGAGGGATAGACAGTCGGAAACATCGATGAGAGAGAAACATCGATCAGCTGCCTCCTGCACACTCCTCACTGGGGATGTGCCCCCAACCAAGATATATGCCCTTAACAGGAATCAAACCTGGGGCCCTTCAGTCTGCAGGCCGATGCTCTATCCACTGAGCCAAATCAGTTCAAGTGTAAACACCTTTTCTGACCGCTCATTGGCTGAGCTCCCTGTATGCTGCCACTTGCAATGTTCTTGGTAACTTGGGTTATAAAAATCCAAGGTGATCTAGGGTTTTTCCACCACACTCCTGGAGGAAAAAACAAAGGTCCACTGCTGGAGGGGCTAAGAAATGTCATATCCTGCTCTAGCCGGTGTGGCTTGGTGGATAGAGCCTCGGCCTGCCGACCACAGGGTCCGGGTTCGATTCTGATCAAGGGCATCTACCTAGGTTACAGGCTCCTTCATGGCTGGGGCCCAGGTCAGGGCTCATCTAGGAGGCAACCAATCAAAGCGCCCCTCTCACATTGATGTTTCTCTCTGTCTCTCCCTCTCTCTTTCACACTCTCTAAAAATCAATGGAAACATATCCTCAGGTGAAAATAAAAAACAAATAAATAAAAAAGAAATGTCATATCCTATGAAAGAGACATCTTGAAAATGCCTAAAAAAAGTTGCCATTTTTTCATGGTGAAGGGACTGGAGTCCATGTTGATGAAAACACCTTGGCGGCTGCAGTGGCTGGCAGTGGCTGCAGCAGTGAGGTGATGGGGCTGGTGCCTTCCCCTGATCAGCCTGGTGGCCTCCTGCAGAGGGAGGCCAGACTGGGGCTTAGGCCAGCTCCCTGTCAGTAGGACATCCCCTGAGGGCTCCCAGTCTGTGAGAGGGGGCAAGCTGGACTGATGGAATGCCCCCTCTGTGCACAAATTTGGTGCACCGGGTCACTAGTATAGTCAATAATATTGTAATAGCTATGTATGGAATCAGAAGGGTACTAGATTATTTAAGTGAGAACTTATTAAGTTATATAATGTCTTATCACTGGATTGTACACCTGAAACTAATATAATATTGTATGTCAACTTTAATTGAAAAATAAAAATTTATTTAAAGCAAAAAATAATTTCCCATGTTTGGGACTAGATGAGGTGGGTAATAGAGCAAGCAATATTGTTCAACCAAAGTCAAATTGAAGACTGCCGAGAGGAGCACATTGCCTTTAGTTATTTAAAGCAATAATATTCCAGATATATTCTCTCATCTAAGTTTTGACATGTATTTCATGATAGAAACTTTTAGGTAATACTCTCTAGCAAGTCTGGAAGTAGAGCTAATGTATATTGTTTATAGATATAGGAAGATATGCTTTAATAATCAGGTAAACTATGGTAGAATCCAAGTCCTCTTAATAAAATTGAGGACACTTACCTGAAGAGGAATGCACTGAATTTTCTTTTTTACAAAAGTGAACCAAGGAGGTACCTGCATGAAGTAGCAAGATTTCTCACTTAAATAAGTTAAGGTTTATTTCATGCCATGAATGAATAAGTAGTCAAGGTCCCAAAGTTTTGTATCATAGTGCATTTCCTTACTATTTTTAACCCTTTGCACTCGCTTACTTTTTTCTTGATTCCTTTATTCTAATGCTAACCATGTCGAGTCACACTCGACATCCGAGTGCAAAAGGTTAACTTGTGTTGTTTTTTAAACATGGTGTAACCAAATATCTTACTTATCCATAAACCAAAACTTATTAATAACATTGATAAAACTCAAACAGTGTCACTCTCTGGTGACCTCTCTAAGCCTGCTGCTTGCAAAACATAATCCCAGTTAACTGAAGAAAGCTGTCTGTTGTATAAAATGGTTACCAATAAGCCAGTCAAATGTTGGGAATTGCATACCAAAATAGTGGATCTTAAATCACTTATCCTGGAAGCAATTGCCTAATGAGACTAATTGTTTCTTATGGTTTCAAGTACGTAGATCATTAGATTAAAACTCTTGCATCTGTATATAGGAGCACATTTATCTTTTTAGCTCCTATAGCACTAAGAGGATATAGATTTGAGCATTATAAGCAAGTTTACTTTGTGTGCCTAACACAATAATTTGATTACCTTAAGGATGAAAGAATTTTATAAGATTGGATAGCTTTCTTAGATGATGAACAAGCAGTTAAGGTTCCAAAATGATTTAAGATACTTATAAAAATATCATTAGGGGTTAACTCCTTTACATGTTTATTACATGAGGAAATAAAATACCATGGTTCAGTTGTTCACAAACTGTATTTTGAATCTGAATTATTTGGGGAGCTTGTCAAAGAGGCAGCTTTTGTACTACACCTTTTGATTACCTGATTCAGTAGTTCTGGGGTTAGACCCAAGGAGCTGTGTTTCAACAAAAGCCTTGGAGATAATGTTCATGAAAGGCTTCAGATGACTTAACTCTGAGAAGCACTCTAGGACATCATCCCCTGGCACTATAACGGGGATTACTTTTTGGCCGGATAAGAGCCAGACCCTGCAATAATGGTACAGAGAACGCTTCTAGAGTAGGAGAGTAGTGAACACTTGCCGGGGTTCTTTTCCCAGCCTTACAAAGGGTTCAGCATTCTGGAGAAAGGGGCTGATGCATAGAGGATTAAAGAGTCCGGAGACGAAAGATAATTTTGAAAGGCATTGGGGATAAGAGGATCTTCAGCTGAAGGAACTAAAGACAGGACCCTGCTTTTATTATAACGATTTATCCTAAGGCAAGGTGGAGATAATATACACTTCAAAAGGAGGGGTATCAAAGGATATTGTCAGATTGGGGAATAGCCTACAGCTGTTCAGGTGTTTGGCCAACAGGAGGCAATAAAATGCCCTGAGCTGTCTGGTAGCAGACAATTGTCCTATTCAGGTTTGGGAGAAGTGCCGTTTAGCCATTTCCAACAGGTAAACTACATATGTGGTTCACCCTTGTTGAGCCACCCAAGTCCCATCAACTTTTTGATGGAACTCTTGTAATTATTACATGCTGGAATTGGTTCCCAGCATCTCACCCTTTTCGATTTTTTTAATTTAACAAGAATGTATGTTTTAAGATTTTTAAATTCAATGGAAAGGACAGAGTTCTATCAAATCCCTTTAAATTGCTGTCAGGCATTAAAGGAATTAGCCTGCAGTCAGTTTCTTTCTGGGCCAACAATTCTTTGAGTCCCAATTTCAATGTCCAATAGTTTTGAGTCCCAATTTCAATGTCCAACAGTTCCTTATGTGTACATGTCAGCAATTATATTTCAGTTCTGGATGGTGTACAAACAGTGGCAATGCAGGTCCAACCCTCTCTGGTTTGGTCCTGGGCAACCTGCAGTGATGCACTGCTGCTGTCTATTAGCATGGCAAGGCGTCTTCACCATCTTCTTTTCTGGACTGTTTATCCTCTGTTCTTGGGGCCACTGCTATTTCTGTGGCTGGAGCAGTCCTGTCAATTCCTCTCTGGGATCCGTTGTTGCAGGAATCCACATGGGCTTGAAGTTTTCTGGAAATATACAAACATATTCTCAACCAAAGGTTAATAAAGGAATCTTTTCTATAAATTAGACTTGGGATCCTTTCTCATTTTTGCCCAAACAATTGTGCTTTGGCTTATTTTGATACCATGTGTGTTTTCATGGGTGTCTTGCCATTAGCATTACAAATGAAAATTAATTTTCCAAAGTAAAAACATTTCTTGATGTAATTTACTTACAGGATATTTCTCCTTATGGATATTATTCTACTATCCCCCATTTTTTTATTTAAATATTAGGAGGCTTTTGGAAATTTATAATGCAGTCTTGATAACTTTCTATTTTAATTTTTTGCACAAAAATATGACTGCTTTGGATTTATAGCATGTTAAGCAATTTTACTATGAGATGAACCATCAATAAAAATTTTAGTTAATACTTCAGGAAGTTTTTGTCCAGTACAATTAAGTTTTTATTGATATTCACTTATTTCAATTAGCAAATTTAAATTATTTGAAATAAGGTTTATTTTTTAACTTCACTTGTCCTAGGTTATGGACAATAAATAACATTAATTAAATTTTTGCTAATAGCCTTTAAGTAACTTAACATAAACTTTGTTAGGGAGGCAAAAACACAAATCACGTACTTTAGTTTATGAGGCCAAATATATTGACTTTTAATTACAGTTCTTCAGATGTTTGAAGAAAACCACTCTTTATTTCCATCCAGAATAATTTTAAGGCTACAGAGGGCTTCATTTAAAAATCTTTGTCTTTCTTTACACCAAGCAACCTACAAGGCTGCTGCTTAAAGCTGGTAGATATTGCCGAATAGCTAGTAACTTTACATAAAGGTTGACTACTAATTTACTGTCAGATTTAATACTTTAGCAATCTTCAGTTTATACTGCAAATATTAGTGTAAGAGAATTCAAAATTTAAAATTTCTCCTTTTTATTAAATTTAGAATTATATTTTTTAGAGTATCCCCTTCTGCTTATTTGCATATACAGAGGGATCATGGGAGGTCTCAGTAACTTTCTTAGAAGACTTAGTTTCAAATTGCTTACAAAGACATTGGCTTATTCAAAGGGAGGGGTTGGCCTTTGCTGTTTCAAGATGGCAGCACTCATGGGAGTCGCAAGCCATGTGGCCAACATGCCAGCTGCCAAGTCAGGCAGTCCACAATGGTGGCTGTCTAAATTGTTCTTTGACAGAAAAGATGGTTTGTTTATTTTCACAATTAAAAACGGAAGAGCAACCCAAAATTCCTAAAAGATAGACAGTCAAAATTATATTGCAGACAAACAGAAAATTTCACTAGCTGTTTCTGGTGGTTTTATTAGAATTTAATTGTTCATAAAAATATTGGCTTTTCATTTAACTTAATTTATATAAGACCTTGATTATATTTTTAAAAGCTAATTTATTAAGTAACTTAAGTAGGTATCTTTATTTAAGAAGCAAAGCAAAGCAAATTTAGTAAGTGTTTACATCTGTTTCACAAAGCACAAACTCTTGCCCCACTTCTAGCCTAATTAAATGCAGGTGACTAGAGGCTTTTTGTCATTTTATAACATTTATAAGTAAAATATATTTATTAATTTTTATTTGATAAAGTTTTCCATACAATTTCAAGTATATTACATCAGTTAAATTGAAAATATTTCCTCCAAGAAGAGAGTACAAATTCCTTGAATTACTCCAGGCCCTTGGAGTCTTCCAAGAATCATACTTTTTATAATTATCTTAAAGGATATCAATTAAACTCAAACTGGTCTCTATATTAAAAATTTGGTTGGGGTCACAAAATTAATCTTCTTATTTAATTAGACCAATAAACAACATATTTTGAATTCTGAATTATTTTCAGAGAAACACAACATTTTATTTTCTCAAAAATAAATTTCTATATTTTAGGCATTTAATTATCACAACCACATTTTCTCCTAATTTAATTTGAACATTGACCTTTTAGAGCTGGCAAGTCAAATATTTAGCATTTCTAGATTAGTGTTACCTTAGATTTTTAAGAATAAATTTCAAAAATACAAGACATAATCAATTAATAGATTCAATTCTGTCCTCTAGATTTTTCATGAGGCAATTTTAGATTAATATTTTAGTATTTTTTCATTTCAAAATATCTAAACATTTAATAAATTTTATTATTTATATAATTAAGCAAACTTCTAAAATTTTAAGCCATCTTTCTGGATGGCGAAATAGGTTTGTTCTTTTCAAATGTAAATTACCACATTCCTTAAAGATGGCTGCTGGTGGGAAACTGATTTCAAAGGATCCCACATTTTTTCTTTAAGAGTTTGCTGCCTCAGGAAAACTACTGGCGGAAACTGGTCTACAAGTTCTGCTGGGGGAAGGGTGACCACCCTTTTTCCTCCATTAACAAAGGGTGGACCAGTCTTTACCTAGGCTACTTGATCTTTATATATCTTTAATTCAACAATTTCTTTGAGATTCTAGAGTCAATTATAATTATTTTAAAGCATTTTCTTTGGCAAATTTTTGTAACACACAATTTACTGATTTTCTTGAAGGCCTTAAAATTAACTTTTTAACACCCTTCATTACCATTTTAAAAACTACTCTTTACTCTTTATTATGGAAATGCCAATCTCACTGCAGCATGAACCTAGCCTGTGTCCTTTCCTGGTACAAATTCACCATCTTTCTTTTTGCAGGTAAAAAGTCTTGGGTTTTTCATTTCTGTAGCTTTTTTAAGGAGATTCCAGCTCAAAACAATCTAGATGTCAAAAAATGGAACAGTTGCACACATTTGTTTCAAGCCAGCTTCTCTCCTCACAAGCACAGAAATTCCAGACACATTTCTAAATTTTTGTGGCGAGAAAGGAGACTTTAAATTATCATACTGGGAGAGTGGGCATCCATATTGGCTTGCCAAGTGTTTCCCTTCCCCCACATCTTGCTTACTTTGGGGGAAGTTTTCAGTAACAGACCTGGCCGCATATCTTTTTATGCTTAATAGATAAAGACAGATCTTAAATTTTTTCCTTTTTCGCTTTCCAAAGTAATTACTAGCACCCAAGCTTATCTTTGCCAATTTTTGAATTTCCCTGTGAGTTCTTCTATAATTTAAAAAAAAACATTGAGTAATCTTATTGCGGGTGAGCAGATAGCTCTGCCCTCTCCTGCCACCTTTGAATTTCTCCACACCAGAGGTGGTTTTGGCAGCAGGGTTTCATTTCTTATTACAGATTTTAGATTCCAAATATGAATTAAGATTTTAATTTGAACAAGAAACCACGTTAAAGATGACCACAGCACTCTTTTTTCAGCCTGATTTAAAAAAGTACCTTTTGATATTTCAATTTCTTTATAATTTTGCCTTTTGACCAAATTTTTCCCCATAATAATCTGACTTAAACAGAAAGTATCACTCATGCACTTACGGATCCACGGCGTTCTGAAGCTGACATGGGCTCTACTCATAGTTAACTTTATCATCATTCTGATGTTTTCTGCTCAGGCGAATCGTTCTTTCTCCAGAAGCTTTCCATTAGTGTTTCCAGGGTTAAGTCCAATCCCTGTTTAGGTGCCATAAATGTTGGTGCCCCACGTTGGGTGCCATAATGCTGGGGTTCTTTTCCCAGCCTTACAAAGGGTTCAGCATTCTGGAGAAAGGGGCTGATGCGTAGATGATTAAAGAGTCCGGAGACAAAAGATAATTTTGAAAGGTATTGGGGGTAAGAGGATCTTCAGCTGAAGGAACTAAAGACTCTTCTCCTTCACTCAGGACCCTGCTTTTATTATAACGATTTATCCTAAGGCAAGGTGGAGATAATATACACTTCAAAGGGTAAGGTATCAAAGGATATTGTCAGATTGGGGAATAGCCTATAGCTGTTCAGGTGTTTGGCCAACAGGAGGCAATAAAATGCCCTGAGCTGTCTGGTAGCAGACAATTGTCCTATTCAGGTTTGGGAGAAGTGCCGTTTAGCCGTTTCCAACAGGTAAACTACATATGTGGCTCACCCTTGTTGAGCCGCCCAAGTCCCACCAACCTTTTGATGGAACTCTTGTAATTATTACATGCTGGAATTGGTTCCAGACAAACACAATAGTTATAGAAAAGTGCAAATGGCATCATCTAGTTCATAAGGGCCATTCCTGGATGCCTAACAACCCAAGACTTTACCATTACCAAGAATTATATGCAATCTGAAAAGCAGGAGAGCAGATATGAATAGTATAGTACTGCAAAAGATATATGCATATACCAGAAATTTCTGTATTGCATGATAGTCAGTGCTATAAGAAAGAGTTGGTAATAATAGAGATTTCTAAAAAATATATTTTCCACCTTAGCTTCCAGAATAAAAAGCAGTTCAGTTACCCCTTAATCAGAACAATAGTTTCATATTTTCATTTTATTCAGTTTAGTAAAAGTATTTAATGACACATCTCATTAAATGTTTCTTATGCAACTCACAAGACAGAAATCAATACAGCTAAAATATATTTGCAGCAGGTCTTTGTACTACACATATTCATTCTCAAATTCTTGGATTATAATGTGAGATATAAACATACAATAAAATGGAAAAGTGGGGTTCTGGAGAGAGGGGAAGATGGCGACCGGCAGGAAGGTAGGGAGGGTGAGTGTGTGATCGAGTGAAGGAGTGATAGAGGTGTGTGTGGACGTGTGTGGGTGTGTGTGTGAGTGAAATAAGGACAGTTAGACCCTGCAGTTCTTCCAGGGGGCATCCAATCCAGGCAGACTTGGTTGGAAAAACCCCGCGGCCGCTGCAAACACTCCGGGGAGGAGACCAGTGGCACAGAGACCCAGCCATCTTTAAGAACGGAACTGCTTGAGACTAGAACCCTAACCTTACCACCACCCAGTCTGGTCTCGGAAGCAAACCTGGTCACTACAACCACTCTGGTAGAAGACCTGCCACCCCAGCTGCAGATGCGCGAACCCTGAGACCTCCACCTCCAAAAGTGCACCGCTGAAAGCAGTAAGTACAACCTCCCCCTCCCCAGCGCCGGAACTCAGGATTCGCCGAGTCCCCAGCCCATAGGCACCCAGGCACTCCACTACACAGGCAGTGCTTGGGAACCACTGAGAGCCCCCGAGGGGGTGATTCTGCACAGTCAACAGTGCGCGGCCCTGCAGTAGAATCTCTGAACTGCCTCTTCCTAAATAACTTCCCACGGACACCCCTGCGGTGCAACTTCAGGGCCAGGGTGCATCAGAGCTTTGCGCTGGTGGGCGCGCCACCGGTTCGCGCACACACAAGGACAGGCAAACTCACGGCCACAGCAAGGGAAGGCACCCTGAGCCCATATATCCACAGGGTCCTCTAGGGAGCTGCTTTGAGCCCCTGTTGGGTGTGATTCTGTACAGCCAAGGACGCGCTGCCCCACAGCAGAAACTCTGAACTCCTTTCTCCTGAATAACTTCCCACATACACCCTAGCTGTTTAACTTCAGTGCCAGAGTCTCTCAAAGTGCGTCAGAGCTGTGCCCCTGCAAACACACCTCCACAGAAGCGAATTTACAACAGGCAGGCACCCTGAGCCTATCTACACACAGGGTGCTAGTGGGAGCCACTGGGAGCTCTCCCAACAGATGGCTCCTGGGTGCCACTGTGAGTTCCCACTGGACACGCGCGATTTCAACTAAGGTTGCAAGACAGCAAAAACTGGGACACTCCATAGCTGCTGACTTTTAGACACCACTGTTGTGCCTCTCAAGCTTGCAGGCCTACATCAAGAGAACCCAAGTAGCTCAAGTAGGAAGCTACACTAGATTACCAAGCCCAGGAGAACTGAGAGATTACACCTGTAGCACCATCCCCAAAGAACCTGGGTAGCAAAGCAAGCGGATCTACAATTAAAACATTACAGGAAAACATGGAGAGAAAAAAAGGAAATTCCCAAAGGGAGGAAAAAGAGGAATCACCAGAAAGGGAGTTAAATGAACTTGAGGCTAGCAGCTTAACAGAGAAAGAATTCAGAGTATTCGTTATAAGGATGTTTAAACGAATGGATGACAAATACACACAACTCAATGAGAACTATAAGGAGCTGAATGAAAATGTCACCAACATGAAAAGAAACCAAGAGGAGATGAAGAACGACATAGCTGCAATAAAGAACACAATGGAAGGCTGAAAGAGTAGAATAGAAGAGGCTGAGGAATGCATCAGCAAATTAGAAGACAAGGTAGGAAAAAAACACACAAACGCAGCAGCAACTGTAAAGAAGACTTAAAAAGCAAGAGGAGAGCCTAAGGGAGCTTCGGGACAACACAAAACGAAACAACCTTTGAATAATAGGGATAAAAGAAGGAGAGGAAGAGAAGCAAGGAATAGAAAACCTGTTAGAAGAAATAATGATAGAAAACTTCCCTGATATTGGCAAGAAAAAAACTATCCAAGTCCAAGAAGTACACAGAGTCCCAAACAAGTGGAACCCCAAAAGACTGACACCAAGACACATCATAATTAAATTGACGAACACCAACGACAAAGCAAGAATCTTAAAGGCTGCCAAAGAGAAACAGAAAGTTACCTACAAGGGATCTCCTATCAGAATATCAACTGATTTCTCAACAGAAACACACCAGGACAGAAGGGAATGGAATGAAATATACAAAGTGATGCAAAACAAGGGACTGAATCCAAGAATACTATACCCAGCAAGGCTATCATTCAAAATTGAAGGTGGAATCAGAAGCTTCACAGACAAAAAAGGGCTAAGAGAGTTCATCACTACCAAACCAGCAATGCAAGAAATGCTAAAGGGGCTGCTATAAAAAGAAGAAAGAGAAAGGCAAGAAGAAACACAAACACTAAGGAAAAATATGTCAACAAACAGGTAATTATCAATAATAACAGTAAACGTAAATGGATTAAATGCACCAATCAAAAGACATAGGCTAGCTGAATGGATAAGAAAACATGACCCATATATTTGCTGTCTACAAGAGACCCACCTTAGAGCAAAAGACTCACACAGACTGAGAGTAAAGGGATGGAAAAACATTTTTCAGGCAAATGGAAATGAGAAAAAGCTGGGGTTGCGATACTTATATCAGATAAAATTGACCTCAAAGTAAAGGCTTTAATAAGAGATAAGGAAGGCCACTACATAATACTAAAGGGAGCAATCCAGCAAGAAGATATAACTCCGGTAAACGTATATGCACCCAACGCCAGAGCGCCCAAATACATAAAAAATCTGCTGGAAGATATCAAGGGAGAGATCGACATCAATACAATCATAGTAGGGGACTTCAATACACCACTGACACCAATGGATAAATCCTCTGGACAAAAAAATCAGCAAAGAAACAACAATTCTAAATGACACATTAGATCAGATGGACCTAATTGACATCTTCAGAGTATTTCACCCCAAAGCCATGGAATATACGTTCTTCTCAAGTGCACATGGGACATTCTCAAAAATAGACCATATATTGGGTAACAAGCAAAGTCTCCCCAAATTCAAAAAGATTGAAATTATATCAAGCATTTTCTCAGACCACAATGGATTAATATTAGAAATAAAATACAATAAAAACATTTCAAAAATTTCAAACACTTGGAAACTGAATAGCATGCTACTAAACAATGATTGGGTTATCAATGAGATCAAAGAATAAATTAAAAACATCCTGGAAACTAATGACAATAAAAACACAACATTGCAAATCCTATGGGACACAATGAAAGCAGTCCTGAGAGGGAAATGTATAGCTCTACAGGCCTACCTCAAAAAACAAGAAAAAATGGTAATAGATAATCTAACTCAACAACTCAAAAAATTAGAAAGGGAGCAACAAGAAAAGCCCACAGTGAGCAGAAGAAAGGAAATAATAAAGATTAGAGCAGAAATGAATGACATAGAGACCAAAAAAACAATACACAAGATCAACAAAACCAAGAGCTGGTTCTTTGAAAGGATAAACAAGATTGATGAACCTCTAGCCAGGCTCACCAAGAAGCAAAGAGAGAGGACCCAAATAAACAAAATCAGAAATGAAAGAGGTGAAATAACGACAGACCCCACAGAAATACAAAGGATTGTCAAAAAATACTATGAACAACTCTACTCCAACAAACTAGACAACCTGGAGTAAATGGATACATTCCTAGAAAAACACAACCTTCCAAAACTTACTCAGGAAGAGACTAAAAATCTCAATAGGCTGATAACTATGGAAGAAATTGAAGCAGTCATCAAAAAGCTTCCAGCAAACAAAAGCCCGGGGCCAGAAGGCTTCACAGGGGAGTTTTATAAAACATTCAAGGAAGAGCTAAAACCTATTCTCCTCAGACTATTCCAGAAAATTCAAGAAGAAGGAACACTTCCAAGCTCCTTCTATGAAACCAGCATCACCCTAATACCAAAACCAGATAAAGATAACACAATGAAAGAGAATTACAGGCCAATATCCCTCATGAACATAGATGCCAAAATCCTCAACAAAATTCTAGCAAATCGAATCCAGCAATACATCAGAAAGATCATACACCACGACCAAGTAGGATTTATCCCCGGGATGCAAGGATGGTATAATATTCGCAAATCAATAAACGTGATACATCACATAAACAAATTGAGACATAAAAACCATATAGTCATATCAATTGATGCAGAAAAAGCATTTGACAAAATCCAACACCCTTTCTTGATAAAAACTCTCAGCAAGATGGGAATAGAAGGATCATACCTCAACATAATAAAAGCCATATATGACAAACCCACAGCCAACATCATGCTCAATGGACAAAAATTAAACCATTTCCCCTAAGAACAGGAACAAGACAGGGATGCCCACTCTCACCACTCCTGTTCAACATAGTGTTGGAAATACTAGCCATTGCAATCAGACAAGAAGAAGAAATAAAAGGCATCCAAACTGGAAAAGAAGAAGTAAAACTGTCCTTATTTGCAGATGACATGATACTGTACTTAGAATACCCTAAAGACTCCATCAAAAAATTACTAGACTTAATAAATGAATTCGGCAGAGTAGCAGGATACAAAGTAAATGCTAAGAAATCTATGGCATTTCTATATACCAATAATGAACTTACAGAAAGAGAGACTAAAAAAGCAATCCCATTTACCATCACACCAAAAAAATTAAGATACCTAGGAATAAACTTAACTAAGGAGGTAAAAGACCTATATGCGGAAAACTACACAATACTGAAAAAAGAGATAGAGGAAGACATAAACAGATGGAAGAACATACCATGTTCATGGATTGGTAGAATCAACATCATCAAAATGTCCATACTACCCAAAGCAATCTATAATTTCAATGCACTTCCCATTAAAATACCAACGGCATACTTCACAGACCTAGAACGAACTTTCCAAAAATTCATATGGAATAAAAAAAGACCCTGAATAGCCACAGCAATCCTGAGAAAGAAGAACAAAGTAGGTGGTATCTCCATACCAGATTTCAAGCTGTATTACAAAGCCACTGTTCTCAAAACAGCCTGTAATTGGCACAAGAACAGACATATAGATCAATGGAATAGAATAGAGAACCCAGAAATCGATTCAAATCACTATGCTCAATTAATATTTGACAAAGGTGGCATGAACATACAATGGAGTCAAGACAGTCTCTTCAACAAATGGTGTTGGGAAAATTGGACAGATACATGCAAAAAAATGAAACTAGACCACCAACTTACACCATACACAAAATAAACTCAAAATGGATCAAGGACTTTAACATAAGACAAGAAACCATAAAAATACTAGAGGAATCTACAGGCAGAAAAATCTCTGACATATGCCAAAAGAACTTCTTCGCTGATGCTGCTCCTAGGACAATGGAAGCTAAAGAGAAAATAAACAAATGGGACTACATCAAAATAAAAAGGTTTTGCACAGCAAAGGAAACCATCAATAAAACAACAAGAAAGCCCACTACATGGGAGAACATATTTGCCAATGATGTCACTGATAACGGTTTAATCTCCAACATTTACAGGGAACTCATGCAGCTTAACAAAAAGAAGATAAACAATCCAATCAAAAAATGGGCAACTGATCTAAGTAGACACTTTTCGAAAGAAGACAGAAGGAAGGCCAAGAGACATATGAAAACCTGCTCTAAATCACTAATCATTAGAGAGATGCAAATCAAAACAACAATGCAGTACCATCTCACACCTGTCAGAATGGCCATTATCAACAAGTCAACAAATGACAAGTGCTGGCGAGGATGTGGAGAAAAAGGAACCCTCGTGCACTGCTGGTGGGAATGCAGACTCGTGCAGCCACTGTGGAGAACAGTATGGAGTTTCCTTAAAAAACTAAAAATAGAACTCCCATTTGACCCAGTGATCCCACTTCTAGGAATATATCCCAAGAAACTGGAAACATCAATCAGAAAGGATTTATGCACCCTTATGTTCATAGCAGCACAATTCACCATAGCTAAGATTTGGAAACAGCCTAAGTGCACATCAGCAGATGAGTGGATTAAAAACTGTGGTACACCTACACAATGGAATACTATGCTGTGGTAAAAAAGAAGGAGCCCTTACCATTTGCAACAATATGGATGGAGATGGAGAATATTATGCTTAGTGAAATAAGCCAGGCAGAGAAAGATAAATATCACATGATCTCACTCATTTGTGGAATATAGTGAACAACATAAACTGATGGGGGGAAAAATAGATCCAGAAACAGAGAAACATCAATCAGAACACCAAACCTCAGGGAAGAAATTGTGAGGTAACCAGAAACGCAAGAATGCCTGAGAACGCCTTTCTAGCCATGCTAGCAATCATCAGATGTACGGTAATTTTACCTGGGACAAGAGGGTAAGTATTTTGGACTTATGTTCCTGACCCATCATGAGTAAGACCCCTTACATGGGCTGATCCCCTGAGTAATGTAGTTACCAATAATACCAAACAGCCTGGACATCCAGGAGGTCCATGGGTGGGGCAAGAAAGTATAAATACACAGGGGTCTCCACCCATCTTCCCTTTTGTATGACACGAAATCAAAACAATGCCCCTTTGTGTGTACAATTAAAGAGAGGTTTCTGGCTTGTGTGGACACCAAAGAAACGGTGTCACTATTATCACTATGTGCCCCCGGTAGAGTTGCAGAAAATGTAACTAAGACCTTGTCTATATAAAAAGAAATGGACAGCCAGTTTGAAAGGGAATTCCCATGGACTAGAACAAAGAATATCCTTGCATGATATTATTCTACACTAACACTAAAATTTTTCCCAGATTTGGATCACCCCCAGTACTTGTAATAGTTCCTCGCACCCTTGGGGATAAAAAAAAAAAAAAAAAAGTCATCTGTTTGGTGCTTGGAGACAAACTTAACACATCTCTTGATACTTTAGAATTACTACAGCATAATATACAATTATCCCAAGCAAATGTACAAACTAATTCTTTGAATGTCTGGCAGCAATTTAAAAAGGACATGTAAGGATTTAATCCTTTTCATTGTGTAGAGGGCCTCCTGGGAAGGCACCTGAGCATTCTATATTGGTCCCTCTTACCCTTTAGGCCAAGAGAGACCCTCTTCTCACAATTCAATTGCTCACAGCTGTTGCATGAGCTCTCTGTTCATGTCGAGGTTGAAGTCTCGTGATGACTCGTGCCATGGATCTGTCTCTCACCCAGTGGGGCAAACTGAGCCCTCCCTGGAGAAGAAACCTGGGTTCCAAAAGATATGTGATCAGTGCTGGGGCCCCGCCAGCAGGCGAGGGGATCCCATGGCAGGTGCTGGGCATGGAGGCCACGGGGGCATAGGCTACCAAGGAGGCCAAACTGAACCTCACGTCACCCTGCTTGGCCCCGGAGGATGGCTGGTTAGCCAGAGACGGGTAAGATTCCTCAAGGAAGGAACAACCTAAGAAAGGCACAGTTGCAGAGGGGCCATCAGGAGAGAATTTGGGGATCAACAGAGGTGGGGCACAGACCCTCACCCCCCCAACATTGCAGGGGCCTGAATCATAGCCCCTTCTGAGGGAGGCCTCCTGCCCCCATGGCTGCTTCGTGCTTCCCATGCCCAGCTCAGATCAGGACCCAGGTGACCGACAGAGACTTGGCCGACAGCAGCTGCCCTCTCACTCCAACAAGAATTGTTTAAGGTGTCTTGTACCCATGGTGTGGGGAAGTGGGTTTACGATATCTAAATCCAGCCTACCACCAGGTATGCTCAGGACCTACTCAAGAAGGCAAATAATCCTTTCCACCAATATTTACAGGGTAAAATAAGATTGTTGTTAGAGTAATAAATGTGATAGTAAAACAGTAGTCAAGTTTTCAGGCAAATTTAAATTGGCTAGTTGAAACAAGCGAATATTCTAGAAAAATTAATTGTACTGGACAAAAAGGTGTTCCTAAAGTGTTAACTAAAATCTTTAGTGGTACTTCATCTCATGATAAAATTGTGCACCATGTAATGAACCTAAAACAGTAATATTATAGTGCAAAAAATTAAAATTTAAAAGCCATCAAGACTACATTATAAAATTTTCAAAAGCCTCCTAACATTTAAATCAAAAAAGGAGGGAATAGTAGAGGCATATCATGTAAGGAAAAATATCCTGTAAGTAAATTACATCTAGAAAATTAATACTTTAGAAAATTAATTGTAAGGCTAAAAGCAAGACACCCATGAAAAACACACAAGGTGACAAAACAAGCCAGAGGAAAATCATTTGGGCAAAAAATGAAAAAGGATCCCCAGTCAAATTTATAGAAAATATTCCTTTATTAACTTTTGGTCGAGAATATGTTTGTATATTTTCAGAAAACAACTCTGAGACCATGTGGATTCCAGCAACAGAGAGGAATCGACAGGACTACTCCAGCCATGGAGACAGAAGAGAAGCAGTCCAGAGAAGGAAGACGCTGATGTGGCCTTCCCATACTAGCAGTTAACAGCTGTGCATCACTGCAGGTTGCCCAGGACCGAACCAGACAGAGTCGGACCTGCATCACCACCATTTGTCCACCATCCAGAACTGAAATGTCATTGCTGACATGTACACATAAGGAACTGTTGGACATTGAAATTGGGTCTCAAAAGAACTGTTGGCCCAGAAAGAAACTCACTACACACTGATTCATTTGCCTGTCACCATAACCATTATTGCTTGTCTCATTTTCGGTTCTTATAAGTGTATTTCTAATAGCACATGATCTCACTCATCTAAGGGAAATAATGAACAACATAGACTGATGAACAAGAACAGACCCAGAAACAAGGAGGCATGGATCAGACTGTCGGGCCTCAGGGAGAGGGTAGGGAAGGGTGGGGGCAAAGGGGAGAGATCAACCAAAGGACTTGTGTGCAAGCATATGAGCCTAACCAGCGGTTAAGGACAACAGGGGAGTTGGGGCAGGTGTGGGGAGGGGTGAGGGATGGGAATGGGGGGATGAGGACAAATATGTGATACCTCAATTAATAAAGAAATTTTAAAAAAATAAAAATAAATAAAATAAAATGGGAAAGTGGTGTTATCATTTGTCATAGCAAAAACCCATTTAGTCATCAAGTACGTGGTGTAATATACCTAAAGATTCAGAAAATGAGATGTTAAAAATGAGTAGAGTGTAATGGAAAGGAGAGAGTGAAGTCTTAGATGTTCTCAGATACAATGATGAAGTTACCTCTATCAGAAATAAAGACTACGTAGAAGCAGATGTAAACTTTTTCAGGCAATACTACACCAACCAGTACATTAGACATGATCAGAATTCTTAAAATATTTCTGGGGAAGAAAACTAAAGAGAGAAAAAACACAAATCATTGGTAATAGTAACAAAAATGGATTACAATTCCTTCAAACATTTACAGCTTATACTCTTTTTAAGGTATAGTCATGGGTCCTGCAGTTGCAAAAATTAGGGCTTCTCCCACCAAAGAGCACACAATCTAGTGGAAGAGACAAAAATGTGACAAATAATCACAGCACAGTTTTTGTTTTTTTTTTAGTACAATAATAGAGACTTGGTACTTATAAGAGAGCTCAGAAATAGGAAATAATTGTCCTAGATGTAAAGACAAGAGGTTAAAGAAAATTTGGCTTTTCAATGCTAAGCAGGAATTTGTAAAGCATTCAATGCTTGGGGAAGAGCATAATCCCAGAGCATTATAATGGGGAATAGCTTGTGTCCAGATGAGGGTTTTACCCTATGAAAATAGGACATGAAACACCCTTTAAAGTATGAGGGTAATGAGCATTTACAGGTGAATAAGAGAGTGAAAATGGCATCCCTTACTTCATAATGTAGCTCAGGTCTACATTTTGCAGAAGTTTTATGACATTATTGGCAAGGGGATTTATAGCATTGTTATTAAGAACTAGAGGACTAGTGCATAAAATTCGTGCATTTTTGCGGGGGCGTCCCTCAGCCCAGCCTGTGTCCTCTCAGAGTCTAGGAGCCCTAGGGGGATGTCAGACTAATGGCTTAGGCCCGCTCCCTATCTAAGCCATCAGTTGGACATCCTTAGTGCTGCCATGGAGGTGGGAGATGTTGCCGCCACTGGAGCTGCGCTCACCAGCTGTGAGCCCGGCTTCTGGCTGAGTGGCGCTCCCCCTGTGAGAGTGCACTGACCAACAGGGGGCAGCTCCTACGTTGAGTGTCTGCCACCTGGTGGTCAATGCGCATCATAGTGACCGGTTGTTCCACCATTTGGTCAATTTGCATATTAGCCTTTTATTATATAGGACTAGAGGCCCGTTGCAGGAAGATTCCTGAAAGAACAGGGCTTCCGGCGGGCTTCCCTCCCACCACTGCCACCTCTCCCGCCCCCCCACGCTTTCCCTGCTGCCTCTGCCCCCCAACCCCCATCCCACACTTTTCCTCCTGCTGCTGCCGTCCCCCCACCTTCCGCGCTTTCCCTCCCACAGCCGCCGCCCCCCCTGCACTTTCCCTCCCACCACCGCTGCCCCGTGCTTTCCCTTCCACTGCCACCCCGTGCTTTTCTGCCGCCCACCACCGCCGCTATCGCTGCCCGCTGCTGCCTTCCGCAGCCCGCGACCGCCTCCCGCCGCCTGCCGCCACCCACTCTTTCCCTCCCGCAGCCACCTTGCTTTCTGCTTTCCCTCCCTCTTCCTTCTATGCTATCTTCAGTCTTCACTCCTCCCTCCGTCAGCGTATGCAAATTAACCTCCATCTTTTTTGGGTTAATTTGCATACTCGATCTGATTGGCTGTGGGCATAGCGAAGGTACAGTCAATTAGCATTTCTCTCTTTTATTAGTGTAGATAAGTATGCCTTATACAGATTCCCAGGAGTAATTAATTAAATCTAGATTTCCACCACCCCAAAGCATTTTTTTTCTTCATACCCTTCACTACTTTGCAAACTTTATAATTCTGTGTGTGTGTGTGTGTTTGTGTGTGTGTGTGTGTGTTTGTGTGTGTGTGTGTGTGTGTGTGTGTGTGTGTGTGTGTTGAAGGACTTCATTCTTCTGTTCTCTGGATGGAATTTCTTACTATATCCTATGACAGCCTTTTTCCTGTTTGCTGACATTGCTAAAATATTTTTTCTAATATTATGTCCATGTCTTTCCTTATTTTCCTTTATTGTCTTCCTCTAGGTAATTGTTTCTTTCTGAGAAAACTTCCAGAGGTCTCTGCCTTTCCAAGCATTATAAGAGCATTGACAATGGAAAGTAATAACAGACTCTTCTGAGTGGAGCATGGTGGGAAGAACAGCAGGCTTACTAG
The DNA here is from genome assembly GCA_025583905.1 of Ia io. Lineage (NCBI taxonomy): Eukaryota > Metazoa > Chordata > Mammalia > Chiroptera > Vespertilionidae > Ia > Ia io. Next base: position 75,715,922 of record JAJQQW010000001.1, read on the forward strand.
GAGAGCTGACTGTGAAGTTGGGTGGGCATAAAAGGTCCTCATCAAGAAAATTCAGACCATACCAGATTCTTTCACCAGCCCAGCACAGGAATACTCTCTTTATGGTGTCTACTACCCACCAAGTTAAATAATTTAGGCATTTGGTATTTTCTTTCTGAATGTGGAACCATCTTTGATGTGACATACCTCTGTCTTTCCCCAAGTGCTCCTTTCCTCCTTTATACTTTAAATATTGACTATTTTCTGTCTGTTTTTCTGTCTTGAGCTACTCTAGTTACAAACTTTTCTTCTTATCTTCTTAATTTCTGGACCTCAAATAATTAAGAAACAGTATAAAAACTGCACATAATTTTGAGAAGGACAGATGTTGTAATCCTTGTCCTGGTATTGCACGTGCCTAGAGGAAACAGGAAAATGCTTAAAATGGTCTCAGCTAATTTCAAAGAGAAAGGCTTAAACTGCTGCCTGAAGCAGAAGGCTGGAGGAGACTGCCTGTGTCATCCCAAGCAGCTGTTCTCATCCAAAACAGTAGAATGAGAAAAAACTCAGATTCCAGCTGGGTAACAGAATTGGAGAGATTAAACATATAATTTTGATTAAAATCTTTCTTCTGTAACTTTCACACATATTTCTCTGTAAACATTTTCCTTTTTTTGGCCTTAACTAAGAGTCAGCGTGATTCAGTGAGGAAACACATACATAAATTTACACACATATAATATTGAAACTACAGATTTTAGCCTCATGCAAGATTTTTTTTTTGACCTTGGACAAGAATACATTGTTCTCATCTAAAACTAGTAAATTATGCAAAGTAAATTCTGGATCAATTTTGGAATATCTCAATGATAAAGAAAACATGATTTCCATTGCCCTGATGAAGTATGTTGTATAACTTTCAAAGAATATTATATTTTTATCTTTAAATAAATATGGACTATTAACTAAAAGCAGAGAAGTAGTAAATGACATTTAACAGATTAGAATTGATATAATTTAGAGAGTATAATAATTGCAAAGTTAAATTCTCACAAAAATTATATTTCCAGAAGACATAGTTGTGGTCTATTGTAATAAATGATTGATTTATAAAGAACAACAAAAATTAGGAATGATTAGAAAAAGTTAGTATGGCATAGACTAGCACAGGTATTCCCTAACAGTACTAAAAATTGGTAAGTCAGAAAGAGAACAGTTGACTAATATGACTATAAATTTTAAGCCTCTTTATGATTTAAACATCATTGGCATAGTTTAATGACAAATTATGTAATTGGAATGCATAACAACAAAAGGAACTACAATTCATGTATATGATGAGTTGTTATAATTCAATAAAAATAAAATTTCATGGTAAAAATTTATTATGTGCATAAAAATATTTTTAAAAAATACAGTCAATAAATATTACAAGGTAATCATTATCACCAGTAATCAGAAAATTACAATTAAAACAACATAGTATTTTTCAACTATAAGCAAAGGGGTATTCTCACAAAGTATTGACAGAAGTATAGATGATTACAGCATACAAATGAATATATCTAAAAAAGCATTTCAATTACAAGGAATCTCTCTGTCTTATAGAAACAATTACACATGTGTACAAATATATATGTCAAAAGATATCACTGTAATGTTGTTGTAGTAGAAAAAATATTTGAAACCTTCTAATTTTCCAAAAAAAAGGTTCTAATTAAGTAATTTGTATATGTAAAAGCCATTAAAAAGAATTGGACAAAACTACTGTCAAGAGCTGTCAAGGGTCTGAGATTTTATCCTACTTGCAAGTTAATGAGTTAGCCTGTCACAATTTCATGGGTGCTGGTAGAAAACATGAGGCTCCTGGATCAGAGTCAAAGAATTTTGTTATTAGTGGCACAGCAAGCATCTTCAAATTTATGTTCACCTAGGTCGCCTTGACCAAGGATGTGATGCAGAAAGGCTTCCTTGGAGGTAGTACCCATATGAGGCTTGTATCACAGCTTAAGAATCTGGATTTAGGGAACCAGAATCTTTTATGGTGGATATAGGAAAACCTGCTGGAACTTTTCCCTAGAGGGAGAGATTACCTTTATTATAATGGCCAGTGAACAAACCTGTCCTTGTGTCTGAAGGGTAACATTTCTATCTTCCAAAACTGTTTTCTCTACAAACATTCTTGAAAAAGTAATGCTGAATAAAAGGGAAGTTAGTGCCTCTGCTTTCAAGTTTGGTAGAAACAAGAGACCCACAGATTATTGTGTCCCAATAATATGCATCTCTTGTTTTATACCATTTTGACATCTGTCAATTCTCTCTGTGAGTATGCTACTACTCTGATTAATCTGACTAACAGGGCTAGGATCAATTTGGCTCACACAGCCTCTAGTTAAGGCTATCATCAGTAGGGCTCAAAGAATAATTATATAACCAACCTGATACATTGTTTTAAACTATAGTACATCTTTCCCAATCTCTAATTTCTGAAATGAACCAGTTGAACAAATACCACAACTCATCAGAGTCTACCTTAGAAAGTTCCTTAGTGTGCTTGTGCTGTCACAAAACACCACAAACTGAATGACTTAAATGACAGAAATTTATTTTGTTATAATCTGGAGACTAGAAGTCCAGGATCAAGATTCCAGCCAATTAAATTTCTGGTATGAGTCCTCACAAGGCCTTTCTTTAGTGTGTACATGGGGGGAAGAAAGAGAAAGAACAGAAGCTTTCTGGTTTCTTTTCTTATAAGGACATTGGTTCTATCAGATCAGGCCCTACACTTATGGCCTCCTTTAACCTTAATTACTTTTATTAAGACCCTGTCTTCAAATACTATTACCTTGAGTATATGACTTGAACATATGAATTTGGGTATAGCTGGTGGAGACACAAACATTTAGTCCACAGCAGAAAGCTAGGTGGATTTATCCTTAAGTATTTTTATTGACCTTTCTACTTGGTATTACCTTTCTCAAGGTATCAAAAGGATGTGATTATATAGAATCCACCTTGGTTCATAAAGAGGAAATCTAGTACAATTCTACCTTCTATAACAACATTGGCCAGTGAGTAAAAACTGACTTGCATGCCTTCTAGGGCCAACGTACTGTTTCCATAATGCCTGAAGGCTTCATATCCATCTCTAACTAAGGTGCAATTTATCATGTTTTCTGCAGAGAGGCTTTTATACAGGAAGTACAGGTGGTGCACTTGATTCCATGGAAAGAAAGCATTGTTTATGATGATTGATGTCCCACCAGTGTGGCCTACATTAGAGGACACAGGCTTATAGTGGCTCTAATGCAACCTCCCAGCCAGCAGGTAAATCTTAATATTCCAGATTCATTTTCAATAATTGAATATAGTCCTTGTTTTTGGAGGGTCTAAGGGGAGTCTGCTAAACCTATGGTGTATGTCCATCCTCAGCAGGATGGCATTCATCTCTCCCATAAAAAGAGGGAACATCCGAGATTATACATGGGAGGTGCAGGAGCTGGAGAATCTCCTGTTCTTTCTGATATACTTCTCTGTAAGATTAAGAGAAATAGTTATTAATTTATGTTTGGAGCTAGCTAGTAGTCAGTTCAATTTGAGCTGATAGCAAGAGTTTAGGAGAGCTGCACCAGGCATTTTCATTTGTGAGAAAGGATCCAGGGGTGGTTCTGAAAGACAAAAATTAATTAATGTTTTTCCCTCTACAATATATTTTAGGATATAAGGCATTCCTCTCCCTCCATCTTCTCAATATCAGTGCATTCTATTCCAGCAGCCATACTTCATCTTTTTTTTTTTTTTTCAATCACTCCAAGAGTCAGGCACAAGAGGGACAGAAAATTTTTATAAAAGTTAATCATAGTTAAATTTGAATCCTCTAGACCCCTTTTGTCCAGGCTATATATAGATAGCTTACCAACTAGGTTAGCAATTGTTAAGGGAAATAATGAAACATCATGCTCAAGAATGGTAGGGGCAGAATCCTGAATTTTCAATATAGCATATTATAATCCCCCCTTTTTGTCCTGATTATTTTCCAGGAAGCTGCTGAGAAGATATTATTTCTTTGTGGAGAAGAATTCAGTGAAAAAACTGCCTTACTAAGATATGTAAATCAGTTAGAGTTAAGATAAAGTTATAAATCTTTTAAAGACATTTTTGAGGAGTTAACAATAATAGATGGATGACAGGGGCATGAAATGTCCATCAAATACCTTGACTATTGGCCCATTGTTGAGTCACCTTTAAGATTTAAAGTGCATCATTGTCTAACTACAAATGATCCAGAAAGCTGAATATGTGATATATATTAATTTTAAGGGCTAGAATCAACTAATAAGACTGAAATAGAAACCCCATAGTCTGAAAAATTGTCAACATACATGAGGAAACACACTTAGCTTTGATAATTGTTCAAAGGTTCAATATAGCCATTGTGACAGGAGTAGGCAGGGCAATGTGGCTTGTGTCACATTGTCACATTTTTCCTACCGTGAAAAACCAGGACAACTTTTGACAGGGATCACAAGTCTGGCAAGTTGTGGTGGCCTCTGCATCAGAAACATAGAGAATATTTTACTTTGTGTCAGGTTTCTACTGGTGAATGTGTGTACCCATGTTCAGTACAGTGACAGATCCATGCAGCATTGGTGGCAATCTGATAAGTACAGAGTTGAGCAATCTCACATGTGTGATTCTGACACTTTGTTCAGGAGCTACAATTTGTTTCCAGAGATTACTACAGAGAGAGGGAAAGTCTTTAATTTGCCAGGTAGCAACTGAAATAGCTAGGCCAGTAGTCGGAAAACTCATTCTTCAACAGAGCCAAATATCAACAGCACAACGATTGAAATTTCTTTTGAGAGCCAAATTTTTTAAACTTAAACTTCTTCTAATGCCACTTCTTCAAAATAGACTCGCCCAGGCCGTGGTATTTTGTGGAAGAGCCACACTCAAGGGGCCAAAGAGCCGCATGTGGCTCGCGAGCCGGTTTGCCTACCACGGAGCTAGGCTATTGGTAACAGTAAAAATATAACAAGCTTCATCAAGAAGAGTATTGACCAGAAGCATGAGAACAACCATGAGTTCTGTCCTATGAGTGGAATGATCATGTCCATTTTCAGTTCTGTGTAGTTGGATCTAACAGTGGCCATAGTCCAGTGAAACTGTTGTTTCAGATTAGCCTGTCAGTGAAGCAGGTCCAAGCATGGGGAAACTGTGAAATGAGGCCACATTTCTATGATACATTATCTGTATATTGCATTGTGTGCCCACCACCCAAATTCAAGTCTTCTTCTATCACCATGTATTTGACCCCATTTACCCTTTACTACCCCCTCACCACCCTCCCCTCTGGAAAACACCATACTGTTGTTTGTGTATATGAAGGTTTTTTTTGTTTGTTTTACTTATTTGTTAATTTGTTGCTTTCAGTTTTATAGCCCACATATGAATGAAATCATATGGTTCTTAACTTTTCCTGTCTGACTTACTTTGCTTAGCATAATATCTCAAGGTCCATACATGTTGTCACAAATGGCTGTATTTCATCTTTACTTATTTCCATTTAACAAGTGAGAATTGTTGGGCCTTCCTCACCTTAGTAGTCACTGAGCCTGGCTTGATCCACCTATAAATAGAAAAACAGTATCAAGCTGGAGAGTCACAAGGCCTCCGTGGGTCGGGTGTTCAATTTCAGCAAGAACCCCAATAGCAAGTTAATAGCTGCTTTTCAAAAGAACGAAAAATCCAAATCCCTGAGTGGTGCCTCAAGCTGGAGGGTGCCACCCTTTGCTAGGTGAACTGATTGAAAAAAATCATCAGTCAGAGACTTGTAACTCAAAGCTATCAATAGGGTTATATGCCCTAAAGGTACTAACACTTCTCAATATGTGGCTTTTATTTCCAATTGGGATAATCCTCTCTGGTAAAAACAGAAAAGGGAGTATATATATATCATGTATCATCAATGTCTACTATACATTTAGGTGTGGAGGCAAGAGAAGCGTTACATGAACCAAACGGACCCCGCTTACAAAGTTACGTTCGCTTTTCTTCCCTACCATGAACCCAGTCCAAAGAGAAGTTGAATCTGCGTCACTCTTAGCCTGATGAGGCCAGCATCACCAAAGCTTCAATCATTCCCCTTCCTAGAGCTCCCCAGAATATTATTTGTGTCCATATAAGCTATATATCTAATCATCTTTGTACTTAAAGTAGCCAAGATTATAACAAAAGGGGAGGGAAGAACCAGAAGTCACCGCAAACTTTGAGAAGGCTGGCAGCTGCTCATGGCTTAACTAAATAAACTGTGAATGTTTTAGATCCATCCAAAGTTCTATATCTTCATTGTTGATATTTATTTAACCTTTGAGGATTCCTTGCCTCAGTTTCTATAGCCACATTGCCCTTCAGCTGGGTCTTGGACCTTGCTGTTCCATTACCATAATAAAATTATTTTGTCTTCCCTCTTAAAGAAGAGTAGGAACAAACAAAACACTATTTGGGTGGCTTGCTTTAATCCTACCATTCATTAATCAGCCTCCAAACACTCAGAAACAGGTAGGACAGTGAGGGGTTTTTACTACTTGCCTCATCATTTGTGCAACATTATGCACTACTGGATCTCAGGTAGTCATTTCATAGTGAAAACCTGGCTTGGAAGGCCCTCATCCTTTCTCTTTTAAAGAGTCATGTCCTGTCCCCATCATTATCAGAGCTGCCAAGAACACTTAAATGTTTGACATATTATTCTACTTGGCAACTAACAAGTTAATCTTGTATAGTTCCATGGGTACTGACAAAAATCATGAAATTCCTGGGTCAGAGATGGAGGACTTTATTACCCACAGGACAGCAAGCAACATGAACATCATGTTTGTATCTTTTCTCCTTGACCCCAGTCCCATAGGGGCAACACAGAAAAGTACAGTGGATGCTTTGCAAACACTGGGTTTTGTCACACCCGAGGAAGCTCAAGTTTACGAACCAGAATATTTTTAAATGGGTTACAAGCAAACCTGCTTAAATTTGCCCTTGAAGGAAACATTATTACACCAAACAGGAAAAAAAACCTGCCCTTTGCTCTAGAGCAGTGGTTCTCAACCTTCCTAATGCCGCGACCCTTTAATACAGTTCCTCATGTTGTGGTGACCCCCAACCATAAAATTATTTTCGTTGCTACTTCATAACTGTAATTTTGCTACTGTTATGAATCGTAATGTAAATATCTGATATGCAGGATGTATTTTCATTGTTACAAATTTAACATAATTAAAGCATAGTGATTAATCACAAAAAACAATATGTAATTATATATTGTGAAATATTTATTTCTAATTACAAATAAATGAAATTTTGTCTTGAAGCATGGTGTAGCATGGGTAATAATCTTAATATAACAACAGTAAACTACATTGCTACATTTTGCGACAGTACGCGTAAAAAGCCAACATCAGTGCGAAGGTTGAGATTGCTTCTTTCTCACCAGATCAGAAATTCTCGGGGCAGTCTTTGCAAGAGCACAACGAAGATCATCTTCCACAACAAGTCTACTTCTGTATTTAGACTTGATAACCAACAATCTGGAAAACCCTGTTTCACAAAGATGTGTTGTTGGAAATGGAAGAAGAAGGTGCAACACAGTCTCAGACAGAACAGGATATGACTGCAAACACTTGATCCAGAATTTTGTAACTGGCATTGTAGAGAAATCAGTTCTCGCTGCATCGCTGCTAATAAGTTCAATGAACTCCTCTTGTGCTGTCTCAGGAACATCTTCAACTTTGACTGTGAATGGGCTTCTGGCAAGTGCAAATGGGCTGTCAGGTAGATTTGGAAAGTATGATGAAATTTCGTCTGCAAGCATATGCAAGTGTTCTTTCACAGAAATTATCATCGTAATCCTTTTGTCTGGTTCAATGTCATGTTCCTCAAAGAAAGCAGATAAGGTAGGCAACATGTAAATTTTATTTTCATCCAATTTTTTTTGCCAAAGCTGAAGTTTCATTTGCAATGATCGGATCTTTTCAGACAAATCGAGGCATGTTGCATTTGGTCCTTGCAGTGATAAATTTAACTCATTCAAGATGGCAAAGATGTCAACCAAGTAAGCTATTTTCTGCAGTTCACTTTTATCACTGAAAAGTGCTTCGAACTGCAGTCTTGCTTTCTGATTAAAAAACGTTTTGAGTTCATCACGAAGCTCAAAAACATGTTTTACAACTTTTCCTCTCGACAACCATCTCACTTCAGTGTGAAATAGCAGAGCATTGCTCGGCACATCCAACTCGTTGCACAGTTGTGAAAACAGTCGACTGTTTAAAGTGCTTGCCTTTACAAAATTGACAGAACTTATGACGTTTTTCATTACTTCTTGTAACTCTTGTGCTCTTGTGGCAGCGTCTTCGTTGCTAATATTTGCCAATGAATCATACAGTGAGTTCCGATGACTTTTGGTGACTCATTCAGTACCAAACGTTGAAATCCAGATTGACATCCTAGCATAGCTGGAGCACCATCTGTGCAAACACCATAAACCTTTTCCCAAGAGATCTTATGCTCTTTCAGAAATGAACCAACTGTGTCAAATACATCACATGCAGTAGTTGTCGTTTCAAGAGGTTTGCAAAAAGGAAACTCATCTTTAAAGTCGCCATCATTAACTGTGAACAGTTTGCAATGTCTGTAGATTCATCAAGCTGGATACTAAATATTGGAAGTGGAGCAGATTTAACTTCCTGGATTACCTGATCAAGAATATCAGCAGACATGTCATCTATTCTTCTGCAGACAGTGTCGTTAGATAAGGAAATTGCACTCAATTTCGTAACAAATTCATCTACGATCATAACTCGAACAATGTCTTTGGCTGCTGGCAATAGTAAATCCTCAGTAATGGTGTGAGGTTTCATAGCTCTGGCGATTCTGAGTGCCACCAAATATGAAGCTTCAACGGCTGCTACGTCTTGTTTGTGGTACTTGCCACCAGTGTCAAGTCTGGCTTTCTTGAGTCCATCAGCTTTGCTTCTAAAATAGTTGGTATCCTTGCCGGCAAAGCTCAGATGCTTGCTATCAAAATGGCATTTTAGTTTGTTCGGCTTCATAGATTCGGCTGATAGAACTTCACAACAAATAACTCATTGCAGTTTCTCAATTCCTGCTGTAATTATTGAGGTAAAACCATACTGTAAAAAATCCTCACTATATTTTCTTTTCTTAACATTCTTTTCTACATGATCCATTGTCATGGGATGGTTTGCTAATGAAAATAATATATAACAATAGCTTTAATAATACAAAAGATGATACATGGCATAGTTCAGTCAATACAGTTCATTAAAGTTTCCTATGATTTACCATTCTCTGTGTTGTTTTTTTTTACATACCTGTTACTATCACAAGGGGGCAGTATTCACATCAACCACAGCTGAATATAAAAAGACCGATCAACATCTAGATTAAGTTCCCATGGTACAGATATTTTTTTGCAGTAGTTGATGATTTTACAGTACATGATTTTACATTTACCCATATAATTCATGAAGTGTCATTTTACCTCCAATACTGCAGCTTTCAACACAGTAGCTGCTTTTAGCAGAGTAGCTGCTTTCAACACAGCAGCTGCTTTCTACACAGTAGCTGCTCTCTACACATGTGTGACTGGTCCGCATAAGTACATTATGGCACCAACACTGTCACATACACCTGTATTTGTAAGGGGTGTATGTGATGGCGTTGGCGCGATGATGTCATCACCGCGGGTACTTGTCTGTGGGCATATCTGCACGTGGGCGGACCTGCCTGGAGTCGGATAGAGGAGCGGTGTCTCGGTTCCTAAGACCATCAGAAATATGTGTTTTCTGATGGTCTTAGGCGACCCCTGTGAAAGGGTCATTTGGCCGCCAAAGGGGTTGCGACCCACAGGTTGAGAACCGCTGCTCTAGAGAGAGACATTATGATTATCTTTGAAGGTTGTTTGCTCGTGTTTTGTTCACAGAAACATGAGACCCAAGGAAATGTGTCTCCTAACAATATGGGTTATAATGTAACTAGCAGCCCAGCGAGAGATTCGAAATTGCGTGGCGCCACCCACCCCCAAGATGCCTCTGGATATTTTCCCATTGAATTTTAGAGAGCATGGAAGGAGAGGGTAAGAAAATGAGAAACATCAATGTTAGAGGGACACATTGATTGGTTGCCTCCTGCATGAGCCCTGACCTGGTTTTGCCCTGCCTTGCTCCCTGGACTCCTCAGCCTGCTGGTCCCACCCTGCCTAGCTCCCCAGACCCCACAGCCTGCTGGTCTGGCCCTGCTTCGCTCCCCGGGCCCCACAGCAGCAGCAGCTGTGACCCTGCCTCCCTCTCTTGCCCTTGAAGCAGCCACAGCCACTGCTGATCAGGCCCTCCCCCAGCGCAGGCATGAGGAGGCCCCTGCCACCCCACTCCCGACGCTGCACGCGCAACCTCCTCTTGTCCGGTCAACCCATTATGGTGTCCCAGCCTAATGTGCATATTACCTCTTTATAGATAATATACAACTCATAATTTTATGTAAAATAGGCTCAGCAGGATATATATGTTATGACATTATTTATGTAAAGAAATATGATTTGGTTTGGCTTCTCTTAATGTTTCTACTTTGTTTAAACCTTAAGCAACAAGGATGTTTCTGAGTATTATTTATATAATAATAAACATTAAAATAAATTGAATAGAATTAAAAGGCTATAAAATATAAAGTTTTTAAATATAGAAATGTTTCTCTACAAATTATAATAACTGTTATTAATATGTTAATTACAGTATTTGAAACTCATTCTCAAAAATCTTTAGTTGTTCAAATAAGTTCTGTTTTAGTTTGTAACAAGATGTCTTTTGCTGAGGCAAGGTTTGAAAATGTGCTACTTTTCTAGAAAGACATAGAGTTTAAATTTCAAGTAATGGAGCATTTACAATGTAAATATCTGTTGTTAAGTTTTGTTCTGTTTTTCTCTTCTTCAGAGCAGAAGAAAATCCATGTCCTCCAGATTTTAAAAATCATGTGTATATGGATATACTTTATATAAATGTGTATATATATATATATATATATATCTGCGTGTGTATATATATATATATATATATATATATATACACTAAAGGCCTGGTGCACAAATTCATGCATGGGTGCGGTCCCTCGGGGTGGCCTGCGAAGATCTTGCCCCAGCTCACGCCCCCAGCCTAGCAGCCCCACAGCCTCGCCAGGCACCCTGTGTTGGCCTGGCACCGTCCCGTCCCCCTCCTGCTCCACCATCCCACCTGTGGGGCAATTGATTGGGGCCGATGCCCGCCATGTTCTGCACCACCCCCTGTTGGTCAGTGTACATCATAACAAGCAGTCGAACTCCTGGTCAAATGACCACTGGAGGGGACAATTTGAATATTAGGCTTTTATTATATAGGATATACACATATACACATATACATACATACACACAGGGTGCCCCCAAATGTATATACACTTTAACAGCTGACAACTCAATTTTGAAAATGAAACGTATTTTAATAAACACTACCTATATAATTATTCAAATTGTGTGTATACATTTTGGGAGGCACCCTATATACATACACACACAAAATATGAATTTGTGTGTGTATATGTGTGTGTTTATGTTAATCAAATACATGTGTTCTACTTTTTTCAGTTGTCTCTTTGTCTTTCTGTTTCCACTTTAATTTATGTGAAAAAAAACTTTAATAAATCTGCCATCTGTGAAAAATGACTTCAAATAGTCAATCATCTATTGTTTCATTTATTCATTGCTAAAGCATTGATTCAGTACTTAAATATTCCAGGCATTCTTCTAGATGCTAGCCATAGAGTGATTAACACTGCAGTTTGTCATTCATCATAGAACTTAGTCTAATGATGGGAAATTAGTAATAAGCAAACATGCATTCTAATGAACTACAAGGAATAAAAAGTAGAGTGTATATATATATATATATACATATATATTAGAGGCCCAGTGCATGAATTCATGCATGGGTGTGGTCCGGCCAGCCTGGCTAGGGGGAGGGGACATGGCGGTTGGCCAGCCTGCCTGCTGGTCGAACTCCTGGTCGAGGGGACAATTTGCATATTAGCCGTTTATTATATAGGATATACACTGAGTGGCCAGATTATTATGCATTCAGAGATCATAATAATCTGGCCACTCAGTATATATATATATATATATATATTTTTTTTCTTTTTTCTTTAGCTATAATAGTAAGGGAAAGGTTCTGTGGGGAGCAAACACATGAAAGACTTGAAGGAATGAGCCATGCAAAGTTGATAAAGAGGCAGTTACAAAAAAAATTACATTTTAAACTTAAATTTTCACTGTTGACAGCTGTGAAAAACCTCTAGGGTTTTAAATGTCTAGTGGTCTTAAGTTGTATAATTCCAACCCAGTAATTATCTTTCCAAAATAAGGTTGAGGGAATGTTAGAAAATAAGATTATAATAAACTCTAAAGGTAAGAACAAGGATATGGTTAGCCATGATAATTTGAAAGGCAATGAATTTATAACTAGTTACTTCCTTAAATATTACAGACTGTTTTTTTTAATTTGTATATTGAAATACTTTATACTGAATGTCAAAGAGAATAGTATTAAAATAGTATAATAAATACTCATCTTTCTCAAATCTAAATATTTTTCTCAAATATGATTTTAAAGAAATAAAATATTACATATACAGTAATATCACATATATAGTATATACTCATTTTTCTGAATTTATTTCCCCAATCACCTTCTCTAGCTGTAATCACTATCATGTATTTTGTGTTTGGTTGCACTATATCAGGCACCTCTTATGCACATCTTTAGTTCCTCTTGGGCTCACCTGTCTATTATTATTATTTTTTATTTTATTTTTATTTTTTTTTATTTTATTGATTTTTTACAGAGAGGAAAGGAGAGGGACAGAGATCTAGAAACATCGATGAGAGAGAAACATCGACCAGCTGCCTCCTGCACACCCCCTATCGGGGATGTGCCCGCAACCAATGTACATGCCCTTGACCGGAATCGAACCCGGGACCTTTCAGTCCGCAGACCGACGCTCTATCCACTGAGCCAAACCGGTTTTGGCTGTCTATTATTATTACCACTGTTGTGGATACCCTTATTGTGCCAGATTTGACCAGTTTTATACAAATACAATCTGACAGAACTTTACCTCACATCTAAATTATGTACTTCTTGCCCCTATCTTCTATTTAATTTGGGCTCCTTTATTGCTGCAGTGGACATGAGACAATGCAAGAACGCAATCAGGTTTCATGCAGGTACAACTTGGAAGTATAAAAGAGTAAATTTTCCATGAGGCAAAACTTTGACCATCAATATGAAATCTGGTGGATAAATCCCATCTTCTAACTCCATCTAAACAGGTTTTTAGATGTGCTACATATGTCTAATAGATGGTCCCATGAGATAGAGTAACCAGTGGCCTGTAGAGGTTGTCAATTTGATAATACATCCTTGTCTTGGCTCTCCCACCTTTCTGGCTTTGTTTTCCCTGTCCCTCATTCCTGTTCCCTAAGATCATAAGTTTTGAAAACTACTTGCACCTAAACTTTTGTCTCATACTCTGCTTTCTGGAGAATTTAAGGTAAGAAAGCTATCTTATTTGATATACCAGAGCTTTTAATATTATAGTCAGTTTGTACTTTTTTCCCCTTTGATTTGCCTTTTGCAAGAAATTTAAGAAATTCTCCCCTACCCTGAGGGCATGAATATAATTCTTCTATACTTTATTCTAAATATTTGGTGTGAAGTAAGAATCTACTTTTTATCTAAACAGATAATCAGACATCTCAGTAACATTTACTGAATGAATAAGCCATCCTTTCCTACCATTTTATTATGCAAATTCTCAAACATACAGACAAGTTGATTAAATTGTATGTTATTCAATCATATAACTATTACCTATTGCTAAATTATTGTCACACATGCTTGATCTGTATTTCTCTATGTGCATACATGCCTTTCATAACTGCTTTATAAAACCAGGATCCATTTAATGAAAATGCGTTGTAAGTCTTTAAATCTTTAAATCCATTGCAATTATCTTATCTTTTTTTATTTCATGACTAGAAGCCCGTTGCACGAAGATTCGTGCAATGGACCTTCATTCACCTGGCTGCCTGCACCAGTTTTCCGCCAGCACTGGGGACCCATGCCTTGGCTCTGGCCACCACCTTCCGCCTTCTTTAAGGATCGGGGCTTGGCCCCGGGCGGCAGCGGCTTGGGGCGGGCGCTGCCCGACCCACGCCACCAGCAGCAATGGGAGTGGCGGGAGGCCCCAGTTCCCCCCGCTGGCCCCAGTTCCCGTAGTGATGGGGGTTGGGGCAGCGCGTGGAGGCCGCCATCTTTACTGGGTTAATTTGCATAGTGCCCTGATTGACTGTGGGCATAGCGAAGGTACGGTCAATTAGCATATTACTGTTTTATTAGGTAGGACAATAACCTTTTGGAAACATCAAGACAGTTGTCATGTAAAATACTCTTATTTTGCATCTGTCTATTTCCTCCAAGTGTTGTTTAACATGATCCTTTCTCCCCTGTAGTTTCTCTGAACTTGAAGTTAAATATAAAGGCTGGATTTAAATTAGGTTCAATATTTATTATTAAAAAATCATGTGATGCTGTGTACTTCACATTGCATCATGTCAATATGTCTGCCATATTAGGTTTTGCTAGTATTAATGATATTAAGTTTGATTACTTGGTTGATTAGTTACCATTACATTAGTGCATTTACCTTCCTAACTCTTAGGGAATACCTGTTATCCTATATTTGGTATGCACTGTTTTCAAGCACCTGCTCAAATATTTATTATATCTTTTCTTCTTAAACAATATATAATATTATATACATTGTGATATATAGAATTATATATCATTATAATGTACAGTATTATATAAAATTATAATGTATAGTTTTTAAAATATTTACATGAATTTCATCATTCTTTATGTTTTCTTCTGTAATGATTTTTAAATTAAATATTTGTGAGATTCCTTTATATTAACCTATAAAAGTTCTGGTTTTTACTGTTGTATAAGATTCTTCTATATAGGCCATTAACAACCTGAACAAAAATTACCTAGGGAAAGAGAATGTATTGGATTGCAACTTGTAATGAAATTGGTTACTATCCTTCCCCAGAGGCAAGTCTAAAAGAGAAGGCTTTGGGAATTCCTGTTCAAGTCTTCTTATTACTTGTTGTCTTTAAGTAAACTCTTGGTACCCAGTATGCAAGGGTTAAAAATAGAAAGAGTGACCAGCGGGCTCAGAGAAGGAAAACGTGCCATCTTGCAAGGAAAGGAGGGTTTTATTGGAGGCCTGACTTTCCGTGACAACGGTGAACACTGAACAGCTGTGAGCACCAGAACACCAGCCCCCAATCTGCGCAAACACACGGATTCAAAGGAGCTCTTCACTGCACCAAGAAAAGGAGAGAGAGAACTATATAACCAGACATCTGGAGAAGAGAGACCATGGGGAGACAATGAAACAGCCCCCACAGGAAAGAAAAGCAGGCACCACCAGAAAAGGAAGTAAATGAATATGAGGCAAGCAACCTATCAGAGAAAGAATTCAGAGAAATGGTCATAAGGTGGCTGAAAAGAATGGAAGACAAATTCGACAATATGAGTAAGAACCAAGAGGAAATGAAGAAGAACCAAGAAGAAATGAGAAATGACATCACTGCTGTAAAGAACTCAATAGAAAGCTTCAAGAGTAGAATAGAAGAAGCAGAGGACCGCATAAGTGAACTAGAAGACAAGATGGAAAAAAATACCCAAATAGAACAGCTTCTAGAAAAAAAATTAGAAAGCATGAGGAGAGCCTAAGGGAACGTCGGGACAACACGAAACAAAACAACATCCGAATAATAGGGGTACCAGAAGGAATGTAAACTGAGCAAGGAATAGAAAACCTGTTTGAAGAAATAATAACAGAAAACTTACCTGATATAGGGAAGAAAAAACCCACACAAATACAAGAAGCTCAGAGCGTCCCAAGCAAAATGAACCCCAAAAGACCGACATCAAGGCACATTATAATTAAAGTGGCAAACACCAATGACAAAATAAGAATCTTAAAAGCAGCCAGAGAGAGACAGAAAGTTACATACAAAGGAACCCCCATCACACTAGCAACTGATTTCTCAACAGAAACTCATCAGGCCAGAAGGGAATGGAATGAAATATACAAAGTCATGCAAAGGAAGGGTCTGAATCCAAGAATACTGTACCCAGCAAGGCTATCAATCAAAATTGAAGGTGAAATCAGGAGCTTCACAGACAAAAAAGGACTAAGGGAGTTTATCACCACCAAACCAGCAATGTAAGAAATGCTAAAGGATCTGCTGTAAAAAAAGAAAAAAAAAAAAAAGAAATAGGAAGCAAAGAAGGAACACAGGGGTATAGAATAAAAAATTACGGCAAATAAGTACCTATCAATAATAACTTTAAATGTAAATGGATTGAATGCCCCAATCAAAAGACACAGGGTAACTGATTGGATAAGAAAACAAAACCCATATATCTGCTGTATACAGGAAACCCACCTCAGAAAAAAAGACTCATACAGACTGAGAATGAAGGGATAGAAAAAGGTTTTCAGGACGAATGGAAATGAAAAAAAAGCTGGGGTACCAATACTTATATCCGACAAATTAGATCTCAAAGTGAAGGACATAGCAAAAGATAATGAAAGCCACTTCATAATACTAAAGGGAGCAATCCAACAAGAAGAAATAACTCTTGTAAACATATATGCACCCAATACAGGAGCACCCAAATTCATAAAAAAACTCCTGGAAGATATCAAAGGAGAGATTTACAGCAATACAATCATAGTAGGAGACTTTAATACCCCACTATCACCATTGGACAAATCCTCTAAACAAAAAATCAGCAAAGAAACATCAATCCTAAATGACTCACTAGACCAGATGGAACTAATCGACATCTTCAGAACAGTTCACCCCAAAGCCACAGAATATACATTCTTCTCAAGTGCACATGGGTCATTTTCAAAGATAGACCATATGTTAGGACATAGGCAAAGTATCTCCAAATTTAAGAAAATAGAAATCTTATCAAGTATCTTCTCAGATCACAGCAGCATAAAACTGGAAATCAACTACAATAAAAACAATCCAAAGAAATCAAACACATGGAGACTAAACAACATGCTATTAAACAATGACTGAGTTACCAAAGACATCAAGGAAGAAATAAAACATCATTGCAAAAAATGACAATGAAAACACAACAATCCAAAATCTATGGGACACGGCGAAAGCAGTCCTGAGAGGGAAGTTCATAGCTCTACAAGCCTACTGCAAAAAACAAGAAACAATGGTAATAAATTACCTAACCCAACAACTCAAAGAGTTAGAGAGAGAGCAACAAGAAAAGCCCAGTGTAAGCAGAAGGAAGGAAATAATAAAGATCAGAGTGGAGATAAACGACATAGAGACCAAAGAAACAATACAAAAGATCAACAAAACCAAGAGTTGGTTCTTTGAAAGGATAAACAAGATTGATGAACCTCTAGCCAGGCTCATCAAGAAGCAAAGAGAGAGGAACCAAATAAACAAAATCAGAAATGAAAGTGGTAAAATAACAACAGACCCAGCCGAAATACAAAGGATTGTTACAAAATACTACGAACAACTCTATTCCAACAAACTGGACAACTTGGAGGAAATGGACATATTCCAGAAAAATATAGCCTTCCAAAAATCAATCAGGAAGAATCTAAACAGCTCAACAGGCCAGTAACTATGGAAGAAATTGAAGCAGTCATCAAAAAGCTTCCGGCAAACAAAAGCCCGGGGCCAGATGGCTTCATAGGAGAGTCTTACCAAACATTCAAGGAAGAACTAAAACCTATCCTCCTCAGACTATTCCAAAAAATTGAAGAGGAAGGAACACTTTCAAGCTCCTTCTATGAAGCCAGCATCACCCTAACACCAAAACCAGATAAAGACAACACAATGAAAGAGAATTACAGACCAATATCCCTCATGAACATAGATGCCAAAATCCTCAACAAATTTCTAGCAAATTGGCACCACCAGTACATCAGAAAGATCATGCACCATTACCAAGTAGGATTTATCCCAGGAATGCAAGGATGGTACAATATCTGCAACTCAATAAATGTGATACATCACATAAACAAATTGAGAGAGAAAAATCACATAGTCATACCAATAGATGCAGAAAAAGCATTTGACAAAATCCAATACCCTTTCTTGATAAAAACTTTCAACAAAGTGGGAATAGAAGAATCATACCTCAACATAATAAAAGCTATATATGATAAACCCACAGCAAACATCATACTCAATGGGCAAAAACTAAAACCATTTCCCCTAAGAACAGGAACAAGACAGGGATGCCCTCTCTCACCACTCCTGTTTGACATAGTACTGGAAGTATTACTCATTGCAATTAGACAAGACGAAGAAATAAGAAGCATCCAAATTGGAAAAGAAGAAGTAAAGCTGTCCTTATTTGCAGATGACATGATATTGTACATAAAAAACCCGAAAGACTCCATCAAAAAACTAATAGACTTAATAAATGAATTCGGCAATGTAGCAGGATACAAAATTAACGCCAAGAAATCTATGGCATTTCTATACACCAATAGTGAAGTTACAGAAAGAGAGACTAAAAAAGCAATCCCATTTACCATCACGCCAAAAAAACTAAGATACCTAGGAATAAACTTAACTAAGGAGGTAAAAGACCTATACACGGAAAACTACAGGACACTGAAAAAAGTGATAGAGGAAGACGTAAACAGATGGAAGAACATTCCATGTTCATGGATTGGTAGAATCAACATCATTAAAATGTCCATACTGCCCAAAGCAATCTACAGATTCAATGCACTCCCCATCAAAATACCAACAGCATATTTCACAGACCTAGAAAGAACTCTCCAGAAATTCATCTGGAATAAAAAAAGACCCCAAATAGCCACAGCAATCCTGTGAAAGAAGAATAAAGTAGGAGGGATCTCAATACCAGACCTCAAGATGTATTACAAAGTCACAGTTCTCAAAACAGCCTGGTACTGGCACAAGAACAGACATATAGATCAATGGAACAGAATAGAGAATCCAGATATCGACCCAAACCACTATGCTCAATTAATATTTGACAAAGGAGGCATGAACGTACAATGAAGTCAAGACAGTCTTTTCAATAAATGGTGTTGGGAAAATTGGACAGATACATGCAAAAAAATGAAGCTAGATCACCAACTTACACCATACACAAAAATCAACTCAAAATGGATACAGGACTTAAACATAAGACGGGAAACCATAAAAATACTAGAGGAATCCTCAGGCAACAAAATCTCAGACATATGCCAAAAGAACTTCTTCACTGACACTGCCCCTAGGGCAATGGAAGCTAAAGAGAAAATTAACAAATGGGACTACATCAAAATAAAAAGCTTTTGCACAGCAAAAGAAACCATCAACAAAATAACAAGAAAGCCCACTCTATGGGAGAACATATTTGCAAATGCTATCACTGATAAAGGTTTAATCTCCAACATCTACAGGCAGCTTATGCAACTTAATAAAAGGAAGATAAATGATCCAATAAGAAAATGGGCAATGGACCTAAATAGAATCTTTTCAAAAGAAGACAGAAGGAAGGCCAGTAGACACATGAAAACATGCTCAAAGTCACTAATTATCCGAGAGATGCAAATCAAAACAACAATGCGGTACCATCTCACACCTGTCAGAATGGCTATCATCAACAAATCAACAAACGACAAGTGTTGGCGAGGATGCGGATGAAAAGGAACCCTCGTGCACTGCTGGTGGGAATGCAGACTGGTGCAGCCACTGTGGAGAACAGTATGGAGTTTCCTCAAAAAACTGAAAATGGAACTCCCATTTGACCCAGTAATCCCACTCCTGGGAATATATCCAAAGAAACTAGAAACAGCAATCAGAAAGGATATATGCATCCCTATGTTCATAGCAGCACAATTTACAATAGCTAAGATTTGGAAACAACCTATGTGCCCGTCAGCAGATGACTGGATCAGAAAACTGTGGTACATCTACACAATGGAATACTATGCTGCCATAAAAAAAGAAGGAATTCTCATCACTTGCAGCAACCTGGATGGAATTGGAGGACATTATGCTAAGTGAAATAAGCCAGTCAATGAAAGAAAAATACCACATGATCTCACTCATTTATGGATAATAAAGAACATTATAAACTGATGAACAAAAATATAGATACAGAGACAGTAAAGCATCAAACAGACTGTCAAATTACAGGGGAAAGGTTAGGGAGAGGTGGGGGAGGTAAGAGAGCAACCAAAGGACTTGTATGCATGCATATAAGCATAACTAATGGACACGAAACTCTGGGGGGTGAGGGCATGTATGGGTGTGGGGTGGAGGGGACAATGGTAAGATATGTACACATATAATACCTAAATAAATAAAAAAGTGAAAAAAAAGGAAAAAAAAATAAAACTTATTTAAAATAAAAAAAAAGAATAGAAAGAGTAAAATGTCCTTTTCCAAAGACCACATGCATGAGTAATGAATTTCCCCTTTCCTCTTATGCATGCCATTATCTTCCCTGTCTCATCCCCTGCAATTCTTATATTCACATTCAGTTCTATGAAAGTCCTTGTCTTAGAGATTTAAGTTATTCCCAAATGTTAAAGACAATAACAAATTTCTCAGGTGATTAGAATTATTTTTATCTATATATTTTTATTTAATCAATGCTACAGACTTCCAGTACACTATTTTTTTATCATTAGATTCCCCTTTAATCATAAGTGTTATCTGGATAATATTGGTTGAAACAAAATATAAAATGTTTAAAAGTGACAGAAAATATCTACACTAGCTACCTATTGCGGCATTACAAATTATTCCAAATCTCAACAGTTTAACACTACAAATATGTAAAATTTTTGTGGGCCAAGAGTCCAGGTATGGACTTTTTGGGTTCTCAATTTTAGTCTCTAATGAGGGCAAAATCAGGTTTCTGCAAGGGCTGACTGACACCTCCATTTGGGAAGGATCTGCTTCCAGGCTCAGTTATGTGGTTCCTGTCAGAGTTCAGTTTCTTGCATATTATTAAACTGATAGCTTTGTTTCTTCAGTTGGAGGCAACCCTCAGGTACTTGCCATATAAGGCCCTTCCATAGAGCAGCTACCCAAAAGGGAGTTAGCTTCATCAGACTGAGCAAGAAGAGAGCCAGAGAGCATGAGCAAGACAGAAGCTCTAGGTTTTATAACCTAATCTTAGAAGTGACATTCCCTGTCTTTTACTGCATCTATTCATTAAATGCAAGTCACTTTGTTCAGAATACATTCAAAAGGAAGTGATTACACTAGAACATAAATGCCAGGTGTCTGGCCTTGTCATTTAAAATCTGTATTGCTAAAACTTTGATCAATAAAGCCCATAAATAGAAAGAACAATAAATGTATTAATTTCAATTTAAAAGTATATTCATATTTTAAAGTTGGAATATAAAGAAAAAATTCCAACCAAATAATACCAGTCACCAGAAATAATCAGTGTTCCTTTCACATATTTACCTCCAGTATTTTTTCTATAGATTGTTGTTGTTTTTTATTTCCACAAATTCATAAAAATATTACATATAAAACTATATAGTTTGCTTTTTCTACTGATCACGACAGTATAAACATTTACAGTGTCCTTATAAGCTGTTTGCCATTGTCATTTTAATTGCTATATGATAACTCAATGTGTAAATATTCATTATTTACTTAAGCCTATGCTTATAGTTTTCCATTCATATTATTTTTATACTAGAGGTCCGGTGCACAAAATTCATGCACTCATGGGGGTGTTCCCTCAGCCAGGCCTGTGCCCTCTCATCGTCTGGGAGACCTCGGGGGATGTCCCACTGATGGCTCCCGGGCCTAAGCTGTCAGTAGAAAATCCTTAGCACTGCCATGGAGGCCGGAGAGGCTCCTGCCACTGCCCTTGCTTTTATAGTATGATATACCTCTTACATTTAGCATTTGTCACATTTGCTAATTTGCATGTATTACTATTTTTTAATTCTTATTTATAACTCCCATTAGCCTGCAAGCTTCATGAGATCAGGGGTCTTGCCTTTTTTCTTTTTTCCTCCATGTCATTCCTTCTTTCTGCCTTCTTTTCTATATCCTTTCCTTCTTCTCTCCCTCCCTGTATTTTTTCCTTTATTTTTTTCTGTTTTCTCTTGTATCTAGGTAGCATGGGGTAATCCTATTATATCTGTAAAAATTTAACCGAGGCATTTCTCACAAAGATTTATGATGAACCACATAAGGAGCAGGAACACCTATAATAATCATCCAGGTTAAGTGAGCACATAGCAGGTTTGTAGATACTACTGTGATTATATTTAGAAATGATTTGTAAGTCTGATGGACGGTAACACTAGTTTTTTCAAAGATAGTTCTAGGTTTATGTTTTTCTTTAATGCAGACACAGAATAGAGAGCACAATCATTTAGTTGAATTGGAAATCTGATTTCCATCTCCTTAAGTCAAACATGACTTGTTCGATATAAGAACATTTTGAAGATCCATTCCATTTGAAGATCAATTTATCTGCTATCAAAGTATATATATGCTACTTAAGGAGGTGTGGATGGATCCAGAATTTTTTGGTACACATCCTAGATATATGGTT
The DNA here is from genome assembly GCA_025583905.1 of Ia io. NCBI lineage: Eukaryota > Metazoa > Chordata > Mammalia > Chiroptera > Vespertilionidae > Ia > Ia io. The sequence goes on from JAJQQW010000001.1 coordinate 75,738,685, forward strand.
GATGTAGTCTCACCATAAGTCAAAATCATTTATGAGAAAATATAGGTCTACTAAGAATGCCTAGATATCTTTTTCTCTTTTAGTATAATTCTTTGCTGTACTAGCTTTTGATAGTTTTCCCTCCTGTCAAGGACAAATTTACCTTTTGATTGAACTTCCCAATTATTTTGCAAATAGATTATTTTTCTCCCACAGAAAAAGGACAATCCATCCTCTATCATCCTTTGTGATCATCAAGGATTTTTTTTCCTTTGAAAGAAACCTTTGCTGAGAAAACAAGATTGCCAGGAAAAAAACTTCCTTTGGGGGAAAAATGAGGGAGGAGAGATTTTGAACTTCTATGTGAGGAACTAAATCAATATAAGGTCAAATAGAAACAGGGGCCTTTTTCTTCCTGCAAACTAATAGATAAAAACCAATGTAATCTTTGCTCCTTTGACCTCCTGACTTTCTTTTACTTGGGAAAAATAATAAAACATGCATTGTATGTTTCAAGGCATTCATTATTAACTTACTTAATTTTCATTGTTGTTTTTATTAATATTTTATTTCACAACTAAGTTTGGTTTTTACCTTTTCATTTTGTCCTTTATTCAGCTGAATGTCTAGACTCAGTTACAGTTATCTGAGTTTTCATAACAATGTGATTTTTTTTGTGATTCAAGTAGGTTATTTTATTTAACCTCATAAGAACTTAATGATATATGGTCACATCCTTGCCTAACTATAACATTTTATATGTAAACACAGATGCTATGAAAAAAAGAAATGTATATAAAAAGTCTCCACTAATTTAAAGTAGTCAGCTTTATTTTCACAGGTAATGCTCATAATTTATTAAATAAAACAAATTCAAAACACACTTTCTGTCAGCTTTTGCTTTTGTCCGAATGGTCCATGATAGATGGAGCCTTTCTCAGGTTCATATAGTTTCATGGGCTTCTTTCATGGCCTACATTCCCATATAAATATTGTTTCTCATTGGAACCTCACAGAGCCCCACTGATATATTTACCCTCTGCATTCTATCTGTCCAATATGGTAGTCAGTGATGTAAAGAATCAAAGGGGAGAAAGAAAAGGGTGATAATTGGCCGTGCATTCAGTTCAGCTCCAAATCTCTCTAATTTTCTTTAAATCAGCAATCTGGCTGTCAAATGACAGTACAACTTTAAATATTTCTTGTCTAGTGCAGAGTATTTAATTACACTTAGCAAAATATCTTCATTAATAAAAATGATTTTGCCTTTCCAGCAACTCCACTGTTAAATACCAGTGAAGAAGACATATTTAGAGTTATTTAAGATGTCAGATATCAAGATGGGGCTATGGAGTTATATCCAAAGTGGACTGGTTTCTGACCTCTTCCTTGAGACTAACCTCCAGTTCATTATCTTTTATTTTTTAAGATTTTTTTTTACCAATACTTACAATTAACATGGCATCATATATTTACAGTTTGACCACATTAAATAATATTTATAATTTGTTAAATTTAAAAGTGTACTTCAGTGAAAAGTATTTTTCCTGGTAAAGAGGCTCTATAAGAAATAGCATCCAAAAGCTACCATAATCCTCCCATCCCCATTATTTTACTAGTTTCGTTAAAATTGTCCTTCTTAGCAATCTCCCCTGCTTCAATAGATATATGCCAATTAGAGAAGTTGAGAGGTAAAATGACTTGGCCAATCCAGGAGCAGGTGGCTGAACTGGAAAGAATCCAATTTCTTTCTTTGACAAATTCTCTAATGGGTCTACAAGTTGCTGGGCCAGGGACTTCCATTGTTCCTGGATATGCAAGTGAAAGTAATGACCCTGCAAAACACTGTGGCAGGTTTTTTTAAAAACTTTATTTTTATTGTTGACACTATTACAGATGTCCCCATTTCCCCCCACTTTTTTCACCTCAACCCAAGCTCCCCTTTTCTCTCTGGCCATCACCACACTGTTGTTGTGTTTATGAGTTATGCATATATGTTCTTTGGCTCATCCCTTTACTTTCTTTCATCCAGTCCCCCCTCTTATATACCATTTTTCTGCCTCTAGGGTTTGGAGACTGCTACACCAGGCATGAAAACCCTAGGCAAATTAGTCTGCCATTTTACATGATTCCCAGGAACCAAGGTTATCACATGTCGCAATCTAAAATTAGGCCTAGGGATCTAATAAAAGATTTTTCAGTCTACTTCCAGGAAATATAGTTAGTACACAAATTTGTTGTAATTTATGTGATTTTTCATGAGACGTGGGTGGTAATAATCCTCATTTTAAGTAGTCTATCTTGGATAATTCAGAATGAATGATCTTATTACCAGTAACATTTTTCTGTTAATCTTCATAAAACACATTCAATGAACACATAGTAAATGTCATGCATGACACTATGCCTGTGATATATTTAATCCTTACCAACCACAGAAGGCATTTTATAACTTCCACTCCATTCCTGATCTGATAAAGAAGTAAAGGCCCGGTGCACAGATTCATGCATGGGTGGGGTCCCTCAGCCTGGCCTGTGCCCTCTCACAATCCGGGAACCCTTGGGGGATGTAGGACAGGCCAGGCCAACTGTGGGGATTGGGCCAAAACCTGGCAGTCCGACATCCCCCTGAAGGATGTAGCAGTGTCTAAATGACAGGCTGTGGGGAGGACCCCCACCTAGGGCCGGGTGCAGCTCTGCTGCTGCTCATCCCAGCCCCACTGTGCCTGCAGCTGCCACTGCCACCACCACTGCCTGGGAACCCGGCTTCTGGCTGAGTGGCACTCCCACTGTGGGGGTGCACTGACCACCAGACGGGCAGCTCCTGCATTGAGCATCTGCCCCTTGATGGTCATTGTGCATCATAGCGACCAGTTAACCAGTCGTTCTGGTCATTCTTGTCTTTCCATTATAATGGTCACTTAGGCTTTTATATATATATACTAGAGGCCCAGTGCACGAAATTCATGCACTGGGGAGGGGGGTCCCTCAGCCCAGCCTTCACCATTTCCAATCTGGGATCCCTCGGGGGATATCCGACTTCCAGTTTAGGCCTGATCCCTGTAAACCAGCAGTCAGACATCCTTCTCACAATCTGGGACTGCTGGCTCCCAACTAATTGCCTGCCTGCCTACCTGATTGCCCCTAACCGCTTCTGCTTGCCAGCCTGATCACCCCTTAACCACTCCCCTGCCAGCCTGATTAACGCCTAACTGCTCGCTGCTGGCATGATTGTCCTCAACTGCCCTCCCCTGCCGGCCTGGTATCCCCCAACTTCCCTTCCCTGCAGGGTTGAGGGGACTGGGGGACTCCGGCTGGATGAGGCTGGGCTGAGGGGACTGGGGGACTCCCACTGGATGAGGCAGGGCTGAGGGGATGGGGAACTGAGGCTGGATGAGGCAGGGCTGAGGGGACTGGGGGACTCTGGCTGGATGAGGTAGGGCTGAGGGGACTGGGCATCACCATCTTGTGGCTGTGGGTGCCGCCATCTTGTGAGGCCATGGCAGTAAATTAGCATATTCCCTCTTTATTGGCTGCAGGTTCTGCCATCTTGTGAGGGTGTGATGGTCAATTAGTATATTCCCTCTTTATTAGATAGGACTAGAGGCCTGGTGCATGAAATTTGTGCACCAGGAGGGGTCTCTCAGCCCGACCTGCACCCTCTCCAATCCGGGAGCCCTCGGGGGATGGACATCCCTCTTGCAATCCAGGAACTCTGGCTCCTAACTGCTCAACTGCCTGCCAGCCCTAACCACTTTGCCTGCCTGCCTATCCCCCTAACTGCCCTCCTCTACCAGCCTGGTCACCCCTAACTGCCCTCCCCTGCTGGCCTGGTTCCCCCTATTAACCTTTTTTTTGAATCTTATCCCCTACACACACAATTGTATTTGACTTCCTTATTGGCTTCTCCCCCTCACACAATTTTTCTCTCTCCTTTATGTAACATTTTTCCTACTGACTCATCATCTATAAATGTTTTCTTTCCTTCTTATTTCCTACTTCTGTTCCATCATCCTTCTTCCCATCTTTCTCCTACCCTCCCTCCCTCCCCACATTCCTTCTTTCCTTTATCTTTACCCCTGCCCTCCCTCCCCTTTTCCTTCCTTCCCACCTTAATTTTTTTCTTCACTTCCTCCCTCAGACCTGCTTTGCTCCCTCCCCCATTTCTTCCTTCTTCCCATTCTCCTTTTAAGCTCTACCAGCTCCCCTTTAAAACTTTTCTTCCCTCCCTCTTTCTCTCTCATCCTCCCTTTCCCATACATTCTTCTCTACTTACTTCCACTGTTTTAATATCTATCTATCTACCTGCCTAATTATTCACTATCATTTATCTTTTTTTTTCTTTTCTGACTCCTATTTTTAAAATGTGTCCCCAGCACACAGATATACTTGATTTTCATTATAGCTCCTACAGTTCACTCATATATCCTCTTTCCTTCTTTAACTCTGCTCTCTACTGACTCCATTATAAAGTTCTTCCCTTCTTAAAGCTTCCATTTGGGGGGGCGGCATTAACCCCCAGCCCATGGCTCAGCCCTGGCCAGGTGTTTGCCACCTCCCTTCCCCAGCCTCCCTGCCACCATCCTGCTCCCATTCCAAGCCCAGGACACCCAGCCCAGTGAGGGTGTCCAAGGCCCATGCGGCCTGGGTGCTGCTGCTTCCGCGAAGCAGGAGCGCCTCCACCCAGAAGGCCTCAGAACATCCACCACTCCTTTCTGGACCCGTGGGCACCTCCCCGTCAATGGCCCTCACTGGGGGGCCACCGCCCTCCTCTCACATCTGGGCAGGGCTCCCACCACACCCCTCACCGGGCGTACCGGCCCCCTCCCACAGTCACCACCCACTCCCACGTGCAGCCCTGCGTTTCCTTCCCTTTTCCATTCTTGCATCTTTTTCTTGATCCCTTTCTGTATTTCTGTTTCTCCTCTTGGCATGTCTGCATGAAGGCCTGCCTTCCTCTCCCTCTCTTTTCCTATCCCCTCCTATTGTATCCTATCCTACCCTGGGCCTCACAGCTGCCTGAACAGAGGGCGGGGATGCAGCCTGCTCACCCGGTCATGACATGACGCTGTAATGGATAATTTGCATATTTCTCTATTATTAGTATAGATATAGACTAGAGGCTTGGTGCATGAAATTCATGCACCGGTCTGGGGGGAGTGAGGTCCCTCACCCCGGCCTGCAACCTCTTCAATCTGGGACCTCTCGGGGGATGTCCGACTGCTGGCACTCGAACTTCCCTCTTGCAATCCGGGACCGCTGGCTCCTAACTACTCACCTGCCTGCCTACCTGATTGCCCCTAACCACTCTGCCTGCCTGCCTGATTGCCCCTAACTGCTCTCCCCTGCTGGCTTAAACCACCTCTGCCTCAGTCCCTGTCACCGTGGGTTTGTCTGGAAGGATGACCAGAAGATGTCTGGTAGACCCAGTCTAATTAGCATATTACCCTTTTATTAGTATAGATTAGTCAGCTCAGACAGCCATAACAAAATGTCATAAATTTGTGTGGCTTAAACAACAGAAATGTATTTTTCTCATAGTTCTGGAGACAGGAATTTGGGGTCAGGGTACCAGCATAGCATCGTCCCATACACCAGAAAATGGCGGATCGATTGCCAGTCAGGGCACATGCCCAGGTTGCAGATTCAATTCCCAGTCCAGTGAGTACAGGAAGCAATGGAACAATGTTTCTCTTTCCCTTCTTCTCTCTGAGATCAATTAAAATGAATGATAAATAAATAATGTTCTCTAAGTATGGTTTTAACAGGAAAGACATTATTCTATGAAGTGAAACACTTGTTATAACACATATATATAGCATGACACCATTTAAAAAATATTTATTGATTTCAGAGGAAGGGAAAAGGAGAGATAGATAGAAACATCAATGATGAGAATCATTGGTCAGCTGCCTCCTGCACGCCTCTACTGAGGATCAAGCCCGAAATCTGACCAGGAATCATATTGAAACCTCCTGGTTCATAGATAGATGCTCAACTAGTTACTGGGCCCCACCAGCCGGGCCCCATTTTTATCAATGCCAGGCACATGAGGTACCTTGGCAAGATCTCACTCCTAGACAAAAGTCTGAAATTGCCTAAACTCCTTTGCAGCTAGGTTTCTGGATATGAATTCGTTTCTGCCAATTGGATGTGCTTGCACAATATTTGAAGGCAGAAGTGGGGCAGACGCATCTTCCCACAGTTTGGGTTAATTGTTGCTGTTGATCATGTTTGCAGAGATGTGGATGTTTTCTCTAGCGAAATCTAGACTGTACAGGCAGTTGTGTCAGAGGCAGTGCCCAGTGGCCTGTTTTGTGGGAGCTGGAGGGCACTTGCGGGGGCAGCACTTTCCTGATCCACGGGTCACAGCTGTGCCAGAGTGTCCTAGAATCCAGTTGTGGCTGAGGGGGCAGCTCCTCCCACTGGGCAGGGAGTCTTTCCTGGGGGCCCAGCCTAATACCCACTCCTCCAGATTTCTGATGATTTCCCAAGCACCAGTTCCCTGTGCTAAATTCTTTCCTGCCTAAAATAGCAAAGATCTGAAAACATTTTGCATCCTCTACTTTCAGCAAAAACAATGCTGCATGGGGTCAGGCCTGAGAAGTGGGTGAGCTGTTGCAGGACGCTCCCTTCCTTGAGTTTCAGCTTCCTCTTCTGTAGAACCGAGACCAAAGAGTATCTGTTCATAGTTACTGAAGACTGTGGCAGCTGTGTTTCCCGAAGATGGCCACAACATTTCCTATCCCTCCTGTGGCCTTGCCACTTTCAGCCACGTCCTCTCTCTTGAAGTGGGGCTGACCCCTGGAATTCCAAGGCCAAAAAGGCATGGGGCTGCAGCCCCACCCACCCCACCAGGGTTTCCAGCTCCGGCCCCGCCCACACTGCTCAGTGCTCTGTCTGGCATGGGGCCTTGCCCTCCTGGCTCACTTCCCCTCCCATCTGCAGCCCAGTGCCTCGCTGCACATCATGGCCCACCTGCCAGTGCTGCTGGGCCCAACAGGTGAGGTAAGAGCCCACTTCCAGCCTCACACCTCCTGGCTCCTGTGTGCCGCTGCCCGCTGCACCCCGTGGCCCCTATTCCTGCTGCTGTTCTGACCAGGGTCAGACACCCAGGTGCTGTGCACAGCCCACGGGGACTGTTGTGGCCACCAGGAAAGCCTCCCCACCCCATCCCTGACTCTAGCACCCTAATCCCAGGTCCACTTCTGCCAAAGGAGAACTTTGCCTGTGTAGCTGACGGAGACTAAGACCGAGCTACTCCAAGGTCCCCAGGCCCCAAATCTCTGCCAGCCAAGGCAGTTGGCCAGCTGGCCCTGCCTTGATCAGGGTGTTGCGGGCGATCCGGCCCGGATCAGACCGGTTCACTCTCTGCAGTGGGTGTCATAGCGACCGGTTGTTATGGTCGTGATGGCGTTACAGTCTCTGGCTTTTTATATATAGATGTTCTCATGTGGACAGCTAAGGAATTAATTCTTTGAAGAATTAATCAGTTTTAAGGGCAGCTTTTACTGAATGCCTGATGTGAATGGTGGTACCTTTAATCTATGTTGTGATGCAGGAATCCTGAGTCCTATTTTACACATAAAAAATGAGGCTTTGATAGGTCTAGAACCAATGTCTAAGGTCACTTTGATACTTGAGTAACCAGAATTTAAAACCAAGTTGCTTTGTCCTAACAGCCCGAGTAGTCCTTGCTTACCTCACTGTATCATGAAAAGTCTTAGTGTAGATCTCTGTGCAGAAAAAGAAATGAGATTAAATTATATGTAGCATTGTGAGTTTTATTGGATACCAGTGGTAGTCCTCAGTCAGGAAAGGCAGAAATAAAATAGAAAAGAATCTGTAGAGAACAAAAGGGATTGAGAGGTAGGGATAGGGGGAAAGAGAAGAAATAAGTGTATGTGGATAGTTATCAGTTAAAGTTGCTTCAGGGGCACCAATGTACCTTCTAGTGCTAGAATTCTGTGATGAATTATTGTTCCTCTGAACACTAGCACAACAGATGGACTATATTTCTAATTATATGTATTCATGTTGCATTTCAAAGAGACATTCCAGGTTGAACAGCAGTGTATAGAATCAGGAAACCTTACCTAAAAGCCATAAACATGTCTCACCTAAGGCATTTGGTGATCCAACAGTAACTCCCTAACAGAGAAAGTTAACTTCTTATACCTGAACAAATCTCTAGCAAACATTGCTATCCAATGCTGTTAAGGGTGCACTGATTATCTAAATAGCTGATGGAGATCAAAGAGCTAGTGAAACAAAATCTTTCAAATCAATTCCCTCTCCAGTTGCTCTTCTGGTTAAAATTAAGTGACTCAAAACACAATGGCAGCCAACCTCTTTTGGAAAACAAGCCACACATTTTTGAAATCAATAAGTGGTCCTGCAGCCATCATACAATCCTCCCCTGAACCAGGTTCAGGTGGAACTATTCTTAACCACAACCAGGAGACCAGGTGTCAGGATTCTTATGCAAAGGTGGAGCACTTCCCACTGGGTAGGCTCTCTGAGCCTCACCACAGGGTGATGGAGTAGTATTGTTTGGTCACTAATAAGGAAGCTGAAACTGATCCAAACTTGAAATGGCAAAAATGTGAACTTTTTTTGAAGGTAGAAAAAACATAAACCTCTATTGTTAACAAAGTAAAGAATAGCAAGGTGAGGAGGAGAAAAGCCTTTCTTGCTCCTTGACTAAAAAAATCAGCTTTGCTTTCTGAGATGTCCGCAATGCTTGGAACAGTGGTTTTCAAACTGTGGTTTATATTAGAATTATCTGGAGGTACCTGTTTATACTGTAGTTTGTATCAGAATCATCTGGGAATATTACAGAAACTGGTGGAGAGGCCAGAGAATCTTCATTTTTGTCATTTTTATGGGTAATTGTGAGTTAGGAAGTCTGAATACTACTACTAAGGTCTGAAAATACTGCTAAGTAGAGAAAGAAAAAATCTTCAACTTCCTGGTTTTATTTTAAAAATGCCAAATCCTCTCAAGCAACAAAGCTATCAAAATATGAGAGGGAATTATTTCACTCAACAAACTTATTTTATTTCTATAAGTAACTTTCCTGACAGTGCAACTCTTAGTGGCTTACTCTTTAGAAATTGTAGACCTGCCTACCCACAGCTTTTAGACAAGAATTATAGTACCACATTGGACAGCATGATTATCATGAAACCCTGGTATCAAGGTCATTGCAGAAGCTCAACTCTGCCTCTGGATTGTTTAAAAATGTCATGTTATAGACAGACAAGCTTTTATTCACCCTGTGCTTAGTTTATAATCAACTTTTATTGAGGGGTCACTATGATGAGTTTGCAACTTAATGGTAGCATACTGAAAATATTTGGGTGAAACTGAGCTAAGAGGACAATATATAATGCATCCACAGGAAAGAGCACCATTTTGGTGAAAGAAAGATGAATTCAATTTGCATAGGACAGTGTCTCTGCTATGTCTCTCTCATCTGGATTGTATTTTGTTGCCAACACTGAAGGATAAACTGGGAAATAAAGTAAAAAAAAAATGGACGCTATTGCCATTGTTCAAGATAAGATTTCCCTGGAATGATCCAGGTTTGTTATGTGGCATAGATGTATCTGGGAATGAATTATAAAGTTGGCTCAAAAGGCATAAATGGAATACAGCTATAATTATTCTAGGGAAGTATAATGTTTGAGAGCTACATATTATTTTTCAGTAAGACCAATATAGCCAGTTTTTCTTCCTGTATCAGAACAGATTGCTGTGTCTTCCGCTGAGCACCAGATGAAATACTTGGATTGCATTTAGGGGCCATATTGCAAGAAAAATACATATCTTAAAAATAAGGAACACAATGAGTATGGCAAGATGTTTGCAATATTGGAGATATATTGAAACTTAGACTAACTGAGAGGATAGCACATTCATATGTACCATAGCACAATCACTCTAAGGCATATGCTATTTGAGTGGAATGGCAAGCAGAATTCTTCATTCTATTTAAAGTTTCTATTCTCTACATCCAACTCTGCAACAAAGACCTATATAATAGCATGTGCATAACTTAACTTTGTAAAAGACACAACTCCAAATTACATATCTTGTATAATAAAAGGCTAATATGCAAATAGACCAAACTGCGGAACAACCGAACAACTGAACAACTGGTCGCTATGACATGCACTGACCACTAGGGGGTGCACGTGGACCATGGTGGGCAATGGAAGCAGGCGGCTGAGTGCAGAACATGGCGGGTGATGGCCCTGGCGGAATGGTGGAGCACGTGAGTGGGAGCACCAGACCAAGGCAGGGTGCCAGTTGCTGTGATCGAGGCGAGCCTCTGGTGATTACTGAAAATTCCTTGCTCCCATGTGCCGTGGTCCCACCCAGGGCTTGCACCCACTACTGGTGCTGGCCCAGCTCACACCTGCAGCCAGACCCACCACTCGCACCCACTGCCAGTGACTGGCACCAACCCCAATCGCTCAGCATTGTCAGTGGGTACAAGTGGCAGCTGCTTGCCCCGATTGCCCCTGAGGGCTTCTCCACATCCCCCTGCTCCTGAGGGGCAATCGGGGCAGCAGCCAATGCTCACATCCACTGAGGGTGCCGGCCCCGCTTGCATCAGCTGCTAGTGCTGGCCTCAATCACTCTATGCCATCAGCATATGCAAGCGTGGCTGGCACTATCAGTGTGTGGGCGTAGAGGAGGTGGGATTGAGACTGCTGGCAGACAGGGTACCAGGGGCTGTGGCGGTAGGGGCTGGGTGGGGGCATGGAGGATGGGCCGAGACCCGCCCCTGTGCCCACCATAGCCTCATGGCCCACGGTTCCTTTCAAGGTGCACAAATTCATGCACTAGGCCCCTGGTAAGGTTATAAATGAGGAGCTCCTATATTAATTAAATGCTGTCCAGCTGAAATTGTATACAATATACATATAGATATTTATTATTTATCAGTAGGAGTGAGAACAGTATGATAAAGGGTATATTTGAAAAGAACATGAAAAATTGAAATCTGAAACTTCTTCACTAAGAGGTTTTTACAGGAGCTTGCAGGATCTTGGCAATCTAAATCCTCTAAAGGTAAATTAAATAATTTAATTAATGATTATGATAAGGACATTTACAATACGATTGGATGAGTTAATATATTATATAACCAATATGCAAAAAGAATTCAGTGGTCTGTAATAATGAGATGAATCTAAATATATGAAAAAATACAAAATACAACGTTTTAGCTTAAAAATCCACTTGGGAGACATAACTCAGAATGGTAGACTGAGGGTCTTTCTAAATCTACTGTTCCATAAAAGAATAAAACCACAGCATGATAAAAATTAACATTTTGGGCATTCAAGAAATTAACCAAAGTCTTACAACAATCTGAAGGGAGTTTATTCAAGAAAAACTACTGAACCACAGTAAAAAAGCAAACAAACAAACAAACAAAAAACAGCATGATTTAGGTCATTTTTTAACTTGGCCTATTCACATGTCCCTCTCTCCAGTTCTATGGTAGCTGTGAAAAAGTGTAGTCTTTCAGTTACCAGTTGGGGAAGACTGTTTGGAGCTCCTGAAAAGTCTAATCCCTAGAGCTCTGTCACAATTTGACCTGTTTTGCAGCTCCCAGTAAAAGCCCCATTCATAGGGTGTTCTTGTTATTTGATCTGGTTCAGAGCTTGTTCCAAAGGAAAATCCATATTCTCAGGGTGCTTTTTAAAAAGAAATAGCCGCAATTGTTTAACATTACATCTCCCTAAGGCCATAATATTAGTTGGGGGCATACAGGAGATCCTGCAGGCATTTAAAAGGAAGATCTGAGAACAAGATACCCATGGGGGCTTTGAAAAACTTTGAAATATTTCTAGGAATCTAGAAGGATATGCAAATGGGCAGGATTGTGTACATCCCCAGGAAAATAATAAGAGAAAACCCTAATATTTCACCCCTGCCTGACCTTGAGTTCTTGTAAGTGAAGGTTAAGGCAATGTTGTGAATTGTCCGCTGCAGTGTTGAATTCATTATATACACACACATAGCTACTCAGCAAAGTGTATATGACCTATGGTTCAAGGCATTTAAGAAAATTTCTGAACAATTAAGTGACCATTAACACAACCAAGCAGAGACTTCAGTGACTTCAGATTAAAGAGAATACAGAGTTTAGAAATTTAACCCAGAAACATTACATAAGAAATAACACTATCTTTTATTAGAAGAAAAGAAAACAAAAATCAAGACAAAAACTTAGCAATAAAAATGAACATGTGCAAGATAAGGGAATATGTTTTACAAAGTTACCACATAATATTATATAAAATGTACAGTTTTTTGACAAAAAAAAATTATAAGACCCACAAAGAAATGGGAAAGTATGGACCATATTCAGGTAAAAAAAATGATGGTCAAATTATATATTATGTACAAGAGAGGCATTTTATATTCAAAGACACAAATAGTTTGAAAGTAAAAAGATGAAAAAAATGTGGTGCAAAAAGAAACCAAAAGAGAGGTTGAAGTGTGTATCCTATATAATAAAAAGCTAATATGCAAATTGTCCCCATGGGCAGGTGTTCAACCGACCGGAAGTTAGATGTGCAATGACCACCAGGGGGCAGCACAGAACATGGCGAGCTTTGGTGATGCAGCGCTGGCAGCCGGTGGCAGTGGAGGTGCTGCTGGCCCCAATGGGCCCCAACAATAGTGGGACCACAGTGGGATGGTGGAGCAGGTGAGCAGACAGTGCCAGGCAAAGGCAGGTGCAAAGGGAGACCCTGGCCGGCAGCTGGCAGCCGGCAGCCACTAGGGACCCTGCCCATGCACGAAATTCGTGCACTGGGCCTCTAGTAAAAATATAAGACAAAATAGATTTTAAGAGAATTTTTTTTTACTAGAAGAAACATACATTTTATAATGATAAAATAGTCAAATTAGCTGGCACAGAAACAATTTTAAACATATATGTATCTAACAATAGACCCTTCCAAATATGTTCATCTCAAACTGAAAGAAGCAAAGATAGAAAGAGAAAATCTAAAAATAATAGTTGATCCTTTAATGTTCCACTCTCTATAATTGATAAAACAACTAAATAGAATGTTAGCAAGATACAGAAGACTTAAGCAACACTATCAACCAATTTGACCTACTAGTCACTTATTAACATTCTACCCAAACATAAAATACACACTTTTCTAAAGAATGCATGGAATATTCTCCAAGATATACCATATAATAAATCATAAAACAAGATTGGGCAAATTTATAGAGAGATAAAGTGGGTTATTGGTTCTCCAGAATTGGGTGTGGTATGGGAGACTAGGGATAACTGCTAATGGGTATGGGGTTTCTTTTTGGGTGATAAAAGTACTCTAAAATTAGATTGCACTGATGGTTGCTCAACTCCATAAACATACTAGAAATCTTACTACTTTTGTCTCAACTACTTTATTTTTCCCAAGAAGACAAATTTAATAAATAAGAACATTATTTTATCTGGCCCCTGCTGAACAGTACAAAGTTACTTTTTGATTCCTGACTATCTAATAGTGTAAGATCTAAACTCTTAACATTAATATGATACTGGCTTTTGACCTTCTCAAAGTAATAAAAATAATCTTGGTAAGGCTACTTCTATGAATTGGCTGAAAGCTGACCATTCTTTTTCATTCCAACCTCCCAAGTTTGGATAATCAGAAACAAACTCTATAAGCAAGATTCACTAATGAGTTACAACACAAAATTAGTGCTAAGGGATGGAAGTTTGTGGGGAGACCTATTAAGATAGCTTTCTAAAATTTTGAGCGTTTTGTTTATTGTTTTTTGGTGTTGTTTGTTTTGTTTTGTTGTTGTTGTTGTTGTTTTTGTGGAAGACACTTCCTTAAGTGGGCTACATGATCTATTGTAGATTCAGACATTTAATAAGGTTTGGATTAGATGATCTTTTAATACCTCTAGCACGGAGATTGTGCAAGATTTCTGGCCATTTTTCTCCACTTATTTTCATTATATATGAGTAGAAACTTAAATTTCCTTTAAAGTTCAGGTGCATGCACTCAACAAGTGATTGGTGATTGATTGAGTTAAAGTGAATTTAGTGAATACTGAAGTTTTATATAGATTTAGTAGATAATTATTTTTTTTACCTTTGCTTTGACTTTGAGTACCAGGTTTTAAAATATAACTTCACTATCAGCCAATCTATCAATCAGATATTACCTTAATTTTTCTTTGAATTACTCCTTCAAATTTTGAAACCTGTTTCTTCATCTGAAGAATCTCTCCAATGAAGCCACTGACAGGTCATGAAACTAGAGGGGGATATTAGATTTTACCCGACAGACAGAATCAGCCAGCTACAAATAAATATTGCATTTCCTGTCTCTATCGCTGTATCTTCCCCCCTCTCTCTTTCAACACATGCACACACATACACACATCCAAGGTTTATGTTATTGCACTTCAATTTGTAGTCTTATGCCCTTTGTTCTGGAGAGGTAGTTTTTCTTTCAATTTGGAAGCATGAAAATAATTTCTTTGGAAGACATTACCCAAGTATAATCCTAATTTCTTTAAATTACAAGAAATATTTGGAGCTAAATTACCCAGCAAAGAGGCATCATATTATGAAAGAATTTATGTTCTATAAACATTAAATATTTTCAAGCCTTTTATTTAGAACCAGTATATGATGTTGTGCTTAGCACTATACCATGATAAGGACACAGGCACAATATCTTCCTTCTGGAAGATGTGTTTTCCTTCCTTATAGTACCTTAATCACCTAAATTTTCAGTTATTGAAAAAATGCATACACAGAGATAAAACTGAGACCCATATGTGCCACTGAAAGCTTACTGAGAAAGTACTGTCACCAAAACTTCTAAAAACAATTGTTAATTTGCTGAAGAGTTCATGTTTTCCAGCCATTATGTTAAAATTTCACTCTCTCACTTATGTGTAAATAAAAGGGAGATAACCACAAAACTAAGAATCCCTGAGGGTTGTGATGTTAACAGAAATGCTGATAAAACCAAATGCTTTATAGATTTTTGTTTGACTTTAAAATCAAGTACAACAAAAGACAGTTGTTATATTTTTTGGAAAGGGTTAGATGAACAAGGTGAAGTTTTTCACTGACTCAAAGTGATAGAAGCATTTAGCAGAACTCCTAAGCTTCATTATTTCTCATCTTAATAAAAAATATAGCCCTGGCCGGTTTGGCTCTGTGGATAAAGCATCGGCCTGCACATTGAAGGGTCCCAGGTTCGATTCTGGTCAAGGGCGCATGCCCCGGTTGTGGGCTCAATCTCCAGTGTGGGGCGTGCAGGAAGCAGCTGATCAATAATTCTCTCTCACATTGATGTTTCTATCTCTCTCTCCCTCTCCCTTCCTCTCTGGAATCAATAAAAATATTTTTAAAAATATATATAATAAAATAATTACATGTTAGAGCTGGAAAAGGCATTTGAGGTCACCTATACCCAATTGTTAATCTCAGAATGGAGCCATACATATCACCTAGAGGTGTTTTTTAAAGTAGTCAGTCCCCTAAGTCCAATATTATGACACACTGACTTGTTTGGTTTATGGCAGAACTGAAAATCTGTATTTTAAAATAATTCTTGAGATGATGTTAACATAAATACAGATTTGAGAAATGCTGATTTGTTCTAAAATAAAATAGCTTGTGGCATAGAAACTCTTCTGCAAGGAGCACGCATATGCATATATGTAAACATAATATAGTTACACATATAATTTAATTTAATTTACATTTATAAAAAGATGATTAGATAGATAGATAGATAGATAGATAGATAGATAGATAGATGATAGATAGTCTGCATCAGAAAACTATTGAGGCAACAAGAACTTCAGGAGATAAGATTTTGGAGAAGAAGGATCCACATAGAGGTGAGGTGACATTCTGCAACCATACTTTTTTTTTTCTCTAGACATTTGCTAATACCGAAAATAAGGCAAAAAGCCTGAGATTCTGGACATCCACTCCCTTATTCCATACCCAAATAGAGAGGCTGCTATGAAGCACAAAACAAAAGAGCAGAGTTTTTGAAAGAAAAAAACAAACAAACAAACAAAAACAACCAAAGACTTGAGGGTCCAGGTCCCCACTAAGAATGGAATGGGGTTGGTTTACCCTAATAAGATTTGCTAAATCCTAAAGTTGTGTGTGGCAAAAGGTTAATTAAGTAACTAAGCAGAAAGTCTTTGGAAAACCATTTTAGAATATTTAGCAATTTTATGGTGCTATGGAGACATATCTGCTGAGTGGAGAGGGATCTCAGTCAATCCTTGTCTCTTTGTTATGGCCACCAGAGGGCTATGTTAGAGGATAAGTGATCAGAGGTAGTTGGAGACTTACCTGTACTGCAGCATGTCCTCAAAATAGTTCAATCTCTGGTTGAATAGTTATTAGCCTCTACCCTATGTGTCTCGCAAGAAAAAAATAAAATCTTCTGAAGAAAAAGTGTATCATTCAAATAATCTACAAATATTCATACATAAAGTCTGACATTCAACAGAAATGTAAAAAAAAAAAAAAAATACCCAAGAACAGTACCAAATTACCAAAATCCAGGATAAAGAAGAATGATAGAAAAAGACCCACAGATGATTCAGATATTGGCAATAGCAAAAGAGGACTACAGAGTAGCCATAGTTAATATATTGAATAAAATAAAGTGAGAGATGTAGAAAATAGATGAAAATATGAAGAATTCCTCTAGGGAATTTGAATCTATTAACAAACAAGCAAAAAAAATCCAATGGAAATTCTAGAATTAAAAAGCGCAGTACCTGAAATTAATAAAAACAACACACACTATAGTTAAGTTTAACGGAAAATTAGAGCAGAAAAGAGAATTGAACTGGAAGACAGACAAATCAATTGAAATTCACAGTGAGAAATAAATACATGGAAAATTGGAAAGAATATAAGAGACATTTGGAATGGTATAGGACGGTTAGAAATAAGTGAGAAAATAACAGCTTACACAGTTATTCAGTAGTACTGTTTTTCTGATTTAGACTATAATAAGTACTATCATACATTCCAGTAATCTTCCAAGTGGACATTGGTTGGCCACATGATATACAAGATAACTCACTGGTAGATGGAAAAAATAAATATTAAAACTCTACTTATTTTTAAACTAATTTTTAATAACTTTCATTTTTATGCCTTTTGTAATATCCTCTCTAATAAAATGGTAATATGCAAATTAACCATCACTCCGCTACATAAGCCATGCCCACCAGCCAATCAGGGCGAGTATGCAAATTAACCCTAGCCAAGATGGCTGCAGCCACAGAGAGCAAGGTTTCCCAGGTAACAGAGGAAGCCAAGCTTTCCATAGCCGTTGCAGGCCTAAGCCTCCACTCAAGCTACAAAGTTTCAATTATAGAAGGTAAACAAATTCAAACAAATGGTGGCAGAATGGAGTTTGAGAGAGCAAGCCAGGGTTGCCGGTGGCAACAGGGGAAGCAAAGCTTTCCGCACACCCTGGCTGGGACCACCAGCTTAAGGCTACAAAGTTTCAATTGTAGAAGGAACATAAATTCCAGATACCAGGGCCTCCACTTGGGTCGCCAGGGGGTGTGGCCAGCCTGCAAACCAGCACAGGCCTCTCGCTCAGGCCACCCCATGCCCCAAGGGAACCCCACCCTGATCCGGGACACCCTTCAGGGCAAACCAGCTGGCCCCCACTCCTGCACCAGGCCTCTATCCTATCTAATAAAAGAGTAATACGCAGATTGACCATCAATCCAACACACAATATGGCTTCCCCCATGTGGTCAAAGATCCTGCCGCCATGTGGACACAAGATGGCCACCACAAGATGGCCAGCAGGAGAGAGCAGTTGGGAGGCACCCGGCCTGCAAGGGAGGGCAATTGAGAGGTACCAGGCCTGCAAGGGAGGGCAGTTGAGAGGGACCAGGCTTGCAAGGGAGGCAGTTGGAGGTGATCAATCCTGCAGGAGAGGGCAGTTAGGGGTGACCAGGGTGGCAGAGGAGGGAAGTTGGGGGCAAACAGGCTGGCAGGGGAGCAGTTCAGCATCAACCAGGCTGGCAGCGGAGTGGTTAGGGGGTGATCAGGCTGGCAGGTAGAAGCGGTTAGGGGCAATCAGGAAGGCAGGCAGGCAAGCAGTTGGGAGCCAGCAGTCCTGGATTGTGAGAGGGATGTCCGACTGCCCGTTTAGGCCCGATCCTGGTGGGATCGGGCCTAAATGGGCAGTCGGACATCCCTCCAGGAGTCCCAGATTGGATAGGGTATAGGCTGAGCTGAGGGACAACCCCCCTCCGTGCACGAATTTCATGCACCGGGCTTCTAGTACTGTATATAAAATCATACATGGTAGTATGTGAATGTATATAAATGAGAAACAAAAATATATTGGGGTGTGAATGCATTAACAAAAATGTTTTATTAATAAAAGAGATATAAGATCAAAACTTTGAAAAAAAAATGACCTATTTTATATATGGGAGTGGTGGCCTGGATATGAAATATTAGCACAGTAACTTTTCCTGATCAGATTATTTTGTTCTGTAATATTGCCTGAAAGTATGTGTGTGTTTTTTTGTTTGTTTGTTTGTTGTTGTTGTTTTTTGTGTGTGTTGTTTTGTTTTGTTTTTTAGAAGCATCTCTCTGGATACATTTATTATACCAGGAGCTAAGTAAATCATAAACACTTATGATGGAGGTGATTTTCATTAGCATAGAGGTCCCTAGGTAAAAAGTGAGCAGAGCTGGCTGGTTAAGAGCACATTTCCATGACTTCTAAACCTCCCATATCAAACATCCTCCCCACTAAGAGAGACACTTATTTTCTTATTTTTCTAAGTGTTCTCCCCCCTCCATTTTTGTTCCACTCACCTCTCCACAGCCTTTGAAGAACATGCTTCAAAGCCCTTTTCTTCTCACCAAACCAGTCAAAACCCAGTCTCTCAATTTTGGCTTTATGGCTAATTTCAAGTGTTTCTTAATTAAGGAGAAAACATTTTGACTTACTAATAAAACCTGAGCATGAGTGGTTCATATCTCAATTACTAATTGTTTACAAATTTTATAGAGTTTGATAACCCACTGTGGTATAAAGTTATGAAACTTCAAGACAGAATGACTCATTATATAGGGTGGGGCAAAAGTAGGTTTACAGTTTTGAGTGTGTGAAACAGAGTTGATTCTTGTATTATTTATTAATTATTGCATTATTTTCCATACAAATAACTGTGAACCTACTTTTGCCCCAACCTGTGTGTACTTTCCTCTCACTTCTAAATGATGAGTCCTTAGAAATATTTAATTTTTTTTAGGTATCTGCTTTTCTATCCATAAAATGGGAGTTATGATATACATGGGACTGTAAAGAACATGGTTTCATGTTTCTACACAGTTAGTGCTTTCAGGGAAAATTTTACTGTGATCTGAGTCAAAGGACATAACTTGTAATTTAAAGGATTACTGAATAGATAGTAAGAGATTTATCTCCGAAGAGGTATGTGCTTAAATTTCAAAGGAGGATGAGACCCAGAGCCATGGAGACATTCCAGGGATTTTCAACCCTGAGACATTTGGCTTATCTTCCCCACCCACAGATACTTATTCACATCCCAAAGTTTAAAACCTTGAATCCTCTATTCCAAGGATAATTTATTTATATTAGGGAGATGAAGTTTCTATTCCTATCCCAGGATTCTTATTTTCTAGGCTCTCTTCCATTATGTGGAGGGTGACATCTGCCTTTCATCATATTTCACCAGTAAGGGGAAAATATTTGAGGCAAAATTTAACCAATCTGGTTAGTGCTATAAGTAAAATATTCTGCCTTGACCCAGAAAAAATTATGTTAACTTTCAGATTAATATAAATAAATATAGACAAAAATTATCAATAGCTGCCTTATTAACAAAAGAGGGGGGTCAAATGAGATAGTGGATATGGAAGAGCTTCAAAAAGGACTTACACATCCCAGAAGATCATTTTCTCCAATTTTACTTTGCTGCTGTCCTTAATGAAGAAGAAGGATGCTCAACATAACTTAAAAATGTCCAGAATTATGTACTTTCATATTTGAAAGTACATAACTACTAGAGGTCTGGTGCATGAAATTTGTGCACTGGGGGGTGGTGTCCCTCAGCCCATCCAGCACCCTCACCAATCTGGAACCCCTCGGGAGATCTCCAACTTCCAGTTTAGGCCCTGTGGGATAGGCCTAAATGGGCAGTCAGACATCCCTCTCACAATCCGGGACTGCTGGCTCCCAACTGCTTGCCTGCCTGCCTGCCTGATTTCCCCTAACCACTCTTGCCTGCCAGCCTGATCACCCCCTAAACACTCCCTTGCCAGCCTGATTGCCCCCAACTGCCCTCTCCTGCTGGCCTGATCTCCCATAACTGCCCTCCCCTGCCGGCCATCTTGTGGCAGCCATCTTGTGACTACATGTGGGCGGTCATCTTATGCTAGGGTGTGATGGTCAATTCACATATTACCTCTTTATTATATAAGATACCCTGAAAATATAGGTGGATATCTAAGCCATTAGAGACAATTATAGTAAATGTTACAGCTAGAACTAATAATATATTATTGACTGTCAAGATTTTTAAAAATTAGGTTCTTCACCTTAAAAAGATAGAAAAAATTAACTTATAAATTGTAACACTGAGACACAAAGTTAACATTGGCAGCTTGGAATGTGTCTTGCTGAGATATTATCCTATATAATAAAGAGGTAATATGCAAATTGACCATCACTACAGCACACAAGGTGGCCACCCCCATGTGGACACAAGATGGCCTCCACAAGATGGCCGGCTGGGGAGGGCAGTTGTGGATGATCAGGTCAGCAGGGGAGGGCAGTTGGGAAGGACCAGGCCTGCAAGGGAGGGCAGTTGGGGGCGACCAGGCCTGAAGGGGAGGGCAGTTGGGGGTGACCAGGCTGGTAGGGGAGGGCAGTTAGGGGTAACCGGGCCTGCAGGTGAGGGCAGTTAAGGGCAATTGGGGCATCAAGGAAGCAGTTAGGTGGTGATTAGGCTGGCAGGGGAGTGGTTAGGTGGTGATCAGGCTGGCAGGTAGACGTGGTTAGGGGCAATCAGGCAAGCAGGCAGACGAGTGGTTGGGATCCAGCATTCCTGGATTATGAGAGGGATCCCAGAATGGAGAGGGTGCAGGCTGGGCTAAGGAACACCCCCCGCCCCGATGCATGAATTTCGTGCACCAGGCCTCTAGTATAGAAATAAGATTAACATATTCACACTTGGCGAACTGTCTTCTCTACATAGGGATATAATGTTTTTGATAACTTGTTTTTAGATCTCTAAGCCTTTTAATTTTGTTTCAAATGTTTACTTAAAATATTTAATTTTCTTTTATATTTTAAAACAAACATAATTTATATAGCCTAAAAATTCAATAGTCCAAAAATAAATGAAGCGATAGTTAAGAGAATTTCTTAGCATATCTGCTCTTCCAATAGTAACAATTCTAAAGTTAGAGGGCACTCCAAAGATAGAGCCCTCCTTTCAAGGTAATGACATATACATTTATTTAACAAGGCAGCTTTCTCCAAATGTCAATGTTTCAGCCCCAAGGCATTTCTCTGGACACACTGTAGAAAATACAGTTATATGAATAAAACCTCCATTTCCTTTGGCATTCTTCTTCACTATTCATCTCTAACAGGGAGAGTTCCAATATCTCGATAGTGCTGTCTATGGTAAGGGGAATGCAAAGCTTATGCCATTTATTTATTACATCTTTTTTCCCATCTTTAATATTTTCTATTATTCTACACATAGTCTGGTTCTCTGATGTATTAAAGAAAAATGCCATTAGTATATCACTTGACAGATGTTGCTTAAATAAATATATATGCATATATATGCATATATATGAATATGTATGTAACATATACATGTGAACTTATTTATTGAGTGTCTTGTGTCACACTCTATATGCAGTAGTTTAATTTTCATAACAGATTTTTATGATGGGTTTTATTACTGTCTCCATTTTACAGATAAGATTGTTGAGACTCAAACATACTATTTACCCAGAACTAGTGGGGTAGTAAGTGGGGAGTCATGGTTTGAACTCCAATGCCCAAGTTGTGAAAAATGGTATAATAATCATTGAAAGATATGGAGAAAATTAACTTATGTTTTAACTTATGGTAGCCAAAGAAGTGTTGCTGAAAGTAATATATTGAGCAAGTTGACTGAGATATATTGTTTTACACAGTTTTTAATAGACAGTTTTGAGTGGCAGGAAAAAGCACTGTGTTTAGATTTGGCCAAATTTAAGTCACTAACTTGTGTGAGTTTGGACAAGTTATATGAGTTCTCCAAACATTGTTGTTAATATAGCTTTAAAAGTACTTCTCACAAAATAGGTGGTTAACAATTTTGAACCATTTCTGGTAGAATGCAATTTTTCAACTTTTTGATCAAGGTATGGATATCAGAAACCTTTCATTCTTAGGCTGTCTTTTGTACTTCCTTTGGCCAATGGAATATGACAGCAACTTAGCCAATTTTGATCCTAGACTACAAGAACTCCTGTAAACTTTTACTCTCACTTTTAGAATCCTTCCAGACCTGTCTACTACATGATTAGAAACACAAAGCCTAGTTTGCTTCCCCCACCCCATTGTAATCACATTGCCAGAACCAACAGTCAACCAGACCTTCAAAGGGGAACTGCTTGGTTGACTGGCAGCAATTTGCATACACATGATTTAGTCCAGCAGGTATCAGAGCTGCCTAGCTAAGCCCAGCACAAACTACCAACATACAGAACCAAACTAATGGTTATTGATTGAAGTAACTAAATTTTGGAGTGATTTTATTCAGTAAAAACCAACTGACACAGTATTTGTATCATTCTCCTTCTCAAATCTTTGTGCAACACCATGCTTCCAATTAGAGGAGGGAGAATACAGAAGAATTATAAGGCACATTTCCTGGTCCCAAAGAGTTCATACAGTCTTGTAAAATGAAAATGACACATATGGAATAATTATATACAGGACAAAACAGGATATAATCAGATGCTTATTCTCCATATATGAACTCCAAACAGATTAGATCATTAAGAAAGCAAATTTATCCTTCAAGGCTTCTCAATTCCTACTTAATGTAGACAGACAGTTATCATCTTCATCCCTGTGCCTTCATGACAACTGAGAGTGCTGGATTTGTGGCAGTTGATCTGAGAAAGAACTGGTGAGAATTCATAAAAACCTTCTTGGTTCCCAATAGCAAGCTCCCCATTGGAATAACTATAGCCTGGATTACTGAAAGGAATGTATGAGTCACACAGATAAACTGGCAGAAAGAAGAGAGGGAGTAGATAGCCATTTCTGTCAGTAGGCATGCTGTGAAACCATGAAACCTTTTAACCACACACATACTGACAAGCTGTTGTAAATGGTCACTTATGTATGAACATTGAAGTCAGTAGTAGCCAGACTGGAGAGGCAGATGTAATTTAAAACATGAGTTTTGTAGTCAGCCAGATTTAGATTCAAATTAAGTCTCCCATTCACTTAATGTGTGACTTAAAGGATGTTAAATAAGCTATTTTTAGCATCCTAATGTGTAAAAAGAGAATAACAATTGTGCATGCCTCATTGGTATGTTGTGGGAAAAAAGAAAGCTAAATATATATACACACATATGTACATCATTTAGCTCAACAACTGGCATAATGTAGATGTTCACTACACAGAGCATTACATGTGTTTACTATTTTTGGTGTAGGTTTTCTAAATTTAAAGATTATTGAGAGGGAAGACCTACATACAGGGTGTGGAACAATTTTCCCCTAGAAAAATGAACTAAAAGTGATCTCTTCACACACACACACACACACACACACACACACACACACACGCACGCACGCATGCACACACACACACACCAAAACAGCAAACAACAACAAGATGGTCTCAGCAGTATTTATTATTTGTCATGTTTAAAGTGTTGTGTCTCTTCTGTTGCTGCTTTTCTTTTTGTTTGTTTGTTTGTTTTGTTTTGTTTTACCTGAAGATGATGCACCTTTGTCTCTGGAGTGATATCTGTCCTTCAATATTTCCACTTTGAGTGTCTGAAATGCAAAGTGTGTGAGAGTAGAAGAAAATCCATTGTGACCAATTGTGCATTTAGTATGTGGGCTATGGAAAGACTTCTAAAACATACTGAGAATCTTTCAAATGTCTCCCCATTATGTAAGCAGTGAGTGGTGCTAACTGATGGGCTAGTCTCTAAGCAGCACCGCCCCATTCCCAGTTCCTGTTCTTTATGAATTACCCGCTAAGAGCAGGATAATGAGTCCCTTGCCTCACACATGCTATCTCTTCTACAAAGAAAACCAGGAGAAGCTGCTAAGTTTTTATTATATTCTCTTTAATTAATTTGTCCATTTCTTTCTGTTCTCATTTGCTTTCTTGTATTCTGCAAATGATTTTTTCTTTTAAAGAACCTTATCTCTGGCCATGTTTTTATTCAAGCTGCAGTCACAGTTCTTTGACTAGAGTTCTTTCTGCCCTCAAGTGTGGAGGAGACAGGATTTGCAGCTCATTTACTCAACTGAACTCAATAGGATTTTGTTGGTTGGTGGTGCTTGTTAAATGAAAGAAGAAGTTTCAGAAACATTGATTGACAGAACTCTTATTTATGTTTCATTTCTCAAATGCTGGCAGAGTTCTCTTCATTATTTGTGTTTCCACTCCCTGACCTTCCTACATTGCACAGATTCTTCAGCCAATTGTATGTGTGGCACTTTAAAAGAGCAAGGAGATAGAATGGGTTAACACATGAACTTCATTACATTTCGCATTCTTCCTTGTGCCTCTCTTACACATCCTTGATCTGTATCCTGGGAAATACACAGTTGGTGAGAATGAAAATGATTCACTCTAAAAATTTCTGACAGGATTGCTCTGAAATTATATGGATGTTCTTAAATGATGAAGTCAGGAGACCTCAGTGCTCTTCACCTCCTGTGTCCTCTTGACTCTTCTCTCTTTACTTGTCCTGGCCTTGACCTTTTGCACTCAGATGTCGAGTGTGAGTCAACACGGTTAGCATTAGAATAAAGGAATCGAGAAAAAAAACAAGCGAGTGCAAAGGGTTAATTCCCCTCACTGCATACAATCACCTTTCAATCCTTGCCCTCTTCCTCCTCCAAGGCTGTTGCACTGCTATGAGCAGGGACAGAAGGCAGACGCAGAGAAAAAGATGAAAAACATACATGTCTGGCTGTATTCTAAGACAAATATACATGTGTGGACAGCACCCATTAGTCACTATTACTTATAGTGTTTTTTTTCCCTTTGATAAAGATTATCAAGAACTGGTTATATAGAAAACTTAAAAAATGGGCCCTAAAATAGTTAATTAGACATACTTTAGGTTGTGTAGGAGTTATAACCATTAAAATTAATTAAAGCTAACATTTCCGGAGTGCCTAACATTACTAAGAATATTATGTAACATTATGTGTATTATGCCATTTATTCTTTATAGCAACCTGATGAGAAAATTGTCATCATTATTCTCATTTTATTGATTAGGAAACCAATGTTAAAAATGCTTATATAAATTGGCTAAGATAAAACAGAGCATAAATAACATAACCCTGATTTAAGCCCATTTCTATTTGACTCCACAGTCAGAGCTCAAGAAAACTATGGTATATGTCTAAACTAAGTATAATCAAAATTCAACCACTTCTTTTTGAGCCATATAATACACTAGACAGTGTATTAGGCCATTTAATTTGCATAAACCCTGCTAAGGTGAGTGATAGTATACCAATATTTATATATAAAAAAGTAATAAAGGAAAAGGTAATAAAGAAAGTGAGTAGTAAAGCCAGAATTTAAATCTAAGTTTTCTGTCCTTTCTAACAGTGTCACTGAATGGTATAGATACTACTACACCAGTATATAGGATTGCCAATACTTCCTGATAACAGCATTTATAGCTGTAAGGTATTTAGACAATCTCTACATTAGGGTTCCTCATATAAACAGAACATATAAAGAGATTTATTATAAGGAATTGACTCATGTGATTATGGAGGCTGAGAAGTCCCAAGATCTTCAGTTAGCAAACTGGAAACTCAGGAGAGCCAATGATGTAGAACCAGTCTGAGTCCAGAGACCTGAGAACCAAAAGAGTAGATAGTGTCAATTATAGTTCAAGTCTGAGTTTAAAGTCAGGGGATCAATTTCCCAGTTCAAAAACAAAGAGAGAGAGAGAGAGCAAATTCTCCCTTACTGTACCTTGTTGTTCTATTAGGCCTTCAATGGATGGATAAGGCCCACTCACATTGAGTAAAGTAGTCTGCTTTACACAATCTGTCCATTCAAATGTAAATCTCATACAGACATATCCTCACCACACACAACCAGAATAATTTTAACCAAATATCTGGCACTCTGTGGT
This sequence comes from Ia io, assembly GCA_025583905.1. NCBI lineage: Eukaryota > Metazoa > Chordata > Mammalia > Chiroptera > Vespertilionidae > Ia > Ia io. The sequence goes on from JAJQQW010000001.1 coordinate 75,765,142, forward strand.
CCAGTCAAGTTGACACATAAAATTAACCCTTACAATCCCGTTTTAGGAGAAGCATACAAGATCTGATAATTAAGAAAATTAAAAGGATATATGGAGGTAACATTCTTTAAATTCAAAACTGCTTCCAAATCTATTTTCACCACAGCCTCTGTTATTAGAAAAATGCATAGATTGTCTTTCTCTGTTGCTAGTGGTAATAGGATTCTTGGGGTGTTGCAGGAATAAGCATTTCCAGTGGTCCCCACAGGAAGATGAGAAGTGGTAGAAAGCTTTATTTGCATGTAATTACATCCTTGGGTTTCCAAAGTCCTATTTCCCTTAATCCAGTCCTGAGAGGTGGAACTGGGGATTCAGAGGAGCTAGAAGCAGAGCCAGCATCCAAAGTTTCTGTCCCACATTGGAGCTTGGTTCAGTATAGCATTAGGCTAATTGCAGTCCATCAGTTCATTGTGTGGGGTCCACATGGCTGTGAGCCATGTGCACTAATGCAGGGGAACCAGGAGAGTGTGCCCCCTGCAACAAGTGTCCCATGAGTCCCAAGAGCACAAGACAACAAGAAAGAAAACTCCTTTGTTTAGGACAGTGGTCGGCAAACCGTGGCTCACGAGCCACATGCGGCTCTTTGGCCCCTTGAGTGTGGCTCTTCCACAAAATACCACGTGCAGGCGCACACTTACAGTGCGATTGAAACTTCGTGGCCCATGCACAAAAGTCAGTTTTCGGCCTGATCGAGTCTATTTTGAAGAAGTGGCGTTAGAACACTTAAGGGGCCAAAGAACCGTGTGTGGCTCGCGAGCCGCGGTTTGCCGACCACTGGTTTAAGAGATTAAGTATCTCAAATCTTCCCACTCTTGCAGTGACTCCCAGGTGTGACTGACAGACAATTACCTTCCCTATTTCACCCAGACTTTACTGGGCATGCCTATAATATTTGGCCTTCCTTTTGCACCATTCCAGTTATTTAATAACTAGGTTTATTACAGTGGTATCACTCCACATAAAAACTCTTGGTGTAGATGAAGATTTTAGAGGTAATCTAACCCAACTATTTACCCTGTCCATGAAACTCTTCCTCAACATTCTTCTCCTTAAATACTTCTAGTGACCCATTTCCTTTTCAGAAAGCATCATGCTGAGTAACTCTTTCTTATGTTAATTAGTGTCTCTGACATGATAAAAAGTCAAAGCTAAAAGAGATCTTAACCATCAACACAAATGTTCTTATTTCAGATTTATAAAATGAACCATTGTGGTATGGACAGGATCAGCACTGACACTAGAACCCAGTTTCTTTCACTTCTACTCTAGTATATTTATGTTTCCCACTTTTTCCACACCCTCATTCTAGGCTTCTCCAGGGTAACATACTCAGTTTCTTTATCCCTCACATAGCATAAATGTTGAAAGCATTCTTTTCTTACCTTTCCAATGTGTTCATGTCTCCTTTAAAACATAGTATTTAAACATGAACACACTAGTACTATTTCTGTGATGAGTGATGCAAAAGTAAGTTTGTCACCTCAACTGAATGCAGCCTGAAATTACATTCATTATGTGTCAACCATATGTATTGCTTTAAACCATAACTACCCTTTGCTTTATTTAGTTACCTTAAGAGTAAGACATTACATTTATTTCTACCATATAAGCATGTCATATTTTCAACATATTAAAATATCTTGGTTCCATATCTATAACCCAACAAATAAGCTTGCCTTTCTTAAATCAGTCAACTCCTTTTTTATTTTTCCTAGGGAAGATGGCAACAATGCCCTAATTTTAACAAGAAATAAAATATATATTTGCTAAGGTCAAGATAAAGAGTGAATAACCCTGATGAACATAGATGCTAAAATCCTCAACAAAATTCTAGCAAACCGGATCCAGCATTACATTAGAAAGATCTTACACCATGATCAAGTGGGATTTAATCCAGGGATGCAAGGCTGGTACAATATCAGCAAATCAATAAATGTGATACATCACATAAACAAATTGAAAGATAAAAATCACATAATCGTATCAATTGATGCAGAAAAGGCATCTGACAAAGCCCAACACCCTTTTCTGATAAAAATGCTCAGCAAAGTGGGAATAGAGGGATCATACTTCAACATAAGAAAAGCCCTATATGACAAACCTACAGCCAAAATCATACTCAATGGGCAAAAACTAAAACCATTTCCCCTAAGAACAGGAACAAGACAGGGATGCGTACTTTCACCACTCCTGTTCCACATAGTACTAGAAGTGCTAGCCACAGTGATCAGAGAAGACAAAGATAAAAGGCATCCAAATTGAAAAAGAAGTAAAATTGTCATGTTTCGCAGGTGACATGATACTATACATAGAAAACCATAAAGACGCCATCAAAAATTATTAGATTTAATAAATGAATTCAGGAATGTAGTAGGACACAAAATTAATGCCAAGGAATCTATGGCATTTCTATACATCAATAGTGAACTTACAGAAAGAGAGATTAAAAAACAATACCATTTACATCGCACCAAAAAAAATAAGATACCTTGAAATAAACTTAACTAAGGAGGTAAAATACCTGTACTCAGAAAACTACAGACAATGAAAAAAAAGATAGAGGAAGACATAAACAGATGGAAGAACATACCATGTTCATGCATTGGTAGAATCAACATCATTAAAATGTCCATACTACCCAAAGCGATCTATAGATTCAATGCACTCCCTATTAAAATACCAATGGCATATTTCACAGACCTAGAACGAACACTCCAAAACTTCATCTGCAATAAAAAAAGACCCAGAATAGCTGCAACAATCCTGAGAAAGAAGAACAAAGTAGGAGGGATCTCAATACCAGATATCAAGCTGTATTACAAAACCACTGTTCTCAAAACTGCCTGGTACTGGCACAAGAACAGATATATAGATCAATGGAACAGAATAGAGAATCCAGATATTGACCCAAACAACTATGCTCAATAAATATTTGACAAAGGAGTCAAGAGCATACAATGGAGTCAAGGCAGTCTCTTCAATAAATGGTGTTGGGAAAATTGGACAGATACATGCAAAAAAATGAAACTAGACCACCAACTTACACCATACACAAAAATAAACTCAAAATGGATAAAGGACTTAAATGTAAGACTGGAAACCATAAAAATCTTAGAGGACTCCACAGGCAGCAAAATCTCAGACATATGCCAAAGCAATATCTTCACTGATACAGCTCCTAGGGCAATGGAAACTAAAGAGAAAATAAACAAATGGAACTATATCAAAATAAAAAGCTTCTGCATACCAAAAGAAACCATCAGCAAAACAAGAAGAAAGCCCACTGCATGTGCATGGGAGAACATATTTGCCAATGTTATCACTGATAAGGGTTTAATCTCCAGCATTTACAGGGAACTCATACAACTTAACAAAAGGAAGATAAACAACCCAATCAAAAAATGGGCAATGGACCTAAATAGATACTTTTCGAAAGAAGACTTAAGGAAGGCCAAAAGACATATGAAAACATGCTGAAAATCACTAATCATCTGAGAGATGCAAATCAAAATGACAATGAGGTACCATCTCACACCTGTCAGAATGGCTATCATCAACAAATCAACAAATGACAATTTCTGGCAAAGATGCTGAGAAAAGGGAACTCTCGTGCACTGTTGGTGGGAATGCAGACTGGCGCAGCCACTGTGGAGAACAGTATGGAGTTTCCTCAAAAAAACTAAAAATGGAACTCCTATTTGACTTATTGATCCCACTTCTAGGAATATATCCCAAGAAACTAGAAACTCCAATCAGAAAGGATATATGCACCCCTATGTTCATAGCAGCACAATTTACTATAGCTAAGATTTGGAAACAGCCTAAGTGCCCATCAGCAGATGAGTGGATTAAAAAACAGTGGTACATCTATACAATGAAATACTACGCTGTGGTAAAAAGGAAGAAACTTTTACCATCTGCAACAGCATTGGTAGAGCTGGAGAGCATTATGCTAAGTGAAATAAGTCAGTCAGAGAAAGATAAATATCACATGATGTCACTCATTAGTGGATTATAATGAACAACATAAACTCATGAACAAAAACAGATTCAGAGACACAGAAGCATAGATCAGATGCTCAAACCTCAGAGGGAAGGTAGGGGAGGGTGGGGATAAAGGGGAGAGATCAATTAAAGGACTTGTATGCAGGCATATAAGCATAAGTGATGGATACAGACACCAGGGGGGCGAGGGCACAACTGGGGGAATGGGGGACAATGGGGGGATGAGGACACATATGTAATGCCTTTATCAATAATTTAAAAAAAGATAAAGAGTGAAACCTATATATCTAACACTTCCACTCCCAGTTTGAAATATGCTCCCCTTATCTCTTTTCTGGGGGATTCTTCAGCCTAAGCCTCCTGATTGACTATTGGCAATAACCTATCCCAAACAGTACCCAGGACATGGATGGTCAAATAATGATTGAAGAAACTTGCACAATGAATGGAAATGATAGAAAGTGCTGAGTTAAAATGGAATAAATTTTAAATACAAGTTTTGAAAATTTATAGGCTTCCAGCTTAGATGACTCCTTGAAGGAATAAGAAACCACCAAAAATTTTTTGGTATGTACGTGAGAGAGCTGTATTACAAAGCATCAATCATTGTTTCACTAAGGTTACCATTACAAATAAAGTAAGTTATAAGTAAGTTCAGATCATTCAAGTTTAAATAAGGTGGTTCTCACTCTGGTTTTATGTCTATGAAGTATTTTCAAGATAAACACTCTATGGTTGTTGTTGTCTAGTCATCAGAGAGCTCTTAAAATTTGTTTGGTCTTTGTTACCTTCAACTACATGAACATAGATAATGGTGGATAGATTGACAAAATTGCATTTATTTATTAGCAATGAAGACAATGAAAGAATTACTAAATATCTCATGAGACCTTTTACAAAATTCATTAACTAGTAATCTGGCTGACATTAAATCAAACCATTGTGTCCTTCAATTGTTTAGAAAATATCAAATAATGTGTTTTTGATGGTTTTATACAGACAAAATTGTTACTTTGAAATAATTAGGGAAAAGCCTTTCTTCAATTTATTTCATATACCACTTCCAACTAATATTTTTCAAATGCCATTTTATTATAATATTTCCATTTTCAAAAACTATATTTTAACTGAATTACAGCAGACTAGATGCTCAGAACAACTCTCTTGATTGAAACTAATATGTTTAAAAAAGTAATTTTAAAATGAATTTTGTAAAATTTGTATAATTGTCAGAAAAGGAAGAAAGCTACCGAGGTCAAACATAAAGTGAAAACTAAAATCCTATGCAGAAGAGAGAACCAAAACTAGATTCTTTTTCTTTCTTTTCTTTAGTTTTTTTTTTTTTTTAATTTGTTTTTGTTTGTCTGTTACTGAGGATAATTTGCACTTAGGTCACTGTAGCTCTATGAAGTTAGTGACATAAAATTAATTCTATGGTCTGCTCAATTTGGATGTCTAGCAAGATAACTTCCACATAAAGCTGGTGTCTCTAAAGTTGACATTCATTAAAAAAGGATAAAAAGAGAAAACAGTTATACAGGACAGGCTATAAAGTAAATTGCCTACCTCAATATCAGATACATGGAAAAAATTCTTCCCTGAAATAATTCAAATCTGCAAAGAAAACCTCATGAGGTTGATATCTAAATTCAACACCTTATATGCTCCAAAATTCTAAAGCAGACATTTTATTTTTTATTTATTTTATTTTTTTATTATTATTATTTTTTAAAATATATTTTATTGATTTTTTACAGAGAGGTAGGGAGAGGGATAGAGAGCCAGAAACATCGATGAGAGAGAAACATCGATCAGCTGCCTCCTGCACACCCCCCACCGGGGATGTGCCCGCAACCAATGTACATGCCCTTAACTGGAATTGAACCTGGGACCTTTCAGTCTGCAGGCCGACGCTCTATCCACTGAGCCAAACCGGTTTCGGCCAGACATTTTACTTTAATGTGGTGCATTATTGGCAGTGCTCATGAGTGACTTATAGGCAAAAATATATTCCTTTGGGGGAGCATATTTTCAACCAAGTTCTTAAGAAGTTCAACAGAGATTACAATAAAAAGATCAGTATACTGTCCAAAAATCATAACACATAGCATGAGTTAAAACTAATAGAAAAAAAGTAAAATAAGCTGAAGAATCAAGTTGCAATGGCTGAAAAACAAAGGTGAAATAACTATGTTGCACGTGCGTAAATAAAACAGAAGTTGCTAAGTAAGTGTGAGAAAAAAAGAGAAATTCAATTCCCAATCATATTTGAAAACTACAAATGAAAAATAAAACAATTGAAATGCAAAATTAAAAAAATAGGACATTATTTTAAATTTTATTTATTTTATCTTTTGTTAATCCTAACCCTTGGATATTTTTTTCCATTGATTTTTTTTTAAGAGAGAATGAAAGGGAGGGAGAGAGCCAGAGAGAGAAAAACATCCATGTGAAGAGACACATCGACTAGTTGCCTCCCATATGCACCTGACCAGGGTGGGGATCGAGCCTGCCACCCAGGTACATTCCCTTGACCGGATTGGAGCCTGCCACCTTCCAGTCCACAAGCTGATGCTCTAACCACTAAGCCAAATCAGCTAGGGCACTTTTTGGGTTTTTAACAGCATATTAAATAGTGTGCATATTTAACACAGATGAAGAGAGAATTAATGATCTGGAAGAAGATCTAAAGACATCACCTTGAATTATGTTGTAACATCCCAGAGAGGCAAAAAGATGCAATATAAATATATACAGGATAACTTTTAAAAAAATTGACACAATGATACTTCAGAGTGAAACAATAAAATGAATGGGAGAGAGAGACAAAGACAGAGTTATAGAAAGATTGCCAACTTTAAACATAAGATAAAATAGAGATTTACCTTGAAAGTAATGGGAAAGTGAACATATGGATGAATTCTTCTTTTTAAATTTCTTTATTGATTACAGTATTACTTATGTGTCCTTATCCCCTCATTACCCCCCAACCCCCCACTCATGCCCTCAACCCCTGTTGTCTGTGTCCATTGGTTAGGCTTATATGCATGCATACAAGTCCTTTGGTTGATCTCTCCCTCTTACCCCTACCCTCCCCTACCTTCCCTCTGAGGTTTGATGGTCTGATCAATGTTTCTCTATCTCTGGATCTGTTTTTGTTCTTAATAGCCATAGCAATAATAGAAACCACAAGAAAGTGGATTAATAGTCTTCATTGTGATTAGAGCAAACAATTGTCAGCCCAATATAATTATTTGTCAAGAAGAAAAATGTAATAAAAACTTTTCAACCAGAAGTCCAGAAGGTTTATCACCAGCAGGCTTCATTAAAGATACTTTTAGATTTGTAGTTTAGACAGGCAAAAACGATCTAAAAGAACATTTAAGCAGCAAGAGAGCATGTATGACAAACATAATGATAAATATGTGGAAAAATCAAAACAAATATTAACTTATGAAATAATTTTAAAAATCTACCATATAGTAATATGGTATAAATGAATCCTAAATATACCAATAAGCAAAATAAATATTTTTGCTAAGATTTTATATAGATAAGATAAAATTAGGTGACTAGATTAAAAATACATATAAAATCTGGCTAAATATTAGTATAAGAGATGTTCTTAAACATAAAAACACTAAAAGATCAAAAGCAAAAGGAATACAACATCTCCCAAACTAATATTAAATTAAGTGAGGTAGGTGTAACTGTATTAATTTCAGAAAAACTAGTCTTTAAGTTAAGAAGGTATTGCTAGGGACAAAAAAAAAAAAGATCAATATACAATAACAAAAGAAGTTGAGGATAATTTAAACTTGAAGGCAACTAAACAAAGGCTTAAACCATATAAAATAAAAATTGATGTAACTACAAATATAATTAGAGAAATCCACCCTCATGGTAGGAGATAATAAATTTATTTTTAGTAATTATGAGAATGAACAATAAAACAAAAAAACAAAAACAAACAGTAAGGATTGAGAAGATGAAATTACATAAAAATCAAGATTGATCTAAGGCAGTGGTCAGCAAACTCATTAGTCAACAGAGCCAAATATCAACAGTACAACGATTGAAATTTTTTTTGAGAGCCAAATTTTTTAAACTTAAACTTCTTCTAACGCCACTTCTTCAAAATAGACTCGCCCAGGCCGTGGTATTTTGTGGAAGAGCCACACTCAAGGGACCAAAGAGCCGCATGTGGCTCGCGAGCCGCAGTTTGCCGACCATGGATCTAAGGGATATAATAAGAATATATTTTCATGAATTATGGACTATAAATCATTATATTATATTTTTAATTTAATTAAATTTATTGGTTAATTACATTATATAAGTTTCATGTGTACAACTATATAATACAAGATGTGTGTATACTCCATTGTGTGTTTATCACCCAAAATCTAGTGTGCCGCCATCACCATGTATGTGACTCCCTTTACCCTCTTTGTCCTCCCTCCATCTCTCAACCCCCCTGCTCACCACTATTCTACTATAAGCTTGTTTGTTCATTTGTTGCTTTAAGTTTTATATCCCATGTATGATATGAGTGAAATCATTTGGTTCTTGTCTTTATGACTTATTTCACTTAGCAGGATACTCCCAAAATGCATCTATATAGCTGTAAATGGCAACATCTTACCAGGAATTATAGACTACACATTATTCTAAATATGCACTCAAAATTTATACAAAGTGAGCACATTCAAGGTCAGAAATTTAGCATCAATAAATTTAAAAGAATGGTATCATAGAGACGACCTTCAATGGCCATTTATAATTAATTTAAGAAAGACATCTAAGAAATAAAACTAAATGTAAAAATTAAGAAAACTTATAAGTTAAAAAGTAAGTAGATGTTAGAATATAGTCATTATAAAACAAGTAAGAAAATATAACAATGATACTTGTAGGAAGCAATTAACATGGTACTTAGAAACTTGTAGTCATGTGCTTATAGTCAATGTACTAAGTGTTCAAAATAAGAAGTTATAAAACAAAACAGAATAATAAATTCAAATTTTTATAAAATTATAAAGTTAACAAAAGTTAATTAAATAGAAAACATATTAGACAGTAAATAGCTAGTTATTTGAGAAGCCTAATTAAAAACATATTAGACAGTAAATAGCTAGTTATTTGAGAAGCCTAATTAAATAATCAAACTTCTTGTAAGATCAATAAATAAAAAATTTAAATACACAACATCAGAGCAAAAGGGAAGACCATCATTATAGAAGATACAAAAGATTTCAATATATTAAAATGCTTTCTGATGCTAAATATGAAACCTTAGGTGAAATGGATAGATTCCTGAAAATTTAAAACATATAAGAATCAACTAAAACATAAATACAAAAGGACTTTTAGTTCTACTAATATGGATTAAACCAACTAAAGTCTCTCACTCTCACTGATTAAAAGTAAAATATTTAGACAAAATGAAAAAAGCAACTAGCTGAGGATGTTCAAAAGTAAATAATAGCAGAAGGACTAGGGAAGTCAAAATTTGAAGAATGATCTAAAGGTGGCAGTATGTCTCTTACTTTTATTTTCTTCATCTCCTAACTTTGACCTAATTGTGGACCTGATCAAGTAACAGTTTAATGGGTAGAAACAAAAAAAATCTCTAAAAGAAGTCCATCATTCTGCTAGAGGACCAAATAAAATGACCCAAGCATGTCAGGAAGTATCTTCACTTTTTCTTCTTTTTTCTCTTGGCCTTGACATAACTTTGGTTAACAGAACCTGGAAATGAGGAATCTCATGTGCAAAGAGTATGGGGGAATCCCCATTTTTCCACTCTTTTCTCTTGCTTCTTGGCCCTGAGAATGCACCCACTTATATGGAACTGAACTATAACAGGGAAGGCTAAAATTCTAAAAGAACCCCATTTTTTTCTTGTAAGAGAAATTCCCAAAATGAAAGAACTGGAAAAGAGGAACTCTAGTCTATGTATGAATCAACACAAGTCTGGACATACACTCAAACTGCACATGTATGGAAAGCACTCAAATAAGCAATGCACAGTTATGTAAACCTCTACCCAGGTCTGAGACCAACTTCTGAGGGATACCTGCAAGGGGCAGACCAACAACATAGCAGAGGCTTTGAAAACTAAACTGACACAAAGTAATCAGACCTTGAGGTCTAATCCAAAGCAAGTTGATAGCAAGGTAAAACAAACAAACAAACTAAAACACAGAAAATATCAACAGAAGATTTTAGTAAAACCTATAGGTTCACACTATAATACTAAAAATGAACAGAATACAATTAAAAACTATCCAAAATTCAAGAAATAGAAAAATATGGCCAATTCTCAAGGGAAAAGACAATTTAAAGATACCTAATTCAAGTTAAATTCGATACGATCCTACTCTTGAAATGAATGAAATGACAATTGTCAGCAGAGATACAAATGCTATAAAAATAAGCAAAAGGAAATTTTAGAACTGAAAAATAAAGTACTATGAAAACAAAACAAAAGCATCCTGGATGGGCTCAATGCCAAATGAAAATGATAGAAGAAAAATCAGTTAATTTGAATATAGTCAATAGCAATTTTAATCTGAAAAAAAAAAGAAATTAGTGAGAATAAACCTGTATAGATTCTAAGGGATTTGTGATGCCACATCAAACAATCTTATACTTGCATCATTTAATCCCCTGAATGATAGAAGGAAGTGATTGGTGCAAAAATAAAAATAAATAAAGAATAATTGTTGGAAACTAACTTCCTAAACTTGATGAAAGACTTAAATTTACAGATTAAAAAAGTTAGGGGAACCCCCTCAAAATTTAAATAAAATCATATTCAGATATATAATAACCAATTGCTATAAGTCAATGATAGAGAAAAAATTGATACATTACAAATAAGGAAGCAATGATTGAAAGAAGTGAAATCAGAAATTATGGAGGTTAGCTAAAGTGCTTAAAGAAAAACAGAATTGTTAATTTAGAATTATATATCTAGTGAAAGTATCTTTCATGGGTGAAATCAGTATAAGAACATTAACAAATATAAAAATAATGGTGTTTTCTTGCTCACAAACCTGTTCTAAAGAAAAGATAAAGTATTTTAGGATGAAGGGAATATAAGAAGAAAACTTGGAATATCTGAAGGAAAGAAGAGCAATGGAAATATATAGTCAATATAATAGACTATCTTTCTCTTAATTTTGTTAAAATATATGATTGTTGAAAGAAAAAAAATATGTCAAGGGTAAAAATGTATGTGAACATAATACACATGGCAGCTATAATATGATGAGAGTAAAGCAAAGACTCATCATTGTAAGGCTTCTGCATTTTACTTGTAGTGCTAAAAAGTTTTAGTAGAATCTGAAAAGTTATTTATATTGTCATTTCTAGAGCAACAAATAAATGGCTATTATTAATAACACAAGAGATAGTAAGTGTTGAAGAGGATGTTGAAAAAAGTGAATGCTATGCACTATTGGTAGAAATGTCAATTGATACAGCCACTATGAAAAACAGTATGAAGGTTTTTCCAAAAATGATCCAGCTATCTAACTATTGGATATATAAACAAAGGAGATAAAAACAGGATAGCAAAGAGATATTTGCACATCCCTGATATTGCAGTATTATTCACAATAGCCAAATATGGAAACAACTTAGGTGTGTATAGATGAGTGGATAAAAAAGATATGATATATATAATGTGATATTATTCAGCCATGAAGAGTAAGGAAATCCTGCTATTTGTGGCAACGTGGGTGGACTTTGAGGACATTATACTAATGAAATAAATCAGACAGAAAAAGACAAACACTGTATGATATCACTTGTATGTGCAATCCAAAAAAAATCCAAACTCATAGAAACAGAGAGTAGAATGGTGATATAACCAGGGGCTGGGTATGGGAAAAATGGAGAGCTGTTGGTCAAATAGTACAAACATCCATTTAAAATATGATTAAGTTCTGGGGATCTAATGCACAAGATTGTGAATACAGGTAACAATATATATTTGAAACTTGCTAAGAGAGCAAATTTTAACTGTTTTCATGACACAAACACACACCCACTGTAAAATATGTTCAACCTCATTAATAATCACTTACATACAAATTAATTATGGTTAAACAAAAGTTATACTCACCAGATTGTCAAAAATAAAGTCAGACAACATCAAGTGTTGACAAGAACATGAAGCAAAGGGAATTTTTACACCCTGCTGGTGGAAGAATAAATTTCTATTTAATAAAATTTTTATATTATTTAACAAAATGAATATGTGAATACCTTACAACCCAACAACACTTGTAAGTATTTCTCTCAGGATGTACTACCTAAGGATACATAAAAGAGAGCTCATATCAGCAATGTTCATGACAGCAAAACCTGAATACAACCCAATAATCTGTCAGGAAAAAGAAATTGTGTCATACTGAAACAATGGACTATTATATAGCAGTATATCATTCTAATGAGCCACAGTTACAGACATCAATATGCACAAATCTCCAAAATACAATTTTGAGCAAGAAAAACAAGTGACAGTAGATTATTTACAGCATTGTTATATTAATATAAAGTCCAAAGCCAAGCAAAGGTAAAAATATGTGTTGTTTAGGATTGCATATACAAGTACCAAGAGATTAAGGAGCCCAGCCAGTGGCTCAGTTGGATGAGTGCTGTCTGATACACCAAGAGGTCACTGGTTCGATTCTGGATCAGGGTACATGCCTGGGTGGAGGGCTTCATCCCCTGTTGGGGGCATGCAGGAAGCAGCCGATAGATGTTTTTCTCACATCAATGTTTCTCTCTCCCTCTCCCTTTCTCTCTCTTTAAATATATATACATATATTTTTAAGAAAATCCAGAGAAGCATTAAAATATATTAAAGCATATATATATTAAAGAAAATCCAGAGAAGCATTAACATAGAATTTAGAATTGTGATTATCTCTGCAATAAAGTAATTGGGGGAAATATAAATACTAAATTACTGGTATTCTATTTCTTAAACTGAGTGAAGGAAATGAGTGTATTTTCAATATTATCATTCTTTAAACTACATAATCCTTTTCTGGAAACTTTTTGTGTGAATGACATATTTAATAGTAAAAAGTATTTCTGAATAGTAGCCTCCTTTTAAGTTACAATTCAAAATAAAAGTTTCTGTCATGGTTGTAGGTTTCCTTAATAAGCTGGTCCTTCTCTACCAAGTTAGTGCCTACTATGCCCTAGAATGCCCTAGAATGCCCTATAATGTTCTCTACCTTCCATGTACTTTCTTATGCTATGTACCTTATCTGGAATGTTCCCTCAGCTCATTTCTGCCTACCTAAACCAAGCCCATTCTTAAAGGCTGACTTCATGCTCCAGTGCCTTTATGAAAAGTTCCACAGTATCCAGTTGCAGTATCCAGTTTACTTCACCCTTCTCTGCATCCCTTTTGCTTTTTAAAATTAGTAGCTCTGTACCACACAATACAGCACTTCATTGGTTCCTGATTGTTTCTAATTGTCTCATCAGTGGTGTGCTTGTTTTGTGTCTTGTTAGGTCCTAACACAGCTCTGAACTCACCAAGTATATTCAATAAATACTTGTTGATTCCTGAAATTGGTTACAAATCTGTATCATAGAATTTACTGAAAGCTATGCATATTTAATTCATTTAAGAACTTATAGCAAAATAAACAAAAATAGTAGTAAAGTAGAGGCTCTATTATAATACGTAAAGATTTTTCCCTTTTGACATTGCTTTTAGAGGCAAATGAACATGACTAAATCACCTCAAATTTGTTTATTTAATTGAATTGACTGAATATATTATCTGTTGGAATTAGAAACACTGAGTGAATGGACTCCACATTACTGAAGTGTTGAGTGACTGCTCTGGATAAAATTATAATAATAATTGACATAGTACCTCATACAGGTATTCAAATTTTCTTGCAAAACCCCTTTCCTGAAACTCCCATTGCCCTTAAATTACAATATTTCTCAGAAGCATGGATAAACAGATTTCATATCATAAATGATAGTGCTTACATGAAGGCATTGTTGCAGTCACTATTTTTATAGCTGCAAAACAGCAGAATTAAAGCAAAATTATTTCATAGACAACATAAAACATGTATTTTGTCTTTACCCAGTCCTGTTGAAAACTTTTGTAATGAGCTCTCACACAGTAGCATCTATTCTTTTGATGTTTTTCTGAAACCTGTGCAGCTCAATTTCTTTGAATTTGGACATAAAAATTCTGGTTTGCAAGGCACTAGAACGATTTTATTGTCGTTCACAGTCTTGCTTTCTCTAGAAGATCTCTCAATGGATGTAAAGAAAACTGATCAAATATTTGCTTTATAAATAATACTTGGAAACACCACATGACATAGTATCAGTTCGTTTGTATTTGTGATGAAAAGAAATGAAAGAGAATTTCAGACAAATTTCCCTTCATCACAGTTCCAACATTTCTTTCTGAGTCTGCAGCTCATCCAACTGTTTTACCTTCTTCGGTATATCAGCAATGCTCTCTCATGGAAGGACTCATACCAGATGATGTACTTTAATAAAAAATAGATCCTGAATGAAAAGTCCACCAACAAAAGTGGTGGTCCACATCTGTATGCCAACTCTGAAACTGCTAATTTTATACTTACTGCTCAGTGGGAGACCATCTAAAGAGTAAATATTGAAAGCATTGACCAACAAAAATAGTGGAGTTGATTGGGGAGGGGGCGGTTGAATATGGTATATGGTTGGTTTTCCTCCTCCAGCTCTTTTAAAGTTAATGCCCTGCTGATCTAATACCACTATCTGCTCTTATATAGAAAAGGCATTTTTAGTATATTAAATAAAATTCTTATGAACCTTATATTTTCTAAAAATCTTTTCTATTACCTGCAGATAAAAATAATGCCCACAATTCAGAAAGCTGTGCCCCACTTTTGTTTTGTTTTATGTTATAAACTAGAGGCCCAGCGTGCACAAAATCACGCACAAGTAGCTCGCTTCCACTTTCCTCAGCTGGCCGCCCTGCCCATCACCTCTCATAGCTCGCATCCACCCTCTGCTGCTCCTAGCTCTCCACCGCTAGTAGCTCTCGCTCTGCCCTCCACCGCTCTGAGCTTTCTGCTGCTGGTAGTGCTCCACAGCTCATAGCTCTCTGCTGCTAGAAGCTTGCACCCCGCCCCAACCACCGAGAGCCCGCTGCTTGTTTGGTCATGATGGCATTATGGCTTCACAGGCCTTTTATTAGTATAGATAATGATATTTGGCATCATATCTTTTTATTATTTTAAGTTTGTTCTCATTGCTTTCAAGAACATAGGGAATATTTTTATGTGGCAATAATAGCAAAAAGGAAAAACACACTTTGGTTGGTGTCACCAAGTAATTGAATATTAAATGAGGACTATATTCTGAAGTAAATTGTTAAGATATAGAATTTTCAGAGAGAGTGAAAAAGAAGCTTAAACTCACAAAGAACTGTTTTTCAGGATTCTTCTCCCATATAGCATGCCATGTTGCCAGGAAATGAAATATTTGCTAATCAGAAAAGTGACTCAGCTGTGGTGTTTCAGGTACGATTATCTAAATTATATTTTGCCTTATTTTCAGCATCAACACAATAGTTTGGTGAGTTCAGAGGTTATGTAATTCTGTGTTTCAGATTTGCTCTCACTTTGCACATTTTCTACCTCTCCTTAAACTCAGCAATAAAGTTAAAGAAACAATGCATTTAGGACATGTTCTGTATAACAATGGTCCATTTTTAAATGCCAATGGAGATGTTTAGGATAAGATGAAAAGCTATTGTACTTGTCACTTCACTTCTTTCAGATCCTGAAACTCGGTGTGTGTGTTTGGGCGGAGACAAAGTGGAAGCTGGATAGTGAGATGAGAACCAGACATGATAGAAGGCTAATGGTAAAACTTTACTGCTGGTTTTATAAAAATATTTTCATAGTAAAATATTCCCTCTTGGGAAGCATTGACAGATGGAGTAAAGTAAAACAATCCACCATACCTGAGGATCCTGCACAGTGCCAGCTGGATCCATTAAGAGGCTGTGAAGAAATGTCAGTCATTATTAAGGGAAGTCCTCTGAGACCAGGAAGCAGAAGATTGGTTTGCAAATGCCTGCCCTGTAGGGGCTCTGGTAATATGCTGTAAACTGAACCTGTGACCATCACTCATTAAGTCCAGTGCTAGTGGATCATTTTGTGTAATACAGCTCCAACTAATACTGATGATCCATTGATTGTATTTTATGAACCTACTCAATTCATTTTAAAATACAAGGGGTAGATGTTTGCTCCAGGCATTATATAATACTTCTCTCCTGAGAATTGATGTGTTAGTGTTTGTAATGCACACTGAAGATGAAAATTGCTATATAAATAATAGTCATTATCCTGTGGTATATACAGCAGCAGCTACTGCATTAGGAAGGAAACACACACACACACACACACACACACACACACACACACACACACGAAGACAGCTGTGTATGACCATGATAAAAAGTCAGATGCAGACTTCTGCACTAGCCGTGCCCTCCACTCCAGCATGCACTAAAGTAAGGCAGTTGCCCAAAATGTGCCAAAGTTCAATAAACCATATCTGAAGAGAAGAAAAACTTCACGGTTAGCAGAAAACTAGATATCTCTTCAGCCTTACTATACTTTCAGGATTGCATGTAGTTTGGCATTGCAATCTTAGCTTGGCCCCAAGCCAGAAGATTGGTATAGCAATGCTTTGCTCAGCTGCTGCGGCTAGCCCATTGCTGCAGTGGATGGAAAAGCTCTTTCCGTGGTCACTGCCTCCCGCAGGTCTCTGGCATGACCACTGTTGCCATCGAGTAAAGTTACAAATGATTCAACTCAAATTTAAGTGGCAGTTCACTTGTAATTAAAGTACAAATCAAATTAGGAGCCTAGATGGAAACATGTGTCATCCAAAACAGGCACGCTGACCTGTCTATAATCCCATGAGTGAACCACTGGAGGCCTCACAGAAGCAATGTTGTGTAGTATTTCATTGTTCAAACATACCACAGCTTTTTACCCACTCATGTATTGATGGGCACTTGGGCTCTTTCCAGATATTGGCTATTATAAATAATGCTGCTATGAATATATGGGTGAAATATTCTTTCAAAACAGTGTTTCAGGTTTCTTTGAAAATATTACCAGAAGTGGAATCTCTGGGTCAAATAGCAGTTCCATTTTTAGTTTTTTGAGGAAACTCCATACTGTTTTCCATATTGACTGTACCAGTCTGCATTTATACCAGCAGTTCACTAGGGTTCCCTTTTCTCCACATCCTCGCCAGCACTTGTTCTTTGTTGATTTATTGATGGTAGCCATTCTGACAGGCATGAGGTGATATCTCGTTTTGGTTTTAATTTGCATCTCTCTGATGATTAGTGATATTGAGCATTTTTTAAAAAGGTCTATTGGCCATCCATAGGTCCTCTTTGGAGAAGTTTCTTTTCAGGTCCTTTGCCTATTTTTTATTTTTTTATATCTTTAATGTTGACAGTATTGCATATATACCTTCCCTCCCCCGCACTGACCTCTTTTAGCCCATGCTCCTCCCCTACCCCGCCCCAGGCCTTCACCATCCTATTGTCTGTGTCCATGGGTTATGCATATATGCATACAGGTTCTTTGGTTGATCTCTTCTTACCCACCCACACTCCCCACCTTCCTTCTTCGATTCCACAGTCTGTTGTTCAATGCTTTTATGTCTCCTCATCTATTTTGTTTAACAGTTTATTTTGTTCATTAGATTACACATATGAGTGAGGTCATGTGATACTTGTCTTTTTCTGACTGGCTTATTTCACTTAGCATAATACTCTCCAAGTGCCTCCATGTTGTCTCAGAGGGTAAGAAACCCTTCTTTTTTACTGCTGTAAACATACCATGGTGTAAACATACCACAGCTTTTTTTTAAATGGGTTGTTATTCTTTTTGGTGTTGAGTAGTATAAGTTCTTTATGTATTTTGAAAATTACTAATAATCCCTTAGTAGATATACCATTGGCATATATGTTCTCCCATTCAGTGGGATCCCTTTTCATTTTGCTGATGGTTTATTTTTCTGTGCAAAACCATTTTAGTTTGATATACTCTCACTTATTTATTTTTTCATTTGTTTCCCTTGCTTGAGAAGATATATTTGTAAAATATTGCTCTGAGAAATGTCTGAAATTTTACTGCCTATGTGTTCTTATGGGATATTTATGGTTTTGTGACTTACATTTAATTATTTAATTCATTTTGAGTTTATTTTTGTGTATGGTGTAAGTTGGTGGTGAAGTTTCATTTTTTTGCTTGTATCTGTACAATTTGCCTAATGTCATTTATTGAAGAAACTCTCTTGATTCCATTGTATGCTCTTGCCTCCTTTGTCAAATATTAATTGAACATAATGGCTTGGATCAATTTTTGGGGTTCTCTGTTCTGTTCCATTGATCTATATGCCTGTTCTTGTGCCAGTACCAGGCTGTTTTGTTATGGTGGCTTTATAGTATAACTTGATATCTGGTATTTTGAGCCCTCCAACTTTACTTTTCTTTTTCAAGATTGCTGCAGCTTTTCGGGGTTTTTCAGAATTCCATATTCATTTTTGGTGTATTTGTTCTAGCTCTGTGAAATATGACATTGGTATTTTAATAAGGATTTCATTGAATCTATAGATTGCCTTGGGTAGTATGGAAATTTTAATGATGCTGTTTCTACCAATCCATGAACACAGTATATTCTTCCAATTGTTTGTATCTTCTTCTATCTCTTTGTTCAATGTCCTTGGGATTTTTTTCTAAATGTCTTTCATAATGGTGTATAAAAACCCTTTATCCCATTAACCCATTTTTCATAATATTTGCCACACTCTAAAATTATTTGATTTATTAATTTTTACATGCTTATATGCTTTTTTTCTTACTTTCATTCTTCAGAATGTCAGTTCTATGAAGGGTCTTTGTCTACCTAATTAAATGTTATATGTCTACCATCTCTCAGACTTCAAACAATGTCTGAAACCTACCAGTCACTCAAAAAATGTTTGTTGAAGGAATCAGTGAATGACTCTTCCAGGTATCATGTTAAATTCTTTATAAACATTAGTATATGTAATCCACATAATAACAATATAAATTAAGTTTATTATTATCCTCATTTTACAGGTAAAGAAGCTGAGCTTACTTAGACAGTTTACTAAATTCTTAAATGCAATGGAGATAACAAGTATCAATGCTGAGACTCATATGCAAAATTTAATTCTATTTGACTGCAGTGGCCATTCTTTTAATCTCATGCTATACTGCTCCTTATCTAATTTAGGAAATCCTTATCAAGTTTTCAGATTTAAAAATTATAAAAATAAGCTAGTCAGAGAAAGAAAAGTATCACATGATCTCACTCATCTGTGGAATCTAATGAACAAAATAAACTGATGATCAAAATAGATCCAGAGACATAGAAGCATGGAATAAACTGCGGAATCTCAGAGGAAAGGCAGTGAAGGATGGGTGGGTGGGAAGAAATCAACCAAGGAACTTGTATGCATACTGATATATGCATAACCCATGGACTCAGACAATAGGGTGGTGAAGGTCTAGGGTGGGAGCGGGAGGGTGGAGGTGGGTTAGAAGAGGTCTATATGTAATACTTTCAACAATAGAGATAAAAAATAATAAAATAAGCAAGTATATTGGAGGACTGGATTACAATCGCAAAAGTTTACTACTGCAGACTGAAAACATAACCCAAAATAAAATGAAACAATATGAATACATTTGAAATGGGTTCTTAATGTTTGAAGAACCAGAGGGAAAAGAATGGATGAGAGGGGCCTTGCTTATAAATGGCATTTGTGAAAAAAAATTCTGGAAGTTTTATTTGATTTTAAGTTCAATGCATGCAAGCAGGATAATGTGACTGATGCAAAACAAAACAAAAAACAAGCTGCTGCAAACAGTCTGTATTGATATAAGTCTTGTCTCCAAGTAGAGCTGCACTGGAATTTTCATTGGCATTACAATCGATTATGGAGGGCAATATTTAGAAGGAAATAGGCAAACTAGAGGTTGATCAATTTTAAAGGACCAAGAACAAAATAAGTAACAATGGGATGAGTTAGGTGTGCATAGACCATGTGAGAAAATAGAAAATATTTGTAAGAGGAGTTAGACTGAAGATCAATATATAGAATAACTTTCCAGTGCTTTGTGTAACAAAGGACCCAGTTTACTCACAAAACATGAGATTCTGTTACTAGAAATATTCAAATCAATGCAAGAAAGCACTTAACAGGAATAGTATAGAATCACCTCTGCTGCTGACCTTAAATAAACAGACACATCTTTCTCGGCAACATGGGTTTATAGAACAACAAAGATTTGCAATTTGGGGCATGTGATCTAAAGGTAAACCACATGCAAGTCCAAACACAGAGATGAACAAAGGAGATGAACAGTCTTTTGTTCTTGAGAGGACTTGAGAGGATCTGTTGTAAACAGAGTCCATTGAAGAAAACTTAAAATTTAAAGTATAGTGAATTTTTATTGGATGAGTTATGGCAATATCCCACTGGCTGAGCTGTTACTGAGCAAATAGGAGTTTTTTCTTCCTTCTGCTGAGGAAATAAAGTATTACAGCTTCTAATCGGAGTTGCAAGGTTTATCTCCTCCCGTTTGGGTCAGTAGTATGAATATAGTGACATGTGCATGATCTCTTCTAGACTCCCAACTTCATTTTAAATGCGTTTTCTGTTTATTAACTTTCACAATGTGTAGGAAATGAAGTTGGACTAGACCAGCAATACCCAAACCTTAGTCCAATAATATGCCAGGGTCTAAGAAATCACACATGCCTGGGCAACACCCAATATATCTGTTAAGAAGGGGACACAGATCACTGGATTGAAACTTTCATTTATTCATCATTGACTTAGTATCCTAGGACCCATAGGATACCATGGAACTCTGAGAAGATTCTAAAATTAGAAGAGCCCAAGTCCTCAGCATCTTTATCTACTGGATTGTGAGCTCTTTCATGATAGACTGTATCATTGCTTCTTGTATAACGCCTAACACATAGTAGGCACTCAGAACATATTTGTTAAATATATTAAATATTTGTGAATATATAAGTCAAAATTTTAGGTACATTTGTGTAGAGCAAAGAAGCCTTCCTAATGTCCCTAACAGGAAACAAATGAAATATATATATATATATATATATATATATATATATATATATATATATATATATATATATATATATATATATATAAATATATATATATATATATATATAAATTTGGGCTTTGAAAATAGAAAAAGTTACTAAAAAGTTCATAATTTTCCTACAATTTAAAGATAGATCTCTCAAAATAGAAGGCAATGTTAAATAAATTTTTAAGAGTGGTAAATGGAAGTAATGGGAAGTCTATTAGTTTATTTGGGTTACTGCAAGAAATTTACCACAAACCTGGTGGCTTTAAACAACAGAAACTTATTCTCTCATGCCTCTAGAGACTAGAAGTCAGAAATCAGGATGTCACCAGGGCTGTACTTTCCCTGAAGTTTCTAGGGGTTAATCCTTTCTTGCAACTTCTAGCTTCTTCTAGCTCCCGGCTTTCCTTGGTTTATGGTATATAATTCCAATATCGACTTTCATCTTCATGTGGACTTCTCCCTTGTACCTCTGAATCTCAAATCTACCTCTCCTTTCTCTTATGAGGACACAAGTCATTGGATTTAGGGCCCACCATAAATCTAGAATTATCTCATCTTGAGATCCTTAATTACATTTACAAAGACCCTATTTCCAAATAAAGTCACATGCAAAGTTGTGTGTGTGTGTGGTGGGGGTGGTGGCAAAAAGGTTTCCTAGAACCAATTCCAATGTGTGTGTGGAAGCTTCCCCACACCACCGATCAATTCTAAGACTACAGCAGGGTATCTAAAAATTCAACTCAATTCTGATATTATCTACCTAGAGATAGAATCACATTGCATGGGTAAAGGGCTCAATCTCATGAGACTGCCCTCCAATTCAGATGCCAATGAAAAGCCCAGGTTGTTACCTGTTCTTCTGAGCATCCAGCTATAGATTGGAGGTCCTCAAGACCCCCTCCTTGTCAAGTCAATTCAGATACCAGTTGCAAATCCAGGTTGTTACCTGTACTTCTGACTGGCTGGCTTTAAATCAGAGGTTCCCACAACCCCCGCTTAGGGTTTGATTAATTTGCTAAAATCGTTCACAGAACTCAAGAAAACCTGTTTCCTCACTAGATTACTGATTTATTATAAAGGGCATTGAAGGATAGGAATCAGCAGCCAGATGTAAAGATGCATAGGGCAAGGTTCCAAACACATAAAGTTCTCCTTGTGAAGCTTGAGGCCTATGGCTGTGGCATGTGAAAGTGTTCTGGTTTCCCAATGTGGAAGTTCTCTGAAAGAAAGGGCTGCTGGACTGTCTCTCCGGGTTTAAATGAAGGCTTCATTACATAGCCATGAATGACTAAGTCATTGGCCATTGGTGGTTAATTTAACCTTAAGCCTCTCTCCACTCCTCAGAAATAAAGGGATGAAAGTTGCAATTTGGCTCCTTCTGGCAACAAGCCCCCACCCTTGAGTGGGGTCCAAAAGTCATGTCATTAATATAATAAAAGACCTTTTTCACTCTCCACACTTAGAAAATTTCAAGGGTTTTAGGAGCTGTGAGCCAGAAATGAAAATGAAAATCAAAGACTTATTTTTTTTTTTTCCTTCCCTGAGGTTTGACATTCTGATTGATGTTTCTCTGTTTCTGGATCTATTTTTCCCCCCATCAGTTTATGTTGTTCATTATATTCCACAAATGAGTGAGATCATGTGATATTTATCTTTCTCTGCCTGGCTTATTTCACTAAGCATAATGTTCTCCATCTCCATCCATATTGTTGCAAATGGTAAGAGCTCCTTCTTTTTTACCGCAGCGTAGTATTCCATTGTGTAGATGTACCAGAGTTTTTTAATCCATTCACCTGCTGATGGGCACTTAGGCTGTTTCCAAATCTTAGCTATGGTGAATTGTGCTGCTATGAACATAGGGGTGCATATATCCTTTCTGATTGATGTTTCCAGTTTCTTAGGATATATTCCTAGAAGTGGGATCACTGGGTCAAATGGGAGTTCTATTTTTAGTTTTTTAAGGAAACTCCATACTGTTCTCCACAGCGGCTGCACCAGTCTGCATTCCCACCAGCAGTGCACGAGGGTTCCTTTTTCTCCACATCCTCTCCAGCACTTGTCATTTGTTGACTTGTTGATAATGGCCATTCTGACAGGTGTGAGATGGTACCGCATTGTTGTTTTGATTTGCATCTCTCTGATGATTAGTGATTTAGAGCAGGTTTTCATATGTCTCTTGGCCTTCCTTCTGTCTTCTTTCGAAAAGTGTCTATTTAGATCAGTTGCTCATTTTTTGATTGGGTTGTTTATCTTCTTTTTGTTAAGCTGCATAAGTTCCCTGTAAATGTTGGAGATTAAACCCTTATCGTTGACATCATTGGCAAATATGTTCTCCCATGCAGTGGGCTTTCTTGTTGTTTTATTGATGGTTTCCGTTGCTGTGCAAAAGCTTTTTATTTTGATGTAGTCCCATTTGTTTATTTTCTCTTTAGCTTCCATTGCCCTAGGAGCAGTATCAGTGAAGAAGTTCTTTTGGCATATGTCAGAGATTTTTCTGCCTGTATATTCTTCTAGTATTTTTATGGTTTCCTGTCTTATGCTTAAGTCCTTGATCCATTTTGAGTTTATTTTTGTGTATGGTGTAAGTTGGTGGTCTAGTTTCATTTTTTTGCATGTATCTGTCCAATTTTCCCAACGCCATTTGTTGAAGAGACTGTCTTGAATCCATTGTATGTTCATGCCACCTTTGTCAAATATTAATTGAGCATAGTGATTTGGATCGATTTCTGGGTTCTCTATTCTATTCCATTGATCTAGATGTCTGTTCTTGTGCCAATACCAGGCAGTTTTGAGAACAGAGGCTTTGTAATATAGCATGAAATCTGGTATTGAGATCCCTCCTACTTTATTCTTATTTCTCAGGATTGCTGTAGCTATTCGGGGTCTTTTTTTATTCCAGATAAATTTTTGGAAAGTTTGTTCTAGGTCTGTGAAATATGCCGTTGGTATTTTAATGGGAAGTGCATTGAAATTATAGATTGCTTTGGGTAGTATGGACATTTTGATGATGTTGATTCTACCAATCCATGAACATGGTATGTTCTTCCATCTGTTTATGTCTTCCTCTATCTCTTTTTTCAGTGTTTTATAGTTTTCCGCTTATAGGTCTTTTACCTCCTTAGTTAAGTTTATTCCTAGGTATCTTAATTTTTTTGGTGTGATGGTAAATGGGATTGCTTTTTTAGTCTCTCTTTCTGTAAGTTCATTATTGGTGTATAGAAATGCCATAGATTTCTTAACATTTATTTTGTATCCTGCTACTCTGCCGAATTCATTTATTAAGTCTAATAATTTTTTGATGGAGACTTTAGGGTTTTCTATGTACAGTGTCATGTCATCTGCAAATAAGGACAGTTTTACTTCTTCTTTTCCAGTTTGGATGCCTTTTATTTCTTCTTCTTGTCTGATTGCAATGGCTAGTATTTCCAACACTATGTTGAACAGGAGTGGTGAGAGTGGGCATCCCTGTCTTGTTCCTGTTCTTAGGGGAAATGGTTTTAGTTTTTGCCCATTGAGTATGATGTTGGCTGTGGGTTTGTCATATGTGGCTTTTATTATGTTGAGGTATGATCCTTATAGTCCCATCTTGCTGAGAGTTCTTATCAAGAAAGGGTGTTGGATTTTGTCAAATGCTTTTTCTGCATCAATTGATATGACTATATGGTTTTTATCTCTCAATTTGTTTATGTGATGTATGATGTTTATTGATTTGCGAATATTGTACCATCCTTGCATCCCAGGGATAAAGCCTACTTGGTCATGGTGTATGAGCTTTCTGATGTACTGCTGGAGCCTATTTGCTAGAATTTTGTTGAGGATTTTGGCATCTACGTTCATGAGGGATATTGGTCTGTAATTCTCTTTCATTGTGTTGTCTTCATCTTGTTTTGGTATTAGGTTGATGCTGGCTTCATAGAAGGAGCCTGGAAGTGTTCCTTCATCTTGCATTTTTTGGAATAGTCTGAGGAAGATAGGTTTTAGTTCTTCCTTGAATGTTTGCTAAAACTCTCCTGTGAAGCCATCTGGCCCCGGGCTTTTGTTTGATGGAAGCTTTTTGATGACTCCTTCAATTTATTCCATAGTTACTGGCCCGTTTAGCTGTTTAGATTCTTCCTGATTGAGTTTTGGAAGGTTATATTTTTCTAGGAATATGTCCATTTCCTCCATGTTGTCCGGTTTGTTGGAATAGAGTTTTTCATAGTATTTTTATAACAATTCTTTGTATTTCGGTGGGGTCTGTTGTTATTTCACCACTTTCATTTCTGATTTTGTTTATTTGGGTCCTCTCTTTTTGCTTCTTGGTGAGCCTGGCTAGAGGTTCATCAATTTTGTTTATCCTTTCAAAGAACTAACTCTTTTTTTTTTTTTATCTTTTGTATTGTTGTTTGGTCTCTATGTCGTTTATCTCCACTCTGATCTTTATTATTTCCTTCCTTCTGCTTACACTGGGCTTTTCTTGTTGCTCACTCTCTAACTCTTTGAGTTGTTGGGTTAGGTAATTCATTACCTTTGTTTCTTGTTTTTTGCAGTAGGCTTGTAGAGCTATGAACTTCCATCTCAGGACTGCTTTCGCTGTTTCCCACAGATTTTGGATTGTTGTATTTTAATTGTCATTTTTTGCCATGATGTTTTTTATTCTTCCTTGATGTCTTTGGTAACCCAGTAATTGTTTAATAGCATGCTGTTTAGTCTCCATGTGTTTGATTTCTTTGGATTGTTTTTATTGTAGTTGATTTTCAGTTTTATGCCACTGTGATCTGAGACGATGGCTGATATGATTTCTATCTTCTTGAATTTGAAGAAACTTTGCCTGTGACCCAATATGTGGTCTATGTTTGAAAATGATCCATGGGCACTTGAGAAGAATGTATATTCTGTGGCTTTGGAGTGAAATGTTCTGAAGATGTCATTTAATTCCATCTGTTCTAGTGAGTCATTTAGGATTGATGTTTCTTTGCTGATTTTTTGTTTAGAGGATTTGTCCAATAGTGATAGTGGGGTATTAAAGTCTCCTACTGTGATTGTCTTGCTGTCAATCTCCCCTTTGATATCTTCCAGGAGTTTTTTTATGAATTTGGGTGCTCCTGTATTGGGTGCATATATGTTTACAGGAGTTATTTCTTCTTGTTGGATTGCTCCCTTTAGTATTATGAAGTGGCCTTCATTATCTCTTGTTATGTCCTTCACTTTGAGATCTAATTTGTCAGATATAAGTATTGCTAACCCAGCTTTTTTTTCATTTCCATTCGCCTGGACAACCTTTTTCCATCCCTTCATTCTCAGTCTGTATGAGTCTTTTTTTCTGAGGTGGGTTTCCTGAAGACAGCAGATATATGGGTTTTCTTTTCTTATCCAATCAGTTACCCTGTGTCTTTTGATTGGGGCATTAAATCCATTTACATTTAAAGTTATTATTGATAGGTACTTATTTGTCACCATTTTTATTCTATACCCGTGTTCCTTCTTCGCTTCCTATTTCTTTTTTTTTTTTTTTTATAGCAGATCCTTTAGCATTTCTTGCATTGCTGGTTTGGTGGTGATAAACTCCCTTAGTCCTTTTTTGTCTGTGAAGCTCCTGATTTCACCTTCAATTTTGATTGATAGCCTTGCTGTGTACAGTATTCTTGGATTCAGACCCTTCCTTTGCATGATTTTGTATATTTCATTCCATTCCCTTCTGACCTGATGAGTTTCTGTTGAGAAATCAGTCACTAGTCTGATGGGGGTTCCTTTGTATGTAACTTTCTGTCCCTCTCTGGCCGCTTTTAAGATTCTTACTTTGTCATTAGTTTTTGCCAGTTTAATTATAATGTGGCTTGGCGTTGGTCTTTTGGGGTTCATTTTGCTTGGGACTCTGTGAGCTTCTTGGATTTGTGTGGGTTTTTTCTTCCCTATATCAGGGACTTTTTCTGTTATTATTTCTTCTAACAGGTTTTCTATTCCTTGCTCAATTTCCATTCCTCTGGTACCCCTATTATGTAGATGTTGTTTTGTTTCGTGTTGTCCCAAAGATCCCTTAGGCTCTCCTCATGCTTTCTAATTTTTTTTTTTCTGGAAGCTGTTCTATTTGGGTATTTTTTTCCATCTTGTCTTCTAGCTCACTTATGCGGTCCTCTGCTTCTTGTAGTCTACTCTTGATGCTTTCTATTGAGTTCTTTACAGCAGCGATGTCATTTCTCATTTCTTCTTGGTTCTTCATTTCCTCTTGGTTCTTACTCATATTGTCGGATTTGTCTTCCATTCTTTTCAACCACCTTATGACCATTTCTCTGAATTCTTTCTCTGATAGGTTACTTGCCTCAAATTCGTTTACTTCCTTTTCTGGTGATGCCTGCTTTTCTTTCCTATGGGGGCTGTTTCTTTGTCTCCCCATGGTCTCTCTTCTCCTGATGGCTGGTTATATAGTTCTCTCTCTCCTGCGTTGAGTTAAAGGTACAAAATACAACACAACCAGATACAACACACAAGGCACTGAAAAGAATTGTATTCACGTTATTAATAACCTCCAATAAAGGTGTCCCCCAGAGAAAGACAAATTAGGGGATAGGAAAGGAATAGGAAGAGTAAAAAGAAAGAACAAAAAAAGGAGTGTGAAAATGAACTTGGGAAGAGAACAAAAAAGAAAAGAAAAAAATGTAAGAGAGACAAGAATGATACTAAGAGAGAAAAGGGGAACAAACTATAAATATGGTGAGTAAACTCCAATAGAAGAACCACTAATCTCAGCAAATGCCAGCTACACGAACTTGGAGATTAATACAAACTACAACACCAACTAATATCAAGTGAGACAAGGGAAAACAGAAACAAAATAAAAAAAAAAAAAAAAAAAACAAGCAAAAAACCCAAACAAACAAAAAAAGAATGAGCAAAACAATCTCATAAAAAAGCATACAAATTCAATCTAATCAACATTTAAACAAACAACAACAAAAGGCCTGAGAGAAAAACAATTTTTTTTTTTATTTAAGGTAGCGCAGAGAGAGGTGTGTATGGACTGGGAGCAGGGGGTTGGAAATCAGATATATAAGTAGGGTGAAATTTTAGCAGAGGGTAAACCGAAAGAGTAGGGAAAATCTAATGCCACAAAGGGTTAAGATAAACAGGAGACCAAAAGGGAAAAGGTTAGGAAGAGAGTGATGGCATAAAGTTAGTGTTGAGATAGGGTAAAATGATGCTAAAGGAAAGATGCAAATAGCATGTAGGGCACTAATCCCAAAATAAAACAAAGAGAAAATTAAATGACACTTAAAAAAAAAAAGTAAAATAATAGTAATATAATGCTGATTGAAAATAAAAATGTAATAAGGTGAAAATGGAGTGAGGAAAAAGAAAAAAATTTAGTTTCTTAAGTAAAAGATGCAAAAAATGCAAATAAAAATAAAACATTAAAATATAAAAAATTAAAATAAAAAAATTAAAATTAAATTAAAATAAAAAATAAGAAGAATAAAATGTGCAATAGTGGGGGTCATTCACTTCCTTTATTTTTCTGTTTGGTATGCCTGTTTCCCAATCTGGGCTGTATTGCAGTTCCCTTCATTCCACTGCTTCTCAGTGTTGTAAGCCAGTCCTGATTTTTAAGCAGGCGGTGTCTTAATTTCTCGTAATTATTTTTGATTAAACCAGAGACAATTTGTGTTTCAGCCCCTGGGTGGCAGTGTTTCTGGATTGACTTCTAGGCCTCTCTAGCTTTTTTTTTTTTTTTTCCTATGGCACTCACTACAGGTTTGTGGAAGTGTGCGCCTCAGAGCTGCCTCTCTGATGGTCACTCCCAGCTCCGCTCCCCAGGTTCCGGATAAACAACTTCTCCCTGCAGTTTCTCAGGGTATTCCCCAACTGGGTTTTCCTATGTATTGGGCTTAGTAATCAGAATCAGAAAAAGCCCAAGTGTGTGGACAGTGTATCTCTGCGCAAGACTAAGCAGCCTGCACTCCATTGAAAAATTCTTAGTTTGACCCTCCTCATCAGATCAAAATGGGTTGCTTTTTAGAGATCCCTTCTGTTAGCAGCTCAGAGGACCCCCTTCCACATTCATGGATCACGGTAGCTCCAACAGCCGTGGATTTTTTTTAGGCATAGACTTTCCTCGTTCTGAAGTTCCTGCCATTCGCACGTTTCCCTCTCCCGCCTCCAGGACGAGAAACCTCACCTTATCCCTGCGAAATCTGACCTTTTCTTGGTGCAGTGAAGAGTTCCGTTGAATTCATGTGTTTGCACAGATTAGGGACCGGTGTTCTGGTGCTCACAGCTGTTCAGTGTTCCCTGTTGTCGTGAAAAGTCAGGCCTCCAATCAAAAGCTTTTTATTTTGATGTAGTCCCATTTGTTTATTTTCTCTTTAGCTTCCATTGCCCTAGGAGCAGTATCAGTGAAGAAGTTCTTTAGGCATAAGTCTAAGATTTTTCTGCCTGTGGATTCCTCTAGTATTTGTATGGTTTCCTGTCTTATGTTTAAGTCCTGTATCCATTTTGAGTTTATTTTTGTGTATGGTGTAAGTTGGTGATCTAGCTTCATTTTTTTGCATGTATCTGTCCAATTTTCCCAACACCATTTATTGAAAAGACTGTCTTGTCTCCATTGTATCTTCATGCCTCCTTTGTCAAATATTAATTGGGCATAGTGGTTTGGGTCAATATCTGGATTCTCTGATCTATTCCATTGATCTATATGTCTGTTCTCATGCCAGTACCATGCTGTTTTGAGAACAGTGGCTTTGTAATACAGCTTGAAATTTGGTATTGAGATCCCTCCTACTTTATTCTTATTTCTCAGGATTGCTGTGGCTATTCGGGGTATTTTTTTTTATTCCAGATAAATTATTGGAGAGTTCTTTCTAGGTCTGAGAAATATGCCATTGGTATTTTAATGGGGAGTGCATTGAATCTATAGATTGCTTTGGGTAGTATGGACATTTTGATGATGTTGATTCTACCAATCCATGAACATGGTATGTTCTTCCATCTGTTTATGTCTTCCTCTATCTCTTTTTTCAGTGTTTTATAGTTTTCTGCTTATAGGTCTTTTACCTCCTTAGTTAAGTTTATTTCTAGGTATCTAAATTTTTTTGGTGTGATGGTAAATGGGATTGCTTTTTTAGTCTCTCTTTCTGTAAGTTCACTATTGGTGTAAAGAAAGGCCATAGATTTCTTGGTGTTAATTTTTATCCTGCTACATTGCCGAATTCATTTATTAAGTCTATTAGTTTTTTGATGGAGACTTTTGAGGTTTTAATGTACAATATCATGTCATCTGAAAATAAGGACAGCTTTACTTCTTCTTTTCCAATTTAGATGCCTTTTATTTCTTCTTCTTGTCTAATTGCAATAGCTAATACTTCCAGTACTATGTCAAACAAGAGTGGTGAGAGAGGGCATCCCTGTCTTGTTCCTGTTCTTAGGGGAAATGGTTTTAGTTTTTGCCCATTGAGTATGATGCTTGCTGTGGGTTTATCATATATAGCTTTTATTATGTTGAGGTATGATCCTTCTATTCCCACCTTGTTGAGAGTTTTTATCAAGAAAGTGTGTTGGATTTTGTCAAGTACTTTTTCTGCATCAATTGATATGACTAGGTGATTTTTATCTCTCAATTTGTTTATGTGATGTATCACATTTATTGATTTGCGGATATTGTGTCATCCTTGCATTCCTGGGATAAATCCTACTTGGTCATGGTGTAGGATCTTTCTGATGTACTGCTGGAGCTGATTTGCTAGAATTTTGCTGAGGATTTTGGCATCTATGTTCAATGAAGGATATTGACCTGTAATTCTCTTTCATTGTGTTGTCTTTATCTGGTTTTGGTATTCAGGTGATGCTGGCTTCATAGAAGGAGCTTGGAAGTGTTCCTTCCTCTTGAATTTTTTGGAATATTCTGAGGAGGATAGGTTTTAGTTTGTCCTTGAATGTTTGGTAAAACTCTCCTGTGAAGCCGTCTGGCCCCGGGCTTTTGTTTGCCAGAAGCTTTTTGATGACTGCTTCAATTACGTCCATAGATACTGGTCTATTGAGCTGTTGAGATTCTTCCTGATTGACTTTCAGAAGGTTATATTTTTCTAGGAATATGTCCATTTCCTCCAAGTTGTCCAGTTTGTTGGAATACATTTGTTTGTAGTATTTTTTAACAATCCTTTGTATTTCAGCAGGGTCTGTTGTTATTTCACCTCTTTCATTTCTGATTTTGTTTATTTGGGTCCTCTCTCTTTGCTTCTTGGTGAGCCTGGCTAGAGGTTCATTAATCTTGTTTATCCTTTCAAAGAACCATCTCTGGGTTTTTTTGATCTTTTGTATTGTTTCTTTGCTCTCTATGTTGTATATCTCTGCCCTAATCTTTATTATTTCCTTCCTTCTGCTTACACTGGGCTTTTCTTGTTGCTCTTTTTCTAACTCTTTGAGTTGTAGGGTTAGGTAATTTATTACCATTCTTTCTTGTTTATTTACATTATGTTTGTAGCGCTTTGAACTTCCCTCTCAAGACTGTTTTCACTGTGTCCCATAGAATTTGGATTGTTGTGTTTTCATTGTCATTTGTTGCCATGATGTTTTTTATTTCTTCCTTGATCTCTCTGGTAAAGCAGTCATTGTTTAATAACATGCTGTTTAGTCATCATGTGTTTGATTTCTTTGGATTGTTTTGATTGTAGTTGATTTCCAGTTTTATGCCACTGTGATCTGAGAAGATGCTTGATATGATTTCTATCTTCTTGAATTTGAAGAAACTTTGCCTATGTCCCAACATATGGTCTATCTTTGAAAATGACCCATGTGCACTTGAGAAGAATGTACATTCTGTGGCTTTGGAGTGAAATGTTCTGAAGATGTCAATTAGTTCCATCTGGTCTATTGAGTCATTTAGGATTGATGTTTCTTTGCTGATTTTTTGTTTAGAGGATTTGTCCAATGGTGATAGTGGGGTATTAAAGTCTCCTACTATGATTGTATTGCTGTTAATCTATCCCTTGATATCCTACAGGATTTTTTTTATGAATTTGTGTGCTCCTGTATTGGGCGTGTATATGTTTACAGGAGTTATTTCTTCTTGTTGGATTGCTCCCTTTAGTATTATGAAGTGGCCTTCCTTATCTCTTGTTATGTCCTTCACTTTGAGATCTAATTTGTCAGATATAAGTATTGCTACATCAGCTTTTTTTTCATTTCCATTGGCCTGGAATACCTTTTTCCAGCCCTTCACCCTGTCTGTGTGCATCTTCTTTTCTGAGGTGGGTTTCTTACAGACAACAGATATACGGGTCATGTTTTCTTATCCAATCCGTTACACTATACCTTTTGATTGGGGCATTTAATCCATTTACATTTAAAGTTATTATTGATAGGTACTTATTTGTCACCATTTTTATTCTATACCCCTGTGTTCCTTCTTTGCTTCCTATTTCTTTTTTTTACAGCAGACCCTTTAGCATTTCTTGCATTGCTGGTTTGGTGGTGATAAACTCCCTTAGTCCTTTTTTTCTGTGAAGCTCCTGATTTCACCTTCAATTTTGATTGATAGCCTTGCTGGGTACAATATTTTTGGATTCAGACCCTTCCTTTGCATGTCTTTGTATATTCTATTCCATTCCCTTCTGGCCTGATGAGTTTCTGTTGAGAAATCAGTTGCTAGTCTAATGGGGGTTCCTTTGTATGTAACTTTCTGTCTCTCTCTGGCCGCTTTTAAGATTCTTACTTTGTCGTTGGTGTTTGCCAATTTAATTTTAATGTTCCTTGGCATTGGTCTTTTGGGGTTCATTTTGCTTGGGACTCTGTGAGCTTCTTGGATTTGTGTGGGTTTTTTCTTCCTTATATCAGGAAAGTTTTCTGTCATTATTTCTTCAAAAAGGTTTTCTATTCCTTGCTCAGTTCCCTTTCCTTCTGGATCCCCTATTATGTAGATGTTGTTTTGTTTTGTGTTGTTCCCATGTTCCCTTAGGCTCTCCTCCTGCTTTCTAATATTTATTCTAGAAGCTGATCTACTTGGGTATTTTTCCCCATCTTGTCTTCTAGCTCACTGATGCAGTCCTCTGGTTCTTCTAGTCTACTGTTAATGCTTTCTATTGAGTTCTTTACAGCAGCAATGTCATTTTTCATTTCTTCTTGGTTCTTCTTCATTTCCTCTTGGTTCTTATTCATATTGTCGAATTTGTCTTCCATTCTTTTCAGCCACCTTATGACCATTTCTCTGAATTCTTTCTCTGATAGGTTGCTTGCCTCGTATTCATTTACTTCCTTTACTGGTGATGCCTGCTTTTCTTTCATATGCGGACTGTTTCTTTGTTTCCCCATGGTCTCTCTTCTCCAGATGTATGGTTATATAGTTCTCTCTCTCCTGCGTTGATTTAAAGGCAGAAAATACAACACAACCAGGTACAACTCACAAGGCACTGAACAGAAATGTATTCATGATATTAATAACCTCCAATAAAGATGACCACCATAGAAAAGCAAATTAGAGAATAGGAGAGAAAGAAGAAGAGTAAAAAGAAGAAAAAGAAAAATAAACGAGTGTCAAAATGAAATTGAGGAAAAGGAAAAAAAAAAGTAAGAGAGACAAGAATGATACTAAGAGAGAAAAGGGGAACAAACTATATATATGTGGAGAAAACTTCAATAGCACAACCACTAATCCCAGCAAATGCCCGCAACAAGTAACTGGAGATTAATACAAACTACAACACCAACTAATATCAAGTGAGGCAAGGGAAAACAGAAGTCAAAAACAAACAAAAACAAAGCAAACAAAAAAAACAAACAAAAAAAGAATAAGCAAAGCAATCTCACAAAAAAGCATAAAAATTCGATATAATCAACATTCAAGCAAACAACAAAAGGACAGAGAGAAAAACAATGTTTTTGATACTTAAGACAGCGAAGATAGAGGTGTGTATGGACTTGGAGCAGGGGATTGGAAATTAGATATATAAGTTGGGTGAAATTTTAGCAGGAGGTAAACAGAAATAATAGGGAAAATCTAAAGCAGGAAAGGGTTAAGATAAACAGGACACAAAATGGGGAAAGGTTAGGAAGAGAGTGATGGCATAAAAGTAGAGTTGAGATAGGGTAAAAGATGCTAAAGTAAAGATGGAAATAGAATGTAGAACATGAATCCCAAAGTAAAATAAAGAGAAAATAAAATGACACTTTAAACAAAAAAGGTAAAATAGTAGTAGAAATAATGCTGATTGAAAATAAAAATGTAATCATTAAAAAGGTAGAATCAAGTGAAGAAAAAAGAAAAAAATTAATATCTTAAGTAAAAGATGCAAAAAATTAAAAATAAAAATTGAAAATAAAATGTGCAGTAGTGAAGGTCATTCACTTCCTCTATTATTCTGTTTCGCATGCCTGTTTTCCAGTCCGGACAGTATTGAAGTTCCCTGCATTCCACTGCTCCTCCGTGTTGTAAGCCAGTCCTAATTTTTAAGCAGGCGGTGTCTTAATTTCTCGTATTCCTTTATTTTTGATTACACAAGAGTCAATTTGTTATTTAGCCCCTGGGTGGCAGTGTTTTTGGATTGACTTCCGGGTTTCTACGGCCTCTCTAGCCTTCTTTCCCTGTGGCACTCAATACTGGTTTGTGTAGGTGTGCTGCCTCATAGCTAGCTCTCCGATGGTCACTCCCCGCTCTGATCCCCAGGTTCCAGAAAAACAACTTCCCCCTGCAGTTTCCCAGGATGTCCCCAACTGGGTGATCCTTGCTTAGTAATCAGAAGCAAGGAAATGAAGAGGAAAAAGCCCAAGTGTGTGAGAATGGGTCTGCGCTCAAGTCTAAGCAGCCTGCATACCTTTGAAATTCTTAGGCTGTCCCTCCACGTCAGATCAAAATGGGTTGATTTTTAGAGATCCCTTCTGTTAGCAGCTCTGAGGACCCCCTTCCACATTCACGGATCACACCAGCCCCAATAGCAATGGAGTTTTCTAGGCACAAACTTCCCCAGTACTCCAGCTTCTGCAGTGCACGCGTTTCTCTCTCCCGCCAGGACCAGAGACCTCACCTTATCCCCGGCGAAATCTGACCTTTCCGTGGTGGAGTGAAGAGCTCCTTTGAATCCGAGTGTTT
Organism: Ia io; assembly: GCA_025583905.1. NCBI lineage: Eukaryota > Metazoa > Chordata > Mammalia > Chiroptera > Vespertilionidae > Ia > Ia io. The sequence continues at coordinate 75,800,481 of JAJQQW010000001.1, forward strand.
GTGCCAATTGGGGACAGGTGTTCTGGGGCTCCCAGTTGTTCGGTGGTTGCTGCAGTTGTGGATTTTCAGGCTTCCGATAAGGGCCAGGTCCTACTTTCCCTTTCAAGATGGTGTGGTTTCCCTGTCCAAGCCTGTAGCTCCAGGAGGGGACCCAGCCGCAGTGGGGGCTGCCTGGTCAGGGGAACCTCATCTAGCAGTCCCCCACCTTCTCCTGGAGTTTAGCTGTCCCTTAGCTTGCTAACAAACACTCCCCATGTGACCCTCAGCTGTTCTTTCTTTCTGCTCTGGGACAAGGCTCAGAACATGTCTGTCTATTCTGCCACCATTTTCTTGCTCGTGGGCAAGGTATTCTTTAAAGAACTTTAAATGCATCAACTCATTTAACTCTCATGACTAGAAGAGATATGAACTGAAGCACAGAGATATTTTACTTTTCTAGGATCACACAATGCAAAATTGTAGAGCTAAAACTCAAAGCCATTATGGTTCAGAGCTCATGCTCTTAATTTCTCTACTATGCTATTTCTTAATTACTAGAGGCTAGGTGCACAAAATTCGTGCATAGGGAGGGTGTGTCCCTCAGCTCAGCCTGCACCCTCTCCAATCTGGGATCCCTTGAGGGATGTCCAACTGCCCATTTAGGCCCAATCCCAGTGGGGCAGTCAGACATCCCTCTCACAATCCAGGACTGCTGGCTCCCAGCCACTCGCCTGCCTGCCTGCCTGATTGCTCCTAATACTTCTGCCTGCCAGCCTGATCACCCCCTAACCACTTCTCTGTCAGCCTGATTGACGCCTAACTGCTCCCCTGCTGGCCCGATTGCCCCTAACTGCCCTCCCCTGCAGGCCTTGTTGCCCCCAACTGTCCTCCCCTGCTGGCCCGATTGCCCCTAACTGCCCTCCCTTGCCAGCCTGGTCTCCCCCAACTGCCCTCCCCTGCAGGCCTGGTTGCCCCCAACTGCCGGCCATGTTGTGGTGGCCATTTTGTGTTCACATGGGGGCTGCCATCTTTGACCACATGGGGTCTGCCATCTTGTGTGTTGGAGTGATGGTCAATTTGCATATTACCTCTTTATTATATAGGATTGTTATTGCTGTAATAATTGTTCTAATAAATATAGCTGTTTTATTCAGACATTGAGCTTAGTGCTTTACGTGGATTACATCGCCTAACCCTCACAAGAACCTGGTATGGCAATTACTTTTATGATTCTCACTTTATAGTCAAGAAAACTGAAGCACAGAGAGCTCAAGTAAGTTTCTAATGTTATACATATAAGAAATGTTGATTAAAAATTAAGTGGCCTGACTCTAGAGTTGGTGGTTTTAGCAATTTATAAAACACTGACTCTAGGATTGAAACTTTCATTTATTCATCATTTATCTCTCTTTCATAGTACCCATGTATATTATGTGCCCAATGAAATTTTACTGAATTAATTAGATTAATCATGCTATAATAATTACATTGTGTCTCAGTTTGTTTCTCTGTTCTTACTTGTCAGTGTCTCAGTCTCTGTCTGACTCTATCTCCTCCTTCATGTCCACATGTCAGTACTGACAAGTACACCATTCTTCAAGAAATTCTGTAATGCAGCCAGATGGGTCTATGGAAGGATGGTTCTTAAGAAGGGAGTCATGCTCCAAAAAAACATTCTTTCCAAACCAATCCAATTCAAATCATATGCTTTTCAAACAATTTCTGAGAACAAACTGTAAGTCACACCAATTATACTGAAAATTTTCCATCAGGATGGTCCATATTTCAAATCAACTGGATATCAACATTTCTCTACTGTGCTCATTTTTCAGCTGTCAAGTCAATATATTTTTTTAAATCCTCCAATTACTGCCTAAGGAGGGAATTAAAGTAACATGCTATCCATTATCCTTGCTTTACATTATCTCTTTGAAACTAATAATTAAAGTACAGATACCATCTAAAAATAGTAATAAGAACATAGAGGTCAAACTTAAATTTGCAACAATATCCTCAATCCCAAAGGTAGATCTGTAAATATCAGCAGCAATGCCAGGCATATTGCACAACTCCAGGAGGTCGATATTCACATTACAGTCTATGTGAATGGCATCCCCTGGAGTTGTAAAGTGCATAACCTGCAGGACAGTATCTGGAGACCCTGGTCAGCAGAACTGATTTAGAGTAACAAAGGGCCAATGCAAAAAGACAATTAATTGCAAAGAGTGCTGATCCACACCAGTGATATTTCAAGTTTTAGCAAAGTCAAAGAGACTACTACACTTACAGCTTGTTAAGCTTGAGTACTGGTGTGACCTGGCTTTGATGAGCAGAGGGAATTCTAGTGAAGGGCAAAGCCAAAAAAATTGAAGTTTTATTGAAACTTTCCTCAACTCTTCAAACCACCAGGTGCTAGATACCTCAAGGGAACTAGCTTTCTTGTAAGATTGTGTTATAATTTTGATTAAAGATTGTTAAGAAGGGGGAAAATATATCTTAAGAAATTAACTGAAAGCACTCCAGTACAGCTAATAACAGCAGGAAGCCTGGCCATGCATAAAGACCTAGGAGATCAAAGCCAACTCTGCAAAAAAGTTGCATGCTGATTGTGGGATTTTAGTGACTGATGCTTTCTGCCTCTCTCTTTCTCCTCCCATTAGGGGATAAATGCAACACAGTCACTCAATTTGAGTTACTCTGCTTATCATCTCCATATTTTGTTATATTTGACTATTTGCTTCTGCCAGTGGCTGTAGCATTTATTTTGTATCTAATAACACCATTGGCTTGCTTTTGGTTTGAATATACAGTGTGTCATAGATGGTGAAGGTGAGAAAAAGACTTTAAAAAATTCTACATCTCTGGCCAGGTAGTTTAGTTGGTTAAAGCGTCATCCTGATATGCCAACATTGCTGGTTTGACCCCCTGTCAAGGCACATACAAGGAACAACCAATAAATGCATAAGAAGCTGGAACAACAAATCTCTCTCTCTCTCAATAAATAAATATAATTTTTTAGCTGCTATATATCACTGAACACTCCTTTGTGCTAGAGATAGATTTTAGTAACTCTATCCATTGACTTAGTGCTGGGAATCAAACTCAGGAGTGTTTGATAGCAGAGCTTATGCTATTAACAACTAAACTTCAGTAGATTTTCACAGATAGATAAAAAGTTATTAGGCCCGTTAACATGCCCTTATTTGCACTGGCCACACCCAAAATACGTATATATCCTGGCTTTCCCTCTCTTTCCCATTGCCCTCACTTATTTCTCACCTCATTCATTAGGTGAAAAGGACACAGAACCATGGCAAACTTAAAGATGATAATGAAATCATGAAAATAAACTTCTCACTCATTCCACATCATAAAATATGTACAAAAATTAGGATTTTGGAAGTAAGGCATAATCAAATGACTATGAGAGGCTCAAGAAAAAGTTAACATTTCTGGATTCTCCATTCTATTTGTTATTTCTTGGAAATGCTTACCTAGAAAAACTCATGTTCCTGTATCCTCTTCACTTAATGAATAAGGCAAACTTTCCTCATCCACTTTTCAGAGTAATAATAACATTTAAGAACCATTTGGGCTAAAAATGACATTCAAAAAGATTGCATCTCTTTTATCATTTCTTGAAGGACCACAGATTCTGGCACCCTTCTTTATTGTTAGTCATTTGTAATATAGGCTAAGGAAATTACAGAAAATATTGCAGTTGCATCTGACTCTGAATTGCAAATAAAGTACAACTGTAGCACTATCCAATCCCAGCATCACCAGCATTAGATAAAATGACATTAAAATATTTGGCATATTTTGAGTGGCTGCAGTTCTGCCATGGCTGTAGCATTTAGTTTCTCAGGGGATAGAGTTTTGTAAAGGAGATAACATTTTTCCTATTATATTTTCCCCATCCCTCCCCAAATTCCTATTTTTCCATGATATTAACAATGTGACAGAAATCTAGGAATTCTGTGGGTTTTGGCTAGACATAGATCAGGTTTTGGAAATTCGCAAGGCACATTCATAATTTATGCATTCCTTGGGTAGAAACCTGTGAGGACAATAATGATAATAGATATTATTTTATTGATTCATGTCAGCTATGTATCAGTCTTCTTATAATCACATCTATTCCTTATAATTATTCCATTCATTAGGCTATACTAGCTCCATTTAACAGATAAGAAAACTGATTATCTGAGACTTTGTAGGAGTTAAAAATTGAATTAATGATAATTTGATTTGGGTTAAAGCCCAACCAAATTCCATAATCTTCTAACTTCTAAATTAAATTCCATTTAGACTTTTTGTTGTTATTCTGTCTTTGGAAGAAAGCAAATGCAGGATTTTTGATTCTCAAGCTATTTTTCCCCTTTTAATCCATATTCTTTCTTTATTAACTTAAAATAATACCAACAAAAAAGTATAAACTGCACTTTCTTATACCACAGAAATTCCCCTGTGTGATTTGTTGGGTTAAATTCAATACTGGGGCAAAGGTTCAAGTGAATTGCTATTCTAGCCACTTTAAACTGATCTTCTGTTTCCTTCCTCCTATTTGTTTTTTCAGTCTCCTTTTTCCTTTAAGGAAATAATGTGAAAAGAGAAGACTGATGTAGCATCACAGGAAAACATAAAACCACATTATATTTTTTCTCCATTGTTTTCTTGTAATTAAGAATCAAAAAGGAAAAATAGTTTATGGGTAGCCTGCTCTCCAATTGTCCTAACTAATATCAGGTGTAATGTGTTCCCTTATTAGAAAGGGGTTGCCAAAAATATATTCAGTTCTTCAGGTGGATATAATTAACATGTCAAAGTTATTTGGTAATCATTTTTTTCCTTGCATAGTGCTAGGGGGCCCACCCCAAAACTCAGCTATTTTGAATGTCCCTGTCCTTTGATAGATCCACCTGGCCCTTAATCTTCTCCCCTCCCCTCCTCCCCCCTCTTCCCTCTATGTCTCTCATCCCATCAAATCCATTGCAAAGGCCTTTACTTTAAATGTGCATTAGAGGTAAGGAAATTCTGATGCTTTATGAAATCTAACCTTCAACTGGAATTTTTTTTGGGAATACTATATTTCTGGACTGCGTTGACATTCACCCTTGTTTTGCCCTTAGGATATATGACATACATTCATGAATTTTAAAGAGTGTTCCTTCTCTTGCTCCTAAAGCCAGGAAAACATCTTGCTATGTGAAGCTGTAACCATTACTTTGCCTGAAGAAGTTGTATGGCTAAGGATTTACTGATGTTCTATGAAATATTAGCAAGTAGTAGTACAATTAGTTTCACAGAAGGAATAAAAAAGAGTTATTCTAATACAGGCAAAATATTGGAGGAAATGATTTATCTTTTGAGATATTGTACTTACTACATTTTTAAATAATTAATTATATTAATGTCTTATGTTTTAATTTTTGTCTTATATTATATTTTTAAAATTCCATATATGCTTGCACATGGAGAACAATCTGGTAACTTGGGGACTATGATTTATGCTCTTTGTTTTGAGGCACAACTGGGTTTTTTTAAAAGTTGGTTTCCTTTTTCAACACAATTGCTTCCCATTAGTAAGTATATTATGCTCCTTTCCAGATACCTCCCTCTGATAGCAGGAAAGGCATTACTAGGCAGGAACATAGGGCCAAAACGTGCTCTTCATTTCTCAGAAACCCTAGTGGCAAAAATGTGATAAAGAGAGGCACATGTGAAAAATAATGCTGGAGGCTTAATAATTGGCAGCAAGTTGAGGGATATTTCTCTAAACATGCACATCCTTGTAAGAGTGAGGATTAAGCTCCATATTTAAGATGCTAACAAGAACCTGAATTGACATTTCTCAAAAAAAGGACATACATGCCTGGCTTGTGGCTCAATGGTTGAGCATCCACCTATGAACCAGGAGGTCACTATTCGATTCCTCGTCAGGGCACATGCAAGGGTTGTGGGCTTGATCCCCAGTGTGGTGCGTGAAGGAGGCAGCTGATCAATGATTCTCTCTCATCATTGATATTTCTATCTCTCTCACTTTCCTTTCCTCTCTGAAATCAATAAAATATATTAAATTAAAAAACTTTTAAAAAGGACATACAGTTAGCAATAGACATGAAAAGATGTTCAATGTCACTAATTGTTAGAAAATGCAAATTAAAACCCCAATGAGATATCACCTCACATCTGTCAGAATGGCTAGCATCAATAAGTCAACAAATGACAAGTGTTAAGGAGGATGTGGAGAAAAGGGAGCCCTTGTGCAGACTAGTGCAGCCACTATGGAAAATAGTATGGAGTTTCCTCCAAAAATTAAATATGGATCTGCCTTATGACCCAGTGATTCCACTCCTGGGAATTTATTCAAAGAAACCCAAAATGGTATTTTAAAAGAATATGCACCCCTATTGTTCATTGCAGCATTATTTACAACAGCCAAGATATAGAAGCAACTGAAGTGGCCATCAATAGACAAGGGATAAAAAAAAGTAGTGATACATATATGCAATGAAATATTAATTAACCATAAAAAAGAATGAAATCTTACCATTTTCAACAGCATGGATGGACCTAGAGGACTACTATGCTCAGTGAAATAATACAGTCAGAGAAAGACAAATACAATATGATTTCACTCATATGTGGAATCTTAAGAAATTACTGAACAAACAAAATAGAAACAGACTCATATACAGAGAACAGAGTGATGGTTGCCAGAGTGGAGGGGTTTTGAAGACTGGGTGAAAGAGGTAAAGGGATGAAGAAGTACAGATTGGTGGTTACAAAATAGTCATGGAGATATAAGTAAAGCATAGGGGATATAGTCAATAATATTCTGATAACTCTTATATGGCACCAAGTATATGGTTGTCTAACCACTAACCTCTACACCTGAAACCAATACAAAGGTAAAAAACAAAAACTAATGAAATTTTTTTCTCAGCCTCTCACAATATCGGAGGATTCATTTCTTTGTTGCTTCTGATAAAGCTGGCCAAGTGCCAAATTCATGAAGTTGACTTAATAAAAAAAGAGGAAATTAGACAGACAGATTAAAACTTTGGGGGGTCTCTTTCTGGATTACTCCAAAGAGCCTATGTGGTTTTGTTTTGTTTTGTTTTGTGTGTGTGTTTGCTTGTTTTTTGAGATGAAGGCCATTGCTCCAATATTATACCACATGGCCATGGTGGCAAACTTTAACAGCCTGGGTAAGAGCAGCAGCTGCAATCTTGGTACAAGTCTAAACCCATAGTGATCACTCATTAACTGCAGAAGGAGAATATGTCACTGCGTAACATACTACGGCAGTGGCAGAAGCCATAGAAACAGGCTGAGCAGTTTTTTTCTATGCAATGCCAGATTGTAAAGCTTTGCATCAATGCCGGGGCCTTTCTGTCTATCCAATGATACTAAATGAAAACGAGATCAGGTAAAGTGTGAGGTTGCTGCTCAGAATGGACCTATTGAAAGAGAGCCATTCTGATTTGAGTTCTCAAGACATGTTCATTTTAAAGGGAAACATCTATGAATTGGCAAAGCTGTGTAGAAGGCAAGTGTTTAATCAGTAGAACACATGCCACAAAACTGAACGTGCCACAAAACTGAACGTACCACAAAGTGGAAGGGTTTCAAAAATAAACCCATTGGCTGCAAAATGTATAAGCTCTCATAACTCTACCTGGAACCGAACTCTGTCATCTATCCAGACATTAGTTGTTCCTGGGAAGCATTTTTGGACACATTACAAAAGTGAGCACATTTTGTTATTGTCCACATTTGTTCTAGCCAGACCTTTAAGTTAAAGCCCTATAATTAACTCTTCAGCAGCTGGGGCAAATATAAACTGCATAGAAGTATAATTAAACTATTAGCTTACCTTTTTATTGTTAGTCATTGTGATAATAGTACTTTCTATAGTACCTCCTAAAGTGAGTCCTGTACTTCATATATCAAATCTGTCACAAAAACTGCCCTATGATAATTTCCTTCAAGATAGTTAAAGTCTAAAACTCATTTAGGTCTTATCTGCTGTTTGGGTAGAGACTACACAGAAAATAGAGTCAATGAAAAGACACATATTTTGTCATGTCCTGGTTTTATTTACTTCTAGCACACACTTTCAGCTTTGTCCTTATAAATGTGCCTCTTAAGGAGAACAAAAACATTTGCAAAATAAAGTGATAAGGGATGGGCCTAAAATGCAGGTGCATTTAGACAAATTTGTATGTTAACTGCAATACTATTTTATGAAAAAGGACCAATTTCTATTTCTAAATGTGAGAATATAGAGTCTATACATTGCTGATGTTTTGAAGTGTCTGAATTGTGATGATCAATCAGTTTTTGCTAAAGAAACATGAAGCAGTATTTTCCCATGTTGTCTCTGCTCAGAAATGCAGAACTATTCATAGTCACAGATTTTCTAAACTCAAAAATTAGTTTTGGAATATTACACTTTTGTCTTTTTGGCTAGATCTACATTTAGCATAAGAAGCTATATTGGAAGCATGGATGCTTTATTTTAAGAGGTGGTCTCAATGAGGTATAAAGAAGTAATAATTTATTAATAAGCCTGCTAAAGATAGCATACAGGAATGAAGTCTGTACAAATAATTTACAATATATTTATAGCAAATAAGTTAAACACATCAATGGCTCTTGCAGATGCATTTATTGCAATTTCATATTCACACATTTTATTAAAAATGACTTAAATATGTTCAAGTGCACCATTTATAATGAAATGGAAGTTCCAGGAATAGCAATCAATGGATAGCAATTGTTGACTAGACAAAGCTATGGTAAACAACTAAAGATCAAATTTTGTGCACGAATCTATAAAAAATCAAACTGCACTTAATAAGCCCTTAAAAATCTAAAGCCACTAAAGAGAAAGTAAAACAGTATGAGAGGAAGGAAATTTTGTACCAGTGATGGAGCTACTTAAATACAAGAGTATGGGAGTGGGATGGGGGGACAATGGGAAGATATGTACACATGTAATACCTTAATCAATAAAAAAAAAAATTGGGTAAAAAAAAAAAAAGAGTGAGCTCAGAACATTTCTCCTCACTGACTATTGAGACCATTTGCCATGCACTTATCTAGGCCTTCTCCAATCCTGATTGTTTTCGCCTTAGATGTAAAACTACATAAAGTCTTGCCTCCAAAGCCAAATGGATCTTAAGATATTTTCTGCAGGGCCATATGATTTATTTTCGTTCCTTTTTGCTTTCCTCAGCAAAGCTCCAAATTCCGCTATTACATTTGAGAAGCCCTAAATTCTCAATATCTTGCTGCATCCTGGAAATGATTAGATGGTGGTCATGATGTTCATATTTTTATACAGTGAGGATCCAGAGGTGACTAGGACACATAGGTTTTATCATTTTGCCACATATAAATTTCCAAGATCAGTGTATAGTTTCTATATCAGCCTCAAACCTAAGTTTCAAGATACTTGTCAAGTAGTTTCTATTGGTGTTTGTGAGGCTTAAAGATGTTTCCTATTAAAATTATCCAAGCATATTTTTATTATCTCACTATTTTGATTAGAGAACTTCCAGAAAGCCAACCTAAATCTATTAAATTTTTTCTCACTTTTAGCACCCATCCGAGCACTTTGAGCACCAAATGTGCTTAATAGAGATATCTATTTGACAAACCACACTTCAAATTTCATTCTACAGTCCCCACAACATGAACTGCATGTGATTATTCATGATCCTGTAATAAAATATTTGTATAAAGCAGGCATCCTTAAACTATGGCCTGCGGGCCACATGCGGGTATTTTTGCCGTTTTGTTTTTTTACTTCAAAATAAAATATGTGCAGTGTGCATAGGACTTTGTTCATAGTTTTTTTTTAAACTATAGTCCGGCCCTCCAACGGTCTGAGGGAAAGTGAACTGGCCCCCTGTTTAAAAAGTTTGAGGACCCCTGGTAAAGTGTAGAAAGCAGTGGATCAACCTCATTAATTTAGATGCATTCTTATGCATCTGACCTGAAGTTGGTCACTTACTATAAAAGAGGCTGCTATGTTCTCTGTTGGGTAGGAGCTAAGATGGGGGAACTGGCATTAGAGACTATACCAGAAAGTGGGGTGAGGTAAAAAAGTTAGGCTAATCCAAAACATGCATAATACAAAGTTATAGAAAAGTTCTTATCTCAGTATTTTGAAACAAAACAATAAATGCAAAATGATTCTGTTCTTGTCTAGGATTGACAAAGGCTTTGAGGGGTTTTTTTTATATTATAACCTACACAATGTTAGAAAAAGAAAGATAAATGAGGATTTTCCTGTTCTTGGTTATTTATTACTGAATGGCATGAAGTACATGCTTTGATCTCCCACAAGGATTCATTTCTTAAAATGGGCAAAGAATCCATGGTTCTCTGTGATTTGTCTGAACTATTCTGCCTATCTCTGATCCTTCCCTTGAAAAGCTGGCTACCAACATGAGGTCTTGTTTTGTGACTGAAAATATTCACTTAAGGTTTTGAATTGAAGTTCTAGAATGCAATTGGAAAACCTAAATGAGCCTTAAACTTTCTCACCTGATTTAATACATAAGTCAGATTTATTAGGTTGATTTGAAGAATTTATGGAGAAAAAAAGAGAACAATTGGTTGATCAGGGATTTCAAAGTTTGCAGTGATTTATACCTGGATTCTGGAATTTCCCCAAGCATGTAGATTGCCTCTTATGTTTCAACTATCTCATATTTTGAAAGATGAGTGAATTCCAACTAGATGCTGGCAGAGCTGCAGCTGTTATAGCATGTCAGCCAATCTAGCAGAGAAGCCAGGGGAACACAAGACTAGAAATCTGCATGTGCTCTTTCCTCTAGTCTGACCATCTGTGTATGGACACAGAGCATCAAAGTTTTGCAGCTGTGCTGATAATGCCTTACGGAAGGAGATCAGTTATCTTCAGATGTAATTCATTTCTCTGCTGTCCAGGCTATAAGACATTGCTGAGGCAGAAAGAAGGAAGGGCTTTTGGATGGGGACAGAATGTGGATAAGAGACTGTGTTTTGTTTTCATGTGAATACTATAAACTCATGATGTCACCAGAATAATTTGGGCTTGGAAGGTACCCTCTAAAATCCACTTGCATTGATTCAATTATCAGTTTGCAGGTGCTAAGCAGCACTACATGTTCGATGGTGACACTTCGGATTTGCAATGTGAAGTAACATTTTTTAAATGCCATGGGAGCGTTACAGTGACAACCTGCTTGATTTTTCAGAATCAATTTTGTTAGAGACAGGATCTACTTGCTTCAAAAAGTTTACAGGAAACAGAGACAAACTTTATACTAACTCATATATAATCTTAATATGCAAAAGTACCTCGACTTAAAATAAAACCAAAACAGGCATTTACAAGTTCCCAGCTACAGGCAGACATTTCACTAAGTATGGCAACTACTGTCTGGGAGACTGAAAGCAGTTTTTCATCCCAATCTAGTTTAAGGTTAGCAAAGTTAAACTGGATGTGTATCTTCTAGCTTCCAGTAGAAAATTTTTCATAGGGAAATCATGTCATCTGTCTTTGAGCCTCCTAGGAAAGTTTTATTAAACACAGTTTTGTGTGTGTGTGTGTGTGTGTGTGTGTGTGTGTGTGTGTGTGTGTGTGTGTGTTTTGTTTGTTTTGCTTGTTTTTCCTAAACCCTTCAGCAGGAAAATTGAAAACTACTCTAGGGCTAAGTCAAGATCAAGTTAGAAGTATATTTTATTTAAAAATCAAGTCCAAAAGCATGTGGGCACTCACAGCTTCTTTAGTCCCAACTATTATTCCATTTAAGCTATGTATTTTTTAAAATTCAGGGAGTGGAATATAATGGACAACATAAACTGATGAACAAAAATAGAATCAGAGACATAGAAGCATCGAATAGACTGTACAACCTATGAGGGAAGGCGGTGAGGGGGTAAGAGATCAACCAAAGGACTTGTATGCATGCATATGAGCATAACCAATGGACACAGACAGTAGCGGGGTAAGGGCCTATGCTTAGGGTAGGGGGTGGCAGAGGAGAGGTCAATGGGGGAAAAGAGGAGACTCATGTAATACTTTAAACAATAAAGCATTTTTTAAAAAAGTCAGGGAGAACATTTAAAAATTTATTGAGATAACATTGATTAAAATATTATGTAAGTTTCAGGTGTACAACATTAGAATTCAATATCTGTATATACCATAGCATGCTCACCAAAAGTCTAGTTCCCATCCCTAACCATCTATTTGACCTCCTTTACTCTCTTCTTTCTCTCTCTACCCAGCCTCCCTTCCAGTAGCAACCACTAATCTGTTGTCTATATTTAAGAGTTTATATTTTTATTTGATCATTTATTACTTTTTGTTTTATATTACACATGAGTGAAATCACAGAGTTTTTGTCTTTCTCTGTTAGAATATGTTTTTAAAAACACCTCAAACCAGAAAGAAAACAAATGATAATAGCTATGTAAGGAAATTAAAATCCTTTTAGATAATACATGAATTAGAACTTCTTGTTACAAAACATAAGGAGATATTTAGTGGTATATTTCTAGGTCTATATTTTTGTGCTACATATTTACTTAAGTGTAGAGCCCATTTGCTGCATATCACATAAAACCTAGTGATATGCTACATTAAATTATATGGATCAAAAGGAAGGCTTGTGACCCTGGCTAGTGTGGTTCAGTTGGTTGGGCATCGTTCTATACATCTAAAGGTTGCCAGTTAGATTCCGAGTCAGGGCACATGCCCAGGCTGTGGGCTCAATCCCCAGTAGGGGGCATGCAGGAGGCAGCCCATTGATGTTCCCTCTCATATCAAGATTTCTCTCTTTCTCCCTCTCGCTTCATCTCTCTCTAAAAATCAATAAAAATATTTTTTTATAGGAAGGCTGATGAAATGTAGTCAGACTCTTAGGCAGGAAAATAATATCACTGTAAATATCTACGTTTTGCTGTGCTGTAGTTAATGAGTAATATTATACTACCATTGTTGTCTGTCCCTTATAGTTCAGCAAAGCAGTACTTATCCTTTTCTTCTCCTATTTGGTGCAAGTTTCTTTTCATAATTATACTAGAGGCCCAATGTACGAAGATTCATGTAAGAATAGGCCTTCCTTCCCCTGGCTGATGGCACTGCCTTTCCGCCTTCACTCTGGCCCGAAGCTGCCTTCCACCTCTCACCTTGTTGCGTCAATTTGCATATTCCCTTCTTATTGGCTGTGGGTGCCACCATTTTTGTTGCAGAGTTACAGTCAATTTGCATACCCCATCTTTATTATATAGGATTGCCTAATATAAAAATTATATCTTATTATTTCAATTATTAATACTCCTGAGTTTTTTACTCAATATATTAATAATTTCAACCATTAATATTGGATGTCTTTCCACTTATTTGTGTCTTTTCCTATTTCTTTCAGCAATGTTTTATAATTTTCATTGTACAAGTTTTTCACCTCTTTGGTTAAGTTTATTTCTCAGTATATTTTTATGCTATTATAAATGGAATTGTTTTGAAATTGCCTTTTTGGATTGTTTGTTGCTAGTGTATAGAAACAAAATTGATTTCTGTATGGTGATTTTCTGCCCTGCAAATTTACTAATTTTTTTTTTGATAGTACTAATAATTATTTTGTGGAATCCTTAGTATTTTATACATATAAAATTATGTCATCTGTGAACAAAAATAAATTTACTTATTTTCTTATATGGATTCTTTTTATTACCTAATTGCTCCAGCTAGAACTTCCAGGACTATTTTAAATAGAAGGGATGAGAGTGGGCATCCTTGCTTTGTTCCTGACCTTAAAAACAGTTTTCAGGTTTTTCTTTATTTCCCATTGAGTATGTTATCTATGGGCTTTTCATATATGGTATTTATTATGTTGAAGTATTTTTCTTCTACTCATAGCTTATTAAATGTTTTTATCATGAAAGGGCATGTATTTTGTCAAATGCTTTTTTGTATCCATTCATAAATTTTTATTTTTTGTTCTGTTTACCAATGTAGTATATCACATTGATGCATTGATTGATTTCATTAAACCATCCTTGCATCCTAGGTATAAATCTCACTTAGCCATTGTGCGTGATCTTTTCAATGTCCTGTTGAATTAAGTTTGCTACTATTTTGTTGAAAATTTTTGCATCTATGTTCATCAGGGATTATGGCCTGTGGACTTCTTTTTTCTTACTGTCTTTGTCTGGCTTTGGTATCAGAATAAGACTGGCCTCATAAAATGTGTTTGGAAGCATTTCCTTATCTTCGGTTTTTTTTGGAACACTTTGCAGATTGGAGTTATTCTTTAAATGTTAGGTAGATTTCACCAGTAAATGCTCCAGATTTGGACCAGCTTTCTGCATGTGTTTTTTTAATCTAGATGCCCATTTCCTTTTCCAGATTTGGGAAGATTTGTCCATTATTTCTTTAAATCAACATTCTTCTATTTTCTCTCTCTTCTCCCTCCAGTGAGTTTTTTCAACTCAGTTATTATAATGCAAACTAGTGGCCCAGTGCATGAAATTCATGCACCGGGGGAGGAGGGGAAGGTTCCCACAGCACAGCCTGCACCCTTTCCAATCGGAGACCCCTTGGGGGATGTCAGCCAATCTGGAACCGCTGGCTTCTAACTGCCTCTGCCTGCCTGCCTGATCACCCATAACTGCCCACCCCTGCCGGCCTGATCTTGCCCCCAAGTGCCCTCCTCTGCAGGCCTGATTTTGCCCCCAAGTGCCCTCCTCTGCAGGCCTGATTTTGTCCCCAACTGCCCTCCCCTGCTGGCCTGGTTGCCCCCAACTGCCCTCCCCTGCCGGCCTGATCTCGCCCCCAATGGCCCTCCCCTCCCGGCCTGATCTCACCCGCAACTGCCCTCTCTGCCTCGGCCCCCACCACCATGGCTTTGTCCAGAAGGAAATCGGACATCTGAAAGATGGCCGGTTGACCTGGTCTAATTAGCATATTACCCTTTTATTAGTATAGATGTTGTTTCACTTGATGGTATCTCATTAAGTCTCTTAGGCTTTCTTCACTCTTTTTTATTCCTTTTCTTTTTTTAACATCTACTTTTATTGATTTCAGAGAGGAAGGGAGAGATAGAAACATCAATGATTAGAGAGAATTACTGATCAGCTGTCTCCTACAGGCCCCCTAACAGCGTTCGAGCCCACAACCCAGACGTATGCCCTGACCAGGAATAGAACAGTGACCTCCAGGTTCATAGGTCAATGAGTGAAGCTCAACCACTGAGGCACATGGGCTCATTTTGTTCCTGTGACTGAATAATTTGAAATCACTTGTCTTTGAGTGATTTTTATTCTTCTGCTTGATCAAATCTGATACTGAATTCTCTAGTGAGTTTTTCAACTCAGTTATTATATTCTTCACCTCCAAAATTTATATTTGTTTAGTTTTTATATTTTCAATCTCTTTGTTGGCAGTCTCATTTTTTTCTTCTTTATTGATTAAGCTATTACATATGTGTTCTTATCCCCCCATTGCCCCCATCCCCCCACTCATGCCCTCACCCCCCTGATGTTATTGTCCATTGGTTAGGCTTATATGTATGCATACAAGTCCTTTGGTTGATCTCTCCCCCTTACCTCATTTTCTTTTATGCATTGTTTTTCTTGAATTTATTGAGCATCTTTATGAGAGTTTGCATTCTTTGTCCGGTAATTCATATACCCCCATTTCTTTTTTTTTTTTTCTTTTTTTTTTACACTTGTCACCGCGCCCGGCCCGCCCGCGGGGACCCTCCCGGCGGCTCGGCGCGGTGTCTGTGCCTCGCGCGGCGCCGGGACGGGCAAGGCCTCCCGCCCCCCGGGCCGCCAAGGGCTACTCTACCCCTCGGTTCTGGCCGCCGGGAGCAGAGGGGCTCCGGGCGGGCAAAGCTTGAGGGGACTACCCCCATTTCTTTAGTGTTCATTTCCATAGATTTATTTTGTTCCTTTGAGTCATGTTTTTCTGTTTCTTTGTGTTTCTCATAACTTTTTGCTGGCATTTGCACATTTGAAAAATTATCACCCTCTCCCAGATTGTATAGACTGGCTTGTACAGAAAAAGAGCCTTACCAATCATCCCAGCTATATTTTCATATAGCCGGGCCTTCTGAAAACATTTTTGGGAGGATGAGACTTCTTTAGGTCTGTACATAAAATTTCTTAATAGAGAGGCTTGCCAGTTTCTTTTCCTGGAGTTTATAGTCTCTTGTTCCTTATTTTTTTTCTGTCTGAGGTATGTACTGCTTATTATCTGGAGCTCCTACAAGTTATCCAGCTCTCTTATGCTCTGAGCAGCCTCTGAGCTTCTAGAACATACTGGGTCCCATCTAACATACTCTGTATGTTCCACTATTCTCTTCCCCCCACAAGGAAAAGGCTGTTGAACTGTATTGGTCTCTGTCTAATGTGCTGTGTGTCCTCTGGAACAGTAGCAATCTACCCCTACTCTTCCTTGTTCTCTGTAACCTTCAAGCATCCATATTATTTTGGTTCCATCAGTGTTCTGAATGAGGACAGACAGAAACCAGGCTTTTGGGTGGCTTTTCCAAAAGCTATAATGATAGATACATGCTTCTTCTTCTGTCTCCTTTTCCTCTATTCCCCCATAAGGAATTAATCACCCAGGGTATTCTCTCCTGGTGCTGAGTTGTACCAGCTTGTGGGAGGGGCTGGTCCTGGTAAAGTGAAATTGCTCTTACATGTTTCAATGCAGCTGTTTTCAGTTTTGTGCTCACCTCAAGTACTGCCACTTCTTGAGTCTAGAATTATCATGAGGGCATTTTTTCCCCTATTTTGTTATTAAATCAGAATATCTATGGAGGAAAAATATTTGGGACTTCCTATTTTGACATCTTCCTGATGTCACTCTAGAACTTTACCATTTCTTTTCAGCTGTTTCAGTAGCCAATTTAATTTTGTTCACAAGGGATCAAAAAAAATTTTAAGTATCAACCTATATATACTCTTTTTTTTCAAGCAGCATCTACATTTACCCAAAAGTGAGCCTGAATGTTTAGCCATTAAATAAATAAACTGATCACTTTAAACAGCCAAACTGGATAACTGAGGGGAAAACAAAATAAAACACCAGCACAATTAATTAATTTTGAGGTAACTACTTCTATGTTTTCCTTTTTTTCTTAGTATTAAACTAGTATATGAACCGAGGTTTATTTATTTTATTTTAGAAAGAGAGATAGAAACATCAATGAGACAGAAAACAACTCTGAGACCATGTGGATTCTTGCAACAGAGAGGAATTGACAGGATAACTACTCCAGTCATGAAGACAGAAGAGAAACAGTCCGGAGATGGAAGACGCTGACGACGCCTTGCCATACTAGCAGTCAGCAGCTGTGCGTCACTGCAGGTTGCCTAGGACCAAACCAGAGAGGGTCGGACCTGCAATACCACCATCTGTCCACCATCCAGAACTGAAATATCATTGCTGACATGTACACATAAGGAACTGTTTGACATTGAAATTGGGACTCAAAAGAACTGTTGGCCCAGAAAGAAACTCACTACAAATTGATTCATTTGCCTCTCAGCATAACCATTATTGCTTATCTCATTTTCAGTTCTTATAAGTGTATTTCTAGTAGCACATGATCTCACTTATCTAGGGGAAATGATGAACAACATAGACTGATGAACAAGAACAGACCCAGAGACAAGGAGGCATAGATCAGACTGTTGGACCTCAGAGGGAAGGTAAGGGAGGGTGGGGACAAGGGGGAGAGATCAACCAAAGGACTTGTGTGCATGCATATGAGCCTAACCAGTGGTCACGGACAACAGGGGCATGGGGGCATGCGTGGGGAGGGGTTTGGGATGGGAATGGGGGGATGAGGACAAACATGTGATACCTTAATCAATAAAGACATTTAAAAAAAAAGAAACATCAATGAGAGATAGCATTGATTGGTCACCTCCTGCATCCCCCCTATTGGGAATCCAGCCCATAACTTAAGCATGTGCTTCACAGGGAATCAACTAGTGACCTCTTGGTTCATGTGAGTTCGATACTCAAGCACTGAGCCACATCTGTCAGGCAATGCACCAACTTTTGAGAGTCAAATAGTGAGATTACCATACTTTCTAGTTTGCCACCTCCACAACAGTGCTAGGATGTCTAACTGATGGCTTAGGCCTAAGCCAGTGATGGGCAACCTTTTGAGCTTGGTGTGTCAAGCTTCGCCAAAAAACTGAGCATAATTCGGGTAGTGTGTCACTTTGAGGAAAAAACATTATTTCGCGTTATTTGTAGTTTAAATAACATAAATGTATAATTGTTATATATAATTGTATTTAATAAACCAAAAACTAAATATTTAACTTGCCTGCTTAGTGACTTCTTTGTTCATCCATCAGTCGGTTTCTTTTGTTGGTCTTGATATTATTTAGCTTGTGTCGGGTGCCGTGAACTAAGATAAGTGAGGGGGAGGGGGAAATTCTTTAACTAACCTACCTATTAGTGACTTTTTTGTTGCTGAATTTCATTGGCTAAATCTTCAATTGAAGGTTGGTATTTTGTACACTTCAGGCCCAAGCAAGTGCTACTAACTTCATCTGTCAACCTGTTTCTTTTGTTGGTTTTGATATTATTTAATGCTGAGAATAAGGCCTCACAAAAGTATGTAGAGGGAAAAATTGTGAGTAAAGCCATTGCTATATTTTTCAGGGTGCTAAAAGTGTCTGGTAGTCGCTTCCAGGCACTCCAAATTTCCTGTTCGTAGTGGCACTCCTCTTGCTTCTCCAAGCGGCACCTTTCCAGATTCTCAAGCTTTGACCTCAAGTCGACAAACACCTGAGCCCAGATACTGTCTTGAAATTCTGCAAGTTGCATCTCCAAATCATCAATTTGCATCCATTGGAAACCATTTAATTCCAAACTATGGTAGGCTACTACATCAGGATACTTAATTATTTTCATGGTCTGTTCTAGACTTCTAAATTGACTAAATCTATCACTAAACTGGTCAAGTAACGAGTCTAAAACATGCTGGTACTTCATATGCAAGAGTTCCATTTCATTTTGTACAGCTGCACTGGCCTTCTCAAAATACTTTGTTACTCGAGGAAAATACTTATAAGTTTTAGTTTCTACATCTCGCTTGAAAATTTTAACTTTACTTTCAAAAGCTTTTATGTATCCAAACATAACGTCAATACTTTTGCCAAAACCTTGTAACTTTAAGTTCAGTTCATTAATATGAACAGAGAGATCTGTAAAAAACATCAGGGTGTTGACCCACTTATCATCATTAAGCTGAGGAAACTTTCCCAGATCCTTATCGTCAAGAAATACCTTAATTTCTTCAAAGCACTCCACAAAGCGCTCAAGAACTTTGCCTCGACTCAGCCATCTTACATTATTGTACATCAGCAGTCCACTGTAGGTGGAATCAACCTCCAGTAAAAGTGCCGAAAATTCTCGCTTGTGAAGGAGGCGAGCAGCTATTAAATTAACTATTTTTGTAACAACTGACATTAAGTCATTTAAGTCAGTGAATCCTGCCTTGGCACATAAAGCCTCCTGATGGATAATACAATGAAAAGGCACAATCGGATGTCCAATAGCTTCTGTAAACAATTTGACAAATCCGATTTTTCCCCCCACCATATTTGGTGCCCCAGCTGTCGTCACTGACACAACTTTAGAGATATCAATGCTTAGGTCACGAAATGTTTGTATAACAACCTTACATATTTCGCTTCCTGATTTACTTGTTGACACTGATACTGACTTTATCAACTCTTCTCTCATTGTGAGACCATCAGAATATCGACCAATAATGGCCAACTGAGCATGTGATGTGACATCAGTAGTTTCATCAAGAGAGATCGAAAAATATTTACACTTCTTTATGTCTCTCTTTAATTGATGTTGTACGTTTGTGTTCAGTCTCATTATTCGGTCTTCTATGATATTTCTACTGAGTGGTAACTCAGATATTCTCTTAATAATTGCATCTTTATTCTGCATATTGTGAAATAGAACTTGTGCACATCTTAGGAGAGTTTCTTTAATAAATTCTTCCTCACTGAGAGCTTTTCCATGCTGAGCTATAGAGTGAGCAATACTCAAACTTGCAGATGTTAAATTTGTAGAGCTTTTCATAAATTTAAGGATGGAATTAGATTGGCTCTTATAAAGGTGTAGCTGCCTGGAAATTTATTCCTTCCTTTCATCCTCACTTTTTTCCAAAAGCTGGGGATGATTAGTTTCAAAATGTCTATTTATATTCCACATTCTGCTTACTACTGTTTCAGTACATAGAACACAAAATGATCTGCCATTTTTTTCTATAAAGCCATACATCTCGGTCTATGTCTCTTGAAAGGGTCAGCCACTGCTACTACCACTTCCTTTACTTAACCTTAGTTTTTCATTTTTTGGGTTCTCCATCAGGGCGTCAGTGACAGAAGATAGAATTACAGATAGCTTGTTAGGCCTGCAGGCAAATAGGGGTTAACTAGCCTAACTAACCACAAAATGGTGCATATAACTGTCTTTTAGGAAAGGGCAGGGTTAATAAGCAGAACTAGGGGTTAATAAGGATGCACAACAGTAATAGTGGTGAAATGGAGTCTGCACTATGGAGCAAGATGGTGTTCCTTATGTGAATTAAAATGGCTGCCACTATTTCTAATGGTGGGAAACGGCACCCATAGCATGCCACAAACCCTCACCTCTCCCAGCCTCCCCCTCACTTATCTCAATAATGATGGATTAGAAATCCATGACATCCCAGAACAGTAGATAATGGTTGCTGTGGTTAACAGTTATTTGGTTACTGGTAATGGCAGGACCCCCAGAGATGCGTCCCCTGCTGCATTCCGCTGCTCTCTGCTCTGCCGGCAGAAGTGAGGGCAAAAATCCCGGCTTAACCGGAAGTTGCAGAGCTAGACGCTCTGTGCCAGACTTCTGTTTTTTTGGCCTACAGACCTCTGGCACAGAGTGCCTAATAGGGGAGGATGAAACATTTGCAACTAGAGTCTTGGAGCAGAAAATGTTTCATCCTCGGCATGCGGCTGCCTCAGTGGCCGCATGTCATCAGAAATGGCTACACATGTCAGTGCTGACACGCGTGTCATAGGTTCGCCATCACTGGCCTAAGCCGTCAGTGTGACATCCCCAGAGGACTCCCAGACTGCAAAAGGGTGCAGGCTGGGCTGAGGGCTCCCCCTCACCATGAGTGCACAAATTTTGTGCATTGGGCCTCTAGTTACTAAATAAAGTACATTGTAATCCCATCTCAGTTCACTGTAAGAAAGGTACCACTTACAGATAATTTTTGAATTATCCAAATGACTAGCAATTACCTTTTTGCACTTCATATGGAAACTAAATTTAAAAAAAAAACAACCTGATAAATAGGTATCTTTAAACCTCAGTGCCTGGTAAATAATTGGTTAAACTTTCTAGAGAACATTTGCACTGACATGAAGAAATTAGCCTTGTCCATTACTATATTTCCTAAAATTGTGTATAAATGGGATTAGCGACAATCTTGTTTATAAATTCAATTTATACTTAAATGCAATTTTATGGTCTTATATAGGAAGGATGATATTATAAACCAATAAATGACTAGTCTCTTTCGTCACATTGCTTCAAGCATAGTTACTTAAAGAAGTTAATTAGTCCAATATTTTACATTTTCTCAATATCCTCCTCTCTCAAGTCCCTGGTTCATTGACTAAATATTAGAAATGAAAAATTATCGTGGAAGTGTTGTAGGTGGCAGGAATGGCACTATGTGTCTGCAGGTGTGGTCAGACTAAACCTGGATTCAGCAACCTTGGTACTTGGGTTCTGGCTAGGAAAGTATTCAGAGCAAGACCTAAACTGTAAGAGAACCTTTATTTGGAAAATCACAGAGGTAGAAAAAGTAAGTCCTAGAAGAAAATGGCTTAGGAAACAAGTTTTAAAGGTAAAGGAAGGGCCCTTGGAGCTTGGGAGTGAGGAAGCTAATAGTAACATGCCAGGCAGGGAGGGGGAAAGCAAGGGGGAGGGAAGGGAAGGGAAAGGCAGGGCATGCTCCTGGGAGGGAGAGCCCCACTGAGTCCTCTGTCCTGAGAGTTTTAAAGGTGGAGATTTTAGGGGACATCCAAGGGAAATATCTTAATAGAATATTCAGTAGTATTCCAGGTGTGTCCTTTCAGGGTTGTGATCTCCACCATTGTTTAGTGCAGGGGGTCATTATTCAATGCAGCTGGTCCTGAGGTCAGCCTTGGCTGGTTTTGTTGCTTATCTGAGCCTGGTGCTGAAGTACTACTGAGGCCTGGATGTTATTTCTAGGGAGGAAAGATCAAGGGTTCCAAACCAAGTGACCAGTGATATGCTATGGGAGGAAAAGTCACCCTGGGGGAGAGGCCCCACCCTACAATTGATTGTCCATTTCTAGGCACCTGGAGCTTTCCATCCTGGTGACCTTCTGTACCTGACCCATTGTCCTTGCTCTGCTCATATCTGTCTAACTGCCTATAGCAGAAGTATTCTTTAGTAATTATCTATCCTTTCTGAAATTTGTATAAACCGCAGCATTGTCAATGTAAGAAACATTCAAACCTATAGAGAATTTTTGTGAGTTTATTTGAGCCAAACTGTTGGCAATTGCTGGGAAGCAAAATCTCAATGTATTGAGAAAATGTTCCAGAAAATGGCAGTTTTGCATCTTATCTAATAAATCATAATCAAAAGAGAATAGATTAGTGGGTTACATAAAATCCATTGGTGATAGATTAGGGGTCAGAAGAAACCAATTGGGGAAACCTCTGGTATTGGGTAAAAAATGATATACACATGCATCTTTTACCCAGGTGGGAACAGGATAGTTAACAGTCAACAGTTAACATGATAACATGATAAATGAGAGGCTTTAGGTGTGCCCTGATGGGTCTGGTAAAAAGGAAGTTACTCTGATATTCCAAAGGTATGTTATAGTAGATACAAAAAGACAGTAGACAGGCTAATTAAGGTAAAGATTGACTTTTATTAGGGAAGCTTCTAGCTTGGGACATGACTACCTGCCATCAACTGCTTTTATTTAAAAAGTTTCAATTTTAGACCATCTTATGTGGTTACTTTCTGTGTGAGTTTGTAAGGCTGCCAGGCAGCCTTTCCTGAGCTCGTTAAGTTTAATATGTGGTCGCATTTCAGCCACAATATTATTAAAACTAGAGGCCCAGTGCATGAAATTTGTGCACTGGGTGGGGGGTTGTCCCTCAGCCCAGCCTGCACCCTTTCCAATCTGGAACCCCTTGACGGATGTCCACTGGGATCGGGCCTAAATGGCAGTCGAACATCCCTCTCACAATTCAGGACTGTTGGCTCCCAATCGCTCGCCTGCCTGCCTGCCTGCCTGATTGCCCCTAACCACTTCTGCTTGCCAGCCTGATTGTCCCCTAACCACTCCCCTGCCAGCCAGATTGATAACTAACTGCTCCCCTGCCGGCCTGATTACTCCTAACTGCCCTCCCCTGCCAGCCTGGTCACCCCCAACTGCCCTCCCTTGCTGACCCAATCATCCCTAACTGCCCTCCCTTGCCAGCCTGGTCACCCGCAACTGCCCTCCCCTGCTGGCCATCTTGTGGTGGCCATCTTGTGTCCACATGGGGGCAGCCATCTTGTGTGTTGGGGTGATGGTCAATTTGCATATTACCTCTTTATTATATAGGATAATAAAATGACTATTTTATTATCCGAGAGCAACTTATAAAGAGAAAGTTTTAATTGTGGTGCTGTGATGGTTAATTATGTATCCACTTGTCTGGGCCAGAGTGCCCAGATATTTGATTAAACATTATACTGGATATTTCTGTTAAGGTGATTTTTGGATTAGAATATTTAAATCAAGGATTTTTAGTAAAGCATATTACCTTCTATAAGGTGGGTGGGCCTCGTCTAATCTATTGAAGGCCTTAATAGAACAAAGACTGCCTTCTCTCAGTCAACAATAAATTTTGCCAACACACTGCCTTTGGACTCAAATTTCAACTCTTTCCCATCTCCAGATGGGTGTGTGTGTGTGTGTGTGTGTGTGTGTGTGTGTGTGTGTGTGCATCTTTTTGGTCGTATTTCTTTGGAAAACCCTGACTAATACAGATAATACAGATACCTTCTTTGGAAATTTATTTAACCTTGTCGAGCCTCATATTAGTCATCCATAAAATGAAACTAATCACACTTGTTTTGCAAGATAGTTGTAAGAACAAAATGAGATATATGTGGGCACACCTTATTAAACCATAAAGAACTATTTTGTCTCTTATTTTTTCAGGTTGCCAAGGGATATATGTGTTTCACTGAAATATCACTACCACTAGTTCACAACAGAGTGTAGGTCACTAGAATATTATTGAGTAAATGGCCCTTCTGGCATCTCAGTCAGACTTTCATCTAGCTATTGCCTCAGTGCCCTAGGAATCCCTGGTGTTTCCCTGTTGTACTGCAGCAACATAATACCCAAAATTAAGTGATGGATGCCCACATAATCATATCATTTTGCCAGACAATAAAGTTTGGCAATAGCCTGGCTGATATGACTAATTTGTTGAGCATTGATCTATGAACCAGGAGGTTAAGGTTCAATTCGCAGTTAGGGTACATGCCTGGTTTTCAGGCTCAACCCCCAGTGGGGAATATGTAGGAGGCAGCCGATCAATTTTTCTCTCTCATCATTGATATGTCTATCTCTCTCCCTCTTCCTTCCTCTCTAACATCAGTAAAAACATATTTTTTAAAAGCCTGGCAATAAAAATAAATAAGCAAATAAGCCCAAAACACAGTCATGTCCAAATCACGATATAATTAGGGGTATATTTCACATGCACCTTAAGTCACATGCTAATCATATGAAAGACATAGGGCAGTCTCAAAAGTTGTTTAGACCTGGGGACAAATAAATCCATATTATATGTAAAAGATACTTTTACTACACTACTGTTCTTTAGTTTTTAAATAAACTGTAATAAAAATTGAAGAAAAAGTTGTGGACTTAGATTCAGAAGACCTCAAGTTGAACTGGTTCTCCATTTACTAGCTGAATGATGTGGGCAAATAATTTTATTACTTGGAATATTTTGATCAATTGGATGACTATGGTGAACAAAAATGATATGGGGCTTTCTTTGATACCTACTAGCACATGGAACAGTAGGTAGTTAATATGTTTCTTGAAATTATAAAAATATATTAGATTTTTTTACAAAAATGATATTTGCTCAGTCTAAAAAATATGTAAAAATATAGAGGTAGATAAAGAAAATATTCTCTAAAACCTCCTAAAAGACTTCCTATTTCCCCTTGATTTTTTGTAGTAAGGACAGTTAGCATGAGATTGATATGTTTATTACCTTGACTGTGATGATGGTATCACTGGCATATGTCTAAACTCATCAAAATAAACATATTATATGTATATATATATATATATATATATATATATATGTATATATATATGTAAATTTATATATATATATATATACATATAAATGTAAATTTTTGGATGTTAAATATATCTCAATAAAGATAAAAAAATAAATGTTATCTCCAATCGCCATCTCTTCTCAGCAACATTGTTACTCAGCTGTTTTACTCTGAACTCACACAAATGTGGAGAAATATGTGCATATGTAACTGTTGAAAATTTGCTTTGACAAAAAAGCAATTCTCTTATATGCCTTATTATACTTAACCATGTGATATTGGCATTTTTCTATGCCAATACTTGTAGAAAACATCTTTTATTTTAAATAACTGAATCATATGAGTGCATATTTTTCCAACCATACAATCTATATTTCATTGTGGCTACTGTATTGCCCTTAAATCCTGGCAAGAATGACTCCTGATGAGGGCCCTGTGCTTTAAAGGACCTCACTTTAGCACTCTTTCAGCTACTCCACTCTCAGAATAAAGAGTCAGTGCGGCCAAGGAGGGTGATTCATACCAAATTCCTGCAACCTTAGATGACACTTTGTTATTCAGATACCCAAACCCTTTTTCAGCTGCTCTGAGTCTCTTTGTGGTCCTGCATGGAAATATAAGTTATTAAAAGAAGAATTATAGGACTCAAAATAATAATAAAATAATCAAATTTTAAAAATAAACTCAAAGTATTGTCTCAGTAGACTGGAGATGACAGAAGATAGAATTCGTGCACTAAAGACAAATCATGAGGGGAAAAGGAGACATATGTAAAACTTTCAACAATAAAGAATTTTAAAAAAGGCAAATCAATTTAATTTCCCCAATCTAGAAAATAGAGAGAAAATAGACTAACACAATGATTAGACTCTCAAGGATCTGTGAGTCACCAACAAAAATAAAATTAATAACATTTGGAGTTCTTAAAGTAGATAGAGAAAACATCCAAAAATTATTTGAGGGAATAATATTAGAAAAGGTATTAAATTTGACAAAACATAAAAATCTACATATTCAAAAAAACTGAATTAACTCAAGAAGATGAAGCCAAAGAAATCCATGCCAACACACATCATATATGAAGTTTTAAAACTAAAGACCAAGAAGAAAACCTTAATTGTAACTAGAGAAAAATAACACATTACTTATACAGAAATAATAACTCAAATAAATTTTTCTTTTTTTTAACTTTTCAATTTCTTTATTGATTAAGGTATCACATATTTGTCCTCATCCCCTCATTCCCATCCCAAAACCCTCTCCACGCATGCTTCCAGTCCCCTGTTGTCCATGACCACTGGTTAGGCTTATATGCATGCATACAAGTCCTTTGGCCTTATATTGAAAAATATGAGGACCTTTTCAAGTACTGGAAGTAAAGTTCTTTCAACTATCAAATCTATATCCAGCAAAAAATATCCCTTAAAAATAAGGATTTGAAATAAAGATATTGTCAAGAAGAAAATTAATAATTTGTTGTCAGCAAACCTATCTTTATACAATGGCTAAATAAAATTGTCTTAACAGAAAGTTCATGATAACAGAAGAAGACCTTGAACTTAAGAAAAGAATAAACATTACTGAGTTTGATAAAAGGTGGGGCAAGTGTAATAAACGATTCTTCTTATGATTTTTTAAATCACATTTAATGATTGAAACAACTTATAACACCATCTGATATGGTGCTCCGTCTATTTGGAGGAAATATTTAAGATAAATTAATTTTAAAATTGGAGAGGGTCAAGGTACATAAATAGAAGA
This sequence comes from Ia io, assembly GCA_025583905.1. Taxonomy (NCBI): domain Eukaryota; kingdom Metazoa; phylum Chordata; class Mammalia; order Chiroptera; family Vespertilionidae; genus Ia; species Ia io. The sequence goes on from JAJQQW010000001.1 coordinate 75,827,674, forward strand.
ACAGTTTCTGCATTTAACTCAAAGTGTTAAAATGTCAATTTTGGTAAATCATGATGAATTACATATCTACACTAATAAAATAGAAACATGCAAATTAACCATCACTCCACTACACCCACCAGCCAATCAGGAACGAGTATGCAAATTAACCCAACGAAGATGGCAGCAGCCATGGAGCTGGAGCAAGGAGGAGGTTTGGGTTGCCCCCAGCAATGGAGGAAGCCAAGCTTCCTGCCCACCCTGGCTGGCCCTAGCCTCCGCTCAAGGCTACAAAGTTTCAATTATAGAAGATAAATAAATCCCAGATACCTGCTTCCAGCTAGCCCTGGCCTCTGCTCAAGGAGGCACTAAAAAAAAAAAAAAGGAGGGGCTGGGCGCTTGAGTCACCGGGGTGTGTGTCCAGCCTGAAAACGGCCATCAGCCCCTCACCCAGGCTGGCCAGTCACCCCAGTGGGGACCCCCACATTGAAGGGGGTGTAGCCAGCCTGAAAACAGCCCTCAGCCCTTCATCCAGACTGGCCAGAAATCCCAGTGGGGACCCCCACCCTGAAGGGGGTGTGGCCAGCCTGAGAACAGCCCTCAGCCCCTCACCCAGGCTGGCCACACCCCCATAGGGTGAGGGTCCCCACTGGGGGGATTGACCAGCCTGAAAACAGCCATCAGCCCCTCACCAAGGCTGGCCAGGCACCCCAGTGGGAACCCCCACCCTGATCTGGGACACCCTTCAGGGCAAATCAGGTGGCTCCCACCCGTGCACCAGGCCTCTATCTATACTAATAAAAGGGTAATATGCTAATTAGCCTGGGATACCTTCCAGGAGACCTTATGGATGTTATTCTGGACAAAGCCATGGTGTCAGGGCTGAGCTAGAGGCAGTTAGAGGCCAAGAGGGGAGGGCAGTTGTGGGTGATCAGGATGGTGGGAGGTGGGACTGTTGTGGGTAAGCAGACCAGTAGGGGGGTCAGTTGGAGGTGATCAGGACAGCGGGGGCACAGTTTGGAGTGAGCAGGCCAGCAGGGGGACAGTTGGGGGCAAGCAGGCCAGTTGGGGAGGGAAGGTGGGGGTGAGCAGGCCAGCAGGGGGGGTAGTTGGGGGCAAGCACACTGGCATGGGGGGCAGTTGGGGGTGATCACTCTGGTGGGGGTACATTTTGGGGCGAGCAGCCTGGTGGCAGGGCGCAGTTGGCGGCGAGCAGGCTGGCAGGCAGAGTGGTTAGGGGCAATCAGGCAGGCAGGCAAGCAGTTGAGCAGTTAGGAACCAGCAGTCCCGGATTGTGAGAGGGATGTCTGACTGCCAGTTTAGGCCCAATCCCTGTAAACCAGCAGTAGGACATCCTTCGAGGGGTCCCAGATTGGAGAGGGTGCAGGCTGGGCTGAGGGACACCCCCCACACGCATGAATTTCATGCACCGGGCCACTAGTGTATATTATAATAACTAGAGCAGGCATCCTCAAACTATGGCCCGTGGGCCACATGCGGGTGTTTTTGCCATTTTGTTTTTTTTACTTCAAAATAAGATATGTGCAGTGTGCATAAGAATTTGTTCATAGTTTTTTTTAAACTATAGTCTGGCCCTCCAACTGTCTGAGGGACAGTGAACTGGCCCCCTGTTTAAAAAGTTTGAGGACCCCTGAACTAGAGTAACCACTTAGAAAACCATATAAAACAATATACTTCAAAACACTATACTAGTAAATAAGTTAAGATAAAATCTTAAAATTTTTTCATGCAACTCACAGGAAGACAAGAAAAGAAAACCAGAGAAACAAGAAATAAGACAAACAAAAATCAAGTGATAAATTGACAGATTTGAGCCCTAATAAATAAATAGTCACATTACATGTAAATGATTTACATGTAACAGTTAAAAGAAATTAGCAGAGTGGATGAACAAAAGCAAACCAAAACATAATCCTTCACATGAAATTTATTTCAAATACAACAAAATAGATTTAAAATAAAAGAATTAAAGAACAGATATCATGATGTAAACATTAATAAAAAAGTAATGCTTGTATTAATATCAAACAAAGTAGACATTAGAGCCAAAATAATGAACAAAGAGGAACATGACATAACAAAAGATCAATCTGCCATGAAAATGTAACCATCCTAATTTTGTGCCCATCAAATAACATAAATACATGACTCAAAATACATGAAGCAAAAAGTGATAAAGCTGAAATAAGAAATAGACAACTCCAGAATTATAATTGTGGATATCAACTTCCCACTCTCTGCAACTGTTAAAACAAGTAGACAGAACACGAATAAATCTCAAAATAACTGAACAATACAATTAATCTACAGAACCTATTTTATATATGTAGAACACTACACCAAACAACACAAGATACACAATTTTTTAGTTGTCCAGAGAACATTCACAAAGGTACTCCATTTTATGAACCATAAAAACCCCCAACAAATTTAAAATAATTGAAATCAAACAGTATGTTCTGTGTCCATAGTGACATTAAATTAAAACAATAGGAAGAAAATCTATGAACATTTGGACATCAAAAAAATACACTTCTAATTACTTTGTTGGTTAAAGAGTAAGCTTTAATTAAGTAAAATGAATACATAGAACTGAATAACAATAAAAAGTCAATATATCAATATATGTGAGATGTCTCTAAAACAGTTCTGAAAGAAAAATGTATACAACTAAATGCTTACATATACAATGAAATGTTTCCAATAAATAATCTAATATCCTATATCAAGAAAGAGGGGAAAAAAACATAATAAAATAAACCCAAAACAAGCAAAAGGAAGACAATAATAAAGAGCAGAAATCAATAAAATTAAAACAGGAAAATAATAGAAAAAAAAGGTAACAAATAACTGGTTCTGAAAAAAATGATAAATTTGACTAAACACTATTAAGACTAACAGACAATAAAAAGAGAGAAGACACAAATGACCAAAATCAACAATGAGACAGAGGATACCACTAAACATCCTGCAGCCATTAAAACAATAATCAAGGAATACTATTGTAACTGAAAGAAAAAAAACAAAAACAAAAACAAACTTTTAGCTGCCTACCACAAGAAAAGCCAAACTGGTGAGGCAGGTGCTACTGGCAAAGGAATGAGGTTTTATTCAGGAGCTGCAGGATCTGGGAGAATGGCGAATTCCTCTTTCAAAAAGCAATCTCATCTCCTTCTATCTCAAAGATCCTCTCTTTCTTCCTGCTCAAGCCCATCATTCTTATACAATAGGAAAAGGAGGACTTTTTTTTCTATCCATTCATCTTTATAGCTTTTGGTGGGCTCAGTGTAAGAACCACCCCCTGCCATGATCTTGGCCAATCGCAGGGATTCCCCTGCTATATGCCTGTCTACGGTAAAACTAGGAACAGTTCTACATTCATAAATTCAACAATTTAGAAGGAATGGGCCAATTTCTGGAAAACCACACAGTACCAAAACTCAAGCAAAATTAAATGGATAATCTGAATCATCCTATAACCATTAAATAAATTAAATTCATAAATATAATACTCCTCAAAATAAATCCTTGAGAATAGATGGTTTCACTGAAGAATTCTAAAAAAAAAAAAATTGGGAAAAATTAACTCTAATTTTATACAATATATTCCAGAAGATAAGAGATAAAGAAAGTATTCCTAATTCATTTTATGAGGTTACTAGAGGCCCGGTGCACGAAATTCGTGCATGGGGGTCCCTCAGCCCAACCTGCACCCTCTACAATCCAGGAGCTCTCAGAGGATATCCTACTGATGGCTTAGGCCCACTCCCCATGGTTCTCTGCTCTCTGCGGGGCCTGGAGGTTTCCCTGCAGCCATGGAGATGAAGCCCCCATGCCCTGCTGTGGCTCTCTGCCTGCTGCCACCATGTGCCATGTGAAGGAAGCCCCAATGCCCTGCAGTGTGCTCTGTCTGCCCCGCCTGGGGGCTTCCCAGACACGGACACACTAAGGAAGCCCCCATGCCGTTGTCCAGGCTCTGTCTGCAGGGCCTGGGGGTGTTCCCACCACCACTGCCCACTAAGGAAGCCCCCAAGCCCTGCTGTCTGGGCTCTGTCTGCCATGTCTGGGGACTTCCCTGCCACTATCCCACTAAGGAAGCCGCCATGCCTGGCTTTGCAGGCGTGGCGGCTTCCCGGCTGCCGAGATCAGGAAGCCGCCATGCCCTGCTCTGCTGGCACTGGAGTCTTCCCGCCTCAGCGACCATCAGGAAGATGCCATGCCCTGCTCCTCCGCCGGCTCCTTGTGCGCAGGGCCTCGCGTCTTCCTGATCGCCACGACGACCAATGGGAAGACTCCAGACCCCACTCCTCTGCCGGCTCCGTGTGCGCGCCACAGCGACCATCGGGAAGACTCCAGGCCCTGCCCTCCGCCGGCTCCGTGTGCACCGTGGCGACAGGCCCTGCTCCTCTGACGGCTTCGTATGTGCAGGGCCTGGCGGCTTCCCGCTGCAGCAGCACTAAAGAAGCAACCATGCCCTGCTCTCAGTGCTCTGTTTGCTGGTGGGACAGGCCAGACACTCCAGCAGTGGGGCTGAGGGGACTGGGCGCTGCCATCTTGTGGGTATCGGGCCGCCATTTTGTTGCAGAGTGATGCCTAATTTGCATATTACTCTATTATTAGATAGGATTATTGCACTAGAGGCCTGGTGCATGAAATTCTGCAAGGGGGTGGGGGGGGCCCCTCAGCCTGGCCTGCACCCTCTCGCAATCTGGGACCCCTCAGGGGATGTCTGACTACGGATTGGGCCTAAACTGGCAGTCAGACAGCCCTCTCACAATCTTGGACTGCTGGCTCCTAATCGCTCGCTTGCCTGCCTGATCGCCCCTAACTGCCTCTGCCTCAGTTCCCACCCTCTGCTGTGGCCGCCTCTGCCTTGGCCCCCGCTGTCACGGCTTCATCCAGAATGTCATCAGGAAGGATGTACAGAATGATGTCTGGAAAGTTGTTCGGCTGTCTGGTCTAATTAGCATATTATGCTTTTATTATTATAGGTGTTCAGTCTTTCCTCTATAAAACCTTCAACTGATTGGATGAGGCTCACCCACTTTATTCAGGGAAATCTCCTTTACTCAAAGTATACTTATTTAAATATTAATCTAAAAAAAAAAGAAAGAAAAAATAATAAACCTTCGCAGAGATATCAAGAATAATGTTTGACCAAAGTTCTAGGTACCATGTCCCAGCCAAGTCAACACAAAAAATTAATGGTCATATTACCCATTAGGAAAATGAAAATTAATACCATGATGTGCTACAAATACATATCTATCAGAATGGGTAAAATAAAAGATAATGACAACACCAAATTCTGCCAAAGATTCAGAAAAGCTGAAACATTCATATTGCTGACAATGAAGTAAAATGATATAGACACCCCCCCAAGAACCCAGTTCAGCATTTTCTTATAATGCTAATCATGCAATTACTTTATGACCCAGAAATTGCAACCTGTATATTTATCCCAGATAAATAAATATTTTGTTCACCAATGTTAGAACAGCTTCATCTATATAAGAAAAAAACTGAAAACAACTCCATAAGTCCTTCAATGGGTGAATGTTTTAAACAAATGTGGTAGATACACCTATCATGGAATACTATTCAGCATTACAAAGTGATGAGCTATTGATACATACATACATACAGCATGTTGGATGAATTTCCATGGACATTCTGAGTGAAAAAAATCCAATCCAACAATATTATATACTCTATCATTCCATTTGTATAACATTTTTGAAAACACAGTGTTTTAGAAATAAAGAAAATATTGTCAGAGATTAGAGGAGTGTAGGAAGGAAGTACATTTGATTATAGAAAGGCAACATGAGGCATTCTTGTGGTGATGGAACTCTTTTGGAACTTGACCTTTGTGTAAATATATTTGTTTACATGTTAAACAATTAGATTGTACTAAACACTCCCCTCCATAAACACAGACATACCCAGAGTACAAGTAAAAGTGGGGAAATCTGATTAAGACTGGTGGTTTATATCAATGTCAATATCCTGGTTATGCCATTGTACTACAATTTTGTAAAATGTTACCATTAAGTGAAACTTAGTAAAAACTACATAGAATCTCTCTATATTATTTCTTACAAAATGTGAATTTATAATAATTCAAAAAGAAAATTTTAATTAAAAAATTACACAAGAATATTTTCAGATAATCAAGGTCTTAGAAAAAATACCACAGATGACTATATTGCATGGTATGTGAATTATATTTCAAGAAAGCTGTTTTCAAAAGCATGACATTATTCCAATGTTTATTATAATTGTCTTACATATAAAGTAAAATAAAGATTTAAAGAAAGGAGAAATCATGGTTGTGAGCTTTGAAATCTACTAAACATGTATAAAAAAATAGAAAATAAAGGTAATTTCAGGGAAAGATAAAATAAAAAAATGCAAAAAAAGGTCAGAAAAGTAAAGGTCTAACATAGATATTGTGAAAAAATATAAATGGTTTGAATTTGTTCATTAAAGATTGAACTCCAAATTTAATAAAACACAATTTGTATATCTTTATATGATATGGAACTAAAAAATATGCCTTAGAAAACAGAGATTTAAAGAATGGCCCAAGTTGTGTCAAGAAAATGCAAATATTACTCCTAGGTTGCAATGCCTCTTAAACATAGCAATATTTAAGGCAAAATATAATAACCAGGTAAATAAGGGCATGTGCTCATAATGAAAAAGTGATAATATTAAGCAAAACAAACACAAAAGCTGGGAAAACTTAAAATTATAAACAGTAGAATATTGTGAAGGATTTTTTTTATTTTACCATACTGTAAGAAAACTAAAAATTAGCATTATACATGATTCAAATAATCAAACATTTAAAAACACTTCCAAAAATAGCTTCAAGTGTGTATGAATGCATATATATGCACACATGTGTATGTGTGTGGGTGTGTAGACTTCAAGCTGTTACTGTAGAATATGTATTCAGCATAGGTTTACACAGGTGTCAGTTTTTTACTTCATGAATCTGAAATGTATGAATTTTAATATCTCCTTGTATCAATTATATTTTCTATTAATTCTGCTTTATTAATTCCATTTTTAATTGTCTGTTCTCTTGAGTTATAAGTATAGGTTATTTTTCAAAATATGTTATATTTCTAAATTGTAATTAGATTGTTATGACAAAGATAACACACAGTGTAACATGTCAAGAAATTCAGAGATATATGAAAATGTAAAAATCTGCTCCTATTCCCTCATGATAATAATAATCTGGTCCTACCCTTCTGAGGCAACCCATGTAAACATTTAATATGTGTTCTTCTATGTTTTTAAATGTTTATATTTATCCTATATAATAAAAGCCTAATATGCTAAGTGTCCTGTTGACCAGTTGGCCATTCAACCAATCAAAGCGTAATATGCTAATGATATGCCAAGGCTGCTCAACTGCTCACTATGACGTGCACTGACCACCAGGGGGCAGATGCTCCAACTGTTAGGTTAGCTTGCTGCCAGGGTCCAGCAAGCGAGATTGGCTGGACATACCCTGGAGCTCTCCCATGATCCCTCCCCTGCTGGCCAACCTCCTGCATCCCTCCACAGCCCCAATCATGCATCAGTGGGGTCCCTCGGCCTGGTTTGTGCCCTATCACAATCTGGAACCCCTTCGGGGATTTCAGAGAGCCAGTTTTGGCCCAATCTTGCAGGACAGGCCAAGGGCCCCCACTGATGCACGAATTCATGCACTGGGCCTCTAGTAGACACATATAGTTTTTAAAAGTAAAATACACTTATATACAAAGTTTTGCTACTAAGTTTTCTCACTCTATACAATAGACATATTTACATGTCAACACACACAGAATGGGGCAAAAGCTGGTTTACAATTGTGTGTTCATGAAGCATAGAATATGTTATTGTGTTACCATTTATTAATGATTGTATTATTTTCCATATAAACAACTGTAAACCTACCTTTGCTCAACACTATATAATCCTAGTCATTTTAATACTGACAAACTTTATAAAAAATATGATGTATCACATTTCCAGTGACTTCCTTACAGAGGCACAAAGGTTAATTTCAGGTTTTTCTAGTACAATAAATATTGAACATATGTCCATAGTACTGGTGCTTTTATTTCTTTTTTTCTTAAATTAATCTTTATTGTTGAGATTATTACAGATGTCCCTCTTTTTCCCCCCCATAGCTCCTCTCCACCCGGTTCTCACCCCACCCCAGGGCATTGCCACCTCACTGTCTGTGTCCATAGATACTGCATACATGCATATAAGATCTTTGTCCAATATCTTCCCGCACCTCCCCACACCTCCTTCCTCCCCCCGAGAATTGTCAGTCTGATCCAATTCCATGCCCCTGATTCTATTACATTCACCAGTTTATCCTGCTCATCAGATTTTTTATTCATTTGATTTTTAGATTCACTTGTTGATAGATTTGTATTTGTTGTCATTTTGTTATTCATAATTTTTATCTTTACCTTTTTCTTCTTCTTCCTCTTCTTAAAGAATACCCTTCAGCATTTCATATAATACTGGTTTGTTGGTGATGAACTCCTTTAGCTTTTTCATGTCTGTGAAGCTCTTTATCTGACCTTCAGTTCTAAATGATAGCTTTGCTGGGTACTGTAATCTTGGTTGTAGGTTCTTGCTATTCATCACTTTGAATATTTCTTGCCACTCCCATCTGAACTGCATAGTTTCTGTTGAGAAATCAGCTGGTAGTAGTTTGGGAACTCCCTTGTAGGTAACTAACTGTTTTTCTCTTGCTGCTTTTAAGATTCTTTCTTTGTCTTTTGCCCTTGGCATTTAAATTATGATGTGTCTTGGTGTGGTCCTCTTTGGATTCCTCTTGTTTGGGGTTCTCTGTGCTTCCTGGACTTGCAAGTCTATTTAGTTCACCAGGTAGGGGAAGCTTTCTGTCATTATTTCTTCAAATAGGTTTTCAGTATCTTGTTCTCTCTCTTCTTCTGGAACCCCAATAATTCTGATGTTGGTACGCTTGAAGTTATCCCAGAAGCTCCTTACACTATCTTAATATTTCTGCACCAGTGGGGTCCCTCGGTCTGTCCTGTGGGATCAGGCCTAAACCAGCTCTCCAACATCCCCTGAGGGGTCCCGGATTGCTAGAAGGTGCATTCTAGGCCAAGGGACCCCAGCAGTGCACGATTGGGGCTGGGAAAGGACGCAGGAGGTTGGCCATCCGGGGAGGAACCACAGGAGGGCTCTAGGGCCTGTCTGGCCCATCTCGCTCAGTCCTGATCCGCTGGACCCTGGCAGTAAGCTAACCTAAAGTGTCTGCCCCCTGGTGGTCAGTGCACATCATAATGAGTGGTTGAGTGGCCTTATCATATCACTAGCATATTACGTTTTGATTGGTTGAATGGTCGACCAGATGACTGGACACTTAGAATATTAGGCTTTTATTATATAGGATTCTTTTTTTTTCTTTTTGCTCTTTTAGTTGGGTGTTTTTTGCTTTCTCATATTTCAAATCATTGATTTGATTCTCGGGGTCCTCTAGTCTACTATTGAATCCCTGTATATTATTCTTTATTTCAGTCAGTGTATGCTTAATTTCTGACTGGTCCTTTTCCTTTTTTTTTTTTTTTTTTTTTGGTATTCTCACTAAGATCTTTAAAGGTCTCACTTAGCTCCTCAGAGGTTTCTAGAAGATTCTTGTGTAACCTTGTAACTGTTGTTTTGAACTCTATATCCAGTAAGTATTTTGCTTTTTTCCATTTCTTTCATTTGTGACATGTTTCTTTGTCTCCACATTTTGGCTGCTTCCCTGTGTTTGTTTCTGTGTATTGGGTAGCTGCTAAGTCTCCTTGAGTTGATAGAGTGGCCTTGTGTAATAGGTGTCCTATAGGGCCCAGTGGCTCAGCCTCCCTAGTCACCTGAGGTGGACACTCTTGGTGCACCCTGTTGTGGGCTGTGTGCACAGTTTTGTTGTAGTTGAGCCTTGATTGCTTTTGGCCTCACTGGGAGGAATTGACCTCTAGGCCAATTGGCTGTGGGAACCAACTACGACTACAGTGGGAGAGCTGCTGTGCAGGAGACACCGTTATGGAGCAGGCCTTGCTTCAGTGGGGCTTTGGTGCTCACTGAATCCACCCCTTGAGTGTGTCTCTTATGGATGTGAAGAGTTGTAATCTGGTATGGTCCCACACTGACCACTGGGTACACTGGCTCTTGGGTCTCCAGGGAGGTGCAAAGTAAGCTACTGCCTGGGGCCATCCAGCAGGAGCTACAGAGAGATCTGCAGATTCCCCCTCTTTGTATCGGGTTTGGAAGTGCCCAGACGAGGCCCAACTGTGAAGCAAGGCAGGCTGGTGCTGGTGCCTTTTATTGATAGGTTTGGGGCTCCCTGACCCAGCTTCAGCTTGTTTGACAGAGTTTTAGTCTGAGAAAGGACAGACCATTCATATGCCAAAGCTGCTGTGCACAGCTTGGGTGGAGTTGTAAATTGGGTGGGGCTGGGTCTCAGGAAATCACCAGGGTGGAGCAAACAGCAATGGCTGCCAGTCAGACCTGCATTGGGGAGGTCCTGACATGGGAACAATGACCACTGCGAGCACCTCCATCTGGAAGAAAGCCAGCCACAAGTTCATGCCCCAATGCCAGATATTCTAGTTTCTCCCCATATTTGTCTGGTTCCCCCAGAGCCTTGCCCAGCACTGGAGCTCAGGGGAAGTGAGAGCTTATAAATTCAGTTTGTGGTGCCAGCCTTTTAAGAGAAGCAATTGGTTCTCCAGCAGCCTGTGTGTCACTCAGCCCCAATCCACACTGGTTTTTACAATCTGTAGTTCTTACTGTCCATAGGGACTTCTTTCCCTAGCTCTGGAAACCTGGGATGGGGGTCTGATGTGGGTCTGGGACCCCTCGCTCCTCTGGGTGGCCTCCACAGAGGTGATCTCTCTCTCAATTAAAAATAGCAGCACACCTCGGTGCTGGACCAGCCCATTCCGCACCTCTGCACCTCCTACCAGTTTCAATGTGCTTTCTTCTTTACCTCTCTAGTTGTAGTACTTCCACTCAGCCAGCTTTCTGGTGGCTCTGGATGATAGTTGTTCTGTATTTTAGTTGTCATTTTGACGTGGTTGTGGGAGGCAGCAAGTACAGGCATTTACCTATGCCACCATCTTGGTTTTCTCTGGTACTTTTATTTATGTAATAAAATATATTAAATTTCAATTGCTGCATAACAAATTATCACATTATTTTTCTTTTAATTGAATTTATTGGGGTGAAACTTGTTGACAAAATTATACTGGTTTCAGGTGAACAATTCCACAACACATCATCTGTGCATGGTACTGTGTGTTCACCAGCCCAAGTCTAGTCTTCTCACATTACCATGTACCCCTTATATACCCTCCTCTACCTCCCTACCCCTGGCAACCACCACTCTGTTGTCCCTGCACATGAGTTTTTTTATCTTTTTTGCTCAATCCCTCCATCTCCCTTCAGTCCACCTCCACGCCCCTAAACACCTGTCAGCTTGCTTTCTATCTATGGGTCTGTCCTTATTTTGCTTGTAAATACATTTTATTCATTATATTCCACATATGACAGAAATCGTATGGTACTTGTCTTTCTCTGATTGGCTTATTTCACTTAGCACAAGTCAACAATCTAGTGTTCCCGAGGATGTGGAGAAAAGGGAATCCTTGTGCACTGTTGGCAGGAATGCAGATTGGTGAGGCCACCGTGGAAAGCAGTATGGAGTTTCTTCAAAAGATTTAAAATGGAATTGCCTTATTACCCAACAATTCCACTCTCGGAATGTATCTAAAGAAACCTGAAACACTAATTCAAAGGAATATATGCACCCCTATGTTCATTGCAATGTTATTTAGAAAAGCCAAGATTTGGGAGCAGCCCAAGTGTCCATCAGTAGATGTGTGGATTAAAAAAACAACACAACAAAAATACAAACAAACAAAACTGTGGTACATTATACAATGGAATACTATTGGCCATAAAAAGAAAGGAAATCTTACCCTTTGAGACAGCATGGATGGACAAATTATCACAAATTTAGAAATTTAAAACAGGATCCATTTATTATTAGTTCACACCTCTGTAAGTGCAACACGGTGTTGCTTGGTTCTCTGCACAAGATCTTGCAAAACTGAAATCAATGTGTTACTGGCTGTGTTCTTGTCTGGATGCTTCACTATAGATGTGTCCACTCCAAACTCATTTGTGTTATTGGGAATCCATTTTCTTGAGGTCATAGGATTGGGATGCCTGTTTAATTGTTGAACCAGGGAGTTTCTCTCTTCTTCTAGATGATAATTATAGTACTTGCTACATGGCTGTAACCAACCATCTTTAAAGTGAGGATATTGATTCCTCTTTATACTTTTAATCTCTGCTTTCCTGTCTCTGACTCAGAGTTAAAGGTGTCATAGGATTAGTTCAGGTCCACCCAGAATATTTCAATTTGATTGACTTGAAATCAACTCAATAGTAAATTTAGTCACATCTGGAATCTTTCTTTGCCATATGTTTAAAATAATAATATGAATGATGTCTCATCATGTCCACAGGTTCAACAATCAACAGGAGATTATACAGGGTGAAAGTCATTGATGATCATTTTAGAACTTGATCTACTTCATAAAGATTCTCAAAAGCAGAATTGCTAAGGTCTGTTTTGGGCAATTATCATTTGAACTTTATTTCTACTATTTTTTCATAACTAGAATACATTGGAGGAAGGTGATATGCTTTTATTTCTTAAATTTTGTGATTCTTGTGGGATATCAATTTCTACCAAGTAATTTCTACCAAGTGATACCTATATATCTACTATAAATATTCAAGGAACATCAAAGACTCAGGTATCAGAGTGCATTCAAATCTCAGCTCCACTGCTTACTAGCTTTGTGATCATAGAAGCATTATTTAGCCTCATTTGCAAAATAGAGATAAATTATCTTAAAGTCATTTAGATAAAATGAGATGTTGGATTAAAGAGCTAAAAATAGAGCCTGGTATTTAGTAACTGTTCAACCAATGTTACTTCTTTCTTTATTCCTCTCACTGCCCTATAAACTCAAGGAATTGGCATGTAATTATTAAGTTCAGCAAGTGGGATGCACTCTTCTGGGACCATGAAACCTTAACAGTTGATACAATTGAAGAAATATTAATTGATTTCTTTTTAATATTCTCATCAGTGGTGCTTTAATCTAACTGTCACTGCTATGAGTATGTTAAAATTCTTGCTACAAGTAGTGCAGGAACTGTCTTGGTTCTTATTTCAAATCTTGTAAACTTGTGCATTCATAATATCCTTCCAAAAATTGTTCATCTTGTTTAATTTCACTTGTAAATTTTATGTGATTTTCAATGCTTTTTATGTATATTTTAAATTAAAAAGTATTTTCAGATTACTTTATAAAATATTTGTATAAATTTACAAATAACACCAATAGTGTATAAAGTGTATATTTTAGAATATTCATTAGCACCAGATATTTTTGATCTTTTTAAATTTTAGCTATCTGAATGATAAAAAAATCATATATCATAATGTTAATTAATATTTCCAAGAAAACAGAGCCATTGATAATTTGTTTTTATATATTTTTATTGATTTCAGAGAGAGAAAGTGTGAGGGAGAGAGAGATAGAAACATCAATGATGAGAATCATTGATAGGTGGACTCCTACACTACCCCTTCTGGGAATTGAGCCTGCAACACAGCCATGTGCACATGTCTGGAATAGAACCCGGGACCCTTCACTCTGCAGGCTGGAGCTCTATCCACTGAGCCAAACCAGGTAGGGGCTGAGAATTTTTTATATGGATTATATACATTTCCCCCTTTTCTTTTGATTTTTCTGTAGGTTTTATTGACGTTTTCTCACCAGTCTCCAAAAATTCTTTTTCTTTTTTTTAATCCTCACCGAAGGATAGTTTTCCATTGTATTTAGAGAGAGTGTAAGAGAGAGGGAAAGCCAGAGAGAAATATTGATGTGAGAACAACACATTGATTGGTTGCCTCATGCACATGCCCTGACCAGGGCCCTGGCTAGGGAGGAACCTTTGCCCAGAAGCAAAACCAGGACCCCCTTCTCTCTCTCCATTTCCCTTCCTCTCTCTGTCTTTAAAATTAGTAAATGCATATATTCAGGTGAGGATTAAAAAAAAAAGAAACTATAAAATACTGCTGAGAGTTATTAATGAAGACCTTTGTGCCAAGGTCTCTTAGAATATTAAAAAATACTGAATAAAGTCTTTTTCATTATTAAAAATAAAAGAAATTAAAGAATACCTAAATAAATGCAAAGACATTTGTGTTCATGGATGGGAAGACTTAATTTTGTTAAGATGACAATACTACCCAACTAAATTTACAGATTTAATGTAACCTCTATCAAAATCCTAATAGTGATGAAAATTTTAAACTAGAGAGAGGTGGTGATTGCACAACATTGTGAATGCACTAAATGCCACTAATTGTATACTTTAACATGGTTAATCATGTTTTGTTTTGGAAATACCTATCCAGCTTGCTCCTTTCTCTTTTCTTCCCAACATTTTATCTTGAAAATTTTCAAACATACAGTGAAGTTTGAAGAATTTTGCAGTGAATACCAATATACTCACCACCTGGATTCTATTATTAATGTTTTACTATACTTGCTTCCATATTATTTTTGGTGCATTTCAGAGAAACTGTCTGTATACTTCATTTATAAATATTTCAGCATGCATACCATTAACCAGAGCTCAATATTTGTTTTACATATTTTTATTAAACTTACATAAAACAAAATGCACAACTTTAAGTGTACATTGCCTCTTGTATTCAAATGCAATATACGTCTGTAACTCAAACCCCTATCAAGATATAGAACATTCCCATCATTCTAGAAGCCCCTTCCTTGTTAATCACCTTGCCTCACAAGAGATAACTATTTTAATTTTGTTGCTCCCATAGATTTGTTTTCCCTGTTATAAAATTTCAAATAACTGGAAAAAACAAACAAACAAACAAAACAGGACCCTTCCATCCACAGGCTGACTCATACCCACTGAGCGAAACCAGCGAGGGCTCCCCAGAAATTTTTTAAGGGTATCACACTCAGTCATATACATTGTTACAATTTTTCTTTAAATATATAAAACTTATTATTTATTTTTTTACACTTTTAGTGGTACCACATCAGCCATATTTTTAATTAAAACAATGTTCATTATAAAAAATCAAGGAATATCAAATCAACAAATATATAAAAAATGTAAAAACATAGATCTTATCCTATATAATAAAAGCCTAATATGCAAATCAACCAAACAGCGGAATGACCGGCAGAACAACCAGTCGCTATGACATACACTGACCACCTGGGGGTAGACACCCAATGCAGGAGCTGCCCCCAGCCCACAGGCCCTGACCAGGGGCGGTGGCAGGGTGCAGGGACAGCAAGTGAGCGGCGTCAGGCCAGACAAGGTGGGTGCCAGTGGGGCCCCCCGATTGCTCTGCTGATCACCCCGCAGATCGGCCCTGATCTCCGGCAAGGCCTAGGGACCCTACTCATGCATGGATTTTGTGCATCCGGCCTCTAGTCATATATAAACCATGGTAATGTATGGTGAACATTGTTCAATATACTTATCTACACAAATCTACACAAATAAAAACAAAATAATGATAGACATATAGAGTTTAATGAGAATAAGCTCCAACCATATATATTTTGAAATAAAAACATGAAGATAGATTCATTTAATTAAAAATTGAAATAATCTTATATAAAAAAAAAGCCTAGTATGCTAGGTGTCCAGTCGTATAGTCAGCTGTTCAACCAATCAAAGTGTAATATACTAATGATATGCTAAGGCTGCTCAGCACTGACCACCAGGGGGCAGACAGTTGACCAGTCGACCAGACACTATGACGTGCACTGACCACCAGGGAGCAGACGCTCTGACCAGTAGGTTAGCTTGCTCCTGTGGTCCGGATGATCAGGACTGAGTGAACCAGGCCAGACATGCCCTGGAGCCCTCCCACAGTCCCTCCCCAGCTGGCCAACCTCCCGTAGACCTCCCAAGCCCTAATCGTGCTCCGATGGGGTCCCTCGGCCTGTGCTGCACCTTCTCACAATCCAGGACCCCTCAGGGGATGTCGGAGAGCAGGTTTCAGCCTGAAGGCAGAACAACCGGTCGCTATGATGCACACTGACCACCAGGGGGCAGCCGCTTAGCACAGGAGCTGTCCCCTGGTAGTCAGTGCACACCTTCCCCTGATCCACTCTCCCCACCCCAATTGGGGGTGTGGCCGACCAGTCAAACACTCGTGGCCCCTCCCCCTGGCCCGATAGGGGACAAGAACAGCCAGCCAACAACCTGCAGGCCCTCCCCCTGGCCAGCCCCGCACCTGATCAGCCCCCCACCCTGATTGGGGGCAGGGCCAGTCCATCAACCACCTGTGGCCCCTCCACCTTGCTGGCCCTGACTCCAATTGGCCCCCCACCCCAACTGGAGGTGGAGCTGGCCGGTCAACCACATGCAGACCCTCCCCCCAGCCAGCGTGGCCCAATTGGCCCCCACTGGGGTGGGCTGGCTGGACCCCACCTGTGCATGAATTCATGCACCAGGCCTCTAATATAATTAATAGAATAGAATAGAATATACACACACACACACACACACACACACACACACACACACACACACACAGAATATGCTAATTAGCTGGGTGTCATGACCACTCAGGAGGTGGCTGCATCACGACTGCTCAGGAGGAGCTGCGCACGCTGATGGGCGGGAGGGGACTGCATGCTGCTCCCAGCCCCAGTGGCCGCAGGGAGGCTAGGGCTGGGGGTGGGCCAGAGTGGAGACAGAACACACAGAGAGGCTGGGCCTGGGGGTGGGCCGATGCAGAGACACAGCACATAGGAGCACCTGCCCCCACCACAGCAGACGCAACATGGTGGCCGGTGCTACACAGGTCAGGCACGGGTCCCGGCCCCCCGCATGGTGCCTCCTCGCACAGCGGGAGGCAGGGCGCCTCCTCGCATGATTTCAACCATGTGCTGGGCCTCTAGTATAATATAATTAATACTAGGGGCCCGGTGCACAAAATTCGTGCACTGGGGAGGAGTCCCTCAGCCCAGCCTGCCCCCTCTCACATACTGGGAGCCCTCAGGGGATGTCCTATGGATGGCTTCCCTTTGCAGGAGGTGACCAGGCTGATCAGGGGATGGTACTAGCCCCGTCACCCTGCTGATGCAGCCACTGCCAGTCACCACAGCCACCAAGGTGTTTTCATCATCATGGACTCCAGTCCCTTGACCATGAAGAAATGACAACTTTCTTTAAGCATTTTCAAGATGTGTCTTTCATAGGATATGACATTTCTTTCTTTATTTTTCTTTTTATCCTCACCTGAAGATATGTTTCCATTGATTTTTTTCCCCTTCCCTCCGATCCCAGGTTCGCCCCTGCCCAAGCCTAAAGCCTCTGCCCCAGGCTTTAGGCTTGGGAAGGGGTTCCCCCACCCACACCTCCAATCGCAGGCTTGGCCCCTTCCCAAGCCTAAAGCCGCTGCCCCAAGCTTTAGGCTTGGGAAGGGGACACCCCCACACCTCTGATTGCAAACTCAGCCCCTTCTCAAGCCTAAAGCCTCTGCCAGATGGCCGTCTGGGAGTGACCTGGGTGCTGAGGAGGTTCCTGGGACCCAGGTATGTATGAAAATTAACCATCATCTTTGTTAGGTTGATTTGCATACTCACTCTGATTGGCTGTGGGCGTAGTGGAGGTACAGTCAATTTACATGTTTCTCTATTATTAGGTAATATAACATAATATAATATAATATAATATAATATAATATAATATAATATAATATAATTAATATAATACATTTAGAAAGATATATAACATATAGTGCGAATAAATTTGTCTTGCACAAACCCCTACACAAAATAAGCACTCTAACCTTATAGGTATTGTGAAGTCTATAGAGGGAAACCACTTAAATTTACTAGAAAAACCAGTTGACCCATTCAATGATTATTTTTTTCTCTACCAGTAATAAATAATTGTAGATTTTTCCGATGAAATATACACATTACATATTTTGCAGCAGTAATTATTTTCCCTTTCTAAATTGTATTTTGAAATAGTTTGAGTTACAAGAAATTACAAACTAGTACAGCACTCTTCCCTCAGGTTCCCCCTATTATAATAACTTACATAATCATATTAAATTGCCTGAAAATTAAAACATATTTTTCTTGTTGAGGGTAAGTATATATACATGTATACTTGTTTTAGTCAAGGTTCTTTAGATAAATAAGAAAAAAATAAGAGTATATATATAAGTATGGAGGTTGAGATATGCCACAATATGTCTGCAAACTGGAGAACCAAGAAAACCAATGATATAAATCATTCTGAGTCTAAAGTTCTGAAGACCAGAGAACTGCTGGTGTAAGACCAGGAGTCTGAAGGGCAAAGACCCAGGAGCTCCAGTGCTCAAGGGCTGGAGAAAATGAACACCCTAGCTTAAGAGAAGAGAGAGAATTCACTCTTCCATCTTTTTGTTCTATTCTGCTCTTCAACAGATTGGATTATGTTTGCCCACATTAGTTAGGGGAGACCTCTTTACTAAGTCAAATGCTAATCTCTTCTGGAAACACACTCACAGACACACCCAGAAATAATGTTTTACCAGCTATCTAGTCATTCTGTAGTGAACTCAAGTTGACATATAGAATCAAACATTATAACACCATAGCTGTGCTATCTTACTTTTCTTCTATAAACCCTCCTTTGACCAATTTAAGTGTTATGGTTAGGAATGCAGTAGCTGCATATTATATTTTGTGGTTAAGAGTTTTTGAAAGGAGTTAGCATGGCTTAGTTACCTAGCCTGTAGCTCTCCCATTTAGCATGTGTGCATGTGTATGTGAGGAGTGTGTGTGTTGGGGGGAGTTCATAAGTACCAGTAAGCAGCTTGCATAGCATTCCCGACATTTTAGAAATAAATTTATTCATTTACCTGTTTTGGAATAGCTATTAGATTTCTTTTCTAAAACCCAAAGTAGGATACTTGAGAATAAACTTTTTAAAAATATGTTTTTATTGATTTTTAGAGAGAGGAAGGGAAAGAGAGCAATAGAAACATCAATCAGCTGCCTCCTGCATGAACCCTATTGAGTATCGAGCCCACAACCCAGGCATGTGCCCTGACTGGGAATCAGCCAGTGAACTCTTGGTGCATGGGTTAATGCTCAACCACTGAGCCATACCAGCCAGGCTAAAATTGTTTTAATTAGAACATAACAGGCCAAGATGGTACAACTTACCTAAGTTATATTAGTTATTGGTTGATAATTGGTATTACCAAATATTATCAGGAAAATAATTGTTTCTCCTTGAATCAAAATGTATAGAGGGAGATTAATTTATTGACAAAATAATCACAGTGAACCATCTAGCTTGTTAGAGTAAACCAGGGACTATCGAAGTAAATATGGCTAATAAAATTGCTTAGGTACCTGTGTACTCAGTGCTTTCTTCAGTCATTCACTGACTCATATAAAGAGGTGAGAGTAAGGGTAACTCAGAGAATAATGCTGCTTTAACTCTGACCTTGGAGAAATGGTATGAGCTACTAGTTAATAAATTGTCCTACTGCTTAAAATGGGCTAACCAAAATTCATATTAAGCTCCCCCCAACCTATATCCACTCTAAGAATTTGACCTGAACTAAGGCAAAGAAAAGTGATAATTTAAAAGATTTTCTGGATCATTGAATAGCTAAAAGGGGTAGACAGTTCTGTTATTAGTAATGGGCATAGTAATGAGGTCCATTTCTCATTGGTAGATTTCTGGTATATATATGGCTTCACTATTATACCATGCAGATATAACAAAGACATGAGTGGTTATTTCCACGTCACCTCCCCATATGGGCAAATGTATTGGTGGCAGAATCACATCAAGGAAGAAATAGCTCTAGAGCTCCAGACACTGATGTGCACCAAAGCAAACAGTGGTCCTCAGTGAGAGTAAGAGCAACAAGGAAGAGTAGATCTGATTAAGAAGCAGCTATAAAGTTCATAATTTAGAAGAGTGTCAGACAAAACTATTTGTCCCTCAAATATGCTAGAGACAAGTGATCCTTGATGAAGTCCGGGGAAGATGTTGATTTTATATTACTAAATGTTTTCATTTATATTCACACATTTTCTCTAACAAACTTAGCTTTATTAAGACAGGGAATTTCATAGTGAAGTATCTTTTCTGTTATTTGAAACTTGCCCAAATGAGGAAAGAAATAGTCTGTCTTGTGAAGGTCAATGATACTGTCCCTAGGACTATCATCCATGCAGTGGAAACTTTGTATCAGGTAAGTCAGGGTCCAATGATGCCTATTTTGCTCAGGACTACATTTTTCCTGAGTTTCCAGTTTTGAGTTTAAATAACTAAATATAGATTGTGGTGACATTAGCTCTGAACATGTATTAAATTATATTCATGTGGCTCACTATTTACCACTAACTGGATCATTCATGATCATTTTTTATCAGTAGGCTTTGACCATCATTATTGAATTCTGCATTGCTATTTAGAGTAAAACCAGAATTAATAATAACCTAATGTTAGTGCCTAGACTTAATTCAGTTCTTTTCTGTTCTATATTTGTGAGAAAGAAGAAAATAAATCAATATTTGGATTTTATAAGTTTTATTTATTTTTTTTCATGTATAGCCTTCTTTTCATGGACAAATCCTATTTAAGTTTCTATACCTTTTGTATCTAAAAAGAAAAATCCTATGAGCAGAGTGTGTAATTGCCTACATAATATAACCTACTACCAGTCATTTTGTTCCATTATATTTTATCCATGTAGGCCCTTTCTTCTCTTTCACGAGTTTCTTTTTTTTTAAACACAAAAACACTGAGGGGAAATATGCCTTAAACTGTTTACTTTTTAACATCTTAATTATTAGATTTCAATTGAGTTGACATCCAAGTGACAACAGAAGTTGGCTAAGAAATAGGCAATTAGGTAAGGAGGAGAGCATGCCAAAAAAAGGAGGAGAATATGCTGATGGGGGTCATGGGTGTGGGAAAATATCCAAGTATAAATTTGGTTATTTTCACAGTGTTTTCAGCAGCCAGGCCCTGTTTATATTAAAAAGGGTTAGTGTTAACAAGGATGAGCCTAAGGCATCCAAACAATCCCAAGCCATTAATGAAAGTATTCAATTCTGTTGACTAGATTGTAATTAGAAGGTAAAAGAATGGATACTTTTATAAAGTGATTCCCAAGCCAATTTACAAGAGCTAATATGATTAAAAATGAATAAATTAACATTGTCATTGTGTTGAAGTATCTATACTAATCAAAGTCTAGGTGGTCATCACGCCATCACCATCACACCATCACACCATCACACTGTCACAATCCATCAGCAGGCTGGGAGGGGCTTGGCGCAGTGTGTGGGGTGAGGGGGCAGGTCCTGGCAGCTGCTCTACATGGCTTCCGCCAGGGTTCCCGTGGCTCCGCACACGCTGTGGAGGCAGGACCCCTGGCTCTGGCCTACCTCTTTGGGTCAATCCATTGAGGAGCCCTGGATGTGTGGGCGGGGCCTACCTCTTTGGGGTGATCAATCATGGGGCTCCCGCACTGTGAGAGGGCACAGGCCAGACTGGGGTACACTCCCACCCAGAGTGCAAGAATTTCATGCACCGGCTCACTAGTGGGCATGTAATCTCTAAGGTTCCTCCCCTCCCCTCCCATCTCTATTTCATGTATCAAATACATTTTCAAAAACTAATTTCCTAATATGTTTATACAGAAGATAATTTAACAAGCCTGACAAAAAGCACATTTAATACCTATGTTTCATGTTCACCTTGGAACTCCATAATAAATGCCATAGGAAAATGTATAATACAAAAACTTACCTACACACTATAGTTAACATTTTCCCCATCTAAGAAAGGACAAATATGTCATCATTCCCCACTTTTCAGATGATAGTACTGATAAAAAGCTTTAATAACTTATTTAATTCCACTCAACTGGTAAGTAATGAAAGCAGAGATTAAACCCCAAATCTTCTGTCTCCAAACTCATCCTCTTTTTATCACACTTTTTCTGTTAATGGCAAGAACTGATCCGAAGAAGGAATTTTAATTTTTTGACCAGTATATTTTTCCTAGGCTAGACCAGAGAAATATGTAGTTATTAGGGTAAAATGATACTCCATAAAACCTGTGGTATTCATTAGCTCACTTAAACCTATTTTTTTTTTTAAACAGTGGGCTAATCAATGCTTTTCAGAACTAAACATCAGGTGAGGATCATTGTCAGAAAACAGCATCCATATTAATTAGTGCCCTATATTCAACCTTATCACAAAAGTTAACTTTTCTAGAATCCTTTTCTTAATTTTCATTCTAGTGAAAACATTGACTGTCTTATTAGAAATAAAGCTTTTTAAATATATACTTCCTTATGAAAGACAAGCACACTTTCATTTATTGACAGCTACTAATGTTTCTAATGAAGTCAGGTGACTATAGTTCAAATAAAAAAATGATTATGGTTGACAGAAAAAAAACAAAATCTAATGAAACAAATTAATATGCTGTTGTGGTTGTCCCCTAGGACACAACAAGTTGTGTTTAGTTATCAAGATTCCCACACAAAGGAAAAAAATAAAAGAATGTCCATGGTAAGGAAATCAAAGTCCATAAGCTGGCAAGCAGGTACAAGAGTAGGAATCATTGGCATTTTGTCAGTTTGTAGACTCTTTTTACACATAGATTAATGCTTATATGTTTGTTTTTTTTTAACCTTTCATGCAAACTACTCAAAATAGTGAGGATTGAGGGCATCCTTTCAGGCTTGTACTACACTTGCCACTTGGTGTCCAGAACAGAGTTCATTACACAACTTTATCACATTATAGTATAACTAGTGTCCTGGTGCATGAAATTCGTGCACATTAAAAGGGAATTAATTAGAAGAAATATTTTAATATTGCTATTTTACCCTTCTCTATAATAGAAGTGTCAGAGATGAAAGAAAATTAGTAATGTATATGAAAATCTCCCTCCTGTCAGAGTCTGGGGCATGCTGCAGGACCTATAGTCAAGTCCCTGCCCACCACCTGCATGCACTTCAAAAACACAGGAGACCCAGACCCGGCCAGCTCCACCCTCATTATGTGAGACCCAGACCTGGTCGACCCCATCCCCATCAAGCCCCTCCAAGCGGGGTGTGCAGCCTCAGGTCCCTTGGCCTGGTGCTGGGTGGGGGGCACAGTCTCAGGTCCCCTGGCCTGGCACTGGGGCAGGGGGCACAGCCTGAGGTCCCCCATCAAGCCCCACCAGATGGGGGCCAAGGCCTGAGGTACCCCGGCCTGGCACAGGGGCGGGGAGGAAATGGCCTAAGTTCCCCCGTCAAGTCCCACCAGGTGGGGGGGGCATAGCCTGAGGTTCCCCGGCCTGGTGCTGGGGCAGGGGGCAAGGCCTGAGGTCTCCTTACCTGGCTCCAGGGAGGGGGCATGGCCTGAGGTCCCTCATCAAACCCCACTGGATGAGGGGCATGGCCTGAGGTCCCCATCAAGCCCTGCAGTGAGGGGGGAACAACCTGAAGTCTCCAGGTCCAGCACCGGGTCAGGGGGAGGAGCCTGACATCTCCCCGCCTGGCGCCGGGGTGGAGGACACAGCCTGAGGTCCCCTGTCAAACCCTGCTGTGTGGGGGGATGTGGCCTGAGGTCCTCTGTTAAGACTCACCAGGTGGGGGGTGCAGCCTGAGGTATCCAGGCCCAGAGCCGGGGTGCAGGGCATGGCCTGAGGTCCCCCGTCAAGCCCTGCTGGGCTGGGGTTGCAGCCTGAGGTCCTCTGTCAAGCCCCATGGAGTAGGGAGCATGGCCTGAGACCCCTTGCCCCGGCCAGACGCCATGCAGCCTCAGGTCCCTGCTGTTCAGTCATGACTTTATGGCATCCTGGCTAATTTGCATATTCCTCTATTATATAGATAGATTACTAAGCTTTAAACAAAATAAAAATCCCCTGGACATATAGATTTTAAAAACAACATGCAACTTATAGTGGAATGAAAATTAGATTATCATCATATTATTTTTTGCAATCTTTTATACCACAAGTAAATAGAATGACATAGTTAAGGTATTCAAGAAAAGACAATGTGAGTGAAAGTTTTGCATACAGAAAAGCTACCTTTAGAAGTAAAGGTTCACAGAATTAGAAAAGACACAATCCTAAAATGTATATAAAATCTCGTAAGACCCCAAGTAGCCTCAAAGATCTTGAGAACAAATAAAGCTGAAGCATCATACTTTCTGATTTCAAGCTATATTACTAAGCTATAATAATCAAAACTGTGTGCTACTGACATAAAAACAGACACATAAACCACTGAAACAGAATCAGAAGCCCATGTAAATAAACCCATGTATGTATGGTCAACTGATATTTGATAAGAGATTAAATGGGAACATATAAGCTCTTCAATAAATGGTGTTGGTAAAACTGTATAACCATGTACAAAAGAATGAAATTGGACACCTATCATATATAGTCAGAAACATCAACTAAAAATGAATTAAGGACTTAAACATAAGATCCAAAACCATAAAACTCATAGAAGAAAAATACAAAAAAGCTCCTTGACATCAGTCTTGTCAATGATATTTTAAAAAATATTTGACACTGAAAGCACAAGCAACAATAGCAAAATCAACAAATGATACTACATCAAACCGAAAAGCTTCTATGCATAACTTATAGAATGTGAGAAAATATTTTCAAACCATATATCGAACAAGGAGTTAATATACAAAACACATAAGGAACTCATACAATTCAATAGCAAAATGAAAAATCTGATTAAAAATAGGTAAAATACCTGAATAAATATATTTCCAAACAACATATACAAGTGTCCAAGTACATGAAAAGGTTCTTAACCTCACTAATCATCAGGAAAATGTAAATCAAAACCACAATGAGATATAGCCTCAAACCTACTAGTATTAGAATGACTATTATAAAAAAGACTAGAGGCCCAGTGCACGAAATTCATGCATGGGGGTCCCTAAGCCCAACCTTCACCCTCTACAATCCAGGAGCTCTCAGGGGATGTCCTACTGATGGCTTAGACCCACTCCCCATGGTTCTCTGCTCTCTGCAGAGATGAAGCCCCCATGCTGTGCTGTCCACTCTCTGCCTGCTGCTGCCATGCGCCATGCAAAGGAAGCCCCAATGCCCTGCTGTGTGCTTTGTCTGCCAGGCCTGGGGGCTTCGCCGACAGGGACACACTAAGGAAGCCCCCAAGCCCTGATGTCTGGGCTCTGTCTGCTGGGCCTGGGGGTGTTCCCACTGCCTCTACTCTAAGGAAGCCTCCATGCCCTGCTCTCCAGGCTCTGTCTGCAGGGCCTGGGGCTTCCCTGCTAACACGCTTAGGAAGCCAACATGCCCTGCTCTCTGGGCTCTGTTTGCAGGGCCTGGGGCTTCCCCACTGCCGCGCTTAGGAAGCCAACATGCCCTGCTGTCCTGGCTCTGTTTGCAGGGCCTGGGGCTTCCCCACTGCCGCGTTGAGGAAGCCGCCATGCCCTGCTCTCTGGCCTCTGTTTGTTGGTTGGACAGGCCAGACACTCCAGCAGCGGGGCTGAGGTGACTGGGTGTCGCCATCTTGTGGCTATGAGGGCCACCGTTTTTGTCGCGGAGATATGGTTAATTTGCATATTACTCTATTATTATATAGGATATTAAAATTTTGGCAAGGATGTGCAGAAAAGGGAACCCTGATGCACTGTCACTTGGAATTTTGTTCAGCTACTATGGAAATAGTGAAAATAGTAGGTTTTTCAAAAAATAAAAAAATAGAACTACCTTAAATCCAGCAATTCCACTTCTAGGTATATATTCAAAGAGGTGAATTCATAATTTTCAATGATATTTATACTGCCACCATCATTGCAACTTTATTCATGATAGCCAAGACATGGAAACAACATATGTATTGATTAATGGCTTAATGAATACAAAAAATGTGATATATACATACAACACAATAGTATTCAGCTGTAAAAAGAAGGAGATACTGCTATTTGCAATAACATGGATGAACCTTAAGGACATTATGTTAAGTGACATAAGTCAATAGAGAAAGAAAAACGTGATTTTAATAATATATGGAATCTAAAAATGCTGAACTCATAGAAACAGTGAGTAGAATTAAGCTTGCCAAGGGCTAAAGGATGTGAGAAATTGGGACATGATGGTCAAAGGGTAAAAGCTATTACTTATAGGATGAATCAGCTCCAGGGTATCTCATGTACAGCATGATGACTATAGTTAACAGTACTGTATTGTATATTTGAAAGTCACTATGAGAAGAGATCTTTAATGTTCTCATCATAACAAGAACAATGACAACAAAATGGTTATTATCTGAGATGAAACATCTGTTAGCTAACCTTATTATAGTAAAACTAGAGGCCCTGTGCATGAATTCGTGCATGGGTGGGGCCCATCTGGGTGGCCTGCAGGGATTGTGCCAAAATCCACAGTCCATCACCACCTGCAGCTCCTACCTGCGCTCCTGCTCATCCCAGCCTCACTGTGCCTGCTGTGGGCCCACGCCCAATCAGTCCTGATCAGGAGAGGCTCATGCTGCCTCAGCAGCACTCATCAGCCATGCGCCCTGCATCTGGTGCCCTCCCAAGGGGAGTGACCTACGGGATTGGGCTGAAACCCGCTCTTCAACATCCCCTGAGGGGGCCCGGATTGCGAGAGGCCACAGGCCAGGCTGAGGGACCCCACAGGTTTACGATCAGGCCAGAGAGGGACCAGGGGAGGGCTCCAGGGCATGTTCAGCCCATCTTGCTCAGTCCCAATCAGCCAGACCCCAGTAGCAAGCTATCCTACCAGTCGAAGTATCTGCCCCCTGGTGGTCAGTGCACATCATAGTGAGTGGTTGAGCAGACTTAACATATCATTAGCATATTATGCTTTGATTGGTTGTTCGGTTGTTCTGCCTTTTGGTAATTTGCATATTACCCTTATATTATATAGGATATATTTGTATCAAATACCACATTGTACAACATTTACACAATATTATATATCAACTATCTCTTGATAAAGCTTGAAATAAAAATGTAAAGGGCAAAAAATGTCATTCATATGCAAGAACTCAAAGAATATCTTTCCCAAGATTACTTTCTGAGAAATCTAGAGAACAAGTCTTAACAACCAAAATGACTAGAGGTACATCGACATAAAAACTGGTGGTAACCATTAAATATATAATAACCTATGGAACTGAGGCTAAGTGAATGTAAAAACAGAAAAAAAATGTATCTAAATGGCTGATTTATATGAAAATAGATACAACACAATTATAAAAGATGAAGGGGAAATAGGAAGAAAGTATTTATAAAAATGATTGTGTTCAGTAACAAAATTAGGTTGATAGTTTTAGTGTTGTTATTCTGGGACTACTTTGTGCATAACTAGATCAAACAAATAAGCATTTGTGTGATAATTAAATTCTATCACCTACTATGTTTTTGAGAGAAGTAAGTTTCTTAATATAGAAAGAAGAAAATATAGATGTAATATAATAAAGGATAAGCCAAAATCCCTGCATTAGAATTATATGTATTGTATACACAGATTGGTAATTATATATAATATATGTAACATATATTATATATAACATTATTCTATGATATGCATATTATGTTTTTATATAAATTTTATATTACATTTCCTATATTATCCTCCTATAAAATAAAAGGCTAATATGCAAATTGTCCCCTCTGGAGTTTGACTGGGAGACCGGGGGTTTGATCGTTCCCTATGATGTGTGCTGAACGCCAGGGGTGGTGCAGAACAGAGCGCGACCAGTTGCAGAGGTGGGGCACTGAGGGAGTGAATGAAGGAGGAGGCGGGGAGGCCAGGAGGTGGGGAACCTGATAGACCCTGACCACTGGCCAGGCCTAGGGACCCTACCCATGCACGAATTTTGTGCACTGGGCCTCTAGTAAATATAATATATATAAAATATATAATCCATAAAACATATGTAATATATACAATTAAAATATTACTTATAATTTGCATGATATATATACAATTTCTACTAAAATGCCTGGAAACAATGGTTAATCCTATATCAGCAGTTTTGAAGTACTATTTTACACTAAAATAAAACAGGCAATTTTTGAGAAATAGCTGATTTCATTTCCCTGCAGAGAAAAGGTCTAGGGTTGGAAAGGTACATGATAAGTTTGTAACATATGGTTATATTATCTATCATGGAAGCTATAAAAAACTATTTTGGTCCTGTCAAATTGGATTCAGGGGCAAAATTAAACAGACTCTCACTGGGCAGGCAAGGGGTGATTTGAGCTTCAATAGAAATAGTTAAAATTTTACGAAACCCATCCAATATGTTTGAAATCATGACTTCATAATGATATTAATACATAATAATTAGTAACGCAAATAAGTGTTATTTATCTGATTCACTTTCTGGTAAATAAAAGACTCAAGGTTTTGGCCTGTATTTCCTATATAAATTTTACCATTGGGCAAACAATTAGTATAGGTAAAGAAGTGTACCTTTAAAAAGTATTACAGACAAAAATTGTGGCTGAATAGGCAGCAGTTTCATGCACCTCTCCGAGGGCCAGGCCAGAAAAGCAACTAAATTGGAAAACATCCACCCTGAATTAACAAATTAGACACAGCTGAGGAGACAATTTTGAATAAGGAAAGGCAGAGGACACCTAGAGAATGCCACTTGCCAGTCATAACCCACATGGAACCACCACTGTGCCCTAGAAGTGAGTGGTACAGTACCTTCCTGCGGGATCCCAATGTATGCAGGGAGTGCACACCGACAGAGTGAGCTCCTGCATCAGGCCTCCTCACCAGCGCGTTGGGACCCAGTGTCCTAGGATCCGGCTTTAAGACCCCACAGTGAGTGTAAGCCAGAGGGAACACTGCACTACCCTCGTCCCAGACCCCAGAACTGTGCTCCTAGACTGACCTGGAGCCACCCAGCACCCTCTCCACCCCCAGCCCCAGGACCTGCTGTTGGTGTGACCAGGAGCAACCCAGAGCAAGCTGCACTCTGGGCCATAGGAGAGTGAGGAATGTGAGACCCACAGCAACCCACTCCTGCTCCACCCTGAACCCCAGGACAGTCCCGGTGGTGCCATCCCGAGCAACCCAATGTGCACTTCACCCTGGGCAAAAGGAGAGTGCAAACTGAGCGAACCAGGGCAACCTGCCTCTGCTCCACACTGAGGAAGGGCAAACTGCAGCAACCCAACACCCATCTCACTCCAGGTTACAATAAAGTGGGGACTGTGTGACCCAGAACAACCCGTGTCCGCTTCACCCTGAGTGCAGGGTATTGTTTCCGGGGAAACCTGGAGTAACCCAGTGCACACCCCACTCAGGCCACAGAGGAGCTCTGACTGTGCAACCCAGAGCAACCCTCAGCCGCTTCTCCCTAGCCTCTGGGACAGACCTGCAGGGGCTACCTAAAGCAACCCACCACACACCTCACTCCAGGGCATAGGAAAGCACTTCAGGGAGACCCAGAGCAAGCCAGTATGCCCAGTCAGAGGCCACAGGACTGCACCATAAGTGTGCTGCCAGAGGGACCTAAGGTGCCACCCTGCCATGGGTGCTGGGGTTGCATAGCAAATTGCATGCTAGACGTCTCTGGGTCCTCACAGGGAGTCACACTGCAGAGAAACAGTGCATGTACTCACAACACTCCAAGCATCTGAAGCAGACAGCTAAGAAACAAAATCCTTGGGAGAAGGGGATACAACTAAAAGCAGAGTTATTAAAGGCATGAGACACAAGCCAGACCCAGCCTCTGGGCTAATGATTTCCAGACCACTGCCCTGAGAGAGTCTTCAACCTCTCAAACCCCAAACAGGGTGTCCAGGGCCAGAAAGAGATAGAAAAAATAGGGAGACAAAGAAACAAGCCCCCAAGGAAAGGGAAGAAGTAATCACCAGAAAAGGATAAATGAAATGCAGGCATGAAATATGTCAGTAAAAGAATTTAGACTAAGGATCATACCGTTCATAAACTGGAAGGATGAGAAAATCAACAACTTATGTGAGAATCAAGAGGAAATCAAGAATGTTACAGCTATAATAGAAGGTTTTGACAGCAGACTAGAAGAAGCAGAGGACCGAATTAGTGAGTTAGATGATATGGGAAAAAAAACACACCCAATATGAATAGCAATTGGAGAAAGTAATTAAAAGTAGGAGGAGAGCTTAAGGGATATTTGGACAACATGAAACAAAGTAACATACATATAATAAGGGAGGCAGGAGGACAAGAAGAGGAACAAGGATTAGAAAACCTATATGAATAAATAATGATAACACTTTGCTGATTTGGGGAAGAAAAAATTCACAGAATCACAGTGAGTCCCAAACAAGATGAACCCAAAAAGACCCACATCAAGACACATCATAATTATAATGGAAAACGTTAACAACAAATAGAGAATATTTAAGGCTGCAAGAGAGAGACAGAGAGTTACCTACAAAGGATCTCCCATTAGATTATCAAATGATTTCTTAACAAAAGCACATCAGTCCAGAAGGGAATGAAAGGAAATTTACAAAGTCATACAAAGCAAGGGACTAGCCCTGATCGGTTTGGCTCAGTTGATAGAGTGTCGGCCTGCAAACTGAAGGGTCCCAGGTTTGATTCCAGTCAAGGGCATGTACTTTGTTTGTGGGCACATCCCTAGTAGGGGCTGTGCAAGAGGCAGCTGATCGATGTTTCTCTCTCATCGATGTTTCTAACTCTCTATCCCTCTCCTTCCTCTCTGTAAAAAATCAATAAAATATATTAAAAAAAAAAACACAAAACAAAGCAAGGGACTGAATCCAAGAATATTCTACCCAACAAGGCTATTATTCAAAATTGAAGGGGAAATAAAGAGCTTTGCAGACAAAAAAAAGCTAAGGGAGTTTATCACTACCAAGCCAGCAATACAAGAAATGCTAAAGGGACTGCTATAAAAAGAAGAAATAGCAAGGGAAGAAGGAACACAAGCATAAAGAATAGAAATGGCTACAAACAAGTACCTATCATTAATAACCTTAAACGAAAATGGAGTAAATGCTCCAATCAAAAGACATAGAGTGGCTGAATGGATAAAGAAACATGACCCATATATATGCTGTCTACAAGAACAAAAAAAAACCCAAAAAACTCACACAGACTGAAAGTGAAGGGATAAAAAAATATCATTCAGGCAAATGGAAAGAAAAAAAAGAAACAATTTGGTAGCAATACTTATATCTGACAAAATAGACCTCAATGTGAAGACCATAACAATAGGTGAGGAAGGCCATTTAATAATATTAAAGGGAACAATTCAACAAGAGGATATAACTCTGGTAAATATATAAGCACCCAATGCAGGCGCACCCAAATACATAAAAACATACAAACAAACAAGCAAGCAAACAAACAAAACTTCTGGAAGATATCAAGGGAGAGATCAACAGCAATATAATCATAGTAGGGGACTTTAATACCCCATTGACATCACTGGATAAATGCTCTGAACAAAATTCAGCAAAGAACCAGCAATCCTGCATGACTCACTAGATCAGATAGACTTAATCAACATCTTCAGAACATTTCACCCCAAAGCTACAGAATATACATTCTTCTCAAGTGTACATAGGACATTTTCAAAGGGAGACCACATATTGTGGCACAGGCAAAGACTCTTCAAATTCAAGCAGATTGATATCATCAAGCATCTTCTCAGATCACAATGGCATAATATTAGAAATAAACTACAATAAAAAATCAAACACTTGGAGGCTAAATAGCATGTTATTAAACAATGATTGTGTTACCAAAGAGATACAAGAAGAAATTTTTAAAATTCTGGAAACAAATGAAAATGAAAACACAACAATCCAAAATCTATGGGACACAGTGAAAGCAGTCCAGAGAGGGAAATTCACAACATTACAGGCCTATCTCAAAAAAACAAGAAAAATGGTAATAAATTACCTAACTCTGCAAATTAAAGAACTAGAAAAATAGCAACAAGCAAAGCTTATAATGAGCAGAAGGAAGAACTTCTGTAATAAATGATATAGAGATAAAAAAATACAAAAGATCAATGAAACCAAGATCTGGTTCTTTGAAAGGACAAACAAGATGGATGAACCTTTAGCCAGGCTCACCAAGAAACAAAGAGAGAAGACCCAAATAAACAAACTCAGAAATGACAGAGGCAAAATAACAACAGACCCCACAGAAATACAAAGGATTGTAAAAAAAAAAAAAAAAATACTATGAACAAATCTATTCCAGCAAAGTGGCCAATCTAGAAGAAACAGACATATTCCTAGAAAAATACAAACTTTCTAAACTCAATCAGGGAGAATAAAAAATCGGAATAGGCTGAAATGGAAGCAGTAATCATAAAACTTCCAGCAAAAAAGCCCAGGGCCAGACGGCTTCACAGGGGAGTTTTACCAAACATTCAAAGAAGAACTAAAACCTATCCTTCTCAGACTATTCCAAAAACTTCAAGAGGAAAGAAAACTTCCAAGCTCTTTCTGTGAAGACAGCATTACCCTAATCCCCAAAACAGATAAAGACACTATAAGGAAAGAGAATTACAGACCAATATCCCTGATGAACATAGATGCTAAAATCCTCAACGAAATTCTAGGAAATCAGATTCAGCATTACAGTAGAAAGATCATACATCATGACCAAATGGGGACAATTCCAGTGATGCATGGCTGGTAAAATATCCACAAATCAATAAACATGATGCATCACATAAACAAATTGAGAGACAAAAATCACATAATCATATAAATTGATACAGAAAAAGCATTTGAAAAAATCCAACAATTTTTATTGATAAAAACTCTCAGCAATGTGGGATTAGAGGGATCATACCACAAAATAATAAAAAGCCTTATATGACAAACCTACAACCAACATCATACTCAATGGGCAAAAACCAAAACCATTTCCCCTAAGAACAGGAACAAGACAGGGATCCCGACCCTCACCACTCCTGTTTGACATAGTACTGGAAGACCTAGCCATAGCAATTAGACAAGAAGAAATGAAAGGCATCCAAATTGGAAAAAAAAGAAGTAAAACTGTCATTATTCTCAGATGATATGATATTGTACATAGAAAACCCTAAAGATTCCATCAAAGAACTGCTAGATTTAATAAATGAATTTGGCAATGTATCAGGATACAAAATTAACACCCAGAAGTCTATTGTTTTTTTATATAACATTGAAATCACAGAAAGAGAAACAATGCACAAAAAACCCAACAACAATGCCATTTACCATTGCACCAATAAAAATAAGATACTAGGAATAAACTTAACTAATGAGGTAAAAGATCTGTACTCAGAAAACTACAGGATATTAAATAAAGAGACAGAGGAAGACATAATCAAATGGAAGAATATACAGTGTTCATGGATTGGTAGAATCAACATCATTAAAATGTCCATACTACCCAAAGCTGTAGTGTTAATGCAATCCCCATTAAAATACCAATGGCATATTTCACAGACCTAAAATAAACTCTTCAAAAAATCATATGGAATAAAAAAGACCCCAAATAGCCATAGCAATATTTACTAAGAAGAACAAAGTTGGAGAGACCACAATACCAGATATCAAGCTATACGTCAAAGCCACTGTTCTAGAAGCTGCCTGGTACTGGCACAAGAACAGACACATCGACAAATGGAACAGAGCAGAGAACCCAGAAATTGACCCAAGCCATTATGCTCAATTAATATTTGACAAAGGAGGCAAGAGCATACAATGGAGCAAAGACAGTTTCTTCAATAAATTATGTTGGGAAAACTGGACAGATACATACAAAAAAGTGAAACTAGACCACTAACTTATGCCATACACAAAAATAAACTCAAAATGGATAGAGGACTTAAACATAAGATGGGAAACCATAGAAATCTTAGAAGAATCCATAGGCGGCAAAATATCAGACATATATTGTAGCAATATCTTTACTGATACAGCTCCTAGGGTAATGGAAACTAAGGAGAAAACAAAGAAATGGGACTACATCAAAATAAAAAGCTTCTGCACAGCAAAAGAAACCATCAACAAAACTACAAGAAAGACCAATGCATGGGAGAACATATTTGCCAATGTTATCTCTGATAAGGGCTTAATGTCCAAAATTTATAGGGAATTCATACAACTTAACAAAAGGAAGATAAAAAAAAAATTGGCAAAGGACTTACTAGTAAATGGACACTTTTCGAAAATGGACATACAGAAGGCCAAGAGACATATGAAAACTTGTTCAAGGTCACTAATCATTGGAGAGATGCCAATCAAAAGGACAATTAGGTACCATCTCACACCTGTCAGAATGGCTAACATCAACAAATCTACAAACAACAAGTGCTGGCGAGGATGTTGACAAAAAGGAACCCTCATGCACTGCTGGTGGGAATGCAGACTGGTGCAGGCACTGTGGAAAACAGTGTGGAGTTTCCTCAAAAAATTAAAAATGGAACTCCCATTTGACCCAGTAATCCCACTTCTAGGAATATATCCCAAGAAATCAGAAACACCAATCAAAAAGGACATATGCACCCCTATGTTCATAGGAGCACTATTTACAGTAGCTAAGATTTGGAAACAGCCTAAATGCCCATCAGTAGATGAGTGGATTAGAAAACTGTGGTACATCTACACAATGGAATACTATGCTGCGGTAAAAAAGAACGAATTCTTAACCATTTGCAACAACATGGATGGAACTGGAGAGCATTATGCTAAGTGAAATAAGCCAGTCAGAGAAAGATAAATATCAAAGGACCTCACTCATTTGTGGAATATAATGAAACACCATAAACTGATAAACAAAAACAGATCCAGAGACAGAGAAGCATGGAACAGACCATCAAACTTCAGAGGGAAGATAGGGGAGGATGGGGGAAGGGTAAGAGATCAACCAAAGGACTTGTATGCATGTATATAAGCATAACTAATGGACACAGACACTGGGGGGTGGGCATGTGCTGGGGGGTTGCAGTTCCCAGGGAGAGGTCAATGGCGGTAAAAGGAGACATATGTAATACTATATGTAATACTTTAAACAATAAAGAATTTTTTAAAAAGTATTCCATCTAATAGTTAAAAGAAAATTGATAACATTATCATTAAAATGATAACGTCACAATATTCTTAATGCAATCCTATATAATAAAAGGCTAATATGCAAATTGTCCCCTTGGGATTTCAATGGACCTGGAGTTTGATTGCTCGCTATGATGTGCGCTGACCACCAGGGGTGGAGCGGAATGAAGGAAGACCCCAGCTAGCAGCCAGAAGTAGGGGAAGGAAGGCCCCGATTGGTTCTGATCACCGGCCAGGCCTAGGAACCCTACCTGTGCATGATTTTTGTGCACCCGGCTTCTAGTTAATTAATATACATTTGTATTAAGCATTAAGAACTCCTAACAACAACATGAGAAATATACAAAATGTATGTATATTTTGTGGAAAGGATACAATATGATCATATTTTGCCAGAGGAATCAAACTTGAGTCTATCAAACTTTGGAATCAGTTGCCAACTTGCAGAAAATACATAGGAGAGAAGAATATATCAAACAGAACAATAAGAATACAATCAGCAATATACAAGCTGTAGGAAATTATAGATCAAATGGTCCATCTTTGTAACAAATTGTATAGAAAATATTTTAATGAAAGGGAAATTTGTAGATTAAAAGTTTTAAAGAACATATCAATTGAAAAGAAAATGAAAGTGACTAAACTATGACATCTAGAAATGCATGTTTGTGTGATAAAACTACAAAGATGTGTGAGGAATTGCTTTACTTATGTGATTACTTGACTTTGAGTGGGGCTGTTATTAGGATGAGAGATATAGAGGGACTTGTCGGTGGCTGACAAAATTTTACTTTTTGACCTAGATGGTGGTTACAAGGATGTTTGGTATTTTATTTAGCTCAATAATATTTTATTGGGCTACATTTATGTATGTGTGTTTTCTATCAGTTTTATTTTAAAGTGAAAACGTTACTTCAAAATGATTGTATTCAATGTGAATGCAAGCTTAAAATATGATCAAATTGAGATGTCTGAAAATAAATTAGACATAGCAACCAGTCTCAAACAAAAAGGACCAACAAAAGACTTTTTGATGGGACAAAGCACATGATCAAGTTCCAAGGAATGAGCCTGAGACAGAGACTAGAATGCAGGTGTTTTATTGGAGAGTGCTCTTGGGTCTCCATTCAAGAAAGACTAAGGGAATAAAATAAAATTTTGAAGGAGACGTTAGGTTGTGATGTAGTTTCAGGGAAGTTATTATATGACTTCTTGGGAATTTTAAAATTAGATATAGCTTTTCAAATTGTGGTAGATTAGACAAAGAAAGCAGTCATTTCTATTCCTTCCCACTAGATAATAAGGTCCTGTGAGGGTGGGTACAGTTCTAGCACCACCAAGGCAATTCTGAAGAGAGAAGAAAGTTCAGAGAAGTTTGCTCACAACACTCCTAGAAGCTAGAGGGATAATTTCTTCAATTGGAAAAGGGATCTGGGTGGTGCAGTACTGCATCCCTTACAATGATTATGTCCTGCCTCTATATGTTTCCTCCCTCGCTTCCTTCTATATGTATCTATCACATTATAAACACAAGGTCATAAAACTTCTCAGTATATTTATGATTTTGGGAAATATTTCTATGATTTTACAAATAGAAAAAAGTTTCAGAAAGTTTAACAGTTATAGTTACTCTGCATGTGGGCTAACTTTGGACTAAGCATGTAATCTACAATATTTCACTTGATCATCTCAATAGCACAGTTGGCTCCCTCATCTTATCTTATTTTATTTTATTTTATTTTATTTTACTTAATTTTAATTTTATTTTTGTTTCCCTCATTTTATGGATGAGGTAGATGAAGGTCATAGAAGGTAAATGATTTGCCCAAGTAATCAGTGGTAGAGCCAGGATTCCAATCAGATCTGTATGAATCTAGCACACTACTCTCAACCAATATATTATACACCTCTGTAAAAATCATCTGGACTCACAGAATAAGTAAGAGGGTGATAAGGGATTTTAACTGTAACTTCCCATCTACAGGTCTCCAATCCCTCTCCCATAACTTCTCCAGTGTTCTGTTTCCTTATAAAAGGCTTTATTTAAGGAGTTAGTGGTTACCCCTCTTAATTAGCAAACAAAGGTCTTCAATGACAATCTAAAAATATCACAGAGATAAATTTAAAGTGTTGGGTTAATGGGAAAAGCATTTTAGGAGCATGGAGGCCTTTTGGACCCCTCAGCTGCCACCAAGCACACTGTACCTATTTTTTTTTTTTAATGTGGAGGTCACCCTATAGGCCATATAATAATTAGGGGGATAGAGGACATAATCAATAGGAACAAACTAAGAAAGATCAAAAGTCTTCTGTCTGGATGAAGTAAGAATCAAAGGTGATTTTTCTTCCCTAAAGTAAGTAAAAGTCTAGATTGTGTAGAAAAGATGAGAGCAGACACATCTCTTATGTCTCTGAACATTAGAAAGAAAAGGCAACTTTTTGAGATTCAAAGAGGTCCATTTGGGGCAAATAGAAAGGAAACATCTATCTAAACTTCAGATAGCTAAACAACAAAGTTCGTTATATCTCAAAAAGCAATATAAGTTGTCACAAATTGGTTCATAATAGTTCAAGTTAATTTATAGATGAGAAATTCAAAATAAGAGAAATTACAGATAGCACTGACTGTGACCTTACAGAATACCCTATTGTTCCTCATCCTCTCCTGTGGTATATCTGTCTGAAATGTAGTTCCAGGTTATGTGGACCATGGCCCTGATTTAGGCTACATAAGAACTTCCTTTATTTTTTTCCTGAGATTACCAACTCTTTGTGTTATCTCTGCTTAAAATTCTCTTCCCTTCCACCTTTTGTAAAGTTGGCTCTTTTCTCATTTTTCATATCTCAACTTATAAACTACTTCCTGCTCTTAATCTAAGATCTGCCAATCTTTATAAATTATCACTCTCTTTTGCTTCTTTCAGAGCATTTATCCTGATCTGTAATTAGTCATCTTATATTTAGTAGTAAACTTGCTTATTATCTGTTACCCCAAGGAAAAGGTAAGCCTTATGAGGACAGGATACTTAGAAATTTTGATCCCAACCATGGCTTCTATCATAAATACTTACACTTATGGAATGAATGAATGAATGAATGAATGAATGAATGAATGAATAAAATGAAAATGCTTCTCCCTAAAATAAGGTGTTATTGCTTGGGATTTATTTTATTTGTATATTTATATATATTATATTCTCGGGACTCACTCCTTTTGGTACTTTATCTGGAAACCTTCTAAGAAATAATTTCATGTACTAGCATGGACATACACACACACACACACACACACACACAAGTAAAAGAAATAAATCTTCCTTCTTCAGTTTCTTATGGCGAGTCCTGATGGGAGTGAAAATATGCATATATTGAGAATTCATACCTGTCCTTTGGTTAATCACTTTTCTTGGTATACTTATTTAAATCAGCCTGATACTGGTGACATCCAAAGCCAATCTGGATGCCCAAGGGCATATATATCCAGCGTGTTACTGTAGAATAGTGTGTACTTCATGGCAGTTTCTTTAAAATGCAATACCTGGAATGCCTAGGAAATCTGCTTCCCCCAATGAATCCTCTCAGAATTGGAATAGACACCCGATTACTGTGGTTGCCAGTGTGTATGAATCATGCGGTGGCAAAAGGGAACTTTTTAAAGAGATAGTCCCTTCAGTTTACAGCAAGTAACTAACTAAAAAACTAAGTAGATAAGTAAACTAGAGAAATAAAAATGATTCTAGTTCTTTGGAATCAAGTACACAAGGTCTAAATACTAGTATATATGACTTGTGGAATCTGAAAATTTTGATTGTTCAAAATAAATTCCAATTTGCTGTTTCCTTAGAATGGAGCAGCTCTGATTATTTAAAAAAAAACAACACAGCATTTCCTCCAGGGAACTGCTCACTATAGACAACTCACAGAGCTTTTCAACTCACAAGCAGTGTCATCTCAGGGCTAGTGTTGATTTAGACATAAATATTGAGGAAGAAATAAGCCTCAAAGGGATCTGCTCGTATAATTTCTCTAGTAACAAGAGGTTAGACATGCTCCTGTGGGTTCCTTTTTTCTGTAGACTCTGCAGTCCCATGATGCACTGGGAGGTATCTCAGCTTCTTAATGAAGTGCAGCCAGTGTGCAGCAATGAGCACAGGGCCAGTCAGGATATTTTAGGCCTTACTGCTGGGGTGTTAGCAACTGATTATGTGAAAATGGATCATTAAGTGTCAGCTGGAAAAAAATGCAACTCATTAGCAACCTCTTTTGGTTAAGAAATGATAGCAATAATCTACTGAAGTCCAACAACTTCAAGAGAGACATCAGAAAAACTCTGTTGGTGCCTAGGCAGTGTTGCTCAGTGGTTGAGCATCCACCCATGAACCAAGAGGTCCCCGGTTTGATTCCCAGCTGGGGCAACATGCCTGAGTTACAGGCTCGATTCCCAGCAGCGGGCATACAGAAGGCAGATGATTGATGTTTCTCTCTCATCCATGTTTCTGTCTTTCTATTCCTCTCCCTTCCCCTCTCTTTTTCTAAAATCAATAAAAACTTAAAAAAACTCTGTTGGTAGGAATGAGATACAGTAGAACAGGATATAGAAAAGGGAAGGAACATCTATAGAAAAGGCAGTGACTTCTTAGACTTCTGTGTTTTATTATCTCTGCTCTATGTATTTTGCATCACTAATGGGTTATTAAATTTTTATTCCAAATATTTTCTATCCTTGAACTCAAATTCTTAAGTATAAGACAAATTATGACAAAATTCTTTATAAATTCGAGAGTCAGTATATTGCTCATAGATTATCTTTTAGTCAAAGAGATGGAAAATTCAGGCAACTATGCTCCACATGTGAGAATTACATAGACATCTGCCAGCACTGGACCAAATAGGTGAGGATGAATATGAAATTTCTGTCAGTTTGTTTCTTTTGTTAATATTCAGATCTGCTTCCACTTTCATAGAATCACTTTATACTTTACAGAAAGGCAGGAGGCAAGCAAAGACCTAGCAGAGTAATGAAATTAACCCAGTAAGCATCAGGGTTTCACTAAGAGTCCACTGTTATTTTTTTAAAATTTAATCCTAGTTGATTCTTCTTCCAATTGAAAATTAAGGGTGGGGAAATATTTTATTTACTTTCTCCCTCAAATAAATCATATCCTATAGAGCATGAAGGAAGAAAGTAATTGGGATGTCATGTAATAAATGCATGTGTCACTGGTAAGACTGGTCAGAAGGTTTTGTTCTATCTAATAAGAACTCTAGATATAAAGACATTGCTCAAGTGTGGTGTAGCACTTGAGTTTGGGCCTTCTCCAGAATGTTACTAAGATATCAAATGCCACCAGAGGCAACACTCTGACACTGGAGAGATAACTTTTCTAAATCACTCTCAAATGACTCCTTGGTGAATGCAAACCAAACAAAACAATAAAAAGGGAGCATCATAACCTGATTCAGTTTCCTGTGAGCATCAACCTCAAACCTTCTGAAACATTTCACGCATCAAATTTAGGACTTTATTGGGATCATTTTATAATTATTTCTGGGTCCCAAGAAACATATGACCAGGGGTGAGACATTCATAGACATCTCACCCTAGAAAGAGTCAATATTGGGGTAAGAATAAAGAGCTCATACACATACAAAATGAAATAAATTACACCAGAGTAACAAATGTGATAAATATTCTTGTCCCCTCTACCGGATGGTATATTGAGAAGCCATTTCTATTCTGTCATCTCTTACATATTAATGATGAACTTAATTTTCCTTTTTTTCTTAGTTCTCTCCTTACTCCCCCAGTACACACACACACACACACACACACACACACACACACACACACACACACACACACACACACACACAATCACTCATAAGGGGGTATGATTTCTCTAAAGATAAAGGCAGCTTCACTATTCTTTTTTTGCTCCAGTAGGACAAAATCTTCTTCAAAGAACCTATCTACAACTGCCAGTTTAGATCTTATTTCTCTGTTGTGCAGAATGTAAACTTGAAAAAGAGTTGGGGCTAAGGGGATGTAGCTGCACCTTCCAGAGAAATGAAATGTCTGCTAAACAACCAGCAGAAAGCTGTTACTCTTCTTGTTCTATTACCATATAGAGGAAGCTGAATTTTCTCACTGTGATCCACAACTGTGTAAACTATCTAGACTATTGGGATGAGAATCATAAAGATTCTCTCTTACTCCAATGATGAGAAGAAACATAACAATGGTGATGATGATGATATAATGATGATGATGATGATGGTGGTGGTGGTGGTGGTGGTGGTGGTGGTGGTGGTGATGATGGTTATGGCAATGGTAAAGACTTTAGAGACCAAATATGTTCAAACCACTATATATGCAGTATTTTGAAAAATATATTTATATTTATTTCAGAGAGGAAGGGAGAGGGAGAGAGAGAGATAGAAACATCAATGATGAGAGAGAAACATTGATTTGCTGCCTCCTGCATATCCCCTACTGGGGATTGAGCCCACAACCTGGACATGTGCCCTGACAGGAAATCAAACCATGACCTCCTGGTTCATAGGTCGATGCTCAACCACTGAGCCATGCCAGTTGGGTTATGCAGTATTCTTATTTACACCACAAAGATGTCAGGGCAGAAATGCATATAGCCTAACTATGAGTGAATCTCTTCTGCCTTTTCTAAAGATCTGCTTCCATTGGTTCTTACATTGGCTCCTTCCATCCCCGGTTTTAGGATTTAAAATAATGGTTCTTACTTTCCTGAATCTTTTCTGCATCTTTGCTGCCTGTACAAGATGCTACCTGTGGGAATGTGTCCTAACTTTACACCTATGCCATGCTCCTAGCTTCTTTCTCTGCCCATTTATGCTCATCAGACTGAGGATGTTAGATTTGCTTGCATTGATGTAGGCTTTGCTTGGGAAAGTGTTTTTCAAGACTTGATGAGGTCAGCTTCATGCATATGGTTAAAGGCTCCTCTTGTAAAATGTTGATTACAGAACAGTGTTTCCTTTACCCCTGTGGTTTCATGCATGCCATTTCATTGGCATTTGAGGTTCACAGGATACTTTTCTGGGAATTGTTATGTCTATATCCTTGGCCCAGAACTCTATAATTAATTAATTAATTGCTATTTTGGAGATATATATATATATATATATATATATATATATATATATATATATATATAGTAACATTCCAAGCAAGCCAGATAACTGTGTTGTGACTTTTCTGTTACCCCATCTATAAACCATGGCGTTTGTACATGTCATCTCAAGAAGGTATTATGAGAGTTAATGAACCAGAGATTGTAAGGGGTATTTAGACTGTTGGATGAAAGATGCTGCTTAAGAATACTCAAGTTTTATGTGGCCTGATTCTTCAGGGCAAAAGCAACATATCAGTAAGTCATGACACTGCTATTAAAGGGCAAAGGGCACCATCAGTACATTCTCAATGTAAAGTGTAAACACAGTCTCCAAAAGGAGCGGTTTGGTGTTTTACAACTTACTGCTCAGTGGTGGCTCCTGTCTTTGCTGCAGCTGCCACATCCCCTGCATGATAAAATTAGTCTCATTTTGCCCAATTTGTCCTTGGTTCCCTTGACACAACATACATTCCCTCAAAATCCCTTCTGGATGAAATAACTTATGGTACAGAAATATAAGGTGTACAAATGCGTCACTAAAATGGATGATAAGAGAACAACCCTTCAGGGCAAGTAGTGCCTCTGGCAGGTTTTTAGCTGTTTCTTTTGAGATACAAAAGCAAGAGGACATCTGCAACTAAGATGCACTAAACGGGTTTTTGTTAACACAACAGGGGAGAAGTTACAGCAAAGCCAAATAGGGCAAATGTAATATGCCACTTCCATTTGTGAGATTAGTCACACATAAGAGACATTTACTCTGGGGTTATGAGAGCTTTCTAAATGCCTCTCATTTGGCTTACATTGCTTAACTTTGTGACAGTTCTTCAGGGCCCATTCATTTTGACTTGGGATTCACTATCTGTTGATTCCCCTACTGACCACCTTACCTCTCATCTGTTATAAGTTCAATCTCATGTGTCCTGCACAGGATGCTACCAATAACCTTTCCCAAAAGGCTCTTGCCAAAGCACTTAGAAGTTCACTGGTTTGGGGAACATTTATTTATTAGCATTTTAAATTAGTGTGTTTTAAATATAGTCTTGCCTATAATCATCAAAGAAAAGTTCACATTTATAATGAGATTAGCTTTAAGAGATTTAGAATGCATTTCATTTTGTTTATAATTTCTGCAGACACTTCTCACTTTCCATAATAAAGCTGGTTTTCCAGACCAGCAGAAAATACTATAAATATTCACAAGTTGGGAGAAAAATATTTTTTCTGAATAATAAAAGATAAACCAGCTGTCTGAAAACAGAGAAGCCAGGGAACTGTATTTCAAGGTTTTATTTATTTATTTTTATTTTTTTATTGCCCTGTCTGTGCAGGCTCCCTGCATTCTTTCCTTTACTTAGTTCTACCCTCCTTGTAAGAGTAAGTAAAGCAGGAATAAAAGACTCCCTCTTGGATTTCCCCCACTCTGAGATACCCTAAGGCTTACAAGATGATACTTTCCCCATTATAGCCAGTCACTGTAAATCAGCTGTATGAATAAGAACACTTGAATCCTTCTAGACCTTCATGTTTATTAAGTTTTACCAGCTAAAAAACACGGCTCTTGGGGTATCAGAGAGTGTTTTAACATTAAAACAGTTCTGCCTGATGCTGTGAATACAACTAAAAAAACATAAAAATCAGTTTTCTTCCTTTGCCATGGAGCTGCGATTTTCCCCCAGGATCCTTGACACTTTCTACTTTATGCACCACTTCACCTGATAGTCTATAGTCTCTTTC
Organism: Ia io; assembly: GCA_025583905.1. Classification (NCBI taxonomy): domain Eukaryota; kingdom Metazoa; phylum Chordata; class Mammalia; order Chiroptera; family Vespertilionidae; genus Ia; species Ia io. The sequence continues at coordinate 75,871,820 of JAJQQW010000001.1, forward strand.
ATATCCTTTTTTGAAATACTTTAATGTTCAGCATTCATTCACATTTTAATGGGAAAACAACAAAGTTTTGCACACTTTTGAAAATTAACATATATTTGCCCTTCATGATATATACGTAGATAAACCATTTTGGTCACTGCCTGCATTGGGTCTCTGCTACAGAGGCCCGGGAGATACTGTAATGTTCCATCTTAACTCTTTAAGTGTCTGTTCTGCTTTGAGGAAAGTTTTCACCCCACTGTTATGTATATAGAAACTTGTCTCTGTTGCAGGGCTTAGGGAAACTGATAATGGGCTAAATTTTCAATGAGTCAAATATCAAGAAGAAGATGTTCCATTCATTTTCCTTTGCTGATTTTTTTCTTCAGGTCAGGTTTATAAAGCTGAGAGAAACATTTCTGAAATGACCTAAAAGTATCAGAAGGGAGAAAATGGCCTAACTAAAAAGAAAGAGATGTAAATATACCCTAATGGGTAAATTCTAAAGGGTGTTTTTGTTTTGTTTTGTTTTGCTTTTGTGGCTATTAAAGTTTGGTTCTATAAAATACCCTGTACTTTTAAAGTGTACATCAAAGCCTTGATGGAGTTGTACCTGTGTTGCCTGGTGCCATACATCAGCAAAGCACTGTTACCTGTGGGTATGATTTCTTTTCTGTGTTTAATTCCAATTTGAACACCATGCCATTGGCTTGTAATTTTGTTCTTTAAAAGTAAAACAGAAAAATGTTATCTTTTTACCAAGTAATATAAATGAAAGAAATGAGAGGTCTCACCCACGCTATCACTACAGTTCATGAAATGAAATCAGGGACTGATGTTCACCAGGGATTCTCATCATTGAACAAAGGGGAAGAAAAATTCCTTGTTTTTTCCATTTCAGAATTAAAGCTCTACAGGGATCTTAAAGCTACAAAATGTCTTTTCTTATCTGAAAGTAAGCATCTGAGGAAAAAGTGAAGTGACTGTAAAATAAAAGAAGGTTTTTTCCTAATTTTTGGAAGCATAGGCAGAATAATAAATGGGCTTTCAAATGAATCTCTTTCTGTGATACTATCATAAGTTTATGGACATATTCTAGTGTCCACTGACTGTGTCCAAGAAAGAGGATATTAAAGCAAATCCTTAACTCCATAATAAGAGTTGTCAAATTTAGATCTGCAGAGGATGTTTCTTATTCAGTCCACACTCAGCTGTGTTTCTTAACCCCACCCCTGTCTGCCTGTTTTCCTCCTCACCATCTCTTATTTACTTCATTTTCCTCCTTCTTATTGTTATATACACATACTTACCTTCACCCACTCGCTTCTCAACTCCATTGAGAATGTTTTATTAATCTGAGTTAGCAGATATAGGGTGAGCAAAAAACATTAAGTGGATATATAAATACATATAATAGATTTTCATAATCACCATTGTAAAAAAAAAACTCTCATGTTTTTCTATTTGTATTACCAAATCTTTGTCACTACAACCCCTGGGGTCCACCAGCTGTATGTCGATGTGTGAGGGTCAATGATGAGAACAGATTGAGAGGACAAAACCTATTTTAGCTCTATCAATATGCGGTGAATGCTGTCAGTAAGATCATTCATGAAAATGCAGCATAGTACCTGGCCCATGATAAGCATGCAATAAATGGTAGCAGTTGCTTCTGTTATTGCTGTTGTGTTTTTTTTATTGTTATTTTCATTCATCAACACATAACAGTTTTTATTATTAAAGGCTTTGGGGGGGAAAAATGTCTACTTTTTCATAGACATTTCATACTGAACATACTGCCTCAAGTTCTTTATTACTGAAATTCCTATAAGACTGTATAGTACAGTATTCTTTTCCCTTCCCCAACATTGCATTTGCTCTCTTGTCATCCTATTTTCTTTTTTTAATTAATTAATTTTTAAAAATTTCTTTATGATCAAGGTATTACGTATGTGTCCTTATCCCCCCATTGTCCCCACCCCCCACTCATGCCCTCACCCCCCTATTGTCTGTGTCCATTGGTTAGACTTATATGCATGCATACAAGTCCTTTGGTTGATCTCTCCCCCTTACCCTCACCCTCCCCTACCTTCCCTCTGAGGTTTGACAGTCTGATCCATGCTTCTTTGTCTCTGGATCTGTTTTTGTTCATCAGTATATGTTGTTCATTATAATCCACAAATGAGTGAGTTCATGTGATATTTATCTTTCTCTGACTAGCTTATTTCATTTTTTTCTAACCATACATCTGACCATGCCATAGGTGAAATGGCAAGCCCAAATAATAAATAAACTATCCTAAGTTCTCAGACGTAAAGCATGTGTGCTATTTCTTATCAAGGTCTCATTTATATGAGTGGGAAAATTTCCAAACTCTTTGATGTGAACTTTATTTTAAATTCAATATTGAATTCAATGATTAGTAATTTGATGCCAAAAATATTACAATATGGTGAGTTTGTGGGGAACCCTGTTCAGAGTATGCCGGATGTTCAAGGCCAATTGGAGTTTGGAGGCCCTGTCCAGCATACCCTGGATGTTCAAGGCCAAGGCCAATTTGTCATACGCAGGTGCAAGGATAGGGAAGTTTCACTGTATGCACTGTGCAGGCATCCTTTTCTACAACCCAAATACTGATGTCACTATTTGGCCAGAAGCCTCTGTTGTCTAAGTTGGTATAAAATATGTTACTGACTAGCCAGTACGGGGCTGCATTTTGGGGAAGATGTATTACTGACCAGCTGGTGCTGGCTGTTTATGCTACAATGACTCCTGTGTTTGCTACTGTATTAGTAAGAGCTGTCTCTGTAAGTCTACTTTGAAGCACTGCTTCGTGTAATGGCTCCTTAGTAGTAATGGCTACTTGGGCTGCAATAAAGACTCTCTTATATGTCTACAACTTCTTATATTTTATATCTTCTCTGTATGATGCCAGACATCCAAGGAGGTCCAGACCCTGGCAGAGGGACTCGGACTCAACAGTTAGCATAGTTGAGCAGGATGAAGGAGTGAGTACTCCCACAATTGTTGCAGCGAACAGGGTCAAGGAGAAACTTACTCCAACAATTGGTGCAGTGAGCAGGATCTGGGAGAGTATGGAGGATTCAGCAGTAAGCACTCTGACAGAGTTTTTACTTTTTTTATGAAAGACCTTAATAACTAGAATATCTTGGCAAATGTAATCTATGGGGTTTATATAACAAGGCCGGAATGTTAGGGTCACAACAACAACAAAAAAAAGAAAGCTACTATGGGGTTCAAATGAATTCATGCTAAGAAGTATATTTATAATGTAATACTTTCCTATTTTCAAACAAAGTTGAAAATGTGGTAAAAAAAATCCATAAGGACTTCTGCAGAATTATATTATCTACATATAAGTCCAGAATTTTTTTTTTTAGCTGAAAGCATAATCTTGCATTTAGACCAAGTATTTATGCAATAGAAGAAGTGTATTAGGGTTATAGAAATATTGAACCTGTATTAAGTAATCAGAGGGAATATCAATGGGAAACTTTGACAACATTTCTACTGGTGTCTAACTATGGACATAGGTATTCTTTCTATGACCATAACTCTCAGGAAATAAACACTTAATATTTTCTAGGATTGCTTTTTCCTGTTCTTAGTGGAAATGGTTTTAGTTTTTGCCCATTGAGTATGATGTTGGTTGTAGGTTTGTAATATAAGGCTTTTATTATGTTGGGGTATGATCCCTCTATTCCCACTTTGCTGAACGTTTTTATCAGAAAAGGGTGTTGGATTTTGTCTAATGCCTTTTCTGCATCAATTGATATGATTATGTGATTTTTGTCTCTCACTTTGTTTATGTGATGTATCACATTTATTGATTTGTGGATATTGTACCCGCCTTGCATTCCTGGAATAAATCCCACTTGGTCATGGTGCATGATCTTTCTAATGTAATGCTGGATCTGGTTTGCTAGAATTTTGTTTAGGATTTTAGCATCTATGTTCATCAGGGATATTGGCCTGTAATTCTATTTCTTTGTGGTGTCTTTATCTGGTTTTGGGATTAGGGTAATGCTGGCTTCATAGAAAGAATTTGGAAGTGTGGCTTCCTCTTGAATTTTTTGGAATAGTCTGAGAAGGATTGATTTTAGTTCTTCTTTGAATATTCGGTAAAACTCCCCTGTGAAGCCTTCTGGCCCAGGGCTTTTGTTTGCTGGAAGCCTTTTGATTACTGTTTCAATTTCATCAGTAGTTATTGGCCTATTCAGGTTTTTTGAATAATCCTGATTGAGTTTTGGAAGCTTGTATTTTTCTAGGAATGTGTCCACTTCATCGAGGTTTTCCAGTTTGTTGGAGTAAAGTTGTTCATAGTATTTTTTTTTACAGTCCTTTGTATTTCTGTGGGGTCAGTTTTTACATCACGTCTTTCATTTCTGATTTTGTTTATTTGGGCCCTCTCTCTTTGTTTCTTGGTGAGTCTGGCTAGAAGTTCATCAATCTTGTTTATTCTTTCAAAGAACCAGCTCTTTGTTTTCTTGATCTGTTGTATTTTTTTTTCTTGTCTCTATGTTGTTTATCTCCACTCTGATTTTTATTATTTCCTACCTTCTGCTTATGATGGGCTTTTCTTGTTGCTCTTTTTCTAACTCTTTGATCTGTAGGGTTAGATAATTTATTACCATTTTTTCTTGTGTTTTTGAGGTAGGCCTGTAGAGCTATAAACTTCCTTCTTAAGACTGCTTTCACTGTGTCCCATAGATTTTGGATTGTTGTATTTTCATTGTCATTTGTTGCCATGATGTTTTTTATTTCTTCTTTGATCTCTTTGGTAACCCAATCATTGTTTAGCATGCTGTTTAGCCTCCAGGTGGTTTTTTTTTTTAATTGTTTTTATTGTAGTTGATTTCTAATTTTATGCCATTGTGATCTGAGAAGATGCTTGATATGATTTCTATCTTCTTGAATTTGAAGAGACTTTACCTGTGACCCAATATATGTTCTATCTTTGAAAATGAGCCAGGTGCACATGAGAAGAATGTATATTCTGTAGCTTTGGGGTGAAATGTTCTGAAGATATCAATTAATTCCATCTGATCTAGTGAGTCATTTAGGATTGCTGGTTCTTTGCTGATTTTGTCCAGCGGATTTATCCAGTGATATCAATGGGGTATTAACGTCCCCTACTATGATTGTATTGCTGTTGATCTCTCCTTGATATCTTCCAGAAGTGTTTGTTTGTTTGTTTGTTTTTATGTATTTGGTTGCTCCTCTATTGAGTGCATATATGTTTACCAGTGTTATATCTTCTTATTGAATTGCTCCCTTTAGTATTATATAGTGGCTTTTCTTATCTCTTGTTATGGCCTTTACTTTGAGGTCTATTTTATCAGATATTAACACATAACCCCAGGAATGGAATGAAATATACAAAGTGATGCAAAACAAGGGATAGAATCCAAGAATACAATACCCAGCAAGGGTACCATTCAAAAATGAAGGTAAAATCAGGAGCCTCACAGACAAAAAAAAAAAAAAAAGGGGCTAAGGGAGTTTATTACCACCAAGCCAGAAATGCAAGAAATGCTAAAGGGACTGCTTTAAATAGATGAAAAAGAAAGGAAAGAGGGAACACAGGCATAAAGAATAAAAACGGCGACTAACAAGTAACTATCTTATATAATAAAGAGGCAATATGCAAATTAACCATCCCATCCTCACAAGATGGTTGCCTATGACCAGGCCAGCAGGGGGGTTAGTGAGGGATCACCAAACAACTGAATAAGCAGGCAATTATGGGTGATCAGGCCGGCAGGGGGCGGGCAGTTAGGGGCTACCAGGCAGGCAGGCAAGTGAGCAAATTAGAAGCCAGTGGCAGTTGGACATCCCTCAAGGGGTCCCAGATTAGAGAGAGTGTAGGCTTGGCTGAGGGGATCCCCCCACCCCATGCACAAATTTCGTGCACCAGGCCTCTAGTCAATAATAACCTTAAATATAAATTAATTAAATGCTCCAATCAAAAATCAAAGGGCAGCTGAATGGAAAAGAAAACATGACCCATATATTTGCTGTCTACAATTGACCCATCTCAGAACAAAGGACTCAGACAGACTGATAGTGAAGGAATGGAAAAATTTTTCAGGAAATGAAAATGAGAAACAAAGCTGGAATAGCAACACATGTATCTGAGAAAATAGACCTCAAAGTGAAAACCATAACAAGAGACAAAGAGGGCCACTTCATAATACTAAAGGGAGCAATTCAACAAAAGTATATAATTCTGGTATAAACATATATGCACCCAATGCAGGAGCACCTAAACACATAAAAAAAAAGCCAAAAAAACAAAACAAAAAAAACTTCTGGAAGATATCAAGGGAGAGATAGCAATACAATCATAGTAGGGGACTTTGATACCCCATTGACACCACTGGATAAATCCTCTAAAGAAAAAATCAGCAAAGAAACATCAATCCTAAATTACTCAATAAATCAAATGGATTTAATCAACATCTTCAGAACATCTCACCCCAAAGCTACAGAATATATATTCTTCTCAAGTGCATGTGGGACATTTTCAAAGATAGACCACATATTAGGACACAGGAAATGTCTCTTAAAATTCAAGAAGACTGAAATCATATCAAACATCTTCTCAGATCACAATGACATAATAATATTAGAAATTGACTACAATAAAAACATTTAAAAAAATCAAACATTTGGAGGCTAAATAGCATGCTATTAAACAATGATTGGGTTACCAAATAGATCAAAGAAGAAGAAAAAATCCTGGAAATGAATGACAATGAAAACACAACAATACAAAATCTATGGGACACAATGAAAGCAGTCCTGAGAGGGAAGTTCATAGCTCTACAGTCCTACCTCAAAAAACAAGAAAAAAAATGGTAATAAATTATCTAACCCTGCAACTTAAAGAATTAGAAAGAGCACAGCAAGAAAAGCTCAGAGTAAGCATAAGGAAGGAAATAATAAAGATCAGAGCATTAATAAATGAAACGGAGACCAAAAAACAAAAAAAAACAACAAAAGGTCAATGAAACCAAGATCTGGTTCTTTGAATGGATAAACAAGATCAATGAACCTCTAATCAGGCTCACCAAGAAACAAAGGGAGAGGACCCAAATAAACAACATATAAATAAAAGAGGTGAAGTAACAAGCGACCCCACAGACATATAAAGCATTGTAAAAATATACTACCAACAACTCTACTCCAGCAAACTGAACAACCTCCATGTAATGGACACATTCTTAGAAAAATATGAGATTCCAAAACTCAATCAGGAAGAATCATAGAATCTGAGTAAGCCAGTAACTACTGATGAAATTGAAACAGTAAAAAACAAAAAACAAAAAACAAAAACTTCCAGCCAACAAAAGCCCTGGACCAGATGGCTTTACATGGGAGTTTTACCAAACACTCAAATAACTAAAACTTATCCTTCTCATACTATTTCAAAAAATTCAAGAGGAAGCCACACTTCCAAGTTCTTTCTATGAAACCAGCATTACCCTAATCCCAAAACCAGACAAAGACACTACCAAAAAAAAGAAAAGAGAATTACAGCAAAACATCCCTGATGAAAATAGATGTTAAAATCCTCAACAAAATTCTAGCAAATCATATCCAGCATTACATCATAAAAATCATACACCATGACCAAATAAGGTTTATTGTAGGGATGCAAGGCTGGTACAATATCCACAAATCAATAAATGTCAAGACTACATTATAAAATTTTCAAAAGCATCCTAATATTTAAATCAAAAAGGGGGGGGGTAGTAGAAGAATATCATGTAAGGAAAAATATCCTGTAAGTAATTACATCTAGAAAATTAATACTTTAGAAAATTAATTGTAAGGCTAAAAGCAAGACACCCATGAAAAACACACAAGGTGTCAAAACAAGCCAGAGGAAAATCATTTGGGCAAAAAATGAAATAGGATCCCAAGTCAAATTTATAGAAAATATTTCTTTATTAACTTTTGGTCGAGAATATGTTCGTATATTTTCAGAAAACAACTCTGAGACCATGTGGATTCCAGCACAGAGAGGAATTGACAGGACTACTCCAGCCATGAAGACAGAAGAGAAGCAGTCCAGAGATGGAAGACGCTGACGTCGCCTTGCCATACTAGCAGTTAACAGCTGTGCATCACTACAAGTTGCCCAGGACCAAACCAGAGAGGGTCAGACCAGCATTACCACCATTTTTCCATCATCCAAAACTGAAATGTCATGGCTGACATGTACACATAAGGAACTGTGTGACATTGAAATTGGGTCTCAAAAGAACTGTTGGCCCAGAAAGAAACTCACTACAGACTGATTCATTTGTCTGTCAGCATAACTATTATTGCTTGTCTCATTTTCGGTTCTTATAAGTGCATTTCTAATAGCACATGATCTCACTCATCTAGGCGAAATAATGAACAACATAGACTGATAAATAAGAACAGACCCAGAAACAAGGAGACATGGATCAGACTGTCGGGCCTCAGAGGGAGGGTAGGGGAGGGTGGGGGTAAAGGGGAGAGATCAACCAAAGGACTTGTGTGCAAGCATATGAGCCTAACCAGCGGTTAAGGACAACAGTGGCGTGGGGGCATGTGTGGGGAGGGGTGTGGGCTGGGAATGGGGGAATGAGGACAAATATGTGATACCTTAATCAATAAAGAAATTAAAAAAAATAATAAAAAAATAAAATAAATGTGATACATCACATAAACAAATTGAGAGACAAAAATCATATAATCATATCAATTGATGCAGAAAAGGCATTAGACAAAATACAAAACCATTTCCTGATAAAAACTCTCAGCAAAGTGGGAATAGAGGGATCATACCTCAACATAATAATGGCCTTATATGACAACCCTACTGGCAACACCATACTCAATGGGCACAAAGTAAAACCATTGCCCCTAAGAGCAGGAACAAGATAGGGATGCCCACTCTCACCACTCCTGTTTGACATAGTACTGGAAGTGCTAGCCAATGCGATCAGACAAGAAGAAGAAGTAAAGGCTTCCAAATTGGAAAAGAATACGTGAAACTGTCATTATTCACAGAAGACATGATAGTTTTACATTGAAAACCCTAAAGACTCCATCAAAAAACTACTAGACTTAGCCTTAACTGGTTTGGCTCAGTGGATAGAGCATCAGTCTGTGGAATCAAGGGTCCCAGGTTCGATTCTGGTCAATGGCATGTACCTTGGTTGTGGGCACATACCCCAGTAGGGAGTGTGCAGGAGGCAGCTGATCAATGTTTCTCTCTCATCAATGTTTCTAACTCTCTATCCATCTCCCTTCCTCTCTATAAAAAATCAATAAAACATATTTTTTTTAAAAAACTACTAGACTTAATAAATGAATTTGGCAATGTAGCTGTATACAAAATTAATGCCCCAAAATCTATGGCCTTTTATACACCAATAATGAACTCACAGAAAGAGAAACTTAAAAAAAAATCCCATCTACCATTGCAACAAAAAAATTAAGATACTTAGGAATAAACTTAACTAAGGAGGTAAGAACACTGTGTCAGAACACTACAGGTTGTTGAAAAAAGACATACATGAAGACAAACAAATGGAAGAACATACCACGTTCATGGATTGGTAGAATCAACATGATTAAAATATCCATACTACCCAAAGCAATTTATAGATTCAATGCAATCCCCATTAAAATGCCAATGGCATATTTCAAAGACCTAGAACAAACTATCCAAAATTTCATTTGGAATAAAAAAAGACCCCAAATAGATGCAGCAATCTTGAGAATGAAGAACAATGTTGGAGGGATCACAATACCAGATATCAAGCTGTATTACAAAGCCACGGCTGTCAAAACTGCCTGGACTGGAACAAGAACAGACATATAGACCAATGGAACAGAACAGAGAACTCAGAAGTCGACCCAAGCCACTATGCTCAATCAATATTTGACAAAAGAGGCAAGAGCATACAATGGAGTATAGAAAGTCTTCAATAAATGGTGTCAGAAAATTGGACAGATACATGTAAAAAGTGAAACTAGACTGCCAAATTATACTTACATAAAAATAAACTAAAAATGAATAAAGGACTTAAATGTAAAATTAGAAACCATAAAATTCTTAGAGGAAGCCATAGGCAGCAAAATAACAGATATATGTTATAGGAATATATTTACCAATACAGCTCCTAGAGCAATGGAATCTAAGGAGAAAATAAACAAATGAGACTACATCAAAATAGAAAGCTTCTGCACAGCAAAAGAAACCATCAATAAAACAACAAGAAAGCCCACTGCATGGGAGAACATATTTGCTAATGTTATCTCCGATAAGGTTTTAATCTCAGACATTTAGAGGGAACTCATACAATTTAACAAAAGGAAGATAAACAATCCAATGAAAAAATGGGCCAAAGACTTAAACAGACACTTTTCAAAAGTGGACATTCAGAAGGCCAAGAGACATGTGAAAACATGCTCAAAGTCACTAGTCATCCAAGAAATGTAAATCAAAATGACAATGCGGTACCATCTCACATCCATCAGAATAGCTACTATCAACAAATCAACAAGTGATAAGTGCTGGAGAGGATGGGGAGAAAAGAGACCCCTCTTGCACTGCTGGTGGGAATGCAGACTTCTGCAGCCACTGTGGAAAACAGTATGACATTTCCTCAAAAAATTAAAAATGGAAATTCCATTTGACCCAGTGATCCCACTTCTAGGAATATATCCCAAGAAATCAGAAACACCAATCAGAAAGGATATATGCATCCCTACGTTCATAGCAGCACAATTTACAATAGCTAAGATTTGGAAACAGCCTAAGTGCCCATCAGCAAATGAGTGGATTAAAAAACTGTGGTACATCTACACAATGGAATACTATGCTGTGGTAAAAAAGAAGGAATTCTTACCATTTGCAACAATGTGGATGCAAGTGGAGAGCATTATGCTAAGCGAAACATGCCAGTCAGGGAAAGATAAATATTACATGATCTCACTCATTTGTGGAATTTAATGAACATCATAAACTGATGAACAAAAATAGATACAGAGACAAAGAAGCATCAAGCAGACAGTCAAGCTTCATAGGGAAAGCAGGGGAGGGTTGGGGGGGTAAGAGATCAACCAAGTGACTTGTATGCATGCATATAAGCATAACTGATGGACACAAACACTAGGGGAGTGAGGGCATGTCCCGGGGTGGGATGGTGGAGGAGCCTAAGGGGAGGTCAATAGGGGAAAAAGGTGACACATGTTCTACTATTTGTAATACTTTCTACACTAATAAAAGAGAAACATGCAAATTAACCATCACTCCACTACACCCACAAGCCACGCCCACCAGCCAATCAGAAGCAAGTATGCAAATTAACCCAACCAAGATGGCAGCTGGCCACAGAGCTAGAGCAAGCAGGGGGCTTGGGTTGCCCCAGCAATGGAGGAAGCCAAACTCCCTGCCTGCCCTGGTTGGCCCTGGCCTCCACTCAAGGCTACAAAGTTTCAATTATAGAAGATAAATAAATTCTAGATACTTGCTTCCAGCTGACCTTGGCCTCCACACAAGGAGGCGCTGAAAAAAAAAAAGAAAAAGAAAAAAAGGAGGGCCTGGGACCTTGGGTCGCTGGGGGCCGTGATCAGGCCAGGATGGGACGTAAGGGGCTGTTGAGGGTAAGCATACCAGCTGGGGAGCCAGTTGGAGGTGAGCAGGCCATCAATGGGGGTCAGTTGGAGGTGATCAGGACAGCAGAGGGGGGGCAGTTTGGAGTGAGCAGGCCAGTGGGGAGGGAAGGTGGGGGCAAGCAGGGTAGCAGGGAGGGCAGTTGGGGGTGAGCAGGCTGGCAGGGGGGCATTTGGGAGCAAGCAGGCCGGCAGCAATCAGGCAGGCAGGCAGGCAGGTGAGAGGCTGGAGCCAGCAGTCCTGGATTGTGAGAGGGATGTTTGACTGCCGGTTTAGGCCCGATCCCTGTAAACCGGCAGTAGGACGTCTTTCGAGGGGTCCCAGATTGGAAAGGGTGCAGGCCAGGCTGAGGAACACCCCTGCCCCCATGCACGAATTTTCTGCACTGGGCCACTAGTATACAAAAAAGAAATGAGTCCCTCTTTTCCTTTTAATGAGGATATACAAAGAAGAGCAGTGGTTTAACAAAGAAACCTCTTTTCATGCTACCAGAGTTTATCCTTGTCCTGCCTGTGGCCTACATTATTCCATATCAGGGTAATATAGAGAACAAATTTCCAGCACTTTAAATAATGTACTTTTATACAAGGAGAGAGAATGGGATTTTATATACAACTTTGGTAAAGTTTATTTCTTTTTAAAAATATATATTTTTATTGATTCCAGAGAGAAAGGGAGAGGGAGAGAGAGATAGAAACATCAATGATGAGAGATAATCATTGATCAGCTGCCTCCTGCACACCCCAAGCTGGGGATTGAGCCTGCAACCTGGGCATGTGCCCTGACCAGGAATCAAACCATGACCTCCTGGTTCATAGGTCGACACTCAACAACTGAGCCATGCCAGCTGGGCAGTAAAGTTGTATTATTTTCTTCATTTCATTTTCTTTATTTATTTTTGCTTTTTATTTCCCCACTGAAAATCATGTTTTGGGAACTAAAAATAGAATCATACACACAATTTTCTTAGAGCATCAACCTCATGATCTGTTGTCTTAATTTCATCTTCCTTCCTTCTTTCTTTCCTTCCTTCCTTTCTTCCTTCCTTCTTCCTTTCCTTCTTTCCTTCCTTCCTTCTTCATTTCCTTCTTTCCTTTCTTCTTTTCCTGTTTTCTTGCATTATTTGCTTATTTTATATTCCTATGCATTTCTATATTAGAGGCATCCAATTAAGATGTTCTTTTACAGTGTATTCTTATAAAACTTACTAGAGGCCCAGTGCATGATAGAATCATGCACGTGTAGGGTCCCCTACATGCTTTTGCTTTCAATCACGGGGGAGCTGGGTGCCTGTCTGCTGGTGCACCAGGCCTTTCAGAAGCCTCCAGCATGGCGGAGGCTTCTGAAAGGCCTGGTGCCTGAGCAGACAGGCACCCAGCTCTCCCGCTTTTGCTTTTGATCGCTGGTGCACCAGGCCTTTCAGAAGCCTCCAGCGTGGCGGAGGCTTCTGAAAGGCCTGGTGCCTGAGCGGACAGGCACCCAGCTGCCACGCTTTTGCTTTCGACTGCGGGGGAGCTGGGTGCCTGTCCGCTGGTGCACCAGGCCTTTCAGAAGCCTCCAGCACTGCGAAGGCTTCTGAAAGGCCTGGTGTCTGAGCGGACAGGCACCCAGCTCCCCCACTTTTGATGGTCCGCAGTGGGACGTGAGCTCGCTGTCCCAGAGGCCCCTTCTGTGCCACAGCACAGCCATGGCGCAGAGGCTGAGCTTGAGCCGCCGCTGGCGATGTGAGCTCATCATCCTGCCAGCCCAGTCGGCCACCCCGAGTCCCGCCCCCCCGTGCCTCCTGGCCAATTGCGGGCATAGCAAAGGTACGGTCAATTTGCATATTTGTCTATTATTAGGTAGGATTCCTGTGCAACAATTATGACATTAATGTACTAGTAGGTCCTTGCTTCCTTGTAGTCACACATATGGAGACTTAGATGGCATTTTCTTCACTCCCACCCCTACTATTATATATTTTAAACACAAATCTTATTTTTTTTAAAGCACTCAACTTTTACTTCTTTAAGTTCCCTAATCTTATACAGATCACTTTTCTCCTCAGACTTACAACATGACACTATTTTCTGGGGAATTTGGCACTAAAATTCTATAAAAAGATCATTTTCTTTAACTCAATCATTAGATAATTTATTACATGGCTTAGTTTGGCTTTGTTCCTATTTGGCATGTTTCAAAAAGCAGTGAGAACATGGTCTTTTCTCAATTGGTAATATAAAATGTATAATTTTGATTTAGTAGTTCCCATGTGTGTTCACAAATAGTTGCAATAAACAAATAAAATAAATAGGGGGATAAAATAGTTTTCTACATATGTTAGTTTGAGCCATGTTATTAGGTGGCCATAACCAATAGTATCTCCACAGGTGCCTGACATTTTCACTTCTTTTAAGTTATTCATTCATTAATTCATAAAATAAGTTTTTTTAAATTGAATTATGGGCTTATTTTGTGCCTGTGCTTTTCTAAAGATTGTAGGAAACACCTGAAAAAAAAGCTAACAGTCTAGGCCCTAAACTCTAGGGAAACAGAGAGATATAAACAAGTAATGATGCAAATGTGTAAGTACTATGATATAAATGTATGGAGGGTTTTCTAGATCATTGGTGGTTGGGGTGAATAGAAATCTGGGAAAATTAATATAAGAAAATATTTGAGGAGAACCAAGATGGTGGCATAGGTAAACACCTGTACTTGCTGCCTCCCACAACCATATCAAAATTACAACTAAAATACAGAACAACTATCATCCAGAACCGTGGGAAAGCTGGCTGAGTTGAAGGAAGTACTACAACTAGAGAGGTACAGAAGAAAGCGCATTGAGACTGGTAGGAGGTGCAGAGGTGCTGAACGAGCTGGCACCTGGGTGTGCTGCTTTTATAATCAGGAGGGAGATACAAGCTCCCACTTGCTCTGAGCTCCAGTGCTGGGAGAGACTCTGGGGGACCCAGACACATATGGGGAGAAACTGGACTATCTGGCATTGGGGCAGGAACTCAGGGCAGCTTTCTTCCAGATGGAGGTGCTCACAATGGTCATTGTTCCTGTGCTGGGACCTCCCTGGTGCAGGGCTGATTGGCAGCCATTGCTGTTTGCTCTGCCCTGGAGATTCCCTGAGACCCCGCCCCACCTAATTTACAACCCCACCTAAGCTGTGTGAAGCAGCTTTCTCATACGAATGGTCTGTCCTTTCTCAGCCTAAATCCTGTCAAACTAGCTGCAGCTGAGTCAGGGAGCCCAAAAGCTATCAAAAGAAGGCTCAAGGCCACACCAGCAGCAGCCTGCCTTGCTTCACAGCTGGGCCTCATCTGGGCAATTCCAAACTCCATACAAAGAGGAGGAATCTGCAGATCTCTCTGTATCTCCTGCTGGGTGTCCCCAGGCAGTGGATGACTTTGCACCTGCTTAGAGATCCAACAGCCAGTGTACCTAGTGGTCAGTGTAAGACCACACCGGATTACAACTCTTCACCTCCATAAGTGACACACTCAAGGGGCAGACTCAGTGAGCACCAAAGCCCCACTGAAGCAAGTCCTGCCCCATTGTAGACACAGCTGGTCCTCAAAGCCAATTGGCCTGGAGGTCAATTCCTCCCAGTGATACCAACAACAATCAAGGCTCAACTACAACAAGACTGTGCACACAGCCTACAAAGGGGTGCACCAAGAGTGTCCACCTCAGGTGATTGGGGAGGCTGAGCCATTGGGCCCTATAGGACACCTACTACACAAGGCCACTCTATCAACTCAAGGAGACTTAGCAGCTACTCAATACATAGAAACAAACACAGGGAAGCAGCCAAATGTGGAGAAAAAGAAACATGTCACAAATGAAAGAAATGGAAGAAAGCAAACTACTAGATATAGAGTTTAAAACCACAGTTATAAGGTTACTCAAGAATCTTCTAGAAACCTCCAAGGAACTTAGTAAGCCCTTCAAGGATCTTAGTGGGAATGTAAAAAAAAAAAAAATGGAAAAGGATAAGTCAGAAATTAAGCATACACTGACTGAAATGAAGAATATTATACAGAGATTCAACAGTAGGCTAGAGGATCCCAAGAATCAAGTCATTGATTTGATATATGAGGAAGCAAAAAACAACCAACCAGAAGAGCAAAAAGAAAAAAAGAATCCAAAAATATAAAGATAATGAAGGAGCCTCTGGGACAACATCAAGCTTACCAATATACGAATTATGGTGGTGCCATAAGAAGAGAGAAAACAAGATATTGAAAACCTATTTGAAGAAATAATGACAGAAAACTTCCCCTACCTGGTGAAAGAAATAGACTTACAAGTTCAGGAAGCACAGAGAACCCCAAACAAGAGGAATCCAAAGAGGACCACACCAAGACACATCATAATTAAAATGCCAAGGGCAAAAGACAAAGAGAGAATCTTAAAAGCATCAAGAGAAAAACAGTTAGTTACCTACACAGGAGTACCCATACGACTGTCAGCTGATTTCTCAACAGATTTTATGCAGTTCAGAAGGGAGTGACAAGAAATATTCAAAGTGATGAAAACAAGTACCTACAACCAAGATTACTCTACCCAGCAGAGCTATCATTTTGAACTGAAGGTCAGATAAAGAGCTTCACAGACAAGAAAAAGCTAAAGGAGTTCATCACCACCAAACCAGGATTATATGAAATGCTGAAGGGTATTCTTTAAGAAGAGGAAGAAGAAGAAAAAGGTAAAGATGAAAGACTATGAACAACAAAGTGATAACAAATACACATCTATCAACAAGTGAACCTAAAAATCAAATGAATAAAAAACCTGATGAACGAAACAGACTGGTGAATGTAATAGAATCAGGGGCATGGAAATGGATCCGACTGAAAATTCTCAGGGGAGGGGGAGAAGGGGTGTGGGGTTGAGTGAAGATATTGGACAAAGATCTTATATGCATATATGCAGTACCTATGGACACAGAGAGTGGGGTGGCGATGGCCTGGCATGGGGTGAGATCCGGGTGGAGAGGAGCTATGAGGGGAAAATAGAGGGACATCTGTAATAATATCAACAATAAAGATTAAAAAAAAGAAAATATTTGAGTAGCTTTACTAAATAATTAGCTGATTTAACTAGTATGTATGGAGTTAGTCACTCAATCCCACCCTGACCAACTTTAACCTTTATTTAATTAGCGATAAATATAATTAAAAAACTATCAACCAGATATTTTTCACAATAGAAGTTCTAAGTTACCCTGTAAATATAGAAACCGCTGGAGTCATGACTGTGCTAACATATTGGAATAAACAATCTTATATTAAAAGAAGTCTTTAGAATTAAAATATATTTTTGGAGTCTAGAGCTATTAAAGGGTCTACTTCTATAGATTTTTCAGCTCATGATGCCATTAATCCTCTACTCTTACCTATGGAGAAACTTCTGTTAAGATCTTCCATGGTTAAATCATGGTGGGTGGATTTGAAATATGAGATTATCATTTGTTCTAAAACCCAATAGCTTTCCTCATATAAGAGATTCATTTAACATTTAATATCAGTAAAAGGTATTCTGTGTTGTTTTTTTTAGTACACAAATCAAATCCAAATTAATTTGAGCTCTACAGAGATGTAGACCATACATTACTTCTTTTTATCCCTCACAGATTTAATCATAGCCTCTTTGTATATAGTAGACTTGCAAATACGCCTGCTGTTTTTTAAAAATCTGGAAAAAGAGAAAGAAATCCAGGAAGTATGTTATAGAAATGAATTGCTTTAAAGATGTGTTCTAAGAACACAAGGAGATAAGTGGATGTCAAGTTTGCCCCTTGAAAATAAGGATGGAGCATTTTTGACTATTCCAAAATTATTGTTTAGGTTCATCACATATTAACAACAACAAAAATCTTTACACTCATCCACTAGAGGGCAATCAATTCATTAGACACATACACTTCCCCCTACCCTGACCTAGGACTTAGTAACTTCAAGGGAATCAGGTAGAGACCAAGAGGAGGGGAGGTATGAATGGAACTCTTCTCACTAAAAATAGCATTGTAGTCTCTTTTGGATTTCCTTCTATGGAGAGTGGGCCTGGAAGAGCCAACTAAAAGTAAGCTAGACCTCTCCCTTTGATACTAAAACTAAGTATATTCCAGAGATTTAAAATTGCTCACATGTAAATAGCTGTTTACCTGTGAGTAAAGAAGCATTTACTTTAAGTAAATGAGATTTTACTCTAAATGAAACAGCATTTGAGTTTGTCACAGGGTTCACTATATCCGCTGGCTGGCCATGAGGCAGTGGTAGTACTGTCTACAATGCTTTTGAAGCCATCTTGGTGATTAGACTATTTCTCCTCTGACTACATTTTCTACTGGAAAAGTTTGCTTGCTTTTGCTAATATTGACATCATGTATGTAAAAATAGTTTAAGTAAGAGACTTTTAATACTTTTTGCTTAATAAAATACTGAAAGGACTTGGAATCAGAAAAGAACATGTAGCATGTTGTTATTACAAGGAGCACTCACAGCAAGCAAGGTTAACCCTGTGGATAGTTTTTCTCGAGACTCCAGTAAATTTAAGAATTTACTGATTCATTGTAGTGGTGAGCTCTCAAATCAGTTTTTGGTCACTTATTCCTCTTCTGTGAATGGGTACAATAATATCTTCCTATCTCATGCTATATAAAGTTGCCACAAAGCACAAAAAATATTTTGAGATTATTAGGAATACCAAGGAGATATTTTTCCTTCAAAGTTAGCTATAAAACCATATGTGCACATGGGATTTTTTTTACTCATTTGCATAATATGCAATTGTAGATGTATTTCTCTGAAAACAAAGGACATCATTATATAGTAAAATCTTTCTTAGGAATTTAACCAAATTTTAAAGTTATTCATTCAAAGTATGTTAGCTTTACTTAAAAATAAAATTAATCATAATTATTAAATTTACAAAATAAATAATTTAGAATCTATAGCAATTACTTTGTGGGACTAGTTCTTAATATTTTCCTGATGAAATATTATCTTGATATCATTCAGCCTGAGCCTCTTCACACTTCCTTAGATAAGTTAGAACTCCTTTCTTGGTGAAACGATTGCTGAAATCAATGCAGAGACCTTTTTTTCCTAGTTTCCATTGACACAATATGAATTTCTAAGCCCTAGCTTCTCTCTAGGTTTAGCTTATCTAATATCTAGAACTATAGGCACATACTAACGCATCTAATTTGCACTCTTTTCTAATTTTCTCGATGCTTCTAATTTTATTTCTAAGGTAAACAAATATATTATTTTTGTCACTTCTGCTATCACTTACACATAGTTACCTCTTTCTGGATAGATTTAAGTTCTCAGATTAAAATAAAAGTTGCAAAGAGAGCAATAGGCATTTGCATTATATTGAAATGAACACTGGCCTTAAACTACAAATTGGTAGTTACAAAATAGTGACATCATATGAAGTTCAGCAAAGGGAATAATAGAGTCAATAATATTGCAATTATTATGTATGGTGCAAGGTGGCTACTTGAGTTATCAGGGTAGAACACTTTGTAAATTATATAATTGTCTAACCACTATGCTGTATACCTGAAACTAATGTAAAATAATATTGAATGTAAAATGTAATTACATGTTATCACATGAGTTTGATTCTTGGCATTACAGTGTACTAACTGCGTGAAAATCGACAAGTGTCTAACCTCTTATTCCTCATTTAAAGTAAAGCTAAAATCACTGCCCTCTTTGGAATATTGTGGAAATTAAAAAATATAATAGACAATGTAATGGTGGATTCTTCCTCTTTATTAAACCCACATGTACACGTACTACAACAAAGATTTTATTTGCCTCTCAGTCCTTTTCTATCTCCCCTTACACTCCCATGAAACCTTAGGCAAAATTTAAAATTGTCTTATATCTTTTTAGTTCTTCAAAACTAGAAAACACATGTTATTGGCTGTCAAAGAAAAATAAATAAATGATTACAACATTGCAAATTCATCTTTTTTTATTTTCTCACAATAACTTAGTTTAAGTCTACAAACTTTATTATTCATGCATGGCAATTATATTGTTTCCACTCTGCATAACAACTCTGTGAAGTATGCATTGTTATTTTCATTTAGAATGAGGAAATGATAATTTGCTTAACTCATGCAATTTCATACAGTTAGTAAGTGAAAGAGCTGGGCTTCAACCCTAGGTAGAGCTGATTAAAATGCTAGCTAATATATACTGTGTCCCAGCACCCAAAACATTTAACTGTTCCTGAAGAACAGAATAAAAGCTACTTTCTCACAGACAATTACTAAATTCTAACCTCTCTTGTTTATGGTGGCATATGGCAGGGGGCAAGGGGTGATTGGTTATCCAACTATTTGAATGGGGATCTAGTTTCAGAGGCAGAGGGTCCTTGGTTATAAATGTGTACAAAGTTAGGATTTAAATGTGTAGATTAAAACATGATAGAGGTGTGGCAGTGGTACAGTAACCAGCATGTCTCCTTTTTTCAGAGGGATGGTAAAATACAACTCACCAGTACATCATTACACCTACCAAAAACATCTTTTTTTCCTTTAAAATATTTAAGAGAGAGAGAGAGAGAGAGAGAGAGAGAGAGAGAGAGAGAGAGAGAGAGAGAGAGAGAATTTAAGTCTATGGATATGGTTGCCCTGCAAAAATGGCTATTGCAATAATGAATAAAAAGAGGCTTTTCTCATTTTTTGGTATTAATTTAAGTGCAGTAATTATGAGCATTGTATTTATGAGCAGTGTGTCACATTTATAGAATCTTAGCAATACTCAAACACAGTTGCTGTGTGTTCTCAACATTAGCAAGCTACATTCAGAAAGGCATTCTAAATATATACTTGTTGCCAATAAGTAAGATAGCAGCAAAGTAGGAGATGAAGAATTAAAAAAAGCAAACAGAGAAAATGTCCTTCTTATCATGAGTATTAAACACAAGTAGAAATTGCCATTTTTTTCCATAGTGACTCAATATATGGAGATAAGAGCATTAATTCACAGAAGTCTCCGGATTCTTGTTGAAGATTTTGCCTCTTTGGGCTGATTTTTTATTTTCTTAAGTGAGGAATAAACACTGACAAAGAACATTATTCTTAAGCATTTCACTTCATCATAATTCACTAGAGTAGAACTGAACATTTCATTATTCTTTAAGAGTACATTAATAAAACCACCACACACTTATTTTTAACACTATGTATATGAATTATTCTGACAGTCACTTGAAAAGCCAACATATCAATCCTGAAATTAAAAATGTAGAAGGACAAATTAGTACATTCCGGCTACCACAGGCCAAATTGAACAATACATTCTCTACTTGGAACACAGGACAGAGCTATCCTACGGATGAAAAATGACAGCAGCCACTAAAGTGGCAAGAAGCTGGAACCTAATTGACATTTGAATTAAAACAATGTGTTTCTACATATCAAAATTTATTCTTCAGCCCTTTGTTGTTGTTGTTGTTGTTGTTTTTTGTTTTCTTCACAAGTACCCCCACAAAAGTAAGCTTTCAGCCATTTCACTTGTGCATAGTATCCATTTGTGAAAATCCTGCCACAATGCTTTTAGCTCAGATGATACAGAACTTGCAATGGGAATCTATTTGTCTTTAGTTTCTCTTTGTGTAACAAACCATATTAAAAATATTTGGAATCAAAATGTGTTGCTTATTGCTCCATGAAGTAATGCACTGCAGTGGGTTGCGTCAGTTCTCTAGGTCTAATCTAGCTTTCCCCAGTGGCTCTGGTGCCCAGGGGAGAGATACTGTATCTATTCCATTTCTGAGTAGCAAGATAAATGGTTTTGCCCTTAATAAATGTAGAGGACTAGTTGAAGAGTTCAGGACAACCTGCTTTTTAGTCCCTTAAGCAGCAAGATCTTTTTAATCTTCCTCACTCCTTCCTCCACTAATTTTGCATGAACTATGCTGTTAGCCACATAAGATGATGAATGTTTAAAATAATCCAGTACGGCTGAACTAATGAGAGGGTTGTCATTAAAATGTGCACTATAGCTAAGAGGCAGGACCTAAACTTCTGAGGACACTTAGGCTTTATATTTTTCTCCCACTGCTGCTGATGTAGCATTATATTCTAGTCCTTTTTTAGCATTGAGGCTTACTTAATGAAGAGATAATTTCTCATCCAGTGTTGATGATAGTTTTGATTGCTTTTAGCTAGGGAATTTTAGTTGTGTTCTCTGCACAACAGGGCTCTGAGTGTTCCCCTTTTAGTGGCTGTGTGCCAGGCCTGTAAATACAGTGTCAAACTATGAACTGTGACTGTTAACAAACTATTTTCTGTGTGTCTTTTTACAAGTTGTTACACTTAGGTAGGAAAGAATACATGGAGAGGTCCTGTATGAAGCTACGATGTTTTATATCTTGTTAGGAAAAATCATGTGATTTTCAGAGAAGTAGTCTCTAACCCTTAGCTTTAATCATCTAGGACAGATAAGAGCATAGTAGGCTAAAATTAGTTGATCAACAGTAATATATTCATCAATTATATTGGTTTGTATATTTCTTTTTTTGAATTTATAAAAGGTACCCATAATTGCATACCCTTTGGGCACAATTTTAATTGTTAATTAAAAGTTTGATTTAGTAGAAGATTTGCTTTTATCTACTTCAATAAATGCTGTTTCAAAATTATACTAGTGACATAGTTCATTAAGTTTAAATGTCTACAATATAGTTACTCTCTTCTTTTTTAAAATTGGCTTGTAAGAAGGTAAATGCAAATATGAATACCTGTTTACCCCCTTTGCTGTTTATCTGATCCCCTCACCAACCGAAAATCATTCGAGCATCAGAGAAAGAAAGAATGGGAACTGCTATTTAAAATTATTCTGATTTTACACATCATAAAAATTTATATTAGATGGTTTATAAGCAACTATATGTAGTCATTTAACTGAGAAAAATGAGATCCATCTTAAATAGTACAATAAACCAAGTTGATTATTGTATTATCTGTATCCAAAGGAAGGAGGGAAGGAAGGAAGGAAAAAGAAAAGGAAGTGGTAGGAAGGAAAAGGGAAAGAAAGGAAAGAAAAGGAAAATCCAAAAGCAGTTTTTCACCTTATAGAATTAATTTCAGACTACTTTCAGATTATCACATTCAAGTAAATTAGTTTATGAAATTCAGTTACTGACACTACAATTGTTATGTAACTCCTTTAGTGCCATAAATCCAAGAATCCCCAGCTTTCTTCCTTTTCTCCCTCTCCTCCCTCTTTCTCTCTGAAACCAACATATGGTTTCTCTAAATTAAACACAGGAAAATCTTCTTTTTTATAGAGTACTTTTAAAAGGGGGTAAAAACAAAGAAGCAAAATATGACATAGACTATTATTTTAATTGACAGCTTATAAAACAAAAAGTAAATATACCAGCTATGTACTATTATGCTCATCCATTGATATGTTGATATTTAGGCTATAAATATGTAGTTTGGGTCTAAAAAACCATAAAATGAATTAAATGTTTGGATATTAACCCCCCCCAAAAAAAAAAAAAGAAAGAAAGAAAAAAGACAGGTAAGTTACATTGGACTTAGGACCAAGATATTTCATTATCTACTCTAGATGTACGTATACATTGATCAAATTAACTAGGTCCATGCAACAAAGTTATATTTTGTCCTCTAGACACAGCCTCAGCAAAGATAAAATGATTTTAAGTTCAACTCTCTGGTTGTCTTTTCAAATTGCCAATTAATTTCAATAGTCAAATTAGCTGAATCCATTAAAAAATCTATAATTTGGAAAGGTCCAGATGGCAGCAGAGTGGGTGGAAGCTACACTCCCTCCTCCCCAGACCAGATTGAAATTACAATTAAAGTATAGAACAATCAACATGAATAACCAACTGAAGACTATCTGAAGAGAAGTATTATAACCAAGGATTTACAGAAGAAGCTACATTGAGACTTCTAGGAAGGACAGAGATGTGAAAAAAGTATGCCCTGCTCTCACACATGACAAATGAGAATCTGAAGGGATAACTCAGCTGCAAATGTTCCCCATAAAAAGTGTGGGGTCTCAAACCCAAGGTGATCTCCCCAGCCCAGACCACCAGAGCCAGCAAAAGGCACACACATAATATCTGGTTGTGAAAATAGTGGGCATTCTGTTTGGCAGGGAGAAAGGGGAGTATTATAGAGACACCGGCATCCTCTAAATGGGCCAATGTACAAAATCTTATTTGCAGCCACTCACCCTGGGCTCTGGTGTAGGGAGGCACAGTGGAATAGAGTCATGTGAGGAGAGATAAAGGGACAGCTGCCAGGATCCCTGTGCTGAGTCACTTTCCCACATTACAGACACCATCTTTATTGGGTGAAGCACTTCCCTCCTTACAGCATCAGCTAGGAAGAATGCTATAGCCACACCTTCTGAATTCTCTCTCACTCCACACTGCAGAACTTGTGCCCTGCTTAGCAGTCAGCTTCCTAAAGATTGAGAACAAGACACAGATGCCCACTTTCACCACTCATTCAATATAGCACTGGAAGTCCCAGCCACATCAATCAGACAAGAATCTATACTAATAATAGAGGAATATGCAAATTATCCATTACAGCATCACATCCTGACCGGATCAGGAGGCTGCATCACTGCCCTCTGATCAGGCAGCTGCAAGGCCTGGGGTAGGATAGGATATGATAGGAGGGGATAAGAAAGGAGAGGGAAAGGAAGGCAGGCCTGCATGCCAACAGGCCAAGAGGAGAAACAGATCCAGAAAGAGAACAAGAAAAAGACACAGGAGTGGAAAAGGGAAGGAAACACAGGGCTGCATGTGAGAGGGGGTGGCAACTGCAGGGGGGGAGCAGGTGTGCCCCATGAGGCATGGGGCGTGAGCCCCACCCAGACACAGGAGGAAGGCAGTGGCCCCTGGCACGGGCCGTTGATGGGGAGGTTCCCACGGGTCCGGGACAGAGTGGTAGACAGTCTGAGGCCTTCTGGGTGGAGGTGCTCCTGCTTCGCGGTGGCAGCAGCAGTGCCTGAGCTGCACAGGCCTCAGCCACCCTTGTTGGGCTGGGTGTCCTGGGCAAAGAATGGGAGCAGGATGGTGGCAGGGAGGCTGGGGGAAAGGGGGTGGCGAACACCTGGCCAGGGATGAGCCCTGGGCTGGGGGTTAATGCCCCTCCGAACAGAAGCTTTAATAAGGGAGGGAGGGAGGGAAGAACTTTATAAAGGAGTCAGTAGAAAGCAGAGTTAAAGAAGGAAAGAGGATGCATGAGTGAACTGTAGGAGCTGTAATGAAAATCAAGTATATCTGTGTACTGGGGACAGATTTTAAAAGAGGTGTCAGAAAAAAAAAAGATAAATGATAGTGAATAATTAGGCAGGTAGAAAGATAGATATTAAAACAGTGGAAATTAGTAGAGAAGAATGTATGGGAAAGGTAGGATGAGAGAGAAAGAGGGAGGGAAGAAAATTTTTAAAGGGGAGCCAGTAGAGCTTAAAAGGAGAATGGGAAGAAGGAAGTAATGGGGGAGGGAGTAAAGCAGGTCCAAGGGAGGAAGTGAAGAAAAAAATTAAGGTGGGAAGGAAGGAAAAGGGGACGGAAGGCAGGAGTAAAGATAAAGGAAAGAAGGAATGTGGGGAGGGAGGGAGAGTAGGAGAAAGATGGGAAGAAGGATGATGAAACAGAAGTAGGAAATAAACAGGAAAGAAAAGTTTATAAATGATGAGTCAGTAGGAAAAAGTGTTACATAAAGGAGAGAGAAAAATTGTGTGAGAGGGAGAAGCCAATAGGGAAGTCAAATACAATTGTGTGTGTAGGGGGTAAGTTTAAAAAAAAAAAGTTAATAGGGGCAACCAAGCCAGCAGGGGAGGGCAGTTAGGGGGATCAGGCAGGCACGCAGAGTGGTTAGGGCATGCAAACAGGTGAGCAGTTAGGAGTGAGAGGTCCCAGATTGTAAAAGAGATGTCCAACTAGCAGTTGGACATCCCCCCGAGGGCTCCTGGATTGGAGAGGGTGCAGGTCAGGCTGAGGGATCCCCCCTCCCCTGTGCATGAATTTCGTACACTGGGCCTCTAGTAAGAAATAAAAGGCATCCAAATTGTTAGGGAAGAAGTAAAATTTTCATTATTTTCAGATGCCATGATAGTGTATATAGAAAACCCTAAAGATTTTAACTCAAAAACTACTAAACTACTAGAACTGATGGGCACTTGGGCTGCTTCCAATTCTTGGCTATTGTAAATAACACTGGTATGAACATAGGAGTGCATATATTAAATGCAATTCCTATCAAGATACAATGATGTATTTCACAAAAGTAGAACAAATATTCCAAAAAAATTATATGGAACCACAAAAGACCACAATTCGCCATAGTAACTTTGGAAAATAAAGAGGAACAAAGCTGGAACATCATGCTACCTGATATAAAACTATATTACAAGGCCATAACAATCAAAACAGTATGGCACTAGCATAAAAACAGACATATAGAGTAACAGAAAAGAATAGAGACCCAGAAATAAACCCATATCGTTATGATCAGCTAATATTTCAAAAAGGAGGCAAGAGCATACAATAGGGTAAAGATAGGCTATTCAACAAATTATTTTGTGAAAATAGGACAGATATGTGCAAAAAAATGAAACTCAACCACCTTCTTACACCATACACAAGAATAAACTCCAAAGGAATTAAAGACTTTAATGTTAGACTCAAAACCATAAAAATCCTAGAAGAAAACATAGGAAATAAAATCTCAGACATTCCTTGTAGCAGTACTTTTTCTGATATATCTTCTCAGGCAAGGGAAACCAAAGATAATATAAAACTAAATAGTTTTTGCACAGCAAATCAATCCATCATTAAAATGAAAAAACAACCCACTGAATGGGAGAACATATTTGCCAATGATACATCTGAAAAGAGGTTAATATCACAAATTCATAAAAAAAGAACTTATAAAACTCAACACCAAAAACAAACAACCCAATTAAAAGATGGGCAGAGTACCTGAATGAACACTTCTCAAAAAATGACATACAGATGCCCAGTAGACATATGAAAAGATGCTCAAAATCACTAATCATCATAGAAAGACAACAGTATGGTTATTACAAGAGGGAAAGAGCGGTGGGGGAAGGTAGAAGAGGGTAAAGGAGGGATAAATAAAGATGGAAGGAGACTTGACTTGGGGTGGTGAATGCACAATACAATATAGAGACGATGTTATAGAATTCTACACCTGGAATCTATATAACTTTATTAACTAATTTCACCTCAATAATTTCAATTAAAAAGAAAACTTCAAAAACTCAATGGCCATGGAAAGTTTTAAGACATTGTTCTTAGTCTATGACAACAGATAAAAACAATTAGATTGATTAATTTTATTATTATGTGAATTACTGAATATTTATGAAATAATAAATGCAAGACTCTAATTAATGAATTAGACAAACAGAAGAAGGTAAAATTATAAATAACTAAAGAATTTTTTTGAGGAAAGCATAATAACATAGAAATATATCTCAAAAAAAAACCTGTTTTGCCCTAATAGCCACAGTCTCAATGAAGATCCAGCACTCTTAGTTAAGCTCTTTGTTCTTTCATTTTGCCAATTTCCTTCAAGTGTTGAGCAGCTGAACATGTGGTAATTTGTGCTGTGAGTATCTAATACAGTGGTTAGTGACATATGTGGATTTCTTGGATAATAGTCCATCAAGCTATCAGGCAAATCAAAGGGGATATTGCTTCAGTTTTATATGGGATACCAGATGCCATTAGTTTAGATATTCAAGTTTTTGTAATTTTTGTAAATTTTCATAAATATTTCAATCTCAGAATTCATGTTCAAAATCTCTGTAAACTTTTTTTAAATCTATTCACAGTTCTGAAAAGGACTATGGGTAACTTAAATTAGTCACATCATTATTCTCTTCACAATATAGAGGTATCATCGATAAAAACAAAAGCAACAAGAAAAAGCAAGCAAATGGCAATCTGTATCTTTGATTTTAAAATAGTATAGCCATTCCAGGTTTTGTTTATGTCACATATTTTGGCTGATGCCAAATCTGACATCAAAATACTGACTGATTCATTAATTCTGGCAATCATTTATCTCAGTGGAATAATTTGTTGTAGTAGTTGATAGACTGATTATTACATTCCAGTCAATATTTAATTACTTCTGTAGCATCTTTCATATGTATATACAAATATATCCTGGATATTGCTCATAAGCTATGACAATGTGGAAAAAGTGAATCCTTAATTCTAGTATTTTTAGCCACTTTCGGCATATAATGAGATCAAATCCAGAGTCATCAATGTTACTGGGTTGTGGTTTAAAAAAAAATTGATAACATAGTCCAACATTAGGCTCAATAATGTGGCATTGCCAGAAAAGAACAAATATAGAGAAAACTTATATATAATAAGATAATGGCCAGCTTTCTAAATCATGACATATAACATATAACATGTATGACAACATGTGTATGAATTTCATTGTGTTTAATTTAACATTTCTTATAAAATCCCATAAACAATCTAATATTAAAAATATAAATGACTTTTAGCTCATGTAAAGGATATTATTGGATACACTTTCAAGGCTTTGCATCTCATTAAAATGAAAAAAAGCTTCTAAAATGTACAGATTCATACCATATTCTTGAGTAACCATATAACTTTAGTACATAGGCTTACTGAATAATTCATAATAAGATTAGGCCAAAATGGAGGTCACAGTTTATGAACTTAACTACTGCATATAGATCACAGTATCAATGACTTAAGCAGAGCTTTATATTTCTTAAACAAGCCCATTCCATGTGATTTCAAATGACTTTGTTTTGCCAGGCCAAGTTACTATGTTGATCTATTTGACAGGTCATGCCTCTTATGTGTATCCCAAAATATTCAGGGTGCTTCTGCTGCTGCTGCTACTGCTGCTATTGAGGATACTAAACATGACAATTTAATAAGAATTTGCTACAAATTCAAATGAACATAATTTAGAAAAATCAACTTTCATGCATTTGTTAGTATGTATACCAGCAGTTAATGCATTTGGAGTAAGGTAAAAATAGATCCTAGACAGCAGCATAGATTGATTGTTTTTGCAGTAAACAGAAACTATCACCAACAAACACATTGATAGCTAAGCTTACACCCGAATAACTGAACCTGTTTTTCTCTTATTGTACCTTCTGTCTCGTTCTCATAATTGATGCACTGCACCTCAAAATGATACAGCTAATAAGATAAAAAAAGGTTATTTTAGAGCCAATTATTTTTTAAAAGACACCTTTATCTGCAAGTCTAACTTTTCCTTGATGACCAGAATGAAAACCAAAGGCAGCAGGATATAACCCTATTAGTATTTACTTAAGAACTCAAGTATATAGAATTTCCAATAGCTTTTTTAAAAACGTTTGAGCTGTTGTCCCCCATTTTTTACAGAGAAAGTCTCCCCCTGTCAACAGCATTTGCAGTTGTGTGCATGTAAAGTTAGTGATTCAGAACAAATACAAATATATTAGTAAATAAATATTCTTAATGCTTAGCAGTTAATGAATTTGATGTGTTGTCTTTCACTTAGTCTTAATGGTACAAAATTCTTCAGTTAAAGAAAAATTAAAAGGGTTTGCTTGGGAAGTCTTGGCTTTTAATTCTGATGCTGATTTTTGTCTTTAGCAAAATTAAAACTTATGCAAATTAAAATTCTTATTTGTAGAGTTATTATTCAGATAATCCTAAAATAACATTTTTCCTTTTTTAAATATATTTTTGTTGATTTGAGAGAGGTAGGATGAGGGAGATATAGTTAAAAACATGAATGCATGTCCCCCACTGGGGATGGAATCCGCATGTGCCCTGACCTGGAATAGAACCTAAATGTCCTGGTTCATAGGTCAACACTCAACTACTAAGACACGTTGGCTGGGCTAACAATTTTTCAATTGCTCTTTCATTAAGACAAAATGCAGGTAGGAAAAAGTCCTAATGTTCTTTGCAAATGAATAATTGAATCCTATTAAGCTTCATATTTACTAGGTATCCTTGGAAGAAGTAAGGGAACTGGAGGGAGGCAAGCATATAAATCCATCCAGAGGGGGGAGTTTGAAAAAGAGCATAAATTAGAAAATATTACAGCCTTTATGCTTAGTATCATATTTTTTTGAGCCTGGTTAAGAAAACCAAGCTTCCAGTTTTGATTGGAAGCATTCTTTCCTCTGCAAACTTAGGGGTCAATGTCATTACATATCTGTTGTGATAATCCATGTTTGTCTCTCCTATCAAGACTGATAAAAGCCTTTCCCAAAGAAATGTCATTTGCTTACCAGAACTTTTTGTATGATGACATGACTTGGCTGCTAAGAAAACCATGTTCTGGCCAAGTTGGAATAACAGGGACCTAATTTACTTTCCCAAATAAAACAACCAAACAACCAAACACAAAACCAAAGAAACAAAACAAACAAACAAAAATACCCTTGGAAAATAAAAATAAAACAATTTTTTTTAAAAATTTACTTTTCAATCACAGTTTTCTTCAAAACTATTTTGTATTAGTTTCAGATGTACAGCATAGTGGTCAGACAATCATGTACTGTACTCAATGATCTGCCAATATTTCAAGTACCCACTAGAAACCATACATTGCTATTGCAATATTATTGACCATATTCTCCACACCACCATGACTATTTTAACTACTAATTAGTACTTCTTAATATTTTCATGTTTTTCATCTGGATCTGGCTCCCCAACCTCCCGCCCCTCTGGTAACTATCAATCTGTTCTCTATTAAAACAACTCCTTTCAAGGCACTGAATATCAGGCGATGAAGGATAGTGATCTTTAAGGGACAAGAAACAAGGTGAGCTCTATGATTTCTTCTGCATTTTACTATCTTTATGATTTCCAGGGTGCAGAGCAGGAAATGGAATCCAGGTGGAACATTGTGGACTCCCTGAAGAGAAGGAGCTGAATCCAGAGAGATCAAGGTGGCTAGAGTTCACAGGACAGAGTACAGGAGAGGAGCAAACTGCACAGAAAGATAACTTCTGAAAAATGTGGAAGATCCCATTCAAGTATTCAGTACATGCAAGTGAGGAAACTACCAGGACCCTGGCAAACAAAGTAGAGATAAAGGTGCCCAGACTCATGCAAGGCTGGGAACAGTGACTGTTTCCAATAGCAAGACAAGAAAATGTCATGATTCACAAAGACTTGAGTAGAGTATACAGTAGGGTTGTGCTTCCAGTAGTGGGGAATAATTAGCTCTAGACCAAGCACTGTTCTAGTCTCCCCTAAAAAATCTTAAAAGCAAGACCTGAACAGATTAAACTGCTTCTAAGTAATTAACTACATCCCAGAACAAAGCTCAAGGATATTTTTTTTGGAATACAAAAATATCTAGCACCCAGGGCCAGCTACATAATTTGCAGAGTTCAGTAGAAAAAGAAATATGGGTCCTTATGTTAAAAAAGTAGGTAAAAGTGTCATTAATGGTATTCAAGTATAAAAGTTGTTTCCCTTTTTTCCAGTCTCACTTTTCATGAGAAATTAGAAACACCAATCAGAAAGAATATATGCAAACCTATGTTCATAGCCACACAATTTACCATAGCTAAGATTTGGAAACAGCCTAAGTGCCCATCAGCAGATGATTGAATTAAAAAACTGTGGTACATCTACACAATGGAATACTACGCTGCTGTAAAAAAGAAGGAACTCCTACCATTTGCAACAGCATGGATGGAACTGGAGAGCATTGTGCGAAGCAAAATAAATCAGCGAGAGAAAGATAAATATCACATGATCTCACTCATTTGTGGATTATAATGAACAACATAAACTGATGAACAAAATCAGATCCAGAGACAGAGAAGCATCGATCAGACTGTCAAACCTCAGGAGGAAGGTAGGGGAGGGTGGGGGTAAGGGGGAGAGATCAACCAAAGGACTTGTATGCATGCATATAAGCATAACCAATGGACACAGACACCAAGGAGGTGAGGGCATGAGCGGGGGAGGTAGGGGGGCAATGGGGGATAAGGACACATGTGTAATACCTTAATCAATAAAGAAAGAAATAAATAAATAAATAAACAAAAAAATGAATATATTTTTAATTTAACATTGTTCTAAATAAAGAAAAAGTAACATTTTAAATTATTAGGTGAAATCTTACTATTCATCTTTATATTGTGCAATGGCAGTTTTAAATCAAAATATAAGAATATTGAACTCATATGCAAAATCACCAAAATCACACAACTTTTTTTCTTGAGCCAGCCTGAATGGACAAACACAAGTCCAACTCAGGAGGATGGAAGAGGAGAGTTATCTCTAGCATAAAATCAGCACAGGAACTCTCCCTTGGACATGATACACCCCTGAGCATGGGATGTTACCTTAGTCACAGGGAAATTATGAGGAACATGCAGAATGTACCAGGCACTTGGTGGCTCTGCGCTGTGACTTTCCCTTTCCACCAATCTTCAAACTCATGTGCTGCGCTCCAGCCAGCAGTAGGTTCTAGAGAAAGCCAACCAGACATCTCCTTTTCCCATAGTTTGCCACATTGACCCACAATGAATGAACAATTTTCTACTAGAGTTTATTGTTTTGGGATGTGCTAGGGACTTGAATGAGGTTCACCCCCATCTAGATGTACCTTCTGTGTTTCAGTTACACTGGCATTTTTCCATTTCCTGGAATATACCATGCCATTCCCTGCTGTTAAGACTTGGAACAGTCTTTATCCTTGCCCTGCAATGTGATTTTCCCTCTTTCACTCAGTTAACAACTACTTATTCTTCAAATACTAACTAACTATATATATATCCTCAGAAGAAACTTCCCCTGATAGCTCCAATGACCTTCTTCCAAGTCAGCAACATTGTTCCAATCCTCCAAAATATTTGCTTCCATTTGTAATTATACATTAATCAGTGTGATTAAAAAAGTAAAAGCCAGTATTTCTCATTTGATTTTAAGTTAAATGAGGGGAGGTTGTCTATGTTTTGCTCATCGTTGTATCTCCAGCACTCAAAACATATTTGTTGAACAAAGGTAAGAAAGGAAGGAGGAAAGAAGAAATGGAATGGAGGGAGTGAGAGAGCTAGAGGAATGAAAGGTGCATTATAGACTGTAGCAGATAAAATTGTGTTATTATTTTTATAAAAACTTATTTTTCAAATAGGGAATTGGGAAGCAATCAGATAAAGGATGTTCACCTTCCTCATTTACTTGGGTTATAGAAGCATACCTGTAGTACCAGAAGGCAATATATATTTAAACCATGTTGTTATTGATTTTAGAGAGAGGAAGGGAGAGGGACAGGGATATAGAAACACTGATGAGAGAGAAACATCATCGATTGGCTACCTCCTGCATGCCCCCTACTGGGTATTGAGCCCCCAACCTGGGCATGTGGCCCTACCTGGAATTGAACCATTGACCTCTTGGTGCATGGGCCTATGCTCAACCACTAAGCAACACCAGCTGGGCCAGAGGCAATATTATTAAGGAGCATCTTGATTCTGCTATAACACCTTAAGGAAACAAAAATTTCCATTTACTCAGGGATTTTCCTTCATGAGTTCATTTATAATCTTTGATATTATTTTTGTGGAAATAACCATTTGATATCTATTAAATTATGTTTAGGTGCATTGATGACAATACATTTTGTCATGACAACTGAGTCATTAATATGTGCAGCTGTTACATTTAGACTTCATTCTCCCTAAGCCTGCATTATTTACTTTTCTTTTGAAGCTATTATAGGCTATCAGGTATATGTACACAACATTTGGTGGAACACTAACTTTGGAAAAACACAATATGTTTCTTTTAAAATAATCTTTTGTCTTTTAATGCAAACCTATTTGGGGGCATTTTATAATAAATATTTTTGATAAAAGAACTCTAATGGCTTGTTTAGAAACATCATGGCTGTCAAGTCTCAATGTTTCCTACATAATAAAGCCACTCTTTTCTCAATTGCCTGATCTTTTACAGCCCTATGTTATAGGAAATGGCTGCCAAACACTGGAAACTTTTTTGTATTATTGAACCAACACATATTACACAGTGATATTTTGAGTATGCCAAGGCTAGTAACATTACCACTTCTAGCTATCCAGAGTGCCAATATTGACAGTACTGGCTGAATGGATGTTCTGGAGTCCAGAGTGCCTGGGCCCAAATCTTGGCTCTATTATTTCTTAGTTTGGTGACTTTGGAGAAGTTGCTTAACTTCTCTGTACCTTAATATTCTCATCTATAAAATAAGTATAGTAATAGTGTTACTATACAGGGTTGATTCAGTGGATATCCAGTAAGTTAATAAATGTAAATAGCTTAGGGAAATGCCAGCTATAAAACAAAGGATTCAGTAAATATTAGCTATTACAATTATTAATTACACATATGGTGGGAGTAGACAGAACTTGCATAAAATTAACAAATTATGCTGGTTGGGTAAAACAAAATATGGTCATTTATTTGACTGGCTTCTTTACTATCTGGTGAGAAGTTCAAGTGTATTGAACTTGGATTCATGAGAAAACAATGGTTGAAGGGCAATTAATTTGGCATGAATCACATCCTCTCTGGATTTCACTTCCTCCTCTTTCAAATGAAAAATATATTGTCCTATCTTCCTTCAAGACATATTGGGTCAACCAAATAAAATAACACCTTTGAAGACACTTTGTGTACTGTAAAGCTCATGCAAATTTTAGGTGTTATTATCAACTTGACCTTAAGCTCAATTACACAAAGAAATACTGAACACTATCCTGAAATACATTTAGGCACCTGTGATTGCCCCTCCAGTTTGGAATGAATCTTCTCCCAAATATATTAGAAACATCACTGAATGGAAAACTGACCAAAATTCTCTTCCTAGATTGCCACCAACTAACTGTGTAACCTGAAAAAATTATTCCACATTTCTGTGCCTCAGTTTCCTCATATAAAATGAATACCTGGAGTTATTTTATTTTAAGGTGTCTTCCAGTGCTGACATCCAATAACACTAATTAATCTTTAGAATTACTCTAATAGGTTTCTAAGAGAGGGGGAGCACATATCACGTGGGGTGCTTCTAAAACCAGAAGTGAATGTATATTTTCATTTGAGTTCTTGATTTCCATCAATATTGATAGCCACAAAGGTACACATAGAATTAACTCAGGCTAACCTCTTTTGACAGCTATTTCAGGTTCTGATTATAGTCCAAGATTTTATCCGAGCCTAAGTAACAGGACTGCTCTGATCAAGTCTCCAACAAGTTTCACATATTGGATGGAGACTCAAAAAGCCATTCTTAGACTTTATTTGTGGACTGCTAAAGATATGTAGTTCCCTTGGCGCTTCCTTCATGGAATTAAAACCAGGTCTTATTTAGAACTACTCAAGTTATATTCATGGGAGCTCATTATGTGCTGTTCCCCCCAGAACAGTATTTCTGTCTGAGCCTTCAGGTGGTAGGCAACTTGAATGAGGAAGTTAAATATTACTGGCTGCCCTGCTGAAGCTTTGCTGAGCTATCCACAATGTATGGGGTAAGTCATTTGGGGAGTTTAGGCTCTCAGTCGTCCTCTTAGAATAGTTGGAGCAATTACTTTAGAGGCAAACATGGACTAATCATTTTGAAATTTCAGTTTAAGTCCACAGCCTTTTGAGTTACACAAGCACTAAAATGACCACAAGAGATTCATGTCTCAGGGCCTGGTGACAGCCCACAGCCTAGCACTGCTGGCAAATATTTCAGCACCACAGATGTGTAAAAGTGTTTTTCTTTATTCTTCCACTCTAAAAGCACATTGTCAGAGATCTAAGTAGCTTTGATAGTGTAGATTATACAATTATTGAGACTAAAGAGTGACTCAAAACTTGAAGAGAATATTCTCATAGTTATTAATAGAAAACAAAGAACCAGACAACATATTTAGGTCTGAAAAAGCTCATCACTCCTGGCTCTGAACTTATGAGATGTATCATTTGATTCATGAACTTATTAGTGAGTCCTATGTCTAGAAAAGTAACCTTAGTACTTGCTGTTACAGTACTCCATATTGAACAGTGATGTTAAAGCTAATTACAACAATTCAGTAATGGGGTGCCCTTCTCACTTATAAAATGTTGTGTTAGGTGCCATTCACTTGGGAAAAGTATGAAAGAATAAACATGCTGGTAGATTCTATGTATATTTGTACTGGTTGTCTGAAAGAGAATCAGTCCTGTCTTAGACACTGAAATGGGAACTGGGAAGTAGTTCTAAAGTGTTCTCAATCTTAAAATAAATATTCCAGTCCAGCTGGCTTGGCTCAGAGATTGAGCATCGACCTATAAGCCAGGAGGTCATGGTTAGATTCCTGGTCACAGTATATGCCGGGATTGCGGGCTTGATCCCCAGTGTGGGGCATGCAGGAGGCGGCCGATCAATGATTCTCTCTCATCATGTTTCTGTCTCTCTCTCCCTCTCCCTTCCTTTCTGAAATCAATAAACATATATATTTAAAAATAAAATAAAAGTACATATTCCAAGGCTAGGCTGGAGAAGTAAAAAGCAGCCTGAGATCTTCAGATGGGGGCTGCTACAAATTCATTTTCAGGTTTTAGAACGTTTTCTTAATGAAACCCAAATAGTGTGGAAACCCACAAGACCTTGCTCCATGAAGGCATCTCTCCAGAGTACTGCTTCCACAAAACATGCCCTGACAATTCAGGTACACAAGAAAATATGCTTTCTCTAACCCTGATTATAAATATCTCTCATCTGTATTACCCAAGTGTTATTTAACAACATTTTATTTATGGTTTTGAGAAAGAGAGGAGAAAGAAAGGGACTTCGATTTGTTGTTCAACTTATTTATGCATTCCTTAGTTGACTCTTGTATGTGCCCTGACCAGGGATCAAACCTAACAACATGTATTTTGTTATTTATTTCATGAACTACTTTTCTTTATTTCAGTTGTACCTAAGTACCTTTTGAGCAGGGAACATACCATATTACCCTTGCATCCTTGTCCCAGTGGTGCAGAGCACATTCTTTGGCACTTTGTGGCTGCTCAATAAATCTCTTTTGGGCAATTGTTTTTCTTTATACCTGTAAACTAGGAGCTATATCTAATTGGATAACCTAGGGAGTTTATCTAATTTTGAAATGCTAATTTCTGAGTTAATTCTTATCTGATAGTGTCTACTCAGAAGGAAAAAGGGAAATGGCTTCTTCCTGGGGTCATTTGATTTCATAATCTGCTTCTTTCTGAAACAAAGTTGAAGTTGTGTTTTTGTTGTTGTGTGTTTTTTTTTTGTGTGTGTGTGTTTAATCTGCTAGGCTTTCAAAATGCTAAAAACTTTCATGCACTTTTACTTAATATAAAGGAAGCTATCATTCTAACTCTGTGCTAAAGGGTGCTAGATCAAGTTACCAGATCAGTTACTACACTGTAAAGCATTGTTATTGGCTGGATCTCAGTGCCTAAGAGTTAATGGCAAACTGAATGTCATCCAGTTCACAAGCTTCTAATCATGACCGGCTGGTGTTTATAGGTCGGTCTTATGCCAATAAAGGCATCCAAAAATGACAAATGTAACTGGATCAGAGAGCATTTGGCTCCAATTCACTATCAATTAGAAATAAAATGATGTATTTCAGATCTTTTTTTTTTTCTGAGTTGGTATGTATATCAAATTTCTAACCCTCCAAACAAACTCTGCAATGCAGCAGAAAGGGTATCATTTGAAAATTCATTAAGGATGAGAAGCAACTTTATTTTCTCACTGTATTTTGAAATGGTTCCAGTTTTTATATTCTTTATTTTCAAACCGTAATATTGCCCTCCTAATGGACACAGACTAGAGTGTAATACAGGAAATGCTCTGTTTTAACTTGACTTCCAAAGACACAAAAACAACATGAAGAAAAATGGAGGTAAACTCTATAAACAATTACTGCAAAGCTAAATCTTATGAAATTTCTCATCCTACAACATGGAAATTATCCAATTTTTGAAAAAAAATTACTTCTCAAGGACATCAAACCAATTATACAAATTAACACAACAAAATAGCATAATTTTTATCATATTGATTAGGCAAACTTTGAAAAGGGAGATAAAATCCAGTTGATGTAGCCAGCCAGCATGACTCAGTGGTTGAATGTTGACCTATGAACCAGGAAGTCACAGTTAGATTTCCAGTCAGGGCACATGTCCAGATTGCGGAGTATGTGGGGTGTGCAGGAGGCAGCCAATCAATGATTATCTATCATCATTGATGTTTATATCTCTCTCATCTCTTTCTTCCTCTCTGAAATCAATAAAAATGTATTTTAAAAATTCCAGTTGGTGTAAAATAAAATAAAAAGAATACCATTTACATTATCACTACCCAAAATGAGATATTTAGGTATAAATCCAAAAAATATGTACAAGATCTACATGAGGAAAATTGAAAAACTCTAATGAACAATTAAAAAAATAAATACATGAAGAGATAATCCATGTTCATAGATTTGAATATTAAATACTGTCAAGATGTCAGTTCTTCCCAATTTGATCTATAGATAATTCAATCCCAATCCCAAGAAGTTATTTTGTGAATATCAAAATGATTTTAAAGTTTTTATCAAAAGGCAAAAGACCTGTAATAGCCACCACAATATTAAAGAAGACAAAAGTTAGAATACTGACACTACCAAACTTCAACAGACTCTGGAAAGGATCATCACCATCACTAATCATAAGGAAAATGCAAATCAAAACCACAGTTAGATACCACTTTGCACCTGTCAGATTGGCTAATAAAAAAGTCAACAAGAAACAAGTTTTGGTGAAGATGTGGAGAAAGGAAACCCTCATGCATTGTTGGTGAGAATGCAGATTGGTGCAGTCACTATCGAAAGCAGTATTGAGATTCCTCACAAAACTAAAAATAGAACTATCATAGAACCCAGAAATTCCACTTCTGTGTATTTATCTGAAAATGTCCCAACACATTAAATTGAAAAAAAATATATGCACTCCCAAGTTCATTGCAGCATTATTTACAACTAGAGGCCAGGTGCATGAAATTTGTGCACTGAGGGGGGTTGTCCCTCAGCCCAGCCTGCACCCTCTGCAATCTGGGAACCCTCGGGGGGGTGTCTGACTGCTGATTTAGGCCTGATTACTATGGGATCGTCCCTAAACCCGCAGTCAGACATCCCTCTCACAATCCGGGACTGCTGGCTCCTAACTACTCACCAGTCTGCCTGATCACCCCCTAACCTCTTCTGCCTGCCAGCCTGATCACCCCCTAACTGCTCCCCTGCCAGCCTGATTGACACCTAACTGCTCCCCTGCTGGCCCGATCGCCCCCAACTGCCCTCCCCTGCAGGCCTGGTTGCCCCCAACTGCCCTCCCCTGCAAGCCATCTTGTGACAATGTGGGGGTGGCCATCTTGTGGCAGCCATCTTGTGATGACATGAGGGCAGGCACCTTATGACAACATGGGGGTGACCATTTTGTGACAACATGGGGTGGCCATCTTGTGACAGCATGGGGGCAGCCATCTTGTGACGCAAGGGGTGAGGGTCAATTTGCATATTACCTCTTTATTATATAGGATAGTCAAAATATAGAAACCACCTAGGATAGGTGAATGGACTAGTACTCAGCAATAAAACAAAATCTTTCCATTTGTGAAAACATGGATGGACCTAGATGATATTATGCTAAATGAATTAAGTCAGACACAGAAAGGCAAATGCCATATGATTTTACTTATATGTGGAATCTATAAAAACAAAACAAATACAAACTCATAGAAACAGAGATAAAACATATTTTTGCCAGAAGGTAGGTAGTTAGTAGGATGGGTAAAAATGGTAAAGGGGACTATAGTCAATAATCTACCTAGTAAAAGAGTAACATGCTAATTGACCGTACCTTTGTGATGCCCACCAGCCAATCAGGAATGAGTATGCAAATTACCCAAACAAAGATGGCAGGTTAATTTGCATACATGGGCACTGAGCGGCATGGGGCAGGGCAGGATGCTTACCTCATCACCATGGCGACTATGCAGGCTTTCCACCCCATCCCCGGCCGCTCCGGGCCTCTGAGCAGCGTAAGAAGATGGAACGGAAAGGCGGCTCTGGCCAGAGCAAAGGCAGTGCCAGCAGCCAGGGAAAGGAAGGCCCATTCTGGCACGAATCTTCGTGCATTGGGCTTCTAGTACTGTGATAAGACTTAGTGTGGTGATCACATTGTAAGTGTATAAGTCTTGAATCACTTTATTGTATCCCTGAAACTAATATAACATTGCAAATCAACTATACTTAAATTTAAGAAACAAATAAATAAGACTTACTATTATGTAACAAGGTCAGTGTGGTATTGTTAAAAGAATACACAGGTTAATCAAACAGAAAAGAGAGCCCAGAAACAGACCCCAAAAAATCTAGTCAATTCATCCTTTTTTCTAATGGGAAAGGCAGTATAATAGGGCAAAGATAGTCTTTTTGACAAATGCTGTTCCAACCACTGGACATTGACATCCAAAAAATAGGAAAAAAAAATCTAGGCACAGACTTTTCAGTGTTCAAAAAAATAAACTCAAAATGGAGCACAGACCTAAATGTAAAACACAAAACTATAAAATTCCTGCAAGATGACATAGGAGAAAACCTAGATGCCCTTGGGTATAGCATTTCCTTTTTAGTTATAACACTAAAGACACAATCAGTGAAAGACATAATTGACCAATTAAATGTTTGCATATTTTTTAAAAGCTTGTAAAGACAATGCCAAAAGAAGAAAACAAGCCACAAACTAGAAGTAAATATTTCCAAAAACACATTCCACAAAGAGCTGTTATTTAAATATACAAACAATTCTTAAAACACAACTATATTAAAACAGGAATCACTATTAAAAAATTGTCCCAAGCCCTTGACACCTTACTAAAGAAACTATATATATAGAAAATAAACATATGAAAAGATGCTCAACATCATACGTCATCAGAGAAATGCTTATTAAAACACGAATAGATACCACTACTCACCTCTTAGAATGGCTAAAATCAAGAACATTGAGAATACCAAATTCTGGTCAATGTGGAGCAATGGAAATTCTCATGCATTGCTGCTGGGAATGCAAAATGCTACAGCCATTTTGGAAGATAATTTGTCAGTTTCTTACAAAACTGAATATACTCTTTTTTAAAACATTTAAATTCTTTAATGTTTAAAGTATAACTTAAGTCTCCCTTTTCCCCCATTGACCTCTCCCCAGGCACCCCACCCCCCAGCACATGCCCTCATCCCCCACCCCATCCGTGTCCATTGGTTATGCTCCTATGCATGCATACAAGTCCTTTGGTTGATATCTTACCCCCTCACCCCCCGCCTTCCCTCTGAGGTTGGACAGTCTGTTAGATGCTTCTATGACTCTGGTTCTATTTTTTGTTCATCCGTTTATGTTGTTCATTGTATTCCACAAATGAGTGAGATCATGTGATATTTACCTTTCTCTGACTGCCTTATTTCACTTAGCATAATGTTCTCCAGTGCCATCCATGCTGTTGCAAATGGCAAGAATTCCTTCTTTTTTACAGCAGTGTAGTGTTCCATTGTGTAGATGTACCACAGTTTTCTAATCCACTCATCTGCTGATGGCCACTTAGGCTGTTTCAAAATCTTAGTTATTGTAAACTAGAAGACCGGTGCACAAAATTTGTGCACTGGAGGAGGGTGTCCCTCAGCCCAGCCTGTACCCTCTCCAATCTGGGACCCCTCAGGGATGTCTGACAATCCGTTTAGGCCTGCAGGAGAGGGCAGTTGGGGGGGACCAGGCCTGCATGGGAGGGCAGTTGGGGGCAATCAGGCTGGCAGGGGTGGGCAGTTAGGGGCGACCAGGCTGGCAAGGGAGTGCAGTTAGGGGTGACCGGGCCAGCAGGGGAGGGCAGTTGGTGGTGACCAGGCCTACAGGGGAGGACAGTTAGGAACGACCAGGCCTGCAGGGGAAGGCAGTTGGGGGCAACCAGGCAAGCAGGGGAGGGCAGTTAGGTGTCGATCAGGCTGGCAGAGGTGTGGAAAGGGGGCAATCAGGCTGGCAGGCAGAAGCAGTTAGGGGCAATCAGGCAGGCAGGCAAGCAGTTGGGAGCCAGCAGTCCTGGATTGTGAGAGGGATGTCCGACTGCCTGTTTAGGCCTGATCTCTGGTTTAGGATGTTGGGCCTAAACAGGCAGTTGGACATCCCTCAAGGGGGTCCCATATTGGAGAGGGTGCAGGCTGGGCTGAGGGACACACCCTCACTGCATGAATTTCATGCACTGGGCCTCTAGTGTTATCATAAAATGCCTTTCTGGCGTCTCCTTTTCCTTCATATAAATACCTCTGAAATGCATATTCAAAACAGTTTAAAAGGCCATAGTGCATAAAGGTGCATAAAATTCATCATGACGTATTTTGAGCATTCTTCTCCTGTTTAGACATGGCAGTGCTTAAAATCGTCAAAAAAATGCTCTTTTTACAGAGTTTTTGACAAAGAAAGACTGTTAATGTTCCTTGCACGGAAAAAATGATTAAACTCCAAAAGGATAAGGGCACGAAGACAGATATTTACCTTCATATGGGGCTAATGGTAACCCATTTTAAGTCTCTCAAGCCCAACAAAGAAGAAGTAAATACCAATACCAATAAAGTGGAACCTCTAATGTATTGCTTCTCAAATTATCTGTCATAAAAAACAGGTTTGTTTTACTTATTTTTGCATTCTATTATGCATAAATATATTTATAAAAATATAACAAAATGAATTGTTAGAAAAATATTGATTTCCTGATCCTTTTGACATAAACCTAGAAATGTAAAAAGTTACCAAAACTTTCAAACTGTAAGCCCAAATACCTTATTATTAGGTAGGACAGATATTTCTCTAGGAACAATATTTGCTAAATTCTTTCTTATTGATAGCTTGGAGGTTTGTCTATGGGATTTAGAAAGACCCAAAAACTATGCTTCCACCAGCACCACAATTTTCCCAGAATCGGTGTGT
Source organism: Ia io (assembly GCA_025583905.1). Taxonomy (NCBI): domain Eukaryota; kingdom Metazoa; phylum Chordata; class Mammalia; order Chiroptera; family Vespertilionidae; genus Ia; species Ia io. The sequence goes on from JAJQQW010000001.1 coordinate 75,914,541, forward strand.
GTGTGTGTGTGTGTGTGTGTGTGTGTGTGTGTGTGTGTTTAAGAGCATTGAGCAATTTTTATTCTCCACAAACGACTGAATAGAAATTGTCTTAAATTAATGCTGAAGATTTTCAGGCTGACTTTCTTGAAAATTGTGAAGAGATAATAGAAAAAAAAAATCCTGTTCTGGTGTAGTTAGCAGATCATCTGCATGAAGCTTACATTAATAAACTAGCCCATCTCTCAGATTTCTTCTAACTGTAGAATTCCAGGACATGAAATTAAGATTTTCATAAAATAACTAGAGGCCCGGTGCATGAAATTCGTGCATGGAGGGGGTTTGTCCCTCAGCCCACTCTGTACCCTCTCCAATCTGGGACCCCTCGAGGGATGTCCGACTGCCCGTTTAGGCACGATCCCGGTGGGCCTAAACAGCCAGTTGGACATCCCTCTCACAATCCAGGACTGCTGGCTCCCAACTGCTTGCCTGCCTGCCTTCCTGATTGCCCCTAACCACTCTGCTGCCAGCCTGTTTGCCCCCAACTTCCCTCCTCTGCTGGCCTGGTCACCCCTAACTGCCCTCTCCTGCAGGGTTGATCACCTCCAACTGCCCTCCCTTGCAGGCCTGGTCCTTCTCAACTGCCCTCCCTTGCAGGCCGGGTGCCTCCCAACTGCGCTCTCTTGCTGGCCTTCTTGTTGTGGCCATCTTGTGTCCACATGGGGGCAGGATATTTGACCACATGGGGACAGCTATATTGTGTGTTGCAGTGATGGTCAATCTGCATATAACTCTTTTATTAGATAGGATAGAGGCCTGGTACAGGGGTGGGGGCTAGCTGGTTTGCCCTGAAGGGCATCCCGGATCAGGTGGGGGTTCCCTTGGGGTGTGGGGCGGCCTGAGCCAGGGGCCTGTGGTGGTTTGCAGGCGGGCCACGCCCCCTGGCAATGCAAGCAGAGGCCCTGGTATCTGGAATTTATTTTCCTTCTACAATTGAAACTTTGTAGCCTGGAGCGGAGTCAAGCCTGGGGCTCCCTCCAAGGCCGGTAGCCATTTGTGTTGGGGTTATAATTGAAACTTTGTTGCCTTAAGGGGGTGGGCCCGGCCAGGGTGTGCGGAAAGCTTTGCTTCCCCTGTTGCCGGCGGCAACCCTGGCCTGCTCTCTCAAGCTCCATTCTGCTGCCGTTTGTTTGAATTTGTTTACCTTCTATAATTGAAACTTTGTAGCTTGAGTGGAGGCTTAGGCCTGGCAAGGGCAGGCGGAAAGCTTGGCTTCCTGTGTTACCTAGGAAACCTTGCTCTCTGTGGCTGTAGCCATCTTGGTTTGGGTTAATTTGCATACTCGCTCTGATTGGATGGTGGGCGTGGCTTGTGGGTGTGTCAGAGATATGGTTAATTTGCATATTTGTCTATTATTAGATAGGATACTTGCAATTTATATCTGAGTGCCTCTCTGGTTGTTTGGTATGTTGACTAGAATAAAGCCACAAATTGTGAATTTTGCTGTAATGCTCATGAGTTACCAATTCATCTTATCAGTTTTGTAAATCTTGAAAGGGGTTCCACTATTTCTTCTAAACCAAGTTACCAAAACAATATTTTCTTAGTGCCATATTATGAACTCAGGTGAGCTATAAGCAGATGGAAATAAAATAAATATGTTGAGGAATTCCAGAGATTTATGCTGTTAAAAAAAAAAAAAAAAAACTGAAGCAAGTTCAATATTTTGAGTTTATTTGAGCCAAAAATCTATTCAAGACAGCCAGCAGCCAATGTATGAGATAGAAAGAAGACCTGAGGCGTGGTACAAAATGAAAGGCTTTTATAGACAGAAGGGAACAGAAATGGGGAAGTTATACTTGACAAAAAATGGATTGGTTATTGCAAAGTTACTTTCCTTTAAAGAATATCAGGAATCTATTAGGCAGATTATCTAACTAGTGTTGATCAGGTGATTCCTGATTGACTTCCTTAAGATTCCATTTGTGGGAGAGCTGAAACCATAATTAAATCCTAGTTTGGTGACTTGAGGCTTAGCATAAGTGACTCCATTTGGGTCCGTTATTTTGTTATTAACAATGCAACATTGTAGTCAGAGAAGTGATAGAGTGAAAATAAATTTGGTTTTGCAGGAAGAAAATATATTTTCTTGTTGTATTTTGTACCAAGAAGAACCAATTCAATACTGGCACGATAGAAATCCAAGCATGAATGTAATACTCCTGCAGAAATCATGCTATTTGTTTTATAAAGAGAAATGTTCCTGGTTATAATTATTGCTTTCTGTGCTGCTAAGACTTTTTTTGTTATGCTGTAGTCTGAAATTAGATTTATTATCTGTACCTTTTTATGACACTTCAAGGCTTGATAGTGCCAAATTATATACTAATTTGAGATATTCTTCATAAATTAGACCATAAGTAAAATATAGTACTTTTTTTTGTGGATTCCACTATTTAAAAAGTTCATTAACAAACTGGTACTTTTCCAAAGAAATCCAACTAAAAAGACCAGGAGGTATGATAGCCAGGATCTCTTTAAAGTCATAAAATTATCAAAGAGTTTCTTTTAACTTGAGTTATATTTATTGGTATTTACTATACTAGAACTTAAGCCTGATAACATTTTTAAAATATGTATTAATTTAGACCTCACTGGTTTGGCTTAGTGCACTGGTCGGCAAACTCATGAGTCAACAGAGCCAAATATCAACAGTACAATGACTGAAATTTCTTTTTTTAAATTTCTTTATTGATTAAGGTGTTACATATGTGTCCTTATTCCCCCATTACTCCCCCATCCTCCCAACTCATGCCCTTACCCCCCTGTTGTCTGTGTCCGTTAGTTAGACTTATATGCATGCGTACAAGTCCTTTGGTTGATCTCTCCCCCTTACCCCCACCCTCCCCTACCTTCCCTCTGAGGTTTGATGGTCTGATCAATGTTTCTCTGTCTCTGGAACTGTTTTTGTTCATCAGTTTATGTTGTTCATTATATTCCATAAATGAGTGAGATCATGTGATATTTATCTTTCTCTGAGTGGCTTATTTAACTTAGCATAATGCTTTCCAGTTCCATCCATGTTGTTGCAAATGTTAGGAAGTCCTTTTTTTTTAGTGCAGTGTAGTATTCCATTGTGTAGATGTACCACAGTTTTTAATCCACTCATCTGCTGATGGGCATTTAGGCTGTTTCCAAATCCTAGCTATGGTAAATTGTGCTGCTATGAACATAGGGGTGCAGATATCCTTTCTGATTGATGTTTCTAGCTTCTTGGGATATATTCCTAGAAGTGGGATCACTGGATCAAACCGAAGTTCCATTTTTAATTTTTTGAGGAAACTCCGTACTGTTCTCCACAGTGGCTGCACCAGTCTGCATTCCCACCAGTAGTACATGAGGGTTCCTTTTTCTCCGCATCCTCGCAAAACATTTGTCGTTTATTGATTTGTTGATGATAGCCATTCTGACAGGTGTGAGATGGTACCATATTGTCGTTTAATTTGCATCTCTCTGATAATTAACGCCAAGAAATCTATGGCATTTCTATACATCAATAGTGAAGTTACAGAAAGAGAGACTAAAAAAGCAATCCCATTTACAATCGTACCATAAAAATTAAGATACCTAGGAATAAACTTGTCTAAAGAGGTAAAAGACCTATATGCAAAAAACTAGAGGACACGGAAAAAAGAGATAGAGGAAGATATAAACAGATGGAAGAACATACCATGTTCATGGATTGGTAGAATCAACATCATCAAAATGTCCATACTACCCAAAGCAATCTATAGTTTCAATGCATTCCCCATTAAAATACCAATGGAATATTTTACAGAACTAGAACGAACGCTCCAAAAATTCATCTGGAAGAAAAAACGACCCTGAATAGATGCAGCAATCCTGAGAAAGAAGAACAAAGTAGGAGGGATCTCAATACCAGATATAAAGCTGTATTACAAAGCCACTGTTCTCAAAACAACCTAGTACTGGCACAAGAACAGACCTATAGACCAATGGAATAGAATAGAGAACCCAGAAATCAACCCAAGCAACTATGCTCAATTAATATTTGACAAAGGAGGCATGAACATACAATGGAATCAAGACAATCTCTTCAATAAATGGTGTTGGGAAAATTGGACAGATGCATGCAAAAAAATGAAACTAGACCACCAACTTACACCATACACAAAAATAAACTCAAAATGGATACAGGACTTAAACATAAGACGGGAAACCATAAAAATACTAGAGGAATGCACAGGCAGAGAAATCTCAGATATATGCCGAAGCAATTTCTTCACTGATTCTGCTCCTAGGGTAATGGAAAATAAAGAGAAAATAAACAAATGGGACTACATCAAAATAAAAAGCTTTTGCACAGCAAAAGAAACCATCAAGAAAACAACAAGAAAGACCACTACATGGGAGAACATATTTGCCAATGTTATCACTGATAAGGGTTTAATCTCCAACATTTACAGGGAACTCATACTACTCAACAAAAGGAAGATAAACAATCCAATCAAGAAATAGGCAAGGGACCTAAATAGAAGCTTCTTGAAAGAAGACAGTAAGAAGGCCAAGAGACATATGAAAACATACTCAAAGTCACTAATTATCCGAGAGATGCAAATGAAATTTCTTTTGAGAGCCAAATTTTTTAAACTTAAACTTCTTCTAACACCACTTCTTCAAAATAGACTTGCCTAGGCCATGGTATTTTGTGGAAGAGCCACACTCAAGGGGCCAAAGAGCCGCATGTGGCTCTCGAGCCAAAGTTTGTCGACCACGGCTTAATGGATAGAGTGTTGGCCTGCAGACTGAAGGGTCCCAGGCTCAATTCCAGTCAAGGGCACATGCCCAGGTTGTGGACTCAATCGCCATTAAGGGGTGTGCAGGAGGCACCTAATCAATGATTCTCTCATTATTGATGTTTCTATCTCTCTCTCTGCCTCTACCTTTATCTCTGAAATCAATAAAAAATATATGTATATAAGAGAGATTCTTACCATTTTCAACAGCATGGATGGAACTGGAGAGCATTATGCTAAGTGAAATAGCCAGTCAGAGAAAGATAAATATCACATGATCTCACTCATTTGTGGAATATAATGAACAACATAAACTGATGAACAAAAACAGATTCAGAGACAGAGAAGCATTGATCAGACTGTTAAACCTCATTGGGAAGGTAAGGGAGGGTGGGGGTAAGGGGGAGAGATCAACAAAAGGACTTGTATGCATGCATATAAGCCTAACCAATGGACACACACAACAGGGGGTGAGGGCATGAGTAGAGGGAGTGGGGGGCAATGGGGGAATAAGGACACATATGTAATACTTTAAATAATAAAAAATACATATATATATAAATAAGTATTAATTTAAATATAATGACAGTAAATCCACTATATATTAACTTAAATAATATTTTACTACTATACATTACAAAAATATAATAAACAACATAGCATAGTATTGCTTTTCATTTTTTAAAAATATGTTTTTATTGATTTTAGGGAGGAAGGGAGAGGGATAGAGAGATAAAACATCAATGATGAGAGAGAATCATTGATCGGCTGCCTCCTGCACAGCCCCTACTGGGGATCGAGTCTGCAACCCAGGAATGAGCCCTTGGCCAGAATTGAACCTGGGACCCTTCAGTGTGCAGGACAACGCTCTATCAACTGAGCCAAACCAGCTAGGGCTCATTTTTGAAAATATTTTCAACCTGGCTTAGTGAAGACAACTGGATAATAAAATATGCTTCTGCATTCAATTCACTGAATTTTGTTATGGTTTTTAAAGTATATGAAGAAAATCTGCTCACTCAGATATGTGGCTGGGAAGGGGAATGTTAATTGACTTTCCAGAGCATGGATATTCTTCTAGAATATTCATCCAAAACTCTACAAGTGGAAATTTCCTGAAAGTTAGTCACCATGTGGAATCAGAAGCCATATCAATGAACTCATACTTTGTTTTATTAAAACCTATTGGTCAATCTTATACTAGTAGTTTAGTAGTTTATTCATGCATATATTGCAATACCATGCATTGGTCATGCGTTTAGATTCTTTTAATGTTACGTTACTGTTCCTTGCAACCTCATCTGTGTTGAATAAGTAAAACCTTTATTTAAGGTGTCTTCCTTCAAGGAAAGTTGCCATTTGCTTCTGTGTTACCATTTGAACACTAAAATTTAAATGTCTTTACTTTTATGGGAAATGGGCCCATTCGTTTAATAGATCCAGTCTGAATTTCCCTCTTTGGAGTAGATCTATGTAATAGTTTCTAGGGCTGCTACAATAAAATACCACAGAATAGGTAGTTTAAAACAACAGAAATTTATTGTCTTATAGTTCTGGAGGCTAGAAGTTTGAAATAAAGTCGTCACCAGGGCTATGATGTCTTTAAAGTCTCTAGGGGGAAATTCTCCTTGGGCTCTTCTCAGCTTTTGGTAGTTGCAAACAATCCTTTGTGTTCCTTGTCTTGTAGTTCCTCACTAAATCACTTCCTCCATTGTCACATGTCTGTGTCTCTTCTTCTTATAAGGACACTAGTCCTATTTTAATATGACTTCATCTTAACTAACTGCAGTGGCAATGAACCTATTTCCAAATAAGGTTACATTCTGAGGTTCTGGAAGGGATATGAATTTGGGGTTGGGAAGTCACTATCCAACCCAACACATTTGGTTAAGAATTGTCAAATTATATTTTCCTTTCTTTTTTTTTTAAATATATTTTATTGATTTTCCACAGAGAGGAAGGGAGAGGGATAGAGAGCTAGAAACATCGATGAGAGAGAAACATCGACCAGCTGCCTCCTGCACACCCCCCACCAGGGATGTGCCCGCAACCAATGTACATGCCCTTGACCGGAATCGAACCTGGGACCCTTCAGTCCTCAGACCGACGCTCTATCCACTGAGCCAAACCGGTTTCGGCTTTCCTTTCTTTTTTATTAATTAATTAATTTATATATTTCTGTCTTTACATAGAGCTAAGGCAGATGCAGGTACATATTTCTGTCATCTGCCTCTATAGATTATGTTTTTAGTTCATTCACTGATGGTATAACTCACTGTAGGAACTCCACATAACTTGCAAATGCTGAAGTGCTTCAAGGTTCTATCTTGAGCCCTCTTCTCTTTGAGTCTACATTCCTATTTAACGTTGTTTTATATACTCTAATGGTTTCAAGAAGCACTTATATACTAGTAATTCCCACATTATATCTCCAACCTAAATCTCTTTTCTATAAACTGATATAACCAAGTACTTGACTTTTACACTTGGATATCTCATGGGTAACTTAATTTTATATTTCAGTGGATTTGCTCACTCTGTTGCACCTTGAAACTCTGCTTTCTGCAACTATGATGTACCTCTTCTATAATTTAATATCAATAAATTGTATTGTATGTAGTGTTTTGTTTCTGCCCTCTTCCAGTTGGTTTGAAGTGTTTAAGATTCATTCACATTATTGTGTCAGTAGATTGTTTAATTTGATTTCTGAGTAATATTCCATTGTACACATTTATCATGCTTTGCTAATCCATTCACCAATTGTTAAGCAGTTCAGTTGTTTCAATTTTTTGGCTTTTATTAATATGTCAACATATAGTTAACTTTTTTGTCATCCTCACCTCAGGATATTTTTTCCCATTGATTTTTAGAAAGAGTGGAAGGGAGGGAGGGGAGAGAGAGAGATCTATGTGAGAAGGACACATATATTGGTGGCCTCCCCTATGCATCTGGCTGGGTTGGGGGCCAGGGAATAAACCTGCAACCCAGGTATGTGCCCTTGACTGGGAATTAAACCCGTGACCCTTTGGTGCTTGGGCTGATGCTCTACCACTGAGCTACACCAAATGGGGCAGCATTTGGTTAATTTTTTTCATATATATATATATATATATATATATATATATATATATATACATATATATATATATACACACATATATATATACATACATATATTCACACACACACATATATATTAAAATTTATTTATTGATGACAGTATTACAGATGTCTCCCATTTTCCCCTCTTTACCCCCCTCTGCTCAGCATCTACACCCCAAGGTCTTCAACACTCTACTGCCCGTATCCATGGGCTATGAATATAAGTATATAAGTTTTTTGGTTTCTCTCTTCTCATCCTCCCAACCCCATATTGAAGTATGTCAATCTGTTCCATGCCTCCCTGATTAGGGTCTTATTTTGTTGGTCAATTCATTTTGTTCATTAGATTCCACAAATAAGTGAGATCATGTGATATTTATCTTTCTCAGATTGGCTTATTTCACTTAGCATAATAGTCTCCAGGTCCATTCATGCAGTCCCCAAAAGTAAGAGATCCCTCTTTTTTACAGCTGCATAGTATTCCATTGTGTAAATATCCCAAAGCTTTTTTATCCATCCATCTACTGGTGGGCACTTGGGCTGTTTCCAAATCTTAGCTATTGTAAATAATGCTGCTATGAACATAGGGGTTCATCTACTATTTCTGATTGGTGCTTTTTTTTTTTAGGATATATTCCTAGAAGTGGGTCAAATGGAAGTTCCATTTTTAATTTTTTGAGGCAACTCCACACTGTTTTCCATGGTGGCTGCACCAGTCTGTAGTCCCACCAGAAGTAAACTAGTGTTCCCTTTTCTCATCAGCACTTGTTGTTTGTTGGTTTATTGATGATAGCTATTCTGACAGGTGTGATAATTAGTGACTCTGAGCATTTTTTTTATATGTCTCTTGGCCATTTGTATGTCCTCTTTGGAAAAGTGTCCAGTCAGGTCTTCTGTCCATTTTATAATTGGATTGTTTTTCTTCCTTTTGTTGAATCAAATGAATACTTTATATGTTTTGGAGATTAACCCCGTATCAGATGTATCAATGGAGAATACTGTATGTTCTACCATACAATGGAATCCCTTTTGATTTTGATGGTGGTTTCTTTGCTGTGCAGAAACTTTTTAATTTGATGTAGTCCCATTCATTTATTTTTTTCCCTTGATTCTCTTGCCCTAGGAGATATAGCAGCAAAAATTATGCTACGTGAGATGTCTGACATTTTACTGCCTACGTTTTCTTCTAGGATTTTTATGCTTTCATGGCTCATATTTAAGTTTTTTATTCATTTTGAGTTTATTCTTGTATATAGTGTAAGTTAGTGGTCCAGTTTCATCTTTTTGCATGTATCTATCTAGTTTTCCCAACACCATTTGTTGAAGAGATTGTCTTTATACCATTGTATGTTCTTGCCTTCTTCGTCAAATATTAATTGACCATAATGGTGTGGGCCAATTTCTGGTATCTCTGTTCTGGTCCATTGCCTGTTCTTGTGCCAGTACCAGGCTGTATGATTAACTTTTAAAGAAACTGCCAAACTGTTTTTTAAATTAACTTGAATGTGTTGCCATAAATGTGTTGCTACAAATACTTGTTATTGGTAGTATATTTAAATTTAGGTAATCTAATGAATATGTAGTATATGATATTATGGTTTTGATATAATGTCACCAACGGACAATTTGAGCATCTTTTCATGTGCATATATGTTATCTATATCTTCTTTCATTAAATGTCCATTCACATAAGTTTTCAGAATATTTTTCACAGTCTCTGATTTGTCTTATCATTTTCTTAGTAGTGTCTTTTGAAAAAAAAACCTCTAAATTTTGTTGAAATCTAATTTACAATTTTTTCACAAGTTTGAGATTTTGCGTCTAATTTAACAACTTTTTTCTCAACCCAGGTGTACTAACAATTTATTCTCTATTTCCTACCCCTAAAAATCTTATACTTTTAGCTTTTATACTTATTTATTTTTCTTTATTAATTAAGGTATTACATATGTGTCCTTATCCCCCCATTGCCCCCCACCTCCCACTCATGCCCTCACCCCCCTGTTGTCTGTGTCCATTGGTTAGGCTGACATGCATGCATCCAAGTCTTTTGGTTGATTTCTCCCCCTTACCCCCACCCTCCCCAACCTTCCCTTTGAGATTTGATGGTCTGATCAATGCTTCTCTGTCTCTGGATCTGTTTTTGTTCATCAGTTTATGTTGTTCATTATATTACACAATGAGTGAGATCATGTGATATTTATCTTTCTCTGACTGGCTTATTTCACTTAGCATAATGCTCTCCAGTTCCATCCACGCTGTTGCAAATGGTAAGATTTTCTTCTATTTTACTACAGCGCAGTATTCCATTGTGTAGATGTACCACAGTTTTTAATCCACTCATCTGCTGATGGGCATTTAGGCTGTTTCCAAATCCTAGCTATGGTAAATTGTGCTGCTATGAACATAGGGGTGCATATACCCATTCTAATTGGAGTTTCTATTTTCTTGGGATATAATCCTAGAAGTGGGATCAGTGGGTCAAACCGAAGTTCCATTTTTAATTTTTTGAGGAAACTCCATACTGTTCTCCACAGTGGCTGCACCAGTCTGCATTCCTACCAGGAGTACATGAGGGTTCCTTTTTTTCCTCATCCTCACCAGCACTTGCCATTTATTGATTTGTTGATGATAGCCATTCTGACAGGTGTGAGATAGTACCTCACTGTCGTTTTGATTCGCATCTCTCAGATAATTAGTGACTTTGAGAATGTTTTCATGTCTCTTGGCCTTCCTTATATTCTCTTTCAAAAAGTATCTATTTAGGTCAGTTTCCCTTTTTTTTTTAATTGGGTTGTTTATCTTCCTTTTGTTAAGTTGTATGAGTTCCCTGTAAATGTTGGAGATTAAACCCTTATCGGTGATAACATTGGCAATGTGTTCTCCCATGCAATGGGCTTTCTTGTTGTTTTGTTGATGGTTTCTGTTGCTGTACAGAAGATTTTTTATTTTGATGTAGTCCCATTTGTTTATTTTCTCTTTAGTTTTCACTGACCTAGGAATTGTATCGATGAAGAAATTGCTTTGGCATATGAGTGAGATTTTGCTGCCTGTGGATTCCTCTAATATTTTTATGGTTTCTTATCTTATGTTTAAGCCCTTTATCCATTTTGAGTTTATTTTTTTATGGTGTAAATTGGTGGTCTAGTTTCATTTTTTTACATGTATCTGTCCAATTCTCCCAACACCATTTATTGAAGAGACTGTCTTGACTCCATTGTATATTCTTGCCTCCTTTGTCAAATATTAATTAAGCATAGTTGTTTGGGTCAATTTCTGGGTTCTCTATTCTATTCAATTGGTCTATATACCTGTTCTTGTGCCAGTACCAGGCTGTTTTGAGAACAGTGGCTGTGTAATACAGCTTGATATCTGGTATTGAGATCCCTCCTACTTTGTTCTTCTTTCTCAGGATTGCTGTGGCTATTTTGGGTCGTCTTTTTATTGCAGATGAATTTTTGGAGAGTTCTTTCTGGGTCTTTGAAATATGCTGCTGGCATTTTAATGGGGAGTGCATTGAATCTATAGATTGCTTTGGGTAGTATGGACATTTTAATGATGTTGTTCTTACCAATCCATGAAAACGGTATGTTCTTCCATCTGTTTATGTCATCCTCTATCTCTTTTTTCAATGTCCTGTAGTTTTCCGAGTATAGGCCCTTTACTTCCTTAGTTAAGTTTATTCCTAGGTATCTTAATTTTTTTGCTGTGAGGTTATGTGGATTGTTTTTTTAATCTCTCTTTCTGTAAGTTCACTATTGGTGTATAAAAATGTCATAGATTTCTTGGCGTTAATTTTGTATCCTGGTACATTCCCAAATTCATTTATTAAGTCTAATAACTTTATTTTATTTTATTTTAATTTTTTTATTGTTTAAAATATTACATATATTAGTACATACTATGGTACATCTACACAATGGAATACTACGCTGCTATAAAAAAGAAGGCATTCTTACCATTTGCAGCAGCATGGATGGACCTAGAGAGCATTATGTTAAGTGAAATAAGCCAGGCAATGAAAGAAAAATACCACATGATCTCATTTATGGAAAATAAAGAACATTATAACCTGATGAATAAAAAGTTAGATACAGAGGCAGTAAAGCACCCAACAGACTGTCAAATTACAGCGGGAATGTTGGGGAGTGTTGGGGAGGGAGGGAAGTAGATCAACCAAAGGACTTGTATGCATGCATATAAGCACACCAATGGACACAAGACACTGGGAGGGTGGGATGAGGGCATGCAACAGGGGTTAGAGGAGGCTGGGGGAAGGTCAATGGGGAAAAAAAGGAGAGATATTAAGTCTAATAACCTTTTGATGGAGTCTTTAGGGTTTTCTATGTACAATATCATGTCATCTGCAAATAATGATAGTTTTACATCTTCTTTTCCAATTTGGATACCTTTTATTTCTTCTTCTTTTCTAATTGCTATGGCTAGCACTTCCAGAACTATGTTGAACCAGAGTGGTGAAAGTGGGCATCCCTGTCTCATTCCTGTTCTTAGATGAAATGGTTTAAGTTTTTGCCCATTGAGTATAATGTTGGCTGCATGTTTGTCATTTAAGGCTTTTATGTTGAGATATTATCCCTATATTCCCATTTTGCTGAGGGTTTTTATCAAGAAAGGGTGTTGGATTTTGTCAAATGCTTTTTCTGCATCAATTGATATGACTACGGGACTTTTATCTCTCAATTTGTTTATGCGATGTATCACATTTATTGATTTGCGGATATTGTACCATCCTTACATCCCTAGGTTAAATCCTACTTGGTCATGGTGTATGATTTTTCTGATGTAATGCTGGATCCGATTTGCTAGAATTTTGTTGAGGATTTTGGCATCTATGTTCATGAGGGATAGTGGCCTGTAATTCTCTTTCATTGTGTTGTCCTTATCTGGTTTTGGTATTAGGTTAATGCTGGCTTCATAGAATGAGCTTGGCAGTGTTCCTTACTCTTGAATTTTTGTGGAATAGTCTGAGGAGGATAGGTTTTAGTTCTTTGAATGTTTGGTAAAACTCCCATGTGAAGCCTTCTGGCCCCAGGTTTGTTTGCTGGAAGCTTTTTGATGACTGCTTCAATTTCCTCCATAGTTATCAGCCTATTGAGATTTTTATATTCTTCCTGATTTAGTTTTGAAAGGTGGTATTTTTCTAGGAATATGTCCATTTCCTCTAGGTTGTCTAGTTTCTTCGAAAAGAGTTGTTCATAGTATTTTTTAACAATCCTTTGTATTTCTGTGTGGTCTGTTGTTATTTCTCCTCTTTCATTTCTGATTTTGTTTATTTGGGTCTTCTCTCTTTGCTTCTTGGTGAGCCTGGCTAGCAGTTCATCAATCTTGTTTATCCTTTCAAAGAACCAGCTCTCGGTTTCATTGATCTTTTGTTTTGCTTTTTGTTTGTTTTGTTTGTTTGTTTGTTTTTTGTTTTTTTGTTTGTTTTTGGTCTCCATGTCATTTATTTCTGCCCTGGTCTTTATTATGTCCTTCTTTCTGCTCACTTTGGGCTTTTCTTATTACTCTCTTTCTAATTCTTTAAGTTGTAGGGTTAGATGATTTACTACCATTTTTTTCTTTTTTTTTTTTTTCTGAGGTAGGCCTGTAGAGCTATAATCTTCCCTCTTAGGACTGCTTTCACTGTGTCCCATAGATTTTGGATTGTTGTGTTTTTATTCTCATTCGTTTCCAGGATGTTTTTAATTTCTTCTATCTCTTTGGTAACCCAATCATTGTTTAATACCATGATATTCAGCTTCTAAGCGCTTGAATATTTTTCATTGTTTATTTCTAATATTATGCCATTGTGGTCTGAGAAGATGCTTGATATGATTTCAATCTTTTGGAACTTAGAAAGACTTTGCCTGTGACCCAATATGTGGTCTATCTTTGAAAATGTCCCATGTGCACTTGAGAAGAACCTATATTCCACGGCTTTGGGGTGAAATGTTCTAAAGATGTCAATTAAGTACATCTGATCTAGTGAGTCATTTAGGATTGCTGTTTCTTTGCTGATTATTTGTCTAGAAGATTTATCCAGTCATGTCAGTGGGGTATTAAAGTCACCTACTATGATTGTATTTTTGTCGATCTCTCCCTTGATATCTTCCAAGAGTTTTTTTTTTTTGTATGTTTGTTTTTTAATGTATTTGGGTGCTCCTGTATTAGGTGCATATATGTTTACCAGGGCTGTATCCTCTTGTATCAATCCCTTTAGTATTATGAAGTGGCCTTCCTTATCTCTTTTTATGGCCTTCAACTTGAGGTCTATTTTGTCAGATATAAGTATTGCTACCCCAGCCTTTTTTTCATTTCCATTTGCCTGAAAGATATTTTTCCATCCCTTCACTTTCAGTCTGCGTGTGTCCCTTTTTCTGAGGTTGGTCTCTTGTAGATAGCATATATATAGGTCACACTTTTTTTATTCATTCAACCACTCGATATCTGATTGGAGCATTTATTCTGTTTACATTTAACGTTATTATTGATAGGTATTTGTAGCCATTTTTATTTTTGTGCCTGTGTTTCTTCTTCTCTTTTTATTTCTTCTTTTTACACCAGTCCCTTTAGCATTTCTTGCATTGCTGGCTTGGTGGTGACAAACTCCCTTAGCCTGTTTTGAGCTCCTTATTTCCCCTTCAATTTTGAATCATAGCCTTGCTGGATAGAGTATTCTTAGATTCACCCCCCCTTGCTTTCCATAACTTTGTAAATTTCCTTCCATTCCTTTCTGGCTTTATTTATTTCTGTTGAGAAAGCATTTGATAATCTAATGTGAGATCCCTTGTATGTAACTTTTTGTCCCTCTCTGGGAGCCTTTAGGATCCTCGCTTTGTCCTGTACATTTGCCATTGTAATTATGATGTGTCTTGGTGTGGGTCTTTTTTGGTTCATCTTGTTTGGGACTCTCTGTGCTTGTGTGATTTTTTTTTTTCTTCCCCACATCAGGGAAGTTTTCTGACATTATTTCTTCAAATAGGTTTTCTAACCCTTGTTCCTCTTCCTGTCATTCTGGCACCCTTATTATTCATATGTTGCTTTGTTTCACATTGTCCCAAAGCTCCCTTAGGCTCTCCTCCTGTATTTTATTTTTTTTCTCCAATTGCAGTTCAGTTTGGGTGTGTTTTGCTTCCCAGTCTTCTAATTAGCTAATTCAGTCCTCTAGTTCTCCTAGTCTACTGTTGAAACTTTCCATGGTGTTTTTTATTGCAGCTATATCACTCTTTAGTTCTTCTTGATTCTTACATAAGTATGAATCTGGTTCATGAACTGTATGAACCTTATTCTGAATCCCTTTTGTGACATATTGCATGCCTCCATTTCACTTAGCTGCTTTTCTGGCAATTCCTCCTTTTCTTTCTTTTGGGCATTTCTTTGTCTACCCATGTTTGCTCTCACCAAAGGATCTACATGTTGAGTTGTGCAGTGGTTGCTCCTTGAGCAGCAGTAGCTCCTCAAGCAGTCACAACAGTGGCTGCTCCTCAGTTGGTGGTGGCTCCTCTGGTGGGCACTGTTCGTAGCAGTGGTGACTCCTCTGGCTGGTGGGGGCAGGCTGCTCATGCAGCTTCTACTCCTCGGACGGGAGCGGGCTTCTCACAAGGCTACTGCTCCTGGGATGAGGGTGGGCTGTGCATGGCTGCTGCTCCTTGGACTGGGACAGGCTGCATGAGGATGCTGCTCCTTGGACTGGGGTAGGCTGATCATAGGGCTGCTGCTCCTTGGACAGGGGCAGGTTGCTCATGCAGCTGCTGCTCCTGGGATGGGGTTGGCAGTTTGCATGGCTGCTACTCCTCAGATGGGGGTGGGCTGCTCATGCTGTTGCTGCTCCTCAGAGGGGTGCGGGCTGGTGCAGCTGCTGCTCCTTGGATGGGGCTGGACTGCTCATGTGGCTGCTTCTCCTGGGATGGGGGCAGGCTGTGCAAGGCTGCCACTCATCAGTCATGGGCAGGCCACGCGTGGGGCTACTGCTCCTCAGACAGGGGCGGGCTGCCTGAGGCTGCCTCTCCTTGGACTGGGGCAGGCTGCTCGTGGGGCTGCTGCTCCTCAGATGGTGGCAGGCCATGTGAGGCTGCTTCTCCTTAGACAGGGGCAGGCTGAACTAGCTTTTATATTTATGTCTATCATTTATTTTGTGTTACTTTTTGTATTTGGTGCATGAGTCCAATTCATTTTAAAAATAGAACATATGAAATTTGTTTTTAAGTCTTTTTAATATCATTTTCATATTGTTTTTTTTTTGATGCCTTTGTCAAATACAAATGGGCCATATATGTATGAACTATTTATGGAGTCTCTATTCTGTTGTCTTTATTATATGCCCAACAGTGGGCTGGATTTCAAGGCTTATGTGAAACTGTCTTGGGGAAATAAAAATATGACAAGTTAAAATGCCACAAACTAGACTAAAAAAAATAGTATTAAGCCAGTTTTCTTGAATAAATATTTTATGAATTGTTGGAAGTCTGGTTTATATCTAGAGTTCTAAAAAGTTTAACTCTAACAAATTTTTCCAGTGTTCTATTGTTTTCATGGAGAGGATTTTTAGGGGTTTTTAATTTGCCATTTTTTCTGCTGTTCACTGGAGGTTTGTTTTCATTTGCTTCCCATTCTTATCTCCACTTATTTAATCTATCACCAAATCTTGATGATTATATTCATAGTGTTTCTTGAATTACTTTACTTTTGCCTGCATCCTCTCTGAAAATGCTAATCCAAGTCACCAGAGTCTCTGGCCTTGAAGACTGCAATGGACTCTTAATATTCTTCTTAAACTCTGTCTTGTTCTCTCCCCAATATATTCCACCACTACAGTCAGAAAAAAATATATTGAATGCCAAGTCTCTATTTGATACCAGTTCATCGTTTTCCATTGCATCTCAGAATAAAGTATTGAATCTTTAATATGACCTACAAGTTCCTTCGGGATCTGACCCCTATCTGCTTCTCTGAATGTATTCCAAACTTCTATTCATCTTCATTCTCAGTGCTCCAGTCATTAATAATTTTTCAATTTTTAAAATACGTTGGCCAATTTTCCATGTTTTACCTTCATTTACACCATTTATCTACAGTACACTTTCCTTTACTTTTTGGTTGGCTAAATCTTATTTATTTTGACAAGTGTCAGTTTACATAATATACTTTTTATGTGACCTTATATGACCTCTCAAACAAAATTAGGTGTATACTATTATTCTTTTTCCCCAATAATTAATTTTTGTAAATATTTTATGGATTTATAATTGATCAGTATCTAACATTCAGGTTGAAGAAGTACTCAGTATCTTCCTTAGAAATTTACTGAATCTGGCCACAAAGAATACATTTTGCACACATCTATTTCCAGGGTAAGGTACTGCTCTGTAGCGCACTTGAATAGGTAGAACTTTGATAATAGTATAGAGCAAGTATATCAAATAAAAAGAAAGGATGTATTATAACATATTATTATTTCTAATAATTTATTAGTATATATATTGCTTGGATTTTATTTAAGTCTAAAACATGAAGATAAGAAAAAGAAAGGAAGACCTTGGGTGGTATGTATAGTATTCTAAAATGTTTGCTTTTTAGTAAAGAATCTGATTTTGAAAGCCAACAACAATCTGCATAGATATTAAATATTCCAACAACTCATTCAACTTAGTTGATATAATCAACCCAGTATGACTTTTAATAGCAACATTCAGTAAATTTATTATTAAATCTCATATTGAAAAATGCTAGCCACTTAGAATAATTTTGTGTTCTTAGATTCAGATAGTTACTTTTTAGTAGATGTCTGATATCATATCACTGGATAACTAACGGCTAAGACATGAAAAACATGTAACTTATAAGAAGAGTATTTAACTCATCTAAAATGTTAGCTTAAGGAAACACTTCCAAGCATTGAGGTTTATGGCAATATGTGTCACAAGTAGTTATTTGGTTATTGCCATTCTTTAAAGCACCCATATTTAAACTACCCTTGGTAAGAAATGTGAGAAGTCTTTATATTTGAGTGGTTGTAATGGATACATTAAAGATATTTTATCTATCTATCTATCATCTATCTATCTATATATCTACCATCTCTCTCTCTCTCTCTCTCTCTCTATATATATATATATATATATATATATAATATTTGCACTTCTCTGCCAAGAACCAAAAAAAAAGTAATGAAGTAATGCATTTGACTCCTGATCTTCCAGAATGTGCATTCTTAGAGAAAAGTAAACTATATTCACCTGGAAGGTAAGCTAGGCTTAAACTACAGAACCTCAGAAATAATAGGGTATCAAAGTACAGTCCTTTTCAGCACTTTGTAAGTTAACAGGAGCCCAACATTAAATGGCCTGAAGGTTCAAAGAAAGATATACACCTCTTTCTGTTTAGCACTCAATTTCTAGATAACAGCTAAACACATCATTGTACCCAATTAAATTAAAAGGAATATAGAATGCTTTATAGTACTCAATTCTTCCCCAAGTGCCACTTGTGATTACTGTACAAGTAAATTTGGTTCATTGTCTTCAAATGGCAATATTTAAAATAACTTTTATGCCTGGGGTGAACATCTTAAACAATAAAATGATACACTATAAAAATGCTTTTAACCTCATTTCTTTCAGGTTTGCAGAGTGGAATGATGTATTCTAAGGGACATGGAAGAAAGAATTCACACTATCACAAACATATCTTAACTCTTAGAACCTGGAATTTAGATATAAAGCAGGAACAAGAATAGAGTGTCACTGCCATTCAGCCAACACTCATTTTCAATGCTAATTAAAATTTTCTTGTATAAGTGGTTTGGTGGACTGTCATATTACCACAAGAAAAGGTGTATGGCTCTCCAGATTCCTGTGATTAATGGGATTTAACCAGGGGTATAGCTTCACTTCTAGATTCCATTATTTTCATATATCACTACATAAACACAAGGAAAACTTATATCAGGTTTGTATTGGTTCAAGAATGACAATCATTAATGCTGAATGCAAATTATTTATTAATTATATGCCACAAAACTTTTCCATAATTGATCTTGATGACGAAGCTATTCCAAAGGTATTCATGGGACACTTTGGGCCTCTAAGGAAGGTTATAGAAGAATGTAGGATCAAGCTAATAAAAAATGATGTGTGAAAATAAATGTCAATGGCTAACATCTGGCTTCCAAACTTTTTAATTCTCCTTACATATTTATGAAGAAATGGGTGAAAAGTAGTTTCTCTACTTTGTGAGCTGAAAAGTAGATCCACAGAGACATAGAAGATTGTCTCTCCATGACTTAGTGGCAAATACAGGGGTAGAATTCATGCCATTTATTTCTCAATTTGAACCTCTATGGCTGGGCTGAGTAGTGCAGGAATAATTAAGGACTCTAAAAGCACCTGGTTTGTTTGAGTGACAATATTCACAGTAAAAGCATTTTGGATGCAATTTATAGACTCTAAATGTACTATGAAGTGAAAAAAAGTGAAAAAGGTAAAAAGGATCATAACCTGAATTCAGCTGATCACAATGACACTGGCTTCCATTATTATTTTTTTTCTTTCCTCCTGGGTGCATCCCTGGGTGAACCCTTAGAAGAGCTCCGGCTAGTATAAAATAGAGCAGTCTACTTGAAGAGCAATATGAGCTATAGAGATCAAAGCACACTTGTACTGTATTTGCTTCATTGAATTTAACACAATGCATAGACCATTATGGAGGACTTTCTATGTTCACAGCATCGTGCTAAATATGGAAGTGAATACAATGATCATTGAAGCATGATCCTTGCTCCCACAGGAATATGGACTTCTGAGTAAGTTGAAGGTTTGGAATCCTCTTAAAATGGCATTTCCTGATATTCATCCCACTTCATTTTTTGTGGGGTTTTTTTTTGCCTTCCAGCAGAAATCATTCACTGAATGATTTCATCCATCCATCCATCCATCCATCCATCCATCCATCCATCCATCTATCCATCCATTTTTCTAAATGTGCTAGGCATGAGCAAATTAATAATTCACAGGAGCTATTCCAAAGGTGCTCAGTCTATCAAGGGGAGACATAACATAAAAGGTATCCATATCACAATGCATTAATTTTGAGAACATATTTTATATGTATTTGCACATATATATGACCAGAAAACATGCTATTCATATCTTGACTTTCATAAATTAACTAGATCATTGAATATGTACTATTTTCTCCTTATAGGATTGAATAATTAAAAAAGATAGTTTTAAAATATGTAATCTGATATTTCATTTAGAATAAGTCCAGATAAAATATTCATGATTGACTCTCCATGAACCACAGATAATTTTGCTCCTAAACAGCATTATCTTTTTATTTGTTCTTTCTAAGATAATAAAGGTGGAAATCACTTGTTCAAAATATATTTGGTATATATTTGGCCTATTAATATCATATTTACTCACTTCTTAGTGTTTATAATATCCACAGAAGAGCTTTGCCATAGATATATCATTTCCCCAATCAATTAAATAAATTTGAAAAAGAGGAAATAATAGTAAAATAGACTTAGCATATTGTCGTTTTCTTTAAAACTAATTTCCTATACTTACTTTTGAAATACTTTAAAAATATGAGTAGGATAATCTATACTAATAAAAGGGTAATATGCTAATTAGACCAGGAGACCTTCCTAGAGACCTTCCGGCCATCTTTCCAGTCAAAGCCCTGTGGCAGGGCCGAGGCAGAGGTGGTTAGGGGCGATCAGGCCAGGAGGGGAGGGCAGTTGGGGGTAATCAGGCCAGTGGGGGGGCAGTTGAGGGCAAGCAGGGTGGCAGGG
The DNA here is from genome assembly GCA_025583905.1 of Ia io. NCBI lineage: Eukaryota > Metazoa > Chordata > Mammalia > Chiroptera > Vespertilionidae > Ia > Ia io. The sequence continues at coordinate 75,935,238 of JAJQQW010000001.1, forward strand.
GGGCAGTTGGGGGTGATCAGGCAGGCAGGCAGGTAAGCAGTTAGGAGCCAGCATTCCCGGATTGTGAGAGGGATGTCCAACTGCTGGTTTAGGGGTCCCAAATTGGAAAGGGTGCAGACCGAGCTGAGGGACACCCCCCACCCCCGTGCACAAATTTTGTGCACTGGGCCACTAGTTTATTGAATAAGATGAAGTGAAGTAAAATCATCAAATTTTAATTTTTTCTCACATTATTCATTACAGACTCATTTAATAAGATCTGTATCCTTGCACAATTTCTTCACATGATCCCCGAGCTTACCTGGTAAATTTCAGATTTTAACACAGTTTTACTCATATTAAGAAGTCCAATATAACCTGAGTAAAAAACTTAAACATCAAAATTAATCTCTGTATTTACACAGAGAGATCTTGTCCTGAATCAGGTTCAAAAGCTTAAAGTGAAAAGATGAAATAACCTGTATTTAATCTTCCTGTTCCATCTCTTCCACAACTTGATCTGCTATTTCTGTTTACTCCAGGTTCAGTATGGAAAGGAAGGAGAGTTGGAAAATTGAAAAAGTTTTGCCTGACTAAATGTAATCTATGTTCTTGATTATTATGCTGTGACCTGGAATATATCCCCTCTGTGGGACAGATACCTGTACTCTGATTCTTTGTTTATGCAGTGATTTGGTGGCTTTATTGGAGAAAGTCTGTGGGTACTTTCCACTATATTATTACTGGAAAAGGCAATTCACACTCCTTAGATCCTGATTTGAGCAATACATTCAACACAGATATGTCTTTTAGGTTCATTATACTATTCAGATAAATTTATTCGAGTGGAATGCTGGTTTGGCTAGGTGGATAGAGCATCAGCTTGCGGAGTGAAGGGTCCCGGGTTCAATTCTGGTTAAGGGCACACGCCTGGGTTGTGGGCTTGATCCCCAATGGGGGGCGTACAGGAGGCATCCAATCAATGATTCTCTCTCATCATTGATGTTTCTAGCTCTCTCTCCCTCTTCCTTCCTCTCTGAAATCAATAAAAATATATTTAAAAAGTAAAAAACATATTAAGAAACATTATGTTTACACTATACTGTAGTATATGAAGTCTGAAATAGCATTATGTCTGAAAAACAATGTACATGCCTTAATTAAAAATACTTATTGCTTAAAAATGCTAAACATTATCTGAGTCTTCAGTGAGTCATAATCTTTTTTTCCTAGAGGAAGATACTGCCTTAAGGGTGGTCAAAGCTGAAGGTTGGTGTGGTTGTGGCAATTTCTTAAAATAAGACAACAATGAAGTTTGCTGCATTAATTGACTCTTCCTTTCATGAATGGTTTTTCTATTGCATGCAATATTATTTGATAGCATTTTTCCCACAGTAGAACTTCTTCAAATTATGATCAATTTTCTCAAACCCTGCTGATGCTTTCTCAACTAACTTTATGTAATACTAGTAGCCCGGTGCATGAAATTCGTGCACATTGAAAGGGAATTAATTAGATGAAATATTTTAATATTGCTATTTGCCCTTTCTCTATAATAAAAGTGTGAGAGATAAAAGGAAATGAGTACAATGTATATGAAAATAATACATAAATTTATTAATAAGTAAACAATAACAAAATGATATAACAATAACAAACTGATAACAATAACAAACTCGAAATATAAAAACAACATTGATGCAAATAATGATTGATAAAATGATTAAACTTATTCTAATATCTCCCTGTATACCACATTAAGAGTAAAAACACTTTCAGAGTGCTTGACTAATTTCCCTTGAGATAAAGTATTTACAACTTTAACTTTAACGTAACATGCTCTTTGAACTCAAGAGAAAGCAACAGCCGTAACTGGTTTGGCTCAGTGGATAGAGCGTCACCCTGTGGACTGAAAGATTCCAGATTCGATTCCAGTCAAGGGCATATACCTTGGTTGCGGGCACATCCCCCGTAGGAGGTGTGCAGGAGGCAGCTGATCAATGTTTCTCTCTCATCGATGTTCCTAACTATCTATCCCTCTCCCTTCTTCTCTGTAAAAAAAAAAAATCAATAAAATATTTTTTTAAATACTTTAAAAAAAAGAGAGAGAGAAAGCAACATATAACTGATCATGTCCAAAAATGGGTTCAGGTAAGAATATTCCTCCTCTGTCTAGAGTTTGTCCTTGTGATTTATTAATAGTCATCACAAATGCTGGCATAACAGGAAAATATCTTCGAATTAATTTAAATGGGTGGCCAGTGTCAGATGGGGACAAATCAATTCTTGGAATCAGAACAATCTCTCCCTCTGCAGATCTTGTTAATATTTCAGCTTTGATAATGTTAGGTCGCAATCTTTTGATAATAAATCTGGTACCATTACAAAGACCCCATTTACTATTAAGATTTCTCAATAGCATGATGATTGCACCCATTTTCAATTTTAATTTATGACACGGAATTCCAGAAGGAGTAATACTATTAAGAAATTCAATAGGAAAATTTTCCTTTTCAGCATCATCTGTTGAGTCAATGGAATCATCACTCAAATAGGCGTGAAAATCTCCATCAAGTATATCCAAAATTTCTTCATTTAATTTTTGAACGTGCTCATTTTTTGAACAAAGAATTGCATGTTTAGGTATATTTTTAATATTATCTATAGATATACTATTTCCAAAGGTGGCTTTAATAATAAGATCCATTAAAAATCATTTCATGGGGAATTTCAATAATATCCATTCCTAAATGAAAACTGCTATCAAGTTTGCCATCTCCAAGTTTTACTAACCATTCACTATAAGCAGAATCCTCTGATCTCATATTTGTTTTAAGAGAAAACTGTCTGAAACATCCCCAAACACTACAGTACTTTAAAACTTATTTGTACTATGGCCAATCGTATAGCATGGCAACACAAAAGTCCCCTCTGAAAAGAACTTTCCCACCAAATGCAACATTCAAATTAGCACCAGTGAGAGCTTTATATGTATGGCACGTGTGCGAGTCCAAGTTTATTTTTATATTTCCAGTGCGTCATATGTAACGGTTGGTCGGACGGATGGACAAATGTCGGTCACTTAGCCTTTTATCTATACAGATTATAAGTCATGATTTTAACTTTTTAAAAAATTATCCTTTAATACCTCCAAAGCACAATGAGTAAGAATCTGAAGGTTTATGTGGCTTCTATTTGGTTTCTAGGACAAAGTTCTTTCCTTTATCCACCACTCACTTCTCTCCTTTTACTCTTGAATGTTAATTCCAACATAATTTTTGTAACACCTCTTGAAAAGGATCCCACCAAGTTTTTCATAGTTCACATGATAAAACTTACAGAAAAATACAGCATGAGACTTTCATTCTCTCACTAAGTTCTTCATATAACTGTAATTCCTCAGCCTCTAAAGAATGAAAAAGGAAAATAAAAGTGCCTTCTCTCATTCCAAGGCCTTTCTCAGTCAGGTAACCACAAAAAGAAAGAATGAGCCTACAATTTATGCCATGTAATCTCTATCAGGCATAATTCAAATCAAATCCCATCATGCAACGTCTGGGATAATTAAAATGTATAAGAGAACAGTGGTAACCTGGGGGAGAACTTATGAAACCTTGTCTCCTGCTTTTGCTGACTATTCTTTTCGTTATGCTAGACTCCAAGTGCCTATCGGGGACCTGCTCAGGCGGCTGTGGGTGCTAGCCCAAGCCACCTGGATACGTGATCGGGGACCTGGGCAGGCGGCTGCGGGCGCTAACCCAAGACGCCTGCCCTCGTCCGAGATTGGTGATGGAGCTGGGCAGGCAGCTGCCCTGGTCCGTGATCTGTGATCGTGGACCTGGGCAGCCCGCTGCGGGTGTTAACCCACACCGCCTGCCCTGCTCCGAGATCGGTGATGGTGGACCTGGGCAGCCGTCTGCGGGCGTTAACCCACGCTGCCTGCCCAGATCCTAGATCAGTGATCGTGGACCTGGGCAGCCCGCTGCGGGCGTTAACCCACACCGCCTGCCCTGCTCCGAGATCGGTGATGGCGGACCTGGGCAGGCAGCTACAGGCGCTAACCCATGCCGCCTTCCCTGGTCCGTGATCCCTGATCATGGACCTGGGCAGGCGGCTGCAGGCCTTAACCCGCACCGCCTTCCCTGGTCCATGATCGGTGATGGTGGACCTGGGCAGCCGGCTGTGGGCGTTAACCCACGCTGCCTGCCCAGCTCTGAGATCGGTGATCACAGACCTGGGCAGACGGCTGTGGGCTTTAACCCACGCTGCCTGCCCTGGTCCATGATCCCTGATAGGGGCTTTGAGTCAGCTGCCACTGGCGATGGCTGACTCGAAGCCCTTATCCGGGACCTGGTCAGGCGGCTGCGGGCACTAACCCATGCCAACTGCCCTGGTCCATGATCGGTGATGGCGGACCTGGTCAGCCGACTGCCGGTGCTAACCGCCTGCCCCAGTCCACCATCATGGCTTGGATCTCACTGGCATGGATGCTGCCCTCTCCCCCCGCCATCTTTGCTGATTTAATGTGTATATTTGCTCCTGATTGGCTGGTGGGTGTGGCTGGTGGGCGTGGCTTATGGGTGTAGCGAAGGTGCGGTCAATTTGCATATTACTGTTTTATTAGGTAGGATTCTAAAGACTTTGTTGTCAATTCAACATCCTCACAGATTCTTCACCAGCAGTAGTTTCAGTCTCAAGAAACCATTTTCTATGCTCATCCATAACAAATAGATGCTCATTTCTTAAAGTTTTACCTTAAGATTGCAACAATTCAGTCACATTTCCAGGTTCCATTTCTAGTTTGAGTTCTCTTGCTATTTTTACTCCATCTGCAGTTACTTCCTCCACTGAAGTATTGAACCCCTCAAAGTCATCCATGTGGGTTGGACTCAACTTCTCCCAAACTCCTGTTAATATTGGTATTTTGACCTGTTCCTATGAATCACTAATGTTATTACTTGCATCTATAATAGTGAATCCTTCCCAGAATGTTTTCTATTTACTTTGCCCAGGTTCATTAAAGGAATCACTGTCTGTGGTAGCTATAGCCTTACAATATTTATCCTATATAATAAAGAAAGAATATGCTAATTGACCCTCATGCCATCTCAAAGATGGCAGTGCCCACAGCCAATAAGGAGGGAATATGCTAATTGACTGCCCTACCCTAAAAGATGGCAGTGCCCACAGTCAATAAGGAGGGAATATGCTAATTGACTGCTCTACCCTCAAAGATGGTGGTGCCCACAGCCAAAAAGGAGGGAATATGCTAATTGACTACCACGCCCTCAAAGATGGTGGTGCCCAGTCCCTTCAGCCCCCCAGCCGCCCAGGGCAGGCCCGAGGGATGACCAAACGACTGAACAAGCAGGCTGCATGGGACAACGAGGACAGCAGGGTGGTTAGTGAGAGACGACCAAACAACTGAACAAGCAGGGTGCGTGGGGCAACCAGGCCAGCAGGGAGGTTAGTGAGGGACTATCAAATGACTGAACAGCAGGCTGCGTGGGGTGACCAGGCTGGCAGGGGGGCAGTTGGGGGTGACCAGGCCAGCAGGGGGGGCCAGTAAGAGGTGACCAGGCTGGCAGGGGGGCATTTGGGGGCAACCAGACCAGGCGGTGGGTGCACTTGGGGGCAACCAGGCCAGCAGGGGGGGCAGTTGGGGGCTACCAGGCTGGCAGGGGGGCAGTCAGGAGCAAACAGGCTGTCAAGGACAGGGCAGTTGGGGGTGACCTGGTCGGCAGTGGGGGGCAGTTAGGGGTGATTAGGACAGCACACAGAGGCAGTGAGGGGCGATCATGCTGGCAGGGGGGGCAGTTAGGGGTGACCAGGCAGGCAGGCAGGTGACCGATTAGGAGCCAGCAGTCCAGGATTGTGAGAGTGATGTCTGACTGTGGGCCTCCAGTTTCTTAAATACGAAGACTCGAAAATTAAATTTATCTTTGATCCATGGACTACAAAATGCTGTGCTGTGTTAGGAAACATGAAACAACATTAATCTTGTTATACATGTTCATTAGAGCTCTTGGGTGGTCAGGTACATTTTCAATGAGAAATTGAAAGAAATCATTTTTTTCCTGAGCAATAGGTTTCAACAGTGGGCTTAAAATATTCAGCCATTTATGCTGTAAAGAGATATGCTATCATCCAGGCTTTGTTGTTTTATTTAGAGAGTACAGGCAGAGTAGATTTAGCATCATTATTAAGAGCCCTAGGATTTTCAGAATAGTAAATAAGCTTTGGCTTAAACTTAATGTAGTAACCAGCTGCATTAATCCCTAACAAGAGATCACATTGTACTTTGAAGCTTATAAAGAAACTAGAGGCCTGGTGCATGAAATTTGTGCACCTGGTGGGGGTTCCTCAGCCCAGCCTGCACCTCTCCAATCTGGGACCCCTCAGGGGATGTCCAACTGCTGGTTTAGGCCTGATCCCTCTCACAATCCAAGACTGCTGGCTCCTAACCGCTCGATTGCCTCCCTGCCTCATTGTCCCTAACCACTCTGCCTTCCAGCCTAATCACCCTCTAACCACTTTCTTGCCTGCATGATTGACACCTAACTGCTCCCCTGCTGGCCTGATTATCCCCAACTGCCCTCCTCTGCAGGCCTGGTCACCCCCAGCTGCCTTCCCCTGCCAGCCTGATCACCCCCAACTGCTCTCCCCTGCAGGCCTGGTCACCCCCAACTGACCTCCCCTGCTGATCATCTTGTGACAATGTGGGGGCAGCCATCTTGTGACTACTTGAGGGTGGCCATCTTATGATGATGTGGGGGCGGCCATCTTGTGACAGGAGGGCATGAGGGTCAATTTGCATATTACCTCTTTTTTATACAGGATTGTTGACACTATTACAGATGTTCCCCATTTACCCCCCTTTGCCCGCATCCTCCCATCCTCCCCCACCAGGCCTTCACCACACTGTTGTCTGTGTCCATGGGCTATGCATGTATGCTCTTTAGCTAATTTCTTTACCTTCTTTTATTCAGTCTCCAACCCCCCACCTCACCTATGTACTTTGAAGCTTTAAAGCCATACATAGACATCTTTTTAATTATAAAAGTACTAGATGTTATCTTCTTCTAATATAAGGCTGTTGCATTTACATTAAAAATCTGTAGTTTAGTGCAGCCACCTTCATTATCTTAGCTAAATTTTCTGGATAACCTGTTGCGATTTCTACCAGAATATCAGCACTTGCTGCTTCACTTTGCACTTTTATGTTATGGAGACAGATTCTTCCTTAAACCTTGTGTCCCAACCTCTGCTAGCTTCAAACTTTTCTCCTGTAGCTTCCTTGATTTTCTCAGTCATTATAACATCAAAGAGTTAGGAACTTGCTCTGGATTAGGCTTTGGCTTAAGGGAATGTTGTGGCTGGTTTGATCTATCCAAACCACTAAAATAATTTCCACATCAGTAATAAGGCTGTTTGATTTATCATTTGTGTGTTCACTGGAGTAGAACTTTTAATTTACTTCAAGAACATTTCCTCTGCATTTGCAATTTGGCTAACTATTTGGAGCAAAAGGCCTAGATTTCAGACTACCTTGGCTTTCAACACGCCTTCCTCACTAAGCTTAATTATTTTCAGCTTTTGATTTAAAATGAGGGATGTGAAACTCTTCATTGTATTTGACCATTTAGAGGCCATTGCAGATATATTAATTGGTCTAATTTCAATATTGTTGTGTCTCAGAAAATAGGGAGGTCAGAGGAGAGGGAGAGATACAGGGCAATTTGCAGTTGGTGGAGCAATGAGAACACACAAATTTATCAATTAAGTTTACCTTCTTACATGGGTGCAGTTTGTGGTGCCTCCCTAAATTACAATTGTAACATCATAGATCACTATCACAGATCTCCATGACAAATATAATAATAATGAAAAAGTTTGATATATTGTGAGAATTACCAAAATGTGACACCAAACAAACTGAGCAAATATTGTTGAAAAAAGTGGAACTGATGGACTTGCTCAACACATGATTGCCACAAATCTTCAATATGCAAAAGTCACAATGTCTGTGAAGCTCAGTAAAATGAGGTATACCTGTAATTTACTTTATGTTTCTCTCCACATTAGGTAATTCTGAGTATTTTATATAAAAAGAATTTTACAATTTTACTTTTCTTTCTGACTTCTTGCACTGAACATAATGCTTACTAGCTTCTTCCATATTGTAGCATGTATCCAAATTTAGTTTTTATTGCCAAATATTATTCCATTCTATGAATACATCATAATTTTGCATATATATTTATCAATGATAGATATTTGGATTGTTTCTGCCTTTTGGACATTATGACTAATGCTGCTACAGATATTGTGTAAGTTTTTGTGTGGATGAATAGTTTATATACAGAGGATGAATATTTCTGGGCCATTTAGTAAGTTTATCTTTTTGAAGAACCACCCAACTGTTTTCCACTAATTTGCTACAATTTTATATTCCTACCAACAATATATGAGGGTTCCAATTTCTCTACAACTTTGCCAATATTCCTTATTGTCTTTCTTTTTTTTAAATTTTAGCCATCCTAGTGAATGTGAACTGGTATCTTAATGTGGGTTTGATATGTATTTGCCTGACTAATGATATTGAGCATCTTTACATGTGCTAGTTTACTGCTCATATATCTTCCTTGGAGAAATGTCTATGAAAACAATTTGCCTATTATTTAAATACTAGAGGCCTGGTGCATGAAATTCGTGCACGGAGGGGGGATGTCCCTCAGCCCAGCCTGTACCCTCTCCAATCTGGGACCCCTCGAGGGATGTCCGACTGCCCGTAAATGGGCAGTCGGACATCCCTCTCACAATCCAGGACTGCTGGCTCCCAACTGCTTGCCTGCCTGTCTTCCTGATTGCCCCTAACCGCTTCTGCCTGCCAGCCTGATCACCCCCTAACCACTCTGCTGCCAGCCTGTTTGCCCCCAACTTCCCTCCTCTGCCGGCCTGGTCACCCCTAACTGCCCTCTCCTGCAGGGTTGATCACCTCCAACTGCCCTCCCTTGCAGGCTTGGTCCCTCTCAACTGCCCTCCCTTGCAGGCAAGGTGCCTCCCAACTGCCCTCTCCTGCTGGCCATCTTGTGGTGGCCATCTTGTGTCCACATGGGGGCAGGATCTTTGACCACATAGGGGCAGCTATATTGTGTGTTGCAGTGATGATCAATCTGCATATTACTCTTTTATTAGATAGGATAGAGGCCTGGTACAGGGGTGGGGGCCAGCTGGTTTGCCCTGAAGGGCGTCCCAGATCAGGTGGGGGTTCCCTTGGGGTGTGGGGCGGCCTGAGCGAGGGGCCTGTGGTGGTTTGCAGGCCAGCCACGCCCCCTGGCAACGCAAGCAGAGACCCTGGTATCTGGAATTTATTTTCCTTCTACAATTGAAACTTTGTAGCCTGGAGTGGAGCCAAGCCTGGGGCTCCCTCCGCGGGCAGCCATTTGTGTTGGGGTTATAATTGAAACTTTGTTGCCTTAAGCGGGTGGGCCCGGCCCAGGTGTGTGGAAAGCTTTGCTTCCCCTGTTGCCGGCGGCAACCCTGGCCTGCTCTCTCAAGCTCCATTCTGCCGCCATTTATTTGAATTTGTTTACCTTCTATAATTGAAACTTTGTAACTTGAGTGGAGGCGTAGGCCTGGCCAGGGCAGGTGGAAAGCTTGGCTTCCTCTGTTACATAGGAAACCTTACTCTCTGTGGCTGTAGCCATCTTGGTTTGGGTTTTTGCATACTCGCTCTGATTGGATGGTGGGCGTGGCTTGTGGGCATGGCTTGTGGGTGTGTCGGAGGTATGGTCAATTTGCATATTTGTCTATTATTAGATAGGACTAGAGGCCCGGTGCACGAAATTTGTGCACTCGAGGGCAGGGGTCCCTCAGCCCGGCCTTTGCCCTCTCACAGTCCAGGAGACCTCGGGGGATGTCCGAATGATGGCTTAGGCAGGGAGCGAGCCTAAGCCATCAGTCGGACATCCTTAGCTAGGCTTCGAGCTGAGTGGCATTCCCCCTGTGGGAGCACACTGACCACCAGGGGGCAGCTCCTGCATTAACCTTTTGCACTCGGATGTTGAGTGTGACTCGACACGGTTAGCATTAGAATAAAGGAATCGAGAAAAAGCGAGTGCAAAGGGTAAAGCATCTGCCCCCTGGTGGTCAGTGCCCTTCATAGTGACTGGTCATTCTGCCATTCAGTCAATTTGCATATTAGCCTTTTATTACATAGGACTTGAGGCCCGGTGCAAGAATTCATTCATGGGTAGGGTCCCTCGGCCTGGCCGGTGATTGGGGTCAATCAGGGAGGGACAGCTGAGGGGAGGTGCTGTGGGAGGTTGGCTGGCCGGCTCCCCACTATCGGGGTCCATAAGGGGGGTTGGCCGACTTGGGGGAGGGACTGTGGGATGTTGTCTGGCTGTGGGAGTTGTCTGTGGGATCTCACTGACCACCAGGTGGCAGATCCTGATATAATGTTGAAAATATGTACCAAAAATGAATATCCTATCTAATAAAAGAGTAGGGGAGCATTTAGGTGTCAATAATGCTGGCAGGAAAGCAGTTAGAGGGGGATCAGGCTGGAATGTAGAATGGTTAGGGATAATCAGTCAGGGAGGCAAGCGAGTGGTTAGGAGCCAGCAGTCCTGTATTGTGAGAGGGATCGGGCCTAAACCAGCAGTCGGACATCCCCTGAGGGGTCCCAGATTGGAGAGGGTGCAGGCTGGGCTGAGGGACACCCCCCCCCCCCATAGCAGGGGAAAGCAGTTAGGGGTGACCTAGCTGACAGGGGAGGACAGTTAGGGGTGACCAGGCCAGCAGGGGAGGGCAATTAGGGGAAATTGGACTGGCAGGGGAGAAGTTAGGCATTGATCAGGCTGGCAGGGGAGTGGTTAGGGGGTGATCAGGCTGGCAGGCAGAAGCAGTTAGGGTCAATCAGGCAGGCAGGAAGGCAGGCAGGCAGGCAAGTGGTTGGGAGCCAGCAGTCCTGGATTGTGAGAGGGATGTCCAACTGCCCATTTAGGCCCGATCCCAGTAGGATCCCTCTTGGGGTCCCAGATTGGAGATGGTGCAGGCTGGGCTGAAGGACACACACACTCCTGTGCACAAATTTTGTGCACCGGGCCTCTAGTATGTATATATTTTTTAACTTATGGAGAAGGCATTCAGTCTTTTACAACTAAGGATAATGTTAGCTGTGGGCTTTTTGTAGATGCTTTTTATCAAGTTGAGGAAGTTCTCTTCTATTCTTAGTTTGTTAAACGTATTTTTTAATCAAAGAAGTGTAATATCTTGTCAACTTCCTTTTCTATACCTATTGACATAATAAAGTGATGTTTGTCCTTTATTCTATTAATTTGGTATATAATGTATTATGTTGGTTGATATTCAAATGTGCTGTCAACATTGCAAACCTATGAAAAATGTCATTCTGTCCTGATGTGTAATCATTTTATATGTTGCTGGATTTTATTTACTGGTATTTTGTTGAAGATTTTTGTATGTATAGTAATATAAATATTGGTCTATAGTTTTATTTTCTTTTGATATCTGTCAGATTTTGATAACAGTAATATTGGCATGAAAGTATAAACTCGGCAATGTCTCTTTTTTAATTTTTGGAAGAGTTTGTGAAAGATTATTAATTTTTCCCTGAATATTTGATAGAATTCATCAGTAAAACTATTTCTACACTTTTCTTTGTGGGAGGTTCTTTATTTTTAATTTAATATTTCTTTACTTGATATAGGTCTACTCATTTGCTTTTATCTCTTGAATTAGTTTTGGTAGTTTGTGTGCTTCTAGGATTTGTTCATTTTATCTAAGTTATGTAATATATTGATATACAAATTTTCATAGTATTTAGTTAGTGTTTTGTCAATTTTGCTAATCTTTAGCAATGATCAACTTTTGTTTTATAGATATCCTTTTCTCTATTCTGTCTATATTTTATATCTTCTATAACCTTTCCTTCCATCTGCTTGAATTTTGTCTAGTTTGATACTCCTTTTTAGTATCATATATTAGAAAATTAAGTAATTAATTTTTGATAAATATTGTTTTTATATATTTGCATTTACAGTTACAAATTTCCCTCTGAGCAGTGCCCTCTGTTGCATCTGATACATTTTTGTATATAGTGATTCCATTGTATTTCTTTGAAAATATTTTATAATTTACTTTGTTATTTCTTTTCTTTGACCCACTAGTTATTTAAATATGGGTTCTTACATTTTCACACATTGGTGAATTTCCAAAATTATTTTTTGTTATTTATTTTTAATTTTATTCCTTTTTGATTAGAGAACATAATTTGTTTTATTTCCATTCTTTAAAATGTATTGAGATGTGCTTCCTGGACCAACATATATAGTCAACTGGAGGCCCAGTGAATGAAATTGTGCATTTGTAGAATCCCTAAGCCTGGCCAACAATCAGGGCCGATCTGTGGGGTGACTGGTGGGGCGATTGGGGGGCCCTCTGCTGGCACCCACCTTGGCTGGCCTGGGGCCTGCAGGCTGGGGGCAGCTTCTGCATGGAGCATCTGCCCCCTGGTGGTCAGTGAATGTCATAGCGACCGGTCATTCCACTGTTCGGTCGATTTGCATATTAGGCTTTTATTATATAGGATTATGAAGAATGGTCTATGTGCAGTTGACAATAATGTATGTGAGTTTTCTGCTGTTGTTGCTTGGAATGTACAGAGAGGTCTGTTAGGTCTTGTTGGTTATAGGGGCATTCAAGTATTTTACTTCTTTGTTGATCTACCTAATTGTTTTAATCATTATTAAAAATAGGTGTTAAAATTGTCAAATATTCTTCATGAATTTATTTGTCCCTTCAATTCTGTAAGTTTTGGGCTTGTTTAGTTTGAAACATAGATGTTTATAATTGCTAGGTCTTCATGAGTGATTGATCCTTTATTTTTTTGGTTGAAATTATTTTGATATCTTATTTACATGGTTGTTATTTACATATTAGTTTATATTAAGATATAATTTACATAGACTGTGTAGGTATCAGGTGAAACATATTGATTTGATACATTTATGATATGATTATCTTTATGGTTTTAGCTAACACCTCTATTAGATGTTTGTGGTGAGAACATTTAAGATCTAGTCTCTTAGCAATTTTGAAGTATATAATGCATGACTATTGATGATAACTACTATGATGTGCATTAGATCTCCAGGACTTACTCAATTCCTAGTTGCAATTTGGTACTCTTTAAAAGCATTTTATCTACGTTGTTCAGATTGTATAATTTCTATTGTTCTATCTTTGTTTACCCTTTTCAAGTGCTCTCTATTGTGCTATTGAGTTGTTTTAGTTTAGTTTGGTGAGTGTATTTTTCAGTTATAAAATATTCATTTGTTTTTTTTTCTTTGTATCTTCTATTTATTGGCTGACATGTTGTATTACTTTGATGAGGCTTAATTTTGTTCTTTATTTTCAACATTGTTTATATTGCTCATTGAAGCATTTTATAACTGCTTTAAAATTGTCAGATAATTTCAATATTTGTGTTATCTTTATTGTTCACAGCATCTTTTGAATTCTTTTTCTCATCCAAGTTGAGATTGGCTCTTTGTATGACCAGTGATCTTGATTGTATCCTAGATATTTTCAATATTATGCCATGAAACACTTGATCTTACATAAAACCTGTGTTAGCACACTGCTTCTAGAATCAAACTGTCTAAGAAAGGAGGGCTGCTGCCTCTATTTCTAAGTGAAAGTAAAAAGTTCAGATTGCTTAAATACCCTCTATTAATAATCCAGGATAAGAGTAGCATCTCTACTCCTGGGTGAGATTGAAACTTTAGGCACTGAACTAGGCTTCTGATGTCAGTGTCTTGTTGGAAAGAGACATCTCTTAATTGCTATCTACATGGCTTCCATTTGCACTGAAGAGATAGACTCTCATTATTGCTTATCTGGAGTGCATGTTATATCTCTTCATTATGCCCCTTTGGAAATCACATTGATTTGAAGGTGTTCTTCCATATGCCAATTGTGGTGTGGAAGTCCAGGTTTTCCACATCTTCTCCACTCATTCCACAAGGCAGGGTGTCCCATTACTATTTGGCAGTAATGAAAGTTTCCACTCTCAACACTAGTTCTTCTCTGATACCACCCTGGTGGATGGTATGGGAAGGAGAAGTTTGCCTCTTTACAGCAGAGCAAAGGTAGAATTATAGGCTCCCTCTTTGTTTTTGCTGATGAATTAGGGGTAGGACTACTGTTTCCTGTGTTTTTTGGCAACAGTAGAATGACTACTGGCTCAAAATATTTTTTTCTTATTAGGCTTCTTCACTCATGGTACTTTAGCTATTAAGAATAGGTTTTTGTGGAGGCTTTTTTCCCCCTGTCATATAAAAAAAAATGTATTCTTGGGCTGCTGTTTTCTCTAGTATCCAGTCTGGTGTATATGAGACAAGAAAGAAAATCCATGGTTGTCACCATAGAGTTATCCTTTGGATTCCTAGTTCCCTAGCTGCTTTCCCTTCTTTTCTTATCCCTTAAGAATTTTCTCATGTCTGTTTATATATATACTAGAGGCCTGGTGCATGAAATTCATGCATGGGAAGGGGGTCCACTCAGCTTGGCCTGCACTCTCTCCAATCTGGGACCCCTCAGGACCTCTGGCTCCTAACCGCTCACCTGCCTGCCAACCTGATCCTCCTAACTGCTCTCCCCTGCTGGCCTGATCCCCCTAACTGCTCTCCCCTGCCTACCTGATCGCCTCTAACCTCCTCTGCCTTGGCCCTGCCAACATGGTTTTGTTGGGAAGGACATATGGAAGTTCGTCCAGAAAATGTTCAGTCTAACTAGCATATTACCCTTTTATTAGTATAGATGCCACCTTGTCCTAAAATTGAAAGTTGTTCCCAGGTTTTCCTATCATGGAAGGGGAGCCCGCAGTAGCATCCTGGGTTCTGACCAGGGCTTATGTGCTTGTGCTTTATCTCAGCAGATGTGATTCCTCATAGAAGACTCTTGGATGTACCTTGAACATTTCTATTGAATTTGCCAAATCATCTTTCAAAAATGTTGAACCACTTTACACTTCCACCAGCAACCATGCGTGTGCCCTCCATCCCACTTTGATGCCAATATCATTGATTTCTCCCTAGAAGCTTCGCTCCCATCAGCCGAGACTGCTTGGTACTTGAGCCAACCTCATTGTTCAGCTGGGGACTTGATTTCCCAAGATAGAGTTATGGAGGAGGAAAAATAGTTTTCCTCTACCCTTCTGAGTTCTTAGTGGAGTCCCTTTTAATGAAAGACAGATCACCAAGAGAAAAACAGAAGTTCATTAACATGTGTACCTTGTGTGTATGTGGGAAATCCCAGGGAAAAATGAGTAACTCCTCAAGGTGGCTTAGAATGCAGATTTAAATACCTTCTTCCTAGGGAAAGGGGACGGAAGATGTAGGCCTCTTAGAGGAGAGTAAATGATTTTTAGGAAAGATGAATGGGGTGGGGGAAAATAGTTTGTAACAAAGTTTGGGTGTGATGTCAACTTCTACTCTCCTGTCCTATGACAGGAGTCAGTCTTCTCTGCTTGATGACACTTCTCCCATCAAGGGGACCTATGTCATTTAAGCTCCTTTAGGGGGGTCCGATTTTAGGCAGATCAGGAGACTTCAGTGAAAGCCTCTGCATGCATTTGCTTTTTCAAGCATCTGCAGCTCAAGTCATCAATATAACAACACAGCATATATTGGGGTGGCATGTTCTCTGACCTTCAGAATAAACCCAACAAAAGCTTATTTCCTCTCTTAGATGATTTGCCACAGTAGCGTTATTCCCTGAAGACGGTATTCTGACAAAACCTTCCTGGGAGTGGTCATAACATATCGTTCTTGTAGAAAGGTATAGGTCACATCACTAAATAAACCAGGGGCAGTTTTCTCATCTTGTGGAAAGGGAGATAAAGTTATGATAGTTTATCTCCCTTTCCACAGGTTTCTTGTGGGTTTGTCTCCCTGCTGCCCCCCCACCCACCTCAACAGCCCCAGTGACTCTGCTGTGGGCCATGGCTGGGCTTGGGGCTGCAGGGTGCTGGCCTCCCTGCGGGTTTGTGTCCCTGATCCAGGGTTTGGGGCTGCTGGGTGCCGGCCTCCCTGCAGGTTTATGTCCCCAATCCAGGGCTTGGGGCTACAGGGTGCTGGCCTCCCTGCGGGTTTGTGTCCCTGATCCGGGGCTTGGGGCTGCTGGGTGCCGGCCGCCTGGCTGCTATGGGCATTGCCATCTTTGTTGGGTAATTTGGCTGGTAGCGTAGTGGAGTGATGGTCAATTTGCATCTTTCTCTTTTATTAGTGTAGATTAGGTGTACCGGTTAATAATGATGGATTTTGTAATCAAAGAAAACACGATAATTTCAAGAGAAACACCAAACGTGCTTTATTCAAAGTAATGTCCATCGCTAGCTACACCTTTCCCCATCTTTAAGGTAATTTGTGGATACCGGACCAATAGACCTTTTCTTGTTTTGAGGTAAACCATTCAGAGACCCAATTTTCCACTTTTTCGTATATTTTGAAGTGCTACTAAGAAATTGTGTGTGCCATTGATTGGAACAAGTGGTAATTGGAAGGAGCAAGGTCTGGTAAATATGATGGGTGGGTTAATACTTCTCAGGCAAGATCTTTTAATGTGTCTTTAACTGGTTTTGAAGTGTGTGATGGTGCATCATCATGAAGCAAAATTACTTTTCTGTATCTTCTGGCACATTCTGGTCATTTCAAAATCAAAGCATGGTTCAAATTGATTATTTGTTGTTGGTAGTGATCAGTATTAATGGTTTCACCTGGTTTTAGAAGCTCATAATACACCACACCTTCCCGATCCCACCAAATGCAGAGCATTGTCTTCTTTCTGAAGCTTTTTGGCCTTGCAGTTAATGTTGATGGTTGACCTGGATCAACCCATGATTTTGTGTATTTGGGATTCTCAAAATAAATCCACTTTCCATCACCAGTCACAATTCGGTGCAAAAAAGACTTTCTTTCATGCTATTGAAGCAACATTTTACTGATGACTTTTTGGTTTTCCATTTGTCTTTTGTTCAGTTGATGTGGCACCCATTTTCCTTCCTTTAAAATCTTTCCCAATGTTTGTAAATGATTGGAAATTGTTTGTTGAGCAACATTTAATCTTTCTGCAAGTTGTTTTTGAGTTTGACACGCATTTTCACCCAATAATGCTTGTAATTGTTGGGCTTCAAACTTTTTCGGTTGACCTGGACGTTCTTTGTCTTTCACATCAAAATCATCACTTTTCAAGCATTTAAACCAGTGTTCACAAGTATCTTGAGATGGAGCATGTTTGCCATAAGCTTCCCAAAGTATTCAGCAGGACTTTTCTTCAAAATGAAGTAATGAATTATAACTTCCTGCAAATGCTCTTTTTTTTTGGTACGAAGTTCTACATTTTTAAGTATAAAAATATCTATGATGTTAACACCTTCAGCTAATTTGACATATGAAGTTTTGAAGCTTGCTGTCAATACAAGAAAATATCATACATATCAAATGGCATATATATCAACATATGTGTAACTCCATCTATTGAAAAAAATCTGCATTATTAACCAGTACACCTAGTATATACACTGAGTGGCCAGGTTATTATGATCTCTGAACACATAATAATCTGGCCACTCAGTGTATAACCTATATAATAAAAGGCTAATATGCAAACTGTCCCCTCGATCAAGAGTTTGACCAGCCAACTGCCCATGTCCCCTCCCCACACCCATGCACAAATTCATGCAGCAGGCTTCTAATATATATACACTGAGTGGCCAGATTATTATGATCTCTGAATGCATAATAATCTGGCCACTCAGTGTATATTTATATATATATAAAAAGCCAGGGGCCATCACGACAAAAAAACCCATACAGATGACTGAACAGGCTGTGTGGGGTGACCAGGCTGGCAGAGGGGGCAGTTGGGGGTGACCAGACTAGAAGGGGGGCAGTTAGGGGTGACCAGGCTGGCAGAGGGGGACAGTTGGGGGCTACCATGCTGGTGGAGGGGCAGTTAGGGGATACCAGGCTGGCAGGGGGTCAGTGAGGGGTGACCAGGTCAGCACAGGGACAGTAAGGGGCAACCAAGCCAGCAGGGGGGCAGTTGGGGGCAATCAGGCCAGCAGGCAGGTGAGCGGTTAGGAGCCAGCAGTCCCGGATTGTGAGAGGGATGTTCAACTGCTGGTTGAGGCCCAATCTCTGGGATCGGGCCTAAACCAGTAGATGGACATCGCCCGAGGGGTCCCAGATTGGAGAAGGTGTAGGCTGGGCTGAGGGGACCCTCCCCTCCTGTGCACGAATTTCATGCACTGGGCCTTTAGTGTATATATAATATCCAGGGATTTTATAACTGTACTAAATGGGGGGAATAAGATGTCTATCTATTCCATCTTATCCATAACCATTTCTCTCAAAATCTCTAATGCATTCTTAAATACAAGGCTAAACTCAATAACAATAAAATACAATGTTTATATAACCTATTTTCCATTTGCTCCCCAAATATATGCACTGCAAGTGCTATATTTCTGAACAGACAGATTATCTCTGGAAGAAAAGCATTTTTACTATAGTAGTACCTAGAAAATTTCTTGCCTGGTTCATCAAATGTTGCTAGAAAAACGTTACTATTCTTTTAAGTTTCCTAATTTACTTTTTAGAATTAGCTTAGGCTGTAAGATGTTCTCATTGAATAAAAATGAAAGTAAGGTGACTAAAGGTAAAATTATAAGTTCACTGGAAGATTGACTGTTATGTGAAACATATATATATATAATTTCCTGTAGTCTAATTAGGAAATGGAAAAAAAGCTAAAGAAACAGTACTGGAATAAAAGTATGTTCATCCTAAAATGTTTCAAAACAAATTATAAAATAGTTTTGCTTATCATTGCTGTTAACTCCAACATGGTCAGCATGAAAAACAATAAAATTCAATGGTTTCTAGGCCTAATTCTGACATTAACAAGCTGTGTGACTCTTGTTTCTTCACTTTTAAGTTGGAGTAAGTAATGTGCTCTTCATCTGCCTCCTAAAAGTGAAAAGTTAGCAATATATACTTAAATGACTTTGAATAATAAGAAATGCTCTGTGAATGCGTTGTATTGTAAATCACTGAATGAGATACAAGACGCCTTAATGAGCCAATTAATTAGGAGTCATTTATTGCTCTCAGACCAGAGGGAGATGTCTTTTCCAAATCTCTGAGCCACAACATAGAGGAAGTGTCTCGTATTTATACTTTTCAAGCCTCTTTGTTTGCAGATATTACAAAGGGTTCTGTGTGAGTTATTGTTACAGACAGTTGTAATCTTGAATACATAATGAGTTTGTACTTGGCATAAGAATATGGGAATTATATATTACATTGGATGGCTAGCTTGCAAGGTCAGACAGTTAAGTTTATCTTTTTCTATTATTTGAACTAAAAAACAAAGTCATTTTACAGAATAACAGACTGTCTCAAAGTGAGAGAGTTTATAATGACAGAGTTTACAGGACTAGGGACTATCTAACAATAACAGAGTATTCAAACAGCAGTTTTTTATACAAGATGGAGGTTACTATGCTTCAAATGTATCTATAAAATAAAAATGTGTTTTTAAATCATTAAAATAAATATTTGTTATAAAATGTTCTAATACACTGTTGAGAAAAAGAATAAACTATAAATTAACTGTAATTTCATCCTTGTTGTGCCCATTAGACATTTTAATATATATATATTATTTTTTTAAATTTAGATCATACTGTTTGTGCTAGTCAACTTAACAAGGTGACCCTCTTTCAATATCTATGTCTGCATATATTCACCAACAGATCATGGACGTCTTATTAATATTATCATTGAATTAATACCATATTATTGAACTTTTAGGTTGTGTCTAAGTTTCACTATTATACTACTGTACAACAGTATCAAAACCATACCCAATTCCCTACTAGCTGTTGTTTCTAAAGACTATTTGGTGTTTAATTAGCTTAATCTTATTAACAAATGTTCCCTAAACTTTGTTCATGTTTTCCTTATTTATCAGAACTCTATTTTTTGGAAGTTATCCTTCCTCTCAATTGCTCTGAGCAATATCTAGTTCATAAAAATGTCATTTCCTTTTCCAATTCTCCTGCTTTCCTTTCTTTCTACCTTATGTTTATATGTAAACCTAAAATGACTTGTTTTTTCTTGTGGAATCTGGTTAATTATTACTAAAATTCTCTATGTTATGTGTCTCATGTGCATTACGTGCTCAACAAATATTCATTGAATAAAGATCAATAAGCTGTTATTTGAATACCAACTGTATTCACAAAATTATTCAAATTGGAATAGTTAAAGAAGAGATTTATAATTCACACCTCTTCACATGCACAGAACTAACATATTAATTGGAGTAATAGCTAATAGCTAACAATGAAAAAGTATGTTTTGGGTGTGAGGTTATGTATTTTGTATGCATTAACATTCACACAGTAGAATCCATTATTATCATCCTCACCTTATTGATGAAGACAACAGAGCACAGAGAAATTAAATATTATGTCTGGGATAACACAGCTGATAAGTTTCAGATCTGATATTCAAATCCATAATACCTGAGTTTAGAGTCCATACATTTCTCTCTATTATACTTTAATATGATGTAAGATATGCACACATAAAATGAGCATTTACTGCCATGCATTTACTTCAAGTGTATTCAGAAAGGCATTTAACAAGTTTTAAAATGATAAGACACTGAGCAAGATGGAGAAATATGCTTTGGATGATGGGACAATTATAAAGTTTGTTTTTAATAGTCTTTCAACCAGACATATAATATATTCATAAATGGATTTATATCAACCAGGTTGGTTTTTGAAGCTGTCATTTTGGTCTTACCATTTTTGATTATTCATTAAAAGAAGATAGGACATAGTTAAGGAATCCGCTGATGCCACAAAGCTTGGGGAAACAATAAATATGCTAGAAATCAGAATGAGGATTATAAAATGATTGCAAATGGTTATATAATATAAAAATAATATATTGCATACTATTTTAGATTTTACTATTTAATCTTAAATGATTGCATCACTGGGCAGGTATTTATTGGGTAGATACATAAGAAAAGTAATAAGACATTTTATTCATTGTTTATTAATTTTTTCAACAACAACAAAAATCTCAGCAGTCTTGCCAAAACCGGTTTGGCTCAGTGGATAGAGCATCGGCCTGCGGACTCAAGGGTCCCGGGTTCGATTCCGGTCAAGGGCATGTACCTTGGTTGCGGGCACATCCCCAGTAGGGGGTGTGCAAGAGGCAGCTGATCGATGTCTCTCTCATCGATGTTTCTGACTCTCTATCCCTCTCTCTTCCTCTCTGTAAAACATCAATAAAATATATTTAAAAAAAAATCTCAGCAGTCACACAGATTGTTAGGCTTCATGAAAATGAGAATGCTATTCAAGCTATTAATACCATAGTCTCCTTGTCTAAAAGCAGATCTGTGAGCTAACAGTAGCCACTAGAGTCATTCATTTAGAAATGATGATCCACTCAGAAATGAGAAATGAGAATATATTGATTTCTTTATAAGCAAATTACCATACTTACTGATTTAGCTTATGTCTGTATCTGATTTTATTTCATCTTCTACCACAGGCTAACTTCTGTCTTATGCTCATGATTTCTGTATTACTTGTAGTATCTGCCTTCTCATGAACTTTATTTTCTATGATTACTAATCATAGAAAAAAAATAAAACAAGGACCATGAGTAAAATTGTCAGAGATGCTTATTTTTACTTAATATTGGAAATAATTCTGTTGTGCTACCCTATCTAATAAAAGAGTAATATGCAAATTGACCATCACTCCAATACACAAGATGGCTTCCCCCATGTGGTCAAAAATGGCTGCCCCCATGTGGACATAAGATGGTTACCACAAGATGGCCACCAGGGAAGGACAGTTGGGAGGGACCAGGCCTTCAAGGGAGGGCAGTTGGGGGCAATCAAGCCTGCAGGGGAAGGCAATTAGGGGTGACCAGGCTGGCAGAGGAAGGAAGTTGGGGGCAACCGGGCCTGCAGGGAAGGGCAGTTGGGGGGGACCCAGGACTGCAGGGGATAGCAGTTGGGGGGGACCAGGCCTGCAAGGGAGGGCAGCTATGGGCAAACAGGCTGGCAGGGGAGCAGTTAGGCATCAATCAGGCTGGCAGGGGAGTGGTTAGGGGATGATCAGGCTGGCAGGCAGAAGTGGTTAGGGGCAATCAGGAAGGCAGGCAGGCGAGCAGTTGGGAGCCAGCAGTCCTGGATTGTGAGAGGGATGTCCGACTGCCCGTTTAGGCCCGATCCCAGTAGGATCAGGCCTAAATGGGCAGCCGGAAATCCCTCGAGGGGTCCCAGATTGGAGAGGGTGCAGGCTGGGCTGAGGGACACCCCCCTATGCACGAATTTCATGCACCGGGCCTCTAGTACTAAGATAAAATTGAGTGCATCACAAAGTAGTGAATTTCCTATGACTGAGAGTTTTCTAATAAAGTTAGATGACACATTTCAAGGATGCTGTAGAAGACACATGATAATCAAATGGATTGTTAGACTAGATGACTTTTAAATTCCAACCTAACCATGCAATTCTATGACTTTTTAAAAAATATATATATTTTTTATTGATTTCAAACAGGAAGGGAGAGGGAGAGATACAAACATAAATGATGAGAATCATACATTGGCTGCCTCCTGCATGCCCCCTACTAGGGATTGAGCCTACAACTAGGTCATGTGCCCTGACCAGGGAATGTAACTGCAACTTCCTACTTTATAGGTGTCACTCAACCACGGAGCAACACCAGCCAGGCTGATTCTGTGACTTTTTAAAAGGTCATCAAAACATTGTAGGAGTTCAGAATAGGGGACAAAACAAAACAAAACAAAACAAAACCCTGTGGTGCTGGGCTGGTTAGGGAGAAGGCAGCATTCCCATCTTTATGAAACCTGACCTCTGAGACTGCTGAGATTTTTGTCCTTAAGAAGAATATGATTTTAGAGAGATAGTATTATAGGAGATCATATCATTAGAGTGGAATAATTTTACCACTGAAAATACAACAATGCCAAAGTCTTTGCTGATGCAAATATATATTTTTTGAGTGTTGAGAATTCCTTAACTGAAATTCTAGACTTTAAAATTTTATACTGTAAATATGGTTCTACACAGAAAGTTTCTATCTTTGAAGATGAAATTACAAGAGGTGTGTTTTAGATATGATGATCAATTTTGTATAGATAAGATGGGAGGAGAAGAAGGGAAGATATAGACTATAGTAGGAAGACCTGTTAAAGAACATTAGAAGGTCTAATAATATAAAAGGACCTACATCAGTGTTGTGATGGTAGGGCTGCAAAGTAAAGAGTAGATTTGAGAGGGAAAATTAAGCATCAGTATTTGGAAACTGATTGTTTGTGATGGTGGACAAGGATAACATTTTTAACTCAAGTTTATCATTGGTTTTTGGATATCAGGAAAGATAGATAATTGGAAATAAATCCCCTTGCATTAGATGTTATCACAGAGAACAATGAAAAATAAAATACAAACAATAAGATAATGTCATCCTAGTTCATTCTGTCTTATTTTTTTTAATCACTGAGCATGATAGTTCTTACAAATAAATCAAAGCAGGCCACTAAAGTAAATCTAAGGGAGCCAATAACTGCCACTAAAGCAGATTGCCTTTAGGACTAGAGGTAGAAAAATATAGTAGGTCATATCTCAAGCTCTAAAGTCAGACTGATCAAGTTTGAATTCAGGCTCTGCTACTTACTAGTTGTATGAACTTAGAATAAGTTACTTTCTTATGCCTCAGGTTTCTCATCTTTAAAATTGACATAATTGTTCCTACTTTGTCAAGATGCTATGAAAATAAAGGGAGGTAATTCATGTAATAAGCACAGCACAGATCCTAGCACAGAAAAGTGTTCAATTAATATTAGTATTTTATACTTTTTTTGGATTTCCCATGATGCTTAGCATAGTGTTAAATGAATGCTAGATGCTTTATAAAACCCCTTTAAATTGAATTATTATTTGAACTGAATTACTAACAAAATTAAATTTCTTCAGAATAATGTTTTTTTAAATTTTTATTGAATTTATTGGGGTGATATTGGTTAACAAAATTATATAGATTTCAAGTGTACAATTCTCTAATACTGTGGTCAGCAAACTGCTGCTCGTGAGCCACATGTGGCTCTTTGGCCCCTTGAGTGTGGCTTTTCCACAAAATACCATGGCCTGGGGGAGTCTATTTTGAAGAAGTGGTGTTAGAAGAAGTTTAAGTTGAAAAAAATTTGGCTCACAAAAGAAATTTCAATCGTTGTACTGTTGATATTTGGCTCTGTTGACTAATGACTTTGCCAACCACTGCTCTAATACGTTATCTGTATATTGTAGAGGTATTTTTTAATGAAAAAATATATTTTTTTCCTCAGTTATCTATTGCTAAATTGATGCTTCATCTTCCCAGCAACCAACATGTGGATATTGTAATATAACCAGACAATTAATGAAATTGTTCCAGATGTTTGGCACCATGTGAGCGGTCAACTTCTTGGACAAAAGGTATGTTTTATTTCCATTGTAAAATCACATAACACAGAAGTATCCATAATCAAACAATCTTTGACTGTAAACTGTAATTGCAGGTATATTCAGTTTAGATGCAACAAAAATAACATAAAAATATCTATCTTGGAGATTAATATTTTCCTTTCTTAAAAAATGGATCTTCCTATCAACTTTTTTGTTGAGGGTTCTTGATAAATGCTGTGCTGGAAAAAAAAACCTCCATATAGGTAATGTGAATTAATAAGAACATTCTGGAAACTAATATCACAAATAAAAATTACAACATTGAAAAATGTTGACTTTACTATTTGGAGAATTGATGGCATCTTTGTAAATCACTGCAAGTGCAATAATACTAAAAAAAATGCCAATAAGTGCCTCAGATTTTCACCCTCAGAAGTAGTGTTTTATCATTACCTAACATCAATGCAATGGGTCTGGTAGCAGGTATTTAAAATTACTTTTAAGTAATTTAATCCCCAAAGACTCACATTTTAACTTTAGAATAACCTCTGAAAGTGTACTTCAAATATTATCTATCAGTCTTAAGTTAAAATTTTGGGATTCCAGATACACTATTCTCCAGCCATAGGGAAAAACAACAATGACAACATCAACAAAAACATACACTGAGTGGCCAGATTATTATGATCTCTGAACGCATAATAATCTGGCCACTCAGTGTATATTCTATATAATAAAAGGCTAATATGCAAATTGTCCCCTCGACCAGGAGTTCGACAAACAGGCAGGCTGGCCAACCGCCCATGTCCCCTCCCCCTGGCCAGGCTGGCTGGACCCCACCCATGCACGAATTCATGCACCAGGATACTGAGTGGCCAGATTATTATACGTTCAGAGATCATAATAATCTGGCCACTCAGTGTATCTTCTGGTTCTTTAGTCCTCTTGTGCCACAAACATTTGAAAATTCCGTTGACACTCTGGGGGAACTTGGCTTTCTAAAGGAATCTCTAGGCCTCAAATTTCACTTAGTTTGGACTTTCAGTTTAGAGCACATTTCTCTTTATGGCCATGAATTGATTTAGACTTACAAGAAATCAATTACATAATCAAATAAATCTTCTTCCATATGCTTATACAAAAAGTTGACTAATGAGTCAACATGCTAGTAATTAATGAATTCTTGGTAGTTTATTTCATTCTTTAAACATCTACCAATATTCCTGATACAGAAAATGCTTTTTCCTTCACCTTTGATTGCCTTGGTCTATTGCTGTTTAGACTTTTCCTCTACTTTTTAAACTTCTTGTTGTGGTTCCTTTTCTAGATTTTTTTTTTTTACCTTTATGCATTGAATACTTTTTTCTTTCCTTTATTTTATTTTTTCTTATCACCATTTATTCCCCCTACACCACCTTCCACTTCCACCCATCCCTCTGCTCCCCGCAATCACTACACTGATGTCTGTGTCCATATGTTCTTTCTCTTTTTTTATTGTGCATTGAATTCTTTTTGTCACATTTCCAACCACTCATGTAGTGAAGACTTTCTATGTAACATTATCTGTTACATTTTTCTATATAATAAAATAGAGTTCTCATTCTCTGTTTTAAAAAATTATTAAATTGATTGGGTGACATTGGTCAACATGAACATATAGGTTTCATGTCTGGATTTCTATGTTGCAAGATCTGTATATTGCACTGTGTGCCCACCACCCAAAGTCAAATCTTCTCTTGTCACCTCATTTTAGGATCCCCTTCTCCACCACCCCCTTCCCTCTGGCAACCACCACTCTGCTGTTTGTGTGCATAAGTTTCAGTTTTATATCCTACATGAGTGAAATCATATGGTTCTTAACTTTTTCTGTCTGACTTATTTCACTTAGTGTAATGTTTTCAAGGTCCATTCACGTTGTTGCCAATGGAACTATTTCATCCTTTCTTATGGCTGAGTAGTATTCAATTGTGTTTATGTACCACATTTTCTGTATCCAGTCCTCTATTGAAGGACACTTGTTGCTTCCATGTCTTCTCCACCATGAATAATGCTGCAGTGAACATAAGGGTGCATATATCTTTGTGAATACATTATTTTGAGTTTTTCGGGTATATAACCAGGGCTGGGGTTGCTGGGTCATATATTAGCTTTATTCTTAACTAGTAGCCCTGCGCATGAATCTGTGCACCAGTAGCTCTATGTAGGGCCTGGCTGCTCCACGACTGCTACCCAGAGGCTCTCTGCAACCCAGAGGCTCATCAGCGGCCTGGAGTGGAACGTTTTCCACGTTGGCATGGCAACAAAGCAAGAATTCCGGCGGGACACTCACACTGCCCGCTGTCAGCGACTGTCCCCCCCCAGGAATGGGCGCTGCCATCTTGTGGCTATGGGTGCCACCATCTTTGTGACAGAGTGATGGTTAATTTGCATATTACAATTTTATTAGATAGGATTCTTTGAGAAATCACTAGACTGCTTTCTGTAGTGGTTGTACCACTCTACATTCCCACCAGCAGTAAATAAGGGTTCCCTTTTTTCCACAACTTGTCCAATACTTGTTATTGCTTCTCTTGTTGATAATGGCCACTCTAACAGGTGTGAGGTGGTATCTCATTGTAGTTTTGATTTGCATTTCCCTAAATGCCAGTGAGGTTGAACATCTTTTCATATACCTACTAGAGGCCTGTTACAGGAAGATTCCTGCAAAAATAGGGCTTCCTCGGGCCTATTCCTTCAAGAATAGGGCTTCCTGTGGCCTGAGCAAAACAGAGAAGGGAGCGAAGCCCGCCACAGTGGGTTTCCCTCATGCCGCCACCGCCCCCCCCATGCTTTCCCTCCCACTGCCGCCACCACCGCTGCCCTGCTTTCCTGCTTTCCCTCCCTCTTCTTTGTACACTGTCTTCAGTCTTTGTTCTGGCCTGCGGTGGTGGGTTAATTTGCATAATTGCTCTGATTGGCTGGTGGGCGTAGCGGAGTGCTGGTTAATTTGCATGTTTCTCTTTTATTAGTGTAGAGCCTATCTAATAAAAGAGTGATATGCAAATTGACCATCACTCCAAGACACAAGATGGCTGCCCCCATGTGGTCAAAGATGGCTGCCCCCATGTGGACACAAGATGGCCGCCAAAACATGGCTGGCAGGGGAGGGTAGTTGTGGGCAGTTCGGGGTGACCAGGCCAGCAAGGGAGGGAAGTTGTGGGGGACCCAGGCCTGCAGTGGAGGGCAGTTGGGGGGCCAGGCCTGCAGCGGAGGGTAGTTAGGGGTGACCAGGCCAGCAGGAGAGACCAGTTAGGGGGGACTGGGCCAGCAGGGGAGGGCAGTTGGGGTTGACAAGGCCTGAAAGGCAGGGCAGTTTGGGGGGGACCCAGGCCTGTAGGGGAGCACTTTGGGGGGGACCAGGCCTGCAGTGGAGGACAGTTGAGGGGACCCAGGCTTGCAGGGGAGGGCAGTTGGGGGGGACCAGGCCAGTAGGGGAGGGCAGTTCGGGGGGACCAGGCTTGTAGGGGAGGATAGTTGGTGGGGACCAGGCCTTCAGGGGAGGACAGTTGTGGGCAATCTGGGCAGCAGGGAGGGCAGGTAGGGGTGACCGGGCCAACAGGGGAGGGCAGTTGGTGGGGACCAGGCCAGCAGTGGAGGGCAGTTGGGGGCAAACAGACTGGCAGGGGAGGGCAGTTAGGGGTGACCAGGCCAGCAGGTGAGGGCAGTTAGGGGCATTCGGGCAGGCCGGGAAGCAGTTAGGCGTCAATCAGGCTGGCAGGGGAATGCTTAGGGCAGTGATGGCGAACCTATGACACGTGTGTCAGCACTGACACACGTAGCCATTTCTGATGACACGCGGCCGCTGAGGCGGCCGCATGCCAAGGATGAAACATTTGCTGCTCCTGAGGATGAAACATTTGCGAAATAATGTTTTTTCCTCAAAGTGACACACTACTCGAGTTATACTCAGTTTTTTGGCGAAGTTTGGCACACTAAGCTCAAAAGGTTTCCCATCACTGGCTTAGGGGGTGATCAGGGTGGCAGGCAGAAGCGGTTAGGGGCAATCAGGCAGAGGCAGGTGAGCAGTTGAGAGCCAGCAGTCCTGGATTGTGAGAGGGATATGCAACTGCCCGCACCGGGATCAGGCATAAACGGGTGGTCAGACATCCTTCAAAGGGTCCCAGATTGGAGAGGGTGCAGGCTGGGCTGAGGGACACCCCCCCCCCCGTGCACGAATTTTGTGCACTAGGCCTCTAGTATATATATAGTCTTCTTTGGAGAAGTATATTTTCAAGTCCTCTGCCAACTTTTTGATTGGATTGTTTGTTTGGTGTTGAGTTTTATGAGTTCTTTTTTTAAAATTTTATTTTATTGTTTAAAGTATTACAAATAGTAGTACATATGTCTCCCTCCCCCCCCCCCCCGGTTGACCTTCCCCTGGCTTATATGCATGCATACAAGTCCTTCGGTTAATCTCTTACTTCCCCCCCACCAACACTCCCCAGCCTTCCTGCTGTAATTTGACAGTCTGTTTGATGCTTCTCTGCCTCTGTATCTATCTTTTTATTCACCAGGTTATAATGTTCTTTATTATCCATAAATGAGTGAGATCATGTGGTATTTTTCTTTCACTGCCTGGCTTATTTCACTTAGGATAATGCTCTCCAGTTCCATGCATGCTGCTGCAAGTGGTAAGAATTCCTTCTTTTTTATAACATCGTAGTATTCCATTGTGTAGATATACCATAGTTTTCTAATACACTCATCTGCTGATGGGCATTTAGGCTGTTTCCAAATCTTAGCTATTGTAAATTGTGCTGCTATGAACATAGGGGTGCATATATCCTTTCTGATTGGTGTTTCTCTTTTCTTGGGATATATTTCTAGAAGTGGTATTACTGGGTCAAATGGCAGTTCCCTTTTTAAATTTTTAAGGAAACACCATACTGTTTACCACAATGGCTGCACCAGTCTGCATTCCCATCAGCAGTGAAGGAGGATTCCTTTTTCTCCGCATCCTCTCCAGCACTTGTCATTTGTTGATTTGTTGATGATAGCCATTCTGACAGGTGTGAGGTGGTACCTCATTGTTGTTTTGTTTTGCATCTCTCAGATGATTAGTGACTTTGAGCATGTTTTCATGTGTCTCTTGGCTTTCTGAATGTCCTCTTTCAAAAAGTGTCTATTTAGGTCCTTTGCCCATTTTTTGTTTGGATTTTTTATCTACCTTTTGTTAAGTTGTATGAGTTCCCTGTAGATGTTGGAGATTAAACCCTTATCGGAGATAACATTGGCAAATGTGTCCTCCCATGCCGTGGGCTTTCTTGTTGTTTTGTTGATGGTTACTTTTGCTGTGCAGAAGCTTTTTATTTTGATGTAGTCCCATTTGTTTATTTTCTCCTTAGTCTCTCTTGCCCTAGGATCTGTGTCTGTAAAGATATTGCTATGATATATGTCTGCAATTTTGCTGCCTATGGAGTCTTATAGGATTTTTATGGTTTCCCATCTTACATGCAAATCCTTTAGCCATTTTGAGTTTATTTTTGTGTATGGTATAAGTTGGTGATCTAGTTTCATTTTTTTTGCATGTATCTGACCAAATTTCCCAGCACCATTTATTAAAGAGGCTGTTTTGGCTCCATTGTATGCTCTTGCCTCCTTTGTCAACTATTATTTGAGTATAATGGCTTGGGTCAATTTATGTGTTCTCTATTCTATTCCATTGGTCTATATGTCTGTTCTTGTGCCAGTATCAGGCAGTTTTGAGAACTGTGGCTAGGTATTATAGTTTAATGTCTGGTATTGTGATCCCTCCAACTTTGTTCTTTCTCAGGATAGCTGTGGCAATTCGGGGTCTTTTTTATTATTATTCCAGATGAATTTTTGGAGAATTTGTTCTAAATCTTTGAAATATGCCATTGGCATTTTAATAGGTATTGCATTGAATCTATAGATTGCTTTAGGTAGTATGCACAATTTAATGATGTTGATTCTACCAACCCATGAACATGTTATGTTCTTCCATTTGTTTATGTCTTCCTTTATCTTTTTTTTCAATGTCCTGTAGTTTTCTGACTACAGGTCTTTTATGTCCTTGGTTAAGCTTATTTATGAGTTCTTTATATATTTTGGAAATTAAACCTTTGTCAGAGCTACTGTTTGCAATCATCTCCCATCTGGTTTGCTGCCTGTTTGTTTTCTTGTCCATGTCTTTTGCGCTGCAGAAGCTCTTCAGTTTGATATAGTGCCATTAATTTATTTTTGTCTTTACCTTTCTTGCCTTTGGAATCAAGTGCATAAAATGTTCTCTACCACCCAGGTCCATAAGTTTAGTACCTATATTTTATTCTATGTAACTTTTTGTTTCAGGTCTTATGTTTAAGTCTTTGATCCATTTTGAATTAATTTTTGAACATGGAGATAAACTGTAATCCAGTTTCATTAGTTTGTACGTGGCTTTCCAGTTTTCCAAGCATCATTTATTGAATAAACTATCTTTATTCGAATATGTGTTTCTGGCTCCTTTGTCGAAAATTATTTGTCCATATACGTATGGTTTTATACTTGGGCTCCCTATTTTGTTTCATCATTCTCTTTTAACATAAAAATAATACACATATATATGATATACAGTGGATAAATATATATGATATATAATGGTTTTGTATATGCACACACAATGGTCACATATGAGATGTGTGTTAATCATTGTATATCATTTAGAGCTATTATATCATTATTCTATATCATTTTATAGGTTAACTAATTCATAATTAATACTCTGAACCATTCATAAAATCTCAATTTTAAGAAATTTTCTAAGTAATATTTAGAGCCTAGATGACTATTGCAGTCAAGATGTTCATAACCAGTGAAACAAAACCAGATAAGTTCTAAATATTATAGAATGTTGCTTTAGCAAGATTTATTTATATAGGTATACTATGCATGCCACTTTCACTTATGTGATTACTTTTGGAAGAACCAAATTTGTCTAATGAAAAGATAGTCAATTGCCAAATAGAGTCTAAACAGCTAATCTTTGGATTTCCCTTAACCTTTGTCACTTATTTTATACTTTGAATATAAACTCTACCTGTCACTATACAGTTGTTTTCTTGATATTTCCATTAGAAATCTTCAACACATTCGTAAAATTAAAATGTCTGAACTTAAGCAATCCAAATGTCCATTAATAAATGAATAGATAAACCAAAAATGGTATATACGTACAATGGAATATTATTCAACCTTAAAAAAAGAGAAATCTTGTCAGATGCTACAATATGTATAAACCTTGAGGACATTATGTTAAGTAAAGTGATTCAGACACAGAAAAGCAAATACTGTCTTATTTCACATATATAAAATATCTAAAGTAGTTAAATACATAGAAAGAGAAAGTAGAATGGTGCTTACCAGGGGCTAGATAGAAGGGGAAATAGAGAATTATTAAATGAATATAGTTTCAGTTTTATAAGATAAAAAAGTTCTAGAAATCTGTTGCACTAAAATGTAAATATACTGAATACTGCTGAACTGTACATTTATAAAAAGTAAAAATGGTAAATTATATACATTTTACCACAATTCAAATGAAGTATGTATAAAAATTATAAGTAATTGTATGATATGTAAAATCCACATATATGAAATTAAATTTGTGTTCCTTCCAAACCTACATTTTTAAAAGTCTTCTCCACCTCTACAGAATGATCCAGGTGAACAAGCCAAATGCCTGTGAGTCAAAGTATAAATATCTTCACTTCCCACAACATCACCATTTCCTGCTAATTCTACCTCTAAAATATTTCTTCAATATGTACACCCATTTTTTACTTTCTTTTTGTTGTTGACACTATTACAGATGTCCCCATTCCCACCCTCCTTTGCCCATCTCGACCCAGTCCCGGCTCCCCTTCCCTCTGGCCATCACCACACTGTTGTCTGTGTCCATGGGCTATGCATTTAAGTACTTTGGCTATCTTCTTCACTTTTTTTATCCAGTCCCATACCCCCTTCCCTTCTGACAGCCATCAGTCTGTTCCATGTATTTGAATTCCACTGTCCCAAAATTGATGCAACCCATTATCATTTCTTATATAAACTCCTAATCTGTTTCCAAAACTCAGTTTTGCTGCCCTCCAATACAGTATTCTCAAGGCATGCAACATCTTTCAAATTGCAATAGATTAAAATAGTATATCATGTCGCTGGTTAAAATTCTCCTATGGCTACCAATGAGAAAAAAGTTTACAATCATTAACATGGTCTTCATGGCTGTACACCAGTATCATTTTATGTCATTCCCACTCTCAATGTTGACATTGCTGCCAAAGTGGTCTCCTTTCATTTTCTCCAAAAGTCAAATATTTTTCTACCTCAAAAATTTCATGTATGCTGTTTCCTCTGAGAAGAAAGTCGTTCACCTTTATGACCTCACCTTAAATATAACTTCCTCAGGGATGTTTCATTAAGTCACTAAACTGTGTTTAAAACACACAAACATAATCACGCATAGGATATATGCACATATAATAAGTGCTGAATTTAATGAATTTTTAGAACCTTGAAAACCATATCACAAACAAATCAAGAAACAGAAGTGCCCATATGTTATTTTCTAGGCACAAACTCAATCGTTTTAATTGAATTTACAGCAGTGAAATCTATAATAAAATCATAATATGCTAATTAGACCAGACATCCTTCTGGACAACCTTCCGGATGAAGCCGGGGCTTCAAGGGAAGCCCGGTTCCCAGACGCCAGAGATAAGCTGGTGCCAGCAGCTGGGGGAAAGAAGGCCTACTCTTGCATGAATTTCATGCATTGGGCCTCTAGTTGGTTAATAAAATTATATAGGCTTCAGGTGTACAATTCTATAATACATCATCTGTACTGTGTGTTCATCACCCTAAGCTAAATCTCATTCCCTTGCCTTTTACCTCCCCTTTACCCTCTTATACCTCCCACATGCACATACTTTCCCTCTGGTAATCACCATATTGTTGTCTATGACTATGAGTGTTTTTTTCTTTGCTTAATCTCTTCACCTTTTTCACCTAGCCCTCAACCCCCTTCCCCTCGGACAGCTGTAAGTCTGTTCTATATCTATGAGTTTGTTTCTATTTTGTTTGTTAATTTATTTTGTTCATTCAGTTCCACATATAAGTGAAATCACATGGAACTTGTCTTTCCCTGACTAACTTATTTCACTTAGCATAATACTCTTCAGGTCCATCCTCATGTATATTGTTTACTTGGATGTACTTTATTTGAAGGGTCTGTTATGGCTTTTTTCCCATATTTCTATTTTGTCCTTTGCTTATGTGCTTTTGAAATTGTCTTTTTCTTACAGATTTTAAGGAATTGCTTATATAAGTTCTGTATTGGGTATATGTATTAAAAATACATTCTCAAACTATACAACCTGCCTTTCCACTCTCTGCACAGTGCCTTTTAATAAAAAATTTTTATTATATGTAGTTTGATTAACATTTTCCCATTTATAGTGGGCACATTTCTTGTACTTTTTAACAAATCATTTTCTAACTCTGATGTATGTAGATTCTCTTATTTTTGTAAAGGATTGTTTTAGCTTAACATTTAGGTTTGTAATCCATCTGAAATTTGATTTTGTATATGACATAAGGTAGCACTAGGATTCTTCTTCTTTTTTAAAAAATAGATATTCAACTTAACATAATTTATTGAGAAAACCATTTTCCCCCTATACCACAACATTGTTATTTTGGTCATAAATGGGTTGACTGCTATATGTGTTAATCTATTCCAGGATTCCATATTCTGGCTCTTTAGTCTATTTATATATACTGGTACCAATACAATGCCCTAGTAATTCTATAATTTTAAGTAGGTTTTTATATATGTCTATATCTTTTAACTTAACTTTTCTTAATCAAGATTTCCTTGATTATTCTTAGATTTTATTGTTTTTCTTATAAAAAACTGTAATTTTACAAAATAAAACATGATGGCATATCTTTTAACATTTTATTATTAAGTATGATGTTTACAGTTGGGTTTGCAGATGATCTTTGTCAGACTAAAGATGTTTTCTTTCTTCCTATGTGAAATTTTTGTCTATCAAGAATGTTATTTTAAAAATATTTCTCTGCATTTATCAAGATAAATGTATAGTTTTATACTTCTTAAAAATGTGATGAATTGTATTGATTGATCTCAGAATTCCTTTGGATTATTTGGATAAACCTTATTGGTCATGTTGTATTTTATCATAGGATTTTATTTTAAGCCTGGTGTGTTTTTTGTTTGTGTGCTTGCTTGCTTTTTGTTGTTGTTGGTGGTGGGTTTTTGAAGAAAAATAATTATAAGAGCAGAGTCAGTTTATTAAATAGACATTGATAGAAGTGCTCAGATGTTCTATTTCTAATAGTTTAACAAGTTGTTTTTAAGGTAACTTATTTTGTCAAATTTGTCAAAATTATGTCTATAAAATTTTCATGGTGTCTTATCACTTGCATATTTGGAGGATCTACAACAAACACACATTTTCATTTCTGAAACAGGTAGTTTTTGTTTCCTCTCTTTATTTCTTTATTTATCTAGTCAGAGTTTTATTACTTTTATAAATAATAAAACTTAACTATTGCTTTATGTATGATGTATAAGAAAAATATCAAATATTATATAGTAACTATTTTTTCTCTCCCTCATGAATTAACAAATTGGCTCTATTTCAATATGTGGGTTGGCTAGGCATGGTTCAGCCTGGAAGTTAGAATTGCTTTTGCTCCCCATTTATCCTCATTTTTCTTAACATTCTGGGCATATTCTCCTTGTGTCAGATTATAAAAGTAAAAGTGGGCGAGAAGAAAATTGCAACGTTTTCCTAAGAGTCAGATTTGGAACAGACACTGTTGTTTCTACCCACATGCTCTTGGCCAAAGCAAGTAATAAAGCCAAGCAGAAATTCTTATGGTGGGGAAGTAATCTTTGCCCACAGTAAAAGGCACCCCTACCCTGAGTTGTGCATTTACATCACAGTGAATGAAGAGTTTAATAAGTATCTGAGTGGATGTGGGGACGAATGAGTTCCAAGGTCCCCTCTAATACCAGCTCTCTATGATTTAAAAGTGATATAATACCTGTTTTGAAGCAATGTTGACAAGAATCCATTTATAGGTAGTATATTTTTTACAAAGTTCAATCAAAAACTGTTTTGCCTGAAAAAAAAACCACACCTGTAAAATCACAATGTAATAGATATGGATGTATAATTCTGTTAAGGAAGAGGGAGAATAGTTGTCAGCACCAATCCAATCTATCACATTATTCTTGTCAATTTAAATTTTGTCTTTGTTTCCTCCATCAAATATTTATATTTTATTTTGTGCACTTATGCTCCTATCTTCATTAATGCCCTCCTTCTACTTTTTATTTTCTTTTTAAAAAATATGTTTATTTATTTTAGAGAGAGAGGAAGGGAAAGGAATAGAGAGATTAGAATATCAATAAGAGAGAAACATCATCAATCAACTGCCTCATGCATGTCCCCTACTGGGGATAGAGTTGAAACCCAGGCAAGTGCCCTTACAGAGAATCGAACTGGTAACCTCGGTTCCTGGATTGGCACTCAACCCCTGAGCAACACTTGCTAGATCCTTCTATGTTTTTATAGAATTGATTTGTTATTATTTCTAGATTCCCATGGTATTACATTAGATTATTTGATTTTTCAGTCATTTTTATAAAATACGTGAATAAAAGAACACATTTCCCTCAAAATAATTGTTTAGCTGTATCTCATAACTTTTGACATTTTGTATCATTATTATTATTCAGTTCAAAATATTTTCTAATTTCTCTTTAATTTTTTATTTGGACTATATTTGTTTTCT
Organism: Ia io; assembly: GCA_025583905.1. NCBI lineage: Eukaryota > Metazoa > Chordata > Mammalia > Chiroptera > Vespertilionidae > Ia > Ia io. Next base: position 75,971,680 of record JAJQQW010000001.1, read on the forward strand.
CTTTTAGGGGAACATATAACTCAACTTGCAAGAATTTGGTGATTTTCTAATTGATTTTAATTAGCAATTCTAACCTAATGTCACTGCGTCAGAGAAAATATTTCAACTAATTTTAATTATAGATGTGCTTTAAGATGTAGCATATAGTCATTTTTCTTTAATTTTTCATGTGTAATTTAAAAATAGTGTATTCTGAACTTAATAGGTCCTATATTCTGTTGTATTATTTTGTAACAAGTGAATATGCTTCACTGTGACACTTCAATTTGTTTAATTATTTATAAACTGTATTTGGAGGAATTTTTAGTGGTTGTTCTAGGACTTACAATATTTATCAACACATATTTCCATTTTACACTATCTTATTTCAGTGATATTTAAAACCTTACGCTACTCCCTCTCCAACTCTTGTTAGATGCTATTGTTATATATAGGGGTGCATATTTGTAGGTATGCAAAATATAGTTTATTCTTGTATTATTATTTATTTATTAATTATAAACCTACTTTATTAATTACTGTAAACTTACTTTTGCCCAACCTTATATATTATGTTAATATGTTACAAACCCAATAACAAACATTTAATAATTATTTATATAATTTTGTGTTTTAATTAACCTGAGAGAATAAAAGAGTATGGTACATATTTATAGAACTCTCTCTTTTAACCTCTCTAGTTACCATTTCTCCCTGTGGGTTTGATTGATTAACTGGTGGTACTACATTACTCCAGTACAGCTTTATTCTCAACCCACTTTTTTTGTGAAGTTATATTCAAATGCATTACATTTACATGTGTTATAGATTTGACAACACAATAACATACATACAATGTTCTGTGTAATCTTTTAAAATTAGTTAAAAGAAAAAATGAGAAAATATGTAATTATATTGTCTTTTATAACTGCCCACATGAATACATTTACTAGTGGTCTCTATTTTTTCATATGGACTTGAAATACTCTGATGTCATTTAATTCAGCCTAAAGAACTTATTTTAGTGTGTGTGTGTTTGTGATGTAATTACCAATACAACATATTTTAAGTTTTTGTTAATCTGGGAATGTCTTTACCTACATAATTTAAGGAGAGTTTTGGTGGATATGGGATTCTTAGTTGACTATTTTTCTCTTTCTTTCTTTCTTTCTTTCTTTCTTTCTTTCTTTCTTTCTTTCTTTCTTTCTTTCTTTCTTTTTTCTTTCTTTCCTTTTTTAATTTAAATCCTTTATTGTTTAAAGTAATATATATATATCCTTTCCCCCCCATTGACCTCTCCCCGGCTGCTCCTACCCTCCAGCACATGCCCTCACCCCCCTACTGTCTGTGTCCATTGGTTATTCTTATATTATTTTTCTTTTTTGTTTGTTTGTTTTGTTAATCCTCACCTCACCCAAGAATATTTTTTCCCATAGATTTTTAGAGAGTTGAAAGGAGGGGGAGAGACAGAGAGAGAGAGAGATAAACATCAATGTGAGAGAGACACATTGATTGGTTATCTCCTGCTTGTGCCCTGACCAGGGTTGGAGATCAAACCTGCAACTGAGGTATGTGCCCTTGACTTGAATTGAACATGTGACCCTTCAGTCCATGGGCCAATGCTACAACTACTGAGCAAACCAGATGGGGCGAAAATTTATTTTTATTTTACCACTTTGAATGTTATTCCACTGCCTTCTGAACACCATCATTTCTGATGATAAGTCAGGCATAAATTTAATTAAAGTTCCCTTGTATTTGATGAGTTGTTTTACCTCCTGCTGCATTCAAGCATTTACCTCTCTTTCTTTCTTCCTTTCTTTCTTCCCTTCTTTCTTTCCACCTTTCTTTCTTTCTTTCTTTCTTTCTTTCTTTCTTTCTTTCTTTCTTTCTTTCTTTCTTTCTTTCTTTCTTTCTTTCTTTCTTTCTTTCTTTCTTTCTTTCTTTCTTTCTTTCTTTCTTTCTTTCTTTCTTTCTTTCTTTCTTTCTCCATAGTTGACTTCCTTTACTTTCTTCTGTCTGTATGTGGATTCTTTGTGTTTACCTTATTTAAAGTTTGTTGGTTTTTAGGAATGCCCAGATTAATGTTTCTCATTAAATTTAGGAAGTTTTAAGTTACTATTTTAAAAATATTTTTATTGATTTTTAAAGAGAGTGGAAGGGAAAGGGAAAAAGACAAACACCGATGTAAGAACGGAACATTGATCAGCAGCTTCCTTCACGCCCTCTACCAGGGATGGAGCCTGCAATCTTTTGGTTCATGGAATGATGCCCAACCAACTGAGCCACACTGGCCAAGGCTAAAAGATTATTCTTTCAAACATATTTTCTGATCCTATCTGTTTCTTCTCTCCTCTCTTGGTATTTCATACACATATGTTTGTTCATTTAATGGTGCTCTAAATTTCTCTGAGATACTATTCATTTTTATTCTTTTTTCCCCCTTTTTTCCAAGTAGCATAACTTTTATTGATGTGTAAACAAGTTGGGCCACTATTCTTCCAGTTGAAAGCTACTGTTGATATTATCTCTTTAATTTTCTATATTTAGTATCATACTATAAAAAAAAATATATGTTTTTATTGATTTCAGAGAGAGGAAGGGAGAGAGAGAGAGAGAGACATCAATGATGAGAGAGAATAATTGATCGGCTGCCTCCTGCACACACCCTACTGGGGATCGAGTTCACAACCCAGGCATGTGCCCTGACCAGGAATCGAATAGTGACCTTCTGGTTCATGGGTCCACGCTCAATTACTGAGACACACCGGCCAGGTGAGTATTATACTTTTTAACTCCAGAATTCCAATTTGACTCCTTTTCATAATTTCCATAACTTTATAGGTAATCTCTATTTGAGAAAACACGACCATCAGACCTCCCTTTAATTTTTTCAGCATGATTTCCTTTATATTGTAATCCTATCTACTGTAGTTGCTTTGATATTTATTTTCTGCCTAGTTCAACATCTGTGTTTCTCAAAGACAATTTCTATTGCCCGCTGTTTTGCTTGTTTATGGGTCATACTTTGCTGTTTTATTTTTCTGTCTTATAATATTTTTTGAAAACTAGAAATTTTAGAAAATATGTTATAGCCCCTCTGGATAATTCCCTATACTGCCCACTCAGATGTGTTTTATGTTGTTATTTTATTTAATTATTGGGTTGGACCAGATCAGTTAAGTATATTTCTCCCATACCATGCAATCTCTGATGTTGCTCCACAGAGGCCACAGAGGTCACATCCTTATGCATTTACAAAATCTCTCTGAAGAGAACATCAGGAATGACTCCAGTTTTAGATTAGCCATTTTTGACCATTTTATCCATGATCTGTTAATTATACCTCATACCTATCTGCAGTATTGACATCATATCTACCTTTTAGCTTTATCTAATTGATAGCTCTCTTACTTTTGGCCTTTTGAGTTTATGTCCGAGGGTATAAATTGTTCCACAGTCTGATTCAACTGAAGTTAGGTGCCTTGATAAAGGCAAGGTGTTTTCAACCTTTGAAGCTTGCTATGAACCAGGATGGAAACTCTGAGATATTTAGCTGGAGCTGTAGAAGATAGAATGGGAAATGCTTCATGTCTACCCCACCCAGATCTCTATGTAGCAAGATCTGTGTGTGTGCATGTGTGTGAACTGGTACCACTTGGTTGCTGTCACTGCCCTTTATTGATCTTCTGTAGCCCAAAGCCAGGGATAATGAGTCCACCAATGCTCACCTACTTATGAGTCTACCAGAAATATGTGTCAACCTAAGTAAGCTGGGAATATGGGAGCTGCCTCAGCTGGTACAGTCCATTGGAGCAGCTATCAAACAATATAGAGTTATGCAGGAGAAGGGGAATGCATCTTCTCTATATACTTCATCTGGATCCTTGCTACATGGTAACAATTGAGAGTGGTGAAACAGCTACCACCTGGCTGCTACTACTTGCTCAGCATAGGCCATCTGCGGCATACAAAAGTAAAATAGAAAATGGAGTTCACTGATGTTCACTAGCTATAAAAACCAATGGGGATAACTCTGAATGACTCCTCGGCCTCTCAGCATGCTTGTCCAGCATATCATGACTATAGGTGCTGGAGATATAGATGATAAGGACTATGGTAACTATTACAAGTGCAGTGAGATATCCTTTTAAATATGCTCTTCCTTTACTGTGAATTATTCATACAAAAATAATTTTGGGGACTTTGCAGAAATTGTCCTTAATTTGAAAGGGAGCATGTGTATTTATGTATACTTTAAACTTCCTTAGTTAAAATGAAAAAATTAAATATCCTTGCTAGTAAAAATTCTCATTACCACAAATAACTAAATATTGACAATGTGGCTATAATTATTCTTAAAATGTGTTTCAATATGAGTATAGGTAAAACATTACACTTTTCAAAACACTAGTGTAATTTAGTCAATAATTTCTTCAGTTTACTCAATATTGCTTTAGTGGACTGAAAGAAACAAAGTATGTTCCCACTGTGCTTTCTGAACATTAAAGGAATAGTATACCCACAGGTATATCTGGATAACACTAGAATACGACTCAGCAGAAATATACAATCATTTAAGTTTAGATAAATTTAATTGCAAATAATTTCCTTATTTCAACCCAAATCTCAACATGTATACCTAGACTTGATGTTACTATTATGAATTACTGTATATATTTACCATAAAATGTTAATAAACCTCACTTTGTATTAGAAAACACATTTTATTTCTAGGTTTGATATATATTTTTGTCTCTCTGCTTTTAAGAAACCTAATAGGACTGATGGAATTTTAATTAATTTATAAAATTAAGGCTCTGCTCCAATTTATATGGTTGATAATATATATGATCTTACAGAGAGAATATACATTTCTTTTCATTGTTAAAGGCCATATATAAGCAAATGTTTCTTCTTTTATTGGCTTAAAATCTGACCAGCTCAGCTGGCCTAAGTAAAATACAAATGGCAGAATGGAGAATGAAGCACAGACATTTATTTGTACAATTAGAAGATTCCTTAGTCATAAAACAAAAAGAAATGAAAAAGAGATTCTCAAATTCAGGTGACAATGGAAGTTTTCAGTAATGAATGGAAAAAGTCAAAAGAGCTTACATTTGGTGAAACCTGGGTATGTATGTGGTTAATGCACAAATTGGTCTCATTTACCTCTCTTTCTATACCACTGGTGTGTTGATATTCATTTGTTTCTTTAGGTTTATTATAAAGAAAAATATTTCTAAGAGCAACATTAATGAACCGAGACTGAGAGTTGTTAATCATTTTTAGGTGCTGATGAAATTAGGTGTTAAGCAGATTAAGTGGAGACCATGCAAACATTGCAAGCATTTTAATTGTCTATGTTATGTAATTTTCCACATGTTAATTTTCTAAGTCAAAAGTGCCCCCACAGACCCAGTTCTGGGCAAGATAAATTAGGCCATTCTTTCCAGGCACTCTTAAAAAAAAAACGACAACCAACCAACCAAACAAACAAAAAAACAACCTTGAGGTATAACATAGTAAATAAGCATGACAAAACTCTAACAAATAGAAGTTGGACTGCCATGGGAGCTCAGGACTGAGGAACAAGATGGCACTAACTTCCCAGGGTTTGCTTATTGGTTCCCTTATATTCCGAACAGGTTCCTGCAAAAGCCTCCAACTCAGAACCACCAACGAGTAGACACAAAAGTAGGTTCAAGAAAAACTCCTTTTTCCTAGCCTCAGGAACTGGAAAAGGGTAGCCTAATAACAGAAAACCTTTGCAATACTTATCCTATTCCAACCAAATACTGACAGAAAATAAACAAACTTCCCTCTCCTCGTGATTTCAATGGGATTGAATGGGGAGTTGATATGCTACCACACCACACAGAAGCATGCTGTGTAAGTCCAATTATCCTGCATGGTAATGTCAGTGAGCCCAAACAGGGAGGTAATTTATCCCTTTCTTGGCAGAAGCAGGTGACACTCTGATTTTCCCATTGGATTGTGTTGGCAAGACTGAGGAGGAAGCTAATCTTTCATTCACCCCTTATCGGAAGCAGGGACTTTTTGGTTCCCTGATAGTGAAGCTGAATGGGAGCTTATCTTCTATGTCTCACCCAGTAGTAGTAGGTGGTGTGAGATTTTCCTGCCAGAGTAGTGGGAATGGGGTCCAGCATCAATCTGAGCATCCATTCTTACTTGTCAGCAAAAGAGTTAACAATGTAACGTGAGGCAGAGCTAGTATTTAATCTGCTTCATCCTCACCCTGGTCAGTGAGTCTTATTGAGGACCCATGCCTATACCACCACCTGGCATCAATGAGAACAAATAACGTAGTGTGAATTGTAGCTAGTCAGCACTCTACTTTCTTCCTGGTGTCAGCAGGGCCCAGGGGGGAGATAAACATCCACAATCATCTGGCAACAGTGATACTGAAAGAGGAGTTGTAAATCAGGGCTTCTAGGCACCCTATCTCCCATCAGGGTCAGCAGGATTTAATATGGAACTAAACCTCTACCTCATTCAACATCAATGACACAGAAAAGGATGATGTGAGGTCAATATAGTCAGCACTCTGTTTCTCCACCACCCTTCAATCAATGGGGTTCAGTAGGGAGTTCAGCCTCTACCAGTACCTAATTTCAATGACATGGAACCTGATGATGGGAGATGGGACTAGTTGGCATCCATTTCCCCCTCTTCTTCATATTGTCACCAGAGTTAAGTGAGGAGCTCAGCTTTCATAGCACCCTATAGCAATAAAGCAGTGGGATAAGCCTTCTACCACTTCACTCCCTGGTGTCAGCTGATCTTACCCCTTTCTCTTTCAGAGGCAACAAAAAGAAAGTGTGAGGTAATGGCCTAATTTTTTCTTAATTTTAATTAAATTTATTGGGGTAACATTGGTTAATATCATTATACATTTCAGTTGTACAACTTTATAATACATCATCTGTATACTCCATTGTGTTTTGATAAGAAAAATATGGTACACATATACAATGGAATACTGCTTATCCCTAAAAAGATGAAATATTGCCATTTGTAATAAAACATATGGATTTTGAGACTATCATACTAGGTGAAATAATGCCCCAATTTCACTGGAAATGTGTCAATAGTGCTGAGTGGAGAAGCTTAATTTTCACACACACACACACACACACACACACACACACACACACACACACACAAAACCAGTCTGCAGTGAAGCATTGTGAACCGGCACTCCACTTTTCTTGGTGTGAGTCAGCAGGGCACAGAAGAAAGTTCAACACACACACACACACACACACACACACACACACACACGCGCGCGCGCGTCCCTTGAACTGTACCTCAACAGGAGACTAATTGAACCACTGTCTCTAATATCCAAAAATATCTAGGATATAATCTTAATCATCTGTTACATAAAGAACCACAGAAATCACAATAAGAAAAGACAATCAACTGATGCCAACACAGAGGTGAGTCAGAGCTTGAAATTATCTCACAAGAATTTTAAAATTCTTTAGCAAACACCTGTGAATTCTCTTGAAACAAATTAAAATATAGAAAATATCAGCAAATAAATATATTATAAAAATTATCTATTTATAGTTCCAGAACAAGATGTAGTAAACCACTTCATCCCACTCTTTCTTAATTTTTTTTTAAGCCCCACTCAAGGATATTTTTTTCTATTGATTTTTAGAGAAAGTGGAAGGGAGGAAGGGAAAGAGAGAGAGAGATACATGGATGTGAGAGTGACACATGGATTGGTTGCCTCCTGCAGGCACCCCGGCCAGGGCCATGGAGCACACCCAAAACTCAGGTATGTGCCCTTGAGCAGGAATTAAACAGGCAACCCTCCACTAGTGGGCTGACACTCTGGCACACTGGCCAGAGCCTGACTCTTTCTTTCTAAACATAAGTAAATATCTTGACAATCTATATAATAAAAGCCTAAGTGGCTGTTACAGCAGAATGACCAGAATGACCGGTCACTAGGATGTGCACTCACCACCAGGGAGCAGACGCTCAACACAGAAGCTTCCCCCTGGTGGTCAGTGTGCTCCCACAGGGGGTGTGCCACTCAGCCAGAAGATGGGTTTACTTCTGGTGAGCACAATGGCAGTGGCAGGAGCCTTTCCTGCCTCTGTGGTGGCAGCACTAAGAAGCAGCAAGCTGAGTGGTAAGGAGCAGCGAGCAGGTGGGTGGTAAGGAGCGAGGGGTCCCAGACTGCGAGAGGGCACAGGCCGGGCTAAGGGACCCCCTCCAGTGCACAAAATTTGTGCACTGGGCCTCTAGTTATACAATAATAATGAAAGGTATAACAAAGAAGATTGACTGACTAAGGTCCTTAGGAGTTGAATAATAAGACTGCAGTGAATTCCCAGTATTTTATTTTTTAATCTCTCATACATGTTCTACTGGGCAACAGAGAGACCTGCAACTGACAACCCCCATGCATAGATAAACAAATAAAAAACATAAAGGAAAATAAAAAGCCTGATCTAATTGGGAAAGTGTCCAAGAAAGGGAAAACCCAGTGGGGCCTTGAGAGGCAGATCCATATGCAATGATAGCAATGATTAATCTGCATACAGCAACATCACTGGAAAACACTGTATGACTATGCAATTCCCACTTCACAGTGGTCACCAGAAGTAGTACATTCTGCCATGAAAACATCACTAGCAGAGTCTGCCAGGGCAGACCAATTACTGCCTCACATTAGTTGACAGCAGTAAGCCTTATCTTCCTGCAGCAGCATCACGGGTTGAGCCTGGGTGGATCAATCCCTTCCCTGCCTCAAAACTGTTGATAACGTTGAGTATGATCTGCATGCAGTGGTAGCAATAGTGGAACCAAGGAGGGTTAAGACCATCCTCTACCTTACACCTACTGACAGCCACAGAAACATTTGAAGAAATAATGGCTGAAAATATACCAAACATAGTGAAAAACCCAATCTGTTCACAGCCTTATCACCCGCAGAACCTATGTACCAACTTCATCCCACAACCACTGACAGCAGCAGGCCTGATCTACCCACAGGGGTGTGGGTATCAACAGAGCTCAGGACAGCTGCCAAAATATATATGCTAAACCTAAAGAAAGTGACTTCTTGGTAAAAAAAAAAAAAGAAAATTTAAATAGGACAAAAAATCTTCTAACATAGTAAAGAAAATGTTCAAGATACAATTTAAAAAATCACTAGTCAGGTAGGAACAATGGAAATCACAACTGAAATGAAAAAAAAGTCCCACACAATCAACAGAAAAGAATAAGATATATTAAATATTGAAATTATCTGTCAATTTTTAGAGCACCTATCATAAAATTATGTCCAAAAGTAATTAAGATTTCCTTTGGGAAAAATAATTTTTAAAAAGGAATATAAGTAATGAAAAAGAACCCAATTGGAATTAAGGATTGAAAATAAAATAACCAAAATTAAAAATTACCAGAAAGAGTCGATAAAAGAGATGATGGAAGTTAAAAACAGTTAATTTGATGGCAGATCAACAGAATGTCCATGATATTAACAACAAAAAGAAAATAGAACAAAAAAAAAATAAAAATGAAAGGAGACTCAGAAGCCTGTGGGATAATAACCCAAGATATGATATTTACATTATTTGAGCTCCAGAAGTAGAGCAGTGATTGTGACTAAGAAGTATTTGAAGAAATAATGGCTGAAATTTTTCCAAATTTGATGAAAGGTATAATCCATCAATTAAAAACACCAAGTCAAATTAAATAGAATACCCCTACAGAAATCCAAGTCAAAATATGTTATAATTAAATTTCTGGAAACACACACATACACACACAGAAAACAAATCTCAAAAATAACCAAAGGAAAATGATGATGCAGATACTCATTCAAAGATTGTAGATTTCTCATCTGAAATCAGGAAGACCAGAAAGAAGTGTCACATTTTTTCAAATACTAAAAGAAAAAGATAAGTTAATTGAGAATTCTGTATTCAGTGAAACTATCCTTCAGAAATGAAGGGTAAGAAAAGATAATCTTCAATGAAAGAATATTAAAATAATTTGTCTCTAACAAATCTACCTTTGACTAATGGCTAAAGGATGCTCTTCAAACAAAGGAAACGATAAGAAGGATGGTCACTTGAGAAAAGAAAGAGCAGAATGGATTAAAATAGAGGTAAATATATTAGATTTTCCTTCTTCCAATAAATCCCTTAAATCGTATCTGTTTGTTGAAGCAAAAATATAGCATCTGTTTTGGTGTTAAACGTATGTAGAGGAAATACTAGAGAAAATTACATTTAACCCTTTGCACTCGCTTGCTTTTTTCTCGATTCCTTTATTCTAATGTTAACCGTGTCGAGATACACTCGACATCCGAGTGCAAAAGGTTAATAATCGGGGAGGATAAAGGGACCTAAATGGAAACAGAGTTTCAACATTTCATTTGAAGTGGTCTGTGATAAGTTACATATGTGTATTAAAATATCTAGAGAAAACTGTAAAAAATGATATACTCCAAATAAGTATAACTAAAACAAAATGAAATCATAAAAAAATAATCCCAAGTAATTTATAAGAAGCCAAGGGAAGAGAAAAAGAGGATAGAGAGAAAGAGGAAACAAACAGAACAAATAATAAAATGGCAAACTTAAATATCAACATATAAATAATTACTTTAAATGAAAATGGTCTAATGGGCCAACTGAAAGATGGAGATTGGCCAAGTAAGTTAAAGAAATAATTCTACTATATCAGTATACTAGAAGCCTGGTGCACGAAATTCATGCACAAGGAGGGGGGTCCCCTCAGCCCAGCCTGCATCCTTTCCAATCCAGGACCCTTTGGGGGACATCCCTCTCAGAATCTTGGACTGCTAGCTCCTAATTGCTCAACTGACTGCCTGCCTGGTTGCCCCTAACTGCCACCCCTGCTGGCCTGATCACCCCTAACTGCACCCCCCTGCTTGCCTGGTCACCCCTAACTGCCCACCACTGTCAGCCAGGTCGCCCCCAACTGCCCCCTCCCTGCCAGCCTGGTTGCCCCCAACTGCCCTCCCCGGCCTGGTTGCCCCTCACTGCCCCCCCTGCAAGCCTAATTGCCCCCAACTTCCCTCCCTGCCAGCCTGGTCACCCCACGCAGCCTGCTGTTCAGTCATTTGGTCATCCCTCACTAGCCCCTGCCGGCCTGGTCACCCACGCAGCCTGCTTGTTCAGTCATTTGGTCATCCCTCACTAACCCCCCTGCCAGCCTGGTTGTAGGCAGCCATCTTGTGAGGGCATGAGGGTCAATTTGCATATTACCTCTTTATCATATAGGCTAAGAAATACATTGCAAACATAATACCTTAGATATGTTGAAAGTAATATGATGGAAAGTCTATATCATGCTAACATGGTTTAGGAAAAAAACCAGGAGTGGCTTTATTAACATCAGATAAAGCAAATTATACAATAAAGAAACATTTTAGTGAAAAAGGGGCACATTATATAATCTATAATAATAAAAGGGTAATATGCTAATTAGACTGGAAGTCTTCTGGACATCATTCTGGATGTCCTTCCTGATGAAGCTAGGGCCAGAGGGAAGTCATCCCAGGTCCCAGGTGCCTGCTGGTGGCCTGAGGGAAGCCAGCCCTGGTCACAGGTGCCTGCCGGTGGCTGGAGGAGGGAAGCCGGTCCCGGGTGCCAGAGGGAAGCTGGTGCTGGCAACCGGGGGAAAGAAGGCCTACTCTTGCATGAATTTCATGCATCGGGCCTTTAGTTATAAATAATCAACCTATCAAGAAGATAAAACTATCCAAAACGTGTATGTGCCAAACAATAGGGCTTTAAAATACAGGAAACTAAATCTGATACTCCTGAAAAGGAAAAATGGATAAATTTATAAGTATAGTATGAGATTTCAGATCCCATTTACCAGCATTTGAAAACTATTAGGCAGAAAATTAGCAAAGATATTGAACTCAACAGCATATTAATGAAAAGAATCTAATTGATATGTATAGAAGAATTCACCAATAACTGAAGAATACATATTCTTTGCAAGTAACCATGGGATGTTCACCAGTATATACCATATCTTGAGTAATGAACTTCAACATATTTTAAAAAGACAAATAATAGGAAACATTTTATCTCACCATAATGGATACAAAGTAGAAATAATAACAGAAAGACACCAGAAAGTTGTTCAAATACTTGGAAATATTTTTGAAAATACAGAAAAGCAACCAACTAAATGGAGATGTTATTTGCAAACAACAGATCCAACAAGGAGCTAATATCCAAAATATATAAAAAATACATACAATTCAAGATCAATCAAAGACACAATGCAATTAAAAAAACGAACCAAGGACTTGAATAGACACTTCTCTCAAGAAGACATACAACTGGCCAACAAGTTAAAGAAAAGTTGTTCAACTTCACTAGTTATACCAGGCACCCGGCAGGGTTATTAGGGAAATGCAAATCAAAACTACAATGAGATACCATCTCACAACTATTAGAATGCTATTATAAAAAAGGTAAAGCAAGTGTTGAAGAGGTTCTGGAGAAAAAGAAACCTTAATTCACTGCTGGTGCAACTGTCAACTGGTACAACTATGGATAACAGCATGCAGGCTCCTCAAAAAATTAAGACTATAGTTAACATATGACCCAGCTATCTCCCCAAAAAACTAGAAAACATTTATTTGCAAAGATTGACGCACCCTTATGGTCCTTGCAGCATTATTCATAGTGGCCAAGACAAGGGGACAACAAAAGTGTCCTTCAATAGTGAATTGGCTAAAGAAGATGTGTTAATTATACAACTCAGCCATGAGAAAAGATGAAATATTGTTATTTGCAATAACATGGATGGACCTCGAGAATATCATGCTAAGCAAAATAAGTACATCAGAAAAAGTTAAGAACTATATGATTTCACTCATATGTGGGATATAAACTGAAACTCATAGACACAGATAACAGTATGATGCTTACCAGAGAGAAGAGGGTGGGGGTAGTAAAGGGTAAATGGAGCCAAATGTATGTTGACAAAGGTGATTTAAATTTGGGTGGTGGGCACACAATGTAATATACAGATCATGTATCATAGAAATGTAACATGAAACCTATATGATCTTATTGACCAATGTCACCACAATAAATTTAATTAAAAGTAAGGAATCTGTGGTTAACGAGGAAGTGTAAAGGAAATAAAGCTCAAAAGAGAACTGAAATAAAATGAAAATAAAACATAAAAATTTTGTGGTATTTAACTAAAGCAGTGTTGAAAGGGAAAGTTATAGTACAACTGTTTATATTACCAAAATATTGCCTAGAAAGGAGGAAAGAACAAATAAACTTAAAGCAGGCAGGAATAAATATATGCACAATGCAATATACAGATGCTATATCATAGAATTGTATACTTGAAACCTATATAATTTTGTTAAACAATGTCACCCCAATAAACTTAATTAAAAATAAAATAAAGAAAAAGTTAATAACGATAGTGAAATTATAAGAAGAAAAACAATAGAGAAAATCTACTAAGCCACCAGCTAGTTATTAAAAAAATACAAATCATAAATTTCTAGCAGGACTGAAAAAAGATAATAACATCAAAGGCACTGATAAACAAAATAATGGATTAAAACGGAATGTCACTATAGATCCAGCAACCACTGAAAGGTTAATTAGGGATAATATGAACAACATTACTCTCTTAAATTGGACAAATTAAAAGAAATGAACCAATTCCTTGAAAATTACATTTCAACCAGGATGAAATAGTGTGAATAGTCCCATGACTGTTAAAATCTCCCCAAAATGAAATATCTAATATTACTGGAAAACTCTATCAATTCTTTTATGAATTAATGCCAATTGTACACAATTATTCTAATCACCTTCTGTTTACTCCATCAGGGAAGGAGGGATTCCTACCTTAAATAGTAAGAAATGGTAGAACACCCAACACCCAGCAATGGGTGTATGATATTAGCAATGTTTTATTAGTGATACATACTCACATACTTGGTTAGGAGGACACTGTACATCTTATAGAGCTACCACACGGATTGCACTCAGGAATATATTAAACCAACAGGAGCTGTGGAATGTAGGTTTCATGAGGTGACCCTTGGTTCCCATGGGATGATAAGATTTATTTGTTTAATTTCAAGGCCACACTACCCATTTGAGAACTGGGTGGGTATTAGCTGGTCTGGCTAATAGGGCAACCTTTCTCTCTGGATTAGGAGCCTATCTGTTGAGAGCAGGGGAATGCTGTTAGGCCTTTAAGGTCCTGTGAAGTTCACATTTAGAAAGGCAGCTATGGACTAAGTGAAATAAGTGAGTCAGAGACAGACAAATACCATTTGATTTTACTATGTGGAATCTAAAAAACAATATAAAGGAGCAAACTAAACAGAAAATAGCTCATAGATACAGAGAACAGACTGATGATTGCCAGAGGGGAGGGAGTGTGGAGACCATGTAAACCAAATGAAGGAATTGAGAAGTACAAATTGGTAGTTACAAAATAGTCATGGGGATGCAAAATACAGTACAGAAAATGTAGTCAATAATATTTTGTGGTGCCTGGTGGGTACCAGAAATATCAGGGCGACACTTTGTAAAGTATATGATTGTCTAACCACTATGCTGTACACCTGAAGCTGACACAAAATAATATTGAATGTAAACTGTAATTGACAAAAAAAATAGAAATGCAGCATTAGAAATTTTAGGGCTTACTAGTACAATGCAACAGCCTCTTCTAGAAAATAAGTGAGGAGAGATCACTTCTCAACTAATTTTAAGAAGTCATTACAAACTAATACCCAAAACCAGAGAAAGGGAGTAACAAAAAGAAAACTACAAGCCAATATCTTTCATGAACTTAGATCCACAAAATAATTGACATGAATAAGCTATGTATACAAAGATTTATGCAATGTGACCAATTGGGGTTTATTTCAAGTATGCAAGATTGGTTCAACCTTCAGAAGTCAATCAATGTAAGCTACCATTTTAACAAGCTAGAGAAAAAATATCATATAGTCATACTAACTGATGATGACATTGCTTTTGACAAAATCTAACACCTATTGCTTAAAACAAACATAGAGAACTAAGAATAGAAGGGAACTTGCTCAATTTGATAAAGAGCATCTACAAAAAAGCTACAGCTGACATCATACTTAATGATGAAAGACTAAATGTGTTCACCCTAATATTAGGATCACTAAAAGGTTTGTTTTTTTTTTTCATCTCATCACTTCTATTAACATTTTACTGGAGGTTCTAGCAAAGGCAATTAGGCAAGAAAACAATAAACATCAATCATGTTGGGAAGGAAAAGAAATCTGTAGTTATTTGTAGATGACATGATTTTCTATATAGAAAATACCAATGAGTCTACAAAAATAACTCCTAGAACTAATGAATTCAGCATGGTTATAGAATTTATGACCAACACAAAAATCAATCACATTTTGTACACAAATTATCACATGAAAAATAAATTTTAAAAATAATACAATTTATAATTGTTCCAAAGAAATTGAAGTAAACAAATAAAAAAATAATAATTCCAGAACCTGCATACTATAATTACAAAATATTTATGAAATAAATAAAAAAAACACAAATCTAAATGAATAGAGACACATATCGTGATCATTAGTTAGAAGTCTCAACATGGTAAAAATGTCATATCTTTCCAAATTGATCTATAGTTTAATTAATTCCTATCAAAATATAGGAAAATGCTTTTTTATAACATAAACAAGCTTTTCTAAAATTTTATGGAGAAACACAGACAGAATAACTAAAAAACCTGAAATAATATAACTAAGTTGGGGGAATTAGATTATATTAAGGCTTTCCATGTAGGTAGAGGAAGCAAGACAGTATGATATTGGTGGACACATAGGTAAATAGACCCATGGAACAGAAAAGGTAACCCACAAAATCAAAACCCATATAAATCTGCTCAATTGATTTATGGGAGAGGTGCAAAAGCAATTCAATAGAGAAAAGATGTCCTTTTTAAAAATTGGTACCAGTTCTGTTTTTGTTCATCAGTTTATGTTGTTCATTATATTCCATAAATGAGTGAGACTTGTATGCATGCATATAGGCCTAACCAATGGACACAGACAACAGGGGGGTGAGGGCATGAGTGGGGGGATGGGGGGTATGGGGGGGATAAGGACACATATGTAATACATTAATCAATAAAGAAATTTAAAAAAAATTGGTACCAGAGCAATGGAATATATGTATGTGTGTGTGTGTGTGTGTGTGTGTGCATATATCCTATCTAATAAAAAAGTAATATGCAAATTAACCATCACTCCGCTACACCCACAAACCACACCCACAAGCCAATCAGGAGCAAATATGCAAATAAACCCAACCAAGATGGCTACAGCCACAGAGAGCAGGAGGGAGGCTTGGGTTTCCCAGGCAATGGAGGAAGCCAAGCTTTCAGCCTGCCCTTGCCGGCCTAGGCCTCCACTCAAGGCTACAAAGTTTCAATGATAGAAGGTAAATAAATTCCAACAGAAATGGCTGCTGCCATGGAGCAAGCAGAAGGCTTGGCTCTGCTCCAGGCTACAAAGTTTCAATTGTAGAAGATAAATAAACCCAGATACCAGGGCCTCCACTTGGGTCGCCAGGGGGCATGGCCGGCCTGCAAACCACCACAGGCCCCTCACCCAGGCCGCCTCATGCCCCAAGGGAACCCCCACTCTGATCTGGGACACCCTTCAGGGGAAACCAGCTGGCTCCCACCTGTGCACCAGGCCTCTGTCCCATCTAATAAAAGAGTAATATGCAGATTGACCATCACTCCAACACACAAGATGGCTGCCGCCATGTGGTCAAAGATCCTGCCCCCATGTGGACACAAGATGGCCAGCAGGGGAGGGCAGTTGGGAGGGACCAGGCCTGCAAGGGAGGGCAGTTGGGGGCGATCAAGCTGTCTGAGGAGGGAAGTTGGGGGCAACCAGGCCGGCAGGGAAGGACAGTTGGGGGGAACCAGGCCTGCAGGGAGGGGCAAACAGGCTGGCAGGGGATCAGTTAGGCATCAATCAGGCTGGCAGGGGAGTGGTTAGGGGGTGATCAGGCTGGCAGGCAGAAGTGGTTAGGGGCAATCAGGAAGGCAGGCAGATGAGCAGTTGGGAGCCAGGAGTCCTGGATTGTGAGAGGGATGTCCGACTGCCCATTTAGGCCCGATCCCACCAGGATCAGGCCTAAACAGGCAGTCGGACATCCCTCGAAGGGTCCCAGATTGGAGAGGGTGCAGGCTGGGCTGAGGGACACCAACCCCGTGCATGAATTGCATGCACCGGGCCTCTAGTATATATATATATATATATATATATATATATATATATATATATATATATATATATATATATATATATTCAGCAACAACAAAAACTCTAATTAAAATAAAAACAAAATGCTAAGTGAAATAAGCCAGTCAGATAAAGACCATATAATTTAACTCATATATGGAATCTAATGGACAAACAGAACTATCAAAAGAAAGACAGACTCACAGCTAGAGAGCAGGCACACAGCTCTGGTTGCGGGGGAGGGGGTTAAAGGGGTGTGAAAGGATTGAACAAAAAAGAAAAAAAGGAGAGAGAGCTCCTAGATAGGGGCAGCATTGTGGTGACTGCAGTGGGGGAGGGCAGGAGGAGGTGGGTGGAGTCAGAAGGGAGCATAGAGGGGATAAATGGTGATGGAAAAAAATCCTATATAATAAAAGGTTAATATGCAAATCGACCTAATGGCGGAACAACCGGTCACTATGACTCACACTGACCACCAGGGGGCAGATGCTCAATGCAGGAGCTGCCTCCTGGTGGTCAGTGCACTCCCACAGGGGGAGCACTGCTCAGCCAGATGCGATAGTGGCAGGAGCCTCTCCCGCCTCTGTGGCAGCGCTAAGTCTGTCTGACTGCCATCCTTTGGACATCCCCTGAGGGCTCCTGGACTGAGAGAGGTGCAGGCTGGGCTGAGAGGCACCCCCCCCAACCCCCCCAGCGCACAAATGTTGTGCACTGGGCCTCTAGTAACAAAATAAAAATTTAAAAGGAGGGGAAATAAAAAATAAAAACAAAATTTTAAAAACACCCTCTATCTAAACTTTACACCTTATACAAAAATTAACTTGAACGTAATCATGGACTTGACACCAAAAGCATGATCCACAGAAGTAATAATTTGATAAATTGGACCTCACCAAAATTTTATAAATTGTTCTGTACAAAGACTCAGACAATAAGGTGGTGAAGGCCTGGGGGGGTGGCAGGCTCAAAAAAATCAATGGGGGAAAAAGGGGACATATGTAATAGTTGCAACCATAAAGATTAAAAATTTTTTTCCAAAAAAAGATATAGAAAAAGAGTGTAAAAAAAAAGACAAGCTACAGAATGTGAGTGTTTGTAAACCATATATCCAGCAACAAACTAGTATTTTGAAAATAACTTACAGAATTTAATAGTAAAACACAATTCAATCAAAAATGACCAACAGATATGAACAGCTCTGACTGGGTTGCTCAATTGGTTACAGTGTTGTCCCACACACCCAAAGGTTGTGGTTTTGATTCCTGATCAGGGCACATATCCAGGTTGCAGGTTCCATCCTTGGTCAGGGCGGGTATGGGAGGCAACTGATCCATGCTGCTCTCTCACATCTCTCTCTCTCAAAATCAATAAAAACATATCTTCAAGTGAGGATTAAAAAAAAGAAGAAAAGATATGAAAAGGCTTTTCACCAAAAAGGATACACGGGAAAAAAAATAAGCACATGAAAAGATATTCAACTTCATTAGCCATTAAATGCAAATTAAAACCATAATTGGTGACTATAAGGACCTACCAAAATGGCTAAAATAAAAATATAGTGACAGCACCAAATTCTGGCAATGATACAGTAAAATATGATGACTCATACATTGCTGGTGGGAATATAAAATGATAGACACTCTGGAAAAACAGTTTAGCAGTTTCTCATAAAATTAGACAGGAAACTCTCATAAGACCCAGCTTTGTACTCTTACCCAGAGAAATTAAAACTTATGTTTATACAAAAATGTTTATGGAAATGTTACTGGTAGTTTTATTCATAATAAATCAAAGTCCAAATGTCCTTCAATGTGTGAATGATTAAATAAACGTAGTACATCCATATCATACAATACTACTCAATAATAACAATGAATGATAGGTACATATAACAACTTGGATGAGTCTCTAGGGAATTACGCTAAGTAAAAAGAGCCAAATAAGGTCACTTATTGTATAATTGTATTTACATAACATTTTTGAAATGACCAAATTATAGAAATGGAGAGCAGATTAGTTGTTGCCAGCAGTCAAGTTGGATGGGTGAGGGTAATAATAATACAGGTTGCTAAAAAAGAATGAGGGATCCTTGTGGTGATAAAACATTTTGTACTAATATCAATATTCTTGCTCTGATACTAAACTGTAGTTTTGTAAGATGCTACCATTATGGGAACCCAGAGAAAAGGCAGAGGAATCTCTGCATTATCTCTAACAATTGCACAGTAAGTTCAAATTATCTCAAAATAAAACGTTTAAATAAATAAAAAAGTTATCATCCTGGCCCAGTGCTCAGTTGGTTGGAGCTTTGTCCCATTCACCAAAAGGTTGCAGGTTGATTCTACTTAGTCCAGGCACACTCTTAGGTTTCAGGTTCCACCTGCCATTAGGGTATATGGGAGGAAACCAATCAATGTTTCTCACATCTATATATCTCTCTCTTCACCTTCCTCTTCCTCTCTAAAATCAATAAAAACATATCCTCAGGCGAGGATTAAATAAAAAAGTTATCCACTCTCTAGTAATATTGTATTTTCCCAAAGTGGAAGAATGCATTGCTTTTATTCACTGAAGTAGCTGCCTTTACATGTTCAAGGTTGGGCTGGAAGATTTTACCCTTTCAGATAATGTTCCCTTCTGTAAACTGCTTTGCTGAACTAGCATGAAGCTAATTAAGTTTATAAGCACAAATATATCTCAATTTCAAGAGCTCCTTATATTTCTTCCAGCAACATGCTCAGAATTTTATGTTTTATTGGGATTATTCTTAATGCATATATTCCTCTGTGGTTGTTACATGATGCACTATTATTATTATTATTATTATTATTATTATTATTATTATTACTATTACTATTTAGCTCAAACTTTGTGCTTAGCAAATAACAATTTGAGTAACATGAGCCATGATAAAGAAACCATCAGGAACTTATAAGCTGGCAATTATTTTGCATAAAAGAAAGATAACAGGCCAGAACATTCATGAATTATCTATTTTGTGCTTCTGCAAGCAAACTTAGTTTGTACAATTTCCACCTGCTGCAATATTTTTATGCTATAGCTATACCGTTTCTCTGTGTTTTTTTTTACTAGTATCCTTTTGCATAATTATCACCAAGTATCCTGTATCTTATCTCTTTGCTCTTTCTTGCATGCAGAACATGTTTTTTCTGCAATCTGTTCTCTTTTCCCTGAGTGTCTTTCTTAAAGAAATAAGTTTACATTGACACTGAGTAGACAGTTGAACAGTCCTGCTGGGTGCCCTCGCTATAACCTGATTTCCTTCCTATTTGTTCCATGGGAAACAGTTACCTGCAGTGATTAAACACACTTTTAGCCTGCTGATTCAGAACTAAACAACTTAAAAAAGCATATAGAATTGGGATTTGCAGGATCATTTGGAACTTTAGAGCTTTTGCTCAAAGCATTTTTGAACAGCAGAGTAGTTATTTTTATGTAGTGACAGTAAAGTTTGGGATGCAGAAATTCAATTCTATTGTCCTAGTTATCGTATATCATGAATGACTTCTAGATGATGTGCCCCATCATATTGGCTTGTGTAATTATTTTTAGATGTTCTTATACACATAAAGTACTTCTCACAGTTCCTTTAAAAACCTAGTAGCTTTTATTTTTAAAGGTATTTCTAACTAATTGCACAGACATACTTCAGTAGGCTCTGAAGAGCTCTTTATATTGTTACTAAGTTTAACATCATTTGGAGATGTGGTTGTGGTTCAAACCAAAAATTCTCATTATCGATAGCTCCTTGGTGACTTCTTTGACAAGAGACACCATTGTCTTAGTCATGTTCCTGAAGCAGAGGTAATCACTTCAGGAACATTACAAAATGGCAATCGGTTCAATTTAATGCCAAACTCATATGAAAGTTCAAAAACTGAATGAATCATAAACATAATAGAATGTGGCAGTGAGGCGTGCTCACATTCGGTCTCCATTCAAGATCTGCTAGTTATAAAGTAAGATTCCTTTCCAGAGAAGGTTGTCAATACAGCAATTATCAGCGTTACCAAGGCCTTTCATTTCTTAAAAGTCTTTGAACAACAAATGTACTAGTAAGTCACAAACTTCTAGGCCATATAGCCAATACAAAGATCCTAGGGTTCTAGTTACTGGAAGATTAAATTTCCAGTTGATTAGAAAATATTGTAAGTTATGTGCCAAGGTAATGTTAATATATAAAAATGACCTGCAGTGGTAATTAATTTTTCTGGGATTGGGATCGAGGATTAAACATTTGTTCTTACAGATATTTCAGGAATTTTTATTACACAGTCTGATAGAGATAGAAGCCCATTAGCCTATTTATTTTCCTATATCACTTGACTATAATTTGCTTTTAAAATGTTTTGATTATTGGTAGGATGGGACACTTTGCCTTTTATAAATTTTTTATACGAGCCTTTATTGTTTTTAGCCCTCTGCACTTTCATATACATTAGAATAATTTTGTCAATTTTCACAATCTGTACCCTTGGGATTTTATTGTAATTGCATTAAATCTATCTATCAATTTAAGTAGAATTGATGTTGACAATATTGTCTTCCCATTATTTGTACATTTATTTTAGAACTTGTGAAAGTTTAATAATTTTCTACAAAATAGTCTTACATTTGTTTTTAAATGCCTATATATATTTGTTGTTACTGTATATGGCAACATTTAAATTCAATATTATATTAGCTGCTGGTGTAAATAATTAAAAGGGGCACTGGCATATTGGTTTTGTATGCCACAGACATGTTATATTTTTAATAAATTATAATAATTTATATATTGCATTGGGCCTGGATGTATACACACTCATATTATCTCTAAGTACTGAGTCCATTTTTCACCTCTATTCTTAATATATTTTATTCTTTTTTTTTTGCACTGATATCAATGTTAAGTTGAATAAAAGAGGTGACAGAAAATATTTTTCTTTTATCCTGATTTTAAATTGAATGCTTTCAATATATAATACTAAGTGTGAAGATCATTTAGATTTTGAGTAGATGCACTTGATTAGTTTAAAGTTCTTTTGCTATCCCTAGTTTCTAGAGTTTTTTAAAATAATGTTGAAGTATTCTTTTGTCCATATATTAAGGTGTCAAAGGTTCATCTCATGTGGTAAATTACTTTAATTCATGTTCTAGAACTGAACACATCTTGTTCATGAAATATTCTTTATACATTGTTGGATTTAGTTTTCTAATATTTTATTATTATGCATCTATGACTATGTTTTTTAATATTTTTGTTATCCAGGTAACAGTAGAGTCATAAAAACTGGATGCTCCCTTTTTGTACTTTAACTGCAAGAGTGGCTAAAAATTTACATTTATGTTCCACGAATATTTTTTATAAAGCTATTTAATAAAGTGGTCTGGGCTCAGTATTTTGTTGGGTTTTTTTGGGGGGGTAATTCTTAACTACATAAAATTGTATTAATAAAGAAATATTTAATTTTTGCAATTTATATATTTTAAGGTATTTGTTTATTGTAACTACTTTTCAAATATAATTATATAAACTTGCTCAAAATTTTGATTCTCTCCTACACAGTTTTTAATAATGTGGAACCTCTACAATATATGTACCTACATAAATTCTGTTTTATTTGCATTAAGACAAATTTATGTGAATTTCATTTTCTGTGAGTTCTAAGTATTTTGATATCTTGTGTGATTTATTATGTACACTGAGTGGCCAGATTATTATGATCTCTGAATGCATAATAATCTGGCCACTCAGTGTATAACCTATATAATAAAAGGCTAATATGCAAATTGTCCCCTCAACCAGGAGTTTGACCAGCAGGTAGGCTGGCTAACTGCCCATGTCCCTTCCCTGGCTAGGCTGGCCAGACCCCACCCATGCACGAATTCATGCACCGGGCCTCTAATATATATATATATATATATATATATATATATATATATATATATATATATATATATATATATATATATATATATTGAGTGGCCAGATTGTTATGTGTTCAGAGATCATAATAATCTGGCCACTCAGTGTAAATATATTATATATTTATTATATATATATTATTCTATTTAATAATTAAATAGTTTTTAGATAACTTTTTGTTATTGACTTCTTAATTGTGAGTTTATTTTCAGAGAATGTGATTTTAATGACACCAATTCTTTGAAATGCTTTGAGAAACTTACATTATAGGTTAGGACAGTGGTCGGCAAACTCATTAGTCAACAGAGCCAAATATCAACAGTACAAAGATTGAAATTTCTTTTGAGAGCCAAATTTTTTTTTTTATTAAAAAAAGCAGGCAAGGATTTATTGAGCTGGCCAGGACAGCCGCAAGAGCACCACACGCAGGTGGAATCCACCCTCACGACCGCACCGTTTCAGGTGTAGGCAATCCTTTTAAAGGTCCAAACCACAAAAATTTTCCTTTGTTTTAGTTTCTAAATTCTTTTTTTTTTAAATTTCTTTATTGATTAAGGTATCACATATTTGTCCTCATCCCCCCATTCCCATCCCACACCCCTCCCCACACATGCCCCCACCCCCATGTTGTCCTTAACTGCTGGTTAGGCTCATATGCTTGCACACAAGTCCTTTGGTTGATCTCTCCCCTTTGCCCCCACCCTCCCCTACCCTCCCTCTGAGGCCCGACAGTCTGATCCATGCCTCCTTGTTTCTGGGTCTGTTCTTGTTCATCAGTCTATGTTGTTCATTATTTTTCCTAGATGAGTGAGATCATGTGCTATTAGAAATACACTTATAAGAACCGAAAATGAGACAAGCAATAATGGTTATGGTGACAGGCAAATGATAAGTCTGTAGTGAGTTTCTTTCTGGGCCAACAGTTCTTTTGAGACCCAATTTCAATGTCCAACAGTTCCTTATGTGTACATGTCAGCACTGATATTACAGTTCTGGATGGTGGACAAATGGTGGTAATGCAGATCCGACTCTCTCTGGTTTGGAATCCTTACATGATATTATTCTGCACTGTCATTAAATTTTTTCCCAGATTTGGATCACCCCCAGTACTTATAATAGTTCCTCGCACCCTTGGGGATAAAAAAAAAACACATCTGTTTGGTGCTTGGAGACAAACTTAACACATCTCTTGATACTTTGGAATTACAACAGCATAATATACAATTATCCCAAGCAAACTTACAAACTAATTCTTTGAATGTCTGGCAGCAATTTAAAAAGGACATGTAAGGATTTAATCCTTTTCATTGTGTAGAGGGCCTCCTGGGAAGGCACCTGAGCATTCTATATTGGTCCCTCTTACCCTTTAGGCCAAGAGAGACCCTCTTCTCACAATTCAATTGCTCACAGCTGTTGCATGAGCTCTCTGTTCATGTCGAGGTTGAAGTCTCGTGATGACTGGTGCCATGGATCTGTCTCTCACCCAGTGGGGCGAACTGAGCCCTCCCTGGAGAAGAAACCAGGGTTCCACAAGATATGTGATCAGTGCTGGGGCCCCGCCAGCAGGTGAGGGGATTCCAAGGCAGGTTCTGGGCAAGGAGGCCACGGGGGCATAGGCTACCAAGGAGACAAAACTGAACCTCACGTCACCCTGCTTGGCCCCGGAGGATGGCTGGTTAGCCAGAGACGGGTAAGATTCCTCAAGGAAGGAACAATCTAAGACAGGCACAGTCGCAGATGGGCCATCAGGAGAGAATTTGGGGACCAACAGAGGTGGGGCACAGACCCTCACCCTCCCAACATTGCAGGGGCCTAAACCCTAGCCCCTTCTGAGGGAGGTCTCCTGCCCCCATGGCTGCTTCGTGCTTCCCATGCCCGGCTCAGATCAGGACCCAGGTGACCAACAGAGACTTGGCCGACAGCAGCTGCCCTCTCACTCCAACAAGAATTGTTTGAGTTGTCTTGTACCCATGGTGTGGGGAAGTGGGTTTACGATATCTAAATCCAGCCTACCACCAGGAATGCTCAGGACCTACTCAAGAAGACAAATAATCCCTTCCACTAATATTTACAGGGTAAAATAAGATTGTTGTTAGAGTAATAAATTTGACAGTAAAATAGTAGTCAAGTTTTCAGGCAAATTTAAATTGGCTAGTCGAAACAAGCGAATATTCTAGAAAAATTAATTGTACTGGACAAAAAGGTGTTCCTAAAGTGTTAACTAAAATTTTTATTGGTACTTCATCTCATGATAAAATTGTGCACCATGTAATGAACCTAAAACAGTAATATTATAGTGCAAAAAATTAAAATTTAAAAGCCATCAAGACTACATTATAAAATTTTCAAAAGCCTCCTAACATTTAAATCAAAAAAGGAGGGGATAGTAGAAGAATATCACGTAAGGAAAAATATCCTGTAAGTAAACTACACCTAGAAAATTAATACTTTAGAAAATTAATTGTAAGGCTAAAAGCAAGACACCCATGAAAAACACACAAGGTGTCAAAACAAGCCAGAGGAAAATCATTTGGGCAAAAAATGAAATAGGATCCCAAGTCAAATTTATAGAAAATATTCCTTTATTAACTTTTGGTCAAGAATATGTTTGTATATTTTCAGAAAACAACTCTGAGACCATGTGGATTCCAGCAACAGAGAGGAATCGACAGGAATACTCCAGCCATGAAGACAGAAGAGAAGCAGTCCAGAGATGGAAGATGCTGACGTGGCTTTCCCATACTAGCAGTTAGCAGCTGTGCATCACTGCAGGTTGCCCAGGAGAGCCAAATTTTTTAAACTTAAACTTCTTCTAACGCCACTTCTTCAAAATAGACTTGCCCAGGCTGTGGTATTTTGTGGAAGAGCCACAATCAAGGGGCCAAAGAGCCGCATGTGGTTCGCGAGCCACAGTTTGCCGACCACGGGGTTAGGGTATAATCAATTTCAAAATTTCTGGATGTGCATTTTCAAAAATACGTATTTTCCTTTTGATGGAATTTCTTGTAATTTTTGTACATGTACTATTTCTTTTCTTTTAGTTGTTTAGCATGAATAATGTCCTGCACTTTAAAAAACTTTTTAACGATAATATATATCTTTACCAACTTGATGAACAATTCAAGTGCTTTAAAATGTTTTATTCCAATTGCCTTTAAAACTTGTATAATATTTACTTCTTTTGTTTTAGTTCTAGTTTATTTTTAACTTCAGAAATTATAAATTATTGGTATCTTTCTATATTTTAAAGTATTAAAATAATCTTATATTTCTGGGATAAATATGCCTAATCATAATGTACCTTTTAAAATGTACTGTTGGATTCAATTTGTTAATAAGTCATTAAGTGATTTGCATCTATGTTCATGGGAGCTATTCTTCCATATATATTTTTAATATTAATTACTTCTTTTTTTAATATATATTTTTATTGATTTCAGAGAGGAAGAGATAGGAAGAGAGAGAAAGAAACATCAATTATGAGAGGGAATCATTGATTGGCTGCCTCCTGCACGTTGGCCCGAGCCCGCAACCCAGGCATGTGCCCTTGACCAGAATCGAACCCTGGACCCTTGAGTCCGTAGGCCAATGCTCTATCCACTGAGCCAAACCGGCTAGGGCTATTAATTACTTCTTAAGGATTAAATGGTTTAAACTAAAATATGTTGGGAAGTTTCCCTCTTTCCTATATTTTTTAGTGGATTTCAATGTTAAATATTTTATTTGTGGGTCTGGATGTTTCTTTGTGAGGCTTATGATGTCGACTTCAATCTTTTACTAGATATAGAATATTTCAGATTTTTATTATCTTCTATCACTTTTAATATACTATTTTACAGAGAATATGTCCATTTTTATGTGGATTGTCTAATTTGTTAGCATACAGAGGTTTATAATATTTTTTTAATTTTATTTTAATGGATATAGAATCTGAAATGATAAAATCCATTTCACTTTAAAAAGTGATGATTTCTCTTTCCTTATTTTGATTAGTCTAGCTAAGTATTTATAAATTTAGTCAATCACTTCAAAGACAAATATTCTGTTCATTATTTACTAGATTTCTACCCATATCTTTAAGAATTCCTTCTTATTACATTGGATTTCATTTTTCTAAGTTCTTAAGGTAGAACATTAAATTGTTTATTTAGCTCAGTTTTATTTATGCATTTAAGCTTTTAAAGCTAAAAGGTTCCCCTTATGCACTGTTTAGCTGCAACCAAAAACATTGCTATGTGCCTGGCCAGTGTCACTCAGTGATTGAGCATTGGCCCATGAACCAGGAGGTCAAGGTTCCATTTCCCAGTGAGGGCACATGCTCAGGTTGCAGGTTAGATCCTCAGATCCCCAGTAGGGGTCATACCCGGAGGCAGCTGATCAATAATTCTCTCTCATCATTAATGTTTCTATCTCTCTCTCCTTCTCCTTTCCTCTCTCTGAAATTAATAAAAATATATATTTTTAAATTGCTATGCATTATTTTCATTATCTTTAAGTTTAAAATATTTCTTATTCCACTTATGACTTTTTTCTTTAATCCATAGATTTTGGAATCTATTAAGGTTTGTGTAAATAACTCTTTTTACTTATTTATTTTTTAAATTCTGTTGTGGTCAGAGAACATATTCTTTATGGTTTTAACTATTTTAAATTAGTTGAGATTTGTTTTTATGCCCTAACGTATGGTCTATCTTGGGAAAGTGTTATATGCACTAGAAAAGAAAAATGTATTATGAAATCCCTTAGTGTTCTGTAAATATTATTTAGGCCATGGTGGTGAATACAGTTGTTCACATCTTCATATCTCTACAATTTGTATAATCCTATCTAATAATAGACAAATATGCAAATTGACCATACCTCCGACACACCCACAAGCCATGCCCACAAGCCATGCCCACCATCCAATCAGAGTGAGTATGCAAATTAACCCAAACCAAGATGGCTACAGCCACAGAGAGCAAGGTTTCCTAGGTAACAGAGGAAGCCAAGCTCTCCGCCTGCCCTGGCCAGGCCTAAACCTCCATTCAAGCTACAAAGTTTCAATTATAGAAGTTAAACAAATTCAAACAAACCGCGGCAGAATGGAGCTTGAGAGAGCAGGCCTGGGTTGCCGCCGGCAACAGGGGAAGCAAAGCTTTCCACACACCCTGGCCGGGCCCACCCACTTAAGGCTACAAAGTTTCAATTATAACCCCAACACAAATGGCTGCCTGCAGAGGGAGCCCCAGGCTTGGCTCTGCTCCAGGCAACAAAGTTTCAATTGTAGAAGGAAAATAAATTCCAGATACCAGGGCCTCTGCTTGCATTGCCAGGGGGCGTGGCCCGCCTGCAAACCACCACAGGCCCCTTGCCCATGCCACTCCATGCCCCAAGGGAACCCCCACCTGATCCGGGATGCCCTTCAGGGCAAACCAGCTGGCCCCCACCCCTGTACCAGGCCTCTATCCTATCTAATAAAAGAGTAATATGCAGATTGATCATCACTGCAACACACAATATAGCTGCCCCCATGTGGTCAAAGATCCTGCCCCCATGTGGACACAGGATGGCCACCACAAGATGGCCAGCAGGAGAGGGCAGTTGGGAGGCACCTTGCCTGCAAGGGAGGGCAGTTGAGAGGGACCAGGCCTGCAAGGGAGGGCAGTTGAAGGTGATCAACCCTGCAGGAGAGGTCAGTTAGGGGTGACCAGGCCGGCAGAGGAGGGAAGTTGGGGGCAAACAGGCTGGCAGCAGAGTGGTTAGGGAGTGATCAGGCTGGCAGGCAGAAGCGGTTAGGGGCAATCAGGAAGGCAGGCAGGCAAGCAGTTGGGAGCCAGCAGTCCTGGATTGTGAGAGGGATCCCAGATTGGAGAGGGTACAGGCTGGGCTGAGGGACAACCCCCCTCCGTGCACGAATTTCGTGCACCAGGCCTCTAGTTTTCTATAAAATTCTGGGAGAGAGACAGACAGAGAGATTAAAATCTAATTATGATTTTGTTTACAAACCACAGTTCTATAAAATTTGGCTACATTTATTGTGAAGCTCTGCTATGATTTTCATAAATACTCCTGATTGTCAATCTTCATGATTAATTGATTGCTTTATCATGTGTGAAGTCCATTTTGTCTGATATTAACATAGCTTTATTAAGCTTTTTGATAGCATATCTATTTATGTTTAAGCTATATCTTTATATTTCATGTACATCTATTTTAGATAGTGATAATATTCTCTACTTAGTGATCCCAATATATGTAATCTTTGAGGTCTCTGTTTTCTTTTTTTCCTTATTCTCACAAGGATGGGTTGTTTATGCATTTTTTTGTTTATTTTTGTTGTTTATGCTTTCAAACACTTTTTAAATTTTATTTTTAAATTAAATTAAAATTTTTCCATCACCATTCATCCTCTTTATGCCCTCTTCCATCTCCACAACACCCCTCACCCCACAATCACCACACTGTTGTCCATGCCCATGAGTTCTCTTATTTTTTTCTTGCTCAATCCCTCAAACACCCTAGAACCCTCTCTCCCTATCAGAGCTGTCTGCCTACTCTCTAAGTCTGCCTTTATTTTGTTTGTAGAGTGTGTTCATTAAATTCCACATATCAGTAAAAGTATATGGTACTTGTCTTTCCCTGACTGGCTTATTTCACTTTGCATGATACTTTCCAGGTGCACCCATGATGTTCCAAAGGTTAAGGGTTCCTTCTTTTTTACGGCCAAGTAATATTCCATTGTGTAAATGTCCCACGGCTGTGTTATCTACTCACCTACTGATGGGAAATTGAGTTATTGCCATATCTTGGCAATTGTAAATAATGCTGCAATGAACATAGGGATGCATATATTCTTTTTTTTTTAATTAGTGTCTCAGGTTTCTTGGGACAAATTCCTAGAAATGAAATTGCTGGGTCATAAGGCACTTCCATTTTTTTTTTTTTTATTTTGTGAGGTAACTTAAAGCCCAAGTAACACTCCCTATATAATTAACATTTTTATTTTCAGATAATTAAATAAGTTAGCAAGTAAAAATAAATTGTGTCATGAATTTTTGGTTATTTTATAAAAAGATATTTTCCAAAACATGTAATTCACTCTATTGCCTCACACATAAAATCTTCATTACCCACTTTGATCAGTTATTCCTTATAGGCCATAAAACATCACTGTGATGATCTTATCTTCTATAGTCCTATAGTATGAATTTACATAGTATCAAAAGATCATTCTTTGGTGATGAACATTTTCACATTTTGGTTACCCATATATAGGTTCTGGAAATCCTAATTTGTCAATATTTTGTAATTATAGGCAGCAGGCAGAAAATGTTTAACCCATTGATTAATACCTTAGTATATATTACATTACTGGTCTAATTATAATGCATCTGCTTTTGGATTTGTGAAGCTTGGTCCATTGGGCTTTCTAAATATTTCTCTCTCTATCTCTCTCCAGGAGTTTTATTTCATTGGAAAATAAGGAGGAAAATTCTGGGGATATAAGGTAGAGTATTAATACAGAGATCTTTGATATACAATTGCAGATAGAAAAATAATATATGAAAAAAGGAAAACCTACAAGAAAAAGAGACTAAGCGCTGGGCACATAAAGGGACATAAGTACTGAAAATAAATAGGAAATGAAAAGAGAAGGGAACAATGGGTTAAACAGAAAATACAGAAAGAAATAACACTGGGTAGAATTGATGAAGGGTGGCAAATATGAATATTTTGGACTAGGCCTGGGGTTTCTGGATATAAGAAGAGCTAAAGGTTTATCTTCAGTCTTTTCTATCTACTCTATCCTCACAGACCCCCAGTTGAGTCTGAGAAAGAATTCCTCAAGGTTGAAAGGATATACTGTTACTATTCATGGTTTTATTTCTATAATTTTATCATCTCTTTCTATCTAATCTAATCTAATTTATCTATCTATCACCTATCTATCACCTATTTTGCTGGGAAGTGATTCTGTTTTTCCCACATGGTAAAATGCAGGATCCTCATATTATAAATTTTCTGATTAGACACTGTTTTTGCTTCTGATTTATGTTATGTTCCCAGAATTCTGACCTATGGATAAGTAGAAACTTGCCAATTTTAAAAATGGAGAACAGGAACCCGATTTGTTACTAAGTTCCTCCATTGTCAACATGACAGGTTTACTGCTTGTTAAATTTCCATATTTTTGCCCTGATAGTTATTTTTCTTTACCGAGTATTCAGGAGTGTTTGGTTCTAAGTTAAACCTCTCATTTTGGTGCATTATCCAAATGTCTCTTCAACTTTACCTTCCTTCTTGGATTGTAAACTATTTAGGACTTCCCATATTTCATAGTCAAGGCAGTAGCTACATCTCACTCAAACTAGACTTCCTACTTGACAAGAGGCATGTGAATACCACTCTACTATACCTAGTCAAAAAACAACTGTGTTGGTATCAGCAGAATGCCAAATCAGTATTCTGCCTCATTAATTCTCTCCTGAAAGGACCAAGTTTTCATTGAGTCTGGGGTATTTTCTGTTATATCATCTTTTCAGGAAAGAAAATAAAAACAGTAGGAGTTGGTTGTGGAATTTGTGAGATATTTTAAAATAAAAACTTAATTTATAAATTTTATAAGCTCATATATAACAGTTTCTTTGTGGGTATATATGGTCTACTATAAATATTGCATCGATTCATTTTTGTCTCTAGCTTAAAATGACTCATGAAATGTAAGAGCATTAAAAACATGAAGTTTATACTATGTTTCTAAAAAGTGTCTTTGACACATTTTCTTATTCCATTAATTGCTTGCCAGTTTTTTAAATCTTAATTACACTTTTTATTCATCAGTATTATGTCTTTTCATAGTTTTTCCATGTAGCACAATTTGGAACATTTTGAATTTTTCATACGTACCAGGTCTTTCTTTCTACAGCTACTAAAGCACTGGCCATGGTTAAACTTTACAAGAAGTTACAAATTGATGAACAGCTTTTAAAGATAAACACATTTATGGAGTGAACCACAGCTTTTGAAAAACTCAGCTTCATTTTCAAAGCATTCTAAAGATGAATGATTTTTCCTCCAAATAAAGCCAATAACTTCATAGAAGGATGAAGTTTGAAAGATAACACAGTAGAAATTGATTCTGTAACACAACAGTTCTAGAATTTAAGTTCATGCTAATAAGGTCCAAAATACTAAACTTAATAATCACCTTTTTTATTGTTTCAACTTTGCATCTTCTTGTCACTTTGTCTTTACTCAGTTATTATTCTTCTGACTGAAAGCAATATTTCTGAGAGTTTACCACTTTTATCAAATATATTATGAGATATAGGAAAATTAAAATTATGCAGTTCAGTTATTTAAATTTTCTAGCTTTGAGTAATATTTGGAAAAAAAGTTACTTCTCTGATACTGCTTTAAAATCATTGTGTATTTATAACTTGCAAATAAGTAATAAGCCTTCTTTTAGCAATGGGTTTTAGGTACAGTTCCACCATGCATTATGTCAAAAATGTTAAGGAGTAAAATAATCAGTGATACCATGTGATAATTCATAAAATTATATTGACTAAATCAAATCAATCTGATTTTATTTATATTGATCAATTTGCTGTAGCATACCAAGGGAAGTTTACTAGCCATATGATCATTAGGTGTTTAAGTCATCTTTGGGCATACTAGTATCTTTTAAATATTTCAGCTTGTAAAAACCTTACTATAAAGTAGACATTTGTTGTTTTTTTTTTCTTTAGCATAACACCCTTCTGTTAAAACAGTAATGAATATTTCCTTTGAAGAATATCCTCTTCTTCACTCTCAATCCAAATGTTTTACCCTCCAAGGTTGTATCCTAATTAGCTTAAATGATTTATCTGCCCCCCCCCCACCGTGATTGTTTTAAGAATCAGCATTTGTTCTAGTGTACCCAGTAATATACCATCAAAGGCTTGCCGATATTTCTAGAAAATAAACCATTGTTCTTCTTTTCATGGACTAAAACCTGAGATGATGTAGGCACTGAAGACAGTGTTTACTGCCTTCGTACTGTATAGAGAGCAGTATGAGGCCAAACCAGCTGGAGGAAGTCATGACATAGAGATTACATCAGTCCTGATGATATCATTTGACCCTAAAAATAGCTGATCCTGAAGTCAGTTCTACCCCTGGAATTTTCAATTGTTAAGCAAACCCATATATTCCTTTCTGTCTCTTCTTTTTCTTATCACACTATGTATTGATTTTTCTATGGAAACTAATATATTTCTAACAGAGAAACCTTACTGGCAGTTATTAAAGGTTCAAATATAAATGAACAGGTAAAATTAGAGTAAACAGACAAAGTTCCAAAAACTTGGAACATATTACCAATTTTTTCAAGTTCTCTTAATGTCTAAGATTTTAATAAATGTCACTTTGGAGAAAAGGTGATTGGAGGGGCGTAAATTTTTACATTCTTAATATACCTATGTTATGTGGATTCTTTGAAAATTGTATGTATTTGGCCATGTCTTTGCATTTCAATTGCCTAGTCTAGATCATTAAGTGTTTATTGCTTTAAATTTTAATAATTTAAGACAGAACTTAATTAATATAATTTCTACATCTTTCCTCAATGCTTATTTTAATAACAACAATAATAGCTACCGTGTATCAAGTGCTTATTGTGTGCCAAGCATTATGCTAAGTGCAACATACACAATTAATTATTTAAATAGAGACCATATCTCTGTAAAATTGAGCATTGTAGTTCTCACTTTACAGATGTGGAAACTGAGGCTCAGAAAATTTTAATAATTTGCCTGAGACAACATACCTGCTAAGCAGCAGAGCAGAATTTGAACTTTTTGTCAGACTCCACACCTAAGACTTTAAACACTATGCTACTGAACTCCAAAGTCTATACTCTTTTTTTTTTTCTTTTTGGATTTAAATATTAGGCTCTCTATATTTGGATTGTCTCCAAAGGTCACTTTGGATTTCAGGCACATTGTGAAGTATCAGAGGGAGAATGAGTCAGTAGGAGACAGGAGAAGAGCTACATGTGGTGCTGACCATTTCTTTAAGAGGAGGAGAATCAGCCACAGAACACAATACTCTTGGTTTTGCTGTGCTGAATAAAGAAAAGAAAGAGGCTGTCAGCACAGAACCCAGTGGTGAATCTTTCACATAGAAACATCATAATGGTGGCAGTGGTGGCCACAGCCTCTGTACCTTCCTCTTGGACCTCCACAAAGGGCTTGTGCAGGACCTTAGACAGAAAGAATTTTCTCCCAGAAAACATTCCAGAAAAGTCTACATTCTCAGAGAGTGAAGGACATCCTAAATGTCTTAATTCTCCTCCAGTTTAAATCTAGGGAGGAGCACTTCCACCTCTTCTTCATTCATCATATCTGGCTTCGTCTATTCCATGAGTTTCTCTTCAGGTGTGCAGTCTCTGCACTATAAATATTATAAAGCTCCCCAGATGGTTCTTCTTTTTAGGGCAGGTATTTGCCAAACTGTAGCACTTTATTTATTCTTCTTATTGAATTTATTGGTGTGACAGTTTAACAAAATTATACAGGTTTCGAATGCACAATTCTATAACACATCATCTGTACACTGTATTGTGTGTTCACCATCCAAGTTGTCTCCATCCATCACCATTATGTCCCTATACTCTGCTCCACTACCCCCCACTATCTCCCTCCACCCCCCAGTAATTACTACACTGCTGTCCATGTCCATGAGTTTTTCTCTTTTTTTCTTTTTGCTCAATCTCTTAACCCCTCCCACCCAGCATCCCACCCACTGAGATCTGTGATCCTGCTCTCTATGAGTCTGTCTTTATTTGCTTGTTAGTTCATTGTATTCATTACATTTCACATAATAGTGAAATCCTATGGTACTTGTCTTTCTCTGACTGGCTTATTTCACTTAACATAATGCTCTCCAGGTCCATCCTTGTTGTTCCAAAGGACAAGAGTTCCTTTTTATGGCTGAGAAGTATTCCATTGTGTAAACATACCACAACTTTTTTACCCCTCCTCCAGTGATGGTTATTTAGTCTGTTCTCAAATCTTGGCTATTGTGAATAATGCTGTAATGAACATAGGTGTGCATTTATACTTCCAAATTACTGTTTCAGATTCCTTCAGATGAATTCCCAGAAGTGAAATCACTTTAATTTTCCACAGTGGCTACACCCGTCTGCATTCTCACCAACAGTGTATGAGGATTCCCTGTTCTCCACATCCTCGCTAACACTTGGTGTTTGTGGAATTATTGATGAGTCATTCTGACAGGTGTGATGTGATATTTTACTGTGGTTATAATTTGCATCTCTCTGAT
This sequence comes from Ia io, assembly GCA_025583905.1. Taxonomy (NCBI): domain Eukaryota; kingdom Metazoa; phylum Chordata; class Mammalia; order Chiroptera; family Vespertilionidae; genus Ia; species Ia io. Next base: position 76,007,241 of record JAJQQW010000001.1, read on the forward strand.
CATTAGTGACCTTGACTATCCCTTCATATATGTCTATTGGCCATCTGTATGTCCTCTTACAATACAGTAGACTTCTATATATATATATATTTTTTTTTTTGCCTAACACCTTTCTGTTGAAACAGTATCCAGTATTTTCTTTGAGGAATATCATTTTCTTCACTCTCAATTCATATAGTCTATGTATGATTGAAACCTCCCAAAACCTCCAAGATTACACCCTGATTAGCATAAACCATTCATCTACCCTCAGTGATTGTTTTAAGAGTAAGCATTTGTCCTACTGTAGCCAATAATATGCACTCAAAGGTTTGTTTATATTTCTGAGAGACTGTTATTATTTTTTAAGGAACCTCCATATTGCTTTCCATAATGGATTAACAAATTTACATTCCAATAGTGTACAAGAGATGAAATCTTTATTTTTCCAAACACAAAATTATAATTATGTGACATGATAAAGATGCTAACTGTTGTTACAAGAGCAATCATATTACAATATAAAAATGTATCAAATCAGCATGCTATATACCTTAAATTCACACAATGTTACATATCAAATATTTCAATTTAAAAAATAGAAAAATATTGAGTGTATAATAAGAGAAATAAAACATAGTGCAAGTAAGACTTGGCATCCTACATTTGGAAATGTGAAATGTCACATCGAAAATGTTGAGGATTGCATACAAGTACATAAAATATCCCAAGTTTAGAATTAGATGTTAAAATGAAATTTAAAGTAAAATAGTCAAGACTCTCATAAAACATGACAGATTTTATTCAAGAGGTACCTAGGGAGCTAACACATTTTCACAACATATGTTAGGTTGTGTAAAAAGAACCAACATTTGCAATAAAATACAACTCTCTTAAAAATAAGCTATGCAAGATTCCCCCTTGAGACTTCTAAAGATTTTGTTACTGAATTTGCATACTGCTTGACAATATTTTTAAATTAAAAAACCACAAGACTTTTATAATGTGATTTTCAATTAGGCCATAACAAATTTGCATGACAGCAGAGACAGAATTTACAGTTTCAATGATTTTCACATACTGATAAAGTCATAGTAATGTCAGATAGTAAAACATGTTGACTACAATAATTAATTTGTACAATATGTTTTTCTTTTTGGAAATAAAGGTAGAATAATTTAGATGCAGCTAGTTTGTTCCTTAAAAATCTGGGTCTATATCATATGTGAGTTCTCTTCTATGTTCATCAATTTCTCTTAACCTAGACTACGTTGATACTTCAAGGAGTACTAATCTAAGAATACAACTAGAGTGAAAAAATGGAGATCATATATCAGCCTTCAGTAGAAAATCGTATGTAAAAAATATTACCAACAATAATACAAATTTGAAAATTTTCACAGAATTTGGTGAACTCAGCCTTGAGTTTGATCTACTGACGAAAAAAAAAAGTAAACTGAAAAGTAAGAATGATCTATATGTACTTGAAGATACAGAGAGAGAATTTGGCTTTAACATCTTAAGTTTACATGGAATTAAATATCTGCTGATTAGTAGACAATGACCAAATTTGTTATGAGACTTGAGTTAGGATATTATATCTGGACTATTTAAAGAATTCAAAGCCGAAGCCGGTTTGGCTCAGTGGATAGAGCGTCGGCCTGCAGACTCAAGGGTCCCAGGTTCGATTCTGGTCAGGGGCATGTACCTGGGTTGCGGGCACATCCCCAGTGGGGTGCGTGCAGGAAGCAGCTGGTCGACGTTTCTCTCTCATCGATGTTTCTGACTCTCTATCCCTCTCTCTTCCTCTCTGTAAAAAATCAATAAAAAAAAAAAAAGAATTCAAAGATGTCAATTGTAAGCTAAATTCAATTGTAAACTAAGGTCCATTCAAATCAATTCCATCATGATAAACATTTAAGGAAAGAATGAGATCTCTGAGTGACCACAATAAGAAGAGAAATGGTAAACTATGAACTTTGAGACCATAATGATACATCAAAATAATGTTGGGATATAACTTGGAAAAGTGCGCAGTTCCTCAGGATCCCTTGGGGAGTTAGAACCTCTGACTACAAGATTTGTTAGGATTATCACTTAAGTTATATAATTTCTAATCATTGGTCTATATACCTGAAATTAATATAATATTGTATATCACCTGTAATTGAAAAGATAATTTTTAAAAAGAAATAGACAGAAGCAGGCTATAGCTAGGTGAGTGTGGAATCATAGAAGTAAAAAGAAGAGAATGTTTCAAGAAGAAAAAATTAATTTAGTATTAATAATTATTCCTTGGTTTAGAAGATATGGATATTATTGATGATCTTAGGGAGAATTGTTTCTTAAAGTGATGATTAGAAAAAGATGATGAGAAAGTGGAGAAGTCTTTCTCCACTACTTATATTTGGACAAGGCATTTGTTCACACACACCTATTTCTTCCATGAGGATAAGAACCCATATTAACCACACCATTAGGAAAATTAAAGAGCACACTTAGCACATTAATTTCACATGCAAATGAATCATGCTAGTAAAAATTGTCAAAAAAACAAAAGGTGAGATTAAAAGATATGTAGAGGTAAATGAGGATGACAACATGACATATCAAAACTTTTGGGATGCAGCAAGAGCAGTAATAAGAGGAAAGTTTATATTATTAGAGACATATCTATAAAAATAAGAAACATTTCAAGTAAACAACCTAACATTACCTCATAAAGAACTAGAAAAATTAGAATAAAAGTAGCCCAAAGTATGCAAGAGGAAAAAGTAAGTTAGAGCAGAATTGAGTGAAATACAGAACAAAACGACTATGAAAATTAATACAAAAAAAGCTTGTTCTTTGAAAAGATTAATAAAATTGACAAACTCCTGGCTAGACTCACTAAGATAAAAAGGCTCAAGTAAACAAAATCATAAATTAAAGAGAAGTTACCACAGATATCACAGAAATATAAAGGATCAATCTAGAACATTATATTAGATTATATGCCACCAAATTCAATAACCTACAAGAAATGGATAGGTTCCTATAAAATATACCATCTTCCTAGACTGAATCATGAATAATCAGAAAATCTAAGTAGACCAATCATTTGTGAGGAAATTAAAGTAACCATCAAAAACCTTTAAACAAGTAAAAGTCCACGATCCAATGGTTTCACTAGTGAATTCTACCAAACATTCAAATAAGATTTGCTACCTATCATTCTCAAACTCTTCCAAAAAGTTGAAAAAGGTGCAATACTTCTTAATACATTTATGAGTCTAAACATAACCCTTATACCAAAACCTGGCAAGGATGACAAAAAAGGAAACTACAGATCAATATCTCTGATGAATGCAGATGCAAAACTTCTAAGTAAAATCTAATAAAATAATACATTAAAAATAATACATCATGATGAAGTGGGGTTCCTTTCAGGATACCAGGATGATTCAAAATACAAAAATTTATCACTGTAATATACCACACCAACACAATAAATGATAAAAACATACGATCTTATAAAAAGATGCAGAAAAACCATTTGATAAGATACAACAACCATTTATAATTAAAACACTCAATAAAATGGGTATAGAAGGAAAGTACCAACATAATAAAGGACATATATGAAAAACTCTCAGTTAATATTATATTCAATGGTGACAAACTGAAAGTTATTCCTCTGAGATCAGGAACATGACAATGATGTCCACTCTCACTGCTCTTATTCAACATAGTACTAGAAGTCCTAGCCAGAGCAATAATGCAAGATATATATATAAATTAGAAATGAAGAAGCAATAGTGTCTTTTTTTTCAGATAACATGATTCTTTATGTAGAAACCCTAAAGACTTCACCAAAAAGCAATTAGAACCAATAAACAAATACAGTCAAGTTGCAGGATACAAAAGTCAATATACAAAAATCCACTGCATATTTATACACTAGCCATTTAATTTTAGAAAAATAAATGAAAAAAATTATTTTACAATTGCAACCAAAAGAATAAAATAGCTAGGCATAAACTTAACAAAGGATGTGAAGAACCTATATCCTGAAAACAGCAAGTTATTATTAAAAGAGATTAAAAAAGACATAATGAAATAGAAAGATATTCCATGTTTATGGATTGGAGGAATCAAACATAGTTAAAATGGCCATATTACCCAAAGCAATATACAGATACAATGCAATCCCCATCAAAATTCCAATGATACTTTTTAAATAAATAAAACAAAAAAATCATCATATTTGTATGGAACCACAAAAGACCCTGAATAGATCCAGAGACAGAGAAACATCAATCAGAACGTCAAACTTCAGGGAAGGTAGGGGACAGTGGGGGTAAGAGGGAGAGATCAACCAAATGACTTATATGCATGAATATTAGCCTAATCAATGGACACAGACAACAGGGGGGTGGGGGCATGAATGGGAGGTGGGGGGTAATGGGGTATAAGGACACATATGTAATACCTTAATCAATAAAGAAATTTTAAAAAAGACCCTGAATAGCCAAAGCAATTTTGAGGGAAAAGAATTAAGCCAGGGTATCACACTACCTGACTTGAAATTATACTACCAAGTAAAGATAATCAACAGCATGGTATTGGCAGAAAAACAGGCATGCATACCAATGGAACAGAATTGAGAGCCCAGAAAATGACCCACATGTATATGGGCAAATAATTCTTGACAAATGTTTCAAAAATATACAATAGGGCAAAGAAAGCCACGTCAATAAATGGTGCTGGGAAAATTGGAAAGGAACATGCAAAAGAATGAGACTGGACTGTTAATTGCCCCCTATACAAAAATTAACTCAAAATGAATCAAAGACCTAAATATAAGACCTGTAACAATAAATTACATAGAAGAAAGCATAGTTAGTAAACTTATGAGCCTTGGTCTTAGAGAAGATTTTATGAACTTGATGCCAAAGGCAAGGGATGTAAAGGCAAATGTAAATGAATGAAACTATATCAAACTAAAAAGCTTCTGCACAGCAAAAGTAACTATCAACCAAACAAAAAGGCAGCCAACAGAATAGGAGAAAATATTTGCAAACAACAGCTCTGACATGGGTTTAATATTCAAAATATATAAAGAATTCATACAACTCAACCCAAAAAAACAAACAATTGAATTAAAATATGACAGAGGACCTGAACAGTCAGTTCTTCCAAAAAGACATTCAAATGACCAACAGATATATGAAAATATGGTCAACTACCCTAGCTATAAGGGAAATTTAAATCCTAACTATAACGAGATACCACCTCACACCTGTTAGAATTGCTCTTATCAACTTGACAAGTAATAACAAGTGTTGGAGAGGTTGTTGAGAAAAGGAAACCCTCATACCCTGCTTGAGGGAATGTAAACTGATACAGCCACTATGGGAAACAGTATGGAAGTTCCTAAAAAATGAGTAAATTTACCATAAGACCCAGCAAATGCTCTTCTGCATATCTATGGGAAATATTTGAAAACATTTATTTACAAAGGTATATGCACCCCTATGTTCATTGCAGCATTATTCATGATGGCCAAGACATGGAAACAACTGAAGTGCCCTTTGCTAGATGATTGGGCAAAGAAGACATGGTACATATATACAATGGAATATTACTCAGCCATAAGAATAGGTAAAATACTGCCATTTGCAATAACATGGGTGGACCTTGAGAATATCATACTCAGCAAAATAACTCAGACAAAGGCAGTTAAGAACCATATAATTACACTCATATGTATATTAAACTGAAATTAATAAATGAATAAACAATGAAAACAAACAAGCAAAAACTCAGATAATATGGTGGTTACCAGAGTTAAGGGTGGGTGGAGGATAGGAAAGAGTAAAGAGGGTCAAATATATGATGAGGGATGATAATTTGACTTTGGGTGGTGGGCACACAATGCAATGTACAAATCATGTATCATAGAAATGTATACATGAAACCTTTATAATCTTACTAGTGGCCCAGTGCACGAAATTCATGCAAATTAAAAGGGAATTGATTAGAGGAAATATTTTAATATTGCTATTTGCTCTTTCTCTATAATAGAAGTGTCAGAAATGAAAGAAAATTAGTAAAATGTATATGAAAATCTCCCTCCTGTCAGAGTCTCGGGCATGCTGTGGTACCCAGAGTCAAGCCCCGCCCACCTGTGTGGGCCTCAAAATTGCACAAGACCCGCACCTGGCCAGCCCCAACCCTGTCAAGCCCTGCAGGGTGGAGGGCACAGCCTCAGGTCCCCCATCAAGCCCTGCCAGGCAGGAGGCACAGCCTCAGGTCCCCCGGCCTGGTCTCAGGTCCCTCGGCCCCGGTGCAAGGGCTCAAGGGAGTGACAACCATTTGCATATTAGCTCTTTATTATATAGGGTTAACCAATGTCACTCCAATAATTTAAATAAAAAAGGAGACATATGCTTGACCTAGAGTGTACCTATTATATTGAACAAGTGTGATATTTGTACCTATTATATTGAACAAGCTTTGTCCTGCACTGTAAAGGGGAGAATTAGCATATACTTCTACCTCACCATTTACCCAATGAATCTTATTCTCAAAAGTATTATGAAAATACTTGTCAAATGACTTAATGAACTCCTGATATATTATCTATAACAATCTCTAAATATAAAGATTTCTCAGAGAAAAAAGGAAAGTGGTAGTGTTTTGTCTAGTCTTGTTTTGTTTTTGCAATAATATATCTTTAACAATATATTTAAATGTCAAGGTGAGGCTCTTGAACTCAACATGAATGGCTGATGAAATCAATATGGTACAATGAAAATAAATATTTTCTCTGAATTCAAAATTAGTGAAGCAGCAGATTTCTGGGCAAGCTGTAATTTCTCCTTTTAAAGCTGGGGAAAGCTGCTATATGAAATACTACAAGTCTGAGCCAGCGTCTTAAAAACAGGGAGGCTTTAAGCAGGTCACAAGATAGATCTGAAGACAGGTAACATAGGGTACACAATCCAAAGCTGTTTTACAACATAATAGATAAGTGCCCCGAAGGGGGGAAAGGTGCAGATCAAGCAAGTCCTGAAGTTGCCCACTTTACACTATCACAGAATTGCAGTGTCATCAAAATCAAGAGGTGGTGATGAAGTCCTGAGGACCTCTGCTAACACCTGCAACTGTGGATTATGATCACATTTGGCAGGGCCAGGACCACAGCTAATCAGGTACAACTCTCAGCAAGCTGCTCTTGTGAAATAAATGGGTGGTGATAACATCTGGGCATAATATGTAGAAAATCCATTTGTTAGAAAAGCAAGTTATTTATATGTGTGTTGTTTGGTTTGCTTGTGTTTTCCCTCAGATATACCAAGATCCATGATAATAAAAGTGATTATTTTCTTTGGAAAACAAAACAAAAAACAAATGGAAAATAAGCAAATATCCAAATCAATTGTGTGAGTGTCACCTAAATTAAAATAAAAAAGTAGCCTTTAGTGACTTTATTTTTTACCCTATGGAATATATTGATATTACAAAGCATAAGAATGTTGCTGGCAAGGAAGAGTTATAAAATATTTGATTGACATATTCAACATTACAAGGGGGTTAATAAAATTATCAGACTCTCCTTTTAGGTCTGTGCAGTAACGTGAAAATCAAAGTGCCAGTTGAAATTAATGGTTGAGAAATTTGGATATAATAAAAAGTACTATTGCTTTGGTCAGTGTGAGGCAGTCTCTGAGACTGATGAAGGTCACAGAGGCCAATTCTGTATTCAATTCCAAGGAAGTCACGGTAATTTTATGACCCCTAATAATGTTTGTGAATTTCATGCAAGCTAAGTTAATGAAGAGGGTAGTCAAAGCCATGCTACAATGTTTAAATTATCTGTCCCTATATGTTAAAGGAATAATTTAATTTTCACCTTGCACCATTAATTCTGACAAAAATATTATTTTCTCCATCTGGGATATTTTAATCTAGACACTGGTTCGTAGAGTCATTATATGATTTTATTAATGACATTAATAGAGTTCCTTCACATTTGTATAGTAATTAACATTTCCTAAATATTTTTGACCAATTATTCATTTATTTTTCATTGTTTCCCAAAGTAATAACAATCCCATGGAATATTATTCTTACTTTTTATTTTTGTTTGTTTTTTAACATGAGTGTAATCTGGGCCAGAAATTTCATAGAATGAAAAGCTGCTCACTATCAATGGCTGTACTATCAGAGCACAGGGCAAAGGAAGTCAAGTAATTTCCCTGATCTCAATACCAGTTTTCTCAATAGTAAAATGGAGAAGATAAGGTACTTCAGTCCTAATATTACAGAAAGCTATGATTCTAGGTCAATGTCAAAGCTAACCTCATTTTAACATTATATACACCAGACTGAAAGTTTAATAACATACTAATACTCTTGTAATGCTGAGAAAAATGAACATGAACTGTTAGAAACCAATGTGCCCACTTGCTCACTAATGTATTTTACCCCTAAGAGGCAGACTATCAATTTCTCACAGGTTAAGATCTATTTTCTTTTTTTTTTTACTTGATTGTATTTTCTGTTAAAATAAAATCTTATATGGAAAGCTGACATATTAATATTAAGTCCAAATTTCTCAGTACCATGAACTTAGGTGTTTAAATATTATATTTTTCAAAATTAAAATTAATTTCTACAGGCATCCTCATTTTGTCTGAGACAGAAACAGTAATCAAATTACTTTCAGACAAACTCAGTTACTTTTATTATATTTCTAAGTCATTTCAATTTCAATGTTATCAAATTAATGATATTTCAATCACCCTTTCCTTCTCCTTGTGATATATCCTAAGCTTACAAGGGGACATATACAAATGCCTCATTGACATCATTCTTGAACTTTGTTTTGGTTTTCCAATATGTACTTAACTCTAATACTGGGCTATATTCCCTTGTTTGCTGGCATCATTTTGATGTAATGGTGTCCTTAACTGACTCCTTGCTGAGTTATCTACTCTTGATTTCTGCTATAGTCTTCTCTCATACCATCCAAAAGAGCTCCTGTGGGTCATCTGGATGTCTCTCCTTCTCAGCTAACTTGTGCACCTGTCTTGGGAAAATTTGTGTATTTGGCCTAGCCATACCAGACCTTCAGGAAATTTAAGAATCTCTTTCTGACACTCCAATTTTTAGACAAGCCATACTATCAATTCTTGTAACATGTCAAACAAATATTTTTCCATGAGCTTTGCAGGGTACCTGTGTTTCACCAGAGAAAGATTCAAAGATCTTCCACTGAGGAAATTCAAACTTCAGGAAGGTTATGATTCCCATTTCCCCAGATCTCAGACTGGGTTTCCATGTTGTTTACAACTTCACATTCTCTCCGAAGTGTTGTCTCTTCTGGAGCTCATGAAGCTCTTTTTTCTTCCTCCTGTGGCAGGTGAAATGTTTATCTAAGTGTTCTTCAAAAGATAAGGATTATGCTAAGACTGGGACCTTGGAAGTTCAATGTTAGTAATATTTTTATTGTTTTCCTTCACATTTCATCTATGGCCTCATTTTTCTGGACAGTGGAATCAAGTATATTAAATGGGGATAAGAGTGAGGGCATCAAAGAAAAATGTGAAGGATACCATGTTAAACAAATAAAAAAACTAGGAATAGTAAGAAAATAAACAACCACTGAGTCTAATAATTTACATAATTTTAAAAGGGAGAGATAAAATAAGAGCTATTTAGAGACCCACCCACTATCTTTTGTCCCTTTACCTTACAAAAACCACTAGAATTTCCCAGAAACTCTAGGAATCCATGGGGAACAATTTGAAAAATACTGAAACGTACTAAAAATTTGGATTTAGTGCTGGCTCTACCATGAACTAGCTGTGTGACTTTGGATAGGGCACTTAATCTCTTCTGTGTTCCTCTTACCACAATTTTTAAAATAACAAGAGAAACAAAAAAGGTATAATTAGATCTTGCCTAATTTACAGGCTAGTGAAAGGGAAACATAAATAAAGGATGTAAAGCATGATTACAGTCAAGCACTATAGGCAATATATATATATATATATATATATATATATATATATATATATATATATATATATTTATACACACACACACACACACACACTTATAGAGATGTAGAATACATCTATTTCCTTCTTTTTGTTTCACTCTGCCAGGGACTTTCAAGATCTGAGCACTTTGCTATCAAATACTTTCCCTAAAAAGAGCTGTCTTGTAATGAAATTGTGATGTGCCTTTGGATTGCTTAGATACTTCATTGCCACAACTTGCTATATATGGTCTTCACAATCATCCTCCATTCATAATAAAGCCTCATGTCTGAAATACTTTTCTCTTTTTCTTTCCTGTAAAAACTTACCATTCATTCAAGATCTCAAACTCTGCTGATTCATTCATAATAATGCATTTTTATCTTAGTACGGATGAGCTATATGTGATGATCCATTTAGTAACTCTACTTGTGTATATTTAACTCTAATTGTGGGTATGAACTATTGGGAAAAGGTACTTGAAAAAATTAATGGTGGCAGCAGGAGTAGGAGAAGCAGGATAGATGGACAAAGAAAAGATAACAAAGTAGTGGCATGTTCCAAAATGCTTTGCATTTAATAGCTCAGTAATACCATCCTTTAATTTATTTATTTTTTTATTTTTTATTTTTAAATATATTTTATTGATCTTTTACAGAGAGGAAGAGAGAGGGATAGAGAGTTAGAAACATCGATGAGAGAGAAACATCGATCAGCTGCCTCACGCACCCCTCCCACCGGGGATGCGCCCGCAACCAAGGTACATGCCCCTGACCAGAATCGAACCTGGGACCCCTGAGTCCGCAGGCCGACGCTCTAGCCACTGAGCCAAACCGGTTTCGGCTAATTTATTTCTTTCAGGTTCTATCATTTATGACATATTTGTATGTCATAAATCAAACTTTCATTAAATTGAGCTCAGTCTTTAAATATTGAAAAGTGTTTTGAGTTAGAAAGAAGCAGGTACTATTTGTAATCTTGAATATTCATCAAAGGTTTAATATCTGTTGGAAACAGCATAAGTGTCCATCGGCAGATGAGTGTATTAAAAAACTGTGATACATTTACACAATGGAATACTATGCTGCTATAAAAAGAAGGAACTTTTACCATTTGCAACAGGTTGGATGGTACTGGAGAGCTTTATGCTGTGTGAAATAAGCCAGTCGGAGAAAGATAAATATCACATGATCTCACTCATATGTGGGATATAATGATCAACATAATTTAATGAACAAGCATAGATCCAGAGACCAATGGCAGGGGATGAGGGGTTAGACAGCAACCAAAGGACTTGTATGCATGCATATTAGGATAACCAATGGACACAGACACTGGGGCCGTGGGGGCTTGCCCAGGGTGGGAAGGGCTGAGGGGAGGTCAATTGGGGAAAAAGGAGACATATGTAAAACTTTGGACAATAAAAAAAAGTTTTATTTTTATTTTTATTTCAATTTTTTTATTAAGGTATTATATGTGTACATATCTTACCATTGCCCCCCCACCCCACTCCCATATATGCCCTCATCCCCCAGAGTTTTGTGTCCCTTGGTTATGCTTATATGCATGCATACAAGTCCTTTGATTGATCTCTTATCTTCCCCACCTCTCCCTAACCTTCCTGCTGTAATTTGACAGACTGTTTGATGCTTTACTACCTCTGTATCTATCTTTTTTTTTTTTATCTTTTTGTTCTAAAAAAAAAAAGTTTTAATATATGGGTCATAAATGTGTGTGTGTGTGTGTGTGTGTGTGTGTGTGTGTGTGTGTGTGTGTGTAAACAAATTTGAGCACGCATAGAGACAATTGGGGGAAGTCAAATATGACCTTTTTTCTTTTCATCAACATTTAATCTTTCTCAATTCAGAGAAATATTTAACAGAATGGAGACACCAATGATAGAACCTGCAAAAGATAAATTAAAAGATGGTATTACTGAGCTATTAAATGCAAAGCATTTTGCAACATGCCACTGCTTTGTTATTTGAGTCATTTCATGCCTATGTGTTATTTCAAGTCCCATGCATAGATTAGGAATGTCTCCAGCTTATAATTTCCGATTGCTTTATGGTTTAGACAGACATGGGCCTTTCACCATATTTCTTGGCTGGCTCCATATTCAATTTGTTTTGACATACTTTACAGAAACAGGCTTAGAGATGAGACTGATATAAAATATATTTTGTGGTGAAGGGTTAACACAAATCTAGTCCCAATCTTTCCACATCCCTCCCTGATCCCCCAAAATATCACCCCCTTTACATAAATTTGCATATCAGGAACCAGGAAGGAAAATCAGTAAAAATGATGGCAATTGGAGAAAAAAAACTTTCTCATCTGCAGCAGCAGCTGGTGATGGGTATTAGAAATGAGTGCCATTCAGATACTGTAAAGCTGATGAAAATGGATGAAGCTATACAACTTAATGGAGTGAAGAGATTGGTTGAGCTCTTTGAACAAAAGAAACATGTTAATGAATTGCTGAATATATTTCAAGGTTGCTGTCACCATTTTGTGTTTTCCAAATATCAGTTATTTTAGGGTAGATGTCAGAAGTGGTAGATACCAAAATATTTCTTTTCTTACTTTTTCTTACTCCTCACCTGAAGATATCTATTTATTGATTTTAGAGAGAGGAAGGGAGAGGAAGAGGAAGAGAGAACCATAAATATGAAAGAGAAACACTGATTGGTTGGTTGCCTGCCATATGCACCCTGACCGGGAATTGAACCCGCAACCTGAGTATGTACCCTGACCAGGAATCAAACCCTCACACTTCACTTTGAGTGTATAAGATGATTATCCAACCAACTAAGCCACACGGGCCAGGGACAAAATATTTATTTTTTAGAAAAAAACCTCAGTTTTAGTAATAAAGACCTGAGTTCCTGTGAATGGAACTTATCAATGGAATTCAGAATAAGGATCACATTCTCTGAAGTTGTAATTATGAGTACTTAAACCCACTACTACTACTAGTAGTTTATTTGGTTAAACTAAAGTCTTTGTAAAACTAGAAATTGAATGATAATGTCATTTAAAAAAACTGAAGCACAAATAATTGTGAACCTTCTTCTCCCTCCATGAGGATACACATTAAAGGAAAATGGAGATGGAATGTGGCCCTTATCTAATAAAAGGTTCATATCCTCTATATTTGGCATACTGCTTTCATATAGAAAGGAATCATAAAAATCAATTTACCCAAAGCAATGTGATTTAGTATGATTCATCAAAAATAAGGCAGAATTCCATTTCTGTTGTATAATGTGAAGTAACTGAAGAATAAGTATCTGATCCTAAAACACACACACACACAAAATACAAAATAAAAATAAAAACATGGTCATATAAAAACTGCAGCCACATTGCTTCTAGGATAGCTCTGTTTGAACAGATTCTCAACATACTTAAATTTAGCCTAAAACAAGTAACTGTGACAGCTGAGTTGGAATTACAAAATGGAAATATAGTCCTCTGCTTTTTCAGGGTCACTAAATCAAAGCCAGGGAAGTAGGGACTGTGGATCATTATCATTTGGAGACTAGTTAAGAGCCAAACTGAAGGAGTCAATGGTCTCTCTTCTACTCCTAGAGACTGTGAACTGTGTCAAATCTTCCCATAAGCACAACCACAATTAGCATTTATTAGAGTTCTGGTTGCCATTCTTAGGAAAATGGTCAATGCCATTGTTACAGGAGATGCCAATTCAATAAAAGTCAAATTCTACTTCTTACCTGCAAAAGTGACTTCTTTGGGACTAAACTGTGACACATTTGCTTTAATAAGCAAAAGTCCTCAGGACCTTCAAATACTTACTAAAACCAAAAACTGTTTTTCATATTTCATCCTCTCACATATATTTACTACAAGATTTTTTTTCTATTTTCTCTTTTTGTAAATTCTAATAAAATATCACAATAATACATAAAGATTCTAAGCAATCCATCCTGATCAGAGTTATGGCAACACTATCTAAATTAGTAATTAACATTATATTTTGTTTTACTTCTTAGTTTTTCTTACAATAATAACTTTGGGCAAACTGTTATGATTGAAAGAGAATTATATAGTTTGTATTTGACCAGAACTCAAATATATAAACTCTTCTCTGAATATATCTTCATAAAAACACTTAAGGTGCTACATTACACCAAAGGAGCCAGTTAAAATGTTTAAAAATGGACTAGGGTAGTCAATTATATTTTGGCTAAACAATACAAATAGCGAGTTTGACATTTTCATAGCATTTGCCATTGTTACCTCTGTTTGGTGTTACATCTGAGAAATCATTGCCAAGACCAATGTCAAGAAACTTGTTCAGGAGTCTGGACTGTCAGGTAGAGAGAAAGGCACAGGGAGACTCAGAGACTCGGGGAAGCCGTGGCAGGGCAAGGGTCTGGAGGCTGGCACTAGTGCACGCTCGCGAGTGCGAGCAGAGATGACTGAATCCTGAGGTTGCTGCTAGCTCTCCCTAGCAGAAGGGAGTCAGAAGCTCCTGACTGCACTGAACCCCAGTTCCGACTGCACTGAACCCCAGTTCCGGGCAAGCCTGGGGGAATCTGGACTGTCTGGTGGAAACTCAGGGGAGCTGCAGAAGGCAGAGGTCTGCAAGTGCACGCGCAAGAGCAGGGCTGATGTGCAGCCAAGACTGTCTGCTCAGCCCTGAGACTCCGCCCTATCCAAGCTGAGAACAGAGGCTTTTGCAATTTTGCAAGTCTGGTCCTATAAGGCTATTTCCAGCACAGGTCTCCTGGTGTACACACAGCTGATCCTCACAGCCAATTGGCCTGGAGGTCAATTCCGCCCAGTGATACCAACAACAATCAAGACTTAACTACAACAAGACTGTGCACACAGTCCACAAAGGGGTGCACCAAGAGTGTCCACCTCAGGTGACTGGGGAGGCTGACCCACTGGGCCATATAGGAAACCTAGCACACAAAGCTACCCTACCAACTCAGAGAAGCAGCAAAAATGTGGAGACAAAGTAACAGATCACAAACGAAAGAAATGGAGGAAAACAAACGTCTGGATATAGAATTCAAAACCATGGTTATAAGGTTTTTCAAGAATTTCCTAGAAAAGGCTGATAAATTTAGCCAGACCCTTGAGGATATGAAAAAGGACCAACTAGAAATTAAACATACACTGACTGAAATAAAAAATATTATATAGAGACCCAACAGCAGACAAGAGGAACACAAGAATCAAGTCAAAGTTTTGAAATACAAAGAAGCAAAAAACACTCCACTGGAAAAGTTAAAAGAAAAAAGAATCCAAAAAGTTGAAGACAGTGTAAGAAGCCTCTGGGACAACTTCAAATGTACCAACATCAGAATTATGGGGGTGCCAGAAGAAGAGAGAGAGTAAGATACTGAAAACCTATTTGAAGAAATAATGACAGAAAACTTCCCCCACCTGGTGAAAGAAATAGACTTACAAGTCCAGGAAGTACACAGAACCCCAAACAAAAGGAATCCAAAGAGGACCACACCAAGACACATCATAATTAAAATGCCAAGAGCAAAAGACAAAGAGAATCTTAAAAACAGCAAGAGAAAAACAGTTAATTACCTACAAGGAAGCACCCATACGATTGTCAGCTGATTTCTCAACAGAAACTGTGCCGGCCAGATGGGAGTGGCAAGAAATATTCAAAGTGATGAATAGCAAGAACCTACAACCAAGATTACTCTACCCAGCAAAGTTATCATTCAGAATGGAAGGTCAGATAAAGAGCTTCACAGATAAGAAAAAACTAAAGAAGTTCATCACCACCAAACCAGAATACCTTCTTAAAGGTATTCTTTAAGAAGAGGAAGAAGAAAAAAGTAAAGATAAAAATTATGAACAACAAATACATATCTATCAACAAGTGAACCCAAAAATCAGTGAATTAAAAATCTGAGGAACAGAATAAACTGGTGAATATAATAGAATCAGGGGCATAGAAAGGGAGTGGATTGATAATTCTCAGGGGGAAAGAGGTTTGGGGGTTGCAAGAAGAAACTGGACAAAAATTGTACACCTATGGATGAGGACAGTGAGGGGGAAGTAAGGGCAGAGGGTGGGGTGAGAACCGGGTAGAGGGGAGCTATGGGGGGAAAAAGGATAAACTATTGTAATAATCTGAACAATAAACAATTATTAAATTAAAAAAAAGAAACTTGTTCATATGTTTTCTTCTAGAAGTTTTATAGTTTCTCTTCTTATTTTTAAGATTTTAACCCATTTTCAGTTGCTGTTTGTGTATGGCGTAAGGTATGAGTAAAATTTTTCTCTATTTTTACATGTTGAAATAGAGTTTCCCAATACCATTTGTTGAAGCGAGTATTCTTTTCTCCATCTGTGGCCTTGGCACCCTTGTTAAAGATCAGTTTGTCATACAGTATATGTATGAATTTATTTCTGGGCTCTCTATTCGGTTCCATTTATCTATATGTATGTCTTTAACAATTAAAACTGCTTTAATTATTATAACTTTGTAATATATTTTAAAATTAGAAAGCGTGATGCTTCTAGCTTTGTTCTTTCTCAAAATTACTTTGGCTATTCTGGTACATTTGAGATTTCATTTGAATTTTAAAATTGTTTTGTCTATATCTGTAAAAAATGCCATTGGGATATAGTTGGGGATAGCATTGAATCTGTAGATCACTTTGGGTAGTATGAACATTTAAACAATATTAATTTTCCTAATCTATGAACAGGGGTGTCTTTTCATTTATTTGTGTATTGTTTAATGTCTTTTTTTTTCATTTTAAGTGTACATGTCCTGTACCACCTTGTTTTATACTTTTATCTTTATTTTTATTGTTAACATAATTAAAGATTTCCCCATCTGCCCCCTCTTTGCCCACCTCAACCCAGCCCCCACTAATGTCTGTCTCCATAGGCTATACATACATGTTCTTTGGCTAATCCCTTCATGTTCTTTTATCCAGTCCCCTCTCCCCTATTCCTCTCCCCATCTGACAGCTGTCAGTCTGTTTCATGTATACATGACTCTGTTTCTAATTTGTCCATCAATATTTTGGGTTCATTAGATTCCACATATAAGTGAAATTGTATAGTATTTGACTTTCTCTGACTGGCTTATTTCACTTAGCATAATAATCTCCAGATCCATTCATGCTGTTGCAAAAGACAAGATTTCCTTACTTTTCAGGGATATGTAGTATTCCATTGTGTAAATGTACCACAGCTTTTATTTATTTTTTTATTGTTTAAAGTATTAAATATAGTAGTACATATATATCCTTTTTCTCCCCATTGACCTTCCCCCAGCCTCCCCTACCCCCTGTCGCATGCCCTCATCCCACTCTCCCAGTGTCTTGTGTCCATTGGTGTGCTTATATGCATGCATACAAGTCCTTTGGTTGATCTCTTTCCTCCCTCCCCAACACTACCCAGTCTTCCCACTGTAATTTGACAGTCTGTTCGGTGCTTTACTGTTTCTGTATCTATCTTTTTGTTCATCAGGTTATAATGTTCCTTATTTTCCATAAATGAGTGAGATCATGTGGTATTTTTATTTCATTGCTTGGCTTATTTCACTTAAAATAATGCTCTCCAGGTGCATCCATGCTGCTGCAAGTGGTAAGAATTCCTTCTTTTTTATAGCAGCGTAGTATTCCATTGTGTAGATGCACAATAGTTTTCTCATCCACTCATCTGCTGATGGGCATTTAGGCTGTTTCCAAATCTTAGCTATGGTGAGTTGTGCTGCTATGAAGGGGTGCATATATCCTTTCTGAATTATGTTTCTAGTTTCTTGGGATATATTCCTAGAAGTGGGATTACTGGGTCAAATGGGAGTTCCATTTTTAGGTTTTTGAGGAAACTCCATACTGTTCTCCAGAGTGGCTGCACCAGTCTGCATTCCCACCAACAGTGCACGAGGGTTCCTTTTTCTCTACATCCTGGCCAGCACTTGTTGTTTGTTGATTTGTTGATGATTGCCATTCGCACAGTTGTGAGATGGTACCGCATTGTCGTTTTGATTTGCATCTCAGATAATTAGTGACTTTGAGCATGTTTTCATATGACTCTTGGCCTTTCTTCTGTCTTCTTTCAAAAAGATTCTATTTAGGTCAATTGCCCATTTTTTATTGGATCATTTATCTTCCTTTTATTAAGTTGTATAAGTTCCCTGCAGATGGTGTATATTAAACCTTTATCAATGATAACATGTGCAAATATGTTCTCCCATACAGTGGGATTTCTAGTTGTTTTGTTAATGGTTTCTTTTACTGTGCAAAAGATTTTTATTTTGATGTAGTCCCATTTGTTTATTTTCTCTTTAGTTTTCCTTGCCCTAGGATCAGTATTAGTGAAGAAATTTCTTTGGCATATGTCTGAGATTTCTCTGCCTGTAGATTCCTCTAGTATTTTTATGGTTCCCATCTTATATTTAAGTCCTTTATCCATTTTGAGTTTATTTTTGTGTATGGCGTAAGTTGGTGGTCTAGTTTCTTTCCTTTTTTTTTTTTTTTTTTGAATGAATCTGTACAATTTTCCCAGCACCATTTATTGAAGAGACTGTCTTGGCTCCATTGTATGTTCATGCCCCCTTTGTCAAATGTTAATTGAGCATAGCAGTTTGAGTCAATATCTGGGTTCTCTATTCTATTCCATTGGTGTATATGTTTGTTCTTGTGTCAGTACCAGGCTGTTGTGAGAACAGTGGCTTTGTAATACAGCTTGAAATCTGGTATTGAGATCCCACCCACTTTGTTCTTCTTTCTCAGGATTGCTGTGGCTATTTGGGGTCCTTTTTTATTCCAGATGAATTTTTGGAGAGTTCTTTCTAGGTCTGTGAAATATGCCCTTGTTATTTTAATGGGGAGTGCATTGAATCTATAGATTGCTTTGGATAGTATGGACATTTTAATGATGTTGATTCTACCAATACATGAACATGTTATGTTCTTCCATCTTTTTACGTCTTCCTCTATCTCTTTTCTCAGTGTCCTGTAGTTTTCCGCTTATACGTCGTTTACCTCCTTAGTTAAGTTTATTCCTAGGTATCTTAATTTTTTTGGTGTGATGGTAAATGGGATTTCTTTTTTAGTCTCTCTTACTATAAGTTCACTATTGGTGTATAGAAATGCCATAGATTTCTTGGTGTTAATTTTGTATCCTGCTACATTGCCAAATTCATTTTTTAAGTCTAATAGTTTTTTGATGGAGTCTTTCAGGTTTTTTATGTACAATATCATATCATATGCAAATAAGGACAGCTTTACTTCTTTTCCAAATTGCATCCCTTTCATTTCTTCTTCTTGTCTGATAGCAATGGTTAATACTTCCAGTACTATGTCGAACAGGAGTGGTGAGAGTGGGCATCCCTGTCTTGTTCCTGTTCTTAGGGGAAATGGTTTTAGTTTTTGTCCATTGAGTATGATGTTGGCTGTGGGTTTATCATATATGGCTTTTATAATGTTGAGGTATGATCCTTTTATTCCCACCTTTCTGAGTGTTTTTATCAAGAAAGGGTGTTGGATTTTGTCAAATGCTTTTTCCTGCATCTATTGATATGACTATGTGATTTTTATCTCTCAATTTGTTTATGTGATGTATCACATTTATTGATTTGCAGATATTGTACCATTCTAGCATCCCTGAGATATAGCCTAATTTGTCATGGTGTGTGATCTTTCTGATGTACTTCTGGATCTGATTTGCTAGAATTTTGTTGAGGATTTTGGCATCTATGTTCATGATGGATATTGGCTTGTAATTCTCTTTCATTGTGTTGTCTTTATCTGGTTTTAGTGTTAAGGTGATGTTGGCTACATAGAATGAGCTTGGAAGTGTTCCATCCTCTTGAATTTTTTGGAATAGTCTGAGGAGGATAAGTTTTAGTTCTTCCTTGAATGTTTGGCAAAACTCCCCTGTGAAGGCGTCTGGCCCCGGGCTTTTGTTTGCTGGAAGCTTTTTGATGACTGCTTCAAGTTCCTCCATAGTTATTGGCTTATTGAGATGTTTAGATTCTTCTTGATTGAGTTTTGGAAGGTTGTATTTTTCTAGGAATATGTCCATTTCCTCCAGGTTGTCCAGTTTGTTGGAATAGAATTTGTTCGTAGTATTTTTTAACAAACCTTTGTATTTCTGTGGGTTCTGTTATTTCTCCTCTTTCACTTCTGATATTGTTTATTTGGGTCTCCTCTCTTTGCTTCTTAGTGACCCTGGCTAGAGGTTCATTAATCTTCTTTATCCTTTCAAAGAACCAGCTCTTGGTTTCATTGATCTATTGTAATGTTTTTTTGTCTTTCTGTCCTTTATCTCCACTCTGATCTTTATTATTTCCTTCATTCTGCTTACACTGGACTTTTCTTGTTGCTTTCTTTCTAACTCTGTGAGTTGTAAGGTTAGGTAATTTATTACCATTGTTTCTTGTTTTTGCAGGAGGCTTGTAGAGCTATGAACTTCCCTCTCAAAACTGCTTTCGCTGTGTCCCACAGATTTTGGATTGTTGTGTTTTCATTTTCGTTTATTGCCATGATGTTTTTTATTTCTTCTTTGATCTATCTGGTAACCCAGTCATTGTTTAATAGCATGCTATTTAGTCTTCATGTGTTTGATTTTTTTGGATTCTTTTTATTGTAGTTGATTTCCAATTTTATGCCCCTGTGATCTGAGAAGATGCTTGATATGATTTCTATCTTCTTGAATTTGAGGAGACTTTGCCTGTGACTCAATATATGGTCTATATTTGAAAATGACCCTTATGCACTTGAGAAGAATGCATATTCTGTGGCTTTGGGGTGAAATGTTCTGAAGATGTCAATTAATTCCATCTGGTCCAGTGAGTCATTTAGGATTAATGTTTCTTTGCTGATTTTTTCTTTAGAGGACTTGTCCAATGATGATAGTGGTGTATTAAAGTATCCTACTATGATTGTATTGCTGTCAATATCTCCCTTGATATACTCCAGGAGATTTTTTATGTATTTGGTTGCTCCTGTATTGGGTGCGTATATGTTTACCAGAGTTATTTCTTCTTGTTGGATTGCTCCCTTTAGTATTATGAACTGACCTTACTTATTTATCTCTTTATATGTCCTTCACTTTGAGATCTAATTTGTCAGATGTAAGTATTGCTACCCCAGCTTTTTTTTTCATTTACATTCGCCTGAAAAACCTTTTCCATCCCTTCACCCTCAGTCTGTGTGCTTCTTTTTTTCTGAGGTGGGTTTTTTGTAGACAGCAGATATATGGGTCATGTTTTCTTATCCAATCTGTTATCCTTTGTCTTTTGATTGGGGCATTTGAGCCATTTACATTTAACCCTTTGCACTCACTTGCTTTTTTCTTGAGTCCTTTATTCTACTCGGGATTTAATTTTTTAAATAACCCAGATTTTGCAAAGTGCAGCAGTAGAATAAAAAACTGGAGTTTCTTTTCATACAAACTTATTTATTTGGATTTTTTTATATTTCAAATTATTGATACATTCAAAGAGTAATTTTAATCTCTATAATTTTTCATGGTGTGATATTTTTTGAAACATTCACCCACATGAAGACCTGGTTTACATTCACATGTTGCACAGATATAAATCATCTCTCTTCTTCCTCCTTTGATTTTTCTGTTAGAACAAACAACACAATCTTTGTGTTTTTTGTTAGGGTGAGGTGTGATTATATGGAGCTTTCCATCTAAACGTTGCTCTAAGTTAGGGATAATAATCTACCCCTGTAAGTTAGTGTACTGGTCTAACCTGTTTCACATGACTGATGTGTCTTAGAAACAAATAGCCTTTGAAGATGCCATTGGTGAAGCTTAGGTGGTGGCATCAGTTGAGATGGCATTTACATTTTACTTGTCCTTTCATGCTAATGAAAACAAGAAAAGATACTGGAAAAATAGACAAAAATCCCCCTTCCCCCCCGCGGTGAAACTACGTGTCGAGTGTGGCTCGACATACGATTTGCTACTGATGCTAACCGTGTCGAGTCACACTCGACATCCGTGTGCAAAAGGTTAAAGTTATTATTGATTGGTACTTGTTTGTGGCCATTTTTATTCTTTAATCCTGTGTTCCTTCTTCGCTTCCTATTTCTTTTTTTTACAGCAGACCCTTTAGCATTTCTTGCATTGCTGGTTTGGTGGTAATAAACTCCCTTAGTCTTTTTTTGTCTGTGAAGCTCCTGATTTCACCTTCAATTTTGATTGATAGCCTTGCTGGGTATAGTATTCTTGGATTCAGACCCTTTCTTTGCATGACTTTGTATATTTCATTTCATTCCCTTCTGGCCTGATATGTTTTTGTTGAGAAATCAGTCACTAGTTTGATGGGGGATCATTTGTAGGTAACTTTGTGTCTCTCTCTGGCCACTTTTAAGATTCTTACTTTGTTGTTGGTGTTTGCCAATTTAATTATAATTTGCCTGGGTGTTGGCCTTTTGGGGTTCATTTTGCTTGGGACTCTGTGAGCTTCTTAGATTTGTGTGGGTTTTTTCTTCCCTATATCAGGTTTTCTATTCCTCGCTCAGTTTCCTCTCCTTCTGGAACCCCTATTATGTGGATGTTGTTTGTTTTGTGTTGTCACAAAGTTCCCTTAGGCTCTCCTCCTGCTTTTTATTTTATTTTTTTTCTAGAAGCTGCTCTACTTGGATATTTTTTTCCTACCTTGTCTTCTAGCTCACTGATGTGGTCCTCTGCTTCTTCTAGTCTACTCTTGATTCTTTCTATTGAGTTCTTTACAGCAGTGATGTCATTTTTCATTTCTTCTTGGTTCTTCTTCATTTCTTCTTGGTTCTTACACATACTGTCGAATTTGTCTTCCATTCTTTTTTCCACCTATTATCATTTCTCTGAATTCTTTTTCTGACAGGTTGCTTGCCTCCATTTAGTTTACTTCGTTTTTTGGTGATGCCTGTTTTTCTTTCATATGTGGGCTGTTCCTTTGTCTCTCCATGATCTCTCTTATCCGGGTGTCTGGTTATGTAATTCTCTCTCTCTCCTGCGTTGATTTAAAGGCACAAAATACAACACAACAAGGTACAATGCACAAGGCACTGAACACAAAAGTATTCACAATATTAATAACCCCCAATAAAGGTAACCACTTTTGAAAGGCGAATTAGAAGATAGGAGAGAAAGAAGAGAAAAAAAAAGGAGTGCAAAAATAAAATTGGGAAAAGGGCAAAAAAAAATAAGAGAGAGAATAAGAAGAAGAGGGGAACAAACTATATATATGGGGAGAAAACTCCAATAGAACAGCCACTAATCCCAACACATTGAAGCAACAAGTTCCTGGAGATGAATGCAAACTACAAACAACAACTAATATCAAGTGAGGTTAGGGAAAACAGAAGCAAAAAACAAACAAAAACAAAAACAAAAAGCAAAACAATCTCACAATCATAAAAAAACTGATATAATCAACAATCAAGCAAACAACAACAAAAGGACAGAAAGAAAAAAAAAAGGTTTTTTGGATAATGAAGAAAGAGAAGAGAGGTGTGTGGACTTGGAGCAGGGGATTGGAAATTAGATATATAAGTAGGGTGAAATTTTAACAGGGAGTAAAAGGAAGGAATAGGGAAAATCTAAAGCAGGAATAGGGTAAGAGAAACAGGACAACAAAAGGGGAAAAGTGAGGAAGAGAGTGATGGCATAAAGGTAAAGTTGAGATAGAGTAAAATAATGCTCAGACCCCAGGGAACTTGGCTCCAGCTGCCTGGCCCCTGCTATGCACGCATCAGTATGCAAATTGGTCATTAAGGGGACACTGTCACAGAAAAATTAGCATATTATCTCTTTATATATATGTGTATGTATGTGTGTGTATATATATATATGTATGTATGCGTATATATATATTTCTAATTACAACTTTTACAAATGCCCCATAGCTTTTGGATCCCTGCTCTGCTATTTTCATTCTTTTTTTCTCTTTATATTTCAGTTTGGAAAGTATTCTCTTTTAAAAAATATTTTTATTGATTCCAGAGAAGAAGGAAGAGGGAAACATCAATGTTGAGAGAGAATCATTGACCAGCTGCCTCCTGCACACCCTACACTAGGGATGGAGCCCACAACACAGGCATGTGCCCTGACCAGGAATCGAATCATAATCTCGATGCTCAACCATTGAGCCATGCTGGCCGGGCGGGAAATATTTTCTTACTCATTGATTCTTTCTTTGATTGTGTCAATTCAGTTAATGAGCCCACATAGGATATTCTTAATTGCTGTTACAGTTTTTAAAATTTTTTTACCATTTACTTTTTATTAATTTTGGAGTTTACCAATATCTACTTATATTACCTATCTATTTTAGCTTGCTGTCAACTTTTTACATTTTAGCCTTAAACTAATTACAGTTATTTAAAATTCCTTGTCTGATAATTTAATGATCTGTGTCGTATATGATTCTTGTCCTAATAATCACTTTTCTTCTTCAAACTGTATTTTCCTTACTTTTTACCATGGCTTGCAATTTTTTTTATTTATTGAAAGCTGTACATGATGTGCCAGGTAAGAGGAAATGAGGTAAATAGTTCTCTGGTATGTTAATATGGCCAGGTATTGGACTGCGTTTAATGTTTGGTATAGCTATAATGTGCCAGAGGCTTCAAAGTTCTCTAGTATAATTAGTTTTGTCTCTTCTTTCTTTTGGGCTTCCCTAAGTAATCCTCCTAAAAGATAACCTGTTTTGCAGCTCTTTCAGCTTAATCCCTTGTTATTTATTATACCAGAGTACTGTTAGTGTGATGATAAGGGAGAGGAGGCATTCTATAATATTATGATTAAATATCAGCCTTTAAAGAGCATGTGTTTCTGCAGTTGGTACTGAGTCTTTCCCTTGCCCTGTATTTTCACTATGTTACTATATTAAATAGCAATGTTGATTTGTTTGTTTTACCCTTAACAGATATTAGAAGACTGAAGGAGACTTGAGGTGGAGGGATTCCCTTCCTCCAACTGTGAAAGACTTTGGAAAAGTATTTTCCCCTGGAGGATAGAACCTTGTTGAAGAGAAGTTTATAAGCAAAATTCACAATGGGTGCCATTTCCTTTCTTATTCCAGAGTCATGATGGAATATTTCTTAGATCTTCAACATGAGGATTTGGAAAGGTTTCTACAAGTAATAGCCATAAAATATGGATGCCTTTATAATCTGTGGTTCCCAGAAGTTTCTCACTCTTATGCTAGTTCCACACTTATCCTTCACCAATTCATCAGAATTATCAAGTGTTCTAACAATTTTTGTCTCCAGGGATTTCTGTTTCAAGTAAGCTGATCTCAGCTACAAATTTCTGAAACTTGTCTTTCCATAATTTAAGGTGATGGTTTGCCTTACAAAGTCAGCTTTCTAATGGGTTAAGAAAAGTCATTTATTTTCAATTTCCTAGTTTTTTTATTGTCTAAAATTCTACATATGTCTCCTTTTTCCCCATTGACACCTCCACCCCAGCTATTCCCACCCCCGAGGGCCAGCTCCCACCGCTCCAGTGTCTATGTCCATTGGTTATGCTAATATGTATGCATACAAGTCCTTTGGTTGATCTTTAATCCTCCCACCTCCCTTGCCAATTGTCTCTGGGTCTATTTTTGTTCATCAGTTTATGTTGATCATTATATCCCACGTATGAGTGAGATCATATGATATTTATCTTTCTCCAACTGGCTTATTTCACTTAGCATAATGCTCTCCAGAACTGACTGGTACTGGCACAAGAACAGACATATAGACCAATGGAACAGAACAGAGACCCAGAAATCATCCAGGCCATTATGCTCAACTGATATTTGACAAAGGAGGCAAGAGCATACAATGGACTCAAGACAGTATCTTCAATAAATGGTGCTGGGAAATTTGGTCAGATACATGCAAAAAAAAATGAAACTATATCACCAACTTATACCATACACAAAAACAAACTCAAAATGGCTAAAGGACTTAAATGTAAGATGGGAAACCATAAAAATCGTACAAGACTCCATAGGCAGAAAAATAGCAGACATATGTCATAGCAATGTCTTTACCTACACAGCTCCTAGGGCAATGAAGACTAAGGAGAAAATAAATAAATGGGACTATATAAAAATAAGAAGCTTCTGCACAGCAAAAGAAACCATCAACAAAACAACAAGAAAGCCCACTGCATGGGAGAACATATTTTCCAATGCTATTTCAGATAAGGATTTAATCTCCAAAATTTACAAGGAACTCTTACAACTTAACAAAAGGAAGATAAACAATCCAATCAAAAAATGGGCAAAGGACCTAAATAGACACTTTTTGAATGAGGACATACAGAAGGCCAAGAGATATATGAAAACATGCTCAAAGTCACTAATCATCCGAGAGATGCAAATCAAAACAACAATGAGGTATCATCTCACACCTGTCAGAATGGCTATCATCAACAAATCAACAAACAACAAGTGCTGGTGAGGATGTGGAGAAAAAGGAATCCTCATGCACCTCTAGTGGGAATGAAGACTGGTGCAGCCACTGTGGAATACAGTATGGAGTTTCCTCAAAAAGTTAAAAATGGAACTCCCATTGACCCAGTAATTTCACTTCTAGGACTATATCCCAAGAAACCAGAAACACCAATCAGAAAGGACATATGCACCCATATGTTCATAGCAGCACAATTTACAACAGCTAAGATTTGGAAACAACTTAAGTGCCCATCAGCAGGTCAGTGGATTAAAAAACCGTGATACATCTACACAATGGAATACTACGCCACTATAAAAAAAAAAAAAAGGAACTTTCACCATTTGCAACAGCATGGTTGGAAATGGAGAGCATTGTGCTATGCGAAATAAGCCAGTCCTAGTTGTTTCTTGTTATAAGGACAGGACAGATCACTTCCAATTTCTTTGCATTTTGGAGATGAAACCAAAACTCATGATGCAAAATGTTTTGGTAAGGCATAACTAGGGATCTACGTATGTTTATTTCTTTCCTCAATGGATAGTCAGACATGATTGACATAGACTATATCTCTACTGATTTAAATATCACATTCATAGGTAAATTAATATTCATATTCTTATTTGTGTGTTTTTTTAAATTCTATTTTGTTACATTTTTGTCTGGATGTTCTTATGCCAAAATGATTTTCTTTTGCATAAAGCAAATTTGTAGTATAACAATATATAATATTTTATGTTACATACAAAAAAACAGCATTTTAATTCTGAAAATATGAAATTAATATATTAGAGTTTTGTATGTTGATCTTATGACCAAATATATTAATCTCTAACTCATTCTAGTGACTTTATGATTCAGTTGGATTTCCTAGATAGACTATAAATTTTCTGCAAGTATAATAATTTTCTTCTTCCTTTTGTGTATATTCTAATTTTGGTTTTGGGAGATTTGTTTTCTTGTTACATATGCTAGATCATGCACTGCACTATTACATGAAAGCATGGGTAGAAAATACTTTTTCCCTTTTTTAAAAGGGAATTACTGTAAGACTTTACTCCCATTTAAAAAAAAACAAAACATTATGTCAGCTTCTGTGGTGAATATGGTAAATTGGATCCCTAAACATTAATTTCAGTAACCTCTAGTGTGCCTTTCTTTACTGTAGTGGTTAAAATGCTACAAATATTTTCTTATATTTCCAATATTCCTTTCTGGCTAGAGTTCTGCATACACGTAAGAGTCTTCTAATCAGATTCATTCATCAAAAATTTGTTAAATAAGGGTGAGGTATCGATGAATGCAGCCACATTTCAGTGTTCTGATAGTGGCTTTCTGAATAGGCAGAGGTAGGTTAAAGTTCTTCTAGTATTCAGTCTTTAGATTACAAGGTACCTATAGGCATTATGAGAGGTGAAAACAGTCTTTATTGCTGTTCTGATTTGTTTTTCCTGATTACTAATAAGGTTGAGGAACATTTAAAGTATTTATTTGAAATGCTTTTCCCTGTGTGAATTGCTATTAATTTCCCTTGAACAATTTTCATTGGGTTGTTTGTCAGGTTCTTAATTGTTTCTAAAATTCTTTCATATATTTATCTTTTTTAATGATATTCATTGTACATATCTTATCCAGTCTTATATTTTGTTTTCTAATTTTGCTTATGCTGCATTTTGCTATAAAAATCTTTACAAAGTAACATTTATAATCTATTTTTGCAGCTTCTTGATTGTGTACCTTCCTCAGAAATTCTTCTGAACCCAACATTATTAAACATTTAAAAATAATATTTACATGCTTTGTCATTTGCTATAAAAATAATTAACCATATTTTCTGACTTGAGTAACACTTCTGTAAATAAAAAATATTTATCTTCATTTAATGTTTTTCTTACTTTGGATTTTACCTTGACTTATAGAAATGTTGTACCTATTTTCAATATATGTTTTATATACACTTCTTATCAATTAAATCTTCATTTAAGGTATAACTTTAAAAATATTAAAAATAGTTTGGGGATTTAAGACATTCATGTTTTTTATTATTGATTTATGGGATCATATTTGTTTCATATAATATTATGCTTTTGCTGAAACATGCTTAGGTGTTGTTTTTTCTTTATGTTTTTCTTTCTTGATTTTGCTGGTTTGATAGAGTTGTCTTTGTTCTCTTTTATTCTTCAGTGATTATTAAAACTGATTTTTATTATTCAATATGTTATTATATTTCAGTTAAAAAATTGACTATAGTTTCTATTTATTCATCAAAATTGATAAATATCTCTGAACATAAGACAAATGTTTGTACAAGTATTTACTCTTTCTCCTCTATCTCTCATTTTATTAATTGTCTATTATTTAATATCTGTAAGATGAACCATTCTCCATTATATTTGCCCATTTTAAACAATTTTGATTCATAACTTTTTAAAAATAGGTTAAAATATAGTTTTAAAGTTCACCAAGTTATTATGATGAATCTTTAATTTTGTTTTGACAGAAAGAGTTACTGGGTGGAAGGTTTTTATTCCTAAATGTTCAAATAGTCTTAATTTTGTCCTTATATTTGAATTATATTTTCATCATGTTTCAAGTTATAGCTTTATAATTGAATACTACTTACCACAAAAAAGAAAGAAATCTTACCCTTTGGGAAAGCAAGGATGGACCTGGAGAACATTATGCTAAGTTAAATAAGCCAGTCAGAGAAAGACAAGTACCTTATGATTTCATTCATATGTAGAATCTAATGAAAAAAATTAACAAACAAAAATAGAAACAGACTTATAAAGAACAGACTGACAGCTGTCAGAGGGGAGGGGTTTCTGGGGCTGGATAAAAAAGGTGAAAGGATTAAGCAAAAGAAAAAAAACCTCATAGACACAGACAATAGTATGGTGATTACTAGAGGAAAGGGGCGTGGGGGGAGAAGAACATTTTATAAGGGGAATAAATGGTGTTGAAAGGAGACCTGACGGGTGGTGAGCAAACAATACAATATACATATGATGTATTATAGCATTGTACACCTGAAACATATAACATATATAATTTCAGTAACCAACGGTACCCTGATAAATTCAATAAAAAGTAAAAAAATATATATAATAAAAATAAATAATTAAAAATAATTGGGTGCTAAATATTATATATACATATTTTATACAAATATATAGATATAATAAATAATAAAGTAACATGTTTATACATGTATTATTTTATTTAATCCTCACAAATTATAGCTTCAAGATTATTTTGTAACTAAACTTGGTAAATATTGCTGTACTCCCTAGTATTTACAATTAAAACAAATCCTTTGCAATTCTTTTAGTTATTTGTTTTTCATACATTTTTCTATCTCAGACAACTTATGCAATGTATTTTTTTATTATGAGAATTAAAGCCTATGTGTTCTTTTATTGTTGACACTATTACTGATTTCCCCTATTTCCTCTGCTTTGTCCCCCTCCACGTAGCCTCTGACCCACCCAAACTTCACATTGTTGTCAGTGTCCATGGGCTACTCATATATGTATATAAATTCTTTAGCTAATATCTTCCAGTCTCCCCACTGGTCCTTCCCTCTGAGGTTTGACAGTCTGTTCCATGTATCCATGCCACTCATCCTATTTTGTTGGTCAGTTTATTTTGTTCATAAGATTCCACATATAAGTGGAATCATATAGTATTTTTCTTTCTCTGCCTGGCTTATTTCACTTAGTATAATAGTCTCCAGGTCCACCCTTGCTGTCACAAAGTATGCAATTTTTCATAGTATGCAATTTACTTTTTAAACAGAATTTGAAACATCAACACATTATATCTAGATTTTTTTAAGCATCTGAATTGAGTCAGTGTGATCTTTACATTTAAAAAAATGTTCCTTTATCATTGAGAAAACTGCTAATTTGATTATATCCTTCTATCCCTTTAATGTTTCTCTCTTCTGAGACATCTATTATAGGATGTTGGAACAAATTCTTGTATGCTCTATGCTTCTTTTTTTATTTATTTAAATTCTTTATTGCTGAAAGTATTACATATGTCTTCTTTTCCCCCCCTTGACCTCTCCCTGCCTGCTCCCACCCCCGCCTATCCCGGCATATGCCCTCAGACCCCAACTCTCTGTGTCCATTGGTTATGCTTATATAAATGCATATAAATCCTTTGGTTGATCTCTTTATCCCCCCACCCTGCCTTCCCTCTGAGGTTTCACAGTCTGTATGATGCTTCTATGTCTCTGGGTCTATTTCTATTTATGTAGTTCATTATATTCCACATATCAGTGATAGCATGTGATATCTTTCTCTGACTGGCTTATTTTGCTTAACATAATAAGCTCCAGGTCCATCCATGATGTTGCAAATGCTAAAAGTTCATTTTTATAGCAGCATGTAGATGTACCACAGTTTTCTAATACACTCATCTGCTGATGGGCGCTTAGGCTGTTTCCAAATCTTAGCTGTTGTAAATTGTGCTGCTATGAACATAGGGGTGCATATATCCTTTCTGATCGATGTTTCTGATTTCTTAGGATATATTCCCAGAAGTGGGATCACTGGATCAAATGGCAGTTGCATTTTTAATTTTTTGAGGAAACGTCATACTGTTTTCCACAGTGGGTGCACAGTCTGCATTCCCACCAGCAGTGCACGAGGGTTCCTTTTTCTCCACATCCTCAACAGCACTCGTGCTTTGTGGAGGTGTTGATGATAGCCATTCTGACAGGTGTGAGATGGTACCTCATTGTCCTTTTCATTTGCATTTCTCGTGTGATTAGTGACTGTGAGCATTTTTTCATATGTCTCTTGGCCTTCCTTATGTCCACTTTCTATGTAAGTCCTTAGCCCATTTTTTGATTGGATTGTTTATCTTTCCTTTGTTACTTTGTATGAGTTTCCTATAAATTTTGGAGATCTAACCCTTATTGGATGTCACATTGGTGCATATGTTCTTCCATGCAGTGGGCTTTCTTGTTCTTTTGTTGATGGTTTCTTTTGCTGTGCAAAAGCTTCTTACTTTGATGTAGTCCCATTTGTTTATTTTCTCCTTAGTTTCCATTGTTCTAGGAGATGTATCCATAAAGATATTGCTACGAATTATGTCTGATATTTTGTTCCCTATTGCTTCTTCTAATATGTTTATGGTTTCCCATCTTACATTTAAGTCCTTTATCCATTTTGAGTTTATTTTTGTGTATGGTGTAAGTTGGTGGTATAGTTTCATTTTTTTGCCTGTATCTATCCAATTTTCCCAATACCATTTATTGAAGAGACTGTGTTAACTCCATTGTATGCTCTTGCCTCCTTTGTCAAATATTAATATTCTGGGTTCTCTGTTCTGTTCCAGTGGTCTATGTTTCTCTGTTTTTATGCCAGTACCCAGCCAGTTTTGAGAACAGTGGCTTTATAATATAGCTTGATATCTGGTATTGTAATCCCTCCAACTTTGTTCTTTTTTCTCAGGATTGCTACAGCTATTCAGGGTCTTTTTTTATTCCATATGAATTTTTGGAGAATTTGTTCTAGGTCTGTGAAATATGTCATTGACATTTTAATAGGGATTGCATTGAATCTATAGATTGCTTTGGGTAGTATGGACATTTTAATGATGTTGATTCTAACAATCCACGAATATCGTATATTCTACCACTTGTTTACTAGTACATCTTCCTCTGTCTCTTTTTACAGTCCTGTAGTTTTCTGAGTACAGATCTTTCCTGTCCTTGGTTAAGTTTATTCCTAGGTATCTTATATTTTTGTTGCAATGGCAAATGGGTGTTATTTTGTGTTTTTTGTTTGTTTGTTTGTTTTAGTTTATCTTTCTGTGAGTTCATTATTGGTGTATAAAAAAGGCCGTAGATTCCTGGGTGTTAATTTTGTATCCTTCTATATTGATGAATTTATTTATTAAATCTAGTAGTTTTTTATGGAGTCTTTAGGATTTTCTATGTACAATATCATGTCATTTGTGAATAATGACATTTTTGCTTCTCTTTTCCCATTTGGGTACCTTTTATTTCTTCTCTGATCGCTATGGCTATATGTTATATGTTTCTTCTTCTTTGTCATCTTTTCACACCTTTATCTTCTTATTTGATATTTAAAAGAATATATTTACTTTATTTTAATCCATAATCATTTCATTATTTAGCTCATTTTTAGTGTTTATTTTGTCAATTTTATTTTTAATTTCAAAGAGTTTTCTAATTTTTTCCTTTTTCCAGAGCATTCTGCTATTTTTATGAATACATAATACTTTTTAATCTTCTAGATTCCAATATACACAATTATTTGCCTTTAACCTTTATATTTCTAAAATCAGTATGCACCATGTTTGGATTGGATTTTGTCCCCAGAAATTCATATGCTCAGCCTTATTCCCCAATGTGATTTTATTTAGAGATAAGTCCTACAAAGAGGTAAATTATGATAAATGAGGTTAAAACTGTATAGGATTAGTGTCCTTATAAGAAAAGACACTAGAGAACTCATCTTTCCTCTGACTCCACCATTTGAGGCCACAGCAAGAAGGTAGCTGTCTGCAAGACAGGAAGAGAATCTTCACCTGGCCCTGACTATGATAGCACCATGGCCTCAAACTTTCAGATTCCAAAACAGTAAAAATATAAATTTTAATTGTTTAAGCCAACCTGTCTGTGGTAACTTGTTATGGCAGCTTCAGCTTGAACTTACTCATACATACTTTTAACAAATTTGTACATTAAAAATGATTTAGTGATACATCATAAATGCTTTTCAAAATAAAAATATATTATTTATACTTTTAAAGTTATTTCCTATTTCTTTGATATTTTTCTTTATTTTTCCACAGGCAGTTTTTATGCTTGTAATAATAGTCCTTACATACAATGCTGTTGGCTTTCATCAAAAGTCTAATGACTTTTTCTTTCATATGTTTAAATGAATATAAGTTGATACGGTCAGTTTTCTAACAGACCTTCATAAAAGTGCATTACAGTAATAATATATTAAAGCCAAAAAATTGCTGAAAATCTTATTTCTCTTCAGACTGTGTGAGAGTAAAGCAGGACAGTTGAGAATACCTAATGGAGAAAAGACATTTGACCTTTTAAGGTATACAAACACCTATGAATTATTGTAGTCACCTCAGCTTTCTTTTTTATTGAATTTATTGGGGTGACATCGGTTAATAAAATTATCTAGATTTCAGGAGCACAATTCTATAATACATGTTCTGTGTATTGTATTATGTGTTCACCACCACAAGTCAAGTTTCCTTACATCACCATTTATCCTCCCTTTACCTTCTTCTAGCCACCCCCCAGCTCCCCTTTTCCTCTGGTAATCACCATGCTGTTCTCTGTGTCTATGACTTTTTTCTTTGCTTAATCCCCTCACGTTTTTCACTCAGCCCACCAACAACCCTCCCCTCTGATAGCTGTCAGTCTAATCTCTGCATCAATGAGTCTGTTTCTATCTTATTCATTCGATTCCACACAGAAGTGAAATCATATGATACTTGCCTTTCTCTAACTGGCTTATTTCACTTAGCATAATATTCTCTGGGTATAGACATTATGTCACAAAAGGTAAGATTAAGATTTCCTTATTTTCCTTTTTCATGGCCAAGTAGTATTCCATTGTATAAATGTACCACAGCTTTTTATCCACTAATCTACTGATGGGCACTTGAGCTACTTCTAATTCTTTGCTATTGTAAACAATGCTGCAATGAGCATAGGGGTGCAAATATTCTTTCAAAATTGTGTTTCAGGTTTCTTTGAATATATTCCCAAAAGTGGAATCTCTGGGTCATAAGCAGTTCCATTTTTAATTTTTTGAGGTAACTCCATACTGCTTTCCAGAGTGATTTCATCAATCTATATTTCCACTAACAGTGTACCAGGGTTCCCTTTTCTCCACATCCTCACCCACACTTGTTGTTTTTCTATGTATTGATGATAGCCATTCTTACAAGTGAGAGGTGATATTACATTGTGGTTTAATTTGTATTTATTTGATGATTAATAATGTTGAGCATTTTTTCATGTGTCTATTTTCCATCTGTATGTCCTCTTTGGAGAAGTGTCTTTTCAGATTTTTTGCCATTTTTAATTTGATTGTTTGTGGTGTTTTGTTGTTTTTTTTGGGGGGGTGTCGATTTGTTTAAGTTCTTTATAATTTGTGGATATTAAGCCTTTATCAGATATACTATTGGAAAATATGTTCTCCCGTTAAATGGGATGTCTTCTCATTTTGTTCATGGTTTCCTTTGCTGTGCACAAGCTTTTTAGTTTGATGTAGCCCCATTTGTTAATTTTTAATTTTGTTTCCCTTGCCCCAACATACATATATATGTACGTATATGTATATCAGAAAAAAATATTGCTGCAAGAATTGTCAAGATTTTACTGCCTATATTTTCTTCTAGGATTTTAATGTTTTGGGGTCTAGCATTTAGGTGTCTAATCCACTTTGAGTTTATTCTTGTTTATGGTGTAAGAAAATGGTCAATTTTCATTTTTTTGCCCATATTTGTCCAATGTTTCCAACACCATTTATTAATGGACCCTCTTTATCCCATTATATATTCTACCAATATGTTCTTCAACCACTTATCTAATTTCTGCTATTGCTGAAGTATATATTTAATCTATAACTACTTTCTGCTCCATCTACTTGTCATTGCATTCTACTTCAACTTTCCTTTTAAATACTACAATTTTGGTTATATCCTCCACCCATTTGAATCTTTTCAATGGTTTCCTTTTGCAAAAAAAGAAAGAGAAGTTAACATCATACAAAGTCCTGTGTGATCTAACTTCAATTAGGCTTCATTTCTATATATTCTCTCTTGCTGTCCTTGCTGCAGCCTACTTCCTACCTTTTGTACTAGCCATGCTTTCTCCTATCACATGGATTTTAAACATGCTGTTTGTTTTACCAGTCACAGTCTTTCATTTTCACTTTTACTCATTTTTATGATCTCAGCTCAAATATCACTTCCCCTGAAAGAATTTTTAACTCTCTTAAGAAGTAAATTATTTTGCCTTTGTTTTTTTCTTGACCCATTCATCTTTGTATCATAGAAATATGTATGATTATTTGATCAATACCTGTGTCACTTCCAAAAATAGTAAACATCTTGAAAACAGAAACTGGTTTCACTAACCATATTACTTCTGGCATCTAGCAGAAAATCTGTACATAGGAACTCAATATGTATTTTATAAAATAACTAGAGGCCCAGTGCACGAAATTCGTGCATGGGGGGGTGTGTCCCTCAGCCCAGCCTGCACCCTCTCCAATCTGGGACCCCTCAAGAGATGTCCGACTGCCCATTTAGTCCCGATCCAGGTAGGATTGGACCTAAACGAGCAGTTGGACATCCTTCTCACAATCCAGGACTGTTGGCTCCCAACTGCTCGCCTGCCTGCCTTCCTGATTGCCCCTAATGGCTTCTGCCTTCCAGCCTGATCACCCCCTAACCACTCCCCTGCCAGCCTGATTGATGCCTAACTGCTCCCCTGCCAGCCTGTTTGCCCTTAACTGCCCTCTCCTGCAGGCCTGGTCACCCCTAACTGCCCTCCCCTGCAGGGCTGGTCCCCCCCAACTGCTCTCCCTTGAAGGCCCAGTCACCCTCAACTTCCCTCCTCTGCCAGCCTGGTCACCCCTAACTGCCCTCCCCTGCAGGCTTGATCGCCCCCAACTGCCCTCCCTTGCAGGCCTGGTCCCTCCCAACTGCCCTCCCCTGCTGTCCATCTTGTGGTGGCTATCTGGTGTCCACATGGGGGTAGTCATCTTTGACCACATGCGGGCATCCATCTTGTGTGTTGGAGTGATGGTCAATTTGCATATTATTCTTTTATTAGATTGGATACAGGCCTGGTGCATGGGTGGGGGCCAGCTGGTTTGCCCTGAGGGTGTCCCAGATCAGGGTGGGGGTTCCCTTGGTGCATGGGGCGGCCTGGGCGAGGGGCCTGTTGTGGTTCACAGGCTGGCCACGCCCCCTGGTGACCCAAGCAGAGGCCCTGGTATCTGGGATTTATTTATCTTCTATAATTGAAACTTTGTAGCCTTGGGCAGAGCCAAGCCTCCTGCTTGCACCGTGGCTGCAGCCATTTTTGTTGGGATTTATTTATCTTCTATAATTGAGACTTTGTAGCCTTAAATGGAGGCCTGGGCCTGCCAGGGTGTGTGGAAAGCTTGGCTTCCTCCATCGCCAGGGGCAACTCAAGTCTCCTGCTCTCTCCAGCTCCGTGGCCGCAACCATTTTTGTTGGGATTTATTTATTTTCTATAATTGAAACTTTGTAGCCTTGAGTGGAGGCCTGGGCCTGCCAGGCTGTGCGGAAAGCTTAGCTTCTTCCATTGCCGGAGAAACCCAAGCCTCCTGCTCACTCAGTGGCTGCAGCCATCTTGGTTGGGTTAATTTGCACACTCGCTCCTGATTGGCTGGTGGGTGTGGCTTGTGGGTGTAGTGGAGTGATGGTTAATTTGCATATTACTATTTTATTAGACAGGATGGAAAAATGAATAAATACATTAAACATGCTAGTATATATTATAGCTGAAGTAATTAACATTGCTTTACTTTTTGTTGTTTCCTTATTTGTTTTTACTTATCTATTGGATATGCCCCAAATAGCTTGCATTTTGCTTCACGTTTTTTTCCTGCCTGAACTCTGCAGGCTCATTTTCTTTTGATCTAGAAGACTCTTACTTTTTCAGCAGCCCACTTTAAAATATATATATATAATTTCAGATAGGAATTGAGAGGGAGAGAGAGATAGAAACATCAATGATGAGAGATAATCATTGATGACTGCCTCCTGCATGTCCCCTTCTGGGTACCAAGCCTGCAACCTGGGCATGTGCCCTGACCTAGAATGGAACTCTGACCTCCTGGTTCATAAGTTGATGCTCAAATACCAAACCACACCAGACAGGCTCAGCAGCCCACCTTGAAACTTGTTTGGATTTCAGATCCTTGTATTGTTTTGTTTATATTTCCCATCACTGTACCCAAACATGCTTTTTTGTTTAGCAAGTATTCTCCATTTGTAGGATGACTAGGGATGAAAATGTATCTTACTGTACATCGTAATAATTGGATGGTTTACAGACAAGAATCTAGCTTAGTTCTTACAAGCTAAAGAATAAAAATTTTGATTTGCGGATATAAAAAGAGTGATCATGCAATTTTGGAACATCAGTCTAATATCAACTTGTTCTTATCAGTGGGACAACATTATTGGGGACTTAATAAAAGCAAATACAGCATGAGAGCACTGGAAAGCATAGAGATAATGGAGAGGGGCTCCAGAACGCATAAAAATATACAAGTATGTCAAAGGCAAAATCTGCCTACTGCATAATTTACCCAAGGGCTAGATCAGGAATAGAGATATTGTAGTTATTCATTCTTTAAGTATAAAGCCAAAAAAACATAATCTAATCATTACCAGCTTAAGTGCTTAATAGTAAAATATTCAAAATCATCATGCTTCTATTAATAATGGCAGGTTGACCCAATTTTATAATCAAGAGCTCCACTAGGTTATCAAAAGTGAAATATGTGTAAGTATGATACTACGATCTAAGGAATTAGCCACAAGCCAAATGACTCACATCCCTATATATAGTCTGACTTAGGAAAATACTATTTAACATTACCTGCCATACCTGACATGTACTCTTTATTTTGGTTTTCATACATTGCAGTAAGTGACAGATACTTTTGACACTCTTGCTATCCACATTATTTTTAACAGCTCAACTGTTGATATTTTCTAGCTTAGGGGTCCTTAATTTCAACATGTTCATTCTCCCCTTAAGTCTTTTTTTACAAGTTTAATGAAACACATTTTTAATTAGCAGCACACTAATGAATAAATATAATCAGATCTATGCCCCAATGCACAGCCCTAGTACAAGAGTCTATAAGCTCAAATATAAAAATTTAAATCTTTATGTGAAAGCCAAATATTATGAATAAATAGTTGTCAAACACTCAATGTAAAGAATCTTATCAAAATTAAAGCAAAACAATGTTATTTCTTAAAAGGTGATTTCAGAGGTTCAACATTTAGAAGTTGATTTGTATCAACTTTATTCCCTTAGGAGAAAGAGATTTTCTTTAAATAGGAAAATATTAGCAAAAGCAGTACTGTAAAAAAGAGACATTAGTCAAGAACTACTATTCCTCAATACATGAAGTATATTTCAGCAATAACGTAGAGTAAATTAATACCAAGGTTTGGTTAATAAAACACATAAAATTTCAAGTTAGGATATTTGTGTTAAATTCATGATTCTGTAACTAATTAGCTGTGTGATTTAGAAAAAATGATCTTTCTCTTAACCTTAGTTTTCCTTTTGTATAATAAAGAGAATGATATTTTTTGCAACTGTTCTTTGTATGGGATAATTGAATTTGAAAACAGATAATTACTGTAAGAAACTATGAAGATAAGATAATTTATACTTTATTTTTTATTTTTTAAATATGTTTCCATTTTTATTCCCCAAATATGTAAACTTTCAACAATGTTTCAAGTTTGGAATTTGGTCCCGAGAGTCAAAGACACTATATAATCCTGTGGTTGCTCTTCAGAATAGTATAATTTAACCATTTAAATTTTATAATTTTAACATTTTTTATATTAAAATAATTTTAACATAGAAAAGTTGTAAAGATAGCACATTGTTGGTCAAATTGTTCCTGTTTTAGCCCTTGGGAGCTTTTTCATGTTGCATCCTATGTCCTTTTGATATGCCTCCATTCCACGGCTCTCCCTTTTTTCTAATAGTTTCTTACTTTCTGACACCACAAGGTATCTATGTTCTTTTTTTATTTTCCTTACCCATTTCTGTGATTTAACAGTTATCCAAGGAGTATTGACTGGTTTCTTTTATTGGATAATGGTATTTAGAAACTATGATCTGGGTTCTAGGTGTACTCATTGTTACTTGGGTGTCCACAGGTTATAGGCCCTCTTGACAAATAGAGCTAGTATGTATACTAAGCCACACATCTACAGATATCTACATTCATTTCCTATCCATTTTTCTATTGAAAAAAAATAGTTTTTACTGATATGTCCATTTCCAATCCAGCTCAACAGACTTCATTCTAGTCTTTGCTTATTTGTAACTCTCTTCTCTGACAGTTGAAAGCTTGTCTCTCACATATTGTTCTTTTTTTTCAATCTTTAATTTCTTTAGTGATTAAGGTATTACATATGTGTCCTCTTCCCCCATTAACCCCCCAAACCACCCACATATTGTTCTTACATCTTACAACTCATTCAATAATACTTGTTAATTTAGCTTCTTGTGAATTCTTTGGGATTTTCTATGTAGACAATGATATCATCTATGAATGCAAACACTTTATTTTCTTCCTTTCTCAGTGATATAACTTTCATTTATTTTTCTTGCTTATTTTATTAGTTAAAATATCCTACATGTATTTTTAAAAAGTAAGAAGATAAGATATACTTGACTGTTGTTAGGGATACAATATTCTGTTTTCAGTATTGCCATAGGCTGAGCATTTTGCAGATATGTTATCAGGTTAAAGAAATGTATTTTCTATTCTAGTTTTTTGAGAGTTTTTATAATTATAAATGATGTTAAATTTGGCAAATACTTTGTCTGCATCCTTTGCAATATTTTTAAATACTTTTTCTTCTTTAAGGTGTTAGTCTTGTAAATGGCATGTGTAGTTTTAAAATGTTGAAACAACCTTCCATTCTTTTTTTATTGTTGAAACTATTACAGATGTTCCCCATTATCCCCCTCTTTGCCCTCCTCCATCCAGCCCCCTTCACCCCCCCAAACCCTTCACCACATAGTTCTCTGTGTCCATGGGCTATGCATATTATATTCATAAATGTTCTTTCCTTAATATCTTCTATTCCTCCTACACCTTTCCCCTCTGACATTTGTCAATCAGTTCCATGTTTCCATGTCTCTGGTCTTATTTTGTTTGTCAGTTTATTTTGATCATAAGATTCCACGTGTAAATGAAATTATATGGTATTTTTCTCTCCCTGACTGGCTTATTGGTTTAACATAATAATCTTCATGCTGTCCTGGCTGGTGTTTCTCAGGGGTTAGAGTGTTGGCCCACACATTGAAGGGTCACAGGTTCAATTACCAATCAAAAACACGTGTCCGGATAATAGGTTCAAGCAACCAATTGATGTGTCTCTCTCACATTGATGTTTTTCTTTCTTTTTTTTTTCTCTCTCTCTGTCTCCCTTCCTCCCTCCCTCCATCCCTTCTCCACTCTCTCTGAAAAATCAATGGAAAAAATCCTTGGGTGAGGATTAAAAATATATAAAATCTCCACGCTGTTACAAAAGGTAAGACTGCCTTCTTTTTTACAGCCTGGTAATACTCCATTGTGTAAATGTACCACAGCTTTTTTTTTTTTTCTAGTCCTTCAAGCAGGACTTATTTTTATTTTATTTTATTTTTTAAATATATTTTTATTGATTTCAGAGAGGAAAGGAGAGGGAGAGAGAGATAGAAACATGAATGATGAGAGAGAATCATTGATTGGCCACTGGGGGATGGATCCCGCAACCCAGGCATGTGCCCTTGGCCGGAATCAAACCTAGGACCCCTCAGTCCGCAGGTCAATGCTCTATCCACTGAACAAAACCAGCTAGGGCATGCACCACAGCTTTTTTTATCCACTCATGTACTTATGGACACTTGGGCTATTTTCACATCTTGGCTATTGTAATTAATGCTACTATGAACAAAGGGGTGCATATATTATTTATGATCAGTGTTTCAGCATTCTTAGGATATATTCTAAGATTTGGAGTTGCTGGGCCAAAAGGTAGTTCCATTTTCAATTTTTTGAGGAAACACCATACTGTTTTCCACAGTGTCTGCATCAGTCTGCATTCCCATCAACAGTGCATGAATGTTCCCTTTTCTCCACATCCTGGCCAGCAATTGGTTGTCGATTTATTGATGGTAGCCATTCTGACAGATGTGAGGTGATATCTCATTGTGGTTTTAATTTGCATCTCTCTGATAATTAGTGACTTTGAGCATTTTTTCATATGTCTCTTGGCCATTTGTATGTCTTTTTGGAAAAGTGTCTTTTTTCTCTCTAGTTTCTTAAAGTGGATATTTAGAAATATGGTTTGATATTTTTCTACTTTTTTAATGGAAGCATTTTATTTTATAAACTAGGGGCCCAGTGCATGAATTTGTGCGCCTTGAAAGGAACTGTGGGCCACATGGTTGCAGTGAGCACAGGGGCAGGTCTTGGCCCAACCTCCATGACCCTGCCCAGCACCTTCCACTGTGGGCACTGGTTCCCTGTCTGCTGGCAACCTTGTTCCCGCCACCACCACTCCCACCCACTGTCGGCGTGAGGCGATTGGGGCCAGCGCAAGCCGGCGCTGTCAGTGGGTGCGAGCAGT
The DNA here is from genome assembly GCA_025583905.1 of Ia io. Taxonomy (NCBI): domain Eukaryota; kingdom Metazoa; phylum Chordata; class Mammalia; order Chiroptera; family Vespertilionidae; genus Ia; species Ia io. Next base: position 76,049,095 of record JAJQQW010000001.1, read on the forward strand.
GGCTACTGCCCCAATCGCCCCTCAGGAGCAAGGGGAGGTGGAGAAGCCCTCAGGGGCAATTGGGCCAGCAGCCACTGCTCACACCCACTGATGGTGCTGAGCTATTGGCACTGTCACTGGGCTGACTGTGGGTACGAGCAGAGCTGGCACCTGAAGTGAGTGTGAGCAGGGCCAGGGCCAACAGAAGGTGCGAGCACCAGGCAGGGCCATGGTGTGTGGGAGTAAATAATTTTCAGTAACCACCAGAGGCTGGCCCTGATGACGGCGACTGGAACCCCACCTTGGTCTGGCGCCGCCACTCACCTGCTCTACAATCCCGCTGTGGCCGATGCCTGCCATGTTCCAAGTGTGCCCCCCTGGTGGTCAGCGCACTTCATAGCAACCAGTTGTTCAGTTGTTCCGCCATTTGGTCTAATTGCATATTTTTGTATATTAGGGCTTTATATATATACTAGAGGCCCAGTGAATGATTGAATCATGCATGTGTAGGATCCCCTACATGCTTTTGCTTTCGATCATGGTGGAGCTGGGTGCCTGTCCGCTGGTGCACCAGGCCTTTCAGAAGCCTCCGGCGCGGCAGAGGCTTCTGAAAGGCCTGGTGCCAGAGCAGACAGGCACCCAGCTCCCCCGTTTTTGATGGTCCACGGTGGGACGTGAGCTCGTTGCCCCAGAGGCCCCTTCTGTTCCGCAGCACAGCCATGGCGCAGACGCTGAGCTCGCGCCGCCGCTGGTGAAGCGAGCTCAGCATCCTGCCGGCCCAATCAGCTACCCTGGCCACCCCGAGTCCCGCCCCCTGCGCCTCCCTCTGACCCACTCGTGGGTGTAGCGGAGTGATGGTAATTTACATATTACCATTTTATTAGATAGGATAGATTTCCCTCTAACCATTTATTTAGTTGCATTCAGAATATTTGATATTTTGTATTTTCATTTTTTAATTTTAATGAATTAATATTTTAATAATTATGATATATTGCATATCCATTCCAATGCTGTGAACACCTTAAAAACAGACACATACTATTGTTACAATGATTATAAGAATGACTCTTTATTCCCATACAAAAAGGATAATGGTTACAAAGATCTAACTCCATTTACCAAAATGTGCTTCTTCATTATCTCTATTTTGATTCTGGCCCTTTCCTTCTTCTACTAGTATCTAATTCTGCTTTTGCTTTTTATTTTTTCCTTACAATAGAGTTTTACTTGCTTAACCTAGAGAGGTAGATTACTTTCTAAGACCCTTCTAGGTAAATAGTTTGAGGTTGACAGTTGAAGATTCAAGGTCATGAACAAAGGATCTGGAAGAATTTCTGATGTTTCTCTGCAGGGGTCTGTTATACAGTTGGAAGGGGCCTTTGTCAGAGTTGTGGTGTTAGCTGTCAAAACATATATTTTGATTTTTTAATATCTTTTTTAGTTCTTTTCTTTATTGTTTTGAGTATTTTCATTTTAATCCAGTCAAAAACATTTGTTTAATTCTCGAGGTTTTCATTTTGATACATGTTCTACTTAGAAGTATTTTTAATTCCAAATAATTCCAAATCATTTCCTGATATACTATTGATTTTTAGTTAATTTTGTTATAACTCAAAAATAAACTTTATGGTTTCTACTTTTAAGAACATTTCAGGTTTGTTTCTCACTCAGAATATATATTATCTTGGTGACTGTTCAATGTCAATGTTCACTTGAGAAGAATCTGTATGTAGCCTGTTTATTGGGTGGCCTGTTTTCTGAGTATCAATTAGGTCAACTTGGTTAGGATTGTTGTTCAAATCATGTATGTTGTTACCATTTTTCAGCCTTTTTTCTATAAGTTTTGTCAAAAAGTGTTGAACTCTCCAACTCTTTTTTTGGATGGATCTATTTCATCTTTAAGTTTAATCAGCTTTTGATTCAGGTGTTTCAAAGCTCTGCTGTTAGGTCCCACCACATTTAGGGTAATTGTGTCTACTTGGATATTTGTCCAGATTTTTATTGGTTAGTTTTTATAAGGGCTATCTTTCTCATTTTACTTCTAATGTATTTATGTCTTTATCTTTAACACAAATTTGCTGTAGACAGCATATTGATAAGATAAATTTGATAATTTGTCTTTTAACGTGTGCTTAGATCATTCATGTTTATTTTCATTACTTATATAGTTTAATTAAATTTCAGAATTTTAGATGTTTTCCATGTGCCTGTTTTTTTTTCCTTTTTCTTCCTTAGCAAAATTGACTTTTTTTCATGGCTTTATTGATTAATTATTTATATACTAGAGGCCCTGTGCATGAAAATTCAAGCACTGGAGGCGGGGGTCCCTCAGCCTGGCCTGCCCCCTCTCACAGTCCAGGAGCCTTCAGGGACAGAAGGTGACCTGGTGATCAGGGGAAGGCGACCCCCCCATCACACCTCTGCTGCTGCCACTGCCAGCAGTGCAAACCTTGGCCGGCCCTGGTGACCTGAGCCTCGGGTGGCTCTGGGCTGCTGGGCAGCCGACATCTGAGGCTTGCCTGCTCCTCGGGCCAGCCCTGAGTGGTTGGGTGGCTGAGGGGACTGGGGGACTCTGGAAGGGCTGAGAGGACTGGGCGCCACCACCTTTGAGGGTGGGCCAGTCAATTAGCATACTCCCTCCTTATTGGCTGTGGGCGCTACCATCTTTGCAATGGTGTGAGGGTCAATTAGCATTTCCCCTCTTTATTAGATAGGATTTTTTTGAAGTATGTTTTTATTTATTTCGGAGAGAAAGGGAGAGGGCGAGAGAGATAGAAACATCAATGATAAGAGAGAATCATTGGTCAGCTGACTCCTGCACTCCCCCTACTGGGGATCGAACCCACAACCTGGGCATGTGCCCTTGACAAGAATTGAACCTGGGACTCTTCAGTCTGAAGGCCTATGCTGTATCCACTGAGCCAAACCAGATAGAGCTATTTCTACATTTTGTATAATCTTTTTTATTAGTACCCTAAGAATGACAGTGTTTGTTGCCCCTCCTACCACAAAGCAAGGTTATCATTTGGGAGGAAATAGAGAAGAGGAGTCTAGGTGGAGTTTCTAGTCCCATCTGCAGTGTCTACTGTTCCCATTCTTCCTGTATACAACATGAGATAGACTTTCTTAGTATTTACCCAACCTTGTGATCACCAAGTGGGGCCTTTGAAGAAAAAGCTTTAAAGATAATCTGGACTTCCTGTTTATTGGTAACACAAGGAGCTTCACATTCTCTCTCAAATACGCAGTTTGCTAACCTCCACCAATTTGCCAATCATCCCAACTGAACTCTTCTTGGTAATGGCTCATTGCATCTTGCCCAGATAATTTAGTGTTTGGGTCTCATCTCCCACAGAAAGTGCTGTCTCTCTCTAGATTCTGGGTCACTTGACTGTCTCAAGGTGTCAATACTATAAAGAATTGAAGAAAAGTTGGGAACTTGCTGTTGATCCAGACTTTTTATTGTAAGGTTGAGTAATTGTCTTTCAACTATCTTTTCCAAGTAGAAACAAGAAATGCCACTTTTAAAATTTATTTTTAATTATTTTATTTAGTTGGCCTACAATATTATATTACTTATATTAGTTTATGGTGTACAATATAGTGATTTGACATTCTTATACTTTCCAATATGATCATTACACTAATTCTAGTAATCATCTGCCATTTTGTAAACTTATAACAATATTATTAACTATATTCTCCCTTCCCCTTTCTACCCATCTCCTCACCTCCACCCTACTGGTAACCATCCAGTTGGTCTGTTTCTATGAGTCTGTTTTTATTTTTTGTTTGTTTGCTTTGATTTTATGTTCCACTTATAAGTGAAACCATACAGTATTTGTCTTTTACTGCCTGACTTATTTCCCTTAGCATAATACGTTCTAGGTTCATCCATGCTATTGCAAACGCAAGATTTCATTATTTTTTATTGCTGTGTACTCAATAATTTCTATTCTTATTTTTCAAAACATCAAGATTCATTGATTCCACATTTCAATCAGATGTGCCTAGGCTTTTCCTATGCTGGCATATCACTTTCTTTTTCTAAGGTATCAACTATCAATAAGCTTCATGTAGTTGTTCCACCTGGATGTCACCATCTATCTAACCACCAACAATATCAGAAGGAAAACAGCAATCACTTCCTTTCCATATAGCTTTCCATTTCCCCAAATCTATTCATTTTTTTAAATTAAAAAAGGAAACCCAAAATATGCATAATGTGTATCCCTATGATATTATATTTGAAATTTTATGTAAATATGATAATTTTTGGAAAAATAACCCAAATGTAAATAAGATTACTGGTATCTTGAATGTTGGCTAATTAAAGGCTGTTTGTAGTGCTTTGAGTTTAGTGATGAAAGAAGCAAACAAAAAAATTGGTTTCATCTCTTAACAGCACTTATAAGAGCATGCTATCCAGATCTGGATTTTGGTAATATATCTACAGAAGGAAAGTGGGAGCTATAAAATCAGATCATAACCAGTCGTTCAGTCTTGGGCAACTAATTTAGCTATTCTAAGCCTCAGTTATTATAATACTTACTAGTGGCCCGGTGCACCAAATTCATGTACAGGGGGGTGTCCCTCAGCCCGGCCAGCACTATCTCCAATCTGGGACCCCTTGGGGGATGTCCGGCTGCCGGTTTAGGCCAGATCCCACCTGGACTGCTGGTTCCTAACCACTCACCTGCTGGCCTGCTCGCCCCCAACTGCCCTCCCCTCCTGACCTGATTGCCCCTAACTGCCTCTGCCTTGGCTTTGCCACCATGGCTTTGTCTGGAAGGACGTCCAGAAGGTCTCCCAGTCTAATTAGCCTATTACCCTTTTATTAGTATAGATAGTACTTCTAATTTAGCATGGGGTGCAGTAACAGGTGAAATGCTACGCTCAAAATGAAATGAAATCAAGCTGTTTTCCGCTTAGAAGTGAATTAGGAGCATTACTGAGTCATATAGATAAGTTCTGAAGTGTTAGTGGTGTTCTGGAGCCAGTTCACATAGGCTCATGTGATCAGATTATTAAATGTGAGCTGTATTTTCAATCATTAGTAGCTTGAAATTATCTCCACAGTAGAGTACTTATTCTAGAAAATATTACAAATTAGAGCTCCTTTTCTCTCATTAAAGAGCCAGTTTGCTAGGATATCAAAGCATATGCCTGGGCAATTCAATCACATGGAGCCCATAAAGTCTGAGATGGATTAAACTTCTGAGCTCTCCACTTAGCAACTTATTCATGATCAGGAAAAACATCAGTTTGTTGACAAGTAAAAACAATGATGGATCATTAGTCCATCTCAGTCACAAAATAATAGCAATGTGTGTAGATGTATGACAAGATAATACAGTCTGGCTTTTCCTTATCTGATGTTACTAAGCAACTTCAGGAAAAACTGCATTTACAACTAATAAAAGAGGAATAAAATTTTATGAAGCTATATTGATTATATAAATTAACTAAAACCATGAAAATTATAGAATAAGGGCACAATTAGAAACATAGCATATTGTAAAATATTAGTCATCCCAATTTTTCAGTAAGAGAAATTTTAATTTTGACAGTTTTAATTTTAAAAGATTTCTTATTGGATTTCAGGAAAATAATCCCCAAATAATATTTTTTCTGTTAAAACAAAGTCTTTTTGTTTGCTCCTACAATAGATTTAGTACCATGATCATTAAAAAAATTTTGCAATATACAGTAAAATTGAAGGAAAATAAATAACTTAGCCTTTGCTCATAAAGATAATCACTGTTAGTATTTTGGTTTGTTTTCTTCCAAATTTTGCTTTATTTTTTCTTTTTGAACTTATATTTACTTTCCTTCTATTTGCATTAAATATACTTCTGATCCCATGACACATAACATATACATATACATTTATGTACAAATGATTTTGAAATACATTAACATTATAAAAGTTGTATTTTTTAGTACTGAAAGGGCAAAAAAGTACATTAAAGAAAATTATATTTTAAATAATAAAAAATGCAATCTAAATTATGTTAATTATATTAAAAGGATTTTAGGAAAATGCACCAAAATTATGAGAGTGTTTATTTCGGCATGGTTATTTTAAGTCCTTTAAAATGCATAACATAAAAATGCATATAATTATTGAGTATAATTGTTATACAGATATTGAAGCATAGTAAACATAAACATTCACAGGTATTTAATGAATAATGGTAAGAAAAGGCTTGTTAGAGAAAATACCTACCAATTGTAAATTATTCCTCTTGTTCAATTTTAGAAAAGTAATTTGATGTGAATTTCTAAAATGCAAAAAATCACTTCAGTATTTTGACAATAAAATGGTTACTATATTCTTCTGCAATTTTACTTTTGTGGAATATTTAAAAATAATTTTTTGTCTACAAATTTTCCTGGCAGAATGCAGTGATTGTTAACAAATACTAGAGCACAAAATTACTTGCTATTTTTCAATGTTGTCAAAAGCATGTAAAGGGATTCTAAGTATTTGGGTAAATATTTTAGAATACTTAATTCACTTTCCAAGAAGATATAAAAATCAGTTCAGACCATAAGTGAATCTTGGAAATCTCAAATGCTGTGCCCAGTTTAAGGCAAAGGCTACTCAACTCTTGCTAATTCTGTGGCTAGCTAAGCAACATCATGGTACACATCCCATTTTTCTTGGTCACCTTCTGTGGTAGGCAGAATTCTAAGACATTCCCTCCTCAAAGATTGCCAGGTGTGTCTGCAGGTATACACATAGACTTTCTCCTTGTTATTCAATGAAACAGTAATCTAAGTACTGCTGCAAAAGGATCTTATAGATGTAATTAAGGTGCCAAGTCAAATGAACTTTTTTTTTAATCCCACGCGAGGATATTTTTCAATTGATTTTTAGAGAGAGTGGAAGAGAGAGGGAAAGACAGAGAGAAATCACATCCATCAGTTACCTCCTGCATGAGCTTCAACCAGGGCCTGGGCTGGGGAGGATCCTGCAACTGAGGTATGTGCCCTTGAGCAAAATCGACCCCAGGACCCTTTGGTCTGCAGGCCAAGGCTCTATCCACTGAGCCAAACTGGTGAGAGCTCAACTGAAATTTAGATAGAAAGGTTATGGAGGTGGGCTTAACCTAATCTCATCAGCCCATTAAAAGCTGAGTATCCAGCTAATGAGGTAAACAGCTCATCTTCTGGGAATAAATTAAACATCCATATTTTTATCTGTTTTATGGGGCCACATAGCCAGGTACTGTGGGAGTCTTCTAGGAGCCTAGAATTATCTTTGCTGGCAGCTAGAAGGAAAACAAGAGCATCTGATTTACAATCCACAAGGAAGTGAATTCTACCACCCAGTGAGTTTGGGATAGGACTCTGAGCCAACATTAGAGTTTCAGCTCCAGCTGATACCTTGATTTCAGATTTGTGAGACCCTGAGTAGACTATTCAACCCATGTCATGACCAGAATTCTGACCAACAAAATCTGTGAGATTAAAAATTAAAAAAAAAATAAAAACTTCTGTGATTTTAAGATGCTAAACTTGTGGTATTTTGTTACATAGCAATAGAAAACTAATACACAATCTAAGATGTAAGGCTTTCCAGTTACTTATTTCCCATATCCTTTATAATACTCTGTGATTACAATCCCTAATCAAAACTCAGAATCTTCCCTTCTCATTCTGATTGTTATGCTGTATTCCTTAGAAGCCCATATCTATCTTTGCCAGCAATATTTATATTTTAAACTAGAGGCCTGGTGCATGAAATTCATGCATGGGGGGAGTGTCCCTCAGCCCAGCCTGCACCCTCTCCAATCTGGGACCCCTCGGATACCAATTTCTTGCCTTCCTGCCTGTCTGATTGCCCCTAACCACTTCTGCCTGGCAGCCTGATCACCACTAACCACTCCCCTGCCATCCTGATTGACACTTAACTGCTCCCCTGCCGGCCCGATTGCCCCTAACTGCTCCCCCTTACTGGCCTGGTCACCCCTAACTGCCCTCCCCTGCCAGCCTGGCTTCCCCCAACTGCCCTCCCCTGCAGGCCTGGGTCCCTCCAAACTGTCCTCCCATGCAGGCCTGGTCACCCCCAACTGCCCTCCTCTGCAGGCCTGGTCACCCCTAACTGCCCTCCCCTGCAGACCTGGTTGCCAACAACTGCCCTTCCTTGCAGGCCTGGGTCCCCCCCAACTGCCTTCCCCTGCTGGCCTGATCGCCCCCAACTGCCCTCCCTTGCAGGCCTGGTCCCTCCCAACTTCCCTCCCCTGTCAACCATCTTGTGGTGGCCATCTTGTGTCCACATGGGGGCAGCCATCTTTGACCACATGGGGGCAGCCATCTTGTGTGTTGGAGTGATGGTCAATTTGCATATTACTCGTTTATTAGATAGGATAGCTTTATTGAAATGTTCATTCTATCTCTTTTCCTTAACTAAAACAGGCTAATTCACAGCAACACTTTTACCTATAACCTTATTATGGGGAGGATACTTATTCTTCAATATGCAATGAACTCAAGAAGATCAGGAGTTGGAAATAATACCAATAATAGAGAAATTTTACTAAGTGGTATATGTGTCAATACTATTCTAAAAACTTTGTGGCAGAAAATGTTATCTACTCAATACCATTTCTTTTATGGTTTCATACTAGTAGAACACCAATATTGTTAGAACAAAATTCTCAATGGAAAACTATATTTTTCAGCTTCCCTTGCAGCTAGGTAGCCATGTGACAGAATAAGGTATAAGAGAAAGTTGTGTTGGACCTCCTGGGAAAGCTCTTTAGAAATGGAGAAAATTCCATTGGTATTCTTTTTTTTTTTTTTTTTCTTACTTGCCCTTCTCCCTTCTTCCTGCCTGAAAGATAGTTGTATTACCTTTTTGGCAGAGAGTTTAGAGAAAAGGAGCCATCTTACAAACATGAAAGTTAGATTAACTTTCAAAGACTAGTGGAACTCAAAAACAGATGGAGACTTAAAACACTGATGTTAACTTGAGTCACCACACCGGCTCTGAATTTCTGAATTCCTAAATTGTCTACCTACTGGTTTGTACTCTTATCAAAACAAACAAACACACAAATAAAAAACTGTTTGGCAATGTTTCATTTTATGTTTTTATTTATTATTATTATTAATTTATTTATTTAAATTTGATGGGGTAACATTGGTTAATAATTATAGAAGTTTCCAGTGTACAATTCTATAATAAATCTGTATATTGAATTCTGTGCTCACCACCCAGTCTGGTCTCTGTCAGTCATTATATATTTCACCCTCTTTCAGTCATTATATATTTCACCCCATTATATATTTCACCCTCTATTTCATTGCATATCTTCACCTTCTTTATAATCCCCCTTCCCCTCTGGAAACCACTATACTGTCCTCTCTGTCTATAAGCTTCTTTGTTTCCTTTGCTTTGCTTATTTGTTGCATTCTGTTTTATATCTCCCATATGAGTGCAATCATGTTATTCTTGTCCATTTCCATCTGACTTATCCAATTTAGCATGATACCCTCAATATTCATCCATATGCTAACAAATGACATTATTTTATCCTTTTTAAGGCTGAATAGTATTCCATTGTATATGTATGTACAACCTGTTTATTCAATCATCCACTGAAGGACACTTAATGTCTTGGCTATTGTGACTAGTACTGCAATAAACATAGGGATACTTATATATTTATGAATAAGTATTTTCAAAATTTTCAGGTAGATATTCAGAAGAGGGAATGTAGATCTATTCTTAATTTTTAGGACTCTCCATACTGTTTTTCATAGAAGATACACCAATTTACATTTCCACCAGCAGTGTAGGAGAGTTCCCTTCTCGGTACATCCTCTCTAACACTTCTTATTTCTATCTTGCTGATAATTGCCATTCTAACCTATGTGAGGTGGTATCTCATTGTGGTTTTGATTTGCATATCCCTTATAGCTAGTGAGGTTGAGCATCATTTTATAAATCTGTTGGCCATCTGTATGTCTTTTTCAGAAAATTTTTTCAGTTCTTCTGCCAATTTTTTATACTGGATTGTTTGTTTGTTGTTGACTTGCATGAGTTTTTGTATATTTTGGATATTAGCCTTGATCAGAGAATAGTTTGAAAATATGTTCTCCCTTTTGGTTGGGTACCTTAGTGTTTCATTTTTTTTTTTTCTGTGCAGAAGCTATTTAGTTTAATATAGTCCCTTTAATTTTAACTTTGCTTTTACTTCCCTTGAATTTGGGCTCCAGTTCACAAAAATCCCTCTGAGACCAAGGTCCTTAAGTGTAGTACCTAATTTTCTTCTATGTTTTTTATTGCTTCATGTCTTATACTTTTTTTAAATCCATTCCAAGTTAATTTTTGAGTATAGTGTCAGATAGCAGTCTAGTTTTATTCTTTTGTATATGACTTTTCAATTTTCCCAACACCATTTATTGAAGAGCATTTCCTTTCTCCATTGTATGTTTTTTGGCTCCTTTGTCAAAAATCAGGTGCCCATATATGTGTGGGTATGTGAGTTTATTTCTAGGCTCTCATTTGTATTTCATTGATATGTGTCTATTTTTCTGTCAATGCCATAGTCTTTATTATTGTAGCTTTACAGTATAATCTGATGTCAGGGCGTGTAATATCTTCAGCTTTGATCTTTTTCTTCAGAATTGCTTTGGCAATTCATGGTCTTTTGTGGTTCCTACATATTTGAATATTTTTTGTTCCATTTCTTTGAAAAAATGCAATTGGGATTGCATTAAATCTGCATATTCCTTTAGGCAATATGACGATTTTTGCTATGTTAATTCTTCTAATCCATGAGCACAGAATATCTTTCCATTTCTTTGCGTCTTGTTCAATTCCTTTCAATAATGTCTTATAGTTTTCAGTGTACAGGCCTTTCACTTCCTTTGTTCAGCTTGTTTGTAGAATTTGTTTGAAATTTCAAATGGCATTGTTTTATTCATTTCTTTTTTGATATTTCATCTGTTGCATTCTTACATACTATGTTTCTTTAAATTCAGTTTTCTATTACATATTGCTGGACTATTCTTAACTGATACAACATATTTTGCATTAATTAATTAACTAAACTAATACAATAACATTATATGATGAAATTGAGTGGAATTGCTATCCCCATTTTAGAGATGAAGAAACAGTCACAGAGAGTATATGTAATTTTTCCAATGTTACACAGCTATGGAAGAAGCCAACATTTGGAGCAAAGCAACTTGGTTTCATACTCCACAGTCCATAGTCCAATGCCATACTGTCAATGGTGTTCCATGGTAACACTCCAAAATCAATAGGTTTCCACCATCATGTAAATGCCTTCTTTTTTTGAGTTTTATGCAATTTGACTATATTGACCTACATATAGCCACATTACTGTCATATACTTAGCTCTTACATTGCGCACATTTATTGAAACCTTTGACATATGTTGCGACCCACAGGTTGAGAACAGCTGCTGTAGAGCCTAAGACAATCGGAAAACACAGATATTTACATTACGATTCATTAACAGGGGCAAAATTACAGTTATGAAGTAGCAACGAAAATAATTTTATGGTTGGGGGTCACCACAACATGAGGAACTGTATTAAAGGGTCGTGGCATTAGAAAGGTTGAGAACCACTGCACTTGGGGGAAGCCGAGTGCTGCTTTGTGGGTGCCAGGTCCAGGGTGCCATTTCTTTGTAAATGGCCAATGTATGTCAAGGCAGCTCCTGCATTGAGCATCTGCCCCCTGGTGATCCATGCACATCATAGAGACTTGTCAGATGGTCAGACACTTAGCATATTAGCCTTTTAGATATATAGATTTGCATACCACTAACTTTACATCAATCTCTTTATTATGTAAGACTGCATCTCAATATCGTTGATTTATTTTTTTCTCACTCAATTATAACTTTTATAGCCTCCAATGCAGATCTCAATACTCATTTGTTTTGTTAATTCCCCTGCAGTTCATCCTATTCTTATGTTAATCAGTTGTCTATTCATTTCAGATTGTTCTCTCTTTTTAGCTTTTTACTCCATTTTAGAGGCCTTGAATGTACTTTATTTTTATAGATATTGTAACAATGTTCTACTTTTTCTGGTTATGATAGGAAATTATTTACCAAATGTATATTTTAGCCTCTATATTTTTGGAAGAATAAATATTTTTTTCATAGGCTCCATGTTATTTCTGTCATTGTTTTTACACTACTTCTCTACTCATTTTCAAATAAAGCTACTATGATATAGTCCCAGTACTGGACATTACATGACTGCACTCTCATTCCACTCAGCACTGGGAAAATCCTTTTTTTCAATCTACAATGGGAAATAACTTTGATATATTCAGCTTCTGGTACAATATTAATTCTTTTACCTAAGCTTTGTATACTGTACTGGAAAAAGTTTTTCTTAGTCCCATTAATGGTCTTCTGATAATCTAAAATAAAATGACTGTATTTGAAAAGTACATTCCCCAGCTCACACCTTTCATCAGGCTTTTCTTGTTATTGCATCCTTCCCACCTCCCATCTCCAAGGAAATAAAACATCTGAGATTCTAAGATTCCAGATGCCAGAATTTATTCTTCCCGTATGAACAACTCAGTTATTTTCATTAAGCTTCAGTCTATGAATTTGTTACAAGAGTACAGAAAACAAAGTAGGAAATAAGAATGTGGCTTCTTCAAAGACAGTGTGAATTACACGGGTATTGTGTAATACATACAGACCTTATGTAGATACATCTCTGCTTTCATCATGGTGTGCCCTATCCAAATACTTACAAGATAAAATCTAATTCTCTTAGCTTAAAATTCAAAGGTCACCTGAATAAGAAGGATTCATCCCCATATCAGCACTTTTACTCATACTGTTCCTCTCTTTCTTTCCTCTTTGTTTACCACTTTATTGTGTATATTAAGTGAATAATAGCAATGTTGTTGGCTTGTTGTTGTTTTTTTGTTTGTTTGTTTGTTTGTTTTGATGTGTATGTGTATTATTAGAATACTGGTTTTATATTTTAACTTTATGTTTATATTTGACACTGTTACAGATGTAGCCATACCCCTTTGCCCACCTCCATCCAGCCCCTGACCTCCCTTCCCTCATTATTAAGTCAAATTACAGAGCCTATTATTGTTGGCAATAGTCTATCTTTCTAAATGAATTTTCCACACTCTATACCCTGTAGGACACAAGCTCCACGAAAGCAGAGACTGTGCTTAACTCATTCTGCTTTCCTTTTTTTATCTCAGAGGTATAATATAATTCTTATACAGATATATCAATAAATACTTGTTTAATATATAGATACATATTTATTGACTAAATGAATGCCTCTATTACAGATACAAAAAACTTTTCATATTATATATCTATGGGAACTAAGCTATAGCTTCTATCCATTTTTCTACCTACTATAAAGATAAATTACTATCAAAATTTTAGGTGGCAATTATTTTTTCTACAATTAAGAAAGTATTGCAGGAAAGATACATATATGATTCTATGTCCCTGTTAGAATTGATAAGTGCTACTGATGCATTGAAAAAGTAGAAAAGAAAGTAAATAATGTTTTGATTTTTTTCAATCTGGTCTTGGCCAGTGTGGCTTATTTGGTTGAAGTGTCCCCCATGCACCAAAAGGTGGTGGGTTCAATTCCTGATCAGGGCACATAAGGTTACAGATTGGATCCTTGGTCCAAGAGAGTGTGGGAGGCAGCCCATTGATGTTTACCTCTCTCTCTTTCTTTCTCTCTCCCCCTTTCTCCTTATCTCTGAAATCAATAAAAAATAATAATGAAGAAATGTATCTGAAAATTGCTCAGGTAGAAAGTTTGGTTTTCTAATATTTTTGTTACTTGTTTTAAATATTTAAGGAACACTGTAACACATTTTATAATGTGTACTCTAGAGAGCACCCCAATCTAGATTTAAAAGTTTCTTTATTGATTGATTTGAGAGAGAGAGAGAGAGAGAGGGAGAGAGAAACAGCAATTTGTTGTTACATTTATGTATGCATTTATTGGTTGCTTCTTGTATGTGCTCTGACCAGGGATTGAACCCAAAACCTTGGTGTATCCAGATGATACTCCAACCAACAGAGCTCCCCAACCAGAATCAAGCTGGATTTTAATCTGTTCTCACTACTAGCAGAAAATGTGACCTCAGGCAAATCAAGGAACTTCTACAATCTCAGCTTCATCATTTGTAAAGTGCATATTTCTACCAACCTCACAAGATTTTGTGAAGAACAAATTAATAAATTTAGTAACTTTGTAAAATTCTTAAACAATATTTAGATCTGAGATTATCATTGTCAATAAATGGTCAAAATAAGAAATCCCTGTAAAACAAAGGGATGTAATACCAAGTGCCATGTTATACCTTTTTAAAATTCTAAGTGGCAAGAGGCAGAAAGCTTATTAATATTGAGTTGCTAGATAAAATTCAGGGTGCCCAGTTCAATTTGAACTTCAGATAAGCAACACATATTTTTGTTTAAGTTAATTATATACATGGGCTTTTGTCCCCAATGTATAGGAAAAACACTGCCAAATATCTGTCAATCAGGAATTTAATTACTGAGAAATAATAACAAACTAGTTACTTTTTCAAACTAGTTTTTTTTTACTACTTCTTATTAATTATATCTAGAAATGAGAATGTAGGGAAATTTGACATATGGTAAACATAGGGGAGATGATACATTTTATAGTGTAGCAAATGTTGGTGTTCCATTTTTTTATTTTAATTTATGTGAAATCCTTGAACATCAAACATATCTACCTTCCAGCAGAAGAACATAATCATTTTCTAAAGTTTAAAATAAATGATTTCTGGCTTATTCACTGTTTTAGATTGTTCAATAGGGCAGATAACGCGAGTAGAGAGTGGAGACTTATGGTGATTTTATAATATGTTAGAACTAAGAATAGTGCTGTGAGTAAATGAATTATTCCACAGGAACTAACATAATCCTAGTAGCCTTATTGACAGATCCAGAGATAGGGAAACATCGATCAGATGCTCAAACCTCAGAGGAAAGGTAGGGGACGGTGGGGTTAAGGGGGAGAGGTCAACCAAGAGACTTGTATGCATGCATATAAACATAACCAATGGACACATACAACAGAGGGTGAGGGTGAGGGCAGGATTGAGGGGGTGGGGGGGCAATGAGGGGATATCCACACATTTATAATACCTCAATCAATAAAAAAGAAAGAGAAAACAAATTATTTGTGACAAGTGACCAAAACAGACTGATGTCAGAAACAAATGCTCAACAATCGATTTCATTTATAAGCTACATTCTTTTAGGAAAAAACAAACAAACATGAAAAACATTAGAACAATATGGGGGAATTCTTTGTGCATGTGAAGGTATTAAATTATTTTTCTTTTTTTTAATAAATCTTTATTGTTCAGATTATTACAGGTGTTCCTCTTTTTTTTAATCTCCCTATAGGTCCCCTCTACCTGATTCCCCACCCCACCCCATGCCCTTACCCCCCCACCACTGTCTTCATCCATAGGTGTAAGATTTTTGTCCAATCTCTTCCCGTACCCCTCAGACCTTTCCCCTGAGAATTGTCAGTCCACTCCCTTTCTATGTCCCTGATTCTATTATATTCACCAGTCCATTCTGTTCTTCAGAATTTTTATTCACTTGATTTTTAGATTCACTTGTTGGTGTGTATGTATTTGATGTCTTTTTGTTGTTCATAATTTTTACCTTTACCTTTTTCTTCTTCTTCCTCTTCTTAAAGAATACCCTTCAGCATTTCATGTAATTCTGGTTTGGTGGTGATGAACTCCTTTAGCTTTTTCTTGTCTTTGAAGCTCTGAGGGAGTTTATTACCACCAAGCCAGCAATGCAAGAAATGCTAAAGGAACGGCAGTAGAAAGAAGAAATAGGAAGGGAAGAAGAAACACAGTCATAAAGAATAAAAATGGCAATAAACAAACACCGATCAATAATAACCTTAAACATAAATGGATTAAATGCCCCAGTCAAAAGATATAGGGTAGCTGAGTGGATAAGAAAACATTACCCATATATCTGCTGTCTACAGGAGACCTACCTCAGAAAAAAGGACTCAGGCAGACTGATAGTGAAGGAATGGAAAAAGGTTTTAAGGCAAATGGAAATGAAAAACAAACAGGGTTAGCAATACTTACATCTGACAATTTAGACCTCAAAGTAAAGGCTATAACAAGAGATATGGAAGGCCACTTTATAATACTAAACGGAGCATTTCATTAAGAGGATATAACTCTGGTAAACATATATGCACCCAATGAAGGAACACCCAAATACATTAAAAACAAAAACAAAAAACAAACACACACACACAAAAAAAAACTTCTGGAAGATATCAAGGGAGAGATTGACAGCAATATAGTCATAGTAGCAGACTTTAATACCCCATTGACACCACTGGATGAATCCTCTAAACAAAAGATCAGCAAAGAAACATCAATCCTAAATGACTGACTAGATCAGATGCAATTAAGTGACATCTTCATGACATTTCACCGGAAAACTACAGAATGTACATTTTTCTCAAGTGCACATGGGACATTTTCAAAGAAAGACCACATATTGGGACACAGGCAAAGTCTCTTCAAATTTAAGAAGATAGAAATCATATCAAGCATCTTCTCATATCACAATGGCATAATATTAGAAATCAACTACAATAAAAACATTAAAAAATCAAACACTTGGAGGCTAAATAGCATGCTATTAAACAACGATTGGGTTACTAAAGAAATCAAAGCAGAAATAAAAAAACATCCTAATAACAAATGACAATGAAAACACAACAATACAAAATCTATGGGACACAGTAAAAGCAGTCTGAGAGGGATGTTCATAGATCTACAGGCCTACCTCAAAAAACAAGAAAAAATGGCAATAAATTATATAACCCTACAACTCAAAGAATAAGAAAGAGTGCAACAAGAAATGCCCAGCATAAGCAGAAGGAAGGAAATAATAAAGATCAGAGTGCAGCCCTAGCTGGTTTGGCTCAGTGGATAGAGCGCTGGCCTGCATACTGAAAGTTTGATTCTGGCCAAGGACACATGCCTTGGTTGTGAGCTTGATCCCCAGTAGGGGGCATGCAGGAGGCAGCCAATCAATAATTCTCTCTTATCATTGATGTTTCTATCCCTCTCTCCCTCTTCCTTCCTCTCTGAAATCAATAAAGAAATATATTTTTAATAAAAGATCAGAATGGAAATAAATGACATAGAAACAAACAAACAAAAAAAAAATACAAAAGATTAAAAAAACACACACCAAGATCTATTCTTCAAAAAGATAAACAAGATTGATGAACCTATAGCCAAGCTCACCAGGAAACAAAGAGAGAGGACCAAAATTAACAAAATCAGAAATGAAAGAGGTGAAATAACAACCGACCCCACAGAAATACAAAAGATTATGAAAAAATACTATGAACAACTCTATTCCAAGAAACTGGACAACCTAGATAAAATGGATATTCTTAGAAAAATACAACTTCCAAAACTCAATCAGGAATAATAAGAAATTCTGAATAGGCTGATAACTACCAAAGAAATTAATAAAAAATATTGCAGCAAACAAAAGCCTTGTTTCAGACAACATTACAGGGAAGTTCTACCAAATATTCAAAGAAGAACTAAAACCTATTCTCCTCAGGGTATTCCAGAAAATTCAAGAAGAAGGAACACTTCCAAGCTCCTTCTATGAAACCAGCATTACCCTAATTCCAAAACCAGATAAAGACACCACAAAGAAAGAGAACTACAGGCCAATATCCTTGAGGAACATAGATGCTAAAATCCTCAAAACAATTCTAGCAAAATGGACCCAGCATTACATTAGAAAGATCATACAGTATAACCAACTGGGGTTTATTCCGGGGATGGAGGGATGGTACAATAAATCAATAAATGTGATACATTACATAAACAAATTGAGAGACAAAAGTCACATAGTCATATCAATTGATGCAGAAGCATTTGAGTAAATGCAACACACCTTCTTGATAAAAACTCTCAGCAAATTGGGAAGAGAGGGATCATACCTCAACATAATAAAAGCCATATATGACAAACCTACAGCCAACATCATACTCAATGGGCAAAAACTAAAATAATTTCCCCTAAGAACAGGAACAAGACAGGGATGCCCACTTTCACCACTCCTGTTCGACATAGTACTGGAATTGCTAGCAAATGTGATCAGACAAGAAGAAATAAAAGGCATCAAAATTGGAAAAGAAGTAAAACTGTCATTATTGGCTGATGACATGATATTGTACATAGAAAATCCCAAAGACTCCATAAAAAAAAAAAAAAAAAAAAAAAAAAAAAAAAAAAACTACTAGATTTAATAAGTGAATTTGGCAATGTAGCAGAATAGGAAATTAACACCCAGAAACCTATGGCTTTTTTATACACCAATAATAAAGTCACTAATCATCTGAGAGATGCAAATAAAAACAATAATTAGATACCATCTCACACCTGTCAGTATGGCTATCATCAACAAATCAACAAATGACAAGAGCTGGCGAGGATGTGGAAAAACAGAAATCTCATGCACTGTTGGTGGGAATGCGGACTGGTGTAGCCACTGTGGAAGACAGTATGGAGTTTCCTCAAAAAGTTAAAAATGAACTCCCATTGGGCTTAGTAGTCCTACTTCTAGGACTATATCCCAAGAAACCAGAAACACCAATTAGAAAGGATATATGTACCCATAGCAACAATGTCCATTCATCTACTGATGGGTACTTGGGCTGTTTCCAGATCTTAGCTATTATAAATAATACTGCTATGAACATGGGGTGCATACATTCTTTCTGATTGGTGTTTCAGGATTCTTAAGATGCATTCCTAGAAGTGGGATCAGTGGTTAAATAGCAGTTCATTTCCATTTTTAATTTTTTTAGGAAACTCCACACTATTTTCCATAGTAGTTGTACCAGTCTGCATTCCCACCACATCCTTTCCAGCACTTGTCTGTTGATTTATTGATGATAGCCATTCTGGCAGGTGTGAGGTAGTATCTCATTGTCATTTTACTTTGCATGTCTCTGATAATTAGTGACTTTGAACATTTTTTTATATGTCTCTTGGCCATATGAAAAAATGCTCAAAGTCACTAATGGAGGTCCTCTGCTCATTTATTTTATTTTATTTTTATTGTCAAAAGTTTTACATATATCTCATTTTTCTCTGATTGATCCCCACCACAGCCGTTCCCACCCCAGTCAAGCCCGCACCACCAGTGTCTGTGTCCATTGGTTATGCTAATATGCATGCATACAAGTCCTGTGGTAGCTCTCTAACCACCCCCACCTTTTCTTCCATTTGTCTCTGGATCTATTTCTATTTATCAGTTTATTTTGATCAGTATATCCCACATATGAGTGAGATCATGTGATGTTTATCTTTCTCCAACTGGCTTATTTTGCTTAGCATAATGCTCTCCAGTTCCATCCATGCTGTTACAAAGGGTAAGAATTCCTTCTTTTTTACTGCACTGTAGTATTCTATTATATAGATGTACCACAGATTTTTAATCCACTCATCTGCTGATGGGCACTTAGGCAGCTTCCAAATCAATCCACAGGCAGCAAAATCTCAGACATATGCTAAAGCAATTTCTTCACCGATACAGCTCTTAGGGCAATGGAAACTAAAGAGAAAATAAACAAATGGGACTACATCAAAATAAAAAGCTTTTGCACAGCAAAAGAAACCATCAACAGAACAACAAAAAGGCCCACTGCATGCGAGAACATATTTGCCAATGTTTTCACCAATAAGTGTTTAATCTCCAACATTTACAGGGAACTCATACAACTTAACAAAAGGAAGATAAACAACCCAATAAAAAATGGGCAATGGACCTAAATAGACACTTTTTGAAAGAAGACATAAGGAAGGCCAAGGGACATATGAAAACACTAGAGGCCCAGTGCAGGAAATTCGTGCACGGGTGGGGGGTTCCCCCAGCCCAGTCTGCACCCTCTCCAATTCGGGACCCCTCGAGGGATGTCTGACTACATGGGCTATTTGGATTTTGTATTCCACATGGTCCATGTACCATATTTGATTTTACAACTTGAAAAAGTCAAGGACACTGATCTTCATCTGGAATTTCTGCCTTAACTATATGGTCAATGTCATATTCTGTTTGTAATTTGGATTCACTATCTAATATCAATAATATGTGAGTGTGAGGCAGTCCACGTTTCTGAAATTCAATGACATGAATTTTTGTTATTATTTTGCCAAATAAATGGAATTCACATATATCATTTAAAAGAGCATTAAGCTTAATATTAAAAACTCTGGCTACTAAGTCAGGTCTGTCTTCAACTTTTTGCCAGCATTGTTATTTGTGTGTAATATCTGCCCATTTGGGGTTGCATGTCATGATTATGAATAAATCAGGCTTGCCATACTTTGTTACAATTGCCATAGCATCCTGATATTGCTGCTGCAAATTTCTGGGACTACCCTCAAAAGATGATGGAAGTATTATCATTTTACCAGTCAGATATCCCTCTCACAATCCAGGACTGCTTGCTCCCTACCGCTCACCTGCCTGCCTGCCTGATTGCCCCTAACCACTCTGCTGCCAGCCTGATCAACACCTAACTGCTCCCCTGCTGGCCCAATTGCCCCTAACTGCCCTCTCCTGCCAGCCTGATCACCCCTAACTTCCCTTTCCTGCCAGCCTGTTCACCCCCAACTGTCCTCCCCTGCAGACCTGGTCACCCCCAGCTGCCCTCACCTGCATGCCTGGCTGCCCCCAACTGCCCTCCTCTGCAGGCCTGGTTCCCCCCAACTGCCCTCCCCTGCAGACCTGGTTCGCCCCACTGTCCTCCCCTGCAGGCCTGGTCCCCCCTGACTGCCCTCCCCTTCAGGACATCTTGTGGTGGCCATCTTGTGTCCACATGGGAGCAGCCATCTTTGACCACATGGGGGGCCATCTTGTGTGTTGGAGTGATGGTCAATTTGCATATTACCTCTTTAGTAGATAGTATATGCATAACCCATGGACATAGACAATAGTGCAGTGAAGCCCTGGGTAGGGGGCAGGAGTGGGGTGGAAGAGGTGAATGGGGGGATGAAAGGAGGTATCTATGATATTTTCAACAATAAAGATAAATTTAAAAATCAATGTCAGATGAAGCATATGTGAATGTGTATAGCAGCTTTATTCATAATATCCAAAACCTGGAGGCAACAAATATGTCCTTCTATAGGTGGATATATAATAGGTCTAGTATATGCATATATTGCAGTGCTTTTCAGTGCCAAGAGCAATTAGCTATTAAGCGCTAAAAAAGCATGGAGGAATCTCATGTATTTTACTAAATAAAAGGAACCATACCCCAAAAGGCTATATACTTTAAGATTCTATTTACCAGGTATACTAGTATGTAAATTTGGAAAAGGAAGAGTAAAGGAACATGGAACTGATCTGTGTTTGCTAGGGGTTAGTGGTGGGGTGAGTGTTTATGTATAAAGGAGCAGCTTAAAGGATTTTTAAGAGTGATGGGTTTGTTCTATATAATGAATTTGGTGGTAGACATGATAAATGCATCTGTTTGCATTTACCAAAAATCAGAAAATTGTACACCACAAAGAGACAATTGTACTGTATGCAAATCAAAGTAATTATTTTAATTTCTTTGTTAGTATTTTTTTGGAATATATTTTTAATTCCCTATTTTATTTTCAACATTTTTGCTATTATATTTTAAGGTTTTCTCTTACAAATTGCATACATTTAGATTTTTTTAATGTGAAAATATTTATCTTTTAAGAGAAAAGTTCAAACCATTTATATTCATTTTTAGAACTCTTAAGCAATTAAACTTACACCTTCACCTGCTTTACAAACTGAAATATCTTTCCATTCAATCTCCCCACTACACTCCATTTTCTGTTTGTTTGTTTTTAAATTCTCCTGGATTTTAAGTGATTTAAAGTGAATGAATGACACATTATAAAAGCAGGAACAACAAAGGAAAGATTAACAGTAAGTTAACATGACCCTTGTCAGGCTACTTTGGAAATACAGTGTGCTACTGGAGGGGCCAAAACTATATATTATTTTCCTACTATTTCTCATTGTACTCTAACTCCTAGATCTATTTTACATTGCAGAGGGAGCAAAAAAATATTTTCCTATTTAACTAAAGAAAATGGTTGAAAATGATGTGATTTCAACTTTTAATTTAGAATGAAATTATAGCCACATAGCAAGAGGAGATTTATGGAGGCACATAAATATATTTAGAAGATTATCATGTGGTTTCAGACTGCTAAATGTAAGTACACAATAAAGGTACTTCTGAAAGACAGGTTTATAGGAACTAATTAAGGACAAAGCTTGTCTTATAACTATTAAACTGAACTTAAGACGTAGGTATAGGAGTCTGCTGACATTGATAATTCCATCTGTCTCAGTTCTCTACCTTTAATATTAAGTTCTTGGAGGTTAGAATTTCTTTATGTGCTGCCAAGGAAGCTTTCTGACCACCACTCCTCACATTCAATTGGCAATTTATCATCCTCACCCTCAGTTTGTCATTTTCTATCTCCAACACATCTATAATCACTGGCCACCATCTTTTCTATATCCCACATCACCTACTCCGTATCCCTTTTCCCCCCCATCTTCCTATGAATCGCCAAAACACCCGAAATAGTGCATTAACCAAAGTATTCCCTTCTATAAGTAAGTACCTTTTGATAGTTCACCACTGTTGAAAATGTTAATAATTGCTCCACTACTGCACTTAACAAGGGACTATCAGTTCTCCACCTACCTTCAGTGATAAGGTCCTTTTTAACACCTGAATGGTAGGTAAACAAGCTCCAAAATTCCATTTTAGAGTATGCTTCCTAGGAATATGTTTGGAAGGAGCTGCTATTGCTTCCATTCCTCTGGAAACAGACTCTCAGGTTATTTATTGGATAGTTTTTTAGGAAAAGGGTTGTGAGGAATGGAGGAAAGAAGGATTGGCACTTTAAACATGTCCCACATTGAGGCAAGAGGGTCACACTTTTGCATTCTAGAATCATGCAATGCTGCCATGATTACTCAGAAGACCAACTCTCAGTAAAAGCCATAAATACAGGAGGTTTGGTAGTCACCCTGGCCATACAACAACAGCCAAAAGAAGGCCTACTAGCAATGAATTAGCCCAAGTGTACAGAATCATGTAAGTCCAAGAAAACCTTACCAGCCGCCCACTCAGTGTGGCTCAGTGGTTGAGCATCAACCTATGAACCAGGAGGTTAGGTTTTGATTTCTGGTCAGGGAACATGCCAGGGTTGCAGGCTTGATCCCCAGTAGGGGGTATGTCAGCAAGCAGCCTATCAATGATTCTCCAATCATTGATGTTTCTATCTCTCTCTCCATTTCCTTTACTCTCTGAAATCAATAAAAATATATTTAAAAAATAAAAATAAGAAAGTTTTATTTTAATTTCTATTATGATCCATACCTTTCTCAATAGTTCAAAACATTTTATTGATGTATTTGGTTCAAAGATGGTTGTTACATTCTTAAGAAAATTATTCACGAAGACACATATAGCCATTCTTATTTGTCAGTTTTAACATGTGTGATTTATTTTTCAAAATTAGATGGGTCATCAAATTTCTCTGTTTAACGACTAAAAATATTGAACAGATATTTTAACACTTAGTTTTTCACCAAGGAATTTAGTTTATCAGATATCAAAACTGAGTTTTGTATCATGAAGAAAAACTTAATATATTGATAGTCATCATACAGTAAACAAACAAACAAACAATAACCTGATTGGATAAATTTAGTGTTTTCAATTTTTGTTGAAAAACAAAATTTTTCACCCAAGGATATTTTTTCATTTTTAGTTATTTTAGAGAGTAGAAGGGATATGGACAGACAGAGAGAAACATTGATGTGAGAGAGACACATAGATGGTTGCCTCCCACATGGGGATGGAGCCTGCAACCGAGGTACCTACCCTTAACCAGATTGAACCCATGACCCTTCTAACCACTGAGCAACAATCCAGGGGTCTAGTGTTTTACTATTAAATGAAATAATGTTGGCTCTACACTAGTTTTTGAATGGCATACAGGGTATGGTGGTGATGGGGATTGTAGTTGCATTAATATTAAACACAAAGACCAAGCAAGAATAGAATAACCTCCTAAAGAAACTGATTGATTATAAGAAAAAAATATTTATAAAGCTTTAATGGTGCTATAGAACTTATTAAGGGAACAGTTCTCACCCAGAAGGGGTTTGTCATGCAAATGATTTTTAAAAATTTAATGTCTGAGTAACAAAATCTACTTGATATATTATTAGTCAAACTATAAAATCTGGAAATGATTGCTGCAATATACAGGATTATTAATAAGACTCTTGCTTACACAGTTGCTTCTAAGGATTACAGGAAATTAAAGAGAAAGAAATGTTGTTTTTTGACTATTCAAATACATGGGTAAGGCTGATTCATGTTAATATACGTCAATTTGTAAACCAGTGTGAAATTTAGCCACTCCCCTATAACTTAGGCTATCTTACCAAGACAGCTAGAATATGATTGGATTAGAAAAGAACCTTTGCTTCATGGTTGATTTTGATAAGGCTATGTCTATTCACATTGCATTCTTTTTTTTTTAAAATTACTTTATTGATTAAGGTATCACATATTTGTCATCAACCCCCCCCCCCCCGTTCCCTTCCCAAACCCCCCCATACGCATGCCCCCCTCCCCCTGTTGTCCGTGATCACTGGTTAGGCTCATATGCAAGCACACAAGTCCTTTGGTTGATCTATCTCCCTTGTCCCCACCCTCCCCTAACTTCCCTCTGAGGTCTGACAGTCTGATCAATGCTGTTATTGTTCTTTAGTCTATGATGTTCATCTTTTCCCCTAGATGAGTGAGTTCATGTGATACTAGGAATACACTTATAAGAACCAAAAATGAGACAAGCAATAATAGTTATGCTGAGAGGCAAATGAATCAGTCTATAGTGAGTTTCTTTCTGGGCCAACAGTTCTTTTGAGTCCCGGTTTCTATGTCCAACAGTTGTTTATGTGTTCATAACAGCAATGATATTTCAGTTCTGGATGGTGGACAAATTGTGGTAATGCAGGTCCGACCCTCTCTGGTTTGGTCCTGGGCAATCTGCAGTGACGTATATCTGCTGACTGCTAGTATGGCAAGGCATCGTCAGCGTCTTCCATCTCTGGACTGTTTCTCTTCTGACTTCATGGCTGGAGCACTCCTGTCAATTCCTCTCTGTTGCAGGAATCCACATGTCTCGGAGTTGTTTTCTGAAAATATACAAACATATTCTCGACCAAAAGTTAATAAAGGAATATTTTCTATAAATTTGACTTGCGATCCTTTTTCATTTTTTCGCCCAAACGATTTTCCTTTGGCATGTTTTGACACCATGTATGTTTTACCTGGGTGACTTGCTGTTAGCATTACAAATGAAAGTTAATTTTCTAAAGTAAAAATTTTCTAGATGTAATTTATTTGCAGGATATTTTTCCTTACATGATATTCTTCTACTATCCCCCCTTTTTTGGTTTAAGTATAGAGAGGCTTTTGGAAATTTTATGCTGTAATCTTGATAGCTTTTAAATTTTACTTTTTTGCACTAAAATGTGACTGCTTTAGGTTCATTATATGTTATGCACTTTTACCATGAGATGAACTACCAATAAAAATTATAGTTAACACTTAGTAACAGCTTTTTTGTCCAGTACAATTGATTTTTCTAGAGTATTTGTTTATTTTGATTGGCCAATTTAAATTAGTCTGAAAACTTGACTACTATTTTACTGTCAAATTTAATACTCTAACAACCATCTTGTTTTACCCTGTAATTATTAGTGGAGAGGATTATTTGCCTTCTTGAGTAGGCCCTGAGCATTCCTGGTGCTAGGCTGGATTTAGATATCATAGACCCCAGTTCCCCGGATCATGGGTGCAAGACATCTCCATCAAGTCTTGTTGCAGTGAGAGGGCATTTGCTGTCGGCCAAGTCTCTGTTACCTGGGTCCTGATTTGAACAGGGCATGTGAAGCTGAGCAGCCATGGGGGCAGGAGATATCCTTCAGCAGGGGTGAGGGTTCAGGCCCCTGCAAACTTGGGGGGGGTGAAGGTCTGTGCCCCACCTCTGTTGACCCCCAAGTTCTCTCCTGATGGCCCCTATGTGACTGTGCCTGTCTTAGGTTATTCCTTCCCTGAGGAATCTTACCTGTCTCTGGCTAACCAGCCATCCTCTGGGGCCAAGCAGGGTGATGTGAGGTTTAGTTCTGTCTCCTTGGTCGCCTATGCCCCCATGGCCTCCACGCCCAGCACCTGCCTTGGGATCCCCTCGCCTGCTGGCAGGGTCCCAGCACTGATCACATATCTTGTGGAACCCAGGTTTCTTCTCCAAGGAGGCCCAGCTCACCCCACTGGGCAAGAGACAGATCCATGGTACCAGCCATCACGAGGTTTCAACCTTGGCATGAACAGAAGCTCAGGCAACAGCTGTGGACAATTGGATTGTGAGAAGCGGGTCCCTCTTGGCCAAAAGGGCAAGAGGGGCCAATTTAGAATGCTCAGGTGCCTTCCCAGGGGGCCCTCTACACAGTGGAAGGGATTAAACCCTTTCATGTCCTTTTTAAATTGCTGCCAGACATTCAAAGAATTAGTTTGTAAGTTTGTTTGGGGTAATTGTATAATATGCTGTTGTAATTCTAAAATATCTAGAGATGTGTTACGTTTGTCTCCAAACACCAAACAGATGATATCCCTCCCTCCCCCCACGGGCATGAGGAACTATTATAAGTAATGGGGGCGATCCAAATCTGGGAAAAATTTTAATGACAGTGTAGAATAATATCATGTAAGGATATTCTTTGTTCTAGTCCATGGCAATACCCTTTCAAACTGGCTGTCTATTTCTTTTTGTATAGACAAGGTCTTAGTTACATTTTCTGTACTTCTACCGCGGGCAAATAGTGATAGTAGTGACACCCTTTCTTTGGTGTCCACACAAGCCAGAAACCTCTCTTTAATTTTACACACAAAGTGGCATTGTTTTGATTTTGTGTCCAACAAAAGGGAAGCTGGGTGGAGACCCCTGTGTATTTATACTTACTTGCCCCACCCATGGACCTCCAGGATGACCAAGGTGTTTGGTATTATTGGTAACTACATTAGTCAGGAGATCAGCCCACATGAGTGGTCTTACCCATAAAGGGTCAGGAGCATGAGTCCAAAATACTTACCCTCTTGTCCCAGGTAAAATTACCGTACATCTGATGATTGCTAGCATGGCTGAAAAGGCATTCTTGTGCATTCTTGGGTTTCTGGTTACCTCACAATTTCTTCCCTGAGGTTTGACATTCTGATTGATGTTTCTCTGTTTCTGGATCTATTTTTCCCCCCATCAGTTTATGTTGTTCATTATATTCCACAAATGAGTGAGATCATGTGATATTTATCTTTCTCTGACTGGCTTATTTCACTGAGCATAATGTTCTCCATCTCCATCCATATTGTTGCAAATGGTAAGAGCTCCTTCTTTTTTACTGCAGCGTAGTATTCCATTGTGTAGATGTACCACAGTTTTTTAATACGCTCATCTGCTGATGGGCACTTAGGCTGTTTCCAAATCTTAGCTATGGTGAATTGTGCTGCTATGATGTTTCCAGTTTCTTAGGATATATTCCTAGAAGTGGGATCACTGGGTCAAATGGGAGTTCTATTTTTAGTTTTTTAAAGAAACTCCATAGTGTTATCCACAGTGGCTGCACCAGTCTGCATTCCCACCAGCAGTGCACGAGGGTTCCTTTTTCTCCACATCCTCGCCAGCACTTGTCATTTGTTGACTTGTTGATAATGGCCATTCTGACAGGTGTGAGATGGTACCACATTGTTGTTTTGATTTGCATCTCTCTGATGATTAGTGATTTAGAGCAGGTTTTCATATGTCTCTTGGCCTTCCTTCTGTCTTCTTTCGAAAAGTGTCTATTTAGATCAGTTGCCCATTTTTTGATTGGGTTGTTTATCTTCTTTTTGTTAAGCTGCATGAGTTCCCTGTAAATGTTGGAGATTAAACCCTTATCGTTGACATCATTGGCAAATATGTTCTCCCATGCAGTGGGCTTTCTTGTTGTTTTATTAATGGTTTCCGTTGCTGTGCAAAAGCTTTTTATTTTGATGTAGTCCCATTTGTTTATTTTCTCTTTAGCTTCCATTGCCCTAGGAGCAGTATCAGTGAAGAAGTTCTTTTGGCATATGTCAGAGATTTTTTTGCCTGTAGATTCCTCTAGTATTTTTATGGTTTCCTGTCTTATGTTTAAGTCCTTGATCCA
Organism: Ia io; assembly: GCA_025583905.1. Classification (NCBI taxonomy): domain Eukaryota; kingdom Metazoa; phylum Chordata; class Mammalia; order Chiroptera; family Vespertilionidae; genus Ia; species Ia io. The sequence continues at coordinate 76,077,465 of JAJQQW010000001.1, forward strand.
TTTTGAGTTTATTTTTGTGTATGGTGTAAGTTGGTGGTCTAGTTTCATTTTTTTGCATGTATCTGTCCAATTTTTCCAACACCATTTATTGAAGAGACTGTCTTTACTCCATTGTATGTTCATGCCTCCTTTGTCAAATATTAATTGAGCATAGCGATTTGGATCGATTTCTGGGTTCTCTATTCTATTCCATTGATCTATATGTCTGTTCTTGTGCCAATACCAGGCAGTTTTGAGAACAGTGGCTTTGTAATATAGCTTGAAATCTGGTATTGAGATCCCTCCTACTTTATTCTTCTTTCTCAGGATTGCTGTAGCTATTTGGGGTCTTTTTTTATTCCAGATGAATTTTTGGAAAGTTTGTTCTAGGTCTGTGAAGTATGCCGTTGGTATTTTAATGGGAAGTGCATTGAAATTATAGATTGCTTTGGGTAGTATGGACATTTTGATGATGTTGATTCTACCGATCCATGAACATGGTATGTTCTTCCATTGGTTTATGTCTTCCTCTATCTCTTTTTCAGTGTTGTATAGTTTTCCGCTTATAGGTCTTTTACCTCCTTAGTTAAGTTTATTCCTAGGTATCTTAATTTTTTTGGTGTGATGGTAAATGGGATTTATTTTTTAGTCTCTCTTTCTGTAAGATTATTATTGGTGTATAGAAATGCCATAGATTTCTTAGCATTTATTTTGTATCCTGCTACTCTGCCGAATTCATTTATTAAGTTTAATCATTTTTTGATGGAGACTTTAGGGTTTTCTATGTACAGTATCATGTCATCTGCAAATAAGGACAGTTTTACTTCTTCTTTTCCAATTTGGATGCCTTTTATTTCTTCTTCTTGTATGATTGCAATGGCTAGTATTTCCAACACTATGTTGAACAGGAGTGGTGAGAGTGGGCATCCCTGTCTTGTTCCTGTTCTTAGGGGAAATGGTTTTAGTTTTTGCCCATTCAGTATGATGTTGGCTGTGGATTTTTCATATATGGCTTTTATTATGTTGAGGTATGATTCTTCTATTCCCGTCTTGCTGAGAGTTTTTATGAAGAAAGGGTGTTGGATTTTGTCAAATGCTTTTTCTGCATCAATTGATATGACTATATGGTTTTGATCTCTCAATTTGTTTATGTGATGTATGACGTTTATTGATTTGCGAATATTGTACCATCCTTGCATCCCAGGGATAAATCCTACTTGGTCATGGTGTATGAGCTTTCTGATGTACTGCTGGATTCGATTTGCTAGAATTTTGTTGAGGATTTTGGCATCTATGTTCATGAGGGATATTGGCCTGTAATTTTCTTTCATTTTGTTATCTTTATCTGGTTTTGGGTGATGCTGGCTTCATAGAAGGAGCATGGGAGTGTTCCTTCTTCTTGAATTTTCTGGAATAGTCTGAGGAGGATAGGTTTTAGCTCTTCCTTGAATGTTTTGTAAAACCCCTGTGAACCCGTCTGGCCCTGGACTTTTGTTTGCTGGAAGTTTTTTGATGACTGCTTCAATTTCTTCCATAGTTATCAACCTATTGAGATTTTTAGTCTCTTCCTGAGTAAGTTTTGGAAGGTTGTTTTTTTCTAGGAATGTGTCCATTTCCTCCAGGTTGTCTAGTTTGTTGGAATAGAGTTGTTCATAGTATTTTTTGAGAATCCTTTGTATTTCTTTGGGGTCTGTTTTTATTTCACCTCTTTCATATCTGATTTTGTTTATTTGGGTCCTCTCTCTTTGCTTCTTGGTGAGCCTGGCTAGAGGTTCATCAATCTTGTTTATCCTTTCAAAGAACCAGCTCTTGGTTTTGTTGATCTTGTGTATTGTTTTTTTGGTCTCTATGTCATTCATTTCTGCTCTGATCTTTATTATTTCTTTTCTTCTGCTCACTGTGGGCTTTTCTTGTTGCTCCCTTTCTAATTCTTTGAGTTGTTGGGTTAGATGATCTATTACCAATTTTTCTTGTTTTTTGAGATAGGCCTGTAGAGCTATACACCTCCCACTCAGGACTGCTTTCATTGTGTCCCATAGGATTTTCAATGTTGTGTTTTCATTATCATTCATTTCCAGGATGTTTTTAATTTCTTCTTTGATCTCATTGATAACCCAATCATTGTTTAGTAGCATGCTATTCAGTTTCCAAGTGTTTGAATTTTTTGGAATGTTTTTATTGTAGTTTATTTCTAATATTATGCCATTGTGGTCTGAGAAAATTCTTGATATGATTTCAATCTTTTTGAATTTGTGGAGACTTTGCTTGTTACCCAAAATGTGGTCTATTTTTGAGAATGTCCCATGTGCACTTGAGAAGAACGTATATTCCATGGCTTTGGGGTGAAATACTCTGAAGATGTCAATTAGGTCCATTTGATCTAGTGTGTCATTGAGGATTGCTGTTTCTTTGCTTATTTTTTGTCCAGAGGATTTATCCATTGATGTCAGTGGTGTATTAAAGTCCCCTACTATAATTGTATTGATGTCGATCTCTCCCTTGATATTTTCCAGCAGATTTTTTATGTATTTGGGCGCTCCTGCATTGGGTGCATATACGTTTACCAGAGTTATATCTTCTTGCTGGATTGCTCCCTTTAGTATTATGTAGTGGCCTTCCTTATCTCTTATTATGGCCTTTACTTTGAGGTCTATTTTATCTGATGTAAGTATCGCAACCCCAGCTTTTTTCTCATTTGCATTTGCCTGAAAAATGTTTTTCCATCCCTTCACTCTCAGTCTGTGTGAATCTTTTGCTCTAAGGTGGGTCTCTTGTAGACAGCAAATATATGGGTCATGTTTTCTTATCCATTCAGCTACCCAATGTCTTTTGATTGGTGCATTTAATCCATTTACGTTTAATGTTATTTTTGATAAGTACCTGTTTGTTGACATATTTTTCCTTAGTGTTTATGTTTCTTCTTGCCTTTCTCTATCTTCTTTTTACAGCAGCCCCTTTTCATGTCTTTCATTGCTGGCTTGGTAGTGATTAACTCTCTTAGCCCTTTTTTGTCTGTGAAGCTTCTGATTCCACCTTCAATTTTGAATGATAGCCTTGCAGGGTATAGTATTCTTGGATTCAGTTCCTTGCTTTGCATCACTTTGAATATTTCATTCCATTCCTTTCTGGCCTGGTGTGTTTCTGTTGAGAAATCAGTTGATATTCTGATAGGAGATCCCTTGTAGGTAACTTTCTGTCTCTCTCGTGCACCCTTTAAGATCCTTGCTTTGTCGTTGGTGTCCATCAATTTAATTATGATGTGTCTTGATGTCGGTCTTTTGGGGTTCAACTTGTTTGGGACTCTGTATGCTTCTTGGACTTGGATAGTTTTTTTCTTGCCAATATCAGGAAAATTTTCTGTCATTATTTCTTCCAACAGGTTTTCTAGTCCTTGCTTCTCTTCCTCTCCTTCTTTTATCCCTATTATTCGAATATTGTTTCGTTTTTTGTCATCCCAAAGCTCCCTTAGGCTCTCCTCTTGCTTTTTAAGTCTTCTTTCCAGTTGCTGCTGAGTTTGTGTGTTTTTTCCTACCTTGTCTTCTAATTCACTGATGCGGTCCTCAGCCTCTTCTACTCTACTCTTTAAGCCTTCCATTGTGTTCTTTATTGCAGCTATGTCGTTCTTCATCTCCTCTTGGTTTCTTTTCATGTTGGTGACGTTTTCATTCAGCTCCTTATAGTTCTCATTGAGTTGCGTGTATTTGTCATCCATCCGTTTAAACATCCTTATAACGAATACTCTGAATTCTTTCTCTGTTAAGCTGCTAGCCTCAAGTTCATTTAACTCCCTTTCTGGTGATTCTTCTTTGAGAATTTCCTTTCTGTCTCCCCATGTTTTCCTGTAATATTTTAATTGTTGTTCCAATTGCTTTGCTACCCAGGATCTTTTGGTGATGGTGCTACTGGTATAATCTCTCAGTTTTCCTGGGCTTGGTAATCTAGTGTAGTCCCCTACTTGAACTATTTGCGTTCTCTTGATGTAGGCCTGCGAGTTTGAGAGGCACAACTGAAGTGTCTAGAGGTCAGCAGTCATGGAGGGTAGTATCCCAATTTTTCTGTCTTGCACCCTAAATTGAAATTACGCTTGCCCAGTGGGGACTCATAGTGGCTCCAAGGAACTGTCTGTCGGGGTGATGTGGCTCGGCGGGCCTGCACTCTGAAAAGGTGTGACTGTGTTGCCCAGAGTTAGGTAGTTGTGGGGTGGGCAGACTCAGCTTTTAATGCTGTACCTGTGGTGGATAGGCGCTTACTCCCAGTGGCGGCTCACAGGAGCACCCGCGGTAAGTTTGCCAGTGATGCACACTGAAGCACTCTGAAGAGCTCTGGTAGTGTAACTGCGTAATAGATGCTAAAGGTTTTTCTTTTGGGCGGTACCTATGGCCTCAGGGAGTATTCAAATCCTATAGTGTTAATCAGAGTGGTATCCGGGTGTGGCTATATTGGTTGCCTGGAGACTGGAGGGAGGGTTTATCTCTTAGGAGAAAATGGCGACCGGGGATCCGATGTGACTCAGCCCCAGACACGCTTCCACCTCTGCCCACTCTCCCCAGGTTCCACCACTCCTCCCCTTCTCCTGCACCTCAGCCACGGGTAAGTGTCTGTATCCGAAAGGTCCTACGAACTACGTTCAGTGGAGAAAGACGCAGGCTCCGGCGCGAAGAGGGACCGCGTCTTCGCAATCTCCTCTCTTGTTGGCACTTCGCGGTCGGGCAGTTAGCTCTTCAGGGCTGCCTTTGAGCTCAGATCCCAAATCAGACTCCAAGGTCTAAAATCGACTACCTCCCGCAGTTCCGTGGACCCTTTTTCTCACAGTCAGACACTTTGCCTGTCCTCAGGGATGTGGCTTGGCGCTGTGTAGTTTTCCCCTGACCTTCTGGGTTTAGAGATCCTGCAGATTCTATTGCCCAGATCCTTGTTTTGCCTTTTTCCAGGAGATCTCTGCTCTTCCCAGCTGCAAACTGTCTCACCAGCCGCTTCTCCTTTGCCAATTCGGGCTGGATTCCTCTCGTTTCAGCTGCTCCCTCTATTTCCTCCTCTGACATTGCATTCTTTCCCAGAGTCCTGAATTGAAATTTTACACTTTGTTAATCATAGTTTATTTACTTTTTATGCCAAATGAAATTTTAAGTAAAATTTTACATATTAATACTGTAAAAGAGATGTTCAGTATTAGAATTCATATATTTAAATTAGGGTAGGTAGATAAAGATATAAACACGTAGGTAGGAGAGAAAGAGAGAGAGAGAGAAAAAGAGAGAGAGAGAGATCATGTTATTAAAAAATTTGGACCCAAAAATTGGCTGATTAATATTAAGCGCTGATTAAATTATGAAAACACACACAGAAACAGATATATCTATGACATAATCTATCAATCTTTACTTAGGGATAAGGCTGATAACCTTTTTAAAAATTGAAACAAATAATTAAAGATGATTTTGAAATAATACTACCGCAGAATATTTTTAATTTTTGAGTTTTTTAAAGCAAGTTTTGAAGATCCTCATCTTTATCTTACCTTTCTAAAAACATGAAAATTATTTGCATAGTTACAACTCAACTTCATGATTATATTTTATTGGTTTTCATAATATTAATTTAAAGCAGGTGGTTAAAATTAATAAAAAAGATTTAAACAGTTTTAGGAACAATCCCAACTGACTCTTGGAAATTATGCCATTCAATGGTTGGGAACATAGTTAAAAAGGGGATTTATTATACTCTTGGAGCCAATAGAATATGTTTTACAGAATCAATGGAAAATGCTAATTAACATGGCAAAGCGGTTAAGTGACAGGTGGCTAAGATGGTCTTTCATACATGATTTCTGTAGGAAATAAGATAGATGAAAATATTCAGATCAACCATAATTTCAACAATTTGCTTTATTTCATTCTAGTATTTTTCTACATTTATATGTCTTTATTTATTTTTGATTTACAAAATTGGAATGTGACTGGCCACTACTAAAATATATTAAACACAATTTTCACTAATATAATAATAGCTTAGAGCTTTATTTTAAAGATTATAAAGTTTAAACTTGACAATTATGCTTTAAACACTGAGCAAAGTGTAAATCAAATATAAAAAGAGAAAGTAAAAAAATTATGGTTATGCCCTAGCCAGTGTGGATCAGTTGCTTGGAGTGCTGTCCCCATGCACCAAAAGGTGGTGGGTTTGATTCCAGGTTAGAGCACATAACCAGGTTGCAGGTCCAATCCCTGGTCAGCACACAGGGTATGAGTTGCCTACCGATAGATGTTTCTCTCTCCTCTCTCTCTCTCTCTCTCTCTCTCTCTCTCTCTCTCTCTCTCTTTCTCAATCAATAAAAAAAAGAAAAAATCAGGCATGTTTAAAAATAGGTCATGGTTAGTCTTAGACACACAAAAATAATTTCTGTGTACTAGAAAAAAAATGAAAATATCAAGTATTAAGAGAAGCTGAAGCTAAGCACTCAAATGGCTCCAAGTCTGCATGTTCCAATGGCAGCTGAGTGATCAGCTCCTATGACTTATGAACACTAAAAGTGCTCCACTTATAACGGAGGCCCTAAGCCACATTCATGGCTTGAAGCTGAAGGCTATAATGGAGCTCTCCTGCTTATAAAAACATGTTGAAAAATCTTGGCAATTGCTGCCCGAATAAGCATATTAATAAATGTATACATCATGACCAAGTATGGTTAGTCCCTGGATTCAGGGACAGTGCAGCAGTACAAAATGCAATAAACAGCATTAATAAGTGAAAGAAGAAAAGTGTATATTTATATCAAGAAATTTTAAAAGAAATTTGATAAAATTCAATACACATTCCTGCTGAAAACAGTAAATTACTACAGATAAATATGGTATGTTGAAATTCTGTCATGAAATATCATATATGATATGAAAGGAAACATGTTGTTATTGATTGACTTATATACCTTCAAATTCGTAAGTTGAAAACCTAACCTCCTGTATCTCAGAATGTGACTGATTTGGAAATAGGGTCATTAAAATTGTAACCAGATAAGTTAAGATGAGATCATAAGGGTGAGCCAAGTTCAATATGCCTGGTGTCCTTATTAAAATAAAAGAAATTTGGACACGATGACATCTATAAAGAGAAGGCAATATAAAGAGACACAGAGAGAAGATGACATCTATAAGCCAAGGAGAGAGGCCTGAAAACTGATTCTTCCCTCATAGCCTTCAGAAGGAACCAAACCTGCTGACACCTTTTTTTTTTTTTTTGATTTCCAGCCTCCAGAAGTGTGAGACAATAAACAGCGTGGGGCAAAAAATAGGTTTACAGTTGCAAATTAAATACAGTTTATTCTGGTACTATTATTTATTAACTAGAGGCCTGGTGCACAAAATTCGTGCACTTGGGGGGGGGGTTCCCTCAGCCTGGCCTGCACCCTCTAGCAGTCTGGGAGCCCTGGGAGGATGTCCTACTGAAGGCTTAGTGGGCCTAAGCATTGCCACGAAGGCGGGAGAGGCTCCCACCAGCAGTGAGCCCGGCTTCTTGCTGAGCAGGGCTCCCCCTGTGGGAGCAAACTGACCACCAGGGAGCAGCTCCTGCATTGACTGTCTGCCCCCTGGTGGTCAGCGCACATCATAGTGACCAGTCATTCCACCATTCGGTCATTTGCATATTAGCCTTTTATTATGTAGGATACGTATGCCCCCTAGAACCATAAGAGATGCAAAAAATTCACTGTTAAGTCATTCTCAAATTGCCCCCACTTAAAATCAAATTGCTCCCCCTCCGGTGGGGTGTGTGCTGCACCTTGGGAACCGGTGGGCTTGACACTTTTCATCTCTGAGCTTCATTTCTGAATACACACGCATATACCATGGGAATTGTGAGCTCTTCTCCGCCTACCTCACTGGGTTGTCATGAGGAGGTTCTGAGCTAATAAACCTAGAAGTGTTTCATCAAGTAAGTGATGTCTAATGGGAAGGGATTATTTCTCGCAGGTAGCAGGTGCTGATTAGGGAAGGAGGGCATGATTGTTTCCTGGACTGTAACTATGGAAGCTTTGCAGAGGGTTCTGCAGGGCTGGGAGGGGTGGGCTCTGGCCAGCAGCCCTGTAGCAGTGGTCATCCCTGGAGGTGCTGGCCGCGGGCAGGGAGTTAGGGGTCGCTAGAGGGGCAGCGAGGCTGAAGGGGGAGTAACTGTCAAACCTTCCCGCTTGGCGCCATTCTTTAAATTGTACTTGGCTTTTTCGCAGCTGTATGGCGGGGCCAGGGCGGAGCCACACGGGCTAGGAGGACAGGTTTAGCTGCACCCCCAGTGAAGTTCAGCGAGCTTTCTCTGCAGAGACTGTGTTGCTGCTGTTGGGGGGTGGGGTGGGTCTGAACCTGGGGGGCTGCTCAGGCCTATCTCCACCTGGGTTTGGAGTTGTAGGGAGGAGAGGCGTGCCCGGCCCCAGCAGCACCTGGCCACTGGCCCTGGTTGCCTCAGGGGAGCTGACAGGTGGTTGCCAGCGTGCTATTGTTGTGGGCGCCTCTGGCGGAGGTGGTGGGGGAAAAGATCAGGAGTCTGAGGTGCGGGCTGCAGCTACCGGCAAGGCTGGGTCTTCTCCCCATCCAGCCAGCCTCCCTGTCCCCCCGGAGGTGCGGGAGCTGGGGTAGGGTGTCTGTCGGTCCCCCCAGGGTGTGGGGGCTGGGGTAGGGTGTCTGTGCAGGGAGGTTGAAAGAACTCCCCGTGGCCTCTTCCTCTTCCTTCTTTGCAGTCCAGGCTCTTGTCAGGCAATCTCCTCGGACCCCAGGGAACTTGGCTCCAGTTGCCCGCCCCCCGCTGCATGCGCATCAATATGCAAATTGGTCATTATGGGGACACCGTAATGGGCAATTAGCATATTACCTCGTTATATGTATAGATTATTGTTATCCTACATTTGTCCCACCCTATATTTCTGTTGTTTAAGCCATCCATATTGTTTTGTTACAGTAGCCCTAGCAAACTAATACATATGCATAAGAAATTTTTTCTTTGCTGTTTATAATAGTGAAAATTTAGGATCTATATAAAGTCTATTAAAGTAATAACAAATTGCTTGTATATTCATACTATGGAATACATTATAGCATATTCAGGAAAAATTAATGTAAAAATATGTTTATATGATGATACCATTTATATAACACTTAGAAACATGCCAATCAATGCAAAAAAATATATATGAGAATGATAAACGTATTCTGGATAGTGGCAATGGAATGATCTAATAAGGATAGATGCACGATAAGAATTATCTTTATTTTTAATGTACTAAAGTATGAAGCAAATATGGAAAAGTGTTAAGATTTGAGAAAGCTAGGTGTTTATTCCAAATGTATCTTTATTTTTCACTATTTTTTAAATCATGAAGAGCATATGCTATACATTATTCTCATATTAAACCTTACAATACATTTTTAGAAATAAAATAGGTAGGTTAAATCTTGTAAATATGTTTAAGGCTTTTGATATGCATTTTCAAATTGCCCTCCTTACATTTGTACCAATTTGCACTTCCAATAATAGTGTATGGGAATGAGAGTTTCATGTACTTCTGATCATAAAGTTGTTATTATTATTTATCGATTTCATAATTTAATTGATGGAAATGGGAAATATTATTTCAATTTATGAATCTGCATTACTATTATGATTAGTAAGATTCAATGGCTATGTGCTTTAAGAGACTTCACTTGCATATTATTCGTGTGTGGCCAGTAAATATCATTTGCCCAGTGTTATTCAACTTTATTGACATTTCATTTATGTTCAAGAAATTGTCATATTTCAGCTTAAAGTTTTATGAATTTTGACAAATGTATTTATCCATGTAATTACGACCACGGTCAAAATACAGAACATGTCTATCATCACGTAAAATTCCTTTATTCGCCTTTGCAGTTATTTTCAACTTCACCCCAGGCAACCGTTGATCTAATTTCTATCACTATTGATTAATTTTTCTCTACTTGGACTTTGTTTTATGGAAACATATCATATGTGCTCTTGTTTGTGTGTCTTTTATCTCTCAGTCTAATGCTCCATTTTTAAATTTGTATGCTTATTTTAAAATAAATGTATTGTGGTAACATTGTTTGATGGTATTATAAAATTTCAAGTGTACAACTTAAAACATAATTGTTATAAATATTTTTTGAAAACTTAACCAAAAGAAGGTAATTCTTGAAATATGGTTATTGAAATAAAAATATATATTTTAGATCTTCCTGAATCACAACATAGGAACAAACATAAATGAATATCTATATCAAATATCAACAGGTGATATTACAACTAAACTGTACAAAAAGTTTCCTCCCTAACTCAGAAGTATGGGTTAGTAAGAACAAACCCACCAAGGACTATGAAACCTAAATATTATCAATATCATGTGGGAAGCAGCAGAATGAAACAGAATGCTTTCCAACAAAGTTGATAACAGGAGAATTCAAACATAGCCCCAACAGGTGTTCACTGAGAAGTCCAGTGGGACATTTTGAAAATAGAAGTTTCAATTGCCAGGGATTTTGCCCACAGCAATAATGGTTAAGTGCAAGAATCCTATGGTAATTGCTGAGGGGCTACAGCAATCTAACCCCATGTACTGTCAAAACTGCTCTGCCACATCTCCCTTCCATGACAGGGCTCTCTACTGAGGAGGAACTGCTATAAATGAAGTTAAAGTTCAGCCAGAAAAGCATAACAAAGACAAAGAAAATAAAAGGTTCAGATAAAATGGAAGGGAAGAAATGAGGCAGGCAATTTCTGAACAGAAGCATTCATGTTTTTAACTCTTCACACAAACAAAAGAAGGGTGATATTTGCAATGTTGGAAAAGCTATCATGAACCATGTTTCCTTCTAGAGGTTTAGGGAAACTATATTCACATAAGAAAAGTAACAGGAAAGTAATAAGATAAAATATTATACAAAATTATTAATAAAATAGAAAAAAATCCCTATAACTGTCCAGTCTTCTGGATGATATAGATCCCAAATATCTGTGTCACAAGGCAAACAGAGAAGTAAGCGTCTTTTACATTCTTTCAGATGGGTCATGTTTTCATGAGGTGAATTTTCTATATCTGTTTCTATTAAGCATCATTAAATATGAGTAGTAGAAATTCCACCCAGATTCTGCCAATAAGCTACATACTCTTACATGATAATGATGTGATATTTTGTTTATCTATATGTTTGTTTATCTGTATTTAGTCTAATGACAACTTACAGTGCATCTTTAAAGGAGTGCTATACACTAAATTAAATAACACTTCAATGTAGTTCTATAAGGCAAAGGGGAGATAGAATTAAAGTTTATGAATTGCTAAAATATGTAAGTCCTTAAGCAAATGTTTTAATGAATACATCATTAATTACTTCATCAATTATCAACTCTTTCTTCAAGAATGATTATAAATAGCTTATTTTTAATGGATTAAATGTTATACCCCTTTGCTCATGGTCTGAAATTGTTTTTTATTAGGAATTTGAAAACAAATACTTATTTTATATTTTAATAAAGTTTTTAAACTATCTCAGTCACAATAATCACAAAAGGATTTGAGCAAAAGTGTTTATTCTAAAATATCAGTACTTGAAAAAATAAATTTAGAATGCTTGCTTATAAATTGCAAAACGTTAATGCTGTATATGTAAATTATGTTATATAAATGATTTGAAATTGGTGAATTGACCATTAAACAGCAATTTCATCTTGCTGAACCTAAATAGAATGGAATAAAATCTTAGCCATGAATTAGAAGGCCAACAGTTTCTAATTTATTCAGAAAGTAGAAATGGTTGAAAGTTTGCAGAATAACTATAGTGCATGTAATGTATTAGCAAAAACTCCCTTTTAAAATATTTAACATTTTAAAAACTAAGTACAGATTCTTCTTGGGAGAATTAGAAGAATTGAAAGAGTTACTTTCTTGAATAACTATGATAGAATTAATATATATATAATATATGTATATAATATATATATATGCATATATATATATGCATATATATATATATGCATATATATATATATGATTTTCATTGCATTAAATCCAAATCTTAAAATTGAGGGGGGATATACAGACAGTAACCTGAATAAAAAAATATGATGTGTTATACTACTTAAAATTTCAAAACAAATTTGACCTATCTGTATAATTGGGCATCCAGATAACTGGACATTAATATTGGCGCCCCATCCCCTTTGTCTAGATAAATAAATAGACATGTTAGGAGAAACCATTCATGCTCATTTCCAACTGAATATTTCCATTAAATAAAATGAGAAGCATATTTTAGTTTACCTAATTTTTAAAATATTTTTATTAAGGGTACATTTTCATCTTTGAAAATTCCTTGTAGTCTCTCAAAAAATTTAACAACATAAAGAACAGGATACTGGGACTATAATCATTAAATAAATAAATAAATAATAGTCTACAGTTTTTAAAACGTGAAATCACTTTAAAGTGACTGAGCTGTAGACTTCACAGTGGAAAACTGTCCCATCTTTTATTTTGTGCAATGTTTTCATGCAATTTGAAAAGATTATAAACTCTACAATTTGCTATTGCGTTAGTAATTTTTTAATAACACGTAGATGAGTTCAGAATGGAAACAAGTGCACTCATATTCTTAAGCCACTCAACTGACACACACATTTGCATGTATATCCTACTGGCAATACTTAAACATGTCTCTAATTCCCCAAAAAGAGCCTCGTAAGTGGTAAATACAAAACTTAACTAGCTTTCCAACTGCCTACAACTAGGACATCTTAAAAGAAAACAAATCAAAAGCACTTATGAATGTTAAATTGAATTTTGACATTCAAATGACAATCATCTTTGATTGCCATTTTATTATGAATTGTAATAACATTTCAATATACTTATGGTTACTATTTATAAGTCATGTAATAACTGTATCTTTACCAATATATCATTTATTTTAGTACATATATATTTTTTTCCATCACTGTTTATCCCCACTATGCCCTCCTGTACCTCCACCCCCACCCCCTCCCCTCCATAATCACTATAAGGTTGTCTATGTCCATGAGTTCTTTCTGCTTTTTTTTTTCTCAATCCCTCTACCCATATCTACACTAATAAAAGAGTAAGATGCAAATTGATCATACCTTCATGGTGCCCACCAGCCAATCAGGAGTGAGTATGCAAATTAACCCAACAAAATGGCGGGTTAATTTGCATATGCAGGTGCTGAGCGGCTGGGGGCCTCTGGGCAGTGTGGGAGGGCAGAAAGGCAGCTCCGAGCCAGAGCAAAAAGGCGGCTCTGGCCAGAGCGAAGGCGGTGCCAGCAGCCAGGGGAAGGAAGGCCCGTTCTTGCATGAATTTTCATGCATCAGGCCTCTAGTTGTTTAAATATAATCCTAGACATTTTCAAGAGTCTCAGTCTTGAGTATTGTAACAGAAAAGTTAAAACTCAACACTTTCTCCCACTTTATAACTATCAGTTATAAAGAATAACTTTGCTGATTGAGCATTCTTGTTTGATAGTTTCTTGTATCACTCTCTCCTAGCCTATAAGATTGCTGTTGAAAAAGCCATTTACAGCCTTATGGGGGTTCCCTTGTTTGAGAAATGTTTTTCTCTTTCTGCTTTTAGAATTCTCTTTTTGTCTTTGATGCTATACAGTTTTATTACAATATGTTTGGGAAAATATTATTTTGAATTGATTTTGACATGACATATTAGCCTCGTATTATTAGATTAACAAATTTTTTCCTAGGTTTTGGGACTTCTCAGCCATTATTCATTTAAATAAGCTCTTACCCCTTTTTTCTTATCTCCTTGTGGAACTCTAATGATGCATACATTATTTCTTTTTATGGCTTCCCATAATTCCCATAGACTTTTTTCTTTCCTTTTTAATCTTTACTTTTAAGTATTATTATTATTATTATTTTCTCTTCTTGATTGCATAATATCAATTGTTCTGTGTTTTTTTTTCTCACTGTCTCTTATGTTTGCTGAAGTATTCTGTTGAAATTCTCTATTGAATTATTCAGTTCAGTCATTATATTCTTCTGATCCCAAATAGCTGCTTTTTAAAATGTTTTTTCTCTCATTTTAGAACTTCTCATTTTGTTCTTGTGTTGTTGTTCTGATATTGTTATACTGTTTATTTGTGTTTTCCCTGAATATCTTTGAAACAATTATTTTGAAATCTTTGTCAGTCATTTTCTTAATCTCCATTTATTTGAGACCAGTTACTGGAGATTTATTTGGTAAAGACCAGTGGTTTGCACAAACTTGGGTGCAGAAGCCAGCACAGGTAGTGACAGGGACCAATTGCAGACTCACTCATAATGATAGAGGCTCAGGCAGGTGGTAAAGGCTAGGACTGACTATGGGATCACTGGCAACTGTGGAGGCCATTGCTATCAACATCCTCTCCTGTGACTCCCATTCTCTCCTCAAGCATACACTAAACACTAGTGATGGGGATTTAGCTTGAACTGTGCAGATGCATAGCCTAAGTCACTGTCTATAGGTGGATATGATGATGCTGGCTAGTGACAGTAGGCAGGTCCTGATATGGGCTCATAAGTAGCTGCAGGGCCCTTGGCTATTGGCTGGCTCTCTGGTGGCTGCTCACTCTTCCCCTGGGCATGAACACTGTTGTGGGGGCCAGAGATAAGGGACTGACTGAAGCTGTGCATGAATAGCTGGAGGGAATAGGTTGTCACAGTGGTGCAGGCCAATGACAGGGCCTACCTGGGTCTATAGGAGGATATAGGTCCCCTGGATGTTGTTGCACTCTCCTGTTGCTGAACCCTCTCTCATTGGTTGTACACACTGCAGTATATACTGGTGATGGGATTCAAGCTTGGAGAAGGCAGTCATATAGCTGGAGGGGCTAGTTACAAGTGGTCATAGTAGTGACAGCCAGTGAGAGAGTCAGGGGCTGAACCAACCTGTAAGCAAGGTGCCCTGGCTGTCAGTAAACTCACCTTAGCTACATATTCTCGCCCCAGTTATGCACACTACGGTGGAGGCCAATGATGTTGTCAGGCTGGTGACAGGCAAGTTCAAACCCAAAAGCATTATCCCCAAGGGTAGGCACAGTGATTGAGGTCTATCAGGGGGGTACTAGACTGGTGTCATGCACCCACAAAGCTGCAGAAGCTTGTGATGTGTTGTGAAATTGTGCATCTGAAATCTGAATAATTTTGTTAATCAACGTCACTCCAATTAATCCACTAAAATAAATAAATAAAATGCCACAGAAATTTTGGAAAGTATTTTGACAGTTTCTTAAAATGTTAAACATAGCCCAGCTGGCGTGACTCAAGAGTTGAGTGTCCAACATGAACCAGGAAGTCTTGGTTCCATTCCTACTCAGGGCACATGCCCAGGTTGTAGGCTCGATCCCCAGTGTGGGGTGTACAGGAAAGAGCCAATCAATGATTCTCTGTCATCATTGATATTTCTCTCTCCCTCGCTCTCTCTTCCTCTCTTAAATCAATAAAAATATATTTTATAATGTTAAACATAAATCAAAGGATCTCTTAGCCTTTGTTACAGCATGGATGGACCTAGAAATTATTATGTTAAGCAAAATAAGCCAGTCAGAGAAAGACAAACACAATATGATCTCACTTATATGTGTAATTTAATGAACAAAATAAACTGATGAATAAAACAGATTCAAGGACATTGAAACATGCAACAGATTGTCATATTTCAGAGAGAAGTTGGGGTGGGAGGAGATTAACCAAAGAACTTATATGTACATATGCATACCCCATGGACAAAAAATAGTACTGGGAAGGCCTAGGTAGGGGATGGGAGACAAGAGAAGGAGGATCAATGGTGGGAAAAAGGGGACATCTGTAATGTTTTCAGCAATAAAGATTTTTTTAAAATATTAAACGTAAGTCTACCATATTGTCTGGCAATTATACTCCTAGGTATTTATTAAAAAGAAATTAAAGCATATGTCCATACAAAAACTTGAGCTCAACTGTTGTAGTAGTTTCATTTATAATATCCCCAAATTGTATCAAATCCAAATGTATATCAACAGATGAATAGTAAAATAAACTGTGGTATATCCATACAATAGAACATGACTCAACAATAAAAATAATGGACTACTGACATGCATCATGACATAAATTAACTTCAAAATAATTATGCTGAGTGAAAGAGGCCAGAAAACATAAAACACATACTGTATGATTTCATTTATGTAAAATTCAAAAAAATAAAATCTAAATAATAATGATAAAAAGCAAATCAATGTTTGGGGACAGAGGTGATGGAAAGGGAAAATCTTGGAGATGGAACTTCAAAAAGACACAAGGAAAATTTAGGGATGATAAATATGTTCATTATCTTCACTCTGGTGTTTATTTCCACATTTACCAAAACATCCTATATAACAAAAGCCTAATATGCAAATCCAAATATAAACCACAATGAGATACCACTTTGTACCTACAAGAGTTGGTAAATAATTTTTTAATTAAAAAAAGAAAATCACAAATATTGGTAAGAAATTAGAGCCTGTTAATACTGCTTGTGGGACTATAAAATTGTTCAACTGCTATGGAAAATTTGTTTTGTGGTTACTCAAAAGGTTAAACATAGCATTACCAAAAGCCCCAACAATTCCACTATCATCTATATAACCAAAAGAATTAAAAATAGGATTCCAAACAAATACTTGTACATGAATGTTCATAGTAACACTATGCATAAGGCTTACAAGCAAAATAATGGAAGGAATCTATCCATCAACAGATTAATGAATAAATAAATTATGTCATATATGTCCAATGACATGATATTTTCTCATAAATAAGCAATGAATCCTGATACATGCTACAATGTGTATGACTTCAAAAACATTATGCTAATTAAAAGAAGTCAGACAAAAGAGTATACAATATATGAGTCCATTTATATGAAATATTCAGAATAGGCAAATTTATAGATATAAGACATAAAGGTAGTTGCCAGTGTGTAGAGGGAGAGGAGAATAGGTAGTTAACTGCTTATGGGTATGGAGTTTTCTTTGGGGTTGAAAAAAAATCTGAAATTAGATAAAGTACTTGCATAATATTGTGTGTGTACAAAAGGCCACTGAATTGTTCACTTTACAGTGTTTAATTTTATGAATTTTGCCTCAATGAAAAAAGATACAGATATCTATATATAGTCATTTATGTTGGAATATTGCTGGTATAATATATATGGGACTGGAATCAGAATTTGCCCCTCAGGATCAAACAACTGAGGGTCAGAGTAGGAAGGAGAAATACCGATACTGTATGTCCTTTGTGATGCTTGAATTCTTTTCCATGTGCATATGTTATCTTTAAAATAAAACATTGAAATGTGTTTGTTTTTTTAAATAAGTGAAGATCAGAGGTTCTCTAAACTTCATCATTTGCTGATGAATGTACTCTTTGGATAAAAAAACAAAGGGTAAGAGAAAAAAAAAGACCATTTCTAGCAGTAGTGAAAAGGTTAGATGAAGGGAATGTGATTGAACAGACTTTAAAGGAAGTTTAGAGACTGACAACGGAATAGAACAAATACATACATTGGCCACCATGCAGTGTAGGAGCTGGAAGAAAGTTAAGAAGATCACTTCACCCTACATATTTTGCAGCAGCTAAATAGGGCCATAGTCCAATTATGGAAAACAAAAACAAACAAAAAACAACAGTAACAGCACATCCCTCACAGAACAAATACACTATTAAATATAAATTTTAGCAAACATTTTCGAGCAACTACTAGAAACAAGACAACATGCACTATTAAATGAAATAATCATCAGCAGCATGTTGAAATAATTCATATCAGGTGTGCCCACTAGAGTCAGGATATAGCAGTAGTATTTCCAAAGTCAATTACCTTTAAATTAATCTTATAGTCTAATATTGCAGTTTCCCAGGAGTGCAGTGTCATCTAGCACTGCAAGGTAAAATTGTGCTTAAAAAGAGTGACTATGCTAAAATTTTGCCATCAAAATAATATTCATAGTTCACAATGGAAATGCATCTCTTAAGGGAACTTCAGTGGGACTGGCTTCTTTTGTAAGGCAAATATTCTGTTATAATGGGTCCCCTGCCTCATGGACATAATTAAAGTGTAAAGCTTTCTTCAAAGCGAGTTCACTAATTCTCCATGATTAAAAAATGTTTTTACTATGTGCATATTTCTACTGTGCAGTATCAGCAGAAGTTGTCCTTGTTTCCAAAAATAAGCATCTTCACCTATACACTTGAAAAATGATGCAATACATACCCAGAGTAATGATAAATAGTTCAACTTCACTGTGTGGTGAGAAAAGGCTGCATTGGACTTGAACAAATTAAGCAACCTTAAATTAAAAACAGGAAAACCCACCAAAAACATAGATTGTTAATGGGCAAAATATTTTAGCACCAGATGAAAGAAAAACAAAAACCAATTGGATTCTTTCAAAAGGATTCAATTTAAGCTTGGATAACATTCATCTAAAGATTTCCTCCCTACATATTAATAGTATAAAAGACCCAGGCTGTGATAACTCTAATTCAGAGCTATTCTGTATTTGCTAAATGGAATATGACAGGGATCTGTAACAGTGCTATACTACAGAAAATAATTAGCTGAGAAGTAACTTGATAATTCTACCACTGAGAAGAAAGAACTGAAATCAACCTTCATTTTAATTATGTGTAAGGAAGAAGGATAAATACCTACATAGATAGTAATCAGAAAAATGAAAATACATTTCTGTTATTGGGTAGATAGCAAGCTAGTTTTTTTTTTTTAATATGCTCACCTCTTGTATAGTAAAGATAACAAATTAGTTACTGTATTTCCATCAAAATATCACCACACAGTAAAATGTTAGGGAAAAAATGAAATTTTTATCTAATGTAATACTATACTTCTTTTCTCTGTTGGTATTCAGGCTAATCGGGCAAATTTAAGGAATTTCCTTATGAAAATTCTTCTCTGGATATTAAGATAACTGAATCATGGCAATTTGACAAATTATTAGAAGCTTCTTTTTAAAAAATGTCAATTATAGTTCACATTCAATATTATTATTATTAGTTTTCTTCATTTATATGTGGAATCTAAAGAACAATATAAATAAACAAACAAAACAGAAACAGACTCATAGATACAGAGAACAGACTGATGGTTGCCAGAGGTGAGGGGAGTTGGGGGACTGGGTGAAAAAGTTGAAGGGATTGAGAAGTACAGATTGGTAGATACAAAATAGCCATGGGGATGTAAAGTACAGCATAGGAAATATAGTTAATAATATTGTAATAACTACGTATGGTGCCAGGTGGGTACTGGAAATATCAGGGGAAATACTTTGTAAAGTATAGAGGCTTCTTTCTAGGCACAAAGCATTAGAGCCTTTGTAGTAATACTATGCTTTTGCATTCTGATTTAAATTCATTGGCTGCTGCCTTTGTAATGTTGAAGGAATAGGACTTCTCTGGATTTTAGATATTAAATATCTACCATGAACATTTAGATTGTGCCTATGCACTCAACAGTAATATTGCACTCACAGAAATTTGGGTGCACCCAATCAGCTGCAGTGTGCATACACAGCAAGCGGCAGAACTGGCAGGTGCCCAGGGCTCTCAGCTGTTCCTATCACAGGCTGGTCTGTTGAGGTGCAAATTAAGAACAAGTTGCTGAGCCACAGAATACTCCAGGCTGAAAAATCCTGCAGTGCTTTGTGAAACAATTGAAAATTTGGATATTCAGATTGAGAAAGTGTTGTATGTAACTTAAACTGCAAGAAGTATTTTTGAGAGTTGAGGATTCCAATCACTGGGACTACCCAGTGCTAGATGGCCATATCCAGTAATTTCAAATTTGATCTGCAAGCCTATTCTTTAACTCAAGGTAGTGTAGAGCATGATGGTCTAGTTGCACAGTTAAGATACAAGGGATAGACTTCTCTGCTTTTTGCCATAGCAATCCTTTAAGATGTCCTAAAAATCACTCTGTTTTCATTTCTTGTCTTTCATCCATGTCCCTAATACCTCTAGATTATGAGAAGTGACAAATCCATAGTTTGAGGAAAAAAACTAATTTGAGATTAGCTGCCTTACATTATTTCATTCACTCAAGTTCTTCATGATTTGCCTTATATGACAAGTACTATGCAAGATAAAGCTGTATCACATGATGAAAATACCTGAGACTTATAGTCCCTGACAGACATGGCAGAAATGGACTGGCACTTAAGACTTCATCAGGTTTTCATAGCATTTAATCCACTTTCCAATTAGGACCAAAAGGATTGCCAAGGTGGGAAAATAGAAATTCTACAAACCTATTGAGGCAAGAAGAGAGCTGCCTATTATTGATATAACCTCCTTTTTATGGCATTTTTAAAGAGTGTGCAAAGAGAAAAAAAGAAAATTATGTTATTAGAACAATGGATGGTATGAAAGAACAAAAGGAAGCAGGAAGGTAATGCGGGTGGCTAGAATCAGTAAAAACCACAGTAGATAGATAATATGGTCTGAGTGAATGTGTTATAACCACCTACAATTTTAAAAGAGATGATAGGGAAGATTACTGTTTTAATGATGGAAATGCAGAGTTTCTTAATGACTCCTTAGAGAAAGGGAAAGTATTTATGCCACATGAGGCAAGTTTAAACAAAGAAGGAAGATGAAAAGAAAAATTAAGGAATCTAAAATTATGCACCATTTCCCCCTCTGGATGGTAGAAAAAAAATCCTAAAGATATTAATAAAGAATAAAATCACAGAAGTTTCAGGAAAGTAGGAACTTGTCATAAAAGCCAATGAATATTCAGAAAGGGAACTCAGTCATATAGAATTTTGTAAGTTCAGTCTGAAAGGAAGTAAAGACATTTGGGGATGAGCAGGCAGTGATGAAACCAACTCTCTAGATAGGCATAAAAAATCATATATTTCCCAGACTCCCAGGCCAAATGAACAATGTGAGAAAGACAAGATTGGCTAGAGAGGATTTCAAGTATGTGGAGTGAATAGAGGGACTCAAGTCTTCTTATTTTATGAGATTTATTCTGATCCAGAGAAATGTGTTAACACAGTAGCTGGTAGTCTCAGGAAAAGTAAGAGGGAGGAGCAAGCATAAATGTTAGCACACAGCTTTTTCTTTGGCAAGTCATATAAGAATGTTGCAATTGCAAAGACCATGGAATAAAATCAGTGTGTCTAAGGCTCAAGGTCATGTGCCTTTATATGTACCCATTCATTTACAACTCATTCTCTGCTGCTTACACCTTTACCTTCTTAATTCTGAGTCTTGTTCCCCAATGGATAATATAGATCACTATCTCATATTAAACTAATACTCAGATAGATGAACGATCCAATGAGCTATTTGGATAAAAGCCAAATATACGTAATAAAAATTTTATATATGAAATTAAAATTTCATATATAAACCAGATAGAGAATAAACCCAAGCATGCTTGCTGGATTTTACACAGGGGTTCATGTTTTCTAATGAAATGTGACAGTTTACATATAGGGTGGCCTTACAAATTACTCCAAACCTAAGTACACAAAAAAACATTAAAATAGAGAATTGAATGTATTTTAATCCTACTAAAAGAGGGTGTCAAGGAAACATAATTATGAGAAAATATGAAATTAATGAGAACATTAATTTTACATTTGAAGATCCAAGAGAACTTTTATTTTGCACCTGGATTTATGTCAACTGCAAGGTGAAGAAAATACGTATTTCAATCACAGGAGTCTTACAAGAAACAATAAAAATTACTGTAAAATTTACATAAAAACCTAAGCATTATACACAAAAATATCATGGAATATGAAAGTTCATTATTAGTATTCATAGGTTATTTATACCACAGATTTCTTTTAACAAATATACTTAGGGTGGAGGGAAGAAAGTTGTTTCTTTGCCTTATGAAGTTTTCTTTGTTTGACACTTTATTTTAAAATATAAAATAGTTCTTTATTAAAGAGGTTATTGTTCATATTTAATTGTGTCTCTCAGAATAATTTTTTTCATTGGGTATGTTTAAGGTTTACAAACTGTTAATTTGATACAC
Source organism: Ia io (assembly GCA_025583905.1). Classification (NCBI taxonomy): domain Eukaryota; kingdom Metazoa; phylum Chordata; class Mammalia; order Chiroptera; family Vespertilionidae; genus Ia; species Ia io. The sequence goes on from JAJQQW010000001.1 coordinate 76,099,519, forward strand.
ATGTGGCAAAATTATTATCACTATAAGATTAGCTAACACCTCCATCTTGCCACACAATTACCATTTCTTTTTTCTGGTGAGAACATTCAAGATCTACTCTCATACACTTTTTAAATACTGAATTTATTAGAATGACATTGGTTAATAAAATTATATAGGTTTCAGGTGTACAGTTCTTTAATACATCATCTGTATATTGTATTGTGTGTTCACCACCCCAAGCCAAGTCTCCTATCACCATTCACCGCTGCCCCCCATAGCCTCTCTACCTCTCCCCACCCCATTCCCTCTTGTAAGTACCATACTGTTGTCCATGAGGTGTTTTGTTTTTTGCTAATTCCTTCATCTTTTTACCCAGTCACCCAATCCACCTTCCCTCTGACAGCTGTCAGTCTGTTTAAAGTATCTATGCTTCTGTTTCTATATTGTTAGCTTATTTTATTCATTAGATTCCACATATAAGTGAAATCATATGCTACTTGTCTTTCTCTAACTGACTGATTTCACTTGGCATAATACTCTCCAGGTTCATCCATGCTGTCCCAGAGGGTACTATTTGTTTCTTTTTTTATGACCAAGTAGTATTCCAGTGTGTAAATATACCACAGCTTATTTATCCACTCATCTATTGATGGGCCCTTGGGCTGATTCCAAATCTTGGCTATTATAATTAATGCTGCAGTAAACATGTGGGTGTCCAAAATTTACAAAAATCTTATAAAACTAAACACCCCCCTCCCCGACAAATACTCCAATTCAAAAACAGGCAAAGGACCTGAATAAACACTTCTCCAAAGAGGACATACAGATGGCCAATAGACATATGAAGAGATGTTCAACATCACTAGTCATCTGATAAATGAAAATTAAAACTAGGGGAATGGGGTATGGGGGAAAGTGGAGGTGGGTATGGGGGGATAAATGGTAATGAACAGAGATTTGACCAATTTGGGATGATGAACACACAAAAAAGTGTGTAGATGATGTGTTGTAGAATTTTGTTATAAGAAAAACAAAATTATATAGTTTTGAAAACTATATAATTTTGTGTCATTCCAATAAATTCAATAAAAAGGAAAAAAAGAACAAAAGTGAGGTATCACTTCATAATGGTTAGAATGGCTATTATTAATAAATCAACAAACAACAAATGTTGGCAAGGATGTGGAGAAAAGGGATCCCCCGTGCACTGTTGGTAGGAATACAGACTGGTGCAGCCACTGTGGTAAGGAATATGGAGTTACTTCAAAAAATTAAAAAATGGAACTGCCTTATGACCCAGTGATTCCACCTCTGGGAATTTACTTGAAGAAACCAAAACAATTATTCAAAAGAATATACATTTTAAAAAAATCATTCCAAAAGTACACAAAAGTATCAAAAATAGTACAAAGAACTGCTACATAAATTTTACATAGATTTTTTAAATTTTTAAATTTTGCTTCACTTGCACCATCCCTTTATTATGTACTACCTACCTACCTGTCTATCTGCATTCACAACCAGAATAATACAAATGTTCTGTGCTCATATTTATTTTCATAAGAAAATTTCCTTGAGTGTTAATTTTCATATCTGTAAAATTGAATTCAATAGTGACTATCTAAAGTTAGTTACCTTATTAGATATGCAATAAAACTTAATTTATCTTCCATCTTTTTTTTCTTTCACCTTCCAGATTATAAATTACTGTATGGTAAAAACAAATATCTACTGTTTCTTTTTTCATCCACAAGGTCTTGCACATTCTAAATGCTCAATGAATATTTGTTAAATGAAATTGTGCAGAGCCATAGTTAATACTTAATAATTATAAATTATTTTTAATAAATTTATATGCATGTGACTGTGCTCCCTGGATATCAACTAGACAAGCTTAAAGGACTTTAAAGAAATGTACAGTGAAATGTGAGATATGGAGATTATTCTTCAGTAGAGATATTATAAAATACTTTCTTCAAGCCTAGAAAATAAGGAGATTTCAGAGAGAAATTGGTCAGGGAAGACAATTTTATTTGCTTCTCATGAACTTGACAAAAAAACATGTCAAAAAATTTGAAAAACATACATTTTTTAAACAAACATCTTTCAAGCAATATTTGAAAGTAACATACCTTTTAAGAATATTTTATTACTGCACTCTTTTTTAGTTTTTAACTTTTTATTTTATATTTTGAGATTTGAAAAATAGTACAAAGATCCCATATACCCTCCACCCAGATTGCCCAAACTTCAGTATCTTATATAACCACAGTACACTTACCAAAATCAGGAAATTAATATAGATACAATACTACTAGCAAATCTACAAACCTCACTTCACTATTGCCAATTGGGCAATATATGTTTTTGAATCCAATCCAATATCCCAAATTGCATTTAATTATCATGTCTTTTTAGAATCCTCCAATAAAGGACAATTTCTCAGTCTCATTTTGTGTTTCATGACTGTATTAATTTTGCAAGGGCTGCCATAACAAAGTACCACAGTCTGGGTGGCTTATACAAGCAACATTTATTTTCTCACAGTTATGTAGCCTAGATTTCTGAGATCAAGGTATTTGTTAAGGTAGATTTCTTATGAGTCATCTCTCCTAGGTCTTCCAATGTGTTCACATGGTCTTCCCTCCGTGCCCTCTCTGTGTCTTAATATCTTCTTTTAAGGACACTAGTCATATTAAATTAGAACCCACCAATAAAATTTTATTTTACTTTAATTACCTGTATAAAGACTTATCTCCAAACACAGTCACAATCTGAGGTACTGATGGTAAAATTTCAACATATGAATTTGGTGTGTGGGGGGTCACAATTCAGCCCATAACAATGACTTTGACATTTTTGAAGAAACTGGCCAGTTATTTTGTAAAAAAAAAATTACTTAATTTGGGTTTAATTAATATTTCCTCATGTTTATAGTCAGGTAATGAACTTTTTACCACAGAAATTAAGACTGTACCCTTGTCAATGCATCATATCAGAAGGTACATAATATTGATATGTCTTAATATGGTGATTTTAACTTTGATTTCTTGGTTAAGGCAGTGTCTCTCAGGTAATTCCTCTTTAAGGTTACTGTTTTCTCTTTGTAATTGATAAGTATTACACAAATATTTATTTTCTCATTACTTTTCAAAAAGTATTTCATTGACTTTTTACAGAGAGGAAGGGAGAGGGATAGAGAGTTAGAAACACTGATGAGAGAGAAACATCAATCATCTGCCTCCTGCACACACCCTACTGGGGATGTGCCCACAGCCAAGGTACATGCCCTTGACCGGAATCGAACCTGGGACCCTTCAGTCTGCAGGCCAACGCTCTATCCACTGAGCCAAACCAGTTAGGGCTCATTACATTTTTATCAACTAATTTTAGCATACATTGATAATTCTGGACTATTGTAATCATCATATTCCAAATGACAATTTTCTAGTTCCATCATACCTTTTCCATTTATGAATTGGAATGCTTAAAAAGAGCTTTATTCCCCCCCATTTATTATTACTTAATTATTCACATTCATCCGTGGACTCCTGGATATTCATTTTATTCTACAAATTATATTCCATTGCTAACGTTATATATTTTGTTGCTTACATTGTTCTAATATTGGGCATTGGAGGATCCTTCAAGTTGACTTTTGTGTTTTTTAACAAGTTCCCAATATTTTTTTTAGCATTTCCTTACTTTCTTGCATAGCGAGATGGCCAGTCTCATTTAGCACTTTTTGTGACCCAATCCTGGCATCAGGCATTTCTCCAAGAAGCCCTGTTTCCGTGTAATGAAGAATTTTAATATCCAAGCTCTCCATTACTATTATTGGCAAAGAAAAACCCATACCTCCCTGTAGCAACTTGTATGTAAGAGGCTTTGAAAAAATGAGCACTTTAATTAACAATTCATACTCTTCTTCTATTTTACATACATTTCCTTTTCATTGGACCAAAATTTGAAATAATATTGTGGGATCCAATCACTTTGGACTAATGTAAAGCACATTGTTTCCTCTTCCCAAACTCTAGAAACTTGTGCATCTTTAATCAGTAAGGAATACAAGCACTATTCAGCAGTTATTTTCCTACAAATGGGATTGTCTGTCTCATATAAAATAGATTTACTATTGTGTGCACAATATACAGCTTAAGAATTTTGAAGGAGTAATAATACAGCTTTACATGTCTCATTACCTATTTTGTCACCTGCAGGATTCTTTACATTTTTTCCTAATGAGAACTAATCTTCAACTCTCTTCACAGCTCTTTTTATAAGGCATGTTGAGTTTTGTAATATCACAACAAAAGAAAGCTATGTGAGGGGAAAAAAGGAAGAAGAGAAAAGACAATGTTTACAGAGGGAAAATATTCCCTCTCCTTCATTGTGATGTTCTTTATGCAATCCTAGTTTGGCAATCATGATATCATCCATTAATTTCTTGATGGATAAAACATGTCACTTATAAACACTTCCAAAAGTGCCCTGATAGTTGTCAAAGTAGTATTTGCCAGATATTTGAATAAAGACAGATTACTTGGAAAGCAAAGGCAATCTGGCTTTCACCAACGACATCTGGCCACTTACTAATATCTTTATCTTTCTAAAATCTCAAGAAGATTCAAGTTTCCCTGAACAAAAGTCTCAGGTGTTCATTTTTGTAGACTAGCCCAGATTCCAAGCCCTTCAGCCCCCATCCCAGGGTGCTACAGAGAAAAATTATTTTCGTGTTCATCAGAGCTCATTGGGCATTCTCAGAGATAGATGTTTTTTCAACCAAGCAAAAATTTCCAATTTTATGTTAAATTTAACCTATCTTCCTTTTGGTAAACAAATAAAGGACATCATTTTTGACAATAGTACAATATGTGGACTCCACAGAAGCTATGAAAGAATTTCTCTAATGCTTTAATTAAGAGGTTTATTTTTCTTACTAGAGGCCAGGTGCATGAAATTCATGCGTGAAGGGAGTGTCCCTCAGCCCAGCCTGCACCATCTCCAATCTGGGACCCCTCGGGGTATATCTGATGTCCACAAGTCGGATATCCCTCTCACAATCCAGGACTGCATTCCCCTAACCATACACCTGCCTGCCTACCTGATTGCCCCCTAACTGCTCCCCTGCCAGCCTGATTGACACCTAACTGCTCCCCTGCTAGACCAATCACCCCCAACTGCCCTCCCCTGCCAGCCTGATGGCCCCCAACTGCCCTCCCCTGCTGGCCTGATCGCCCACAACTATCCTCCCCTGCTGGCCATCTTGTGGTAAACATCTTGTGGTGGCCATCATATAATGGCCATCTTGTGATGACGTGGAGGTGGCCATCTTGTGGCGGCCATATTGTGGCAACATGGGGTGGCCATCTTGTAACGACATCATGCGACGCCACCTAGGCTTTTATTATATAGGATAGGCTGTGTGTAAGAAAACCACCATGTTTCTCTTTCATACAGCTGTATGAAATACAGCAGTGTTTTGGATTCAGTCGTATTGTATCTGAAATGGAAATTTGACTTTTAAAAGTGTATTGGGAGCACTTGGAAGATTCCTAATTGTTGTCAATTCTGTTTTCTCCTTTTTTTCCTACATCTAGCAGAGTACAGTTTCTAGGACAATAAATTGAGGAGTGCTGTAGGAGAACAGGAAGAGTGAAGTATGTTATTTGGCTACTTTGCAATTTGATTTTTAACTTAATTAATTCTCTATATTTCTCTGCATCAGGGGAGCTCTGCTTCTATCAGGGTGTCTATGGCTCCAACAGATGATTTTCTTAATATACACATATGTCTGTATTGGTTACCCAAATTTCTTTTTTTTTTGTTGTTGAAAGTTTTACATATGTCTCCTTTCCCCCCAATTGCCCCGCCCCCAGCCATTCCCACCCCAGGAAAGCCTCCACCACCCCAGTGTCTGTGTCCATTGGTTATGCTAATATGCATGCACACAAGTCCTTTGGTTGCTCTCTAACCCCCCTCCCCTACCATTTGTCTCTGGATCTATTCTTGTTCATCAAATTATATTGATCATTATATCCCACATATGAGTGAGATCATGTCATATTTATCTTTCTCTGACAGGCTTATTTCATTTAGCATAATGCTCTCCAGTTCCATCCATGCTGTTGCAAATGGTAAAAGTTCCTGCTTTTTTATAGTGACATAGTATTCCATTGTGTAGATGTACCATGGTTTTTTAATCCACTCATCTGCTAGTGGATTCTTAGGCTGTTGCCAAATTTTAGCTATTGTAAATTGTTCTCCTATGAACATAGGAGTGCATATATCTTTTCTGATTGGTGTTTCTGGTTTCTTGGGGTATATTCCTAGAAGTGGGATGACTGGGTCAAATGGGAGTTCCACTTACAACTTTTTGAAGAAACTCCATAGTCTTCCACAGTGGCTGTACCAGTCTGCATTCCCACCAGTAGTGCAGGAGGGTTCCTTTTTCTCCACATCCTCGCCAGTACTTGCCGTTTGTCAATTTGTTGATGATAGCCATTCTGACAGGTGTGAGATAGTATCTCATTGTTGTTTTGATTTGTATCTCTCAGATGATTAGTAACTTTGAGCATGTTTTCATATGTCTCTTGGTCTTCTTTAGGTCCTCTTTTCAAAAGTGTCAATTTAGATCCTTTGCCCAATTTTTTGAATGGATAGTTTATCTTCATTTTATTAAGTTGTATGAGTTCTCTGTAAATTTTGGAGATTAAACCCTTATCAGAAATATCATTGGCAAATATGTTCTCCCATGCAGTGGGCTTTCTTGTTGTTTCGCTGATGGTTTCTTTTGCTGTGCAGAAGCTTTTTATTTTGGTGTAGTTCCTTTTGTTTATTTTATCATAAGTCTCCATTGCCCTAGGAGCTGTGTCTGTAAAAATATTCCTACAACATATGTCTGCTATTTTGCTGCCTATGGAGTATTGTAGGATTTTTATGGTTCCCCATCTTACATTTAAGTCCTTTAGACACTTTGAGATTGTTTTTTGTATGGTGTAAGTTGGTGATCTAGTTTCATTTTTTTGCATGTATCTGACCAAATTTCCCCTCACCATTTATTCAAGTGACTGCCTTAACTCCATTGTATGCTCTTGCCTCCTTTGACAAATATTAATTGAGCATAATGGCTTTGGTTGATTTCTGGGTTCTCTGTTCTGTTCCATTGGTCTATATGTATGTTCTTGTTCCAGTACCAGGCAGTTTTGAGAACCGTGGCTTGATTATAATGCTTGATATCTGGTATTGTGATCCCTCCAACTTTGTTCTTCTTTCTCAGGATTGCTGTGGCTATTCTGGGTCTTTTTTCTTTTCAGATAAATTTTTGGAGAGTTCATTCTAGATCTTGTCTTTGCTATTTTAATTGGTATTGCATTGAACCTGTAGATTGCTTTGGGTAGTATGGAAATTTTAATGATGTTGATTATACCAATCAATGAACATGGTATGTTCTTCCATTTGTTTATGTCTTCCACAGTCTTTTTGTCAATGCCTTGTAGTTTTCCGAGTACAGGTCTTTTACATCCTTAGTTAAGTTTATTCCTAGGTATCTTAATTTTTTTGGTGCCATGGTAAATGGGATTTTTGTTTGTTTGTTTCTCTTTCTGTGAGTTCATTATTGGTGTATAAAAAGACCATAGATTTCTGGTTGTTAATTTTGTATCCTGCTACATTGCCAAATTCATTTATTAGATCTAGTAATTTTTTGATGGAGTCTTTGGGGTTTTCTATGTATAGTATCATGTCATTTACAAATAAGGACACTTTCAATTCTTCTTTTCCAATTTGGATGCCTTTTATTTCTTCTTCTTGTCTGATGACTATGGCTAGCACTTCTAGTACTATATTGAACAGGAGTGGTGAAAGTGGGCATCCCTGTCTTGTTCCTGTTCTTAGGGGAAATGAGTTTAGTTTTTGCCCATTGAGTATGATGTTGGCTGTAGTTTTGTCATATAGGGTTTTTATTATATTAGGTATGATCCATTGATTCCCAATTTGCTGAGAGTTTTATCAAGAAAGAGTGTTGGATCTTGTCAAATGCTTTTTCTGCCACGATTGCTATGGTTATGTGATTTTTGTCTCTCATTTTGATTATGTGATGTTATCACACTTATTGATTTGTGGATTTTGTACCTTCCTTGAATCCCCAGAATAAATTCCACTTGGTCATGGTGTATGATCTTTCTAATGTAATGCTGAATCCTATTTGCTAGGATTTTGTTGAGGATTTTAGCATCTATATTCAACAAGGATATTGGCCTGTAGTTCTCTTTTTTCATGGTGTCTTTATCTGGTTTTGGGATTAAGGTAATGCTGGATTCATAGAAAGAGCTTGCAAGTGTGCCTTTCTCTTGAATTTTTTGGAATACTCTGAGGAGGATAGGCTTTAGTTCTTCTTTGAATGCTTGGTAGAACTCCTCTGTAAAGCTGTTCAGACCAGAGTTTTTGTTTGCTGAAAGATTTTTGATCGCTGCTTCCATTTCTTCAGTAGTTATCAGCCTATTTAGGTTTTTTATTCTTCCTTATTGAGTTTTGGGAGCTTGTATTTTTCTAAGAATATCTCCATTTTGTCTAGGTTGTCCATTTTGTTGGAATAGAGTTGTTCATAGTCTTTTTTCATAATCTTTTGTATTTCTGTGGGATCAGTTGTTAGTTCAACTCTTTCATTTCTGCTTTTGTTTATTTGGGTCCTCTCTCTTTGCTTCTGGTGAGCCTGGCTAGAGGTTCATAAATATTGTTTATCCTTTCAAAGAACCAGCTCTTGGTTTTGTTGACCTTTTATATTGTTTTTTGTTTGTTTATTTTTTGTTTTTTTTTTGTTCTCTATGTTGTTTATTTCCACTTTGATCTTAATTATTTCCTTCCTTCAGCTTATGCTGGGCTTTTCTTGTTGCTCTCTTTATAACTCTTTGAGTTGTAGGTTTAGATAATTTATTACCATTTGTTCCTGGGTTTCTTTTTGTTTGTTTTTTTAGGTAGGCCTGTAGAGCTCTGTACTTCCCTCTCAAGACTGCTTTCACTGTGTCCTGTAGATTTTGGATTGTTGTGTTTTCATTGTCATTTGTTGCCATGATTCTTTTTTTATTTCTTCTTTGATCTCTTTGGTATGCCAATCCTTGTTTAATAGCATGTTATTTAGCCTCCAGGTGTTTGCCATTTTTTGTTTTTATTGTAGTTGATTTCTAATTTTATGCCATTGTGATCTGAGAAGATGTTTGATATGATTTCTATCTTCTTGAATTTTAAGAGACTTTGCCTGTGTCCCAATATGTGGTCTATCTTTGAAAATTACCCATGTGCACTTGACAAGAATGTATATTCTGTGGCTTTGGAGTGAAATGTTCTGAAGATGTCAATTAATTCCATCTGATTTAGTGAGTCATTTAGGATTGCTGTTTCTTTGCTGATTTTTTGTTAAGAGGATTTGTCTAGTGGTGTTAGTGGGGTATTAAAGTCCCCTGCTATGACTGTATTGCTGTCAATCCCTCTCTTGATATCCTCCATAAGTTTTTTGGTTTTTTTTATGTCTGTGGGTGCTCCAATATTGGGTGCGTATATGTATACCAGAGTTATATCTTCTTATTGAATTTCTCCTTTTAGTATTATTAAGTGGCCTTCATTGTCTCTTGTTATGGCCTTCACCTTGAGGTTTATTTTGTCAGATATAAGTATTGTGACCCAGATTTTTCTCATTTCCATTCGCCTGAAAAACCTTTTTCCATCACTTCACCATCAGTCTGTGTGAGTCCTTTGTTCTGAGGTGTGTCTCCTGTAGACAGCAGATATATGGGTCATGTTTTCTTATCCAGTCAGCTACCCTATGTCTTTTCATTGGGTCATTTAATCCATTTACATTTCAAATTATTATTGATAGGTAGTTGTATGTTGCCATTTTTATTTTTTATGCCTGTGTTCCTTCTTCCCTTCCTATTTCTTCTTTTTAGAGCAGACCCTTTAGCATTTCTTGCATTGCTGGTTTGGTAGTAATAAATTCTCTTAGTCCTTTTCTGTCTGTGAAGCTCCTTATTTCACCCTCAACTTTGATTGATAGCCTTGCTGGGTACAGCATTCTTGGATTCAGTCCCTTGCTTTGCATAACTTTGTATATTTCATTCTATTCCCATCTGGCCTGATTTGTTTCTGTTGAGAAATCAGTGGATAGTTGTAGGTAACTTTCTGTCTCTCTCTGACAGCCTTTAAGATTCTTTGTCATTGGTATTTTCCAATTTAATTATGATGTGTCTTGGTGTCGGTTTTTTTGGGTTCATCTTGTTTGGGACTCTGTAAGTTTCTTGGACTTGTGTGAGTTTTTTCTTCTTCCCATTTCAGGGAAGTTTTCAGTCATTATTTTTTCAAACACGTTTTCTATCCCTTGCTCAGTTTCCTCTCCTTCTGGAAACCCTATTATGCAGATGTTGTTTCGTTTTGTGTTGTCCCAGAGCTCCCTTAGGCTCTCCTCCTGTTTTTTAAGTGTTTTATTTTCCTAGATGCTGCTCTGCTTGGGTATTTTTTCCTACCTTGTCTTCTAGCTCACTGATGCAGTCCTCGCTTTTTCTAGTCTACTGTTGTTGCTTTATATTGAGTTATTTATTGCAGTGATGTCATTTTTTCATTTCTTTTTGTTTCTTCTTCATTTCTTCTTGGTTCTTACACATATGGTTGAATTTGTCTTCCATCCTTTTCAGAGTCCTTATTACCATTGCTCTGAATTCTTTCTCTGACATATTGCTTGCTTCCATTTTGTTTACTTCCATTTCCGCTGATTCCTCCTTTACTTTCTTATGCAGGCCGTTTCTTTTCTCCCCACAGTCACTCTTCTCAGGGTTTCTGGTTATGTAGCTCTCTCTCTCTCCTGCATTGACTTCAATGCACAAAATACAACATGACAAGACACAATGCATAGGGCACCAAACACAAATATATTCATGATACTAATAACCCCAATAAAGGTGACCACCAGAGAAAAGAGTATTAGGGGATAGAAAAGAGTGCAAAAATGATACTGAGAAAAGAAAAAATGTAAGAGAGAAAAGAAAGAGAAGAAAAAAGAAGGGGAAATATGTATGTATATAGGGAGAAACTCAAAAAAACAACAAATAATCAAAAAATGCAAACAACAAACACCCAGAGATTAATGCAAACAACAAACAAAAACTAATCCAAAATATGCAAACAACAAACACCCAAGCAACAAACACCCAGATGAATCTGAGGAGGCAGAGCTTTCTTTTGGTGATATCTAACCTTTCCGTCCACAGATTGGCTTACCAGCTGTGTTTAATTCGCCAATTCTGAGTGGGTGTTGTTCCATTCAGCTGTTCCTTCTATCTGCTCTGTGAGAAGGTGTAGGGCCCATCTATGTATTTGGCACCACTTTGTCTACACCTGGACAGATTTTTTAGGTGCCTGCGGTTGGGGAGGCTGGAGTCTCTGTGTTCGTGGGTTCACAGCTGATGCACCTGGTCCCTGGACATTGTGGTTGTGGGGTCCCGAGAGGTATCTGAGGTGTCCCTGGTTGAAGTTAAAGCTGGGATTCAGATCACAGCCAGTCTCCCCTTCAAGATGGTGCAGTCTCTGCAGCAGAGCCAGCCACTCTGGTAGACATTTCAGCAGTAGTAGAGGCTGCCCAGCTAGGGGATCCTGGTCCGCCAGTCCCTAACAGTCCTGTGGAATATAGCTGTCCCTCACTCATAAAAACAGACACTACTCGCATGTCCACACACTTTCCTTTCATTCTCTCACTCACAGACTATCTTGCAGCCTGTCGTCCTATTGGCAGCCATCTTGGATCTACACTCTCATCTCTAATTCTTAATGCAACATCTGTTCCCCAGCTTTTTTCACCATGTGGGAAAAGAATAGGATACATCATTGCATCTAATGTAGAAAACAGGATACTGATTTGTTTCATTTTAGTGGCATTTGGTTTATTGGGATCTGGTTTACAATGAATGAGCAAGTCCCTTTCAAAATGAGGTCCTCCATCTTTGTTGCTGAATATGATGGGAACTTTGGATACACAGAGATAATTATATCTACCTGGATCAGTATTATTATCATATTTAATCACCATTGTTACTTCCATGTTACGATATCACTCTCTTTCAGCTTCAGAATGTTAACAAAAACAACCAAATTCACAATTGACAATGACAGATGGAAATACACACGTGTGATTGGTGCTAGCGACAGCTTTATATGTATTGCGCATGCGTGAGTCAACTTAGCCTTTCATAGATATAGAATAAACTTGCTTAATTAGACCTGCTTTCTGATGTAGTTAAACTTTTTAGAGCCCAGTGAAGCAACCCAACTTCTCTTTCAGGTCATTGTCAGTGACACAGCTGTAAATATCAACATGAAGCAGATTATTATTGTAGATCAAGCAGGGAGAACAAAGGGTAAGATTTTTAACTGCAGCAGTGTTTGACTATATTCTGCGCAGTGAAAAAACCTGAAGTCATTTTCAAGGTCCACCATTTCTTATTTCTTTTCAGTTGGGTCAAGTTTCTAAGCTTTCTAAATTTCCATTTTCCAGCTAATAAAAAGAAAATAGGATTCCACAGAGTCTCCTATCTACCTACTCCAGGACTTCTGTGAGGATTAAATGAGATGAGGCATAGGAAAATTCTTCACAGACATTTGGTTACAGTGAGTGTAAAATGTTTCCACCTGGGTGTTCCTGGGCTGAAAAAACTGCAAGGAGGCTAGTTGCTAGGGAGAGAAAGCCAGGTGTTGCTACGAAATGTCATTACCTGGATGGTCAAACACTTAGCATTTTAGATAGATATAGATATAGATATAGACATAGATATAGATATAGATATATAGATATTTTTCCTCAGTGAGCCAATGTATCCACAAAAATCCAAAAGTTCCTAGAGTCTAACAAACTGCAAGGCAAAAGAAAGATACTGGAGTTTCCCTACATTGACAGTTTTCAGCACAAGCTGAATGCTCACCTTGAGCCTCAGGGTGGAATGGTGGGTCACCAGCCAAGTGGCTCAGACAAGCTGGCTCTGAGGGGACCTTGGAATTTCACTGAATAAGCAGTCTTACCTGGAGAACTGAAAGGATGAGGAGCTCCCAAATATGATGGAAGAGTGCAGGTCACCGACTGGCAGGGTGGCAATAGGATCTCGTCCTCATTAATTTTCCATGTTGAGCAGCACCTCCTTATCAGAAACACTGTCACTTCATTGGAGGGATAGTCTTTTAATTCAGCCACATATGTCCTGAGTCTCATGATCTCAGTCCTGTTCCTGCAATCTGGAACCGTGTAAATATGGTCCTATGTTATCTTTCCACCAATTTGTAACCATTTTTAAAAATTTATACATCAGTAACAATTACCTGTTTATTTTACTGTTGTTACTCAGTGCTACAAATTAGGCTATGTTCATTTTACCTTTTTTCACTTTCATAACACCCAAAATGAGGTAGGCAATATATTTATCTCAAATGTACAAATGTGAAAACTGGTGCTTTTTAAAATTCTGCACTTTGCCCAAATGTACAACTTCCTTTTTTTAGGTCCAAGAAATGTTAACAAGTCCATACATTTTATTTCATGCTAGAATAGAAAAAAACAATGCTATTGGAGTTTTCTAGAGCTGTATAACAAATTACCATAAATTTAGTGAATTTAAACAACACAGTTTCTATGGGTCAGATGTCCTGAAAAAGGTTACTTGGGTCAACTGCTCAGGGTCTCACCAAGATGAAATCAGTGTGTTCTCTGTGGCTTTAATTTCATTTGGGCTCAATTTCTTCCTCAAAGTTCACAGTTTGTTGGAAGAATTCAGTTCCTTGCGTCTGTGACTATAGAACTGATGGTGGCTGACTTCTTGGATGATGGGAGGTCAAAGGAGATTCTTTTTTCAGAAATGGCTCAGTCCTTTTTTAAGGGCATGCCTGATTAGGCCACACCCACCTAGGCTAATATTCCTTGTGATTAGCTATAAGTTAACTTGTTAGTAACATAATAATGAGGGTAATATCTAATTTAGTTTCTGCCCATACTCAAGGGGTGGGAATCATACAAGATGTGTAAATCAGTCTTAATGATCATCTTAAAGTTCAGTCTTCCACACTAATAATCTTAATTTTCTAAGATCTGTTCTTGTTTTAACACTGAAAGTCCCATATACCCAGGAAAAGCCTCCATTTACTGCCCAACTGGTACAGTTGGTCATCTTACTAGCGTAAAATGAAGTCTCTCAGCGAGCAACCTTTATGTACTATACCTAATGAAAGTCCAACTATAGGGAACCTGAGTTTATTTCTGTTTTCCTCTGAAACAATGTTTGTAAATATCAATATTCAGAAAATGTATTTTGGTCAGATGCCTCAGAGTCAGCAACATAGAAAAATATATATCTCTTGGGACATATACCACCCATGTATACACCAAAGAATGTTCACACATAGAGCATTATTGAAAGGGAAGAAATATCACATTTTCAGAGATCCTTATGAATTTGATGTGTGTGTCAATTAATAAATAGAGTAGTATCTCATTGGTGTTATATAAAACTCTAAGTGTAGACAATAATGGGTAAACACAACAGTGCTTTCAGAACAAATCTAATTTAAATTTCAAACATCACTAAATAGCATAACATTTCCCTTTTCCTCCCTCAAAATTTGTTTTACACACTCCTACCTAAATTCAGTAAACATGGTAGCTTAAAATAAGCATATGGTTGTAGAATAATTAATGTTGCACTGAGTACAGCATTGAATTGCAGCTTATTAGCACTTTTACTATATTCTTGATTTTTCAGGCAAGTAAAATCAAAAGGCAAATGTGAATTCATGATTTTAAAAAATGAATTTTACATATGTCTCCTTTTTCTCCCATTGACCTCCCCCTAGTGACCCCCACTCCCCGGCACATGCCCTCATACATGTAATACTTTAAACAATAAAAAATAAATTAATTAAATTTTAAAATACACACATTTGTATACAAGCACAGAAACACAATGTGAAGACCCTTACACCACTGGGGTTGTTAAGAAAATAAAAGCTAATGGAGAGAGAAAAAAATAATTTTATATTTTGTTATGCACTTTGCTTTCTTCCTATGATTGGAAACATTTTTTTTAAAATATATTTTATTGATTTTTTACAGAGAGGAAGGGAGAGGGATAGAGTGTTAGAAACATCGATGAGAGAGAAACATTGATCAGCTGCCTCCTGCACACCCCCTACTGGGGATGTGCCCGCAACCAAGGTACATGCCCTTGACCGGTATAGAACCTGGGACCTTTCAGTCCGCAGGCCGACGCTCTATCCACTGAGCCAAACTGGTTTTGGATGGAAACATTTTTTATAAATCAAAAACAGAAACCAAGACAATTGTGTGTTTTCTATTCATTTATTTCTACTTACATTGCTTTACATCATTTAAAAATGGAATGCAAATTCAAAAGTATCCAGAATATTTGTTCCCACTGTGGAATGTAACTTTTCAGCTTCTGTAGAATGTTGTTGCCTGGATTTATCAGCATTGAAATGTGATACTTTGTATTATTTTTTGTCTACTTGAAAGAATAGATAAATAGCCATTGTTCTTAATATTTGATTCTAGCTTGAACTTCTCTCTCTTTCCTCTACCTTGGAACAAATTCAGTTGAGTAAAAAGACAGTCCTTAGGCACCCACTTATTATAAGTGACTTCTAATTCTACTTTACATATGTTTTACTATCAGATCAAGAAATTTCTTCAGAATATTAACAGAATTAAACAATTCCACTCAAGATCTTGATGGTGACTGGCAAGAAGCTAGGGAGGGAGAGAGTGTGATAGAGTGAGGGAGCGATAGAGGAGTGTGTGGATGTGTGTGGGTGTGTGTGTGAGTGAAATAGGGACAGTTAGATCCTGCAGGTCTTCCAAGGGGATGCCAATCCGGGCAGTCTTAGACGGCAAAACCCCGCTGCCACTGCAAACACTCCAGGGAGGACACTGGCAGCACAAAGACCATGCCATCTTGAAGAACAGAACTGCTTGAGACTAGGATCCTAGCCTTGCCACCACCCAGTCTGGTCTCAGTAGCAAACCGGGACCCTACAGCCACTCTGGTAAAACACCTGCAACCACAGCTGCAGACCCAGGGACACCAAGACTCCAGGCACCCTGGCCGCAGATTTCTGTGAGTCTCAAAGCCCATCCCCCTCCCCTGCCTCCCCCGCAGCAGCTGCATAGGAACTGCCAGACCCTGGCCACACAATCAGGCTTTCTGCCCACACAGCAGCAGCAGCTTTACCTGATTTTCAGCCTTGGTGTCAGACACGGGAAGTTTGTTTCCTGCGACCAACCTCCGCGCCCAGGCAGGGAGACTCTGCTGAATTTGACCCTAGGTGCGATCTTTGGGGAGATTGTTTTCTGTGACCAGATCCTGCGACCACTCAGGGCAGGGAGACAGCATTGAATTTGAGCCTGGACATGTGAACATGGGGAATTTGTTTCCCGCAACTAGGCTCCACGCCCAGGCAGGGAGGCTGTGCTGAATTTGAGCATAGGTTCGCAACCTTGGGGAGATTGTTTTCCGCGACAAAATCCTGCGCCCACGTGGGGAGACAGCACTGAATTTGAGCCAGGGGCAGGAACCCCAGGAGTTTGTTTCCCATGACCAGACACTGCACCCAAACAGGGAGACTGTGCTGAATTTGAACCTGAATATGCGAATGTGGGGAGTTTATTCCCCACGACCACACCCCGTGCCCACACAGAGGGGCAGCGCTGAATTTGAGCCTGGGTGCATGGACACAGGGAGTTTGTTTTCTGCAGTGCACACACGTGTGACCAGATCGCACACCCACACTGAGTGGCAGTGCCACCTGACTTGGATTCAGGGCAAGTGCACACAGAAGGATGTTTTCTGCAGGGCAGGAGTGGACCTTCTGCCAACACAGTGCGACTGTACAACCCGGTCTCCCAAGCAGATCAGGGACCCTGAATCTCCACCCAAGAGGCAGCAATGAGCATCAGTGACGAGATTCTGTTTCTCATCGCATGGGCCTGGGATCCCTGATTCCCAGTACATTCACACTAAGAGCCAGCGACTCCAATTCTTGGTGCATGCACACACAGGGACCCTGATTCTTGGTGTGAGATAGCACCAAGCAACAGAGACTCTGATACTCAATTCTCCTTGGAGACACAGGGAGCCTCTGACTCCTGACATACACTAGAGTACTTTGATTTTTGGCACACGCCAGCAGGTTCTCTGTTTCAATGTGGAGCAGGCAGGGTTCCAGATTCTAGGTGAGCACATGAGGCCACACTAAGCTCCTGTGACTCTGACTCAGGGCGAGCGTGGCTCCCACCAACCCACAGAAGCTGCATGTCTTGGTGTCAGAGCTCTTCAGTGACACTTAGGGGGTGCAAAACTCCCACTGAACACTGCCCAGACCCCTGCAACTCGACATTTGAACCTTCTGGTGATAGTCAGAATGGGGAGACAATGAAATAATCCTCAGAGGAAAGAAAAGGTGGAATCACCAAGAAAGGAAATAAGTGAAACAGAAGCATGCAACATGACAGAAAAAGAATTCAGAGTAATGGTAATACAGTTCATACACCGATGGACAAAAAAATCAACAACTTATGTAAAAATCAGGAAGAAATGAACAATGATATAGCTACAATCAAAAACACCATGGAAGGCTTCAACAGTAGACTAGAAGAAGCATAGGACAGAATTAGTGAGTTAGAAGATAAAGTACAGAAACAAGCCCAATCTGAACAGCCACTAGAGAAAAAAATTAAAAAGCAAGAGGAGAGCCTAAGGGAGCTTTGGGACAATGCAAAACGAAATAACATACATATAATAGGGCTGCCAGAAGGACAAGAAGAGCAGCAAGGATTAGAAAATTTATTTGAAGAAATAATGACAGAAAACTTCCCTGATATGGGGAAGAAAAAAGTTACACAAATACAGAGTCCCAAGAAAGATGAATCCCAAAAGACCCACACCAAGACACGCCATAATTACAATGGCAAATGTTAACGACAAAGAGAGAATCTTATAGGCTGCAAGAGAGAGACAGAGAGTTACCTACAAAAGATCCCCCATCAGATTATCAAATGATTTATCAACAGAAACACATCAAGCTAGAAGGGAATGGAAGGAGATATGCAAAGTGATGCAAAGCAAGGGACTGAATCCAAGAATACTCTATCCAGCAAGACTATCAATCAAACTTGAAGGGGAAATCAGGAGCTTTGCAGTCGAAAAATGGCTAAGGGAGTTTATCACTACCAAGCCAGCAATGCAAGAAATCCTAAAGGGAATGCTGTAATAAAAAGAAATAAAAAGGTAAGAAGGAACACAGGCTCGAAAAATAAAAATGGCTACAAACAAGTACCTTTCAATAATAACTTTAACCTTTTGCACTCAGATTTCGAGTGTGACTTGACATGGTTAGCATCGGTAGCAGGAATCGAGAAAGAAGCAAGCGAGTGCAAAGGGTTAAACGTAAATGGACTAAATGCTCCAATCAAAAGACATTGAGTGGCTGAATGGATAAAAAAAAACATGACCCATATATATGCTGTCTACAAGAGACCCAACTCAGAACAAGGGACTCACACTGACTGAAAGTGAAGGGATGGAAAAATATCTTTCAGGCAAATGGAAATGAAAAACAAACAAACAAAAAAAAACTGGGGTAGCAATACTTATATCTGACAAAAGAGACCTCAAAGTGAAGACCATAACAAGAGATAAGAAAGGCCACTTCATAATACCAAAGGGATCAATACAATAAGAGGATATAACCCTGGTAAACATATATGCACCCAATGCAGGAGCACCTAAATACATTAAAAAAAAAAAAATCTCCTGGAAGATATCAAGGGAGAGATCGACAACAATACAATCATAGTAGGGGACTTAATACACCACTGACATCACTGGATAAATCCTCTAGACAAAAAAATCAGCAAAGAAACAGTGATCCTAAATGACTAACTAGAAGGGATGGGCTTAATTGACATCTTCAGAACATTTCACCCTAAAGCCGTGGAATATACGTTCTTCTCAAGTGCATATGGGACATTTTCAAAAATAGACCACATATTGGGCCACAAGCAAAATCTCCCCAAATTCAAGAAGATTGAAATCATATCAAGCATCTTCTCAGACCACAATGGCATAATATTAGAAATAAACTACAATAAAAACAATCCAAAAAACTAAAAAAATTGGAAGCTGAATAGCATGCTATTAAATAGTGACTGGGTTACCAATGAGATCAAAGAAGAAATTAAAAAACATCCTGGAAACTAATGACATTAAAAACACAACAATCCAAACCCTATGGGACACAATGAAAGCAGTGCTGAGAGGGAAGTTTATAACTCTGCAGGCCTATCTCAAAAAACAAGAAAAAATGGTAGTAAATCATCTAACTCTACAACTCAAAGAATTAGAAAGAGAACAACAGGAAAAGGCCAGAGTGAGCAAAAGGAAGGAGATAATAAAGATTAGAGCAGAAATAAATGACATAGAGACCAAAAAAAAAAAAAAAATACAAAAGATCAATGAAACCAAGAGCTGGTTCATTGAAAGGATAAACAAGATTGATGAACCTCTAGCCAGGCTCAGCAAGGAGCAAAGAGAGAGGACCCAAATAAACAAAATCAGAAATGAAAGAGGAGAAATAACAACAGACCCCACAGAAATACAAAGGATTTTTAAAAAATACTATGAATAACTCTATTCCAACAAACTAGACAACCTGGAGGAAATGGAAATATTCTTAGAAAAATACAACCTTCCAAAACTCAATCAGGAAGATTCTAAAAATCTCAATAGGCCGATAAATATGGAATAAATTGACGCAGTCATCAAAAAGCTTCCAGCAAACAAAAGCCCAGGGCCAGATGGCTTCACAGGGGAGTTTTACCAAACATTCAAGAACAGACATATAGATCAATGGAATAGAATAGAAAACCCAGAAATCAACCCAAGCCACTATGCCCAATTAATATTTGACAAAGGAGGCATGAACATACAATGGAGTCAACACAGTCTCTTCAATAAATGGTGTTGAGAAAATTGGACAGATACATGCAAGAAATGAAACTAGACCAACAACTTACACCATACACAAAAATAAACTCAAAATTCCTTAACAAAAGGAAGATAAATAATCCAATCAAAAAATGGGCAACAGACCTAAATAGAAACTTTTTGAAAGAAGACAGAAGGAAGACCAAGAAACATATGAAAACATGCTCAAAATCACTAGTTATCAGAGAAATGCAAATCAAAACGACAATGCGGTACCGTCTCACACCTGTCAGAATGGCTATCATCAACAAATCAATAAACGACAAGTGTTGGCGAGGATGAGGAGAAAAAGGAACCCTCGTGAACTGCTGGTGGGAATGCAGATTGGTGCAGCCACTGTGGAGAACAGTATAGTGTTTCCTCAAAAAACTAGAAATGTAACTCCCATTTGACCTAGTGATCCCACATCTATGAATATATCCCAAGAAGCTAGAACCATCGATCAGAATGGATATATGCACCCCTATGTTCATAGCAGCACAATTTACCATACCTAATATTTGGAAACAGCCTAAGTGCCCATCAGTAGATGAGTGGATTAAAAAACTGTGGTACATCTACTCAATGGAATACTATGCTGTGGTAAAAAAGAAGGAATTCCTACCATTTGCAACAGCATGGATGGAACTGGAGAGCATTATTCTAAGTGAAATAAGCCAGTCAGAGAAAGATAAATATCACATGATCTCACTCATCTATAGGAAATAATAAACAACATAAACTGATGAACTAAAACAGATCCAGAGACAGGGAGGCATCAATCAGACTGTCAAATCTCAGAGGGAAGGTAGGGGAGGGTGGGGGTAAAGGGGAGAGATCAACCAATGGACTTGTATGCATACATATAAGCCTAACCAGTGGACACAGAGAACAGGGGGGTGAGGGCATGAGTAGGGAGGTTGGGAAAATAATGGGGGGATGAGGACAAATATGTAATACCTTAATCAATCAATAAATTAAAATGCAAAAAAATAAAGAGCATCTTAATGGAAATCATAAAATAAAAACAATTCCACTCAAAATTACATTTGACTTTTCATTTAAATTTCAGATACTTTTCTTTTTAATATTAATATTCACTACCCATATCTACTCCCATTTATTTTATAAAGTTCTACTTTAGTCTATAGGGGACAATCATTTGTTGCTTTGTGCCAAATATTTCTAACATATGTTTTTGTGTGGATTTTATTTTTTATTTTTTTTTCCTGTGTAAGAATAATCTCCTGAGTTTTCTTATTTGATCATTAAGCAAACTTCAGCAAATAAAGCTTCACTGTTCTGATTCTTGGTCATCATAAGCAAGAAGGCCAATACACCCCAAACCTGGAAAATTTCTGTTTTCTCTATTTTTTTTAGAAATTTAGAGTTGATTTATTTGAAGAAGCAGTTAGAAGGAGAAAGGGCAAGGATTTAATACACATCATGAGATTCTGCCCTATACGTTTCACTGTATTTTAGTAAAACATACTTGACATAATTGGTCATTCTGGAATCCTTCCCAGAAGCATAGAAGTGCCTGCAATGGGACTAGAACTGAACTGCCAATGCTAAACCTAGACATTCATTTCAGACTTTCAGTTCTACCATATGCAAATGTTTTTTCAGGCCTTACAAAATAGGAAAAAAAAAGCTTCACGCAGATTGTTTTAGTACATCAAAGAGCACTGTTTCATGGCTATTGCCAATGTTCACTGTTAAACACAGGGGGCCTCAAAGGAAACAGACTGCTTAGAAATAGAATATTCATCAGGTTATAATGGTTGATAATTATACTGCTACATTCCCTGGTTGTTTCCCAAAGAAAATGCAAAGCAACACTTACATGTTGGCAACATATCACCACCAACTGGCTAGGGGTTCTTACTAGGACAAAAATAAACTTTTAAAAGGAAAACAAACAAGAATAGACCAATAACATCCACTATTTGATATTAACTCATGGAGAAGCCAAATGCTCCAGAAGTTGCCTTTTTTTTTTGAGATTGAATTTCACAACCTCAAACCTAAGGCATTCTGGAAGCTGAGAGTCTGTTACTTTTGCAAGTCAACCAATTGTCAATCTACCTTTTAGCCTTGACAAATTTTGAAGAGTCAGTTCACTGTTTGTTTACTCCTTTATGAACCCTGTCCAAATAGACTATTTTGTATGTTCATTTGGTGACATTAGATGAACATCCCAACTTTTTTTTTAATCTTTATTATTAAAAGTATTAAATATGCCCCATTAGAATCCCAACATTTTTAAAGATGCTGTTCTGCTTCTTGTTGGCAGAACATTGGTATATAGTTAGGGGAATTTTTTCTAAGTCTGATCTAGACAATGTATATGCATTGTCTTAGACAATTTCATTCAGCAGTGAGAAATTCCAGCAACTGGTTTCCCAGAGAAACTGCCAACTTATAAAACTGCAAACCTGATTCAAATTATAAATTCAAAGCACTTAGGGTTTACAAATAACATAATATTCTTAAATATTAGTTCTAACAATTAATTTTTAGTTCTTATCAAACCCCAAGTTCCAGCTTTACATCTAAAGAACTCATCATAAGACACAATATGCATATTGTAGGTATTACTGTAGAGTGTGTGTGTGAGTGTGTGTGTGTGTGTGTGTGTGTGTGTGATCAAAGACATCTATCCTATAGATGTGTTTGAAAAACTATAGTCCTTTCCATGATGATGATCCTTATAGCTGTTTCTAGGTGATTATATAATGTCTTTTTCTTAGTCTTTGACTCATTTCCAATACAATAATTTGGATCTGACAAGGTAAATGAGGTTTCTTTTTTTCAATTTATTTTTATTTTTTTTCAAAATTTTTTATTAAGGTATTATATGTGTACATATCTTACCATTGCCCCCCCACCCCACTCCCATATATGCCCTCAGCCGCCCAGAGTTTTGCATCCATTGGTTATGTTTATATACATGCATACAAGTCCTTTGGTTGATCTCTTATCTTCCCCACCTCTCCCTAACCTTCCTGCTGTAATTTGACAGACTGTTTGATGCTTAACTGCCTCTGTATCTATCTTTTTGTTCAAGTTTATAATGTTCTTTATTATCCATAAATGAGTGAGATCATGTGGTATTTTTCTTTCATTGACTGGCTTATTTCAATCAGCATAATGTTCTCCAATTCCATCCAGGTTGCTGCAAATGGTAAGAATTCCTTCTTTTTTATGGCAGCATAATATTCCATTGTGTAGATGTACCATAGTTTTCTCATCCAGTCATCTGCTGATGGGCACCTAGGCTGTTTCCAGATCTTAGCTATTGTAAATTGTGCTGCTATGAACATAGGGGTGCATATATCCTTTCTTATTGGTGTTCCCAGTTTCTTAGGATATATTCCTAGGAGTGGGATTACTGGGTCAAATGGGAGTTCCATTTTCAGTTTTTTGAGGAAACTCCATACTGTTCTCCACAGTGGCTGCACCAGTCTGCATTCCCACCAGCAGTGCACGAGGGTTCCTTTTTCTCCGCATCCTCGCCAACACTTGTCATTTGTTGATTTGTTGATGATAGCCATTCTGACAGGTGTGAGATGGTACCACATTGTTGTTTTGATTTGCATCTCTCAGATAATTAGTGACTTTGAGCATGTTTCCATGTGTCTCTTGGCCTTCCTTCTGTCTTCTTTGGAAAAGATTCTATTTAGTTCCGTTGCCCATTTTTTTATTAGATCATTCATCTTCCTTATATTAAATTGTATAAGCTGCCTGTAGATGTTGGAGATTAAACCTTTATCAGTGATACCATTTGCAAACATATTCTGCCATGCAGTGGGCTTTCTTTTTGTTTTGTTGATAGTTTCTTTTGCTGTAAAAAAGCTTTTTATTTTGATGTAGTCCCATTTGTTTATTTTCTCTTTAGCTTCCATTGCCCTAGGGGCAGTATCAGTGAAGAAGTTCTCTTGGCATATGTCTGAGATTTTGCTGCCTGTGGAATCCTCTAGTATTTTTACGGTTTCCCGTCTTATGTTTAAGTCCTTGATCCATTTTGAGTTTATTTTTGTGTATGGCATAAGTTGGTGATCTAGCTTCATTTTTTTGCATGTAACTGTCCAATTTTCCCAACACCATTTATTAAAGAGACTGTCTTGACTCCATTGTATGTTCATGCCTCCTTTGTCAAATATTAATTGAGCATAGTGGTTTGGGTCAATATCTGGATTCTCTATTCTGTTCCATTGATCTATATGTCTGTTCTTGTGCCAGTACCAGGCTGTTTTGAGAATAGTGGCTTTGTAATACAGCTTGAAATCTGGTATTGAGATCCCTCCTACTTTATTCTTCTTTCTCAGGATTGCTGTGGCTATTCGGGGTCATATTTTATTCCAGATGAATTTTTGGAGAGTTCTTTCAAGGTCTGTGAAATATGCCATTGGTATTTTAATGGAGAGTACATTGAATCTATAGATTGGTTTTGGTAGTATGGACATTTTAATGATGTTGATTCTACCAATCCATGAACATGGTATGTTCTTCCATCTGTTTACATCTTCCTCTATCTCTTTTTTCAGTGTCCTGTAGTTTTCCATGTATAGGTCTTTTACCTCCTTAGTTAAGTTTATTCCTAGGTATCTTAATTTTTTTGGTGTGATGGTAAATGAGATTGCCTTTTTAGTCTCTCTGTCTGTAAGTTCACTATTGGTGTATAGAAAGGCCATAGATTTCTTGGCGTTAATTTTGTATCCTGCTACATTGCCGAATTCATTTATTAAGTCTATTAGTTTTTTGACGGAGTCTTTCGGATTTTTTATGTACAATATCATGTCGTCTGCAAATAAAGACAGCTTTACTTGTTCTTTTCCAATTTGGATGCCTTTTATTTCTTCTTCTTGTCTAATTGCAATGGCTAATACTTCCAGCACTATGTCAAACAGGAGTGGTGAGAGTGGGCATCTCTGTCTTGTTCCTGTTCTTAGGGGAAATGTTTTTAGTTTTTGTCCATTGAGTATGATGTTTGCTGTGGGTTTATCATATATAGCTTTTATTATGTTGAAGTATGAGCCTTCTATTCCCACCTTGTTGAGAGTTTTTATCAAGAAAGGGTGTTGGATTTTGTCAAATGCTTTTTCTGCGTCAATTGATATGACTATATGATTTTTATGTCTCAATTTGTTTATGTGATGTATCACGTTTATTGATTTGCGGATATTGTACCATCCTTGCATTCCTGGGATAAATCCTACTTGGTCATGGTGTATGATCTTTATGATGTACTGCTGGAGCCGATTTGCTAGAATTTTGTTGAGGATTTTGGCATCTATGTTCATGAGGGATATTGGTCTGTAATTCTCTTTCATTGTGTTGTCTTTATCTGGTTTTGGTATTAGGGTGATGCTGGCTTCATAGAAGGAGCTTGGAAGTGTTCCTTCCTCTTGAATTTTTTGGAATAATCTGAGGAGGATAGGTTTTAGTTCTTCCTTGAATGTTTAGTAAAACTCTCCCGTGAAGCCGTCAGGCCCCGGGCTTTTGTTTGCCGGAAGCTTTTTGATGACTTCTTCAATTTCGTCCATAGTTACTGGACTATTGAGCTGTTTAGATTCTTCTTGATTGATTTTTGGAAGGTTATATTTTTCTAGGAAAATGTCTATTTCCTCCAGGTTGTCCAGTTTGTTGGAATAGAGTTGTTCGTAGTATTTTGTAACTATCCTTTGTATCTCAGCGGGGTCTGTCGTTATTTCACCTCTTTCATTTCTGATTTTGTTTATTTGGGTCCTCTCTCTTTGCTTCTTGGTGAGCCTGGCTAGAGGTCCATAAATCTTGTTTATTTTCAAAGAACCAGCTCTTGGTTTTGTTGATCTTTTGTATTGTTTCTTTGGTCTCTATGTCATTTATCTCCGCTCTGATCTTTGTTATTTCCTTCCTTCTTGTTACAGTGGGCTTTTCTTGCTGCTCTTTTTCTAGCTCTTTGAGTTGGAGGGTTAGGTAATTTATTACCATTGTTTCTTGTTTTTTGCAATAGGCTTGTAGAGCTATGAACTTCCCTCTCAAGACTGCTTTCGCTTTGTCCCATAGATTTTGGATTGTTGTGTTTTCATTGTCATTTGTTGCCATGATGTTTTTTATTTCTTCCTTGATCTTTCTGGTGACCCAGTCCTTATTTACTAGCATGCTGTTTAGTCTCCATGTGTTTGATTTCTTTGGATTGTATTTATTTTAATTGATTTCCGGTTTTATGCCACTGTGATCTGAGAAGATGCTTGATATAATTTCTATCTTCTTGAATTTGAAAAGACTTTGCCTGTGACCTAGTATATGGTCTATCTTTGAAAATGACCCATGTGCACTTGAGAAGAATGTATATTCTGTGGCTTTGGGGTGAAATGTTCTGAAGATGTCAATTAATTCCATCTGGTCTAGTGAGTCATTTAGGATTGCTGTTTCTTTGCTGATTTTTTGTTTAGAGGATTTGTCCAATGGTGATAGTGGGGTATTAAAGTCTCCTACTATGATTGTATTACTATTAATCTCTCCCTTGATATCTTCCAGGAGTTTTTTTTATGTATTTGGGTGTTCCTATATTGGGTGCGTATATGTTTACCATAATTATTTCTTCTTGTTGGATTTCTCCCTTTAGTATTATGAAGTGGCCTTCCTTATCTCTTGTTATGGCATTTACTTTGAGGTCTATTTTGTCAGATATAAGTATTGCTACCCCAGCTTTTTTTTTTTCATTTCCATTTGCCTGAAAGATATTTTTCCATCCCTTCACTTTTAATCTGTGTGAGTCTCTTGTTCTGAGGTGGGTCTCTTGTAGACAGCATATATATGGGTCATGTTTTTTTATCCATTCAGCCACCTCTATGTCTTTTGATTGGAGCATTTAGTCCGTTTACATTTAAAGTTATTACTGAAAGGTATTTGTTTGTAGTCATGTCTATTTTTTTGTCTGTATTCCTTCTTACCTGTTTATTTCTTCTTTTTACAGTATCCCCTTTAGCATTTCTTGCATTGCTGGTTTGGTGGTGATAAACTCCCTGAGCCTTTTGTTGTCTGCGAAGCTCCTGATTTCCCCTTCAATTTTGATTGATAGTCTTGCTGGATATAGTATTCTTGGATTTAGTCCTTCGCTTTGCAACACTTTGTATACCTCCTTCCATTCTCTTCTAGCTTGTTGTGTTTCTGTTGAGTAATCATTTGACAATCTGATGGGTGTTCCTTTGTAGGTAACTCTCTGTCTCTCTCTTGCAACCTTTAGATTCTCTCTATCATTTATATTTGCCATTGAAATTATGACATGTCTTGGTGTGGGTCTTTTGGGGTTGATCCTGCTTGGGACTCTCTGTACTTGTGTAACTTTTATCTTTCCCATATCCGGGAAGTTTTCTGTCATTATTTCTTCAAATAGATTTTCTAATCCCTGCTGCTCTTCTTGTCCTTCTGGCAGCCCTATTATACGCATGTTACTTCGCTTCATGTTGTCCCGAAGCTCCCTTAGGCTTTCCTCCTGCTTTTTAATTTTTTTCTCCAATTGCTGTTCAGATTGAATTTGTTTCTGTACCTGATCTTCTAACTCACTAATTCTGTCTTCTGCTTCTTGTAGTCTACTGTTGAAACTTTCCATGGTGTTTTTGATTGTAGCTATATCACTTTTCATTTCTTCCTGATTCTTGCATAAGTTGTTGATTTTCTCATCCATCCGATGTATAAATTCCACGACCATTACTCTGAACTCCTTTACGGTCATGTTGCAAGCTTCAGTTTCACTAATTTCCTTTCTTGGCGACTCCACATTTTCTTTCCTCTGTGAGTTATTTCGTTTCCCCATTCTGGCTATCACCAGAAAGCTCAAGCTTCCGTTTGCGTGGACCTGGGCCGTGTGCCGTGGGGACTTCGCTCCACCCGAGTTTCACTGAAGTGCTCTGACACTAGGACGTGTGGCTGCCTTTGTTTGGTGGGAACCAGACTTGCCCAGGGTCAGTGTCCCCAGTGTCCCATGTGGTCTCGTGTGCACACTTAGAATCAGGGGCCCTTTCTGCACCACACTGTTGGTATGTGCCAAAAATGAGATCCTTAACATGTGCCAGGAGTCAGAGTTTCCCTGTGCCTGCACCAAGAATCGAGTGTCAGAGTCTCTGTTGCCTTGTGCAGTTTCTCGTTGAGAATCAGGGTCCCTGTGTGTGCATGCACCAACAATTGGGGTCACTGGCTCTTAGTGTGAATGCACTGTGAGTCAGGGATCCCTGGCAGCTGTGTCTGGCGTGCCAAATTCCCTGAAGTGGAGCTGCGTCCTCTGTGTGCTCTCTCTACTGAGCCAAACCGGCTAGGGCTTCACACACTCTCAAATTCCTGAAGGTGAGCTGCCTCCGTGCACTCTCCCAGATTCCCGGAAGGGGGGCGGAGTCCTTCCTGTGCACCAAATTCCCCAAGGGGCAGCCGCTCTGTGCGCGCTCTAAGATTCCCCGAAGGGGAGCTGTGATCCGCAAGCCAGATTCCCCCAAATTCCCCGAAGGGGAGCCCTCTGTGCTCACTGTCAGATTTCCCCGAAGGGGAGCTGCTTCTGTCCCTCATGCCAAATTCCCTAAGGGGGAGCGCGTCCCTGCGCAAAGCTCTGCAGCTTGGGTGAGGGGCGGGTCTATCAGTTACTATGGCACTACTCACATGCCTGTGGGGAGGGGGATAGGCTCTTTGACTCACGGAAATCTGCCGGAAGTCTGGATTCTTGTTGTTTATTGGTCTGAAGCTGTGATAGCAGTTCTCTGTGCCCAGTGGCTGCAGGGTCCTGGTTTGTGTCTGAAGCCAGGATCCAAGTCTCAGGCAGCTCTGTTTCTCAAGATGGCGTGGTCTCCGCATCCACACCAGCTGCCGAGAAGTGCTCGCTTTTTGCGCGGGGCCCCGCCATCTAGGACTGCCCGGTTAGGCAGCCCCTTGGAAGACCTGTAGAATCTAACTGACCCTAGCTCATACACACACACACACCACACATGTCTACACTCTCCTCTATGGGTTCCTCACTCACACTCTCTCTCCCCTACCTTCCTGCCGGTTGCCATCTTTTTTCCTCCGTAAATGAGGTTTCTTAGTGTTTAACTATTTAGTATAAATGGATGCATAAAAATTTCACATCCAACCCTGGCTGTGTAGCTCAGGTGGTTAGAACATCGTCCTGATATGCCAAGGTTGTGGGCTCAATTCAAATCAGGGAACATATAAGAATCAACCAGTGAATGTATAAATAAATAAGTGGAACAAACAATATATCTCTCTGTCTCTGTCTAAAAATCAATCAATAAATAAAAATTCAAATTGAATATCCTATTTGGCTTTATCCATATTTTAACTTTCTTCCATTCTTATTTTCTACTAAGAAAACAAGTTTTATTATAGCAATCAGATTTATCCCTTTGCCTTAATTCTGGCTTCCACTACTCTAGTTTTGTTTGTAAAACCACAACAATCTCCCATCAAAATTCTTAGTCGCAATTATCTTTGTCCACAAATCCACCCTCCATAACACCTGCAAATTTATCTTTTGCAAGCATCACTTACAACTTTCAATCCTATATGTCCACATTTTATAAAAGCATCCTGTTATTTACTAGATAAAATGCAAACTAATCATTTGACAATTTAATTTTTTCCTCTCTTGTCATCCCATTCTCACTCTCCACAAAAGTTATGATACAGTTATATTATTAAACTCTTTATTTATACTATAAAGTGAATATTATATTAAAATAATAGAAAAATCCAAGATGAAATGGCCTATCTGCCCATAATAACAGGTTATATAATGTTATTCATGTGTCAGGTCCCATTCTAATGGCTTTAAAAATATGACCTCTATAGCTAACATCCACTCTGATTGGTTGGTACCTGTGTCATATTGCTTGTTAAATACAGTGAATATCATCTTTGGAGCAGGGGTAGTCAGAAAGGCTTTCATTTGTGCTGGTTTCAGGGCGGGCATATTGAAAAACATTTCAAGCAAAGTGATATGCCAAGGGGCACCAGACCAAAGAAAACAGGAAATTGCAGGTAGGTCAGTATACCTAGAATGAGTAGGGGAATGAGAAAGAATGCGAGAAAGGCATGCTCTGGCAAGATCACTATGGGCCTTGAAAATCATTCAAAGAAAGAAGGGAATAAAGTAGGGAAATGTTCAGATTAGTATTTCAGAAATTTTACTCAATCAGTGTGAGGGATAGATTTAAGAGATTAAGTTGGGGGGGGTTGCTTTTGTAACTGTCACATTTGTCTGCTCCAAATTATATCTTGTGGACATTATTGATGTTAAACCTCTTTAACAAGGGCACGTGGGATGCTTCACTTTCTTCTGTATTTGAACTGAAGATTGGCATTCATGTTGGACTGACATGAGACAGTTTTTTGGAAAATACAGTTCAATTCACTTTTCAGTTCAATTTTTTCTAAAGACTTACTATCGAATTTAAAATAAAATTCAAATTCCTTTCTGTGTCTCACAAAGTTCTATATGATCTTTTCTCTACCCATGTCCATGAGCTCATCTTATATCACACTTACTATTATGACAGTCCAACCACCCCAGCCTTATTTTTTTAAAAACTGATTTCAGAGAGGAAGGGAGAGTGAGAGAGAGATAGAATCATGAATGGTGAGAGAGAATCATTGATTGGCTGCCTCCTTCATGCCCCCTAGTAAGGATTGTACCCACAACCCAGGCATGTGTCCTTGACCAGAATCAAACCTGGGACCCTTCAGTCCATAGGCCAATAATCTATCCACTGAGCTAAACAGGGTAAGGCCTAACATTATTTTATTATTAAAATAAATAAAAGACTTGACATCAGTTGTTTATTCATCCTAAAATGTACCAACACCCTCTCCCTCACTTTCTCTAATGCTACTACAGCTGATTCTTTCTTATTCTTCACATCTCATCCTAGAACTTTGTTTACAAAATCAGTACACAAGTGGTAAAAAGAATCATTATGAGATTATTTTATTATTTATTTATATTAATTTTCACTTTAATTCTTTATATTTTATTTTATTTTCAACCATTGGGACTGGTGGAAAAGGTGAAGGAATTACTAGTAAACAGTACAAATTGGTACTTGCAGAGATTAATTCTTTTTTATGTTTAATTTTCCTGCATATCAATACACAACTGAAGCATATACACAATATAAAAATCAATGAATAAGACTAGTTTATACCTTGTAAGCATTAAAAGAGATGTATGCTTTAGAGTTTCTCAGGTTGAAAGAAAATTACAACAAAAATCTGATAAACTACAAATACTTTATGGGCAAAAATACACTGAGTGGCCAGATTATTATGATCTCTAAACGCATAATAATCTGGCCACTCAGTGTATATCCTATATAATAAAAGGCTAATATGCAAATTGTCCCCTCGACCAGGAATTCGACCAGCAGGCAGGCCGGCCAACCGCCCATGTCCCCTCCCCCTGGCCAAGCTGGCCAGACCCCATCCATGCACAAATTCATGCATCGGGCCTCTAATATATATATATATACATATATATATATATATATATATATATATATATATATATATATACACACACACACACACACACACACTGAGTGGCCAGATATTATGCATTCAGAGATCATAATAATCTGGCCACTCAGTGTATATATACTGACTCTATCAATATACAATTTCCTGGGTCTTGATCCACATTTGACAAATTTTCTTTGCTATAAACATGTTATTACTTAAACAAATTTTATCTCACAAATGTAAATGTATCAACTAATATATATTCTGGTAGATAACACTAAATTGTAGTCTTTCTATTAACATTTGGTTATAAAGTAAACCAATGTTTTCAATGGCCTTTATTGTTTCCCTGAGGTTCTACATTTGCTTTCACTTGTTGTGCAGAAAAATCTTACATGCACTAATTTATTATTGATTACTGTAAACAAATAATTCTGGCCAATAGGACAGAAGAATGAGTACTGAACTAGATCTATCCATTTACTGAGATGTGATGTATGACAACCAAGTAGAAACATGGGAAGAAGAACAGACAATCCTATCTAAAAGGGTAATATGCAAATTAACCATCATTCTGTCACAAAGATGGTAGCACCCATAGCCACAAGATGGTGGCGCCCAGTCCTCTCAACTCCACCAGAGTCCCCCAGTCCCCAGGTGGGCAGCCACTGAGAGCAGTCAATGTGAGCATCCTGGAGGAATGCTTGCTTGCTTTGTCACCACGGCAAACTTGGCCACGAATGGGCCTCTGGGTCAGAGAGAGCCTCTGGGCAGCAGGCATGGAGCATCCAGGCCCCACAGAGAGCTACTGGCTCTCAGATTTGTGTGCAGGGCTACTAGTTAAAAAGTGATTAAGAAACATATGAAAATGTGTGAAGCCTTATTGGTTACTAAAATGCAAATTAAAACACAATGAAATATCCTACAAACCCACCAGAATGACTGAAATCAAAAGAAAAAAAACACATATGTTGGCACGGATATAGCCTAACCATAACTCGTTTACCCTGTTGGTCAATGTGTAAATTGGTGCACCAACTTTGAAAAACTATTTGGTGTTACAGTAGGTTCCCTGATTTATGGTTTCACTTTACAGTCGTTCAGTTACTTACAGTTAACTATGGTCCAAAAGAAAAAGAAACCCTCATTCACTCCCAGTGGGAATGTATACTGGTATAATCACTGTGCAAAATAGTATGGAGGCTCCTCAAAAAACTAAGAAGAGAGTTACCATATAACACAGCAACCATTCCTCTGGGTATCTACCCAAACAATTTGAAAACATTTATTCTCAAAGATATATGTACCCTTATGTTGACTGCAGCATTATTCATGGTGGCTAAGACATGGAAACAAACAAAGTGTCATTCTATAGATGATTGAATAAAGAAGATGTGGCCCTAACTGGTTTGGATCAGTGGATAGAGCGTTGGCCTGTGCACTCAAGGGCCCCGGGTTCAATTCTGATCAAGGGCATGTACCTTGGTTACGGGCACATACCCAGTAGGGAGTGTGCAGGAGGCAGGTGATCGATGTTTCTCTCTCATCAATGTTTCTAACTTTCTACCCCTCTCCCTTCCTCTCTGTAAAAAATCAATAAAATATATTTAAAAAAGATGTGGTACATACATAAAATGGAATACTACTGAGCCATAAGAAGAGATGAAATACTTCCATTTATGACAACATGGATGGACCTTGAGTATATTATGCTAATGAAGGTAGATAGAAAATTCAAGAACCATATGATTTCACTCATATGTGTGATATAAAACTGAAAGCAACAAATTAACAAACAAGAAAACACAGATCAGATAATAATGTGTTTACCAGAAAGAAAGGGGCTTTTGTATTAGTAAAGAGTAAAAAGGCCAAATATATGGTGATGGAAGATGATTTGACTCTGGGTTGTGGAAACACAATGCAATATACAAATGATGTATCATAGAACTGTACACTTGAAACCGATGTAATAGTATTAACTATTGTCACCCCAACAAATTTAATTTAAAAATAAAAATAAATAAAACAAAAAGCCAACATTCAATTTTAAATTTAAAATATATTAAATGGAAAAATCCCATAAATAAACATAAATTTTAAGTTGTGCATCACTCTGAGCAGTGTGATGAAATCTCCCATTATCCCACTTCATTCTGCCAGGGATGTGAATTATGTCTTTGCCCAGCATATCCATGCTTTCTGTATACACTCTCCAACTGTTAGTCACTTAGTAACCTTTTCGATTATCAGATCAATGGTTGCTGTATCTTAGCGATTGTGTTCAAAGTAAACATTGGATTTTGTAATAATGGCCACAAAGTGCAAGAGTAGTGAAGCTGGAAATTAACATATGCCAAAGAGGCCATAAAGTGCTTCTTTTAAGTGAAAAGTGTGCAATAAATATTTTGAGAGAGAGAGAGAAACCACATTCACATAACTTTTATTATAGTATCCTATATAATAAAGAGGTAATATGCAAATTAACCCTCACACCCTCACAAGATGGCTGGCTATGTCCAGGCTGGCAGGGGAGTTATTGAGGGATGACAAAATGACTGAACAGCAGGCTGAGTGGGGTGACCAGGCTGGCAGGGGGGGCAGTTGGGGGCAACCAGGCCAGCATAGGGGTTCAGTTGGGGGTGACCAGGCCAGCAGTGGGGGGAGTAAGAGGCAATGAGGAAAGTCGGGGGAAAGTTAGGGGTGACCAGGCAGATGGAGGGGGTGCAGTTGGGGGCAACCAGGCCAGCAGGGGGGTTAGTGAAGGACGACCAAACGACTGAACAGCAGGATGCATGGGGCGACCAGGCTGGCAGTGGGGGGCAGTTGAGGGTGATCAGGTGAGCGGGGGGACAGTTGGGGGTGACCAGCCTGGTGGGGGGGAAGTTAGGGGTGACCAGGCTGGCAGGGAGGGGGCAGTTGGGAACGACCTGGCCAGCATGGGGGGCAGTTTGGGGTGATCAGGCTGGTATGCAGAGGCAGTGAGGGGCAATCAGGCTGGCAGGGGGGACAGTTAGGTGCGACCAGGCAGGCAGGCAGGTGAGTGATTAGGAGCCAGTGGTCCTGGATTGTGAGAGGGATGTCTGAATGCCGGTTTAGGCCCGATCCCCGAGATCAGGCCTAAACCAGCAGTCAGAAATCCCCTGAGGGGTCCAGGATTGGAGAAGGTGCAGGCTGGGCTGAGGGGACACCCTCTCCATGCACAAATTTCATGCACTGGGACTCTAGTAATATAATAATATCTAACTGTTCTCCCTGGCGGCCTTATTGCCCCTAACTGCTCTCCCCTGCCGGCCTGATCACCCCTAACTGCCTTGGCCCCCTCCATCATGGCTTTGTCTGGAAGTACAACCAGAAGATGTCCGGTCAACCTGGTCTAATTAACATATTACCCTTTTATCCGTACAGATTAGTCAGCTCAGACAGCTTTAACAAAATATCATAAATTTGTGTGGTTTAAACAACAGAAATGTATTTTTCTCACAATTCTGGAGGCTGGAATTTGGGGTCAGGGTACCAGCATAGCATCGACCCATACACCAGAAAGTGGTGGATCAATTGCCATTCAGGGCACATGCCCAGGTTGCAGATTCAATACCCAGTCCAGTGAGTGCAGGAAACAACAGAACAATGTTTCTCTCTCTCTCCCTTCCTCTCTCTGAGATTAATTAAAGTGAATGACAAATAAATAATGTTCTCTAAGAATGGTTTTAACAGGAAAGACATTAGTGATCAATGAAGTGAAACACTTGTTATAACACATATATACAGCATGACACCATTTTAAAAAATTTATTTATTGATTTCAGAGGAAAGGAGAAGGAGAGATAGATAGAAACATCAATGATGAGAATCATTTGTCAGCTGCCTCCTGCATGCCCCTACTGAGGATCTAGCCCAAAATTTGACCAGGAATCATATCATGACCTCCAGGTTCATAGATCGATGCTCAACCACTGAGCCCCACCAGTTGGGCCCCGTTTTTATCAATACCAGGATCATGAGGTACATTGGCAAGATCTCACTCCTAGACAACAGTCTGAAATTGCCCAAACTCCTTTGCAGCTAGGTTTCTGGATATGAATTCGTTTCTGCCAATTGGATGCGCTTACACAATATTTGAAGGCAGAAGTGGGGCAGAGGCATCTTCCCATAGTTTGGGCTGGTGATGATCATGCTTCTGTTGATCATGTTTGCAGAGATGTGGATGTTTTCTGCAGCAAAATCCAGGCTGTGCACAGGCAGTTGTGTCAGAGGCAGTGCCCAGTGACCTGTTTTGTGGGAGCTGGAGGGCACTTGCGGGGGCAGCACTTTCCTGATCCACGGGTCACAGCTGTGCCAGAGTGTCCTAGAATTCAGTTGTGGCTGAGGGGGCAGTTCCTCCCACTGGGCAGGGAGTCTTTCCTGGGGGCCCAGCCTAATACCCACTCCTCCAGATTTCTGATGATTTCCCAAGCACCAATTCCCTTTGCTAAATTCTTTCCTGCCTAAAATAGCAAAGATCTAAAAACATTTTGCATCCTCTACTTTCAACAAAAACAATGCTGCACAGGGTCAGGTATGAGACGTGGGTGAGGTGTTGCAGGAGGCTCCCTTCCTTGAGTTTCAGCTTCCTCTTCTGTAGAACCGAGACCAAAGATTATCTGTTCATAGTTACTGAAGACTGTGGCAGCTGTGTTTCCCGAAGATGGCCACAACATTTCCTATCCCTCCTGTGGCCTTGCCACTTTCTGCCACGTCCTCTCTCTTGAAGTGGGGCTGACCCCTGGAATTCCAAGGCCAGGGCCAAAAAAGCATGGGGCTGCAGCCCCACCCACCCCACCAGGGTTTCCGGTCCCGCCCACACTGCTCTGGGCTCTGTCTGGCATGGGACCTTGCCCTCCTGGCTCACTTCCCCTCCCATCTGCAGCCCAGTGCCTCGCTGCACATCATGGCCCACCTGCCAGTGCTGCTGGGCCCAACAGGTGAGGTAAGAGCCCACTTCCAGCCTCACACCTCCTGGCTCCTGTGTGCTGCTGCCCGCTGCACCCCGTGGCCCCTATTCCTGCTGCTGTTCTGACCAGGGTCAGACACCCAGGTGCTGTGCACAGCCCACGGGGATTGCTATGGCCACCAGGAAAGCTTCCCCACCCCATCCCTGACTCCAGCACCCTAATCTCAAGTCCACTTCTGCCAAAGGAGAGCTTTGCCTGGGCAGCTGTCCAAGACTGAGACCGAGCAACTCTAAGGTCCCCGGACCCCAAATTTCTGCCAGCCAAAGCTGTTGGCTGGCTGGCCCTACCCTGATTGGGGTGTTGAGGGTGATCCAGCCTGGATCAGGCCAGTTCGCTGGCCGGAGTGGGTGTCGTAGTGACTGGTCATTAGGTCATTATGGTCGTTATGGTCTCTGGCTTTTTATATATATAGATAATTGTTTCATTTTATTATTAGTTATTAATATCTTACTGTGCCTGATTTACAAATTTAATTTTGTCAAATGTACTTGTGTATAGGGGGAAAACAGTATGTATAGGGTTTGGTGCTATCAGTGGTTTCAGATATCCACTGGGGTCTTGGAATCTCAAACAAGTAAGTGGGGACTACTCTACCTACTAAAGCTGAACATGTGCTTACCCCATGACCCAGCGATTCTACTTTGGCATATAACCTACAGAGATGCCTACATTTCTATACTGAAATACATGAATTAAAATGTTTATGGCAACACTATTTGTAAAATCCCCAAACTTGAAAAATTTTGAAAATATTAGAATGGATAAGTATTAGTATATTTACAGAATGAAATGTTATATTGTAATCTTAAAGAAAAACTGTGACCACAACAAGAATAATGGGTAAATTTCACAAACATAAAATAATGCTTAGCAAAAGAATGTAGACACTAAATAGTATCTACTGTATTTTCCCATTATATAAAATATAAAAATAGACAAAACTAATCTTTGTTGGTAGACATCGGGATAATGACTTTCCTGAGGGCATGAGTAATGAGAGGCAGTAGTGCACGTGGTTTTCTAGAGTGTTGGTACTGTTATGTCTCTGGATCTAAATACTGGTTACATAAGTGTATTAAAGTGTATACTTATAAGATGTTTCTTTTCTACATTATATTAAAATTTAAGTACAGATTTGAAAACATCTTTCTGAATGCTTACTATAGTCTAGAACTTTTAAGGGTGAGGGACAAATAGAGATGAACAAGCTGATATGGTCCCTGCCTTCAGAGAGCTTACCTTTAGTTAGGGAGAATAGGAAGGCAAATAATAAGCAAGTAATTATGCAAATAAAATAGTAAAATATAAATGTTATGATAAACACGACAAATACTAGTATGTTGCCTAACTACACTGAGTTTACTTTCCAACTGAAAAGCTAGACAGTTTAAATAGGTAATTTCAACAAAATGTGCTAAAAGTTATAATCTCAATACAGTGTACTATGCTAATCTAGGGACTGCGGATAAGAAGTGGCATTTGAGCTGAGATGTGAAGCATTAGTCAGTAGTTATATGGCGAATGGAGAATTAACACTAAGACAAATTCAATGACCTGAACCTTTGAGTCCAAGTTTGAAGAGCAGAATTGTTGAAACTTAGAGATCAAGGGAAATATACAACAGAATAGAGCCATAGTAGTAAGCAAGAGTCATATCATAAGGCCCTCTAGACAAGGTTAAGGATTTTGTATTTTATCCTAAGTGTAATTGGGTATCAAATTTTTAGCAGAAGGGTCATATAATTTGATTTAGAGTCTTAAAATATTATTCTGGCTGCAAGGTAAAATGAATTGGGCACTAGATTTCAGTTAGACTATTATAGCACACCAGGAAAGATAATAACTTGGAACAAAGTAATAGCAATTTAACTGGAAAGAAGTAGACTACTATGGAATATATTTTAAAGGTAAAGTCAATTCAATTAGCTCCCATCTTAGAGTAGTGAGAGAATACAAGGAATTGATAATTCTTAAGTTTGGAATTTCAGCAGCTAATGGTACTCATTATGCAACTCTCACCTATCCAAATGGCTCACTCTCTTAAAATAGGTCTCTATTCATATGTCACCTAAGTACAGAGGTTTTCCCTGACATTTTCATCTAAAATAGCAATTCCCATCACTCTTTATACCTTTATCTTTCTTTATTTTCCTTCTTAGCACTTATAATCTAACATTTTATTTTTTATTTGTTGACCTCCCCACAAAAAATACATGTTCTATAACAAGAATGTCTGTTTTGTTTACTGTTGTATCCATGTCTAAAATGACAACTGACATAATAGATGTTCAATAAATATTTGCTAAGGGATAAATATTCTGAATGTGGAGAACATTTATGGAAGTATAGATTGGGGAAAATCAAAGTTTTTGTTACTTTAAATTTGAGATACTTATTACACATCCAAGTAGACATGATTAGTAGTTTAATACACAAGTCTAGAGACCAGGAAAAGGTCAATGACAGTGGTATAAATTTAGTTGTCATCAGCATATAGATAGTATTTAAAGTGGCTTAATTGGACTACATGCTGTCACGATGCTAATTGGAACTTTGCAATTGGGCCCTTGTCCCCTTAAAATGCTGTATTGAGACTGTCATGTGAAGAACTTGATCCATCCTGTTGGAGGATGAGAGAGAATATATAGAAAAGAACTGATCCCCAACTGACTGCTAGTATCAACTGCAAAATTTGTGAAGGAGATCATCTTGGGCCTTATAGCCATTACAGCCGCTACCTAACCATAACTTCAAAAGTGAGACTAAATGAGAAGATCAAAAGACTATGTAGTTAGCTCACAGATTCAGAAGTGGCTTTTAAGCCACTAAGACTTGGAGTATTTTGCTACATAGCAATAGCTAACTGAAACAGTCAGCAAAGTTGAGACTGAAATAGGCAGAAATAAGTTAGATAAAGAAATTGGAGAAAATAAATATAGATAGAATAAATAAAATGATGATGAAATGGGTGTGAGTAATAAATGAGAGAAACGGGTATTAACAAAGGAGATTATGAAGAAGCAGCCGAAGGAACAGAGGAAATGCAGAAAAATAAAATGTCACAGAAAGGAATACAGTATTCACATAAAGAGTGGTAAAATGTACCAAAAACTTTGGATAGATGAAAAAGATGAACATATTTAAATGTTATATTTAGTGAGAGCACATAAAAATATTTGTAATTTATTATTGTAATTAACTGTCAAATGGATATATAAATAATTCAAAAAGTTTAATCCCTTCATCATATAAGCATCATTGATAATTGATTTAATATATTAATAACCATTTTCATTTTTAGACATATGACCATTGTGCCCTTTACCAGTAATGTAATTTCTTATTATAAAATTGCTTCTACGAGGAAATAATAGCATGCTTAAATCATTTCACCTTGAAGTTTTTCATAGAAAAAATATACAATTTTAAAGATTGTATTTGATTAAGAAAAACGTCTGATACTCAAGAAGGGTATTGTGACATTTAACATTGTTAAAATTATTTTAATCTGCCAAACATATTTATCAAAAATTTCTTATGAAAATATACCTTTAAATGCAAAAATGTGTTTTTAAATCTATAATGTATTACCTCAATATCTTTCCTCTCAAGTGAACAAAAAAACTTGTGCTCTTTTAAAAAAAGTACTTGTAAATATGTTTTATACATTTTAGAAATGTATTATAAATGAAAGGATATAAGTAAATATTACTTTAAAACAAAACTACTTTTTTCTTTTTAAATTAAATGTACTGAGGTGACATTGATTAATAAGATTATATGGGTTTCAAGTGTAGATTTCTATGAAACATTATCTATATATTGCATTGTGTGCCCACCACCCAAAGTCACATCATCTTCTGTCACTATATATTTTGCCCCCTTTAACTTTTACTATCCTCCACCCACCCTTCCCCCTGGGACTTTTGTCTCTGTCTGAGTTTTATGTTTGTTTTTCCTGTTTGTTTATTTTTTGCTTTCAGTTTTATGTCCCATATATGAGTGAAATCATATGGTTCTTAACTTTTTCTGTCTACTGTTTTTCTCTTAGCATGATATTCTCAAGGTCCACCTATGTTGTCACAAATGGCAGTATTTCATTTCTTCTTATGGTTGAGTAGTATTCTATTGTATATATGAACCACATCTTGTTTATTTAATTATCTAACAAAGGACACTGGTTAACAAAAATATTTATAAAAATAAACTTTAAGCATCTTGGATATATGTCTTTGATTACTTTACATGGTTCATGCCTGTGAATATCAATATAATGCTCTAATTGAGACTAACCTACACAAAGGCTGCTGCCCACAATTGTTTACATATGGGCTTTGCTCCATGCTACATCCCTTCTTACCTGCTTTTACTACTTTGGTGTTTTAATTGCCAAAGTATGCATGAGGCCATAAATGTATGGACCTTTCAATTTAATAAATTACTATACATACCCTCACAACATAAGTGAGGCTATTGATGCAAATAATTGTATTGGTGTAGCAGAAATATTTTCTCCCTGTATGAACTAAGCACTATTCCAACTGAAACTTAAATTAAAAAAAACACACAAAAAATAATTATCAAGTCCCAACACTATGTCTTCTTCAACCCTGCACCTCTACCTAATCTCAATACCCATTGTGTTCTCGAGTCCAATGAAAAGTGTATGGAAAAATTTATAATTAAAAATGGTGATGTTAACTTGGAATTTTTCTCATTTTTTCCTCATAAATCACTGTAAATAAGAAGAGTGAGAAACAGGAAAAAAACTTTATCTGTAGTAAAATTAGAAGTTATTTCAAATTCTGAATGAGAAAACAAAAGAAAGACTACCCAAAGTTTTGGTATAAAGTAGAATTGAGGCACTATAAGGAAACAGAATGCCTGTGGCTGAAAATCTCAGAAAACTCTAGCCAAGTAAGTAATATAATAAGAAATTTAAAAATAAACAATGATAACTTGTTTAATACAACAAAAAATGTTCAAGAATAGTAGTTGAAACTTTCCTGGACCCCATTAATTATGAAGTCTTGAAAATCTGTGAATGTGAAGTCAAACCAGAAATAATATAAACATGGGACGCTTACAGAAATCATTATCAATGAAGGGAAAAAAAATAAAGGCACCATCTTGTACCGCGCCTGCACAGCCAAGGGTTCGGCGAGCCTGAGGGAGGTGGTGAAGGATGGAGAAATGATAGACAAAGAGAAAAAGCTGGGTCTAGGTGGATCTTCTGTGCCTTGCTGAGGCCACAGAACCGATCCAGACTGCAAAGCTGGTGCTTTATTTACAATCAGGGACAAACAAGGCAATTGACAATGTTCTTGTAAGTTTCACTTGTTTTGGCAGCACTTGCTGCCCCTCCCACAGCCCATTAGCTACCCAGGAAAGATCTAGGGAGCAGTCACAAGATCAAGCTGGGACTTGTTTGTGACTTTGCCAGCAGGTCAGTCCGAGGCTTAACCCTATAACTGCTCCCAACATCTCGCCCTTTCTTTTAAATTTAAGCTACTAATAATGGAAGTAAAACTTAAACATTAAGAACAAAGTTCTGACTATTAAAACATTAACAAAGCAATGCCAATGCAAAACCCAATTACAAAACAATGCAAATACAAAACCCAGACATGGCTATTAATAAAACAATGCCAATGCAATGCAACAATAATGCCAATGCAACACAACAATAATGCCAATGCAACACAACAATAATGCCAATGCAACACAACAATAAAGAAATCAAACTACAGTAACATTTTCCTACTAAATGAAAGTTTCTTTTGCTGATTTACTCAAGAGTCCTCGGACTTGGCTGTGCAAGAGTTTGCAGAAGACAGGCAGCTAACCAATGCTAGCATGGCCAGAAACATGGTTGAGGGAGTAGCTTCTACTTCCTGCTTTTCTGCCATTTTCTGGGCCTCAGTTGTTAACTTCTTCAGCTGACCCCATGTTGGCACCTCAGTCTCTTGCATAGCCTTCGTCATCTTCCTTTTCCGCTTTGCTGTCATCAGGGCAACTTTCAGTCTTTTGAAGATGGGACAAGGAGCTTCTCTGGGTCCATGGTGGTGATGCATGTAACGCTCTGGCACCCAAATTGGCTGTGCTGCTCCTTCTGGAAAGATACAAACACAACCTCTTCCCCACATCATTACTGGATCTGGTCCAAAGCACTGTCCAGTTTGTGCATCCTTCCATCAGGCTAACACTGTGGATGCTAATGTACAGGAGACCTGATGCCTTTCGGCTGCTGTATGACCCTCTCCATCGCAATTCAAAAAATTTAAAGTATACAGTACATGACTGAGTTTGTTTTGAGGTGACACATAACATCTGTCTCCCCCTTTCTGTTTTAGTAATACCTTAGTTGGAGAATGAGCCAAATATAGCCATTCAACAACTCCAGGAGCTTGCCAAATGACCTCAGTGGGTGTATGTGTCGTAGGGAAAATTAAAACCTGTAAGGGAAGGGAGTAATCAATTCTAGTAAGTTGTGCTGAACTTAAGCCATCCTCAACTTTATGTAAGTCTATCTTGGCTTCCTCTGTCAAGCAGCGTGGGGATGACAGAGATGGATCTCCCCCTTAGTATATGAAATAAAGGGCTTAAGTCAGCAGTGGTTAATTTTAAAGCAAGTTGAAGCCAGTTAATATCTCCTAATAATTTTTGGAAGTCATTTAGTGTAAGTAAAGTGTCAGTCTGAATTTGAATTTTCTGAGGTTTTATTGTTTTTCCCTCAATAATGCTGCCAAGATAAGAAAAAGGAAATGTCCTTTGAACTTTTTCGGGTGCTATGCATAATCCAGCACAATGCAGAGAATCCTGCATTATAAGAGATATTTAGTTACTTCATTTTTCCCTTCTTAGAGGAAAAAACCTTCATAACATTTAAAATATATTTATTAATTTTTATTTGATAAGGCTTTCCATGGATTTTCAAGTATATTAGATCTGTTAAATTTAAAAAGATTTCCTTTAAGAAAAGAGAATAAATTTCCTGTATTACTTTGGGTGCCCTTGGAGCTTTCCAAGAATCATCCCTGTTAAGACCTTGAAATTTTAACATGGAAAAAAACCATCAAATATATATATATGATTTAAATATTATAATACTTTTATAATTATCTTAAGATATCAATTAGATTTTAAACTAGTTTATGCATAGAAAAATTTTGGTTGGGATCACAGAATTAATCCTCTTTTTTAATTAGACCAATAATAAGCAACTTATTTTGAATTCCTAATTATTAGAGAAAACACAACATTTTACTTTATCAAAAATAAATTCTTATACTTCAGACATTTACCACAACTATATAATTTCTCCCAATTTAATTTGCACTTTGAACTTTTAAAGCTGGCAGGACAAGTATATTTAGCATTTCCTAGATGAATAACACTTTATATTTTTAAGAAAAATACAAGACATAGATTTAATTCTGTTCTCTAGGTTTTTTATGAGGCAAATTTAAACTTTACTTTTTATTTGCCAGTAGCTCTGGAAAACCATGTTTGGAGACTCAAATCCAATTCCAATTATTTTAAGGCATTTACTTTGGATAAATTCTATAACAAAGATAAATTTACTTATTTTCTTGAAGGCCTTAAAAGTTAACTTTTTAACAAGGTTCTTTAGCATTTTGAAAATGACTCTTTATTATGGAAATGCAAATACTATTGCTGGAATTAGCTTGAATTTATTTGGAGAATACTTTTTCGCTGTTTTTCTTAGGAAAGAAAAGAAAAACAGTTCTGGGTTTTTCATTTTCTATAGCTTTTGCAGAGAGATTCCAGCTGAAGACAATCTAAATGTCCAAAATCGGACTATGCGCACATTCTGTCTTATAGCTAGGTTCTCTCCTCAC
Source organism: Ia io (assembly GCA_025583905.1). NCBI lineage: Eukaryota > Metazoa > Chordata > Mammalia > Chiroptera > Vespertilionidae > Ia > Ia io. The sequence continues at coordinate 76,143,913 of JAJQQW010000001.1, forward strand.
CAGCACAGAAATTCCAGACACATTTCTAAATTTTTAAGACTTTTTCATGGCAAAGAGGGAAACTTTAAATTAGCATACTGAGACAGTGGGCTTCCATATTGGATCGCCACGTGTTTCCCTTCCCTCACATCCTGCTTACTTCGGGGGAAGCTTCAGCAACAGATCTTAAATTTTTTCTTTCTTTTTTGCTTTCTAAAGTAATAACTAATCACCCAATTTGGCAAAGATTTGCATTTCCCTGCCACATTCCTCCACTCCCCTTCTGGAGTGGGCTCTAGGCAGTCCCGAATCAGGGACCACAGACTGAAAGCTGAGGCAGGCATTTCCTCTGGACCTTCAGCTATATAACGATCGTGAATTTGTTTTCCTACCTTCTCCCATGCCTCTATATTTAAAACCATGGGCAGGTTTTCCAAAAAATCGAAAAGCTGTTCATACCTCACAGAACAGCCCCTTGCTTGTAGCATAGCTTTAAGCATGGATTCACATACATTCCTTCCCTGCGATCCTGAATTTCCCATATTTTACACCTAGCTAGTACTAAACTGCACCCCTTACCTTCCTTTTTGCACATGCTTCACTGGAGCGTCCTTTCACCTGACAATTTGCAGTTCCCTCACACTCAGGTTCGCATTGAGTGCCACTTGGGCCAAACTCAGCACCGTGTTGGGCGCCACTTGTTCCACACTCAGCCCCGCATTGGGCACCACTTGGGCCGTGCTCAGCCCCACGTTGGGCACCACTTGTGCCGCGCCTGCACAGCCAAGGGTTCAGCAAGCCTGAGGGAGGTGGTGAAGGATGGAGAAATGATAGACAAAGAGAAAAAGCTGGGTCTAGGTGGATCTTCTGTGCCTTGCTGAGGCCACAGAACCGATCCAGACTGCAAAGCTGGTGCTTTATTTATAATCAGGGACAAACAAGGCAATTGACAATGTTCTTGTAAGTTTCACTTGTTTTGGCAGCACTTGCTGCCCCTCCCACAGCCCATTAGCTACCCAGGAAAGATCTAGGGAGCAGTCACAAGATCAAGCTGGGACTTGTTTGTGACTTTGCCAGCAGGTCAGTCCAAGGCTTAACCCTATAACTGCTCCCAACACCATCTGTCTTGATTCTGGTTTCCTACACCAAAAAACTTTCTCTCACATGTAGTCATTTGATGTCAGGAGAATATATGATAGTTTAGATCACCACATTGCTCCCTCCCTCACACAAGCTTCTTAAATATAGCCATTTCAGGAAGAATGTAACATATACAGAGGTGAATAATTAGATTTTAGTTTCAACTCTGACAAACAAATTGCTTATAAATGGTCACTTCTGTCCTCACAATAAGAAAAATATGAACACACTGAAAAAATGATTCTTATGAATTTCTGGAGTCTAAGTGTGCACTAGCATTGAGAATGTCAAACTCCTGGAAGTCACAGTCTTAAGAGTGCATCCAATCTATTCAAAACTTAGAAATCCCTTGAAGTTTTCAAGGTAAAGAGTTAAGAAAGATCTCTCTTGATAAGGAGAGAGGAATAGGGGCCATTTTGAAATATACCAAAGGACTCACAAAAAAAAAATGTTTTATTAGAATTTAACAGATCCTTGTCTCACGTCGGGGAAGGGCATTTATTCACCTGTAGCACCATCTAGCCTTCCTGTCTCACATAAAGGGGTTGGGGGAAGACAGGAAATGAATATGAAGGTCATAACCTAAGTGCACAGATCAGTTAAAGGACTAAAATTTAATCATACTATTATAAAATGTTTCCCTTCCTCCCCACATTACCATGACATAACATGGCTCCAATATAATAACAGCTAAAAGAGCTATAAGATGTAAACTATCTCTGAGGAGTAGTCAAAAGTCAAAAGAGGAGACAAAAACATTAGAGGAATTTGCAGTCTTTTTAAATATATTACATTATTTTTTTACACAGAGGAAGGGAGAGGGATAGAGAGTTAGAAACATTGATGAGAGAGAAACATTGATCAGCTTCCCACAACCAAGGTACATGCATTTGACTGGAATGGAACCTGGGACCCTTCAGTCCCCAGGCCGATGCTCTATCCACTGAGCCAAACCGCTTAGGGTGGAATTTGCAGTCTTGACACCTCTAGCTACCACCAACATTATGCAAGCCTAACTCTTAGCAAATTTAAATACATATTTGTTTAGTTCAGTTCCTATTACCTGATACATGTTTGGATTTAAATAGTAGATTATGAAATACAACAAAACATAGTCAGTAGATGAAAAGCAATCACTACATACAAATTCAAATATGACAAGATGATATAATTATCAGGTAGAGAGTTTTTAAAAGCTATGTTTAATAAGACAAGGGTTCGTATTAAAACAATTATACAACAATGTACAAGAGATGAATATCCTAAGCATAGAGATTGAAACTTTAGGAAAGAATCAAAAGGAAATATTCAAATTAAAGAGAGTGTTACAAAACTGAAGAATGCTTTTATGGGCTCGTCGGTAGACTGGACACTGCTGAAAACAAAATCAGTGAGTTTGAATTCAGGTCAATAGAAACTTCCAAAAAAAATGCAAGGAAAAAATTAATTTTAAAAACAACAGCACAGCAAGAACTGTGGCACAATAACAAGAGATGTAACATATGTGTAATGGGAATACCAAAAGGAGAAAAAATACAGAAAGCAGTACAAGAAATATTTGATGTAGTAATGACCAAGAATTTTCCAGACATCATACAATAGAAACAAGAATCTGACAGACATCGAGCCTCATAAATAGCAAAAATTATACACCTAGGCATATTATATTCAAACTGTAGAAAACCAAATAAGAGAAAATCTTGAAAAGAAAAAAAAGAGAGAGAAAGAAAACACCTTACAAATAGAAAGACAAGAAGAGTCCCAATGGATTTCTCATCATTAATCATGCAGGGAAAAATATGTGGCACAAACTATTTAAAGTAATAAAAAAACAAATTCTGTATTCATTAAAGTTATCCCTCAAAAGTTAAGGAAAACTAAAGACTCTGTAAGACAAATAAAAAGTGAGGGTCATCATCTTTAGCAGAATTTCCCTGCAATAAACATTAAATGTAGCTATTTAGAGAGCATAAAAATTATATAGGTCAGAAATTTGGACCTTCATAAACAAAGGAAACACATCAGATAATGAATAAATAAGGGTAAAATAAAATATTTTATTTTCCTTATTTTTAATTAAATAAAATGACTTTCTTGAAATCAATAATGTATTGGATGATTATATCATATTGATAAGTAAAATGCACACCAGCAATGTCACAATTGATGGGAAGGTAGAACTGGGAACACTTCGTTAGAAGATCCCTGCAGTACATATTATGGTATGGTGGATTTTTTAAACCTACAAATTGCAAACTGTAAGACAATCACTACTAATATTTTAAGAAAATATAACTGATATGCTAATAGGAAAATAAAATGTGTTCAAACAAAATTCTCAAAACCATAAAGGCAGAAAATAAGAAGGGAAAAGAATAAAAAAATAAACACAATAAATAGAAATAGTTACTAATATTTTAGATGTTAATCTAATTTTATCAATGATAATTTTAGATGTGAGTGGTCTGAATGCACCAATCAAAAGACAGACATTTTCAGAGTGAATAAAAAATAAGCCACCTATATGTTATCTGTAAGAACACTACTTTAAACATAAAAACACAGAAAAGTTGAAAATAAAGAAATGGAGAAAAAAATATATATATCATGTTAACACTAATTAAAATAAAGCCTATGTAAATACATAAATTTCATGCAAAGTAGACATGAGAATAAAAAAGCTTTTCAGGGATGAAAGGAGCATCTTGGATATATGCCTTTGATTAATTTACACTGTTCACACCAATTGCCAAAACATCTAAGTTATCCTAAATATGTACACAACTAAAATATAGTGTCAAAATATGTGAAGCAAAATAACATATAAATGCAATAAAAAAATACATAAATTCACTATTGTAGCTGGATTCAGTAACTGATAGAGGAAATGGAAAGAAAATTAGCATTTGACCTGAACAGCATTACCAGAATTTGATGTAATAGACATTTATAGTATTCCATTTGAAAACAGCAGAATGCACATTCTTCTCAACCTTGCATGGACCATTCACCAAGGTAAACCACATTTTTGGTCATAAAATACAATTTAACAAAAATTTTAAAAAGAATTATAAAATATCCTCAGACTACAATGGAATCAAGCTATAAATCAACACCATAAACATAATTGGAAAATCCCCAAATATCTGAATATTAAACAAAAAAAAATTATATAAGATTTAAAGAAAAGTTCTCAAGGAAAATATTTAAATATATTAAACTAAATGAAAATTAAATAGAACATATCAAAATTCAAAGGATACAGCAAAAGTGGTACTTTCATGGAAATATACATCATTAAGTGGATTTATTAGAAAATATGAAAAGCTTAAAATAAATAATCTAAGCTCCCACTTTACTAAACTTAAGAAAAAATAATTATTTAAGCCTAAAGCAAGTGGATGAAAAGAAATAATAAAAATTAGAGCAGAAATCAATGAAAAGGAAAACAGCAAATGCACAATTAATAACTGGTTATTTGAAAAGATCAATAAAATTAATAAACCCCAGCCAGGTTTACTAAACAAGGTGAAAGAACACAAATTAATAATATCAGAAATGAAAGGGGTCATCACAACTAATTCCATAGTCATTAAAAGGATAATAAAGTATGCTATGAATGACACTATGCTCATAAATTTAATAACTTAGATGAAGAACACAAATTCCTTATAAGAAACAAGACATAATTTGAATAGGCCTATATCTATTGAAATAATTTAATAAATTATTAACCTTCCAAAAAAAAAGAAGCACCAACCTAGATAAGGTCACTGGTGAATTTTATCAGACAACCAGACAGTTAAGAAATGATATAATTATCTACTATATGTTTAAACCATAAATCAGAGGGCATATGCCCTAATTTATTCTATGGTGTCAGCATTACCTCAATACCAAAACCAGATAAAGACATTACAGGAAAGGAAAATTACAGGTCAAATCTCTCAGAAACATAGAAGCAAAAATCCTCAACTAAATAGCAGTTAATCAAGTCTAACAATGTATAAAAAGAGTAATATATTATGACCAATTATAATTTATTCCAAGTATGTAAGACTGATGAAACATCCAAAAATAAGTCAATGAAAAATAGTCATCTATATATATATAAAAAGCGACCCTTTGACAGGTCTACCAATGACTATGACACGCTCTGATCACCAGGGCACAGACACTCAACACAGGAGCTGCCCCCTGGTGGTCAGTGGGCTCCCATAGCAGGAGCACCACTCAGCTGACCTATGGGCACCAGACACAGGGCTCAAGGCTGGCCTCCGCAGCCCGGAGACCAAAGCAGAGTGGCAACAAGCCTACCAAGCAGGCTGTGGCAGGTGTAGTGGGGATGGGATGAGCAGGAGCAGCAGACAGGAGTGGCAGGCAGCATTGGACTGCCAGTTTCGGCCCAATTCCTGCAGGCCACTTGGAGGAACCCCACAGGTGCATGAATCCATGCACCGGGCCTCTAGTATGATTATATAAATTAATGTAGAAGAAGTATTTGACAAAATTCAATACCCATTCATGAGAAAATGTCTCAGGAAACTAGAAATAGAGACAAAATTCATAAAGTTGATAAATAACATGTACAGAAAAATCCACAACTATCAACAAATTTAATAGTGAGGAACTGGACACTTTCTCCCAAAGATTGGGAACAGGCAAGGTGATCATCTTTTATCAATCCTATTCAACATCATACTGTAAGTCCTAGCTCAGGCAATAAGAAAAGAAAGGGAAATATAAGTTACACATATATCCAAGAAAGAAATAAAAATTTTCAAAGATGACATGAATGAAGTAAAACAAAATATAATTAAGGAAAACACTGAAACTAATCACTGGAATCTATGGGTCTGAAGGAAGTTCTATTTTTAATTTTTTGAGAAAGCTCCATACTGTTTCCCACAGTGACTGCACTAGTCTGCATTCCCCCCAACAATGCACAGAGGTTCCCTTTTCTCTACATCCTTGACAACACTTGTTTGTTGATTTATTGATTCTAACCACTCTAACAGGTGTGAAATGATATCTCATTGTGTTTTAATTTGCATTTCTCTGGTGATTAGTGACATCTTTTATCTATTGACCATCTGTATGTCCTATTTGGAGAAGTGTCTGTTCAGATCTTTTCCCCATTTTTAATTGAATTATTTGTTGTTGTTGGTGGTGTGTGTGTGTGTGTGTGTGTGTGTGTGTGTGTGTGTGTGTGTGTGGTGTTGAGTTTTGTAAGATCTTTATAACTTTTGGAAATTAACCCTTTATCAGATGTATCAATGGTGAGTATACTCTCCCATTCAGTGGGTTGTCTTTTTATTTTGTTGATGGTTTTCTTTGCTGTGCAAAAACTTTTTTTAGTTTGCTGTAGTCCCTTTTTAAAACTTTTTTCTTTTGTGTCACTTGCTTGAGGCAATATATCAGAAAAAATATTGCTATAAGAAATGTCCATGATTTTGGCCCCTATTTTTTTCTTCTGGATTTTTATGGTTTCAAGGATAACATTTAAGTCCTTTTTTTTAAATTTATCTTTATTGTTGAAAGTATTACCGATGTCCCATTTTTCCCCATTGACTCCCTCTACACTGTATCTGCCCCCCTACCATTTAAATCTTGGCAGTAAGAAGGTGGTCTATTTTCATTTTTAATGCACCTATGTCTCCAATTTTCACACCACCATTTATTGAATAAACAATCTTTATCCCTTTATGTTTTTATCTACTTTGTAAATATTAACATAAAGGAACTAGAAAACGTATAACAAACAGAACCTAAAGTGAATGAAAGAAAGGAAATAATGAAGATCAGAACAGAAATAAGTGAAATAGTAAGATTTCCTTCTTACTGTGAACATCATATGATCATATCAATAGATGCAAAGAAAGCATTTGATAAAAATCATCACCCATTTATGATAAAAATCTCTCAGCAAAGTGGGAATAAAGGGAACATACGGCAATGCATATATGACAAACCCACAGCCAACATCATACTTAATCAGCAAAAACTAAAATTATTTTCCTTAAGATTAGGAATAAGACAAGATGGTCTATTTCACCACTCTTGTTCAACATAATACTAGAAGTCTTAGCAATAGTAATCAGACAAGAAGAAGAAATAAAAGGTATGAAAATTGGGAAGGAAGAAATAAAACTGTCATTATTTGCATATGACATGATATTGTATATATTGAAACCTAAATATTCCACCAAAAAAACTACTAGAACAGATAAATGAATTCAGCAAAGTAGAAGGATACAAAATAAATATCCAGAAATCAGTTTCATTTTTATATACCAATAATAAATTATCAGAAAGGGACACTAAGAAAGCAATCAAAAAATAAAATACCTAAGAATAAATTTAAACAAAGATGTAAAAGACCTGAACTCAGAAATTTATAAGACACTGAAGAAAGAAATTAAAAAAATACACAAGTGGAAATATACACAATGTTCAAGGATGGACAGAATTAACATTAATACGTCCATAATACCAGAGACAGAGAAGTATCGATCAGACCGTCAATCCTCAAAGGGAAGGTAGGGGAGGGTGGGGGTAAGGGGAGAGATCAACCAAAGGACTTGTATGCATGCATATAAGCATAACCAATGGACACAGACACCAGGGGGGTGGGGGGGCAATGGGGGTTAAGGACACATATGTAATACCTTAATTAATAAAGAAAATAAAAATTAAAAAGTAAAATAAAATGTTCATAATACACAAAGCAAACTATAGTTTCAACACAATAAGCAAAGTAAGCCAGTCATAGAAAGAGAAGTATCATATAATCTCACTCATATGTAGAATCTAATGAACAAAATAAACTGATGAACAAAATAGATCCAGAGACATAGAAGCATGGAACAGACTGATGAATCTCAGAGCGTAAGTAGGGGTTGTTGGGTGGTTAGGAAGAAATTAACCAAAGAATTTATATGCATATATGCATAGCCTAAGGACACACACAATAGTGTTTGGAAGGCCTGGGGGAGAGGAGGGCAGGGTGGAGGGGGGGTCAGTGGGGAAAAAGGGGGCATCTGTAATACTTTCAAGTGTAAAGATAAATTTTAAAAAATAAATGGTATATTTTACATAACTAGAACAAATATTGCAAAAGTTTGCATGGAACTACAAAAGACTCCAAATAGCCACAGCGATCTTGAGAAAGAAGTTGGAGGAATCACACTACCTGATATCAAACTATACTACAAGGCTATAATAATAAAAACAGCATGGCACTGGCATAAAAACAGACATATAGATCAATGGAACAGAATAAAGAGCCAAAAATAAACCAATGCGTTTATCGTCAATTAATAATTTTCAGCAAGCTTTTTCAAAAATTCAACAATAACAAAAAATCCTCAGTTTTGGGTGGAACCACAAAAGACCCACAATAATCAAAGCAATCCTGAGAAAAAAGAATGAAGCCAGAGATATCACCCTACCTGACTTCAAATTATACTAGAAAGCAAGGATAATCAAAACAGCATCACCCTGGCCTATGTGGCTCAGTTGGTTAGAGCATGATCCCATGCACTGAAAGGTTGCCAGGTTGCCAGTTTTATTTCTCTCTCTCTCTCACTCTCTCTCTCTCTCTCTCTCTCTCTCTCTCTCTCTCCCTCTCTCTAAATATTAACAAAGAGAAAAAAATCAAAACAGCATGTATTGGCAGAAAGACAGAAACACCAACCAATGGAACAGAATTGAGAGCACAGAAATTAACCTGTGTATATGGGAAAATAATTTTTTACAAAGGAGCCAAAATATACAATGGAGAAAAGAAGGCCTCCTGAATAAATGGTGCTGGAGAAATTGGAAAGTCACATGCAAAAGTAAAAAATAGACTACACTTTGTTCCCACATACAAAAATTAAGTTAAAATGGATCAAAGACCTAAATATAATATATGAAGCAATCAATGACATCGAAGAAAACATAGGTATTAAACTTATAGACTTTGGTCTTAGGGATGGTTTTATGAATTTGTCCCTAAAGGCAAGGGAAGCAAAGGCAAACATAGGACTATATCAAACTAAAAAGCTTCAGCACAGCAAAAGAAACCACCAAGAAAACAAAAAGACAACCAACTAAATAGGAGAAGATATTTGCAAACAGTTCCAACAAGGGATTAATATCCAAAATATTTTTTAAAAAACTCATACAGCCCTGATTGGTGTTGGTCAGTGATAGGAGCATTGGCCTGTGCACTGAAGCTTCAGGGTTTGATTCCTGGTCAAGGGTCAAAAACATGTATATGGGTTGCTGGTTCATTCCAAGCCCCAGTTGGCAGTCCTGGTGCTTACAGGAGGCAACCAGGGGCTGTGTCTCTCATCTCTCTCTCTCTCTCTCTCTCTCTCTCTCTCTCTCTCTCTCTCACTCTCTGAAAAGGAATGGAAAAATATCCTCAGGTGAGGAGTAACAAAAGCAAAACAAACAAACAAACAAACTCATACAACTCCACACCAAATAAACAATCCAGTTAAAAATGGGCAGAGGACCTGAATAGACACTTCTCCCAAGAAGACATACAAACGACCAAGAGATATATGAAAAGAAGATCAACCTCACTAGCTATTAGGAAAATGAAAACCAAAACTGCAATGAGATACCACCTCACACCTGTAGAATGGCTATTATCAACTTGACAAATAATAAGAGGTGTTGGATAGGTTGTGGAGAAAAAGAAACCCTCATTCATTGTTCATGGGAATGTAAACTAATACAGCCACTATAGAAAACAATATGGAGGCCCTAACCGGTTTGGCTCAGTGGATAGAGCGCTGGCCTGTGGATTCAAGGGTCCCATGTTCAATTCCGGTTAAGGGCATGTACCTTGGTTGCGGGCATATACCCAGTAGGGGGTGTGCAGGAGGCAGCTGATTGAGGTTTCCCTCTCATTGATGTTTCTAACTCTCTATCCCTCTCCCTTCCTCTCTGTAAAAAAATCAATAAAATATATATATAAAAAAGATAACAATATGGAGGTTCCCCATAAAATTAAGAATAGAGTTACCATATGACCCAGCAATCCCTCTTGTGGGTATCTACCCCCAAAATTTGAAAGCACACCTATGTTCATTGCAGCATTATTCAAGGTGGCCAAGACATGGAAATAACTAAGGTGTCCTTTGATAGATGACACCTTATATAGTTGACTATATATAGTTGCAACAATATATATCCATATATATATATATATATATATATATATATATATATATATATATATACACTCCCATTTGCAACAATATGGATAAACCTTGAGAATATCATGCTAAGCAAAATAAGTCAGACAGAAAAAGTTAAGAACCACATGATTTCACTCACATGTGGGAGATAAAACTGAAAGCAACAAAAGATCAAAGAAAAAGAGAAAGAGAAACTCGCAGATAGCGTGGTGTTTACTAAAGGGAGGGCGTAGTAAAGGATAAAGAGGGTCAAATAAATGATGATGGAAGATTATTTGACTTTGGGTGGTGGGTGCACAATGCAATATACAGATCTTGTGTCATAGAAATGTACACTTGAAACCTATAAAATTTTATTACCTTATTACCCTATGTCGCCCCAATAAATTTAATAAAAAGGAAAAATGTGTGTTTAGTTATACATGCATAAATATATATATGTTTGTATATATAGATATTTTTACAGTTGGGTAGAAAGAAGGCAAAGTTATTGTACACAGAGACATATATAAGCATAAATTGCCTCTGAAACGATGCACAGGGAAATAACAGCAGGTTTTACCCCTAGGAAAAAGTAGATGGTTGCAGAGTAGAAAGAGAATAAATGAATTTTTATTATACACTTTTTAACACCTTTTGAGTTTTGTATAATATATATGATATACCTATTAAAACAGCTTAAGTGTAAATAGAGTGAGAGAAAACTGTGGTATGTTTCCATATGCCTTGGCTCTAGGTCATTAGACTACAGGATTTATTTTGATCCATTTTCCTCTATTTTCTGTAGTAGGTCAATTTATAAAAAAACAATGGACATTGTTTACCTCCTTTGCTTTTGATAGAGAAGTAAAGGCAGATTAAAGGTAGTTATTGGTTGCCAGCATTTTAAAAATATTTTTAAATTTGAATTTTACATAATTTCAAAGTTATATTACATGACACCTTCTGTTCCTTTTGTGAAAACTTAGTTTCTCAATAGGACCCTATTTCATACTGGAAAGTAGTTCAACTTTTCTAAAACCCCACTCTAATCTGGGTATTGCCTTTTTCTCCCAACTTCAATTTTGTGGTATGGTTCTATACTCTGAGCAGTACTGTTTCTTACAATTTTTCTATACTCTGGATTTGCTTCTTGTTGAATGCTGCAATAACTTTACAGTTTTATGACCAGTTCATGAAATCCTATTTTTATATTGAATTTTGGTAGGCACTATACATTGCCTTTAGTGCTAGAAAATATATAATGATTTATGCTATTCCATATCCTTCAGGGAAGATGGTGAGAAACCACTTCATGTCTATGTCATTGAACATCTCAAGCATATCCTGTATTTCTATTCCAAATAACCAAGGCAAAAGTAATTAAAACAAACTGATTAGGTCAACCACTGTAGAAAAGTCACTGGCTAGTAGGCAGGTTTGATATGAGAGATGAGACTTAACTAGAATTTGATGAGTCAACTTCCTCTGAATCATGACACACATAATTATTTGAATAAGGACTTTTAGAGCTTTTGAATGGGGTTAATAGATTTTTTGTTCTTCAAAATAATAAAGTATATTTATTTGGTCACATATAAATTAGATATTTTCAATTAGTAGTAGAAATAGTGAATAATATATTAGAAAGTTTAAATTCAGAAATATTTTTATTTAAAATTTCTTCTTAAAATTTCACTTCCTAGTGATCTCTTTATATTCTTCAACATTCCTTTTCCTTTATGGTAGTTGACAGATTTATTTTTTTAATAATTACTAAAATTCCAACCCTTCGTATTTTCTGTGATTTCTTCAGGCACATAGTATTTTCTGTCCCCTTGTCATATTCTTCAAATTTTGTTTTTGATATGTTAAAAAGAAACAGCCTTCAAATTGACACTGGAACAAATACCTTATCAGATATTTTTGAAAGAAAATGGATTCTCTTTTCAAATCTTGGCTATCCTATCTAATAAAAGGTTAATATGCAAATTAACATCACTCCATCACAAAGATGGTGGCGCCCATAGCCACAAGATGGTGGTGCCCAGTCCCCTCAGCCCTGTCTGAGTCCCCGGTCCTGACAGACCCGCCTGTCAGCAGTCCTGTCAGTGGCCCCACAGAGAGCAGACAGCAGGGCCTGCTTGCAGCCTCACCTGGTTGCTACACTTCCCTCAGTCCCACTGGCCCTCAGGCTCCCTCCTTGACCTGTTTCCTGCAAGGCCTCTGTGAAGATCCCACCCTCTGAGCATGCCTGGCTCTGGAGGAGGTGGGCGGCACCACAGGCATCATGGTGGGCAGCCTGGCTCCCTGTGTGCCGAGGGCCTGGGAGGACCCCACCTACAGAGGTAGTACCAACAGGCAAGGAGGCGGTTGCAGTGGCGGTGTCCCTCTATAAGCCGGCCGCCCTCTCTTTCGCCCTCGCCCTCACTGTTGGCTGATCCCAGGTACAGCCTCCTGGCCCAGAAGGTGCACGATCGCAGGGACAGCCACTGTGGTGGGCCACATTGACATCCTCCTGGCCATGCCACATGACTTTGCAGATCTATGCAGGCCTCCGTTGAGCGCATCCTCTCCCCGACCCTCACGTGTGAATGTCCCCCAGCACACTGTCACCCATGCATGCCTACAACAGTCCTGGACCACCGCATGTGTGAGTTCCCCCCACCCCTCTGCTGCACTTCAATCAGTCCCATCTGCCCTGAGGTGCCCTCTCTGACCTGTTTCCGGTGAGGCCTCTGTGAAGATCCCACCCTCCGAGTGCACCTGGCTCCAGAGGCAGTGGGCAGCCTGGCTCCCTGTGTGTTGAGAGCCTGGAAGGACCCCAGAGACAGAGTTAGCACTTGCCTCGTGACCACTGGCCCTGCCTCCTCCTAGCTGGGAAAGAGGAAGAGGGAGACAGGGAGGCAGGGAGGCCTGGAAGACTGCTGAGTAAAACAAAGTGAGACAGAGACTGGGAGAGACTGGGATGGAGAGATGGAAACAAAACAGACTGGGCCTGAAGAGGCCTGGATGGAAGGGAAGGTGAGCAGAGGGTGGAGCGGCCCCCACTTGCCCCGCCCCCTTCCAGCCTGAAAAGAGGAAGAGGCAGATAGGGAGGCAGGGAGGCCTGGAGGACTGTTGAGAAAAACAAAGAGAGACAGAGACTGGGCGAGATCAGGCTGGCAGGGGAGGGCAGTTGGGGGTGATCAGACAGGCAGAGGAAGTTGGGGTTGAGATCAGGCCAGCAGGGGAGAGAGGTTGGGGGCGATCAGGCAGGCAGGCAGAGGCAATTAGGGGAGATCAGGGAGGCAGGCAGGTGAGTGGTTAGGAGCCAGCAGTCCCAGATTGCGAGAGGGATGTCCGACTGCTGATTTAGGCCCAATCCCACAGGAATCAGGCCTAAACCAGCAGTCGGACATCCCCCAAGCGGTCCAAGATTGGAGAGGGTGCAGGCTGGGCTGAAGGAACGCCACCCCCCCCCATGCACAAATTTCATGCACCAGGCCACTAGTTGTGAATAACTGCTATGAACATAGGGGTGTATACATTCTTTCTGATTACAGTTTTTAAAATTAAACATATACCTGCTATATAATCCAACCATTCCTATCTTAGGTGTTTACCCAAAAGAAATAAAGCATATATACATTGAAATACTTGCATATGGATGTTTACAGCAGTATTATTTGTAATAGCGAAAAACTGGAAACAAGCCAAATATCTATCATTGGGTCCATGGATATAAAAACCGTGGTTCACCCATACAATGAAATATACTCAGCAATAACAAAAGAATGAACTACTGATATAGGCAACAACTTGCATGAGTCTCAAAATAATTATGCTGACTTATGTTGACACCACCTGTATGATAAACATGACTGAACTTCATTATGGTCCCTACACTGTTAAGATTCTGGCAGGCAGTGCAAAGATCTACTCATCTTGCAGCTACCCAAGGCAAGCCTCTTATATAAATTCTCTTGCTTATTGCCACCTACCAATAAATTTTTAAATGATCAAATAGCATAATGATAGAATTCCATAGCTCATGTGTACGTGTAGAAAATATGCTTCATCAATATATTATCTTCATAAGCTTGAAAGAATATATGCAAAATTTGGGCAATTGTGATTATTCTTGGGTGTCTGAAATTCAGACTATTGCAATTACTATTGATTTTGATCTCTGTATATTTAATTTTTCTACAGTGAAACTAATTATACTTATAATTAAAATGCATGTGAGTAATTACCAAAATTGTAAGGCAATTGATAGCTTTATTGTCAAGTTGAAATTATAATCATTTTTATTCAGAAAATGAGTCACCAAAACTCCCAGACAGTTTTATCCACATTTTGCTGGAGGGCTCATTTTGAATGTGATCTTTGGAGTGTTACTCTTCTTGGTTTCTTTCTTCAGAAGATTGTGTCAACTATGATAGCATTCAGTTTTTTTGTATCTTTACAAACTCTATCCAGCACTTGCTTTCTTAAAAAATTATTTTTATTAAAGTACAATGGATATACAGTATTTGTTTTAGATTACAACATATTGCTTCAACATTTATATACCTTATATGATCACCACAGTAAGTCTAGTAACCATTTGTCACCATACAAAGTTATTATTATACTATTGGCATTTTTCCCTATGCTGTATATTATATCTTTGTATCTTCTTTATTTTTTAAATGGAAGTTTGTACCTCTTATTCCCCTTCACCTTTTTCACCCATTCCCCTACCACTCTCCCCTCTGGCAACCATCAGTTGGTTCTCTGTATCTATGAGTCTGTTTCCATTTTTTGTTGTTCATTTGTTGTTTTTTAGATTCCACATAAGTAAAATCATGCAGATTTTGTCTTTCTCTTATTTTACTTACTTTTCCTTGACTAGTTTTAAATGCCAATCTGCTGCATCCTCAGACCACTTCACTTAAACATATATTATGACTTTGACTTCTAAAAGATTGACATTTAACTGCCTACACAAAATCACCCAAATCAACCTTTCAAGATTCATGTACCATAGTGTAGTAAAGAGTCAGCATCATGTGGCTAAAGTTAATGTGTTTACATAAAAGCAGATGGATTAAAATCACAATCTTGACATCAGTAGAGTGTCTTTGAACAAATTACTAATCTCCAGTAGACCTCAATTATTCTTTTTAAAGTAGAAATAATAATTTACCTCACAGAATGGGAGATAGAAAGATATAAAAAAGCATGTGAGATTTTCAACAGCTAATAGGTGTTCAATAAATGTTAGTTCTCCTTTCTTCTAGACTTATACATAACCTTTTTATGCCATCAAAATTTTATTAAACTCGCTGTTCTTTAAAAAAAAACAAACCTCTAAGCTTTAATAAGTTTAAATGAAGTGATCTGAAAATAGGAAGCATTTCAAACTAGTTAATAAAAGAGATGAAAAAGCAAGTGTAGAATAAGGTTGGTAAAGATACAGAATATGTACTTGCAGTGCTCTAATTCTACTTATGTCTACCTACAAGATTATACAACTTTCACAGTCCAGTCTAACTAAAATCACTTCCATGGAGCCTTTTCTGGTTCACAAATTAAATGTGGTTTCTCCCTCCTTTCAATTCTGCTTAAAACCACATAACTTTATTTTCATACATGCCTTGCCTTATTCCTTATTGTTACTTTTATTCAGGCATTATCTCTCTACAAGTTTATACTAAATATTCTTAATATCAGAACTCTGTCTTAACTGTCTTTATATAAATTATAGCATTCACCACAGTGTCTTTAATATGGTAGGCATATATTACTTTATTTGGAAGTAGGAGTAGAGAACAATAAGGATATAAGAGTGTGATAACTAGAATAGAAAGGGTCTTGTATATGAAATACAGAACAGGAAAAGTTACTATTACATGTTGAAAAAAAAGAAGCAATAAGCATGGGCACAAGATAGGTAAATATAAATATGTGTTCTGTGCATATCTAAAGTGCTTAAAAATGTGTAAATTTCAATATAGAATGAAGGAGTTGGCTGAGTATAGCTGTATCTGAGAATGATTGCCTAAAAATGGGAAGAAAATGATTTTAAACAGAAAACATCAAATTAAAATTGATTTATCTCCTACTTTCAAAGAGGCAATACCCAATATTACATCAGCTCTGAAGACACTTTCATTGATATTAGCACCATACAGGCTCTCAAATAAATCTGTTGATGTAGAATACTCAAAGGGACCAACTATGATCATTGGTAGTATGTGGCCACATTCTAATATCCATGCAGGCTGGTTGGATAACAAGATGATGGGAATAATTTCTGAAGATTCTGTAAATCAGACTAATATGTCTCTTGCCGGAAAATTGGACCCTAAAAAGCTACAAATACACTTCAGAAGATGCTGGTATAGATACCAAAGAGAAATGAATGAGTTTCTTAATTCAAGTAAGATAAAATAGTTTTCAACAGACCAATAATATCACTGGAAACAACAAGAAAAGATAAAATCATTAAGGCATCAGAGAGCTGCAGAAGCAATGAGGATTAGAAGGAATGATATTACAGAAAGGAGAATGCTAAAAATCTACAGCTGGTTCTTCTCTGAGGGAATGGGCCAGAATTGAAAATCTGGGTGGGGCTCACGAACAGGGCTACAGATAGGGACAAAGAAACCAGCAGATTTTTTGGTGGTGCTATGGAACTGGACTGACAAAATTTAATTATTTAGAGTCTTAAAAATACAGCCAATAAATTGGCCATATTCTGAATCTAAACCTAGTAGGAGACAAAATAATTAAGCCAAAATTTTATAAAGAATAGAGTGGTGTCCTAACCAGTTTGGCTCAGTGGATACAGCATCATCCCATGGACTGAAGGGTCCTGGGCTCCATTCCAGTCTGGTGCATGCACCTTGTTTGCAGGCCCAATCCTCAGCCCTGGATAGGGAGCCCATGGGGAGGCAACCAATCGATGTGTGATGTTTCTCTCTCTCTCTCTCTCTCTCTCTCTCTCTTCCACTATCTCTAAAAATCATTGGAGAAATATACTCAGGTGAGGATTAAGGGGGAAAAAAATAGAGTGGACATTTTTTCTGCTTTTCCTCTACTTAGAAGGTCAAATGCCTACCTGGATATAAGACTTAAAACTCAAAAAATGAGAGTTGAGATCCTGGAACTGTTTTTTGTTTATTTGGTGTGTGTGTGTGTGTGTGTGTGTGTGTGTGTGTGTGTGTTGTTTTGTTTTAAGAATACTCAGAGGGTTATTACTGGAAGATGGAGAAATCTGCAGGTATTTGGGCCAATATGAGACATTTTAGCAGCAAAATTGGATGACTAAATGGGTTCAAACACAGCCATTATCACCCTGGAGCCATCTGCTAAATTCTAAAGCTGACAAGGTTGGGATTCCAAAAATAAAAACAAATATATCTGAAAATTAAGGTGAAAATATCCACAAATCACAGGTTTTGAGGAGAAAAAGACCTAAGAGATTCTCAGATGAAAGCTCTGGAGGGTCACATCACAGAACAGAAAAAAAAGAAAGAAAGAAAACAAGAAGGAAAGGAAGAAAGAAAGAAAGAAAGAAAGAAAGAAAGAAAGAAAGAAAGAAAGAAAGAGAGAAAGAAAGAAAGAAAGGAAGGAAGGAAGGAAGGAAGGAAGGAAGGAAGGAAGGAAGGAAGGAAGGAAGGAAGGAAGGAAGGAAGGAAGAAAGAAAGAAAGAAAGAAAGAAAGAAAGAAAGAAAGAAAGAAAGAAAGAAAGAAAGAAAGAAAGAAAGAAAAACATAGGTAGACAGCATCTTATTAAAATGCAATAGGGCCTGATTTTTTTATTAAGGTAATAAGCTCGTCCTCACATATGTGCCTAACAGATAAAATGTTAAGCCCAAACTGTTCATTTATGGTCAGGATGGAAGAGTAAGTAAACATTGTACTCATCTCCTCTGCAATAATACTTTCAGCAAAAAAAAATTTAAAAAAATAAAAAATATGAATAATTTATAGAACAATCATCATTGACAACCATCGGAAGACTAGCTGAACCAGTTCTATAACTAAGACTCTAAAGAATAAGCCACAAGACTTGTAGGACTAGCAGAGATGCCAAATCAGGAGGGATATATTGGCTGTGGAGGACACCCAAAGGATCTCAGTGTCCCAGGCCCACAATGGGCTCCCAAGCATGGGACACCAGTGCCAGGAAGAGGAGTCACCATAGCATCTTACTTTTAAGGGACTGCATCTGAGTAAGATGGAACGCTTCTAGAGTCCCAGACATTTCTCTTGAAAGGCCCATGCATGGATTCAGTAATTTAAAAATTTACTCGCTCTGGGCTCCAGAGCAGGGATAGCAGCTTGAAAAGCACCAGGGAGAAATGGGGAAGATCTGAATTGACTACATTCAGGGTGAAGGCTTAATGATCACGGGTCAGGGCAGCTCTTTATGGATGAAAGTGCTGGAAGGTGTTATTGTCCCTTTGTTGAGCCCTTTCCTCCCCCAACCCAGCCAGGAGACTCAGGTAGGCACCAAATCTGAGCTCTCCAATAACTCGGATAACACATTTTGCATCAATCTGGTGATTACCTAAGACCCCAACCCATCCAACTCAAGTGCATTGCCTGATCCAATTAGAGTGGTTTTTCCATACAAGCAGGATACCTCAGCTCATGGCAGATTTTCCTAAAATATCTCAAAAGTCCACAAAACTGCCCAACAGTGTGGCTCAGTGGTTGATCTATGAACCAGGAGGTCACAATTTGATTCCCGGTGAGGGCACATGCCTGGGTTTCTGGCTCAGTCCCCAGCAGGGGGCGTGAAGGAGGCAGCCAATGATGAGTCTCAGCATTGAAGTTTCTATCTCTCTCTCCCTCTTCCTTCCTCTCTGAAATCAATAAAAATATAATTTTTAAAAGTCCACAAAACCCAAACAAGCAGTAGCTGGCTTCAGCATGCCTTGTACCTCTTGCTCAATGGCCCCAAGCTTGGAACAAATGGCAGTCTGTCTCAAATTGCAGTGTAACTCCCATCAGCTGACCCCAAGCCCGACATAATTGTAGGCAGTGTTGGCCTGGAATGTAGCTTTAGCTAAATGGCCACAACCTGGCACAAGTGGTGGCTGGCCTCAACTCACATTGTGGTGCCCACCAAAGGGTCCTAACCCCACCATTATTGGCAGCTGACCTCTTTTAACAGCATAAACTTACTCAAGCACCTCCAAGTCCAGAAACAGTGAAAATCTCTGTAGATCACTTTGTAGCTTTTACCAAGTGGCCCCAAGCTGGGCACAAGTGGCAACTGATCTTGATTTGCACCAGGGCCCCTCCCAAGAGTCTCCAGAACCAGTATACCTAGTCTGGCTAGCTTCAGACCACATTAGGGCACCACCCAAACTGCTCCACAAATGGCACACCCATAGGGTGCACTCAGGTGGTACCAGAGCCCTGCTATAGTGACAATTCATTGTGTCAGCCCCTGCACAATAGTTTGTCAACAGTGGCACAACCAGCCCTCACAGCCAGTCAGTCTGAGGGTCTATCACACTCACTGATGTGACAATAGCAACCAAGGTCCAACTAAAACAGGAGGGAACACACAACCTAAACAAGAGATACTCCTGAAACTCCTGGCTCAGGTGACCAGGAAGACAAATCATTGGATCCATAGAATACCTTCCACATGAGGCCACTCTGCCAAAACTGGGAGGCATAGCAGATCTACCTGATAGGTAGAAACAAACACAGGAAGGCAGCCAAAATTAGGAGACAGAAAACATGTCACAAATGAAAGAATAGGGCAAAATGCCAGAAAAAGAAGTAAACAGGTAGGAGCACCTAAATCAGTGGTCAGCAAACCGCGGCTCGTGAGCCACATGCGGCTCTTTGGCCCCTTGAGTGTTCTAACGCCACTTCTTCAAAATAGACTCGCCCCGGCCGAAAACCGACTTCTGCGTATGGGCCACGAAGTTTCAGTCGCACTGTATGTGCGTGCCTGCACGTGATATTTTGTGGAAGAGCCACACTCAAGGGGCTAAAGAGCCGCATGTGGCTCGTGAGCCGCAGTTTGCCGACCACTGACCTAAATATACAAAGCAAATATTATAAGATCTAAAAGAAGAGATTGACAGTAATACTGTAATATAGGGAAATTTAACACCCATTTAAATAAAAATATAGAAACTTCTAGACAGGAAATCAACAAGGAAACAGTGGTTTTATTTATTTTTTTAAATATATTTTATTGATTTTTTTACAGAGAGGAAGGGAGAGGGGTGGAGAGTTAGAAACAGTGATGAGAGAGAAACATCAATAGCCGCCTCCTGCACACCCCACCCTGGGGATATGCCAGCAACCAAGGTACATGCCCTTGTCTGGAATCGAATCCAGAACCTCTCAGTCCCCAGGCCGACGCTCCATCCACTGAGCCAAGCCAGCCAGGGCAAAACAGTGGTTTTAAATGACACATTATACCAAATAAAGATAATTGATATTTTTCAGGACATTTCACCCAAAAGAAGCAGAATATATATTATTTTCAAGTTCACATGGAATGTTTTTCAGGATAGACCACATGTTATCCACAATACAAGTCTCAACAAATTTCAGAATCCTAAAATTATATCAAGCATCTTCTCTGATCACAACGGTATGAAGCTAGAAATCAATTACAAAAAGAAAACTGAAAAACCCACAAACACGTGGAAGCTACATAACATGCTACTAAACAGTGAGTGGATTAACAGTGAGATCAAGGAAAAAAATCTAAATATACCTTTCAAAAAATTTAAATGAAATCATCTTGACCCCAAATCTATGGGACATAGACAAAGAAATTTTACTAGTAAGAGGAAAATTCATAGCAATACCAGCCTACTTCAAGAAATAAGAAAATTGTCAGATTAACAAACTACCTTAAACCTTAAATGAACCAGAAAAAAAAAAGAAACAAAGTCTAAAGTGAGCAAAGGAAGAAAATAATAGTTGGACATAAGGCAGTGGTTCTCAACCTTTCTAATGCCACGACCTTTTAATACAATTCCTCATGTTGCGGTGACCCCCAACCATAAAATTATTTTCATTGCTACTTCACAACTGTAATTTTGCTACTGTTAATGAATCATAATATAAATATCTGTATTTTCTGAGTAATAAATAACAACTACTTATATAAAATATCTTCTAGATAAAATTGGTCCTAAAGAAGCTGATGGGGGTGGAAATAGGGGAAAACTAACTTTTTTATTTATTTATTTTTCTTTATTGATTAAGGTATTACATATGTGTCCTTACCACCCCAATGACCCCCACCCTCCCATTCATGCCTTCACCGCCCCCGATGCCTGTGTCCATTGGTTAGGCTTATATGCATGCATACAAGTCCTTTGGTTGATCTCTCCCCCTTTCCTCCACCCTCCCCTACCTTTCCTCTGAAGTTTGACGGTCTGATCGATGCTTCTCTGTCTCTGGATCTGTTTTTGTTCATCAGTTTATGTTGTTCATTATATTCCATAAATGAGTGAGATCATGTGATATTTATCTTTCTCTGACTGGCTTATTTCGCTTAGCATAATGCTCTCTAGTTCCATCCATGCTGTTGCAAATGGTAAGAAATCCTTTTTTTTTTACAGCAGCCTAGTATTCCATTGTGTAGATGTACCACAGTTTTTTTAATCCACTCATTTGCTGATGGGCACTTAGGCTATTTCCAAACCTTAGCTATGGTAAATTGTGCCGCTATGAACATAGGGGTGCATATATCCTTTCTGGTTGGTGTTTCTAGTTCTAACTTTTAAAGAAAGAGATCAGCAGACTTTTTTTTGGTAAAGGGTCAGAAAGAAATATTTTAGATTTGAGATCCATACAGTTGCAGCTATTTAACTCTGCCTTTATGGTGCAACAGAAGCCATAGGTTAAACCAATGGTTGTAACTGCTTTTCCAAAAATAGAAACAAACAAACAATAAAAGGTGATGGGCCAAATTTTCCCCAAAGGCTGTACTTTGTTAATCCTTTTTCAGGAGGATATTTGTCTCAGGTGAAGAGAGGATAAGCTTAACAAGACCAAAACAAAAGCCAGACCCAATACTCTTCTTATTGTAAGCAAAGAATTTGGGTTAGGGCCACAGTCTGACTTTCCTTTCAGTCATATTCTTTCCTAAATCCATTGAAGGGCTACTCTCAAATACATCTTTTGAGCATTATTAGTTGAATTGAGCTGTTCATTTATATAACACTTAGAAAAATATTATTAACTTCAGGTCACAATTATCTAAGAAAATAATTGAATGTAATAAACAAAAAAAACTATGAGACTGCAATGATATTTTACTTTCTCTCTGCATATACCTGTCTTTACCATCTTTCTTTTCATGGCTGCAGCACAGGGAAATCCTTTCTCAAAAATGCTGCACAACATTTGCCTGTAAATTAATTATAGCATAACCATTACCCAGTTATTTCTGGTGACTGTACAAGTAGGAAAATGTTCCCACTGAAAATAAAGGCTTCTTCTTATTTTGAAGCTTTGAGTAATGAAGGTCAGAAAACAGGTCAGTAAGGAGAAGTGAAAGCTTAGAATTCCCAGAGAGGCCAAACTGTTTTCTGAATAATTTATTTGGCTGAAATCATGTGGTGAACTTTAGGCTGCAAAGTATAGATCATATGACCCAACTGTACTATATTCTGGTTCAGCTTAATGTAGAAAATTATGATTAATGTATTGTACAATGATTTTTTTAAATGCTGAACTTCTTAGAGGAAAAAATAATATGCTCCCTGGATAGAACTAAGGAATACTATAATTATGTATATTCATATTTTCCTAACATTATCTAGATTGTGCAACAATCAACACATGCTATTGTATTATCTCGGTTGTATTTACTTTCTATTTGGAGTCAAGACCTTTAATGAAGTCGTTTTACAATAACAAGAATCCATCCAAGGCTTTACGTGATACTGGTGCTTGTGGGAAAATCCACTGGGAATTGATAGAGTTGTAAATAGCATTTCAACCAAACTTCAGGTATGGTATTCAATAAAACTGCCAGCTTTTGCACTCAAGGTGTATTTATGGGCAGAAAAATAACTTATAAAAATGGCATCCTGGGACTCCATATTTATTCTCTTTCAATGATTTCCAGATCAAATTTGCTCAGTTTACAAGTTAAAATATGACTTTCTTCCTAGTTCTCAGCCCAGGAAATTCCCATTAGGATAAAAACAAAGCTGTATTTGCTCAACCTTTGACACTATCACTTGGAATGACATTTCTGCAATCCAAGCTTTAGATCAGATCATGTTGCAGCATAAACCGAAAGCTGCATCAGTTTTACAAACTTCACCACCATTTCTGATACATCAGTTGCTTTCTGCCATTATATTGAAATTCCCATCATGCCTTTTTGCCAGAGGTTAAAAATTAGTTTTAAATTGCATCAGTAAAGAGCCAAAATTCTCCAATTTAATATCATAAATCACTTTTTCCACAATTCTTAAAACATTGTGGAATTGTCATTCAGATTGGATTCCTAGATGTAACCATATGTTAGGTAGCTCTTAAGCTGTATATCACACATTGCAGCAATAGCTACCAAAGATTCAGTTAATAATGTTATAACTAGACATGATGATTGCAACTTTTCAAAAGGTCTATCTAAAATGTGCTAGACTAGAATGATTAATCGCATTGAATCACAGTATGTTGGGTATAAAAGAGAGAACAGAAAAAAATATATACTGGTTAATGAAATCTGGTGAGTTTAAAGTAAACAAATAGTACATGTATTTGTTCTTTCAATTTGTTCTTGCTCTTAGAAATGTTGGATATTTTCAGAAATGTATAAAGATTGGCAAAAATCTATTTGTGAACTATTATACTACTTGCTCTACATGAAATTTTGAAACACTGACAATTTAAAAAGTCAACTGACAATACGGAAAAAGAAAAAAATAATAATAAAATAAGGACTACATACCATATAGTTACTTACTATTATAACTAGTATATTAGTTTTTATTATTGCTGTGCAACATATTACCAAAAACTTAGCAACTTCAAACAACACTCATTTATTAGCTAATAATTCTGTGAGTCAGAAGCCTGTCATGATCTGTCTAGGTTCTCTGCTCAGGGTTTCACAAGACTGAAATCACGGTGATGGTTGAGCTGAGTTCTTATCAAGAAGCTTTTGAGGAAAATTCCCTTCCAACATCTTTGTTGTTTTTGTTTGCAGAATTCAGTTCCTTGTGATTATAGGACAAAGGTCCCCATTTCTATACTGACTGTAGACAGGAGGCCACTCTCAGCTGCTAAAAATCACCCACATTGTATGTAATATGTTCCCCTCCATATTCAAACTAACAAAAACAGGTCAAATCTTCATGCTTCAAATCTGTGATATCCTCTTCTACATTTAGTCAAACAAAATTCCTGCTTTTAAAGGTTTTATGTTATTCAGTCGGGCTTTCTCTATCTCAAGATAAGCTGTGCCATATAGCATAACCTAATCATGGAGTAAGATCCATAATGTTCATAGTCTCAGGTACTGTACAGAATGTGTACATGGGGGTGTATGAAGCGAATCTTGAGGGTCATTTTATAATTCTGCCTACAAGACTAAGAAAAATTAAACTCACCATTAATTTAATAATTTTTTTAAGCACCTACTGTGTGTCAGGCATTGTTCATACTGCAAGATTTATACTCTATAGTGTATATATGAGAGTAGGGTATACTCTATATTGCAAATCTGTAACAATGTATTAGAGGTGCTTAGAGCACACTTTGGGATGAAACAGACCAGAGTTAAATCCCACTCTTACACCACTTACTGGCTGCATAATCTTGGCTAAGTTAATGCATTTCTCTGAGATTCGGTTTCATTATCCAAAAAACTAGAAAAAATAATGGTATCTATTTCATAGGATTTTTCTGAGGATTGAGATAATTTCGGAAACATGTTTAGTACAATCCTGATCCATATTAATCACACAATAAATGATGACAAAAAGTGTTACACAATATTTTGAAACACATATGACAATTTGGTAAGGGGGTCTTTACATTTTTCTTCTTCTTTGCAAGATCTAGTTATGAATACTTTATATTATCCTAGTTTTCCTTCCACTGTATAATTCCTCCTGAAGATATGTTGATATCTGTGTCCATGGTAATACCTTCAGTCAGCAGTTACTGTAATTCACATCAAGCTTATCATTAACTGAGGCTAGTAATGTTTACCCTTTATCCGGAGAGGATGGAAGCTCTGTGGTGCTTGGATGATCTCAGTTCAGATTTTCTTCAGCTAAATGGTCTCTGAAGGATCATTCTTCCTCTTAATATAATCCTATATAATAAAAAGCCTAATATGCTACGTGTCAGGTTGTCCGGTTGGCCGTTCAACCAATCAAAGCGTAATATACTAATGTTATGCTAAGGCCGCTCAACCACTCACTATGACGTGCACTGATCACCAGGGGGCAGACAGTTGACTGGTCAACCAGTTACTATGATGTGCACTGACCACTAGGGGGCAGATGTTCCGACCAGTAGGTTAGCTTGCTGCTGGGGTCCAGCAGATCAGAACTCAGCAAGACAGTGCCAGACACGCCCTAGAGCCCTCCTGTGATCCCTCCCCAGCTGGCCAACCTCCCACATCCCTCCCCAGCCCCAATCGTGCACTGGTGGGGTCCCTCAGCTGGCCTGCACCCTCTCACAATCCAGGTTGAGGGACCTCCCCCACCCTTGAGTGCACAAATTTTGTGCACCGGGCCTCTAGTAGAAATTATAAAACACACACATGCATATGCTCACCCTGTTCATCATAATTGTACCTCAGAATCAAAGAAGCAGTGATGAGAATTTAACCACAATACTAAAGAAAACCAATGTCTCTCCTTTTAGCTGACAAATAACAAAAGTTTTAATAAGTTTTACCAATGGCTGTTTTCTACCACTAACCAGACTCCGGAGGGGAGAGGGGGAATATAAATCCATAAAAGTTTGCATTTGACCAAGTACAGTGAAAAGTACAAAAGAAATGGATATACAGAGAAAATTTGTAAAGTTTTCACTGATGAACCAGTCTAATTTCAAAGTAATACTTATACTTTTTTACCATCTTTATCCAGACAGGGTAACAATCAAAGGTTATATTTTACACTAGAGGCCCAGTGCACGGATTCGTGCACTGGTGGGGTCCCTCGGCCTGGCCTGTGGGGATCGGGCCAAAACTGGCTCTCTGACATCCCCTGAGGGGTCCTGGATTGTGAGAGGGTGCAGGCCAGGCCAAGGGATTCATGCTCTGGGCCCCTAGTATGCATATAAAATCTTTGGTTAATCTTTTCCTGCCCTCCCCCTTTGCCCCCGAGATTCATCAGTCTGTTCCATGCTTCCATGCCTGTGTTTTCCGCTGCTGCATTGAGCATCTGACCACTGATGGTCAGTGCACGTCATAGCTACTGGCCAGTCACTTAGGCTTTTATATATACAGATTCTTTTTTAAAATAAATCTTTATTGTTGAAAGTATTACATATGTCCCTTTTTCCCCCATTGCCCTCTCCTACCCCCTTCCCCACAAGCATTCACCAGCCACTGTCTATGTCCTTGGGTTATGCATATACACATATGAGTTCATTGGTTGATCTCTTCCCTGTCACCACCTGCCCCTGCCTTCCCTCTGAGGCTTGACTGTCTGTTCAATGTTTCTATGTCTCTAGGTCTATTTTTGTTCATCAGTTTATGTTGGTCATTAGATTGCACATATGAGTGAGATCATATGATACATATCTTTCTCTGACTGACTTATTTCTATTAGCAAAATTCTCTCTAGGTCCATCCATGCTGTTGCAAATGGTAAGAGTTTTTTTTTTTTTTTTTTTTTTTTTTTTTTACAACTGCATAGTATTCCATTGTATAGAAATACCATGATTTTTTAATTCACTCATCTCCTGATCTCCAAATCTTAGCTATTGTAAATTGCGCTGCCTATATTCTTTCAGATGGGTGTTTCTGAGTTTGGGGGATGTATTCCCAGAAGTGGGATCACTGCGTCAAATAGTAGTTCCATTTTTAATATTTTGAGGAAACTCTAAACTCTTTTCCACAGAAGCTGCACCAGTCTGCATTCCTACCAGCAGAGCACAAGAGTTCCCTTTTCTCCACATTCTTGCCAACACTTGTCATTTGTTGATGATAGCCATTCTTACAGGCATGAAGTGGTACCTCATTGTTGTTTTGATTTGCATCTCTCAGATGATCAGTGACTTTGAGCACTTTTTCATATGCCTTTTGGCCTTCTGTATGTCCATTTTGGAGAAGTGTCTATTGAGGTCCTTTGCCCATTTTTTAATTGTATCATTGGCAAATGTGTTCTCCCATGGAGTGGGAGCCCTTGTTATTTTATTGATGGTTTCTTTTGCTGTGCAGAAGCTCTTTATTTTGATGTAGTCCCGTTTGTTTATTTTTTCCTTAATTTCCATTGTCCTAGGAGGTGTATCCTTAAACACATTGCTAAAAGAGATGTCTAAGATTTTGCTGCCAATGGTTTCTTGTAAGATTTTTATGGCTTCATGTCTTACATTTAAGTCTTTTATCCATTTTGAGTTTAATTTTGTGTATGGTGTAAGTTGGTGGTCTAGTTTCATTTTTTTGTATCTATCTGTCCAATTTTCCCAACACCATTTATTGAAGAGACTGTCTTGACTCCATTGTATGCTCTTGCCTCCTTTGTCAAATATTAAATGGGCATAATGACTTGGGTCCATTTCCGGGTTCTCTGTTCTGTTCCATTGGTCTCTATGCCTGTTCTTGTTCCAGTATCAGTCTGTTTTTGAGTACAGTGGCCTTGTAGTATAACTTGAAATCTGGTATTGTGATTCCTTCAACTTTGTTCTTCTTTCTCAAGATTGCTGCAGCTATTTGGGTCTTTTTTGATTCCTTATAAATTTTTGGAGAATGTATTCTAGCTCTGTGAAATATGCTGTTGGTATTTTAATAAGGATTGCATTGAATCTGTAGATTGCCTTGGGTAGTATGGACATTTTAATGTTGATGCTACCAATCCATGAACATGGTATATTATCCCATTTGTTTATGTCTTTCTCTATCTTTTTTTTTTTTTCAATGTCTTGTAGATTTCCAAATACAGGTCTTTTACCTCCTTGGTTAAGTTTATTCTTAAATATCTAAATATTTTTGTTGCAATGATGAATGACATTGTTTGTCTGGTTTCCCTTTCTGAGAGTTCATTATTGGTGTATAAAAATGCCATAGATTCCTGGGTATTAATTTTATATCCTGCTATATTGCCAAATTAATTCATTAAATCTAGTAGTTTTCTGATGGAGTATTTAGGGTTTTTTATGTACAGTATCATGTCAACTGCCCATAGTGACAGTTTTATTTCCCCCTTTCCAATTTGGATGCCTTATTTCTTCTTATTATCTGATTGCAACAGCTGGCACTTCTAGTACTAGGTCGACTAGGTATGGTGAAAGTGGGCATTCCTGTCTTGTTCCTGTTCTTAAGAGAAACGGCTTAGCTTTTTTCCACTGAGTATGATGTTTGCTGTAGGTTTGTCATATAAGGCTTTCATTATGTTGAGGTATGATCCCTCTAGTCCCACTTTGTTGAGAGTTTTTATCAAAAAAGTGTGTTGGATTTTGTCAAATGCTCTTTCTGCTTTTCTTGTTGCTCTCTTTTTATTGCTATGATCATGTGTATTTTATCTTTCAGTTTTTTTATGTGATGTGTCACATTTATTGATTTGTGGATATCATACCAGACTGCATCTCTGGAATAAATCCCACTTCTTCGTGGTGTATGATTTTTCTAATGTATTGCTGGATCAAATTTGTGAGAATTTTGTTGAAGATTTTAGTGTCTATGTTCATCAGGGATATTGGCCTATAATTCTCTTTCTTTGTAGTGTCTTTATCTGGTTTTGGGATTAGGGTAATGCAGGCCTCATAGAAAGATCTTGGGAGTGTTCTTTCTTTCTGAATTTTTTGTAATAGTTTGAGGAAGATAGGTGTTAGTTATTTGAATGTTTGGTAAAACTCCCCTGTGAAGCCATCCTGTCTAGGACTTTTGTTTGCTGGGAGGTTTTTTTTTTTTTTAATTATTATTCTTACTGCTTCAATTTCATCCATAGTTATCTGCCTATTCAGAATTTCTTATTCTTGCTGATTGAGTATTAGAAGATTTTAATTTTCTAGGAAATGTCCATTTGGTCACGGTTGTCCAGTTTATTGGAGTAGAGTTGTTCATAGTATTTTTTTATGATCCTGTGTATATATGTGGGGTCAGTTGTTACTTCAACTCTTTAATTTCTGATTTTGTTTATTTGGGTCCTCTCTCTTTGTTTTCTTCTTCTTCTTCTTCTTCTTTTTAATATATTCGATTGATTTCTTACAGAGGAAGGGAGAGGGATAGAGAGCTAGAAACATCAATGAGAGAGAAACATCGACCAGCTGCCTCCTGCACACCCCCTACCGGGGATGTGCCCGCAACCAAGATACATGCCCTTGACCAGAATCAAACCCGGGACCCTTCAGTCCGCAGGCCGACGCTCTAGCCATTGAGTCAAACCAGTTTCGGCTCTCTTTGTTTCTTGGTAAGTGTGGCAAGAGGGTCATCAATCTAGTTTATTCTTTCAAAGGACCAGTTCTTGGTTTTATTGATCTTTTGTACTGTTTTTTTTTTTTTTTTTTTTTTGTCTCTGTCATTTATTTCTTCTCTGAGCTTTATTATTTCATTCTTTCTACTTACTCTGGGCTTTTCTTGTTGCTCTCTTTCTAATTCTTTATTTTACAGGGTGATACAATTAATTACCATTTTTTTCTTGTGTTTTTTTGTTTGTTTGTTTTTGTTTGTTTGTATTCTTGTTTGTTTTGGTAGGCCTGTAGAGCTATGAACTTCTCTCTCAGGACTGCTTTCACTGTGTCCCATAGATTTTTGGATTGTTGTGTTTTCATTATCATTTGTTTCCAGGATGTTTTTTATTTCTTCTTTGATCTCTTTGGTAACCCATTTGTTGTTTAATAGCATGCTATTTAGTCTATATATGTGTGATTGTTTATGATTTTTTATTGTATTTTATTTCTAATTTTATACCATTGTGATCTGAACAGATGCTTGATATGTTTTCAATCTTCTTGAATTTGTAGAAACTTAGTCTATGACCTAAAATGTGGTCTATCTTTGAAAATGTCCCATGTGTACTTGAGAAGAATGAATATTCTGTAGCTTTGGGGTGAAGATATTCTGAAGATTTCAATTAGTCCTATCTGATCTAGTGAGTCATTTAGGATTCCTGTTTCCTTGTTGATTTTTTGCCTAGAAGTCTTATCCAGTGATGTCAATGGGATATTAAAGTACCTTACTATGATTGTCAATCTATCCCTTGATATCTTCCAGAATTTTTTAAAATATATTTGGATGTTCCTCTTTTGGGTGCATATATGTTTACCAGAGATGTATTCTCATGTTGTATCATTGCCTTTAGTATTATGTAGTGGCCTTCATTATCTCTTGTCATGGTCTTCATTTTGAGGTCTATTTTGCCAGATATAAGTTAGCTACACCAGCTTTTTTTTTCCTTTACATTTGCTTGAATAATGTTTCTATCTCTTCACTTTCAGTATGTGTGTGTCCTTTTTTATGAGGTGGGTCTCTTGTAGACAGGATATGTATGTGTCATAGTTTCTTATCCATTTAGCTACTCAATATCTTTTGATTGGAACATTTAATACATTTACATTTAAGGTTATTATTGATAGGTACTTGTTTGTTATCATCTTTGTTCTTTATGCCTGTTTTCCTTCCTCCCTTTCTAATTCTTCTTTACATTAGCACTTTATCATTTCTTGCATTGCTGGCTTGGTAGTAATAAACTCCCTTAGCCTTTTTATTTTATTTATTTATTTATTTATTTATTTATTTATTTATTTATTTATTTAATTTTTTTGTCTGTGAAGCTCCTGATTTCACCTTCAATTTTGAATGATAGCCTTGGTGGATAGAGTATTCTTGGATTCAGTTCCTTGCTTTGCATCACTTTGTATACTTCATTTCATTCCCTTCTGACCTGATGTGTTTCTGTTGAGAAATCAGTTGATGGGAGATCCCTTATAGGTAACTTTCTGTCTCTCACTGCCATCCTTTAAGATTATTTCTTTGTCTTTTATGTTTGCCAATTTAATTGCAATGTTTTGTGGTGTGGGTCTTTTGGGGTTCAACTTGCTTGGGACTTTCTGTTCTTTTTGGGTTTGTGTGACTTTTCTTCCCCAAGTTTAGGAAGTTTTCTGTCATTATTTCTTCAAACAGATTTTCTATTCCTTGCTCAGCATCCATTTCTTCTGGCACCCCAATTTGTGGACGTTGTTTCACTTCAGGTTGTCCCAAAGCTCCCTTAGACTCTCTTCTGCTTTTTAATTATTTTTTTCAGGGAATTTAAAAATCCCCTGCTCTGCTTGGGAATTTTTACTACTATGTCTTCTAACTTGCTGATTCTGTCCTCAGCATCTTCTAGTCTACTGTTGAAGCCTTCCATTGTGTTCTTTATTGCATCTATGTCATTTTTCCCTTCCTTTTGATTCTTTTTCATGTTGGTAAATTCTCATTCAGCACCTTATAATTCTCATTGAGTTGTGTGTAATTGTCATCCAGATGTTTGAGCATCCTTATAGCCATTACTCTGAATTCTTTCTCTGATCAATTACTTGCCTCCATTTCATTTAACCTTTTGCCCTCAGATGTCGAGTGTGACTCAACACGGTTAGCATTAGAATAAAGGAATCGAGAAAAAAGCAAGCGAGTGCAAAGAGTTAATTCCTTTTTTTGGTAATTTCTCTTTTTCTTTCCCTTGGGGATTGTTTATTTGTCTCCCCATTTTTTCTGTCCCTTTTTAATTGTTTCTATGTCAAAGATCCAACTGCTATGCTACCCAGATTCTTTTGGGGTGGTCCTATGTAGTTGGTTATTTGTGAGACCCAGTGGTTCAGTCTCTCAGGTCTCCTGAGCTCAGTGTTCTAGTGGAACCCCCTACTTGATCTATTGGGGTTCTCCTGATGTAGTTGGGTCTTGAATGTTAGTTTCTTGTTCATGGATGAAGTCTTGTCAAAGGTGTCTGACTTTGTGACTCACCCCATGCCTCATCATTCAAGCTGTTGTGGATGTGATTGTGGATTGTGGTTCTGGCTCTTGTGTCAAAGGTTGCCTGACGTCTCACTGTCATGCAATCACTGTAAGACCCTGTAGTCAACAGCCTGGGAGGAAGGGTTTTCAGGGTCTGATGCTGAAGCAGTGTGACTCTGGCATGTGTGGTGTGACTCTTGCTGGGGTAGCATCACTCTGAAAATCATGGTGAGAATCCTGGAACCTGTGATAGTGAAGGACAAGTGTCCCAAAGTCTTTGGATGAGGCAGCAGGACTCTCGCCAGGGTGGCTTCACTCTGCAAATCATGAGGGGTCCAGGAGCCAGCAACTGGGGATGCGGAAATCTCAGAGTCTGTGGCTGAAACAGTGCAACTTTGGCCATAGAGGCAAGCCCTCAGCATCTCACTGAGGTTTCCAGAAGCCAGCAGCCCAATAGAGGAAAGTCATGGCATCTGCTGCTGAAGTTGTGCACCCTTGGTTGTAGAGGAATACACTCAGAAACTCACTGAAGGGCCCAGGATCCAGTGGCCAGGGAAGTGGTCATCACAGGACATGCTTCAGAAGCAGTGTGACTGTGGTGTCCAGAAGCCAGCAGCGAGGGAGGGGGAAGTTGCAGGATCTGCTGCTGGAGACGTTCACCCTTGGTTGGAGAGGTGCATACCCAGCAGCTCACTGAGGGGCCCAGGGGCCATCTGCCAGAGAGTTGGGCTTATGGGGTCTGCTGCAGCAGCAGCATGATCTCAGTGTCCAGAAGCCAGCAGCTCCAGGGGAGGAGGGGGGAGAAGTCATGCGCTTGAGCCATGTGCCTGAGGGGCCCAGGAGCCCGCAGCCAGGAGACGGACGTCCTGGGGTCAGTGGGTCTGTAGAAGAGGCAGCACAACTTTTGCTGGAATGGCTGCAGGGTCCCAAGCAGTGTTCATGGCCAGTCTGGGTGGTGGTGAGGCTGGTTTTCTAGTGGAGGCTGCTCCCCCATTCAAGATGGTGTGGTCTATGGGCCCAAGCCCCACAGCCCCAGGAGTGCCCACAGCGGTGGCAGGGACTCCCCATCTAGGAAAGCCTGCTCTGCCAGCCCCCAAGACTCTTGCAAGATCTAATTTTCCCTCACTTACACACGCACATACCACACATGTACACACATGCCTCTTTCATTCCCTCAATCATTCACACCCTCTCTTTCCTGCCAGCCACCATCTTGATCTTCTCAAGTAGACTCATATTTTACATTCTTGAATTAATTATTTTACACATGGTTTTAGAGAAATAAACTTGCTGGAAAACCTTCAAGGATGACACCTCATCTATATCCAAACATTTACCAATGCAGGATATTGAGCATCTCATTCAGAAATTGAATTTAAGAAAATATAGATGGCATTATCCTTCTCATTTTATGGTGATTTTCCTTAGTGCTGAGGTTATATAATAAAGGACTGTTTGCAGCTTATGTTTGGTGGTATTATAACCTACTATGGTATTAAATTAATGATTAAATTTATGTATTAAAAAGAGCTGTTCCAATCAATACCACACTTTCCAATCCCTTTGAGAAAGGTTTATTGTCCAGAGGGATTCAAAGCTAGCAAAAGTTTATCAAAGAGGATGATCCATAAAATGGCATTAAATACATACAGGAGTGGGCAAAAGTAGGTTTACAGTTGTTCATATGGATAAATACATGCAGGTTATGATTATTACAATAGCTTTATTAACTCAAAGAATGTCACAATGTCACAACATAAACCTGCTTTTGCCCAACTCTGTATATACATACATACATCAGTGTGAGCTATTTGAAGTTTGGGTATTTTATTCAAGATAACCCGTCTCCAGAGCATTCTTCTCTAGATACTCAGAGTCTACTTTGGAGCCCTTAAATAAGCACTGATGTACATAGACAGTCAACTCCATATTTGGGTCATCAAATTAATGATTTGGTGAATAACAATGTCACAGGGAACTATTTTTTTTGAGGTATTCTACAGATTCGGAAGCAGTTCAAAAAAGTCCCTACTCGCCCTGACAAGTTTGGCTCAGTAGATAGAGCGTCGGCCTGTGGACTGAAGGGTCCTAGGTTCGATTCCAGTCAAGGGCATGGACCTTGGTTGCAAGCACATCCCCAGTGGGGAGTGTGCAGGAGGCAGCTGATCAATGTTTCTCTCACACTGATGTTACTAACTCTCTATCCCTCTCCCTTCCTCTCTGTAAAAAATCAATAAATTATATTTTTTAAAAAGTCCCTACTCAGTGGATTAGCAATCTAATTAAGCACCTAATTTTGAAAATTGAGTCCTGGGTGTTATCACTTACTAAGCAAATGACTGATTGCAAGATTAGGGTAAGGAAAATAAGAGATAATAACTAAACAAAAAGTTTAGTATAAGTTATTTGATGAATCATCCTGATAGTAGAATCTAGCAAAAATGATATAATTGTATGAACAGTTTAACAGTGTAACATGACCTAATGTTCACCTTTGAGAGTGGTGGGCACTCTAAAAATATGTCATTTTAATTAAATACAGATAATTGGAGAAACATCATAGGTTTCTAGCCTAGCATAAGTGCGCTAGAAAGAGAATTTTATCAGCCATTAGTGCTTTTCATCAACAATTTCTGGCTCTTCCTCTGGATAAATGACAGAATTATTATATCCTGCCTCCTTATAATTGGATGTGGTTACATGACTTTTTTGATCACTGAAATATGAGCAAAAGTGATTTGTGTCATTTTAGGTGGAGTCAGTGGGCAATGCACTGACTTCTCTCCTTTGCTCTCTCATAGTGACAGGCAATGCCTTGCATTGTGGGGACTCAGGTAGCCTGGGAAAGTGAGAAATAAACCATGATCTTTTAAGCCAATGAAATATTGAGGTTGTGTTTTTCCATACTATATCCTCCTAGCCTATTCTGATTATTATGAGCACCATAATATATATTTCTGAATAGGAGAGAAAATGAAAAGCTAATTATAATTAAACCATATTTTTATATGAGAAGGAATGAGCACAGCATCTAGCTCTGCTTAATGAATTAAGTAAAAATGTAACAAACTTGGAACCAAACACAACCTCCTATATCTAGATGCAAAAGTTGTTCTGTGCATTTGCATAAATCAGTTAGTGTTTATTTATACTCTTATAAAAGATAGGCATTGAAGAGAATTTAAAAGAAAATGAATAAAACATACAAAAATTAAGAATACTACTAGAGCATTATGTCATAGTACAGAAAAAGTCATTCATATAATGGTTGTGATTATGTACTACAACTATTGCTGTTTTTCAGCTGACATATGAGAAGACAGAGAATTTATCCTTGAATAGTCAAGTTTTAGTATGATGACATCATTTTATTTTTATTTATTTTTATTTTAAATATATTTTATTGATTTTTTACAGAGAGGAAGAGAGAGGGATAGAGAGTTAGAAACATCGATGAGAGAGAAACATCGATCAGCTGCCTCTTGCACACCCCCTACTGGGGATGTGCCCGCAACCAAGGTACATGCCCTTGACCGGAATCGAACCTGGGACCCTTGAGTCCGCAGGCTGACGCTCTATCCACTGAGCCAAACCGGTTTCGGCTGATGATATCATTTTAGAGTTTGACCTTATGTATTAAAAGTAACTGTGAAAAACAACAGTTTTAGCAAATGAATGTGTATATTGAATCATATTTCTTTATTAACTTCCATTTTAATTTTTGAATCATTTTCTTATTAGAAAGAAAATATGCTTGCTTGAAAACAGAATGTGAGTTACATTTTCAAAGCCTAATATTCACTTTGAGAAACATCATCTTCATATATGTACATTTAAGTATTTTATGGAATTCCCCACAAATTAGTTTCCCAAATATAAATACCAGTCTTGTCAGTAGTATTTTGTTTTACAAGTTCTTCAATTAACATCTACTGAGTATCTTGTATGGGCTATAGAATACCCAAAGATAAAGAAAGAATAGTTCCTATCCCATTAATGATACTTGCATAGTATTTTAGAATATATATTGAATATTAAAATTCACCATAGTTATTTTATGTCCTTGAAAAATATCATTTATTCCATTAACCTTAAATTTAAAATCAAGTCACTACATTTAAACTTCATAGACTTAGCACAGTTCACTAGCTAAAAAAACTGTAATGAATATAATTCCCATATCAAATTCAAAAATATTAAGTGATTATTAATTAGTACTAGCAATAATGCAAATATAATTCCTTAAATCTTTTTTATTGTTTAAAGTATTACAAATAGTAGTACATATATCTCCTTTTTTTTCCAATGGACCTTCTCCCAGCTTCCCCTACACCCCGGCACATGCCTTGACCCTCCTCCCAGTTTTTTGCGTCCATTGGTTATGCTTATATGCATGCATACAAGTCCTTTGGTTGATCTCTTACCTCCCCCCACAACCCTCCCCAGCCTTCCCGCTGTAGTTTGACAGTCTGTTTGATGTTTATCTGCCTCTGTATCTATTTTTATTCATCAGTTTATAATGTTTTTTATTATCCATAAATGAATGAGATCATGTGGTATTTTTCTTTCACTGACTGGCTTATTTTACTTAGCATAATGCTCTCCAGTTCCATCCATGCTGTTGCAAATGGTAAGAATTGCTTCTTTTTTTTATAGCAGCATAGTATTCCATTGTGTAGATGTACCACAGTTTTATAATCCACTCATTTGCTGATGGGCATTTAAGCTGTTTCCAAATCTTAGCTATCGTTAATTGTGCTGCTATGAACATAGGGATGCATATATCCTTTCTGATTGGTGTTTCTGTTTTCTTGGGATATATTCCTAGAAGTGGTATTGCTGGGTCAAATGGCAGTTCCATTTTTAATTTTTTGAGGAAACGCCATATTGTTTTCCACAGTGGCTTCACCAGTCTGCATTCCCACCAGCAGTGAAGGAGGGTTCCTTTTTCTCTGCATCCTCTCCAGCACTTGCCATTTGTTGATTTGTTGATGACAGCCATTCTGACAGGTGTGAGGTGGTACCTCATTGCTATTTTGATTTGCATCTCTTGGATGATTAATGACTTTGAGCATTTTTTTAAATGTCTCTTGGCTTTCTGAATTCCTTAAATCTTTGGCAAATACAGGTCATATTACAATTCCATTTTTTTTACAATAATATGTATTAAATATAAAACAAACAAGTATTTCTATTATAGAATGAAAATTAGAAATTGTGTTAGAAGGAGCAGAACATAACTTACTTTAGATGAGCCTAACTAAGCAAAGCTCAAATAATTAGGTAACATACATAAGTGTAGTTAGACTAGAGGTTGAGTCCAAATATATCATCTTGGGCAGAAATAATTTAATAACAAGTATAGGTATACAATTTCTGCAATATAGAAAGGCAGATGAATTAAGAAAAGTGGCACAAGAAAATATGACTATGGGGATGAATAAGAGATGAACTGATATATGGATTTTTTTTTAGTGTATAACCATTATTAAATTCTTTACTGTTCTTACTCTTCACTGCTCTGCAATTACAGCTTATGAGCAAGATGGAGCTCTGAAGGCATTCTTTTTGAGGCTCCAGTTATTATGGTAGTCCTAAAAGATTCAGGAATAAAGACCTGGTGCTGGAGAGTTTATCCACAAACAGGAGAAGACACATTACTCAAACAAGAGACTTTCCTGGAACACACAGCTCAGGACATATAATAAATTGCAGCACTGAGTCCCACAAAACATCTACTACATAAGACCACCCTAAAAAATCTGGAAGGCATAGCAGTTTGATCTAATACATAGAAACAAATAAAAAGGAAAAGCAGAAATGGGGAGACAAAGAAATAACCCCCAAATGAAAGGAAAGAAATCACCAGAAAAGAAACAAAATGAAATGGAAGCAAGCAATTTGTCACATAAAGATTTCAGAGTAATGGTAATAAAGGTGCTCAAGCAATTCAGTGAGAACTACCAGCAACTTAATAAGAAGTATAAGGGGAAAAAAAGAAGTATAAGGAAATTAATGAGACTATTAAGGGACTTAATGAGAGCTACATAAACATGAAAAGAGAGTTTGAAACAAGAATGACATAGCTGAAATAAATAACGCCCTGAAAGGATTCAGCAGTAGAATAGAAACATATGAGGACCAAATCAATGAATTAGAAGACTAGGTAGAAAACAAGAACAACAACAACAACAAAACACCCAATCAGAGCAAGAAATGGAAAAAAAAATTAAAAAACAAGGAGAGCTTCTGGAAGCTTTGGGATAACATAAAATGTAACAATATTCACATTATAAATGCATCAGAAGGAGAATCCAAGCAAGAAATAGAGAACCTGTTTGGAGAAATAATTGCAGAAAATTTCCCTAACCTGGTGAAGGAAAACAACACTTAAGTTCAGGAAACACAGAGAGTCCCAGCCAAGATGAACCCCAAAAGACCCAAACCTAGGCACACAATAATTAAAATGGCGAACATTAAAGACAAAGAAATAATCTTAAAGACTGCAAGAGAGAGACTGAAAGTTACCTACAAGGGTGCTCCCATTAGACTGTCAGCTGATTTCTCAATAGAAACAATTCAGGTCAGAAGGGAGTGGCATGCAGTATACAAAATAATGAAAACCAAGTAACTGACCTCAAGACTACTCTATCCAGTAAGAATATCATTCAAAATCAAATGTGAAATAAAGATCTTCATAGACAAAGAAAGGGTAAAGGTATTTATTACCACCAAACCTCCACTGAAGGAAATGCTAAAGGGGACAGTATAAGAAGAAATAGAGAGAAAGGCAAGAACACAGGCACAAAGAGTAAAAAGAGAAACAAATAAGTACCTATCAATAATAACTTTAAATATAAATGGCTTAAATGTTCCAACCAAAAGGAATCAAATAGGTGAATGGAAAAAAAACATGACCCATATATATGTTGTCTACAGGAAATTCACCTCAGAACAAAACACTCACACAGAAAGAAAGTGAAGGGATGGGGAAAATTTTTCAAGCAAATGGAAATGGAAAAAAAAAGCTGGGCTAACAATTCTCATATCTGACTAAATAGACTTCAAAGTGAAGGCTATAACAAGAAACAAATGAAGGCCACTTCATAATACTAAAGCAGTGATGGCGAACCTATGACACGCGTGTCAGCACTGACACGCATAGCCATTTATGATGACATGTGGCCGCATGCCGAGGATGAAACATGCTGCTCCTGAGGATGAAACATTTGCGACTAGAGTCATGGAGTTAGTTTTTCCTCAAAGTGACACATTACCCGAGTTATGCTCAGTTTTTTGGTGAAGTTTGACACACCAAGCTCAAAAGGTTGCCCATCACTGTACTAAAGGAATCAATATAACAAGAGGATAAATCTGCAGTAAACATATATGCACCCAATGCAGGATCATCCAAATATATAAAAATAATTCTGGAGGATTTTAAAGGAGAGATGGGTAGCAGTACAATCATAGTAGGGGACTTTAACACCCCAAAGACATCACTGGATAGATCTTCTAGGAAAAAAATCAATAGCTAAAGAACAATCATAAACCAAACACTAGATCAGATGGAATTAATTGACATTTAGAGAATATTTCACTCCAAAGCCACAAAATATACATTCTTCTCAATAGCTCAAAGAACATTTTCAAAGATAGAACACATGTTAGGATGCAAACTAAATCTCTACACATTCAAGAACATTGAAATAATATCAAGCATCTTCTCAGATAACAATAGCATGGAATTAGAAACCAACTGAAAAAAACACTCAGAAATATTCAAACACACGGAGGCTAAATAGAATGTCATTAAACAATGGATTGGTTACCAAAAAGATCAAGAAAGAAATAAGAAACTTCCTGGAAACTAATTAAAATGAACACACTATAACCCAAAATCTATGGGACAAAGTGAAGGCAGTCTTGAGAGGGAAGTTCTTGGCACTACAAGCCTACCTCATAAAAACAAGAAAAAATAAACTATTGAACCCCACAACTTAAAGAATTAGAAAGAGAACAACAAGAAAAGCCCAGAGAAAGTAGAAGGAAGGAAATAATCAAGATAAGAGCAAAAATAAATGACATAGAGTCTAAAAAAAAAACAAAACATACAGAATATCAATAAAACCAAGAGCTGGTTCTTTGAAAAGATAAACAAGATTGATGAACCTCTTGCTAGACTCAACAAGAAACAAAGAGAGATGAGAAGATTGTGGTCAGCAGGACAGAAATGAGGGAGAGAGTATGTGAGTGAGTGAGTGAGGGAGGGAAAGGGGAGTGTGTGGATGTGATGTGTGTGTGTGTGTGTGTGTGTGTGTGTGTGTGTGTGTGTGACAGATTTCACAGGACTTTTTGAGGCCTGGTGTACCAGGCGCCCTTAACCAGGCAGCCTCTGCTACTGCTGCAGTCTCTCCCAGGGTGGACAGCTCTGCCACAGAGGCTACACCATCTTGAAGGATAAAGCAGCTGTGACTGGAATCCCAGTCTCACCTCAAACCAGGGTGCCCTCAGACAGCACCTGAGACCCTACAATCACTCTTGCCAGGGACCTGCTGCCTTGGCTAGGGACCGAAAAATACCGAGACTCCAGCCTCCCCAGCCACAGGCTCTTGCGAGTTCCAGAGCAAGCTCTCCTTCCACTGGCCAGACCATTTAATCCCAGGCACTGTGACTGTGTGTGAATAGCCAAGCCTACACAGCAACCCTGAGTGCCAAACTTTAAATAGCAAGCCCGAGTGCCCCATCCATGTGTGAACAGCCAAGCCTTACGAAGCAACCCCGGTGCTGCGTATGCTCATGAAAAGCCAAGACTTACACAGCAAGCCCAGTTTCTATGACTGCGCTGGCTACCACCAAGCCAGATGCAGCAGCTCTGGGCACTGCTACTGAGCGTGAGCAGCCAAGATCCACGCAGAAGTACTGGGTGCCTCACATAGAAACCTCAGGTGCCCCAAATGCACGAATTGCCACTAAGCCTGATGCATTGACCCCAGGTCTGGTGACAGTGTGACCAGTTGCCAAGCCCACCACTGCAGTTGCAGGCCCAGTGTAACTCGACACTTATATTCTTTGGTGAGAGCAAAAATGAGGAGATAAAAGAAACAACCACCAAAGGAAAGAAAAGGTGACATTGCCAGAAAAGGAACTAAATGGAACAGAGGCATTCAAATTGTCAGAAAAAATATTCAGAATAAGGATCATACAGTGAATAAAATGGATGGATGAGAAAACCAACAACTTATGTAAACATCAAGAATAAATAAAGAATGATATAACTACAATAAAAAAACGTTATGGAAGGTTTCAACAGTAGACTAGCAGAAGCAGAGGACAAAATTAGTGAATTAGAAGACAAATGCAACAAAATACATCCAATAGGAACTGCAATTAAAGAAAAAATATAATAGGCAGGAGGATAGCTTAAGGGAGCTTTGGAATAACATGAAATGAAGCAACATATGTATAATAGGGGTGCCAAAATGACAAGAAGAAGAGCAAGGGTTAGAAAACCTACTTGAAAAAATAATATCAGAAAACTTCCCTGATTTGGGGAAGAAGAAAGTCACATAAGCACAGAGAGTCCCAAACATGATGAACTAAAAAAGACCTACACTAACACACATCATAATTACCATGGCAAATGTTAATGACAAAGAGAGAATCTTAAAGGCTGCAAGAGAAAGACAGAGAGTTACCTACAAGGGATCTCCCATTAGATTATCAAATTATTTCTCAACAGAAACACATCAGGCTAGAAAGTAATGGAAGGAAGTATACAAAGTGATGCAGGGCAGGGGACTGATTCCAAGAATACTCTATCCAGCAAGGCTATCATTCAATATTGAAGGGGAAATCAGGAGCTTCATAGACAAACAAACAAACAAAACAAACAAACAAACAAAAAAACTAAGGGATTGCAAAACTACCAAGCCAGCAATGCAAGAAATGCTAAAGAAGAAATAAAAATGGAAGAAGAAACACAGGCAAAAAAAAACAAAAACATGGCTACAAACAAGTACCTATCAGTCATAACTTTAAAGGTAAATGGCCTAAATGCTCCAATAAAAAGACATGAAGTGGCTGAATGGATAAGAAAACATGACCCATATAAACTGAGTGGCCAGATTAAAGAAAAATTTGTAGGCAAATTAGCTGTACACTGACATTTGTAGGCAAATTAGCTGTACACTGCATCATATGGGATATGGAAGCTGAAGGCCTGTTTGAACACCTTTGCTGTTTGCAGTTACCAAGATAAAACGTCTGCAATTCGCACAGGAACACAAGGATTGGACAGTCGAGCATTGGAAAACAAGTCATGTGGTCTGATAAATCACGTTTCCAGTTGCATCATGAAGATGGTAGAATGAGAATTTCGCGGAAACAGCATGAAAGCATGCACCCCACATGCATGAGTACAACCCTTCAAGCTGGTGGAGGCAGTGTTATGGTTTGGAGCATGTTTTCCTGGCATGATTTGGGCCCTTTAATTCATGTGGAACAACATCTGAATAGCACAACATACCTAAGAATCGTTGCTGATCAAGTTCATCCTATCATGTTGATGGCATATCCCAATGGAGATGGCTTCTTCCAACAAGACAATGTGCCATGCCATGGTGCTTGTATTGTGCAGGAGTGGTTTCAAAAACACGAGGGAGACTTTACCTTGCTTAGGTGGCCCCCACAATCACCAGATCTCAATCCAATTGAGCATCTGTGGGATGAAGTTAAAAGAGCCATCAGGCAGCTGGTTCCACAACCATCAGATCTCACAGAACTGGACAGTGCTATTCATCAGGTATGGTGTCAGATTCCTCACATCACCTTTCAACATCTTGTAGAGTCAATGCTAAGAAGAATCGCCACAGTATTGAAGGCAAAAGGTGGCCCAACGAAGTACTGATGGGGTGGTCATAATAATCTGGCCACTCAGTGTATATGCTGTCTGCAGGAGACCCACCTCAGAACAAGGGATACACACAGACTGATATTGAAGGGATAGAAAAATACCTTTCAGGCAAATGGAAAAGAAAAAAAAGCAGGAGTAACAATACTTATATCTGACAAAAAAGACTTCAGACTGAAGGCCATAACAAGAGA
This sequence comes from Ia io, assembly GCA_025583905.1. NCBI lineage: Eukaryota > Metazoa > Chordata > Mammalia > Chiroptera > Vespertilionidae > Ia > Ia io. The sequence goes on from JAJQQW010000001.1 coordinate 76,187,407, forward strand.
TTATGAAGGCCAATTCATAATACTAAAGTGATCTATAAAACAAGAGGATATAACTCTGGTAAGCATATATTCACCCAATGCAGGAGCAACCAAATACAAAAAACAAACAAACAAACAAACAAACAAAAAACACCTTCTGGAAGATATCAAGAGATAGATTGATAGCAACATGATCATAATAAGGGACTTTAATACTCCACTGACATCACTGGACAAATCCTCTGAACAAAAAATCAGCAAACAAACAGCAATTCTAAATGACTCACTAGATCAGATGGTCTTAATTGACATCTTCAGAACATATCACCCCAAAGCAATGAAACATATATACTTCTCAATTGCACATGGATATTTTCAAAGGTAGACCACATATTGGGTCACAAGCAAACTCTCTGCAAATTCAAGAAGATAGAAATCATATCAAGCATCTTTTCAGAGCACAAGACATAATATTAGAAATTAACTACAATAAAAACAATGAAAAAAATCAAACACTTGGAGGCTAAATAGCATGCTATTAAACAAAGATTGGGTTACCATAGAGAACAAAGAACAAATTAAAAACATCCTGAAATGTTATGATAATTAAAACACAATCCAAAATATATGGGACACAGTGAAAGCATTCCTTTAAGGGAGGTTCATAGCTCTGTAGGCCTATCTCAAAAACAAAAAAGGAAAGAAAAAACCGTAATAAATTATCTAACCCTTCAACTTAAAGAATTATAAAGAGAGAAGAAAACAAAAAAGCCCAGAGTAAGCAGAAGGAAGGAAATAATAAAGTTCAGAGAGGAAATAAATGGCATAGAGACCCCCCAAAAAATGTATATATATATATATATATATATATATATATATATATATATATATATATATATATATATGTACAAATGATCGGTGAAACCAAGTGATGGTTTTTTGAAAGGATAAACCAGATGGATGAACCTCTAGCCAAGCTCACCAAGAAAAAAGAGAGAGGACCCAAATAAATGAAATCAGAATGGAAAAAGGTGAAGTAACTACTGACCCCAAACAGCCTAAGTGCCCATCAGCAGACATACAAAGGATTGTAAAATAAATACTATAAACAACTCTACTTCAACAAACTGGACAACCTTGACGAAATGGACATATTCGTATGAAAATACATGTTTCCAAAACTCAATCAGGAAGAATAAAATAAAATCTGAATAGGCCAATAACTACTGATTAAGTTGAAATAGTAATCAAAACACTTCCAGCAAACAAAAGCATTGGACCGGATGCCTTCACAAGGGAGTTTTACCAAACATTCAAAGAAGAACTAAAACCTATCCTTCTAAACCTATTCCAAAATGTTCAAGAGGAAGGCACACTTCTAAGCTCTTTCTATGAAGCTAGCTTTACCCTAATTCCAAAACCAGATAAAGACACCACAAAGAAAGAGAATTAAAGGCCAATATCCCTGATGAACAAAGATGATTAAATCCTCAACAAAATTTTAGCAAATCAGATCCAGCATTGCATTAGAAAGATCATACACCATGACCAAGTAGGATTTATTCCAGGGATGCAAGGCTGGTACAATATCCATAACTCAATAGCATGATACATCACATAAACAAATTTTAAGGCAAAAATTACATAACCATATCAATTGATGCAGAAAAGGTATTTGACAAAATCCAACACCCTTTCTTGAAAAAGCTCTCAAAAGAGTGGGAATAGAGGGATCATATTGCAACATAATAAAAGCCTTATATGATAAACCTACAACCAACATCATACTCAATGGTCAAAAACTAAAACCATTTCCCCCAAGAACAGGAAAAAATACACGGATATTCACTTGTACCACTCCTGTTTGACATAGAACTGGAAGTGCTAGCCATGATGATTAGATAATAAGAAGAAATAAAAGGCATCCAAATTGGAAAAGAAGAAGTAAAATTGTCATTATTTGCAGATGACATGATATTATACATAGAAAACCCTAAAGACTCCATAAAAACTCACTAGAATTAATAAATGAATTTGGCAATATAGCAGGATACAAAATTAACAACCAGAAATGTATGGCTTTTTATACACCAATAATGAATTCTCAGCAAGAGAAACCTAAAACAAATCCCATTTACCATTGTACTAAAGAAATTAAGATACTTAGGAATGAACTTAACCAAAGAGGTAAAGAGCAAAACTCAGAAAATTACAAGAAGCTGAAAAAAGAGATAGCGGAATACGTAAACAAATGGAAGAATATACCGTCTTCATGGATTGGTAGAATCAACATCATTAAAATGCCCATACTACCCAAAGCAATATATAGATTCAATGCAATCCCCATTAATGTACCAACAACAAATTTCAAAGACCTAGAACAAACTATCCAAAAATTTTTCCAATTAAAAAAGACCCCCAATAGCTGCAGCAATCTTGAGAAAGAAGAACAAAGTTGGAGGGAACACAATACCAGATATCAAGCTATACCACAAATCCAGTGTTCTCAAATTTGTCCATATGGACAAATGGAACAGAACAGAGAACCTAGAAACTGACCCAAGCCATTATGCTCAATTAATATTTGACAAAGGAGACATTAACATACAATGGAGACAAGACAGTCTCTTCAATAAATGGTGTTGGGAAAATTGGACAGATACATGCAGAAAAAAATGAAACTAGACCACCAACTTACACCATACAGAAAAATAAACTCAAAATGGTTAAAGACTTAAACATAAGACAGGAAACCATAAAAATCTTAGAAGAAGCTATAGGCAGAAAAGTAGCAGACATTTGTCATAGCAAAATCTTTACCGATACTGTTCCTAAGGCAATGGAAACTAAGGATAAAATAAACAAATGGGGCTACATCAAAATAAAAACTTCTGCACCACAAAAAAACCACCAACAAAACAAGAAAGGCCACTGCATGGGAAAACATATTTGCCAATGTTATCTCCATTAAGGGTCTAATCTCCAAAAATTTAGGGAGCTTATACAACTTAACAAAAGGAAGATAAAAAATCCAATCAAAAAATGGGCAAAAGACCTAAAGTGACACCTTTTGAAAGAGGACATACAGAAGGCCAACAGACATATGAAAACATGCTCAAAGTCACTAATCATCTGAGAGATGCAATAAAAATGACAATGAGGTAACATCTCACACCTGTCATAATGGCTATCATCAACAAATCAACAAACGACAAGTGCTGGCTAGGATGCAGAGAAAAAGGAACCCTCTTACACCGCTGGTAGGATTGCAGACTGGTGCAGCCACTGTGGAAAACAATATGGAGTTTCCTCAAAAAATTAAAAATGGAACTGCCATTTGACCCAGTAATCCCACTTCTAAGAATACATCCCAAGAAAACAGAAACACCAATCACAAAGGATATATTCACCCCTATGTTTATAGCAGCATAATTTACATTAGCTAAGATTTGGAAACAGCCTAAATGCCCATCAGCAGATGAGTGGATTAGAAAACTGTGGTACACAATGGGATACTACAGTGCTGTAAAAAAGAAGAAATTCTTACCATTTGCAACAGCATGGATGGAATTGGAGAGCATTATGCTAAGTGAAATAAGCTAGTCACAGAGAGATAAATATCACATAATCTCACTCATTTGTGGAATATAATGAACAACATAAACTGATGAACAAAAATCAAACCATTCATAGAAGCATCTAACAGACTGTGCAACCTATGATGGAAGGCGGGTGGTGAGGGGGTAAGAGATGAACCAAAGGACTTGTATGCATGCATATGAGTCTAACCAATGGACACAGACAGTAGGTTGGTGAGGGCATGAACTGGGGGAGGGAGGCGGTGGCTGGGGAGAGGTCAATGGGGGAAAGAGGAGGCTTATGTAGTAATACTTTAAACAATAAGTAATTTTTAAAAAGAAACAAATAGAGAGGACCCAAAGGAAGAAAATCAGAAATGAAACAGGTCAAATAACAAGTGACCCCATAGAAATATGATCACAAAAAAAAAAAATCATGAAAACTATATCATAACAAGTTGGATAACCTGGAAAAAATTGACATATCCCTAGAAAATGTAATCTTCCCAAACTCTGTCAAGAAGAATCAGAAAACCTGAATAGGCCCATAACTACAGATGATATTGAAGCAGTAATAAAAAACTCTCAGCAAACAAAAGCCCTGGTCCAGATGGATTCACAGGGGAGTTTTACCAAACATCCAAAGAAGATCAAATACCTATCCTCCTCAAACTATTCCAAAAAAATCCAAAAGGAAGTAACATTTTCAAGCTCTTTTTATGAGGCTAGCATTAGCCTAATGCCAAAAACAGATAAATATACTACAAAGAAAGGTAATTAGAGGCCAATATCCCTGATGAACAGAGATGCTAAAATTCTCAACAAAATGTTTTCAAATCTAATCTAGCAATACATTAAAAAGATCATACACCATGACCAAGTGGGATTTTCTCTGCAGATGCAAAGCTGGTACAATATTGGCAACTCAATAAATGTGATACATCACATAAACAAATTGGAAGACAAAAATTACATGATCTTATCAATTGACAGAGAAAAAGCATTTGACAAAATCCAACACTTTTTTTGTACAAAAACTCTCAGCAAAGTCGGAATAAAGGGATCATACTTTAACATAATAAACTCCATATATGACAAACCTATAGCCAAAATTATACTCGATGGGTAAAAACTAAAACAATTTCCCCTAAGAACAAGAACAATACAGGGATGTCACTTTCACCCTCCTGTTCATTATTGTATTGGAAGTGCTAGCCATAATGATTAGAAAAGAAGAAGAAATAAAATGTATCCAAATTGGAAAAGGGGGAGGAAAACTGTCATTACTTGCAGATGACATGATATTGTACATAGAAAACCTAAAGACTCCCTCAAAAACTACTATATTCAATAAATGAATTTGGCAATGAAGCAGAATACAAAATTAACACCTAGAAACCAATAGCATTTTTATACACCAATAATGAACTCTCAGAAAGAGAAACTAAAAAAAAAAAAAAAATCCCATTTACCATCACAACAAAAATTTAAGATACTTAGAAATAAACTTAACCAAGGAGGTAAAAGACCTGTACTTGGGAAACGACAGGTTGCTGAAAAAAGAGATAGAGGCAAACATAAACAAATGGAAGAATATACCGTGTTCATGGATTGGTAGAATGAATATCATTAAAATGTCCATACTACCAAAAGCAATTTATAGATTCAATGCTATCCCTATTAAAATGCCAGTGGTGTATTTCACAGATCTAGAACAAACACTGCAAAAATTTATATGGAACCAAAAAAGACTCAAAATAGCCACAGCAATATTGAGAAAGAAGAAAAAATACCAATCAGGAAGTTATATTACAAAGCCACTGTACTCAAAATAGTCTGGTACTGGCACAAGAACAGGCATAGAGATCAATGGAACAGAACAGAGACCCCAGAACTTGAACCAAGCCATTATGCTCAATCAATATTTGACAAAGGAGACAAGAGCATACAATGGAGTAAAGACAGTCTCTTCAATGAATGATGTTGGGAAATGGGACAGGTACATGCAAAAAAATGAAACTAGACCACCAACTTACACCATACAAATGAATAAATTTAAAATGGATAAAAGACCTAAATGTGAGTTGTGAAACTATAAAAATCTTATAATAAACCTTAGGCAGCAAAATCTCAGACATCTCTCACAGCAACATATTTATAGATACATATCCCAGGGCATGGAAAACTAATGAGAAAATTAAAAAATGGGACTGCATCAAAATGAAAAGCTTTTTCACAGCAAAAGAAACCATCAATGAAGTGAAAAGAGATTCCACTGTACGGGAGAACATATTTGCTAATGATACATCCAATATGAGGTTAATTTCCAAAATATATAAGGAACTCATACAACTTAACAAAAGGAAGACAAGCAATCTAATTAAAAAATGGGCAAAGGACTGAAATACACATTTCTCCAAAGTGGACATACAGAAGGCCAAGAGACATGAAAAATGTTCAAAGTCACTGATCATCTGAGAGACTCAAATTAAAACGACCATGATATATCACCTCACACCTGTCAGAATGGCTGTCATCAATGAATCAACAAATGACAAGTGTTGGCAAGGATGTGGAGAAAAGGGAACCCTAATATACTGCTGATGGGAATACAGACTGGTGTAGCCATTATGGAAAACAACATGGAGTTTCCTCAAAAAATTAAAAATAGAACTTCCATTTGACTTAGTGATTCCACTTCTAGGAATATATCCTAAGAAACCAAAAACACCAGTCAGATAGAGTATATACACCCCTATGTTCAAAACAGCACAATTTACAATAGCTAAGATTTGCAAACAGCCCAAGTGCCCATCAGCAGATGAATGGATAAAAAAACAAAAACAAAAACAAAACACTATGGTACAATTTACACAATGGAATGCTATATGGTGGTAAAAAATAAGGCACTCTTATGATTTGCAACAGCATAGATGGACCTAGAGGGTATTATGCTAAATGAAATAAGCCAGTCAGAGAAAGATAAGTATCACATTATCTCACTCACATGTGGAATCTAATGAACAAAATAAACTGATGAACAAAATAGATCCAGAGACGTAAACCATGAACAGACTGATTAATGTCAGGGGGGAGGGGGGAGATTAACAGGTGATATTATATGCGTATATGCATAACCCATGGACACAGACAATGGTGTGGCAGAGGCTTGGGACTAGTAGGTGTGTGGAGGAGGGAATCGATGGTGGAAAAAAGCAACACAAAAAACACATAGTGACATCTGTAATAATTTCAACAATAAAGATAAAATTTTCTAAAAAGACTTGTTGCTAAATTATTTAGGGTCAATCTTATAGACTACAGTATTCCCAGTTGGTAGTATATTAAAGATATACTCAGATTAATAGAGATGCCTGTATATCTTTTAAAATGCAGGCTTATTATGAGACTAGAGGCCCGATGCACAAAATTCATGCATGGGGCAGTGTGTCCCTCAGCCCAGCCTGCACCCTCTCCAATCTGGGACCCCTTGAGGGATGTCCAACTGCCCGTTTAGGCCCGATCCAAGTAGGATTGGGCCTAAATGGGCAGTTGGATATCCCTCTCACAATCCAGGACTGCTGGCTCCCAACTGCTTGCCTGCCTGCCTTCCTGATTGCCCCTAACCTCTTCTGCCTGCCAGCTGATAACCCCCTAACCACTCCCCTGCAAGCCTGATTGATGCCTAACTGCTCCCCTGCCAGCCTGTTTGCCCCTAACTGCCCTCCCCTGCAGGCCTGGTCACCCCTAACTGCCCTCCCCTGCAGGCCTGGTCACTCCTAACTGCCCTTCCCTGCAGTCCCGGTTGCCCCCAACTTCCCTCCTCTGCCGGCCTGGTCAGCCCTAACTGCCATCCCCTGCAGGCTTTATTGCCCACAACCGCCCTCCCTTGCAGACCTGGTACCTCCCAATTGCCCTCCCCTGCTGGCTATCTTGTGGGGGCCATCTTGTATCCACATGGGGGCAGTCATTTTAACCACATGGGGGCAGCCATCTTGTGTGTTGGAGTGATGGTAAATTTGCATATTATTCTTTTATTAGATAGGATTAGATAGGATAGAGGCCTGGTGCATGGGTGGGGGCCGGCTGGTTTGCCCTGAAGGGTGTCCCAGATCAGGGTGGGGCAGCCTGGGTGAGGGGCCTGTGGCAGTTTTCAGGCTGGCAACGCTCCCCTGCGACCCAAACGAAGGCCCTGGTATCTGGGATTTATTTATATTCTATAATTGAAACTTTGTAACCTTCAGCAGAGCCAAGCCTCCTGCTCGCTCAGTGACCACAGCCATTTTTGTTGGGATTTATTTATCTTCTATAATTGAAACTTTGTAGCCTTAAGCGGAGGCCAAGGCAAGCCAGGGCAGGTGGAAAGCTTGGCTTCCTCCATTGCCGGGGAAACCCAAGCCTCCTGCTCTCTCCATGGCTGCAGCCATCTTGGTTGGGTTTATTTGCATACCCACTCCTGATTGGCTGGTGGGAATAGCTTGTGGGTGTAGCAGGGGTGCAGTCAATTTGCATATTACTTTTTTATTAGATAGGATATTGCTGGTTTGGTTCCAGTCCACTACAGTAAAGCGAATATTGCAATAATGTGAGTTATGCAAATTTTTTTGTTTCCCAGTACATGTAAAAGTCATGTTTACACCATACTGTATTCTATTAAGTCTACAATAGCACATGTCTAGAAAAATGTACGTACCTTAATTTAAAAATATGGTATTGCTGCCTGGCTGGTGGTTGAGCCTCAACCCATGAACCAGAAGGTCAGTTTTAGATTCCAGGTCAGGACACATGTTGGGTTGCCAGCTCCATACCCGGTAGGGGGCACAAAGGAGGCAACCAATCAATTATTCTCTATCAACATTGATGTTTCTATCTCTGTCTCTCTCTTCTTCAATCTGAAATGAATAAAAACATACAAAAAATTAAAATACTTTATTGCTAAAATTATCAACCATTATTTGAGCCTTTTGGAAAAATGGCTCCAATAGTCTGCTAACACAGGGTTGCCACAAACCTTTATTTTTTTTTTTAAAGCCATCTCTGCAAAACACAATAAAATGAAGTGCATTAAAATGAGGTATTCCTGTGTACAGATTTTTTTAGATGCAATATGAATTCATTATACCTTAGAATAATTACTGGCTAAGGGAGAGAAAGAGCCATTCATATATGAACTTCAAAGAGTATGAAGAAAGTCATATGTGAAATTCCAAGAAGGGCTACACCTTTGCCTCTGCTTGAAGTGAAAGTCTACTGTATGTCTGATTTCTTTGGGTGTTGTAAACCACACAATGAAATTCTATGACAGCAATTTTCAACTAGTGTGCAGCAGCAGTACATTGGTGTGCAGTAAGAAATTTTAAAACTTGCAATACCTGACTATTAAGCCAGGGGCACTGACCTCTTTTCCCTTACTGTCAAATTAAAAAAAAAATAATAATAATAGCCAACACAACAATAGCCATCTGGTGTGAATGAATCAAAATTACACCTATTTTTTGTCAGATCATAAAAAATTAATATATTTTTGGTGTGCCACAGAATTTTAGTAATTAGTTTATGTGTGCTATGAGATGAAAAAGGTGAAAATCACTCTCTATGCTGTTTTATTTAAATATATTTTATTGATTTTTTACAGAGAGTAAGGGAAAGGGATAGAAAGCTAGAAACATCAATTAGAGAGAAACATTGATCAGCTGCCTCCTGCATACACCCTACTGGGGATGTGCCTGCAACTGAGGCACATGTCCTTGACCAGAATGGAACCTCGGACCCTTCAGTCTGCAGGCCGACGCTCTATCCACTGAGCCAAACCGGTTAGGGCTCTCTATGCTGTTTTAAGGAATGAAACACTTTCTTTGGTGCAGAGCCACCTCTGCCATGTGAATGGTACTAGAAGGCCACAAAAAAAGGATAATGAAAGCAGAAAGTCAATTACAGTATGACAAATTAAGAACCACTTTAAGAAGTTGTTTTAATAGTGAATTTCCAGTTGGAAGAAGTAAAATGCCTTTGATTGAATGTGTATTTTCTGCCAACAATAAATAAAATTTAAAAAAGAACCATAGTCCAAGGAACCAGCAAGAGCAGAAGATCTAGATAATCTCTGAGATTAGAAATGGGGTTATTTGCCTTCTATCCTATTTTATACTTCCTGCTGTGTGGAGTTAGGCAGGGGTTTTCAGGTGAGTGTTTATAGCCATCAGGAAAAGCAGAGCCCTGCAGGTACAGCTAGCTACTCTTTAAGCTAAAGGTAGAAGAACAGGCTTTGGGGAGGTACCTACACCAGTTTTTAAAAGATATTTGCTGCTCTGGTGATTCCTTTAAGGCAGTAGAGATGCTACAGGCAATATGACACCTGGTGGAAGAAACTAAACTTGGGCACATGTAAGCCATACAGATAAGTAATTCAATTCACTGCCATACCTTCTTTTCATTTATTTTTATTTTTGAGAATATTACAGACATCCCAAAATTTCCTCAAATTTCCTCCCCTCCACCCAGGTTCAGCCCAACCTCCAGGCCTTCACTACACTGTTGTCTGTGTCCATGGGCAATGCATATATGCATATAAGTTCTTTGGTTAATCTCTTCACATCCTTCCTCCCCTGTTCCCTATGAGATCTGTCAGTCTATTCTTACTTTATTAATTGAAAAAAACAAAGAAAAACTAAATCATTGCAAGAAGCATGACTATATTTGCAATATCATATTAATGGTATTGCTGATAAGTATGTACATCATTTATTCATGATTAGTATGTCCTTTTCATATAGATTAGAAAGGTATTCAAGTGGTAGGGAGCCTGTTCTCTTCAAACTACTGAGAAACTAATATTAGATTCTGTTCAATTTAATTCATCTGATGTTCAGCTGTCTATATTTTCAACATGAAAATGAATAAGCTAAAAGCATAAAAGTATCTGTTTTGAGTGTTCTTGAGCCAGCATTACAGAATATACTTTTCTCTGACCTCACAGAATCACAGCAGGGCTTGGGCCCCGCACACTGATCAGTAGATGTGGTCTTTGCTGATGAGTGGGTAGGGAAAAAGTAGATGACCTATTGCCATAAAAGTAACTAATATTCTAGGCCTTCTACAAAATGACATAATCATTCATTTCTTCAGGTTTAAAGTTTAAAATGAGGTAAAGCTCCAGTATAGTCTGAATCCAGTCTTTAGTCTATATTACACATACAGCTGTGTTTGATACAAAAGCAAGAATATCTCTAAAGAATAATGTTAGATGTTCCTAGATTTTTCTGGGAAATAAAATTAATTTTTATCATCAAATAATAAAACTGATAATAACAGTCATAACAATAAAAACTATTTTATTTTGCAATACTGATATATGTATATGCCAGACACTGTGCCAATTCCACTCCCCCTTCATTTGTAACAAAACTGCAAAATGAGAAAACACCAGAGAATGGGAGTAAGGATAACTCACTGGCCATCTCAGGGGAAGAAGAGATAGAAAAAGAAGTAAATGACATTAATTAGAAAAAAGTAATGCATTTTTCTCTGTTTTCTTTGGTAAAGAGTGTATGAAATAGAGAAACACTGCAGGAAGCCATGCATATGAAGATTATAATAAAACCAATATCAATTATTTACTGAACTAGAGGCCCAGTGCATGATTGAATCATGCATGTGTAGGGTCCCCTACACGCTTTTGCTTTTGATCGCAGTGGAGCTGGGTGCCTGTCCGCTGGTGCACCAGGCCTTTCAGAAGCCTCTGGAGCGGACAGGCACCCAGCTCCCCCACTTTTGATGGTCCGCGGGACATGAGCTCGCTGCCCCAGAGGCCCCTTCTGTTCCGTGGCACAGCCATGGCGCAGACGCTGAGCTCATGCGGCCGCTGGTGACGCGAGCTCAGCATCCTGCCGGCCCAATCGGCTACCCCAGCCACCCCGAGTCCCATCCCCTGCGGCTCCCTCTGGCCCAATCGTGGGTGTAGTGGAGTGATGGCAATTTACATATTACCATTTTATTAGGTAGGATACTTATTATGTAGCAGATCTTCTGTTAAGTACATTACATGGATTACCTCATTTATCTCCCAGTGTAAAGATAAGGGAATTGAAAACTGAGATTTACTAATATGAGGGTTGACTATACTAAGATCATGCAGCTAAGTGACAGAGGCAGCATTTAAATCCAGTTACATCTGATTCCAAAGACTACTCAAACTCCTAGACTTTGCTAAGACTAGTAACAACTGCATTATAGTGAGAGATCCCTGTGGGAATAAGGATATGCCTGTAACTTGGTTTCTGAGTCAGAAAAGATGGCCTTACTTTTGCCACATAAGTGAGGTATATACCTCCAAGTTCATTTTCTAAGCTGGAAGAATACTAGTTTCTGTATGAAAATATTAGTTTAATGGATTTTAAAAATGTGCTAATTACATTTTTTAAAGTTAACTCTGTGGTAAGGGATCATCTTTCATATTTTATATATTCCCATGAGTGCTAAGAAAGCAGAAAAGTTCAACAAAAGCCGTATTCTCATAAACCAGACAGCAACTCATTCCCATTAGCAACAAAGTACTTAAGTTGTCACAATGTTTTTTGTTTTGTTTTGTTTTGTTTTGTTTTTTACAAAAGCAGTATACAAAGGCACTGATTGTCAAGGAAATATAGCCCTCAATTAAAAAGGCCATCATGTCCTTTAGGAAAACTGAAGGACAGAGTATTGCCCTAAAATAAAAGTGTCCAATCCCAAAAAAAAAAAGATTTAGAAAGCAGAAGACATGATTGTCTTTTATAAAACTATAAAAACTCGATGTGCTAAAGAAAACCTTTGTCTTCTTTTGAGCCACTTTGCTTCATTATTATTCTCCTTATACCTAAAATGTATTGAATACTTATCACAAACTAAATAATCTATATGTAATGATTAATTTAATATTCAAAACAATATTGTGTATTAACTACTATTATCACAATCATTTTACATTTAAGGGGACAGTAGCAATTAGAGGTTAGATTGCTTGCCTTTGGTCACCCAGGTCACAAATGAAGATCTAGACTTCTTCACCCATGCAATCTGGCATCAGAGCCTACCTTGTAACCATTATACATACCTTCTCCTAAAACTGAAAAGGCTGGTAGGATTATCACTGTAATTAACCTACAGCCTAGTTAATTTCAGTAGAAAGATAATCTTCATAGTAACATATCTCCTCTGGGTTGGACATAGACACATATAATATACTAGAGACCCAGTGCATGAAATTTGTGCACTGGCGGGGGGGTGTCCCTAAGCCCAGCCTGCACCCTCTCCTATCTGGGAACCCTCGAGGGATTAGGCCTAAACCAGCAGTCGACATTCCTCTCACAATCTGGGACTGCTGGCTCCCAACCGCTCGCCTGCCTGCCTGCCTGATTGCCCCTAACTGCTTCTGCCTGCCAGCCTGATCGCCCCCTAACCACTCCACTGCCAGCCTGATTGACACCTAACTGCTCCCCTGCCAGCCCGATTGCCCCCAACTGCCCTCCCTGCAGGCCTGGCTCCCCCCAGTTGCCCTCCCCTGCAGGTCTGGTCCCCCCAACTGCCCTTCCTCTCCTGCAGACCCGTTCGACCCCAACTGCCCTCCCCTGCCAGCCTGGTTGCCCCCAACTGCATTCCCCTGCAGGCCTAGTCCCCCCAATTGCCCTCCCCTGCTGGTCTGGTCACCCCTAACTGCCCTCTCCTGCAGGCCTGGTCCCCCCCAACTGCCCTCCCTCCCCTGCAGGTCTGTTTGACTCCAACTGCCCTCCCCTGCTGGCCTGGTTGCCCCTAATTGCCCTCCCCTGCCGGCCATCTTATGGCAGCCATCTTGTGACCACATGGGGGCAGCCATCTTGTGCGAGGGTGTGACAGTCAATTTGCATATTACCTCTTTATTATATATGATTGGATTCACAAAGATATGGTAGGCATCTGCCCTAAAGTAAATAGAAATGGGTCAACTGTGAACACTCCAAACAAATAACTGTTTTAAAGGTAGACAAATATACGCATACAAAATTAATTACTCAAAAGAAGGGCCACTCTAATTGTTTCATGCTCAAATGGTCTTTTCACTTCTGCTGCTTTCTAGCTAAGAGATCGAGAGAAATGCAAATGAAAGACGCAGAACTGAAAAAGCATCACATTGAAAACAATAGCTAGAAGCTTAATCCAAATATATTGTAGGTATATATTTTTTATGAAAATGACTATTAGATGTACATGAATCATTTTTAAAATTATGTAAACTGTGATCATAAGTCATTTATATAAAACCCAAATAGAATATAATTCTTTAAACTTTAGTTTCACTAATTTAAAATAATAGAGATGATGTTGATTGTCACAATTCATTATATTCCTACTGTGGGTTATGTACTATACTCATCACTTAAACCAGTGGTCGGCAAACCACAGCTCACAAGCCACATGCGGCTCTTTGGCCCCTTGAGTGTGGCTCTTCCACAAAATACCACGTGTGGGCATGCAGGTACAGTGCAATTGAAACTTTGTGGCCCATGTGCAGAAGTCAGTTTTCGGCTCTCAAAAGAAATTTCAATTGTTGTACTGATGATATTTGGCTCTGTTGACTAATGAGTTTGCATACCACTGACTTGAACCCAAATATTTTTCTTTAATCTATTTGTTTTCAAAAATATGTAAAATATAATTGCTATATATTTATTTTACAGGTAAAATATTTAGGATAAAATAATTAATTTTTCCCCAAATCACACTAATAGAGGCAAAGCGAGGCTTTGAACTCAATGATAAGGAATAGTGTCTAATACATTTTTACCTATAATATTATAGGCAATTCACTAGCATTTTCTCACTTATGTCTGATAGATATTCAGTGGAAGGATATACGTAATATATTACAATGTATATGAACCATAGCTTCTGGTGGTTTACTTGCTGGAAAAGAGGATCGGTGTCATGTAAAACTGTAAAACAATCAAATTTTACTCAGAAACCATCCTTCTCCTTTTCTTTTTTTTAAATTTATTTTATTTTTTAATTTAAGTTTCCTAACACCATTTATTGAAGAAACTCTCTTGATGCCATTGTATGCTCTTGCCTCCTTTGTCAAATATTAATTGAGCATAATGGTTTCGGTCAATTTCTGGGTTCTCTGTTCTGTTCCATTGGTCTATATGTCTGTTCTTGTGCCAGTAACAGGCAGTTTTGAGAACAGTGGCTTTGTAAGATAGCTTGATATCTGGTATTGTGCTCCTTCCAACTTTGTTCTTCTTTCTCAAGGTTGCTGCAGCTATTCAGGGTCTTTTTTTATTCGAGATGAATTTTTGGAGAGTTTGTCCTAGGTCTTTGAAGTATGCCATTGGTATTTTAATGGGTTGCATTGAATCTATAGATTGCTTTGGGTAGGATGGACATTTTTAATGATGTTGATGCTACCAATCTATGAACTCGGTATATTCTTCCGTTTGTTTGTCTTCCTCTAGCTCCTTTTTCAGCATTCTGTAACTTTCTGAGTACAAGTCCTTTACCTACTTGTTTAATTTATTCTTAGGTACCTTAATTTTTTTGTTGCAATGGTAAATGGGATTGTTTTTTTTTTGTGTGTGTGTGTGTGTGTGTGTGTGTGTGTGTGTGTGTGTATGTGTGTGATTTTTTTATTTGGTGTTTAGTTTCTCTTCCTGTGAGTTCATTATTGGTGTATAAAAAAGCCATAGATTTCTGGGTGTTAATTTTGTATCCAGCTACATTGCCAAATTCATTTATTAAGTCTAGTAGTTTTATGATGGAGTCTTTAGGGTTTTCTAAGTACAATATCATGCCATCTGGGAATAATGACAATTTTACTTCTTAGTTTCCAATTTGGATGCCTTTTATTTTTCCTTCTTGTCTGATCCCTATGAGTGATAACACAACAATTCCCCAAACAAGAGTGGTGGAAGTGGGCATGCTTGTATTGTTCCTGTTCTTAGGGGAAATTATTTTAATTTTTCCCCATTGAGTATGATGTTGTCTGTAGGTTTGTTGTATAAGGCTTTTATTATGTTGAGGTATGATCCCTCTATTCCCACTTTGCTGAGAGTTTTTATCAGGAAAGGGTGTTGGATTTTGTTAAAAGCCTTTTTTGCATTAATTGATATGATTATGTGTTATTTGTTTTTCAATTTGTTTATGTGATGTATCACATTGATTGATTTCTGGATAATGTAACAGCCTTCCATCCTTGTGATAAATCACACTTGGCCATGGTGTATGATATTGATAATATAATGCTGAATCATATTTCTTTGATTTTGTTAAGGATTTTAACATCAATGTTCATCAGGGAAATTGGCCTGTATTTCTCTTTCTTTGAAGTGTCTTTCTCTGGTTTGGGGATTAGGGTAATGCTGGCTTCATAGAAAGAGCTAGGAAGTGTGCCTTCCTCTTGAATATTTTGGAATAGTCTGAGAAGGATAGGTTTTAGTTCTACTTTTAATGTTTGGTAAAACTCTCCTGTGAAGCCCCAGGCTTTTGTTTGCTGGAAATTTTTGATGATTGCTTCAATTTCCTCCTTAGTTATTGGCCTGTTGAGATTTTTTTTTATTCTTCTTGACTGAGTTTTGGAAGGTTGTATTTTTCTGGGAATATGTCCATTCCCTCTAGGTTGTTAAGTTTATTGGACTAGAGTTGTTCATAGTATTTTTTTTTTTTACAATCCTTTGTATTTCTGTAGGTTCTGATGTTATTTCGCCTCTTTCATTTTTTATTTTGTTTATTTGGTATTTGGGTCCTCTCTTTGCTTCTTGGTGAGCCTGGTTAGAGGATCATATATCTTGTTTATCCTTTCAAAGAACTAGCTCTTGGTTTCATTGATCTTTTGTATTGTTTTTTTGTCTCTATGTCATTTATTTCTGCTCTGATCTTTATTATATCCTTCCTTCTGCTCACTCTGGGTTTTTCTTGTTGCTCTCTTTCTATTTCTTTAAGTTTCAGAGTTAGATAATTTATTACTATTTTCCTTGCTTTTTGTTTGTTTGTTTTGTTTTGTCTTGTCTTGTTTTGTTTTGTTTTGTTTTGTTTTGAGGTAGGTCTGTAATGCTATGAACGTCCCTCTGGGGACTTTTTTCACTGTGTCCCATAGGTTTTGGATAGTTGTGTTATCATTGTCATTTGTTTCCAGGATATTTTTAATTAATCATTTGATCTCTTTGGTAACCCAATCATTATTTAATAGCATGCTATTCAGTTTCCAAGTATTTGAATTTTCTTGATTGTTTTTATTGTAGTTGATGTCCACTATTATGCCATTGTGGTGTGAGAAGATGCTTGATATGATTTTAATTTTCTTGAATTTAGAGAGGCTTTGTCTGTGACCCAATATGTGATTTATCTTTGAAAATGTCCCATGTGCACTTGAAAAGAATGTGTATTCTGTAGATTTAGGATGAAATGTTCTGAAGATGTCAATTAAGTCCATCTGATCTAGTGAGTCATTTGGGATAGCTGTTTCTTTGCTGATATTTTGTCTACAGCAGCAGTCGCCAACCAGTGGTCTGCAGACCACTGGTGGTCTTTGAGGTCTGAAAGGTTGGCAAATGCTGATTTAATGAAACCTTTGTTGCAGCAGTCACCAACTGGTGCTCCGTGTACCACTGGTGGTCCGTGAGGTCTGAAAGGTTGGCAACTGCTGGTCTAGTGGATTTATCCAGTGATGTCAGTGGGGTATTAAAGTTCCCTACTATGATCATTTTGCTCTTGATCTCTCCCTTGATATCTTCCAGGAGTTTTTTTTTTTAATTTCTTTATTGATTAAGGTATCACATATTTGTCCTCATTGTCCCATTCCCATCCCCAATCCCTCCCCACATATGCCCCCACCCCCTGTTGTCCATGACCACTGGTTAGGCTTATATGCATGCATACAAGTCCTTTGGTTGATCTCTCCCCCTTTCCCCCACCTTCCCCTACCTTCCCTCTGAGGTTTGACAGTCTTATCGATGCTTCCCTGTCTCTGGGTGTTTTTGTTCATCAGTTTATGTTGTTCATTATTTCCCCTAGATGAGTGAGATCATGTGATACAAGAAATACACTTATAAGAACCGAAAATGAGACAAGCAATAATGGTTATGCTGGGAGGCAAATGAATCAGTCTGTAGTGAGTTTCATTCTGGGCCAACAGTTGTTTTGAGTCCCAATTTCAATGTTGAACAGTTCCTTATGTGTACATGTCAGCAATGATATTTTAGTTCTGAATGGTGGACAAATGGTGGCAATGCAGGTCCATCCCTCTCTGGTTTGGTCCTGGGCAATCTGCAGCGATGCACAGCTGCTGACTGCTAGTAGGGCAAGGCTTTTTTTTTTTTTAATGTATTTGGGTGCTCATGCATTGGGTGCATATATGTTTACCAGAGTTATATCCTCTTGTTGTATCAATCCTTTTAGTACTATGAAGTAACCTTCCTTATGTCTTGTTATGGCCTTCAATTTGAGGTCTATTTTGTCAGAAATAAGTATTGCTAATGTTTTTCATTTCCATTTGTCTGAAAGATACTTTTCCATCTCTTCACTTTCAGTCTATGTGAATCTCTTGTTCAGAGGTGGGTCTCTTGTAGACAGCAAATATATGGGTTATGTTTTCTTATACATTCAGCCACTCACTTGTCTTTTGATTGGAGAATTTAGTCCATTTCCATTTAACCCTTTGCACTTGCTTGCTTTTTTCTCGATTCCTTTATTCTAATGCTAACCACGTCAAGTCACACTCAACATCCAAGTGCAAAAGGTTAAAGTTATTATTGATAGGTACTTGTTTGTAGCTATTTTTATTTTTTTTGCCCTTTGTTACTTCTTCCCCCTTTTTTATTTTATTTTATTTTTTCTTTTTACAACTGTCCCTTTAGCATTTCTTGCATTGCTGGCTTGGTAGTGATAAACTCCCTTAGCTTTTTTTTGTCTGTGAAGCTTCTGATTTCCCATTCAATTTTGAATTATAGCCTTGCTGGATAGAGTATTCTTGGGTTCAGTCCCTTATTTTGCATCACTCTGTATACTTCCTTCAATTCCTTCCTGGCCTGATGTGTTTCTGTTGAGAAATAATTTGAAAATCTAATGGGAGATCCCTTGTAGGTAACTTTCTGTCTCTCTCTTGCAGCCTTTAGGATTCTCTCTTTGTCGTTAATGTTTTCCATTGTAATTATGACATGTCTTGGTATGGGTCCTTTTGGGTTCATCTTCTTTGGGACTCTCTGTGCTTGTGTGACTTTTTTTCTTCCCCAAATCTGGGAAGTTTTCTGACATATTTCTTCGAATAGGTTTTCTAGCCCTTGCTCTTCTTCTTTTCGTTCCGGCACCCCTATTATATGTATGTTGCTTCATTTCATGTTGTCCCAAAGCTCCCTTGGGCTCTCCTCCTGTCTTTTGATTTTTATTTCCAATTGCAGCTCAGATTAGGTGTGTATTGCTTCCCTATCTTCTAATTCACTAATTTGTTCCTCTGCTTCTCCTAATCTACTGTTGAAAGCTTTCATAGTTTTTTTTATTATTATTATTGTAGCTATATCACTTTTTATTTCTTCTTGGTTCTTACATAGGTTGTTGATTTTCTCATCCATCCGGTTATGAACTGTATGACCATTATTCTGCATTCTTTTTCTGACAAATTGCATGCCTCCATTTTATTTAGTTCATTTTCTGTTGATTCCTCCTTTTCTTTCCTTTGGGGGTTGTTCTTCTGTCTCCCCATTTTTTATCTCACTGAACAATCTAGCTGTTGAGGTACGTGGGGCCTGAGGCTGCAGTGGAGGGCCTGGTGGCGGGTTGTGCAGTTGTGTATGCCCTGATTTTGGTGTATGCCATTTAGTGCCAAGCAGAAATTCCCTAAGAGCATGCTCTCCCAGCATCTTTCTGGTTTTCTTTGGTCAGATTGATCAAATGCATGCTGACAGCTGCTGAGCCAAGAAGTAGAATCTCAAAACAGATTTTAGATATCAGTAATGTGGTTCATATGAAGCCATGGCTCCATGTTTGATGAACTATATGTCTGAAGCAGGTAGGCACATAGCTCAAAAAGATACTGAGTGATGTTTCCAAAAATATAACTATATACAGTAAAAGAGAGATAGAACTTGTCCAGCCAATATTACAGGTTTTATACCTGTCCCCAGAGACAAGGGTTATAAAGAGATTCTATAAAATATTTAAACGTCTGCACTGTTATGACCTAACACCAAAAATATCTTTTCTCTCCTTTTGTTTCCCCCCGAGAGTAGTTTAAGTAAGTTACCTAAAGTTGCAGAGTAAAGGGGATGAATGCCAGGGATTGTCATTTTTCAGAGGTATGTTTTTTATTAAATTTCGATACCTTGTTAAAAATGGGTTTTCTTTTTATTTTTGAAAAACATGTCTTTTTGTCTCTTCATTTTTATAGCAAATTTAAGAAACCATTAAAAAATTAGTGCTCACTGACTTTAAAATAGATGTGTTTCTGCAGCCTAGGTGCCCATCAGCAGATGACTGGATCAGAAAACTATGGTACATCTACACAATGGAATATTATGCTGCCATAAAAAAGAGGAATTCTTACCATTTGCAGCAACCTGGATGGAATTGGAGAACATTATGTTAAGTGAAATAAGCAAGTCAATGAAAGAAAAATACCACATGATCTCACTCATTTATGGATAATAAAGGACATTAAAAACTTGAACAAAAAGATAGATACAGAGGCAGTAAAGCATCAAACAGTCTGTCAAATTACAGCAGGAAGGTTAGGGAGAGGTGGGGAAGATAAGAGATCAATCAAAGGACTTGTATGCATGCATATAAGCATAACCAATGGACGCAAAACTCTGGGGGGTGAGGGCATATATGGGAGTGGTGTGGGGGGGGCAATGGTAAGATATGTACACATATAATACCTTAATAAAAAAATTGGGAAAAAAAAATAAATAAAAAAAATAAAAATAAATAAATAAATAAATAAAATAGATGTGTTTCTGGCCATTGAGGAAACCTGCTATTCATATGTTCTGGTTGTGACTATTTGCTACTTTTGTGATATAAATGGTTGAATTTTTTTCAAGAAGGAATCCTGCAAAGCTCTGACCAAGAGGATTTTCTAATACACAGAAGTTTTAAACAGCTTCTCAAGAATTTAATAGTCCCCTTGCATGTGCTATCATTATGAGCTAAAGCTTAAATGGAACAAAGTCATGAAGGCCTTCTCCTGTTCTCAATTTACATCAAGAACTCAAAAGATTGCCCTTGTATTTATTCAACATCTCTCTGCTGTCTCATATACACATGAAATATATCTTCTTCTTTCTTCACTTCTAATTTTATTTACATGCTTACCCATTGTGGTCCACAACCAACATTATCACCATCAGCCGAGAGCTTGTTAGAAATTGCAGATTCTTTGGCCTCATCTCAGACCTACTGAATAAAAATTTACATTTTAATGGAATTCTAAGGTGATTCATGTGCACATTAAATTTTGATAAGTACTGATCTGTAATGGAGTTCCTCAACCATGGTTCATAATTAAAATATGTGTTAAAAAGCTTTAAAAAAACTGATACTTGACTCTAACCATTTAATTCATTAATTAGCTTGATGTAGAGTCTGGTGATTCCAATATTGAGCCTATGAAGTGATTTTTTATTATTATTCTAGATGTTCAGATATATTGACTTTACACTTGACTATGGATAATCCAACGGTGCCTTATATCCATTCATCCCTAACATCAGCTTCTTGACACCAAGCTATCTTTTACCTTATGTCAATGTCTTTGAGAAATAAAATGAACACTCCTAAACTAATTCTTGAAGTTTTGCCACTTTAATTTCTGTTCTTAAATGCTGGCTACTGTCATACTCGTATCTGAGCCCTGGATATTTGGCATGTGACTAGTTGGGACTTCGCAGGGGCATATCCCTAAATTAAGAAACCAAAGAATGTCTGACATAATTAACTTTGAACTACTTAGTAAAATTACCAATAGACATTTAGGTGGCTGTGATATTTTGACTACTGTAACTAGTGCTGCAATGAACATTGGGGTGTATATGTCTTTTTCAATTAGTCTGTTTATTTTCTTTGGATAAATGCCCAGACATGGAATTGCTGGTTCATATGGTAGTTATACTTTAATTTTTTGAGAAACTCCATGTTTTTCATAGTGGCTCTATCAATTTATATTACCAACAGTGCACTAGAGTTTCCTTTCCTCCACATCCTTACCAAGATTTGTTATTTTTTGTCTTTCTTATAATAGCTATTCTCACAGGAGTGAGGTGATTTCCTATTGTTGTTTTGGTTTACGTTGCCCTGATGATTAGTGACAAGGAGCATTTTTCATGTGCCCATTTGCCCTCTCTATGTCCTCTAAGAAAAATGTTGTTTGGGTCCTCTGCCCATTTTGTAATCAAACTGTGTGGGGGTCTAGCCCAGCCCAGCCATGAAGCAGCTGTTGTGTAATGTGAGCATGGAATTAGGCTTTCCCCTGTCCCAGTTGTGACAGGACTGCTATACAGGGTGAGGAGGGCAGGGGCATATCCCATAGCATTAGTGGTCTAGACAGAGGGGACTAAATATGGTGCCCTCCAGCTTCATCACCAGCAAGTTAAAATGATATTGTAAAATTGGCATCCACCATTTTTGTCCTCAGGAAATTGCTGCCAGTTTGTCTTTCTGACAGCCACTTTAGGATTAATTAATTGATCTCCCTCACTTATGGTCTAGGCACTTTTTAAACTGTTGCTTTTACATTGGTTCTTAGGTCAAGTAGTTCTGTATGGCAGTCCTTTAAGAACAGGTTCCGAGAGGACCAAGATGGAGGCATAGGGCGGATGCCTGATTGTTGCCTACCACAACAATTTTGAAACTACAACTGGAAAACAGAGCGGACACCATCCAGAACCACCGGAGGGCTGGCTGAGCGGATGCTCTACAGCTAGAATAAAAGAGAGGGGGACGTGGGATGATGCTGATGCCGGTGAGCTAAAGATCACACTTTAAGAACTATGGCTCTGGGAGACCGAACCAAGATGGCAGAAAAGTTAAACAAATGAACTGCGCTGCGCACAGCAATTTCAAAAATACAACTAGAGGACAGAGCGTCTGCCACCCAGAACCACAGGAGAGCTGGCTGAATGGTGGATTTACAACTAAGAGGGAAGAGGAAAGAGCAAACGCCGAGGGGCTGAGGTGCAGAGGTGCGTGGGTTGGGCTGGTGGTGGGGGAAGGGACGTGCGGCTTTTTTTTCCAACCCCAAGGGAGATAAGCTCCCCATCACTTTGAAATCCAGTTTCTGGGGACGCGCGGGAGACCCAGACACCTACGTGGAGAAGCTGGACTCTCGGCCATCGTGTTGGAAAGTGAGAGCGACTTTCTTGCAGAGGTACACCCAGCAATCAGTGTTTACGGCGCTGGAGCACGGGACATAGGGACTTGGAAACGCGGAAAGGTAGAAAAGGCAGACTTGCAGCCATTGCTGTTTGCCACGTCCTAGCCTAGTGACGCCCTGAGACCCCGCCCCATCCTGAGACCTGTCCCGCCCTGAGACCCACTGCCCTGAGACCCACCCCGCACATTCCACAAAACGACCCAGGCTCCAAACAGCAGCTTTTGCATATAAATGGCCTTCCCTGTGGCAGCTTAACCAAATAAACTGCAGATCCAGTCAGACTGCTCCAAAACCACTCAAGCAGGAGGAGAAAACTGCAGTTTTTGCTGTAACTCCTGCTAAGTGGCCTCAGACAGTAGCTGACCTGCACCCCATTGGAGACCCAGAAATGAGGGCATCTAGTGGTTGGTGTTAGACGACACCAGATTTCAACCACTCGCATAAGGGACACATTCAAGAGGCAGACTCAGTGAGTGCCAAAGCCTTACTGGAACAAGTCCCAGCCCATAAACGTGTCTCCTGCACAGCAACCCTTCCTTTATAGATACATTGGGTCCTCACAGCCAATTGGCCTGGAGGAAAATTCCTCCCAGTGACACCAACAACAATCAAGATTTAACTACACAAAGGAGGACCAAGATGGCGGCATAAGGCGGACGCCTGATTATTGCCTACTACAACAATTTTGAAACTACAACTGGAAAACAGAGCAGACACCATCCAGAACTACCGGAGGGCTGGATGAGCAGATGCTCTACAACTAGAATAAAAGAGAGGGGGACGCGGGATGATGCTGATGCTGGTGAGCCAAAGATCTCACTTTAAAATCTACGGCTCTGGTGACACAATGGTGGCCTGGAACGTACTCGGCGCAGTTCCCCCGGCGGTCTCCGGCTGAGGGGACAGCTCCACTCACTGCCCAGCATGAACAGACGAGCCCCTGGGAGACATGGGGTGGGTGACCCCACGCTTGCTGACCTCCGAGTCCTTCGAGAATCTCAGTGCCCTGGAAGCGGCCAGGTGCACACGCCCAGCGACCGGCTGCCACTGCAGACCTGAGCGCCGATGCAGCGACCCCAGACCAGCCCGCCACTGCGCACCGGGTGCACCGGAGCTTCGCCGAGCCCACTGCCCAGCGAGTTCCGCGGCAGCCACCCCAGAGCTTTGAGAAAATGGCTGGAGGAATTGCCAAAAAGGAATTGACAGATGAGAGTTGGGATTATGAAGACGAGGCCCCGCTGGGTCCTGGATCCAGGAGTGCTCGCCCGGTGACTGGTCGCCACTGCAGACCCGAGTGCCGCCGCAACGACCTCGAACCAGCCCGCCGTCGCGCACCGGGCGCACCGGAGCTTTGCCAAGCCCGCCGCCCAATGAATTCCGCGGCAGCCACCCCAGAGCTTTGAGAAAATGGCCGAAGGAATTGCTGAGAGGGAATTGACCGACAGGAATTGGGATCAAGAATATGAAGCCCTGCTGGGTCCCGGGTCTGGGTGAAGCTGCGCACCCCTGGGTCCAGGCGAGGCCAAGTGCCCCTGGATCCAGGTGAGGCAGCACGGCCCTGGGTCCAGGTGACGCTGGGTCCTGGGTCCGGGAGAGGCCACGCGCCCCTGGGTCCGGGTGAGGCCACGCACCCCTGGGTCCGAGTGAAGCTGGATCCCGGGTCCGTGAGAGGCCACGTGTCCCTGGGTCTGGGTGAGGCCATGCGCCCCTGGATCCGAGTGAAGCTGGATCCCGGGTCCGGGTGAGGCCATGTGCCCCTGGATCCGGGTAAAGCTGGATCCCGGGTCCGGGTGAGGCCGTGCGCCCCTGGGTCCAGGAGAGGCCACGCGCCCCTGGGTCCGGGTGAGGCCATGCGCCCCTGGGTCCAGGTGAGGTCACGCGCCCCTGGGTCCGGGTGTAGCTGGATCCCAGGTCCGGGTGAGGCCGTGTGCCCCTGGATCCGGGTGAGGCTGGGTCCCGGGTCTGGGTGAGGCCACACACCCCCGGGTCTGGGAAAGGCTGCAGGACCCTGGGTCCGGGTGAAGCTGGATCCCGGGTCCGGGTGAGGCCGCCCCCCTGGGTCCGGGAGAGGCCACGCATCCCTGGGTCCAGGAGAGGCCACGCGCCCCTGCGTCCGGATGAGGCTGTGCGCCCCTGGATCCGGGTGAGGCTGGGTCCTGGGTCTGGGTGAGTCCACGCGCCCCTGGGTCCGGGTGAGGCCACGTGCCCCTGAGTCTGGGTGAAGCCGTGCCCCTGGGTCCGGGTGAAGCTGGATCCCGTGTCCGGGTGAGGCCATGCGCCCCTGGACCCGGGCGAGGCTGGGTCCCGGGTCCGGGTGAGGCCACGTGCCCCTGAGTCCGGGTGAAGCCGTGCCCCTGGGTCCAGGCGAGACCAAACCAGAGGGAGTCAGACCAACATTACCACCATTTGTCCACCATCCAGAGCTGAAAAGTCAGTGCCGACATGTACACATAAGGAACTGGTGGACATTGAAATTGGGTTTCAAAAGAACTGTTGGTCCAGAAAGAAACTTACTACAGACTGATTCATTTGCCTGTCAGCATAACTATTATAGCTTGTCTCACATTCGGTTCTTATAAGTATATTTCTAGTAACACATGATCTCACTCATCTAGGGGAAATGATGAACAACATAGACTGATGAACAAGAACAGACCCAGAAACAAGGAGGCATCGATCGGACTGTCAGGCCTCAGAGGGAGGGTAGGGGAAGGTGGGGGTAGGGGGGAGAGATCAACCAAAGGACTTGTGTGCATGCATAGGAGCCTAACCAATGGTTAAGGACAACAGGGGGGTGGGGGCATCCGTGGGGAGGCGTGTGGGATGGGAATGAAGGGATGAGGACAAATATGTGACACCTTAATCAATAAAGAAATTAAAAAAAAAACAAAAACAGGTTCCGAGTTGCTGTGCAGGATGGGTAAGGCATGAAGCACACCCATCTGTGCTAGCAGTGCAGACAGAGGACACAGAAAATGGCACCTGCCAGCTTCCTCACCAGCATTATAGAATGTATTGCAAAAATGATGTCCACCAATGATTCCATCACCAAAGAAAGTCTTTGCAGGTTCCTGCCTCTCCCGCAGCCTCTTTAGGCTTGATAAGTGTATTTTCCTCACTTCTTGTATAGGCATTTTTCAATTGTTGATTTTGTACTGGATCACAGGGTGACTATTTCTTCACATAAACCCGTTAAGAGTGAGCTTTTGGCTGTTTGGCAGGATGGGCTATGCAGAGCACAGTGTACACCTACTGGTGCTAACAGACTAGAGGGAAGCCACAAAAATGGCATTGTTAGAATGAGATGGCAAAAATGGCACCCACCTGTATACATGTCCTTAGAGAAAGGTACAGCAGATTCCTGTCTCTCCAGCAGCTGCTTTTAGGGATTAGACCCTCACTTATGGTCTAGGTGTTTTTCAAACTGTTGCTTTTGTGCTGGATCTCAGGGTGAGTGGGTCTGCATGCAAGCCCTTTAGGAGTGAGCTCTCCATTCCATACAGTCCTGTGGTTCTCTGGGACTTAGTCCCAATTGATTTTCAAAACCAGGCATTTTGGGCTCTTGCCTTCCTGGTGCCAGAACCCGGGGTTAGGGAGCCTGATGTGAAACTCCTTTCACTCTTCTAGAGAAAGCTTTGTATTTTTGGAATCCCTTCCCACTTGTGGGACACTGCACCTGGTGTGGAGTCCCAATCCCATCCCGATCAAGTTTCAGCCTTCCTTACTGGTCTTGATGTGTCTTATCTTTTGTTATGGAGGTGCTGTTCATCTAATTTGATTTGTGTCCTTTTCAGAGAAAAATTATTCCATATGTAGCTGTAAATTTGTTGTGTCTGTGGGAGGAGGTGGTTTCAGTGTCTTCCTGCTCTGACATTTTGAATTCTAACCTTTTTGTCTGTTTTAGTTTACTTTTGCTGTTGTTTTATCAGTCTCACCTTGATCCTCATTCCAGGGGAAGCCTAAGTCATATATAATACCCACAGAACAAACCAGATCTATAATTTTTATACCAAGAAGCAAACGTTACCAGATCAAGATTTCTTTTAGATCACTGGAGGAAGAGACTTCAAAAGGTACTTTGAGTCATTTTCTTTTACAAGCAATGGCATGTGTTATACTGTGAAACTCTCCATGTGACTATCCTATGATGAAATTACAGAGCACCCTGGGCTGCCCACAAAGACTTTACATACTAATGGAATCACTATAGCATTTGTCCACAGTATCCATTTGGAATTTGATAATGCTTTGTGAAAATAGTACCTTAATACCCAGAGACATTGTGTTTGAACTGGAGCAACTTTCTTAGGAGTCACAGTAAACTTAAGCAAACTGAGCCAGAATATCAAAAGCTTATACTTGGAGGATTTAGAAGCATACCAATATGACTTTGAACTTGAATAACAGTTTTGCAATGCAGACAACCTTTCTGATCAGTTCAGGACAGGGAACAACATTAGCACAGTTGTTCCCAACAGACTCACATTATTGAGTGAAATCTCTGAACCTAGCACTTAACAGAACCTTAGATATGCAATAAGAATTTAATAACTGACTTTGAATTAAATAATTTTATATCTAAAACTGAGTGAGGATGGTTGGGTATGAAAAGGCTAAATTGAATATGATATTAACAATAGTTCCAGACAAATTCAGACTGGAATACTGCTTTGGGGAGGACACTGCATTGCCATATATACTGATAATTACCTAGAGGTAAATTATTAAGTGGCTGGGATCTTGAATTGTCCATGTCAACATGATCTCATCTGAATTAAGTCCCTTCCTATCTATGATCATGGGACCTCTATCTGATGTACACTAGATTCATGAATTTTAGCTTATAAATGACAGTAGTATTAAGAGAATGTGTTATCAACCAGGATTATGGGCCTATAAATGCATAGAGCTATGGCTACTTGACCTTGGCATTTTTTCTTTTGCAATGTCTTTGAATCTACTAGGCTACAGGAGTTAATTCTCTTTTTCTGTTTGAGTCAGTCCTTTGCTATCTATTTTGACTCGCCCCCTGCAATTGATTAAGTCAGAAGCATATAAAGTATGTTCTTACTTGGAAGCTGTCCTGAAAAGCTTGGATTACATGGAAGCAAACATTGTAGCAAAATCTCAGGCACAGTTTCTCTCTCTCCTTCTCGGTCTTTCTCCCTTTGCTTAGCTCAGATGGCTAGAAGTGCTCAGGGTTGAAAAGGCCTAGGGTAAATGTTTCTAAGAATTGGGGCAAATTTTCTTTTTCTATTACTCTTCTCATAAGTTTAACTTCCTTATTGCTACCATGCTCTGAATTGGCCTTTCCCCTGCCATTATAGTATTAAAATCTGAGGCTCTAGTATATTGGACTTAAGTGGATAAGGCAAAAGAGGAGATTGTTCCTAGGTTTGCATTGGTCCTAGGTGCCAAGCTATTGATGCAAAAGATAGTTTACTACATGGTAGAGCAGAACTCATTAAGGATCCACATTGTGGTATGGGACCTATCTTAATGGCAATAGTTTAGTTAACCTTTCTATGTCACAGTTTCCTTATACCAAAAATGTGGATAAATAAAGGTGCCCACCTCAAAGACTAGTAAACATTCAATGAGAAAATGTGTATGCTGTGCTTCAAATAATATATTGTCTCTAGTAAAAGCTACATAAGTGTTTTCTATTATTTTATTATTTACTCCCAATGAATGTGGGTTCATGTTTTTAGAGCATTAGGATAGTCAGGGAAATCTTAGTGGTTTATGCCTAACCAAAACCCTCACCAAAACCTAATACTTTCCCTGGGTGCTGAAGATATATCCTGGCTCAAATTAATGTCATAAATTGAGTAATGGTATTCATGCCTGCCATCCAGATAGTCCTAATCCAGCTGGTTTATATTATTTCTACTTTAATTATTTTTATATTTAGGTGTCAAAGGCAAGTATCCTTGCTTGATTGACCCCAGCTGTAATCTGGTCCAAAAGGAGATACTGTAATATATATTACAAAATATACACAAAAATATAATTTCTTGCTTAGTGATCAGTCTGATAAGTTACTCTTCATTCTAAAAAAAGAACCTAGGTACATAGGAGTGTGTGTATGTATAGAAAAGAGAAAAATCAGAGAAGAAAGTATAAGAGAAATTTGTTTTCTAACTGAGAAACAAATTGTGAGCAGTCTTCTCTACATGTCTTCCATTTTAGTTTTTGAAACCCAAGGAATTCAGATGACTAGATATTAAAGAACCCTGACCCCCAACATGACCACCTAAATGAATCACTATTTTGCACTGTTTTAAAAAATTAGAATTTCAAACTTCAATACAAGAAGTTTCTTTCCCTACAGTAGTAAATACTCGTGCTTTAGTCAAACATTAAAAGGCTCTGAACTGCTACTCTATACAAAAAATAAAAAAGATGAAAGAGTTGTTCTATTCTTTTTTTTGTCATTGTAATAACAAAATAAATTAGCTATTTACTTTCTCTTTCAACGCTCTGCCAAATTTTCATACAAATCTGCCCTTGGGTGTGTGTCACACATTTGCTAAGCCCTATTATACACCACCATTCTTTTATGAAGAACCAGCTGGGAAAATTTACCTGTCTCAAGGTATAATCATGATTTTGGTTAATTTGGCTAAATTAATATATAGATTTAGTATCATGCAAAGAATATAGACTGAACACCTGGCATAATGAATAAAATCCACACACCTGGATGGTAACCATCCACACAGAAATATTGGTATTGAGTAGTACATGATACATTCTAGATTTGGGCTGTTATGACTGTTTTCAAGGAATATATATGCAACTTATATACAGGACAATGATTCTTGGGTTATACCTACATACACAGTGATATTATAATCACACTAGAAGCCCGGTGCACGAAATTCGTGCACGGAGGGGGGTTGTCCCTCAGCCCAGCCTGTACCCTCTCCAATCTGGGACCCCTGGAGGGATCGGGCCTAAACGGGCAGTCGGACATCCCTCTCACAATCCAGGACTGCTGGCTCCCAACTGCTTGCCTGCCCGCCTTCCTGATTGCCCCTAACCGCTTCTGCCTGCCAGCCTGATCACCCCCTAACCATTCCACTGGCAGCCAGTTTGCCCCCAACTTCCCTCCTCTGCTGGCCTGGTCACCCCTAACTTCCCTCTCCTGCAGGGTTGATCACCTCCAACTGCCCTCCCTTACAGGCCTGGTCCTTCTCAACTGCCCTCTCCTACTGGCCATCTTATGTCCACATGGGGGCAGGATCTTTAACCACATGGGGCAGCTATATTGTGTGTTGCAGTGATGATCAATCTGCATATTACTCTTTTATTAGATAGGATAGAGGCCTGGTACAGGGGTGGGGGCCAGCTGGTTTGCCCTGAAGGGTGTCCCTGATCAGGGTGGGGGTTCCCTTGGGGTGTGGGGCGGCCTGAGCGAGGGGCCTGTGGTGGTTTGCAGGCCGGCCACGCCCTCTGGCAACCCAAGCGGAGGCGCTGGTATCTGGAATTTATTTTCCTTCTACAATTGAAACTTTGTAGCCTGGAGCGGAGCCAAGCCTGGGTCTCCCTCTGCGGCGGCAGCCATTCCTGTTGGGGTTATAATTGAAACTTTGTTGCCTTAAGTGGGTGGGCCCGGCCAGGGTATGCGGAAAGCTTTGCTTCCCCTGTTGCCGGTGGCAACCCTGGCCTGCTCTCTCAAGCTCCATTCTGACACCATTTCTGTTTGAATTTGTTTACCTTCTATAATTGAAACTTTGTAGCTTGAGTGGAGGCTTAGGCCAGCAACGGCTGGCAGAAAGCTTGTTTCCCTCTGTTGCCTGGGAAACCTTGCTCTCTGTGGCTGTAGCCATCTTGGATGGGTTAATTTGCATACTTGCTCTGATTGGATGGTGGGTGTGGCTTGTGGGCGTGGCTTGTGGGCGTGTCGGAGGTATGGTCAATTTTCATATTTGTCTATTAGTAGGTAGGATTGCATCATAAAACTGATTAGAATCCAGTAATTGACAGATTGTTTTTAACACCAATGTTTCAACAATCTTTATTTCTTTCTAAATTATATTGTGTGTAAATGCTGTCCTTTCTATCTGAGCTTTCTGACCATATTAGGAGGACTTCAAGTACTTTATTCATTGTGATGATGAAATAATCCTATATAATAAAAGCCTAATATGCTAAGTGTCCAGTCGTCTGGTTGTCCATTCAACCAATTAAAGCATAATATGCTAATGATATGCTAAGGCCGCTCAACCACTTGCTATGACATGTACTGACCACCAGGGGGCATACAATTGACCAGTCAACCAGTCGCCATGATGTGCACTGGCCACCAGGGGTAGATGTGCCGACCAGAAGGTTAGCTTGCTGCTGGGATCCGGCCAATCGGGACTGAGCGTGACAGGCTGGACAAACCCTGGAGTCCTCCTGCAGTCCCTCTCCGGCCCCAATCTTGCACCAGTGGGGTCCCTTGGCCTAGCCTGTGCCACCCTCTCACAATCTGGGACCCCTCGGGGGATGTCAGAGAGCCAGTTTGGCTTGATCCCACAGGCCTGGGCAAGGGACACCACTGGTGCACGAATTTGTGCACTGGACCTCTAGTATAATAAATATAATATAATATAATATAATATAATATAATATAATATAATATATAATAAATATAATTAATACAATATAATTAATATAATGCAATTAATATAATATAATATAATATAATATAATCCTATATAATAAAGAGCTAATATGTTAATTAGACTGAACAGCAGAACGACTGTCTGGACGACCTTCCGGACAACTGTCCGGATGACCTTCTGGATGAAGCTGGGGCTGCGAGGGCCAGCTGAGGCAGCCGGGGCTGCGAGGGCTAAGCCCCTTACACAAATTTTGTGCATCAGGCCTCTAGTATAATATAATATAATATAATATAATATAATAAAATATAATATAATATAATATAATATAATAAAATATAATATAATATATACAAAAGCATGATGTGAACTTCTCTACACCATGCAAGAAAGAGATAGTATTATTACCATGTGGCATTTCTCCAAGGGGATGTGGTGGCATGCAAATGAGCCTACCTCTGCCTTGGCTTAAGCTCTGTTCCTATATACCTATCCCATATAATAGCTCTGGAACGAGTAAACATCCCCAAAATCCTAACTTATAAAGCTTCCCCAGTGTCCTAATATAATGGGAGCTTGAATGGACCACTAAATGGAGGTATTTTAACCCTGTTTATTAGTCTTTTCAATGTTATTAATGACCTTTTACTTTCTTCCAAACTATCTGACTACTTTGCATGATCATATTCTCTCTCTCCCTTCCTCCTTTACCCTCCTACTCTTCCTCCCTCCCTTCTCCTACACTCCCTCTCTCTGTAAAATGGAAATATAAACAGTAACTCAATTAAGGTTTCATGGTGGTAGGAAGATGGGTTAATATTGACAAAACACTTTGTAATTTAAAAGGTCCATTCTAACATTAATGAGCATTATTAGAGGATTGCATTGCAGTTTAATGAAGTGATGACTCAATTGACATTACATTTTGGATCCCAATCAACCAATTTTAAGCCGACTGAGTTTGAATACCCAGATAATCATTTCCTAGTAAGGAACTGATTTTGCTTAGGTTTATATGCTTTTACAGGTTTTTTCCTAGCTATATTTAAAATAAAAATGTGCTATTCAATTATGAGGGCTTTAAAAAAGTTCATGTTATGACTTTCCCATTAGAAATATATTATCAAAATATTAGAAAATTCCAAACACAAATATAGGATTATTGGATATCCAGATATTGTGTTCAACAAATTGGATTAGTATTTTTAAGAAATATAATAACATTAAAAAACTGCCTACAAAGTGATTTTCTATACATGAAATCCTATTTTTTATTGTCTGTCACTGTAAAATTAAATTTTTTTCTCTGTTCTCCAAATGCTCTCAATACTTAAATAATATTTGAGGATGCAACAGTAGTTTAAAATGATACGTTTAAAGGAAAACGTTTATCTTTTTAAAAACTTGTCTTAGCCAGTGTTTTTAAGTGGTTAGAGCATTGACAGTTCACCCATGGGTTTCAGGTTTGATTCCTGGTCAAGGGCACATGCCTGGGTTGCAGGTTTGATCTTCCATCCCACTTAGGGAGCGGAAAGGAGGCAACCAATGGAGATATCTCTGTTACATTGATGTTTCTCCCTCTATCTCTCTCCCCATTTCTCCCTTCCACTCTCTCTAAAAGTCAATGGAAAAATATCCTCAGGTGAGGATTAAAAAGAACAACACACCAAAAAAAAAATTATTTATCACATACCATGAACACATACTAAACATGATTATAGAATAAAATGTATGTTCATCAGTTTTGAAGTTATACTATCTTTATAGCTAATTGAAATGGGGAGAGGTAAATACCTGGTATGAAAAGTTGAAAGACATACAAGAATGTGAATTTACTCATCTTAAATGCTAGATGATTTCTGCTGTAAATTTGTCTCCCTAAATCTTGGTACCTTGGGTAATATCTAGCTGTATTTGTCTCTCCCAGCTAGAGAATTAAAATGTCTTATAATATTCAAAAGATAATGGGAGCATATTTAGAAGGACATATGCTAATATTCAAACTCACTGGCAAAATGCAAACTAGACAGGGTTGTTTTTGTGTCTGACACAGGAGCTTAAAGATCCAAAAAGGAAGAAAACTTTAAATGAAATGGGGTCACAAGGCTAGAATAAAACCACTTTTGCATCTATTACAGCCTCCTCCTTTCCCATAATCTTCATCAAGAGTAAATGAATCTTCGATTTTCCAGCACCTGGTAATATATTTTTGGTTTTGGTAAATGACTGAAGATGAGGGAAGAAAGATAAATGGAATGATCCAAACAGTTATGATTCCAAGTGAAATAACAAAGACATAAATATAGGGTGCTTAATGAAAATCAAATGAACTGGAGAAATGAACTCAAAAGTATCATCAACTTTTTATCAAGTTGGATCAGTATTCCTATTTCCTGGCCAATTGTAGGACAATGGGGAAACAATTCATTCATTGGAGATAGTCATACTTCTAGTTGTAGTATGACCAAGCATGACATTTTCCTCACCTCAACACTATGACACCATAATAAACATTTAGTCATATCAAAAGATAAAGGGAAGAGTCAGCATTGCCAGGAGTTAAACATATTATTATAAGAACATGGGCATTGTCAGATCACTCAGATATTCCCATCAAGATTGTAACACAAGGTTAGATATGCCATCTACTAAGAGAGTGATTGATGCTTGAGGCAAGGAGTTGGACTTTAAAATCCCAACCTTCCTTATCCATTTGATTCATCCTATGTTATCCTATTTTATTAAAATTTATTATTAAAAATATGTATTTTACTGTTATGAATAACTTGAAACAGAATCTTTCCTGAAACTTGAGGTTGTTATTTTTTTAAAAACAAACAAACATTTCCATTCTAAAAGTGAAATCAAATAGCTTCAAGAACAGGGACCCATAATATAGGAATCATTAACATAATTGGAGTACACATGTCCTTAATATGTCTTTGTTTCACGTGAAAAGTATAAGGCATGCCTCTCATTGCAAAGGGGAAACAAAAAGAGGAAATGGATTGACAGTCTAGTACTTAGCTTGGTCCAGAGTTCTGTTAATTTCTCAAATTTTTAGGTTAAAATAACACCACATATGGGTGGAATATGGGAGCACATTCCTGTGGTGTTACTAAACTACTGGAAGGTAAAATTAGTCATACATCACATTTTCCAAGTTTATAGCACATAAAACCCCTACGCTTTTTTGAACTCTATAGATACTCAATTTATTTCTCAGAAGTGCTTCTATGGTTTCATTCCCAAAAGGATCCAGCTTTCCAATCATTATATTAATCCGATTTGATTAATTGTAACATGGAATTAGAAACTCTGACAAAAGTTTCTGGATACATATTTGACCCATGTTAAAATAGGATTCACCAGGGATCTAATTTTTGTATTATTTCCTTTCCAGCTCTGGCTTGAGGTTTGATTAAAACAACTAAACATTAAAAGGAGAGCTTAGAGAAAGTGTAGCCCTTAATTCTTCTGGATCAATAATTTTTCAGCTCATTGGTAATGCATAACCTCAGGTTCATTCTCCAGAAATCCTCATTCATGGTTGGAGAAAATCTCTAAGTATAACACATTCAGTTGCAGGTGGTCAGTAGTCCACATGGTGATAAACACTACTTTAGGGGTCTCTTAGAGTATATGCTAGAAGCTGGTTACTTTCTCACCATTTAAAACAATATTTTGCATACAATTTCAGTGTTTTGGACTCCTGTGGTCTATCCAAGGACACCAATTTAAGATCTAGATTTATATCAAAAGCAGAGCGCATATTTAATTTACAAGTATTAAATTTTCTTTAGAAAAAATTCACAGATTTATAACTTAACATAATTGTCCTCAGCTTTTACATCTTATTGATATAGAAATTAATTGTATAAAATGTTTGTGTACTTTTCCCCACAGAAAGAGGCCCTCATCTCTGCATTTGCCCTGAGTCCATCAAAATATTGAGACTTCCAGCTTTTCATGCCTGCTTTGGAGGATTGGACTCATATTTCCCCTACACTATCAATGTTGGTGTATAGTAATTTCTTGATGAGAGTGCTACAACCTACTCATTTTTATATCCTGCTCCTCTTTTCCCTACAACCTCAGTGACTAAGATAAAATAGGTTCTCAATACCTACTTTTAATTGGCTTACTTATTATTTTACTAATTACAAGGATAGCATATGTACATCATAGAAAATGGTAAAATAATGGGTAATGGTAATCTCATCCATTTTATCTTGGGGTTATTGATTAGAAATGTATTTTTTTCATGGAAATATCAGTTATTATATTCTTTATACAGTACACTTTTCAGTATTTCTATATGCAATTTTTAATCAGGAATCAAACAATACCAAGCAATGTGATAAAAAGGAACTGTTTTTCTTATAAATATAGGTGATATTTTTCTTCTACATTTACATTTATTCTAAAACAGCATATATTTTTAAATGAATCTTGACTTATCATAACTCCAAGAAATGGCCATCTTTAATAATAAAAGGGTAATATGCTAATTAGACTGGACGTCCTTCCAGACAACCTTCTGGACAAAGCCAGGGCTGCGAGGGAAGTCCGGGTCCTAGATGCCAGAGGGAAGCTGGTGCCGGCAGCCAGGGGAAGGAAGGCCTACTCTTGCACGAATTTTGTGCATTGGGCCTCTAGTTTTGAATAATCTGATACCTTTATAGTATTTTTATACATTTCATAAAATAAAAATATTAAATTTCTTTTTTATTGTTGACACTATTATCGATGTTCCCCAACCCCTTCCCTTTTACCTACCTCCACCCAGCCCTAGCCACCACTCCCTCTGGTTTCCATGGGCTATGCATACATTTCTTTGGCTATTTTCTTCACCTTCTTTCATTCAGTCTCCCCGCCGCCCCCCCCCATGACCTCTGTCAGTTCCATGTGTCCATGCCTCTGGCTCTAATTTGTCTTAATTTGATCATTAGGTTCCACATATAAGTGAGATCATACAATGTGTATCTTTCTCAGTCTGGAAAATTTCACTTAGCATAATGCTCTCCAGGTCCATCCATGCTGTAACAAAAGGTAAGAGTTCCTTCTTTTTTTCAGCAGCATAGCATCCCATTGTGTAAATGTACCGCAGCTTTTTTATCCACTCCTCTACTGATGGGCACTTCGGCTATTGTAAATAATGCTGCTATGAACATAAGGGTGTATATATGCTTTCTGATCGATATTTCGGGATTCTTAGGATATATTCCCAGAAATGGGATCACTGGTTCAAAAGGCAGTTCCATTTTTAATTTTTTGTGGAAACTTCATACTGTTTTCCACAGTGGCTGCACCAGTTTGCATTCCCACCAACAATGCATGAGGCTTCCCTTTTTTTCACATCCAGGCCAGCACTTTGTTTGTTGATTTATTGATGATAACCATTCTGACAGGTGTGAGGTGATATCTTATTGTGTTTTTAATTTACATTTCTCTGATGATTAGTGATGTTGAGCATTTTTATATGCCAATTGGCCATCTCTATGTCCCCTTTGGAGAAATGTCCATCCAGGGCCCTTACCCATTTTCTAATTGGATTGTTTATTTTCCTAGTATTGAGTTTTATAAGTTCTTTATATATAGGGTGTCCCAAAATGTGTATACACACTTTGAATAATTATAAAGGCAGTGATTATTAAAATACATTTCATTTTCAAAATTGAGCTATCAGCTGTTAAGGTGTGTATGTACTTTTGGGGGACACCCAGTATTTTGGAAATTAACCCATTGCCAAACATGTTCTCCCATACAGTGGGTTCCCTTTTCATTTTGTTGATGGTTTCATTTACTGTGCAGAAGCATTTTAGTTTAATATAGTCCCATTTGTTTATTTTTCCTTTGTTTCCCTTGCCCTAGGAGATGTAGTTGCAAAAATATTGCTATGAGAGATGTCTGAGATTTTGCTGACTATGGTTTCTCCTAGGATTTTTATGGTTTTATGGTTTTTAAGTCTTTTATTCTTTTTGAGTTCATTTTTGTCTATGGTATAAATTGGTGGTCTAGTTTCATTTTTTTTCATGCACATGTCCAATTTTCCCAACACCATTTATTGAAGAGATTGTCTTTACTCCATTGTATGCTATTGCCTCCTTTGTCAACTATTCATTGACCCTGAAAGACATGGGTGATTTCTGGGGTCTCTATTATTTTTCCATTGATCTATAATACCTGTTCTTCTGCCAGTACAAGGCTTTTTAAAAATACAATGGTGCTGGACTTTATTAACTGTTTTTTTTCTGTATCTATTGATGTGATCGTGTGATTTTTATCTTTCATTTTGTTTATGTGATGCATCACATTTATTGATTTGTGAATATTGTACCAATCTTGCATTTCCAGAATGCAAGGTTGATCATGATGTATGATCTTTTTCTTAATGTATTGCTGGATTTGTTTTGCTAGTATTTTGTTGAGGATTTTAGCACCTATGTTCATCAAGGATATTGGCCTATAATTTTCTTTGTTTGTAGTGCCTTTATCTGGTTTTGGAATTAGTATAATGATGGCCTTGTAAAAAGAGCTTGTAAGTCTACCATCTTATGGAATTTTTTGGAATAGTTTGAGGAAGAGAGGTGTTAGTTCTTCTTTGAATATTTTGCAAAATTTACATGTGAAGCCATCTGGTCCAGTACTTTTGTTTGCTAGGGTGTTTTTTATTACTGCTTCAATGTCATTAGTTATCGGTCTATTTAGGTTTTCTGATTCTTCCTGGTAGAGTTCTGGAAGACTGTATGATTCTAAGAATTTGTCCATTTTGCCCAGGTGGTTTATAAGAGTATTTTGTATATTATATATGTATAGTATATCATATTACATACAAATAAATGTATACATATACAGTCACACATCTAATCTTTTATGAAAATTTTTTTCAGTTATAGTTAATATTCAAC
Organism: Ia io; assembly: GCA_025583905.1. Classification (NCBI taxonomy): domain Eukaryota; kingdom Metazoa; phylum Chordata; class Mammalia; order Chiroptera; family Vespertilionidae; genus Ia; species Ia io. Next base: position 76,225,853 of record JAJQQW010000001.1, read on the forward strand.
ATAATACTCAGAAATAAGATTGTACTATTTTTGTGTGGCATAAATTGATTTTTTTCACTAAAATAAAATGCTATGCGTATTTTTCAAGTTAGTTCATGTAAATCACCTTCACTCATTTTAATTTAATAGTTGCCTAGCATTGAATCAATATTGTGTGCTTATAGTAATTACTTGCATAATAAATTAATGACTAAACTAACTTCTTATTGTATTATTTTAGAAATGTGTTAGACTTCAAATAAATTGATATGACTATTTTTTTCTTACAGAATAATAGAGTTCCAGAATTATTTTTATTCTGGTTTAGCATATAAAATTTCTCTTTAAGAAGCTAGCCAGATCATGAGCAGTTTTCAAAGATCAGGGAATTAACATTAATTTTTACCTCCTCCCAAAATTAAATACATGTAAAATTCCTTTTATCCAGTGTCAATTCTATCACTTCATTTTGTCAGGCCACTAGACTAACTCAATTTTTCTCATACTTCAGAGGGTCTTCCACCTACCCTTTGTTTTAAACAACAGGACTCTGAATCCTATTGCCATTACAATAGCAACGGCAATAGGTACAGTGGTCATGTCTTAATGGCACCAATTAAGAAATTATATGAGAGAAGAAAAATGGTGATAAATCTCAAAGTCAGCAATGTTTACATTGAGGAATATTCAGCAATAAATCTTAGAAGCCCTTCAAGTGCAGCCAGCATTTATCTCTGCTCTGCCTGCAGTTAACTAAGATTTCCTTTACTTTCCCTCCGTTTTCAACAAAGCAAAACAGTTCCAGTCCCAGAAAAGTGACAGCCCTTGATGTTAACATATCAAGCTTGGGTTCATAGGACAGGTTAAATAAAACAGATGAGATTCCATCATAAGAATTTTCCCATAAATTTGGAGTGAGAATTCAGATCAATACATTTGTTTCCAACAGAAAAGAGGATGGTCCAAACCCTTAAGTGAGATTATAAAATTATGAAAAAAGGTAAAAGTCACTTGTAGCTATTCTGTCTTGAGATTTTAGGGTAATCACTGTCCTTAGGGATCACATCTAAAATTAGAAATCTAGGAGTAAATTAACAAAAGATGAACTATTCCACGCAAAGGATAATAGTGTTTGGAATAAATTCCTAGGACAACAGTGAAGCATGGAAATAAGTAGGCCAATTTCATGAAGAATATAAAAATGATAAAGAAATATTATGAAAAAATCAATCCTTATGTGTGCAGGAATAGAAGATCAGAGAACCTGCACATTGTCCATGTAATTAACCATTTTCAGTTTTTAAACGTGCCACATAATATATCTGAATGTACTTCATGCATCCCTTAAAATTATTTTTATATGTCTACCTATATTACTATGAGGTAGAGATGAGTTATTCTCTCTCATTTTCCATAAGACAGAACTGAAGAAAAGTGTGTGGGTGTATGTGTGTGTGTGTGTGTGTGTGTGTGTGTGTGTCCATCTGTTTGTCCCTCTTTGTCTCTGTCCATAATGTATGCCTGCTTCCAAAAGTAACTATGATTGGTTTCTATGTGGCTTGCTCAAGGCCATACACCAAGTCAACATATGAAAAAACAAAAAGGCTTCAGAGAGGATAGAGAGTGTCATTCAGCTATGAAATCTGGACTAGTATACACTATAGCCGTGGTCGGCAAACTGCGGCTCGCGAGCCACATGCGGCTCTTTGGCCCCTTGAGTGTGGCTCTTCCACAAAATACCACGGCCTGGGCAAGTCTATTTTGAAGAAGTGGTGTTAGAAGAAGTTTAAGTTTAAAAAATTTGGCTCTCAAAAGAAATTTCAATCGTTGTACTGTAGATATTTGGCTCTGTTGACTAATGAGTTTGCCGACCACTGCACTACAGCATCATAAACTGTTAGAAATAGTAAGTACCTTAAAGACCCATATCTTCATTTTCTGGATGAAACTGAGGCTCAACAAGTTAAATACAAAATTCCAAAGTTATCCAACTACTTATTGGAAGAGCTGGCCTACAATTTTTTACATGCTAATATTTGAGAGGTGCTGGAAGGCCCTGTGTTTCAAAATATTTCATGCAGAGCCTTAGAGGACTTGAAATTCCAAAGGTCAGAATCCTTCATCTGAATTATTAATATTATTCTGCTCCAAATGTTATTATGGATTAACTACCCACACTTTTATCTAAGGTCAGTTCTTTCTACTTGTATACTAGATCTCATTCCCTGTTACCTATTCCAGCAATTAATCATCTCTCTCGATTCTTTATAGTCTATTTTCCCTCTTTAATGGATAATGCTCATTGACATGTTTTTGTTATTCTCTTATGCTTTTGTTAATCTCTTCCTGAAGAAAAAATATATTTTAAACCTCTTTTGGCTCTACTTTCATTGCCAGTTATAGATCTAATTCTTTACTCCCTTTAGCAGCAAATCTCCCTGAAATATTCTCTACATTTGCTCTTGAATTTCTCCCTGCCCATTCTCTTTTAAACACACTTCAGTTAGGCTTTACTCTCCTCACCAAACCTGTTGTCCTTGAAATCTTCAATGATAAGCTCTCATCTGACTTCACCTATCAGCAGTTTTTGACATAGTCAATCACTTCCTCTCCCTTGATCCTTTTTCTTAACTTAGCTTCTAAGATACTACATCCTCATGATTTGCCTGTTAGCTACATATTCCTTCCTGGTCTCCTTTTCTAGTTATATTTTTCTTTCCCAAATAGCTTTGTGTTACAGTTCCTTAGAGCTCAGTTCAGCATGAAAATCTTATCTACTCCTGTGGTTTTAAATGACATACATATGCCAATACTGACCATATTTATTCCCAGCTCAGACAACTCTCCCAGATTCAAGACTCACATATCCAATTACCTACTCAACATCTTCACATGGGTGTCTAACAGATAGTTCATTTCTAAAACTGAATTCCATTTCTTCACACATTCATTTTCTCTATCTTCAACCTTTCAACATTTAGTAAATGTCAATTCCATCCTTCGGATTATTAGGCCAAAATTATAGTTATCTTTTGTTTATCTCACATCCCATATTCAATCAACCAGAAAGACCTGTTGGAACTGTCTTTAAAAATATGCCATGGAGCCCAACTGGCAGAGCTCAGTGGTTGAGTGTTGACCTATGAACCAGGAGGTGACGGTCTGATTCCCTGTCAGGGCACATGCTTGGGTTGTAGGCTTAATCCCCAGTGTGGGGCGTGCAGGAGGCACCCAATCCATGATTCTCTCTCATCCTTGTTGTTTCTATCTCTCCCTCTCCCTTCCTCTCTCTGAAGTCAATAAAATATTATCTATACATTTACATATATATGTATGTATGTGTGTATATATATATGAACACAGACAATAGTGCAGTGAAGGCCTGGGAAGGGGATAGGAATGGGGAGGGGGGGGAAGAGAGTGGGTCAATGGGGAAAAAAGGGGGACATCAGTAATGCTTTCAACAGTAATGATAAATTTAAAAAATGTATACAGAATCTGGCCACTTTTTATTACTTTCACCATTCCACCATTATCTTTCCCCTGGATTAATGCAGAGGCCTCCTAACTGCTTTTTCTGCTACTGCCCTTCTTTGCCCTCTGTAGTGTACTTTCAGCACAGTTACAAGAGTAGTGAGGTCTGGTTACTACTCCTCTTCTTAGACTTTCAGTGGTTCCCCATTTCACTCAAAGTAAAAAGTCATCAAACAGACCTACAAGACCTTATGTTGCCCCATATTCTTAATCCCTCACATTACCTCTTTAATACTTTAGTACTGTCTACTTCTCTCTCTTGTAGTCAGACTAGCCTCCTTGCCTCCTCACTTTTTTTTTTTTTTTTGAATAGCCACACATATTCTATTCTTCAAGCCTTTAGTTCCTCTGCTGGCTGGAACACTTTTCTTCTAAATAGCCACAGGGCTTGCTTTCTCAAGTCATTTAAGTTTTTTTTCTCCTATCATCCACTTAATGATGTTCATAGCATTTAAAATTGCAAACTTCCCCACAAAAATTACAGTCTCTTTATACTCTCCTACTTTTTTTCCCCATATCACTTTTCACTTTCTAATGGACTATTTGATTTACTTATTCTTTATATTGTTTGTGAGTCTACCATCATAAGGCAAGAACTTACACAATATCTTTGTTTCCAGATATATTCCAAGGTCTAATAATAACACCTTGCACGTTTATTTATTTTTTATTCATTCATTTATTTACAATTTATCTTCATTGCTTTTTTTAGTTTACTAACAAATATGTATTTTAAAAAAATTTTGCTATTCAAATTTTGTAAACTATCCCATGTTACATTTTAGCATTTCCTGAATTATGTTTTAATACAATGATATTTTAAAGGTAAAGGTTTTGAGCTTGGCGTTTTGTAGTCAACCAACAAAGCCAATATTTAGTGTTTGTAATTTACATTTAGGCAGAGATATTTATTTCAAATTCTTGTGTCAATACTTCTTCAACTTTTTTCTTCATTTACAAGGCCAAAACAACTTTATAATAAGTCTTATTTGGTTATTAAAACAATAATTATATTTATTAATAATATATTTACACAGAGATATTTATTTCTTCACCTTCCTCCTTCCTTCCTTTTTTTTAAAAAAAATAATTCTTTATTGTTGAAAATATTACATATGTCCCCTGTTTCCCCAGTGACCCCCTCCAGCCCCGTCCCCCCTGTGTCTATGGGTTATGCATATATGAATACAAGGTTTTTGGTTGATTGCCTCCCACCCAACCACCTTCCCCTGTCTTCCCTCTGAGATTCCTCACTCTGTTCCATGCTTCCATGTCTTGGGATCCACTCCATTCATCAGTTTATTTTGTTACATATGAGTGTGATCATTGTCTTTCATTGACTGACTTATTTCACTTAGCTTGATACTCTCCAAGTTCCTCCATACTGTCTCAAAGGGTAAGATATTCTTCCTTTTTACTGCTGCATGATATTCCGTGGTATAAAGGTACCACAGTTTTATTATCCACTCATCTGCTGATGGGCACTTGGGCTGTTTCCAGATCTTAGCTATTGTAAATTGTGCTGCTATGACCATAGAAGTGCATACATTCTTTCTGATTGGTGCTTCAGGTTTCATAGGATATATTCTTAGAAGTGGGATCACTGGGTCAAATAGCAGTTCCATATTTAATTTTTGTTGAGGAAACTCCATACTGTTTTCCATAATAGCTGCACCAGTCTGCATTCCCACCAGCAGTGTACTAGGGTTCCCTTTTCTCCACATCTCACCAGCACTTGCCATTTGTCTATTTGTTGTTGGTAGCCATTCTGAGAGTTGCGGGATGGTACCTCATTGTCGTTTTGATGTGCATCTCTTGGATGATTAATGACTTTGAGCATTTTTTTCATATGTCTCCTGGCCATCTGTATGTCCACTTTGAGGAAGTGTCTCTCTAGGCCCTTTGCCCATTTTTTAATTCGACTGTGTGTTTTCCTTTCCTTAAGTTGTATGAGTTCCTTATATATTTTGGATATTAACCCTTTATCAGATATATCATTGCCAAATATGTCCTCCTATACAGTGGGCTCTCTTGTTGTTTTGTTGATAGTTTCTTTTGCTGTGCAGAAGCTTTTTATTTTATTGTAGACCCATTTGTTTATTTTTTCTTTAGTTTCCTTATCAGTGAAGATATAGCAAGGACAAATGTCTGAGAATTTGCTGCCTATGGTTTCTTCTAGAATTTTTATGGTTTCATGACTTACATTTAAGTCTTTTATCCATTTTGAATTTATTCTTGTATATGGTGTAAATTGGTGGTCTAGTTTCAGTTTTTTTGCATGTATCTGTCCAATTTTCCCTATACCATTTATTGCAGAGACTGTCTTGACTCCATTTTATGCTCTTACCTCCTTTGTCAAATATTAATTGAGCATAATGGCTTGGGTTGATTTCTGGGTTCTCTGTTCTGTTCCATTGATCTATATGCCTGTTCTTGTGCCAGTAGCAGGCTGTTTTGATTATGGTGGCTTTGCAGTATAACTTGAAATCTGGTATTATGATTCCTCCAACTTTGTTTTTCTTTCTCAAAATTGCTGCAGGTATTTGGGGTCATATTTTATTCCATATAAATTTTAGAGGTATTTATTCTGGATGTGTGAAATATGCTATTGGTATTTTAATAGGGATTGCATTGAATATGTAGATTCCCTTGAGTAGTATGGACATTTTAATTGATTCTACCAATCCAAGAATACAGTAGATTCTTTCACTTGTTTATATCTTCTTCTATCTCTTTTGTCAATGGCTTATAGTTTTCCGAGTACAGGTCTTTTGCCTTGGTTAAGTTTATTCCTAAATATATTAATTTTTTGTTCTTGCAATGGTAAATAGGATTGTTTGTTTAGTTTCTATTTCTGTGAGTTCATTATTGGTGTATAAAAAAGCCATTGATTTTTGGGTGTTGATTTTGTATACTGCTACACTGACAAATTCATTCATTAAATCTAATAGATTTTCAATGGAGTCTTTAATGTTTTCAATGTATAATATCATGTCATCTTCAAATAATGAGAGTTTTACTTCCTCCTTTCCAATTTGGATGCGTTTTATTTCTTCTTCCTGTCTGATCACTGTTGCTAGGACTTCCAGTACTATGTTGAACAGGAGTGGTGAAAGTGGGCATCCCTGTCTTATTCCTGTTCTTAGGGGGAATGGTTTAATTTTTGTCCATTGAATATGATGTTGGCTGTAGGTTTGTCATATATGTCCTTTACCATGTTGAGATATGCTCCCTGTATTCCCACTTTGCTGAGAGTTTTTTATAAAAAATGGGTGTCTGATCTTGTCGAATGCTTTTTCTGCATTCATTGATGATCATGTGATTTTTCTCTTTTAATTTGTTTATGTTATGTACTAGAGGCCCAGTGCACGAAATTCGTGCATGGAGGGGGGGGTGTCCCTCAGCCCAGTCTGTACCCTCTCCAATCTGGGACCCCTCGAGGGATCAGGCCTAAACGGGCAGTCGGACATCCCTCTCACAGTCCAGGACTGCTGGCTCCCAACTGCTCGCCTGCCTGCCTTCTTGATTGCCCCTAACCGCTTCTGCCTGCCAGCCTGATCACACCCTAACCATTCCGCTGCCAGCCTGATTGATGCCTAACTGCTCCCCTGCCAGCCTGTTTGCCCCCAACTTCCCTCCTTTGCCGGCCCAGTCACCCCTAACTGCCCTCCCCTGCAGGGTTGATCGCCTCCAACTGCCCTCCCTTGCAGGCTGGGTGCCTCCCAACTGCCCTCCCGTGCTGGTCATCTTGTGGGGGCCATCTTGTGTCCACATGGGGGCAGGATCTTTGACCACATGGGGGCATCCATATTGTGTGTTGGAGTGATGGTCAATCTGCATATTACTCTCTTATTAGATAGGATAGAAGCCAGTGCAGGAGTGGGGGCCAGCTGGTTTGCCCTGAAGGGTGTCCCGGATCAGGGTGGGGGTTCCCTTGGGGCATGGGGCGGTCTGAGCAAGGGGCCTGTGGTGGTTTGCAGGATGGCCACGCCCCCTGGTGACCCAAGCGGAGGCCCTGGTATCTGGAATTTATTTACCTTCTACAATTGAAACTTTGTAGCCTGGAGCAGAGCCAAGCCTTCTGCATGCACCACGGCTGGCAGCCATTTCTTTTTGAGTTAATTCACCTTCTATAATTGAAACTTTGTAGCCTTAAGTGGAGGACTGGGCCCAGCCAGGGTATGTGGAAAGCTTTGCTTTCTCCATTGCCGCGGGCAACCCTGGCCTGGTCTCTCCAGCTCCGTGGCTGCCGCCATTCTGTTTGAATTTGTTTACCTTCTATAATTGAAACTTTGTAGCTTGACTGGAGGCTTAGGCCTGGCAAGGGCATGCAGAAAGCTTGGCTTCCTCTGTTGCCTGGGAAACCTTGCTCTCTGTGGCTGTAGCCATCTTGGTTGGGTTAATTTGCATACTCGCTCCTGATTGGCTGGTGGGCGTGACTTGGGAATAGTGAAGGTGTGGTCAATTTGCATATTACCATTTTATTAGGTAGGACTGCATTTATTGATTTCTAAACATTGTATCAGCCTTTCATCCATGGAATAAATCACACTTGGTCATAGAGTATGAGATTTTTAATATATTGCTTGATGCGATTTGCTAACATTTTTTGAAAAATTTTAGCATCTATTTTCATCAGGGGTATTGGCCTGTAATTCTTTCTTTGTGGTGTCTTTATTTGATTTTGGAATTAGGATAATGTTGGCCTCATAAAAAGAGTTTGGAAGTATTCCTTCCTCAAGGACTTTCTGAAATAGTTTGAGGAATATAGGTGTTAGTTCTTCTTTGAATATTTGGTAAAGCTCCCCTGTGAAGCCGTCAGGCCCTCGGCTTTTGTTTGTTGGAAGTTTTTTTTGTTTTTTTTTTTACCATTTCATCAGTTATTTGCCTATTCAGATTTTCTCATTCATTCTAATTCAGTTTTCAGAGATTATAGTTTTCTAGGAATTTGTCCATTTCATCCACATTGTCCAGCTTGTTATCAGATAGATGATCATTGTATTTCCTTATAATCCTTTGCATTTCTGTGGTGTCCGTGGTTACTTCTCCACTTTTGTTTCCGATTGTATTCATTTGGGTTCTCTCTCTTTGGTTCTTAACTAGTCTGTCTAAGGATTCATCAATTTTGATTATTCTTTCAAAGAACCAGCTCTTGGTTTCATTGATTTTGTTTGTATTGTTTTTTGTTTTGTTTTGTTTTAGTCTCTATGTTATTTATTTCTGTTCTAATCTTTATTATTTCCTTCCTTCTTCTTACTCTGGCCTTTTATTGTTGCTCTCTTTCTAGTTCTTTCTAGTAGTTCTTGCTACTCCAGTTTTTGTTGTTGTTGTTTGTTTTTCATTTCCATTTGTAGGGAAATTTTTTTCTATCCCTTCATTCTCATCATGTGTGTGTCTTTTGTTCTGAGATGGGTCTCTTGTAGGGTTAAATTGTTTATTGCTGATTTTTTTGTTTGTTTTTCAGGTATGCCAGTAGTGCTATGAACTTCTCTTTCAGGACTGCTATTATTGTGTCTCAGAGATTTTGGGTTTTTATGTGTTAATTTTCATTTGTTGCCAGGAAGTTTTCTATTTCTTTCTTGATCTCATTTGTAACCCATGTATTGTTTAATAACATGCTATTTAACCTCCATCTATTTGAATGTTTTGGGGTGTTTTTTACTATAGTTGATTTCTAATTTTATTCCACTGTGATCTGAGACAATGCTTGATATTATTTCAATCTTCTTGAGCTTGTAGAGACTGGTTTTGCATCCTAATATGTGGTCTATCTTTGTGAATGATCCATGTGCACTTGAGAAGAATGTATATTCTGCAGCTTTGGGGTGAAATGTTCTATAAATCTGAATTAAATACATCTGATCCAGTGTGTCCTTTAGAGTCATCTCCTTGTTAAGTTTTTGTCTGGAACATCTATCCAGTGAAGTTAGTGGGGTGTTAAAGTTTCCTACTATTACTGTATTATTGTCAATCGCTCCTTTAAAGTCCTCTAGAAGTATATATATACATATATACTTCTAGAGGACTTTAAATATATATATATATATATATATATATATATATATATATATATATACATATATACATATATGTATATGTATATATATATATATATATTCTGCTATATTGGGTGCATATATGTTTACCTCTTGTTGAATTGGTTATATCCTCTTGTTGGATCAATCCCTTTAGTATTATGTAATGACCTTTGTTGTCTCTTGTGATGGCCTTCATTTTGAAGCCTATTTTGTCAGATATGAGTATTGCTACTCCAGTTACTTTTTCAGTTCCATTTGTAGAAAAATTTTTTTCATCCCTTCACTCTCATCATATGTATGTCTTTTGTTATGAGATGGGTCTCTTTAGACAGCATATAGTTGGGTTGTGTTTTTTTTTTTTTAGTCCATTCAGCTACCCTATGCCTTTTGATTGGAGCATTTAATCCATTTTCATTTAGGGTTATTATTGATAGTACTTATTTATTGTCATTTTAATTCTGTATACTAATTTTTCCTCTCTGTTTCTTCTTCTCATTACAGCAGTCCCTTTAGCATTTCTTGCATTGCTGGCCTTTTGGTGATGTATTCCTTTAGCCTTTTTTTGTCCAGGAGGCTTATTATTTGACTGTCTATGTTGAATGACAGTCTTGCTGGATATAGTAATCATGGTTTCAGATCCTTGATTTCCATTACCTTGAGTACTTCAGGCCATTCCCTTCTGGCCTGTGGAGTTTCTGATGACAAATCGGGTATCAACCTTATGGGATCTCCTTTGTTAGTGACAGTTTACTTTTCTCTTGCTGCCTTTAAGATTCTCTTTGTCTTTAATTTTTGGCATTTTAATTATGATGTGTCTGGGCATGGGCCTGTTTGGGTTCTTCTTGTTTTTGGTTCTATGTGCCTCCTGGACTTGCGTGACTTTTTCCTTTACCAGGTTAGGGAAGTTTTCTGCCATAATATCTTCAAACACATTCTCTATCCCTTTCTCCCTATTCTGGCACACCTGCTATTCTAATATTGTTACGTTTCATATTATCCCACAGCTCCCTTAACCTGTCCTCCTGTTTTTTAATTGTTTTTGTTTTTGTTCTATGATTTTTTCAACCCCATCTTCTAATTCACTGATTCGATCTTCAGCTTCCCCTAATCTGCTGTGTATTCTTTCCAATGTTTTCTTTGTGTTGTGTCATTCTTTATTTTAAACTGTTCTTTTTTTATAGTTACTCTATCTTTTTTCATGCTGTTGAGGATCTTTACCATCATTACTCAGAACCCTTTCAGATGAATTTCTTATCTCTGCTTTATTTAAACAACCCACTAATGAAAGAATTATATTGTTCTTTCATTAGTGGGTTGTTTCTTTGTCTCCTCATTCTGGCCATCTATATGGGTTTGTGACTATGTATTAGGTAGATACTCTGAGCTCTCAATCTCTAGTGCAGGACAGTGTCAAACACTCTTTCTGACCAATTAGATCAGGCATAGACTCAAAGCCTCCAGAGATTGCCTCTGTCTACAGACTGTTAAGATTCAGACTTGAATTGCCCCAGGCAGTCATCCTCAGGTGTGGGAAGAGTTTTTTCCTGCATGGGTGGGGCAGTTGCTAAAAATTATTTTAGTCTCTTAAGTGGCATCAGGGCAAAGTGTTTTCCAATGGGGTGGATAAACTGTTTCCCTCCCAGGCAAGGCAAATATCTGTGTGGGAAAGATATCTTCCGCTGTGTGAGGGAATGAGTTAGCTCAGAAACAGGGGTTGTCTGAATTCTTTCCTCTAACTCCCAAGTCCCCAATCCTTACTTCTGCTCACACAGCTCCAGTCCACATTGTCCTCCCTCTGCAGGAGCATAAGGTGGGTGGCTCCACAGGGAATTTTGTGTATTGGTCCTTTAAGAGAGTGCCTGAATTTTCACCTGTCACTCCCTGGCAGACAACAACCCTGCTGCTTTTCACAGCCAGTTATGTGGGAACCCTTCTCAGTTGTGGTGCTCTATGCTGGGATTAGATCCCAGAGTTCTCAGTGGCAACCTCCCACAGGTGAGATATCTCTCTGGAACATCAGTTGCTGTCTGTGGTTGCCCATCCAGCACTTTTGCACCTCCACCCCTCTTACCAGTCTCTATGTGGCCTCCACTTTTGGTCCTCGGGTATCAGAGTGCTCTCCTGCAAGTCTTCCATTGATTATTAAGGAATTTTTTCTGTATTTTAGTTGCAGCATCCACTTACTCTGCCACCATTTTTTAATCTCTATTGTTGAAAGTATTGCAGATGTTCCCATATTCCCCCCATTGGCCTCCTCCACCCCACTCCCACACCCACCCCAGGCTTCCACCTCACTATTGTCTATGCCCCTGGGTTATGCATACATGAATAATAAATTCATTGGTAATCTCTTCCTATGTCCCTCCTACCCCTTCCATCTGAGATTCATCTGTTCCATGCTTCTATGTATCTGGATCAATTTTGTTCATCAGTTTATTTTGTTCATAAGATTCCACATATAAGTGAAATCATCTGATATTTGTCTTTCTCTGACTGGCTTATTTCACTTAGCATAATACTGTCCAGGTCCCTCCATGCTGTCTCAAAGGGTAAGAGATCCTGCTTAAGTTGCACAATAAGTAATTGTTAATTGAGTGAATTTATTAATGACCCCTACATTGCATAAAACCTTATAATTTCCAAAGTCTTATCATTAGCGATTGAGAGCAATTCTGTGAGATAAGAAAACATATTTTAATTGTATGCTTATACAGATGTGGAAATTGAGGACCAGAGGTAATGATTCTGACTGTATCCTAAATGCCTCTAGTAAAATTGTGTATGTCACAAAGAAAATATTACATGTTAACAACTTGGCAGTCATTAGTCAATTAGAAAGACTTCATTCATCAGTAGTAACTAAGGTTCTGAAAGAATAAAAGAAAGTTAATTTTGATGGGCTAAATTACAGGTATCATTTTATTAAAAAAAATACCTTGAACAATAAAAGAGAAATGGAAGTTGGGAAGAAGAATACAAATATTAAATGTATAGAGAAATAAAATGTATATGATTAGAAAATCTCCATGTGCATTTTCTATATTAAGCTCCTTGTGCAAGTAAGAAATAGAGTCCAGGACTACTTAAATACAGCATTATTTTTATTCCTTTTAAGTAGTATGGTATATGTGTTTGTCTTCTTTCTGTTGCTCGTAGAATTTTACCTTTTCTCATTATAATACAAAACATTTTAGGTGGGGATATAATTTTATTTAAGAAAGAAGGTCTTTTCATTTTGATGTAGTCCCATTTGTTTACTTTCTCCTTAGTTTCCATTGCCCTAGGAGCTGTATCAGTAAAGATATTGCTACAACAAATGTCTGCTATTTTGCTAATGGCTTCTTCTAGGATTTTTATGGTGTCCCATCTTATGTTAAGTCCTTTATCCATTTTGAGTTTATTTTTGTGTATGGTGTAAATTGGTGGTCTAGTTTCTTTCTTTTTTCTCATGAATCTGTCCAGTTTTCCCAACATCATTTATTGAAGAGACTGTCTTGAGTCTATTGTATGCTTTTGCCTCTTTTGTCAAATATTAGTTGAGCGTAATGGCTTGGGTCAATCTCTGGGTTCTCTGTTCTGTTCCATTGGCCTATATGTCTGTTCTTGTACGAATACAAGGCAGTTTTGAGAACAGTGGCTTTGTAGTATATCTTGATATCTGGTATTGTGATCCCTCCAACTTTGTTCTTCTTTCTCAAGATTGCTGCAGCTATTCAGCATCTTTTTGTTGTTGTTGTTGTTGTTCTAGATTAATTTTGGGGGAGTTTGTTCTAGGTCTTTGAAGTATGTTGTTGGTATCATAATGGGGATTGCATTGAATCTATAGATTGCTTTGGGTAATATGGATATTTCAATTATGTTGATTCTATCAATCCATGAACACAGTATATTCTTCCATTTGTTTATGTCTTCCTCTATCTTTTTTTTTTTTTCAGCATCCTGTAATTTTCTGAGTACAGGTCCTTTATGTCTTTGGTCAAATTTATTCCTAGGTATCTTAATTTTTTGTTGTAATGGTAAATGTTTTTGTTTTTGTTTGTTTTGTTTTTTAGGTTTCTCTTTCTGTGAGTTCATTATTTGTCTATAAGAAGCCATAGATTTCTGGGTGTTAATTTTGAATCCTGCTACACTACCAAATTCATCTATTAGTTCTAGTAGTTTTTTGATGGGGTCATTAGCATTTTCTATGTATAATATCATGTAATCTGCAAATAAAAAAGCTTCTGCAAGGCAAAAGAAACCATCAACAAAACAATAAGAAAGCCATTACATGGGAGAATATATTTGCCAATGTTATCTCTGATAAGGGTTTAGTCTCCAAAATTTATAGAGAACTCATACAACTTAACAAAAGGAAGACAGATGATCCAATCAAAAAACGGGCAAAGGACCTAAGTAGACACTTTTTAAAAGAAGATACACAGAAGGCTGAGAGACATATAAAAACATGCTCAGGGTCTGAGCGGGTGAAACCCAGGGCCTGCAGCTCTCAAAAGGTCTGGTTCAGGTTTCTCTCCAAGGCCAGTGTGGCTGCCATGACATCCTGAGTTTTACCCACTCATATGGGGAAGGCTTAAGCATGCCCTGGAGGAGAATGTAGCCACCATGCTGGTTTTGCAACTTTAAGAGATGCTTAGTCCCCTCGTGCTCCTTCTCCCATGGAAGAAGAAACCCACACCCTCATGAACCACATCTTCATGGTCAAAATAGAAGCCTGCAGAGTGGATAAGTCTATCAATAAAGATATAACTGATCCAAGGAGCAGCAGCCTCATGCAGCCCGCCCTGTCTGAGAAGCAACAGCTGTATGAACAGCCCTCCTCCGTACAAGGAGCAGAAACCCTGTGAGCAACCTGTGCCCCGTTGGAGGAGTAGCAGCTGCAGGAATAGCCCGCCCCCATCTGAGGAGCAGCAGCCACACAGAGTCTTCCCCCATCTGAGAAGCAGCAGCCATGTCAGCAGCCCAACAATGTCTAATGAGCAGCAGCCACACAAGCAGCCAACCCCTTAGAAGGGGGAGAAACCCCATGGGCAACCCACTCCCTTTCAAGGAGCAGCAGATGCATGCAGCCTCCCCTGTCTGAAGAGCAGCAGTCTTGTGATTAGCCCACCCCTGCCTGAGGAGCAGACACTGCATGAGCATCGTATCTTCGCCAGCCAGATGATCCATCACTGCTGCAAGCAGTGCCGACCAGAGGAGCCACTTCCATCTGAGAAGCAGCTGCTGCTGAGACAGCCCAAGGAGCAGCTGCCACCCAAGGAGCCGCTGCCACCAGAGGAGCATCCCCTGGACAAGTCAACACCTAGATCCTTAGGTGAGAGCAAAAATGGTGAGACAAAGAAACCCCCAAAGGAAAGAAAAGGAGGAATCACCAGAAAAGCAGCTAAGTGAAACGGAGGCATGCAATATGTCAAAAAAATAATTCAGAAGAAGGGTCATACAATTAGTTCATAAATCAGATGGATGAAAAAATCAACAACTTATGTAGGAATCAAGAAGAAACAAAGAGTGATATAGCTGCAATACAAAAACACCATGGAAAGTTTCAACAGTAGACTAGGAGACGTGGAGGACTGAATTAGCAAATTAGAAGACAGGGGGGAAAAACACACCCAAACTGAACTGCAATTGGAGAAAAAAATTAAAAGGCAGAAGAAGAGCCTAACGGAGCTTTGGGACAACATTAAATGAAGCAACATATGAATAAAGGGGTGCCAGAACAAAAGGAAGAAGAACAAGTATTAGAAAACCTGTATGAAGAAATAATGTCAGAAAACTTCCCTGATGTGGGAAAGAAAAAGTTACATAAATACAGAGAGTCCCAAACAAGATGAACCTGAAAAGACCCACTCCAAGACATGCAGTAATTATAAAGACAAATGTTCAGGACAAAGAGAGAATCTTAAAGGCTGCTAGAGAGAGACAGAAAGATACATAAAAGGGATCTCCCATTAGATTATCAAATGATTTTTCAACAGAAACACATCAGGCCAGAAAGGAATGGAAGAAAATTTACAAAGTGATACAAAGCAAGGGACTGAATCCAAGAATATTCTACCCAACAAGTCTATCATTCAAAATTGAAGGGGAAATAAAGAGCTTTGCAGACAAAAAAGACTAAGGGAGTTGATCACTACCAAGCCAGCAATACAAGAAATGCTAAAGGGACTGCTATAAAAAGAAGAAATAGAAAGGGAAGAAGGAACACAAGCATAAAGAATAGAAATGGCTACAAACAAGTACTTATCATTAATAACCTTAAACGAAAATGGAGTAAATACTCCAATCAAAACACATAGAGTGGCTGAATGGATAAAGAAACAAGACCCATATATATGCTTTCTACAAGAGACCCACTTCAGAACAAAAAAACTCACACAGACTGAAAGGGAAGGGATAAGAAAATATCATTCAGGCAAATGGAAATGAAAAAAGACTGGGGTAGCAATACTTATATCTGACAAAATAGACCTCAAAGTAAAGGACATAAGAAGAGATAAGGAAGGCCACTTCATAATACTAAAGGGATCTACACAACAAGATATAACCCTGATAAACATATATCCATCCAATGTAGGAGCACCAAAATACATTAAAAAAAAAAAACCTCCTGGAAGATATCAAGGAAGAGATTGACAACAATACAATCATAGTAGGTGACTTTAATACTCCACTGACATCACAGGATAAATCCTCTAGACAAAAAATCAGCAAAGAAACAGCAATCCTAAATGACTCACTAGATCAGATGGACTTAATTGACATCATCAGAACATTTCACCCCAAATACATGGAATATATGTCTTTGTCAACTTCACATGGGACATTTTCAAAGATAGACCACATATTTGCCACAGGCAAAGTCCCTCCAAATTCAAGATGATTGAAATCATATCAAGCACCTTCTAAGACCACAATGACATAATATTAGAAATAAACTGCAATAAAAACAATCCACAAAATTCAAACACTTGGAAGTTGAATAGCATGCTATTAAACAGTGATTGGGTTACCAAAGAGATCAAAGAAGAAATTAAAAACAACCTGGAAATGTATGACAATGAAATCACAACAATCCAAACTGTATGGGACACAGTGAAAGCAGTCCTGAGAGGGAAGTTTATAGCTCTACAGGCCTATCTCAAATAACTTGAAAAAATGGTAATAAATCATCTAACTCTACAACTCAAAGAATTAGAAAGAGAGCAATAAGAAAAGCCCAGAGTGAGCAGAAGCAAGGAGATAATAAAGATCAGAGCAGAAATAAATGACATAGAGACCAAAAAACAAAACAAAACAAAACAATACAAAAGATCAATGAAACCAAGCAACAAGGAAAGACCAGAATGAGCAGAAGGAAGAGAATGATAATGATCAGAGGAATAGTAAATTACCTAGAGACCAAAAATAAACAAACAAACAACAACAACAACAAAAAAAAAAACAACAAAGAGCTGGTACTTTGAAAGGATAAACAAGATGGATGAACCTCTAGCCAGGATCATGAAGAAGCAAAGTGAGAGGACCCAAATAAACAAAATCAGAAATGAAAAAGGCAATAACAACAGACCCCACAGAAATACAAAGGATTGTTAAAAAATACTATGAACAACCCTATTTCAACAAACTAGACAACCTAGAGGAAGTGGACATGTTCCTAGAAAAATACAACCTTCCAAAACTCAATCAGAAATAATCTAAATATTATAATAGGCTGATAACTATGGAGGAAATTGAAGCAGTCATCAAAAAGCTTCCAGCAAACAAAAGCCTAGGGCTAGAGGGCTTCACAGGGGAGTTTTACCAAACATTCAAAGAAGACCTAAAACCTATCCTCCTCAGACTATTCCAAAAAATTCAAGAGTAAGGAACACCTCCAAGCTCATTCTATGAAGCCAGTATCACCCTATTATCAAAACCAGATAAAGACAACACAATGAAAGAGAATTGCAGGCAAATATCCCTCATGAACATAGATGACAAAATCTTCAACAAAATTCTAGCAAATCGAATCCAGAATTACATGAGGAAGATCATACACCATGACCAAGTAGGATTTATCCCAGGGATGCAAGGATGGTACAATATCCGCAAATCAATAACTGTGATACATCACATAAACAAATTGAGAGTTAAAAATCATATAAGTCATTTCAATTGACGCAGGAAAAGCATTTGACAAAATCCAACACCCTTTCTTGATAAAAACCCTCAGCCAAATGGGAATAGAGGGATCATGCCTCAATATAGTAAAAGCCTTATATGACAAACCTACAGCCAACATAATACTAAATGGGCAAAAACTAGAACCATTTCACCTAAGAACATGAACAAGACAGGGATGACCACTTTCACCACTCCTGTTCAACATAGTTATGGAAGTGCTAGCCATAGCAATTAGACAAGAAGAAGAAATAAAAGGTTTCCAAAGTGGAAAAAAGATGTAAACCTGTCATTATTCGCAGATGACATAATACTGTACATAGAAAGCCCTAAAGACTCCATCAAAAAATTATTAGACTTAATAAATGAATTCGGAAATGTAGCCGGACACAAAATTAACGCCATGAAATCTATGGCGTTTTCATACACCAATACTGAACTTACAGAAAGAGAGACTAAAAAAGCAATCCCACTTATCATTGCACCAAAAAATTAATATACCTATAAATAAACTTAAATAAGGAAGTAAAAGACCTGTACTCAGAAAACTACAGGACATTGAAAAAAAAATAGCGGAACACATAAACAGATGGAAGAACATACTGTATTCATGCATTGGTAGAATCAACATAATTAAAATGTCAATATTACCCAAAGCAATCTGTAGATTCAATGCACTCTCCATTAAAATACCAATGGCATATTTCACAGACCTAGAATGAACTCTCCAAAAATTCATCTAGAATAAAAAAAGACCCCGAGTAGCTGCAGCAATCCTGAGAAAGAACAAAGTAGGAGGGATCAATACCACATATCAAACTGTATTACAAAACCAGTGTTCTCAAAATTGCCTGGTACTGCCACAAGAACAGACATATAGACCAATGGAATAGAATAGAGAACCCAGAAATTGACCCAAACTACTATGCATAATTAATATTTGACAAAAGAGGCAAGAACATACAATGGAGTCAAGACATTCTCTTCAATAAATAGTGTTGGGAAAACTGGACAGATACATGGAAAAAAAAATGAAACTAGACCACCAACTTACACCATACACAAAAATAAATTCAAAATGAATAAATGACTTAAATATAAGATGGAAAACATAAAAATACTAGAGGAATCCACAGGCAGAAAAATCTTAGATATATGCCAAAGCAATATCTTCACCAATATAGCTCCTAAGGCAATGGAAACTAAAGAGAAAATTAATAAATGAGGGTACATCAAAATAAAAAGCTTTTGCACAGAAAAAGAAACCATCAACAAAACAACTTGAAATCCCACTGCATGGGAGAACATATTTGCCAATGTTATCACCAATAAGGGTTTAATCTCCAACATTTATAGGGAACTCATACAACTCCACAAAAGGAAGATAAACAATCCAATCTTAAAATGAGCCATGCACCTAAATAGATACTTTTTGAAAGAGCACATAAGTAAGGCCAAGAGACATATGAAAACATGTTCAAAGTCAGTAATTATCCGAGGGATGCAAGTCAAAACGACAATGCGGTACCATCTCACACCTGTCAGAATGGCTATCATCAACAAATCAATAAACAACAAGTGTTGGCGAGGATGCAGAGAAAAAGGAACCCTTGTGCAATGCTGGTGGGGATGCAGATTGGTGCAGCCACTGTGGAGAAAGTTATGGAGTTTCCTCAAAAAACTAAAAATGGAACTCCCATTTGACCCAGTGATCCCATTTCTAGGAATATATACCAAGAAACTAGAAACACCAATCAGAAAGGATATATCCACCCCTATGTTCATAGCAGCACAATTTACCATAGCTAATATTTGGAAACAGCCTAAGTGCCCATCAGCAGATGAGTGGATTAAAAAAACTGTGTGGATTAAAACATCTACACAATGGAATGGTATGCTGAGGTAAAAAAGAAGGAATTCTTACCATTTGCAACAGCTCACTCTGATGGAACTGAAGAGCATTATGCTAAGAGAAATAAGCCAGTAAGAGAAAGATAGATCTCACATGATCTCACTCATTTGTGGAATATAATGAACAACATAAACTGATGAACAAAAACAGATCTAGAGACAGAGAAGCATCGATCAGACTGTCAAACCTCAGAGGGAAGGTAGGGGAGGGTATAGGTAAGGGCGAGAGATCAACTAAAAGATTTATATGCATGCATATAAGCCTAACCAATGGGCACTGACACCTGGGGGGTGAGGGCATGAGTGGAAGTGTGGGTGGACAATGGGGGCATAAGGACACATATGTAATACCTTAAAAAATAAAAAATAAATATATAAAGGAAAAGGAAAAAACATGCTCAAAGTCACTAATCACTCAAAAGTTGCAAATCAAAATATCAATGAGGTGACATCTCACACCTGTCAAAATGGCTATCATCAACAAATCAACAAACAACAAATGCTGGGGAGGACGGGGAGAAAAGGAACCCACGTGCACTGCTGGTAGGAATGCAGACTGGTGTAGCCACTGTGGAAAACAGTATGATATGTCCTCGAAATATTAAAAATGCCCTTAGCCAGTTTGGCTCAGTGGATAGAGCATCGGCCTGCGGACTAAAGAATCTTGGGTTCGATTCTGGTCAAGGGCACAAGCCCGGGTTGTGGACCAGGTCCCCAGTAGGGTGCATGCAGGAGGCAGCTGATCAATGATTCTTTCTCATCATTGATCTTTCTGCTTCTCTCTCCCTTTCCCTTCCTCTCTGAAATCAATAAAAAATATTTTAAAAAATTAAAAATGAATTTCCATTTGAACCAGTAATCCCACTTCTAGGAATATATCCCAAGAAAGCAGAAACACCAATCAGAAAGGATATATGCACCCCTATATTCATAGCAGCACAATTTACCATAGCTAACATTTGGAAACAACCTAAGTGCCCATCAGCAGATGAGTGGATTAGAAACTGTGGTACATCTACTCAATGGAATACTACGCTGCTGTAAAAATCCAGGAATTCTTACCATTTGCAGCTTCATAGATGGAACTAGAGTGCATTATGCTAAGTGAAATAAGCCAGTCAGAGAAAGATAAATACCACATGATCTCACTCATTTGTGAAATATAATGACCATAAACTGATGAAGAAAAATAGAACCAGAGTCATAGAAGCATGGAATAGACTGTCCAACCTATAAGGGAAGGGGGGTGAGGGGGTAAGATATTAATCAAAGGACTTGTATGCATGCTTATTAGCATAACCAATGGACACAGCTGGGGGGAGTGAGGGCATGTGCTGGGGGGTGGGGGCTGCCTGGGAGAGGTCAATGGGGGAAAAAGGAGACTTATGTAATACTTTAAACAATAAAAAATTTAAATTTTAAAAAAGAAGATATTTTCCAGCTGTAGACTTTTTTTAAGCTATATCTGAAGTGAGAAGGAAAACTCGAGTGTGGAAAGCTTGAACCATTTATTTCCAGAATCTGAATTTTAATGGGTGATGTCAGCAAAGGTATGGTTGCTAAATGAAATCAGAACTCTCCCACAGGGGCAAAACAGATATATTCATTAATGAATACAATGATCATTTATTGACTGCTTTGTACTGGGCACTACAAAATTATTTCCATGAATTATTTCATTTAACTCACATGAAATTCCATGAGTTAAGTTGTACTATTTTGCCCATTTTATAGATTAGAAGACTGAGACTCAGAGCAATTTAATAACTTGATCAAGTGTAGATTCAAGCCCTTAATGTTAGAATCAGGAGCTCAGGTTTATTGTTTAAAGTATCACATAAATCTCCTTTCCCTCCACCCATTGACCTCTCCCCGGCTGCCCCCACCCCCAGCACATGCCCTCACCTTCCTCATCTATGTCCATTGGTTATGCTCACATGCATGCATACAAGTCCTTTGGTTGATCTCTTACCCCCTCTCCCTCCGCCTTCCCTCTGAGGTTGGACAGTCTGTTCCATGCTTCTATGACTCTGGTTCTATTTTTGTTCATCAGTTTATGTTGTTCATTATATTATACAAATGAGTCAGATCATGTGATATTTATCTTTCTCCAACTGGCTTATTTTGCTAAGCATAATGCTCTCCAGTGCCATCCATTCTGTTGCAAATGGTAAAAGTTCCTTCTTTTTTATAGCAGTGTAGTACTCCATTGTTTAGATGTACCACAGTTTTCTAGTCCACTCATCTTCTGATGGGCACCTAAGCTGTTTCCAAACCTTAACTATGGTAAATTGTGCTGCTATGAATATAGGGGTGCATATATCCTTTCTGATTGGTGTTTCTGTTTTCTTGGGATATATGCCCAGAAGTGGGATTACTGAGTGGAATGGGAGTTCCATTTTTAATTTTTTGAGGAATCTCCATACTCTTTTCCAGCTTTTAACCATTATATTATAAAGGACTAAAGTAGCCTAGAGTCTCTAGTTTCCTCTTACAATGTAGTTCTAATTATTTTTTCCATAAAATATTTACAAGAAACAAAGCAGAATATTGCAATCAACATTTAGTACTGTGGGCAGTGCTTCATTTTTAAATATAATGCCATTTATAAAATGCCACTTGCATATTACCTATTCATATATTCTGGCAAACTGAATTTATGCTAAGTGTCCTTCATACCAATACTTTGCCATCCCTGAAGATGACTCAATGGAAATTAAACAGTAATTCATTACAAATAGAATAATCAAAGCACATGGGTTATTTTTTTTACTTTGTTAATTCCAAATTTCACTTTTTAAATTTCATTTTATTTTTCTGAGATTTCAGCATCATGATTTCTTTTCACCCTCTCTAGTTTTAACATTAATATGTGATAACATTTTGAAAAGTGTAATTGTTTTAGTTTCAATAATGGAATTAAATCATAATATTATGTAACTGGCCCATCTTAAAACCTTGCTTAGTTTTTTACAAGTGACATCATATGGGGGGTATATAAGTTTTTTAAAAATGCAGGAATGATAAAGACAGAAAAGATAATATAGTAATGTTGTATGAAATTTATACTTAGATTCTTGAATTGTAGCAAATTATTCCAATTAAAATATGGTCCAGTTCTGACCTTTCTATTACACCTTAGCTTATTCTCCAGTTGGAATTTCAGCTCTCTTCCTATTTCATAGATTCAAAACTGCAAACAGGTAAAACTCAATTTGAAATGTTGTATTAATTGGAAAAACACAGCTGTGCACATGACTTCTAAGGTGTGAGCTATACTGTGTAGTGGGCTTTAGTCATAAGGATGTTCTCAAAGCAAAATTAGATATTCAACACATCAAAATATAATTCAGTAGATTGCTAGGCATAAGCAAGAAACTTCAAATAAATTATGACACATTTTCTGTTGAATTGTACCAATTTAATGCCTGAAGTCACTCATGACTCATTATTAATATACTCTTTTGGAGCTGTATTTGTCATCTACTTACCTAACTTTATGACCTTAACTTCATTAATTTCCTTGCCTGCTGTTTTTAATTTCCTACTTTTTTGTCTCTTATAGCTACAACTTTAAATTTGAAGTTTACCTAGGACACATGCTTTTTGTAAAAACATTCTATACATGTGTGGTCACTGACATTAATATTGTGTCCTGATAAAATGTGTGTGTGTGTGTGTGTGTGTGTGTGGTGTGTGCATGTGTTATTAAGACTGTAAGTCAGAAATGGCAGGGAACATTTGAAAACAAATGCCGTCTCCTCTTAGTAGACTCTGTGAGACAAAAGTGATTTCAGAATTAATCCAGAGTAAATAGATACCCATCCAATATCCTAATACTTTTTATAACATGCAACACAGAGGATCATTCAACCTCTATTAAATCATTTCTAGGGATGAGGGAGCTTATATACTATGAAAATCATAATATTCCATTGCTGGACTTTAGAAATGTGTTCTTTTACTCAACTTAAATGTGGTTCCCTGCAAGTTGCATCTGTTTTTTTGTTTGTTTGTTTGTTTGTTTATCTATTATCCATTTCTTTGGCAATATAAACTAAGTCTAAATCTACCATATAACAGTATGATTTGATTTCTATAAAATAGATATATTATATTGTCAAAATTTATCTTCTCTGGGATAAACGTTATTCCTTTAAGTTCCTCAGATAACATTCTTTTTTTTTTTACCTACAGGTTTCTAGTCTTACTTTGACCTTAAGATTTTCTAAAATATAGCAGCCAAAAGCTGACTTCCAATTCCTACTATACTGATTATCTATATAAGCATAACATATATTTGCATTCAGGTCTTTTTTTTTATATTTCTTTATTGATTAAGTTATTACATATGTGTCCTTATCCCCCATTACTCCCTCATCCCTCACTCATGTCCTAATCTCCCTGTTGTCTGTATCCATTGGTTAGGCTTATATGCATGCAAACAAGTCCTTTGATCACTCTCCCTTACCCACACACTCCCCTACCTTCCCTCTGAGGTTTGCTGGTCTGATCAACGTTTCTCTACCTCTGAATCTGTTTTTGTTCATCAGTTTATGTTGTTCATTATATTCCATAAATGAGTGAGATCATGTGGTATTTATCTTTCTCTGACTGGCTTATTTCATTTAGCATAATACTCTCCAGTTCCATCCATGCTGTTGCAAATGGTAAGAACTCTTTCATTTTTACCGAAGCAGAGTATTCCATTGTGTAGATGTACCACAGTTTTTTAATCCACTCATCTACTGATGGGCACTTAGGCTATTACCAATCTTAACTATGGTGAATTGTGCTGCTATGAACATAGGGGTGCATATATCCTTTCTGATTGGTGTTTCTAGTTTCTTGGGATATATTCCTAGAAATGGGATTACTGGGTCAAATGGGAGTTCCGTTTTTAGTTTTTTGAGGAGACTCCATAACTTTCTCCACAGTGGCCACCAGTCTGCAGTCCCACCAGCAGTGCACAGGGTTCCTTTTTCTCTGCATCCTCGCCAGCACTTGTCCTTCGTTGATTTGTTGATGATAGCCATTCTGACAGGTGTGAGATGGTACCACATTGTCGTTTTGATTTGCATCTCTCCTATGATTAGTGACTTTGAGAATGTTTTCATATGTCTCTTGGCCTTCCTTCTGTCTTCGTTCGAAAAGTATCTATTTAGGTCTGTTGCCCATTTTTTGATTGGGTTGTTTATCTTCCTTGTATTATGTTGTATGAGTTCCCTGTAAATGTTGCAGATTAAACCTTTATCAGTGATAACACTGGCAAATATGTTCTCCCATACAGTGGGCTTTTTTGTTGTTTGGTTGATGGTTTCTTTGGCTGTGCAAAAGCTTTTTATTTGATGTAGTCCCATTTGTTTATTTTCTCTTTAGTTTCCATTGCCCTAGCAGCAGTATCAGTGAAGAAATTGCTTCGGCATATGTCTGAGATTTAGCTGCCTGTATATTCCTCTAGTATTTTTATGGTTTCCTGTCTTATGTTTAAGTCCTTTATCCATTTTGAGTTTATTTTTGTGTATGCTGTAAGTTGGTGGCCTAGTTTCATTCTTTTGCCAGTATCTGTCCAATTTTCTCAACACTATTTATTGAAGAGATTGTTTTGACTCCATTGTATGTTCATGCCTCCTTTGTTGAATATTAATTGAGCATAGTGGTTTGGGTCGATTTCTGGATTCTCTATTCTATTCCACTGATGTATATGTCTGTTCTTGTGCCAGTACCAGGCTGTTTTGAGAACACTGGCTTTGTAATACAGCTTGATATCTGGTATTGAGATCCCACCTACTTTGTTCTTCTTTCTCAGGATTGCTGTAGCTATTCGGGGTCTTTTTTTATTCCAGATCAATTTTTGGAAAGTTCGTTCTATGTCTGTGAAATATGCCATTTGTATTTTGCATTGAATCTATAGATTGCTTTTGGTAGTATGAACATTTTGATGATGTTGATCCTACCAATCCATGAACACGGTATGTTCTTCTATATGTTTATGTCTTCCTCTATCTCTTTTTTCAGTGTCCTGTAGTGTTCCACGTATAAGTCTTTTACCTCCTTACTTATGTTTATTCCTAGGTATCTTAATTTTTTTGGTGAAATGATAAATGGGATTGCTTTTTTAGTCTCTCTTTCTTTTAGTTCATTATTGGTATATAGAAATGCCATAGATTTCTTGGCGATCATTTTGTATCCTGCTACATTGCCAAATTCATTTATTAAGTCTAATAAATTTTTGATTGAGTCTTTAGTGTTTTCTATGTACAGTATCATGTCATCTGTGAATAAGGACAGTTTTACCTCTTCTTTTCCAATTTGGATGCCTTTTATTTCTTCTTCTTGTCTGATCGCATTGGCTAGTATTTCCAGTACTATGTTGAACAGGAATGGTGAGAGTGGGCATCCCTGTCTTGTTCCTGTTCTTAGGGGAAATGGTTTTAGTTTTCTCCAAATGAGTATGATGTTGGCTGTGGGTTTGTCATATATGGCTTTTATTATGTTGACTTATAATCCTTCTATTCCCACCTTGCTGAGAGTTTTTATCAAAAAAGGGTGTTGAATTTTGTCAAATGCTTTTTCTGTGTCAATTAATATGACTATGTGATTTTTATCTATCAATTTGTTTATGTGATGTATCACAGTTATTGATTTGCGGATATTGTATCATCCTTGCATCCCCAGGATAAATGCTACTTGGTCATGGTGTATGATCTTTTTGATGTACTTCTGGATCCTATTTGCTAGAATTTTGTTGAGGATTTTGGCATCTATGTTTATGAGGGATATTGGCCTGTAATTCTCTTTCATTGTGTTGTCTTTATCTGGTTTTGATATTAGGGTGATGCTGGCTTCATAGAATGAGCTTGCAAGTGTTCCTTCCTCTTGAATATTTTGGTATAGTCTGAGGAGGATAGGTTTTAGTTCTTCCTTGAATGTCTTGTAAAAATCCCCTGTGAAGCAGCCTGGCCCTAATCTTTTGTTTGCTGGAAGATTTTTGATGACTGCTTCAATTTCTTCCATAGTTATGGGCCTATTGAGATTTTTAGAATCATCCTTATTGAGTTTTGGAAGGTTGTATTTTTCTAGGAATATGTCCATTTCCTCCAGGTTGTCTAGTTTGTTGGAATAGAGTTATTCATAGTATTTTTTAAAAATCCTTTGTATTTCTGTTGGGTCTGTTGTTATTTCTCCTTTTTCATTTCTGATATTGTTTATTTGGGTCCTCTCACTTTGCTTCTTGGTGAGCCTGGCTAGAAGTTCATCAATCTTGTTTATCCTTTCAAAGAACCAGCTCTTTGTTTCATTGATCTTTTCTACTGTTTTTGTTTTGGTCTCTATGTCATTCATTTCTGCTCTGATTTTTATTATCTCCTTCCTTATGCTCACTCTGGGCTTTTCTTGTTCCTCTCTTTCTAATTCTTTGAGTTGTAGAGTTAGATGATTAACTAATATTTTTTCTTGTTTTATGAGGTAGGCCTGTAGAGCTATAAACGTCCCTCTCAGGACTGCTTTCATTGTGTCCCATAGATTTTGGATTGTTTTGTTTTTATTGTTATTAGTTTCCAGGATGTTTTTAATTTCTTCTTTGATATCTTTGGTAACCCAATCATTGTTTAATGGCATGCTCTTCAGCTTCCAAGTGTTTGAATTTTGTGGATTGTTTTTATTGTAGTTTATTTCTAATATTATGCTTTTGTGGTCTGAGAAGATGCTTGATATGATTTCAATCTTCTTGAATTTGGGGAGACGTTGCTTGTGACCCAATATGTGTTCTATTTTTGATAATGTCCCATGTGCACTTGAGAAGAACATGTATTCCTCCTCATACAGGGGCTGTCTGCTTGTGCAGCTTCTGCTCCTTGTATTAAGGAAAGGCTACTTGTGCTGCTGCTGCCCCTCAGGCGGGAGTGAGCTGCACATTAGGCCACTGCTACTCAGACAAGAGCAGGCCACTCACCCAGCTGCTGCTCAGCAGACAGGTGCAGGCTGCATGTGGCTGCTGCTCCTTGGACCATTGCGGACAGCACAGGACTTCTGCTCCTTGGACTTTGGTGGTCTCCTCATGTGGCTGCTGCTCCTCATACTGGGATTGGCTGCTCAGGCTGCTGTTGCTTCTCGAATAAGGGTGGGCTGCTAATGGCACCGCTGTTCCTCATACAAGGATGGGCTGCTCACACAGCTGCTCCTCCTTGGATGGGTGCAGGCTGCTCCTGCAGTTGCTCCTCCTCAGACATGTGCAGAGTGCAGGCTGCGTGCAGCTGCTGCTCCTTAGATGGGGCAGGTTGCTCGTGCAGCTGCTGCTCCTCAGACAGGTGCAGGGTGCGGGCTGCACACAGCTGCTGCTCCTTGGACAGTGGCGGGCTGCATGGGGCTGCTGCTCTTCAATCATGGGTGGGCTGCTCGTGCGGCTGCTGCTCCTTGGACGGGGCGGACTGCTCACATAGTTGCTGCCCCTCGGACGGGGGAGCAGGCCGCTCACACAGCTGCTGCTCCTTGGATAGGGGCAGGCCACATGAGGCTGCTGCTCTTAGACCTGGGGTGGGCTGCTCGCAGAACTGATGCTCCTTGGACAGGAGCGGGCTTCTCATGTGTCTGCTGCTCACGTGGTTGCACTGCCCTGGGCTAAAGCGTTGGGCCAGTCAGAGGGGAGCACACTTCAGAACTCACAGGAGCCTGCGCCCGGGGAGGCTGGAGACTTGTTGAGCGTGGGACCACAGCTGAAGTAGCAGGTCCCTGGCAGTGGTGGCTATAGTGTCCCAGGTGTTCACTGAGGGCACCGTGGGTGGAGGTGAGGCTGGGCTCCCAGTTACAGCATCTCTCCCCTTCAAAAAGCCTAGGCCTTCGAGGACGAGCCGGCCTCTTGGTACTGTTTGCAATGGTAGCAGAAGCTGCCTAGTTAGCCTGCTCCCAAAGGTCCTGCGGGATCTAACTGTGCTTCACTCACATACAAACACACACACCCCAGATGACTACACACTCCTCTTTTGCTCTCTCACTCACTCACGCTCTCTCCCTCACTGCCGCTTTCTTCCTGCCTCTGTAGTTGGGTCTGGGGTGTTATTTACCCGTTCGTGAATGGAGTTTCCTCTCCAGGTGTCTGGTTATGTGTCTCGCTCTCTAGCACCTGGTCATACAGGATAAAATTCACCTTGACAAGACACAACACAAAGGGAACAAAGCACGAATGTACTCACAACACCAATAACCCCACTATAAGTGACCACCTGATAAATAAGAATTAGGAGAGAGAACAGAGAGCACAAATGATATTGAAGAGAGAGAAAAAGATAAGAGAGAAAAGAAAAAGGAGAATATATATATATATATATATATATATATATATATATATATGAAAACACCACAGAACCAATAGATAAACAAACAAACAAACAAAAATACAAACACCCAGCAAAGTGTGTAGGGGCATAATCTGTAGAGGCTGAGCTTATATACAGAAAATAAGGTTAAGAATTAGATGAATAAGGGGAGGTCCTCAGTTAAATGTAGAGGAAGTAGAAACGGGATGGGTGGAAAAGAAGAGAAAGAGGAGAAAATAATAAGAAATTTGCAAAAAATTGATTTCTAAAATGGTATAAAAATAAAAAATAAAAAATAGCACATAAAATAAAATAGAGTGATGGAAAAATAACGTGAAAAGAAATAGAAAGTAAAGCAACAAACAAAAACAGGAAAACAAAGGAAAAAAAGAGATAACAACATAATAAAAAATAAAAATGAAAAAGTGAAGTTTCGTTCCTTTGGCTGGCTTAAGACCCCAGTCTTCTGTACTATACTGTCTCTCAGGTTCCTGTTGCAGGGACTGAAAGTCTCTCTTTAGGCCAGTCCCTTTGGACTCTTAGGGACTATTTAGATTTTTTTATTTAATTCTTTGTACCATTCAGGGTGGAATCTGGGTGTGGCTCTTTGGTTGCCTGGATACTGGAGGGAGGGGCTATCTCTTCAGGACAAAATGGCTGCCCAGGTCCTGGGCTCAGATATGACTCAGCACCAGACTCACTGCCACTTCTCCTGGACCCCCTTCTCTCCCCAGCCTCTCCCCAGACTCCAAGAGTCCGCACCTTCTCCCTCACCTCAGCCACAGGTAAGTGTCTGTATCCGAAAGGTCCTAGGAACCAGGTTCAGTTAAGAAAAGCACAGGCCACAGAGAGGGGAAAGACTGGGTCTCTGCTAGCTTCTCTCCTGCTGGCACTGCGCAGTCTGGTCATCCCCCCAGGCTGCCTTCTCTGGGTTCAGCCTTTTGTGACTGTGGACCCAGATCTAGAATCCCCTGCCTCCAGCAGTCCTGTGGACCTTCTTTCCACAGTCAGACACTGTGCCTGTACCCAGGGACTCTGCTCAGTGCTGTGCGGTTTCCCTCTGACCCTCTGGGTTCAGAGGTCTGACAGTCTCCCCTGCTCAGATCCTTGATTTTACCTTTCTCCAGGGATCCTATGCCCTTCCTGCTGCAAACTGTCTCACCAGCTGAGTCTCCTTCACCAATTCAGGGTGGGTGTTATTCGTTTCAGCTGCTCATTCTAATTGTCCTGGGACAGGCTCAGGACACATCAGTCTATTCTGCCACCATTTTGTCTCCTCAAGGTCTTTGTTTTTTAAGTTCAGCTTGATGAGGTCAAATACAAAGCTCTTGGGCATATTTCCAGAATTAGGCCATAATATTGGCAATAATCCATCAGTTATTTGAGTATAGTAATTCAATCAGCATTATCCAGTTCATATTCCTCAATCTTTTTCACTAGGTTATAACAAAAAAATGTTCTCCAGTGTATGCTTAAAATCAAGGGAATATATAAGGCTAGTGAGAGTACCATAAAAGGAAATGATGTAGGCTGCAACATCAGCCAAATGTTAGAGAGGAAGCCCTGGACTCTGCTCTTTCCCACAAACACAACTTACAGCAACAATTCATGAACAATTTTTTTTTGTGAGAAATATAAATGCATTTAAAGACTCCTGTACCACAGATAAACATGAAACCACAATTAGTGAAGCTGATATGGATAGATTCGGGACATTCTCTTACCAGTATCCTCACTCCCAGCATGGTGACATACGATCAGGAATAGATGCCCTAGCACCCAACTTCTCCCAGAGGAAGGAAAGAGTTCACACATGCAATGCCCCAAAATTTCCAAGAAGGCTCCCCAAAGGACTGGATTTTATCTTGCCAGTCTTGGAGCTCTGATAGATATAGCTTGTAGAAGCTATAGTTTCTCATTGTTGCTCAGCTCAACACAAAACAGGTGAATGAAAAATCCCAGCTTTCAGTTTCCCTCTGGGGAGAGAAAAATTTGATCCATACATTTAATGTCCCGGCTTCTCTAAGACTATCCAAAGAACTGGCATCCGTCTTGCCAGTCTTGGAACTTTGACAGGCTTGCCACAGTCTAGCCACCTAGGGAAGAATGAAAATAGTAACATGAGGTTCTAAAGGCCATGCATACACTTCCTGGCTCAGCACAGAGTGAACAGGCCAGAATCACAGCTGCCTGTTTCTTCCTGGACAGGGAATACATTGGTCTGGGTATGGAAAGTCACACATTTTCTGATGACTTCCCAAAGGGCTGGTTTCTAACTTGCTTGTCTCATAGTGTTTATGGGACCTGGCACAACCTAGCTACCTGGGCGAAAGTGAAGCAGAAATGGATATTTGGGATATCAGTCAACATAAACCCCACCAACATGTCTTTTATCACACAGTGAACAGATAAAAAAGCCAACTCCTAAATCCTCCCAGGGGAGGGAAAAATTTGGCTGTGGTGTGCAATTATGAAACTTTTCTGGGGGCTGCCCAAGAAACTGGTTTCAGTCTCTTTTGTCTCAATACACAGATGGGACTTGCATACCTTAGACCCCTGAGGACTGTAAAGAACAAATAAAGTGTGCTAAACAAAGATTTGAGAGGTTCCCAGAATCTCTATCTGAGCTGACTGGTGGGGATTTTCTATATGAGTCAAGAGAGGTGGCTTCTTTGCCTAATGTGCAAACTCCAACACAGAGATTCAAGGAGAATGAAAAATCAGACAAAAATGTTCCTAATAAAGGGCTAAGATAAATCTCTAGAAACAAACTCTATTGAAAAATAATTGCATGATTTAACTGAAAGATAATCCAAAATAACTACCCTAAAGATGACCTCTGAGGTAAAAAAAAAAAAAAAAAAGTAGCATAAGCAAAGTAAAAAATCTCAGCAAAGAGAAAATATAGAAGCATACCAAACAGAATTACTGAAGCTGGAGAACACAATAATTGAACTAAAAATCACTAGATGGGTTAAACAGCAGACTACACCACGAAGAAGAAAGGATCAGGGAAGTTGAATACAGGTTACTGGAAATCATTCAGTCAGAAGAGAAAAGAAAAAGAAGAAAATAAATAAATAGTCAAAAAAGCTTAAGTGGATTAAGGGACATCATCAAGCATTATATCAAGCATTATGGAATTCATTTAGATGGAGAAAAGAGAGAAAGTAACAGAAAGCTTATTCAAAGAAACAATCATTGAAAACTTCCCAAATATGGGGAAGATGGACATACACTTCCAAGAAGTCCAAAAATATCAAACAAGATGAGTTGAAATTCACACTGATTCACAATGTAACCAAATCATCAAAAATCAAAAATTAAAGACAGAATTTTGAAAGCAGCAAGAGAAAAATATGACTTATGTACAAAATAAGGCCCCATAAAATTATCAGTGGATTTTTCAGCAGAAACCATACAGAGCAGAAGGGAGTGGGATGACATATTAAAAGTGCTACTATTTGTAATACTTTTTTTTAAAAAAGTGATGAAAGAAAAAACAATTGCTAAGCAAGAATACTATCCCCAAAATAAATTGTCCCCAAATAAAGGAGAGATACTTTCTCATAAAGCAAAAGCTGAGGGAGATGATTACATCTAGACATATTTTATAAGAAATAGGAGTTCTTATAAAGTGTTGTTTTTTCAAGTTGAAATAAAAGGTAGCTAAAGAGCAACTTGTTGATGTAAAAAATATAAAACTTACTGGTATATGTTAATATATAGACAAATACAGAAAACTGTATCATTTCTGTAAGAGTGGTGGATAAATTACTTTTATTTCTGTTATAAAAGTTCAAAGACAAATTATGACTATAACTAAAAATGTTAAAAAATACACAATATGGATAGATGCAAATTTTGACCAGAAAACATAAAGTGTATTGGGGAAGATAAGTTAAAGACTAGAGACTTTTTGTGATGGAAGTTAAGTTGTTATCAACTTAGAACAGACTTATAATTATAGCAATGTTGCTGTTCACAAGACAATCACTTTATATATAAGGACATACATAGGCAAAGGGATGGAAAATATATTTAATGCCAGTTTTAACCAAAAGAGAACAGGAATGATTATACTGATATGAGACAAAACAGACTTTAAATCAAAGACTGTCAAAAGACTCATAGATAGAGAGCAGGCTGACAGCTGTCAGGGCAGGGGGCTGGGTGGGGGTAAGTAAAAGGATTGAGAAAAAAAAGGGGGGAGAAAAAACACTCATAGATACAGACAAGACTATGGTGATTACAGAAGGAGGGGTGGAAGGAAGTAGAAGAGAGTATAGGGGGAATAAATGGTGAAGGATGAAGAGTTGACTTGGGGTGGTAAACACACAATACAGTGTGTTGTAGAATTGTGCACCTAAAACCTATGTAATTTTGTTAACCATTGTCACCCCAATAAATTCAATGAAAACAAACAAAACAAAACAAAGCTGTAACAAGAAACAAAGAAGGACATTATATCATGATAAAAGGATTAATCCACTAGGAAAATATCAGGATTATAAATATATATGCACCCAACATCAGAATAACTAAATATATAAAGCAAACATTTACAGAAGTGAATGAGGAAATAGACAAAAATGTAATAATAGTAAGAGAATCCAATACCCCATTTTTAATAATGGAAAGAATATCCAGACAGTTCAATAAGGAAATAGATGACTTAAATAACATTATAGATCAAGTGGACTTAATGTATATAATAAAGCATTCTATTCAACAGCAGCAGAATAAGCATTCTTCTCAAGCACAGAGAGAATTTCTCCAAGATAAATTACATGTTAGGTCACAAATCAAGGCTTAACTGGAAATAATATTCAGTATTTTTTACCACAATGGTATAAAAGTAAAAGTCAATAATAAAATGAAAACTGAGAAATTCATAATACATGGAAATTAAACAACACATTTTTAAACAAAAAATGGATCAAAGAATAAATAAAAAGGTATTATTTCAAGACAAACAATGAAACAACATATCAAAACTTACAGAATATAGCAAAAGCAGTGTTAAGCAGAACCTTTAGCGTTTCTTGCATTGCTGGCTCGGTGGTGATAAACTCCTTTAATCTTTTTTTGTCTGTGAAGCTCCTGATTTCACCTTCAATAATAAAGAATTAAAAATAAATAAATGCTGGGGGGTCGGGGTAGACGGGGGAGGTCAATGGGGGAGAAAGGAGACATATGTAATACTTTAAACAATTAAAAATAATAACAGACCCCCCCCCCAAAAAAAAAAAAAGAACTTTTATGCATAACCT
This sequence comes from Ia io, assembly GCA_025583905.1. NCBI lineage: Eukaryota > Metazoa > Chordata > Mammalia > Chiroptera > Vespertilionidae > Ia > Ia io. The sequence goes on from JAJQQW010000001.1 coordinate 76,260,065, forward strand.
ATGGACACAGACAATAGTGCAATGAAGATCTGTGGAGGGGGTGGGAACAGGGGTCAATGGGGTCAATGGGGGAAAAATAGGACATCTGTAATACTTCCAACGATAAAGATAAACAAAAACATAAAAAATCTATTGCCAAAAACAAACAAATAAACAAAAAACATCACAGTAAAATAATAATAAAAAAAGCATTGTTAAGGGGGAAGTTTACAATGATAAATACCTACTTTAAAAAAGAAAGATCTTAAATATACAATCTAATATTATATAACAAGGAGCTAGAAAAAGAACAAATTAATCCAAATTTATACAGAATGGAAATAATGAAGATTAAATCAGAAATAAAAAAAATTTAAAACTCTTATTTAAATTAAGTAAAAAAGATTTAAATACATAAAATCAGATATTAAAGAAAATACATTAAAATTGATACCACAGAAATAAAAGGTCCAATAAACTGTTATAAACAATTATTTGCAAACAAATTGGATAACCTAGGAGAAATGGATAAATTCACAAAACTATAAGACCTACAATGACTGAATCATGAAGAAATAGAAAGTCTGAATGAACCTACAACTACATTGGAGTTTGAATCAGTAAAAAAATACCTCTCAACAAAGAAATGCCCAGACCTGATGGCTTTACTGGTAAATACTCCCAAACATTGGAGAAAGAATGAATGTAAATCCTTTCAAACTCTTCAAAGAAATGAAGAAAGGGGGACATATCCAAAGTTACTTAATGAAGCTAGTTTTACCCTGGCACCAAGTTTTGAATAAAACACACACACACACACAAGAAAAATAAATTTAAAAAACTACTGTTAAGTATCCCTGAAGAATATAAATACAAAAATCCTCAACAAAATATGAGCAAACCAAATTCAGCACTACATTAACACAATAAAGGAAAATATTCACATGATTTTCTCAATACATGCAAAAACACATTTTATAATATTCAATATTTTTTCATGATAAAACCTCTACAAACTAGGAATAGATGAAACTACCTCAACATAATAAAGTATATAGCTAACATCATTCTCAGTGGTCAAAAAAAAATCTACAGGATCAGGAGAAAGGCAAATATGTTCATTGCCACATCTATTCTATATAATACTTGAAGAGCTAGACAGAACAATTAAGAAAGAAATAAAAGACCTCTAAATCAGAAAGAAGTAAAATTGTCTCTGTAGGTGACATGGTCTCATATAAACACCCAACTCAAGCAAAAGAACCTATCAATAAATTAATAAGAGTGCCCACTCCGTGGGAGAACATATTTGCAAATGATACATCTGATAAGGGGTTAACCTCCAAAATCTATAGAGAGCTCATACACTCATACAACTTAACAAAAGGAAGATCAACAGCCCAATTAAAAAATGGGCAAAGGACCTCAATAGACACTTTCTCCAAAATGGACATACAGAAGGCCAAAAGGCATATGAAAAAGTGCTCAACGTCACTGATCATCCAAGAGATGCAAATCAAAATGACAATGAGGTACCACCTCACACCTGTAAGAATGGCTATCATCAACAAATGACAAGTTTTGGCAAGGATGTGGAGAAAAAGGAACTCTTATGCACTGCTGGTAGGAATACAGACTGGTGCAGCCTCTGTGGAAAAGAGTTTGGAGTTTTCTCAAAAAATTAAAAATGGAATTACCATTTGACCCAGTGGTCCCACTTCTAGAAATATATCCCAAGAACTCAGAAACACCAATTAGAAAGAATATATGCACCCCTATATTCATAGCAGCACAATTTACAATAGCTAAGATTTAGAAACAGTCTAAGTGCCAATCAGCAGTATAAAATGAATACTATGCAGCTATAAAAAAGATAGAACTCTTACCATTTGCAACAGCATGGACGGACCTAGAGAGCATTATGCTAAGCTAAATAAGCCAGTCAGAGAAAGATAGTATCATGTGATCTCACTCATGTGTGGAATCTAATGACCAACTCAACATATACTGATGAACAAAAATGGACCCAGAGACATAGAAACATAGAGCAGACTGTCAAACCTCAGGGATGGCAGGGGAAATTGGAGGGGGGAAGAAATCAACCAATGAACTCATATGTGTATATACATAACCCAAAGACACAGATAGTGGGTGGTATATAAAGCTTGGGGGGGGGGGGGAGGAGGATGGGAGAGGGCAATGGGGAAAAAAGAGGACATGTGTAATATTTTCAACAATAAATATTTATTAAAAATGTTATAACAAATAAATTCAGTAAAGTTACAGTATGTAATATCAACATCCTATCTAATAAATAGGGAATATGCTAATTGACTGGCACACCCTCACAAAGATGGCAGCACCCACAGCTAATAAGGAAGGAATATGCTAATTAACTGCCACGCCCTAAAAGACGGTGGCACCCACAGCCACAAGATGGCAGCACCCAGACCCCTCAACCCTGCCAGGGTGGCAGGTGCACGGCATGGCTGGGCTTGCCCCCAGGTGGATCAGGCTGCTCAGCACGTCTGCCTCCAGAGTGTCCAGTCCCCTCAGCCCCTGAGACGCCCAGGGCCAGCCTGAGGTGCAGGCAAGCCTCACATGGTGGCTGCCCAGCCACCCAGGGCCGCCCGAGGCTCAGGTAACCAGGGCCGGCCAAGGCTTGCGCTGCCGGCAGTGGCAGCAGCAGAGGTGTGATGTGGGCATCTCCTACCCCTGATCGCCAGGTTGCCTCCTGCCCCTGAGGGCTACTGGACTGTGAAAGGGGGCAGGCCGGACTGAGGGACACCCCCTCCAGTGCATGAATTTTCATGCACCAGGCCTCTAGTATAAAATATCAGTTGGGTTTTTATATACTAACAACAAACTATCAGACAAAGAATTAAGAAAATTCCATTTATGATAGCATTGAAAATAAGAAAATACTTAAGAATAAATTGAACTAAGAAGGCTAAAGACTTATATACTGAAAACTAGAGCACATTGATTTAACAAATGAAAGAAGGTACCAAAAATATAAAGTCATCCTGTGTTTATGGATTAGAATACTTAATATTATGAAAATGTCAAAGTAATCTACAGATTCAGTGCAATCCCTATAAAAATCACAATGACATTTTAAATAAATAGAAAAAATAGTTATAAATTCATATGAAACCACACATCATCATGAATAGATAAACCAATCTTGACAAAGTACAATACTAGAGGCATATCTCCTCCTAATTTCATAATACATTGTGACGGTGCAGTAAACAAAACAGTTTGTCACTGGCATAAAGACACTCATATATAGACCAATTGAAAACAATACACCATAAATAATTTTACACATCTGTGGACAACTGATCTTTGACAAAGTTGCCAAGAATTCACGAAGGAGAACAGATAAGCTCTTCAAAAAAAGTGTTTGTAAAACTGGATATCCACATGGAAAATAATAAAATTGGAACTTAATCTTATACCATACACAAAAAGTGACTGAAACAATATTAAAAATTAAACATAAAACTTGATACTGTAAAACTCCTTGAATAAAACTTATGGGGAAAGTTTGATGGCATTGGTCTTTGCAATAATCTCCTGGTTAGGATACCTAAAACATAGGCAAACAAAGACAAATTGGACTATATCAAACTAAAAACCTTTACAACAATGGAAACAATCAACAAAATAAAAGGTAAACTATGAAATGGGTGAAAATATTTGCAAACTATATATCTGGTAAGAGATTAATTTACAAAATATGTAAGGAACTCATACAACTCAACAGCAAAATAACTACCGTATTTTCTGGCGTATAAGATGACTGGGTGTATAACATTTTCCTGGGTTAAAAAATCATCTTATACACCAGAAAATACGGTAGTCCAATATATCTAATCCATTATATCTAATCCCATCAATATAGTCCAATATACTGTATTTTCCAGCACATAAGATGACTTTTTAACCCAGGAAAATCTTATATGCCCAGTTGTCTTATATGCCGGAAAATACGGTAATAGTCTAACGTAAAAAAATTGACTGGAGAAATTTCTCAAAAAAAAACAACACAAAAAACAAAAACACAAACATGCAAATGACCAAGAAGCATGAAATAATACTCAACATCAGTAATCACCAGGGAAATGTAAATGTAAATCAAAACCACAATGATGTGGTCAGGATGGCTATTTATTAAAAAAAAAAAATAGACAACTGTGTTGGTAAGTATGTGGAGAAACTGAAACCCTTGTACACTGTCTTTGGGAATGTGCAATGGTTTAGCTACTATGGAGAACAGTATAGGGGTTCTCAGAAAATTACAAATAGAACTACCATATGATCTAGCAATCTTAGGTATCTATCCTAATATATAAAGAGCCAGGGTTCATGCCCTGACCGGTTTGGCTCAGTGGATAGAGCATCGGCCTACAGACTGAAGGGTCCCAGGTTCAATTCTGGTCAAGGGCATGTACCTTGGTTGCGGGCACATCCCCAGTAGGGAGTGTTCAGGAGGCAGCTGATCGATGTTTCTCTCTCATCGATGTTTCTAACTCTCTATCCCTCTCCCTTCCTCTCTGTAAAAAATTAATAAAAATATATTTAAAAAAATAAAAAAGAGCCAGGGTTCGTCACGACCTAAATGTCTGACCAGATGACCGAACACTAGGCAAGGGTCCCAGCCGGTGATGCAGAAGTCAGTCCTGGGTCCCGGAAGCCCACAGCAGGAGTCAGTCCTGGGTCCCAGTGGCCCATGGCAGAGTCAGTCCTGGGTCCTGGCAGGAACCAGAGCCATGCTGCCATTGGACTGGCCTCTTGGTCCCAACCTCAGGCCCGCAGGCTCCAGGAACTGGAGCCATGCTGTGATCGACTGGCCTCTTGGTACTTATCCCCACCCACAGGCTCTGGGGAACCAGAGCCATGCTGTGATCTGGGAATCTTGGTACCTCCCCCAACCTGCAGGCTCCGGAGACCTGGAGTCATGCTGTGATTGGACTGGTCTCTTGGTCCCTCCACCCCACCCCCCGGCCTGCAGGCCCAGGGAACCAGAGTCATACTGTGATGGGACTGGATCCTACCCGAGGGGTTCCAGATTGTGAGAGCATGCATGCTGGGCTGAGAGCCCCCCCCACCCCCGAGTGCACGAAAATTCGGTCTTCTAGTCTAAAATAATTGAAATCAGAATATCAAAGAGCAATTGGAACTATCATATTAATTGAGCTACTTATTCACAATACCTAAGATATTGAAACAACCTAAATGTGCATCAACATATAAATGAATAAAGAAAATGTAGTATATACTTACAATGGAATATGATTTAGTCTCAATAAGAAAATTCTTAATTATGCCACAACATGGATGAAGTTTGAGATCATTATGCTACATGAAATAATCCAGTCACAGAAAGAAAATACTGCATAATTCCACTTAAATAAAGTATCTAATATAGTCAAATTTACAGAATCAATTAGTTATTTTGCTTTTGAGTTGTATGTGTTCCTTACATATTTTGTAGATTAATCTCTTACCTGATATATAGGGGCTGTGACAAGGTTAAAATGGGAGTTACCAATCAATGAGAATACAATTTCAGTTAAGCAAAATGAAGCAAGTTTTAGAGATCTTCTTTCCAACATATCACATATAGTTAATGATGTTGTATTATGTACTTTATGACATCTTTATGTCACCCTTTTACTGGAAGGAATCTCATGGTACAGATATACTTTATCTAAATTTGGATCTTTAAACTATCTTAAATATATTAAAAACTATCATGATATATACAGAGCTAGCTATGCACAACTATTACTAAGAAGTTTGCAGATAATATCTTAAATGTTTAAAATTCATAATAAAAGGTAAGAAGCGTAGTGGAAAGAGTAGTGTCTACTGTATTCATCTATGGATAGAAGTGACCACCAGCTGGACTAATTATGGCTAAATGCTAAGTTAACTGCCAAATGGATTGTCCAATTCAGTTCCCAGATAGAAACCACCAGTTTGAAACAAGCATTATTTATAGTGGTTGCTCCCTGGGAAGTTCTTCATTCTCCAGGCTTTCATTCTGAAGCAAAGAAAGCACTCTGAAATGATTTCTAGAGAGGGATTTCTACAAGATCCTGTTGGGGAAGAAATGACTAGTAAGCATATTTGTTTATTGGTTTACTAGAAGCCTGGTGCATGAAAATTCATGCACTGGAGGGGATTCCCTCAGCCCGGCCAGCCTCCTCTCACAGTCCAGGAACCCTCAGGGGCAGGAGGTGACCCGGCAATCAGGGGAAGGTGATGCCCCATCACACCTCTTCTGCTGCCACTGCTGGCAGCGCAAGCCTCAGCCGGCCCTGGTTACCTGAGCCTCGGGCGGCCCTGGGTGCCTGGGCAGCTGCCATCCGAGGCTTTCCTGTGCCTCGGGCCAGCCCTGGGTGGCTGGGGGGCTGAGGGGACTGGGAGACCCTGGAGGCAGGCGTGTGGAGCTGCCTGCAGCCCCAATGGGGCTGAGGGGACTGGGCGCCACCATCTTGTGGCTGTCAGTGGCACCATCTTTGAGGGTAGGGCAGTCAATTAGCATAGTCCCTCCTTATTGGCTGTGGGTGCTGCCATCTTTGCAACAGTGTGAGGGTCAATTAGCATATTCCCTCTTTATTAGATAGGATTGCTCCATTTGAACAACATATTTTTGAACAATAATATTTTGATGTTAACATTTTAAGAATCAATTGAAACTGCAACCAAATACCTTTTAAAGTTACTGTAACTTACTCATTTTTAGATTAGTCTGTGTTCTTTATAGACATTTTATTGTCTAAGAAATGCAATTAGGTCTAAATAGGTCAAGTTAGTGACATTCATGATATGATTCATTAAATAATAAAAAAAAAACACTTTTTTTTCCACTTTCCACTCTTACTTCTTGCAAATAACTTAGATATTACTTTTCAAATGGTTCCGGCTGTACTTGAATGCTGCTGGTGAACGGAAAATTTCCAAAAACCTCTTTGAAGATGATCGATAGTTAATATCCATCCCTCAATCATTCACATAGATTTTGTAAAAGGAAGCTGTTGTTCCTCAATTTACTTCAGCAATTCCTTGGTTTATGTGGTAAATTAGGCATGTGCTAATCAAATGGAGAGGTGCAAATAAGGAACTAATTTAAGAACTAAAGCCATATTGTGAATGGAATTATCATAAAAATGATATAAGTATATTCAAAGGATCATGAATCAGTTCAAACTAAAGTTTTATAAATTGTAAAAGGTTCATAATCAAATATTTATGGCTCTCTCTCTGCAGTGTTTGAAAAATTAAATTATTAAAAGCAAATATTGTAGCAAATAGGTTCTCATCAATCTCAATAAAAGTTACATTTCACTATCACTGTCATATTATTACTTTTTTTGCTTTCAGTCTTTTAAGATTGAGGAGAATTGTAACAAACTCTAGTAACAAATCAAAGCTTTTCAATGTAATTTACTTTGTGAGGAATTTCTAATTGATTCAGACTGATGGTACTGAATAGTTTGATGTATTGCTGAAGCAAGGAGATACTTTGGACCAAGTAAATTTATAAGCTCTTCTCCTCGAGAGAAAAATGGCTGTTATATTTCATGTTGTCATTTTTAGTTGTAACAAGGTAGTTGTATACCTGTGTGGATTGTTACAGAAGAATGCCAAACAATGTGTACACCTGTAACTGTCTCACCAAACCTATCAATTTCCATTTCAGCAGGCCTATCCTTCTATTTGCTCAAAATGAAGGATTTAAACAAAATGCAAAATTAAACCAAAAGGGCCAATCTCATATATAAGAAGTAAAGGTGCCTTGCAACATCACTCAGCCACCTACAGTTCAGAGTTCATATCTTGTTAACATCACTAAAATTAGAACAATGAATGACTGCTTTGTGTTTTGGTTTGATCATTTCTGTTGCTGTTGAGATATGCTCTGTGCTTTGTTCAAAAAGTCTGAATGCTATTATTCTGGATATGTATCCCAATACTTTGAAAATGGCTTGGGAGGGGGGGAAGATTGTGCCTGTGTGTTTTACTTTCTCAAAAGGTCAGAAGCACTTCACTTCAATTCAGTGACAAATTGCCTTATTTTACAACAGATGTAACACTGGAATTTGAAAACAGCCCTGTCTGACACACCTTTAGTTTTGAACTAAGGATCTTCACCCAACGTGTATGTTCCTCGGCTGATAGAAAGTGTCTGTGTGTGTGTATGTGGGGGGGGGTGTAGAAAAGGGATAAAACAAATAATTTTTTTCATATTTTTTCACCTTATCCATTACAGGATGAATATCCCAGAGGCCTGATTTTGAAATGTTCTCTTCAAATCTCACCATATAATGGATACCTCTCTATGATAATCTTGTTCCTCTTCGGCTAGGTATTATGCCATCTGGCTAAGGAACCATTTGCTATCTCTGCTGTTCCCTAATGTGCTATAAGAGGTGTCCCTAGGCCTAGACAAAGACTTGAGATGCAGTGACATAAGATACTCTTTAGAGGATTATAGCATATCAAAGGCTGTAACAAGTCTAGTAAAGTATAGCTGAGTAATTGTGAAAACATAATGGGATTTCAATACCTTCAAATTACCCAGTTGTTTGGAATTCCAAACACTAACTTGTCATTAAATGTGGAATTTTTCGTATTCAAGTTTAATAGTCTAGGAGACAGTAGGGTAGATAATGAAGACAATTATTTACATAATTTAGAAAAGTAAACTGTGCATTTTATGCTTAAAATAAACATTTTAGGCATTCTTTATTATAAGTAAATCAAACTCCCTCTCCATTCTTCCTATCTTTGCCCTTTGCCAGACTCCTTTTCTGCCTTTTGATTTGTAAAATGACCACTATTTTGAAACTTAAAACTCTGCTTTATTTTTGAGTCATCCTTTTTCCTTAATCCCTCTGTCAAACTTGCCACTAAATCATTTCATTTCTTTTTCTGAAAATGCCACAGATTAATTTATTCTTCTCCATTTCCACTATGCTAGTTCAGAATGTCCCAAAACCCACGTATGAATTATTGCCACTGACATCTATTTCTCTAAAATCAAGGTTCTCCTATGTGCTATCCATTTTATTTATTACAATCAGGATGCATTTCCTAATGTACCTGCAAGCACAAATAAACCCCATATTGACTTTTGCATCAAGAACAGATTATTTTGTCCAATCTTATCTCTCCCTTTTCTGCTTAGCTATATCTTTCCCTCATACTCATCATGGTTATTCTTGTGCTTCTTCATGCTGCTACCCTCAACTGAAATGTCATGAGTCCTAATCTCTACTTTCTTATGGTTGACAGTTCTTCAAGGTCTGAGTTAAGCCTCACTTTCACAAAGCCTTATATTTCAATCCACATTAATCTCTCCATGCATAAATTTAGCAGGGTAGTGAGTGTTTAATGTTTCCTGATAGAAGAAGTCAATTGTATGTTTTCAGGATCTTTAAATTTTCAATTCTATTATTTTTTATATTTGAGATATATATCTCTTACATTAATAAAGATTCATAATTGTAATGCACTTAGGCACAGTGTCAAAAGAGAAGAAAGCCACAAAGAAATGCTATATATAGGAACATATACACTGAGTGGCCAGATTATTATGATCTCTGAATGCATAATAATCTGGCCACTCAGTGTATATCCTATATAATAAAAGGCTAATATGCAAATTCTCCCCTCGACCGGGAGTTCGACCAGCAGGCAGGCCGGCCAACCACCCATGTACCCTCCCCGTGACCAGGCTGCCTGGACCCCACCCTTGCACGAATTCATGCACCGGGCCCCTAATAAATATATATATATATATATATATATATATATATATATATATATATATATACACACACACACACACACACACACCACTGAGTGGCCAGATTATTATGCATCCAGAGATCATAATAATCTGGCCACTCAGTATATATATATATATACATATATATATATATATATATATATATATATATATATATATATATATATGTATATATATATATATATGCTGCTAGAAGTTTTCAAGAAGTAAACAGATGGTCTATAACTTACAAGGGTTCAACTTATGACTTTTCAACTTGATAATGTGAGAAGGTGATACGCATTCAGTAGAAACTGAACTTTGAATTTTGAATTATGATCCTTTCCTGAGCTAGCAATATGTGGTAGGATACTCTATCATGATGTTAAGCATCAGCAGGGAGCCACAGCTCCCAGTCAGTCATGAAATCAGGAGGGTAAATTTATACTCTACAGTGTATTGTGTTGCCTGTAATTTTGGATATTGTGTTCTGGTCACCTTTAAGGTAGGCTAGTCTAGTCTATGATGCTTTGTAGGCTATGTGTATTAAATGCTTTTTAAATTTACAGTATTTTCAACTTATGTTGGGTATCATACTAAGTGAATAAGTCAGACAGAAGAAGATATATACCATTTGGTTTTACTTACGTGTGGAATCTAAAAAAAAAACACACACACACAAAACAAACAAACAAACAAATGAGACAAAACAAAAATAGAGTTACAGGAACAGACAAAAGAGATTGTTGCCAGATGGGTGGGAAATGAAGGGATAGCTGAGAAAGGTGAAGGGCAATATAGTAAATAATATTATGGTAAGTTTGCATGATGACATTGTAAGGTATAAAAACGTTGAATCACTATGTTGTACATTTAAAATTAATATAGCTAATATAATACGGTATACTAACTATACTTAAATAAAAAATAAAAAATATTATATTCCCATAGCACCTTTCAAGTACACAATACAATACTGTTTACTATAATCACCGTGCTGTACATTAGATCCCTGGAACTTATTCCTGTCCTAACTGAAGTTTGTACACTTTATTGAGCATCTTCACATTTCTACCATCCCAAAGTCCCTGACAACCATCATTCTATTGTCTGCTTCTTTGAGTTTGACTTTCTTAGAATCCACATACAAGTGAGATCATAAAGTATTTACTTTACTCTAATTTATTTCACTTAGCATATTACCTTAATATCCATCCACATTGTTACAAATGACAGGATTTCCTCCTTTTTTTGGCTGGATAATATTCCATTATATATATTATAATCTGACATGAGTTCAATAGTTCTAAAATGATATTCAAAACAAGTAATTCTGTGGATGTGGATAAAATAGGCAAGGACTTTCTTATATTTGTTTGTTGAAAATAATTTTAGAGTGAAATTCACATCTTTTTGTCTTAACTTTTCTTTTTTGTATTTTACATTTTAATCAAGTTTTTGAGTGACATTGGTTAATAAGTTTATATAGCTTTCAAGTGTAGATTTCTATGATACATAATCTGCATGTTTTGTACATGGGACAAACTAGTTGGCATTGTGTGCCAACCACCAAAAGTCAAATCATCTTCTATCACTTTATATTTGTATCACGCATGCGCCAGTCACCGTTTGTTTTTAAATTACCAGTGTGCATCATATGTACCGCTGGTCGGTCAGTCAGTTGGACAGTCAGACAGACTTATGGTCAGTCACTTAACCATATATATATTCCCTGTTACTACACCCCCATCCCCCTGCCCTCTGATAAACATAATACTCTTGTCTGTGTCTATGAGTTTCAGTTTTATATCCCACATATGAGTGAGGTCATATAGTTCTTAACTCTTTCTGGCTGACTTATTTCATTTAGCATAATATTGTCAAGGTTCATCCACATTGTCGAAAATCCCATACTTCATCTTTTCTCATGGCTGAGTAGTAATCTATATGTAACACATCTTCTTTATCTAATCATCTATTGAAGGACACTTTGGTTGTTTCCATGTCTCAGCTACTATCAATAGTGCTGCAATGAACATAGGGGTGTATCTATTTTTGCAAATAAATGTTTTCAAATTTTGAGGGTAGATACCCAGAAGAAGGATTGCTGTGTCATATGGTAACTCTATTCTTATTTTTTTTAAGGAAATGGCCACTATTTTCTATAGTGGCTATACAAGTTTACATCCCCCACTAGCAGTGAATGAGAGTACTTTTTTTCTCCACAATTTCTCTAACACTTGTTGTTACTTGTCTTGTTGATAATAGCCATTCTAACAGGTGTAAGGTGATATGTCATTGTAGTTTTGATTTACATTCCCCTAATATATGTGTTAGCTATTTGTTTGTCTTCATGGGAGAAGTGTCTGTTCAGGTTCTCTGCCTTTTTAAAAAATCTACACCTGACGATATGTTTTTATTGACTTTAGAGAGAGGAAGGAGAGGGAGAGAGAGAGGGAAAGAGAAACATTGATGTGAGAGAGAAACAAGGATCAGTTGCCTCCTGTGCATGCCGTAGTCAAGAATAGAACCTGCAACTTTTTGGTTTACAGTATGAAGCTCCAACCAACTGAACTACCCCACCAGGGCTTTGCCCATTTTTTAATTGGCTTGTTGGGTTTTTTTTTGTTTTGTTTTTTGGTATTGAGTTGTATGAGTTCTTTATATATTTTGAATATTAACCCCTTGTCTGAGCTGTTGTTTGTAAATGTCATTTCCCATTAGGTTGGTTGCTTTTTTGTTTTGTTGATTGTTTCTTTCACTGTGCAGAAGCTTTTTATTTTGATACAGACCCATTCATTTATTTTATTTTATTTACTTCCCTTGCCTTTAGGGTCAAATTAATAAAATCTTCTCTAAGACCAAGGTCCATGGGTTTAGTACCTACTTTTTATTCTATGTAATTTATTGTTTCAGATCTTATATTTAGGTCTTTTATCCATTTTAATCAATTTTTGTACATGGGACAAACTGTAGTCTCATTTTATTTTATTTTTTGCAAGTGGCTTTCTAATTTTCTAAGCAACATTTATTGAAGAGGCTTTCTTTTCTCCCTTGTAGGTTTTTGTCTCCTTTGCCAAAAATTATTTGCCCATGTATATGTAGTTTTATTTCTGGGATCTCAGTTCTGTTCCATTGATCTGTGTGTCTGTTTTTCTGCCAATATCATGCTATTTTGAATATCTTTGCTCTGTAGTATAATTTGAAGTCAGATAGTTTGATACCTCTGGCTTTGTTCTTTTTTTCCTCAGGATTGCTTTGGGGTATTTTGTGGTTTTCTAAAAATCTGATCATTTTTGTTCTATTTATTTAAAAAAATACATTGGGATTTTGATGGGGATTGCTTTAAACCGGTATACTGTGTTGCTTTAGATAATATAGACATCTTAACTATGTTGATCCTTCTAACCCATAAACATGGAATAGCTTTCCATTTAACTGAATCTTTTTCAATATATTTTAATAAATAGAAAAAATTCTCAATTATAGTTTACATTCACTATTGTTTTGTATTAGTTTCAGGTGCACAATATAGTGGTCAGACAAGCATATATTTTATAAAGTGTTGCCCTTGATATATCCAGTAACAAATGGACACCATACATAGTTATTACAATACTAGAGGCCCGGTGCACAAAATTGGTGCATGGGGGGGTTGTCCCTCAGCCCAGCCTCTCCAATCTGGGACCCCTCGAAGGATGTCCTTCTGCCGGTTTACAGGGATTGGGCTTAAACCAGCAGTCGGACATCCCTCTCACAATCCAGGACTGCAGGCTCCTAACCACTCACCTGCCTGCCTGCCTGCCTAATTGCTCCTAACCACTCCGCCTGCTGGCCTGCTCACCCCCAACTGCCCACTTCTGGCCTGCTCACTCCCAACTGCCTCCTGATGTCCTGATCACTTCCAACTGACTCCAACTAATGACCTGCTCACACCCAACTGGCCCCCTTGCTGGTCTGCTTACCCCCAATGGCCCCGCCCCCCACCAGCCTGATCACCCACAACTGCCCTCCCTCTTGGCCTCTAACTGCCTCTACCCTGGCCTCTAACTGCCTCTACCCCAGCCCCGCCAACAAGGCTTTGTCCGGAAGGTGTCCTGGAAGATCTTCCAGTCTAATTAGCATATTACTCTTTTATTAGTATAGATAAAGGCCTGGTGCACAGGTGGGGGCCAGCTGGTTTGCCCTGAATGGTGTCCCAGATCAGGGTGGGGGTTCCCTTGGGGTGTGGGGCAGCCTGGGTGAGGGGCCTGTGGTGGTTTGCAGGCCGGCCATGGCCCCATGGGGTGAGGGTCCCCACTGGGAGGGTGTGGCCAGCCTGGGTGAGGGGCTGAGGGCTGTTTTCAACCTGGCCACAGCCCCTTCAGGGTTGGGGGTCGCACTAAGAAGACTGGCCAGCCTGGGTGAGGGGCTGAGGGATGTTTTCAGGCTGGCCACAACCCCTTCAAGGTGGGGGTCCCCGCTGGGGTGCCTGGCCAGCCTGAGTGAGAAGCTGATGGCTGTTTGCAGGCTGGTCAAACCCCCCAGTGGGGACCTTCACCCCATGAGGGTGTGGCCAGCATGGGTGAGGGGCTCAGGGCTGTTTACAGGCTGGCCAAGCTCCCCAGTAGGGACCTTCACCCCATGGGGGTGTGGCCAGCCTGGGTGAGGAGCTGAGGGCTATTTTCAGGCTGGCCACACCCCTGGTGATCCAGGCACCCAGCCCTACTTTCTTTTTTTTTTTTTTTTTCAGCACTTCCTTAAGTGGAGGCCAGGGCCAGCTGGAAGCAGGTATCTGGGATTTATTTATTGTCTATAATTGAAACTTTGTAGCCTTGAGCAGAGGCCAGGGCCAGTGAAGGCAGGCAGGAAGCTTGGCTTTCTCCATCACCGGGGGCAACAAAAGCCTCCTGCTTGCTCCAGCTCCATGGCCTCTGCCATCTTTGTTGGGTTAATTTGCATACTCACTCCTGATTGGCTGGTGGGCATAGCAGAGTGATGGTCAATTTGCATGCTTCTCTTTTATTAGTGTAGATTATTGAAATTTCCTATGTTATATTTTACACCCCCATGTCTATTTTGTAACTACCAATCTGTACATCTCAAGCCCTTCACCTTTTTCTCCCAGTCTCCCAACCCCCCTCCCCTCTGGCGACCATTAGTCTGTTCTCTATTTCTATGAGTCTGTTTCTGATTTTTGGTTTATATTGTTCTTTAATTTCTACATATGAGTGAAATCATATAGTATTTTTCTTTCTCTGACTGATTTATTTCACTTAACATAATGACCTCTAGGTCAATCCATGCTGTTTCAAATGGTAAGATTTTGTTCAGGCTTTATGGCTGAGTAATATTTCATTATATATATGTACCACAGCTTTTCATTCACTCATCTCTTGATGGGCATTTGTGTTGGTTTCATAGTTTGGCTATTGTAAATAATGCTGTAATGAACATGATGATACATATATTCTTTTGAATTAGTGTTTTGTGTTTCTTCTGATATATATCCAGAAGTGGAATTGCTGGGTCATAAGGTAATTTCATTTTTATTTTTTTGAGAAACCTCCATACTGTTTTCAATAATGGCTGCACTAATCTGAATTCCAAGCACATTTGCACATTTGTCAAATATTAGTAGAATATATATATATATATATATGTGTGTGTGTGTGTGTGTGTGTGTGTGTGTGTGTTTAATTTGAGACACTCAATTGTGTTCCATTGGTTTATGTTTCAACAACATTCTGTTTTGATTACTATAGCTTTCGAATATAGTTTGAGGTACCATCTCAACCTGTATGAATGGCTATCATCAACAAATCAACAAATGACAAGTGCTGGCAAGGATGCAGAGAAAAAAGAACGCTTGTGCACTGCTGGTGGGGATGCAGACTGGCAGTCACTGTGGAGAACAGTATTAAATTTCCTCAAAAAACTAAAAATGGAACTGCCATTTGACCCAGTGATCCCACTTCTAGGAATATCACAAGAAACTAGAAACACCAATCAAAAAGGATATGTACACCCTTATGTTCATAGCAGCACAATTTACCATAGTTAAGATTTGGAAACAGCCTAAGTGCCCTTCAGCAGATGAGTGGATTAAAAAACTGTGGTACATCTACACAATGGAATACTACGCTGCTGTAAAAAGGAAGGAACTCCTACCATTTGCAACAGCTCAGATCGCCCTGGAGATCATTATGATAAGCAAAATAAGCCAGTCAGAGAAAGATAAATATCACATGATCTCACTCATTTGTGGATCATATTAAGTTAATGATTTATAGTTATCATGGGCTCATCTGGAAGCATTCTTGGTAAAGGGACACAACAGAATATATTTTACAAAATCCAGAGTTTAATATATTTACCTTTGGCTGATAGTGAAATTCTAACATGTGGTTCTCTAAAGCATTATATAATTTAGCTATGAAAATAATCTCTACAGACTCTCATATTTCAGCAAAAGCTATGTTTTCATTGCACATTTTTCATAATATGACCAATTAAGTGTAAAATTGAAGGAGCTGATTTGTGCACATAAGATGTTTATGTTCTGGATAAATTTTTCTTTTATTTACAAGACTGGTCATGTAGAAGCAAATATTGGACAGATTTTCCATGCACTAAGTATGACTCTTAGTAGGTGGTGGAAATATAAGATTGGTACATAATGTTTAAAATGAATATGCAATCAGCAAATGTATAATTTTGTTGTCCAAGCATTGTGTATTTGTCTAAAACATTTGCAAATATTCCTTTTAAATGAATTATAAAATGACTAAAGGGCTTGGGAAAAGGTGTCACTTGCTGATCATTGTTGCCTAACTCAATTTCCAGCCTGCAGTTGAATTCAGTTATTATCAGCTTCCTATCAGATTGTGTGACCTAGTGAGATCCCAGTGCATGGTTGAAAATTGAAGAGCTGCATTTCACTCTCATCTGAAAGCATTCCTTAAAAATAAAAAAAAGTAAAATGCTTGTCAATCAGAGCTCTCCACACCCTTTACAAAAAAAGAAGCTTAAATACAAAACAGCAGCAACAACAGGTGGCATTCTAGAATGGGCTTGCACCCAAGAGGAGAAACAACACTGACTTATGAACATAGCTATAAGGCCTGATCCCAAGCCAGATCCAAATCCTTCTGCTTTTGTAACAGCTTTTGATTTTTTATCATCTTATAAAAAGAAAGTGAATTAGATACTGATGACTGGCAGTCCTTTTGCCTGCCTCTGCCACAGGCGTGTTTATTCAGGTGTGTCAGCAGTGTCCATGGCCACATGCTTAAAATATAATCTGGTGAAATAGCCTTTGAGATCCTTCATTCTGCCTAAGTCCAACACGAGACTACAGATGATAGTTTTTTCTGCCTCATGAAAATAGTCGCTCATTCAAGAACAAGGCTGGAGCACATGAACTTTGTTTCACTGAGATCCTCATGACTAATCTTTTCCAAAGCAGTCCAAAGTTTCTTACTTTCCTCTAACCTGAGGGCAATATGTTTTGAAAGTGGATGAAATGATGTAACAAAAGATAATTTGAGTGTTCTAAATATGAAAATTATATCCTAAATCCACACATAAGGTGATTTCTCCAATGAGAGGATTCTACATGGATATCTCTGTTTATGTCCTTGAAACATACACTGACAGCTGGTTAACTTGTCCTTGTCATTATTCACAAATTTCTTTGGGATTATTTGTAAACTATTGGGTAGTGACCCTGCAGTTCACAGATGATAAAGCAACA
The DNA here is from genome assembly GCA_025583905.1 of Ia io. NCBI lineage: Eukaryota > Metazoa > Chordata > Mammalia > Chiroptera > Vespertilionidae > Ia > Ia io. The sequence continues at coordinate 76,277,587 of JAJQQW010000001.1, forward strand.
AAAATTTGGAAATTCAAAGTATCAAATAAAAAGAGTGAGTGGAAGAGGAAAGAGATACAAATGTAAAATGGAAGGAATGGAATTATTGTTGTGTGACCTTGAGAATGTTTATAATTTATCTGTGTTTTATTTTCTTATTCCTGTTCTGAGGAATGGGGATAAAAACAGTATTTACTTCACAGTTTTGTTTTGAAGATTATTTGCATTTATAACATACATAGAGCATCACAGCTCCTAACTCATGCTAAGCATTCAATAAATGTTTCAGTATAATAATTATTATCAATTAAACAATAATTATGTGCCTTTGTTCTTATAATATTTAATATTATATCACATAATGCTAACATTTCTTTTTATCTTCTTTTTGTGGGTGAAGAAACTTAAGTAACTTACCTAGGGCACACAGGTGGTAATGAGCAGGCACAACATCAACACCCGGATCTATGTATTTTTAAAGCTCATGCCCTCTAGATCAACCTACATCTATGATTGTCAAACACTTTCCTATACTCTATCTCTTCTGTAATATAAAAAAGGATCATTCTCAAAAATGTAAGCAATAATATTGTGTTTGGTAAATGTTACACATCCCCTTTGTTATGCCAAGTATACCAATCTCATCTAAGTGCTAAATTAGACATGAAAGGTCCCTTCAACTCCAGAAGATGTGATCTAGAGTCTGTTAAGCATCATTAATGCAGGGACATTGGGCAGCATTATTATTGGCCTGGGAAACAGACTTCTAAGACTGAGAGAAACCAAATGAGATTTGGATGAATCCAAAACAAAAAGTAAAAGTATAATCTTTTAGCCAGAACAACCTGGCCAGTATAGAACCACCAATACTTGCAGGCCTCCATCTACTCTAAACACAACTGCTACTACTGTTAGACATGGTAGCAGTTTCCTTAAATTAGTTATTAACATAATTTAAATATTGTGCTACTCACTTTAGATTTATAGTCTGGGATATTAGTATCCAATTAGCTGAGACTAGGTTATAATCTGGGTGTTGGCTGCTACAGGGGAAGCAAACCAAGTTAACAAATACATTACATAGTAGAAAGTTGGACAATGAACAGCAAAAAAAGCAGCCCTAAAATTATTTTTACTGGACTTTATATTAAAGGAATATTTACCCCATAAATCCCCATGTTTAATTTTAAAAATTTAAGATACACCACATTGTACATACTGCTATTTTTGAACCTTTACAATTGTTTATTTTAATCTTATTTTTCAATTACATTTGATATATATTAGTGTCAAGTGTAGAACATAGTGATTAAACACATATATACACCTATGAAGTGATCACTCCTGTAAGCATAGTATCCTATACCAGTGGTTGGCAAACTGCAGCTCGCGAGCCACATGCGGCTCTTTGGCCCCTTGAGTGTGGCTCTTCCACAAAATACCACGTGTGGGCACGCATCTACAGTGTGATCGAAACTTCATGGCCCATGCGCAGAAGTCAGTTTTCAGTTCTCAAAAGAAATTTCAATCGTTGTACTGTTGATATTTGGCTCTGTTGACTAATGAGTTTGCCGACCACTGTCCTATACCATTCATAGTTATTACAGTACTAGTGGCCTGGTGCATGGATTTGTGCACATTGAAAGGAAATCAGGAGCCCACGCCCACATGCCCAAGGAGTTTCCACATTTCCTGAGATGCCGGGAAGTCACGTGGGGAGTCTGTCCTCTTCTCCACAGCTTCCTGAAAAATATTTCCAAATGTCCCTTCTGAGGCCAGAATCATGCCTTGCTGGCAGGGAGGTCCCCAGTAAACACCTTGGGCTGTGCTGAATGTTTTCTACCTCTCAGTGCCAGATAAGAGATGCTTGGAAGTGAACAATACAAAGTTGGGGATCTTGGAGGGAGGGGGTACTCTCTCTCCCACACCCCCACCCTTCAGATCCATCTCTCTGACTTTTACCCCAATTGTCAGTCTTGTGGACATTTTTATATTGCTGCTTTTCTCTGTAGTTCTGGGGCAATCGGTAAGGGATAAGATTTTATCTCTATGCCCAAGGTAGAGTTCCAGGAGCCTGGCAGCGGTATCAGGCTCGTCTTGGTTACTCTGAGTGTCCGCACTTCATCTGTTCCCCAGAGATTGTACCTGTAAGCTTATGGAGTATGTGCCTTGTGACAAGTTCTGGTTGAGCTGTGGGAGTCCCAGGGGTGGGTACCAGCACTGCGGGGGTAGGTATCCATCCACAGGAGCTGCCATCCATGGACCCACCTGCCCACAGGTGCCACCAGGGATCTGTGGGGAATATGGGAGCCTGGAGGGAGCCCAGATGCAGGCCAGGCCCAAGAAGGGTGTGATGGCAGCTGGGGGTGGTAGGAAGGAAGGAGGGAGTGGTAGATCGCAGTCCCAGGTAAGGCACTTTCTTAATATTTCAGTTCCACATCCATAGGAACACCACAGTAGCTAAGGGGTGGAACATGGCCCTGATGCTTGAGAGGGAGTTCCAGGGGGCTGGTGTCAATATCAAGGTCATCCTGGTCACGCATGAATGTTCCACGCTGCATTTGTTTGCAGTAGATTATACCAACAGAATATAGGGGGTGATTTTTCCACACAACTCCCGGCCCAAGTGTGGGGCTGCCTGAACCTAACAGGTCAGGCCAGCACCTGCTGGTGCCCCTCCACCCACCGGAGCTGACCAGCACTCTGCAGGGATCCAGGAGCGGGTATTCGGTGTCAGATGGTGGACCTTTCTAGGAGATGGGGCTGGGGCCAGGTGGTAGGTGGAAGTTGTGAAGGGCTCACTGGCAAACACATGTGGATGTTGGTCATGGGGCAGGACTTCACCAGCGCTTGCTCTCAAGATGGGGACCAGCCCAGGCAGTATGTGCATGAAGCGCCTCTGTGGGTTTTTCCTGAGCCTGCATCCAGAGACCCAGAGGGCAATAGGTAAGGGGTGCAGTGCAGCAACAGGCTCCGACGGGAGAGTTCCAGGGGCTGGTGGCAGCTGATCCATGGTCATTAGGGCTATAGCCCTACCACCCGGGCATTGGGACTGCAGTCTGTTTGCTGGAAATTGTGCCTGCCAGAGGCAGGAGAGGCTCGTGCGCCCAGTTTCTGGGTTGAGTGGCTCTCCCACTGTGGGAGTGCACTGACCACCAGGCGGCAGCTCCTGCATTGAGCATCTACCCCCTAGTGGTCAGTGCACGACCAGTCATTCAGTCATTACGTGCGTTATGGTCACTGGCTTTTTATATATATAGATTATTGATTATATTCCCTATGCTGTACTTTACACCCCGTGACTATTATTATAACTGGCAATTTTCTTAATCCCTTCCACATATTGCTTTTTTCAATGGTTTCATGAAATTAATTTTTAATCAAAGAGCATGCCTTTTGTATTGACATATAGATCAATGAGATTTTATGCCTAAACACACTCTGGTAAATAAGCCAAATGGCAACCCTTTGAGTACATGTATGATCCAAACCTCTTTTCCATGTTTCTAATTCTTTTTTTTTCTCATACTGTTTGAACACCAATAGCAATTTACCAGCCTTCATTGGCCTGTATGTAAAAAAGCTAGATGTTTGTAAGAGCATTTAAAGTTCATTGCTGACAATGTCCAACCACAAAACCATCTTTTTTATCTTTACCATAGCACATCTTAAATGGAGAAAATAATATTTTCCCCTTATACCTCTGTCTGTTGCTATGTTAACTATTCACAAAAATCAGAATACCATTATAGAAAATGATTAAAGTAATTTAATTATAAAAATACATGTGAACTTAGAATGTAGTCAAGTAATATAGACCCAAATAGAATATTAATTCAATATTTAGGAAAGACTTAGGTATCTATTATGCAGTGTCAAAAACATAAAGTATTATTGCAATATGCCTTTCTTTACTGGATTTGAAATGTAAGAAATTGTCTAATTGTATACGATATCATTGGGTAATAATATGCTCAGATTGTAAATGATGCATCTCCTGAGACTAGTATAAACAACCAAGATGAGTACTGCTTTAAATAATGAATGGTGAGAACTACAAAGTACCTTGGTTACTTTTGCCAATTCACTTATTAAAATAACATCATACAATTTTATAGGAAATACATAAAACGTTACTATTACACTAAGTAGGTTAGAATTGTACTAAACACTCACCCCCTGTCAACTCCTGATGGGTTTGAGTAACACAAATGTACAGCCAAACTGGCAAAGGGAAATACAGATAAGAAGAGAAGATACCCAAGGGCTTGTAACTGGCTTCACTGTAGCACACTTTGCTCTTACTGTGCCCAGAGCTACTAAGAAGCAAACCATAAAAGATATTTCAACTTGACATTTGCATTCATGATTATTTGAGGCCCAAAATAAAATTGGATGCCAAGCTAATTTGTTGGTATCTCTGTTATTTTCCTGCATCCTTTTTTCCTTTTTTTTCTTAAAAAATTGAATGTTGACATTATTACCCCACTCCACCCACCCCCACCTCCTTCTCCCTTGGCTTTCATCAAACTATTGTCCGTGTCTGTGGAGTATGCATATATGCTCTTTAGCTAACCGATTCACTTTCATCTTTTTTAAGAAAGATATTAAAAAAATAGAGGCATATTAAACATATAAAGACAGATTTTCAGAACAATGCAGCCATACTTTCTAAGTATAATAGAAATTAATAATTCTGCATACACTAACAATTATTTAATTAGATTAATAGAAAGTAGCTTTAGAAAACTGGGTCCTTATAATATCCCTGATAGAAAATAAAATACTTAGTGGGAAAAAATATTGTTACCTTTGGCAAGCATGTCCTTGCCAAAGAAGCTTAAGGAGTGAAGAGAAAGCAATGAAGGTAAATATAGAACAGCTATTTCAGTTCAATAAGAAGAATAACATTTTTGGAAATAGGATCATCACTATTTCTTAAAATGCTGATGTATATATTACCCAAAAGCATCATGGGGATTATATGATATCAGTTTAGATTTATTTATTCCTGGCCCTTACAATATAAAAGTTGATTTTTTCTAAATATCATAAGAAAATATACTCAATCTCTTAAAACTAGTATATATAAACACAAAGGAGGCTACTCCATCCTCTATATAAGGGTGAATGAAACAGAAAAGAACCAGGAAAGTGAGAGCATATCCTATATAATCCTATATAATAAAGAGCTAATAGCAAATGGTCATCATGCCAACATGCCTTAACGGCTCAGACACTCAATACTGGGGAGAGCGGGATAGGGACCAGCCAAGCACAAGTGAGCTCGTGAGAGAGGAATGGGGACCATCTAGGCTACATCCCAGGAGAGGGACCAGCCACCTGCCCCATGGTCCTGGACGCCAGCAGCTTCACCTGTGCCTGTGGCCTGGGAGAGGGACAAGCCACCCACCCCACAGTCCCAGGTGCCTGAGGCCCAGGCAAAGCCACCCCCGCCCATGGTCCCCTGTGGCTGCAGCCAGCCCGGGCGAAGCCGGCCTGGGTCCTGGGTGCCTGCAGCCAGTCAGAGGGAGAGAAGCCCAGGTCCTGGGTGCCTAAGACTGGCCAGAGGAGGGAATCCTGGGTCCCGGGTCCGGGGCGAGGCAGAGGCAGTTAGGGGCAATGAGGCAAGCAGGGGAGCAGTTAGGGGCAATAAGGCAGGCAGGCAGAGGTGGTTAGGGGCAATAAGGCAGGCAGGCAGGCAGGCGAGCGGTTAGGAGCCAGAGGTCCCAGATTGTGAGAGGCAGTCAGACATCCCCATGGGGTCCCAGATTGGATAGGGTGCAGGCCGGGCTGAGGGACCACCCCCTCTGTGCATGAATTCCATGCACCAGGCCTCTAGTATGCTATATTTTTGAAAAATATATGGTAGTGGGAGATAGAAAGCATTTATTGAGGAAGGGGTTTTTAATAACAGGGCTTTTTGTATCATTCAACAACAATTTTTTTTGGCCTAAAATCATGGAGTATTATAGATTTGACTCCCATCACAGATGCATAGGCATATTTTAAAAACAGTAATTGGCAGAGCAAACTCATATTGGAAAGAAACTGTACATCTGGATTTCCTTATTTTATGGATTTGTTCAGGGTCCAACAGAAACAAAAAAAATCTACATTTGAGAAATGTGGTTGATATGTGTTTGTCTTACACTGTAAAGACTGAAACGTAAGTAATTATGGGTGAACAGACAGAAACATCTTTGCAGATATCGGATTAATATTAGCCTAGTTACAAAGGCCTAACCAGTCTGATGGGAAGTATGGAGTGTCATGGTCAAACACAAAATGTGAAACTCTATGTGATGCATAACAAGAAAACAAAAATTAATATTTTACCAGAACCATTCATTTATTTATCCAGCATGAATTGAATGAGCACCTTTGATAGACCAGGCAGTGTGTGAATATGAAAATAAATAAGAGGCATTTTTGATCTTCCAGAACTCAAAGTAAGAAGGGCAGATATGTAAATCAATAATTACAACACAACTTGACAAGTTACCCATTCAACACTCCCAGTTTATTAACCCTCTGGTGATAATGGATTGGTAAAGAACACCAGAACCATCTTGAGTAACACAGGTATATTATTTGTAGTTGTATTCATGTAAATAACCTATTTAAATATTTTTTAAACTGCTTCTACAAGTAATACCCTTCACTGGCATAAGATTTTAACTGATTAAGAAATGCATAAAGCACTCCAAAAATTAAATTCCATGACCAGACAGCTTCCTGGTGAATTCTACAAAATATTCAAAGACTAATTAATACAAATTTGTCTCAAAAAATTCCAAAAAATAGAAGATGCAAGAACACTTCCAAACTCATTTTATGAGACCAACATTGTCCAGATACAAAACCAGATAAAGAAACCACAATAAAATAAAATTACAGACCAATAACTTTGATGAACATAGATGCAAAAATACTCAACAAAGTATTAGTGAGCCAAATTCAACAGTATGTTAAAGAGATCATATATCATATCAAGTGGGATTTATTTCAGGGATGAAGGTATGGTTCAACAGCTGCAAATCAATCACTATGATATACCGCATTAACAAAATAAAGGATAAAAATCATGTGATCATCTCAATAGATTCAGAAAAAGCATTTGACAAAATTTAATATCCATTTATGAAATGAACTCTCAAAAAAGGGGGTATAGAGAGAATGTACCTTAACATAATACAGAACATGTATGAAAAATACCACAACTAACATCATGTTCAACCATTAAAGTTGAGGACGTTCTGGTCAAGATGGTGGTGTAGGTAAATGCAATACTCATATCATCCCACAACCACATCAAAATTACAGCTAAACTACAGAAAAACTATTGTTCAGGACTGCCTGAATTGTAGCTGAACAAAAGTCCTACAACAAAGCTTATAAAAAGGCAGCCACATTGAGATTGGTAAAAGGGATGGAGACTTTGAATGGGTTTGTCCCACACTAGCTGTTAAAAATCAGGATAGATATCTTAAATGCAGACGTCTCCCCATGAGGAGCAAGCAGTCTCAGCCCCACACCAGGTCCTCTAGTTGAGGGTTCTGGTGGCAGAAAAAATAAGACCCCATAACTTCTGGCTGTAAAAAACAGTTCAGATTGTGGCTGAGTAAGAAAAAGGGCTCATTGAATCCCAGACATCCCTCTTAAAGGGCCTGTGCATAAACTTTAACTCATTCACTCTGAGTTCTAGTGCTGAGGCATCAGAGACATACAGGGAAGAAGTGAGTAGTCTGGAATAGGGGCAAGGGCTGGAGGGGTAGCTTTCTCCTAGACAGAAGTGCTAACAGAAGCCATTGTCTCCTCCCCCCATAAAAGTGTTGGCAGGTGGATGCCGTATCTGAGTCTCCATCAACCTGACTAACAGAGTTGGGCCATCTCTGGTGATTCCCTGAGACCTGGCCACACCCAACTTTCAGGCCCAACCTAAGCCATTTCCAGTGGATTTTCCATAAAAGCAGCTTGTATTGTCTCATGCTGAAGACTTTCCTAAAATCTTTCAAATAAGCAGTATCTGGCCTTGGCATGTCTCTTACCTGTCATTGAGGGGCACTAGGCCCAGCACTAGCAGCAACGAGCTTTGAGTCACAGCCTGGCCTCTCCTAGGCACCTCTAAGTTCAGCAAAAGTAGCATCCATCTGCAGATAACTTTGTAGTTCATGCTAGGTGGCCATAGAGAGGGCACAGGTTTCAGGTGAACTTCACCTGCACCTTCTGGAAGGCCCCAGAGCCAGCACACCCAGTGGACAGCTACAGACCCTCTCAAAGCACCATCCAACCTTCTCCACAAGCAACACACTCAAGGGGCAGATTCAGCAGGCACCAGAGCCCTGCTTAAATAAGTTTTACTCTTAGGGTCAGCCCCTGCATAGCTGATCCTCCACAGTGGTCACAGCCTATCCTCAGAGAAAATCAAACTGTGGGTAAATCCTTCCCATTGAGGTGCCAATAGCAATCAAGGCCCAACTACAACAGTAGGGTATGTATACAGTCCACACTGAGGGCCACACCTGTAGTGCCCAGATCATGTGATTGTGGACCCCGTGCCACTGGATTCTATAGGACACCTACTACATAAGGCCACTCTAATAAGTTTGGGAGACAAAGCAGTTCTACCCAATATAGAAACAAACACAGGGAGGCAGCCAAAATGAGGAGACAAAGAAACATGTCCCAAATTAAAGAACATAACAAAACTCCAGAAAAGGACTGCACAAAATAGAGAAAATCTACTAGATGCAGAGTTCAAAATACAGGTTATAAGTATGCCCAGTTAACTTAGAAGAGTAGATTAACTTAGCAAGAACTTCAGCAAAGAGGTGGGGAACATAAAAATGGAGATAGAAAACATAAAATAGAACCTGTTGAAAAGAAGAATACGCTCACTGAAATGAAGAATACATTACAGGGAATCAACAGTGGAGTAGATGAAGCAGAGGATCAAATCAGAGGTTTGAATGATAAAGAAGCAGCTTAGCAGCAAAAGCAAAGAAAAATAATCAAAATATGAGAATAGTATAAGGATCCTCTGGGACAACTTCAAGTGTAACCAATATTTGCATAATGGGGATGGCTGTAAAAGAAGAGAAAGGCCAAGAAATTGAAAACCTATGTGAAAAATAATGATGGAAATTTTTCCTAACCTGATGAAGGAAACAGACATACAAGTCTAGGAAGCACAGAGAGTCCTAAGCAAGATGAACCCAAAGAGGACCACACCAAGACACAGCATAATTAAAATGGCAAAAGTCAAAGATAGAGAATCTAAAAACAAAAAACGAGACAAAAGCAGTGTGTGTGTTTTTAATCTATAAGAGAGCTTACTAGTACATAAGACTATCAGCTGATTTTCCAACAGAAGTTTACAAGCCAGAAGGGATTGTCATGAAATATTTGAAGTGATAAAAAGCAAGAATTTACAACCAAAATTACTCTACCCAGCTAAGCTATCATTCAGAATTGAAGGATATATAAAGAGCTTCCCAGACTAGTCAAACCTAAAGGAGTTCATCACCATCAAACCAGTATTACAAAAAATGTTTTATGGAAATGGAAACACACAAAAAACTGGAGTAGCAAGACTTACACCAGACAAAATAGATGTTTTAAAAAAGGCTGTATAACAAGAGACAAAGAACTCAGCAATTCTACTTCCACATCTTTATCTGAAGAAACACAAAACACTAAGTTAACATATTATACACTTGATACAAATATTGTATGTCAAGTGTAATTGAGAAAAAATATTTAAATTTTTTAAAAGTTTAAATAATATTCTCTTTTAATTAGGAACAAAATAAGGATGCTCACTCTTATCATTTTTATTCAACAAAGTCTATTGGAAGACCAAGTCAGAAGAAATGGGCAATAAAAAGAAATTAAAGGTATCCATGTTGAAAAGGAAGAAGTAAACTTGTCACTATTTGCAGATTACATGATATTATACAAAGAAAACCTAAAGACCATAAAAAACTTTTACAATTAATAAATGAACTCAGTAAAGTTGCAGGATGCAAAACTCACTATACAGAAATCTGTTACATTTCTGTACACTCATAATGAACTATCAGACAGAAAAATTAAGAAAAAAATTCCATTTACAATTGCATCAAAAAGATGAAAATACCTAGGAATACATTTAGCCAAGGAGGTAATATACCTGTACACTAGATAAAAATATTAAAGACACAAATAAATGGAGAGATATTCCATGCTCATGGATTGGAAGAATTAATATTGTTAAAATGCCCAAAGTACCCAGAGCTATATACAGATTCAATTCAATTCCTATCAAAATCCCAATGGTATTTTCCACAGGAATAGAACAAACAATCCTAAAATTGTATAGAACCACAAAATACGCAAAGCAATCTTGAGAAAAACAAACCTGGAAGCATCATGTTCCCTGATTCTAAACTATTATTATAATGCTATTGTAGTCAAAACAGTATGGTACTGGTATTTTAAAAAATGTATAGAACAAATGAAAAAGAATAGAGAGACCAGTAATAAGCTCATGCCTATATGGTCAATTTATATATGACAAGGGAGCTAAGATTATACAATGGGAAAAGAACAGTCTCTTCAATAAATGGTTTTGGGAAAACTGGACACCCACAAGCAAAAAAATAAAAAAGTGGTTATGTATATAAGTTCTTTGATTAATCTCTTCCCACCCACCCACTCCTACCTTCCCTCTGTGATTCAAAAGTCTGTTCATGTTTCTATGTTTCTGGATCTATTTTGTCCAGCAGCTTATTTTGTTCTTTAGCTTCCACATATGAGTAAGATCAAGTTATATATATTCATTCTTCAGCCATAAAAAAGATGAAATCTTGACATTTGTGACAACATGAATGGACCTTGAAGGCATTATGGTAAATTAAGTAAGTCAGAGAAACACAAATAACATATGATTTCACTTATATTTGGAATTTTTAAAAAAGAAATTCGTAGATACAGAGAACAAATTGGTGATTGTCAGTGACAAGGGGTGGTGGGTGGGTGAAATGGATGAAATGAGTCAAAGGGTACAAACTTCCATTTATAAAATAAACAAGCCTTAGAAATGTAATGTGCAACATAGACTATGTATTTCATATTTCAAAATTGCTAAGTACAACTTACAAGTTCTCATCTCAAGAAAAAATAATTCTGTAACTATGTATGATGATGGATGTTAACTAGACTTACTGTGGTTGAATTTTGCAATATATGCAAATATCAAATCATTACGATGTGTACCCGAAACTTATATAATGTTGTATGTCAATTATATTGCAATAGTTTTTTTTTTTTAATTACATTTAAAAAAAATAAACATGACCATGATACCAGAGACTTCTTACCTTGGAAATAAGAAAGGTGCTTTCTATAATTTCCTTTTTTTAACAGGGTTTTTTTTTTTTTCAGGTGACATGCTAAAATAGAATATAAACAAAATAATCCAATCAAAAAGTGGGCAGACGGCCTGAAAATCACCTCTCCCAAGAAGACATATGAACAGACAATAGATATATGAAAACATTTTCAACCTCACTGGCAATTAGGGAAATGCAAATAAAAAAATTAATGAGATACCACCTCACAGCTTTTGGAGTGGCCATTATCAAGACAAGCAATAACAAGTGTTGGAAAAGTTGTGGATAAAAAGGAACCCTCATTCACTGCTGGTGGGAATGTAGATTGATACAACCACAGGAAAGCAGTCTGGTGATTCTTCAAAAAGTTAAGACTAGAACTACCATATGACCTAACAACCCCACTCCTGGGTAAATACCTCAAAAACTCGAAAACATGTATTTGCAAAGATATATGGATCCCTATGTTCATTGCAGCATTATCATGGTGGCCAACACATGGAAACAACCAAAGTGCCCTGTGGTAGAAGACTGGATAAAGAAGATGTGGTACATATACACAAAGGAATACTACTCAGCAATAAGAAATGATGAGAGAGACAAAATGGCAGCAGTATAGATGGACGTGTCCCGAGCCTTGTCCTGGAGCAAATAGAATGAGCAGCTGAAACGAATAACATCCAACCTGAATTGGCAAAGGAGACTCAGCTGGTGAGACAATTTGCAGCCGGGAAGGGCAGAGAACAGCTGGAGAAAGGTAAAATCAAGGATCTGGGCAGGAGAGTGTGCCAGACCTCTGAGCCAGAGGGTCAGAGGGAAACCGCACAGCACTGAGCAGTGTCCCTGGGGACAGGCACAGCGTCTGACTGTGGAAAGAAAGTCCACAGGATGCTGGAGGCAGGGGATTCTAGATCTGGGTCCACAGTCATGAAAGGCTGAACCCAGAGAGAGCAGCCTTGGGGGCTGACCAGACTGTGCAGTGCCAGCAGGAGAGGAGCACACAGAAGCACAGTCTTTCCCCTCTCTGTGGCCTGTGCTTTTCTTAACTGAACCTAGTTCATAGGATCTTTCGGATACAGCCACTTACCCGTGGCTGGGGTGTAGGAGAAGATGCGGACTTGTGGTGTTTGGAGAGAGGCTGGGGAGAGAAGGGGGTCCAGGAGAAGTGGCAGTGAGTCTGGCGCTGAGTCATATCTGAGCCCAGGACCTGGGCAGCCATTTTGTCCTGAAGAGATAATCCCTCCCTCCAGTCTCCAGGCAACCTATACAGCCACACACAGAATACACCCTGAATGGTACAAGGGATTAAATAAAAAAAATATCTGAATAGTCCCTGAGAGTCCACAGGGGAATGAGCAGCTGAAACGAATAACATCGTTTTCATTTGGCCTAAAATGAGACCTTCAGTCCCAGCAACAGGAAACTGAGAAACCACAGATAATACAGAAGACTGGGATCTTAAGACAGTCAAAGGAATGACACTTCACTTTTTCATTTTTATTTTTGTATTATTATTTTTTCTTCTTTTTTCTTTGTTTTCCTGTTTTTGTTTGTTGCTTTATTTTCTATTTCTTTTCACATTATTTTTCCATCACACTATTTTATTTTTATTTGATATTTTAGACCATTTTTTAAATTAATTTTTTGTAAACTTATTATTATTTTCTTCTTATTCTTTCTTCTTATCCACTTATCCCCTTTCTACTTCCTCTATACTGAATTGTTGTCCTTCCCATAATCATCCAATTCTTAACCTTATTTTCTGTATATAAGCTCAGCATCTACAAATTCTGCCCCCATCCTCTTTGCCGAGTGTTTGGTGTTTGTATTTTTTTGCTTTATCTATTGGTTCTGTGGTGTTTTTGCTTTATCTATTGTATTTTTTTGCTTTATCTATTGGTTCTGTGAAAAAAGAAAAAGGAAGAAAAAGGAGAATATATATATTCTTTTTCGAATATATATATTCTCCTTTTTCTTCCTTTTCCTTTTTTCTCTTATCTTTTTTCTCTCATTGATATCATTTGTGCTCTCTTTTCTCTCCCCTAATTCTCTTTTCTCAGGTGGTCATTTATAAGCGTTATGGATGTTGTGAGCACATTTGTGCTTTGTTCCCTTTGTGTTGCGTCTTGTCAAGGTGAATTTTATCCTGTCTAGCTAATGTGCTAGAGAGTGAGCCACATAACCAGACACCTGGAGAGGAAACTCCATTCACGAACGGGTCAATAACACCCCAGACCCAACTATAGAGTCAGGAAGAAAGCAACAGTGAGGGGAAGAGCATGAGTGAGTGAGAGCAAAAGAGGAGTGTGTGGTCATCTGGGGTTTTTGTGTTTGTATGTGAGTGAGGCACAGTTAGATCCCTCAGGACCTTCGGGGGCAGAGAAAAGAAAAAGGCAGGCTCTGCTACCATTGCAAACAGTACAGGGAGGCTGACTCGTCCTCAGAGGCCTAGGCTTTTTGAAGGGGAGAGCTGCTATAACTGGGAGCCCAGCCTCACCTCCACCCAGGGTGCACTCAGATAACACATGCGACTCTACAGCCACCCCTGCCAGGGACGTGCTTACCTTGGTTGTGGTCCCATGGTCACTGAGTCTCTAGCCACCCCAGGGGCAGGCTCCTGTGAGTTCTGAAGCATGCTCCCCTCTGACCAGCCCAACACGTTAGCCCAGGGCACTGTGACCACACAAGCAGCAGACACATGAGCAGCCCGCTCCTGTCCAAGGAACAGCA